>JAKEPQ010001021.1:4215000-6715000 GCA_024500445.1 Entomyzon cyanotis
TTGTTTATTCTCGCCTTCATAACAGATTTTCCACATCCAATCAGGCTGCAACTGAGTGGTTATCCTTTCTATCCTTGAGAAAATACTCCACGGCAAACAGCTTAAAAATAACTTTTCAAATATCCTTGTTAAACAGAGACAGATTTTCTTAATTAAAGGAGTGTGATAGCTCTTTTGCTGCCTTCCATTGGATTCAGGAGTGATTAGTATCTGTAAATTTTTGGTTGGTTGTTTTTCCTCTTGTTTGAACAGCCCAATCTGCTCCTGAAGTCATTTTGCTTTTAGTCTAAACCTTTGGTCTATCTGAATATCTGATGTGGGCTGCTATTTTGAGCAAGGGTTAGCTTACACAATGGTGAACAACCAACATCCAGAATAATTTATTCTTCTTTCTCTAAATATTTTTAGAACAAAAACTCCAAAACAACCCACCCAAACAAGCAAACAACCAACCCTCCCAAAAATTATTAAAGTGTTGGTAAGGATATTTGAAAGACAGGCACTGGAGGATTTTGATACAGAAGGTTTTGGTAAAATTTTAGGCAAAGAAGTAGAGGAAGTTTTTTGCACTCATAATATTCATTCACATACTGCCAAATTATACATCATTTGCACATTTTCAATGCAGGATAAGTACTTTCGGTAGCAACAGACAACAGAATCCGCATTTTACCGTAGTCATCAAACTGGCCAAAACCCCTGCAAATATTTGGACAACCTTTGAAATATGTAACTAGAGACATTATTAAGGCTATTGTTAACTGGTCAGTGCAGTGAGCAGATAAATAATTAATCATCTTGTATCCAGGCTAAGCAAGATACTTCATCAATTTGTGCTGAGAATGTAAGAAATGACAGAAACATTGAGACTTAATACTTCAGTTTGCTGGAACAGGTCCTTACAAACAACTTTGAAAATACAGCATATCCTCCTATCAAGTATATTATCAAGACAAATATGGATGAATATTTGTCAACAAATATTGTTGCAGAGATTGTAATAAAATTATGTGTTCAAAGTGTGTTATATTTTATAATTAGAAATATCTGACATGGACAACTGTGAAACGCTTTTGAGCTTATCAGAAAGAGTTGCCTCACCAGAGGGTAGTGAAGAAGAGGTTCCCCACGGAAGTAGTCAGAGCACCAAGCCTGACAGAGTTCAAGAAATGCTTGGACAATGCACTCAGGCACAGGGTGTGATTCTTGGGAATGTCCCGTGCAGGACCAGGAGTTGGACTTGATGATCTTCAAAGGTCCCTTCCAACTCAGTGACACTGTGCTTCTGGGGTACTGTGATTCTGGGACGCTGTAATTTGGTTGCTCTGGACTCAAAATACGCAAGGAAGTTAATTGCTGCATTTGAAAAAACCCTGATGGAATCTGCATGTATCCACCCTCACTACATATTAAAGAATAGTAAAGTTGTAGCACTGAGCTACCAAGAAGCCACCCTGCTTAAAATCACATGGACACGGCATCAAGGAAGATGAATTTTTCTATGCTTCCAAACTAAACAATCAGAATTTGCTTCTTTTCACGGATTTCTTATTTACAGCAGAGACAATTTACCTGAGGATATGGGGATATTTACCTCATAACCTGTGCCACAGCATACTCAGAGAATAGATCTCATCTTTATTACATTTGCATTCAGAATATCCTGGGCTGCTGAGGCCCAGAAAAATATTCTTGTGCAATGGTGAACCACGCATGGCCTTTCTGACACTGAACAAGCCCACTGAAGCATAAGGACAATGCATTGAAATACTCAGACAGTTTTAGTAATCATGCACAATTAGATAGAGAGATAAAAATAAAACACACAGGGAAAACACACAAGAACACCTGCAAAATACTACATGTCAGTATTTTTTATTTTTGTACAACCAACACAAGTCTCAGTGGTGGAACCTGGAACAAAAATTTAAGTTCTGATAAGAAACCTCCACAAATGTTCAAATAAAAGAGTCCTCAGGATATGTTAGAAAAGACAAAGAAAGTTATTGCAAAAAGCAACATTATTTGTTTTGTATTTGAGATTCTATTTTGACTCTTGAAACTACAAAAAACTGTTCTCACCTATTGTGAGGTAACACCATATAATGTTATTTAGTGTCTTTAATATCCTATCAAAAATCAACATAGTTCTGAGCCATCAAGAAATTTATTAATCATGCAGAATTTTGAAAGAAACTGAACTCCCAGGGACCTGCAATATACCCAGTTATCTATATACCTAAACACATGTATGTACTTAAAGACATGCATAACTATGGAAAGGCATTTGAAGTTAATGAAATGTTGGAGGTACTTGGCAAAAAGACAGATTTTCAACAAGATACTGTGCTCACAAACCTGAAATATTTATCAAAGACTTGTCTGGAAATGAGGCAAAGCCAGGACTTTTGTGTGTTTTGGCACTATTTTGGATGAAATATCATTTTTATACAAAATGAAATGTGAAGATGAGGTTATCCCTGTGCTGTCTGGCACCACAGGAATGACTTAAAAAATAGCCTTTACTCCCACATGAGATCACAAACTTCTTGACAGAACAAGGAAATATGGAATGGTCATTCTCAGCACAGGCATGTGAAATTTCTCATTCTCTACTGATAGACTAATTGAATAATGTCTCAGCTTCCCTTATCACAGGTAATGAATGTTTGTTTACAGCTAATGAGAAAGCAATGTTTTCTGTTTCAATTATATAGTTTAATTTCTTCCTATTCTGTATCCCAACTTCATTAACAGAAGCAAAACAATGACATTTATAAATTCAACCCTCACTTCAAAGGCTGTGCTTAGTGATTTAGTTTCTTCCCTTAACGTTTTATTTAAACAAAGAACTACATTTGTCAAATTTACAATATTTTTTTTCTGTGTTTAGTCTGATATTTAAAGAATCAGAGGTCTTCTTGGAGACTGGAAATTATGTATTTTGATTTGTAACAATTAGTAAAAACTACACAGATACCAGTGTTTGAGTCACATATTAAGGAAGATGTCTCTCTTTTGCGACATGTAACTCACCGTTTTTCACAAGTTAAAATTGTTTTCCCAACATTTGAATTTTCCATTCATAAAGGATTTCAATTTCATAATGGGTTTTCACAGTATTATAGATTTTTAAAGGAAGTGTCTGTATTTTACCATATAAAATATCAGAAACAGGGGATACATTTGATTTCTCACAACCATGAAATCCTCTTTAAAAGACAGTCATTATATTTAGTGACAATTATTTTGTGCCTTAGATGTACTCTATCTTGTCCAAGATTGGGAGTGTATAGGACAAGAAAAAACAAAATACTATAGATTTTTTAAGTATTTAGAGACTCACTTCAACCTTTAATAAGTATTTATTATTTATGCATTTTTATATCTTTCTAAAGGTTACAAACCTGATAGACTCATACTCATTACCACTGGACTATTCCACTATGATGCCCTTTACCTTCTTCCTATCAAACTTAGGAACAAGGGTTATTTTTTTCATTACAGTAAAAAGTTCAGAAATCAATTTCTCATTTTTCATTTTCTGCTTTTTGCATTTATGACAAGGCAGAGAACCTACTGAATATTGGAAAAGTATGAAAAGAATTCACATTGTCTTTTTGACACTTATCATATAATTAATTCTTTCACCATGTTCAAATATTTATGTAGGATTTTTTCACAGGAAGTCTTCTCGAGAGTTACATCAGGAGTAAACAGTGGCTAAAGACTAGATGACACAACTGCTGCATTATGAATGACTCTACTGTGTCTTTACTTTGAAACTTGTTTATTGTAATATAATATTTAATGGTTTGATTGCTGAATAGTGTAGATAGGTACAGATGTCTCAGAATATATCAAACCTTGGAACTGCAGGTTGCTTCTAAGGATATGGTCAAATTTCCAGAAAGCTTTTTTTCACAAATAAGCTTTGATGAAGTGCCATGAAACTGATTTCTCCTGTCTTCAGCTTCAAGATATAGAAAAAATTCTGGGAAACAAATAGTAGCAGGATTCATTCTTGTTATGGGAAAGCAACTTGAGTCAATAACAGCAGGGAGAGTGAGAGACACCAACCTGTTCTACAGACATCAGTCAGAAAATACGTGCTTTTTTTTAACCCAACCAATTTCCTTCATTTTTTCTTAGGCTTTCTGTGGGATTGTTTATTTGTTAAAAAAATGCAACCTTCACAGCTCCACTGTCCTAAAAGTTAAATAGATGATAGGTTTCTGTGACAAAAATACTCATTTGTGTATATGTGTCACTCCAGTTGTTGATCTTCTATTATATTCTCCTGATACTGTATTCAGTATTCTCATAATCCCTCCAAGAGGCACTCAGATACAAAAGCAGCTCTGGCCTGAGCAGTACATTTTTCTAACTTGTCATGTATCCATGAAAAATGTTTAAAGTCAGATTATTAGCAATTTCTAACAGCCATGGACTGTCATGTGGAGCCTAAGAAAAAAGTCACTTCAAAATTTAAATACTTGAGGAGCTATGCAATTAGTAAAACTAATTATGATTAGTAAAATCATTCTTTAAAGTTTTTGAAATAGTTTAGAGGTCAATGTTGGGAAGGTAAGATTGAAAATTTCTGCTATTAAGTTCAGAGGAATATTAAATTGCTTAGTAACTTATGAAAGCTGGGATGATAAATAATAACATTTAGATACTTGGTATAAATAGAAATAAACAAGAGCTGGATATTTGCCTTTTCCCTGATGATTTGTAGCAAAGGCATTCCTTTGAGAATATCCTCCACTATCCTACTGTAAATTCAAATATTTCATCACAACCAATAGAAGTATTCTAAGACTGTACCGGTACTTTACCATGTGTCAGTGTTTCCTCTAAACTCATCTTTCCATATATATTCATATCCTTACTACGCTTCTATACGGCAAGAGCCAGATATTTGGGATTTTTAACTGTGTGTGTTGTTATCCAGTTTTTGAATATATAGCACTTGTTGAATTTTGGCACAGATAAACAAGAGAACAATCATGGATTCATTCACAAACTCTGTCAGTAGGTCGTGAATTTTTTAGCTTTGCTGAGGATTCCCAGATCATTAGCAGTGGGGTTTAGAATGACAGCCATAGCCTTCATTGCTGTATTGCTCCATTTTCTCACTAAAGCATCATGTCTGATTTCTTTCAAACTCTTGCACAAATACACACCAGATGAGCACAGCTACAAGGTCGATAAGCACATGGCTCATTTCTTTTCTTAGTTGTTCCTGACAGAATGCCAAACTTCTACAGAGCACAATGGGGAGGACTACAACAGAAATTCTGCTCTCCCGAATCCAGTTCTCAGCTATCACAGCCAGAAGCTAACTTGTATTCAGTCCCAAACTGACAAGTAATTTCTCTAACCTTAGCAATCCCTTATTTTGTGAATCCGTCTTTGCTTATGGACTGCTTTTACATGGCATAGATAAGACATTTGGGGGTTTCTAACGTTAATCATTCTCTGTATGGAGTAACCATCACCCCCAAGTCTTGACTGTTGTCTGATAGCAACAGCGATGTCACATCTAACAATTGAGCAAGATGTAAATCAAGGGAAGTTGAAGATGAAGCTTCAGGTTTGTAGGAAACTTGTTACCCAAACCTTTTCCAGAGAGTTAGTAATACAATTGTGAAGTCTGTGTTTAGGTCATTAATATTATTTAGCTACAGATGACAGAAAGTCTGCTGGTTTAACAGATGAAAAAATTACTTGTTCACATAATTTGGGGTCTTGATGGTCTTTGCCTGCAGCATCAGTAGAAAACTAAGGAATAGAGATACTTCACCGGGTATAGTTTCTCTTATCATCCATCATATTGCTGGTCAGAAATAGAACAGGAGGGGATATGATTATTATAAAGTACTGTTTTGGTTCCTTTTCTATGTCAGAGTATCAACTTTTTGCTTGTTACCAGTCATTGCACTTCAGTTCATCTGCTTGTTGCTCTGATCTAGAAATATTATGTTCATCCCCTGAGTCAGAGGTGTGGAGGAACTTACTATTATTCTCAAGGTTTATTGATTTCTGAAGGGCTTGCTTCTGATCTTTCCTTTATCCTCAAAACATTTCCCTGACCCTTCTGTCTGTCCTCATTGCAGTTTTTGATAACTTCAAATTACTTGGGATCCAATTCAGATCGAACTCAGAGGTATTAAAAAGGAAAAGAAGGGCATAATTTTCATGTGTTATGGACAAAGCTTATCTTTGAAGTTTTTAACTGGTGAGCACCTTTCCCAAAGAGCATTGTGTCTTTTGGAAGGACAGGCACCTTCTCCCTTAATGCTTGTGGCTCTTTGTGAATTTTCAGGCAGAGGATAATAGGCTTTTGTTTCTGACACGGTCACTGGAGGACCCAGCATTTTTTTTATTTTTAAAAACTGTATAAGCCAGTTTCTTCCTTACCAATTTAAGAGAAAGCAGAGATGTATCAGTATCAGAATATCATTAAGCTCTTGACTATATGTATACTTTAGTAAGCTGAAACATACAGATTTATAGGAAATAATGCAAATAATTCTTCAATGCTGCAAAACATTTTTACAGGGGAAGTATTTTAAAAAACAACTTGTCACTCATGCTGATGGGAAAAATGAGAAAAATCTATTCCTAATCAAAAAGAGTTTTCTGGGACAATCTCAATGCTTCTCATTAAAATTGCTAAGTTTTCAGAATCTAACCATACATAGGACATCTTATAATTACCAGAAAATAATTTGTAGGTAACTCAGCCTAAACTATTCCAAGGCATGCTGAAGCAGTTTAAGCTGTCCTGATTTATAAAAACAACCAAGGTGGCTTGTTTCAAGTCAAACAATTTTTAAAACTATCAGAATTGGTTGTTACCTTATTTAGGCTTGCCCACACTAAAATATAACTGCATTTACTGCTGCTGCTGTCTTGCTCTGCTCTCTCTGCACTAACCACAGTCATCAAACATGAACTATACTTAATATATCCTACCTCAAACAAACCTGTAAGGCATGTAATGTATGAGCAAGAATACTCACCCAGAGTAGCCACATCAGACAATCCAGAAGACTCTTGGACTGCACTGAGGGTAACTTCCTAAGCCAGGTAATAGAGAGCCCTATCAAAGGGATGTTGGTTACCAACATGAATTAGATAGTCAGATACATCAGGATCAGAGGCAACCTGGGAGGCAGTGGTGATTTATCTCTGCCTGGAGTACTGTGTCCAGTTCTGGAGTCCTCAGTACAAGGGGCACTGTGGATCTGTTGGAGCAGGTCCAAAGGAGGGCCACAAAAATCACCAGAGGTCTGGAGCACCTCTGCTATGAAGAGGGACTGAGAGAGATTGTTCAGTGTGGAGCAGGCAAGGCTCTGGGGAGACCTTATGGTGGCCTTCCAGTGCTTAAAACGGGCTTGTAAGAAAGTTGGGGACAGACCTTTTAGCAGGACCTATTGTGATAGGACAAGGGTTAATAGTTTTATACAATAAGAGGGTTGATTCCCACTAGATATAAGGTAGAAAGTTTTTTTACAACAAAAGGAGTTGGGGTGAAACTTTGCCTGGAGAGGTGGTGGATAAGGAAACATTCCAGGCCAAATTGGACAGAACTTGATCTGGTTGAGGATGTTCCTGCTCACTGTAGGATTGGAACTAAATGATCTTTAATGGTCCTTCCAACACAAAGTGTTTGATGATTCTTTGATTCTATGATGCAATCCTGCTCCAATACCAGACATAATAGCAAGTTTCAAACAGGGTATCAGGAAAACCAAATGGGAAAGATGTAACCTTAAAACCACCTTCCTCACCATTGTGGAAGAGCAGTAAGTAAGATAACTAACTTTTAATTTCCAATGGGGTAAAAACACAGAGAGATGTAATCTATGATGGTAACATGCTTTTTGCAAAAAAAATACCTAAACACAAGACACATAAAACTGAGCAGCATACTTCAGCTGTTAAACCTAATCAAAATAGACAAACATGCAGGAGTCTGAATGAAGATTAAGTGGTGTGACCACTTTCTATTATGCATACAGCTTCAATCCGTCACATTTCTCTTAAAGAAAAGGTTTCAGCAGAAACATGCACTGGTTTTATTTTGGAGGTCTTTTTATAGTTCCTCTACAGTTTTTATAACTGACACAATAATTTTCCTCCAGAAACCTCAGGAACTACCAAGGAAATTCCCCTGGGAATTCTGGAATGCACAAGAAAAAACAAGGACATAAAACTAAATATTGAACCTTGAATAATCTAAGTTGGACTCCAATGCAGCCACATATTTTTGGGACATTGCCAGGTATATGATTGAGTATTTGAGTAAATAATTTGAACTGCCAATCTGCAGAAAATAGCATCTTGTAGGCAGGACTCACCTTGCAGCCAAGTACTGCAATGAAAGAAAACAAGCTAAAAATCATCAAAAATATCCCCTCTGTTCCCATGAGTTTGCCACTCCAAAACACACCTTCTGGCACTCATAATGACAGATCCATCTCTGGGCTGGTTAATCCCAGAACTAAAACAGGAAGGCTCCTGTACAATCTAAATTATATTTGTATTGATCACATTCATTCTAGTAAATATACTGTATTAGTAACACTAATTATATAATACAATATTATAAATATAATATACACAGTAATACACAAGTGCACACTGGAATCTAGAAACCCATCAAGGTGGGAAAGAGCAGGGTAGGAGTTGGCAGGGATATGAGTTGGATCTCTTTATCCATTGAGAACTGCAAAGTTACTATGGTGCCATCTTCAGGGAGATAACATGGTGTACTTGATTGATTTTCATCAGTGAGAGATATGGCAGCATGGTGCTAGGTTGCTTTTTTTATTTTCCCCACAGAATTCTGCTTGCAATAAAACTGTCATCAGAATTTGCAAAGCAACCCAGAGCAGCAGCTTAAAGTTTATTCCTAGTTTTATCCCCAGACTATTTATACTGCAATATATAAAGCCATTTCTGACTGCATCTAGAACTCACACAGTAACAAAAATAAATTAATAAAAGATGTCCATTATCATACTTTGATTCCATGTTTTTATAAATATTTGAACCCAGGCTTAGATGTTTGTAGAGAAAGCAAAATGCAGCAAACTTCCTCAATTTAAATTACAAAAAAACCCCAGCTAAACCTTTAAAAACAACATAATTTATAATTTTTGAAATAAGATTACTTGAGTTTAAGATATCCATGAAGAAATAAGATTGGTGATTTACACCAAGCTAAATATTTTCCAATATTTTAGAAATAAAAAAAAGAAACTCCCAGTAAAAAACTGCTGTGTTTCTCTCCCAACAGAAAACTATTTTCCTTTAATTTGGTATGCAATGAAGCACTCTAGAATATATGGAAAACAGAGACTTTATAGCCTTTATGTGGTCTATATGCTTTGTTGACACTTCTGCCATTAACTTTTTTAAAAAATAAATATGGAAAGAGGACAAATTCTATAGGAACAATGCACAAAAGTTCCAACCCTGAGAAATATCTCAGTATTACTTGAGTGTGTTGTCAAATTTATAGCACAAATTAATTTGTTTTGGGGAGAAAAATGTATTGCTACAGCCACGAGGATTTAATTTTTAAACCAGTCTGTGTCATATACATGTGTAAATATGCACATAAAATGTACACATGGCAAACAACTGTTCACCTTCAGAGTACTCAAGAGGTATTTGATTTTCAGGTATAAACTTATAAGTAAGAAAGAAGTGATAGGTGATGTAGTTTTTCTTTCATGATGAAAGAAGTCTCTAAGCATAAGGAAATTTTTAATTCTTTCAGGGGAGAATTAATCTTCAAGTGAGATTACAAAGCTTAGCAAGATTGAAACGCAGCTTTTGCAGTTTACCCTGCAATGGACCCTGAAAGAAACACCACTTATAGCAATCTCCAAGGAATCTAGAAATAGATTTATTTAATCAAAAGTTATAGAAACAGATATGTTTTCCTGAACTCTTGTTTTCTCAAAATAATTGTGTATATATATATATGCATATGTAAATTAAAAGAGTGAAGTCTCAGCCATTCTGTCAGTATCAAAGTTCTAAATTCTGCAAAGGGTGAGCCAAGTGCCTGCTGAGCAGCACTCACTGACTGATTCTTTGCCCTGGCACCACTACCAAACTGCCATCTGTCTCTAGTCAAACTGTCTCACCTCAGTTTATGCAAAAATCCCTATTTAGTCCTCCTAGGCTTTCCCAGGTGGGAATTTATTCTAGGCGGAGTTGGAATAAAGTTCAGCTCCATCTGAGGTGATGGTGTAATTCTGGATGCAGCATTCCGTGATGCAATGCTTAATATCACTGGTATTGGAGAAACTTTTTCCAGTCAGCCAGTTCCCTCCCAGCCAGAAAGATGCAGAATTGTGCTTCTGGAAAAAGAGCAGGGAGAAAGGGAGGCATATCCACAGACTACAAGGGTTTGTGAGCACCAGCCTGTCTTGGTATTTTATAAGCTTCTCTGTTACAGCTATAGAACAGTTCTCAGTAGTTTAATGAGAAGATTTCTGCTTGTTAAAATTAGCTATCACTATTGGTGATTTTGCAATTACTCAAGCACCATATATCTTGAAACAACAGAGGTCACTTGGTACATTATAATGGGAAATATACTTTCAGTCTATTAAGTTTCATGTTACTGATTGGATATTTCAGTGCAGTAATGTTAGACTTACTGAGTCTGCTCTATACAGCCACCTGCCAGCCTTACTTTAGTTATATATAATACTTAGATTTTAATTCAAACAAGGCTCCCGTTTAACCAATCTTTATTTCCATTCATGTCTCCTAGGTGTCACATAATGCTGTGTTTCTATACATTTCAGTTTGGTCAGCAGGGTTATTAAGTAAAAATAAAAAGAAAGAGCAAGAGAGAGAAAAGAGAGCAAATTAGTCAATTTTGACTAACAATTTATGTCCATACTTTCTTCTCCTGGATTAAAACATTTTACACAACTAACATACATAATTTCCCAATACACTCTTTGTTGGCACTTGGACTGTGTTTTCATTCAAAAGACTTTAGAGAATGGATGTGTTCACCAGCCTATTCAGGGCCTATCATCTGCTTCCCAGTGCCTATCATCTGTTTTCAATGTTCAATACAGACAACTTCTGTTAAGGAAAAAAAAGCCACAACATTTTCATACATGAGAAAACCAATTAAATTTACTACTCTCATACAAGCTTTGCTAAAAAAGAATGTAAAATATTCCTTACCAATGTTTGATTTAACTTCAAAAATACTCCTTTATTCTGTAGAGGTACGGTGTGAAGCTTCTTCCAAAAATATTTCACAGAGATTTTCAGAGTTTGATTCTTGTCTTCTACATCTCCTGGGGAGAGGAGTGAGAGAATGTGACAAAACCACTCTGCAGACAGCAAGGTCATTGTAGAAGGAGGGGGAGGAGGTATTCCAGGTGCCAAAGCAGAAATTCTCCTGCAGCCTATGGAGGTACACAGTGAAGTAGATATCCACCCTGAAGCCCATGGAGGACCCTACACCAGAGAAGGCTCCGTGAAGACGACACACTGGAGCAGGATTCTGATGGAAATCACGACCCTGTGGAGGGGAGTCTACACAGAATGTTTTCTCTCAGGACCTGGGACCTGGTAGAGGACCCACACTGGAGAAATTTGAGAGGCACTTCAGCCTGTGAAAGTACCCATGTTGGAGAAGTTTATAAAGGACTCTCTTCTGTGGCTGGAACTCCACATTAGAGCAGGGAGAGAGCATGAGAAGCAAGAAAAAACAGATACAACACAGAATGAGCTGACCATAACCCCTGGTTCCTGTCCCTCTGTGGCACTGGTGGGGAAGAGGTAGAGAGATCATGACCAAAGCTGTGCCCAAGAAGAAGAGAGGGGTTAGGTAAAAAGGTTTTAAAATTTGGGTTTATTTCTCATTACCCTATTGTAATTTGATTGGCAATAAATTAAATTAATTATCCAGGTCAAGTCTGTTTTGCCCATGACAGTAATAGGTGAGAGATATCTCCCTGTCCTTATCTCAACCCATAAGCCTTTTTTTACACTTTCTGTATCTGATGGTGTTGCTGAGAGAGAGTGAAAAAGTGGCTTTGGTGGGCAGTCAATCAGGGTCAACCAACAGCTGGACTGTGTAGTGTTAGCCTAAGTGCAGTCTTGTCTTAATGTCTATCAGTTCCCTGCTAGATCTTCACCACTGCAAAGTGAGGAAACCTCAGAATTCCTGGTCTGACTGGGGGAATTTTACCTGAACTTAATAAAAGTTGACTCTAAACTATAGAGTTTGGTTTGGGGTTTTTGGTTTGGGTTGGGTTAGTTTTTTTGTGACTTAACAGACAGCCACAGAAGTTTTAAGTACGCAAGAAACTCAGTGCAAAATAGTTTTATGTCATGTAGTTTCAGAAACGTAATATATAGAAAAATAAATAGAAATACTGAGAGGCATCCATTAAGTAACTCAAATATGATGAACTGTCAAAGCAAATACCCTGGGCAATGGCAGGATATTTGGATGTAGGCTTGTTGTAAGTGGGAAATTACTGATAGCTACCAAATTAATTTATTTATGTAGGACTTATTTTGAACCTCAAGCATTATGGAGTGATTTGCTGTAGAAGACATTTGGCATGGCTTCTCTTGTTTAGAAGGTGGCCTAGACCTATTTTTTACTCACATCTGAGAGGATCCTATTCCTTGTAGACAAAGCTCTTACAAATGTCAGTGCTAGAGGCAAAGTCTGACTGATACATTCAGCTCCCCTGATATCCATTCACAATATAAAAAAAGATCTCTTTTTTTAATAAATACATATGTACATGTATGTCCTGAAAAAAATATGAAAGAATATATAGCAAAGTTTTCTGTTTATTTTCTTTACCTGTGTGAACTAGAAACATAACAATCTGTGGACCTTAATTACAAGTCACTAACATGTTTTTCCTTGCTGCTGCCCTTGTCCATACTGCGAAAATTTTTGATGAAAATGATTTTATGTGTATTTTTGTGATTTACATTGAAAACCTTCCTCTAACAAGTACTACATGTAGGAAACTCGAGTATTGCCTGTTAACTTTCCATCTCAGAGGGAGTTGTTATTGAATGTGCTGTAATGCTTCTACATTTAGTCCCTTGGTAAAATGAAAAAAAAACCCAAAAAACAAAAACCCTCCAAAACTGAAACCAAAAACAAACAAACAAACAAAAACTACAAAAAAACCCAAACAAAAACCCAAAACCAAACAAAACCTAACAACCACCCCCAAAAACAAAAACAAAATCCCAACGCCATACAACAAAACTGCAGCAACAAAAAGGAAATTAAAAGAAAAATTTTTTTATTCTTCTGTAAAATTTAGTTTATTTTTTCTTTAAAAAGGAAGGTAGATGCCACATATTTTGTAATGGATGAGGATGAGGATGAGGATGAGGATGAGGATGAGGATGAGGATGAGGATGAGGTTGAGGATGAGGATGAAAAAGAAAGGCAAATAATCTTTCTAGCAAAAATTAAAATAAGTGACCACAATACAGCTTATGTATAAGAGGTACAGCCAGACCCTGCCAATTCTGAGTTTCTGTAAAAAGTTCAGATTATTGTCAAAACTGTTCACACTGCTCTGTAAGCAATGCATGGACAAGGTGTCTCATTCCACTGTGGGGAACCATGAGGAGTTCTTTTAAAACAGATATTCTAGGACAGAACTAAGCCAAATGAGGCAAATATTATATCTGAGAAGTGTTTATCGGTAATGGAAAGTGTTGCCCTACTAAAGAAGAATAGAAAAGGCAGAAAAGGATAGATTCCATCCATCTTCTCCTAGCTGCTTCCTGCACATAACACGTGTGCAGCCCCTCCTCACATACCTCTGGTCAAACAGTGTTGGGACAAAAATCAAAATTAAATTGGTTCCTCACACAAGAATTCTAGAGGAGGAGGTCACGCTTCCTGTATGGCAAGAAGTGGGAAAAGGTAAAATCACTGTTCTCTGATTGTACATTTTTTAAGATAAATCAATAAACAAATAAGTAAACCTTTTGTATTCATTGGATATTGTTGCACCTGGTTCTGCTTCTGGCAGGTGGGATTTTTCAAAATTCTGTACTGGTTTTGTCTGGGATAGAATTTTTGTTTTTTTTTTTTTTGTAGTGGCTTTACTGGGCTGTTTTCTGGGTTTGTGTTAAAAACAGTCTTGATACCACAACAATGTTTTAGTTACAGCTAAGCAGGGCTTACACAGAGCTAACGCTTTTTCTACTCCTCACCCACCCCACCAGTAATCAGGCAGGGCGTGAACAGCTGGGAAAGGCAGCTGACAGCAACTGTCCAAAGGGATACCCCATATACATTACGGTATCATGCTCAGTCATAAAAACTTGGGGAACAGCAAGTATGTCAGGACTGTTATTTCTAGGCACCAGTTGAGAGATAGCGAGAAATTAAAGTGCTTTTTGTCTCACTTTTTTTCCCCTTTGGCTTTGGTATTTTAATGTGGGTTTATTTTTGGTTTGGGTTTGTTGGTTGGTTGGTTGGTTGGCTGGTTTGGTTTAGGATTTTTGGTTTTGTTGTCATGGTGACAGTGGTTTCTTTATTATAAAACTGTCTTTATCTTAACCCAAGGGTTTTCTCACTTTTACTTTATAAGTTCTTTCCACCACAGTTGAATAACATTTGATTGACACACAGGGGACTTTAGTGTCCATCCACTGTTGAGAGAGATTGAGTTGAGGTAGGATTGATGTCCAATGAACAAAGATCTGAGAAAAAGAGTTGGTGAAACAATGAATAAATAGTGGGTTTTTTTGAATTTACTAATAATTAGGAGTTGGAAATTTTAGGATGAAAAAGCTCATTTCTATTTTGCTGTATCTCACAAAAGAGATAGTGGGCTAATCCTTTTTCTTACAAGAAGGTAAATTTCTTCTCTACTTAATTAGAGTAAAGGGAAAGAACTGTTTAAGAATCAACAACTGCCCAGTGTAAAAGATTATTGTCTTGCCAGGGGGACTTGACCTATACCTATATTTTGAATGGAATAATAGCCACAGCACCTTCTAGTCAGTGTTTGATTTAAATAACATTGCTTTCTTTTGGCCTTAGAACTAAGCAAAAAATTCTTCCTTACAGGCACGTGAAATCAGTTCTGAAGGTTTCAGCTTCAACTATTGTGTTCCTTTGTAGAAAACTCCTTTGCCTGTAATCTCCTTTATGAAAATCTGACAACTATGTGCAAATTATCTAGAGGTTTATATTTTACAGGAAGGACTGCTGCTCTAGATACAATACCTTTGGTTTTGAACATCGTTTGACTTGCA
Organism: Entomyzon cyanotis; assembly: GCA_024500445.1. Classification (NCBI taxonomy): domain Eukaryota; kingdom Metazoa; phylum Chordata; class Aves; order Passeriformes; family Meliphagidae; genus Entomyzon; species Entomyzon cyanotis. The sequence goes on from JAKEPQ010001021.1 coordinate 4,230,316, forward strand.
AGGTGGGTGTGTGTCTGCAGTGTAACAGACCAACTGTATGTATCACCTTTTGGGCAAGAGAATACAAGGCTTTTGATGTTGGTCTTCATTCACCTTTGAAAAAATTATTCCCCTGGGTTCTTGTGCTAAGATATTAATAGCCAGTATAAAACTGTCCATTTGTCTTTTTTTTTTTAATTTTAAGCAAGAAATAAATGTCAGTTGTTGGACATTTGACCACCACATATATAGAAAGCAATGGATCCATCATGATCCCAAGTTTTGATTCTAATAAATCCTTTTCTTCTCTTCCTCTCTTCTTCATAAATGAGATCTTTTGAGACAAGGTATATTGATCATGCCAATAAATATGCCATGTCCTATTTCAGCAGGATTGATCAATTCCTTTAGTAGATCTGAGGTCTTGGAAATTTTAAGATACTTTTTAAATTAAATGTGACAATGAACTTGCTGATGGAGGTGAGATTTGGATAGAACATCTTAGTCAATGAATCCAGACAAAAAATTCCCACTGTGGCAAACTGTGAGAAAGGAAGCAATTGCTCAGACACATGCCACTCAAAATTATGGGAACATCTACACCATGGGAGCATCCACCCCATGGACACCTGGAACTTCAACTGTATGAAGGCAGTACCCCCAGAAGAATGACTCCACAACCCCCACCACTGAGATGCTCAGAGTGAAGACAGATCCATGGGAAATCACTGGATCCATGGGTGGTGGCTATCCTCTTCTTGATCTCTTTCTTCCCCTCCCCCTCTCCTCTTTTCTATTTCTTTCTATCTCTGTACCTCACATTTACTATTGAATAAAATCTGTATTATTGACTTCAGCATATGCTTTCACGTATATATCTCACGTTAATTCATGCAGAGACATCTCTCACTAATCAGATCATAACACAGTGCTCTACCTGAAAGACATTATTCATATCTGAATGTTGTTAATTCAAAATTAAGCTGAAAAGTCCTGCAGTTTATACATTTGTGAAATCTCTCCTGAGAATAAATTATTTAGAACATGGGTATAAAGTACTCTTTGGATCTCTGGAAGGCAAGGGTTAGGCAGTAAAATATCTGCATTAGACAGACCTGCATTAGACATGGTACTTTTCAAATAAATATTATGTTAATTTAAATTTTCCGTCTCTAGTTTTATTTTAGGCTAAGGTGAAGTAGAGGGTCAATAAAGATGGAAAAGTGCTGCCAAATCTAATTTAAGAGGTCAGAGAATCTAATTATTTGGATAACTGCCTTATGGCCATGGACAGAAAGAGAGTAAATCCAGCAATCAGCTAATTAGTTATCTCCACTTGTAGAATTAAGATGCCAAGTAGTGTAAAACAGGTGCCAGGTACATGTACAAGGTGCCAGGGTGGATCCTAAATAAATACAGGTGCAAGAGTTGGCAAAGTTTATTAGAAATTTCTTAACATTCTACTGCTAAGATTGATCTATTACTCTGAGGACATTACATTCAAGCATTTTAAATCTGACAAAAATGCATCCGTTTCTACACACAGAGAATGATTTTCAGCTTTGATTTCATATCTGCTTAATTTCAACACTATTAGACTCATAAGTTTTAAAATAACACTGTTTGAAACCCTGGCAGTTTGTGTAGAACTATGATATGTCCCCAAGAGAAAAAATTGTTGACTGCCTAAATTTTCCCTTGACATTACTCTTGAATAGTCATGTGCATGAATACACCTTTGTAGTAGATGAGGCATCTTTCTTTGCTATTAAATTTTCAACTGAATTAACATTTTAATTTAAAAAATAAAAAAAATGAATTTTGAAGGTAAAAATTTTTTGAAGGTAAAAATTATGGAAAACAATATCCATAAAAAATTATCAAACTAGTTTTGAAAACTCTTTAAGTAGTATAAACTTCACTGAACTTGACATGTCATTCTAAAGCAGAGAACATTGCATCTAAAGCAAACAAGATAAAAGTAAAATTATAGATCTGGCTACCCCAAAAGAGGAGCCTTGAATGAATAAGGAGGTAGCACAAGGACTCCTCATCATCTGAACAGTTTTCTTATACATTTTTAAGACTCATGATGCTGATTTTCATAGAGACTATATGGAGCACTGCCAATGGGAAAAGGTTGCTTTTAGCAGTTAACATATATTTTGTAAAAATAAATAATAAACAGATTTTCTCCAGTTCTTAATCAGAGAGTGATTTGAAAATGTGTGGTCCTCAACTGGTCTTTGCCCTTGGCATCTTGACAAAGAGCACTTTGTGATGTGCCCAGATAGGAGATAGAGACCGTAAACAGGACAGGCCTCCAGAGATGCCCTATGAGACCCAAGGAGATAACAGCCACCAGGCAGACATGACATAGTTCCCACCATCTCTGAGCCAAAATGCCCAACCACCTGATAGGAAAGCCACCCAGACAACAGCATTTCCAGCTTGGCTTCAAGGACATTGTAGGAGATTGTTGGAAGCTTTGCTGACATCTCCTGTTCCCCTTTATCCACAAATCCAGCCATTTTATCACTGAAAGCAGCAAGGCTGGTTGTGTATCATCTTCTGCTCAAGTCACAGTGACTGTTCCCACCATCAGCTTCTCCCTTATGTGCCTAGAGATATTCCCCAAGAGGATCCACTTCACTACTTTTTCAGGGATCCAACGGATTGGATGGCTGTTTCTTGCACCACATTTTTTGTCCTTTTTGAAACTGGGTGTGAAGTTCGCCTTTCTCAAACTGTTGATAATCTCCCCTACTCTCTACAGACATTCAAAGATATTTGACAGTTCCCTTACAAGGTCACTACCCAGCTGGCTCAGATGCCATGCCAAGGTCCCACAGAACTGTATGGCTTGAGTTTGTGTAAGTAATCTTTGAACCAACTCACATCTACTCCTGGTCCCTCTTTTCCTTAAACACTTTTTTCCTAAGCATATATACTTTGTAGATGTTCATGAAGATTGGTTTCTATTTTGTTTTTTTACTAGCTGCCTATTTGCAAGAAGGCAATAGCATGAGGTTTTTCTGAGATAAAATTTTCTGTTCAATAATGTCTGTACTACAAGAAGTCTGTGTTTTATGTAGGGACACTGCACACTGACACAATATGTGCATTTGCATGAGTGCTAGAACTTCACACTGACATTTATACTAATTTTCTGGCAAAAATGTTAATAGAAGAATCCCATCAGCTTTGCAAAACCATAAACACTTACTTATCATTATACGGATATCCATCTTTTCCATACTAAAACTTCCCTTTCTTATTATTTGACACTTTTGGTATTTTGTTTTACAGAAGCAATTCCAATCTTGAGAGCCTTAAAAAAACACACCTGAGTGCCATATGGTGCACATTCTGAAAACAAAGCAAGACCAGTTCTTAATTAAAATTTACACAGTAAAACACGTGATTTAACTAAATGGCTACATATTGCTAAAACAACAAAAAATAACATAGGAAATCACATGAAGAATTATAGTGTACAGATGACACTGTTCTACAGTATGATTGCTATACACACATCTAATTCATATATATGTGCCTAGTCTGTACAATAGGAGGGGGAGAACTGTATTCTATGGCAAATGAAAATTAATACATTGTAAACCATTTACAGCCACATACGCTGAAGGGTGAAAAGATAGCAGACTGTATAACCCATTTAGTGAGAAATGCTGCTAATAGTTGGCATGGTGACTCAGTGAGAAAGCCAGAGGGCTTTCTCACTGAGGGAGAAAGAAAGGGAAGGGAAGGGAAGGGAAGGGAAGGGAAGGGAAGGGAAGGGAAGGGAAGGGAAGGGAAGGGAAGGGAAGGGAAGGGAAGGGAAGGGAAGGGAAGGGAAGGGAAGGGAAGGGAAGGAAGGGAAGGGAAGGGAAGGGAAGGGAAGGAAGGGAAGGGAAGGGAAGGGAAGGGAAGGGAAGGGAAGGGAAGGGAAGGGAAGGGAAGGGAAGGGAAGGGAAGGGAAGGGAAGGGAAGGGAAGGGAAGGGAAGGGAAGGGAAGGGAAGGGAAGGGAAGGGAAGGGAAGGGAAGGGAAGGGAAGGGAAGGGAAGGGAAGGGAAGGGAAGGAAGGGAAGGGAAGGGAAGGGAAGGGAAGGGAAGGGAAGGGAAGGGAAGGGAAGGGAAGGAAGGGAAGGGAAGGGAAGGGAAGGGAAGGGAAGGGAAGGAAGGGAAGGGAAGGGAAGGGAAGGGAAGGGAAGGGAAGGGAAGGGAAGGGAAGGGAAGGGAAGGGAAGGAAGGAAGGGAAGGGAAGGAAGGAAGGGAAGGGAAGGGAAGGGAAGGGAAGGGAAGGAAGGGAAGGGAAGGGAAGGGAAGGGAAGGGAAGGGAAGGTGTTTATAATTAGGAGAGTAAATGGGCAGCTACTTGTATTTCTGAAAAAAATGTTTTTCATGGTTTAATGAGATACCATCAGGACCATCACAATGGCAAAATATTAGCATTTTGACTGATAAGAAATAGGGAAACATTAACAGAACAAGAACTGACAGGGAATATTAAAAGAAAAGAATGTATATGGAAGATATCCTGATGAATGAACCACATAAAAATACTCTCAGGAAGGCAATGAATCAAATAACCTTGACAGATAAAATTATCATTATAAATTGTGAAGGAAAAATATTATATAGGAAAAGATAAAGCAAAACATCTAGTTAAACCAATCTGAAGGAAGAAAAATAATTAAAAAATTTTTAAAAAATAGATCGAGCTTTTAATAACTAAATAATATTTTGACAAAACAAGAGAAAACTAACAAGGTATTTCCTGAAATCTACTAGAAACTATATAAAATGTGTTAAGAAATGATGACTGCAATGACACTAATATGATACCACCAAGACCAAAATTATTAATTTTAAAAAGTAAAGGAATGAAATTATTAAGACTGAACAGAAATTCTCAACTACATTATCAACATGACCACCTCATCTTTTTACACCAAAAACATCTTGTTCAGCTTCATTTTCACATATAAATGAGGTATAAATGGATAAAGGGAAGAAACAGGGAGGCAGAAAGCACAATTTCAAAATCAACACCTTTGTTTTCCATAGTTTCATATGCAGGAGCCAGATCAGCCAAATAGTTTCTCTAGCTTTTGGCAAAAGTAGTGGCCTTATTGATTTTATAAGTGTGTAAAGTCTGACCGGGTGCCTGATTTGCTGCAACAGAAGTCTTGTTCTTGCAATCTTTCAGTAAGCATTGGGAAGGTAGAGTAAAACCTGCATATCCATAGTGTGGAGTGACTTTTCCCCTCCAAATCCTTTTGCTGTCCAGAAGACAAAAATATTACTGTTACAGAGTAATAGAAAAAATTCCATAGAAAGAATTTTATGGTTTTGGTACAGATGGACTTCGGTTCAAAACCTGGTGCATGTTCAAGTGAAGCCCAAGTATTTTCTTAATTTACAATTATTTTGAATACAGGAGCATTTCTACACAGTGGACTGGATACCTTACAGTTTCTGCCAGACTTATACTGACTTCAAAATTAGAAAGATTAGTTCTCTAAGTGCTGTTTTACAAATTATCTTTTGACAGCAGGCATGGTCTGTCCTTGCTCCTACCTTCTAACTTATTTGACCACTGCACTAATTTATGTTTTGTGCTCACATAAGAGTTTTGGCAGTGGCATGATATGTTTATTGAAAACTCAATTCAATATTTGTTGACTCTGGGCAAGTGTCAGGGAGGGATGGTCTGTAGTTCTTAAACTTATTTACATCATGTTCATCATTATGAGTTCTTATAATGATGTGCATATAAGCTCTTAAACTTAATACATCATGAATCTGCAGATACCAGCTGCAGATTCAGGGAGCAACACACAGACAGCAAAAACCCTGATTTCTCTGTTTGCTTCCAATTCTTTACTCACTGGAGCAACGCCCCCTGCCTTTTGTTTTGTTTTGGGTTTTTTGGGTTTTTTTGTGCAAGATGATATACAACTTATTGGTGGAATTGAATGTTTAACTGCCACAATGGAATGATGCGGTAGAAGTGTTAAAAAAAAAGTGACAGTGAGGAAGAGGTCAGTGGAAGAACAGAGACGGTGTGACTCTCAACCACTAATGATGCTGTCAGTCATAATGTAAACCTACAACCTCATTTGAAATGTAGCTAGGAAGAGCAGGCCATGTTAATTTGAGCAACAGGAGACTCTGGGTAAATACAGGTAATGACACGTTATGAGTGTAGATAGCCAAAATGAAATCAATACCTGTGAAAGCTCTGCAGTAAAGGCCATGGGAACAATAACAAGAAAAAGAAATGCAGAGTACAAGAAGAAGAAGATATGGACAAGTAAAGGGAGAGTTTTGTCTTCTACTGCCTTTGAATTACAAAATGTTATGTATTTTTCAGCTGCTCATTTGAGCAGCTAAAAAGTATTTGTAAAAATTACCTCTCCTTGTTTTATTTTGCATATTATAAATTCTGTCAGAATACAAAGATTCTGATACATAAAATAACTTTATTATCAGAGTGACGTTCTTTGTTTAACATGGCATACAGGCATTATCTCATAACTCTTATTAAGTCCTCTTTCCTGGTGTATGCTACAGCTATTAATATATTCTGGAAAAGAGCATTCAATTTGGACTGATCGTAATAAACTGGGAGACCAAGCCATGAAATGTACATGCTTCTGTCTTTCAGGAAGGCAGTGGAAGACATTTTTAAAGGCTTTCTTTCCTGTTAGCTCTTATAAGTAGATAATTTTTAGGCTACATTAGACTCTATAAGAGGTATTGCACATCTATATTCACAGTTATCACAGTTATAACTGTGTATTTAGAGAGTCATATTCATTATTTTAATAGGAGGAATACAGACTAGGTTATGTATGAGGGCAAATGTGTAGAACAGAGAACAGCTTTTCTGTGAGAATCACAGAATCACAGAACCATCAAGATCACCCAGTCCAACCATGCACCCGGCGCTGCCACTGTAACCCCTAAACAACTCAACCACATCACCCAGTGGCAGATCCAGAAGCCTCTTAAGCATCTCCAGAGATGGGGACTCCATCACCTCTCTGGGCAACCTATCGTAATGCCTGACAACCTTGACAGAAAAAGAATTTTTAATATCTAATCTGAATCTCCCGAGTCTCAATTTCAGACCATTTCCTCGTCCTCTCACTACAAACACAGTAGACAACCTGTCCCCACCTCTCTACAATATCCTTTCAGGTAAGTCAGAGATCACATAATATTCTTAGTTGAAAAGGACTCAGCAGGTCCAGCTTTCAAGTGAATGGTTCATATGGGGATTGAACTCACAACCTTGGTGTTACAACTGATAGACAACCATGCTCATGGATCGTAGCTCTAGAGAGCAATGAGGTCCCCCTTTGAGCCTCCTTTTCTTGAGACTAAACAATCCTACCTTCCTCATAAGATATGTATTCTAGACCTTTCACTTGTTGCCCTTCATTGGACATACTCCAGTATCTCCACGTCCTTTTGAAAGTTAGGAGCCCAAAACTGAACCCAGGTGCGGTTTTACCACTGGTGACTGCAGAGGGATGTTCACTGCCCTAGCCCCACTGGCTATAGCATTGACACAGGCAAAGCGGTAATCAGCCTTCTTGCCCACCTGGACACACTCCCGACTCATGTTCAGGCACTGTTAACCAGCACCCTCAGAACATTTTACACCAGGCAGCTTTCCAGACACTCTACCCCAGCTGGTATTTCTGTATGGGCTTAGTGTGACCTAGGTGCAGGACCTGGAATCTGGCCTTTTTGAGCCTATTGCTGATGGTCTCTCTCAGCACATCCATCTTGCCTGTCAATGTCCCTCTGCAGAGCCTTCCTGCCCTCCACCCAGCTTGACCAACACTCCGCCCAGCTTGGTGTCATCCATGAATTTGCAAATCGTAGACTAAATCTCTTCATCCAGATCATCAGTAAAGATACTAAACAGGACTGGACTCAGCACTGATCCCTGGGGGATGCCACTGGTGACCATCCATCAGCTGGATGCAGCACCATTCACCTCCACTCTCTGGGCCTGGCCATGCAGCCAGTTCTTAATCCAGAGGAAAGTGCACCTGTCTAGGCCATGGGCTGCTAGCTTTTCAATGGAAGACAGTATCAAAGGCTTTGCTGAAGTTCAGGTAGACAAGATCCACAGCCTTCCCCTCATCCACCAGGTGAGCCATCTGGTCATAAAAGGAGGTTGAGTTGGTCAGGCAGGACCTGCTTTTCCTATACACATAGAGAAGAGGAGAAAAAATAAGAGCAGAGGTGATTAATAAATACTTATATTAGGTAGGAAAGGGTGGATCACCCAGTAACCTACTATCACGATAGCAAATTGATCTTACGTCACCAGGTGATACATTTGCTTGTAAGCAAGAACAGCATAAAGGCCTCAAGATGTCTCATAAACACACAAGCCTCTGTCATTGGAATTTGGTGCTTGTACTGCTCCCACCTGACCTGGCTTGAAGATACCTGTTTATGTCATAGCTGAAGTTGTATATTCTCTGGTCTCTTGGGTTAAATGTCCTGCCTGAAAAATCACAGGCCAGCTTTTGAAGAGTGAAGAGTTTAGGTGAACATTGAACTCCTTCCACTTCAAATATAACTTGACTGTGTCAGCTGTGCATAATGTGATTGCAGGATGGAGCACATACACATGCACTCAGGCATAAGCATGGAAAGCCAGCATGAGACAGATTACTGTGACCTTAAACCTTTTACAGAAACACAGAGGCTGATGAGCAGATCTTGCCTCCAGCTATCTTCCCTTATCTGGCATCTCAGTGAATAGCAGGGAGCAAGGATCTGAGGCAGAATAACAGTCAAGAACACCACCTGTGCCTTCTGAGCTAAAATATAAACCCCAGCATGATCCCAAGTGCAACATGTATGTCCCACTGATAATTACATCCTCCTTGACTCAGTAAACCAAATCCTCCATAAAAAGAACTTCTCATCAATCCACACAATAATACCTAGACAAACCACCAATTGAATGAGATTTTGAAAACCCAGGATTCTACTGGTCCTTAGAGCCATTATTCCCTTACTTTAAACCAGAAAATTTCTGGTGGAAGTTCATCAGCAGAAAAACTGCTTCTACTTTTCAGAGATGTCCCTTAGTCTGTGCTTCCATCATGGCTTAAACCCAGCTGGCAACTAAGCCCCACATAGCCACTTTCTCACTCTGCCCAAGATAATGGGGGAGAGAATCCTAAGGGTAAAAGAAATACCATGGGTTGAGATACAGTCGGTTTAATAGGGAAAGTAAAATTTTGCATACAAGCAAAGAGAAACAAGGATTTCATTCACTGTTTCTCGTGGACATCCTCAAGATAGCAATTTTTCCAGCATGCCCAGTGTTAATTTGGGCAGACAAACACTATCTCTGAACAATTATCCCTTCCTTCTTTCCCCAGCTTTATATTGTTGAGAAGCTGGTAAAGGTCTAGAACTGGGGTGGGTGATCCCAGCCAATGCAAATAACCCACACCATATCCCACACATCTGCTCAGAATATAAAGCTGGGGAAGACAGAGAAAGAAGGGAGCAAGTGATGGTGTTTGTCTTCCTAGGTAAACATTAGGTGCAATGGAGCCCAGCCTTCCTAGAGATGGCTGAACCCCTGCCTGCCCATGGGAAGTAGTGATTGAATTCCTTGTTTTGCTTTCCTTGTGCATGCAGGGTTTTGTTTCCCTATTCAACTGTCTTTATTTCATCCCATGAGTTTTCTTCTCACTGATCCCACTGGAGTGAGCAACAGGCCGTGTGGTTAGAACACAACACTGTTCTATATCTATTAATTTTCTTGTTCACATTCTCTCAGTGTTTGTTCAAATGGCTCTCCTGTAGGACCTGTCATCTGTTCTATACAGTATGTACACTCATTTCCTAAGTGGCATGTTAATTTTATCAAAATAGAAGGATTTTTATTTGTGGGCAAATATAGCAGGAATGTAAATGGATTGGTTTTGTAAAGAGAGATGAAGATTCATTAAGAATGAATCATTGGTTCTTAAAAAAAAACCAAAACAAACCAACAAATAGAATGTTAACCATTCTCAAACAGAAAGTTCATTGTTTTTCTGCAAGCCTCTGCACTCTTTAATTCTGTAGGACTTAAGGGATCAGGTATCTATTATTCCTAGAAGCACCAAAAATCTTCTTTGAAAGGCAAAATTATTTCTGAGTGTAATAAAGGCTGGGGTTTCCTCTCCTCTCCTCTCCTCTCCTCTCCTCTCCTCTCCTCTCCTCTCCTCTCCTCTCCTCTCCTCTCCTCTCCTCTCCTCTCCTCTCCTCTCCTCTCCTCTCCTCTCCTCTCCTCTCCTCTCCTCTCCTCTCCTCTCCTCTCCTCTCCTCTCCTCTCCCTCTCCTCTCCTCTCCTCTCCTCTCCTCTCCTCTCCCTCTCCTCTCCTCTCCTCTCCTCTCCTCTCCTCTCCTCTCCCTCTCCTCTCCTCTCCTCTCCTCTCCTCTCCTCTCCTCTCCTCTCCTCTCCTCTCCTCTCCCTCTCCTCTCCTCTCCTCTCTCCTCTCCTCTCCTCTCCTCTCCTCTCCTCTCCTCTCCTCTCCTCTCCTCTCCTCTCCTCTCCTCTCCTCTCCTCTCCTCTCCTCTCCTCTCCTCTCCTCTCCTCTCCTCTCCTCCCTTCTGCCATCCCTCCATTAATTTTTCTGTCTGTCAGCACTTTTAGGTTCTTTTTCCTGCTCTGCAGGGAAATAAAGCATAAGCAATTGTTTTGAGATCCCTCAGATTTACAGAGCATGTAGGTTGCATGTGGCAGCATTCTATGAACTGTGAATTAATGAATAATTAGACTTTTTTTTTTTAATTGAGGAGGGGAGGGAAGGAGAGAGAGAGCAGTCCTAAAACACTGTGGAGGAAATGGACAAATATCTAACTTCTTTCAAGAGAAGATGACATGAAGTGCTCAGCCATTATCATTTTAGGAATAGGACTGTTGCTAAGCAACAAGTCTCACATAATCTTGCTGAGCTTTTGTATCTGAAGAAAATTGAGGCAAGAAAGTTTTGAAAGCTAATGAGGAAAAAATAGTTTCAGTGCAGAACAATCTATAGTGCACCTGACCAGAAAATAAACTATTAATGGAGGCAGAAAAACCAAAGCTACTTACAGATACTTAAAAGCAAATTTATTATTATAAGGTATGTTTAATTGGTTGCATTGTAGCTTTGCTTTATCTTTGTGTCCTTTAGAGAATGGTGTATGGCTTCCTTGGATGTGACTGCAATAATATGCACTGGCCTTACTGTTTTAGGCTAGTTATATTAGCCTTAAGTTTTAACAGTAGAGCAAATAATGAAGTATTTCTTTTACTATATAACATTTAAGTATTCAGTAATAAGCTGTACATAGCATACAAAAGCATTGAGAAAATGAGTGGCATGAATTTTAAATTTTACATGGGTGCCTAAAAAAGATCTTGAAGCAGGGAACAATTCACAACCATCTTTTTTAGGTCAATACCAGGCAGTAAATCAAATGCATACTATTGGTATCAGAAGACACTGTGCCTGCCAAAGAACATGAAGTCACCAATGATATTTTCATCTTCTTGCATTCAGGTATACTAGTATTGAGCCTGATAATTTATCAACATATTATACTTATTCAAGCGTAATCATCTGAAGAATCCAGCCTAAAACATGCAATGAAAAAGCATTGCTTTTTATTGGTAACCTGCAAAAGATCACAGGTCAGCTGCAGCACTTATAACTATCAAATTGTAATTAGCTGTTGTTGGTTTTTTATTGTTATTATTCTAAGAGTACTGCTGTAAATGCAAGACAGCTGACAATGCTCTTTCTGTTGACTTGTATCAGTTCACTCTATTACTTAAATAAAGTTAATGTAGCACCAGCATGATACATGCAAAGTGGTAGTCTGACAAGCAAGTGTTTTTATCTTAAAACACCAAACATAATTCATAATGTAAAGGAAGGAGAACATTGGAAGACAGATTTTAACAATTCACGGAATTACTTATGCAATGCAAGCATCAGCTAGGACAATATCTCTATCATGCTTTAGGAGACAATGTTGTTAAAAGAAAAAAATAGAAAAAAACCCCAAAGGTGGTTCTTAATCATTACTTTATGCTTAGTAAAGAAAAATAGAAAATTCAAAAAGATGATCCTGGGCACATAATAATTGATTTAGTTGTAATGATTCCAATGTCTTCCTTTGTGGAAGCCTTCAGTAGAGTCTGCTATTTTAATGCACTGGCTTTTGGAAAAATTCAAGTACCCTATTCCCAAAATTAATAGATGCTCAGAATTAGCAGCATAATTTTTAAGTCTTTAAGCCTGATGGACATGATCCATTCTTTCTCAGAAGGAATATTTAAAGGGCAAGCCTTGAGACAGAAATAAACATCAAGAATGTTGAATTGAAATGAATCTTGTAATTTCTCTGTTTGCCAAGTTTAGCATAAGCCTCCCTCTTCTCAAAAGTAAACCAAAGGCAGTTTATTAACAAGATAAGCCATCAGTATACTATAAACAATTCAGTATCAAATAAAAGTGATGATAATGAAAACATTAATCTCATTTTCTATCACTAGTATTGCAAAATTCATCTCTGTGTCACTGAAGTGAAAGTCTGCCTTTTCTTGATATTTGTCTTGGCTCCTGTTTGTTCGGTCTGATTGCTGTTGTTAGTGGCTTGCTGGCAGAGATGAACAGGAAAGAGCTCTACTGTAGGTTGAGTGATGGGATCAAAGCATGCTGCTACTTATTCATTGCTGAACATTTTATTTTCTTTCTTCTGGAAAGAGGAAAATATATTTTTGTCATGGCTTACCCAGTTTAAAGTATCTGTGACTGTCATTCTTTCATTTTCTCATCACCTTCATGAGATTGCTTGGCTTGTTTTAACTTAAGAAAGGGTGTTATGCTTCCATCTATGTAAGTATTTTTCCTCAACTTGAAGGTTTTCTGCTTTTGACATTGTGACAAGAATCTATTCCAGAATACGTTTACTAGGATTTAAACTCTTAAATGTATCCTTTCCTTCCTTGTATTGTTTGCAAATCTTCTCTAAACTCGTAAGTCCTTTGTGGTGTAATTATTAAATAGAATCTTCAGCATTTGTTAATTTTAAAATAAAGCTTCATCTCTTTTTAAATAGCTTTGTAGAGAAGGTTGTTGTCTACTTTTGATAGAGGAATAGTTAAACCATCTCTAGATATATAATTAATTTTATCATTTAATTCTACACTTTTATCATTAAACTGGTTACTTAAGGAGGGAGCTATTTAGTTCACCCTGTTATATTTGTGTACCTCATGACAAAAAGAGATCGTGAGGGCCCCAAATTATTTTACTAGTCTATGAGGTAGATTGATTCTTGTGCAGAGCTCCACCCACACGATGTAAACGCAGTTTCCTCAACCAGTAGGCACTGTCTGACAGACTGTGCAAGAAAATACTCTGTCAGAGTAAGAAGAAAGTACTCCTGTGACAGCAAGAAAATAGGATTCCAAATTACGCTTCTATTGAACTACTCATTCTGAAATGCAAACTATTAATTGCAACAATTAGCAGTGTTTTAAGGGGCAGGTGAGGAGTTTCAAACACATGATTTTGGTTGGAGAACGGTTCATGGCATGTGTACACCACTGACAACAAGACTCATTTCCCCACAAGAAACACGGAACAGGGCACTATCATATGACAATACAATAACACAAATCTGACAAAAAATATGGGCAGTAAATATGTTTTAAATCCATGTCACCATGCCTTCATCATAGCTGTACCAAACCTCATAAAATAAAATCTAAACCAAATGTTCCTCCTGTCTTACACAGGTATCACTCTTGGTTTAATGACTAGCTTTTTGTATTAAGCATAAGAATCAGAACTGTTCCTGTTTTGTCTCTTTTTTTAATTAGCTCAGCATGATTGCTCTAACAGTATTTTTTGCTATTTCCTGTATAGTTAATTGCCCATAAATGCCTGTTGAAGAATTTTTCTTGTGATCATTGTGCCTTGGAAATAAATGGAAAATTTAATTTATTGGCTAAAGGTAGCTGGAAATTATTTCCTTACATGTTTCGGAGGTAAACCAATTCAGAAACCTTTACAGTCTGATTTTTCTACCTGTGTTTTTTCCATCTCCAATCTTATGGCAAGAGGATGAAAATTATTGAGACAGCTGGAAGAGAAGGAGACTCTGTCAGAGAAGAAACACCCACTGTGGAATTCCTAGTGGGTCCAGAAGTGGGAGACAACTGGGAGAGGAGGCGATTGTGTCAAAGAAACACCTATTTGTGGAATTCCTAGTGGATCCAAATGCTGTGCCTCAGGAAGAGTATCAAACCATTTGAAGAGACATATTCTGTAGAAATTAAAAGACAATTTGGTTATTGAAACCTTCACTTCCCAGTATTATCCAGTCTCCCATGCACAGAAAGAGGATTAAAACAAAGTAAAAACTACAAAAACAAAAAACGCAACTCCCCCAACAAACAACAAAACCCTAAGCCATTGGTTATGTGACATATTGGACAGCTATTGGGCAACTGAATTGTTTTCAATCCTCAGGTCAACAGAGTCAGCTTACTTATTCAGTACATGCAATGCATTCATCTGAAACAATTCATCTTATTCCAATTATAATTTCTAGCTACTCTGCAGAATATGTACTTTGTTGAACCAGTTATTGCTATAAAGTTTCAGGTCAGAGAAGTTCTCCACGTGTCACTGCGGAGATGCCACACTATACCAGTTTTCAGATTATAATATGCATCTCCTTGTTTCTTGACTTGACCCTTACTTATGGTTAGAAATTTTTTTTATAATTGTGCACACTTCTGTCTTTGTACAAGAAAAAATATTTCATTCTGTAAATGCATTTCAGTCTACTTCTGTAATTATAGTTCACCAAACCCTGTTCTTTATCAGCTGACCCCCCTCAGACCCTGAATCATTATAGATACTGTCTTCTAACTTACAAATGGGTTCTTAGCAATTCTTTCTCAACTCTCCAATGTTAATTACATCTCAAGTACTTTCCCCTGACCTGCTGTTTGCCATAGCAATAGACACATTCACACCCCAACCTTTTGCTTGAAGGCAAGAAAATTTTTGAACAGATGCTAGCTCTCATTTGGACCAAGTCACAAGTCTCTCGTATAGTGAAAATATGACAAAAGTTTTCTGTCACTTTCAGTGTCATCTCCAGTGCTTGAATGTAAAAGCCAAAATGCTGTCCAGTATGGAATTTCTGTAGTGAAATTTTGTGATGAGGTTGATTGCTATAGTATCTTTAAAAATAGTTATAATTTTTAATATTATAAGTTGTAGTCTGAAGAATCCAACGCAAAAGAATTTTAATTTTTTCTCTTTACATAGCAGTGGGAATTGGTACTACCATCCAATTACTGAGGTTGTAGGGGTCAGGAAAAGCCACCCAGGAAACATCATCAGAGGGTCCCTGTCTTTCTAACGTCAAGGTGGTACCACAGCAATCTCACCTACAGTGAAGAGGCACAGTAACCCAACACAGCAGCTGTTGTTTCACAGGCAAGAAGCCAGATCTCTGCCCGTTGTCCCTGGGGGCCACAGGCCATTGTCATCAGGAGCCACAACAGGCCCTCTCCCATTCCTGTGCTACAGCTTTGCAGGTTTTGTTGTACACAATTATGTACTGGATATCTGACTCCTAAAACTGAGAAATTAATGGCACTAATTAGAGCTCCACACACTACAGACAGGTGTCAATTTATTTCAGTTTTGCCCTGCCATATTCCTCCTATTCTGGTAGCCTGCTATTGATAAGTCTCTGCTTCCTGTCAGTCATGTTAAGTAATTATGTCTTTTATTGCTGTTGCTCTTTCTTCTTCTTTTTTTTTTTTTTTGTTTGCTTATTTGTTTGGTTGGTTGGTTGGTTTGGTTAGTTTGGGTTTTTGTTTTGGGGGTTTTTTTGGGTTTTTTTGTTTTCTTTTTTTGTTCTTCTTGTTTGTTTGTTTTTTCTTTTTACATTTAATGGTGCAAATACTAGTTAAATGAGGAAGGCAGAGAACGCAGTTATTTACTTATTATGCATTTTCAATCCAGGTCTCTAGAGGCAGAAGGTTATTGCTGATTCATCTCTTCCTGAGGCACATGAAGATACATCTTCTTCCCTTCGGTTTTAAATCCCTGTCTCTACTTTTTCTACATTTAATTACAGTGGTGTGAATTTTCAGAAACACCTCTCCTAATTTTTTTACAGTTTCTTTTTCCTGGATTTAAAACTACTGCGTGGATGACAAAGGAACTTTCTATTGACTGTGTATGTTCAATAATTCAATGCAAAATATTAACGAACCTTACTGTTGACCATTCACAAGGGTGAATAGATAGGGGTGTGCTAGCTATCTCTGGGGTTGGTGATATGACATGAAGAAATGGCTTAAAGCAAATACCAAGTCCTTCACCGAGAGGGTGATCCAGCAGTGGAACAAGCTCCCCTGAAGAAATTACTATTGCCCCATTTCTGTTGGTATTCAAGATATAAATTAGCAATGCTCTAAGATATATGATTTAAATTTAGGGTTGCCCAGTGTGGAGTCAAGGATTCAATTCAGTAATCTTTAAGGGTACCTTCTAACACCTATAAGGATATTGTGTGATTATGAAATCAATATCAACATGCAGATGATGGGAGTTCAACAGAGAGTTAGACTCCTAGTTAGGCCCTGGGATGGACACTGTACTTAAGGGATAGGAGGCAACAGTGAGCAGCTCCTGCCTGCTGCAGCAAGTGCATCTCCTCTGTGACTATTCCACCTTCCTAGGGGCCTATGCAGAACAGATGTGAGGATCTGCAGGTGTAACCGACACACAATGCGGATGATTGTTCAGCTAGCTTGGAGGTGTTCTGAGGGCTAAGCCAGCTTATGCCCGGTTGACAAAAACACGAGGGAATGGTTTAGCAACCTGCTACACCACTTAGACAGGCTTACGCCCATGGGGCTGGATGGGATTCACCCAAGGGTACTGGGGGACCTGCCAGAAGAGCTCTTCGAGTCACTTTGCAGCATTTATCACTGGTCCTGGATAGTTGGAGCAGGACCAGACAACTGCAGGCTGGCCAATGTGAGTCCCCTCTGCAAAAAGTTTTGGAAGGAGTATCTGGGGAGCTACAGGTTTGTCAGCCTGCCCTCAGTGCTGGGGAAGGTCATGAAGTATATCATTGTGAGTGTGGTCACACAGTACATGCTGGACAATCAGGGGATCAGGCCCAGCTAGCATGGGTTTGGGGAAAGGCAAGTCCTGCTTGACTAACCTGATCTCTTTTTATGAAAATGTGACCCACTTAATGGATGTGGAAAAGGCTGTGGATGTTGTCTTTAGTAAAGCCTTTAATACCATTTCCCACAGCATTCTGCCGGAGAAACTGGTTGCTCACAGCTTGGATGAGTGTTCTCTTCACTGGGTAGAAAACTGGCTGGATGACCAGGCCACACTTTTGACCAGTCACAAGTCATGTTCCCAGTCCTGTTTAATATCTTTATCAGTGTTCTGGACAAGTCAGTTTGCAGATGACTCCAGTTTGGGTGGGAATGTTGATCTGCTGGTGGTTAGGAAAGTTCTTTAAAGGGATCTAGACAGGCTGGCTTGATAGGTCAAGGCCAGTTCTATGAGGTTCAACAAGATGAAGTGCTGTTTCCTGCAGCTGGGTACAAAACAGCCCCACATAGGACTGCAGGATGGGGGAAGAGTGACTGGGAAGCTTCCCCTTGGGAAATTACCTGGGGGTGCTGGTTGACAGTAGCTGAACATGAGCCAGTGAGTGCCCAGGTGGCCAAGGAGGCCAATGGCATCCTGGTCTGTGTCAGCAAGAGCACAGCCAGCAGAACCAGGGCAGTGATCTGTACTCAGCACTGGTGAGGCAGGACCCTGAGTTCAGTGTTCAGTTTTGGGTCACTTACTACAAGAAACACATTGAAGTGCCAGAGAATGTCCAGAGAAGGACAACAAGGCAGGTGAGGGGTCTGGAGACAAAGACCTGTGAGGAGTGGCTGAGAGAACTGGAACCCTTTAGCATGGAATAAGGGGAGTCTCAGGGAGACCTCATGTCTCTACAACTACCTGAAAGGACATTGTAGTGAGGCAGGTGTCAGTCAAAAAAAAAAAAAAAAAAAAGGAAATTTTGAAAACCTATGGAAGCATAAAAACGTCAGTACCAAACATCTCATCAGGAGTTTGCAGCTTTTTATTTCACATAAGTAATTTTATGAGAAGCAAATTAACACCTTCCCATCAAGTTTCTTTTTGAGTACAGAAATTCAGTGTTTAAACAGTCACTGTTTTGAGAGCATGAAAAGTCCCACTAATGTCAAGTGAATACACTTTGCTAGTAACCTAATTGAAATTTCAGTGTAGCAGAAGACTGTATTTAGAAGGACAAAATAGTAGTAGGTGACTAGGTTTGTGGGCTGGTTTTTGGTTTATTTTTTTTCTGTAAACAATTGCTATAGGTATATAAATTAAATTAATGCACAGAAGTTTCAAAAATGTCAATGGTGCCTTCAGGGGAATATATGTAATAAAGTTGCCTAAATTACATATAAACCTGGGACTCATTGAAGTCAATAGCAAAATCCCTGTCAAGTATGAAAGGACCAGCATTCTGCCTTAGAGGCATCTTCTGAGCAAGAAGAGATACTAACTGCATTTGTTAACTTAATTTCTTCTTCAGTACTGCACACTCTTTGCATGGATAATGGGTCTCAGGAGGTAATACAAAGTATTCCTTGAGCTGGGTTAGATTAGTTTATTTTCAGTCATGTAATACAATAATGGAGGGTCAACCTGCTCTGCTTAAGTTGTAGGTGTGTCAATAAGCAAGCATCTAGCTGCCATATAAGTCTGTGGTTTGGTTTGATCTCTATTAATTTTCTCTTGCCTTAAAGGTTCACTTAAAAGCAGCTGCATCATCTTTTTCCACTAAAGGTCAGTCAGAGAACTAGAGACCACATTGGGCAAACCTGAAGGAAAAAGCTGGTTTCAGGCAAGAGAAAGTTTTCGTTGTCATAGCTTGAATCTGTAATACTTCACTGGTGGAAAACTTATAGTTATTGAATTTGCATTGCAAGGTTTTGACAATGGGGAGGCTGCAGGGGTAGTTTTGGTGAGAACCTGCTAGAAGCTTCCTCCATGTCCCTATTCAATACCATATGGCTCCAAGCCAGACTTTGGCCAAGGCTGAGGCCATTAGAGATGGTGGTAGCACCTCTGGAATGACAAGTTTGAGGGGAAAAACTACTGTAAAATGTCTGTTTTAATCAGAAAAAAGGGGAGTGAGAACATGTAAGAGCAGCAGCCCTGCAGACACAAAGACTCTGCAGAAAGGGGAGGAAGATGTGCTTCAGGCATTTAAACAGAGATTCCCCTACAGCCTGAGGTGCAGACCATGGTGACACAGGCTGTGGTCTGCAGGCCATGGGGGTCCGTGATGGAGTAGAGACCTACCTGCAACCTACGGATGTCCCCCTGCTGCAGCAGGTGAATGCACTCAACAAGAGACTGTGACTTTGTTGGAACCACGTGCTGGAGGAGGCTCCTGGGAGGACCTGTGGCCCTGTGGAGAGAGGAGTTTGTGCTGCAGGTTTGATGGCAGGACTTGTGAGCCCATGGGGGACCCATGCTGGAGAAGTTCATGAAGATCTGCATCCATGCTGGAAGGGAAGTGTGTGAGGAGTCCCTGCCTGGAGGAGGAAGCAGTGGTAAAGACAATGTGTGATGAACTGATGCAGCACCCATTTCCCATCTCCCTCCACCACTGCAGGGAAGGAGGAAGAGAAAATTGTGAAGTTGCCTCTGGGAAAAATGGAGGCATGTGGAGAAGGAGTTTTTAATATTTGGGTTTATTTCTCTTTGTCCTGTTCGATTTGATTGATAAAATAACAAAGGAATTTCTCCTGAGTCAAGTCTGTTTTGCCAATGGCAGTAATTAGGGAGTGATCTTTCCCTGTTCTTATCTGAATCCAGGAGCCTTTCCTTATCTTTTCTCTTCCCTGTCCAGCTGACAAGCAGTGAGAGACTACAACAATGGCTCGAGATGTTTTGGGATGCATGTGTGTAGGGAACAGGGCAGGTCAGGCAGTGCTCTGGTGCACACCCATCCCTAGAGCCCGTATCCCAGCCCCACATGGCTGCCAGTCTGGCACACCAGAGGCATTTCTCCATACTCCACCCCTGGAACCGCAATCCAGATCCTGAGTGGCCAAATGACCAGAAGTTCCACGTGGGGGAAGGGCCCAGGAAGGCCAAGGGGTATTTAAGGCTGAATGCAAGGCAAGTAGATGTCTTCACCCTATCTCCTGTTGGAATTTCTGTCTGAATACTGCTGGAATCCAGGAGTTGGTAGCTATATGTGTGCATATCTATATAATTTCTGTCTTTCTTTCTTTTCATTCTTCTATTTCCCTCTTGGAATTTTTGAGTAACTTAAAATCAAATGGACTTATAGTTTGCTAAGTTGAATGGGCAAAGTTAGTGCTTTGAGAAGTGTTTTACATTGATTTAACATTACACTCATCCTTTTGACAAACTTCTCTGATTTTCTAAAGTTGCTATAAAGTTCTTTTTGTTGTTTTGACCTCTTGAGAATATCTTCTTGGTATTTCTCCCATGCGTCTATCTCAGAGTTTGCATGAACAACCATTTGGCCTTTAAAAACTCTCATTGAGCAAGGTGTTTGGGCCCTTACAGGAGCAAAGGGATACAATGGTTTCGGTTTCGGGATAAAATGGGCACCTGGCATCCAGCCAAGGTCAATCCATCACAGATGTGTTCCCTTCTGCAAAAGTATGTGCAGAGACAAATGTTGTTTGATACCCAGGGATTCATAACACAGTTTGCTTTTGATGTGACCTAATAAAATATCAAGGCTTGCATGTGTAGCCTCTACCAAATATATCTTTTAAAATGTATACTGAATAAATAGGTAAGAGCTCCTTCCCTTGATAGAGGAATGTAATTTAGTGTTCTGAATGTAGTTTTTGGAAAGGCTCTTCAGCTGAGATTAATAGGTATAGTGTCCGGTATATAAGAGAAAGATTTTTTAACCACCATGAGCTAACTACCCTTACACATCTTTTTATCTAAAGGTTTATGAGCTCATATAGACTGATAACATCTATTCACTTTTTTTTTCTTCTCTCATCTCTTTTTTTTTCTCTTAGATTGTAAATCCTGTCTTTTATTTTGAGTACATGAATACTAAGACTAATATTTAAATGTGAAAAATGAAAAACTGGAGAAGCCGATACTGAAGTGTTCCTCTGCCTATTTACAAAGAGAGAAGCCTGTTTGTAGATGCCATCTAGTAATAATATAAATCTGCATGTGAACATACCTGAGACTTGTGACTGACCATATTGTCCACCTATTTGCTCCTTCCAAGGTTTTTTCTAAAAAATAACCCTATTCTGGTTTTTTCCATACAGCCATCTTATCCCACTTTATTTGGACCAGTACAGGATTATGATTTTTCATTCATCATGTGAAAGAATTCTGGAAACAGAGATAATTTCTGAATTGAGTTTGAAAGAAATTCAGACACCCGTCAATAACATGCCTAAACTCATTTAGAAAACCCTGAAAACTCACTGATTTTTTATGCTAGAATACAGGAATGAAACTTCCAATATTGGTTCATTTTATGCTGTTTAATCTAAAAATGAAAGCAGCCACAAACCAAATAATATTAGTGTTTTTATCCAAGACAAAATAACACATCTTGGCTCATTCTCTTTTTGTTCTTGGAAATTATTCTGTCATTCCCCTCTTCCTAGCCTAACTAATTTACAAAGCTTTTGAATAATTTGCAGAGAAGTTTTTACAATTCTCTAGTCCTTTAACTATTTGATGGTGAAGCATAGAGTGCTGTAGAGCTGTAGAAAAGTAGTCAAGGTAAGATTCTCAGCCAGATGCAGAAACTAGGACACAGTGACTATGTGGATGATTATGATTAGGTTTATTGCTAATAGAGTATCTAAATATTGTCAATTTAGTATCTCGCTATTAAGTCCATTGTTGCAATGTGTTATAGTGCCATCAGGTCATGATGTCTCCTTTTGAGTCATGAACTTCAGTGAGACCCCCTTGTTCTCTAAACTTGTGAGAAGTCTGGATGTGTCTGGGTTCAATTAGTCTTAGATGTCATCAACAGTCTGTGTCTAAAGGATTGTAATATAAGCAGGTTCATCTTGAAACATACATGTTTATATTCCTTATCCCTGCGGAATTCATAATTACAAAAAAAAAAATAAAAAGCTCCCACAGAGCTACTTTAGCATTTTATCTCCATATTTTATTGGATCTTCACACTTTTTACTCACCTGTCCAAAACTGAACAAAGTTCCTTCTTTGGGTCGGATGTCCCTGTCAGGGTGGAGATTCACTCAGAAAATATCTGCATCCTCTGGAAAATGTGTTTTCCCTGTTGACAGCCTCCAACATAATTTTATAACCTTTTGCAGGCTTATGTGCCCAAAGTCAGAAGAAAACTCCTCACTTCTCTATCTCTGGAATGCAGTAATTGTGCCATTATCTGGACAGTTCCTCCTGCTATACCCACCTGGTTCTCCTGTCCTGGTACAAGCCACATTGCCCATCAGAGGCTGCAGGTGTTGGGGGAGGGATCAGACACAAACTTGGAGACCCCACTGTCTTTCATCACCCTCCCAAGTGCAAATACTGTATGGCAAGTCAGGTGAAGAGCAATGCCAAAATGGTACAGGAGAACAAAGTCATAGTGAAAACTCTATGAATATATTAAAATCCCACGTGGAAGTGTTTGTAAAATACCTAGCTCTATGAAAATTGCTGGATAGAGGTTTACAAAAGTTTGAAGAAAAAATTAGCAGTTCTGGTATGGGTCTTTTTCACAGTGTTTATCTGACACTTAAAATTATTAAATCTGTTGAACGCAAGCTGTCAGTTTTGAAATTATACCTACAACTTTCTGATGGCAATTTTCCTTTCATGAGCACGATTCTGTGGCAGTATTTTATGAATCTTCTCATACAGAGCTGATTGTATTTTCTGCCAATACCTCAGTTCTGGTGAGACAACCAATAAAAATTATTTAATATTTGTAATGGAAAATGTTCCTGCTGTTAGTGGTATTAGAGGATAATTAGCTTTTGTTATGCCAGACAAGAGCTTTTGACAGGTTTCAGATGTACAGCATACCTGAAGATCATTTACAGTGTTCCAGTCCACGACTACTCTTGTTGATTAGAAAGACAAGAGAAATCTTCTAGCAGCTTTTCCACAGATAAGTACTGAAGGCGTTTTGCAAGTGTCCACCACATCCAAGGTACCTGTGGTCCCTTCAAGCTAATATGTCTTTTTCCCAGCAAGACAAGGTGGCCACATTGTCAGTCTAAGGTATGAAAGTGCTTATACTGAAAACAATAAAAAAATGCTGAGATATTAAAAAAAGTGAAATTTGTAATTTCACTCACCTTTTCAAGCTTAAAACAACAAAACAAAAAACTGAATTTTTTATGTTTTTTTTCCAAACAACTTCTGTTTCCTAAAAGGGAGGTAATATTATCTTTCCTAGTAAGAAAATGAATTTCTAACTATTTATTACTGACGTGCTACACTTTTCTCTGAAGGATCTGCTCCTTACTAATATTGAAAAAAGGACATACAAATTAAAAGGTTTGCTAGAATAATCCCTGCATTTCCTCATCTATATTGAGTTGTCACTCAATAGACCACAGTTAACCTTGAAAATGTGTGCCAATGTTCTTGATAGTTGTTCACTCTTATCCTGTGTAGAATATTTACATCCTTTGTCATCCTTTTATAGGCTGCTTAGAGGTAGGCAAACTAGGCCTCAGCCATGAATATCCACACTACTGTGTCTACTGTAACAGCTAAAGAAAGAAATAAAAACAGGTTAAAATTTTTTCCCCACTGTAAGTCAAAATATCTTTCCATGATAGTTTCACAGCTATGTGTTTAGAAATTAACCAGTTATGAAATAACTATATAAATAGTTATACAGGATAGAGTTAGATGCAGCGAGAGAATTTCCAAGACTAACACAGAAACAGTCTTGTTTATTGTCTTTCATTTTGGGCTATATAGTAAAGACTCCTCAGTGTTTTATGATTTGGGGTCTGAACACAACATAAAGCTATATGTTAACTTATTTAATTCCCGGACTAGCACTTTTCAGAAGAAAATCCTTGTCTTTATAATGTAAAATACATCAGGAAGCACAGGAATAATATAGCTAACTAAAAGATGCATTTGACTAAACTTTTATGAGAACACTTCATCCAAAAAACCTGGGTCTTCTTCTGAATATATTTGCATGACTCCACCATATATTCTTAAAACGTTAGACAAAATTAAATGTGATAGGATACAGAGCTCTCTGTTTTGACAGATACCTAGAAATAAACATGTTTTTTGCTGCCTTCCCCCTTTTCAGTTGAAAGCTAAATTCTCAAAAAACTCTGAGCATTTATGGATGTATGGGTGTTAACTACAACCAGAACCAGCTGAAATTTACCCTTGATTGCCAAATTTTTCTTGTCTTCCGATCAGAGTTTGTCCACCATTTTGTCCAAGTATAAGAGCCCAATATAGAGCACAAGGAAGTCAACATTCTTAAAGACTATGGGGTTTAACATTCCTCAACAAAGAGGTAGAATACAACTCGCTAGTTTTCTGGTTGAGGATTTCATTCCATAACATAGAGTAAAAAGATTCATGCATTTCAGTATGGAGCATCCTATTAATCAAAGCTGGCCTGCAGACTGGTACAGTCAATTTAATTTATGTGACTCTTCCCTGCTCCAGCTCTTCTTTCTCTGCTATTTTCTTGCCATTTGTTGGCAGCGGAGAGAACTAAACTGGTGTCTTCCTTTTAGTGCCTTACTTTGAAAACTAAAAGGCACTTCAGCTCACAAACTCCATGCTACTAATTCTATTGCCAGGAAGATCTAGACTTGAAGCTGTCAATTCCACGTACCTAAAGAGCACAGCTTGGTACCTCAAACAGATGTATCAGAACATGAGGTGAATACTGACAAAAAAGCAGGAAAGTAGCCAAGGGTAAACACATCTCAGTAAGGTTTCCACACTGTGGGAAACATTCATGAGTTGCAACTGCGAACGTCTATTTGAACTCACACAAATTAGATGAGTTTGTCATGAAACAGGTAAATGACAAACACTAGACAGCACAGATTTTGAGAGAAACATCTTTTGCCTTTTCTTCCTTACCAGTTGGAAAACTGAATGATCCCAAGCACAGTATTTGAGACAATTCATGATTTAGCTCTCATATATAAAATCTGTATATAAAATCCATCACTCTTTATCCACAGCTAGGCTTATTTTTTTTTCTGCTATTCTTAAGTATGGAGACAACACTTGAAAAATTAATAAAATTTGGAATTCTTTTTATGACTTTAATTTATTGTTTTAATTTTCTGTACAGTTTCAAGGCCATCACATAGAAAAACTATTTCTAATTTTGTCATTTTGTTGTTGTTGTTGTTATTGCTTATTCAGTTGCATACAGGAAATCACTACTGCATTTAGAAGAGATTTTTGTATCTAATTATTTTTATACAAAGTATAAATCAGAAGTAACCAAGACCTCTTCTCTGCAAAGCTGATATTGTGTGACATGACACAATCAGAGCCCACATGTGTGTGTCTATGTCCTGACTGCATCTGCTGTTTCTTGTACAGTGTGTCTTTTGACAGCAGGTAGTAATACTTTTCCTGCATCTGTTCCATCCACTCTTTGCACTCTAGTGATGATGATGATGCTTCAGTCCTTCACTCCACACAAACATCTAAATCCCTGTGTCACTACAATAGGGGTTACAGAGAGCAAGGGCTACAGTTTTGCATATACTAAAATATTCCTTAATAAAACTCATAGTGGACTAGTGATGAGACATGGCACCTGTTTGATGCCAATGTTACCACAGATCCAGAACTTTCACTGTTTAAACATATAAAAAAGTAAGGTATAAAAGAAAATTAAAAAACATTTGCACATATAAGATTTTTTTTAAAGGATATAAGACTTGGAAAATTTGCACATTTTAAACCAAGTTAGGTGTAAATTCTTCTGAGTTTTCAGTCTTTTGTTGGTAAAAATACCTTGGAAATTTACTATGCCATTACAATGACATTTACTTGAGGCGGTAGATGCAAGAAAATATGTTAATAATGAATCTCCCTTCTCATATTTACAGAATACATAATTTACATTGCTTTATACTAAGAGTTTTGGGAAAGGTGACTTTAGCTTCCATTTTACACTCATTTTTCTAATACTGCTCAGCTGTAACAGCATAACAGCAAGTGAAAGATTTTCCTGCTCACTCATAGGCAGTTCCATCACTGTTTTGTAATAAACTATGCCAGATTCATTTTCATGTGGCTATAAAAATCAAGAGCATGCAAACATTCAGAACAGCTTGTCCTCTTATATATTCCCTCTCCTATTCACATTTCCTCATATGTATATAGAAAGACTTACTTTTACTGGTTCTTTTCATGACAGGTGCATTTTTGAGAAACAAAATATTGTGTTAATTGTCTGTATATTTAAACCAATATGTATCCAAACACATGGATTGGTAAAATACTTCTTTTGCAAATCAAGACTGATTTGGTCAGCTTTTTGTTAAAGAAGTCAAAATGTCCTGATGACCTAGGCTTTTTCCTAGGAAACATACATATTGAGTTTGTTCCCACTTCCCTCATGTATCACTGTGGACTTGTGTGTGAATACTGTCTGTATATATAGTACACTTTATATAATGCAGTATATATAATGTAAATGAGTATTTCTTAAAGACATGGTACAAAGACATCCATCTGTCCTTTATCCTCTCTATTTCTTGGTTTCAACAATGACATTTAGACCTCTCAGCAAATGAGATAGATAAGCAAAACATTTAAACTACTTGATTCAAGGTTGATTTTCCTGCAGGGGTGTTCCCAAAGAGGTAGCACAAAGCAATCTGCTTCTCAACTACAGCCTCATCTGTGGCTACATGATACTCCATAAAGAGACTATACTTCAAGCAGATGCATGAAAAATTACCTAAGTTTTTTTAAAAGTGATGCTAAAATCCACCAACAACACACAGAAAGCATAGTCCTAAAACTCCTGCTTCATGACTATTACAAATTATTAGAACAGCATGTTCCTATTTGTATTTTATAAAGAAAGTTTTTGCCATTCATGTCTTTAAAGGAAAGGAAAACAATATTACCATATTACCAAATTTTATAGAACCAAAATATTGGGAAAGTAGTCACAGAAGAGTCTTTCTTTTCCTCTATGCTAATAAAAAAGGGTTTCATTTGAAAGAGATGTCATTTTGACAGGGCGTTATTTGAAAAAGAAAGAAAGTTATAAAAGAGTGAATGCACCTCAAATACTTGAAGTGATGAGTGAACCCTATCCATACTTTTATAAGAGATCATCTCATGTCTCTGTAACTTGTTCTCTTGGCACCTTGAGATTAGATCAAAGAAAGTCAGTCCCTGGCCAAAAGCTTACGTGAAATTTTTCTTAGAGATGTTTCCTGAAGAAATGAAAACAAGGAGAGAGAAGAAAAAAAACATTGAAAAATTTATACATAAGTAGATCTGAATGTACTGGACACATCAGTAAATTGAAATAATAAATAGCATTTTTAGTACAAATAGATGAGATACTGGCACCTAGGAAACTTTTATTGCAAATAATGGTGTCTAATAAGAAAATAGAAGGAAATAAGACGTAGGTATCACATACATAAAGAAACTCATATTCCAACAATGGTTTTCTAAATTCAAAACTCAATTTTCTTTTCTCAAGATGTTTCACAGTACAATTTAAACTTTTGAGCAGAAACCATTTTCCTGAGTACTTACAGATAAAACCTCAAACATTCATTTTATAACCTCTTTTCTTCTCCCAGACACCTCTGTCATTACCTTTTGCTCTCACAGCTTCCTCCTCAATAACTTTCCTATTATGTGAATAAGTTTCCCTCTTCCTGAAGAGCTCTCTCCTGGGCTTTTTGCACCTCCTTCATTCTAAGGATTGCTTTTTGATGTCCTCCATATTTCATGCTCTTGAGTTTCTTATTGACAGCTGCTCTCTTTTGAGTTAGAAGCTGCACTTGCAGACATAATAAAAGGTATCTACAAACAGAGCAGGCAGCTTTTTGACAGATTATCACAAGATTATTCAAAAAGGACTCTGGCTTTCAATGCATGAATAACAGCCAAAGGGTTGTAGTCCTGGGAGGTAAACTATTACACTAACACAACAATAGGATACAATATTAGCACAACAATTATTCATGTGTCATACTGTTTTTTTCTAATAATAAAACATAGAATTCCCTTTCATGGCTGAATTTCAACATTTCATCATAAGAGAGGAAACGGGGAAGTGACACAGGCTTTTTCCGTGTCCTTAAAGTTCACATACAAGGTTTATACAAATACAGAATTTAAACTGTGATCACTCTAGGTTGTATTTTATGGGTACCCTGTATCGTAATTATTTTGAATCTGTGATTGAAAGTTGTGATAAAAATGCGGAAGGCTATTAATTATTCATTATTACTAAATCAGAGAAATTAGGGGATAAAAGTAAGCTGAGGATTCCGAGTTTTCCTACACTGATTTACATAGTAGTTGCCTATACAGCTTCTACCAAATAAACTCTCAGTCAGCTTGAGCCATCACAAATATTTTAAACAAGGAATGAATGTCCCTCAGAACTCCTAATTTTTAACTATGCCTTAATGAACAAGCATTGGAGATCGTCTTCCTCATTACCAAGCAATGCTGCATTAAAAACAGTTTGACCTTGCCCTCAGCAGATACAACCAGGATTTTCACCTTTCCTAACTGAAAAATTGATTACTGTTCTGGGCAGATTACACCTTTGGGATTCTCGCTGAGAAAGGGATAGAGATGGGATATACAGCAAAACCAGGAATTTTGCCTTTCTGCAAATGAATTTCCACTTGTGCTATATCTTGTTCTGACTGCAAGTTCAGGACACCTCCAAGTTTCCTCTTTCTTGCAAAGTCTGTTGTTTCTCAGATAAAATTCTCTTTGTGTCACAATAGTTATGATGAATGTGAAAGAAGCCAGGAGTGAGGGATGGAGCTGCAGGACCCATGTTCCCAGCACTGGAGTCTTCCATGTGAAAGTACAGCCTCTGGTATTCCCTCAACCAGTCACAAATGCCAAAGCCTTCTCTGCAAGACAGGTGTATCCTTCCACTTGTTAGGTATTCAGAAGTCTCCACCAGGCTGTGATGGAAAAGGGAAAGTGCTGTGGTTTCACCTCATCCAGCAACCAAACCCCACTGTCCCACTTGCTCACTTCCTCGCCAGCAGCATCAGGGGGAGAATGGGAAGAGTAAAAGTGAGAAAATTTGTAACTTGAACTAAACACAGGTTAATAGGGATACCAAAACTGCACTCACAGGCAGAGTAAAATAATAAATTCATTCCCAGCTTCCCATGGACTCACAAATGTTCAGTCATCTCCAGGAAAACTGTGTTCCATCATGCATAACATTACTTGTGAAAACAAACTCCATAACTCCAAATATTCCCCAGTTGTTCTTTATTCCTTCTGACTGATGTCATATAGTCTGGAATATCCCTTTGGGCAGTTCAGGTCACCTGTCCTGGCTGTGTCTCCTCCCAGCTTGCCATGCACCCCAACTTCCTCTCCAACTTGGCAGTACAAAAAGCAGAAAAGGCTTCGGCTCTGTGTAAACCCTGCTCAAGAATAACTAAAACATCTCTATTTTATCAACCCTGTGTTCAGCCCAGACCCAAAACACAGGACTTCAGCATTTCTGAAAATATTAATACAGAGTTTAACATACTGCTGAAAGTAACGATGTTCCTGACTGAGAACTACATGAAAGGCAATGTGTCTCTGCTTGAAAGACTTACCAAGAGGTAATTCCGATCAAAATTCTCAGGCACTTTTATTGTCTTTTTAGAAACCTTATGGTTTGCCTGAGAAGGTGTGTTTTTTTCAGTTTAGGTGTAGCAGAACACTGAGGGTACGCACAATGCCCAGTCTGGCAGCAGCAGAGCTTGCACAGTATTCATTCATGGTGTATTGACACATCGCCCTGCTGCTTGTGTCAGTGATGTTTCTGGCTTTATTTCACATGCAGGACAGATATGTTTAGAGTTTTAGAAACACTCTCAGTGTATCTTGCCATCAGCTGACAGCACAGAGGAGCAGCTATCCCTGCAGATATAATGTTTGCTTCAAAACAAAATAAACAAGATCTGAACTCAAATATTTGAAAACAAGAGGGAAGCTAAAGGGGACACTGTGGGACACTACTCTAATGTAGCTGAAAATACCTTCAGTCTGTTCTGGAAGATAGTCTGCTTTCCAAGGATTCCTTCTTACATCCTACATCTAGCCTACAGGGTGATTTATCCCAGGAGTGGGATAGGGGACAAAGCATATGAGTCAACATGGAGTGAATTGTCACAGATGCAGAAAAATTGGCACTGGTCTAAACCAGCCCGAGGAGATTGCTCCAGCTACTGATGTCTCCGCAAAACAGTTAGTCTGAGATTACACTGGAAATCATGTCAAGACTCTGTGTAGAAAGTGCCAATAACAATTCCTCTGCAGCTGCAAGTTTTCTGAAGTCATACCCACCCAAGGTTGGTAGGCTCTTCTGGCTGAATGTTTCTGCAAAAAGGAGGTAAGGCCATTTTTGAGAAGCTACTCTTTTATATATATCTAAACAGATGGGAATAATGAATTATGGATAAGTGATGTTCTTTGTGATTTCCAGAGACCCTTTGTGCTGGATGCAAATTCAGGTGACTGCCTGGCCTAATAGAAAACAAAATATTTTATACCTGTGTTTTATACCTGTTTTAATTTTTATACCTGTTTTAATTTTTATACCTGTGTTTTACCTGGCTGTCAGAAGATACAGCTGGAATTCACTTCCTTTAGACCTTTTCACATTGAATAGACTATGAGGAGCCATAAATACCTCCTGGCATCCCCATTAGTCATTCAGTGCCTATCTGTTTCTGATGTGTATTAAAGTGATAGAAACCTTTCCTTCTCCTGGCTATATAATTCCCCAGAAAGTTATACTACCTTTGAGAAAATGACAGAGGCTAATAAATGATTCCTGTCTTTCTGCTCCATCTTTTGATTGAGATTTTCCCCAAACTAAGGTGAAGAAAATTACTAGGTTAATGTGCTCTAGGGTCTTTGTCCTGCATGAGAAGTATAAAGTTGCATTCTTGCAGTAAGGACTCCACTGGAGCACATACTCTCCACCTAGGAACAAAGCTTATTTTCCTGGGTAAACCTGTAAGTGTCCTTTATCCTGGTCACTTCTGAATGAAAGGAAAAGCTCCTGTTCTGACACCCACTGGCTGCTCTGGCCAAGAGGAACTTTTTACACCTACTAGAAATGCATTCTTTTGTTAGTTAGACTAACATTTCTCAACAGAAACTGACAGAGAAAATATGGGTTTGAGAGTAACCGAAGTCAGACTGCAATTATGGGAAAGTTCAAAATAGATATGCCACGCAACAGCTCTTGCTATTTGAAAGACAATGTCCACTCTTGGTTTATCTTTTTCATGTAGACACACACACACACGCAGACATGCATATTTTGGCAGGTGTGATTGAAGGTCCTGTAATCAGAAGAAAACAATTGCTGGATTTCCTACATTCATTGAATTTAGTTTAGACCATGTGTAGTAAAGTACACATGCATGATCTCTAAATTCATTCTGGAATTGTCTTTTCATCATGTTTGGTTAGACCAGACCAAGCCTATATAAATATTCAAAGCCAGACTACAACAGAGAATACCAGCAGTATCTCACACAGGAGGATGTTCTTCACCTCTTCTCTGACCTTAAACATAGCCTGTTATTTTCCTGAGCTCAAGCTTGCTAGCTGTGCATAGCAGTAGATATTTTCATTTTAATGTATTCAGAATAGGGACCTGGAGGTGCAGATGTGTAAAGTGAAGAGTGGCATTTGAGAAATGGATTCTATCACACACTTAAAATCCCAATCCCATGACAAGCTTTTTTATCCTTCATGAATGAAGCTCAGGATATGTGTAATTCTTCCCAGAACAGTTCTTTCTATGACATAGCTATTTTGTAACTGTGCTCCAATTCCCCCAGAATCTTTAATTCAGTACCTCAACTGTAAGATTCTATCACAGTTAATATAACCACAAAACATCAGATGGAAAACATGTATTATCACAGTTATAGGTTTGTTGAAAGGTCTATTCCCCTTTACGCAATTTTTTATGCCTTAAGCCAAGACATTTTAACAGAATTAAAATGAAATTTTACATATTTTGTTCTAGACAAGGGACTTTGAACTAGTTTATTTTAATCCCGAGAAACTGTTCAGTCCTGGTATATTTAAATTTTTAATCAAGACAGATGATGTTTTACAAAACAAAATTGAACTTCCTTTTCTTTAAAAATATTTATTTGACATATTGTCTTTTCTAATGGGATTTCAGCTTTAACATTGCCATTTCTAGAACAACATATTTATATCTAGGGATCAGCTACAGAATTGCCTAATTAAGATGCATTTCAAATTCTTTCATTTACTCTCCAAAAACAGTTGGTGTATGTAAACAAAAAGGAAAGTTTAAATCAGAAGTTTAGTTCTTTAATCAGTTAAAGAAAAAAAAAAAAAAAACGAAAAGATTCAGAAATAATTTTTAAAAGTCCCAAAATTACTCCTCTTTCACTGAAAAACAGAGCCCTTTTTTTGGTTACCAGAATTATTGTACTCTGCTTGTCAACATTAGAAATATCACCTTTCTAACTGGGCATACGGGATTGCCATCATTATGGGCTATAGGTCCTCTTGAATTTTCCTCCCTGCTTTCTGCCATTCCCCTACTTACCTCTCTAAGCCACTTGAATTTATAGAAGAGAAGGAAGAAACAGACATGCTGAAATGAAGAAATTAATGAAACTGGGGGGGAAAAAAAGAAAGAACAAGAGCAATCACTTGTGAGCCAGAAGAATGGTTATATTCCATTTTCAGTTTTGGCAGGTGACTTGCTTCATAACAAAGGTTAGTTGCATAACCTTTCCTCTAAATAAGCTTAACTGTGTGTAAAATAGAGGCATATGAAAGAACTGTGAGTGTTATTATAACTTACTGACATACACAGGGCACTTTGAGGTAAATAATTAGGCCTATTCTAAAGAAAAAATGAACTAATGTCAAATACTTCATATCCATTCTGTACTTTGATGTCTCCTTGAAATTCTTGATCTAAAACCTTCATTGAACAGACAGCTGAAGTGCAGATAAGGCACAGGAAAAATGAAGATCTTTATAATATGCACAAAGACAGAGTGTGCAAATGTTTTGATGGAATTAAGAAGAGCAAAAAATCTTGTCTGTTGTAAATTGATCCAGTTGTACTCAGCAAAACTTTCTGTGGTTTACATCTACCAAAACTCCAAAGAGCACTCAGAAAAAAAAAATAAAAAGGGAGCATTGGGGTATTTTCAGCAATGCAACATTTTCCATATGAATAAGACATTTTCTGTTGCTTCTGATCTTTGTGCTAAACAAATGTTAATACTTCCTTGTGACAAATAGAACAGTTATAGATAGCATGACACATCTGACCTTTTTTCCTTACTGCTTCTATGTTACTGTAAACCTTTAGGCAATCAACACAGGCTCTGCAATCAAGCTTATATTGGTTTTATTCTGTTTTCTAAATATAACCCTTTGTGGCAAGAATTTTGGCCATAAATTTAAGACTTACAGTAGTCAGGAAAAGTCATTCTTTTAAATAAAGTTTCATGCTTTTACTGCATCTCTTCATAGGTGTTTGACAAATGCACCTTCAGGGGACCCCGCATACAACCTATCTCAACCCCTAAAGGTAATCAACTCATTATCCAGCATGAGAGCTGACACAATGCTGCACCTGACATTTCACAGGGATGTGTATGCTGTCTGTCCTAGCTCATAGAAATTCTTAGTACAAAAGAGAAAGAATGATAGGTAAGAAATTAAAAACATTGCTTCTGTTTTTCTTACCTTCACACTGTCTGCCTATGCGTTACACTTTCCAGAACACTTCTTAAAAAATTCCAGTTAATAGTGCAAAAAAAAAGGAAGTCCATCATCGTGTATCTTTTGTTGGTACTGTCTGCCTTCAGGCTCCCTCATTTCCAGACTGTCTTAGGATGATTTTCAAATATTTGTCTTCCCAATCCTTTATGAAAGGCATCTTATCTTCCTATAATTCAAAAAGAAAAGGGGGAAAAAATCGTATATCTCTCTAGACAAAAGGTCTCTATTCTGGTCTCTTTAAGGTTTGGGGTCAGAGGGATCCCATTCAGCACCAGGAAAAGAAAAGGTAGGAAAGGATGGCCAGGTAGGAAATATTCCATATACTGTCTAACTGCTCATTGCAAGCACCAGATCATATTTTGTGACATAATATTACATTTCCATGACAAAATTCTATAATAGTACTGTCTTTTGTTATATTATATTAACTATAATATTAAAATAACAACACGTACAGAATATTCTATTACAAGTAGTTAAATGAGGAAGTTATTTCCCCATGGATTGTGAGAAATCTTCCTAAATATTACATTTTCTTTTGAAATATAGCTGTAAAAAGAGCAATGTGATGGCATTTAAGGAAAAGGTCAAAGAAAATGGAGTTTTCTTTGTGATCTTTAAGTTACTGTTATGCTAAATTTATGTCTTTTCAGGGGAACTGATTACCATTCCTTTAATAAAAGATAAAGAAAATTCTCTTTTTGTGATAGAAATAAGGTGTGTTCAAAGCACCAATTCTTTGGTTTACTATTGAGAACCAGCAGTTTTATAGAAAATGTAGTTAGACTTCAACAAAACTGCAATCCTATGAGATAAGTGAGATAACACATTCTGAGATATAAAAACATGCGCACATTTCTCCATTTGCAAAGGAATAATTCCTAATATACGACAAATTCCCTGATCTTTGGGGACAATTCCATTTGCTTTAATCTGGTTTGGTTATTTGAAAGAGTTTTGAGATGAATTTGAACTATTCTGAATAAACCAATAAAGAAGGAAATCTTTTTCTCCATAGAAGTGGGACTCTTTTTGTCATTTGTGTCATGAAGATACAGTACTGGGTCTTTCTTTTCAGAAGAATTTCATGCATTTTTGTACTTCATCAGAAAAAATAAGAAGTATGTACATTTGTTTTAATTATATTGAGATTAGGGTTCAGTGAAATAGAAAGAAAAAGAAAAAAGAGTGGGATATGAAAATGTGACCTGAGCAATTGCACTTTAACTGTGAAATAAATTGAGCAGCAATGTAATGAATGTAAGGTACTCAGTGAAAACTTCAAACCATGCATACTTTCAAATCAAGGTGAAACATTATTAAAGAAAAAAAGAAAGATGAATTTGATACGAAAGTCTATTTTAAAAGTAAAATGGAAGGTCAGACCTTCAGCTTGATTTTTCCAGTATTTTTTTAATAAAAGTTTCGTAAGTAGTTACACTTGGTGCAACCAGCTGCCTTGTGCATATAGCACAGAAATGAATGAATTTCAACCCTATACTCTGGGCTGATTTTGAGTTTTTCACTGTTTTATGGTTTGGGAGGGGGTTGTTTATTCATTTTGCCTTGTTTCTTTGCTTGTTTGTTTGGGGTATTTTTATGTCCTAAATATTAAAATCTAGCACCAAGGTTCCAGGATACTTTGCTTTAAAAAAAATTATCAACTTCTCTAAATTCCTGGATAGAAACTACCACACTGTTCATAGTTCTAATTCTGTTATCCTGTTTTTTATGTCTGTGATTATATCATCACACAAATGAGTAAGAATTTTGCACAGTGTCATAGAGTCATAGAATGGCTTGAGTTGGAGCAGACTTTAAAGATCATCTAGTCTGAAAATCCCTGCAATTTCCCCAACCCAGCCTGGCCTTGAGCACTTCCAGCAATGGGGCATCCATGATTCCTCTGGGCAGCCTGTTCCAGTGCCTCACCACCCTCACAGCAATAAATTTCTTCCTAATATCTAACTTAAACCTCTCTTCTTTAAGTTTAAAATTGTTCCCCCTTGTCCAATCACAATCTGCCCATGTAAAAAGTCAATCTCCATATTTTTTATAGCCCCCCTTTAAATACTGATAGGCCACAATGATATCTCCCTGGGCCTTCTCCAGGCTGAACAACCCAACTCTCCCAGCCTGTCTTCATAGGAGGGGTGTTCCATCCCTCTGGTTGTCTTTGTGGCTCTCCTCTGGATCTTCTTGAACAGGTCCATGTCCTTCCTGTGCTGGGACCCCAGAGCTGCTGCAGAGTTCCAGGTGGGTCTCACCAGAGCAGAGCAGAGGGGCAGAATCCCCTCCCTTCCCTGCTGCCCACACTGCTCTGGATGCAGCCCAGGACATGTTTGGCTTTCTGGTCAGAGAGTGCACAGTGCATGCTGGCTCATGTCCAGCTTTTCATTCACAAGAACCCTCAAGTCCTTCTCAGCAGGGCTGCTCTCAGGGACTTTTCCCAGTCTGTACTCATATCTGTCACTGTTTCAACCCAGGATGGCCAACTTGCACTTGTAATTGCTGAACCTCATGAGGTTCTTATCATTCTACTTCTCAAGTTTGTCCAGGTCCCTGTCGATGACATCCCTTCCTTCCCTTGTATTAACTGTGCCATTTAGCTTCACATCCTCTGCAAATCTGCTGAGGGTGCACTCAATCTCACCACGTCAGTGATAAAGATATTAAAGAGCACCACGCCAAGAGAGAGCCCATTGTCATTACTTTCCACTTTGCAATTCCTGTTCTGAGAATTTAACTGTGCTCTGCTGCACTCATTTATTGGTGCTTCTTAAGCTGCTAATGTATAGGTTCTAGCACAGGGAGCAGGCAAAAGTGGTACTATTATGGAATCGTAGAACACACCAAATTGGAAGAAATCTCAAAAAGGTCACCTGATCAAACTTTTCGTGGCAAAGGAAGGATGGATAACATTTTCTGGTATGGTTTCCATTTCCTTCAGTAGTGGGGAATCTGCCACGTCGCTTGAAGGTTCTTTTAGTGAATGGTTTTCTTACTGCAAAAAGTTTCTTTCTTATCATGGGTTGAAACCTCTGCCAGGGAAAGCTGCATCATGTCTTGTCTTCTCCACATGGCTCCTTGTGAAGTGGGAGCTTTCACTCTCTTGATAGCTGCCTCTCACATTCTGGATTACTGTGTTGAGCTTCCCCTGAGTCTTTTATATTCCAGGGATATCTCCTTCAGCCTTTCTTTATAGAATAGGTTTTATAGCCTTTTGATCATCTTTATGGCCTCACCTTGGACCAACAGACTGTCTGTGTCTTTCCTGAATTATGAGGACCAGAACTGGAGAGAGTGCTCCATATGCAGCCTGATGAACACTGAGTGGAGTGAGATGAACACATCTCTGTTTCTGGTAGTAATGTCCCTCTGGATGCAGACCAGGATCTGACTTTCATTTGTTGTTGCAGTGGCATGCTTCTGAGTAATGCTCAGCTGGTTCTTCACCAGGATGCCCATGTCCCCTCCAGGATACTGGTGCAGAAATACTGCTTTCCAGCCATGCAGCCCCTAGTTTGTGGCTTGGTTACTTTTTCCCATATGCAGGATCCTTCACTTGTCTTTACTAAACATTATGAATTTTTTCTTAGCCCGCTCTTCCAACTTGTCCAGGTCTATCTGTAAGGTAATTCATCCTTCAGGTGTGTCTACCTCACCAGTCACTTTATTGTCATCAGTAAACTTGCTGAAGGTGCTTTTAATTCCACCATCCAGGTCATGTATGAATTTACACCCATCTCACATATTTGACAGCTTTTCCACGGAAGACTGGGGGAAAGTGGATCAGACACTTTGCTGGGGTCCAGACAAGCAACATCCAGTACTCATCCTGTTACCATACAAGACATTATTTTGTTTTAGAAGGTGATCTACGACACATCTTTGTAAATACATGCTGGTGTTTCTCCATTGCCACCTTTGTTTTTGTTTATAATAGTTTTTAGAAGGACACATTTCATTACCTTCCCAGGGACTGAAGTAAAACTAATGAGTCTGTAATTTCCTGAGTCCTCTTTTGGGGGACTTCTTGTAGATGGATGTCACATTTGTCCTCTAGTCATCAGGAGATCTAGGCTATTCCCCTGACTTCCACAACATTCCAGGTGCTATAGACAGTGGCCTTGCAATACTGTCAAGCTCTTCTCTTAACACCCTGAGGTGAAATTCCGTGGAGAACAATGGCTTTGTGTGGGTTGAGCCCTTGCAAGAAGCTGAAGAGCAGCCCTTCCTCCACTGCTGATGAATTCTTATATGCATTGTCATGCAAGCTTTGTCATAGCTTCTTTATCCCATGATCTGGGGTCCAGGTATGCTGATAAAGGCAGAGAGGTAAAAGAAGAGAAAGTAAAGAAGTTTTGAAGAACCTCTGTCTTGTCAGCGTTGTTAATAACTAGTCACAAATCTTAGGAACCTCCTAGATTTCCGTGATCTGTATAAATCAGATTCATTTGTGCAGCAACGTTCTTCCTAACCTTCCTAACAAGGTTTGATGCACAACTGGGCAGGAGATGTAGACTCTAGGCAGCCCAGCCCACAGGCAAGCAAGTAAAGTGAATTCAGTTCAACATTCTCCATTTGATTGATATTGAAACAGCGGAAGAAGGGCTAGCAAATTAAAACTAAGTTTTGACAAGTGGTCATTTCCAAACTACCAAAAGAGTGAGAAATGTGAATTTAAAAAAATGAAATAAATAAATAAAGGCCTAGATTTGGGAAGTTAAAGACACAGAGAAGAACTGAAAGCAGCGGGATTAGGAGGGAGGTATGGAAAAATGTAATCTGCTTATTATTCAAGAGAGGGAAGGTAAGACACTTGGAAAAATGCTGCATCTAGTAAAACTGAAGAAACTTCAACATTTAAGAACATAATAAGATGATGTTATCTAAAAAAATGTTGCCAGATGAAATTGTTCCCAAATGTTCAGCGCAAGGGACTTAAATAAACATTTGTTATAAGAGGGTAAAAGTGATGGATAATCCAATAAATGAGCAGATTGTTTTGGAATTTGTTATTTCTTTCCATGATGAAATAACCAGAAGAGTGTCCAGAACTAAACAGGAGTACACATATATCATCATTTACGTTGAATAGAAACATTGGTAGATTGATCTTGAAGAATTTAATAGTTGAATTATATCTATATTGATTTTTCTGCTTCTGGTTACAAAGAAAGAGTTACACTTGATTGCCATATGTAAAAGAAGATTGGAGTAGCATTAATCTGACCTGTGACATATTTTAGTGGCTAATTTTTGTCTTGACTTTATTGAAGCTACCTCAAACGTGCTTCTTCCTGATAAAAACTAATAACAATGACAAAACATCAATACTGACTGTTGCCCTTCCTGACTATAGCGTAACTAAAACATCCACTTAAATGCAGTTAGATGGAGTCCCCTTGAATCACCTCAGAAGAAAATACTAAGAGCCTGCTCTTCCCTTGCCAGTGACAATTTTCCCAGTCTATCTATCATAAATGTTTCAATTGTAGAAAGATGTGTATACCACCTCTGAAAAATGTATAAGTGGATTTGAATGTGCTATGGCTTAAACTGTCATTAAAAAATCCTTTTATCTGTCTGCTTCATAAAAGGCAAGCTGACAGACAAATATTGACTGCAATCTGGTAAAAGACCTGCACATTTTGCTGATATTGAAAAAAATTTAAAAATGAAAACTTTATCCAATGATCCTTGGAGTTAAACCCCCATTGACTTAATGTATTTAAATTCAGCTTTTGTCAGTATACCTGAAGCAAAAAGCCATTGTTAAGTCTGCAAAAATAGAAATATTTTAACGGTTTTATTTAAGTGAATTCATACTATAAGGCATCTAATTCTTAGTACAGATCCTGCTTTCTGCCACTGGCCACTGTGTGAATGTAGATAAATCTCTAATCTCTCCATTGCCAGTTTCACCTGTGCCATACAATAATGTGATGGTACTAGTCACTTTTTCAAACGTGAAGAGCTTTGTTCATAAACACATCATTTGAAAGCTGAATATGTACTACATGCACAAAAGCCACTACAGTTACCCTGTCTGATAACTACCTCCCATAATTCCCTGCTCTCCCCATTTTCAAGACTTTCTTTTTACTGTTAAGAAAAGTCATCTGCGCAGTGATCTAAATTCTGTGGGGCAGCATGCATCATGTTCTTCTCTGTAAA
Source organism: Entomyzon cyanotis (assembly GCA_024500445.1). Taxonomy (NCBI): domain Eukaryota; kingdom Metazoa; phylum Chordata; class Aves; order Passeriformes; family Meliphagidae; genus Entomyzon; species Entomyzon cyanotis. The sequence continues at coordinate 4,270,651 of JAKEPQ010001021.1, forward strand.
AAATGGACATTTTGCAGTAACTCACTAAAAATACCAACACCAACATATCCATTTCTCCCACCTTCAACTTCTAGGAATTCTGTTTCAAAATTGTTAGCCATGGGATAGTTGATTAAGGTTATTATTTAAACCAGGCAAACCCGAGCTTTGAATGACAACATAATTGTTCCAAAAGAGCAACAAATTATTATATAAGAAAATATAAAAATCTGATCTGATTGGCTTCTCTCCACATTAGCATTAATTAAAAATTTAATAACCACATAGAGAAACATTAGATAAACCCCTAGATGTTGTTATGGATTGTTTTAGCATGAGAATGTATTGGCTGCTGAGCTCCAGAGTATCTGTTTCTCATGAAAAGAATGAACGTGGGTTTTTTAATTGACATCTGCTGGAGGATGATATAGTTAAGACAAAAGATAACCAGTTCTGTTCTGGTAAAAGGACAATGCTTTATGAATGGAAGAGGTGTTGAACACACAAGAGAATGGACTGAGAATTCTCTGTTTGCTGTTGCCTTGATGATAAACTTGCATCTTCCTGATTTCTCCTTGAATAACATGGTGCAAGGAGGGTAAGGACAGGAAACGACAAGGTAAAAGTATAGTATATCAAAATAGGGAAAATAGTATTTGCGATCTTTCTTATTCCCAAAGACTGCTGCCTTTCAGAAGTACCTTTCTTATAGAATTTTGCTTCTCATATTTTAGTAAAAAATTTAATTGATACAGCTTTTAAATATTAATGGATCAATTTTTTTTCTGCATCCATATATTTCTGTAGCAATTTTGTTAGTCTTACTGTAGTTGTGTCTCACAATGTTTCTCAAAATTTGGGAAAGCTGAAAGGAATAAACACTATAAACTAAAGTTATGAATACATTTCTATTCTTGAAGACAGAGGGAGGCACCTTGGATGGGCTTTCCAAACTTGTAAGGGTTGTGTGTGTCAGCTGTGTAACAGAGTGTGACAAACATTCTTACAACTACTGTAGTGTGAAGCTGGCTCGCTAGACATGCTAGAAATTCCAAGATTTAGAAATTAATTGCTTCAAATGTATGGAGAAAAATTATAAAACCACTGTAAATTATTTTGAATAATTTTAAAAAAAAATTGAAAATTTTTTTCAAAAAAAAGCAAGGCCCAAAGGCCCCTGCCAGTATGCTGTACCCCCAAGAGATACAGACTGGACAGAGCTCCCTCCTGCATCAGACAATGCCATTTTGCAGGAGGTGAAGATGAGCTCTGCTCCTGCTGTGATGCATCCGTGACTGCAACTTTGCTTTGAAGTTGAAAACAAAGCCGTGAGAGGTATGGGTATTTTATGGATCTTATTAACATGCAAAGGATGACTACACAGGCTTAGGTCACAGCTCGCAGGCAGTCAGGACTCAAGGATGTCTGGATGTTTCTCTCTGGCTTGAGAATTCAGGTTGTTTTTTAGTTTCACTGTTAGAAACTTGTACATCATCTGAATTGAGTCCGTTTCTTAAGTGAAAGATTGGTTTAAGCTCATCCTGTTTCTGAAAGATATTTTACTAATGTTTATGAGCCCATGATTCTATGAACAAATGTGGAGTTGTTTTCCTTCACAAGCCCTATTTGTGTGGAAGTATATGATACTTGATGGCTGGGGGGAAGTTAACCAGTATTAAGAAAAAGACCCCCCAACAGACATTGGTCATGGTGTACCAAATAACAGAATTTGTGTGAGTTCGGGTTTAGCTGGAGCACAATTAAAATAGAGAAAAATAACACTCTTGGAGATAACGTAACAGATGAAATCTACATTCAACTGAACTCCCATCTACCAAACCATCACCAAAATATCTTTTTTTTCAAAGGAAAAAGAAGGTAGTAAAGAGATACACTAAAAGCACTTGGATTAAATAGCAGAAGTTGTGAAAGACCAAGATGAGAGTGATTCCAGTGTCCAGAGTATAATAAACCAACTATGGACTCTGGTTGTAGTAACACTTATGTAGTCATAAAGACTGATGGGAAAATAGTTTAGAGGGCGAAAGAGAATGCTTGCAGCAAAACTCTGCCAAATGAAATAATGGGAAAGCAAGGCTTTCAGAGATAAAAGGTGTCAGCTTAAAATAACTTCCTTTTAACACTTGGAAATCTTTATTTTGTACATGTAGGCTCTGATACTGCATTAAGAAATATTACTACTGTCATCAATATGATATATTGTCCTATTGAGACAATCTCTATGGGACAGCTCAGAAATTCGCCATTTACAGTACTACAGTACTGAGGAATCTGACACGAGGATATGGGGTGAGGTGCAAACTTATTCCTTCAAAGGTAGTTTAAAATCAATATACTGTCCCACCATGTTAGTTAGCAAAAAGGAAAAATTACAATTATTGGGGAATACTTACTAGATTACCCAGAAATGTTTGAAAAATTGACAAAACTTGAGAATATTCATCAAAAGAAGGAGTGTTATGTTGGAAACTGTAATTAATTTTATGTAGGATGAGGAAAGAAGTATCTGACTTCCAATATGCATTTTCAGGCTCCAAAACTGACTTAATATATGCTCATGATATAAAATATGAATGGCATAGTTTTCAGGCTAGATTTAGAACATCACTGAAAGAAATAATCGGAATAGTGAAATTCACAAATTGTTTAATGAATACTCTGTGAGAAGGTGTCTCTGGAAAACATGTGAAATATCTCTATTAGATTGGTTTAATTTTTTCCCCTGCTTTTGAACATTTTTCATTATTCTTGCTTTCAGCATTTTGTTTTTCAAAATGCTGCTGCAAAAAGGTTTTTAGATATCTCCTCAGTGTTTTTTCTGCATCAAGCTTTTTTCAGATATGTGGATAGCAATAACAGTACTGTGATACACACTGCATTGCCATGAAGATTAAAAATAAAAAAAAATTTGAAAAAAAAATCAAAGTAAGGCAAACCTTTTGCACCGCGTGAAGGGTAGAGAGTTATTATGGGGGAAATCAGCAAGGGCTGGTGGGGACCAAATATGAGTTTCTATAGAATTTGATACTATACCTGAAAAATTTTCATCCGTTATTTAAAAGATAAAGTTAAAGACGAAAAAGAATGGTATGGCACAAAGATTGTTCAGAATTATACAGAAGAAGGTTCTGTCTTTCAAGGAGTAAGTAAAGTTTGGTAAGTAAGCAGTTATTGAAAAAAAATACACATGTGCAAAGTTTCTGGTTTTTGAGTGTGCTGTAAAGCAATGTGTGTAGAAGCAGAGAGAATGTGACTAGCACAGGTCTTTCTCATGAGAACATTTTGCTACATTTCATAAACAAAGATAAAGTTTGGATGTTTTGCAAACTACGTCTCCGGATTAGGTCAGTTCGGGCTTGGCCAATTGGGCCTAGGGGGAGGTCTCGGGCTGACCAATCTGGGTGACCTCTGTAAACTCTATATATATGGAAATCAAAACAATAAAGCTCTCTTCTCTCTTTCCTTGTCTGAGAACTTGGGTTATTCCTCAGCTAGCGGCTCAACACAGACACTTATGCATCACAAGAGGTTCTCCAGATGAACTGTTGTGATAAAAAAGTGACACAAGCAGAATACTAGGGTTAAGGAACAGATCTTGCTTCCGAGTAAGGCATTCTGTTTAATTAAATATTTTTCAGGTAGATGCCTGTTAACAGAAACTGAAAGAGAGAAGACATGAAAAAGCCTCAAAAGCTCTCAATATGTTGAAACACATTTATAGGTCCATTTTTATTAAAATGAAACTTGCAGGTAAGTGATAGAAAAGAATAACTATTCTCATAATAAGAATATATATGGCTTATAAGGGCTCTTGATCGACCAGAAAAGCAATACTTTAAAGGTAACATATTCAAATTAGAATTGAAGAATAACTTCTCAAAAGTAATGACAATTGACCCTAGAATCAAAATATCAAAAGAAAGGTTGAATTCCCTCTCTGGCAAATTCAGATCTAACTGGAACCTTTTACAGAATTACACTCTGGACAAAATAGTGATGGAGTCAGTGGAGGGGTAACAGGGAAATTGAAAATCTCTGAGATATGGGGTGGGAGATTGGATGAACCACAGGTCTTTCCTGATCTTCAGCTCAGTAAATTTCTTATAACACACATCTTGTTTGTGAGAGTTCAGAGGAGATTGCTTTATCTTGTTAGCATATTGTCACAAAAAATAGAGACATTATATCACATTTTAGAAGCTCAGCTCTTCAAGGACTCATTTTCTCCCAGTTTGGTAATGTTTTTCCTTGTTTCATTGATTTTAACAAGCTGAAAATGTCACAGGCATTTTCTGCAAATATCACCAAATGTTTTGTGTGTGCCACTGTTTCCATAATAATTTAGACTGGATGGTCTCCATCCTTCTAAATTGGGACAGGAGAGAAGGGGGAAGGAAGAGGGGGAAGGGAGAGAGAGAAAAGCTGAATATTTAATTTTTTTGGTTTTTACATTTTGATCATATTTCTGAAGGAGAAATATGCTTTTCCTTGCTGATGTGCATCTATGTGAACAGTCAGCAAATTTAAAGGATACTTCAAGTGTGGTTCTACACTTTGATTCTCAGAATTCTCATTTATGTGTGAAAGGTTTTGTATCAGTATAAAATATTATTTACTGATTATACTGATTTCACTGTCAGTGAATCCAGACCCATTTCAGGATAAGAATAAGCCTCACGTGAAATCAAATTTTTAGCTTTTCTATTTCAATAATTTCCTTTGAGTCAATAAGTAGGGAGCTGGTTTTTAGTTTCTAATTTATTTATACAATTACTTTAATTATTACCAGAAAGAAAGAATAGGGGATGCACCAAAGGAGAAACTAATGAGCAAGCAGTAAAATGGACTGAAGACATTTAATTACTGTCACCTATGTTTTTTCTATGTCTGCATTCATGCTGACTCTTTGAAAACCCTCAAACTCAAGCAGCTAAGCAGCAATGGCCACCAGAGTGCTTCCTGCACTGGCTGAACTTTCTGTTATTTCTCTCTGCAACATCTCATGGTTATTGCCCCTGTGCTTCTGTGCATCTGGGCATAAAGAACTACATCTTACATTTCTATTTCTCCATTTCGTTATCTTCTACTCTGTGGAATATTATTTCTAATCCTCTTTGTCTGTCCTTTTTGGATTTGGACTTTGTGTGACTACAAGGCTACAGGAGATTTATCTAAACCACCTGAATGCACTCCTCTGTATCTTACCAACAAAATGAACTTTGTGAAATATTGCAAGGATAATTTGAGACCAAAAATACACTTGATCTCCCACATGTTTTCTTACTTCTAACCGAGCCCTGCACCTACTTTTAGATGTATATCCATTTTGTAAAACTATCTTCCTCAGAATTATTATTTATAACGTCTTCACACTAAGACTAATTGTTCAACTCATTGCATGAATCCTGCAACACAATGTAATAAAATCTTATTTGATTGGCCATTAATAAATGACGTTTAAGACAATAAAATTAGATTGGATAAGGTTGACCATATATGTTACTTAGATAATTATTGAAATTAAAATAACCAGTCTCATCAGCGTTCACTTACACAAGCTTTCTTTGAGACACTTGTTGAATTGAACTTAAAATCTTAAGATGAACATGGACTTTAGTATTATTTTGTACATAGCTCTCTTCAAAGCATCAGAAACCAGTTTGCAAAGACACATAGAGCAGGAACAGAACATTGTGCAATGTCTGTTAAAAATCCACAGGAAAGATAATAATGATACAAGAACACAGAAGTAAGAAGTGGTTTACAGGGATGTTTTAGTTTCTCCAGTGACTAGTAAGACTTGGTCATCAAGCATTCACTGGGATGGCAACACCTCCTGCTGATGCTGACCATGAGAATTTAGGCTCAAAAGGATGGATTGTGTTATAGTAGTGCAACCAACAACAATATGTACACTGCAATAGCATAGTCAAATACCCTGTAAAAACAGGGTGTAAAACATCACTCATTTACTTATGAGAGCAATTGTACCACTGAGAGGGCAAATAACTTATACAGTTGTACTGAATCAATGCTAAGAAACAGGCCAAATAGCAAACTTTACAAGAGAAAGAAAATAGAGAAAAATAAGCGCAAGTAACTGCAAAGAGGGATAACAAACAAACAAGGAAGAAGCAAAACTGAAGTAGGTCAAGAGAAAACCAGAGATCCCTGGTAGAGCTTGGCACTATGTCCTCTCATCCTGTCAGTAGCTGCCTGGGAAAAGAGACGGACCCTCATCTGGCTGCAACCTCCTCTCAGGGAGTTGTAGAGAGTGATAAGGTCACCCCTGAGCCTCCTTTTCTCCAGCCTAAACTGGTGGTCCCTTAGCTGTTCCTCATAGGAATTACCCTCTGCACCCTTCACCAGTTCCTTTGCCCCTTTCTGGACTTGCTCCAGCACCACAGTGTATTTCCTGATTTGAGGTACCCAGAACTGGACACAGAATTTGAAGTGTGGCCTCACCGATGATGAATACAGAGGGACAATCACTGCCCTGGTCCTGCTGATACAGGCCAGGATGCCACTGGCATTCTTGGCCTCCTGGGCACACTCCTGGCTCATCTTTAGGCACTGTTGACTAGCAACCCCAGGTCCTTTTCTGGTGGGCAGCTTTCTAGACACTCTTCCCCCAGTCTGTAGCACTGCATGGGGTTGCTGTGACCAAAGCATAGGATCCAGCACTTAGCTTTGTTGAATTTCATCCCATCAATCCAGAACCTTCTGCAGAGCCTTCCTACCCTCCAGTAGATCAACACTCCCACCCAACATGATGTCATCCATGAACATATAGATAGTGCACTCAATCCCCTCATCCAGATCCTTGATAAAGATATTAAACAGGACTGGTCCCAGTGCTGGTACCTGGGATCCCCCTTATGACTGGCCTCCAACTGGATGCAGCACCATTCACCTCCTGTCTCTGGGGCTGGCCATCCAGCCAGTTCTTAAACCAGCAAAGAGTGCACCTGTCCAGGCCATGGGCTGCTAGCTTTTCCAGGAGAATGCCATGGGAGACAGTGTCAAAGGCTTTGCTGAAGTCCAGGAAGACAACATACACAGCCTTTCTTTCATCCACTAGGTGGGTCATCCGTTCATAAAAAGAGATCAAGTCGGTCAGGCAGGAGCTGTCTTTCCTAATCCCAAGATGACCCCTTGGTTGTCCTGTGTATGCCCCATGATGGCACTCAAGATGCTATGTTTCATGACCTTGCCAGGCACCAAGGTCAGGCTGACAGGACTGCATCACCCCAGATCCTCCTTGTGACCAGTCTTGTAGTTGCTCATCACGTTGGCCAATCTCCACTTGTCTGGGACCCAGCCAGCCAGGACTGGTGATGAGCCTAATCTCTGTGAGTGAGACCACCAGGGACCCAGACATCAGCCCTAACCGCATGGACCAGCTCCATAGAACTACATGTAAACAGCTGGTTTAAGGTATCGGTGCTAAGGACAGTTTTGTGTATGTAGTGATAATAGTTAATGATGTGTAAACAAGATCACCAAGTGTGCTTTTTGTAATTTCTGACTCCCTGATAGATATATATATATATTTAGTAACAAAAGTGCTCACTTTGAAATCAGAACTATGAATACTGCATAAGTTGAGAATTAATTGAGCATAAATGAGCCCTGAGAAAGTGGTAGTTAAAAGATTTCAGGTGCCTGTAGAAGAGAGGCTGAATGGTTGCATTTTCTGTCACAGAACATGGGGCCAGAAGTGCAGATGCATCTGCATGACTCTCACAGTGAGCATTTGCCACAGATTCACAGCCTTTCATTTCCATGTCAGCCACAGAAATGTACATTTTATCATGTCTGTATGTCCTGCCTGAACATAACTTGTCTTCCAAGTACAAAACAGACAATATACTGAGGGTTTCTTAGATGAGTTACTGTACATTCACTAAATTGGGGTCTTAGGTTAATATAATCTGCTTACTTTCAGAAGTCTTTTATACCAGCTGAGGAGGCTGAAATAACAGGGATGTAAATGAGAGCTGGAACATTTCACATTCAGAAAGAACCCCCTGGAAAAACCTGTGACATTGGGTATGGGCTACAGTGACCATCAAGAACAAACTGATAAATAAAAGTCCAAGAACAATGTCTACTGGAGAACGTCATCCAAATAAATCAATAGTAACTTCCATGAGGTTTTGGTCAGCTTTATTTATTTTTTTCCCCTGTAAGTAAAGTTGAATTTATACAGATTGTCTTCTCAATTACGATTATTTTAAGTGCACTGTGTTTCAGTAAAATGACTAATGAAATTTAGGAATTCTTGAAGCAGTTTCATTAAGTTTTACTTTGAAATCCCTCACTGGTTTTCTCCAATTCTACATGGACTCACTTGTTTCAGTTTTGACTATCATGGGTAATATATTTCTTTAGAAGGCAAGTAATAGAAAATTGCAGATTCTGAGTGTGTAAATCAAACTTTCTGGAAAACAAGGATCATGGTACTCACACAATTTTATGAAATATTGTGAAACTTGTGGTTATATAATGATAAAGTGTAGTATTGCTAACTTGTTTAGAAACTGAGTAAAAAGCTTGATGACGTCACATGTAAATAATAATGGCACTTCAGGCTTCAGACCATATTACGGATCTTTTGAAATCTCTCTGAATTCTGATAGAATAAATCCTTTTTTTTTTTATTATATATCTAGTGAATGTTATTCTTTTACCGAGGTATTTGGCAGGTGATTTCAATATGTTTGTCTAAATGGCTTTGCATCATAAGCCATTTGATTCCAGCCAGACCACACAGTTAACAGAATGGGAGCACTCGCCACCCTAATCTTCAGATTCTGCACGGAGAAACTCCCAAGGATCCCAGGGAGCACCACGATTCTGATGGGTCTCCTACTGAAATTGGAGGGAGAGAGTTAACCTAAAATGGGAGAAGTACTCCACTCAGATGGTGCAAATTAACATGTTTTATCATCAAATATTTTGTCAGTTCAGGGTCCATCTTACATCATGCTCCAGACTCTGGGAATATGCCATCAACCTCTTGCATGGTCCATCTGCCCCCAGTTTAGAGAAAGGACTGCTTAAAGAAGGGTGAGATGGACAATGTGTTCAGTGATCTGACTCTTATACCCTCTCATATGTAAGTTTAACCTGCGAAGCTCATTCATGCAAACAGAAATTATGAATTACTTTGTGGAAAAAAATTGTCATCCTTTTGCTCTGGTGCAGTACAGAAAACATCCACATTGTTAGACAATACAGTTGTAAGGAAAACCAGGAGTCTCCATCAAATTAGTGCATTTTACTTCACAGTATGAGAAGACTCTAAGAGAGCAGAATCTACTGTTGCCTGTCAGTGACCAGGCAGTATCTTCTGAAGGCACACTAAAGTGTTCATATGTTTGAATATTCCACTTCGTGCAGTTTTGGACTATTTCACGATAAGCCTCTTGCTAAAGCTAAGTGACAGACATTTAGCTAATGTAAATCCACATGGCTTTATTAGCTAGGATTGCATTATACCTATTTACATCACTAGGCATCTGGACCAAAGGCAAAAATGTGTGTAAAAGGACTAACAAAAATTTGTCTGAAACGCCAGTGTTAAATCAAGCTTGCAAAACATTGGTGAGAACAACAATCACAAAAGTACAGCTCAAACCATGTGGTATACAGAAATTAAGACACCATACAGAAAAATTTTCTAAGATAATTGAAATCACTTTCTAATTTTCCATTTGTTATATGAAAGTTAGAATCCTTACATTTAGCCCATCTTTTCTATAAAGCACTTCTACAGCTGAAACCAAAACTGTTGGTTTCTTCCAGATAGACTGATCAGCTTTTAGGATATAAACCAGCCAAGCACAGAGGCATTTATGTCTGCTTTGTATTGGCAGAATGCCGTCAACCCATGACTCTGGCTGAACTGATCGTGTATCTCCTGACATTTTATGGCAAAGATATATATACAGCCACCTGCAGCTGTGCAGAGAATACCATCCTGAAGATGTGAGAATGGATGAACAAGAAAACTTTGGACTATAACTCATACTTTATGGACACTGTCATCACCAGTTGCGACCTTTTCATCTAGCACTAAATATAAGTGAAAAGAACATAATTCTTGTGAGCTCTATAATATATAAGCAATTCATCCCTATGATGTCAATCTTCATGCTTCCCATATTTCAGCTGGGCAATGCAATGCTACAGCCTTCAAATTGATGCTGAATCTTCCCATCGAATTTTTATTCAATAACTCTTGAACTGTTTCTACATAAGGTACAGACTCAAAAGAAGATAATAAATAATATACTCCTATTTGATTGTATTACCTTTGAGAGATTTTGTTGCTATGAATTGTACACTTTAAAAAATGTTTTACTTCTTGTATCCATATAAATATAAATTAAATATAAATATAAAGGAATTATTTTGTCCACAAGGACTCAATGTGTAGCTTATGCACACATTATTAGGATAGTCTTACACTAGCTAGTTTGGTTATTGCTGCTGCAGTGAGTTGCTCTGAGGGATAAGTTCACTGGATACCTGCCTGGATTCTGAATCTTTGCCCATCCGGGTCTGCACTGTATAGTAAATAGATATGAAAGCAAAATAAACTCCCCATCCTTTTCCCTACCCATTTATTTATATATGTTGATAACAAAACAATCCATTAATGTCAGTAATGGTAATTAGTACATTAGAAACATCAGAAAATCTGCTGCAACAGAAGTAGTAATAATATCATGGAGTTTTGCCAGTTTTATATGGATTTAGGTCATTGTCAAAGAAAGTCTACTGCTCATTATCAGCTTCTAAAGCAATGTACATTTTATAATAAAGTGATGTGTCTCCAATTCTTAACACTTTACATGGATTACTAGATAAAATCTGCAGAGTTTATATATGTAGAGACAAGTTTTTTTCTATAACTTTGCTCTCATCTAAGAATATTGTTTCCCATTCTCTGGTTTCATGGCATCATGACATGGGACTTGTATAACATCTAAATACAGAGAAAGAAAGTGTGTCCACAAATTCAGTGGGTGGACTATGACACTCAAGGCTAAAATGCTTTAAATTCAAGGAATATTTGAGCTTCTCTAATAGGTGAATAAACTCTTTTCTAACAATTGGCCCTGGGACAGTACAACCTTCTCTATGTGGCATTTTCAAGTGACTCACTTCTTTAATTCTGTCTGATTGCTGCCTGTGACCCCTATCAGTCGCACAGGAAACAGTGATTATTCCTATACATCTTTGCCTGGAACCCATGGTTACTATTTAATGTAATTGCTTCCCCACTGTGGTATTGTTTGAAAACAAATGTTTGCTTGCTTTATTTATTTATTTTAATCTCAGAACTTTCTGTTGTGGTGTAACAAGCTGGGAGTACCCACAAGAAGAAATTGCTATTCAACATCTTCTTTGTTCTCAAGAGTTGCCATTTGTTATTCCCCCCTCACTTTTAGTTGCACAGATGTTAAGAACCCCTTTGCTGGGGCGATTTGTTTTCCACTCCATATTTTTACGGTACAATACAATATAAAACTATTTAATGGTTTGGCTCAGCTGCGTCAGGTTTGGAAAAGAAATTTTAAAAAGACAGACTTTTAATTTTCACATTTCTTCTGTTGTCAGCATTATACATATGTCTTAACTGTTTTTTAAAACAACAATAAATAAAAGGAAATGCTTTCAGAATTGTGATTAAAAAAAAACAACCTCCTGAACCATTCTGTCAATTTACCACACCTTAGTAAGAAGTTTACTCTGGCTATAGAGGTTTGGTTTTGGCTTTTTTTTTGTTTTTGTAAACCAGCCATTTCTATTTAGTTTTCATATAATACATCTCTTTCTTTAATATTCTTGTTGTTGTATCATTGTTTAACTCCAGCCAGCAGTTAATCCCCACATGGCCACTCTCTCACTTTTTCCCAGGAGGTCGTGAAGAAAGAAACAAAAGGGTGAAAGTGCAAAAATTTATGAACTGAGATAAATGCAGCTTAAAAACTGTTTTAGAACATGATGATACAAATGATAATAATAGTATTAGTAATAATAAAAATAACAGTGATTTAATTAGAAAGAAAGTGACAGAGAAAAATAAAATCCAAGAAAGACAAGCCATGTAAATCAAAACAGTTACTCACCACCAACTGACTAATGGCCAGTCAGTCCCCAGGCAGCATCCCCCCATCAACCTTCCCCAAAATTTATATGCTGAGGATGATATCATATGGTGCAGGATATCTCTTGGGTCACTTAGGATCAGCTGTCCTCACTGCATCCCCTCCCAGCTCCTTGTGTATCCCCAGCCCTCTCACTGGTGGGGTGGGATAAGGAAGAGTAAAGGCCTTGGCTCTGAGTAACAAAAACATCCCTGTTTCCAGCACAAATCTAAAACACAGCCCCAAACTAGCTACTGTAAATAAAATTAATTCTGTCCCAGCCAAAACCAGTACATGTTTTCATCATTCTTAATAGTAACTATAGAAAAACAGTGAAATAAGAAGACAAATAAAAAGGTTCAATAAAAATAGAATTTATTTTATTAGACTATTGATTTCTTCCCTCCTGACCTTCTTTCCATGAGGACTCAAAACAAAGAACAGATTCTTTATTAGCTGCAATGTGCTATGTCATCAAATATATCACATACTAATTTGGCTATTTTACAAATTTATTTTATGGCTATCTAGTAGGACTTTGAGAGCTTTGGGATTAATTAATTAAAAAATGGAAGACTGAATTTTGATATTTCTGGTTTTTTTTCAAGATATTCAGATAAATTTCCTCCTAAATATTTCAATATGAATATATCACTACAGTTAGTAAGAAAATTACACACTTGATTTCATCTCTTAAACTAAAACAAAGTTAAATGGATCTACATCTGCCTAGCATAAAGAAACCCATCCAATGTTATTTGCTTTCAGTGTAACTCAGAAAAGGATTTTTTCAAGCGTGTACTGCTCTTTAGTACATGACTGTTCTTTAGTCACACATCTAAACTCCATTAAAATGGATTGTGCGATTAGCTGCTATCTTAGGTAGGAAATTACTTAACTGTGTACTGCATTGTTTTCTCAGTGAGACTGTTTGATGCAAACCAGCACTTTATGTTATTTTGATTAAACAAGTTTGGCTTTCAGATACCTATAGCATGTAGCTTGCTTTAGGAGAAGGCAATTACATTTCAGCCTCACTGAAACCAGTGGAAGTCAGATGAAGAAAATCTGTGAGGGCATGGTGCTTTACATACCCAAACTTAATTGCACACTCAGCTTCCATGTACTCCACCCCCTCTAGCAGAGCTACATTGTATTTGGTTGCTAATTGTTGCCAAACTCACTCTCTGTTTCTTAAGCTTGCTGTGCGTGTATTTATGTAAATACATGCTTGCATGCAATATTTAGCTTGCATATAGTTTAATATTTCAAACAAGAAAATCAGCTAGACCACATTCTTCTGAACACAATCCACAATTTGGCCTGTAACTGTGTTTGCTTTGTAGCTACGCTTTGCCTCAAATAGGTTGCAATGAAAAGCAGAGATTTTTTGCAAGGGTAAATAGTAAAAGAACAGATGAGGACTAATGTGCTGTTGATGTTTAAGTATGTGGTTCTGTTTGGAGGTTGATTTTCAGGTTAGGTCAGGGCTGGAGAACTCAGCAGGATTTAGGAACAGGAGGAACAGTATGGAAGGATGTTACAGGGAGCAGTGTCAATTTAACTTTTCAGGGACCCTATCCAGAAGGGATCAAAGGATCCAAAATGTCAGTCCTTACCTCTTTCCACATTCCAGTGTAAGTTTTCATTTCAATTTAAGAGTTTTATGTCCAACTATTTGATTATAAAGCTATTTGTTTTTGTAGAAGGAAATTCTGAAAATGGGCTTTCTTGAAGATTGACCAGAGAAGGACAGCTGTATTTTGGTGCTTTCAGATGCAGATCTGCATCTCCTTCCTGCCTATTTCGGAATTTTCCATGTGACTTTGGGAGTTTATTTCCTTTAAACTGAGCTTCTTCAGCTGTAAAAATATGATTAATAGGGCTTACCAGCTATGGTTTTGTTTTATAGAATATAAGTTCTTTAGGGCATAGACGAACTATTTACATTTGCATAACACATAACCAAGTTTTGGCAAAGGCCTTCAAACACTATTAAAGTGAATAAAATAGTAAAAAGTGCATTGTCTGTAATTTGTTTTGCTTTATATCCCCCTAAATTCAAAGCAATAAGTTTAGGTGAGAAGCAATATAAAATATTATACCCTATTAACATAGCATCATAGCTTCTGAGATAACTTTATTTCTTGTACATAAAACCTGCAGAAGACAATTGTTAACAAAGTAGTGTCGTCAAGGACTCTTTCCTTTTGAGGCACAGCAATGTTGGGTATTGTAAAGGCTCCATCTGGTCAGAAGGCTTTCTCTAACTCGGATTGCAGGTTGGGTGAGCTTTTGTAGGGTAAGGATCCAACCTTCAAAAGCAGGTTTTGTTAAATACAGTAGCAAAATAGATCTTTCTGACAGTGACTTTTGGAAAAAAAAATGCTGGTGAGTTTGATGTGTGCTTGTGTTATGGTCCAATTATTAGGGTTCTTTGGAAATACCTCTGCCGGAATCAAGGTCCAAATGAGACCATATGCCAGTCAATAGTATGAGTTTTATTTGATAGTAAATATGAGAGAGAGAGAGAGAAGAAGAGAGAAAAGGAGAAGGAGGAGGAGAGGTGAGGGGACAGAGAAGGACAGGGATAGGACAAAAAGAGCATCACTGCTCCGTTGGTCCCACTGGCATCCTGGTAATCCTGTTCAGCTGCTCTTCTAGGTGGTGATGGTCTCCCTGAAAAGCACAGAATGCCATGGGTTAATACACACTCAGGCCAGGGGCAATGTCCAGGCATGTCCTCCGAGACATGGGGCAGCCTCTAGCAGCAGACACCTCTTGCATCACCTGCAGTCCTGTGGTGCAAGGCCTCTGGGGAGCACTTTGGGGGTCTGTGATGGATTGTGACTCCCCCCTCAGCTGCCCCTCATGTGAAAGTCCCGTGGATGTGGCCTGTGGGGTTGGGGGTTCCACAGCTGGGCAGTTTGTGTAACAGAGGATGGATGGGTGTTTATTGCCTCTGACCAGAAGGTATGTCATGCAGCCGAAAACCTCCTCCTCCCTTGGCTGAGGGGGAAGTCTGTGCAAACCTGGCTTCTGTGAGCTGTGCTCTCCCGCACCCCAAACTCAGCTGGGGATGATTTTCAGAGTAGCTGAGGTTTGGTCTTTGTGGATACATTCCTTTCCTTCAGCCTGAGATGACCAAATAGGTTTCCCTTTATCTAATCTCAGCAGTTTGACTTTCAGTTCAAAGTCCCAGTCTTCAGTATAAAACTTTATACCAATGTTTGAGGCATGAATTATTTTCAGTCTCTGACAGTTTGTCTGTGTGTCACTATGCAGTATATATTTCTATTGTCAGAGACTGCTCAGATACAAAAGCTTTCCTTGGAGTATTACACAAAAATACGGGCAAAAATCTTCATTACTTTTAAAGGTAGCTACATTGTATCATAATAGCTACAGCAAAGAAATTACTTGTTAGCAGAAGTCTTTCCTGACAGCGCTAAAATCTGTAAGAATCTGAGGTAGCAGTGGACCTGAAACTAGAAAATAATTCCAACAAAATGCAGTAATTGAGCGATTAGCAGCAGGGACAGAATTGATGAACTGGTTAGGGCCAATTTGTGTTTGCCTCCTCTCTTGAATTACTAAACCAAATAAGAAGTGCAAGGAAGAAAAACCAAGATAAAATGCAAATCTACACTGTTCAAGCTAATTTTGCAATTCCCTTCAAAGCAATCGTAAATGTAGCTACTGAATATAATTTGCACAAGGTTTTTTTTTTTTAACAAATCTCATAATCTTTTATGTATCCTTCAGAGGAAAGCAGAAAATTAATGGGATTGAAGTGCCGTATTCTGATATACAAAAGAGGGAGGGTTGGGAAAGAGAAAGTAAGGTTAAAACAAAACTGTAATTACTGATTATGTTAGAAATAAAATAAAGCAAACCCATACTAGTTAGATTTCTTATCGTATTGATCACTGGCCAGTAAAATTTTATAAACCTAAAGGAGACTTCTTTTTCAGTACATCCAGTTTCTTCCCCTTGGCTGTGGTTTTCCTACTACACTAATGCCAAAAGTTTGTAGGTGGCCATTATGTATTATAATCACAGAAGTTATTCCTATCACATAATTACTGAACTGCCCTGAGCACAGATGTACTTTAATGAGCCTTTGGGGAAGTGGATTTAGCTTTCTTCTGTTTCTGAATGGCTAAAAACCATTCATGCACTGCTTGCAGAGTCAATGCTTGCACATGGATTATATCTGTTGGCAGTCCTTGCTTCTGCTATTTAGATTTAAATGATCACAGCTATTGCTTCCTTTTGAAGACTCTTAAAAATTTTTAATTTTCCCTATTTAATTTACTGATTTGTTTCAGAGAAATTCAAAGATAAAATATCCTGCTTTGGAAATATTTTCTTGAGAACTGGTTTTCCTAGATGAAGTGAACTGCCACATTTCTCAAGGCAAATACTGCTCGTTTAGTGAAAGAGCTGCTACTTTGTGGAATCTCTGTGCCAGTGCATTATGGTACAAATGCTCTGCCTGTGGAATCAAGCTATAGAGGAAATGAGATCAGCAAATATTAGGTTGGATGGTGCTCTGACCAACCTGATCCAGTGTGTGGCAACATTACTCATGGCAGGGCTGGGAAGGGTTGGAGCTACATGACCTTTAAAATCCCTTGCAACCCAAACCATTCTATGATTTCATGGTCATCCTGATTTTACTTTTTAATTAGCTACAAATAGGCAATTATTTGATTAATTTGAACCATCATTACTTCCTATGACCATATGAGAAATATTCATAAGGGTTTGTAATATATATATATATAGATAGATAGATATAGATATAGATATATAGATATATATGGATTTTCCAGTAGACAGGTACATTCTCTGAGATATAAAATACATTAGCTCAAAGAAACCAAACAAGTAATTGTTATCAGAATACTGTATTGAGGATCCTGTAGTGCTTTACACAAAGAATATTAATAGGTCTATGTCTCTGACAAAGAAAAAAGTTTGGCAGATCATCTGATGTTGTTATCAGAGAGAAAAAATTTGTAATGTAAATGTCAGACCACAGCATTTAGAAATAATTCATCCAAAATTATAAAAAAAAATCATATCATTTGCTTAAAAAGTAGTCAGAGGAGGAATTAGTCTTTATTTGCTTATGGCCTTTTCATTATTTAAGATTCACCTTTACAAGCTTTGAATTTGTTAGAAAAAGGTTAAAAAGAAAGGCTGATTTGTTTTGTATAGTTATTTGATTCTAACTACAAGGTCTATGACAAGAAATATAACTAGACTCACTAAATGTCTGAGTGAACTACAAGACTGTGAAAATTCAATTTAGTTAGCACCATCACCAAAAGGGGTTTGTTTGGTCTTTTTTTTTCTTTTCATCTTTTACCTGAATCTCAGGCTGCTAGAGCTGTCTTCCAAATCCAGTTCCAAATTTCTGGACCTAAACCCTTGTACAAGGTTGATTACAATATCACAGACTATAATGCCATAAAAATATAACTGGAGTAGCTTTATTTCTCCCCTTTATTTTTTTCTAAATGAATGTAAATTATTTAAGTTAATTTAAATTACTTACGTTTGAATGAGTTTTAGGGCTTTCATAAATTAAGCTTTATTAATTAAATATACATATATCATCCTATTATAATAATGACTATAGCATGATTTCCATAAGTTTATCAAATTTCACATCATCAGCAGCCATTTATTAATTTGACAAATGTTATCAATGAGAAAATTTCAGTGTGAACATGTATTCCTCTGGTAGAATTTATTTACAGAGTGATGTTGGAGTGCACAAAAACATAGGTTACTCTTGTATGGGAGAATTCTCAGAGATTAATTTAAAATAAAAGTCTACAAATATAGTAGAGAAGTGCTGCAGCTGCTATAATTGGAGAAATTAGCTCCAACTATCATATTTTGAGTTCAATCTTGCAATTGGATCTGGTGTATCATGACCTGTAATAATAGAGATCCATTTATATTTCCAGGTGAAGCTTTTAAGGGTAGAGCTTTTATCACATGTGGACTGTATCTGTAGGGTTTAGCACAACTAGAGCAAACTGCCAAAGTCATGGTGACTAATTCTTGGCCTATAAACCACTGGAAAATGTTTAACTGATGACCACAATAAGAACAACTCAACTAAATGACAGTGATATTAAAGCACTACTTAGCAAAAAGAAGGGTGGTAGAATTTAAAGCTAATGGACTGAAACTGCAAAATCCTGTTTTTATGGTCAGTTAATCACACAGTTGTATCATACAATATCAGTGTGATATTCAGACAGTCCAACAGCATCAGTTTGCTCATATAGAAGAACTAATCTCAGACACACAATCTGTATTGCAAACTTTACTTCTGGTACAGGTGCAGGTATCGGCTGTAGAAGCTAGGTGTTCACATACCAGAAAACAAGTTAAAATTTCCTTCATAAAGACCACCATCTCTCAGCCACCTTTACCCTACAACTTGAAAGTAACACTTCTACTGAGATCGATTATCAATTTAGCCACTTTAGTATTGAATTAACAAGTTCAAGAAGTCATTAATATGTGAAATATTTACTAAAATACTGATGAAGAACACATGGATAACATAATCACAACTAAGTTAATATTCTATGATTTCATATGACAATATAAAAACGTCTCACTGGACATGCAAAAACTTAGAACTGTTATCATGTCAGCTATGTTCTTTTTAAAAATTATTCTGTCATTTCTTGTAGGTAAGGAAATTTCATGTCACACAGGCAAGTCAAAACCTTTATCCAGAGGCCACATTTAGAAGCAAAACTACATTTTAATTTTTGGTTTTCAGCAGCTAATAAATTCCAGCTCTGTTTTAATTTTTCTTGCTTCTGCACTAGTATTGGGCATGAAGCAAGATGCTGAGCATACCAGGGAGTCCAAGGTCTTTTATTCATATGTAAATTAATGGAAACAATTTTCAAATGTTTCCAAATGCCTTTTTAGGACAACTAATAAGCAACTAATAAATAGCATTTGTATACCTGAAAAGATACTTCCTTATGGTGGTCTTTTGTGTAATCAAAACACTAGAAGGAAGAACATGACCCCCATAAACAAAATGCTCCCATGCTTGAGTATGTGTTCATGAGTACACCTGCCCCTAGTATGGAATTCTAAAAGTCACTTAGCCATTTAAAAACAAATAGTGGAACTTAGGAAGCTTCATTTTTTTTGTAAATATCATTCTACAAAATCTAGGATTATAAAGACTGTAGAAAAATGTGTCAACTCTTAGTGGTTTTTTTCTGATGTAGGAATCAGGGGCCACCAATGGAAATAGTGGAAATAGCAAAAAGAAAACCATATATGGTGATTCAACATGTAATGAGCCATAGATCTACAGAACGCCTTTTCATATGAAGGTGTAGAGATAAAATGTCTATATGGGTTCAAAGGAAAATGGGGAAAGGACTTGGAATTGAAGCTAAATCTAACTCAGGAAGCTAGAATTTTCTGTGGAAACCAGCAGGTCATAAAGCAGAGGGATACATTGTAAAAATAGTCATGCATGCACATAAGAGAGACCAAGCTGTTGACAAGTCACAACCCGCATCAATAGGGTCAATCCCTAAGGTCTCTTTTCTTCTTAAGGTTTCTGTTTGGTTTTTCTGCTCAATTTCCTTGTGAATAGGGGTACATAATTTTTATGTATATACATATATATATGTAGATACATATATATATGTATATACACATATATTACAGACTGAATCCCTAACAAATCAGCTATTCACATATCAGTTTCAAGACCAGTGTGAACCATGCAAGATGTGGCACTTAAAAACTCTTTCTTCCTGCAAAAATCATCGCTCCAGTCTTCATGTATGTTCATGATATTACTGGTGGATCATGAAGTTAATAAGAAAATGGATAAACAGCAGAGTATCTTATACACCATTAAAACAGTTATGGTATTGCTTGAGATGTATGAAACAGCCAGCTGTTCCTTGCTCTTCCCTGCATTTTGCCTTTTCCAGACAAAAATCTCTAGTTTGGATTCCACTGAGAAGCTATGGGATAGGTTTTTAATATAGTTGTATAGACTTAAAAAGCCCTCCTGACAAAGATGTCAGGGTGGTTTTTATCCTGACAAGGTTGCCCCATGCAAAGCAAGAACATCCTTATCAAACAACTGGTATTTTATAATTCCATTAGGCTTGAAAAACTTGTGTATATGCTCTGGGCTGTTTACATACTACTGTTTTATAACCTGCTGGTCTTCACAGAAAATTCTTGCAAGAACTGAAAAATTTTTTCTCTTTATTTACTCACAGGGAGGTTACTGGTGCAAGCAGGAGCAGAAATGAAAAGGAGACCACATGCCTGCAGGAAATATTCATAGGAAATAACCTTCAGTTAGTTAGACACACATAGATATTGCTATTGACTAGACCATGCCCGTGTTCTTCCAAACTGTGTAATTGCCAAGTTATTTAATGTTGCACTGGTAGTTTTAAATGGAAAAAAAAAAAAAAAAAAAAAAAGGCTGAAACCTGCCCAAGAAATCAGTGCTTTAACTTTATTGCAAAAATAATTCTTTCCATCTAAAATAAAGGCAAACCAATTCCCACTGTAGTCTGAAAACAATTTGTCATTTAAAGTAATAAAATTTGCAATTTATAATACTCTCCTGTAAAATTTCAAAGGGAAAAAAAAAGTAGATTAAGCAATTGTATAGAATGTACACTATAAACATTAATCTTGATCTTGAGGCTTTAGGAGAATGAAAAATTTAATAGTGTATTACATGAGAAATACAAAGTTATGGCCATTATGGAGTTGTATGGGAAACACCTAAATGAGAGAATATTGGCTATGTCTTTTCCACTATGGAGAGGAAAAAAAAATAGGCACTTTTTGATACAAGCAAGGATTTCCAGAGCAGGTATCGAGCTTCTGTAGCTCTGAGAGCACAGTTATGTTTTCATTAAGTATGTTCTCATAATCTGAACTTAATTATTTAATTTGATCCTTGTGTTATGAAATGTATTGGGCAAAGTTTCCATCATTTATGATTGTATCTATTTCAAATCCAGAGAACATTAGTCTATTTAATTTTACTTAATGTTTCTGTTATACAATGTGTTGGTTATGTGAAAATCTGTGAAGGAAAAAAGTAGATTTCAATCAAGGAGATTTTAAAACCTGCCCACAGCAAAAGAGTTTGCTCATACAAATGAGCTGTGGTTTCTGGTGGCTATAGTAAATCATTAATTGTTTATCTGACACATTCAAAAAACCCCTCTAACAACCTTCTCCCAGTTATACATTTTGAAGTTTTTCATATGCTCTCTGTTAATTTAAGAACCATTTACACCATAATAATAATGAAAATATGATATTTGTGTTATTATTGTTGTAGTTGTTTAGGTCTCTCACAGTTAATACAAATGTGCCAAAACCAGCTGCAGCTTATTTCTCATATAGTTGTGACAAAAAGAGCGGAGACCTTATATTAAATTAAGTAAAATTGAACTGCATCTTCTCACTAATATTTGTCTTGTTTATTTTAGTGTGGTGTTGGCAAAATATAAATTCCTTTTCTTTCCTTGACCAAAATTAAATGCTTCTAGTGAAGTTCCATCACTTACAGAGAATTATTTAATGGAATATATTTAACAATGTACAGGGTATGTACTTATAAGGAAAAGAATATCTTCAAGCACAGAAATACTTTCAATGAACTACTTCTGACTAAATGGGTATCTTCTGTTGGACTAGCATGATATATTGATTCTCCTGGAGCTTGAATATCACTAGAGTTCATAAGAAAACCAAAACAAGAAAAGAGACAGAGAAGAGGTGATAGACCAAAACAATACACTTGTATTTTCAGAGAGCAAAGTTTGAAAATGTGATAAATGCTGTATTGCAAAGCTCAAGGTTTTCATACTAAAACTGTCTAGCAAGGTTTATCTAGGCATTGATAGATAGCCTAAATCATACTTTAGAAGGGGATAATGTATCATACCTGCCTGATGGATGCTTTTTTCACCTTGCTCAGTCTCTGGGCAAATGAGAATAGAAAACTACCACGGATGTGTGAAAGGTTTTCTATATAGACTGATAAGAATATTTGAATATTAGCATATTTGGGGTGGGAGGGGTGGGAGGAGAAAAAGTCTGATCCCAGAGCTATCAGTAGAGAATCATAGAATCAAAGAATCATCAAGGTTGGAAGGGACCAGTCCAACCATGCACTTGGCATGTAACCCCTACACCACTCAACCATATCACCAGCACCAGATCCAGATACCTCTTAAACACCTCCAGGGATGGTGACTCCACCACTTCCCTGGGCAACCTATTCCAGTGCCTGACCACCCTGACAATGAAAAAACTTTTCTCATATCTAATCTGAATCTCTCCTGTCTCAGTTTAAGGCCATTTGCTCTTGTCCTCTCACTGTAGGTGTGGTAGAATTCTCAAGGTTTGTTTTGGAAATAGAAAACAGCATATGCAAAGCACACTCAACAGATTTTTTAGATAAATATTTTTTAGGTACCTGTCTTTTAAGAGACAGTGAGTGATAAAGAGGGTGATAAAGGAATCTTTCTGTCTAAAAGGTAAAGTTAAGGAGCAACAAAAATCCACAGAGACATAATCAAGGTAGTGGCACCACAATCAGGAGCAGCACACTGTACCCCAGATGTTACTGTGACTGCTATCACTGCTATCACATGAGCAATCAGCAGCCACATTGCCTTCACCCTTACCACAAACTTTGTTAATACCATCATGACATTACAGCTATTGAATAAACCTGTGGCTGTTCAGCAGCTCCTTGGTTAGCGCACATTTTGTCATAAGTTTGTTGTGAAAAACTGAATTGTGTTTTTCTCAGTCAAAAGCTACTTCAGCTTCCTTCTTCTAAAAAGGTAAGTTATACTAAAAAAATAATTGTCTCACTTTGTCGTAACTATATCCCTTGCAAATTCTAGCCAACCTTCAAAACCCCAGTGCTGCATCATTTAAACAAAGCCCCAGGCGTTACATCCATCACAGATTCAGTTTTCCCAGGCCTCTATACACGTGGATGGTTTCTGTGTCTTTGTTCAGTGCTGTGGTAAAAGAGACACACACAATGGTCTTCCTGTCCTTTCCCACAGTGGTTTTCATAGGATGAATATGTGAGCACATTACCCAAAAAAAGCTATCTTATACTCCAATCAAGGTGTCCAATATTGATGGTCAAGCATACTACAGGCTGATACGTCAGTCTAGACATGTCATTCAGGGCCATCACTTCACTCCTCAAGGACCAGTCAGTGGGCTGAAGAAAAACCCCTTCATGTACCCACCCAAGAAGAGCTGGTGGTCAGAAATCTGCATTCTGTCTAGTGGAGGAATCACATGGAGGAAAACACAACTGGACCTTAAACAATCCTTGTTTCAAGTCTCTTTGATGGCTTTTAATTAGCTAGTACTGTATTCATTATTTACTTTCTTTGTTGTTTTTTCTTTCCTCTCCTCCAGGAAAATGTTGCAGGTCTAGTTCTAGTAAATCCATCAGTTATGTGAATGTGATGGTTTATCAAAGGTCTTTGCACCCACTCCTACATATATTGCTTACACTTAACCTTGCACTTAAAATGCTCACCAGCTTTATAGAGAGTATTCTGTACATCTAAGATCACGATAAACCTTTGGTGGTGTGTGGTGGTGCTGTGTATCAGTTTAGTGAAGTGTTGTATGGAGAGATGTAGGACTTTGAGCATGGGTATTCTTTCCTCCTTCACTTAAATATTCCAAAGGTTGATTTGGTATAATTTAGACACACATCAGTATAAATCATTAAAATTTGTCACAACGTCAGTCTCCTCATGACTACAAATGCAGTTATATCATGTAATGTTTATCACAATGGATGGAGAAGACAATGAAGAAATGGTAATTAAACAAGTTTTCTAAATAATTAAATTCTCAGGGTAATTGTGGACAATTAAGGAGTATCAACAGTGTCCTTGTAGGAGAAGCTGGATATAAAGAGGACATAGTGGGGCAGGAGAGAGTGCAGCAACAGGTCCAGAGTAGCTTTCAGGCTGACGATATCAATGTGCTGATAAATGTAATACCATTGTGTGTCCTTGAGGGACTTAGAACTATGCATAATAACAACTAACATCTAGCATTCATTATTTGATACACTATAATTACTTATTTTTATTCAATCAATATATTACATTCTGACATGGACCAATTTTCATGTAAACTTCCAATGACAATTACTATCATATGAGACTCCAAACCTGGAAGGGTTTAAAAAACCCAGAAACATACCAATCCAAGATTCACACAAAGGCAACACATGTGCAATCTCAACATGTGAGATGCAGATTTTTAACCTTGAGAGCAAGCATACACAGTACTAAAAACCTGAAGAGGTCTCAAGTGGACAGACAGGAATATACCCCTGACACACACAATGATAAACCAAAGTGAATAATCTGGCAACGTTAAAACACAAACACAAAGACTACTTCATCAGATGCTATCACTATGGCAGCAAACAAACGGAGGAGCATGTGCACATTTTGTCTGCATCATGTGTAAGTACTTTGGGACTGAATATTCCTACATTGCATCGTCTTAGCTCAGTCTGGGACAGATTTTTTTATTTCTTTTATACATGTCTTCAACCCACCTAGGACAAATCTTGCTGTGCTTCATGGAGTATGAACTTGACCTAGAATGCTGTTTCTGCCCCCAAAACTGCAATAGAAATTAAATATTTATGGGATCCTAAGGAGAAAACAAAAATGCAGGAAGATGAAGTAACTTCTCTTGTTTGACAGAACAAAGTTTGACTCAGAATAAATAGGTACCCTAATATTTTACCTTTTCATTATCTTCAGATCATCCCTAATTATGTGTCCCAACTAGATAATTGGCTTCACATCCTTCAAAAGAGTCCTTTTATTACGTGATCCATTACTATATTGTGTTTTGAAGAAATCATTAAATCAAAATTGCAAATCTACGTATTGGTAAGAATAAGTTCAGAAACTGGGAGGCCTCTGCCAAACAAAAGCAATGAATCCCAGAAGATGAACTCAGTAAGAGCTTTTCCAAGGTGTAACATTGACAATTAATTACCATAGCTACTTCCCCTTGCCTCTCTTTTCTCCCTTTATTTATAGTGACTCTAAGAAGAGTTTTACAGTCTCCACACTAGTCCATTTTAAAATTGTAATTAGTAATAATTGATCCTGTTACTAATGTCACATTTCCTAAAAAAAAAAAAAACCCACAAAAAAACCCCAAAAAAGAGTAAATACAGAAACACAGAATTACATACAGACTAACAGGTCCATAACAGTTGGCATGATTTGAAGGCAGAGAAATACAAGAAATTTAAAGGGTTCATTCATTATTCAAGAAATTCTCAGTCCTTCCTCCTTGGATAATTGAGATATAAACCTTGCACATGGGCCATAACATTACCTGAAATAACAAAATATTAGTTTAGGAACTCCCACAGAATTAGAAGTGATAGAAATTAGAGATTTCATCAAGGATTGAGTTCTTCAATAAATACATAAACAAACGCATTTCCTGTGGCTTCTTTTGATCTGAGAGGCATTGCTCTTTCTCAAAGGCTAATTGCTGATGCTAACAGTGTTTCCATTTTTTTAAAGTTTATACCCTTTGAAATGTGACTTTTTTTAAAAAATTGCATGAAATATGTAATTGCACCTTTATGCATTGTCCAATGCGACTTCTCACAGTTAGTAAAAACTGTATCCAGCTGTGTCTGAAATGAGATTTTGTTTCCAAGTTAGGAAAGAGTTTGGTGTGTTTCATTACAGTACGAGATAGCAGTTATGTCCAGATAAATACTTGTTCCTCGTTTGATCTCTCTAGACATTCTCATGACAAAGCCTATCCTTTAAGATAAAATAAAGGATCAATAGCTGTAAACCTTTACTGGCTGTGAGGAAAGTCATGAGGCCAGTGTACGAGCAGGAATGAAGTTGACATATGCAGCTATCCATTTACAGAAAGTATACACTTCTATACACTTGTAGGCAGTGCTTAGCTTCTTAATATTTCCTTCCAGAAATATTTCCTTCCAGAACTTTTTCACGTAGTTTATCCACTGCTTGAAATAACATTCATGTTGACAGCTAAAGGGTTTTAACCCATCCCTTTTGTCCTATCAAATGAGTATGTGAGACAAGGCAAATGGCACTCTTCTCTCTTCATCATATCAAAACCAATAATTTCTCAAATCAGTGATGAGATGGCATTTCACTGATACAGATTTCATAAACCAACTATTCATAATCCCTGTAAGGATGAAATTAAAATAATTTCTGGAAGATCAAACCAGGAGAAGCTGTGCCCTCTTTATGAGAGAGAGTAACAGTAGCCCTTGTCTCACAACGTTCAGAAGCATTCCAAACATGATAAAGACTTCAAAAAATATCTCCAAGACAGTTTCATTTTCCATTATGTGAGGACTCTTTTACCAGCATTTTAGTGTTTGCTGTAATATCCCATGTTATTCCCTTTAAGAAAAAAAAATATTCACACAAATATGCAAAATACTGATACTCCTTTTAAAAACATAACTTTTTATATCCATGTTAAATCCGGTGTTATTTTGTACCTTTGCTGTGTTGGTATCTATATGTGAATGATCCTTAGGTTGCATTTCAGATCTAACTATAAGACCTAGGTGAACAAGATGTCTGGTTCTACTTATGTTGAAATTTCTATTCTGATAATAAGAGCATATATGAGTATCACCTAAACCATATCCACAAGTTAGTAACTAGTGAGTGTGCTGTTTATGAAGCCAGGGTTTGTGCCAAATACACTCACTATATTTATTCTGGTTTTCATTCCCTGAAGTTCTTAATTTGTGTGTGACTCAGTTGATTAAACAGCAGTATTTTTTTATATTAGGCAACCACACAGCATCCCCCACAAGCTTTAGAAAGGAGGAATGTTTTAAGCTGTCTGTACATGTCAGCCCTTGATATAACGGGACATGTCAACTGCCCCTGAACACTCATTTTTATACATCTGAGACCCTCCTGCTATGTAGAATATTGTGTTCCCAGTTCTAAGCTAGCAGTTTTATTTTTGTGATCTGCATAGTAAATTTCATTTAATACAGTAAATGAAGGTAAATTACATTTCATTTATCCAGTAAATTCTCTAGGAAAAGTATCTGCTGGTGCATAATAACACTATTGAGTAGGTTAGCTTTAATATAATTTCAACTTTCTCATTATCTCTTCAGAGAGTTGTGTTAAAAACAGGAAGTTTTACAAACTTTTGATAATTGTTTCACTCTCCTTTTTTGAAAAAACATATTACAACACAGTGACCAGGGTGTGGTTTTAGCTTTATGTAAAGTAGGGTCATTTTTGGAGTTGTAGGGTGTGTGATGCTCCATCCAGCCGTATGGGTAATGGTGAGCCAACAGTACTGTTCATATACGTAAAGCACCTTACAGATGCAAGTCCAGCTTTGCAACATTTTCTGTGTGGGTTTTTATGTGAAGGTTACCTAATTGCATTAAAATCTAGTGAAATTCCAAGTTTCTTGCGAGAAATAACAAGCTATATAAAAAATAACGGGGAAGTAATTTTTGTTTTCCTTCAGAGTAAAAGACACCACACAATTTAGCATTCCTACTCTACCCTGAATCTTTCATACACACTCAGACCATGATTCCTAATGGTGGGGAATGGCACACAAGAAAAGCAAAATCACACATTTGAGAGCTAGAATACCGAAAAATGAAACTAATAGTCAGACTACTCACATTATTCAAAATAACTAAAATTCAAAATACAATTAATTAACATAAAGTAGGCTTTCTTAAGAAAAACAAGCATTGAACAACTACACAGAAATATGTGGTATTTTAATCACAGAAACAGTGACTCAGCCTAAACTCCTAAAACCGACAAACTGTGAGATTAATCTCTGTCAGCCATATGGCAAAGCTTGCATGAAACTACTCTTCAACTCCCTTATTTGTTCTTTTCATAATGTTTGATGTTAAATTAAGACATTATTTTGAAATACCAATACTTAACACATATATGGAAACTAGTGAAAAAGATGGTGTTGTACAGTGACTGAAAGGTAGGGTAGAAGTTGGAAAGCACTTAAAAAAAACCAGGTAGAGACAGATTATTCAAGAATTAGCATTTGAATTAATGTCTATTTTCATTAATGAAAGCTGAGTTTGAAGAATAACCCTAAATTCCTTCTTTGAAAACTGAATTTTAAGTAGCCTTACTACTGTTGGCTCATTTCAAATGAGGCTAAAGAAGACTTTAAAAACAGTGCTTGTTTCCCTGAAAAAGATCCAATTTGGTTTTCCTAATCATAAAAAGGCATTCCTGAATATTTAATATGATGTCAACAACTGAACAAGGAGAAAAAAAAATCGGTAAATAAATAGATTAAATAAATAAATAAATAGAAGGGAACCCTAAATCACATTATAGCAGCATATTCTGCCTAGAGTCAGGGTAAAATAGCTCAAACAGTGCTCTGCTTGCAAAGCTATCTGTGGTGAAAGGGTAAGGGCGTGTAACAATGCTGTTGGCGTTGAAGTCAGCCAGACTCATCAAACCCATAGTTACAATCCTGAGTATGAGCAATGGACCTGATAAAGTACCTGATAAAGGAACCAACAAGTGATAGTACCAATGACTTATCTAGAGCTGCTGACCTGGACGCATCTGATGGATAATCAACTGCTTTATACTATAGAAGACCAGTATCACTCTTCAAAAGGAAGAGTTTTCTAACACACCTCTTTTTGGAACATGTGTGGAGATTCCGCCCTTCCTTTTTTTAGTGGGGATGCTCCTCAAAGTTACTTCACAAGGCTCAGCGAAACAGATTTCCCCACAGTCATTCGTATGGATGAGTGGACCCAATCTCTACCCAATAATTGCTTTTGTAAGCTTTAATATAATTGCTTCAATATTGCTTAAAAAATAGTGAACTACACTAGTAGTTATAGCTGCCTATACTGTGTAGTATACAATTCTGATTAAGGTATTTCAGTCTATTCATTATCATAATCAATTTATTTGGTTTGCCATCCTTAATTCTGCAGGACAAAGTTGTATAAAGGTTCAATTACTTCCATATGACACTTTAGATAGAAACAATTGACTAAATCTGTGTCTAAAATTGGACCCAGACACAGCTAAGCTCCTCTCTAAGGAGATTTGAAAGCAAAGGGGTCCTTCCTGTATCTTGTGACTTGATGGGATGGCTTTTCCAATAAATTTTGTCTGAAGCCCCCATTTAGCATGAGAGTCATGTAAGGAAGAAATGAACCAACCTCACAGCTATGAGTCCCTTCTAACCTAACCTTTATCCATGTTATCTGTTTGAAGTATCCCCATCTAATTGCTTACAATTTTGATTGTTGGTGGATAAATGAGCAACTTCAGAGTAGTTGGCCAAACACAGAAATTCATCATTTGCTAGGCTTTAACATTTATTTTAAAGAAGTACCATTACCACATGAGCAGTACGTAACATCCAATTTTTTATTTTCCAGCACGTCTAAATTATTTTACCATACAGAAACTTGATTGGGCAATCATACTGAAACTATGTTGGGTTACCCTTTGATATAAATGTCTTGATGACCGTAATGACTGCAACAGTTTAAATTAGTAGTGCTACTTCCTTTATGAACTGAAATAGACGTGAGATCATTCTATCTTTTCCAACTAGGCTATCATCATTAAGTCATCTGAGGCTTTGCCTTCTATCATGGAAATTGCATTGAGAAAAATACATATTGAAAAGTAAAATGCGTTAAAAGGTCAAAGATTCGCTAGCAAAACCAGTGTGCCCCACTTTATTTATTCCATGTATGGATGAGGAATAGAATTCTATTGACCAATTCAATTTGACCAATTAAGCAATTTCCAGTGCCAAGATCTCAGGCTAAATCTGTGTTACATATGAATTAAATCCACACATCTGTGAAATCACAGGTAGCATTTTGCTGCAAAAGACTGTGAAAAAACTACCTCTTAACTGAAAAATTAAACTCTGTTAATTTATCGTTTTACTCACTGAAATGAAAATATTAGCATCCCCCTTTGATCTAAAGGTACAAATGCGTCCTTGAGGAATTCTGATGAAGGCAATTCACTTGAAGTTCATCGAACAGCTCTTCCAACATGACATCCGGTCTACACAGACTCTTAAAAAGCCAGTCACTCTTTCAGTTTGAACATAAATATGTCTCTCCCCTTGTGTAATGGGAAAAAGTACTAACATAACTGCTTTGTAAATAAGACAGTAAGGTTTTATTTTCATCTTGTTATGTACCTACTTCTTTGAAAGTTACTATCCAAGAAGTTTCGTAAGGAGTGAGAGGTTAAGTCAATGTAATATCATTGAAACTTACATGCAAAAACCCAGTTGATGTATCTCACATAATCTTATAATATGAATCTTAATTATTTCAACATCCTTATGAAGGAGAATAGTTTTCACCATTTTGTTGTTGTTGTTGTTGTTTGTATTTAAGATGTGCTCGGATTCCAAATACGTTCTTTCATCTAGCAATTTTTCTGTATTATCTACCTCCAAAATTTACATGATTTTCCACTGTATATCAGTTTAATCTTTGTGTAATATAAAATCAGTGTGTCTACTGTTTATTTCAATAATTTATTCTCATTGGCACTACAGCTTTCCTTTTTGATTTTATGGGTGGATTTTAGGTTTTGAAAAAAAAAAGCCACTAGTATTTATGCTACTTTCTCCTGTTCTTTACATTTTAGGCCAAATCATTTGAATATGACAGTTCTTTCAGAATATGTATTCACAATGTGCATGAATCTATATATCTTTTCAAAATGAAAGTGGTACTCTTCCATATTTAGAAACTGAAAGTTGTATTATTCAGCATTTTCTGGCAAATTTTAGTCCCTAGGAATTCAGAGCAGCTGTAGGTTATTTTTCCGGGCCAATTGCAATTATCCATATACTGACTGTATGGGTAACCAACTGGTGTCACAGAACATGGCTTATAAAACCAGACTGTGTAAATAAAATTAAAGCACATATTTTGATTCATATCTTCTCTGAATAGCTGAATATATAATTGCACATTTTTGGAAGTCCCACCATTAGCTATATTGGAAAAATTTCTTTACAAAATATATTTTGTATTTTATTTTTCTTTAATAAATTTATTTTCTCTAAGACATTGCCAGTTATTTTTATACATATTAGTATTCATTTCATTATTTTATTTCTGTTCATGGAAGGCTTCTTTCTTTTTCTTCCCAAGATCATATACAGTTTAATGTTCTATGCATGTTGGAAATAACTGTCCTAGTTTGGTCATTCCAGAGGTCAAACTTAAAAGATCATTTAGGAAGAGAGAAAATTGTTTATTTTTAGCATTGGAAAAAAGATTTTTTTATTATTGTTAAAAAATTAAGAAACAAACCCTATTAAAAGGTCAAAATACTAACAAAGGCTTATCTGTGCTTTTAACACTGAGCAGTATCTTCACTGAATTTAAAATTCAATTGTGTGTATTATGATGGTACCGAACATCTGAAATCGAAACTTACACTTATGTACATTTTGTCCATGACTTCCCTTTTTTCAGAGACAGAAATAGTACATGCCTCAAACATTGATAAAAAGTTTTGTTCATTATAACAAAACTGTATAAAGAAGCTACAACCAAAGAAGCCTCCCTGAAGTCCCTGACTACAACTTTGGACTGTAAATTAAGCTGCCGAGATATTATTGTTTAATCACCTCAGGCCTAGGGAGAAACAAACAAGGCTGAGGGAAAGGAGTGCATCCACAAGAGAGACAAAACCCAGCAGCTGCACTGAGAGTCATCTCTGGCTGGATTTGGGGTGGGGGACACCACAGCCCACAGAAGCCAGGTTTGCACAGACTCCCTCACCCCAAAACAGTGGGCTGGGGGGAGGAGGTTTTGGGAGTGACCTCTGGTCAGAGGCAATAAACACCCATCCATCCTCTGTTACACAAACTGCCCAGCTGTGGAACCCCCAACCCCACAGGCCACATCCACGGGACTTTCACGTGAGAGGCAGCTGAGGGGGAGTCACAATCCATCACAGACCCCCAAAGTGCTCCCCAGAGGCCTTGCACCACAGGACTGCAGGTGATGCAAGCAGAGTCTGCTGCTATAGGCTGCCCCTCCCCTGGGGGAATATGCCTGGACATTGCCCCTGGCCTGAGGGTATATTAAACCATGGCATTCTGTGCTTTTTGGGGGAACTATCACCACCAAGAAGAGCAGTTGGAGTGGATCAACGCAACATCTTTGGGATCCACAGACGGTGGTATTTTCTTTGTTCTATCTCTGTCACCCTCTTCCTGTCCCCCACACCTGTTTGCCTGCTTCTCCTTTTCTCTCTTTTTCTTCTCTCTCTTTCATATTTACTATCAAATAAAACCCATACTATTGATTGGCATATGATCTCATTTGCATCTTAATTCATGCAGAGGCATTTCTAAGAACCTTAATGATCTGGTCATAACACCTTTGACAAGGTTTGTGTTAAAAAGCAGCAACTCATGATTGCATGAGAATGGAATATGGTTAAATTTTATTTTTCTTAAATTAATGCAGTGCTTCACAAAAAAAAAAAACACTTCAAGCTCTTTTTCTTTAGTGAAAATTTCTGAGATTTGTTCATTCTCCAAATGTACAGTCATAACAAGCCTTCTAGAGGTACTTCAGTCATTTACAATCATAGAAAGAGCAAAAGACTCCAAGAAGTCCACTTATGATTCCTGAAAACTCACCTGTTATAGGAAGAATAGTTGTATGAAATTGTATTGTTTTTCAGCCTGTCATAAGTGACAATTGTATGAAGTACTTCTTAATCCTTCTTAACCAAATTTTCCAGTTTGAAGCACTGGAAAATCTTGAATCATTTTCATGGACAAGAAGTATAAGGTGGGGTCAGCTGGGAAACAGGTAAAAAAGACTAGAACAGCAGTCTTAAAAAAAGGTTTGAGTACCAGAATTTCATCTATGTCATAGCAAATTGCAATATTCCAGATTCTGACTATAGAAAACATGTTAGTATTTTATTAATATAAACAGTAGCTTAGCTAAATTCAGTATCTCTGAAGAAGACCTATTTGGTTCTTTCAAATGTCTATGTTTAAACGCACTAATGCATTCTGACGGAGGAAAGAAAAGGACAGCCAGAAATATATGAAAAGTGAATTTAGAACCAGCATTATTTTGGACAAAATTTTTATGTTTGAACAGACAGATAACCAAATACTGGTGGTGCTAGTGGGTTTTGTGGTGTTGATTGTTTTCTTGCACTGTTTTTCCGTTCCCATGTTTTTCTTCTAGTAGTAGTTTTGATTGCAGCTTCATGAATAATGGTAGTCTCATTTAGCAGTAGAATTGTCAGCAAAACAGTAGTCTCATTTAGCACAGAACAAGTTCAAATATGCACAAGAAAAGGTTTTTAATCTGACAGTATTTGCCTATAATAATTATCTTCGATATGTTATAATTCACAAAAAAGCATCAGTGTCTTCATTGTCAATGTATAACCTATATTTCATGGGTAAGAGGCAACTTGATATATAGTGTTTTTGCATAAAGTTTTAAATATGATAGAAATATTTTGGTCTTAAGTCTCATTATTACAATTTTAAGAGGTACTATACAATACCTAACAGCATCATAAATTAGCTGTAAAGTTACAGAAAACTTTGTGACTGGACTTCAAATGTCAGTTTTTATCTATATCCTAAATAGACTACTCATAAAATCTGTCTAATTGGTATATTTATGCTTAAAAAAAAAAAAACAAGACTTTAAAATCTATATTTTACAAGAAACAATTTGTTTTCAAAACCTAGCTATAGATCTCAATTTCATAAACTCACTCATGACAGCAGTCACAGCTGTCTAGGGTACCCTGTTTAACTGTGTTGAAGAAAATGCCATGAAGCAAATAGACAGTCCCATTTTAAGAGCTAGCTATCAACAGAGCATGTGATTTTAGCTCTGTGTGTTCAGCTTAGACATGCAAATACCAGGTGCTTGCATAGTCATGTAGGATTAGGGCATTTCTCCTGAAAAAACAGAATACTAATGTTAGTGTTTGTATTAGGTTGTACCTGGACCACAAAAAATTTAGTTGATAAATGCTTTATTCTATTAAGAAGAGTGTTTTCATAGGTTTCAGACCCTCTAGTATGTCTATTTCATCACATTATGTTTGAGAATATCCTCTTGCCAAAGTGAAGACTTATGCCTTTAGATGTGTTTGTTTGGTTTAGCTTGGTATTTAGCACATTTCTGATATAGCTGCAAGCAACTTGTTTCTCGCAACAAACCAGGTTTATTCATATTATTCAAAATTCACCCGATAAGCAAATTTTACTTAAAAAATTTTAGCAGAACCTTCAAAACTGTCATCTTTTTATCTGTTGAAAGTGGAATAAGCTCCCTGTCAGACTTTAAAATGAAGAAGTGTAATATGACAAAATTTGAAATTATTGTAATGTTTTTGAATTTGCTTTTTGAAAGGTGATTTGGGAGCCCACACCAATGTGGTGGTACAGCAATGTAGCAATGTGGGGGTTTGGGGTTCCATGTGCTCCTTTGTCCCTCTGCTTTGTATACCATTAGTTCATTTCGAAATATGCATTCTGCTGTACCCGAAATCTATTGGTGGGTTCCCTATGCCTGTCCTCCCTTCAGACTCCCCAGGACTGGCTCTAGGGGAGACAGTCCCTCCCTTTCTTTTCCCTTTGTAAAGCGATGTCCAGATCAGCTCGAGGTCTTTGCATCTCTGGGCTGGCAGCCCTTATCCTGTCCCAGCCTTTCCTCCCCACTTCTCCTCCCCTGCAACCCCCTTTTCCCCGTTACCCCAAATAAACCTCCCTGCCAGAACAGAGATGGAGTCCAGTTTTTCCTTTGCCTTACTTAATTTCCTGCCTGAACTGACGTGGTTTGGAGACCCCCGCCATGCCACGGAACCTTGGGGGCCGCCCGCCCCAGATCCGGTGGGATTACACAGACCAGGGACCCCAGACCAGGGGGGAGCCAGCTAGTACAGCCCCCTGGCCCGTGATACTTCACAGCAATCTCCAGAGCACACTGTGGTCCACACAGGAGTTGACACAAAATCTTAAATATAATATAAATTCACAAAAAAATTTTCTCCCATTTCATGCAGGGAGAAAAAAGAGTTTTGCATGAACCAGAGTGCTTACATTTTGGGCTATTAAAAATATTTGCTTCTACTAGATTTTCGTTTCTTAAGTATATTATTATGCAAGCTCTTATATTGAATAACACTGATTAAAACCAGTGGGGAGTTTCATTTCATGATCCAGAAAAAAATAATGTCTAAAAAGAATAAATTGAGGATTATAACCTGTTACTCTGTAGCAGATAAGAAGGGAAAAATCTGCAGAAAAATTATTCTGCTTAGCAACTTTTTACCAAATAATAAAACATTGCTCGTGTTTGTACTGCAGTTATGGAGGTCATAAAGGGTAATTATCCCCTACAGTTTCTGACATATTAAGGAAAGAATTAAGTATCCTTCACAAGAATAACA
Source organism: Entomyzon cyanotis (assembly GCA_024500445.1). NCBI lineage: Eukaryota > Metazoa > Chordata > Aves > Passeriformes > Meliphagidae > Entomyzon > Entomyzon cyanotis. The sequence goes on from JAKEPQ010001021.1 coordinate 4,306,442, forward strand.
AGTACACAGGTATGTGATAAATTACTTTTATGCCACAGGAATCAGGAAAGAAGGTTTCCCAAACAAAAATGAAAGTGTCCCAAAGCCCTGAAACTTTAAAAACTTCAAATGAGTATTTTTTCTTCCTTCTGATATTGAGTATATTTATAATTCTTTTGGTGAAATATCTTTGTTCCTATGTCTATACATGTTAAAAAAAGAAAATTTAAACCTTAATTTTTTTGTTCATTTGCTTAAATTACAAATCAAATGTAAATTGGATATAATTTTCATTATTAATTCATGAAAAGCAACTTTATACAGGAATGTTTTTCCTTTACAAACAATTAGATGATAAGTACATAGAATATCCTGACTTGGAATGGACTCACAAGGATCATTGAGTCCAACTCCCCGTTCCACACAGGGCAACCTAAAAGATAAACAGTATGTCTAAAAGGGCATTGTTGAAAGGCTTCTTGAGCACCAGTAAACTTGGGGCCATGACCACTTCCTGGGGAGCATGTTCCAGTGCTTGATCAACATCTCAGTGAAGAGCTTTTTCTTAATATGCAATCTGAACTTTCCCTAGCACAGGTTTAAGACATGAGCTCACAACCAATCTGTAGCAGTGTGTCTGCAGGTTTTAGTGGAAGCAAGCACCATAGCCAGAGATGATTGGCACTGCACATCCCCCTTCCCCTATCCCATACTGAGTTAAAAGCTGGAAAGTTCTACTTTGCTCCCTCTGGCCGAGTTTCCCCATTGGGTTTGAAGTTCTGTGCCTTCCCTCCTCGCATCACCATTCCCTAGCTCCCCTGCCAGTTCTGTATTCCCCGTGCTCCTATTGGTTATCCTCTCAAAACCCCTCCCATCTTTCTATCCCTCTTAACCCCACGTTCGCTTCCATTTGGGGCTCTCCGTGCTCGGAATCCAGCTGCTTCCATCCCCCCACATTCCGTCCCGGTTCCATCTGCCTTCTCCTCCCCGGCAATAAACCCTGGATTCTGAGAACTGAGACTGCATCTCCTTAATCTCCAAGGCTCCTGATATCCTTCCTTCGGGGAATCAGCCCGAGCTCTGGTTCCGCGCGTCCCAGATCCGCTCTGCCACTGCAGCATGGAAGCCACCCGGCAGGGACCCCTTTTGGTGAAGATTTCGGGGTCCTCCAGCCTTCCCAGAGTGAGAAAACCTCACCACTCACCAGACACCAGACAGAAGAGACCCCTCTCTGCTACTCCTCATAAGGAAGTTGTAGACAACAACGTCACCGTTCAAGTCTCCTCACTAGAGTATTAGGCCTCCAAACACTATTTCAAACTTTGCTATCATGTCATACTAGTTTAGTTCATCCAAGTTTCAGTGCTTATGATGAGCCAAATATGTCTGGCTGAAATAAAATGTCTCTTCATGGCGTTAACAGAAGTACTCTAAGATACTGTTTCTTTTCCCATAAAACTCTAATGCAATATAAGAACACAGTCTGTTAAACAAAATGAGTCACCTAAGTTTATATAGGGAAGTGTTGTATTTTCCTGAAATAGAAGAGAATCCTTCTTTTCAAATAACTACTAATATTTCAGATTATTTTCTTTTCCCCACGCTTCCTTAAAACATATTTTCAGAGCCTTGTAAGACTTTATTAGGCTCCTTATCTTGCAAAGCAGAAAACCTGTTGGGTCTTCACCAATAACCTTTCTCAGAACTTATTTGTGTATGTACATTTTGGTACAAGCTTATTTTCAAATTAAGGTTATAAAATCAGATGAATTAGGCCATCCTCTCCAGAGGTTTGCTTCACTGAGATGTGTGTGCACAAAGAATAAGAAAGCAATGAAGATAAAACATGAGAAATTATTATTGTTATGTGCAAAATTAATACTGTTAATATTACACTGCTTACTTGACTTGAAACTCTGGCCTGTCAAAATTTAATGCAAAACACACATTTTCCACAGCAGAACCAGTATTTTACCCTCCAGCAATGTTGTGGTGGATTGATTGGAGATAGGAAAGCATGGAATGCACAGAAGCCAGACGTGTTTTCAGGCCATTTTAAATGAAATCACATCTTGCTAACATTCCAGTTATGCCTGACATCCTTCTCTACTGGATGCAGGAGGGAATTTAGTGACTGCAGATGGGGAAAAGGTGGAGGTGTTCAACGCCTTCTTTGCCTCGGTCTTTATTGAAAAGACAGTTTGTCCTCAGGACAACTCTCTGGTAGATGCTGGTAGATGATGTTAAGGAGCAGGATGGTCTCCCTGTTATCCAGGAGGAAGAAGTCAGAGAACTGTTGAGCTGACTGGATGTTCAAAATTCTGTGGGGTCAGGTGGGATCTGTCTCAGGGTGATGAGGGAGCTGGCAGAAGAGCTTGCGAAGACGCTCTCCATTACTTATGAACAATCCTAGCTCACCGGTGAGGTTCCAGATGACTGCAAGCTGGCCAATGTGACGCCCGTTTACAAGAAGGATAAGAAGGAGGATCCTGGAAATTATAGGCCAGTCAGTCCAACCTTGGTACCTGGTAAGGTCATGGAGCAGCTCATTTTCAGTGCCATAACACAGCACTTACAGGCTGGCCACGGAATTAGACCCAGCCAGCACGGGCTTAGGAGGGGTAGGTCTTGTTTGACCAGCCTGATCTCCTTGTATGACCAGGTGACCCACCTGGTGGATGCAGGAAAGGCTGTGGACGTTGTCTAATTGGACTTCAGCAAGGCCTTTGGCATTTTTTCCCACAGTAAACTCCTGGAAAAGCTGACAGTTCATGGCTTGGACAGGAGCGCTCTTTGCTGCGTTAAGAACTGGCTGGATGGCTGAGCCCAGGGAGTGGTGGTGAATGGTGCTGCATCCAGTTGGCAGCCAGTCACTAGTGGTGTCCCTCAGGGATCTGTGCTGGGGCCAGTTTTATTGAATATTTTTACGGATGACATGGATGAGGGTATTGAATCTATGATTAGCAAATTTGCAGACGACACCAAGCTGGGGAGCATGTGTTGATCTGTTGGAGGGTAGGAGGGCTCTGCAAAGAGACCTAGAACGATTGGATAGATGGGCAGAGTCCAATAAGGTGAAGTTCAATAAGTCTAAGTGTCGAGTCCTGCACTTTGGCCACAACAACCCCCTGCAATGCTACAGGTTGGGGACAGTGTGGCTGGACAGTGCCTGGGCAGAAAGGGACCTGGGGGTGCTTGTTGACAGCAGCTGAGCATGAGCCAGCAGTGTGCCCTGGCGGCTAAGAAGGCCAACAACATCCTGGCTTGTATTAGAAATAGTGTGGCCAGCAGAACCAGGGAAGTCATTCTTCCTCTGTACTTTGCACTGGTGAGGCTGCACCTCAAATACTATGTCCAGTTCTGGGCTCCTCAGTTCAGGAAGGACATTGAGACACTTGAACATGCCCAAAGGAGGGCAACAAGTCTGGTGAAGGGCTTGGAACACAAGCCCTGTGAGGAACAACTGAGGGAGCTGGGGTTGTTTATCCTGGAGAAAAGAAGACTCAGAGTAGATGTTATCACTCTTTACTGCTACCTGAAGGGTAGTTGTAGTCAGGAGGGGGTTGGTCTCTTTTTCCAGGCAGCAACTGATAGAACAAGAAGACACAGTCTCAAGCTGCATCACGGGAAATTTAGGTTAGATATTAGGAAAAGGTTTTTTACTGACAGAGTAATAAAGTTTTGGAATTGTCTGCTCGGGGAGGTGGTGGAGTCACTGTCCCTGGATGTGTTTAAAAAAAAGATTGGACGTGGCACTCAGTGCCATAGCTTAGGTGGTGTTAGGGCATGGGTTAGATTCAGTGATCTTGGAGGTCTCTTCCAACACTGTGATTTTTGTTTCTGTGATTCTGTGATTCTGTGACACTTATGCCTGTTTTTATATTTTTGCTTGAGACTCATTAGTTTGTGGATAGTTGCAAGAACATTCTTGAATAAAAAAGTGCTCAACCAGCAACATGAAAATTCATTGCTCTTTCTTTAGAAGATCTTGGTAGTAGGTCCCCTCCTGCACACAGCAGATGCCCACTGTCTCTATTTGGCACAAGCCAGTGCAGCACTGTGTCAAGTCACCACCTCCAGAAGATATCATCATGTTCTGTGTTTCATAATATATCGCTGTATTGCTGGTTTTCAGAATACATTGCTTGTCTTTTTTTTTGTTCTGTACTCTAGGCTGCTTCTTAGTGATTAATTTTTTAGAACCAGTTACTGGTGGATACATTTAAATAATGCTCAGACCCTGACATAAATGCTTTTTAGGCCTGGGTGCACTGCATGCTTTATTATTGTCATTGTTCTTTTGGCAAAAATAAACTACCAAAGTTAGTGGTAAACAACATGACAATAATTTGCTTTTGTAACACTGCAGCTTTTACTCAAATTTTTATACTCCTTCAGTGTTGCTATTTCTGATATGTATGTTCTCTACAGACTCAAACAAATAGAACACTAAAAATATGTCAAAAAAGAACGTGAGAAAACTTAAGTAATCAAAAATGGCTGTTTTACAAAAATGCATTGTTTACTTTCTGGGCTTCATGCATAAATTCTCTCAGAACCACTGCACAAATGTAATAATTTAGATGGGGAAGGTGGATGCATGGATTAAATGAAAACTTGAAGCAAGGTTCAGATATTTGGAACATTTGAATATCTAAATGAGCAAAGGCAATATAAGAAAGGTAGATAATTAACCGTTTTTTGGGTTTTTTTAATTTCCACAACACTTTAGGTGTTATGCAGCTAATTATTATTAAAAGCCTCAATACCAGCCCATTGTTAAAGATCACCGACTGTTTAGGAACTAGAGGACACTAAATGGAGGATTGGAATAAATCAATATAGATACAGACCAGTGAAAGATGCAAACACCAAAACAACTGTTATTTGTCAATAATGAAAGGCCTAAATGAGGTGGATTTTCACATTTCAATCTGACAATTCCTTAAATGAGTTAGTGAATTTTTGAAAAAGAAAAAGAAAATTTAAACATAACCAAGCATACAAAAGATACCAAGGTACAAAAGATCTGTCTTTTCAAGAGGTATCTGCCCAAAAAAGAAAGCGTTTCAAGAAAAAAAATAAAAAACCTTTATTTTAAAGCTCGAAAGCTTTTTTTTAAAAAAATACTGTCATATATCTGAGGATTGGGGTAATATTTGGAGTTACACATAAGTAATTCACAAAATGTTTTTGTTATTGCCACTCTTAGTTTAATTTGGCTGCAGAAAACTGTTAGAAAACAGTTAATATTTAATATGAGTGGCATTAAACCTATCCAAGTTTCTGAGTAGAACAGATATCTGCACGGTCTTATTAGATACAAATTAATTTCAGCTTGAAATTGTGATGTTCCTAAAATAAATTTTGAATAGTTACCGAAGCTTTGTCTCTTCTAAACATCTACGTTTTCTTTATTAAGTCCAGTTTCTTAATTGTTCTCTTCTAGGGTCAAAAAGTGGAAATAAATAAGAAATATGTCTGATAAAAATTTTTTACACTTGGGCTGGAATAATAAATACAGATCTCTCACTATCAGGGAATGCTGTCATAAATCTCAATTGAATGTCCAAGGAAAAGTGGTGGTGACAGTTAAAACAGGGATGGTAGCAGTTTGCAGACATTTTTAAAATTCTGAGATTTTACTAACACAATTTGAAGGCTTTAATTTGCAGTTTGCTTTTGTTTTTTTCACCCTCATATCTCAGTATTGTTCATTCTTATAATAAATGGTGAACCTGTGACATTATTTTGTCTCTAGGATAAATGATCAAATGTTACCTTGGAGATTATACTCTTGACATCTTTCTTAACTCCTCCTTGTTTGTTTTTAAATTCTTCTGTTAGCAGTGACAGGTGCTGTCAATCATTTTTTTTCTACTGGAAGTCATCAATCAAACTCCAGTTCTTGGAGTAAATTTAAATTACTAAATTTACCAACTATCATAAAACAAAAAAGCCACAAAGTGCTTACAGCTTTGGTTTTGGTGGTTTTGTTGACTTTGGTGTGTTTCTTTGGGGTTTTGGAGGGGGCTGGTGCATTTTATTACATGTTAGAAATTGCAGCACAAGATTCATAGTTAGTCAAATAATATAAATCCATTTTCACTTGAGAACTGTGCAACAAGGTATACACTGGATGGACACCATGCAGCATTGGCATTAAGCCCTTCCCCAAAGGGTGTATGCCACAGCACTCCAGCTACTCTGTGAATTGATTATTCTGTTTTCCAAACACAAAGGTTCCTTGAGGTTTTTCATCACAACATTTGAATTCTCTACCACTAAACCTGTGACAGGAATGTGTAGAGTCAATACTGCAGAGTACCGTTTTTTCAGCTCTGGTGATTAACTGGAGATACAGAAGGTAATTTTCCGTACCTCAGTGAATAGTACTGAGTTGAGATCCCATCTTCTCTTCCTACTTCCTTCAGGAACAATGAAGTTTTAGTTTGGTTCTGCTTCATTTTGAGTTTGCAATTTTTTTTTTTTTGTGGAAGGATCATTTATTAATTATATGACTATCTTTCTTCTTTTTTGTTTTTTTATTTACCCTCTTTATCATCAGTGCGTGCAGAGGTACAAAACAGAAGAAGCTTTACCAAGCCAGAGTAGACAAAAAGATGTTTTCCCATAAATCAGGTGTTGACATCTTGGAGGGTAGATCATAATTTTGCATTTCTTCCATATTTTATTAAAGATTATCTTGTGCAATTTATCCTCTGGTATGAAGAAGGATAAGTGTTTGGGTTTTTACCTGTGTAATGATGAATTTCTATCAGAATGTAAATTAATACTGAACTGCTGAAAAGTAAAGCTTGATGAATTTATAAATGAAAAAGTTATTCTAATTATAGATATCAAATAAAATACCCAAAACTCAACACACCCTGTCTCCACCACCAAAATCCCCACTCAGAATACAATTAACTTTCATTTTTCTTCTAAAGAGAATAAAATGCTGGCAGATTTAATGTTAAAAAATTAATTTACTAGAAACTGTAAAGGTGTATTTATGCTAGGAAAAGCTAGGATAACATACTTCCACTAAGATTAATGTGTACAATGAGGAGCTGAAACTACTGCTGAAAGCTCCAACAGCAATATTAACTCATATATAATCTGTTGGATTGAGATAGATTAAAGCGATTAGTTCTTCACAAGTCTTTATCTTGAGGTCTAAAGTACATTTTTTTCTCCAGTGGAAGAAAGATTACAGAACAAATACATTCCTGCACTTATATTTGGAATCACTATTAACTATAACAGTCAAAGAAAATTATATTGTCAAAATACAACCAACTATGCAGACAACATCCCGGAATGAATTCTGTTTTCACTAACTTGGAAGTGTGGGGTAGACAAAATCATAAATACATCTTAATGGGCCTTCAGTGCAAATGAGATCTAGGGTCAGCATACCAAGTTATACATTAACGAAATATTTTGTTCAGCAAGATCCTTGACCCTTCCGAATTTATTTGACTCTGCCAATTAGGTGTGACTTTTTGAGACAAGAGTCTGCTATTATTTCTCATCATGAAAATATTTGGACAATATGCTTACAAGAGCCGTTGATCCTTGATAACGCCAGTTGGCTGGTCTTCACTTCTAATGTTTCATGTTGCAGGTGATGTCCCAGGCTGCTGCTTCTATAAGTAATCTGTACTTAGCTGCATAAAGAGTTTTACGTTCTCTTTGAATGGGATGCTTCTGCTGATATGGCAAGTCATTAATGTCTCCAATGAAACTTAAATTTCATTCTGACAGAAGAAAACAGAAGTATTGTCATTCCTGAACTTCAAGGACTGCGAATTCATCTTCTTTTCAGCTGTGCAGCAGCAAATGGCAAAAATGTCTGCCTTAGTTTGTAGCATTTCTTCACTAGCATATAATTTTCTTTTTAGTAGTTGACAGCTCATCCTCATTTTAAAGGTGTATACTTATGCTCATGTGATTAGTGACTAGCAATTCTAATTAAAAAAAAAACAAAACAACAAAACAAAACATTTTATAAGATTTCTTTTTGACAGTTTTAACATTTAGAATGATAAACAGGCGTTGACTTCATAAATTTACACTTTTACATCAGAAAGGGGAATAAAACATTCCTGGACAACTGAGGAGGTCTTACAACAGAAATATACCTTCCAAAAGAGGAGTCCCCTTGCAGTTCCAACATCACCAGAATGACCAGTATGGATATCTACCTTTAGCATCGGACAAGAAAGGATTCTTCATTCAGACAATGGTAAAATGCTTTTACAGGAATTGGCTTTATTCTGAGTTTTTTCCACCAAAGAAAGGGCAAAGAAGTAGGTAAGGATTGTAAAGTGCCAACTTCTTCTTTAAAACAAAATCTGATCCTTCATCTGCTTTGAAAAAAAAAATCTAAACCAAAATAATTATAAACAATGACCGGTTTCTTTTCTCTCTTGCTGAACACACACAATGTGCTTAGTCCTTCTCCAGAAATATGGCTTACTTTAAGAGTAATCCTAATATGGGCACGCAGTTTCTTGGCAACATCATGTACTAGGAAATTAAGTATATCCACCTCTAAGCAGGGCAATTTAGAGGCCCTTTGCCTCTCAGCTGAACCAAACAGGTAAGCTTGCTCACTTTTTAATTATCACTGCACCCAGTCAGACTTGTGCTATTTGAGGAAATGAGCATAAGCATAATACCAATAATACTCCCAAATCATGTTGCAAGCAATGAAACAGAGCATTCTTTGCATTACAGCTCATTTCATTTTCTCTTTCTTTCTAATTTGGAACATAACTGTCACAAATTCTTAATTATATAAGTAATTAGAAAAAGAAATTCACAATGCTTAAAAAAAGATAGCTACTTGCAATTGTTCCTTTAGGATACTTAATGTAGCATTTGTATATGCTTTAATCTCTGGATGGAGTAGAAAAATAAGGCAGATGGATAAACAGATACCGGTTTATGCACTACGCATTTGGTTCCACTGACTTTCTCTTTTACTAACTGTGTAGGATGAGAGTATTTGTCTCCTCTTGCTCTGACTGAACCCAAAGGACCAGGGTGCCTGCTTCTTGTTATGCAATTATGAATACAATTTTTTTGTTGAAAATGCAAATTTGTTCCACATCTTTAGACTCAAAAATTTCGCTTGCCTTTTCTTTATAAGGCTCAATGACATTCCTCAAAGAAGATAAAAGATAATCATTGAAACTAGTCATTATCATAAAAATAAGACTCTCTGTAGAATCAGGTAGGTACTTAACACTCATAAGCATAGCAGAATCTATCTTTTTGTCAAAGAAACTGAAGCATTTTCATTTTAAAATTATTGGAATTTTTGAGATTTATAGGGTCAGATTTTGTCACTCCTTGTCTACTCTTTACTAATTTCTATCCTGAATGTTCACTGAGAATATGTGGAGAGGCATACTAAGATCTGCTCTGGAAACAACAGACTACTGGGCACAGATTTGAAATTTCATAAAAGGGAACAGAATTTGCCACACTTTTTGTGTGCTGGCACAGCAACAGAGTGTAGTAAGAACTTTCAATTTCTTCTTGTCTCTGTTAGGAACTTTTCTAACAGAGTCCTGGTTGATAAGGACAAATTTATAGATTCTTATGAGCTGGTTCCAATTAAATGAAATTAAAGGGGATTGCTGGAGTCAGAGTCCTGTACATTAAGCTTTGGCTGACGAATGAGTTTGACCTTATTAGATGAAGAGGGTATCAATATCTGAGAGAAGCTATCAGTTGTTTCTCTCCATGCATTTCTTCCCCAATCTCAACTATATATGAGGTAGAAAACAGCCAACCAAATTTAAGTGTGCTATCTGAAACCTATATATCTATGGTTTTGCATTATTCAGGCTGAAACCAAGACAATTAAAAAAAATACCCCTTCCTTTCTCATGTGACATAGCTTGAGGATATAAAATTTTTTGGAGTGGACTCACAGAGCCCATAACCTTCAGACTCTACATAGGCATTTGGAAGTAGCTCATGAGGAATGATCAAGAAAAAAAACCAAGAACTTTGTGCTTTCAAAGCCTTATGAACTCAAACAAGAAAAATATTTTCATGCTTTTCTCTGATTCACAGCAAATTACTGTCCAGGTATAGCAGTATGAAAATTGTACCTGCTACAAAATCTTCCTCCCAAGTAAGAAAAGATTCATTAGATACTTCAGTGTAATTTCTATATAACTAAAATAAATAAAAGCAGCTAAAACGTGTCCCGATGCACAAGAACTTCAGTCTTTTTTGGATGTCTCGGGGCTATTTGCTATGAACCTTTGGTATTATTTCTGTGTAATAAATACTATGTATTTGGGCTGGAGATGCACACAAATTTAAATTATTTTGGTAGTTTGAATGGGTTCACATACACCCATATAAAGAGAGGCGTAGAATAAGGGAGACCATACTACTTGCACTCAGTAGATATCTAGAAGACTGTATTACATTATTTAACAAACAAGAATGGGATGAGCTCCACACTGCCTAAGGTGGCAGTAGACTATTCATGCCTTCACTGTTGGTGGCATCCTCTCGTGCAGTGTCAGCTTGCATCAGCTCTGGCACAAATCAAAGGAAAACACTGCCAAGAATTTTAAGAACTTTCTGGCAGTTAATGAAACATTCGGGCAATTTGTGGAGCATTGTCTTAATTTTCTGGCTTTTCTGAAAATCAAAACACTGCAGAGTGAACAATGCTGCTTACCTGCTGTGTGATATTTTGGCATTCTAGCTATTCTACTCACTATTAGTCCTAAAAATCATACTGCCATCTTCCTAAAAGCATGCTATAATAGATTGTTTTTACAATACAAAAATAACGAAGTTTGAATTTTTGAAATTTATTTAATGTGGTCAGTTAATCTGTAATGGATGCTGATGCCAAAGTATTGACAGCATGGGGGCTGCAGGGCTTGACTCTGTGAGGAGAGGCCAGGGGCCATCCATGTTGGACACAGCCAGTTCCTGGTGGTTCTAAGAGGTTCCAAAACTGAAACAGCACAGGAGACAGCTGGGCCTACCAGTCATGCTTTTTGTGACTGTGCAAAAAAATGTTTAAGAAAGGGTGAAAAATACTGCACAGCAGCGTGGTAAAGAGGAGCGAGAAAAATGTGAGGGAAACAGCTCTGTAGACACCAAAGTTAATGAAGAAGGAGGGAAAATAGGAGGATATTTGCTACAATAGCAGTCTGATCCTGGCCATACAACTTGGTTGAAGTGTTATGATGATGTAAAGGCTAAAACATAAGTTTTAATTAAAGGTCTGAATAATGATGATGTATAAGTTTCATGGTGGGGATTCTCTAAAGTGTAGCTGAGTAATTTGTGACTCTTTGGAGGGTGAGCCTCACTTTCACAGCAAGGAGAGAAAGTTCTGGTCACATGAACAATTCTGAATATTTAATAATATGTATATGCCAGTACATTTACATCAAATTTCAGTAACATGTAATAAAAATTAAGGATGGCTATTTTGGAATAATTCTCAGCTGACCCTAGAGTTTATTTTAGTTTTTGAGTATAAGGTTTACTCCATGTTTAGACTTGAGAAAAAGTTAATTTTGCAACACTACCTTCCTATGACTGGGGGTTTTAAAGAAAAATGTTTAATTCCCTGCATTTCCTTCCCTAACCTTATATCCTTACTATCATGTTTTATTACATTCGTAGTAGGAGGCAACTCTCACTTTAGTGTGATAGCCAGGTGTCCACAGGAAAATGAGGGTGCAAAAAACCCCCAAAACACAGTAAGATGATATCTTAATGTGAGTGCATGTCAACTAGGTGGGTAATAAATAAATGTCATTTCATAACAGGAAAAGATACAGATGGGGTACATAGACAGGACAATAGAAATATTCTGGGGAGAATGGAAAAAGGGGAAAAAACAAAACCAAACAAGAAAAGTAGACCATGCCCTGTGCCACTGACCTATCAGCTCCATGACCTTATCGAAGCAAAAAGTAAGGAAGGAGCATTTGCAGAGATATAAAAGTGAACAGCTTGGTATCTTTATGCTACACCTTCACCATTAGAATGAGAACTGTGCATCTCTGTTACTCACCTGATTACTGTTAAAATATCTGATGCATAATCAATATCAACAGGAAAGAATATGTGCAGAAACCATAAGGCTAATCTGTGGCATGACACTATAAAAAGTAGGGTGTACTAGTGCAGCTGGAGAATAAAATGTTTTTGGAACTCTGTCTGTAATTAGGCTCTAGCATCCTGTCTCTTAAAGTGTACAGACTTTCTGGTGGAAACTGTGGTCCTTTTATTTAATAAGACATGATGGACAGCAAGAACGTAGACTGAGAAACAGTCTAGAAAATAACTGCATGAGGATATGCCAAATTATCATTAGTCATTTCTTAAAACTAACCAATGCAAAACATATAAAAGTGACATATTTAATTAGTGGGGGGATAGCTCAAATCAGAGTGGCAATTAGAAATGCTTAAAAAAGTAGAAAAGATACATTTTGAGAAGTAATGAGAAATAGTTACTGTATGCAAGTGTCAGAGGACATATCCTTACTTTCCTTAGAAGAGGGATCTAAGCATAGAATCATAGGATTAGCTAGGTTGGAACAGACCTCCAAGATAATTAGTCCAACCTTTGACCAAGCATCAGCCTATCAAATAAACCATAATTTTAAATGCCATGTCCAGTCATTTCTTGAACACTTCCAAGGATATTGACTCTACCAACCCCCTGGAGGGGCTCTTCCAAAGACTGACAACCCTTTCAGTGAAGAAATTCTTCCCGATGTCCAACCTGAACTTCCCTTGGCACAACTTAAGACCATGTCCTTTCCCCCACCACTGGTTGCCTGGGAGAAGAGTATCCCACCTTGCTGCAGCCTCCTTTCAAGTAGCTGTAGAGAGTAAGAAGGTCACTCCTGGGCCTCATTTTCTCCAGACTAAACAACCCCAGCTCCCTCACAGGGACTTTCCCAAGGTTCAGCTGCCACAGTGATGAATACAGAAACATAGTCACTTCCCTGTTAGCAGCACCGTTGTTGATACAGGCCAGGATGTCATTGGCCTTCTTGGCCACCTGGGCACACTCCTGGCTCATGTTCAGTTGCTGTGGACAAGCAGCCCTAGGTGGTCTTTTTCCATTGGGCCACTTTCCAGTTACTCTGCCTCCAGCCTGCAGCACTGAAAGGGCTTGTTGCTACCAAGGACAGAATCTGGCACTTGGCCTTGTTGAACCTCATAAAATTGGCCTTTGCCCATTGATCCGGCCTGTCCAGATCCCTCTGAAGAGCCTTCCTGCCTTCCAGAAGGTCTACACTCCCTCTCAACTTGGTATCATCTGTGAACATACTGACAGTACACTCGATCATCAATAAAAATATTGAACAGAACTGGGCTCAATATTGAGCTCTGGGGGATGCTATTAGTGTCTGGACACCACGAGAATGTGACACCATTCACCTCCATTCTCTGGGTGTGGCCAGCCATTTTTTAACCCAGCAAACAGTGCACCTGTCCAGGCCATGGGATGAAAGCTTCCAATGCTATGCGAGATGGTGTCAAAGGCTTTGCTGAAGTCCTGTTAGACTACATTCACAGCCTTTCCTTCATCCAGTAGGTGAATCATCTGGTATAAAAGGAGATCAGGTTGGTCAGGTTGTTTTGTTGGCCACCCACTGATCCTTACCCTCAGGCACCCAATCTTATCATCACTGTCCTTGAGCTCTGTACAGTCAAAGCCCTCCCTTAAAGCACAGAACCACCCCACCGCCTCTGTTTCCCTGCCCGTCCCTACTGAAGAGCTTGTAACCATCATTGGAACACCACAGTTACAGAGTCATCCCACCGTGATTCCATGACAGCAAATACATCATAACTTTCCTACACAATGGTTTCCAGCTCCTCCTGTTTGTTATCCATACCACGTGAATTGATGTAGGCGTACTTCAGCTGAACTATCCATTGCACCCCAATTCTGGCATGCTGCCCCTAGGCCTCTGCTGCCCTCCAGTACTAAAGATCAAACACTCCCTGCCACCAGAAACCTGGACAGCTGCATAAATATGAGAGAGCTCCATCTGTGCCAACACACTCCTAGTAGTGGCTTCCAACCATGAAGGAACTGAGCTGGGTCTGTTCTAGATCACCAGGAGAACTCACCTCAGGAGCCAGGAGGGTGGCTCTGCTCTCCTACATGCACACTGTCATGCAAACTTCCATGCCATGTCCTTCTTATGTGCCATGTCCTGTTCAGCCCCTCTGCCTGTAGCATTGGGGAGCAAAGGCATACAATCTCCTAGATGGTATGCAGAAATCTGCTAATTTGCAAGAAACCAAGCCTTCTTATCCTCTCCATTTAGTCGGGCTAGGGACGGATTGGCTGTGCTCATTGTCAATCATGCACCCATCCATTCACCATGCACTGACCAATCACTGCCTCACGCGGGAGGCATCCGAGCAGACCCAACAGTATGTCCCATATTTGCCTACCCAGTTCTCCACACCTGGGGTTGCTTGACTCCCTGGAACTCTTTAAATCTCTTGTTGCTTCTTTGGGAATGCCCTTCACATGTTAGGCCTGGTCCTGTTGAGTCTCTCCATGCTCTCTCAGATTTCGCTTGTTCCAGGAGCGTCTCACCTCTCTCCTGGTGTTTTGCACCCAAACTAATGCCAAATTATGTCTGGCGTATGTGTCAGTATTTTGTTCAGTCGACTTTTAAGTGTATTCATGAGCCATTGACTTCAGCTGACCACCCGTGAGTATTAAGAGGAGGATTCTGTTGCTTTGTGTCTAATGAACAGAACTCAACTGCAAACACGACTTACTTTGATCAGTCAAGGGTGGCTGAAAGCTAAGCTGATGTGCACATACTACATGCAAACCTTGTGGCATAGAAATCTACTGTGTGGATTCATCTTTCTTTTATTATTAAGCCTATGAACTGCATAGGAATAAGAAATGGCATAAGTATTTATTTTTTCTTCTTACTTTTTTTTCTTTCTATTGCAGAAACCTCACTCAAGGGTTCTGAAATAACCTCTACTTAGTCAATCTCGACTACAAAATTAGGACAGTTCCTACTTGACTCTTGCTGTAAGAAGCATTGCTCTGAATTATGTTTCATAATAAGAAAACTGTTCTTCACCTTCCATTCTTACATTCTTCATTTCATCTTATAACCGCATTATACTCTACACTCTGTATAAGTGGTTACCCCTGCATTTTTTAGTGCTTTCCAATATCATCTCAAAGGCTTTGCAAATAATACTCTCTTCTTTTTCAATTCATTAAAAAATGCCTGAAGACTCACGAATGTGTATTTGAAGGTGATAACATATGCTGTATGCTAAATACCTAAGCCATGGAACACAACATATGATATATGCGCCTCTTCTGACAGTTTGACAAAAAAATCAATAAAATAATTACAATGGCAGTATATATACATTAGAGTCAAAGATCTTTCATGCAAACTTTTGTATATCATAGTAGCATATTATGGCTTGGGTCCTGTTGTGGTTTAACCCAAGTCATCAGCCAAGAGCCATGAAGCTTCTCTTATGAGAGCAAATTGGAAGGTAAAAGCTAGAAAAGTCATGGGTTGATATGAGAACAGTTTAAAATGGAAAGCAAAAAATGCATACACAAGCAAAGCAAAACAAGGAGTTATTTCTCTGCTTCACATTGGCAAGCAGGAATTAATTCTCACTTCCCAGGCACGGTCATCACGTGTAATGGTTACTTGGGAAGACAAACACAATTACGTCAAATGTTCTCCTTTTCTTCCTTCTTCCCCACACTTCTTTACACACTTCTGTATTTTGAGTATTATCTCATATGATATGGAATATCCCTTTGGTCAGTTGGAGTCTCTTGTCCTGGCTGTGGCTCATCCCAACTTTCCATGCACCACCGGCCTCCTTACCAGTTTGGCAGTACAATAAACCAGAAAAAGCCTTGTGTCTATGTAAGCCCTGCTCACCAATAACAAAAACATCATTCTTATCAACACTCTGTTCAGCACAAATCCAAAGCAAAGCCCCATATCAGCCGCTGTGAAGAAAACTAACTCCACCCAGGCAAAAACAGCACAACTTCAAAGATTATATAGTTTTACCCCCCTTGCCATGGACAGTGATGCCACCCACTAGAACAGGTTGCTCATGGCTCTATCCAACCTGGACTTGAGCACTGGCCAGGAAGGGGGTACCCACAAACTAGTTAAGCAGGCCATATAAAAAGGTATATTAAAAAAAGACCTTTTTTTTAAAAGGTAAAGTTACTTCTATGTATTCCAAGTTCCATTCATTTGAGTTACAAGGGGCTAAATCAACTGTCATGTTCTAGAAAAACCTGAAACTATAAAGGGAATCCAAAAGGTGGAATTCTGCTAGCATTGTGTCATATTTTTAAAAACCTTGGATTTGCTACTAAACTCTTTTCTTTGATGAGGTTCTTTTTTGTAATTGTGACTGACTTGTATTAATTTGTTTGTATTTTAAGTGAAGATAACATCATTGTCACTGTGCTTAAACATAGGTTTTTTGGGGTTTTTTTTTGTAAGTAAAGGCTGCAGTTCTAGAATAGTAATGATCTGTTATTCCTCAGGAAGGGTAAAAGGAGCCTGGAAAGTCTTTGCTGGTTTTTGCAGCACATCCTGGAGATGACTTGCACCAAAACCTGGTTTTAAATTCACCCAGTATCATTTGATTGAGAGCATGCCAGAAAGACTTAACAGACAAAGTAATGGGTGTGAAGTGGAGAAGAACGTAGCTGGCCTGAATATTTGAAAAATGATACATCAATTTCTGTTTCAAAGCCATTGGGCAGTACACAAAATTCTTGAATATCAATGATTCTCACAGAGAGCAATTCCTGTGAGACTTGTTATGGCAATCTTGATGTGGTTTTCTTCATATCAACAGGACATGGTCATCTTGAGACACTCACTGCATTATTACAGATGTCAGCCACAAAAAGTGATTGCAAGTTACTAACAGGAAAGTCTAGCAGGAATTGGGAGTTGTATGCTTGCTAGCTCAAGAACGTGCTGTGAAATAAAATTGTTAAATGGAGGACTTCTTTATCTTCTAGTAGATTACTATTCATTTTAAACAATCCTGTAGTGTCAGCTTTGGAGACTTTGGAGACTAGAAATTTGGATTAAGAAGAAATCTTTTCTCTAAATTGAATGGAATTTGTTCAGTACAGGAGGAGTAGTGTCATGTGTGTCAGAGAGTATTGTCATGTGTCATAGTCCTTTTGTGGCCACATGTAATTCAAACAAAAATTAGAACTGAGGGAAAATGCTGGTTTAAAGAATCATTCCAGAAATTAGATCACTTGGTGCTTAGGTTATGAAGGAAATGTTGATGAAATTTAATTTTATTTTCCTCTGCAAAATGAAACTTCCAGTCTTGCTTTTGTGGGCTTTAATCAAAGTAGAATTCTGCAGTAATTTGCTGTTGAACTCTGAGATTATTGTTCCAAAATAAATAGATGGTAGCAGAATGATAATCAATTTTTCAAGTTCACTGCACACCTCTAGTAAGACTCTACTGACACATTTTTCTGATCAGTTTTTGACAGATTTGGCTACTATTGGCCAAAGCAGCACACTAGTAGGAAGAGAAATAATACTTCCTTTCTTTTTCAAACATGGATACATTTACACTGATTTAGGGATTTAATATTGGCACATTAAACTTTTCTAATACTGCTGATATCAATATCTCTCAGATATGCCTCTGCAGTCAGTGATGAATTGTTGAGCCATTTGTGTTACTAGGTGCCAGGCTATTTGAAATGTATTGATTTCTCATTTCTATGATTGACATACATGGGAATGGTAAATTGCATATGAAAACGATTTGCCCATGAAGAGTTTAATCCTAGGGAGGAACAGTGCTCTATAGTATACCACAAGAATTTTCATTTGCATATGTTAAAAATTAAATGCAACAATTCCCATTAATATCAAAATACTATTTCTGAATTAGTATGCCTGAGATTCTCATGGCTTAATTATCTGTCACTCAGAAATCTTACACACTGCAAATCAAAGCTAAGGCTGTATAAACACATGGATTAAACTGGGGTGCTATTCCAATTAGAATCCTAGAATGGTTAGAGTTGGAAGGCACCTTATGGGCAGGGTATCCTCCACTAGACCAGGTTGTTCAGAACCCCATCCAGCCTGGCCTTGAACACCTTAAGAGATGGGAAGTTAATAATCTCTCCAGGCAACAAGTTCCAATGCTTCACCACTCTCACTGTAAAGAATTTCTTCCTAACATCTAATCTAAGCCTAGTCTCCTTCAGTTTAAGGCCATTCCCCCTTGTTCATATCACTACATGTCTTTGTGTAAAGCCTCTATTCCAATTCTTTCCTTTTGCTTGTTAGCCAGGGAAAGTAGATAGCATTCACTGTTTTAAAGGACTTGGACACTCGTGACATATTCTTAATTGCTTTGATGACAAAAAGTCATCGTTGCTTAATAGTCTTTATCACAGAATTAGCTGAGTTGAAAGGGACTCTCAAGGATCATCCGCTCTAACACCTAGCCCTGCATAACACCATCTCCAAAAGTCACAACATGTGCCCAGGAGGCTGGAACATAAAATGTATTAATAATCTTGTGAACAGGTAGATAGATAGGTAGATAGGTAGATAGGTCGATAGGTAGACAGACAAAGATGCTGATATATCTTATGATGCATTTTATGTAATCCAGTTCATAATCCAGTTAATATTAAGAAAATTTAAAAACTTGTACTCAGAACTGCCATAATTCACCAAAATAGTCTACAAAAGCTTGTAAAATTCTTTGGTAATCATTAAGTACAGACATGGAATCACAGTACTGAAGGTTGGAAGCAACCTCTTGAAGATGTCTCTGCAAACCTCCTGTACTGTGAAAGTCCAGTGAGATTGTGTGGCTCAGGCCTCATCCAACATCTCCAAGAGGTTCCATTACCTCCTGGGAGCCTATTCTGGTGTTATGTTAGCCTCATTGAGCTAAGGTGATACTTGAATTTATTCTAGCAACCTGTCTCCATTGCATTTTGCTCTTTTAAAGTATTTCTCCAAGTCTGATCTCTACTCTCTCTACATTTCCCATTAGATAGCTAAACCTTTTTTTTCTCCAGACTGAACAAGCCACACTTTCTCAATTTTCAGTTTTACATTCTTTACTCTAACCCTGAGCATTCTTAAAGGTCCCCTGGTGCATTGGTCTGGGTCAGGGTCTTTGTTACTCTACAGAGACCAAAACTGGATGTGATCAAATGACATTTTTTTGCTTGAATATTGTTCATATTTATAGCTGGATACATTCATATGACATTGTCAAAAGTGGAAAATTTTACTTTGATAGATATACAAATCAGTATTTCAAAGCATGATTCTATGACCTGTATTTGAATAAAATATCCTAATTTTTCACCGCACTGAGTATTAAAGCATACTGTTCTATCCAAAGTGGGATACAGTATATTTTTAATTTAAAATTCTGTACATATTCTGATACTTGAGTAGCTAAAGCTCTAATTTAAAAATTGAAGTTCTAAAATGGTAGCAAAAACTCTAAAATTAATTATTATTAGTTCATAATAATATAGTTCATAGTTAGTTCATAATATTATTACTAATATCACCTATTAGTTCAGATGAAAAATATATTTAATTAAGGTTAAAAGCAGTTTTCTTTGATTTGTTCCTTACCTATAGAAATTTAAAACCCTGTCAAAAAATATCAATAAGATCATGGTAACCTGACATTGTTTTTCTTTTGTGACAAGGAGTATCTGAGTGTAAACACTTAGATTTCATATTTTGCAGGTAATTTACAAGACTTCACAAACTATACTTAGAAGTATAAAATGCAGTCAGTCAAAGAAAAGTATTTAGAGGTCATTAATGGTAATATCTCTGAAGTCTGAAATTCCATCATGAGAACATGAAGATGTCAGTGATGGGCTCTTTCTGAAAAATCATGTGTCCTAAACTACCTCTGGTTTGGTACCTTAGACAGTCAGATAATACAATATTAAAAGGAGCAAAAAAACCCAAACATTTTGTACAATAGACTATCACATCTTTTTATGGCCAATCATCCGTGCTAGTTTTTGCTAGTGAAATTAAATTCTGCAAGAAGAGTAGCTTTTTAATTATTATTTTCCACATCATGAGCCTACTTTAACTGCTTGTGAATGACTAGAACTAATTTATAGCTGATTAGCACTCATTCCTGCAGCTAAGGACAGATATTAAAGCTATTTTCTTCCTATGTTGAAAGTTATTAGCAAATGGAGTTTGAGATGAAAACTAAAGGAAAATAAAAGCTCTAAGATGCAGCCTGAAAAAATATAATCAGTTATGTTGCAATTGCTTTTATTGTTATCCTTGCTGAATGTTACAAGGCTTTTCATTTAACAGAACCAGATGGGAGAACTAAGTAAAAATTATAATATGTTTCCATAAAGTATAATAATTTGAAATGTAAAAAATTGAGCATTTTTATGAGGAAAATATGCTTTCAATAAAAAACAGGTTTATAAAGAAGAAAATGCCTTATAACTGCACACAGGTGGTAGAAGGCAATAGCAACACACAGACAATGAAAGCTTTAAGAGGTTAATAGCGTGACCCAAGAACCTGACTAGAGAATAATAGAACAATTTGGTTTGGAAGGGATCTTTAAAGGTCATCCAGTCCAACTCTCCAGCAATGAGTAGAGACACTTTCAACTAGATCAGGTTGCTCAGAGCCCTGTGCAACCTGACCAAGAATGTTCCCTCGAATGGGACATCTGCCACGCCTCTGGGCAACCTGTGCTGGTATTTCACCACCATTATTATCATAAACATTTTGTTCCTAATATCCAGTCTGAATCAATGCTCTTTTAGTTTGAAACCCATACATTTTGTCCTATTACAAAAGGCCATGCTAAAATGTTTGTCCTTCTCTTTCTATGACCTACTTACAAATATAAAGCTACTTAAAGTATTGTTCAAACTGAAAACTAATGTTTTAAAACATATAATTAGATAGTTATTCAGCATTAACAACAGCTTCTTGCTTTCTTTTGCTTGATTGATTTTGTACATAGCTCCATGGTTACATTTTAAAGAATTCTATTGTAGATGAAGAAAGTTTCCCAGATAGGTCAGCATGACATTTAACAAAAGTAGTTGTTCAGAAGCAGAAAAGGGAACACTTTCCCCACACACACATATTATGCTTTGAGTAAGAACCAGAGTCATTTTCCAAAGAATATTTTTGTATTAGTAGCACAGCAGTTAAAATTTAAGGCACCATGAAAGAAGTCATAATTGTGGATTAGAAATAGGACATCAGTGTGTATGTAAACAAAGTCCTGTGACTCAACCCTTAAAAAACGTCTTATACCACTTATTAGCATCTCATCTGAAACATTTGCTTTAGTGTTTATATGTTTCTCCACACTATCCATTTTACAGAATAGTATCATTTGTGTTGGAAGTAATGTTAGAGATCATCTAGGTCCAACTCCCCCGCCAAGGACATCTTTCACTAGACCAGGTTGTTCAGAGCTCCAACCTACCTTTAAACACTTTCAGGGATGTGTACAACTTCTCTGGGCAACCTGTTCTAAACCTTCACACTAAAGAAGCCCCTTCTGGGCAACCTTCACACTAAAGAAGCCTTAAGCCTTCTCTTTTCCAGGCTGAACATACAAAATTCTTGCAGCCTTTCTTTATAGCAGGGGTGCTCTGTCCCTCTATTTACCTTTGTGGCCTTCTCTGGACTCATTCTGACAGGTTGATGTCATTCCTGTTCTGGGCACCCCAGAGATGGCTGCATTGCTTCAGGTGGGAATCTCATGAGAACAGAGTAGAGGGACAGTGTGACCTCCCTCAGCCTTCTAACCACATTTCAATTTTACTTTCTTCTTACTGTTTTGAACGTTGCTGATCCTCTCCTATCACATATTTTTTTTATTTGTGCACGTGGTGCATATTTTTTGCATATTTTGACTGATCGATAAACCCTTAATATGAAAGAAGGATTAAAGCAAATGAGTAAATTTAATGTGCCCATGAAAGCGCTCATTTGATAATGCAGGCTGTGACTTACCACAGCTGTTGCAAAGGAGCTGAATTTATTTCAGCACAAAGGGGACTGGACAGTGACCCATGTTTTAGATAAAAAGCTATCAACATTTGAGTGGATCAACTGGTGATCTAAGTGCTTCTCAATAAGTCCTTTAAAATGTGAGTGTGTTAGCCAGACCAGCATGTGGGGAGTGAATATGTGTCCTAACCCCACAAAAAGTATAAGAATTGAACAAAGAAGAATTTGAAAAAGAGCAATGGGCTTGACCTGGATTCCCCCCACATGCTCTTACTTGGAAATTGGTGATACCCAGCATCATGACAGTGAGCATATTATAGAGACCAGTAGTGGGAGTCTCACTGGTGTTGAGATTGAGCTGTGTATTACAATAGCTGGAGTTTTATGCCAAGTGTAGCTTATTTTGTATTGTGTTTTACTCTTTTCAAAACAATAGTAAATGAGAAATTCTGCATAAGATTTGAAATATCTTCAAATAAGTAAATTTTATATCAAATATTACATCTGTGTTTGTGATGTGGGAAATTTTTAAAACAACTTCACCAGAGAGCATTTGATTCTGACTCATTTTATTTTGTTACTGAAATCCAGTATAAGCAGTTTTCTTAAAGAGATTTGGGAATGCTAAAGAACATGTTTTTCTTGGGTGTCTTCCATGCAGACAGTGTGAACTTTGACTACTGAAGCATTAGATCCTAATTCTACCAAAATTACCAAAAAACCTCTCCAGCACTGTCACAGTGAACCCTTCAGATATTTTATATGCTTTGAAAATCACAGGTATGAGAAAATAAGAACATCTTGTCCTCCCAACCTACTCCCAAGGTTGGGAAATAGCTATGTAACATACAATCAATATAACTTAGGATTCTGGCCCCACTGCTTGTGCACAGCAGGAAAATCTCCAGCAATAAGGGTGAGCCTTGGGGATAGGAAGCAATTGCAGCAGAGCTGTGTCTACTGACAGAGCAAGACTGGTGATTTGCTACTTGGTATTTTCCCCTTAAAATACAGAGAAGGATGGGAGGAGTGAAAGAAGTATTAGATTAACAGATTACCATTGAGGTATTCTCTTTCCACTACTGACACAGTAACATGAAGTTACTGTCAGGGGGACTTGGGTTCTATTCTTTGACTCATTGTATTGAGACAAATCAAGATGTTCTTGTAAGTTTAATAGAAACATGCAGCAAATCACAAATAAAAAGAAATATTTTCTAATACAGTAATAAAAGTTGAAATTCAAAGCCAAACTTCTGTTTATGTTCCCTGGACACATAAATTATACTTCAAATGAGGTTCATTTGTTGCTGGCAATTTTTTCCTAAAAAACAGCTCTGAAAATCCTTTTCTCATATGGACAAGCTGACTTCATTCATTAGGTCGACCCATATTAAATTATATAAAGACAGATATTCAGAAAAACAGAGTTAAACAATTCAAAATTTATCTTCTGTAGACATCACTAACTTTTTAGTCTTCCTCATATGCAAAATTGCTTAATCATCACACTTTCAAAGGCCCAAATGTACCTCCATAAACTCTGTTGATCTCCAGCTGTAAGGCTGAGTTTTCATTTGGCTTCCAACCTCTCTCTTCCTTCTTCTATCTCACTTTATGACAAAAGTGTGCAGAACAAAAGTATCTGTTGAGTTTATGTACATGTTTGTAACGGTGTATAAATCTGCACATGCAAGAAGCAATTAAAACACCACAGGTGGCACTTGAAGTATCTAACATTTTTACTAAGATTTTGTCCATGTCTGCAGTGTTCTACAAAAAGAGAGACAGTATATCCAGAGGCTGAAATAGTAGGGTCAAAGGCATCCCTGTGGAAAACTTGACAGTGTCATGTATAAAAATTTACATACATACATATATATATATATATATATATATACACATATATATATAAATTTTGTTGACTAATTTTATTTGTGTTCAATATTTTATGATTCAAAGGTAATTTACCCTTTTTATTGGTTACACAGTAAGTAGTTACCATTTTCAGTTTCATCTAGATTTTGCTGTGGTTACTTTGCTATCCCATTGTGGTAAAAAAATTACTTTTGTACTTGTTTTCATATTTGTAGCTTTACGTGCTCAACATATGGTATCTTGACATTTTGCAGCCCCCTGAAATCATCATGGTAACCCACTCACAAACTTTCTGATGTAGAATCCAAGAGTATTTACTAAAATAAAGCAAAAAAAATACTTAGAGAGCAATGCTTAATAATAGACAGTGATAACGGCTAGGCTATACTAAATAAATACAGAGATATGAAGAAGTAAATCAAGAAAAAAGAAATAAAAAGACCAGAATTTCAAGTGGTGCTTAATAATCTGAATAAAGGTGAAAATCAGAATGCTGATTTTCAGGCTGTACAAGATCATTTATCTAACACAGTCTTGATGATGGCTGAAATCCCACTTTAGAAGTTATTTGTAAAGCTAATTCTTATATTCTGTACTAATTTTTCAGGATGTCTATAAATGTCCTTGCAAAGGCTTCCTTGCCTGCATTCCTTATGCAACTAGGGATTGAATTGAACATGATTAGCAATCATCTTATACTTCGTGTAATTTTGCATGTGACTTTTGTGGCATGCATTCCAAGTCATTATTTTTTTATACCTCTCTATGCTGACACTGTAAGTCCTGGCAAGGCAACTGGTGATAGGACCCCGGATTGTTTGGGTGAAGAATAAAATGTATCAGGTATTTTCAGGAGCATATAATTTCTGCTCAAGTCAATTTAACACCCACAAATTATTATTTAAGTAATTTTTAAGGTTTTCTCCTAATTTCTCTAGACCTTTCCTCATTTATGAAAACAGATATCATTCATTTCTCTTTGTTTTTCAACTTGTAAGCCCTTTGCAGCATGACTTATTCCGTAGCTGTATATTCAGTCTGGCTGTTGAAATAAAAAAAAGTTATTTAAAAAATTTTAAAGGTATCTGTGGTGGGTTGACTCTGGCGAAACACCAGATGTCCATCAAATCTTTCCTATGCTTCCTTAGCTGGACAGGGAAGAGAAAATATAACAAAAACTTCCAGGGTCAAGATGAGGACAGGGAAGGATCACTGACCAGTTACTATCATGGACAAAATAGACTCAGCTCAGGGAAATTAGTTTATCAACAACCAAATCAGTAGGGCGATGAGAAATAGAACCTATTATAATTCTCCTTTCCCTTGCCCCTTCCTTCTTCCTGGGCACAACTTCACTCAGGCTTTCTCTACCTCTTTTCTCTCAGTGGTGCCAGGGGATGGGGGGTGGGAGTTACGGTCAGTTCATCACACATGATCTCTGCTGCTCCATCCTCCCCAGGGGGAGCACTGCTCACATCCTTCCCATGCTCTAGTCGGGGGTGTCTCCCATGGGAGACAGTCCTCCATTAACTTCTCCAACATCCTTAGACATTATCCTAGAGGTGCTACCACTGTCTTTGATGGGCTCAACCTTGGGCAGTGGTGGATCTGTCTGGGAGTTCCCTTGCATTGGCTTCACTTGGAATTACCTTCACATTGGACATAGGGGAAGCTTCTAGCATCTTCTCACAGAAGCCACCTCTGTCACTATCCCCTCCCCACCACTACCAAATTCTTGCCATCTAAACCCAATTCAGTATAGAAAAATACTTTATATGGAAAATGGAACTCTTGAAGATATATACATTCTCCATCCTGAAATACAGCCTTCTGACTTCCCTCTTCCCAGTGAAGAGGAAGAAAGAAAGTTCTTTCCACACTGAATCAGTTTAGGTTCCATTAGCTCACACTTTTCAGCTGTTGCAGGCAAATTCTAGCATGTATTTTTGTACCTTTCTAAAATGCATTTTGGCTCATTATCAGAGCCATTACTAAACCATACTTTTCTCTAGTTACTGGAAGAGAAAAATTGTAAGGGAGCACAGCAATTTTACCCCACTGCTGCAGGAAGCTCCTTTTGCCAAAGGTAAAGTTAATTTGAGCCTAAAGGCTTTTAATATATGGCCATACAGTTGTGTAACACTGCACTGCCCTATGACAGAGTAGTCAGTCTTGTTTCCAGAGCAGTTAATTTTATAAATCACATAATAAAGGATGTCCTGATTTCAGAGGTATTCAAAAGTTATTTAGTAACTGGATGACACACTCTTGAGGCTTTTCTTTTTAGAGACCTCATTTTCATTTTATTTCTTGAAATTCCTTTGATCTTATTTCAAGCTCATACCTCATTAAAAAGGGCTTCTCCATAACAGCCCAAAGCATTCCTAAAGCAAAAAATTTTAGCAGCTACTGAACAAAATGACCCCCAAAACAAAACAAGAAAACCAAAACCTTTATTTGAGCTGAAATTTTCATTTCTGAGGCCTTAAAGCTGGCCCTTATTTCAAAAGGAGGGAGAAAGTCTCAGAATGATATTTCAAAGAATGCTAAGGTATTTATAACAAGGTTGCCAGTTAGTAATTCTTGGATAATAATGGAATGAATTATGATGTAGCAATTTAAATGTTCCAGGGAAGTATATTAAAACTCTCTGATTTCTGTCCTAAATAAGAGAGCATGCATTTATTAGTTTTCATTGTGTGACAATGGCCTGTTGGGATGATTTTTTTTTTTTTTTCTGACGTAATCCTGTTCTTAGGTCCATTCTCTTTATATAGAATACAAATGCAGGGGAAAAAGAGAGACATATTTAGAGGAAAAAAACCCTTGAAATCACTGCTCTAATCAAAATAGAGAATAGTGGAGGAGGCTTTGTCATTCTTCTCAGACTGAGGAAAATTCAGACTACTAGTCTCACTTTGTCCTCCAAGGGATGGAGGGTGATGCCTTTGAATTCGCCTGGCTCCTGATTGATCATAGCAATATTGCAGTAAGCATTAGATCTGATGGGAAGGTCTAAATGAAAGAATGATCTGACATTTAGGGCATGAGTCTGGATATAAAACAGATAAAAGGTTATTTTCTTCTGTCATAGGCCACTAAGTTGCTCTCTCATTTCCCATCAGTAGCATAATGTTATGTGTCTTTGTGTGGTGGGTTCAGTATGCATGTTTTAAAATTTATGACTGAAGCATGTAACTGCTATAACACTAGAAACTACAGCCTGTGTCTGTACCCAAATAAACCATAACTAAGCCTTTGTTAACTTTGAAGTTTTGTATTAAGACCTGCAGAAACCCACGTAATATTTACTGTGACACTGATGCCACAAAAATTTTTCAACTTTATTTATCAGAAAATATTAAATCTTCTTTAAAATATTATAAGCTGAAAGTAAAAGCAAATTATCAGAACTCAGTAAAATGAATATATCTTGATATATAACTATATGTTTGTATATTACATCAAAAAGATATTAATCTTTCTCTTATCTCTGGTAAAACTGTCTAACACTAGTTAAACATGTTTTCTTATACTTTCAGTGAAGAAATCTGCTTACTGAGAAGAGAGACTTTCTCATCAACAAACTATCGTGTCTCTTCAACATTCTGGAAATTGCCCAAAGTCTGATAAACGTTTATGATCAACATGTGTGTAATATAAGGTGTGATTCATCATTGTGCAGTAACTGTTTTGCACATTACCAGAAGTGTGATAAACATTTCCTGGCAGCTTGTTGGCAATATAATTTATTTAGTGTTGACATTTATTCTATTCAACTCTTTCAAAGCCAGCACTCTGCATGGCGCACGTTCTACATACCAATGGGAACAGCAGACAGGGAAGACAGAGCTTGGACTGAAGCTGTATAACATTCAGTACCACTTTATGTTTTAGGTAGTTTTCTTACAAAGGGGAGAAGGAAATCACTGTACCATAAGCTTCCAGAAGTTGCATTCAGCCACTGAATTAGTTCCCTGTTTTTCCTGATTCCTTTAAAGGATGGAAGTTCTTTGCTGAGCAAATTCTTTGCTGAGCACAGTGATTTAGTCATAGAGCTGCCACTAATGCCAATGGCAGCTGTACAACAAAATCCCTGGCACCTTCTTATTTTACTGGTTGTGTAATTTGATGATAGATTTCAAACTGGATGAAGCACACTGTTGCATAACCATGAATCTCCCAGTATCTACTCACAGGAGAGAACCCCCAGATCCATCAAGTGACTACAAGGAGCCAAGCTGAAAGTGGTATGTCTTCAGAACACCTTTTCCCACTTGCGTGAATGAAAGGTTCAAGACTTTCTAGGGCTTGTTATCTCAGCACCAACTTTTATGAATAACAAAATGGTGTTATCTTGGTAGCCAATTTATAGCTATAGTTTAGATCTTGATTTTCCATTCCATCAGAGGAGACTTACAAGTGTTTGCCTAAAGAATATCTTAAATCCCTCAATCTCTCTTTTCTAATCTTCATGGAATAACAAGATATATTCCTTGATCAATGTAATAAATAAGATTTTAGGGTAAGTCCCTGATAAAATGAACCCAAATGAAGCTCTTGCTTGCCTCTACCAGCTTTGATTTTACCAGAATTTAAAGAGTAAGAGTACTGTCCTCACGTGAAATATCACTAATGGATGAGCATGTTTTAAAAAGGGATGACTACAGGTTGGACTGCCTTCAGAGGCAGTGAAACCTACATATCCCCCTTTCTTTTGGAGAATGATTCATCCTGGCTGTTCTACAGAAGAAAGTAGTGTTATATCCTCCTGATATCACTCAAAAGCAAACAAGCCAAAGGTAAAATGCTATTTTGAAGATAGACTGCTTCTGATATACCTTCTGTTTGGGCTTGAAATGCCTTTGGTTGGAAGTATCAAGTTTACAAAGGGCTTCCCATATCATCAGAAGGTGCTGTCTCTCCACTATTGTCTGGTTACAGTGAACTAACCAGGATGATTTTTAACTTTTCACTACATATATAAAAACAGCCTATGAAGAATTTTTTACTGAATTTCAGAATGCAGAGCAGATGCCTTGGGAATTTTACTAAGAATTTACACTGCACAGGTCCTAAAGGGAAAAACTTTTTTGGTCTACAATTTAACAGCACTTAATGTGCTGTGGTGGTGCAAATCTAAAGTTGTCTCAACACATAGCCTGTAAGACCAACAGCCAAGGATCAAGGGCTATTCTGCAGGTTTCCCAGGGATGAGGTCACAGCATGAAGCTTAAAAGAGATAAAGAATAATTTGGACAATACTCTCAGGCACATGAAGTGACTGTGGGGATGGTCCAGTGCAGGCTGAGTTAGACTTGATGATCCTTGTGGGTTCCTTCCAACTCAGCATATTCGGTAATTCTGTGATAATAAAAACCAGATTATGGAATTATCTGTAGTGCAGATTTAGGATTGTTTTGATGGTCTGTAGGAAAGAATTGTTTGTTAATTTTGGCATGTTATGGGCATGTATTAGTAACAGAACTGCATTCTTCTACCTGTGAATATCAGACACACAGATACACAAAATAAATATGAGATAAATTTCAATTAAGCTAGAGAATCCATTTGTATTTCCAGCACATAGAATTAAATGCTCATGACTTAATTAAAATGCAAATACTGCATAACCCACTGATTTCTGCAATTTAACCATGAATAAACTCTTTCTGTTTTCTGCTTTAATTTGCTGTACTAATCAAATTAATGGTAATTAGTGAATACATAAACAAACAACAATAAGGTAGGTTATTCTTTCTGGGTTTATGTCTTTTAATAATGACATAAACATAGATGAGATCAGAATATTCAACATTTACCCAAACATCGACAAAGTACAATTTATGTAAATCTGCAATGATGAATGCTGCCTGCAAAACTCATTAGCTAAAATAGGGCATCTTGAAGCCTCACATGAAGTATTAAAATACAAAGTAAAAGGAATTTGAAGACGCAAAACCACATGCATCTTCTAAGTAATTTCAGAGAGCTTGCTGAGGGGGAAGAATTGGTTTTAATTCAGGTTATACCTTCTTATACCAGCTATAACATCAGTAACAAGAAACATTAAAACCTCATAATCTCTAAACACAACATAAAGATGGGCAAAAGGAAGCAGCAGCTAAAGTAGGTAGTAGACATCTCACTGAACTTCCATATGTAAACTTGAACAACACACTAATCACAGTGGAATTACTCAGTCTTTCATAATCTAGCCATCAAAGGAAAGATTATCAAGTGTAAATAACTGCTGAGTGATAATTGTATCAGACAGTTCTAAAGAGCTGTTTTTTAGAGAGCTTTTCAAGCTTTTGGGTGGTGAATTTCAAGGGCAGAGAAATAGTGAGAAGTAAAAGTCTGTTTCTTTCTTTTTTTTTTCTTTTTTTCCTTTCAGCATTTAAAAGCTGTGTCCTTCCTTTCGAAACACTGTTTGATTTTCAAGGCTGAAGTGAGGACTCCTCCTGCACCCTCCCAGAGCTGCTGGAGTTTTAACCTGCAGACACCTTCCTCCTTCAGTACCACTGCAGCAAGAGATGTAGCTACAGGAGAGGAAATATTATTGCTCTCTCACCTACTGGCAATTCTGCTTTCCACAGGAGAGATACCTGTGTCAGGACTGCTCTGGTACAGGAAAAGCCTGAAGGTACCAGTCAGCCTTTAGAGTGAGAAATGCTTTATAAGGCATTAAACACCAATATCTTAATAAACATCAAATTCATTTCCACTACTTTGCAAGGCAAATTTTGCAGATCTCAGGATAAAACCTGTGTGATTGGATGTATGGTCAATAGTGCACAAGAATAAATAAAGTTTCAAGCTTGAGACTTGAAAAAGGTAGAGTTCCCATCTTCTTGGTGTCAGAAACACCGATGTTGATTTTTTCCCCCCTCTTTCTTTTTTTCTTTACACACTACAACATGATATTCTTTGGAGGTTTCTTTTGATTGTATAACACATACTTATTTGTTTGGATTACAAGGCAGTAGAACAACCAGCTCTTGAAACTGCTATTCAATAAATTTGGGATTTGATGGGGGCAGATATTGTGAGCTATTACGAAAACAAGAAGAAACATCTGATTCTGATTTCCTGCTAAATTATACCTGCTGATTTTATTTGCTAAGGGTCAACATCAGTGTAAAGTGTTGCAGGATTATAAAGACCTCATCAGTGCCCACAGATAATTAATAGGTTACGTGAACTTTTTATACTAATATTTTCAGTCCAACCAAAGTCTACTAAATGAAGAAATTGAATCTTGTCCTTCCTGCATGTTCTATTTGAGGGTGCAAGGGTCACATGTGTAACGTGATCAGTGTTTACAAGAATGGATCAGCAGAGCCCCAGATAATTTTAAGAATTTTTGGCAAATATTAGATCTCTTTTCCAACTTTGATAAGATGGAAAATTGCAAAATAAAGTAAGGAACTTAGAGTAAATAACACATAATGTGAACTTCAGCACTATAAAGTTACACAGGTCCAAAAATTTCTGTTAATTTATGCCAGACTACACCACCATAAAATCGGATCCTACCTAAATTAATCCCATGATAAGTGAAAAAAATCATAATGAAGAAAAAGCCATAATTAAGTGGTCTGCATGGACAGAAATTTGTTAATTTGTTTGAAAGTACTAAATGTTGTGGAAGCTAGAATATTGCACCTTCTGCTTCCTTCATGAACTCATTTAAAATGCACTTAAGTAGGAATGATGGACAGGTGCTGTCCTGAAGACAATAATTATCTCATTTGTAATTAGGGACAACATGGTTTGTTGTTTGGGATTTTTTTGGGGCTTTTTTTTCCTGTTTCTAAAGGACAGTGGTTTTCTTCCCTGACTCTCACCTGATGTTTATACTCTTATCTAGGAGTAGGCTGCCTGCTTTTGAACTAGAACATAGGAATTACAAATAGAAGAGGAAAAACTATGGAATATCATCCTGACCTTTTTCCTGTCTCTTTCAAAAAAATATCAACTAGAAGCCAAGTGGAAGTAGGGTTCAGACAGTGGCATATTTCAAGTTCAA
The DNA here is from genome assembly GCA_024500445.1 of Entomyzon cyanotis. Classification (NCBI taxonomy): domain Eukaryota; kingdom Metazoa; phylum Chordata; class Aves; order Passeriformes; family Meliphagidae; genus Entomyzon; species Entomyzon cyanotis. Next base: position 4,338,442 of record JAKEPQ010001021.1, read on the forward strand.
CTCAATAAAAGCATATCCAGGCACTTCCCAGGCTGAGGTTAGACCACAAAGTTGCATTTGTCCATCAGTGTCTGATCTCTTACCCAATGTGGATATCTCTTGACGACTTGCCAGAGGAGAGCATTATTTTTTTTTCTTTGATATTGCTTTACTTACGTGACTTTTGAAATCTCGCAAGTCTACTATAATTTCTATATTGTGCAGCCAGCAGATAAGACTTAAATCAATAATAATATTTTAGAGGTTATAGGTCTACATCCTCAGCTGTATTAAATCATTAATGTTCCATTTGAACAACTTATAGCTTGCATTTTATCCTTCTTTCAAAGGATCACAGGCCATCTAATAATATGCCAGGAAGCTGCTCTCCATGTTTCTTCTGTAGAAAAAAAACCACCTTAATGGTAATTAGCACAATGTATCCACATCTCAGGCTTAATACAGATTGCTGCTCCTTCTAGTGTATGAAAACCTTAGGAAAATTTTCAAATCCTGGTACACCATCTCTCTCAGTCATTAGCCTATACTGATGATCTTGTATCACAAAAAATCTTAATTTAAAAAACAAAGGAAAAGTTTGGCTAGCCCTTTACATTTTCAATATCACTTCTCCAACAGTGCTATCTGGGCAGTACGCTTAAGCAATTGTCCACTGCTGTGGTCAATTTATTTATCCTCTGATTATGATTGAAGTAGGTGATCAAAACCAGTGACACTTCAAAGTGATTGCTGGAGAAGTCAGTGACAGTTGCAGCACTCAGAGATGCCTTGGGATTAGCATGATATTGGCAGCAATATGAGGAAGAGTAAGAAATAAAAAGAACAGAAGTATTTTATTTATATTTTGTAGTCTTCTTTCCTCATTAGCAATACCTAATTAAAAGGCTGATTTTCACACAGAATGAAATACGTACTGAGCTGTGTAAAGGATTCGTCTCTAGGAAGTTTGAAAACAGTAGTCTGTGCGTGTATGTATGGAGCACAGCAAATCATTCAGGCTTTGCAATAGTAGGTAGTGTATTTTAATTTGTCATAGATAATAATTAAAATTTTGGGAACAAGATTTAATGTCTATTCTCAGTCATCAGTCTCCATAACTTGTCATAACCAAAAAGGGGTTTAATTCTACTGCTTGGATGAGTTGCTTCATTCTAGCCTTTAAATGTATTTTTAGCTCCTAGGCAATGTGGACAATCAGCTTTGTGTTTTAATAATGCATGGGAAGTGCAGACTAAACTTTAGTAGGTAAAACAGAAATCAATCTGACAGCCCCTTGCAAATTGCTAGTTTGAGACTGGGAAAAAGAATTAATATTTTTTTTATTTTTCTGTTAACCATTTTTTTAACCACCACTTGTGTAATCTGTTACAATTAATTTGATTCATCTATATTTTAATACTCAAAGTAATATACCGCTTGGATAAATGTATCAGTGTAATAATTTTTGTTGTGATAATGTTGCAAAAGGTATTTTTATCAAAGGTCAGATATTACTTAATTTTAGCAAGGGCTTACTATTTAAAAAGACCTGCTGTTGTTTAAAAAAAATCCCAGTGCAGAGGTTATACCAATCTCTTTCTCCAAAAATCTTACATCCTTTCAGAAGGAAAGCTTAGTCATCATAACCCATTTTGCAGGGGGAGTAAAATGAAGACATATTAATGACCTAACAAGTTTTCTTCTGGAAAACCAACCCCCCAGTAAACTACCAAACTTGCACACCACCCCCTTCAAAAAAAAAAAAAAAAAAAAGAAAAAGAGAAGCCAAACACATAGTAAAGTTTTCTTCGGGAACTACGGATGTACACACTGACATTAACCCTGATTTAGTAGTTCTGGTTTTGAATGTAGTAAACTAATGGGGACAGACCAACACTTGAAAATTATTTCTTCTGACCATCCCTAAATTAAAAATCAGCCAAAAATAGACTTATAGTACATCGAGGTTTTAATAGGTGAGGATCTTTTCCCTTTTCCTAATTTTTTTTCTTCACTTTCAAGTGGTAATGAAATCACTTCTTTTGCATTTTAGAAACACACTTATATTTATTATGTAGAAAGAAAGAAAAACCAAAAAAACCCTCCAATGACAAAAACGCCTACAACCCAAGAAAAGCAGAAAATATCAGATTTCTTTTTCATTTAGCCTCAGGAAATAGCTATTCCATTATTTTGACCCAATGACATATTTAAGCCCTGAAGGGCAGGATTCTAGACTAGTAGCTGTGTAATAGAATAGTATACTAATGGAATGAGAGCAGGATCTGTAAGATACAGACACTTGTTTTATTTGTCCTTGCACACTAATGTAGAAAGCTGCAAAAAGGTGCACTGTCTTTGGTGAAAGGAATTAACTGGGCTGTAATCACCTCAAACCAAAGGTTTTGGTGAGTATTTCTGAGAAAACACAAGCCACAGCAATGTACTATAGGTGCTATTAAAGGAGAGTCATTTCCTTCCCAGTTAAATTTCTGGCCTAGCAGGTTGTCTCCTCTGACATGGCTACATTGAGATGTCTTTCTACATTCAGAGTTCACAGGCTGTGTGCGTGTGGCTTTTTTCATATCAGGATGACACAGATAGGAGAAAATACCACTGCTCTCAGCAGAGCACAAGATGTGTTAGAACTGTAGCTGAAGAAAAACACGGTTTGGATATTCTCTTTGTCACCTATTGTGAAAATTAAAAACCTGTGTTATTGGGTTAAATAGTTCCCTGGTTTTACAAGTTTCTCTAGTGCTGCACAAATGAACACAGAAACCACTTGTGCATTGAAAAGGTGTTGGGCTTCTTTTTTTTGCAGCTTCAGAAGTTTTAAAAAAGAAAGGTCTTCTCTCTGAATATAACCTTTTCTTCCCTTGTTTATGCAATCCTACACAATTCTAAATAAGTAGGTAGGAGATACATGTGCATCAGCAGGGATTCACTTTCTGTCAAAACCACAAGTGAGATCAATATCCACATGGGAAAAATAACAAAAATAACATATTCCTTTTTCAAGTATACTCAGCTAAGTCTGAAACACATGTGAAACATTTCCTACCTAATCACTACAAATACCTGTGTCCCACACAACTGTGTACTTCCCCTCCATCCAACAGCATAAAGTGATATTACTGCTGTTTTACAGAAGGGAAAATGAGACAGAGATTAAATAATTTCCCTGAGAGAATAGAAATAAACAGGGAAGTAAGTTGCACTCAGAATATCTAAATGTTAATCCAGTGCACAACGAATAAAGTTATCCAGCCTCCACTAGCACAGTAGCATCTGAAGTTTCACTGAAGGAAACTGAATGATCAGTTTCCAGTGAGGTGTTTTAAATTCTTCCAATTTTGGGAATGAAGAGAGAAAAAAGCCCAAAAGTCAACCTTCTCAGTGAGGTGGGTTTATGCACTTGTATTTCAAACTTGCATGAACCAAAGTCTTAATGTGTGCTGCTGACAAGCACAACGTACAACTGGGACAGGAGAAACAGACACCTGTTATATCAAGTTCACTCAGAAGAGTCTTCAAGAAGAAGTTTAACGTTACTGATGCCATGCTGATTTTTGCCTTTTTATACCTTTTATATACTCTCTGTATTCTGAGCACACATACTTGTAGCTTTGTAGCCTACTATTGTAACTTAGTTTCAGTATTTTCTTAGGCAGAAAGACTAAACATTCTAAAAGCCTCCCAGCTGAGGGCCTTGAAGTGCCTATGTGCTCTTGGTTCTCCATAGAAACCAAGGCTGAAACCCACTCTTCAAGATATATGTTTGTAAACAGGGATCAAGTCTCATCCAAGGCAGGAGAATTTAGAAATTACCAGAACTGGGGTACATAACTTCATCTGTTGAGTTTCTTATAAGGGAATCTTTGTCACATACGCTAATTTGCAAAGTCCATAAAGATTGTATACAAATAATACACCGTGTGCATCTTCAGCATTTTCCACCTGACAAATTGTGCACCTAGGAATCTTTATTGAAAGGTAACCCCTTTTTGTCCCCTTAATTGTGTCTGGCTCATATTCTAGGACCAGAGAAAAATGCTTCATTACAAACCCTCAAACAACTCTATTGTGAATGATCATGGAACGATGTAACCTGTCTATATCTTTAGTTTGTACCTTGGAATTTTTGAGAAACCTATACTGCTGTCAAGCCTTAATTAAATATTTTGAAGGATAAATAACTTGAAAGCCTAGCAGGGAAATTTTTTTAGTGTTTTTTGTTTTGTTTCATTTCGGTTTGGTTTGGTTTTAGGAAAATGTAATTGAAAAACTCTCCTAGATGTTTTATGTGTTCTTAACTGCATGTCACGACTGTTGTTGTGACATGTAGTTAAGGATACTAACACAATAGGATACTATTGTGCTCGTTTTTCAGGCTGCAGGTAATTCACTTACATGTAGAACTGTTCACTGCTTGTAGGTGGATTGAATGCTCTGACTGCCAGGAAGAATCAAACAAAAACCTTTAAGTTAATGTATTGATTCACTAATAAAACAAGTAAAGTGAAAGTGTTTTCCTTAACACATTGTAGTAGACATATAGAGACAAGTGCAATTTATGCTTTAAATGTGTGAAATATTAACTATATTAACTATTAACTATAATGTCCTCTGCTGTGACCTCAATAATTATAGTATCAAAGGAGATTCTATGGTTTTATTGTAAAATGTGCATCTTGTGCATCCCTTAAATAGAATGGCCTGAATGTTGTAATTTTGCAGAGTGGCTTTGTGGAGTTGATTTTGAAAGAATGAAGTAAATTCTCATGCTTCAATAGGACTTGTTATACATATGTATGCTAAATATAGGAAATAAGTATTTTTATGAGAATCACTTATGTCATGACTCTAGATTCAATTATGCAATTTATCTAGCATGTTGGGATTTTAGGGCTAATGGCAAAGCAATTTAGAGATATCTGAATAATATCTACTTTATGTGCTAAACTGGAGATTTCTTTATGCATTTGCCTCTGACTGAAAAAGAAGGGAAAATCCAGAGACATACCTCATTATTTTAATTTTGCTGTATCTTCAAATATTATAATATGCTCTATTTTAGAGTAAAATATTAGAAGGACATGAGAAAGAATTTGAACACATGAATACTAAGTGTTATACAGATTAAGAATAGAATACTGTTTCAAACTTCTGTTAGAGGTGTGTAAATTCTTTTTTTTTTTTTTTTTTTTTTTTTTTCTTTAAGCACGGGCCCATAGATCAGCTTCATCCAACCAGTCAACCCAGGACAAGAAAGCGATACAATTTCTGTCACAGGAGTATCTGACATATGCTGATAGTTTTTATGTTTCCTTCTAAAAGTAATCCTTCTAGAAATTACCTAGGTAAGACTACTGATACCAAGATTTTTTGTGACTAAACAATTAATTTAAATTGTGTTTATCAGAAAAATGCTATGAGAGGTGGATTAGTTCTGTGGGGGAAAAAAAAATGAAGACACACTATAGAGAGGTATTATGATTTTTATTAATCTGCAAGTAAATGAGAAATCATTAGTCTACCCACAGTGCAGGAAATATAATTGCATAGTTATAAATCATGCTTTCTGTAGGAAAAAGCACTTGTAAGGAGTTTGTAACCCACTGTGCTTCCCATGCTGTGGTCTAACAAAGACTTACTAACAAAAATTTTGCTGACAAACCAAGCAAGTTTAAGATAAATACAGTCTTTTAAAAATCTTTTGATTCAAGAAAATATATGAAATTGCCAGGAACATTGATGGCAGCTGAGACAAGTTAGTAAATTACATGTTAACAATAATTTGGGAGTGAAAGAGACTGTAGGCACACAACAACCACACAAAGACTGAGTGATTAAGAGTAGATGGTTTAGCTGGCAATAGGCTTATTTTGTGGCAGCTTATTTTAAGTGAGGAGGTTAAAAAAGATCAAACCCAGCAGATTCTAAGTGGAGAATGTATTATGCAAGTGGGTACACATTTGTTTGAATTTCATCAGTCTTACATACAGAGATTTCAAGCAGAATATTAACAAGTTAGAAATTTTTTTTGACAACACATACAGAAGGGAGACATTTTGCTAAGCTTTGGTGACATAAGCCCAGTGAGGAACTCAAGCAGCTTTTGCTGCAGGGAAAGAGCAGGCAAAATCTGAAGAAAATGTCCAAATCTCCACATCATGAAAAAGTACAATAAATACCTACTGATGATGGTTTGGGATTCCCCTTGAGAAAGTAAGTGATAATTTCTCAGGCAAACCCTGCTTGATTTTCAAAAATAAGGTCTGGGAGAGAGTTGTAGTTTGCACTTTTACCAGATGAGACCCCACACACAAATGAGTCAGGCAACATGGGGAGCAGAATTCGTGTGAATCTGCTCAGCACAGGTGAGGTTATGCAGTTCTGTGTGTGTCTACACCAACGGCTTGAGGCAGACAGATGGATGATACCAATGAACACTGTATTTTGTGGACTGAGATTTGTGTAGCATTCACTTAGCCCTTCTGAGAATCTAAATTTTAATATTTAGTTGTGTCACTGTTTCAAATCTACTATGAATTTAGCCTTTGAAACTGCTACCAAACCTAATTTTTTTCAGCTAGTTTAGCAGATTAATTCAGTAAACTACACATCTGGCATGTGAGATATCAAGTAGGAATGTAAAAAAAATCAGTGTCTTCTTCCCTCATTAAAAACTTATTATTCTGAGTAAATTATTTTACACTGAAAGAAAGAAGAAATGTTCCTTTGGGGGTTGTCCAGGCAATGAAACATTTAAAGACAAGGAAGATCAGTAGTACATAACTCAATTAAGAAGATAGTGAATCCTAGAACTTTAATCAGCTTAATGCTGTTTTTAATAAATCTATTTGTCCTGCCCAGAATAGTGCTAAATCTCAGAAAAAGGTAATTATTTCAATGCTAAAGAAAGAAAACATACTCAACACACACATGAAAGTGAGAATCTCTCTACATGAATCATACATTGAAACAGCAGTTGACTTCTGGTTATTTTTGAAACTCAGTTTTGTGATAATATACATATATCATGGGAGTGAGTCTGCTGTTACTCTCCTATCCTATGTTGTGACAGTCATTCACTCCCACCCTCCACTGCCAAATATTCTTCAATTCCACCAAGAGGAGACTACATTGCAGCATGAACATGTGGTGAGTTCCTACTTATTTATAATTATTTAGTATGAACTCAATTTTGTAGTTTCTTGTAAAATAGGGTAGGAAATGTCATAAAGACTTGATCTAAAAACAAACAGATCAAAAAGAAAACCAGAGACCAAATTTTCTCTTTTTTATTTCTCTTTTTGATTTCTTTTTTTCCTCTTCTATTCCTTCTTTTTCTCTTTCTAATTTTTTTCTAATTTTCATTTTCTTCTTCTTTTACCTTTTTCTTTTCCATTTTATTTTTCTTTTCTTTTAGTTTTCTTTTTTTACTTTCCTTTTCACTCTCTCTTAATTTTCATTTTATGCTTTCTTTTTATTCTCAGTTTTCTCCTGCTTTTGTTTTTATCTTTTCTTTTGTCTTTTCTTCTGCTTTTGGTTTTGCTTCACCCTTATTAACAGATCCTTAATTACAGAAAAAGTCTAAGCTGCTACATAAGACTACGTACAGATAACTCTGTATCAGTACATTAACATTTACTTTTATTTAGTTATTTGAAATGTGGCAAGTATGCAGTAATCTTGTCTCTTCAAATTTTAGAGTTTTATAACCATCTGTTTCTTTAAGGAGCAGACTTCTTAGATTTCTTTTTCTGGAAGAAATACAAGTTATTAGAAAAGATTTTTTTTTTAATAACAAATCCATTAGGAATCAAAATAACTGAGAAGAAATCTTTGACTTGTCACTTCCAAGTCATTTTCAACTATTCTGTTTTATTTTTTACTTTTAGTTTACTGAACTAATACATGAAAAAAAAGGACAATATTTACATGTTAGTTTATTTTGAGAAGACAATTCATTTTGTATAGAAACCCTAACAAGAAAATAACTGAATGGCAGTGCTGGATAGAAAATCTAATGTCTTTACTTCTTCTGAACTAACAAATATATTTCAGAATAATTTTATCTCTATAGTTGTCTGACACATGCCTTCTTAAGTGGCAAAGGAAAGTTAATGCTTGTCATAATGAAAAAGTTGCTGTCTCCTGGCCATGTATTAATTTATGTAAAGAAATACATTTAGGGAAATGTTGCTGACAGTAACCACATATGTCTTTGAGGTTCCCACTTTCTACCTGAATTCATATGCTTTGTAAGTGCTCCTTAATTTCTATACAGACAGTGAAAATAAAATGGGAAACAGGATACCACTCCCGCCCCAGAAAAGACGACCACCATCATGCTGCCCACCCCAAAAAATTCAAAACAAAAAAAGTGATATTTCCATGTGTATTTCAACCAAATAACTTAATTTTTTAATCTAAATGAACCATACTAACTTTTATGTTTACATTAATATTCATATTTGTGTTTATGTATACTGTGTATTCTTAATAGTTAATAAAATTGTCTCGTTTTACAATACACAGATTTTTTTATTTTCAAGTTAATCAGTCATTTACAGTATATACTTCACTTTTTAAGTTCTGATTTAGAAATTACTCTAAATTTACATTATTTCCTTATTTTCGGGATTAAAAGCAATATTACACACATAATGAGATACTGAGTTTGGATAAAACCATTTAGTCTCAATGGAACTGCAAGGGATGAGATTTCAATATTTTGATTCTTATGAAGGTTTTTGTGAAAAATTTAAGCCAGCAGTATATGCAAACTCCTTATTTACTTCACTTTTCAGGCAGAAATTGTTTCATATACACCAGCTCACTATGGAGCAAGTAGATAGTGTATTGTCATTGTTAGTTCTATATTCAGCAAAGCTACCTGTTTCCAAATCCAAAGTTTGCCAGTTGAACTGAAAATTTTGGGTCCTCACTCTCCAACTAGCTCTGCTTAAAGAGAATTGGTGAACTCAAAAGACTGGATTGCAGCTACTTCTTTTATGAAGAAATAATTTCTCAAAAGATTATTTATTGGATTGACAGTATTTACTACCTACAATTGTGCAACCTGGGCTGGATGCCCTGTTGCTTTAATAATTTGTGAAGAAAACGTTGATAATGAAATTGTCATCCAAATGAAAATAGCAACCCTTAGTACCTGCAAAGAGGCAGTGTATCCTTAGATTATTCTAAAAATCATTAATTCCCAAAATCCAGTCTCACAGACCTCATCTTTAATAGTGGACATTTAAGAAAATCAATCCCATTTATGACTTTAGGAGTGTAGCAAGATTAAACAAAAAGCTGTCATTAGGTGTTCCATGAGGAGGTCGCCAGACCTTTGTAAGAATCCTACTTCCATAAATTCTATTACTTGTTTTGGAAGAGTATGGATTATGTTTCAAATATCTACTGAGTTAAATCCCATGAAGAAAACTCTCCCCATCCTGAAGATGTCTACGAGCAAAGAATAGTTAAAGTCTTCTTTCATGGCAGTTGCTTTGTTTCATTTAACATTAAAGAAAGATTAAATTAAATAATATCAATAATATAGTAATAGAAAACTGTGGCAGACAGATTTTTGGTTAATATGGAAACTACCTCCATCACTAATTCTCAGACTAATGAATACAGTAATATGGGTAGAATAATTTACTCCTTGCACATTCTTAATTATAATTTTACACAAACTTTAGGTATTCAGAATGAATAAACCATAAAGCACAGTTTCCTGCTAGGTTATTAGGAATTTAGAGCCCAGCCAAATGTCATTTGAAAGACAGTTTTCAATAAGACCTTGGATTCAACCTACAAACATGCAGAATACCCTAATTCCATTTTCTGCATAAAATGAAATGTATTCAAAATGAAAGAAAATGGATCTGAGAAGGTGGGAGCACAAGACTAGAAAATTTCCCCTTAGTTACATTAATTACACGTAAGAGCTGGAAGCATTTCTGCCTAGACCACTGTAAGATAATACTGGGAAGCAAAGTAAAAAACACTTTTCCTACTCTATAATTTTTTTCCTACATCCACTGATTAAAGCATCAAAACTAAATAAAAAATTCATTAAAGTAAAACTGGTCAATAGATTTTATAAATTAGTAGACTGGTACATCTAAAAGAAAAAAAAGGTTCTTTTCATTATATCTTCGTAAATTCCTTATAATTTAATTTCTAAATTGTTCATAAATATATTTATAAAAACTCCTGTTTTAAATCTAGAACAAAACAACCTTTTTAAAATTCTTACATATTATTTTGCCTCCAAACTTCTTAATCCTGATTAGATTAGCAGCGTGGAAGAAGTAATTTTGAGGACTGGCAATATGAAGCTTAATTTAGTATCCAAGTCAGTGTGCCAGATTGTTAGTCACACACAAAAATATGAGGGTTATTTACATGTTAACCTAACACTACACCACCCCTTGTGTCAGATACTCCTGGAATCTGACAGGAAAATGTGTGTGCTGTGTACTTCTCCTTACTGGTCCCTGCAGTGGTAGAAGTTTCCTACTATTACTGCTCTCTAATTACAAAGCAGAACATTATGACTCAGGTCTAAAGGCTGAGTTTTCTGTTTTGTGGAGGACATCTTTTCAGTGATATGGGTTTTTCTCCTGAAAATTTCCATACTTTTGTATTAATTCCAGGTGATATTAGAGGAAGGAGAGGACAAAAGAAGTCTCTGAAAGAGCTTATTATTGAATTACCTAAGATTGCTGATTTTGCAGTGTAAAAAAATACAGAAGCTTGGCTAATTATTTCCTCCATGTAGAACCATTCTATGTAGACAGGCAGCCAGAATATTGCACATATCTTATTGTACATTTGAGTCTTTGAACTGTGCATTTTATATTAGTTTTGCCCACAATGTGATGTGTGCAACACTTAGCCACTTTTTCAGATCATAAAAATTGGTGATAAAACAAAGAACAGGAATACCATGAGCTTCACCTAAAAATACTGCACCACTATGTAGAATGTAAATCTTGGAGGGTGACTACACATAAAATTACAACTTTCTAAGTGAGTAGCAGAGAAGCAGAAGTGACAAAAATTATTCACATAAGATGAAAATGGTAAGGTGATGATGTCAACAACTGATAAATAAATAAAACTAATTATGACAAAACAACCTTTTCCCCCCTCATGCACAAATAACATTTGCTATATCGTCATGCAAAATAGCAAACAACAACTTAAGCTCTAAGGTCTGGGACAGTAAACTTATTAGTTTGTAAGAGAATTGATACTAACTGAAATCTTCAGAATCATAATTTCACCAGGTTTTTTTGTCTTTTCTTTACATGCCAATTACATGCATTTTTTAATCAAGATTTTGTATCTGTCTATCATTGTTGTCACTACTATCACTGTCAAGTAAACAGAAAATATATTTAATCTAGCTGAACAGGAAAAGGACAGTAAAAAAATAAAAATACATTTCTGACTGCAGTGTGCCCTTCCTATGACCTGGATTGATATAGTAGTAGGTGAGAATAACCACTGAGTTTAATGCTTTATGACTATGATTATGCAAAAAAAAATCCTCACATCTTGTTTTACGGTTGAGACAATTACTAAGGTATACCTCAAGTGCATTTTTAGGGTTGGCATGCAAGAGAAGCTCAATTGCTTTTTATCTTTTTTTGGGGGGTTTTATAAATATATATTTATTCAAACACCTTGTTAGCAGCAATCTCTGTTCTGCTTAGAGAAAGAAAAACCTTGTACATCCTCTTCCATAGCCACATTTTCTTTTATTATAGTTGTGTAAAGCTTTCACTTTCACCCTATGAGAAACTTGCTGGAAAATCAGGTACTGTCTTTAAAAGCAGATAAGGAGGATGAAAATTTGGGCAGAGAGACGAACTGCACTGGTTCACAAGTGAATGGCTTACTTCTGCAACAGCTGCTTTTTTCTGAGGGTGAATCCACCCCAGGGAGCTCATACTCTCCACAATATCTCCATGTACAATACTCTGCATCCCCAAAATGAGTCAAAAATGTACACAGGTTTTTCAACATCATCACCTCTGAGATAACACAGGGCCTGTTATCAGTGATTTAAAACTCATATCACTCAATATAACCTGAAAATATCAGCACAGAGAGTTACATGTGGTAATAGGAAAAACAATACCATTAAGGCAGTAAAAGGAGTTCAGGAGGTTACACAGATTTTTCCATTGGCCACAATCACAGCAAGGCCTGATTTATCAGCATGTGGGATATCAACTTGAATTAGCAAGGGTACCCAAACCAGAAAAGATTAAAATTATGGGAACCACTTACGTTTCCTGCTTTCTCTCTTCCTGTCATACACAGTAAAGTCAGTTCCTTCGACGTGAGCAGATTATATTTTTTGTTTTATCCTGTTTTTTATTTAAAAAGGTTTAACCTTCAAGAATATATAATCAATTCTGAAAACCAGTACCTTTATACATTTTTGCTGTACTGTCTGTGTGTTTTAAGTCACCTAGACATTTAGTATATGGAAATAAGCAAACAAAAAAAGTTCAAACTGAAGCCTTTTCTTAACAACTGAGCAAAGCAGTCCAAGGTTATTCACATCACTAGATACACTGAACCAATAGAAATATCTCTTTAAGCAGTAATAAATAAACATATGGATTATATTTTTAAAAAGAATTTTCTATTTACAATGCATGTATATGTCTGAAGAGTCTGATTCCAGATATCTCTACCAATAAAATCCATAAGTAAAGTATATTTTCAAGCTTAAAAGTAATAGCTACCACAGCTAGAAGATTCAGAAAACAGAACAAACATAACCCATTATTTGACTTGTTTTTTCAGTTTTGTATGTTAAAAAAAACAAGCAGCCAAGCCAAAAAACAAAGCACAACATACATACCATTCAATATCTCTTTCCGTAATGAAAGGGTTGGCATTTCTCCTCCAAATACTTTTCAGTGAGCAAGGCTTGTATCTTCTTATCAAAAGTACATGACTCACTCAAACCATTTACCAGCAAATCAAGTGCTCTAGGGTAATGGGAAGGTAAGGAAAGACAAAACTGAGTAACTAGGTAGAGGCAATTCATGGTTTCTTGGCATGCACAGAACTGAGGTTAATTCAGAACTTTGGACTTCAGCCCTATTTTGCAAATGAGTATTGCTCAAAATGAGGTTAAAACTCAAATCTTAGTTGCCTATAGTTCCAGATCTCAAATGCTTTAGGATGAGTGAAACTTGAAAAAACAAATTGTTTCATCTTCAAAGTGAGGCTTCTTTTCTGTTCCTCTGTATCACTGAGAGGATGCTTTGCAATGTCCACTGTGTTGTGACTTGGAGCCTTGCTCTTGAGAATGGAGGAAAAGGGGATAATCCACCTCAGTGTAGACTTCTATTTCTCCTGCTTTCTCTTCTCTTCCCTACTGCAATGTCATGTCACTGAACCAAAAGCCAGAAACTGTGCTTTTTTGTTCTGAGAATGCAGAGGAATTAGAGAACTTTGGGGACAAAAAGGTGGCTCATCAGAAGAAAGCCCATGATCCAAATTCAGAAATAAATTGTGACAAGAGAGTCTAGAAAATAGTTAATTCTATGAAGGATATTTAGAAAGTATTGCTCATTTTCATTTGAAAAGGCAGATTTTAATACATAGTCTGTCATCTGCTATGTAGCTGTTTTATCTCAGAACGCCTAAGAGGTGTAATATAAGGTGTCTATAACTATATGGTGCAGGCTGTAATTAATCCTTTAAGATATCAGCCCTACAGTTATTTCTTTAAAAAAATAAAATAAAAGCACCTCAGCAAAAAAGGAGGTATAGAAGTGGAGAAGAGGGAAAACTTAATATGAGATTGGATGAGATACAAGTTATAATGACTACTTTCAACAGGGGAAGCGATTCATTATATGACTTAATGATATGAGTGAGCATTTCTATAATGAATAAATCTGGTCATGAATATTTAACATTCACAGAAACAGCCAAGTGCAAAGCAAATTTTTCGGGTTACAACCAGGTCACAAGCATTTTCCAATTTTCCATTCATAGTAGAATTTTGTCTCTTTACAGAGCAAATTTGATCATCTGGCAGTCAATTTCAGTGGAAAAATGAGTTTATTGGCTCTTGGTAATCTTCTTATTTAGGGAATATATGCAAAAAAAATTAAGTTTTAGCTTCTTAACTGAGTATATATCTTTAAAACCAGCTGAAAACACCTGAATGTTTCAATTGGTTTAGTATGTTAAACCTATGTAGAGTTACATAGGTTTAGTACAATACTCCTTCAGCATGTTAGAATATTTTTCTAACATGCTGAAGGAGTATTGTACTCTCAATCTAAGTATTTCCTCTTTGTTTTCTTTAAGTGAGACAAAGAAGAAGGTATTCACATTAGGAAGTGTTAACATCCCTCATTAATATTGTCAGATTACTAGTTATTCCAGGATCCTGCTTTTAAACTTTCTAAAATTGAACTTCTTAAGCAGAAATTAATTCTTCCATTTGGTAATGGCTGGAAATTTTGATTTAAGTGAAGATAAAGACATTGCTGAAAATTAAACTGCAGAAAAGAGAGAGGTTTATTAACACTGAAAAGTTATCCCAGCTGTTTGTTGAGGAGTACATTTAGTGCAGGTAGCTTGGTGTGCAGCTGCAGTGAGAGCTGCAAGATCCAGAGCTCTGGATCACAGGAGCCTGAGGCAAGAGGCCAGGAACTGGTGCCAACTCTGCACAACAAAAGGTTCAGGGTCCTGTGGTCCAGCCAGCTGAGCAGACACTGAGAGACACTGCAGGAGCCAATGGTTCAGCTGCCAAATCCCAGACTTTCATACGCTTAGACTGTGAGGGCATAAAAGCCCAGGATTTGCTTTGCTCAAGATCGCTTCTCAGAGACACCAGCTTGAGCTGTTATTTTGTCACTGCGCCACAATTAAATTATTTTAAGGATCGAGACGAGACTATGCTATGGGAAACCTGGGGCTGAGCTGGTAAGGAATCATGGTCTGACCATGTGAGAGTGAGGGTGCAGCTGGGAAGGGGCCTTAGTCCCTATTCAGGTGACGCAAGTGTGACTGCCAGAGCGGCTCCTCGATGGTCCAACAGGACACTTTTCTTGTTACTTTTAAGTCATTGCAGAACATCAGTAAATAATAGGCAAGCATACATACTATGTATTGGGAAAGGGTTAACATGATTTTTACAGAAAGAAGTCACAGCACTTAACTATGCTTGTGTGCCTTACAGGATTTAAAAAGGTCAGAGATTATGGGAATCTGTCTGACAGAATATGCCCAGGTTTTAGAAAGCTTTCTCAACAAGAGACCTTAGAAACACTAAGAAAATGGATCAATCTCAACCACAAAAAGTTAGGTTACTATCATTGCTGTTATTATTACTACTCTGTAGTAACATTGGCCATGTATCACAACTAGGAGGAGGGGTTGCTCTTTTTATCTCCCACACAGCACAATGTGAACCTATTCTAAAAGTTCTGAGGAGGAGATCAACTTTACCATGTCAAAGCTTCTAAATGAACTAACATCTACAAGACAGGCAAAATGAAAATTAATATGAAGACATGCTGAAGATTCCTACTGTGCTGAGGGTCTGGCCAGAAAATGACTCATGGAACTTACTGTCCTTATGCATAAAGTAAAGCAAAAAGAGGAAAAAGCCAAGCTAACTCTAAATACATACTGTTGAGTTGTCACTCTATGAAAAGATTCTGGTGTCATTATGGGTAGTTCACAGGAAATACCATCTCAGTACGTAGCAGCTGCAGAAAAGAAATCAAATGTAAGGAATTATTAGAAAGGAATAAAAATTAAAAACCTCACACCTTTTTCCAAGGATTGCTTTCTCTTTGAAAAAAATGGCATGGAAGAAAAAGAAAAGATTATATTTCTGTCATAGGAAACTGTACTGTAAAATGCTATAGACACAGACTACACATTCCAAACCCTGTTAGACAAAAAAATATATGAACCAGAGCTAAATCCTTCAGATGGCTTCAAACTACCTGTGTGGCAGACCTAAGATGTCAGCTATATGACTGTTACCAGCAAGAAGGGGTTTAGTTTGGTTTGGTTTGGTTTTGTCTTTTTAAACCACATAAAGACAAGAGAAGCTACCTACCACATAAGACATCATTTCACGTGGTAACATTCTTAGTAATAGGATGTTATGTATAGGACAGGAGACTTATAAATAAATTAAAGCTCAAACTAATAAGCTTTTAGTTCATAAAGGTAAAGTTCAAATTCATGAACTTCAAGTTCATAAAGTTCAAGTTCAACCTAGACAAATTAGAGGACTCAGCAATCACCAACCATATAAAGTTTAACAAGGGAAAGTACTGGACTCTGCACCTGAGATGCGGCAACCCTTGATGTACAAACAGACTGGGGAATGAGAGGCTGGAGAGCAGTGCTGTGGAAAAGGACATGGGGGTCTAGTGTTTGAGATTACTTATGCATGGGTTGGATGCAGGTAGCTTTTGTAATAGCAGGAAAGAGCTCATTCACAGATTTAATAGGTCTTCCTAGAGGCTCTCCTCTCTCCTGCACATCTCTTTCGCCAGCCCAGTATGTCACTCTGCTTGTCAATGAATGGGGATCATTTAGCGGGTAGGGACCAAAACATAAACACCAGGACCTCAGAATCCATTAGCTGCTTCACCATTCAGTAGGATTAGATCATCTCCTGTTAAAAAAACATGCCACAAATAATCAGTTTCTGTTTCACCTTGCTTACAGCCATAGTGTTTTTGTAAATTGCCCATCTGAATCAGATCAAATAGGGTTGTTTTTGGATACAATTTCCCTGTCCACCCTGAAGTTCAGACGGTTTTGGAGCCTGAATAAGTATTAGCTCAATTTTTCTACCAGCCTTTTGTCCCTGTAACTGTCAGTTCCTCCTGTAACTGTCTCTGCAGCTGTTCTATTTTCAGGGACAGCAACAACTTGGTCATTTTCCTAATTTTCAGTTCAATTTTTAGTCCTTATTTCTCTTTAGTATTATCTTTTTGGTATTGACAAGCAGCTTCTAGATGGGTACCTAGCGTTTTGCAAATAATTTCTGTATCTTTCCTGTTCTTCAGTGTCTAGAAATTTTAAAATGTTCTTTCATAGTTTGCCAGTTATGCCAGTCATCCTGAGCCCATTTTTTCGAGAATTTAGGGCTTGGACTTTCCATGCCTTTTTAAGTAGTCTGTGATATTACTTGCCACTCTGCATGTTATGAGAAATTGTTATGAATGAGTGTTCAAGATTGCTTAAAACATCACTGGCAAGGGTATCAGCAAAAGCCAGAATTAACATTAAGCATGACACAACAGCATGACAAAGTCCATTGGGAAGATTCACTTTCTTGCTTACAGGACAGTGAAAGCACAACAAGGGAAAGCAAATGGCAACAAAAAAAAACAAAATTCAGGCAATCAAAAAAGAGATTAACCAAGAAATATCGGGCAGGGAGAGTGTGTGTGTGTATGTTTAGGTGTGTGTGACAAAAGGATAGTGAGGGCAAGGATAAAAAGGACCACAGACTAAAAGCTTAACAGTATTCAAACTTAACAGTACTTGAACTTATACCTTAAACATTCACAATTTAACAAAGGAGTAACATTTAACTTATACCTGATTTAACTTATATCTTAACTCATAACTTAATAATTTAACAGTGGAGTAACATTTGACAGCCTAACTATAACTTTGAAGATACACATAGCAACTTAGCAAAAGAACAGCATTTAGCAATACTTAGCTTATAACTTCTGACTTAACCTTACTTACAGGCCTAACTTACTTAGATATATAAGGTACTTAAACATCTAAGAAAGCAGCATTTCTTCCAGGTTTGCTATAGCACATATGCACATGCATGCACACAGACATAAAGTGTCAGTGCAAGCAAGCTACCAGTGAAAAATTTCCCTCAGAGGTCAGTGAAATACTCACTTTGGATGCCTTTGCATCTCCCAGTGGGCAGAGGGTAGGGCCTTGAGGAGTCAGGGTATTTGCCCAGGACTTGTGTGGTGATCTCCCTCCTCCTAGAGGGAGACTGTCAGCTGCAGCCCGCTGCAGTACAGGAGAGCCCCAAGGTCTCATTTTGGACTGCTGTTTATAGGATCACAAGACAGTGGGCTATAAATCACAGCAGTGTTTCATCCTGGCCACAGTTTGGGTCAGCACTTTCTATGAAAGTGGGAAAACAGGAATGGTATTCTGCTCAGGCAAGAAAAACAATTTACAAGGCTGTGCATAAGGAAAACAGGAGCTTGTTAGACAGAAGCAGTTCCTGGGAGCAGACAGTGTTTCTGAAAGGCCCAGGAAGAGCTGAGCCGAGGTGCTGTTTTCAAGGCCAACACCTAACGAGCATTTCTTAGATCACAGTGTGGCCTGGAAGGAGGGGATAATGCACTACCACAGGGTCCTGGCCAGTGGCAAATTGAATCTGAGTCAGCAGTGCCCTCGCAGCCAGGAGGGTCACCTCTGTCCTGCAGGGCATCAGGGACAACATCACCAGCCAGGCAAGGGAGGGGATTGTCCTGCTCTGCTCTGTGCTGGGGCAGCCTCACCTCCAGGGCCGGGGCAGTTCTGGGTGACATAATATAACAAAGACATTAAACTATTAGGGAGTGTCCAAAGGAGGGCAGCAAAAATGTTGAAGGGCCTTGACAGGAAGACATAAGAGGAGTGACTGAGGTTCCTTGGTCTGTTCAGCCTGGAGAAGAGGAGACTGAGGGGACACCTCACTGCAGTTACAACTTCCTTGTGAGGAGAAGAGGAGGGGCAGACACTGATCTCTTCTCTCTGGTGACAGTGACAGGATCCGAAGGAATGGCCTGAAGTTGTGTCAGGGCAGATTTAGTTTGGATACTAGGAAATGGTTCTTACTCAGAGGGTGGCTGGTCACTGGAACAGTCTCTCCAGGGAAGTGGTCACAGCCTGACAGAGCTCAAGAACTCCTTCGGCAATTTTGATTCTTTGTGCTGTCCTGTACTGGGCCAGGAGTTTGACTTTGTTGATCCTTGTTGGTCTCTACCAAGGGACTTCCTTCTAAAAGTGCCACAGAATTATTTGTCAGCATCACAGAATCAGTTAGGTTGGCAAAGTACCTCTGTGATCACTGAGTCCAGCCTTTGACTGATCACTACCTTGTCAATTAGACCATGGCACTAAGTGTCCAGTTGTTTCTTGAACTCTTCCAGGTATGGAGAATCCACCACCTCCTTAGGCAGTCCATTCCAATGTTTAGCAATTCTTTCCACGAAGAAATTCCTCCAGGTGTCCAGCCTGAATCATCCCTGGCACAGCTTGAGGCCATGTCCTCTTGTCCTGTCTCTAGCTGCCTGGGAGAAAAGACTGACACCCACCTGGCTACAACCTCCCCAAAAGGAGTAGTAGAGAGTGATAAGATCACCCCTCAGCCTCCTTTTCTCCAGGCTAAACAACCCCAGCATCCTCAACTGTTCCTCCTATGACTTGTTCACCAGACCCTTTGTTAGCTCCACTGCCTTTGTCTGTCCACCTCCAACACCTGTATGTCTTACCTCATGAGAGGCCCAGAACTGGACAGAATTCAATGTGAGGCCACAACTTTTCTGGGTGTAGATGGACAATCACTGCCCTGTTCCTGCTGAAGACCACACTGTTGCTGATACAGGCCAGGATTCCACTGGCCTTCCTGGCCACCTGGACACACTCCTGGCTCATGATCAAACAGATGTTGACCAGCACCCTCAGATCCTATTCCACTGGGCCACTTTCCAGACATTCTGCCCCAGCCTGTAGCGCTGCATGAAGTTGCTGGGACTCATGAGCAGGACCCAGCAGCTGGCCTTGTTGAACCTCATACAACTGGCCTTGACCCATCAATCCAGCCTGTCCTGATCCTTCTGCAGAACCTTCCTGCCTTCCTGCAGATCAACACTCCCATCCATCTTTATACTGTCTGCAAAGTTATTGAGGATGCACTTGATGCCCTCACCCAGATCATCAATAAAGATATTAAATTGGACTGGCCACCAAACTGTGTCCTGGGAACCCCACTAATTACCAGCCACCACCTGGATGGGACTCCATCCAACTCCACTCACTGGGCCTGGCCATCCTGCCAGTTTTTAACCCAATAGTAACAGTAAACAGAAAGACACAAGTACAGGTTTTGGCTCAAAGTGCACCAGTATGTCAAGTTTCACATGACTGATCCAGGAAGACACAGATGTGCTTTATGCTTGCATTTTTCCTAAAGCTTTGAAACTGAGAGCTACCTGAAACAGAATGGTGAGTTAGAGAAACTTCTGTCTTGCTTTAAATGATTGTTCATATGTGGGGAAAAAAAAATAAACTTTTTTTCCTTTGCAGTAAAGAACAAAAATCTAATAAAGTACTTGATTTTTGTTCTTAAAAAAGAGTATAAAAATATTAATAAATAAAAAATCCAATATTTTGTGATAGCTACAAGGCAGAGAAAGCAAAAATGTTTACTAAAAATATATGTTCCAGAGAATGCTACGTACCAGAACTAGGAAGATAAAACCCATCTGTCTTTGTCTATTAATGAGTTTCCTTCACGACTGAAACCTATGCAGCTGGGAGAAAAACTGCTGAAAAAAGGAAGAAATATAATAGAAAATGTAAGGGAAAGTTGATGGAACTGAAAGGTCACTCACAAATCACATATGAGGAAGCCCATCTGTTCAGCACAGGTGCCTACACGAATACTAAAAACAGCAAAGGAAGCCCCTTAACAGAAATGGTGAATTGAGTTCTGCTTCACTGTCAGAGTACTCCTAACTCATTATCCAGCCTATAAATGCCATCTCAAAACTGCTGTTCGAAGGCATAAACAATTTTCAGAGTCTCTGTTTTGTTCACAGAATCACTGGATCATGCAGGTTCGAGGGGGTGTTGGGATGTCTCAAGAGTGATCCCCCGCTTCATGCGAGGCTAACAGGGAAGTCAGATGGGGAACAAAGGGCTTTGTTCCAAGGGGATATGAAAGTCTCCAAAGATGGAGAGTCTGAAGCCACTCTGGTCAACCTTTTCTACCACTTAATTAACCTCAAGGTGACTTTTTGATTGCAATAAGTGCAGTCTGAACCTTACCTGACCTAGCAGCAGTTTCACACTCCTGTTTATCCCTGTCCTCTTAATTCCTTCCATGGAGACAGCAGGCCAGTGTTAAGTGTCCCAAAGTTTCTCCTTCTCCCAACAGAAACCACCCAAGAAAACTTGGTGTCAGCTAAAAACCTAATGGAATACATCCAGTCACCTTCCCAGGTCATAAATAAGGACAGGACTCAGGACAAACAGAACCCTGGGACCCTCATTTTCTGAGCATCAAAAATTATTTTGTTTGTTCTTGAAGAATACAAGGAGTAAAAAAAGCATTAAATATTTGTAAGTAAAGCCTACAGAAATGCAAAGACAGCTAGAACTGGTGACCTGATCCCAGAATGGAAGACTGATCTCCGTGTGGGTGCCTGAAAGGTCTCACACAATTTTGTATTACAAATCTCTTTAAAATTGTGCAGAGTGGAATCTTAGTTCAAATCTTGATATTTTTAAAACTTCTCTGTCACTCCCATTCCACACACAGAATGCTGCCTAAGACCCAGGGTGTAAACCTAATCAGGTTTTCATAATTGCTGTCAGTTATCATTCTGTACAAATTAAAATTTATATAAAATGTAGATAGAGAAACATTTCCTTGGGAAAAACATGTTGCTTTCTTCAGCAGAGAAGGTCATCAAACCTTTTGTTTGATGAAATGTGGCTTTTCTGAATCTTTCCAGTTTGGGAAGGAAAAAGAGGAATAAAATAAAAAGTAAATGGGATCACTGCAGTATTCAAAGGTAGTTTTCTCTATAGAGAACATGCATAAAGAGCCAAACGGTATTTAGGATCTTACATATCTAGATGCAGGTTTTCGCAGTCTTTGAACAGTTCATCAACAGTTTTTAGGAGAAAAAGCTGGACAAGAAGCAGCATTGGGCTATTTGTCCGTATTAAGTGGCTTTTGCATTCATATCCATGTTAATACAGAAACTTATTCTGAACAGTAGTGAACAACATGAAGTAACTGAGAGCTGATAGAAATATACTAGACTGAACTCTTTTCTTCTAGTCAGGGTTACAGTAGATAGTTTTGTCTTACAAGCAAATACTTATGAAGATTTTTGTTATAACCTCAGATAAATTGAATTTTGACATATAATACTGTCTCTAAATTTTATGGCATTTTAAGTTGGTTTAGTTTTGTTCAGTCTCTTCTACAATTATAAATTATACTTTTCTAACTAAACTAAGTTCACTCTATTCAACACAGTTAGAAAAAAATTATGCTAGCCAAAGTTAAAGTTAACAAAAATTGTGCTTCTCCGTTCTGAAAGTAACTTTTGCAGAGGTGTGTTCCTATTCATTAAACTACCAAATTTAATGGAGATATTTAAAAAAAAACCAAAAAACCCACCAGTCTCAACATTTTTGAGATTACAGATGCATGGGTTATCATGGTATTATGGTTCTGTAAAAAAATAAAATTTTCCTTTCTCATTATAAGACATATAATTAGAGGTAGATTATTTTTTTTTGCATGTGCATATACAGTGACAGAAAATGTGATATTATCCAGAGGGTCAGATGTGTTGTCTTATAAATTTGCCTTCCACTTCCTGATGATGATCTAAAATTATTGGGCTAAATATTCAGTGAATTGACATATAGCTAATTATGCAAACAATTTGAACAATTTTTTCCCATTAATTGCTTTTGCTGTGCTGTTCATTATCTTTCTACATTTCTCATCCCTTCTCTTCAATACTCCAGAAAGAAAAAAAGCAGGTAATTATTCAGTTTCTGCATTAAGGTTTGTCCTTAAACAAAATGCAGACCATCTAAGTAGATTTGTGATATCAGAAAGATAGAGTGGGTCAACCACTTTTTTTCAAAGAATTATAGGATACTTTTGATATCATGTGAGTCCATATTCCTTTAAGATGTAACTGTACTATTCTGCAAAAAATGAAATCACTTCTCCCCTTGACTTGTGATTGCCACCATCTTGAAACATCAGTCATTAACCTCCCATTGTTTCTTTCTCTTTGAGTTTAAAATTGGCCTTAAAATACATTTTCCCCTGATTAAGCACTTTGCATCCAAAACAATACAGCAAAAATATATTTCATTTAGCAAACAAGAGAAAAAATACTTTGTTGAATTCTCTTAGAGAAAAAGGTCAGTGAAAATATCAAGAGAAGGGAAGAAAAACATGTCTTGGAGATGCACTGCACAATAGGAATATATCACACAGTCCTATGCACTATATAGATGCTTTTTCCTAGTTTACCTGCCTAACTTTCTAGAATACACATTAAATGATACCACAGACATTCAAGTCTTCCCAGCTGTGATTATATCAAAGAGTTTAGTGGTGAACCTATGAGTTTTTCAATAGTTCTTGCTTTGTAATATTAAACAGACAGTTTGTGGCACGTGGCAATAACTACTGATATATAGCAGCATTCCCAAATTCCTCAACAGCCTGGCAGTATGAAAGCAGAAAAGGCCTCGGGTCTGAGTAAGCAAGCCCTGCTCAGCAATAACAAAAACATCGTGGTATGATCAACCCTTTGTTCAGCACAAATCGAAAACACTGTCCCATACTTGACACTGTGAAGGTTAACTCTTCCCCAGCCAAAACCAGCACACCATGAAAAGCCAAATCATGAGTCAACTGCAGGTGTTGTTGCATGGGTTAGCAAGAAAACTATTTAGAAAATGGCTACTTTTGGCAGGGCTTCAGTTCACAGAATAGACATGCTTAGAGATTAGCTGAGTTCCTCTGACACACCTGGGTTTCTTTACATGCCATAGTTTGATTAATATACTATGTAGATTATTTTGGTTTATCAACATTCAAAATACCAAATGCATGAGAGCAATATTAAAAAATATGTTTCAAAAGGCTGAAGAAATTCTTTCCCTTTTTTCTTCTGGACACAAAGGTGCAAAAGAGGAAAAAAAAGACAAGTAAGATCCAACTGATACACAAAGATCAACCTTATGCTGTTTTTATATAAAACCCCAAGGTTAATAGATATTTCTTAAGGAATGGAGCATTAAACTGTGATTTATATTTCCTTTGAGATATATTTATTTACATATATACTCAAGGGTCAAAGTGAAGTAACCATATCTTTTTTTTCCAGTCTCTTTCCATGCAAGCATCTAAGAGAGTACAGAAAATGCTACTGGGAATAATTAGCTCCCAATTATCACCCTTACATTTCCACTTGTTTTGCTTTTAAAACTCTGAAAATTTTTGTCTTGCTCATCAAGTAATGGCTGTTTTCTTCTTTTCCCTTTCTATAAGGTCACTGCGTGAGTGGGCACTACTTCTCCACTGAGAAAATATTCTCAAGCTAGTAAATTTTTAGGTGGGATTGGAGATGTTCTTTGAGAAACTCAGTTGCTAAGTACCTCTTTGTTCCAACAATTGGTCAAGATATATCTATTATCCTGTGTACTTAGTGTTCTCACAAGCCCAGCTACCTTCATTTTCTTTGTCTTTGGTGTACAGCACCTGCATATGCCTAAGTCCAGCCTAAGTTGAATTTTCAATATCTTCACTGAAATATCTAAAGAAAACATTAGAAGACATCAGTTAAGGAACCAAAGAGTGGGTAAGGGTCTGTAGAAAAACATAAAAGTAATGGAGTGAGAAAAGTGAAACAGAGTCCCCAGCCGATCTCCTGCTTTGAAACCATCCCTGCCTAATTTCATTAATTGTCTTTTAGTAAGTGATCTATGTCAATTCAATTTTCTGATGACACAAAAGATCCTCAATACAGAAAAGGACTGGGGATCAGGTAGCCCCATCCCCTGCTAAAGCAGGTTCACCTAGAACAGGTTGCACAGGATCACCTCTGGGTAAGTTTTGAGTATGTCCAGGGGAAGGTGACAGCATAGCCTCTCTGGGCAGTCTGCTTCAGAGCTCTATCACACTTAAACTAAAATAGTTTTCAAAATAGTTTTCCTCATGTTTTAGAAGGAACTTCCTCTACATCAGTTTCTGCCTGTTGCCTCTCATCCCGTTGCTTGGAACCACTGAGAAGAGCCTAGCTCCATTCTCTAGTTTCATATATCTTGCAATGGGAACAGAACAGGCTGGGTATCATTTCATACCTTGTTTGGTTTATAGACCATAGCCCCTGTGTGCTGAAATAATCTCCCAATTTCTTCTTTCTTATGTAAGTGTGTCCTCAGTGTATATCCCAAGGCTTCCAGCCACACACAAACAGGCTTAGGTATGTATGTACAGGAAATTAAATACATTCCAAGAGGAGTAACTGTGAGTATAAACAGACTTACACTGACAGTAGTTATGTAATACATATACAAATCCTTCCTGATTACATCAAGAATTGTCCCTTGTCGAGTCTATGCTAATGTACAAATCAACTGGGAAAAAGAATATTATCAAACAATGGAATTAAAACAAAACAAAAAAATCCCAAAGGTTTCATAGTAAATAGTAAGAATTGTATTACAGTGTTATTGTGAAAAGTCAATTCACCAAAATCTTAATCCTCAAAAATTCTTCAGCCCCTGAGATCATTAGATCTCTTTGAGATTATTTTTTATGTATGGGCAACCATAGCTACTTCACTTTTAAACCACTTAATAGTGAACAGAGATTACTGGATTAGCTCACTTGCTCAGTACCAGCCAGCTTCTGCTGGAAATGAACAGATAGGTCTTTAGAAAAAAGCTATCTCATTTCAATATATTCACTCATGAGAATCTCCTTTTTCTGATTTCTGATCACAACAGAAATCTGGGAATTATGTACACATATATGAAGGAAAATAAATTGGTGTAGGTAAATTATTTGGCTTTTTGGAGATTGAGGGAGATATTCTTTTGCAAAATGGCTATGTACTTCAGAGCTCATGGCAGGTATGAAATTTCTGCCATTTCTTTGCTCTGCTTAGTAATACTTTGCACTACATGTTTTTCACTTCATTCGTATAATGCTGAAGCAATTCACAAACATATACGAATTCAATCAGACAGTCTGTAAGAGAAGGATAATGTGACAAATATTACAGTTGCTAGTTTAAGACTACGAGAGAAATTTATTGTTTATTTATCTAAATTTATGAGTTTTTTTGTCTCAAATTTGTACAGAATCTATGACAGGCATTGGTTCCAAAATGTTTCTCATCAACATCTACAAATTCTTTCAAGAGCTCCCTAAATTCTAGATGTTCTCTTTAGCCATTAACACTTAAAAGCCTTATAACCAGTCTCTTAAACCCTTAAACTTTGTCTCTTAAAGTGCACAAAGTATTCAACATAATTTGGTCTAAGAAACAGTAGTGTTACACCTACTGGGAACTTTCCACAAGGGCTATTTTTGTCCTCGTCATATTAGGTGCTTTTTGCCAAGACTTCACATCAATTCCATTAAACTCAGCACAAAAAAGTCTTTTGGCTCTTAAGGAGACCAGAAGACCCTGTGCTCTAGTGTCTGGAACACAGGTTTGTGCTGTCTGTGTTGAGCTACAAAACTCAAATCCAGATCTGTTCAGAAATGTAGAAGCTCTAAATGGGGGGTAAGTGCACTTCTCCCTCTTATTTTTCCATTAGAAATTAAAAACATATCTTGGTTCTATTCTCATGTGCCACCAAAGGAAAAAAACCAAAAATACCCAACTACCCCTCAAAAAACCTTTGAATCAAAAAATAAACACATAAAAATACCCAACAAAAATAACCCCAGATTATCAGGATCTCAAAAGTTTTAAAAAGCCTAACAAACAAGTTCATAAAAGCAGATTTTATGCCTATTCATTGTATGTATTAGCTTTTGAGATATTATAAAAAATGGAAAATAGTATTTTGTGTTTTAGTTTACCTGTCAGAAGGCATTCAAACCCCAAATGTGAGCTTGTCTTCAAACACATCTGACACCGATGATTGAAACTGAGCATAGGTAAACAAGTTTTTGATATAATCTCTTTAGAAGACCAAATTCCAAAACCAAAAATCAATTATATCTTATTATGCACACATTGCAAAAATTAACCAAAAAATTCTGTGAAAGTACTTTGGGTCATGTCCAATAACTAGCAAGTTTCAGCAAAAACAGCATATCTTTTTCAAAGACTTATGGGCATGTACATTTGTTGTACAATAATGCATTGGAGGAATGGGACCCAAAGCTCAAAACCAGCAGTAGGCTCTCTATATCTATTGACTACACCTAAGAACTGAATTGACTTCATAAAGAAATCTCGATTCACCAAGACTTGAACACCAGAATGTCAACACTGGAAAATCTTACACAGCAGATCTTATGAGAAAATTGACAAAACACATCAGTCAAAGCCTTCCAGGGGTTTCCTCTGTCATTAACACCTATGGCAAGGTCAGAGGGCCACAGAAACGGCTGCATTTTGAGGTATATGATATATCTTCTTTATCTGAAAATGATAACTTTTATGAAATACATTTTCACTGGGAAAAAAGTGAGAAATGGACAAACTCCCAAACCTCATATTAAAATGCATGTTTTTACTGAGAAGGAAAAAATTACAGTATTAGCAGGCATGCTGCTAAAGTAGAAAACAAAAGCTGCTATGTGTCTGTCTGAAAAAATATAGCATTGCTTTCCTCTGAAAGATTGAATCAAATGATATTTCATCTGACCTTTTGGAAAAGAAAGTGTGTGGTAGACTTCTCTTTGCTTTTGAAGTAAATGCTGCTACATTTACAGACAAGGTGCTCAAGTGCATTCTGCAGTGACTGTGGCATAGACTGAGATCTATCATTATAACTTCTATACTTTGAACCTCTGAGCACAGACTGCAGTGTTAAATTCTCCCATGAGAAAAGTTTGCGTATGGAAAAATACTTTTTGAAGAAAAATAGTTGGGTTTTCTTGTAAAAATTTGTGAACACATTTGCATGCAGAAAGAAGGACATGCACAAAAGGAAAAGATCATGGATAGATCTGTATCACTAATTAGCCAAATACAGGAGATAAGAATGCTCGTACTAACACTTCAGTCTATAAAGGTGAAGGGAACACAGCAAAAAGCTGGATAGAGTGACCAAAGGTATCACAAATACATTGTAAAAAATATAAACACAGATATAAGCATACAAAAACAAAATTTCAAACCACAAATGTTTCAATGTGGAAGGCAATTCCCCTCTGAGTTAAAAAAAAAACCAAACTACAAACAACCCCACCATTTTTCATGTCAACAAGCTTTTTAAGTGGCTAGAAATAAAGGCTTCTAATTAATTGTTTCATGAAAATAGATCGTGAAGTATACCACAGTTTTTGAGGACTGAGTTTGGGGCTTTTTGGGGGGGTTGCCATTAAGCAGAAAAGGATAATGGGAATTGTATTAAAACCTAAATACTAACAAAAGGATTAATTTACTCTGCATGCAAAAATCAATTTGCTTTTCAATTAAGTTGCTCCCACTAATGTCAGGGCACCTGTACATACATATATAGCAATCAAGACTATTAACATTTATTCTACTTGTGTGTCTTTTTGCTTCCATTTATTTAAAATGTTTTTTATATGTAGCTCTATGTTTGCATATTTCTCAGTTTCCAGCATTCCTCATTTGGTGACAACCATGGTGAACCACAAACTACATGATATTCAGCATTTGAAGTCCCATTCTTTCCTTTTCACATGCCTGTTATAAAGGAATAACAGAGAGATTGAAAGGAGGGACAATCTTGATCTCTTGCCTAGAAATAAATAATACTTTTTGTGCTGTAATCTCTCATACAGATACTTGCCAAACTGGCTTGTCTGTTCTCTCTGCCAATCTCTCTGAATTTCACCACTGCCAGCTTACTTAACATGTGACCATATTCAAGAATGGAAATTACAATATACAGAGACATATAGTTTCAGATAGATGATAGATAGATATCATCTATCTATAGATAGATGAGGTAGATACATATATCTGTATATATTATCTAATATAATATATACAGATATATAAATAATATATTATACATAATATATACAGATATATAAATAATATATACAGATATATAAATAGAAAAATAGATGCTAGAGATACACATGTGTGTGTATATATACAAATATATATACCTGCATATATAGATGAGATAGAGGTAGAGATGATAGAGACAAACATGATAGAGATAAGGATGATGGAGATAAAAATATAAAAAATATTACACCAATTAGATATAGATTATAAAGAGAGATACAGATAATAGTAGAGGTTTTGATAGAATTGATTTAGTTATATATTAACACATACATGCATACAGTAGTATGGACATGTGTACATGTACCTCTACCCCTAGAACTTAGTAAAATGTTTTATCACCATCTTCCACAGAGTCCCCCAGAAAACCTGGCAGCCCATGGCTTGGACAGGTGCACTCCTTGCAGTGTTAAAAACTGGCTGGAAGATCAGGCCCGGAGAGTGGTGGTGAATGGTATTGCATGCAGGTGATGGCTGAATTCCCAAGGTTTGGTATTGGGGCCAGTCCTTTTTAACATCTTTATTGATGATCAAGATGAGGGTTACACCCTCAGTAACTTTTCAGACAACACCAAGTTGGGTTAAAGTGTTGATCTGCTGGAGGGCAGGAAGGCTCTGCAGACGGATCTGGACAGGCTGGATCAGCGGGCCAAGGCAAATCATGTGAGGTTCAACAAAGGCCAAGGGGTGGGTTCTGCATTTGAGTCACAACACCTCATGCAGTGCTGCTTGCTAGGGTAAGAGTGTCTGGAAACAGCCCCATTGAAAAGGAGACAGGGGTGCAGGTCAACAGCCAGCTAAGTGTAATGCGGGATAGTGCCCAGGTGGCCAACAATGGCATCTTGGCCATACCAGCAATAGTGTGCCCATCAGGACTGGGGCAGTGATTGTTCCTCAGCACTGGTGATTCACAGAAATCCTGTGTTCCTGGTTGATATCCTCATGGCAAAATCATTGAGGTGCTAAAGTATGTCCTGAGAAAGGAAACAGAGAAAGGTTAAAAAAGTGTCTGGAGTGCAAACTTATAAAGAGTAGCTAAGGGGTCCTGGACTGCAACAGGAAGAGTGGGGCCAGCAGGTTGAGGGAGGTGAACCTGTCCCTCTACTTCGCCCTAAGGATGCCACATCCGAGTGCTGTGTCCAGCTTTGGCTCCCCATTCAAGATGGACAAGCTACTGCTGGAAAGAGTCCAGTGGAGGTCAGCAAAGATGATTATTGGCCTGGAGCATCTCTGTTGCTCCAGGAGGAAAGGCTGGGGGATCTCTGCCTGTTCAGACTTAAGAAGACATAACTGATAGAGAAAGTCATTCATGTCTATAAGGACCTGAAGGGAGGATGTCAAGAGGGTAGATTTGGACTCCTCTTGGTGGTGCTGAACAATAGAACAAGGGGCAATGAGCAGAAGCTGGAAGAGAGCATGTACCAAGTGAACAAGAAGAAGAAGAATTTTACTGTGAGGGTGACTGAGCACTGGAATGGATGCCCAGAGAGGCTGTGGATTTTCCATAACAGGAAATATTTAATATGCACTGGGACAGAATCCTGAGCATTAGAACGACCTGCCCAGGAAAATGATAGAATCACCATCCCTGGAAGTGTCAAAAAACATGTAGATGTGGCAGTTAAGGATATTGTTTTGTGGTAAACATGGCAATGTTAGGATAATGGTTGGACTAAGTGATCATAGTGGTCTTTCCCAAAGTTAGTGATTCTATTATTATATATATAGATGATGTTGGAGGTTGGGGGGCATTGGATTTTTTTCTCCAGCCCTGTTACTAAGCAACAAATATCTGGGTGATTAGAGCCATCAAGTCTTTTGTAAGAGACAAAAGGGTGTGCTGGGTGGGGCAGGGGAAGGAGGCAGCCAGCTGTTGGAACAGGCACTCCGTCATCGGACGCTGGGAGGAAAGGGACTGCTCTTTGCTTCTGGCTGCGACCACAGGAGATCCAACTGTGCTCTGTCTTCTCCTCCTGGCTGGGGGAGCTTTGATTCAACCCCTTTCCCACTGGGAGTGCACGTTTTCCTGGCTGCATTGCTTGCAGCAGCTGCTGGGGAGCCCAGCTGTCCCTGCCGCCCACCCCGCTTGCACCGCACGAGACCGCAGCGTCTGCCGGGACTGCAGAATCCTCGCTACCTCGCTGGCTAGCCAGGGAGAGCAAGCCCCTGCCCCTGCCGCCCCGCTTTGCTGCTCCAAGCAGCCCTGCCTGCTTCTCAGCCTGTCTGCCATTACCAGCTGTGTGAGGCTGACCTGACCCTGCGCCACAGTGCCACCTGCAGCTGCTCGGGAGTCATTGCACCTGCCCTGCCCGGCTGGGAGCTCAACAGCGCCCCTGCTGCTTGCAACCGTGATTACACCACATGGGAAAGTGCTCAGCAGCTCAAAAATTCATCTGCTATTGGTTTCTGGTTCTATTTGTGGTTGTTATTATTGTTATTGCTTGTTTATAGGTACTAGTAAAGAACTGTTATTCCTTTTCCCATACCTTTGCCTGAAAGCCCTTGATTTCAAAATTAAAATAATTTGGAGGGAGGGGAAATCATATTCTCTGCCCTAAGGGAGGGTTCAACTTCTCTTAGCAGACACCTGTCTTTCAAACCAAGACAGATGAGATGGAGCTTAAATAGATGATAGATTTAGATACAGATTAAATGGAGGTGAGAATAGATAAGGGGAGAGAGTGTGTAATGGGGGGTTATAGCTATACATGCAGATACAGATCAGATACAAGAAATCCTGTGTCCTCCTTGGAAAAAAAATAATTAACATACTTTAGGTAAAATTTATGGGGAATTGTGAGGTTAAACGGCATCTCAGAGTTTTCCTGAGTTTGAGGGAGGTTGAAAACAACTGTGAGGAAGCTGCAGTGATCACAACCTATAATCTTTCATCATGTAATGCAGCCACAGAGGTGTCACTGCTGATGCTTTCCTGTGATGGATTGAGTTGATGCTAAGTCCCTCAAGGTAAAATGTCTCAAAAAAAAGAATAGACGTGAAAGGAACATGGTATGAGTTTTCACAATTCTAAGAGGATATCAGATGTATTTAGTCAAATACAGTATTTCTACATTTCTCATTCTTCTGCACTGGGTGAGAAAATGCACTGACAATATAATATCTGTTTTAGAAACATTGCTGTTGATTTTAAATGAGCATTCTTCATTTGAATTTATTGCTTTCCCACTTTGCTTCACCTCAGGTTGCAATAATATTTTTGCCCCAAGAAAATTTTTTTTTTCTCCAGCTAAGTGTGTGTTTTCCTGCTCCACCAGCAAAAAAGTAATGTACTGCAGTGTAAAGAAAAAAAGCACTGCAAAGAAGTGAAACAGTGCATTAGAGCCTCACAATTGCGAAGGAACTCTCTTCCTTCAGGCAAGATATCTGGCAATGTAGTAATGCATACTTGTCTTGTGAGCCAAAAGAAGAAAATAAACATTTCATCACATATTATCTGCTTCATTTAATCCACAGTGGCTTTAATAGATAATATTCTGTACACAGTGTGCTTGAATAAGCATGGCATTTATTGTCCTAGAACACTTACTTGGACAGACTGGAAGCTATATGAAAGCAATTAACATTTATCATAAATCAAACAAGACTTTTATGGCAACCAAAAGAGCACTGCTGGAAATGCCATTTATCAGACCACCAGAACGAGATGAAGAAATGGAGAAATCTTTTATTTTTAGTTCCCTAATTTCTTTTTTTTTTTAAATTAATAAACCTTTCAGGCAGATAACTGAAAATCAATGATAATTTCCAAAAGATTTGACAACTCAAAGTGACATGACATCACACACATGCAGAATAATAACCACCACAAAAGTATTACCAACGCCAAAATTGCTGAGTTCTATTCAGAATACTGCAGGGAAGGTGCTGCCTATGTGCTTATTAGCAAGAAACAGTAGCTTATGCAACTTCTCACAGACAGAGAAACCTGCCAAGATCACAGATTTAAATTATTTGACATGTGTGTTGCTATTTTGGGCAGTAAACCACTTGAGAAAATGGAGGATTAATGTGGCAAACACGCCATCATAACTTAGACAACTGGAAGAAAAGTGGGTTCACAGAAATGCGGAAAATCAGCTGAACGTCAAAAATTCACAGGCAGAAACCTAAGAATTTGACTCCAGTGCTTGTCACAGCACTGATAATTCAATTTCTTCTCCATTTCTCGACCCTTTGGGGATCATGTCAAGATCTGCTATCACAGCTCATCTTTACTAAGGTTCTAGAAAAGAATTTCTTTTCTCCAGTATAAAATTTTCTCATTAAGAGTTTCTTCTCTACACAGATAGTACTGTCAGCTTAATTTTACACAAAGCATGTGTTATTTCTCTCTGAGAATATTTCTTTCAGGTGCCTCTGGTACTCCTGTAGCTGTAGTGAGCAGAGCAACCTTATCTCAATGTGAGTATATTTAGGAATAGAAAATGTACTTGCTTCAAATAAAAGTATGTGATATGCCTATATTTAAATTATATTGAACTGTAAAAAAGATAAAAAGTGCTTCAAAAAATCCAACAAAACTACTGAATAAATTTCTGTTAACCTCATCAACAGTCTGATTTTGAAATTAGAAAGAAAAAGGGAAGGACTGTGAAGAAAAGAACCCACCCAGTTAATAAAATGTAATTAAAATGTGACAGGTATCTTAAAACACTTTAAATAAATTAAAATACAAGACACTAACTGCTTGTATTTCACCACAGACCTGCAAAAGCCTGCTGACAAGATAACTAGCATGCAAATGAATCAGAGGAGGCTCTGTGGAGAATTAGTGATGTCATAACATCCACCCTGAGTTTTGTTGCCTATCAATGTTATTTATAAATTGCGTGTTCATTTTAAATTATGTGATATTTATATATTTTTAAAGCAATGTAAATTTCAAGTTTGTGTCAATTATTTTCAAAGTGTTTTTTTCCAAATAGATTTGAACATCCTTATTTCTAAACTTTTTTGATATTTGATCAGCAAATAAAAGCAACCATCCTGGAAGTATGTCATTCAATTATTATCACAGAATCATAAAATAGTTTTGGCTGGAAGGGACCTTAAAGATCATCTAGCTCCAATCCTCCTGTCGTGGGCAGGAACACCTTCCACTAGACCAGGTTGCTCAGAGCTCCATCCAACCTGGCCTTGAACACTTCCATGGATGGGACATCCCCATCTTCTCAGGGCAACCTGTCCCAGTGCATCAACACCCATGTCTCATCACTCCCTGCCCTTGTATACAGTTTCTCTCCATCTTTCTTGTAGGCTTCCTTCAGGTACTGAAAGACTGCAAGTTGGTGACCCCAATGCTATTCTCTTTTCCAGGCTGAGCAAACCCAATTCTCTTCTCTCTCATAGTTTTACCCTTTACTTTGGTAAGATCTCAGTTGGACTGCGTACCACATAACTACTATGAGGTCTATTATAATTGTTACCTTACCCCCAGGCATTTTAAAATTATTTCTGTAGAGATTAAATACCTAATAACCACTTCTCACAGTCAGACAGGTATGAACAATATCTGTTTTTTTGCATGGTAGCATTCAGGGAAAGATTGTGAATGCTGAGACTTTGGCACTAGAATGGTAAGGTGATTGTGATGAAATAGAAGAAACACGAGTTGTCTAAATGTGTTCATAGGGTATCTGGTATTTCCTTTAAAACTCACAGGTTTTAAAGTTCTTTCAGGCTGACATTTGAAGATGGCTGTGTAGAACATGATAGTAGCTTTATTTGCACTTTTCCTACAAGACTGTGCCTTTTCAGACTAAGACCTTACAGTATTTATTTGCAGACCATGTAAAATTAAGCAGGTTCAGTGCATTCCATTTGGACCTGCACTGATTACAAAGTATTTGTATTTCTACATTAACTCCATATAGCACTTCTCTGTATATAAATCAAATCCAGAAAGTTACCAAACAAATGGTGAAAGCTAGGAAAGTTGAAAGTGGCTGAAATCAAGTTTATTCAGGGAATTCAAAAATTTACTTCAATTGAGTACTGTCTAGAAACAGGGTTTAATTCACAAAACAAAACAAACAAACAAACAAACAAAGCAAAAACAAACAAAAACTCACAAAAAACAATCAAACAAAAACCCCAACCAACACCCTAAATATGGATTTTTTGCAAAAAAAGAAACAACTCTAGCAGGTTGATGTTAATTTTCAGACAGACTCACTAGATTTGAGCCTCAGAAGTAGGTTTCTGCCAAGAATATGTTAGAATATGCTAAGACTACTGCAACAGGCAGGAAATGTTTCCTTAATGTCAAAATAAAAATATTTCCAGGTCTTCCCTACTAACAATGAAATCTTAACCTGTGGCAAGCTACATATCTGCTGTATTCAGATGAGCACTTTCATTGCTTTTTCTAAGATAGAATTACAACATATTGCTGGCACCTGCCGAATTGCAAACAATAGAAGCATATTTTATTGAGCAGGTAGCAGTTACTCCCTTTCACAGAAAATAAGTCCTGTATAGCAGTGAGATCCACTCAGGTGAGCTTGCAGTCTGAAATAACCAGCAAACCCCCTGGGTTTGAAGAACCTTTCTGGTTAGGGTGACAGAAAATTGTCTCCCTGACAAGCTTTGAGGCTAGCCCCATGAATATGGGTCAGGAATCAGAGGTATTGGCTTCTGAAGTTCTCCTCCTCTTTAACCCATATTTAGTTAATAGCTAGAAAGTTCTTTACCCACAGTGTTATTATTGGTTTTTAAAGTTCTGTATCTGCCCCCCTTCCACTCCTATTCCCCAGTTTATCTGTCAGTTCTGTATTCCCCATGCTCCTACTGGTTATCCTCTCAAGACCCCTCCCATCTTTCCATCCCTCTTAACCCAATGTTCGCTTCCGTTCAGCGCTCTCCGCTCCTTGGAACCCAGCTCTATCCTCTCCCATGTTCCATCCCGGTCCCAGCCTCCTTCTCCTCCTTGCTGTCCCACCAATGAACTCTGGATTCTAAAAGCTGAGAGACTGCATTTCCTTTATTCGCCGAGGCTCCTATTATCCTCCCTTCGAGAAGCCAGCTCGAGCACGGGCTCTCCGCGTTCTGGATCCGCTCCGCCCACGTAGCATGGTAAGCACTCGGGGGAATCTCTTTTTGTGGGATTTTCGGGATTCCCCTGCCTCCCCAGAGCAAGAAAACCTCAGTCCTGCTAAAAAAGGTCCTGCTGGTCCATGCGGTATTCCCAGGAAACATGACATTGATCCCAAACATTGAACAATTTCAGTTGCACATCATTTTCAGTTTATTATTGGCAGCAGGTGCCCCCTTGCAATACTTATGTCCCACTCATATCAAAATTACAGAACTACCTTAATATTTGTGGTCTTAAAAGACTTTCACTTTTTCAGCATGCAAACCAGATTTTGATTGAGAACACAGTATTTGGAGAACACATGGAAAGGTCTTCATAAATACTGGCATCATCAGTTGAACTGTGGGAAGAGCGTTATTGTGCATCAGACTTATTTTATTCTATTTTGTCTTAATTGCAACCCAAGGATTCCACCTATTCCATTTGTACTTACCACCAATAAATCTGTGTGTCTCACCATCCTTAATATTTCTGTTACAGAATTTCAACACATTAAGAAATTTCAAGGTGTGTAAAGAGGCAGTGTGACATATTCATTGCATGTTTCCTGCCCTATACAAGACCCTTTTTTCTTATGCATATTTCCACTGTATTTCATTTTCTTCAGGTTTGTTTCTCCCCCAGTGATTACCATAAAGAATAACCATTGTATCTAACATCTAGATAATAGTTTCCATCACTTTGTTTGCACATTTTAGACTTCTAAGCAAGCAATTGGCATGGTCCTATGTTTTACCAATCCCTATTTTCCATATTTTAAATTTATCCAGGACTAGTGTAAGGATTAACAGAGTATACAGAACACTTTCATCCTGACTAAAACAAAAAGCAGGATCTTTACATGCACACCTCTTCAGGTATGTGACACATGTTTAACACTGACAGTGTGAGACAACAAAGCCTTAACTTATATGAACAGACTTCATATTTGAGGCAGCTGCAGAGTTTCAAACTTTGAAATCAAAAAACTTAAAAATCACTAAACTATTACTTTAAGAAAATCTAATACCTTCCAGTATGTGGCAAGAACAGAGCAGGATGTTGAGGAACTTATCAGGATTTGAGGTCAATTTCCCATGCTGAAAGTTTTCCTCACTCCAAACTCAAAAAATACCACAAATACCACATACCAATACTCAAATACCACACAATAACATCAATTATTGCTCTCTGGAAATTTCTCAAGTTCTTTTCTCCAGTTAAGAAGAAAATGCTTCAGAAGCACCTGATGGGTGAAGGCATAATGGGAACTTGTGCACAGGAAGACCAGTGTGGGTTTCAGGAGCTGGACACAGGAGACACAGATTTGTGGATCCAGCATGCACAAACTTTCACTGTGCTAGTGGAGACATCTTTGCACTGCAAAGTGCCACTATGCAAATTTTTGCTTGCCTCCTCTCCCATGGATGCCACCAGGAAATGTGCCACAGGGAGCTGGGGATCTGACCTGAGTCTCAAAGTGCTGAGAGTAACAGGGAATCTTTACATTTGAGCTCAATGTGCCCACTCCATTGACCTCCTTTTTTTGATTTGATGTTAATTGATACAGTTGAGCGAATAGAGTCAAAAGGCCCTTAAGGAAAGTAACAAAATGTCATGTTTCCTTCACATGACTTCTTTGAGATTGAATAATCTTTCATTTTCCTTTTGGTACACTAGCTGCCTAAAAGAGAAAAAACTCAATCTTTGCTATCAAAAATTCATATTCTAGGGATTGAACCTCTCTTTACAGGATTTCTTCTTCAGAGAATCAGCAAAAGGTAAGTTGGTAATGAACATTTTTACCAGCTTATAGAGGTGCTGCAGAAGTAAGTTTTGCAGCATCCTGCAACTTCAATCTTCATCCTGCTCCTGCAAATGTGACTCTTTGTGACAGCAGCCCTGTTTCAGGATTCAGACTTATCCTAACACTAAGAACAGCTGTTGTGTAATAGGATAATGAGTTGGTCAGAGATTGATTGAGTCCCTGGTTACACCATCACTGTACAGCAAAATCACCAAAGAAAAACAGTATTGCCTCACACACTTAAAGTAAATTTTATTTAATTTGACATTAAATTAATCAATTTTTGACTTATAGTAAACAGAAATCTTCATACTTAGTATTCCCCTTCAGCTATGGCATCCCTGCTTTAAGACCTGGATTTAGTCATGTAAGTTGTTTTCTTTGAGGGATCAAGTAGCACATACGTCCCTAGTCCATCTTTTTACTATCATCTTTAACACACATATTGAGATGAAATCATATTTCCAGCTGTCAAGACTGGGAGGTACACATGAACAGTATAGGAAGAACTGCTGCAAAGGTGGTACAGACT
This sequence comes from Entomyzon cyanotis, assembly GCA_024500445.1. Taxonomy (NCBI): domain Eukaryota; kingdom Metazoa; phylum Chordata; class Aves; order Passeriformes; family Meliphagidae; genus Entomyzon; species Entomyzon cyanotis. The sequence continues at coordinate 4,376,925 of JAKEPQ010001021.1, forward strand.
AAAGTTGTACCATATTGACACCAGAATTTTTTGAGCTTTCTTGATTTTCCCCTTATTCACATTTTTCTTGAGAAATTTTCATGTTTCTGAGATGAATCGGCAGTATCGGTAGAATATGAAGAAAAACATGTTTTAAAGTATGTGCCTATAATGTGCAGAGAGTGAAAAGGACATAATAAATGTGAAAAAGCAAATACTTAAACCTACATAAAATGCTCATGTAGCCTTTGAATTTAGAGGAAATTATAAAGGGACTTTCTGGGGAAAAATAATTCTTTTTATTATAGACACCTGTCTTCCATAACAGGGAACTGATTTTAGAGAGACATTTGTAGGACTACAACTTCCATGGCAGTGACAGTCTTAGGTTTTTATATTTAATAAAACTAGATTATCAGTCTTAATCACACAGATTCAGAGTAAATCTATACTATACTAATGAATGTTTCCTTCCAAACAAGCTTTCATGAGTTTATTTGAAGCCCTATCACAAAATAACATAACTAAAGCCTGTGTCATCACCTTTTATGCTTCAACAGGAAAAGAGACAATTGAATTTTGCAGTAGTGTCAATCTACCTGCACCCATGTTAAAGAGAGAATTATGATTTTAATTACCCTTTAACTCAATTTTTGGAATTTTAAAAACACCTTTTTATTTGTGTGTCTGCATGTGTGTGTGTTCATTAGGTAAATACTTATATATTGCTCATATATTGTCGTGAGCCAGGTGGGCAGATAATAGTGAACTTATAGCTGAAATCTGAAACCTTGGAACTGCACAGTTACCACAGGCCTCAGATTTGGCTGCTGATCTTGTATAAATGGAAGCTTTTTCTTACCTTCAAGATAGTTAAGACAGGTTATGCTGATTTAGGGAGTTTTAAACCCTAGCAAGTGAATATTTTACAGGCTAGCAGGAGCTGTACATATTCACTTATTCTGATAGACATTTGCCAGGAGGCAGGACACAGGAAATAGTGTAAATCTTGTCATTTTCTGGTGTGTCACATCCTTTCTTTCATGGTCCATTAATCCCCTCGGCTCCACAGAGCCAGAGGCAAAGGAAGGCTAAAACTGATCAAGTGTGTAGCCTGATCTCTTTTGCTTTAGGTGGAAACTACGCACACTCTGGGTGTCATTCACTAATTGCACCAAAAATGAAACTGACTCCCTCTGTATGAGATAATTACTGATCCAATAGACCTAGGTTCAGCCTCACAAAATTACAAGAAATCTTCTAGAAAACAATGGCAAGAAAACCAGTCAATGGAGGAACTGTCACTTAACAGGATTCTTTCTTGGGACTGGAGACACTGACTTTGGAAAGGTGAAATATTCATTTTAGCTAATCACTTCAAAAATAAATTTACTTAAATTAATAATAAAATAAAATAATTAATAATTATTTTATTATTTAATAATAAAATAAATAAAATTACTTAGCTGCTCTTTGTATTGGCCACTTAAAGCCTGAAATTACTGCTTCACTCTAAAAAGTCTGATGTTTTTAGCTTCTAAAAAGAACCCCCAATCTAAAGTAGATTAACAGTCAGCCTGTGTGTTTCTGTGATTAATTTGGTAGTCCAAGGTCCCAGTGAAAGAATACTGAAGACAATATCAAAGTTATATTAACTTTGGTAGAATTTGGTAGAATTTGGAGCAAACAGTAAATGAGCATTGATTTATTTCTGCAAGAAAACAAGCAGCAGATGCATACATTCCAAAGTATCATGACTCCAGACAGACCTGGATACTTGCTGTCCTTCAAATGAGTGCTCAATCCAACATCCACGGTAGTGGAAATCTTTCCATGTATTTCCTGAAGGGCTAGGCTACATCCTTAAAAATACAGTGAAGCAATTTCTTTTTTTTTTTAATACCTTTTAGCAAATTACTTCCCATCACTCTACCATACAGATTTAAGGGTATCAATGTCAAGCAAGAAACTGGCATTTTCAGTTCATGCAACAAAACAAAGAACCTAACTTTTGCCAGACAAATTTGAGTACAACCAAGACAACTGACAAATCAAACTTGTAAGATAAAATTACTTTTGTCTGGTTTTAGAGACACAAATTGATGGAATTTGTCATAATTGCAGGAAACGCAGACTGACAAAAGTGTACAATAGGTTAAAAGCTATTTGCTGCACTGCTTCATCAGAGAACCTTTTGAAAAATTCTTCATATAATCTAGTTTGAATGTGAAAGAAACCCAGGAAAACTGTCTCTATCTCAACAAAGCTATTCCAAACATTTGCCCCAGACCTCAGGGCAGAGTTAAATAAGCTGCTTCTCCTCTTTTTCTTAACAGGAGCAAGCAGGTATTTTGTTCAGTGAAAGAATAACACAACTGAAATGGAATTTTAAATTTTTTTTCAATAATTAGTATTGTCAGTTTCATGCACATAATAATTTCTATCAAATGACCCTGTACATCATATCTGGTTGAAAATTTAGAAGTATATTTATCAGATCCATACTCCTTTTCTCTCTTTCAAATTTGCTTTTCCACTGGAATATCCCAGTTAAGGTTTTCTGGCATATTCTTTCTTTATTAACAACCTATGAGTGCTAGTTTCTTTTGTTTTGTAGGTTTTGATTTTTTTAGTATATAACCCTAAGTCATTTCTTCACATAACTTTAGATCTGGCTTTATGAGAAAAATGAGAAATGAGACTTGAAGTAAAGCTCCAGATGGAAGCATTACTGATCACTACAATGACAGAAATGCATTTGCAAATTCGGAGTTTAAATAAAAATCATCTCTGATGTTCTCAATTCTTCCTCTGTAATGTATGTGAGAACAACATTCTCATGTACAATATGTAATTTAATTTCAGAGCCAACAAGCTCCAAAAGATTCTAATCTGAACACTGTTCTTCAAAACTGACAAGGTCATATTGTTCTGTTCAGAAATGAGTGCTTCAGCAGGAGAAAATTAGTATGGGCAGATCAGTCTCAATCCAGCAAATACTTGAGAAAAAAATAATTGTACATCTAAATTTTAGAATACAAAGACTTGTCCACCCTTAGTACAATAGACTAAATAACACCATAGAAAAATTATCACTTCACTCTTGCAGGGAAAATAGAATAGTCCTGTGAAATACATGATAATGAGGTGAATTTTCATTTCCATCCAAATACATTAATAGTGCATTCCTCAAAACATACAAAGGACTTAAGTGTATTAGACAGTGTTAAATTATATACAGAACTCCCATAAAATGCCTGTCAATGTAAGGCTCATATCTCAAGCTCCATTTTAAGAACTCCTAAAGGTTAATCATATAAGTTAATGCAATAAAACTGGATTAGGAAACGGCAGTGTTTGCTGGAGAACACTTTAGTCAGCGTCTGTTGGTTGCACTGGAAATATTTCATACATTCTGCAACACAGACAAATGTCAAGACTCAGACATATGGCCCAAAAAATTGTTCGTTACATAGAACAGCTCTAGCTAAGAAACATGAACCCTCAGAATGCTGGAAAAAAAGGCTTCTAAAAACCAATTTACGTGTTTTATATGTATTAACATGTTAATCTTTATTCTAGTTTCAAAACTCTTGAAAAAATAGATTTCAGTAAGAAAGTCTTAAAGTTGATCAACTGCCATTAAAAAAATTACTCCTAGTGTTCTTTTTTATTTTAGCTTTCTTACAAGTTGAGGAAATATGGGATAGATAACTGGACACAAAAGTGGCTTCAAAACTAGATGAAATGTTGGGCTCTGAGGGTAATGATCAGAGCCACAAAGTCCAGCTGGATGTTCGTTATTAGTGTATCCCAGAGGAGGATTCTGAGGCCAACACTGCCTAATCTCTGCATGAATCATGTGTAAGATGGGTCAGAGTGTACCCTCAGCAAGTTGACTGATGATACAAAATTGAGAGGAGTAGTTGATAAAGTAGATTGTCCTTCAGGGGGACTGCAACAGGCTGGAGAAATGGGCTGGCAGTAACCTTCCGGCAGTTTCCCTCAATAGAGAGAAATGAGAAATCCTACTCTTGGGAAGGAATAATTCCAGGCTCCAGATCAGACTGAGTCAGACCAGCTGGAGCTTCTACCTCACCCAGAAAACTGGGGAAAAGGACTTATGAAAGGAAGATTTTCACCTGATGATGTGGATTGAGTCAGAGACCATTTACTTAAACATTACATCAACAAGACCATGGGCCCTGGTGGGAGTGCTGGCCGGTATAGAATCATAGAATACCCTGACTTGGAAAAGGCCAAAAAGTTAATGGAATTCCAGCGTGGGCCCTGCACAGGACTACCCCAAGAATCACACCATGTGCCTGATAGCAAATGTGTCATAGAATTTGGCAGGCTGGGTGCTGTGAACACTTCCCTGGGAAGACTGTTCCAGCACCATGACACCATTTCTAGGCCATTAATCATCTTTGAAAGGTCATGACCATCAGGAGAGATGCCTGAGGATTGGAAAAAATGTAAATGTCACCCCAATCTTCAAAAAGAGGAAGAAGAAAGGCACAGGGAGCTAGAGGCCATCAGTCTCACCTTCGTTCTTGAAAAGGTCATGTAATGGCACATCCTGGAGGTAATTTTAAGCATGTGGTAGAAAAAATTATCAGGAATATTCAGCATAGACTCACCAAAAGGAAATCACAAAATGGTCTAGGTTGGAAAAGGCATCCAAGGTCATCAAGCCCAAATTTGATTTTGATCACCCACCTTATTATGTAGACCATGGCACTAAGTGCCACAGCCAGTTGCTGCCTGTACAACTCCAGGGATCTTGACTCCACAACCTCCCTGAACAGCTTGTTCTAATTGTTAACAACCTTTTTCATGAATCATGGAAATCATGCTGAACCAACCTGATTGCATTCTATGAAGGAACAGCTGACTAAATTGATAAGAGGAGAGCAGTCAATGATGTCTTCCTGGATTTCAGCAAGCCTTTCAACCCTGTCTCCCATGATATCTTCATAGGCAAGGTGAGGAAGTGCAGGCTGGATGAGTGGAGTGTGAGGTGGATGGAGAAATGACTGAGTAGAGGGTTGTTGAGGGTTGTGATCAGTGGTACAAGTCAGAAGTGGCACAAGAGTCTAGTTGGAGACCTGTCACTGGTGATGTCTCCTTAGCTTCATACTGAGCCCAGCATCGTTTAACTTATGCATCAATGACCTGGGGACAGGGCAGATGCCTCCTTAGCAAATTCACTGATGACACAAAGTTGGGAGGAGTAGCAAAAACTGTCTGAGTGTGATCCTGAATGGCCCGATCACAGTGACCCAGCTTCAGCAGGGGCTGGACTATGCAATGACCAGTACCATCTACATTCTCAGCCATTCTGTGAATGTGCAGTTCTGCTCTAATTCTCTGAGCATTCACAGACAGAATTTGTATTTTAGGTCCTTACATGGCATTTGATGAAAGTCAAGCCCAAAATACTATTACCTAGACATGTTTTTATTAACTTAACTGCATAGTCATGTAAAGGTCTATGAAAAATTCTAGGGTTTAGTCTTCCCCTACTGTAAGCTGTAAAGACACGCCTCAGATTTAGACTCCACAAGGATTTACTTGTGTAGGCATCCTTTTTGATAGAAACAGGTCTGTGGATGGAATGAACTCATACAGGGACTTTTGAGTATGGCTGGGAGAGGAGCAGCCTAACTTAGCAATGATCTTGAAACAGCAAAACTTTTCTGAAGTAGGCAGAATTCTGGGTCACATTCCTACTTTTCTTACTGTTCTGTTGGATGATGTCTACGTGAATGGTGGCAACCATAGATTTTTTTTTATCCCTCAGCAAGTCAGACAAATACATTTAGGAGAAAGATAAATGGGACAAGTATATACTGAAGTTCTGCATAGAGTATTAAGGATGTCTGTTTAAGAAATCATGGCGGGATAACTATGAGTAATGACAAAGTATTTGCAGATCCCTAAAAAAAACAGTGCAGATATTAAATATTAAGCATAATGCTCCTTTGGTATATTTATGTGTAACTAGTATTTGACTTTGCCTGTGTTCTGCATTACCTTCAGGTGTTTTAATTCCACTTCAGTTGTCAGCAGCAACTTTTTTTTAGAAGAATACATCAAAAACCCCGTAAAAACTCAGTAAGAATTATACATCTATTTGCTTTCGGGATTTATGGAAAGACTTCTAGCCTTCATTAGCAAAATCAGTTCTCCAAGGCAGATCTTAAACCAAAATAAACTGACTATTTGTGCAATTTCTGTCAGGGAGTTAAACACACAATATTTTATGCTAAGAGCCATTCCTACCTCAGTTCATGAATTTAACAGTTTTGCTAATATTTCTGCTTTGAAATCTGACATTGTCACATATTCTTGTGGAGTCTAATTAATACTGCTTTAGTAGAAGACTTTACAAGATTCCATTTAATGATGAATTGCAAAATGAAGAACATTTTCAGAGTGAAGATATTGTTAATTTTTCAGAGATACATTTGGTTCCTGTCCTTTGAGAACACCCCTCCTGCCTTTTGAAATACCCACAAAATTTGTCAGCAGAGTGGACAATCTTTTCTTCTTTTTATCAAGACAGAGTGATGAGTATTTTAAGATCTCTGCTTTTATTTTTATCCAACTGAGTTTTAGAGCTTTGTAAAATCACAGAATCATGGAATCAAAGAATCATATAGGTTGGAAAAGGCCTCTGAGATCATCCAGTCCAACCTGTGGTCCGACCTCCAATCTAATCACCACCTTGTCAACTAGATCATGGCACTAAGTCCCAGGTCCAGTCATTTCTTGACCACCTCCAGGGACAGTGACACCCTACCTCCCTAAACATTCCAATATTTAAGAACTCTTTCAGTAAAGCAATTCTTTCAGATGACCAAACTGAACCTCCCCTGGCACAGCTGGTGGTTATGTCCTCTCATCCTTCCTACAACTTCCTTTCAGGTAATTGTAATGAGCAAGTTGTAGATGAACCTGTGCAAACAGTTTCAAAGCTTTTTTTGGGAGGAGGCAAGTAAAAGAAGCAGTAATTATTAAGCCAGGATCTCATATCTCCAGGAAAAAAAAAAGAAGAAAATAAAAATATTTGTGATAAATCTCTACTGTGCTTTAACTTACCACATCACAAATATGTGGGAAGGAAAGAAAGTACCACAGTCTACTAAATAAGCAATTGTACAATGATATAATAGCCTATGAAGACTGTAGCAAAGCATCAATGTAAGTACACTGGCTATATACATTGTACTATACTAATTAATTTGCAGGATGTAAAGTTCATCAAGTACTAAAAGTAAGCAGGAGAAAATTATAAAATGGAGTAATAGAATTGTTACAATTTAGAAGATTTCTGGGAGAAAGAAATGCTACCAATTCTTAAAAAAAAAAAAAAAACCAAAAAACAAACACTCCACAAACTAAACCAAACAAAACAACTATTTCCCTGTCAGCCTACACAGGTTTTAAAATTAGGATTTTTTTCAGAAAGAAATATGTATCTATGTCCAGGTAACATTCCCCATGTGGGGGGAATTTATCTTCTGCAAGCACTATTTGTTACACAGCTCATAACTGAACATGACAGTTAAATATACCAGAAGCAATGGATCTGAAAGATATAAGTAGGAACTGAAAGTATAAAATAGAGACAAGCAACAAGATTTGTTTTCCACATGGGGATAATTTTCCATATTGAAGGAATTTCTCTATTAGGGAAAATCTTTTGTCTGCATGAAGAAGATGTTTACAGTGTACTCTCTAATATTTGAAGACTGAAAATTTGGCACAGTGCTTCCAGACCAAAACCACATGTTCTCCAAAGACAGACGATCAGCTACTACTCAGTTTGAACAGAATAATGTCAGTGTTTTCTTTTTCTGTCCATCTTTTATGCCTGTTTGAATCCCTGTTCCTTGAGAAGTCAGTGTTCAAAAAATAAGGTGCTGCTTCAGTGCTGTAACACAATAAGACACAGAGAGTAAAGAAGTAATGAATGAAAGTGCCTCCATCAGTGGAAGCAAATGGAACCCAGATGATCTGACTTCATCAGCCATCAGGACAAGGCTGATGTGTAATTGCTACAATTTTGTAGCTAAGCAATAAATATCTGGCAAGACACAAGAGACAGCAAAATATCTTTTTACTGGTCTGCTTTACAAGTAATCTTGTAAGATGTAATGATCTTCTGTTAGTAAAAATGACTTTGCAAACTTTAAGTTGTGATCCGAACTTTATGTCATAACTTTAAGTTATGGTCCAAACTTCAGGCTAGGAGCAAGGAAAGGAATTCATTGTAATCAAGATATAAAAGAAAGCAATATTTAAATAGATTGAAGATCTTTTTGGATTAAAGGCATCAGCAGAAATAAAGGCCTGAGATAGTAGGAGAGACACAAGAACTTAGAAAAGGAAGGAACACTTAATTTGAGACCAGAGTTGTTTGTCTCAAATAATGCAGCAAGTTTTTCTCAGAAATAATCCCAGAATCACACACTATTACAGTCTATACACCAAGGCCTTTGGAAAGAGAAAAGCCAGCTCTTTGGTCGCATGACATGCAGGTTAAAACCAAAAGATCTTAGTGACTATTGGTGTTTGAGTCAGGAATAAAGAAACACAAAGGACAAGAACAAACTATTGTGGCAACTTTACAACTTCCATGAAGAAATCATTAAAACAGCATAAATTCATTTCTCTCAGCAGTACTGAGGGACAAAATTTGACAGTAAAAACAAAACCCCAAATTTGCAGAGGCTTGGCGTTCATAAGCTGGGTGGTAAGTATGTTATTCCAAAAGCTCTCTGTGGCTGCTGTGTTTCCACGGTTTCTTATGCCCTGTTCCAGAGAACAAAACATCATCGCTGATACACACTGCAAACCAAATGCTAAAAAGGACTGAGATGTTAAATATTAGTCTTCTCTTGGTTATCAGTTTTGTGCAAGTGGTGTAAAGTTATATTGTCAACACCTGTGTGCAGTGTATGCTTTTCTCAGATGTATTCTGCTTAATAGACAGGGTGAATAATGGTTAATGATCTGCCCTCTCTTCACACTCAATATATATGGAATAGGAGATATTCTGAACAGATACTGATGATATATATTCAGAGAAACACACACTATTAGTGTGATAGCCATATTAAGGAAAGTATATGTGAAAGAAACTGTGTGAAAGACAGTACCTACCAGAGAGACTAAAATCTATAGAGACAAAGGAGTAGGAGAGAGAAATTACTGTCTCTGGATGTCAAAGAAGTAACGGTAGGTTAAAGTGATCATCAAGACAGTATAACCAAAAATTAACACATCTATTTTTGTTCTGTTTTGTCTGAGTTTCAGAGTCTGATATGAGTGTCCCAAACCAAGTTCATGCCTAATAACTAGTAAGGCGTTGTGTTTCAGGTCTGTGCTGAAAACAATCCTTTTTAGCACCTGGTGTGGGGCTCATGGATTGAAGATGATGTGTTTGGTTGGGCTGTGCTCAGTTGAATTTATGTCTGTTACTGCTGTTTAGCAGAAAATCAGCAAGCTCCTGTGCTTGCCATGGGGCTCACTTGCCTGGCAGTACACTGGAGTCTCCTGCTTGTTAGCAGCTGCTTTCTGCTTTCTCTTCTGGCTGCAGTGCTGTGCTGCTGATCACCTCCCTGTGCTGTGCCTGGGAACACTCTGATAACAGCCACGGCAGTGAGCCTGGGCTGGCAGGTGGCCAGGGCATCGCTGCTCTGCCTCTGCTGCGGTACCTGTGCTGCTGTGCCTGTGCTGCTGTACCTGTGCTGCTGTGCCTCTGCTGCTGTACCTGTGCTGCTGTACCTGTGCTGTTGTGCTGAACACACTGCCACTCCAGTGTGAATTTCTGTTGAAGGGACTGTGACCTGTGGGTGGGTCCACAGTGGAGCAGGGCATCCCAAAACACAAGTCCATGCTAGAGCAGGTACACCTCAAAGCATCAGTGACCATGATTGTGTCCGTGTGGCAGCAGGCATAGCTTTGAATTGATTCTGGCTCAATGCTAAGTCCATGCTGAAGAAGGGACACCTCAAAACACCTGTGGCTATGGATGTCCATGCTGAATCAGGTACACCTGAAGCATCAGTGGTTGTACATGAGGGTACACTGGACCACTTCAAAGTGTGTGGCAATGGACAAGTCCACAAAAGAGCAGGTACAAGCCTGGAGGGAGTGCAACCAGGAATAATTCCATGTTGGAGCAGGTGTATCTCTGAAGACATTGTGGACTTTGGAGAAAGCCATGTGGAGCACCTCGGAGTGACTGTGGCTGTGATCAGCCTGAAGAGACTGTGGCTCATACATAAGGCTCCACTTGGAGAACGTACACCCCTAGGGGACTGTAGTCTGTGGATAAAACCAAACCAGAAAAGGGGCAAGGAGAGGAGTTCATTACAGTGTTAAACTGAGTGGTCTGATCCAAATGGATCAGGGGTGATTTTGATGAAAACACCTTTAAATTGTTGTAATTTAGGATTGGAGTTGCATGCTATGGGGATTGCCATAGCTGGCATCCCTTGTTTGTAGCCAGGCTAGGAACAAAAGGAAGAGTTTCCTGCAATGTTAAATGATGTTCTGGTCCAAAGGCACCAGGGGGGAGATAGTAGTGTATATACCTCTAAATTATTACAACCCATTTTTTGGCTTACATGTTATATGAATTACTATAATAGGAATGATGTGAACAAATGGAGGAGAAGCCTTACAAGAACCAGTGCAAGTGCAGAAGGAACCTCACCTGAGCTGCCTTTGGTGCCCAGTAAGACTGCTTGACATGACCTCTTCTGTCCTGCGAGACCAATATAAGAGATGGAGGCTGAAGTCATGGACTAAAGTAACTCAATGGACATTTTGTGGACACATATGGACATTTATGGACATTTTACTGATATTTCATGGGGATGGTTCACAGACTAAGGGAATGATATGTGTATTCTAGCAAAGAATGGGAAAGGGGGAGTGGTGATTATTGGATAGTGTGAGATACGATGATTTAAATGGTATAAAATAAGGTGTGCAGAATGCTTTGGTTTTGGCTGAGAGGGAGTTATTTTTCTCCATAGTAGCTGGTATGGATATATGGTTTTCATTTGTGCTGGAAACAGTGTTGATAACACAGGATGGTTTCATTATTGCTGAGCATGGATTAAACAGAGCCAAGGCCTTTTCTGCTTCTCACCACAGCCCAGCAGTGAAGAGACTGAGGGTGCACAAGATATTGGGAAGGCACACATGAGAGACAGCTGACCTCAACTGACCCAAGAGATATCACAGAACGATAGAATCATTAAGGTTGGAAAAGACCTCCAAGATCGAGTTCAAACATTAACCTTACATGTCTGTGTTCACTACTGAAGCACATCCCAGATCTCACATATGCACGTTGTTTTTAACACTTCCAGGGATGGCAATTCCACCACTTCCCTGGGCAGCATGCCCCAATTCCTGGCCATCATTTCAGTGAAGAATAAGTAGGCCCAAGGGAGATTATCTCTCGTGTTTGTGGTCACCATTAGTACCACTCTAGAACACAAATATGCTGTTAGCATACTGCTATGACTGTCAATACTGTAGGCTTTGGAAGCATGTACATACTCTAAGCTCTTTAACATTCTTTCATGTTTCACTTCTTTCCTATATAATTTATCCATCCAATTTTTGTCAGTAATATTAAAGGCATTTTTTTTCCCTTACAGAATAAAAACCCTTTTCTTTTTTAACAGAGGAGTTAAATTTTCTGATCTTTGCATGTTTATCTTACTTTCTCTTAGCAACTTACATCTGTTTAATATAATCTTTAGTCATTCATGCTGCAGTTCATCAGCAAAGCCTTTGGTTCTCACGAGCATTCAATATTAATAGCTTTGTACTTTCAAAACAAGGCATGTGTATGACTGCATAGGTTATAGAAAACCACTGCAATGCAATTAGAAGGACAGCGACTACAACTCTGGTTGAACAGAAAGAGCAAGGAAGATTGAAGATATAAATAGATGTTCCAAAGAGCAAGTAGTCATTTATTTAAAAAGATAATTGCATGTGTTCCCTTTCTGTTCAATGCACTCAAACTCTAAGGCAAGATAAATGTTTTAAGTACTGTTTTTTGGCGAATAATAAGGAATCACATCTAAAGTCATTGTGACTGTGCCCCGGGGAGAAAGCAATATTTTATCAAATCCAGTCTGATATCTTGCAGCAATTTTCAACTTTTGTGCTTTTGTTTACATTCTTACATCAATCCTTTTTCTCACAAAAATTTAAATAACCTTACCTTTGTTTTCTCCACTGGTAGTTATTCATCAGTAAGATTATCTGAGACACAGTTCTGAGGGTATATAGCACATATTCCTATTTCAAAGCAAAATGCTCTTTGAGGTTTTAACAGTGTAAATGAGTCAGCAAAAAAACTTCTGCTGACTACTCCAGGCTTTAGGACAGCAATGCTGTGTTTTTGCAGGTAAAAGGTACATATCTCTGAATACTTGAATTGTTATCTTGTCACAAAGGGAATTCCAAATACATGCCAGGAGATCAAGAAGTGGAAAATCTGGGAAACCACTTAAGATAATCTACAAAATTTGGAGTGAAAAAAATCATCCACTTCACATGTAAGGCTGAACAATACATGCAAAATCCTAAGTGCACAGCTTTCATAATTAAACCTAAAAATAGATAAAATTTTATTAATGCAAATTATTAATCTAGTAGGAATAAAGAAAGGAAGAAGGTGAGTGTATAGGTTTTGGTTTTGTTATGGATTTTCAAAAATATATTTTCCTTTTATCCTCCTGGTTTTGATCAGAAATATTTTGGAATTTCAATGAATTATGTATTCTGTTTCTCTTCAGTCTGTTTGTCACCAAATGGACCTGGGCACAAAAGTGGTTCCATAGGCAACCAGTGGAAACTATTCCTTCAAAACAAAAAACTGAACATATCACATAGGCGAAAGAAAAGGGAAATAATAGCAAACTTAACTCCCCCACGTAACTAATCTGCCTGAACACATAAAGGACTATTCATCTGAAATTAGAATGGCACTCCACATAGCAAGAAGAAACAAAACCCACCAAAAAATCAGTAAGGTATTTTTGTGCCTGTGGGGCCAAGAAACAGTGTACTAAATGAGAACTAAGCCTTGAAACCAAAGGCTACAGCCTAAGGAAAAACTAAGTAGAAAATATAAAAAAACTTGCTGAAAGGAAAAGGTAATAATTTTGCCAAAAAGTACAGGCAAACTCATATGTGATATGGGCTCTCCATATGGGAAGAGTCTAGCTTTTCAATTGGTCACACAACAATTCCCATTTCTGGTGAGTCTCTGCAGCTTACACTGTTGTTCTTCTCCAGGAAGAAACTCCTTATTCTAGGTGAAAAATGTCAGGAAAATACTGAAGAGGCTACTGCAAAACTGTGCCAATATTCCTAGTGATTTCTGTGTTTCTTCAGATCCTTGCAGGAATGTGGTCCAGATCCTTCCATTCCTGCAGCTCAATTTACTTTTTCAGTCAACATGCTGTCTTAGTTAAGCAGGATTTGAAACAGCTGCTCTTTAACAACCTTGATTCTGTAGCCCAAGAGACCAAGGCCTGAGACCCAGCAAAAAGTAACTGTCTGACCTGAACAAATCTGTATATATCAGATTATAAAATCTATTTGACTTTTTTTAATGTGTGCCTATAAACACTTACTCAAGTAATTTTGCCCACTGTGAGCCTGAAAATCAGCTCTATCAGCCTATGCTGGCACGCTTCTAAAGCCCAACTGAACTTCACACTCACACAAGGTTTTCACACCATCCACATTGTCAGAAATGACAATTAGGCACTATTAAAGATCAAGACACTGAGTTTTCCTAAAAACATTAACCTAAATGGCATTTCCTAAAAAAATTAATGTAAAAATCCCCCAAAACCCCAAACCAAACAGTTTTCCTAAAAACATTGCCTTTTTATCATTCTGCCGCCTAGTAGCACATTTCCTGGTAGCGACTAGTTATCTTCTAAATCTGCATGAATTTTTAATATGTACAGAAGTAATGTGGAGGCTAGAGGAAAAAACGCTGGATGAACATAGAGGAGTAATGTAGAACAGTACAATATTAAGCACAAACTCTACATTTATGAAATATTTCAAGACACATACGGATCTAGAATTCTCAAATTAAAAGGAAGGATAAAGAAAATATGTAAACATTGTAGACCAGCAGCTTATTAACCAATTTTCAGAAGTTTAAAAGAACACCTATTAATAATCCTTTCTACAATGCGAAACAGATGAAGTATTTCATTTGGACAGATTGTTTCTTTCTCTAGTTTAAATTGATTTTTACCTACTTGTAAAAATATTTTTCTTTGAAGCTATTAAAATGGATCCATTACTCCTGTCAGTATGACTCTAATCAGATGTAGAATTAAAGAAATTAGTTACTTTTTCATATTTCTGTTTGATTGTTTGTTGTCAGGGTTTTTTTCCCCAGAATTATATTTGAACAACCAGTCACTCATTTTCATGAATGTCAGTTTTGTGTTTAAGTCAAGGCTCTCCCATATTATTTCTCCCATATAATATTTTAATTTTTAAGAATCACTGTTGTGGGTAAACCCCACCGGGCATCTAAGCACTCCAAAGCCACTCAGTCATGTCTCCCTGTATACCCAATAGGTTAAGGAAAAGGAAAGGAAGAATACCAGAAATTCAATATAAAATAAACAAAATAGCATATTATGAAGGAAAGAAATTCTATGTTACAAAGAAAATTCTGTGATGAAGAAAAATAGTTCTATTCTGACCAGGTCCAGCACAGTGTTATAATCAGGCATTAAGTTATTAATTCCTCTGCCTCACCTTGCATGATGGAGAAAAGATTTCTCTGGTGCAGGACAAATGTTAACTCTGTGTGAAATTTTAGAGGCTTAAAGAAAATACAACAGTCTCAATAAAAATATATTGCACAAAAAAAGTTATTGAATAAAAGATACATTCTTTTTCCTACTTCCTAGTTTAGCGTATATTTAATGACACCATATGGTAGGGAGCATCACTGTGATGATTTGGGGTCAGCTCCTCAGTTGTGTCCCCTCCCAACCTCCAGTGTCCTTTCCAGCCTGTTCATTGTGGGTGCAGAGTGTGGAACAATACAATCTCAACACTGTGCATGCACAATTTACCAATAAGAAATACTTCATTGTGTTACAAGCACTGTTTCAGTCACAAACAAAAACCACAGCACCAAACAGGCTGCTAGAGAGAAAATTAGCTCCATCTCAGCCAGGCATGGCAGAGTATCAAAGGAAAAATAAAACCTTAGAAGGAAAAACCCACATGATTATATACTCTTGTGTACTTAAGATGATACATCCATATCAAAGTGCCCTTGACATTTAAAGACATTACTCTGAAACAGGGATTAATTTTGCTGGTTCTGCTATAAACATTATAGCAATGAGTTGCCCCTAGCAACCATGTGTCTTCTAGGTCTTCATCTCAATAATGCAGTACAAAGAAAGAAAAACATCAGTGTTACAAAGCCACATCTTCATTAAGAGGGACGACTGTCACTGAATTTGTTTTAAACTTGCAGTGACTTTCCTTCCACAGTGTTGTTTATGTGTAACTTTATGCCTTTTGACGTAAAAAAACCCCAAAAATTTGCACCACTAAGACTTCAGTCCTAAATAATTGTTATCATTAAAAACAGGGGGAAACATATTAATTGAAAATTGATAATGCAATTATCATCATTTAAACCCATTCATCACCAGGTAGTCTACATGTCTTGTACCATGAAGATTTTTTTCAAGTGAGAAACAACATCCTCAATACATTCAGGGGGTGATATTCAAATTAGGGTAAATGTTTTGTGGTTTTAGGTCTCATACGGAATTATAGATGCTATGATAATAAGTCTTTCTCTTTTTCCTTTTTTTTTCCAAGTTAATAAAAAGGTCACTATCATAGAGACCTTCAGTATCTTTGCACAGCTAAGGTCCTCAGAAAAAAAACAGACAAGAAGTCTGTAGAAAAAAAATAAAAATCAGAGTACTGAGCATAGTTCTGTTTCCAAGTACTTTCTTTTAGCTATCACAAATTTTGTCAGCCTTAGAGTGTTTGTTATGGCAAATGCTTGGAGCTGGGTGAACTTAAATTGCTCCAATGAATGATTCCATCACAAGAAGGCATAGGTACATCATTAAACTCACATAGAAAAATAATTACAGGTAGAATAGTCCATTCAGAAACTAACCCTGGACATTTCCAAATAAGGGTTTGGTTCTTAGTAGTAATTTCTAAATTATTGTATAATTGTATTTCAAAGAGAAATTTTAGAATATTAAGGTTTTTATATAATTTTGGATGAGGGGGTGACCATCTTGATTCAAATAAATCCAGCAGTGCTTTCATGGCTAAAAAGCTATAATTTCCATAAGTTTTAAACCAGCAGCAAAACCTTGAACAGAACAGTGTCCATGAGAAAAGCCTGTTTCATACAGTGCAATGCCTTTGCAAGCCTGCATAACATTAAAATCAAAAGTATTCTTAGTACTTCAGATTTACAGTATGATTAAATAATACTCAAACCTGAATATTAATAATACATGAGAAATCTTGGAGCTGTATGGGATTTTCTTCTTTGAAGTATATTTATATGTGCTGTCTCTACAGTAGCTGTGAAATACTGAAGTTTCTCAGTGGGTAACATATCCTTTTAGGATCTGAAAAAGAGGCATTTCAGACGCTGGATTTTTGGTGGGTTTTCTTCCTTCTTTATATTGACGTTTGTGCTCACGAAAGATACCTATTTCTTTTCAAATGCAGGTAAAGTCTAATGGCAACTCTACCGAATACCTGTTTCTTGACATATGCTGGTCAGTAAAGTTCAGAACATGGGGCATCCAGAAACAACTTCTCAGACACTCTGATTGCAAATCTGACTCAGCAAAACAAAGCAAAATCAACCTGCATGCAAGACACTAAGGCAACAAATCTCAGCACAGATGTATAACCTTTCAACCTTATGCCATCAAACAAATTAGGGCAATATAATAATCCCAACACAGAGAAATGCTTTTTGTTGTATGATTGATGTGAACAAAACAAACATATATTGGACAACTTTAACACGATGGATTTTTTTTTCTATTAACCACTGTAGAGGTGAAAAAGTTAGATCTCTTAAAATTGACAAGATCTTGGACTGAGACACCCATACTGCAGTAACACCATTATGTCACTATTCAATAGAATAGCACAGAATCTTTGATCACTTCTAACTCTGCCTTTGAGTGCATTCTGTATTTATGAAATGTGGTTTGCTCACACAGAAAAAAATAGTTCAAAAATATATCCTGAATAATAAAAAAACCCCCATCATTTACCAAAACTGTCACACAGCTGCTGCTTTTATTCCCATTACAATCCCATTATTTCTGTAGATTTTCCTAAACATTTTGAGTTGTTTCCTTCCAAGGGAAGACTAATGCTTTTAAAGTATACCTTATGTTCAGGAAATGATCTAAAAAAAGGCAGATACAAATTATAAAAATAATACCATTTTTTCTGTCTATCAGCACAGGAAAGCTTGTGTCAAACATTTCTCCACTAAGGGAGGGTTTGTTAATTTATTAACAACCCACCAAGCAAACCATACTTTTTCTGTGAGTATATTATTCCCATCTGCCTCCAAACAGAATCACATTAAACAAATAAATTTTTCTAAATCATAATTTTCAGATATGTTATTCTTTTTCATTACAGCTAAAGTGTCAGCAATATAGATAGGCTGTGATATATGAGATATGTATGGAAGCTGTGGTGATCAGTTGCAGAAGAAAGTTGCAGAAAAATGCTAAAAGAAAACAGAAGACCAAACAAATTAAATAAAATCCCTAAAAATCCAGAAGTGTCTTGCTGACTCTGAACATGCCTTTTACAGTAAGCATATTGCTAGGGTCTGTTTATTAAAATGATTTCAAAATCCCTCAGCCAAAATGAAGATGTAGAGGGGACCATGTGCCAATGACAATAGTATGGATTTTATTTTATTTTATTTTATTTTATTTTATTTTATTTTATTTTATTTTATTTTATTTTATAGTGAATATGAGGGAGAGGAAAGAGAAATAAATAGGAGAAAAGGTTCTTGGGTCGTTAGGGTTGGAGGGAGAGAGTAAGGTGGAGACAGATTAAATAGAAGGTATCACCACTCTGTAGATACTGATGGCATCCCATTGATCCTCTTCTTCTGGTTTTCCTGGTGGTGATGGTCCCCCCAAAAAGTATGGAATCCCACGGGTTAATAAACACTCAGGCCAGGGGCAATGTCCAGGCATGTCCCCCCGGGTGAAGGGGCAGTCTCTAGCAGCAGACTCTGTTGCATCAAGCACAGTCCTGTGGTGCAAGGCCTCTGGGGAGCACTTTGGGGGGTCTGTGATGGATTATGACTTTCTCTCTCAGTTGCCTCTCACGTGAAAGTCCCGTGGATGTGGCCTGTGGGGTTGGGGGTTCCACAGCTGGGCAGTTTGTGTAACAGAGGATGGATGGGTGTTTCTTTCCTCTGACCAGAGGTCACTCCCAAAACCTCCTCCCCCTTCCTGCCGTTTTGGGGTGAGGGAGTCTGTGCAAACCTGGCTGCTGTGGCCTGTGGTGTCCCCCACCCCAAATCCAGCCAGAGATGACTCTCAGTGCAGCTGCTGGGTTTTGTCTCTCTTGTGGATGCACTCCTTTCCCTCAGCCTTGTTTGTTTCTCCCTAGGCCTGAGGTGATTAAACAATAATATCTCGGCAGCTTAATTTACAGTCCAAAGTTGTAGTAATGGACTTCAGGGAGGCTTCTTTGGTTGTAGCTTCTTTATACAGTTTTGCTATAATGAACAAAACTTTATATCAATGTTTGAGGCATTAACTATTTCAGTCTCTGGCACATATAAACAAATAGAATGCACAAGGACCTGGATAAGACAAGACCAGCTGCAGTGACTCAGTCAAACAAGTTCAAAGTCCAAATAATGCTTTTGTCTCTCATTTGTTACAGTTTCTGTGATTTCAACTTTATGTTTTCACAATAGACTTGTACACTGAAAACCCTCTATGTTTAGTGTCTTTTACATATGTATACAAATAAATTTAATTTATTATCTCTAATGAGATTCATCACAGTCACAATTCATGAGTTACTAGAAGACTTACAGCCTAAGGACTCAGTTTTTTCCCAATGGGAAATAAAAAAGGAAAAGCTTGATTAACTGTTGACAGATTTTTCATTGTTTTTCAGATACCAATTTGAATAGCAATTTAAGAAATAATAAGAAAAAGAACTGATTCACATCACTATAGGGAAGGAAATCCATTCCTGAAATTTGGAGGTAAGCCATTTAGTGGTGAAAAGCAAACATTGGACTTTGGTTTTGTTTAAAAAAAAGGTATTTTAGGACTGTATATATTTTTTTAATTCTCTTTCTCCACTTTCTTTCCCTCTCTTTTCTCTTCTTCTCCAATCGTTTGTCCTAAATCTGTCCCAAGCACAGTCTTATTGATGATTTTTCCTGTATTACTCATCCACCAGAGTATCACTCACAATTTTCTATTTGCATTTCTAATTATTTTCAGGCTGATGTCTTTCTGTATTAAAAGAGTAGGGAACTGCAGGTGTTGATAATACCTAACTTGGTGTAATTCACGTTTTACTGCTCTGTAGAGGTTAGGGAACAGATGTTGAGAGTTGTTATGTTAGCCTAGGTACTTTATTCATTATTGTGCTTAATAAAAAAAGAACTATACTAAAATAATCTTCCATTTCTTTAGGGAGTAGTCAGTGCACTGGTATATCTTCTGCTAGTGAGAGATACACAGATGCTCACTGGAGACATGCAGCTCTATTTACTTTCAGTAAGAAGCATGATGTGTTTTACAGCACAAAAATCCACCACAAAATTGATGACTACTAGCACTTCTAATCTGTTATTGCACAATTTACTGGGACTTGATTAATTTCCTCCTGGACAGACCTGTTAAACTATTTCTATCCCAAGCTTCCTTTAAACAAATACTTGTAATCCTGTTGCTGTAACAATGTGGACATGTGGTGAATATTTAGCAATCATAAAATATATCTTGTCTGAAATCATAATGCTCTGGAAACTATTTCAAAAATACCAACTAATTTGTCTTCCCCCTGCCTGAATCTAACAGGGGTTTTTGATTTTTTTGTGCCATTGGAGAGATGGAAGTGGACAGGTTTTAATAGAAAGGTGCAAGAAGACCTGGTATCTGAGTCAGGATCAAAGTTTAGGAGTATTTGAAATATTTGTAACTACTGATGAAAAGTGATTCATATTAAGTTAATTTTCTTCTCTGGAGCAGCTGCACGAGTCACGGAGGATTTTCCTCTCCATGTGGCACTGATTGCACTGTGCAGAAAGTTTCCATACAAACACATGTGATGACCTGTGTGTATCCAAGCAGTTCATCTGCCTGTGAGCTTTGCATCCTGGTGCTCTTCAAAAAGCTCCAATAACAGATGCTAAGGAAATTTGATATCTCTAAAACTGTACAAAATATGACCATGTTATCCCCATGAAATAGCTGGGTATTCCAGTTAGTTTGTTTTGGCATTGCTACTACTCAAAATCTCTGGGTCCATGTGACTTTCTGCATGTGACTTTTCTTATCTTTCACATCCCAAAGACTAGGAGAGGGAGTATGTTGTGGGCAAGAGGGTTTAAATATAGCAGATAGTCCCATGCTGTCAGTGTCTAGTGGTTTCAACCAGCACAGTCTGGTTTCAACCAGCACAACCAGCAGTCCCTTGGGAATTTGTGCATAGCAGCAATAAAAACTTTGAATCTTGTTGATCAGAAATCTCATGCTGTGTAAAATACTACTCTTCAAAAGACCCTGGTCCTGTCCTCATGGCATAACACAGAAGAGAGAAATATTGGCAAGTCTGTAGGTCTTAAACACTTTTTAGTCTATTTCCTACTGAGTTTATCAAATGGTAAACTGTTGTACATGAAAAATTGTTTACTTTAAAGTCTCAGACACCGACTGAAATGCACCCTAAAAGCTCCAGAAGAACTTGATTCTGGTTTTAGGACTAATTTAGATAATAGTTTTCTATCTAGTTCCCATAACCTTGAGAAATTATTTCTTCAATAAATAACAAATTTAATTAATATTTTATAGAGCCTATGTTGCTGGGAAATAAATTGCTTTTAATGGGGTTTTCAGCCAAACCTCAAGCTGTTTTTGTTTCTGGGGACTGCTGACCCATATGTTCTTCATATCCAATTCCACCCCCATATCCCCACCCCCTTGTAAGTACCCATGAAAAGGAACAAATGCAAGGATTTATTTTCATCACCATTCATTCCATAACTGACACACCAACTACATTGCTTAGCATTGTTGGTGCTGCTTAAAACGTACAGTCCTCTTAAGTATAATGCTTAAAATACGTCTTCTCCTTCTGTATCATGTATTTTACGTGTACCTGCTTCATGTTGTATTCCTTTTAACAATTAATTCTCTCCCTACACAAGCACACACACATTATTGCACCACACAGCACACATTCTCCCTCAACTTCTGAAGTACAATCAGAATAGAAATCCCATAATTAATTTTTTTCTGAATGTAGCAAGCAAGCAAAGGATGTTTAGTGTTAAGTTTGTCTACATTGTATAATTCTGTGTCTGAGAGGATGAATTTTTTCTATTAGTGTTGCGCATAAGTTCCTCAATCAGAAAGAGAAGATAAATGAGGCAGCTGATTATTTTAAATTGGTACTAGAAGAGACACAGATAACTAAAAAACCTGACAAGGAAGAATCCTTTAATGAATGAGTCATCACCCCATAAATTCAAGGTGTGTAAAAGCCATTACTGACTGGGCTTGTCTACATGGTCCTTCCAGAGTGAACAGACGAAGCAGATGCAAATGTGAGTAACAGGATTCTATGGGGATGCCCGTGTGGACTACAGCCTGCTTTTCTGTAAAGACAAGAAAAAAGGCTAAGAGAGCTGGTGTATACTATAGTAATGACCACTCACAAGCATCTTTGAAAGGGCATTGTTGATCAGGGAAGATGCCTGACGTCTGCAAGAAAAGAAATGTCACCCCAGCCTTCAAAAATGGGAAGAGAAAGGACATAGAGCACTACTGACCTGTCAACCTCCTCTCAATCCCTGTAAAGGGGATGGAGTGCCTCATTCTGGAGGCCATCTTTATCCACAGAGATGGCAAGAGGATGATCAGTAGTCAAAATGGATTCAGTGAAGATAAATAATGCTTGACCAACCTGATTGCCTCCTGTGATGAAACAACTACCTGGATAGATGCAGGGAGAGCACAGTTGAGCTCGCAAGGTTCCATACTGGGCCCAGCATTTTTTTACCTTATCCGTCAATGATTTAGATGAAGGACAGAGTGACTCCTCAGCAATTTCACTGATGACACAAATCTGAGAAGAGTGGCAAAAGAGGTCTGCAGTCCTTCAGAAGGACCTCAATAGGCTGGAGAGGTGGGCAGAGAAGAACTGTCTGAAATTCAGCAAAGGAAAACGTAAAGTCCTGCAAATTAGGAGGAACATACCCAGGCAGCAGGACAGGCTAGGGATGACCTGCTGGAAAGCAGCTCTGCGGAGAAGTACCTGGGAGTCCTGGTGAATCACAAGCTGTCCATGAGCCAGCAGTGTGTACTGGGGGCCAAGAGGCCAGTTGGATCCTGGGATGTATTAGGAAGAGCATTGCCAGCAAGGCAAGGAAGGTGATCCTGCCCCTCTAACTCAGCTCTGGTGAGGCTGAATTTGGAGTTCTGTGTTCTGGGCTCCTCAGTACAACAGAGATATGGAACTCTCCATGTGAAGTGGCTCCAGTGGAGCACCACAATAATGGCTAAGGGACAGGAGCATTGCTCTTATTAGGAAAGGCTGAGAGAGCTGGGTCTGTTCATCTTTGAGAAGGGATGACTGAGAGGGGACCTGATCAATTATGCCTATAAGTATCTGAAAGGAGGGCATCAAAAGGATGGAGCCAAGCTCTTCTTGGTGATGCCAAGCAATAGGACAAAAGGTTACAGGCAGGAACAGATGCACAGAAATTTTCACCTGAACAGACTGTCTGGAGAGGTTGTGGACTCTCCCTCACTGGAGATATTCAACTGTCCATACCCAATCCTCATGTCATGAGCTCAGACCCCGACTGAGCAAAGCAGGGAGGTTGGACCAGATGACTCACTGTGGTCTATATGGTCTATCTGGTTCATCACTTCCAACCTGGCCCAATCTGTGACTCTGTGAAAGGAGCAATTACCAACTGGTGTTAGCTAAGCCATGTTCAATTTGCCATGTGTTGTCCTGGGTAGATTTGTCCCTAACTAGCCATAGAATGGAGGAACATGTATCTGCAAAGTCATGAATCAGACAAACACATTTTGATAATAATTATTAACCTTTGAAACAAAATATTGATTGCCAGGTCTTCTGAAAAAAAAAAAAAAAAAAAGGAACATCTCTGCTATTTTGTTTATTCTGGTTTTGCATTTTTGATAGTTCAGTATTCCTATGCCATCTTGTTTTCCCTCCACCATATATTTCTGACATAAAATCAGTCTTCAGTACAATTCTGCAAATAACTAAAGCAAGTCCAGAAGCTGCAATCAAAAGCCAAAACTCCACAGTATTCTTGTCATGAGTGGAAAAAAACATATCATTTCCTTATAAATAAAATGGAGTTATGGTTTGTCCTCTGCCTTCAGAGCTTCAGACTTGAATTTGTACTTATTTGCTCAAAGCTTAGACATCATTTCAGATTCCCATCTGCACCTAATATACCCTTCTATATGGTAACTTTTAGGAGCTTAAGTGCTGTGAGATGCAAGATAAAATTGCTTTTGACTCAAATCTGGCAAATCACTGAGGCGCTGAGGGTAATTAATTTTTAAAGTTTTCCAGTATTATTTTTGTAATTAACTGGAGGGTCCTGAGCCACTGCAGTGCCTTTGAAAAAGCTTGATTTTACCCTTCCCTGTAGGGGAGACATCATCCAGCCTTTGTCCTTCATTTTCTGTAATTAATAAGAAAGAAGATTGGTTATTGCCACATAGAAAATAGATTGATTTAAAGTAAGAAAAAGGTTGTTTAAATGAAGGGATGTCATTTTTCCTGAAGAATGATTAAACTGGTAGCCAGGGTTGTTACCCTAGCAGAACAGCAAGAAGTAGATAGAAGCATCCCAGTCACAGATTTGCCAGTGAAAGGAAAAGACAAATTGGTTTTTTCTGAGATTTGCACATTTTGTTGAGAGAGATGACACATTCACTGTTTTATTGATTTTCTTTGTCCATCTTCCAGGGTCTTTTCTTGACTGGCAGATAATACTCTCTCTTCATCCCTGAAAAGAAGTTATTTACTGCTCTGCTTGGTCACAAAAAAATTAAAAAAAAATCTCTTCACCAGTGAAGCAGCATCACTGGTGCAACAAAGAATATTAGTTTTAATAGGGGAAAAAAAGACCAACATGAGTATGACTCAGTGATTTGGAAAGAAAGGGTCCTATGTTCTCGTTCTCACTCTGCAAGTTATTAATATTTCTTTTACTTAACAATCATCACATGAAACAAAAGAATTGGAGAAATAGTTTTGCTGCCTGAATCTAGCAGTTTAAGTAAATAGTATTTTCAGTACAACATGGCCTCTAAAAATGAGATTATCAAGAAATATACTTCCCGTTAGTTAACGAATCCTACTGTAATATCTAGGATATTGATCAATGATTTTTGGAAAAAAGAATGCTGCAACAGTCTTCTTATAACAATTGTCATGACAGTTGGCATGTACCTTAAAAGTAAACAACGTCCGATGGTTCTTGGAAGACTTCTTCTGTTATATTAAAAAGGAAAAACAGTCAAACCACCAAATTGAAACTGGAGGAAGAGATAAGAAAAATTTAAGGACCAAGCCAAATGGTTTTCCTTTTTAACCAGATAGCATTTAACTAGTCTCAGAACAAATTACTTTTAAATTATTTGAATAGTTAGACTAGCAGTGTTCAGCTATCAACGCCAACTGTGTTGTTAGAGGCAGAATTTTAAATTTCTTTAATACAACACTAAAACAGAGATCTTCAGAAAATAAGTTAATAATTGGGTGCCTTTCTAGACTAGTATCTAGTCACTATATATTTCATAGTCTTCTGCTATACAAGAAATGAAATCTGATATTTATTAATTTAATAAATGTTAAATAATTAGATGTTAAATGTTAGATAAATGTTAATTAATCATTTATTAAAATTATAAATTAAAATTATACAACTACATAAAAGTCTCAGTGGTTTGTTTCAACATTATCTCTTAGTCTCAAAGTGACCCATGGTAACTTGCAATCCTCCAAAAGGCAGGATGAGGAAATATGTTTGACACTGAAGTTGCTTACCATAATGTAATCAGTTTAGACCCTTGTACACCCTTTCTTTGGGATTTCATATGTTGTATTGTAAATCTGGACTGCACCAAGAAGAGACAGTACAAATACTTAGAAAAGGCAATTTAAAAATACCAGTTTGTTGGTTACTGGGGAGCTTAAGAATGAAAACTTTATGGCTAAATGGAGCTCTTGTTACAAATGCTGCAATTCCCTTAAGTGGCCTTTGTAGTGTAATTGGCCCAATTGTCCAAGGTATTAGGACAACTTGCAAACATAGAGAAAGTCAAATGCTATTCATCCACCTTCATGAAATGGATTCAAAAGTCCTCAGAACAGCCAGATAATCCAGGAGGCTAAATTTAAATGCATAGTTTTTCTAAAGGGCACTGTCAAAACATAGGGAGTAGAGGAAAGAAAAATTGTAATGCGTTTGTAAAGAATAGTATGTGGGATTTCTTTAATCTTAAAATATGCTTAAAAAATATCATGATCTTCTTTTTAAACAAGAATGGTAAATACATATATATATAAAAAAAAAATTTGGCCTCAAGACAAAACTCAAGAAAAATGTCGTATTTGAGACATAATCAATAAGCCCATAATGTGTATATGTCTATATGTAAACACACACACACACACACATATATGTATATTTAAGTGTCTTATAAAATCATAGTAAAGAAATGGTTTCTGGTACAGTCTGAGACTTTTTTTCATAATTTCCTGTTCTTCGTTCATGCATTCTGTGTTCTCTGAGTGAATTCTGATCTACAGGAAGAAAAAAAACAGCTTCATTAGATGCAGCACAAATATTGAAGAGCAGAATCCTCTTGGTCCCCTTTCCTGACTCTGATCCCTGGAGCTGAGAGCACACTGCAGGTCTTCATCTTTCAGAGCTCTGCTGCTGGCTTTCCTGCTACAGGAAGTTCTGCTGTGCTGTGTCACATCACTGACAGGTGCCTTTGTCTAGTGGGTTTCAACTGCAGGCACTTCCACAGCACACTGAAAACCCTTGGCCATGACCTAGAGAGGTGACCTGAGAATAATTTCTTATTCTTCAAAGAGCCCCTTATCTTTGTGATTGTTTAGCTCAACTTATCAGCTATTATGGAAGCCAGAAGACAGTTTTGTTAAAGTACAGAAATGAGTTTTTTATTTTCCACTTCACTGCCAGGCATGAGGTAACCAAGGGAAGTGCAAATCGTGTGTCCCATTTGTTTCTCTCTTTCTGTGACGATCATCTGATGACACATGCATTCACTTTTCAGGACTGGAACATGGTCCCCAGTCTGTAAGTCCCTGAAATATGCTACAGGTTAAATTCAAACTGCATGTGTCAGAGTTTGAATGTCAAAAATCATCAACTTAGTGGTGAAGGCTTCTGCTGGTGCAGGTTTTTTGTGCCTTAGAGTTCTATTTCTGGTCTAGATACCATGGCCATGTGTTGGTTGCACAGCTGGATGGGATCGTTGTGCACACACCCTGCTTTCCATGCAAGGAAACTTAAGTGCTCAGTCAGTCAAAATGCCCACTCTTTTGGATAATGCAAAGGTCAGGATTGAATGATGCAAAACAAAGCACACACTGTACACATATTAAGCAGATTTGCCAGGTCTCTACAGAAAATATTACTTGATGGACCAGATCTGCTTCACAAATACCATTAAAACAATAGGATTTAGTCACTTACTCAGTGAAGACCCAAATATCTAGGCTGGTTTCAATGTGGGGTTAATAAATGTTAGCACACATTCTTTCCAGGAGACTACTACATCAACAATCCATGCAAATTCAATATTTAGATTCATACCCACAGAAAAATTTCATTACTAGAGAACAACTCTTTAAAACAATACTACTCAGTCTTTTGGTGGTCACAAAAAAGACTTCATGTATCAACAATTATCCTTCCCAAAAGTTCGGTGTGAACTGGAAATAAATGCAAAAAAGAAGAAAAAATTAATGCATATGCAAAGATGACAATATATAACATTTTCTGAAGATGGATATATGGTTACTTTGTTTGTTCTTTTGTTTTTTAAAAACACCCAGAAGCTTAACTGTGTCATTTTTAATCATAAGAACAGGCTACATTTTTGTACAAAACAGACTTTTCTAATACCTAAATAATAAATAATATTTTAATTACTTTCCCTTCTGGCTAACAAAAAATACTGGGGATATCTGTGGATTGTTTTTAAAAGTGAAGTGGTCCTTCAGGAACAAAAGTTTAAGAAACGCAACTCTAGAAAAGGACTTATTAACCGTGAAAGATTTTGAGAGGACAGAAATGTTGAAAAGTGCTATATTTTTCTGCAGTCTCCTCTATTCTGAGTATATAATTTGGCAAGAGACTTAACACTTTTCTTGAAACTGAAGGGCATACTGAATTACCTATTAATTTCCATTTAATCAACATAATTAATGTATTTATTAAATTAGTTTGAATTTAAACACTGCAATGGAAGAGTATGTTAATTAAATTTAATTAGAATATTCTTATCTGGTACAATAGTTCGTGCTCCTTTTCCCTTTATGTTTACATATTGAAAGCCTCTATTGTATGGTAGTAAGGAGTTTATAATTGCTGGACTACATTTCCCAGCTCCATTCACACATTTTTCTAGATGCAGCCCTGTTGATTCAAATGTAAAAAAGGTGTCTGTCTGTGTCTGGTAGGAGAGTGTAATCCAAGACCAGTGGGAGCTCTCAATCAAAAGTTAAAGGTTGCTCCAGGAGGTCCTACCTGACCCTGAGTGCAGAACCTGGCTAATATATGGACCAATGCTATTTTGGTCACATCCCTGAGTAAGGTTCTCTGGAAGGAGTACATGTAATTTTGGGGAGCCACGTGAGTGATGGACACCATGTCCTCAGACAAACCATCCTACATGGTTTTTCTTAAAAAATGCAGTGCTGGTGTTTCTCAAAATAAGAAAAGTAGCCAAAACCAAACCCAGAGTGTGACAAAGTGTTGTTTTGTATGCTTCCTGTAGCAAAACTCTCAGTGGTACCCAAAACAAGCATTTGATCTCTCTTGTATAAAATACTAATCTCTCCTCTGGATACAATTAAGCTGCTACAGAGCATTTTTATTTTGGGAAAAAAAATAATGAAACAAAAACACAGAGAAAAAGTTCAGTTCTCTCAGTTGGAAATCCTGAAATGACTGTAATACCATCCCACCTCTTTAGAAGCCTGAGCAGTGAGGAGTTGGTGCATTGCTATTCCTCAAACATCAATGAGAAAATCATGGAATCACACAGAATCTCTTTAGGTTAGAAAAGACCTCTGAGATCATCAAGTCCAACCTTAGACTGATCACCACCTCTTAAACTCATCCATGGCACTAGTGCCACATCCAGTATTTTTTTAAACACCTCCAGACATGGCTACTCCGCCACCTCCCCATACAGACAATTCCAAAGTTTAACAAATCTTTCCATGAAGAAATTTGTTCTGATGACCACTCAGGTGGGCTGATTAAAACAGAATGTGCCTGGAAAGGGGGCTGTACGAAGGTGTGGCAGGACCTTTCTGGAGCTAGTTTTCCTGTTCAGGTCCATGGTGAACATACAATGCAAGGGCCAAAATGTGATCAAGGAGCAGGTAAGGGAGCTTGAGACAACCAAAGCATCCTCAAAGCTTTCTGAACCATTTCCAAAAAGATACAGAAGACAGGACTGCACCTGCTAACTCATTTATGTGAAGAGCAAGAAATGAATGCTGAGGGGGGAAAACTGATCTGTGTTGCACACCCCAGGGCTCTGGACACATTGTTGGTTGAATCAATGCTAGACCCAGACTGCTGATACCATTTCCTCTCCTGTCTCATCTTCCTTTCATTTTTCTCCTTTTTTCTTCCTCTTTCTTTCCATTTTCTTTTTACTCTAGTATTTATTATTATTATTATTAAGTGTAAAACACATATAAATTTCCATGCCAAGTGTGTAGTTTGCTACTAAAACTTCGTGAGCCTTTTTTTGGACCCTTTTCCCTTTCTTTTTTAACCACAGGCATATATGAATCCTGAGTGCTCCTTTCCACATACGAATGACATGCAATAACTTTCCAAGGGAATTGTGGAGATAAATGGACCATCACCACTGAGGCACTCAGATTTGAGGAGGAGATGAAATAATTTGTTGTCAGGTACACATCTGAACAATATGTGTAAGACAAGACTTGGATCACACACTGACTGATGGGGCAAAGAACAGAATGCAGCATAGCAACCCAGGGGGTTTTACCCTGATTTGTTCTGAAGCACTGAATATGTGGCTGGGGATATGACAATGCACCAGTTTGGTTGCATGCAGGTGCAAAGGAAGCCACAATAAAGACCTTCAGGCACACTTGAGAATTTCCATAGCTTTTGGAGGGTTAATTTTGCTTACAGATTTCCATTTTAGTGCATGTATGTGCTGAGGTTATCATTTCTTTCCAAAGTGTACATATATTTATGGCTACTTCCTCTCAATTTTCAAGTTCTGAAACACGGTTTACTTCCAAACCATCTGATCATTTCAGTTTATGATGCAATACATAATGAGCTCATCCCTATCAGACCCATGGGCAGCTGCACCAATTTGCATCTGCCCCAGTTTGCACCTGCAAAGGATGTTACCCTAAAAACTGAGATTTGATTGGACTTTGATGACAATATATCAGTTTACAGGACAAGAAAATCTGTCAGGTTTGAAAAGCATTATAGAGTCACAGAGCATTCTGAGTTGGAAGGACCCACAAGGACTGAAAGCCAGCTCCTGGCTCTGCACAGAACACTGCCAAGAATGACTCCATATGTCTGAGAGCATTGTCCAAATGATTCTTGAACTTTGTCAGGCTGGTGCTGTGACCACTTCCCTGGGCACTGTGTTTCAGTGCTCAGCCACCCTCTGGGTAAAGAACCTTTTCCTGATATCCAACTCTCCCCTGACTGAGCATCAATAAATTCACTCAGTTCCTGTCACTGGTTGCCGCAGTGAAGAGATCAATGTCTGCCCCTCCTCTTTCCCTCATGAGAAACTTGTAACTGCTGTGAAGTCTCCCCTCAGTCTCCTCTTCTCCAGGCTGTACAGACCAAGTGACCTCAGCTGCTCCTCATATGGCTTACCCTCTAGACTGTTCTCCATCTTGATAGCTCTCCTCTGGATACTCTCTAATTAGTTCTCAGATTGCTCACCTTCTCCTTTAGTTCAGTCACTTTGTACAAGTCAATCCAATTAGCACATTAATAGTTTATGCTTCTGATTAGAATTTTCAGGTAGATGGGCTGGAAGTACTAGTATTTTAAATAAAAAATGAGCTTGAAATATGACAACTTAAGAAAGTTGTGAAAGCATATTTAAAATAATATGTAGACAAATACAGGGTTTTTTTTTTCAATACTAAAAATGTACTTTGCATGACTAATGGTCAGAATCTCAATTATGTAATATGAAATTTATGTCTTCTATTTGGAGATAAACAGTTTACAAATACAGGTAAAATCACATGACTTCTTGAGTGCTTGAGCTGAACTTTGAGAAGTCACTCTACAAGTAGTTCAGTTTTTCCAGGTTTTTTGCATATTTTTAGTAACATCTGATATCTACAGATTAAATGTTATTGCGTAAGACCAAAGCCATATTGCTGATGATAAGCCTGATTGTATAATTGGAGCTTATGCGCATGGCAGATCCCAACAAGATTTTTCTCTTTCTCAATCAAACATGACAGAGGCAGAGATCTAAAACATTTTTATTGCATAATCTGGGTCTGTACAGGAATTTTTGACAGAGGATTCTCAGCACATAGTATAAAACTGTTTCGTGTCATCTTGTGTGAAGTCCTTGATAGTCATTATCATGCATATATATATATATATATATATATATATATATATATATATATATATATATGTAAATATTCACTCACATGCAATTTTTTCTGCCTTCTTCCCAGGTGGAACAATGAATTCTAACAGAAGTTACAATGTTTATATTAATGATGTAAGGAGAAAAATTGTTGATGACACCTCCCACAGACCTGAAAAATCTGCTTCTAGAGTTAGCACAATTCATACAGAAGTTTTATATTAAATATTTCTTTTAAATATCTTTCCTTCAGTAAATTTATTTAATCCATTTTATTCAAAAACTGCATGCTGACTCCGTAATTTGGTAAATCACATTTTCTGGTTTTCTCGAATTAAACAAAATAAGCTGTTGTAGACATATTGATGATGGAAGACTTAACAGACTAGTGTGCCTGAAGGCTTGTTTGTTTTCCAGCTCCATCAGGTGGGCTAACAAAACTTATTACCAGCTCATTGCAGGGGGTTGAACAAGATGACTTTTAAAGGTCCCTTCCAACCCAACCCTTTCTATGAATCTGTGTTTCTACATTCCCCTGCAGGCTGTGAAACACTGCAAAAACGTCCGTTTCATATTTAAAATGCAATTCACAAACTGAATACTGACTAGACTAAAGGACTGCTTCTACTTATGTTTTTTTCTTTTCTCTGAAATTGTGCCAGTTAAGGCTTCAGACAAATAACAGACCAATAATGTTATCACAGGCATGTTCACACACACACACACACATCCTTGCACCCATCTAAATCCATCTTGCCATCCTACCCATTACTGTCCAGCCACAGCTTGCCTCTCATTCATCGTGTCTATTTTCCCTTTCAAATGTTCTATGAAGATGCTAATATTCTTTCTTTTTGCTTTGCTCCATTTTCTAGCATCTTTGCTTTCTACCTTTGCCAAGCAATATTTCCTTTATCTACTGCAGCCTAAATGTCACCAAGAGCACTTCTCTCCTGGGAAGAGAGCAG
Source organism: Entomyzon cyanotis (assembly GCA_024500445.1). Classification (NCBI taxonomy): domain Eukaryota; kingdom Metazoa; phylum Chordata; class Aves; order Passeriformes; family Meliphagidae; genus Entomyzon; species Entomyzon cyanotis. The sequence goes on from JAKEPQ010001021.1 coordinate 4,409,146, forward strand.
GGTTAACAATCCTTAAAGGTGCTTATGTATCTGGTTTATTCCTGTAACACAGCTCTGAAGAACAGAAGTCCTATGATAATTCTACATTTTTTAAGTATCAGAAGTAACAAGGGAAGAAGCAATACCAGATTTTCTCAAGGTTCCAGGTTGTGTATAAGAAAAAATTCTGTCTTTCTTCAACCAAGCAGTATTTTACTTTGCACAGTTCCATTCCTACCTATAGGAGCTCTGTACAAAGTAAGAGATGTTTTTCAGCAAAAGCAAAATCTATTTACTAATGAAAAATACTGTTATACAATCACTGATACTATTTTTCAGAAACTCTAAATTTGTAAATCCAAGGCTACATCTTTCTTGCACCCTTTTCTTGAATTGGAGGGTTTTCCACTATTGCAGTTATTATTTCTCTTACATCTGTGATTGTTAATTACTATGTAAATTGTCATGTTTTCTACACATAAATACTAATGTACCATTTTCTTCTTTGTTTCAATTGTCACATGTCTCAGTCTGGGATTTCATCACCTCTTCCATGTCATAAGAAATACCCATTGAAACTGTCACTTGTCTACTTGTAAAAGTTTTAAATCAGTTAATTCTGCATAAAATTCTACCAGTAAAAACACATTACTTTATTCATGCCATTCAAAACTTATTGGACTCACATCCTCAATAGTGTTTGAAACCTCAGTTCCACTCTGATATTCAAACAGACTGATCTGAGTCCTTGAAAACTCCATGTAGAAATTTATCAAATGTAGGGAGCGGACAGTACCATGGCCCAAGTTACATGACACAGAGTTACATGATACTTTCATGCACAAATTGGAGCCAGCTTTGTCTTCTCTCTTCATGTTGTGGTCAGGGATTTTCAAACACATCTACCTAGCAAAAGAGATAGACACCTGGAGGTGGTAGGTGTTGTTACCTCACATAATATGCTGTATCTGCCCCCTTGTCTTACTGACAGGCCTCTGGAGATTTCTCCCACAGGAGTGGAGAGCATATATTCAGCTTTGTACAGTACTTCACAAGCTCCTGCTACATAAGGATCCAAGTGACAATAATTTCTTTCCTGGGTATGCCTTGTCTGAGAATAAGCTAAATTACGAGGTCCTGCTGACTTGCTGGATTTCTTCCATAAGGATTACAGGACATCATTCAATTTTTGAAAAACAATGTAAAAAGTGAAAAACAAACTGCAAATCTGAAAACTAACAGTCATCTGCTGTGAAATGTAACCATAACAAATAATTGAAAATACTATAATTACTTTCCTTAGACTCTTCTTTACCAATACTACTTATTTTGAAGGTCAGCCTGGTTTACTTTTTAAGTGCTTTGTTCAATAATCCAACACCCTTGATTGCAGCTGGCCACTCTGAGGCTCATGTAATATTCAGAGCAGACCAGGAAATCATAACTCTTCACTTGTATCATCCCATGAAATGGATGATGGAGGTATAGACTTTGAGGAGCTGGATTTTTTACTGAGGTCAGGATATATAGTTATTAAGGTCAGATGGAGACTGCTTTTCTTACACAAGATGCCATATGATCCTGTGCCACCATGTTCTATGAGCAAACATAAAACACCCAAGGATATTAGGATTAACTTGAGGTGAAGTCATTCCTGTCATTAATTTTCAGTTTTACTCTGATGTAAATCTTTTTAAGAGCCCCTCACTGTAACTAAACAGGCATATTTTCAAATGGTCCTAAAATCTGTGTGTTTGCATCACTAGTCTGTAACAGTGACTATGGGGCAAGTCTGCTGTTTCCATTTTGTGTCACATAAGAACTCAAACTTGAAAGTCTTTTGCCAGTGACAGAGAATTTTATTCCCCACCCATCCCATCTATCAGCACAGGAAAATATTGAGGTGCTGACACCCCATTATTAAAAAAGCAGAATGATGGTGTCAGAATGATTTATTTCTAATGGGTTTCTGACAGCTTTTTCTGTGTTAAGACAGCTCTCACACAAGAGAATGTGACAGTCGTGTTGGCATGGCCCTTATAATGTAAGTTATTAATAGACTTTCATTTTATTGATTTCTCAGATAGATAATCGTTCCTGAGTGGCTGTAGAATGCTGTCTGAGGTGAATACTAGATGGCACTAAAAATTACTGGGCAAGATATGGCAAGACAAATGATATGGCATAAGGAAGTTCTGGCTGATGATATAAATGTATTCAAGAGGCTAAAACTGTCAAAAGCAAAATATCAAATGATTAATTACTCTATTATATTTGTATGGAGAGAGAAAATATGAAAGAAAACTTGGAAAGGAAAGGTGAGAAAAAAATAACATAGTGCAAATTAATTTACATATATTGCCTTCCATTTTTTGCATGACTCAGGGCTCACACTAATTAAAAAAATATTTCATTAACGCTAGATACAAAGATAGTATCTAAGCTCTTAAACACAGTGTTCCAAGCACCCACATATTGAAAATATACATCACAAACATATGATCTAACCACTTATTACCTGCTTTTGCTCGTTTGCCAAAGATAAGTTTACATCAAACTGATTTGTATAAAAGAGCCTTCCAAGGAATTGCACTGTATGTGTACAGTACTGTCATCACAGAATCTCACTATTGTCTTTGAACAGTGCGTGAAGCAAGGAGTTTATTTTACAAATGATGGCAGACACAATAGAGGTATGTCCAAGTAATCTCTGAAAGCAAATAATTTCATCGATTTTTATTGCTGACATGTATTTTTTATAATTATATGGTTAAAAGTATCTAAATTCTTAAATTAACTTCTGGATTTCTAACAAAGCAAGCTGGCGTTCCAGAAAGGGTAAAACAATCCAAATTACCACTGGAGAATGACATCCAAACCCCATCCTTTGGACATGAATGTATCGTCTGGATGCCATAAATATTTTGGTAGTACTGACACAGAGAGAAGGCCTGCAAGTAACTTTAGAGGCTAGGTAGATTGTAAGCCCCGCTTTTTTCCTAGGGTGTATGACATGATGGTTTTTTTAAAATCTAGAACTACAACTCCTTTTAACTTATTGAAAAGATTTTTGATCAAGAAAAAGTGTTATTGAAACTCAGGAGACATAGTGGGGGAACCTGTTTTGCTACTTCTTTTTTAACTTCTGAAGTTCATTTGAAGGTAAAGGCAGTATCACTAAAAGTTAAAACACCTGAACATAGAAAGGAAATTGCTGGTGCTAAGAAGGCTCCAATAAAATAGTAATATCAGTAGAAGTGTAACTTTAACTGGCATAACTAAACTTTAAGTCAGTGCAGCTATGCTGATTAATGTCAACTGTAGATCTGATGGAGGCACTTCCAAGATAAAGAAGTCAACATGGACGGCCTTTGCAGTTCTGAAGAAGTTTTTGTATTGCTATGTGGCCTTTTGACAAAGTCAGCAGAGCTCTGATTCAATTTGACTGGGGCTGTGTGGCATGGAAGAGCAGCAGTGAGCAAGCTGTTCGTCATATGCTAACCAAACCTGCTGCACTGGCTCTGGCTCTGGCAGCGCTGCTTTTACCTGTGCCAGTAAAGGAGGCAGACCCCTTCTGTTAAAAGTATTAAAAGTTGCCACACCAGACAGAAATTAAATTCTACTGAATAAAACAATAGTTTGTAATAAGGCCAACATGTAAGATATAGGTTTTCAGTACCCATGAAAACTGGTTATGATTAGAAATAGATTATTTGTTTCCAGCTTTCCCAAGCAGATTCAAGACTGTTTGGGGTAGATTTTCTTTGTTTGTTTGTTTGTTTGTTTGTTTTTGCACTTAGGCAGATGTGGGTACACACTTTACAGAAGATTAAAAAAAAAGTGGTTCACATATGCTGTAGTACAACATCAAAGGATTCTAACACACTGTTCAACTACTCAGAAAATAAGCAGTCTTGCACTCAAAACTCAAAGCCACTGTTCACTCATTCCTATTTTCCCTTTGGAATCTTTAGGATGCAAACATCCCACTGTACAGCAAGTTTAAAGGTCAAAACTGATTTCAAGCAATTTGCAGAGTCTTGTGTCAATTTCATGTAGGCCCTACAGAGTATGACTCAAAGGTGGAGGTAACTTTAGTATACAACACCTTTTCACTGTTAGCCACAGATTTAGAGTGACCATGAAACTTAATGTGATTCTGCTTTCTACTTCTCCCAAGCATACATGAATTTCACTTTATTGTATCTTAATAAATTTTGATCTCTACCTTTGAGACAAATGAGTCTACTAGTAATCTGAGGGTCAATGAGATACATTTCCATGCATAATCACAAAGAATATGCTAGAAAATATAGTATAACCTTTCCTGAAGAGAAATACACTAGAATTAATCATACTCTGTAGAAATATCACCCGACCCAAATCAATCTCTGTGGATGCAAGTATTTTTTGAAACTCGATCAGCTAGCTGTGATAATCTTTTTAGCTTCAGTGAGTCTACCTGATAGTTAAGCTACCTGACAAACTTGCAGTTGCATGTGCAAGGGACACAGCACTGAGCTTTCACAAAATGTGATGTTCTAGTTCCCTGCTTTAGATTACTTTATATTCACATTGGAAAGAGATAATGAGTTTGCTGCTGAATAGTAATCTGTGACTTAGACACTAAGCCCATTAGCAGCTATTCACCGAGGGTATCTAGTGCCATTCTCCTAACAACACATAAAAAGATGCTAAACTTAGCACTGTCATCACAGTAATTTAAACTAGACTACGTATTCTTCCAAAATAAATGAAATGCAAATGAAAATTATTTCCGGCATTTTCATCATAAACTACTGAAATTCCTCAAGATAAATGAAAAGCAAATGCAATAAATTTGGGAGGCTGTGTAAAATACTCTTCTTTCTACAGTTTTCCAAATAACTTCCACGTTCCTGGAGAGGGCTGGGGTATGGAGGTGTAGCTATGTTTTTTTAAAGATGCAAACTTTGGCAGTTTTGAGGGAACAACAGCCATATAAAATGAAATACGCAACATTCTCATTCTTTTCATTGGCCCTTCCAGCTTTGAAATTTCTAACATTGAGTACCTCCTCAAACAAGTCTTGTTAACCCCTGCTTACGAGTGCACACTGCTGGCATGTGGAGATGCATTACAAGACTGCAGCTGCCTACAGTAGCTTCTTTATTGCCACTCAAAAACAGTTGGGTTATTCTGATTATTCATGCCTTGGGATCAGGCAACTCTATCCCTTTAAAAAGAAAAGATTATTTTCCCCTCATTCTTCCTACCCTACAGGTAGCATCAATTGTTTTTTCTACCTTTTATAATTAAAGGACAAAGAAATCACATATGGTTTCAAGAGCAGGCCTGAAACTAAGCTCAGAAGGGTCACCACAAGCTCTACCTAAAGGGTCTGAAAAAGATCGAAGTAAATGCAAGCTGATATATTTAACTTTATGATATTTGACATTTACAAAAAGTATTGGAACAGATTTAGCATTTGATCACAACCTTGGGGCAGTGAGTGGTTCTTATCTCTGACACAACAATTTTTCCCCTTAGAGAGACTTAGAAAGCATGTGTTTCACAGACTGATACTCTTCCATGGGTATTTGTGATCATAATAACTTATACCTATACCAATTGCTCCTTCCTCCCATTGTCCTTGGTGAAAATGGGGTCTGAGCAGCACTCCAGACTTAAAATTAGTTTTTATAAAAAATGGGTGAAATAATAATTTAGACATCTATAAATGCCTTCAGAAGTGCTAGTCCTCATCTTTAGATCTCTGAATTCCTTAAAGGTTTTCAGCAAAGGTATCACATATTATTGACCTTTTGGTCTGATTTTATCATTGTGCTACTCTAAGGAAAAAAAGAATCTGTGTGAATCAAATGCAAACATTATATAGCAAGCATACTGGATGTCACTTTGGAATGGGCATCAGAGGCATTTTGTGGACAACTGTCCCAAACCTGATGAAGAAGCAGTCTTGCCCATTAGGATGTGTAATTTAAAATGCCATAGATGTGTTGAGAAAAGTGAGAAGTATTTTCACATTAAAAATGTGAAAGCTATACACAGACTGAATACAAATTTTGGCCCAGGTCTGACATCTCTTCCCATTCTGCTTATTTGCTCTGCTTCAATACTGGCAGTAGTATTGAAACTGTTCAAGAAAAGAATTTGATCCAAGATATGCAAACAAGCAAATAGGTATTTTTTTGAACCAATGAGTGCATTGTCCAAAGACAAAGATAAGAACACACCCAGGAGGTTTTCTAAATGACTGAGAAAACAGTTAAGATTACTCTGTCTAAATGTGAAAACAATGTAAAAGAGTCAGTTTTGCAAGGTTAACAAATTACTTTCATAATTACTTTATTGTGTAATATTTCCTTACCTCAAATTTCAGAAAAAAATCCTTGAGTCCATGGATTTTCCTTTTGCTGAAAAACTTCACAAGAACCAAGAGTTTTGCCTGATTTGTAAAGATTTAATATCATTGTATTTTTCAGGAACATCTCAATTCCAATCATTCAGGCACTTACATAGACATTCTCAAAATTATATGGCATATTATAAACCTCATTACTTCTACAGTAGGCATTTATTTCACTTGACTCTCACTGACTTCGTAATGAAAATATCAGAACTAAAATAAAAAGAATCTATTATCCATAGATTCTCTCTCCTGGGTTATTTGTTATGTATTATTTGAGTGCTTAACTATCACAGACCATACATAAGAAAAAAAATAAATTCATCATTATTCTCCTTCCTGATTTCTTTATGTTTTTTTTTATTTTCTCTGCTATGTGTTCCTCGTGCTATTATCATAAGTAAATCTTGTAAATAAATAAAAGAAAACTAAATAAAGATGTACATCCATTGTATAGAAAATATTTTGTCATTGGATATTCTTCCCTAGGAAACTCTCAGAGTTTTAGTTCTTGTATATACTGTTGTTGTTTTTTGGGTTTTTTTAAAATTCTCCTCCCTATACAGTAAACATCAGCATATCTGTGACACTCTCTGTACCAGAAAGCAGTCTGACTGCACACCACAATCAGATAATGTACTGTGAAGTCTCTGCTCTCTCTTCTCACTTTTATTTGAGTGATGCCAGCTGACCCTCATATCCATGGGATCACAGAAGGGCTCTTTTGAATGTCATGTAGTTCAATTCCTTTCTCAACCACAAACAGATTGCCCACATCTGTCTCCAGCTGAGCCTTTGATTTCTCCAAGGATGTAAACTCCAAAAGCTCTACAGGCAAACTGTTCCACTCTGATCACTTGCTGTAAAAATGTTTTCCTTCTCGTGTATTCAATCGGACTTTAGAGTCTTTTATTTTGTGGCCACTGCCACTAAATACCACTGGAGAGAGCCTGGTTTTATCTTCTTTGCATTTTCCCTCCATGTATTTACATGAATAAAAATTGATAATATCCCATCGAAGTCTTCTCTTCTCCAGGCTGAACCATTCCCAAGCTACTCAATTTCTCTTCAAAGAAAGAAATGCACTAGCCCCTTCATCATATGTTTTTTTCCTGGCATGGGCTTCTCTCCAGTAGTTGCTGGAGCAGCCCAGAGCTGGACACAGTTCCCCAAATATGTCTTATCAGCACTGAATAGAAGAAAAGATCACCTCCTTTGACCTTCTGACCATGTTCTTACTAATGCAAACCAGGAGAGGCTGCATTACCTGGCCTGTACTGTGCTGCTGCACTTTACATCAGACAAGAGTCTCCAGATAGTATACTTTCTTTCCTGAGCAATTGCAAAAATAATTGCACAAAAGTACAATTGATTTGTCCAACATTAAATTTAAAAACATACCTGTGGATTGAAAAGGGTTATCAATAAAAAAAAAAAATTATAGAGTACTGTAACTTGATGATTATTTATCCCATTTGGATCTTAGCTTGCTCATATTTGTATACCTAGCCAAATATAATGGCCAGTGGGACTCTGGACATGTAGGACTCCTTATTCTTTGGCCATTTATTCCCCTCAGTTACACATAAAAGGACACCTCGAAAGGGAAACTGTTGTAGTGTGCTTATGCTGTTCTAGAGACTTCTCCCTAGCAGAAGCCTGTACCATCCCATGCTGTAATCTTATTGGTTTACCCCTTTCTCCTCCCTGGCTCCTCCCCTCTGGCTTCCCCTAGTTGGTTCTTCTGAGTAACCATGCCTCTGTTCCCTCTCCTGATAACCTGCCGAGAAGGCGGAACTCACCGTTCACCATCTTGGCTTTCCAGCACCCCGAATCCTCTCCCGCCTCTCCACTCTTCTCCACCCTCCTCTGACCCTCGACTGTGGACCTTAATAAATCCCTGGAAACTCCAGATGGTGATCCTGCATTTCTTCCATCGCCACACCTTCACGGAGTCTCACGTCCCCCGCCGCTCCACTGCCTGCTACAGCCACGTGTCTGCCTGGCGCGTTCTGGCCACGGGTGGCCCCTCCACATTGCGGCGTGGGGTGGCCGTTTGGGAATCCTGATACCGCGCTGCCGCAGGAAACTTACTTCTTCCTTCTGCATTACACGTGGTTGAAAAATGTAACTGATTTATCGCCTCACACAGCTGAAAATAAGGTGAAAATCAAGCTCCAGTTGAATACATTAAAAAGGAGTAAGGTGCACAGCAAAAGTAACAACCTAATCACAATGGTATTTGCTGTAGTTTCCTCCTGAGAACAACTGAGTTTTTTTAAACATGTACTATTCATTTATTTTATGTAGCAATACCTATTTTTTTCCATTTCAGCTTATTTAAAAATCAAATGGAATTGTGTCTATTTTTACTGTGCCAAATGTTGTCACTCTCCGCATGTGTGAGTGATACAGTGTTATACAAGTGGATACTGTAAAATTAAATTAAAGCTTAATAAATACTTGAAAATAACTTTTTTCCTATATTGAAAGTCTACAGAGCTAAATCTTGAAAGTAACCCTAAAAGTTGTATTTTGGAAATAACTTAGCTTTAAATATACAGACATTATTTGGGAAAAGCACATGGAGTCACAGTTTATTTTGGGGATATTTGGAAGCATGTAATGAAATAAACTTCTTTAACCTCAGCTCCCTGAACTAGAAGTCCATTGGACCCCACATTCAGATGTAGCCCAAAAGCAATGCATCTTCCCTTCCAATTCAGCTTTTAGCCTCCACTATGAGGAATGAGAGAGAATTACAATGAAGAATCAGGATCATTCAATGAACAATGGACCAATTTTCCCATGCTTAGATATTTAATTCCTATATATTATATGGAAAAATAAGACTTTTTGTAGCATTTTCACTACTGCTGTTGCTATACCTCCAAAACAAAAAATATATTCAGATGCTAGTGTTCTTAAAATGTCTGAATGCTTGTGACACATATCCATGGAAGCAGTCAAGGTTTTAAATAGAAAACCTCTCTCATTCTACAACCAAGACATTTTAAAGGTAATAGTTTGGGAATGAGATACAACAATGGGTTGGTCATTTAAAATACCATCAGAATTTTGTCTACAATTAAAGAGATAACAGATAGATTATATTTGAGATGGTTCAGCATAGAATGCACAAAAAATCCAGGCATGAGATCACTCCCCTGCACTTTGACAGCAAAATACAGAAGCTGTAGATATGTTTGTAGATGTAAATGGATACAAGTGTTCTGACCAGCGGTAGAAATATATTCATATATCTGATTCATGCAACCACTGAAATGTGTTCCTGGACAAGGATACTCTTCATTCTTTGTGCCACCTGATTTTTCCAAGACAACTTCTAACAATTGCAGTCTATGGAACACTGAATTTATCAAGCCAGCTCTCATCTATAACTCAGATATGTTCAATTTATATGCCAAATTACATGAGTAATGCAGTTTACACCAGCTGACAACTTAGTAATAATTTCGGTTTATAAACCCCACAGCTAATCCCTTGAAAAACAGAAAAATTAAAGACATTTATTTCTATATTTTGTTTATTCTCCAGCAAAGTCACACAGTTTCTAAGATTTTATAAAGGAGTAATTTAAGGAAAGTCTTTAAATATTTCCCTAATTTACATTATTCTTTAAAATATTGTCATCGTTAATCAAGTAAATGAGATTCTGGCTATAGGGCCCAATTCACAACCTGTAGGTATCAATAGGGACTTCTTATACTTTGGCATTTAGATTTTTAACTATCTGTAAATCCCACTGAATTCTAACAAGATTCACATTTCAGTCCTCTATTCAACATAAATAATTACTAGCATTTACTCTCATAATTATTGCAGGGAGTAGATCAAGGATTATCCACCTTTACAGAACCTTAAATCAGAGGAACTGCCTTGGGCATTACATTTAACTGCTTATGTAAAACTTAGTCATCACTGCTCCATTTAATTTATTGTTGCAGAATTCACACAGCAAGTTCCCTGCCAGATTGGTTGGTTCCCAGAACTATGACATTATTGACATTATTGATATTAGTGAGACTTGGAGTAATGAGTCCCACACTGGAGTGCTGAGATGGAGGGCTACAGACTGTTCAGAGGGATACGCAGGGCAGGCAACATAGAGGAGTTGCACTCTATGAAAAGATGGGACAAAAGCCAAAAGAAATGTTGTGGTGGGTGTCTGTTATCAATGGCCTAGCCTGGATAATAGCACTGCAAAGTTATCCTACAAGCAATTAGGAGAGATCAGCCACCTCTGCCCTTATGGGGGACTTCAACTTTCCAGACAGAAGGGAGTACTGTCTGCCATGACAAGCAAGTCTGGGAAATCTGTGAAGTTTGTGGGACATAATTTCTAATTACAGGTACTTGGTGACTCAACTAGGAAATATGCTCTCCTGAATATCAAATTTGTGTATAGAGAAGGACTTGTGGGATATGCAGTGGTGGATGGCTGGCTTTGTCACAGTTATCCTGAAACGGTTGAGTTTAGAATTTTCAGAGTAATGAATACAAAGGTCAGCAGAGTTTCTACCCTGTGTTTCAAGACAGCAAACCTCAAACTACTCAGGAACTAGTTAGCAGTGAACATTGAGAACCTGCCTTTGAGGACTTAGGAGTCTATGAGTGCTGGCAATTCTCTAAAAACTAATTCTAAGAGCTCAGGAGCCAGCAATTCCATCATGACTTAAATCAAGCAAATGGGACCAAAGACCAGTTTGGCTGAACAGGGAGCCCCTCATGGATCTCAAGAGGAAAAAACTGGACAATGAGTCAAAGCTTCAAGACTGTCAGTGTTCAAGAGGTATTTGGAGAGACTTTAATAACATGTTTTATGTTTTGGCTGGCCCTGAAGTGGTCAATCAGTCAGCCTAAATGATTATTCTAGGTCTTTTCCAGCTGAACTATTCTATCCTATTCTATTCTATTCTATTCTATTCTATTCTATTCTATTCTATTCTATTCTATTCTATTCTATTCCATTCCATTCCATTCCATTCCATTCTATTCTGTGCCGTGCCGTGCCGTGCCGTGCCGTGCCGTGCTGTGCTGTGCTGTGCTGTGCTATTCTGAAATTATGCTATTTTTGTCTGTTTTCATAGAATCAGTGAACACCCTGAGTTGGAGGGGACCAACAAGGATCATTAAAGTCCAACACGTGTGCCTGCACAGAACAGCCCCAAGAGTCATACCAGGTGCCTGAGAGCATTGTCAAAACACTTCTTGCACTCTGGCAAACTAGGTGATGTGACCACTTCCTTGGGGAACCTGTTTCAGGGATCAGTCTTTGGATGAAGATCTTTTTCTTAATATTTAGCCTAAACCTCCCCTGACGCAGCCTCAGCCACTCATTTGGGCCTTATTACTGGTAGCCAGAGAGAAGAGATCACTATCTGCCCCTCCTCTTCCCCTCACAAGGAAGTTGTAAACCCCAGTGTCTCAGTCTCCTCTTCATCAGGCTGAACAGACCAAGTGACCTCAGCTGCTCCTCACATGGCTTCCCCTCAAGGCATTTCACCATCATCGTGGCCCTCCTTTAGCCACTCACTAATAACTTAATGTCTTTCTTGTAATGTATCACCCAAAACTGCCCCCAGCACTGGAGGTGAGGCTGCCCCAGTGCAGAGCAGAGCAGGACAATCTCATCCCTTGCCTGGCTGGTGATGCTGTGCCTGGTGCCTCCCAGGACATGGGTGACCCTGCTGGCTGCCAGAGCACTGCTGACTCATATTCAGCTTCCCATTGACCAGCACCACCACGTCTCTTTCCATGGCACTGTTTTCCAGCCTTTCATTCCCCAGTCTGTGTGTACATCCAGGGCTGCCCCAACCAAGGTGCAGAATCTGGCGTTTGCCCTTGTTAAACTTCACAGATCTGGTGGTTGTCCAGCCCTAGAATCTGTCAAGGTCTCTCCACAGGTCCTCTCTGCTTTAAAGGGAGTCAGTGTATCACCTGAAATTATTTCAATTTAATATTTTAAGAGGTTATGGTGAATTCATGCAATGCTGAGCAAGGCACAGAAATACGATAACTATCTCATTGTCACTCTTAACAAATTAAGGTGTTTCTCACTAGGAATAGCAATGTTGCAGTCAGCTCAAGATAAATGGCTTATATTACATTTACTAGCTCTACAGACTAATGTGAAGACTCCAAATGTTTTCTGAATAACAATATTTAGTTACTTTATTATAACATATTGAAGCATTTCATTAAATAAACAACTATACAGTATTCCAGGGAATGACTATAGATCAGACGAAAGAAGGGAAAATAAAAAGCAGTTAATGTTTTTATTTTTGAGTAAGATAAAATGTCAAATGTTATGAAGATTAAGCAATTTTAATTTAGAAGAAACAATTATGTCAGAGATATTGAAAATTTGCTGGACAAGATTAAAAAATTGAAACACCTCTAGCAAGAGGCTGGGTTACATTTCTTGCAAACATTTTCCTTAGAGGTTTTAGAGGTTTCTAATCTGAACTGTGAAGAGAACATTAATGATATGTGCTACCTCAGATGTGATTTATTAATATTGTTGATTTTTCTCACTGAATATACTGGTCTGTGTTGTTTTGCCACCTATTTCCCAGTCCTACTCTGAGCTGTGGACCAGTATGCCCTCTCTTCCTACCTCCAGTATTGTTGTAGATAGAGGCTCTTTCTCTGAACACATGATAGAAATGAAGGCTGAATAATTTTAAAAACTTTTTATAATTCCTTTCAGATTTATTCTGAGCACGGGGTTAAGCATAACATCTTCATAGCCTTTAAAGTCCACTTGTAGCAACAATTTTGAATGCAACCCAGTCTTTCTATTAGCTTGGTGCAGGTATAAAATTCACAGAGAATGAAGCACTTAATTAAAAGCCACTGGATTAATAAACCTGTATGCTGACACATTAGAAATACTTAGTTTCTTTCTTAGGTAATGTAAGTAAGAGTAAGTAGATAATGTCACCTTCATCATCTTTCAGATCTTGTGAGGAATTGCCCATGAATTGAATTTAACAATTTATTGAGTATGTTTTAAGATGTCTATTTCTCTATATATCATAACCATGAGAAGTGCAATACTGTATATCATTACACCTTGTTATATTCTGGACATACAGTCATCCAAGAGAAAATACCTGAAGTAGCAGATTTTATGACTCTCACTCATTCGGCAAATTATTTGGCACACAAGCAAGACATAGCTCCAATAAATTAGAACACATATGTGCTAGGAAAGTAGAACACAAACTGCAGAACAGAGTTTGGAAAAAAACAAGAAAAAATAACTTCAAATTTTCTAAGTCTGAAATACTATTTACACAAAAAATAAACCAAATGCATACAGCAAATTATGACTTTTTGAAAAAAAAATATAGATCTAGGGAACAATATATATGATTAAATACAGAATTAATTTAATTTAAAAGATAAGTATTGTCTGCAAAGGAGTTTTATTCCATGGCTAGTGAGAAAAAATTATCAGGAATTCTTAAGCTTTTTTCAACTTCTATATTCAACCAATGTTTACGGAATAAAAGCTGAAATAAATCTGATATTCTGCTTGCCACAAGATTAATATTCTTTGCCACATAAATGAAAAACTAAGGTCTATTAAAGCATGATACAAGTCATAGGAGAGTAACAGGCAACCCAGTAAGAAGAGTTTAGATAGCATCAGCAGGGTTACAGCCAAAAGTCCAGGTTCTGTGGGTCCAGTGACCCATCCTACTAGAGAACAACTAAGATCTTTTTATGACATACCACACTGATGGTTCTACAACATATATGGAGTGCAAATGGCTAGTTGTCTTTTTTTTTTTTTTTTTAGGTTTAGGTTTTTGTTTTGTTTTGTTTTTTCGGAAAATCAGTTTGTGGCCTGATTTTTCACCCCAGCAATTAATTTCCTTCCCAAATCATTAAAACTGTTTTGGGGTCAGAAAGGAGATCAGCTGGTCAAATTACTCTACGATCCAGTTTGTTTTCATTTGATTCTTTGGCTTACACTAAGCCCTTCAATTGTACATAGTTTACATAAATTAATAGAGCTGTCTAAAGAATTTACTAAAATACACAATTTATTTGTAATGTAAGGTGCAAGAAATGCAGAAATCTTAATAAAGACTTCTAGTTTTTTTTTCATTTTTAAAAAAATTTGTATTAAAAGTAAAAATAATGACTAAGAAAAGACAGATGAGAGAAGACATAGCTTCAAAATCTAGCTGGCTTAAAACAGCACTGTAGTATATACTTAGGTAATAATCACATTTGTTCATACAATTTTTAGAAATTCTACAACTCAAAACTAGAAAGAAAAAAAAAACAACAAAATCCAGTCGATCAAGCAAAAAGTTCAGAGTCTGTAGTTATTTGCAATGGTCTCAAGTCATTCTCATCCCTCTTCCCAGCACTTGCAAATGTAAATTTTGGGTTGAACGTGGGATGTCTACTGTCTTAGCTCATCATGTAGATGCAGAATAAACAAAGTCCATGACAAACAAACTATTAATGTCTCCATAATAAGCTCTTTTATTTATGGTCAAGATGCACAGTGATATTCCAGTGAGGAGTTAGTTTTAAAATTTTGTTTATGGACAGCTGGTTGCTCTTAGTCATTTTATCCCTTAGCTGTGATGGAGGGTGGTAAGACATGCACAAATAATATTATTTTTACTGTGTGTAAATACATGAATTTCCAAGAGCAATATCCATGGTTATTGATCAAAAAGCTGAAAAAATATTGTCATTATTTAAAACAAAACAAATATGTGGATGAGAAATTTTAAATAAGTTTTCATATCCAGGAAGTAATTTCATCCCAACACTTCTGTTGTGTCTCCCCTTACCATGACCAAATTCAAGTAAAATCTCATCTCTAAGGTTTGATCAGAAATAGAACCCATGTTGACCATTATAAAGCAAGTGCTATTTTGCCCAATGAAAAATGAAAGTGGTTCTAGAACCATGGCAGTAACAGTAGTTTCAGGAATAATCCTCTAGTTTCAGGAATACTGCTCTGTGCTGCACCCAAGGGAACCTTTGGGAAATTCCTGGAGAGCAAAAATGAAAAAAATCACTGTGGTATCGGATGAAGCTGGGAAAGTAAACTACTCATTCTTCTTCCTACAGTTACTGTTTGACTTTTCCTCTGATTTTTTGCTACTTCTTCACTTACCTGCTAGGAAGAAGCAGAAACAACAAAACAGGAACATCTGGAAATCAAATAACACAGGAAAAATTTAAGTTCTTCCCTGAAGAGAATGTCATGTGTTGTTAATAAGTTTAATATGCAATGTCAACTATATTTGACAAGCACTTAACATTAACTGCAAATGTTGACTTTCTCTGTGTATGCAGATCTAAGAATAATAAAAAGCAAGTTATATAAATTAAATCTTTAAAGCTTTTACCTTGTCAGAGAATTGCATTCTATGTATCACAGAATTGTCAAAGCAAATTACTTTATCTAGGCAAACAAGTGCTTGGAGTAGAGCATAACATCAAGAGTCTTGATGTCGCTGAACATAAATAGTATTTTAGGAGAGGCATTTAAGAGCTCTAAATGTGTGATAATAGCTAAAAAATAAAAGACCTCCATGTGTTGATGTGAATTTAAAGGATATATGACAACTGTTTGTGAAAGGATTCCACTGGTGAGGAAACTTTTCCAGCTTGAAAGCAATCCAATGGATGTTTCTGAATCCTGTAAAGAAAATTAAATTCCTGGTCTGGTACAGCAGTGAAAGTACAGCCAGCATTTTGTTTTGTGCCCCAGGGGACTGAGTTACATGGGAGACAGTAGTGCTCCAGAAGGAGAAACATGTTACAGATGAGGAGCTGCTTAGCTGTTAGGGAGAACAACATTGCTGTCATACTGTGAGAGCCTGAAAATGCTGTTGATTCAAACATTGTTAAAATCACCGAAAGACTTTGCTCACTGTAGCAAACTGCGCAAAGAAGCAACTGCTCACCCGTGACCACTGAAGCCACCCTTGCCCTGTCCTGAATATGCCTGCAGATGGAAACTGAGACTGTGAGCTAAACCACGTTTGTCCAAGTATCTCAGTTCTAAGGAGCAGCAAACCAGGCTGGGGAGAACAATGAATCCACAAAGAAGGCAAAGCCCAGCAGCTCTGTGTGGGCTTGGCAGAGGGAGGCCATAGAGACTCGTCTGCTGAGGCTGGGTTTGCTCACACTACCCACCAGCCGAGCTGGGGAAGCAGGGATTTTGGGAGTGTGATGGCAAAACCTCTGATCCACTCAAGACAGAAGGGGTGAACATCCACCACCAGATGCTGTGGAGACTGGATGGTGTTTTCCATTATGTCAGTTTTCCTCCCTTACACAAACTGGCTCAGCTGTAAAACTCCCTGCCCCCAGGAAGGTCACATTCACACAGGACATTCTTGTGAGTGCAGCAGAAGGGGTCATAAACCATCAAAGACCACTGAAGCACTCCCACAACTCATTTCTAAGGTCTTCCACCAGAGGACTGCATGTGATCCGGAGGGTTGCAACAGATCCAGAGCCTGTTGCAAAAGACAGCATAAAACTCCCCCAAACACAAACAGGGGAGGTGCTGGATGTCCCCAGGTATACCTGAACACATATTAATCCATTGAAGGCAATGTTTTGTGGGACCCCACCCCCTCCACTGAGAAGCTCAGAATGAAGGGAAACAAAGGACACTGATGAATCCACAGGGATGGCAGCTATCTTACTACTTAATCTGTCTCTGTCTCACTCTCTTTTTCTCTCCCCTCCCTTTCTTTTTTCCTGTGTCTTTCTATTTCTCTCTCATATTTACTGTTAAATAAAATCCATACTATTGACTTAGGCATACAGTCTTGTTTGCACATTATTTTGGTCAGAGTCATCTCTCTAATGATCATAATAATTGGATCATAACACATACTGCTAATGCATTTTTCTGCTTTGGAAACCCCAAAAACAACATGAGATGACAGCTACTTAACTGGACTAAATTAAAAACAATGGATACAGGAGTAACAGAAATGCATGTCTCATGAACAAACCCATGACACAAACAGGCAGACAATACAGACACTACCAATGAACAATACAATCACAAAAAAAATTCTGGAAGACCTGGCTGAGTGAACTCTGTCATGGACCTCCTGCTTCAGCAAGTAATGTCACTGTACCACTCCTCTTCCCACCATTTCACTGGTGGTGTCCCAGTTGCAGTCAAGCACAATCAGGCAACCACAAGAGCAGGCTCTTCTCTGAGGCTGGAAAATTCCTGCTGCACTTTCATGAGCAGAAAACAGTGTTTCAAGAGACACTACTCCACTGCAGAAGCATAAGCAATAGGAACAGGCCTGATGGAAAATGTGTTTGAAATTCCCCATCATGTCAGTCAGACTCAGGCACATCTGCAAAGACTGCATTAGTTTTATCAGCTCTCTAGCCTCCCCAAGGCCTGTTGCAGCCTGATCCCTGAGATACAAAATAAACTCTTCAGTGCCAGTCTCATTACAGCATGGGTTCTTTTTCTATAAATTCAGCTTTGAGTCAAATTGGAAGTCTTTATCTTCAAATGTAACTCTTGACCACTCTCCCTGTCTTCCTTACAGCCACAGAGAAGCACTAACCTGCCATCCTCTCAGATCATGCCTGCTTCTGTTCAGCCTAATGATTTCCTGAGAAACTCTTCACAAAAAACATTAGAACAGCTCCTTTCTTAGCATTTAAATCAAATTAAAATAGATAGCAATGCTTTATCTTAGAACATAAGGAATATAGAAACAGAATCAATGCACTTATATCATTCCAGCTTTCTGCTTCTCAAGCACACTGACATACTTTTGTTTTACAGCACTTTCACTATATTCCTCTGAAGTCTGCTTCTTTATACTTGCTAGTTCTCATGCACATGTTCACAATCTTGTATTTCTTCCCCTAATAGTTTCCTTTCTAATTTGAAGAATAAATTAAGAAATTAAACACAGAAAAAGATTTCATTACCCTGAACAGCAGACACTAGGCTACCCACAGCACCTACACAATAACAACACAGGCAAAACATGGAGTTCTATATGTGTCTTTTATCATTTCATCATGAAAATGAAAATTCTAAGCAGAGATGAACCACAAATGTAAACATGCCTTAGAAAATACAAGGGCCTTTACATATATTTCTGGTAAGCAAGACTTTATTTTTAACTTGCCACATATTTCCTATCCCATTCCACTCAAGAGCAGATTAAAGTAATTAAATCAATTTTTAAATGAAAAAAGTAAACAGAAAGGACAGTAGTATCAGCAAAAGTTGCTTTATGTGATAGTAGCACAGCAATTTGGACTAGGTTACTATATTGATTTTTGTATAAAAACACTCAGAGAAATTACAGATGCAGCAGACAAAACATACATCCTCAGAAGAGTATGTTTTTCCATAGTCCCTCAGTAATGAGATTAAGGAGTTGCCATAAACTATCTCACATCTAGATGGTGTATGTCAGAGCTTGCAATATTTTCAGGCTAGATTTACATTTTGTGTTTGTTAGGGCAGGGTAGCCTTTTCAAAGCTGTCTATGTGGGAGGTTTTAAGCTTAAATTTACAGGTCAAGTAGTGTCTTTGTGACTTTTTAAACCAGGTTTCTTGATTTGTGTTTAGCCAGAAAAGAAAGTGAAGTCATTTAAGAGTTCTGAGCCCAATCTCATTAACAAGCTTAGTCAAATTTATTTTCTGAGAGAGAGGGAGATAATCACAGACTAAATATTATGAAGTTGCCCTGCCCTATTTCTCCTGTGTTCCTCAGAAACTCCTTTAATCCAGTGTTGTATGTGTGTTTTCATGTATTATTCATTTTAATGATATGCATTCCATCTGCAACCATAATCAGTCAATAATTAAAAAAAAAAAAAAAATCAGAAATTTAGAATTTCATTATCATAGAATCATAGAATTCCATAATGGCTTAGGTTGAAAGGAGCCTTAAGAATTACCTAGTTCCAACTCCCCAGCCACGATGGGGACACCTTTCACTGGACCAGGCTGTGCAAAGCCCCATCCAACCTGGCTTTGAACACTTCTAGGAACTGGGCACCCACAGCTTCTCTGGGCCACCTCTTCCAGTGCCTCATCACTGCCCTGATTCAGTTTGAAATCATTCCACCTTGTCTTGTTACTTCATGAACTTGTAAACAGTCTCTCTCCATCTTTCTTGCAGGCTCCCTTCATATACTGGAAGGCCAAAATTAGGTGACCCATAAGCTTTATCTTTTCCAGGATGAAAAAATTCAGTTTCCTCAGCCTTTCCTCACAGAAGAGGTGCTCCATTTTCTGATCACCTTGGTGTCCCTCCTCTGGACTCACTCCAGGTGTTCATGTCCTTCCTGTGCTGGTGACTTCAGAACTGCATGCAGTGCTCCAGACAGGGTCTTACAAGAGCAGAGGGGCAGAATCACCTCCCTCAACCTTGATCATGTAGAAAGAAAATTAGGATGGTAAAAGCTCAGTTAGAACTTAATCTGGCCACTTATGTAAAGGATAATAAATAATAAATAACTAATAATTAATAATAATATTTTAATTATTTTAAGATATTAAAAAATAATAATTCATGAAAACAGAAGGGCCAAGTGAAACCTCCATTCTTTATTCAAAGTGTGAAGGAATACATGCATCAAGGGCCAAGATGGATTTAAGAAAGGCAGGTCCTGCCTGACCAACCTGATCTCCTTTTGTGACCAGGTGACCACCTGTTGGATAAGGAAAAAGCTGGGGAGGTTGCCTACTTGAACTTCAGCAAAGCCTATGACACTGTTTCCTATGATATTCTCCTGGAAAAGCTGGCAGCCCACAGCTTGGACAGGTGCATTCTTTGCTGGGTTAAAAACTGGCTGGATGGCCAGCCCTAGAGAGTGAATAGTGCTGCATCCACCTGGTGTCCAAACAGGATTCATATCCCCAAGAGGCCAATTCTGTTTCATATCTTTATTGACAGGGATCAAGATAAGGAGATCAAGTAAATTAGTAAATTCACATTGGGTGAATGTGCAGCCCTGCAGAGGGATCTAGACAGGCTGGATCAATGGGCTGAGATAACTGTATGAGGTTCAATGAAGCCAAGTGTCAGGTCCTGCCCTTGGGTCACAACAACCCCGTGCAGTGCTACAGACTGGGGGCAGAGTGTCTGGAAAGCTGCCCAGTGGTAAAGGACCTGAGGGTGCTGGTGAACAGCACCTGAACATGAGCCAAGAGTGTGCCCAGGTGGCCAAGAAGGCCAATGGCATCCTGGCCTGTGTCAGCAACCGTGTGGTCAGCAGGAACAGGGCAGTGATTGTCTCTCTGTACTTGGCAATGGTGAGGCCACACCTCAAGCTCTGTGTCCAGCTCTGGGCCCATCACTACAAGAAGGACATTGAGGGCCTGGAGCATGTCCAGAGAAGGGCAATGGCATTAGTGATGGGTCTAGAGCACAGGTCCTATGAGAAGAAGTTGAGGGATCTGGGGTCGTTTAGCCTAGAGAAGAGGAAGCTCAGGACCAACCTTATCACTTTCTGTGACTACTAAGAGGAGGTTTTAGCCATGTTGGGGTACATTGCCAGGTCATGTCCAGCCTCTCACCCACCAGCACCCCAAGTCCTTCTCACAGGGCTGCTCTGATCTGCTCATCCTCAGCCTATGCTGATACCAACAGTTGCCCCAGCCCAGGTGCAGCACCTTGAATTTGGTTTTGTTAAACTTCATAAATTCCCATGGACATATTTCTTGTACTTGCCGAGGTTCCTCTGGATGGTATTTCATCCCTAAAGTGTATCAACGGCACCCCTCAGCCTTGAGTCAGGTAACTTATCCAGGACTGTGAAGACTACTCTTCCCCAAATATTTCCAATTAAAATAAACATTTATTTGGATTTCAAAACCTTCAAAACATACATAGCTAATATGAAATAATCTTTTCTTTCATTGTTTTTTGGGGGTTTTTTTACTTATCTACGATTGGCCAGGCCATAAAAACTGCTTCTCAGTCAAGTCTAAGGATTTTAATTTTATTTAAAGTCAGTATAAGAAACTTTCAAATAGTGCACATTCCAGAGGTTTGCAATTACGAAGAGGTATAATTTTTCACTTATAGCACTTAGAGTGGAATTGTCACACCTCCTGTCAGATTCATCAGTTTTCTGTGCTAGCCAGTGTCCCATTTAGCTTGAAAAAAAAGTCATACACAGTTTTCCTCCTCCAAGAAATTCCTTCATAGTCAGTAAAGGTACCTTCTGCCCCTTTTCAACTACTTAAGCTTCAAAATTAACAACTATACGGTTACAGCAGTTGTGTTATGTACTCTTTAGTAAAGAACACTACTAAAAAACCTAATTATTTTATACTGCAAATGCTAATAACTTGAAGACTATCTTAGAACAATGTCAACAAAGAGGCCATTTAGAGAATAACAGAAAGATAGTGAAGGTAGATGACAGTTTTAAGTACAGGAAGAGATTGCCTATTCCTGCATATTTGTGTTTGTTATACCAAAAGCTAAATACTAACTAAATGTAAAGAAATATTTAATTTTTAGTTATACAAAGGAAGTACACAAGCAAAATCTTGAAAGAAGAATGAAATGGATCATGACACATGGAGAACAACTCTTCCGTTTGCAGGCCATAGAACATTGATCTCCAAAATATATGAGTTTATCACACAAATTACAGGCCAGAAATGCTTACCCGAGGTGCTACTTGGGTTTCATGAAACAGTAATGTGAATGCTTCTCAGATGCTCAGTTCTAGGATAGAAATTTAGAGGAGGTAAAGGGAAAGGGAGAAAAATGGAAGGGAGAAAAATTCTATCAAATCAATAATGTCAGATATCATTCTTCATTTTGAAAATTACAGCAATACTTTGTTTTGGAAGACAAGTTCTCCAGTGTGATTGCAATGGGTATTTCAATGACAAGTTGTTCTTTAAAGAGGTCACATACCTCCACTCCAACAAAAATATTATGTATTAAATGTTAAAAAGAGTTTTCCTGTTAGGCCTTAATATGATATGCTACTAGTTGGTTAAGATGAGGAACTCTACAGGCTGGCAGAAACATATTCTTATGGTAGATAAACCCATATTAAACTCTTTGGAAACAGCTACAGATGAGCCTAAAAAGATTCTTTTACCTCTGCTTGAGAAAGTTACAGTGGTTGGAGAGCTCAATATGAGTATCTACCTAATGCATACATAATTCCCTGCATTTGGATTTTAGTCCTCGGTGATTGCACTGAGATCAAGGGCATTTGAATGAACATAACAGGCTTTGTTTGGTTTTTGGGGTTTTTTTTTCTCTACATAACCTTTCCTCCCAGTTTCACATTTTCATTTCAGGTCAGTGACATTATTACAGACATCATTCTCAGTGTCCATGTCAGATATAAAGTACCAATAGTACAAAGAATATCTGCTCAATGCCATGAGGGAAATCAATGAGAAGGAAAAACATTAAAGCTCTATCAACATAGACCTGCCATCAACTCATCTACCAAACAGATTTATGAATATCTGATATAGTATTTTGAAAAATGCGCAGCATTTTTTTACTAATCCATAATATAGCTTGAGTGTGGTTTCATTATTTCTTTTTCCACCCCAAAGAGATTCTACAGTGTGAAAACAAATGGGAGAAGAAACAACTATTTAATTCTTACATTAGCATGAAAATGAGATCACCAGATAATAATTACAAAATAATCTTTTTTTCAAAAATTCATATTAAGCTTAGAAATAGACAAATTCAGGTACACAGAGCAAAAAAAATACTGCAGTTGAAAATGAGATTTTAACTTTGAGTGAACCATTTCATATCAATCAAAAATACTTTTACAAAAATGACAGGTTACCAAGACTTTGAACTTTTAATTTCTTTAATCCAATAAAGTGACATCTTGAAAGGGATATAACTTTTTATAGGAAAAACCCAAACAGTTTCTTTTTTAGCGTCCTATGTTTTACCATGTTTTTCAAAACAAGCTATAAAAAGAAAAGCTCATTCATTAGCCTTTTTAAAATATGCGGATTTTTCTGACTTTCTGTGTTTTCTTCTGGAAAAGGATTTTATAGGAAGAAATTACCATTCCATTTACCCATTACAGCATTGGCACATTGATGTAGTTGCACGCCTTTTTCAGCTAGGATCACTAACAAGGCCAAGTGAGCACTGGGGTGAGTTAGAGTCCTTATAATGATTGATATAAATCCAGTAGTGAAGCTCCCAAAGTGCCTGGAGCAGATGCCCCCGTGTAACAGCTCAGCTCTAGGGGTTACCTGGCTCTTTCTGGCTCCACTTTTGCTTTCATTTTACCAAGACTTAAAACTACTTCTGAAGCTCTAAACTCTTAGGGCTTACAGTTCTTACTGTGTGCTGCATAACAGAAAAGTTCTGTAACAGTTGAAGGGTTTATCTCCTCTTTTTATCCCAGCAACAGGCAAAGTGGAGCGAGCAGCAGCGTAAAAGTCCAATTTCTTCCCTTTTCTATTATCTGCAAGCCAGCTGACGCTGCAAACTTACACCAGCAGTAATCCTGAAACAGGAAGGAATCATTCAGGCATGTTATTGCAAGACTGAAATCTGTACAATTCTGTCTTTTCCTTCCTATATTTTCATGTAATGATCTTGCATTCTTTCAGAAGAGCAGGCAAATTACAGTTTTCTACTGCCATAGCCACCACTTAAGAGAAGCACTTAGTTTCTAATGTATTCCTCCATATTTTGGCTTTGCTGAGAGAGCAACGAATGGCTACACTAGGAGCTCTTGTTAGAATTATAACTTAAAAAACACTCATTTTAGCCCCATAGGTATTAGAAGCAACCAAAAGTCATGTTTAACAATGGGATATGATACACATGTATCCTAAGATAATAATTGTAAACATTGCCTTAAGATAAAGGTTTACTCTTAATAGACTCTCTGATTTAGTCCTTCCTTTTTCTGAAGTAGAGTTTCACGTATCAGATTTCACTGATGTATAACTGTGATTTCAGCTGAGCGCTCTGGGAAATTGTGTAACCATCTTAGCAAGGAGAGTGAATTTTCAATATAGACAATGCTATCTGGGGTCAGCTATCTTCCCAAAAATTCCACTTGCAATTTTTCATCTTGCTCTGCTCTCATTTTGTTTTCCAGATATGAAGAATGTATCAAGTAAGTAGATCATAATCAGCAGCTTCCACTTTTCTAAGCCAGCCAGTTTATTAACTCAAATGTCCTGTTCTCTTTTTTTAATATGTCCTGGCTTCTTACTTTCTTCCCCAATCTTCCTTGAGGTACACCTCACTGAAACCTGAAGGCTAAGTTTGATACAGCCCAGAGACAAACATAGCTCAGATTTCTGAGGAAATTTCTGCACTGTAAGGAGGAATTGTGAGAATGTGCACAGAGCAGACCCACACAAATTAGAGAATGGAAAAACACAGAGGGAAGATAGCAGGAAGAATACTTAAGAACAAGAATAGCAACTTAAATAGACAAATAATCTGAGAGTAAAAAACAAGGACATTGATGACAGCAATCACCAGACCACAATTTCCATATAACTTTTTGCACCGCTGCTCCAGCCTACATGTGGATTGTTGCCCACATACGCCAAGAGTGCTGGGCAATTATGATAACATGTGAAAGCACTGCACGAATATATCAGATAGCACTGATCGTGTCTAGCACAGAAGTCAGGAGCTCACTTCAGAATCAGTGCAGAACTTTATGTCAATGAGGAATTAGGACCAGGCTTTCATGGTGCCTTACTCAGACATATGCATGTTGAGCGTGCTCATAGGTAGCCAGCCCTATCTGTCTGCATGTCAAAAGCCCTGCAGAAGGGACTCTTAAAACTGTAGAAGAGAAAGAAAACACTTACCCAGAAAATTAAACACCACTGTTTCACTCAGTTCCGTTTCAATAATTGCATGGAAATTTGGAGTTTCAAATCATGAACACGGAAGAAGTCATAAAACTTGTAATTAGAAACATAAAAAACCACCGTCTTGTGTCTTTTACCATATTTTGGGAGGCAAAAATTCTGGGTTTCATTTTCAGTTTTATGGTAGATTTTCTGTTGGTATTTGGGTAAAATTGTTCATTCCTACTATAATATAACATTTGAACTTGCAAACCAGCAGAATTAAACCGTTATTGGTATTTTCATGTAACCTTAGTCAGCCCAGGTCTTCAATACTATGCGCATGACTTTGGGTGAACTGAGGCATGTAGAATCTAAAGCAGCCAATTTCTGGTCTGAAAGCCATACAGCTCTAAAAGCTTAGAACTAGAATTACCTAGTGTAAAGCGCCGTGCCAGTTCAGCTGTATGGTTTTCTGACTACCATGACCAATGTGATAAAGGGGAATAACAGGCAAGTCTGTACTGTACCTGAGATTTTGTAAAAATTTTGTTTTCTGATGAGCACAAGGGAGAGTGTTAAATTTTTCAGTTAACTGAAAAGGTAGCCACACAGAAATACTCCTGCTGAAATATTTCTACAGTTTTATAACTTAGCATAATATAACATTATACAAATTTACCTATGCAAATATCAATATTAAGATCTTCCAAAAAGCTTTCACCCTCCAAAATTCACATACGGGTACAAAATCTTTTTACAAAGATTGTAACTAGCTGTAATGTAAATGTTGTTGAGGAAATGATGTCTTACAAAAAAGTATGTATTTTTCTGAATCTGTGCAGAGCAACAAAAGTTATCTCAGGGTCTCCCAAGCCCTTGCCTATCTCCTTATTCTTAAAAACAATAGATTTCCTTATGCTGTCCTCATGCCTAGCTCCTTCTTCTTCCTTCACTGTTCTGCAAAACACACTCACACTGCAAAACACACTTCACTGTTCTGCAAAACACACTTAGATGAGGGTAGACCTCATCTAAGTCAGGCTTGTAATATGACTATTTTCATTAATTCAGAAAAATTATTTCAAACCAAACAAAACAAAAAATAAAATTAAAAACAAACAAAAAACCCAAACAAACAAAGGCACAAACAAAAAAAAAAAAAACAAAACCAAAACAAACACCAACCAAACCAAACTGGTGTTTGATACTGATCCAAACATCCTGGTCCACTAGGTGGGTAGAAAATGATGATGGATGTCCACTCAGATCAATAGCAATTTAAAAAGGACAAACTCATTTCTCCACTTCTTTATAAAAACTCAAGCCTCAGTCCTCACTTACCCTGTCTGTCTGCCTGCCCATTAACAACCACCACTGGAGGAACTGGGCAGTGAGACATCATTTCTCGTGTTGCAGGAAGGCACCAGCTGACACCAGCTGCTGCCCAGGAGCTTGCAGGCCAGAAGGAGCTCTGACAAGACAGGCACCTGGCCTCCACTTCTCCCTAAATCCGCTTTCATCACTTTGCATGGCCAGGAGCATGGCCAGGAGCTGACGGAGCTTGTCCCAGCCTGACTAATGCCAGGACTCCTGCTGAGTGTCTACAATGCCTGGAGAGCCAAGCAAGGCGCTGGTTGGCCCTGAGCGGTGCGTTGGTGGCTCTTGGCAGCACTTCTCCATGCTGCCACTGAAGCTGTTGGATGTGCTTCCCTGGTTGCCATGGGAAAGCAGATGCTGCCCTGAACTCTCCCCAGCCTGCTGCAGTTCATTGAGACCACAGCCACAGCATCAGGCTGGACATATTCCATCTCTTGCAAAACTTGATCTGCCCTGGCCTGTGTGATCAATCCTGTGGCCACATCAGGGCTGCTCTGGCTGCAGGATACAGTGAACCAGTAGAAAAACAGACTGGCCTGCTCTGTGTGGGCCTTGTGTAGTGCATCAAGTTCCTGGTGTGGGAGGAAGATGACTTTTTAGACTAAACCAACGTGCCTGCCACAGGGCCGTTGGATGCCAGCAGTTACACAGAAACAGCTCAGGACACCCAGATACCTACCATCTTTTTCCCAAAGAATACCATTCCTCAAGGCTGCAGGCACAGTACCCAGGGCTGCCATGGGTAGCCTCCCACCTGACATCTGGGCAAGCATTTTGCAAGGCTATCCATAAACTCTTGAGCTGATGATGCCCCAGTTGCAGTAACTGCTGCAGGAGATCTAAAGGATATGGCTGTGGCTAGTGGTTACAGCAAATACCTTTATCATGACCAGTCTGTGCTTTCTAGGACTCAATATGGAGGCCACAGTCCAGGAGCTGCAGTCCAGCCTGCAAGAACACAGAGCAACATTCACAGACTGGCCCATCTATGTCACTGTGCACCAGTGCAGTGAAGAGGACCAGAGGCATTTGGGTTGAAAGGACACCTGCAATGCCACGGGGCAGGAGGACAGCCCCACAAATGTCCCCAGACCCTCTACCTCCATAGAGGGGACTCCTGCTGTCAGCATGGACATCTCAGCAGAAAGTTAGGAAATTTTCATTTATTCACTCCAGAAATTTCTTAGTTTGCTTGTGCCTTGCTTTCTTATTACTCCAGCAGACATCAGCACAGTTCAAGGTCTCTGTAACTGTGGATGTGATGCTTCTTCCAGTTGTCTGAAGAAGGCGTCATCCGCTTTTCACTTGTGCTGAACAGTCCATTGCAGACTCCCACAACCACGTCATGCATGTTTGTCTGCTTACTCATCCTGACGCATAAGTCCTTAGCTGTCTTATTATCCATCCCTAGGTAGAAAGCTCCATACACACCAGCTGCTCTCACATCAATTGGAATTCCTCCTCTTCCTCCTCATATTCCTGTTGTTCCCACACTGAAGAGACTGTATCCACCCACAGCAGCACTCCACTTGTATGAGCTGACCCACTACATCTCCATGATCCCATTGAGATTGTGGCTCTGCAGCCACACGTAGAACACTGATTTGTCCTCTTTTCTCCCGTGCTGTATGTGTCAGAGATGTGAAGCATGAAGAAACTAGAAAGTGATCTCTAGCAGGCACAAGTCAAATTAGTCTGGAAATACAAGGAGAAATGTTTCTTGGCTACACTGTGTCTCAGAGGCTGCTGGAGATTGAGATTACATCTTCTGAGACGTCATAAATTCTGAGACTCCCCTGGCATGCTGCAAACTTCATTCACAGAGTCACTCATAATCTTTTATTGGAGAATATCAGTAAAGAAAACCTCACATACTCTAGTCCAAATATGCTCTGAATGAGAGTGTTACTTCATAAGACAACATGCAATTGCACCCTACCTACTGCTTTATATAATGTCTTGCAACTACATTGCTGTGGAATATGAATACACATGAAGAGCATGAGATAGCCTATAGAAATTTCTGAAAGAAAATAATGATAATTAAAAAAAAGCACCAATCAAACCTTCTCCATCAAAACTTTCCTCCCCACACTCTAAAAACCTGAAGTAGTTTAGATGGAAAATGACAGCTTTTTCATTATGTAACACTCCTACATCAACTGCTTCTTCCAGTTCCAAAGGGACCAATTAAAGAGGCAACGGCAGTGCTTGAATTTGTATTTTTTTCCCGTTACCTGAACTATCATCTGGAAATACTGACCCAGGATGACTACTTCCATATTACTCCTCTGTGAGTGGGGTCTTTTCTGTTTCCAGTGGTTTGACTCATAGGATGTCACGCATATTTTTCTGAGAATGAGAAACTGCTTTGGTGATTCACTGTAAAAAAAGAGGGAGTTCAGAATAAAGAAGATATATACGAGAAATGCATTTTCCTGGAGGAGAAGAAAAAGCAAAAAATACCTAAGGGGAGATTCTACATGACTTCTTCAAGAGTGTCAGTAAAAAGCTCACTAGTGACTATTCCATTAAACACAGACCTTGAAACATCATGTTATATTTATTATGATTACTGTTTCCGCATAAAAACTTTCTACAGTTCTGTTGAAAGTGTGAAATCCAGGGACAGAGCACTTTTTATAAATATTTTTCATTATTCATCTAATTTTTTTCATTTTTCAATCTTTATTAAAGTAGTAATTTAATTAAAAAGCAAGAGTTTTTATACTGATAGAAAAGGAAATCAGGCTAACATATCCTATAGTATTATACAGATAGAAGTAGAATATTATTACCACAAAATATTTCCATCATGAAAAGATGTCATCATATACTTAAGGGATTCTAAAGAAGAAGATTCTTCTTTTTTATTTTTGTTTTCTTCTTATTTTTCAACCCTTTCTTTTTATAAATTGCCTCTATTCCTGATTGAGATTACCACAATCTTCCACTTCTTCTCAGTGTGAATTATCTTTTATTAGCAAAGCTACCCTTTGCAGATGGCAAGCTTTCAAAGAGTTAAATCCAGGCTTTGTTAGTATTTACTATAATGTTACCTTCCTCAATTAAAAATTTCGTGTAAGGTCTTGACTTCTAAAAGTTGTATTAGGTTTGGCTCTGAAGAAAACCTACTACAGAAAGAAGCTGATCAGAGAAGCTGTGGATGCCTCATCCCTGCATGTGGTCAAGGCCAAGTTGGACAAAGCTGTAAGCAGCCTGGTCTTGTGGAAGGTGTCCCTGCATATGGCAGAGAAGTTAAAATTAGATAATCTTTAGAATTAAAGATTCTGGCTTTAATTTGCAAGACACTGAATTAGTTTCCCCAAGTCAAGCCTATTTTTCCCATGACAATAACTGCTGAGTGATCTTCTTGTCCATACCTTGACCTACAACCCTTTTTGTTGCATTTTCTCCGGCTTGTGCTCTTGGGGAGGAGGAGTGAGAGAGTACCTTGGCAGGCTCCCGGCATCTAGCCAGAGCTCACCACATCAGCTGAAATGGTCATCTCATAAAACTCTGAAAATCGACAGAAATTCCTGGCAATCTGGAGTATACCCAGGCTGCAATTATATTTTGGCAAGAGCTCTCGTGGCTTCCCTCTTTAGATGCAGTGTCTCTAAAATTACTGTGGGACTAATACAGCAGTACCAACAGCACACTACCAATATAAACGTACACAAAGCATACACAGCATACATATATTCTCTTCTGCTTTCTCTGTGATAGTTGTTTCTCTTCCCTAGGAACCACAAGCACACAAAGTCAGGGCAAAGAAAAGCAGAACATTTTTCCTTTGCTTTGTGGATTGAATTATTCATTCAGGAGCTTTCCGAATTTGTTCCAAATAATTCCTCTGTGCTATGGGATTTTAAAAAACATTTCTTGACACCTTAATAAAGCTGAACAAAACTTTTAACCTGAAAAAGCTTTTATCATGTCTTTAAACATTATTCTTAATTGTAGGACTACTTCTGTATATACACACCTAAAATCCTTGTCTAAGGAATAGCTGTGAAAGAAAAACAGTAAATTAAAGTCTCTTAGACTAGATTAGAGAGATCAGGAGATTCAGTAGGTTAGAATCTCTTTCTCTTTAAATTCTCTGTAGCTGAAGGAATTTTATTTCATCCCTAATGTGGCTACAGACTGTCACGGGAAAAGTATACGCCACATGACAGGACAGTGCAGAGATCTTAAGCTCAACGTGAGATTTTTTCAATATAAGGTGGAGTCCTTCAGCTCTACTACCATCATGTTCCTCCTGTAGGTGAACTTGCTGAGAAATGAGCAGGTTGAGGAGCTCGTCATCCAGGCAGAGCTGCCTTCTTACGTAGTCTATGTACTACGTCTGGTACTTTTGATAAGCCATTGAGATCATATTCCAGTATCTGCATTTTCCCATCCTACTTTGATAATTTTCAGGAGTTAATTAAACCAAGGTTTAACACTACCCCTATACTAAAAGGAGTCTGCAAAACATAGCTGAGAACTGCACATTCAGCCATAACACTGTCATTGAATTTGAACATAAAATTGTCTAAAAGCAGCACCATATATTTCGTCTGGAATGGTCTATGTTCAGATAGCAGAGACAAACGTGAATTATTTCACACATAATATCAATTTCCTGTTCTACTATTGTTTCACACTATCTGATCACCACATGGCAACATAAAATACAATTCACAGTGTTTCACATTTAGTATCTCTGACAGATTCTATTCATTGGATGGATTTGAATCATGGAATCACTTACATTGGAAAAAATCTCTACGATCATCAGATCCAAATGCTAACCTAATTCCATGATATTCACCACTAAGCCATGTCCCCAAGTGCCACATCTACATGCCTTTTGAACACTTTCAGGGGTGGTGATTCCACTGCTTCCCTGGGTAGCCTGTTCCAGTTCCAGAGCACCCTTTCAGTGAAAAAAATTTTCACTGTTATCCAGTGTGAACCTCCCCTGGCACAGCCTGAGGCCATTTCCTCTTATCCTGTCACTTGGTACCTGGGAGAACAGACCAACCCCTACCAGGCTGCAACCTCCTATCTGGTAGTTGTAGAGTGATAAGATCACCCCTGAGCCTACTTCCACCTTACACTTTTTTGCTACTATTTCCTTTATACACACAGAAAGCTACTGGCAGTGTTTGAATGGTGAATTCATCTCAGGAAGCTGAAAACCAGCCACCATCAAAAACAGCCCTACCTTTTAATGAAGGGATTAATCTCTCTCACACTTACCAGCCTGGGTAGCCATTCATAAGCCAGCTTGGATAGTACTTCTAAACATGTAACTGTCTGTGCCAAAGGAATTCTGTACTTCGCTGTTGTTTCTATTCTAGCAGCATGGGAATACATGAGCTTTACTATCCCAACAATACAATTTCTAAAAGGCTATTGAAATGACTATTTTAGAATGACTATTGAAACCAGGAAAGACAGATATGAGATGATTTCTAGTTTTCTTCATTCCTTTATTGCACTTCTTTTTTCACAAATTTCTCCAGCATTATGCAAAACGTGATAAAGGCTTAGGTGAGTCCTTTTCCTTTTGCAGTCACATATCAGAAGTCAGTAAAGGCTGCCTGCACCTAATGAAATTCTTATGTCATTATTTTAGGTGCTAATGGATTTAGGGGCAGGCATCTTACATCAGTTTCCATTTCTGATACTTGTTAACTCTGACATCTTTTTTAAGTTATTTGCAGTGTAAGGTGTCTTTGCTATGCATGACTAATTGCACTGATTTTACTTAAGACTGTTTTAGAAATTATCTATTGTTCAAATATTATTATTTTTAGTTAATATTTTTATGGCAGCAACTGAAGAATATTTTATTTTCTCAAATTGTATTCTTTTTTTTTCTTTTGGTTCATAAAATTGGGTAGAAGAAGGAAGATGGATGCTTTTATCTATACACACATGTGTACACAGATATAAATATGTGTATATACACAAATTCTTCTAAATCACAAAGCTTACTCAGTTTCAAAATGCAGAACAAGCTTCTAAAATGAAAACAGCTTATTCAGAGAAGTACAGAAGTCCAAATTTTCTAAACCATTTTTTTGCTGTGAAAGTCAGATTATCTCCTGAAGGAAAACTATTTGAGAAATTTGTCTAGAGAATGGGTAGGTATGCAAGGATCTAGGAGAGAGGTAATATCTCCTAGATATTGGTTGGGTATGTGTTTGGTTGGGTATGCAGGTCATTCTTCCAAGGAGGCCAAACACAACATTTTCAGAGGTGGAAAGTAGACACAAAAAGCAGCACATCATATTTAATCTCCCTGAAATTATGCTGATTGAAATTTGATACATAAATGCTACCTGGAAACAGGGCTTTGTAAATAAATGAAAAATGAAACAAGATTATGATGATTTGTGTTGGAAAGTAAAATCTGAACCCTACAGCTTCAAGTTTACAGAGACGTCTCTGAATTGACTCATCTAAAAAGCCACTAAGATATGGGTGAGTTAATCTTGCACCCTTTATGACCCTAGACTTAATTTCCTTGGTTTTCTTCTATGTGATGCCTGATGGGTTTTTTGTCCTTTTTCATTATACATTTATACCCTTTTTATATACTTTTTACCCTTTTCCATTCCTGTACTTTTTACTCTCTGTATTGTAGCCCCACATGTTTATAACCCTTGTACTCTAGCCTTGTTCAGAATTCTTTGAAGAAGACGAAACAATCTCCACAATCTCAAGAACATGAGGCACCAACCTTGGAAAAGCCCCATCCCTGGGACATGTTTTTGTAAACTAAGTTGTAACCTTTTTGGGGGGAGGTAATTTGAATAAGGGGGCAATTAATTCATTTTTTAGGTTTCTTATTGGGGAATTTTAGATAGGTATGCTAATCAGTGAGGTCTATAAAATTGTACACTCATTGTACCGGGAGGCTCTTTTCATCGTGGTGCAACTGGGATCCTATTAAACCAAAGTAATACCCTTTTCCTATACTGCAATGTCTGCGTCTCAATTTTTATCAGCATTTTAGGCATCAATGTATCCCTAATTCTAGTCTTCATCCACAAACACTCACCACTTCTTTCTGGTGCTGCTGCTTAGTTTAGGCTCTGATAGCACATTGGTTAAGTTGGTCACAGCTTCTGGTCCCTCCCTTGCTGTCAAAACACTCTATCTGATCTGTGGCTTCAGACCCAGAGGGAGTGACCCCCTGGTATAGGAAGTTGACACCCCTCGGCCTTCACCACTGAAGGACTCTGTTTTTCAGCTGAACTTCCACTTCAGCACTGCAGCAGCCTTATTTGGCAACACACATCATCCAGCTGCTCAGCCAAACTGCAGACAGCAGCACCATCACCTCCACCCTGGTCACAGGGGAGGACCCACACTGCTTGTGCCATGCCTGGAAACCTGCATTCTCCCTCGAGAGCCACAGCCAGGCTGATGTTTCTGATGTGCCAAGGTAGTTTCTCCAGTGGATGCTGGGAGCTATGATTGGTGGAACATCACCACAATCGCTGAGCATGCTTACACTGCTTGCAGCAGATCTTGTGGTTCCATTTGTTAGGAACGATCTGCTACATTTGCTGCTAGCTTCTGTTAAAAATCATTATTTTAAGAGCATCCCATACCTCACCTGCATCCTCCTCAACACAATTTCTGTGGATCTTTGCTCAACCCTGTATGTTTAATCTGCGTTTCCTTTTGTATCTCTTAGTACAACTCAGAGTCCTCCATATAAAATCCATACACAATGCTTTATTTCCCCGCATGATAACATTCTTTGAATTCTTTGTGGCATTAGTTCCATAAAGCACAAAGGTTTTCTTCTTTCCTTTAAGAGTTTTCTCTTTGTGTTCAGGACTTATATCACATACACGTATCTGGTTCTACCAGCTGTGTAACAAAGCACACAGAAGATGTCTCTTCATGGATCAACTGTGATGATCCATGAAAATTATCCTAGAAAAAGTAATTTTCAGGACAAAGATTGCAGACAGTTTTGAGAGACTTTTCATTATTTGAAGCTTTGTGCCTTGTCACTGTAATAATCTGGTAAAATTCTGTCCATCTTTACCACAAATCTGAAAAAAAATCTTGTTATTGAATTGTAAACTAAGAAGAAAGGAAATTTTCATCCTGATTTGGGGATTTTTTTCTGTTTTTTGAACAGGAGGATATGTGTTTGATTTTTTTTAAATTATTTGCATAATTGCAAGTGATCACACTCTTTTCAGTCATTTCTATGAATGGGTGAAACGTTGTGCAGAGACATGACTGTTCACAGAGTATTGGGGATAAAAATGTTTATCAACAAGACTCAGTCCTTCAGTTTTCTGGACTGGAAGTTTATTCTAATAAATACATCTGTTGCTGCCAGTTTTTTAGCTTTCTTATGCCATTCTTGTTCTTGTCTAAAACTGAAAATGTTCAGATCACAACCCCTGGAAACACTGCAAAGTGTTTTAGGATGCATGTGGTAAGCATTTTTTTCCTGGGTTTTTTTTTTCATTTCTCTGGACTTTGACAAGAAAAAAAGTTGATTTTCCCCCCCTTACATCTAATCTCTCTGTCTTTCTGTGTTCTCCTGATGCTCTTAGAAATTCTACAGTCAGAGAGACATGTAAATAGATTAACACTTAAACCATTATGGGATTCTGCTGCACTGAAGCATCAGTGGGAAACTATAAATCAGCAATGAAAAGTCCCTGGTAAAAGCATCAAGGACTCAATCAACCAGTCAGGCTGCCAATTCAGTTAATTCTCACCAAACCAATCTCAGTCTATCTACCAAGTGCTGAGTGAATGTAAGCAGAAGGTAGGTCTAACTATCCAGGTATCAGCATTTCAATTATTTCTATGTGTACAGTGATTTTACCATTAATGTCAATTTTTCCAATTTTAAGACTGACACAGAATCAGTTTCTTATGACAGTAGTCCTATGCAATATGATTTGCAACTGAATTTCAAATTTACTCAGTGGACTTTAAAAATAAGAGATTTCAAGGATGTTCATTCACATCATAGTGCCTTTTAAAGCACAAAAAGGTTATTCTTCTTGCATTTCACTAATATATTTGTTTAAAGAAAGAATGCTTTTTATTTGCATGTTTCAGAATAGTTCAGGTTTTAGGAAAAAACCTGACCCATCAGAATAGTAGGCACACATGATAAGGGACAGAAGAGATATTAACAACTAATTTTAGGGAATATGTGAACATTTGTGTTATTGACTCCTGTAATTTCTAATGTTAATCCTGACCACCATTAGATATGTGTTTGTAGGAACCATAGATGATTCTGACTGTTTTTTAATGCTACCGTGTCCAGGTTCACTCTCAGCACACAAACTGTTCTGATTTCAGACAGAGCTGCTAAATCACAGTGTCTGCAGCATAGCACTCATAACTTTGGGATTTATACCATATTTATAGCGGTTTCTGGTAAACAGAGGGTGAACAGAAGTCAACTCATCCTTATTCAACAAAGGTAGAGCAGAGAAACAGAGCTGCCCATTGCTAAAGAATTGTAGATATCAAGCAATTTGCCTTGTGTAGTGAGGATCCAGCAAGGAGCTTAAAAACATTAATATCGTCCATGCTTCATTATTCTGCTTGGACTTTTTCCAGGGGCAGTTTCAGCTTTGGTAAAATGCTTATTCTGAGTCATAGCAGGATGTAGCAGCTTCATGAAGCATTCAAAGATCACTCTATCAGCTCTGGTAAGCATTAGTGTTACTGCACTTCCAAGGTGCTAAATTAACATCTGCAGGGTGACAGAGATATTGCAGAGGTTTCTGCTGAAGCTGTAACTCAGCCTTATGTAAATCCCTAAAGAGGTAAAACAAAAAACTGTCATGCTTGGGAAGGAGGCAGAATATCTGTGTTTACAAGCTGCCCAACAGAAGATTGGGAAGTCTGTAGTGTACCCAGGCCCCAGTCGGGAATGGAAGGGACAGAAGCCTGCTGTGGGATGAAACACCTCAGCAGCTTTCTCATTTCATTTAAAAAGAAGGAAAGGTGAAGGTGAGCACTTGGCTGAGGGTAAGGGAGGGTCTGGGAGAAAGAGTTGTGATTCACACAGCCCCAAAGCACAACCTCTAGCTTCTGTGCAGATTTTCTCTGTGATCCAAAGTGAGCTGACTCAGGATCCCCTTCTCCCAATGACTTATTAGTGGAAGGTGAGCCCCTTATAATCTAAGCAAAGCCTTTGGCTGGGGTCGCTGAGCTTTCAGAGACCTAGCTACCTCAGATATCTTTCGTGCTGAACAGGAGAGGAATATATCATTTTGTACGGCACAGCATGCTATGGGAATACATTTATACCACTATGCATGGATATTTACAATAAAAACTGTTGCCATGATGAATGAGGCTCATGACCACTCTATCACCACATTATCCTGAAAATTTCTTTATAACACCTTAAAACTCAAGAATTACATTTACACATCTCCTCCTGTACAATGAGGCATTCCTTTCCAATAACAGCTGTAAAAGATCTTTTGCTAAGGGCTGTCTACAGCAATAATATTTGATAATTCATGCACTGCTCATGGGGTTTTTTAATCTGCAAGCAAAAATAATGTTTTAGCTGAGGATAGAATAACTTTGAACAACCCTTGGATCCTTTTGTTCCTCTATAGCAGCAGACTTTCAGCTTATAGAAATGGCCACACCTCATTCAGATGAGCTGCAACAATTTAAACTGCCTGGGAGTTTGGCTTATAATAATTTAAGAAGTCGCTGTCTGTAGAAAAGAGCTAATAATTAAACTGAGATTCAGAAAAAATAAGGTTCTTTTCTTTTATTTCTTAATACATCATTTTTATAGCAAAATCAAGAAAAGGGTTCACCTCAGGACTAATATGTCAAACTGCAATTCTCCTCAGTGTAATTCCCCTAATGTTCACTAACTTCTAAAAAAACATGGATGGAGACCTAAAGTGTCTCTTATTTGATATTGAAGCTTTACATCCACAAATGCTAGCAGCTACAAATCCAGTCAATACCTTAAACTTAAATGAACTCACTATGGTAAAATTCTCAGCTTTTTCTCTTGATAAACTCTTTAAACCTTTGCAGCAACCAGAAAGAAAATAAAAAGTTGTGATGTGTGGTTTTTCTTAGCAAATTTATTTCACTAGATTTAATTTTGTTAGGACTTAAAAAGTCAGTACTTGCTCAAGTAATTTTTCAATTCATAGGCAACAAAATCCCTGTTAATCTCTCCTTCACTGCTGCCCATTTGTGTCATGACCATCTTTTCATTGGTTTCATTACCTTCAGAGTGTTTCTTGAAAACTAAATAAAACTAGAGGTTTAAAATTCCATTTCTGCTTTGAATATAGTGCAGATTTCCTGGAAACCCATGGGCTTAGAAATGTGTGGGCCAGATTCAAAAGTATAGTGAAAGTATCCCAAGAATAATCAATCCAAACCAAAAGGGCATGCTTAACTGCAAACATTGTGGTTTACAAGCAAATTAACTGGTTGTGTCAGTTGTGTCTAGGTGGCATTGATCAATTTAAGTCATCATTAATTTAGCTTATTCTATATGAATTTGTACCCTTACTAGCTTTTCATATTGTTCCCTGTATACTTACTAAAGAAATTTCACTTTGTACAAAGGAGGGGATCTTTGACATTTCTGGCAGATCACAGACATTTCTCCTGCAGATTTCAGAAATTCCCTAAGAGGAGATGGGTGCTAAGTGAGGCAGGTATCCTGTCTTTACCTTAAGAGGTTAGACAGGCTGACAACATTGAAAAGCATTTAATAAAGTGGTAACCATCATCTTCCTACAAGAGCCTGGACTGACTTTCAGATAATACCAACACACATTAAAAAACCCTCACAAATGATATAATTAAAGAAGTTTTGGGTTTTGATGTTTCTTGGGAGGAGTGATCAGGAAGAAAGAACAATTGTTTTTAATATCTGGTCCACACTCTCACAAGCATACAAACATTTAATCTGTTACTGGAATATCAGATATACCTACAATGAGAGGACCAGAGGAAATGGCCTTAAACTAAGACAGGAGAATCAGAAGAGATATTAGAAAAAAAAAATCACTATCAGGGTGGTCAGGCATTGGAACAGGTTGCCCAGGGAGTTGGTGGAGTCACTGGAGGTGCTCAAGGCACTCCTGGATCTGGCACTAGGTGATGTGGTTGAGTGGTTTAGGGGTTATAGTGGCAGTGCTGAGTGGATGGTTGGACTGGGTGACCTTAAAGCCTCCAATATTGATGATTCAGGATACATCCTCACAGAATTTGAAACACTTTTCTGTTGTCCTGTATTTAATATTTGATTCATAGACTTTCTCCCCCCACTTTCCAAATTAGATGGTTGTCGGTACTTTAAATGAAATTAAACATTTATTCTTCCAGCTCCCACAACGTTTTCCGTTTGAAACAACTAGCACAGTATTGTCAGTCTTCTTAATGTAGTAATGCTTCACAGATTTAACTGTAATTGTGATATTTGCTATGCAGTTTTCAAATGTTAAGTGAGATGTGCCAATTGTGCCCTAATTCAGGCTGTGTCCATGTATTGAAATGAATAATCAGTTGTCACTTAATGCAAAAGTGCTTTGTCTATCACTGAATGCTTCACAGTTTATTTAGAGTTCACAGCAAAGCATGATTAAAAATGCTAGGGTATATCAAACATCAATCCTCCAGTCTTATTGCTACTAAACAGAGAGCCAGTAAAAAGACCCCAGCATCAACTGAAGAATGGCTTGCAATGTAATTGGCAGATAGGCTTATTTTAGGCATACCTATGCTGCTTGGCTAACTATCAGGAATGACTGCACAACAGATCTATGATCCATATGCATGTACCTGCAACAAGCTGGTGCCAAGGAAGAGATGCCCTTGGTGGCTGGGAAGTTAGAGCTAAAATCTTTTTAGTCCTGTTTGCAGATCCATTGTTGATTCATTCTTCTACAAGCTTTTTTGCATCTGTGAAATAAGCATCAGTGACAATAATTAAAAGGACATGCACTGAGTATACTAGGAGAAATAGGCATCATAGGTTTTGAGCTGGCCAAGTGAGGTCTGTTAGATATTTGGAAGGGAAGTATTTGGCTATCAGGATGCATTCCATTAGTTCATTCCAGTAATACACTACAGTGAGTTTGAAAATGGAAAATCAGTGTAGCTATTTAATT
This sequence comes from Entomyzon cyanotis, assembly GCA_024500445.1. NCBI lineage: Eukaryota > Metazoa > Chordata > Aves > Passeriformes > Meliphagidae > Entomyzon > Entomyzon cyanotis. The sequence continues at coordinate 4,448,939 of JAKEPQ010001021.1, forward strand.
TAGGATGCACTACATTTTTGGTCACTTCTGTTCAAGAAAAATAGCAGTATCAACCTTTTTACCCATTTAACTAAATCTGTTAAATTAAACAGTAGCAAGGTACACTTGGACTCAAATAATAATGTGCATCTACAGAACTGGTCCAGATGTAGACTGACTGTTATGATCTGTGCAGCTAAAGTATTCATGACTTGTGTTAAGGTCCATTCCACTTTTCTACCCATAAAACTTTTTTACTATCGTCGCCTCCTAGATTGTCTATTTATTCACAGTCAGGACTTTAAAACCACATTGCCCCATTGCATACTGTGGTGGCTCTGGCTGGGGTAGAGTTAACTTTCTTCACAATGTTGCATATGGGGATGAGTTTTGGATTTGTGCTGAACACAGGGTTAATCATATAGTGATGATTTTGTTATTGCTGAGCAGGGCTTATAGAGCCAAGGCTTTTTTTGGTTTTGCACCACCAAGCCAGTGAGGAAGTTGGAGGTGCCTGGAACGATGCAAGGAGACACAGCCAGGACAGGTGACCCAAACTGGCCAAAGGGATGTTCCAGACCATTTGGCATCCTGTTCAGTATTTCAAGCTGGGCACAAGAAGAAGGAAGGAGGAGACATTTGGAGTGATGGCATTTGTGTCCCCAAGTCACTGTGAGGCGTGAGGGGGCCCTGCTGTCCTGGAGATGTGGAACACCTGCCTGGCCATAGGAAGCAGTGAATGAGTTTTGGGGTTTTTCACTTGTGTATGTGGCTTCTGCATTCCCTGTTAAGCTGTCTTTATCTCAACCCATGAGTTTTCCAGCTTTTACCCTTCCAATTCTCTCCCCAGTCCCACTGGTGGCAGAGTGAGTGAGTGGCTATGTGGTGCTTGGGTTCCAGAGGGCGTGAAACAACAACTCATGTGTCTCGGCTGCTTAGGAATTAGAGATGCCATAGTGATTGAAGTGAAAATATGTAAATTAGGTTGAAGGAAGATGTTTGGTGTCAGAGTAAGGTAGGCTGGATCTTACCATGTTGTTTCATGGAACTAGATATGGGCAGCCACTGTCTGACTTGCCCTGAATTACACTAGAAAATCCTAATTTCCCATCACCAAAAGGCAAAAGAGAAAGTTCAAGGCCAAGGCTAGATGAAATTTTAATTTTTTAATATCAACATAAAATACAGTTTTATATGATTCCATCACTGAATTTTCTTGAGAGTTTGAAAAACGTGAAGTGTCACTAATATATATGTAGCTTTTATTGTTTGTTTCTCTGATTGTTTTTTTGAGTGGACAGGGTTGTTCACTTTTATGAAAAGGGAAGTTTCTAAAACCCCTTAACTTACCCTTTATTTCTAGTTTAAGCCACATTTTTAGAGGAAAAAATACTCTAAAGCAGGTTTTTCGCATGTGTCTAGGACTGTAGAGGAGTTATTTATTAATGCCCAGGAGTACTGAAAAGTGGAAAAAAATTTGTAATGCTGGTGAAATGAATATACATGCAATGTCTGTTTTAGCCTTAAACTTCATAGATGTTTTTATTCTAGGGCACATCCCAACAACCCTACAATATTCAAAGGTGCAGTCATCTTCCCATAACTGAAGTCATAAGCAACTTCTGAGATATTCCTAAAAATTCCTTCTCAAGACTCTAACACGTATGAAAATATGTCCATATGAGCTGGTTGCTGGTGAGTTATTAAAGTTTTTTTAAAGACCTTGTGCTCCCTACATAAATGTGAACAAATACTTAGATCACAATTTGTTCCTGTTTATTTTCTTTTGTGCTCTTTCAGGTTTCTGGTAACCTTTTCAATGTTTGTCTCTGGACAGCTGAAAATACAGGTATTTAAATATGTCTCAATTGTCTTACATCAATATATTTTTCCATATATGGTGAATGTTTTATAATCATCATCCTTCTGAAGAGATCAGCTGTTTATACTCTGTATCTTTTCAATAACAGTGAGATTATACTGTCTCTTTCCAATTAAACTGGTGGCAAAACTTTACCTATTTGAAATAACTGATGCTCATAGCTGCTTCAGAGAGACTTCTGCAACCAATGCACTTTCTCTAGGTTAAACTTAAAAAAAAAAAAAAGAAAGTAAAAATACAGAAAATACATTTTAAAAATACTGTTCTCAAAATTAGAATATGGACATTTGTTCTTTTAAAATTCATCACAGGAGACTCAAAGGAGTGAAATGTGAACCTTTATGTTGCTTAATAGCAAAGATGACATTTTCAGTCTTTTAGTAAAGTTTTCCTTCCTCAAGGAAGACACAATTAACAAAGAAAACTACTTGCCATTGTTGTACCTGTCACCTTTCCTCTGCAGTGAATCCCATTTCAGGACAAAAAAACCTTCTTTTTATGTGTATCCCACAATGAGGGACAGATATCAGCTGTTTATTCAGAGACCTGGAATGAATTACTCCAGCAAATATCAGCATTTTCCAAAGAAGGGATTCATATGGATATTAGAGAGGTAGAAATCTCTGGATATTGCAAAAACATTACCAAACTATTACAGTGTCTTTCATTAACAAGAGTTTGGGGTTGGTTTTCTGGGCTTCTTTTTTTCCTGTCACAGACAAGTTAAGGTGAAACTCACAGTCTTTAATCTAAATGCAGAGCCTTTTCATCTTGTAATTAATAATACCACAGTTCACAGAGTGTCTAGTTCTGTGCTTGCTTTTACAAATCTATATTTAACTAATTAGATTTGAAGTGCCAAAATCATTATTAAAAGCTTGGATTCTGGTTCTTCTGTAATGGTGGCAGACTACAGCAGAAAGGTGCTATGGATTTAGTTTCCTAAAGATTTATCTTAATGCTTCACTTCCCTCAGAAGTGCATAGTGACAGGAAGAGAGGCAGAACTCCATACAGAAACTTTGAGAAAGGAAGATACTGAAGACATTTTGTGCTTAAAATCCATTTATAACATTAATAAAGTCTAATTTCAGTCCACATAGTTAAAATTTATTGAAGTGCATTATTTTTTGTACTTCTTTCCATAATTGAGGGGCTTTCAGCCGCTGCAGTATGTTATAATAATATGTATTTCTTGTTGGATGATTTTTTTCTCAATAATGCTCTTTTTGTAAGACAATTAAATTTCTTGGCCATAGCACAATCATTTCTGGCCATGAGATTTAAGATTATACAAAGTGAAGCATGTCTTACCTCTATGTTTATGCTTTTATTTTTATGTTATTTTTTTTAAATTACACTAAATGTAAACTTTAAAAATTGTTTAAAATGTGGATAGTTCTGTTGCTTTCAGCAAGATTAATCAGATACTTCAGATTAAGCATCTCACTGTGCATTTTGTGAAAACCAAGCACAAGTTGCAAGTTGTTATTTTCTTAAAGCAATGATCCTCATACTCTCACTCAGTCGATCAGATAGGTGCAAGGGTTTTCAGCTACATCTCCCCTGGAATATGTTACGCTTTTACAAAGTTGAGTTGTTGTTAAGCTACAGATTTTTTCCTTTGATTTCAGCTGCAAAAGTTTAAAGGAGTTATTTCTGGTAATGGCAAACCACTTAAGAACTCCCTGCTTCTACCACTCAGATGGGCTTTCTCCAGCCTTTTAAATTCAGCATGGTATAACATACTTGGGTCAGAGAGAAAAACTGAGCATAGCAAAATAAACATTTTGCCGAAATATGTTGACAGACAGATGTGAGTGACTGCTTACACCAGCCAAGGTGTTGGCACTTCTCAAAGGAGAGTACCAGTAAAGGCTCCCAGAGGGGACTAGACCAAAGGAAGGATATCAGAAATACCCTGGAGAGCAAATTCACTGTTAGGCACAACCACAGTCCTCCAGAGGAAATATACCACCATACTGTGGTCTAACTCAGAGATGTGGTCTCTGAAAAACAAACATGAACATCCTTGCTCAGTTTGCTGCAAATCCCAGCTGTCCACAATGCCTTCCTCCAAGCTGCAATGGGTCAATTGGCTTCCCACTGACCTAATGTCTAAACATCAGCAGACAGAGATGAGATAATAGGGGTCAGCCTGATCCATGGCATCAAACAATCAGAATGGACAGAAAGAATCCCCCTGTTCTCATCAAGGTGAGTTTTTGCCTGCCGTGGATGAGCAGGTTGCTCCCACTCCTTATTTGAGTCTCCAAAGCACTGGTTCATACACTGGTGACACAAGCACTTCCACATCAGCATTAAGGAGAGTGAAAAGCATGTTTTTGTCGCTGTTGAGCCGCTAGCAGAGAAAAAGACCCGGATTCTCAGCGTGGCATAGAAAAGAAGACTTTTTATTATTTGATTCCAACTTATATAGATTTTTCAGACGTAGCTCAGATTGGTCAGTCAGAAACCTCCCCCTAGGCCTGATTGGCCAGGCCTGAACTGTCCAAATCTTGAGACACTGTTTTTAATAACATCCAAACTTTACCTTTGTTTATAAAACACAAGAAAAATTCTCATGGGAAAGACCTGTGCTAGCCACATGTTTTGCAGTAAACAGTGTAGTTAAACTAAGCCTTGAAAGCAAACTTAAGCTAGCTTTCAGCAGCCAAACTCTTGCCCACTGAATACCTTTTTATATCTATAAAAAATTTATGTGAAACAGTCTTTCCAATTTGGGAATGCTTTGTGCTCATTTGCATAAATGTCAATGACTGCACAATATTTAAGGCAGTATAAAAATCTGTTCAAAATATTTCATATTCATATCAAGACACCTGGGGAGGACCTTTGACCATTTCAAAATTTCTGACAAAGGAAACAGCACAAATACAAAGGAAGTTGGTCTCCAAAACAGCAACAGTTGACTTACTGTGTTCCCAGGTAACATCAGGGAAACAGCAAAGTACTATATACAGGACTTTGACACAGAAAAAATTTTCGTTGATTAGGTAATATAATGTTGTAGCCCTAGCTTACAGAATTGATGGGGTTGAAGCATTCTCAAATTGGGATAAGAATAGGGTGATACCGGTGAAGTGGAGTAGCTCAACTACTGACAATGTTAATAGTGTGTGTTTTGGATAATTGGAACCTTAATGGCACCGGTAATACAAAAATGAGGTATTGTGAGCTATTATTCAAACAATGTTGTTATCACCAAGTGCATTGGGGGACACTTAACCAAGCTCACGGTACCACTTAGAGTATTTTATCAATTTTTTTAAGGCTTTTCCTTAGACGTCAGCCAAAAAGTTTGTTCTGTTTAACTGAATAAGTCTGAAAGACTGAAAAGGAGACAGTGCCACCAGGAAGGGTTTGAATGTTGTTTCTTTTATTTCAGTAAATTAAAATGGTTAAGGGTATCCATAACTCTAAGCAGGAGCAGCCAACCTGCTGATATATAAGGATATATTTAAAGTGCTTTCATAAAACAATAAAATTTTGGTGATGCAGACTGAGCACCTGAGAATAACTATTTTTAAAATGCCATATGTGATCCAGAATCAAGTTCATTTAATCTCTGATCCAGTAATGTAATTAAACTAGTACTTAAAAGCAAGATAAGTTTAAGTACTTTGCTGAGCTGTGGCTGGCAAGAAGAGCATAAAATTTAAAGTGATTATTTTAGCATCAGTATACTCATATTGCAATATCAATCACGAAAATCGAAAAGGATAAAGCAAACACGTAAACATCATGTAATTTCTGTACAGTTTAAATTATTCAAATGAAAAGTTGGTTTTCTGAACTTCTAATGTTCATTTCATTGGCCTGTCATTACTCATCTGTTAAGGAAACTGAAATGTTAAATAAGACTGCTGAAAATAAGTAAATAAAAAAATGAAATTATCTCAACTGAGAACAGAAAAACTAAGTATTTTAATGTATTAAGATGTGATAACTTCTTTAGAATTTTAGAGCTGAATTGTGATCAATCTTGTATCTTTTCAGGTACAAGTAGAAAAACAATTATGTGTCATTAAAAGAAAGCTCAGAAAATAGGTAGTAAACACACTTTGATTTACGTATTTGCTACTCTTTTTTCAAGACTAAAGTCCTTTGTTTCTTATTTGTTGTAGTCCTACTGCAGTCCACTGCAGTCACTACTGATGAGTCATATCTGCCTATTTACTGTTCATACTGAAATTTGAAAAATTGTAAATTTATAAAATTTAAGCACTGTTCCAGCCCACTTTTGCAGTAGCAAGTATTAGGCAAACACTTAGCTGTGCATTTGAATCTAGGCATTTTCCATCTCTCTTCTGCATATTCCAAAGTGCTGTATCTGAAGGTGACAAGGTACTTCGTGAAATGTCACATACAATGCAGCTGATGAAGACACTCAAGAAAGAGCTTTAGGTGAAATGAAATGTAGCCTACAAAGTAAAAATCTAAAGAATTTCACTGATGCAATTATCTTTACATAGAGATGGTCTAGAGTTCTGCCATGTACCCTTCTAGACCCATTCTTCCTACCAGACTGGTAGGAGCACAAGAGCCTTTCAGTGAGAACCACTAGGTAGCCCATAGAGAAATGGGTGAGTGAGAGGGACACTCAAAGAGACAGAGTGTGAGTAATCAGAATTATATATAATAAAGAAAGCTATTATTTTATTTTTTCCCTGCAAATATATCACAAATTAATTTGTGTTTGATTTGGGACTTACAACTTAAATGCAACTCTTTGGATCTCTATTGCAGAAGTATAATCATGTACCTGTCTTCAAGCCTTCAAAAACTTCTCCCAAGTCAGCAAAGACATTCCTGCTCAGGACTTGGTAGAGAATAGCAACAGAGCCCTACAGTGGGAAGAAACAGAGGAATTCAAGGTATGCTGTCATGGCAGAGGGTCAAATTAGGTTCCACACTTGAAACATCATGTCTGCAATCATTTCTGTTATGCTGAACTGCTCTGTGTTTTATGCCCAGATAGATCAACAAAGTCGCAAAAAATTGAAGGCCATGTTGAGAGGGTGTTGAATGTGTATGGAGAAGATTCAGATAGAAAAGGAATTCCAATGCACCTCTTCAGCCCATCTTGTGGAATTAAAAGAAAAGGGGGAAAAAGAACAAAGTATTTTGGTAGCCATTATTTCACTAAACAAACCCACAGGTGGAACATTGTTTAAAGTAAGCTAATAAAACCCAGACGGTGGACTGTTCCAAAAGCAATCCTCATATGCCCTCCAGTATTAGATATTGGTTCACAGTCTGTTTCAAGTAGTAAAATTCTCTTTCAAACTCCTTTGCTAACAGTCTTACACTAAAAAACTCCACCAGACTCTGAGAAATGCAGTGGAAAAGTTTCCATGTGTTTAATGATCAGGAGAGTGATTTTGAAAACACCCTTAGTAAAATTAAGGGATGGAGATGGAACAGAACAGAGACACCCTGTGAAATAAGAGTTGATCTTCTAATATTTTTCAGTACCCACTGTTACTATATCTGAAAAAAAAATAAAATTAAGAAATCAACCAAAATTCATATACCAATTAAATAATTTTAGACAGATGGGAAGGACTGCTAACTGGGAACAGAAGAATAAAAAAGTTTGTTTATCTTCTTACCTCTCTGAAAGATTACACTCAGACAATTCATAGCTCTTCAGGGAGCGAGCAGACAGTTTAAACATATGTTGACTCAAAGCCAATGTCTTAATTAATTAAACTCATGCTACATAAATAATATATTTAATTGAACTAACAAGATTGTCATGTCCTTTCACATATAGTAATTCCTTTGGCTTCATGAAGGGTCAAGACACATTATTTTGGGCTCAAAGCCACCTTGAAGAATTGTTTTTCCAGGAGCTCCTTGGAGTATGGGAACCCTTTAATGGAACAGAACTACAGGTGAGTTGAAAATATCTTTCTATTAAACCTCTATGAAGTTTACCCAGAGTGAAGAGCTGTACCATAAGTGCGTGTTTTCCCACTATTCCTGCTGCTATGGTTTTTCAGAACCATTTGCAATCACAAAATAAAAAACTTCCATTTATTTTCTGTATTTCTTTTTTAGCTGCTCCTCCCTGGTTTAAAAAATTCTCATGAACAAAAGGAAAAATAGTGGACTGAGTTAACATTTTCAATTTTTTTTTTTTCCAGAAAAATATTTTCAAGCTACCAAAAGTTTTAATTAAAATATATATTTTATTTCTAGAAGAACTGTCTCAGGGAGTTTATTCTAGCCACTAGACCAGTAGTAGTAGTGTTAAAAAATCAGCATGTAAACAATCACAGTTTGAATTATAGATACAGGGAAAATATATTTAAAATAATTCCATGTTGTATATTAGAAAATAGCTTTAATAAATTCAAATCATACTGCTTCCCATAATTTATTTCTCCTATTCAGACTATTCAGATTTTTGCCTACAGAGATAAAGGAAGAAAGAATAATTAGAGTGAAATTAAGTGAAAAAATTAAAGACCAAAATCTTCGCTTGTCCATATCAACCACCATTTAGTAGTAACTAAAATGTATGGTGCATATTTTAAAACACATTTTTCAATAATAGGAAACAACTAAATTGTTGAAAAAACTCAATATTATTCTATATATGGAAGTGCTACTTGAATGTGTGAAACACTACCTGGAGATTAGTTCAGGCACTGTATAAGTTTTAGCTGTTATAGCTACACAACTATGTGTTTTCAATCAATATCTGTAAATGGTAAAATTTTTTTCATGGCAGAATAATCTAGCAAAGGCTGTGTGAATCTGGAATTTAATTTGCTTAACATAAGAGCCAGTCAGAATTTGATTGATTCAAGATGTGGAATGGTAGTAGTGCTCAAAAAACTGTACATGAAGTACTTGATTAAACAAGACAGGAATCACAGGGTTGATTAATATGGAGTCATAGCACCAAGACCAGTTCCAAGCCATCAGCACTGCAATACTCAAAGAAAGAACATAAATTCTTATACTCAAAAGACATTGAAGTTTTTATCTTGGTACCACTGAGAAGGAATTCAATTTTCTGTTATATTCCCATTCTGAAGTACACTTCCACAGGAAGAAAAAGATGTGTAGCTTTTAAAGTACAGATAACTTCCTCATCTGGTAATACCAATATTTCCATAAGGGGACATGATGCCCATAAATGGGAAGAGAACCTACCTACTATTTTCTCTTTATTACAATGCTGTGCATAAATGTCAAAATAAAATATTCTCACGGCTAAATGTTTAATGGCTTTTAGGATTACTATAGACTTTACTTTCTTCTCAGGGATCATTCTGCTCTGGAAATTTATGGAGTTTAAGAATCTGGACAGAAAAATGTCAGAGGAAATTTATGCAAAGTTCTTGATCTTCTTTTTTATGAAAAATATATTTGCCATTACAGTTTCTGCCTCTTGAGAAAGACTAAGGTGGGGTAAACTGTAAACCTCCTCACAAAAATCTAGACAGGTTCCCCAAATCATCTCGAAGACCATGCTGTCTGATAAAAAAGCATTCACACAAATGTTTTATCACAGTGGCACACAAAGTTTCTCATTTTAGGGAAAGGCTCAGAGGTGATAAGGATTATCAGCCAGTCAGAACACCAGAGAACTGTTCAGGCCAGCCTAGCATGGCCATTAATACCATGAGCAGAATATACATTGGTAAGTTTTCAAGGGTCAGAATTCACCTAAGCACATTTTCAAAATTTGTTGATTTCAAAAATAATACTTAGTAGAACAGAAATAGAGAGTCACAGCATCATGGAATAGTTTGGTTTGGTTTGGTTTGGTTTGGTTTGGTCTGGTTTGGTTTGGTTTGGTTTGGTAGGGACCTTAAAGAACATCTTGTTCAAACTCCCCTGCCATGGGCAGGGACACCTCCCACCAGGTCAGGTTGGCCAAAACCTCATCAAACTTGTTTTCAGGAAAGATATTAGCAAGTTCTTCAGGAAACAAAAAAAAAGGTTGTAAGCAACTATTGGCATAATTTAATTTTATATATAAATGAAGTTTCATGATGCCTGTAATGCAACACACTTAGGGTCAAATAGTATACCAAATACTTCCAAACACATATAAATAACACATCACTTGCAGAGTTTTGCCTTGAATACCTGGTTAATCATTAGTCACTAGTTAATAGTTAATCACACCAGAAAGTAAAGTCCTGGGACAAGTTTTAACTTCTTGAATAGGTACTGCAAAACAACAGATTTAAAAATAGCTCATGGATTGGTTTTCTTATCACAGTTTAAAACAGCATTAGTATTTATTGCTTGAGGGATACAGCGTTAAAAATAGCAGAACAGCATTGACAAAGTAGTAATAAAATTTAAAAAGAAATCTCATTATTTTGCCTACATAATTTTTCCATAATAGCACAAAAATCTAAAGTTACTATAAAAGCCAACAATCTGCTTCAGTTCACTAGGACTGACAACAGGCAAAAATATCACACTCCTTCATTCCTGTTGTACTGTTTCTTCAGTGTGTGTATACAAAGCACTGATTTATGGGGGAAAAAAAACCCAACAAATTGATATCATGGTTGACTTCCACTCAGGCCTTCTGTGCTGATGTATTCACTAGACATGCTGCTTGAGGAGTTCAGAGGAAACTGTCCTGCCATTGCTATGTGGGCTGAGTGGGTAGCTCTGTGTTACTGAGTGATGCTCCTGACTGTACGGACTGTACTCAGTACTGAGTACTGAGAAGTGAAGCAATGTTAAAATAAGCTTATCTCCAACTCTAAAAGTAAGATCATGGCAATCCATGTGTAGTACATGGAATTCATGCCAAAACATCAAAACTTGATGCAAAAATTAAGTTTTAATTAAGTGACACTGCATCATCTACAGTTCATGCTCATATCTTCTGGTTTGGGGAAAAAATAGTTCAATTTTCATACAAACATATTCAGTTTTGCCTTTTTTTATTTTACAGGCCTTTAAAGGAAGGCTTCTTTCAAATTAAAAAATCATTTTAACATTATGAAGAAAAAAGGTAAGGAAATAGAACAAAAATATATTTTAATACATTACACAAACATATAGTGTGTTAGAGTGTCCCTGAACAGCTTTTGTGTCTGAAACAGCATCATGTAACAGTATCTATTTTACTTTTTTCTGCCACCTTTTTTCAGGTTTTAGTTAAAAAACTTGGTTTATGAATCTGCTACTTCTATATATAGGATGAACCATGGCAATTTGTACACATACATTCAAATAGTTCTCCTTTAGTCTTTTCCTTCTGGAACCCCAAACCTAGCTTTTAAAATATTAGGAAAGGGAACAAATCAAACACCTGAAAAGCGAGACTAAAAAGAAGCAGTCGTTCAGCTTCACAGCTTCCTCACCCATATTCAGGTTCTGTTTGATTGAGGTTTCCTTTAGTCTTCTCTCTCTCTTGTTGCTTCAGTCATAAGTAGCAGGTTTCCTGCCTAGATCACTGTCCCAAGTCCCCTGCCCCATCAGCCCCTCTTTCTCCAGCCTTCTGATCTCCCAGCTCAGTGGCTGTTCTCTCATCCTGCTATTGCATACATTCCTTCAGTAAATATTTTTTAATAATTTCTGTGAAATTGCTCTGACTGCCAAAATACAAACTTCTGGTGGGTGGGTGATGAGCAGCAAAGGCCTTGGCTCTGTGTAATCTCAGCAGTAACAAAAACATCCCTATGTTATCAAACCTTTTTCCAGCACAGATCCGAAAAACAGCCCCATACTAGCTATTAGGGAGAAAATTAACTGTATCACAGCTCAAACCAGCACAGCAAGGAATAATTTTCTCTGCCATCCCTTGCTTATTTGCATGAAAGACAAGTTATGATTCATTAAGCACTTTTTGGACAGGATTTTTTTCCAAAACTGTCTACTTCCTGCACATTTTTTTCATCTCTCATTGGAACACATATTATTACAAATGAAAAGAAGCTGACTCGGCTTCTCCAGCCTAATTTTACAATACTGCTACAATACCATAAGAATGCTGAGTTGTCAGTGCCTCACACTGATGCAAATGGAGTTACACTGTACTTTCATTATGTTCACAGCTGCTGTTTATGAGGGAAGATGTAGGGCCAGGGTATTCTTTTCCCTTAGAAAACTGATACTTTTCATTAAAAAAGGAAAAAAAAAAAAAAAAAGGCAAACAACAATCTCCTCTACCCCATGAAGAGAAAGCTGAAATATGTGTGTGGTATGCTAGATACCTGTTCCTGGAGGCACAGGATAACTGTTACTGGACTCAGTTTCTTGGGATATTCCTCCTGAGACTTCTTTTTGTTGAATCACTAGGACACATACCTACTAAGTTTCCAGTTATAGTTTCTTTCAACTTACCTGGAAAAGTTGGGCATCTAGGAAGACAATAAAAGCAGAAAGAGTTTACTTGAAATAAAAACATTAAAAAGGGAAATTTTTCCAGAACACAGTTTATGAAGTTTGTGAACTTCTCTCTTCCTATGCTACTAGTAGAAAAATTTGCATGATATGGCATAACAACATACAGTATAGAGCAGTGTCAAATAACACACAACGAGGGAACAGGTGAATTGCTGAGTTGCTGAGGCATGTGAAGTATGCTGCATTAGTTCAACTTTGCTTCCACTGAAGCTAATGCCAGAGCCTAATTGCAAATGCCACTATATACTCTTAAGAAAAATGTTTTGAGAAGTCATCTACTTATCCAGGCTTACAAATGTTCTCATTTTCCTCACACAAGTAAAAAGAAAGAAGGCACAATACAAAAAAATTGCTACTCACAGTTCAGTGCCTAATACACAACCTCTTACAGAATCACAGAATCATTTAGGCTGTAGAATACCTCTGAGATCACTGAGTCCAAACTTTGACAAACCAACCCCCTGTAAACCAGACCATGACTCTAAATTTCATGTCCAGTCTTTCCTTAAACACCTCCAGGGGTGTTGATCCTGCCTTCTCCCTGGTCAGTCCATTCCAGTGCTTACCAACCCTTTCAACAAAGAAATAATTCCTGATGTTCAACCTGAACCTCCCCTGGCACAGCTTGAGGTAATTTCGTCTTCTCTTGTCAGTAGTTGCCTGGGAGAAGAGGCTGACCTGGCTACACCTGGCTACAACCTCCTTACAGGGAGTTGTAGAGAGTAATAAGGTCACCCCTCAGTCTCTTTTTCTTCAGGCTAAACAACCCCAGCTCTCTGAGCTGCTCCTTAATATGACTTACCCTCTGGACCCTGCACCAGCTTTGTTGTTCTACTTTGAACATATTCCAGCACCTCAATGTGTTTTTTTTAAAGTGAAGCACCCAGAACTGGACACAGAACCTGAGATGTGACTTCACTAGGGACAATCACTGCCCTGTTCCTGCTGACCACACTGTTGCTGACACAGGCCAGGATGCCATTGGCCTTGGCCACCTGGGCACACTCTTGGCTCATGTTCAGGTGCTGTTCACCAGCACCCTCAGGTCCTTTACCACTGGGCAGCTTTCCAGACACTCTGCCCCCAGTCTGTAGCACTGCATGGGGTTGTTGGGACCCAAGGGCAGGACCTGACACTTGGCTTCATTGAACCTCATACAGTTATCTCAGCCCATTGATCCAGCCTGTCTAGATCCCTCTGCAGAGCCTTCCTGCCCTCCAGCAGATCAACATTCCCACCCAATATGTCATCATCCATGAACTTACTGACAGTTCACTCACTCCTCTCTTTCAGATAATGAATAAAGATATGAAACAGGACTGGCCCCAGTACTGATCACTGTGGAATACAACTACTGCCTGGCAACCAACTGGATGTGACGATATTCACCTCCACTCTCTGGGCCTGGCCATCCAGCCATGTTTTAACCCAGCAAAAAAGTGCACCTGTCCAGCTTTTCCTGGAGAATGCTGTGGGAAATGCTGTCAAATGTTGTGCTGAATTCCAGGTACGTGACACCCACGGTCGTTCCCTCATCCACTAGGAAGGCTGCCTGATCATAAAAGGATTGAATTTTTGTGTTTCAAAATTAAACTCAAATTATGAGACATGGAAGAAATGCTGACTTTAAATAGTTAGGAATTTGCTATTCAAGAGATTTGAAAGAAGGTTTTGATAGAAGAGATGACAGATATTTAAAAGCAAACATTTTCAAAAACATTTCATGGAATATACTGTACTTGAACAAAGGAGAAATACTTCAGCCAAGTCAATAAAACTTTAATAAAGATAATTAATATCAAACTCATTTTGAAGAAAAATTAAGGTCCCTCTTTCACTTGTGGGTTTCAGACCATTGAAGAGGTAAAGAAATTTGCTTGTGGCTGATACACCATCAAGCTTCAAAAGGAAGATAGGTAACAATATTTATCTGAAAGTGTTGTACTCATTAGTTTAAGCTCACTTATGTCCAGTACTAAACCAAATAAATGTAGGACATTCCTGAACACTGGAACATGTTATCCAAGGAGGCAGTGGGGTCTACATTCTTGGAGATATTCAAAAGCTATCTGGACAAAACCAGCTCTAGGTTTTCCTGCTGTAGCAAGGGATTTGAGACAGGAGGTCCTCCAGAGACTCTGTTTCGGCACTCAGTAGTGCAATGTCTTCTGCTCAGTGCAATATCTATTTAGAGCTAAGAACAGTGAAATTAATTTACTTCACTTTCTTGAACAGGACAAAAAAAACAAAGAATGCTGTCATTCTTTATTATTCCAAATTTATTCAGATGCTGTATACTTCAGTGTTTGCATATGGTTACAGTTTTAGGATGTATTTAAGATTTCTGCCTCATTCTATTTTGGCAGATCTTCATCCATTTTCTGAAATATCTTAGAAGTATCTGTCCTAGGTGTAAAAGACTTGTATCAAGAATCTGGGCATAGAGCCTGGAATATCTTCAGGGGCCATTTTTTCTCTCCTGTCTCTCAAATACATTTTGGACCCTAACTAAAACTATAAATTGGAATTGACACGGATGTATATTTTACAAAACTTGTAGTACACTCTGTGCCAGTTGAAGGATCACATCCTGCCAACATTTAAGTGCAACCAGCCTATTCCTGAAAGTTAAGCCTGTCTCCCAAATTGTTCAGACCACTGTGGCCAAAGTGCTTCTTGAAATCTTTTCTGTCTTTGAAGTTATCTGTAATTCTGCATACATTACTTCAGTCTCAAATTTTCTTGAATAGTGACTTTACCTAAAATCTCTACCTGTTTGGTTTTCACTTGCTGAAGATTAATGTCAAAAGCATAGTGAACAGCCTAAAAAAAGTTTGATTCCTGCACTCTGATAAATTAAAAAAGTAACATTAAAATGTTTTCTTGTACATGTCTAAACCCATTTTAGGATGCAGACTACCTTACTTTCTCTTTCAGAATAAGTCAATAGCATACCTTTAAAATGTATTCCTGCCACCTGGGACATTGATTCACTCAGTATTCTAATAAAATGTACGTAATTCAAACATACAAGCAATGCAACTTGATTTACCAGCATAAGCACCTTTTTTCTTTTCCATGCTAACAGGAAAAGGAAGGAAGAAATAGACCAAGAGAACCAAGAAGGAAGTAGGGTAGGAGAGAGAAGGAAAGAGAGTTACTTAACTCCATTTTATGACTTCCTATATTAAACCGTACAATGAAAGTCATTAATGTATTTATATATATATTCACAGCATTCCTTTACCATGCTGTTTTTCATGCTTTAGGTAGTCAATCAGTAAATATGTCTGTTCGCAAATTCACATATTTTGAGCAGAAATTCCTCATTTTCCAGCAATTTTTCTCTCATATCAGAGAATAACCTTTGCCCTATTCCAGAAAATGTAAACCAGGGTGAGGTAAAGATGTTGAAGAAAGGAATAGGTGCAACATAAAAATTTGTAGATTTATATGGAACAGATAATAAATTCTGTTTTTATTTTAGCAGATTCATAGTATATGTTTATAGATATTATAGATAGTATATCCAGAGAGACAGCAGCTGCACACTTCGTTCACCAAATTCAGCCATAAAACTGCCCCTTGAACTTTACACGTTATAACAGAGATGAATTGGCTCTTTTGCTTGACTACAGAAATGTTAGGAAGAAACTCAACACACAAAACTATTTAAAAAAAGCTTTCTCTGTCTGCAAAATTAGTCTTTCTACCGTAATATGTCAGGACTAATTGGTCAAATGTTTCTTCAACAGAAGCAAGGAATACTTTCTGAAGTAATTTTGAACATAATGTTTGCTAAAAAAAAGGACTGAAATGTTCATTTAACAAAGGACATACTGCAAATGTACTATTTAAAGGAAGAAACACACTGCTGGTGATATTTAGAATATTCAAAATATCTGTCTTAAAACTCGGGCAAAAAGTCACAATTAATGTAATATTTGTAAAAAGAAATGTCTTTTTAGTTTTGTGTTCACAATTATTTTAAATTGTAGTGACATTTTAAGTAGTACTTGAGAAAGTACTTATGTTACTTTTTGGGGTACTTCCCTTCAGGCCTTTTTATAATATCACTATAATAAAAAGCATAACATTTTCAAATAGGGCTATTCTCAGCTATAGGTGGTTAAAACAAAAAGTATTTTCAGGTGAATATAAAGCAAGCTATTTGAAATTCAAGGCATGCAGTGTACACTGTAATGGCCTCACCAGATCAAACTAGCAATGCTTCATTGACCAATATTCCATAAAAAGGCCATAAAAAATCCCACCTCAGAAGAATGAGGAGGGATTAAGAAACAAATTAGTGACTGGCATCAGATAAATGAAAACCTATACTTGTAGCAGTAAAAGAGAGAGTGAAACTATCTGAATGTAAGACCATCTTAATGTGTTTGAAGTTACATTACCAACAGCGTGAGCATTTCTATTAAAGGTACCAATAGATAAAAAACCTCAAACAAACAAACATCGGGGGAAAAAAATAACATACATGTGGCATAAAGGAATGGACTGTATTTGTTTCTTCTTCCCTCTTGACTCCTGGATTTGACAAAAGCATTCCCATAATTTGTGAAAATTTTGCATTAGACCAGCTAGCCCTTAATGAAAGCAGACCTTTTATCACTAGGTAGAAACACAGAAGGAGAAGCACAGATATTGTTAGAAAATCTGTAGCAAATACAGTTTAATTTCATTCAATATCCTCTCTCTTCTAGTTTAAACTGGTACTGGGCTTTCTTTTTAATTCTGCTTTTAGATTATATTGTCCCATTCCCCTCTACACACAGGATAAGAAAATTATATTAGATACAGGCAAAATTCAATTGAGGCGTTGGAGATTGAAATGTTACGGTTTATGATTTAAACAACTTCATGAAGGACTTTTGTCTATTATAGTAAAACTGTGTTACAAAAGCTGCAGAGAAGACCATCATACCCTGCATGGGGCCCTGACTGAGACCCTGGACTGGCCCCTGATTAAGATAAATAACAACTCAGAGGGATCAAGCTTAGCACCTTCAGTGTGAAGAGCACAGCTCCAGGGCTATCAGCTGCCAGGCCAGTACAGCCCCTCACACCAAAGGTGGGGTGGGGAGAGGTTTTGGGTGTGTGGTCAGAAAGCCTCTGGGCAGAGGCAGTGAACATCCAACCTCCGCTGTGCAGAGGAGCTCAGCTGTGGGGCTCTGCACCCTGGGAAAGCTCATCCACATGGAAGGACAGCGAGGGGTGTCATGGGCCATCAAAGGCCCCCCAAAGGGGTCCCCAGACCCTGCACCAGAGCACTGAAACACGATCCAACAGATCCACAGCATTCCAAGGGACAGTGCCAAACTTGCCCTCCCCAGGGGGAAGTATAGAATACACTGGATCCTATGCTCTTCAGCCCAGCAGCGTGGCAGCAGGGGACTCTCACTACCCAGAAGACTGAATGGAGGGAAGCCACGAGATGTCATTGGGACCCCCAGAAGGGTGATATGTTTCCATCTAACACCTGTCACTCTCTCTCTCTGTCCCCCCAGCCCTCCACGTACACACCCTTTTCTTTCTTTCTTTCTTTCTTTCTTTCTTTCTTTCTTTCCTTCCTTCCTTCCTTCCTTCCTTCCTTCCTTCCTTCCTTCCTTCCTTCCTTCCTTCCTTCCTTCCTTCCTTCCTTCCTTCCTCCCTCCCTTCCTTCTGTCCTAGGTTGCAATATAGATGTATTTAAGTATTCTATTACCACCAGCTGTGGGCCGTTAGCTGTTATCAGCTGCTAATGACCCACCCGGATGACAGGCAATGGGCCATCCGTTAGCTGTTATCAGCTGCTAATGACCCACCCGGATGACAGGCAATGGGCCATCAGGGACCCACCGTGTGACTCACGGACTTATCTCATCCCATTGTGGGATGCTCTGCCCAGGAGGGAGGAGCCAGGTGTTCCCACCTGGATATAACCTGGCCTTGGAACTGCCTGAGCTAGCCCTGTCTACTGGGTTCCCAGAGGACAAGAGCGACCACTGGAGCTTCAGCTGGAGACCAGACCTTCACAGGATCACTACTTCAACTGAACTACTTCAGTTGGACTGCTACTACCACCCTAACAGGGTGTTAGGTTGTATCTGACTTTGTCAGTGCTTTTCCTTGTATTATTTCACTTATTTTTAACTTCAATCTTGACTTGTGATCTCCCACTGGTTTGTTTTCAAATCAATATTCCTTCCTTTCCTTCCTTTCCTTCCTTTCCTTCTCTTTGCCTCTTTTACTATTAAATAAAATACACCAGTTTTTTGGTACTAACATCTAACCTCGTTTGGTTTTAATCACGTTGTTTCAAACCTTTCCAGGCTTGCTCTGCTTTATTTGCAGAGACTTACTTTCCTCTTCTCTTCTGTGTTTAAACTGGATTGTAACATGAGGTAAACACCCTTCTCCAAAAAAAGTACTATTTACAAGTGTAATTCAAATGCAGAACAATATAAGCAAGGTTTCTCTTGTAAAACTAGGCCTGAAAGCAATGTACAAAATCTAGGGTGAACTTGCAGAGCTAGTTTTATGTTCCATCTTCCGTGCATTGCAGCCAGAGCTATTCTGGTGGTTTAAGGCTCTGGTATATTCATGGGAAGAAATCTAAGAACTGGAACTTATGTCTCTACCTGCTACATGAGACAGAGAAGAAATCAGCACAACAAAATGTGTGACCTCTCTGGCTGTAAACAACATTAATACCCAGATTTTGCTGAAGTGTTTTCCAACCAGTATGTTAGCATCCAAAAAGTCTTTGATAAAGAACTGTGCAAATTCTTTGTCTTTATAATCTGTTCAAACTGCCTTATGCTTCATGCATTAAGAGACATATATTTAGATATTATATAGTCTTACTGAAGCCCTAAGCTATGCATAGAGTATGGATATACCTTTAGAGCTTCATACCTAAATTTCTCTCTGTTCCTTTATTTCAGTTTCCTTTAAGTCTCAGCCTAGATGTCAGAGTGATTACTATCTTACACATACCCTGGTAGACCTGGTAAATATGTGTTCCTGGCTAGATGGGTTTTCAGTCCTCTCAGACAGATCACCTCTGCTGTTGCTGTAACAGGAGAGTTTTCAGATGTGGTTAAGGTTTAAAATTGGAATACAAAAAGAGTAGGATAGGACATAACCCCAAAAATACCTGTCGGTATAGATAATTAGAATTATGAAAAAGACCATTAAAATTTAACCATTAAATTTAACAGGACCATTAAAATTTAACAGGATTTTTGGTTAGTAAAAAAAGTTTGATACATTAAAGCATCAGGTTGGCACATATTCCTGGAAGATAAACACAGAAGATGTTTACACGTGCAAAGATTTTAAAGAAAAAGACAGAGAGAAGGAAATGTCACAATTGCGAGAATCAATACCGTTTTCACTGTAGATTAGATCACAGATTTTGAATAAGGAAGGAGCAAGTAATGATAATCCATTAAGACACTTAAAACACTTTCTCTGACAAGATGATGCAAAAATTTTAGAGCTAAGTTCAGGCTTTGCAATAAAACATACCTATGATTCTATCAAATGATTAAAGAGAAGACTGGTAAAGAAAATGGAGGTGGTTAGAAGATTTGTTTAACGAAAATAAAGAATCTGTGTCAGAATTGTGTTTAGAATTCACTTATTTGCTTCAGGATTTTTCAGTGGCTAAATTCATGGAAGTGAGCAGAGGACAGAACATAGGACATTTCCATGCCTCTTGTTGGTAGGCTGAATTACTTAAATGACCTTTATCACAAAAGGGAAAAGAAGGTTGCAAAATTACAGAAGACCAAAAGATGAGTTAATATGTTTTCATTACAGTCTCCAATACATAACAAATTTGTAAAAATAAATTTAGATTCTTTAGAAAAAGCCTTGCTGGAGAAGATATTCAGCTGCAACATAAAAAGCATCCTTCATTACAGAAGCAAAGAAAGAAATTCCCACAGATTTTCCTAGCATTACCTCTTGTCCTGCTTTTATAGTTCCAAGTCCCTCACAAGCAAATTATAGGAATTATTGATTTTTTTTAGAACAGCAGCACCTTCCCAACTCCTTTAAAATACTCTTATCTACACTTTTAAAATTCCTTTTATCTACACCCACCAATCACTGATAAAATGGTGAAAAAAAGAATTAGAACTGTACATTTCAGACGGGCAAACACATTCCCTCACAGTACCTAGTATCCTGGTAGGTAAAAATCAGAGACCATGGCAAAATGAACCCTGTGGTAGGTGTCTACTGCCAACCCCATGACCAAGAAGAGCCTATTGATAGAACCTTCTTGCTCCAGATATAGGAGGCACGGCATTTGCAGGCTCCTCTCCTTTTGGAGGACTTCAGTCACTTCCACATCTTCTAGGAAAGTAGCATGGTGAGCTATCAGGAGACACCTGGAATGAATGGAAGAAATGGGTCAGGTTCCTGACCCAAGTCACAGACAGCCTTACCAGAGGGGATTCAATACTGGATCTGTTGGTCACCAATGTGAGCTAATTGAGGATGTCAAGATGGGAAGCAGCCTGGGCTGCAGCGACCATGCAGGTGGCATTCACAGTCCAGAGTGATATGGGTCAGGAAAGGAGGTAAAGAAAGGCCCCATAGATTTAAGAAAGCAAACTTCCAGCTTTTTGATGAGATAGTCCCTAGGATCCCCTATAAGCCTCCTCAGGGGCAAGGGAGCAGAACAGAGCTGGTAGATCTCCATAAGAGAGGAAGAGCTTGCAATCTCCAGGAGCAAGAAATCAGACAAAGAGGGAAGCAGACTGGCATGGCTGAGCAGGGAACTGCTGGCCAAACTAGAAGGAAAGAAGCAAATGCAGAAACAGTGGAAAAAAGGAATGTAACTTGGGAAGAGCATAGAGACAAAGTCTGGTTGTGCAGGGATGGGGTGAGGAAGGCCAAGGCAAAGCTGGAACTGGACTTGGCAAGGGACACAAAGAATAATAGGAAGGGCTTCTACAGGTATGTCAGACAGAAAAGGATGGTCAAAGAAGGTGTGTCCCCTGATAACCAGTGCTGGTACAGAGGTAACAATGGATGAGGAGAAGGCTGAGGTACTCAACAACACTTTTTCTGCAGTCTTCAATGGTAACGTCTCTTCCCTCTTCCAGTGGATGAACAGCGAGATGGGGACCAGGGGAGCAAGAACTTCTTATCAACAGGAAGTACTGACTGATTTTCTCATTTTGTTTGGCATGCACATGTATCTTTTATCTACTAAACTGTCTTTATCTCAACCCTAGGGGGTTTTGCACCTTTTAGAGTTCTGATTCTCCCTCCAATCCCACTGGTAGGTAGTGAGCAAGGAGCTCAGCCAAAAAAAGTTCAGGAATATGTTTCATGTATCACACCACAAAATACAATTTCCTTTTCTAATCTTCTGAGGAATAAGGAAAGTGGTATTATATACTGACATTGTAGGAAAAGTAAGATAAAGACAAATTTTTCTTCAGAACACACCACTTAGATGAACACCATCTGCTATAATAATATCATAAAGCACAAGGCATAACAGAGAACTTAAATCAATTACGTATTAATTACACTAATTATGCGTATTATAAGCAATAGCTATTTAAAATGTTTGATTAAAATAGGCTTGGGAAGGGGAAGATGATTCATTTGCTCATTCTTTACTACAATAGCTTTCATTTTGTTGTGCTTCTTGTGTTGGTGTTTAAACTAGTGGAATTAAATGTGGCCATTCAGTGTTGCAAATTATAATGCCAAAATATCTCCTATATTGAGTCTATCATGCAAGTATTAAATATAGTCCTCACTATTGCAATCAATACAACTATTCACTCCAGTTAAAATCAGATGATTTTCTGAGATGGAAAACAAACAAACAATCAAACAAACAAAACCCAAACAGTTGCATGTGGGTTTTTGTGTGTATGAATCACTTCAGATTTTGCAAGAAGATGACAAATGGGTTTGATGTCACTACACACAAAGGGCCTGGAAAATTGTGTACTTACACTTTCAGGTAGTCATTTCATCACCTATGTAGTGTTATATAAACTATTGTTTTTATACTCCATCTTACCTTGTAATAGAAAATTATTTGGTGACTACAAACAGAAAGTAGCATATAGAGATGATGATAATGATGGTGATGCTTTATTTGCCATATATGGATCTGATATGTCAAGTGCATGAGAACCATTATGTATTCAAGGACCATGGTTTAGCTCAGCATGGATATCTCAGATGATTTGCTGATTAAAATAAAACAAAACTAAAAAGTTAATATAAAACCCTAATTTTCTTTCAATATATCCAGATCTCTCTCTGTACGTTTTTCCTTCCGTCATTGATTGGGTTGTGTGTAGGTTATATTTGCTAGACTAATACTGAGATGTCACCTTCTAGCCTTTGATAATAAAATACAAATTATTTCTCTACATATTCAAAATTTAAATCTGTATTAATGTGAAAATCAGAAATAGATAATGAGTAAAACCAGGCTCAATTTTGCACCAAGAGACCTTCTTCACTACCAGAATATGAAAATACGCTCTCAATATTAAATAAAAAATGGAGCAACAGATGAAGGCAAGATCTAACCTTTAAATATTTCAGTCAATATGAAGGCTGACTGGTAGTCGTTTTTTGCACATAGTCAAGAAACAATACTCTTCTTGGAATTTCATGCATAACCATTATTTTGACTTCCATATTCTCCTTTTTTTTTCTTTGTTTTGAGGTACAATCAGCCTGAAGATCACTACACAGTTTTATCAAGCATGTTCAAAGAAAGCAAAATTTCTCCTAAGAAGTTCTGATTGTCAGTTTTGACAAGCACTTTATAGGCAATCTGAGATATTCATCAATCTAAGGACACCAGTTCCAAACTTACAGAGAAATAAAACAGCCAGGAGTTGTAAGGATTTGCCATTGGTGGAATGCCATTTTGCCACAGCTGGAAAGCCATTTTGCCACCTGTCAGATCAAATCTGCAGAATTTAGAAAAGACTCAGCCTTTCCCCCTGAAGGGTTGAAGGGTTATTCTGAACCTGACTGAGGGTGACCTATTTTGGAAACGGCTTTGGGGGTAGGTCAGTCTAGAATTACAGCTTCAGTCCAACCATTTGTTCTGAAAACATCCTGGCTTCATCAGGCCTGAAGATCTGTCAAAAAGACGTCTAGGGCAACAAGGTAGCATAACCATGCAGGGTTCTGAAAAGAAAAAGGGAAGGACATGTAAGGGTGGGGTTTGAAGGTGGAGGAACACCTTCCACTGTAGTAATCGTCTGCTAATTTATTTAGGGAAATTTGATGTTTATTTATTTCAAACTAGAAAACATTTATGAAGAGATAATTGCACTTACAACTACAAAATATGTATACCTGGAAGATATAGATAAATTTTCTTCCTTTATTGCCAGAAGAGAAATCAGAATCAGCCTTCCTGTAAAACATGGTATGTTGTACACAGAGCAAGTACATGAATATTAGCAGAACTGTCCTCTGGATTTTTCCCTGACAGGGTTACATTAATTAGTCTTTGCAATTATAGAAAAAACTCAACACATTGATTTCATGAAACTACTTGAGATTTACACCAAACTGAGAGAAAAGGATAGTTCATTGTGTAAAACTGAGAGAGTCTTATTAGGATGTCATTTACTCTTCTCTGGCTGCAAATGAGATCTTCTCTTCTGAATGTGAACAAAAGTCAATAATTTGCAATATTACAAGCAACATTAGGAAAAACACCGGCCTTCCTGGTGAGTTCTTAATTATCTGAACATTTTCAGTGCCATTAAGCATCTCTTGTGCAGAAAGCCAAAGATTTTTTTGCCTAAATGGCTACTAAGAAAACACTTCTGGGAGACAGCACATTGCATTTAGGACACTCCAAAGCACATTTATTCTGCACAGAGCCTTCCCTTATGAGTCTGCTGCATCCTTTTTTTCTCTGTTTTTTCTTAGCACTTTTTACCATCCCATCAGAACCAGAGATCAGAGCTTCCCTGATGCCTCATAATTAGGTTTTAGTCTTCCCTCACCTTCTCCAACATTTCACCCTTTCTTATCTCATCATGGAGACTCAGACACAGAACATGGCATGGAAAAAATTTCCTCAGTTTCTTCAGACTTGGACTTCTGTGGCTTCACATCATGTTGGATGTACTTTCCCTGTACCTCCACAACCTTGAGATCTGTCTTTGCTTCAATCAAGAATCAGAAGGCATGAAAATACCTTTCTCCTTTAAATTACAAATTGGGAATTGTACAGGGAAAACACAGAAAATAATTTCAAGCTCTTAATGTTTTTTTAGTATTTCAGAACATCCTATCTATATTCAAAAATGCATCTAAAGCTCTGTGAAGAAAAGATCAAGTTTTATGAAGGTAGAAAAGGGATTTTCACAATACTAAAGGAGTTCTCCAAAACATGGTAGCTCTGGGCACCTAAATTCTTTAGGAGCTGTAGATCTTTTTAAACTGTAGAAGAGTTTAAATTTATAAATCAGCTTTTTATAATTAGTCAGGGAAGTACAGAAGAGAACAAAATAAGATATATTGAACTTGAATCTTAAATAAATTCACAAATTATCTCAGCATTTGGACAATGGGATTAAATTAGTACTCACATAGGGGCTGATGCTGAGTAGTTCTCACTTAACACAAGCCCTATTAGAAAATCTACTGCTTTAAGCCTGGAGACCATTGATTCAGTACTGAAGAACTGCACATGATGCTATTTTCTGTGGTACCTAAACACATCACTTTGTTAGGTTTTAGCTGAAGCTCAGAAGAATGAAAAAAATTGACGATAAACCCTCCCAAACTTATTTTGGAGGGTCTATATTTGGGCCATACAGAGAATATAAAATATTCTTATTATTTGAGCATATTTTCCAGGGTTTCATGAAAAATGAGAATTTCTTTTTGTGTTTGTTGTAAGTATGAATATAAGCACAATGCTAGATTTGAGAGAAACAGAACCAATAAAATATATACAAAAACAGAAACAAACAAAAAAACAAACCAAAAAAATAGAAAATTTTAAGGTTTTTTATATAATTCAGATGCTCATGACATGAACCAAATTGAAGTATGAAAGTAAAAGACAGTAAGTACAAAGTGTAATGAGCACCACTGAGTGGTTACTTCAGCAAGAGAATCAGAATTAGAGAATCATACAATGATTTGGGCTGGAAGACACCCCAAAGATCATCTGGTCCAACCTCTTTAACTAGTTTTGGCTGTTTAAAGGCACATCCCCACATGACCTTGAGCATTTCCACAGGTGAAGCATCCACTTCTCTGGGCTAATTTTTTCTCTGTCACATCAACCTCATCATAAAAACCTTCTTTCTTATGCCCAATCTAAAGTTATATTATTTCCATTTAAAATGGTTGCTCTTTGTCCAGTCAATGCAAGTCTTAGTAAAAAGTTTATCTTTGTCTTTCTTATAAGTCAAATATATATATGTTATATAGTGAAAGGCTGCTATGAGGTCTAGGGTTTTCTCTTCTCCAAGGGTGATCAACCCCAGCTCTCTCAGCCTTTCTTCACAGAATAGATGCTCCATCCCTCTAATCATCTTGGTGTCTCTCCTCTGGACTCTCTCCAGCAGGTCCATGTCCTTCCTGTGCTGGGACCCCAGAGCTGATGCAGAGTTCCAGGTGGGTCTCACCAGAGCAGAGCAGAGCAGAGGGGCAGAATCCCCTCCCTTCCCTGCTGCCCATGTTGCTCTGGATGCAGCCCAGGACACATTTGGCTTTCTGGGCTGGCAGTGCACATGGCTGGGTCACATCCAATTTTTTACCCACCAGTATGCCCAAGTCTATTTCCACAGGGCTGATCTCAATCCCTTCATCATCTAGAACTTGTACAATTTCTTTTATATTAATGTCAGGGTTCTGGTGACTGCAAAAATGTTCCACTGTTTATGCTCCTGATATAATAATAATGATTGAATAATAATTGTATGTAAGTATCAATGGAATTTATTCAGCACCACGACATTCAAGAACTTTCTGTTTTGATGCTTTCTGGTCTGCAGAGCAATAACATGCATAGCAAATATGTCATGCAATGAGCCTGAAGTCCTTTTTCTTTGGTCCATCTTATATTGAAAGAAAAACAAGTGAGGCTTTCTGTATACAAAGAAAAAACTTCCAGTGTTTACTATCTAAACTTTACAAATTTTTGTATGATCTTCTTTATAAACATCCTTATTCTGCCCAATATTTCATTTCATTGACTGAAAAGCACAGTCAAAATCAAGCGAATATTACTGAGTCTGTCAAGTTATTATGCTAAATTGCAGTAGTTCATCTACAAACCTTGCTAAAATTTGCAGGAAGTTCACCTACAAACAACAGTCCAGACACACAGTAGTGTTTCAATCATTTTTCTAAGTTCTGTAACAGGAAAAGGTGTAGGAACATTATGTTTCAAGGAAAAGACTGAATTATGTTAAGCCAGCAATACAAGAGCTGCAAAATACTATAAATGTGTCAGAAACAGCAAAAGCACAGCATCAAGATGTTTATCCTTTCTTGTGTTATCTTGAACACAAGAAGTATAAGGACAAATAAGAGAAGGTTCAGAGGAGGCCACATAGAAGTCAGAGGGTTGGAGTAGCTTTCCTGTGAAATCAGAGTGAGAGAGCTGGGGTTGTTCAGCTTGGAGAAGAGAAGGCTCCAGGGAGACCTCATTGTGGCCTTCCAGTACGTGAAGGAGGCTTGCAAAAAGGAGGGAGAGCAACTTTTTATATGGGCTGATAAGGACAGCGCAAGACACAATGATTTTAAATTGAAAGAGAGTAGGTTTAGATTAGACACTTGGAAAAAATTCTTCTCTCTGAGGATGATGAAATACTGCAACAGGTTGCCCAGAGAAGCTGTGGATGCCACATCCCTGGAAGAGTTCAAGACCAGGTTGGATGGGACTTTGAGCAACCTGGTCTAGTGAAAGGTGTCTCTGCCCATGGCAAAGGAGTTAGAACTGGGTGATTTTTAAGACCCCTTCTAACCCATATTATTCTATAATTCTGTGATTCTCTCTTCCTGGAGAATGATCAAGATTATACACAAATTTTTAGCTCAGCAATTTATCAGGTGTAATGATATGTAAAGTTTGATTATTATTTGTCATTATCTGAAACACACTTATAAAGACATCCTCAGATCAGTGTTCCTGGACTTCCTTTAGAGAATCTGTGCTCTGTTGTCTTTTATATAAGGAATAAAAATATCTATACTCATTTTTTTTCGTCATGGAACACTGCTATTTCTAAAGAAATTACCACATAGGCCAAGTTTATTGTCAGGCAAAGAATAGTCTAATTTGCTTTAAAATATTCATGCATTTAAAGGGGGGGGAAAAAGAGAGAGCGAGAAAGCAGATCATATGGTTTCTTGATATAAACCTTTCCAAAGAACAGTAATGGAACTGGTATGATTTTTATTGAGATTAAATATTCATGAAGTAGGTTTTAT
The DNA here is from genome assembly GCA_024500445.1 of Entomyzon cyanotis. NCBI lineage: Eukaryota > Metazoa > Chordata > Aves > Passeriformes > Meliphagidae > Entomyzon > Entomyzon cyanotis. The sequence continues at coordinate 4,476,689 of JAKEPQ010001021.1, forward strand.
TGTTTTTAATTAGAGGTGAAGAAGTAAATTGTAAGGTATAAATTTCTGGGTCAGGTTGGTCTACATTTTTTTTATTGCAGTTATCTCTGAATATATCAGTAATTCAAAACTATTCATCAAATAATTATAGAGAAAATTCTTTGTCTATCACTCATTTGTGGGCTGTTTGATCAGAATATTAAATGATAATGTTTGAATGGTTTTAACTGGTCACATGATGCAGCTCCTTTTCTTCACTAGATGTGCTTTAATTAGCAAATTAAGCCAGCATTATTCATTGTGAAATTACACTGATTTCCTAATTTGGTTTAGGTTGGTTTTGGTATTTCTTGGAAATGTGAGGCAAAAACCCCAAGTAAGTAAATGCAAACATGGCATAAATTTGTATAATTTAATAACTGGACTATTTGCAGAAAATAAAAAGGATATGTATGCATTGGAATCCTATTTTAATTTAAATATAAGTGTAGGACTAGTAAAGAAAAATTGAAAGAAACCATGATTGAAAAATATAGGTTAATGAAGACAAAGTAATCAAGAAAAGTAAAGTAGTCAAGCAGAAAGTAAATATCCTTTATTTCCAATTAGAAAGTAATAGGAAAAGTTGATGTGTTCAAGCTATTTGTTTTACATAGTTCTGAGCACCATTGGCAAATAACATAATGGCAAATAATATTAAACTAGAAATGAAGGTGATGTCATTATCTATTATTTGAAACCCAGGAGACTCTGAAAGCCATTAGGATAATGAAGAATATCACTGTCATTTGATCTCTGAAGCCAACCTCTCGATCACAGCTCTGCAGAAGAAGTCACCACACCCCTCATTTTGGTCTTACCAAAAGCACAACAGCACTGCAGAAACTCATAAAGGATTTCTTCCACAGGCTGGCAGCCCTTGCATAGTAAAGGAGAAGCCAGGAAAATGCATTCATAGCAGCCATGTGGCACAGAACAGGGATATCCAAATTAGCTGTGACAGGTACCCTGGAATCAGCAGCAAATATCTGCATTGCTGAGGTAGCATGCCTAAGCTTACCTGCCCTACTGAGAGGCATCACTGCCGCTCCAGAAAATAGCAAGGTGGTGTGAGGGTCTAACCTGACAGGCTGCACTCAAGGGTGAAGGCTGAAAGAGCTGGCTAGTGTCTGTGTGAGGTTGCTCTCTAGCACCCTTGAAATTTTATGGTGATCAGGGAAAGAACCTGAAATGCAAATGCTGTACCCAGCTTCAAAAGGCAAAGGTCTGAGGAGCTACAGACTTTTCAGACTATTTAGTGCAAGGAAAAACCATGGAACAAGTCCTGTTGGAGCACAACTGTGGGGGCAACAGGGTGCACAAAACGGCCAGCACAGATTAACCATGCTTGAACCATGTCAGTCCCAGATGGTTACCTTCTGTGATAACATACATCACAAATACAAATACATGTATTTGTGGCTAAGTGGAGAAGTGTGGATGTCCTTTACCTTGACACTAGCAATGGTTTTGTCACCATCTCCCACAATATTCTTCTGTGTTGGGTTTTTATGGTCTGGTGCACCATGAGAAGAATGAATAAAAAGGTTGGATAATTTTCCTCAAAAGGGGTTGGTTGGTTGGTGGATGATGCATTGCTTGTTGACTGGAAATGAGAGCTCCCACAGCAGCCTCTTATCAATGACCTGGACAGGTGACAAAGTGCATGCCTGTCATGGTGGCCCCAAACTGCAGGGGACCAGTTGATGCTTGGGACAGCAGAGTCACTGTTCAGAGGAACTGAGACCAGTGGGAGGAAGGGGCTAACAGGGCCTCCATGATATTCGGGCCAGAGTGCTGCACCTCTGTCATGGGAAGGCAGACCCCTGGAAGTGATGCCAGTGGCACTGTGAGTAGCTGTGGGCAAAAGGCCCTGGTATCTCTATGCAATATGGTATTTTGCCATTTGAAATGAAATTTGCTTCTGTACCAAGGATCATCACCAATCTGAACCCTGCTCCCAACACTAACCTAGCAGAGTCTGCACCACACTGTCTGCATAATTTCATCTTCTGAATCATGCACTTTTGTGGAGAGCCTTACTGCTTCTCTTGAATAACTCATTTCTCTTTACATCACTTTTGCTTTGACAGCACTGATGGAAGGAGTCAACTTTCCATTGCCCATGGTGTCTCCATGCACTGAAGATTTCTTGGTTACTTTTGGAGTCAGTTGCATTCCTATAAGTTTCAGCAGCATTTAGTCTTTTCCCACAGAAAAAATAACCATGTTCCAAAGGGTATCATAGGGCTTTTCAGCCCCTAAGAAAATAACATTTTCTCGTTAAGAATCATTTTACTGTCACTTACTTCCTTGTTTTTACAATTACTTAGGATGTACATGATTTTTTAGTTTCTTGTCCAGAAACTTTCCAGACAGCTCTTTGACTCTGTTTTGAGTTGAAAGCAGCCTGCTTCCATCACTGCTGATGACATCAACTACCACATGCAAGCTCTCATGGCTTAGAGAATTGTGAAATGACTGGCTATCACCTGCTCATCATTCACTATTTGTAAGCTTTGTTTGATACATAAAATTCAGAATGTGTAAAGGAAAAGAGGGTCCTTGTAGCTTTTGATATATTATATGCATTTATTTTCCAAAGTGCAGGTATTCATCAGTGACCACCACACTCTGTGATTTCTAGACATCTCTCCAGGCACTGCCAATACCTCCTCTGACTAGCACGCTTCAAGTCTGAAATTTGAAGTGCTCCACCCACGAGTGGGACCACAGGATACAATGTACTTTCCTTTCACACTTCTAGCAGGGACCCCCCCTAACTTCAGGAAATGTTAGCGTCAATTACTTCTGTTCTTTAATGTCTGCATCAAACAGCTGTCAGTACAGGAAGTGAGTGAAAGCAGCAGTAGCTGCTTCTTTCTTTTTGTGACAAAGCAGCTGACTTTCACTGTGTTGATAACCAAACCATTTGACAAAAGAAAAGCTATTGAAGTTCTGCTGACTTTAACAACAGACACAGTTTACAATATAAATTTTCCAGAACATTCAGGTTTGCAACAATTCTTTTCTCTAAGGATTGCTTTCATGTCTGAGTTGCACCCCAGTTTGGTTGAGCTAAATATCTTCCTGTCTTCAAAACAAGAGGAAGAAGGTGGTTGTTTCTTCTGACTGACTCATTGTCATTTGTACTGACTTGCATTCCTAATTTTTGTCTAAAAACAAGGCACTCTATATAGATATCATTAGGAGTTCAAAACCAGGAGAATCTGAGCAAAGAAATATAGAGCAAGTTTACAATTTTCAGCAACTCAGACAGTACTCCTGAGTGACATTTCCTGTACTGATTAGCTGTGTATGCTACAGCATTCCAAACACATTTTTGCACTATTTTGATGCTCATTTTCCCCGACTTCCCCTTTCTTGTGCTAACTTACAATTTAGCCCCCCATTTTTGTGAGGCTTGGATTTTGCTATTTAATGCTAGGGAGGAGCTCTGTATTTACAAAACCATGCTCAGATTACATCTGAAACAGGTGGATATTTTAGCTCACACAGTTAAAGTTGTATCCTGATTTTCAGGGTCACCTGGACTTTGACTGCACCCTCCAGCTGTCTTCCAGCCATGTTTCTGCCAGACAGTCTGCTGTGATAGCAATGTTCTTGCCAGCTAGGCTGAGTTTCCTTATTCCACCATCCTCCTTCAGCAGGCAACTTCATGGAGATTCAGTCTGTTAACTGTTTCAGAGTGAGAGAGAGTAAGATTCTGTGGAGGCAGGTGCTCAGTGGAGAATGTTGACAGAAATGTTCTACACAATATACAGCAGCCAAGCTCTTTTAGAAGCACAGGAATTGCTTTAGAGTGCATGAGGAAAGAATTGCATTCCAATGCACTTCTCTGAGAAAATACTTGAATTCATTCACAAAACAAAACATGTGACAAAAAATCCCCCATCAACTCTGAAACCCAGTTTAATTTCTCTATATTGGATTATTTTCATTACACAATCTGTCAAAATTATATCACATTTTAATTATTCAAAACAAAAAATACATATAATATTATATTATGTTGTACAGTGTCATAATAAATTGTGTATATCATATTATATCAATTTAATGTATTTGCATACAAAATTTCAATGTAATTAAGAGGAGGAAAAATCTATTTAGAAGTTTGAGGGGTTTTATCAACATTTAAAACCTCTCTACAACATATTGCAGTAGTAAAACATTGAAAAGGGGGGGACTTAACTCTAATTAAATAATATTTGGGCTGTATAGCACATAAAAAGAATAGAGTGTACAGATCTATAAACTGCTGAAATAGGCACTGGCTCCAGCAAACTCACAGCAAGTGAGAATTTAGCCTTAGATATCTGAGTATTTTCCTTTTCTTTTCTTTTCTTTTCTTTTCTTTTCTTTTCTTTTCTTTTCTTTTCTTTTCTTTTCTTTTCTCTTTCTTTTCTCTTTCTTTTCTCTTCTCTTTGCCTCTTTTACTATTAAATATAATATATCACTTTTTTTTTTTGTACCAGTATGTATTTTCATTTTGTTTTAATAATATTTTTGGGTATATTTCAAACCTTTCTGGGTTTGATCCGTTTTATTCACAGAGACTTAGTTTTATTTGCTCTTTTGTGTTAAACCAGTTCATAACAACAGCTGACTCCAATTGGCCAAGGGAACACCCCATTCCATATGGCATCATGCTCTGCAAAAAAACAGCAGGGGGAAATGAAGGGGTGCTGCAGCTCAGGGACCAGGCTGGGCATCAGATGGTTGGTGGTAAGCAATAGTTTTCCATTGCATCACTTATCTTGCTTGGGTCTTATTTCTTCTCTTTGTTACTTTGCTTTTCACTACAATTTATTAACATTATTTTAACTTCATTTTATTTCATTTCAATTATTAAACTGTTTCAACCCACAAGTTTTTCACTTTTTCCTTACCAATTCTTTCCCCCATGCCACAAGGGGAGAATGAGCAAGTGCCTGTGTGAGTCTTAGTTGTCAGCTGAGGTTAAATCATGACAAAATGCAGCTGAAATAGTGTTGTGGTTGAGAAACTTCTCTTTTCACAACAAATTCAGATAACTCAAAAGTGACATTTTCAAAGGACTGTATAAAAAGCTGTAGGGAATTTCTGAGTTAAGACAATGGCATCTGAAAGATATTTGCTGTTTCATCTGTATCAGTTCAGAAGGTTTTCAGCAGTGAATTGAAGAATGAGAAATACCTTCTTGGCACACAACTACCAAAATGTTGTTGTGAAGTTTTCAATAAGTCATTCATCCCAATGCATATTAGCTTACCAAACTATCTCTGTAATGGAAGTCTGTATTTCACACGGCTCAGAACCTGGCTTTTAAATTACAACTTTTAAAACATTTCAGCACAAAACTATCTCAACAAGAAAAAAAGTGTATAAATTTTTTTATCCCTTATGAATACAGTGATTCCCTGAACAGACTAAATATACTAGAGAGTGCCAACTTACAGTTTCAGGGAGAAACAGCACAGCAAAATGTGTTTGCAATCCTTCTTGAGGGTGAACTGACTCAGATATTATGCAGGTAAGTACTTGAAGAAGAGATTTAAGAGTCTTTCCTTGCTCAGAATATCCTTGTTTAGAAACAGATCACAGGCATTTTAAGCCTACTGTTTTATTTGGTTTGTTTGGTATCAGGTGAGGGTTAAAAGACTGGCTTTTCTCAGACATGGAGACTTTGGGTTCAGCCTTTCCTGTAATTTTTCTTTGAATATATAAATTCATGTAACTGTAGAAGAATAGAGTGGTTTCGGTTGGAAGGGACCTTTAAGATCATCTAGTTCCAATTCCCCTGACATGGACAGGGACACCTCCCATAGGAACAGGTTGCTCAGAGCTCCATCCAACCTGGCCTTGAACACTCCCAGGGACTGGATATCCATTACTTCTTTGGGCAACCTGTCCCAGTGTTTCACCACTCTCACAGTAAAGAATTTCTTCCTAACATCTAATATAAACCTGATCTATTCCAGCCTAAAGCCATTCCCGCTTGTCCTGTCCTTGCATGCCCTTGGAAAAAGTCCCTCTCCAGCTTTCCTGCCCCCTAGGTACTGGAAAGCTGCTATAAGATCTCTCCAGAGGCATCTCTTCTCCAGGCTGAACAACCCCAAGTTGCATCAAAAAATCAACATAGATTTGTAGGGATGTGAGAAAAAGAGCTTTTTGCATCCACTGTACGTTATTTAAATTTTTACATCTAAAACTGAGTAGTAATTCATGCTACTGCCCCTGAAGCATGATACAAAGACTCCATTCACATACAACCACTTCAATGCAGAGACCAGTGTACCCTAAAGTAGAAATTATTACCTTAAAAATAGGGGTACCTGTGGAATAGGTCTTGTGGCTGTCTCTCTGCAGACAAAAATGTACTCTATACTCTTACTGAGAACAGCCTGTTCTGCATGTCTGTACAGGACCAAGATTGTGTTCTACTTCATTGACTCAACCAAGAAATACAAATACCACAACTTATTCTTAAAAATTGCTTTTAAGTGATCGTGGAAGACTTTTTTGAAGTAAAGAAACATTTTCAATGAATTTAACGATCTGCTTTTGCACCTGGAATGTAACTATAAATTTAATACATATTTTACTACTAATTTATTTTTAATAAAAGATTTCTATGTGGTTTAGAATTGCTTTTCCTCTTCCCTTCCTTCTCCTGATTAGCCATCATTTTCTAGTTGTAACTTGCTGGCTGATCCGTCATACAATGGATGAAAGACACAAATTGCAGTTTGCCTTATTGCTTAAAAGCCAAGAGTTAACATCTTCTGAGATCATAATTCCTAATGCAATTACCTGTGCAGATACTCATATGATTGTTTTCATATGAAAGTTCAAGTAAAGAACTTTTACTTCAATATTCACAGGAGACAATGTGAATAATACCAGTCTTCACCAGGAGAGATTAATTTGAATTTTTTATTATGTTATTCATCACATTTTTTTCAGTGTAGATCTAGTATAAAAGCAAAGTTAATGAATATATTCTGAGTCTTAAAATTAGATCTGTATCTAGGAAACAGAACTTGTAATCACAGCCCTATGATTAAGTATTATCTGATGAAATGAGATTAGCTCGGTTGGTTAGCACATGGATTGTGGGTTCAATCCCTGTATGGGCATTCAATTAGGGTTTTGATGGTCCTGGTGGGACCCTTCCAACTCAGAATATTCTGTGATGTCTGAACTGCCAAGACTTTCTCTTTTCATTACATAAATTAAGATTTCATGTACATTAAAAGAGGATTCACACTAAACACTTCAGCAAACAGGGATTTATAATAATAAATCTGTAGTCAAGAAACATCTTCAATGTGTCCTCGGATTCATGTCATTGTCATGTCACATATAAGAAAAAAATCAAAGTAGAACATAAATCCACTGCTGAATGGGAAAAAAGAACAGAAGTGGTATTGAAAAAGTAAGTTGGATCTTACTTTTCCAATACCAGATCAGAGGGCCACCGTAGTTAGCAATGCTCTGCATGATTGCCAACGGAGAGTCTAATGCAGATCAAACATTAAGTTAGCAATATGAATTGGCTTAAGAATGATATTCCTCTAAAGCCTTACTCTGCAATAGAAGTTGTGCCTCCTCCATTTCCAGTAGACACACACAGATTAACAGCATGTTGGTTTTGTTCTGTTTCCCACCCTGTTTGTGTTTTCCACGCAACACCTTTTTACATAGTAATTTGTTAATAAGCTATTCGGAATGATAGCTTAGAAAGAGAGACTGAAGCATTAGATTATACAAAGAAACTATTTTCCTTGAGCTGTACCATTTTTTTTCTGTTAGGGCAATGTATGAAAAACTGAGAGTACACTCTCTGATTCTGCTATGCTCATCTCCAGAATCCTTCTCAAGGGTAAGAATAAAATCTCTCTTTAATTAACTTCAATTTTTAAGAATTCTTAATTTGTTGCACTATCTGTAAGAATAAATAGGTATATTATTTTTGCTTTTCAAGTGCTGAAGAAATTACCAGGTATCATTAGTAGTGTATGTATTCAACCACTAATGACTGCAGAGATGCTTATTCAATCAAAGAACATTTACATGCAGACTGCAGGAACTGAGCAAGACTTTGTTATGTCTCTGATAAAAGGAATTCATTTGACTGAAGGAAGAGTGACTTTAATTAGCTGTGCAAATGCCATTAATTCCAATTAATCTTCTCACAGTGTCAAAACCAGAATCCAGGGAGAAAATAAATTGCAATAAATCAATATAACTCTTGTTACTACCAGGAACAGGAGCTTACAGAAAGAGGAATGTCTTTTATAGTTGTCTGCATCAAGAAGTATTTAAACTTAGACAGTAATTCAATACACCAACCCTCTCAATGATTTTTATAGACTATTTATATATCTTCTGAATTGCTTTTCATTTAATGGAATGTATTTAATTTAGTCGTTTTGAGAAGTATTCCAGTAAGGAACATTCTCAGAATAATCACAAGAACAACGAAGTTTTATTTTGCAGGGAAAAACAATATGTGGATTTACGAGATAGCTGTTTCTACTTGCAAACTTTAGATAAGCACTGACTCACACTTACTCTTCATGGGACAAATCAAGAAAACCAACAAGTCAAAGGATTCTCCAGTGTAACTTGCAAAGCTGTCTCTAAAAGAAAGCTCTTGGGTTTCTTTTAGACAGATCTTTGAAAACCATGACCATGAAATTTTAACCCTTGAGGATTTCCATGCTTCTAGTAGCAATGCATCAGATCTGTCACAACTTCTCTGATTTCTAGGTCATTGTCTCAAAACCAGTACCAGCTTAAGCCTAAAAGAAGCCAAAATAAATCAAATTAATATTCTCAGAGATGTGCCAGTGAAATGAAATTAAAAGCAAGCTCTGTGTGGGCAGGTAAGCACAGGATATCTTTCATGTTTGAGAAATATTGCAGCCCCCTTTTCCAATAGCTTCCCTACACGAATTTTTTCATAACACACTGCACAAGTGTGTGATGAATGTCTAGAGGAAGATACCACTAAGTTTACTTTTCAGGAAGAAGGTAAGGAGGAGATAGAGAAATCAAACAAACAAACAAAATGCTTTCCTAGAAAAGACCAAAGGACTTTTATTTTTTTTTTTACCCTAGAAGATTAGGAACAAACCTCCATGATTTCAGAAAAAAAACCAAACCTACCAAATTGAGGTACAAAGTAGAGTTTCATAATGCACACTAACAAACATAACCAAAAATACAGTTTGTCTTCAGCTTTCTGGTGTATTTATACAGAACTTTACCACTCCCAGTGGAAAGACAGATATCAGTGTTAGAATCTGCAGCCACACATCACTCAGTAACAGAATACCTCAAGCCACTGACATCTTAAAGTGTGCTTCCTTCTATTAGTGCTGATTTATTTACTCACTGAACATGGTACATTTGAAAAGACCAAAATCGGGTTCAAGTGGCAACTCTGAGAGATCTGAGAGTACTGATAAGCTTTACTGACCCTTTGCCCAGGAAGATGCCTGATACTCTGGGTGGCAGCACTTGGCTGCCCCAAGCCCTCAGCCACTGTGGCACCCTGACAGGAGCAGGACAACAGCCAGGAGCACATATGTCAAACCTCATAATCAGCCAGTTATCTCCTAATTATTTCCCACTTAACCCACTATTCTGGTTTATAGTGCATAATCACAGGTGGATGTGACCCAGAATATTATTTTACAACAAAAACCTCTATAGCAACTCATACACAGGCTACCCTTAGCAGAACACAGTTCAGGATCTGGGAAGAAAAGACAACATATTATGAAAAGCTTCAGTGGGAATAAAATAGTAACCTTCCCATCCTTTTATTTTGCATGACGATATTAAAGTATTATGGAATCACGGATTCATAGAATATCCTGAGTTGGAAGGTACATGAAAGGGTAATCAAAGCCCAGTTCCTGACCCTGCATAGCACCACCTCAAGAATCACACTATGTGCATAAAAGCATTGTCTGAATGTTTCTTGAACTCTGTCATGCTTCATACTGTGACCACGTCCCTGGGGAGCCTGTTTCGGTGCCTCACCAACCTCTGGGTGAAGAATTTTTCCTAATGTCTGACTTAAACTTCCCCTGACACAATTGCATACCATTCCCTCATGTCCTGTCACTGGACACCAGAGAGATGCTTGAACACATGCACAGAGCTGAACTTTGTAATTATGGGTATTAAGTTGGACTCAGCTTTCTGGTGTGTTTATACAGAACTTTACCACTCCCAGCACCCAGAGAGATACCAGTGTTGGAATCTGCAGCCACACATATAAATCATATAAACTCATATAAATCTTATGAGCAAAATATCTCATTGTCATAGACTGAAATATTTCATGCTTCAAACACTGATATAAATTTTGCTCATTATAAAAGAAATTGTATAAAGAAACTACAACCGAAGAAGCCTCCCTGAAGATGCCTGACTGGGATTTTGGACTGAGAGTCCAACTGCTGAGATTAGATAAAGGGAAACCTATTGTTCAGTCATCTCAGCCTGAAGGAAGGGAATGCATCCACAAAGATCAAAGCCACCAGCTGCTCTGAGAATCATTCCCAGCTGAGTTTGGGGTGGGGAAGAGCACAGCCCACAGAAGCCAGGTTTGCACAGACTGCCCCCCCAGCCAAGGGAGGAGGAGGTTTTCGGCTGCATGACATACCCTCTGGTCTGAGGCAATAAACACCCATCCATCCCCTGTTACACAAACTGTCCAGCTGTGGAACCCCCAACCCTACAGGCCACATCTACGGGACTTTCACGTGATGTAAAAATTTTGGGCAATATATCCTGCTTTCCTTGGCAAGCAAGGAATTTCCTACTTTTGGGCAATATATCCTGTTTTCTTTGGCCAGCAAGCAATCTCCTACTTTTGGGCAATATATCCAGTTTTCTCTGGCCAGCTGCTTGCCTTCTTGCAGCATCAGCAAAATACTTCCTCTTATCTATCTTCAAAGACTTTCATAGGTCTGTTAAGACAGACCAGGCCCTAACACCTTAATAATTGGATCATACACTTATGAGAAAAGCCTCTGTCCTTCTTGACATGTGTACCAAAACAGAATTAAAATCCTCTAAAACACTAGTATCAAATCAGTTTATTAAAGCTATATTTAATACAGTTAACAAACATTATAGTGGTTTTTCCAAAGTCCTTTTTTTTCCAAGAGCAAATATACTGCCTTCTTTAGATCAGTATCTTTAGTCATTAATATCTTATAATCAAGATGAATTTTCTGTCTGAAAAGGATGAAGAAAGAACTTTTTTATTTACAGTCATTTCTTAGCTTGATTATGTATCATTCTTTGTTTTCCCCTAATAAAAGTCCTCGTCAACTCAAAATGGCTTTTTGGTGTTCATTATTGTTCTATCTTGACCTCTCCCATTTTCAGTATATGATTTACTATCTTGCCTAGCTTTTAGTATTGAGCAATAACGACAATGCTCAGTGATATTCTAAGGTTTTATGATGACATCAATCACCACGGATTCTGTTTACTAGGCTAAGAAAGAAGAAAAAACAAAAGCAGAAACAAGACAGAATCAGAGAATCAGACAGCAACTATCGTGTTACTTCAGAAGAAAAAAATTTTCCCTGATCTCAGAATGACTTTAAAATGAGCAAAAATTATTGCAGTTTCACTAGGAGAATATGACATGCAATTATGTGTCTACTAGTAGCCAAAGTAGTGAATTAATGTCTGAAATAGAATTTTGCCATCATGATATCCAAGTCATCTGTCTAATTAATCACTGTTTGGGTAAGAATTTCTCTTTCTAAGGATTTCTAACTAATTATGTTAGTGAGACTTGACACTATAAGTCTGTGAGGAGACTGGAAGCTGAAAAACTTTTTAGTCATCTGTGATTGAAGACACACATTCTGAAAAATGTGAGATCCACCACTAAGGGGTTAGATAGAAAAGGAACATTAGAGTTAGTTTCCTTGGAAAGGGAGCAGAGAATTCTTCATCAAAGAAAAATTTGGGGGGTTAAGCTATTTCAGAAACACTTTACTTCATAAATAGCTCTTCTGCACACAAAGTGAATTCTGCAATACTCCGAGGGAGCATCGAAAAATTGTTTCAGATTATGCATGGCTGACTTTCAGTGTAGTTTCTAGAATTTTTGATAGATTTTGTTAGAAAGATTAGAAAGATTAGAATTTTTTTTCCTGTTCCATCGCTTGAATGACTAACTTAATTGATGAATTTAAAAAAAAATAAAAGAAATGTTTGCCAGTTTGAACAGTCCTTCTGCTCACAACTGCAAGATATCTGAGAATGACAAAACCAGCCAAATTTACTGGCATCTGAGATTAGGTATTAGAAACTTTCCAGGATTAGAGAATGAGACGGAAACTCTAACAAAAATTCACAGCTGTTACTTATCACAGTAAAATTATTTATACGACAGCACTGAAAATCATCCACATGGATGGTTATATTCTGGTAGTTATAAATTGTATGGGATGACAGACCTAAACTTATTGATATTTGCAACACAAGGGTTGGTTTTTTTTCTAATAACATACCAGTGGTTTAAAATCTCCTCAGGTTGATTTTTCTTTCCTCCTTCACTTTTCCCAGGCTGCATTATATTGGTGTTTCTCAATATGAGACTCAAAGTTGCAGATGTGCTGAGCAAATGCATGATATGGGACTCCAACAGCATTCATCCTCAGGTTCTGTGACTGTAGCAGTCCACAGATCTTATACCCCTTATCCAGCTGCCTTCCTTCTGCTGCACCATACACATCTGAATTACATTAGTTATGAAAAAAAGAAAGAAGAAGAAAAAAAGAAAAACATATGCAGCCTAAGGGCCATATTTCTGTCTCAAATCTGTAGTTATCCCACAATTCATAACACCAGCTTAATCACGAACTGGCTTAAAACTACAAAATCTCATTGATCTATATCCTTCCTTACATTAAATTATGAATTAGAATTTTATCTACAGTGCTTATTACATAAAATTACCTCTTTAAACATCACATGCTGTACCAGGCTACACAGATGAATAAATATACATGCAAACCTTTTCCCCAACAGATCCAATAAAAACTGTGCAATTTTCCTTCATGGTGGAAATCTGCCCAAGGCTAGAAGAGCTCAGGAAAAACAAAATCTACATCCATAAATTATTATAAATCTGTGGTTTTGGAGTAAACATTTCACTAATCAGAATTCAATAGTTTTGCAGAACACTAATTCTGTCCTTGATAAACCTATCTAGGTTCATTTCTCCATAAAGAATTCAACTCAGACCTCACCAGGATTCCTCCCCCTTGAAACTATTCTTTTCAGCTGAATATATGTAGCTGATTTATTTTCGTGTCTGTCATCTGCTCTGAGGATATGTCAGTAGTATCCAGAGTGGCAAAAAGTGGGTTTTTTACTGTAGGTTCAGTTCTTAGCTTTACACATGAAAACTCAACTAATCTCAATGTAGCAAAACCTATATGTTTAAGAAATTGTGATGATATTTATAGGAAATGTATAGTTGTTCAGTGAGAGAGTAACACCTTTTTTTTTCTTTTTTTGCTTTTTGGTTGTTCAATAATAAAATATCCTTATATGTACAAAAGCCACAGAGGATTTTTATCAGTAGCAAGTTGTGCTCACCTCTCTACTTATATTGGTACAATTGGTGTTCTCATGGGAAAATGTTGTTTCTGTATAACTAAAGGAAAAACAAAAAAAAGGCCCAAGATTATTTTTTTATAAACTATTTTGTATTTACTATGCTTTAAAACAGTCTCAAGATCCTTCCCAAAACAACTTGTATATTTAGTTAGAGGCTGTTTTAACCCCTTGAACTCTTTATCCATGTCATCATAGATCAGAGTATTACCTTTGGCAATACTTTGACACTCAGCATCTTCATGCAACACAGATGTTCTAGTATTGTCATTTATCTACTCCTTATTCCTCTCTGCTCCTTGTCTGGGGCTCATGATACGTAATTGCTTTTCCATTCTCATGCTTTCTCTGACTGTTCATCATTTCATCTGTCATTTGAGCAGAAACAACACTCCTAAAATGTAGGGCTGAGCACCAGACTCATTAACAGTCCCATGGTTTGTTATGACACCATTACTAAATGCATCTCAATATCAAATTGGTTATACATCAACAATCCAGGTACTTCTCAAGTCAGATTTAAGAACACCTACTTCTGTTATGCAGTCAACCATTTTGTTTTGTTTTCTCAGCATTCAAAAGGAAAACAACACATCTGGATAAACACATTTGAAACAATATTGTTAAAGCTGAGCATTCAGTGAAAGTTCCCTGACTTCCTAGAAAAATCACAGGGTTTAAAACAAAGAGAAGGTTTTTGAAAGGTACTTCATGACAACTGATATGATAATAAATTTCTTGCAAGAAATATATTGCTATCTGTTTCTCTTCAAATTTTAACAATGTCAGGTAGTTTATATGTCTTCCAGAGAACACTTTAAATCAGTCTGAGTCTAAAAGCATTCCCAGTTTAGTTGAATTCCCCCAAAGCTTTAAAAGAGAATCACAGGACATAAAAATGATACAGAAAAAGAAACAGATTAACATGCCCCACACGTATATTAGACAACCTACACTGAGACAGAAAACAGTACTTCCAGATGCATATGGATACCCTACCATAAGGATATCACATGCTTAGTCATGATTAATCAAAATATGCCGTAAACTTGAGTTACCTACGTCCCGCAAAGCAAACTTAACTAAATATCATGATTACACCATAAAAAAAGGTGCAAGCTAAGGTATTCTTTTCCTCTGTGTTTGGGTGATGGGGAGTGAGAGATAATATACAGACACTGAAACCTTGGTACCAGCTATCACCAGCATCTATGTGAGTTTTCTTCACTAATATCACACACTTCAGTGAGCGTGAACTTAATTGCTATGCTATTCCGGTCTGAGATTACCTTGCTGCTCTCCCTCTTTCTCTCAGCATTTGGTTTACGTGGTAAAGCATGGAGGTTTTGTGCAGTAGTCCTGATAAAAGCAAAGTTGAAGAGCTTAGAAACTAAGTGCTAATGGAGTGTACAAAGGACATGGTAATTTGCTCTCTATGCTCCTTGTCATAGGAAGAATACATGGCAAGTGGTCTGCACAGAAAGCTATTAACACTAGAGCTTTCCCTCACCACATGCCTTCTCCAAAGAGTATAAATGCAGAATGATTGGTGGCCAGCAAAACGGATAGCTACGCTGAAAGGACCACACAGCCACAATAATGAAAAACAAACAAACAAACAAACAAACAAAAAAACCCCACCATAAAAACCGCCACAAAACCAAAAACCACCACAAAAACAAACACAAAAAACCCCCCAAAAGTTAATTAGAAAGTATTTGAAAAAATCAACTTGTTAATCAGATGGGACTAATGATGGTCATGCTGGGAGAGGAAGGGAAACAAGTTAAATAAGCCGGAAAGCTGTAGGTCAGGCTGCTTATATTTGATTGCTAGAAAGTCCAGAAATGTTAATCAAGCAAATCATTCATACTCACCTGGAGGGTAATGAGGTAGAAATAATTAGTAGTAGAGCCTGGTAAAACCTAACAGTGTTTAACTTTTTTGTGCATGGGAAGGTAGCTGTCTCACCCCCCACAGCACTAATATGTGGCCTTGCCACAATCTTTTATGACATTTTCAGAGGCAAAACCATGAAAAAGTGTTTCTTCAGACACAAGTAGATTAGTCCAGAAGTTAATTGTTCTAACTGGGGAACAAAATGTCTAGATATTATATATTAGTGAAAAATTTAACAATGCCTTCATGTCAAAGGAATTTAATAAGGAATTTATTAGGAAGAGTTTTCTGGAGCTCTGTCAGGAATAATACAAACAAAAATTATTCTGACTTTGGGAGAGGCTGTGGAATTGCTGCCTTCTAAAGGTCTTTAAACTTTGAGGGTTTTTTTGATTCTGTAATTACTGGTATTCTTATCTACATGGATGTCCACACATTTTGAAATAAATCCTTTTGAGGGATAATTTCCAGGGACACCTTTCACAGTTTCCTTCTAAATTTTAAAGTGGAGCATTTCCTTTAATTGATGGGGGGTTTTTTTATGAAAGCAAATAATGAAAACTGCTGATCTTATTTACTGGCTTTCATGGCTAGCATTCATTATCTAATATGATTTTAAGAGGATATGACCAGGAAGGGTCAGTTTTGCCAGGGTGTTTTGTTCTCTTAATGGTGTCCTTTTGTATTCTGATAGCTGAAACATCAACTAAGCAGTAGGGCGTTCAATTCATTATTCAAGTAGCAACATAGAATATATATAAACTCTGTACAGAGTATCCTAGATATATATTCTACAAAAATACTCCAGTCTTAGTCCATTCTAAGATTTGGCTGACATACTTTTGAGCAGATATTTTCATATTCTTTCTTACTCCTTATAGGAAAAAGTATACATTCTTTCTATTACTCTCATTTAGTTTGAAAATTAGGTGCTAATTTTTTCAACTTTTTAAAAATGTTTTCATATGAGTTTACTATCAATACAACAACCTTGGGAAATGAGAAAATAAGTTCTTACAGAAAAACCAGGCAGACAGCTGACTTGAGTTTGTTTCTGTTCTAAGCATGACTCCAATGAAGACTGTGCACTGTATTTAACGACGCATTTGAGATGCAATTAGCTCTGCAGTATGTGTCTGAATGCACACTGCATGATGTACACAACATCCTCTTTGCATGACTGCACAGAACTTACTGGCAGCATGTGGTGACAAGTAATTTTCAACCAGAAAAAGAAAAATTTAGTATTGCTTTTTCATTTATGAATCAGTGTGAATGCATTGCACCTGAACTGGAACTCTGGTGTCACAGGTTTGGCAGGGTTTTGTTGCAACACCAAATAGTAAAATGACAGTATAGTTCAGAAAATAAAGCTTTTTGTATAGTATAAGTTAGTCATAAAGAAAAATCAATGTAGAGAATTACTTTGAACTTGAGTTATAGATATATGCAACCTTGAGTGATGTAAACAACAACGGTACCAGCAGTCAAAGCTCGACTACAACAATCTAACTGCTTTGGTTAATCTTTTTGCCATTTTACCGGATGCTTCTTTAAAGACCACCACCTTAAAAAATATCAGCCAAACTCACAATAAAAATGTTGGTTTCAGACATGTTGTTTTTAACAGTTGTGTAATATAGGAGGAGACATCAGGAAGGTGGAAAGTTTGTAACAGAGACGAGAACATGCCAGTGGTGTCTGTACCTAAGCAGTCAAAGTTTAAGATTTACTACTGACAAGCATGTCTACATGAAGATTTGAGAGATGATAGTAAATACTGAGATAAAAAAACTGAACCACACCTGAAGTAGCAAGGAAGAAAAAGGGCAGATATTACCAAAAAAAAAAAAAGTGCAGAGGATATCCATATCTGTCTGCTAAACAAGTTTGTAGCTGTATTTAAACATTTTTGAAAGTGCACCTTATGTAATGGAGTATGGTGAATAATACGTTAGCATACTGTGTTTAAAAGGGAAAGAAAGAAAAGAAAAGAAAAGAAAAGAAAAGAAAAGAAAAGAAAAGAAAAGAAAAGAAAAGAAAAGAAAAGAAAAGAAAAGAAAAGAAAAGAAAAGAAAAGAAAAGAAAAGAAAAGAAAAGAAAAGAAAAGAAAAGAAAAGAAAAGAAAGAAAAAGAAAGAGAAAAAAAGAAAAAGAAAAAGAAAAAGAAAAAGAAAAAGAAAAAGAAAAAGAAAAAGAAAAAGAAAAAGAAAAAGAGAAAAAGAAAAAGAAAAAGAAAAAGAAAAAGAAAAAGAAAAAGAAAAAGAAAAAGAAAAAGAAAAAGAAAAAAAAAGAAAAAGAGGATGATGAGGATAAAATCCATGTATCAATATAAGGACTGCTGATGTTAGCTAAGGTATAACATTGTGTGTTTAATGTAGAGAAGCAAGTGAACCGACAATTAGAGAAATTAAAAAAGGCTGTCATTGAGTATAGTGGGCACTCCTACAAAAGGATATCTTCCAGCATGGGGACAAAAGACAGCAATTAGTAACAATCACCAGATGTTCTTGTCTTCAACAGGTGACACAGAAAACTGAGTACCCCATTCCAGACCTGCAAAGACTGATCTCTGTACTTTTATGCATATGCATGTGCATATATAAATTTGTGATTATCACTTCATGTATTTACAAAGAATGTGGCATGATGCTGGTAAAGATTTCCTGACCAGCTTGCAGGAGCCCACCTGTGAGATCAGGGCTTAATCATAAAGTCTTCAATCTGTCCATTGTCCTCCACACCATGTCACCACTACAAATAAGAAGGGATTTGTACAAGGGTTAACAAAGGAAAAAGGGCAAAGCCCATCACATAAGTACTACCAGTAACCAAGGATATGAACAGTCAAATTTTGTCCAGTCATGAACCCATAGTACATCCAAAAAACTAAGTGTTTTTCTTGGATTGGTGCCTGAAAGGCCACAAGGGCCACTACCTGTGAGAATATGCCCAGTGGTGATGTGTTTCATACTATGTGGATTTCTAAACAGTTACTTGTGGTGTATCACACAGTTTCATCTAGTTGCTGTGAATGAGTTTGGGGATTGCAATTCTGCAGGACCAACTGCTGCACTCAGTCAAGGTTTGATATGTTCCTGGACTAACAACAATATTAACTTCACTGACCCCGTTATATATAGCAGATCACAAAATCCAGGGGGGCGGAAAATGAGACTGAAATTCAATCAAACACACAACACAGATGAAAAGGCTGCAATTGTTGATCTTATGAGGTACAACCTTTAAAATAGACCTCAAGTACCATGCATTAAATTACAGCAAATAGTTAAGAAATAATAAGTTAGGCTACAAGATTAATATGTCAAGTACCACCCCATAAAATAGATACCAAAATATCTCTGCATTCTTCCTTTGGAACCAGAATTAATAATCCAATCTTAACATAGTGTGTCCAAGTCTGAGTGACATCAGTGGTTTGTTAAACGATTATGACAATAGAGAATGCCTAATTAAATAGTCAAAATTAAAAAGCAAGAGGTGTGATATCAGCCATGGAAAAAAGCAGTATAAGTTGAGCATGAATAGGCAGTGGGTAAATGGTAGAGGGGGCAAAGGGCAATGTCTGGTCCTGGAACAGATTTCCTTAGCAATATTCTGTCTCTTGGTAGCTTTAGTCAGGAAGACAAGTTTTAAATTTTACCCCCTGGATGAAAAAGAAGTGGCATGTCCTGGACACATGAGTTACAAAAGAGGGTCAATACATATTCAGCCATTAGGACTCTGACCACATACTGTTCTCCATGATGAGTATGTATATTGGGAAAATGAACACTTGGGTTTCCGGACTGAAAAGTAGACCAAACAGAGGGGTTCCCAAAAGCTTTTTCACAACACTAATCAATAACCCAAAAGTATCTATCTGTGTCAACATCACACTTTTCATGCTGCAAACATACCACTTCCAGTGAATGAAAATCCCACCTGAAACTGAATTGCTAAAAGCTGAGGATGACAAAAAATTTCCATACCCAATTTTAGATCTAGAAATATGTAATTTTTTAAAATATTTTTAGGCACTTCACAGACACCTATGGATACATATAAATTGTGCGTTTCTGACAAAATGACTTAATACCAAATCAAAATCCCATCATGGATTTTTCAAGCTCTGAAAATGCACACTGAAATTTGTTACCTTGGGCAATGTTTCCTATGCTTGGGGTGCACAGACATTCTTCAAAACGTGTTTTTGCAGGACTCACACAGAAAAGAAATATATTCATTCTGCATTTGATGGAGTCTGACATAAAAATGCAACAAGATGAAAAAGTTCTAAATCTGCAAAATTTTATGCCTATTTACAAAGTAAAAAAGAAAGTTTAAAAATGTCTAGTTCCTAATTTTCTTTTAAAAAATTTTACTGTATTATACTCTTACATTTTAACAACAACTTTCAAAGCACACATATTTATCTTTCAAGCACTTTGTTCAGGGCAAAGTACAGACACACAAACACAGGATAGGAATTCAATTTTATTTCATGTTTCCATGAGAAAAGACACAGAAATAAACTTTCTCCTCTAACATCTGTATAAAGTTCCAAATTCTTATTTTCTGATATTGCATCTTTCTGGGGAAGAAAAGAAAAAAAGAAATTAAGGGAAAATGGCTCATTATTTTAGATTCCACTGGTAACAGTCAGAATCCTTGCAGTTTGCCAAGGGAAATCCACAGCAGTTTTGACTTAGCTATTTTCTCCTTAGTATTACTGAAACATAACAAAATTTAAAATTACAGTAGAATATAGTGCAAATGTCTTTGACAAGAGAAAATGGTAATCTAGAAAAATGTACTTTGGTAGACATTAAAATGACATGACCAAGGACAAGGAAAACATCAGTATGTAGACCAGATGAAAAGAAAACCCTTTTCAGTAAATTATATCTGTAAATGGTACTACATTCAGAAGGATACCTCTTGAGTCAGAATGAGTATTCATCTGTTGTCAATGGTGAGAAAACACCAGTGTCTAAGTATCAAAGTGGGGGGCCCAAATTCTGCTTCCCTCATTTCAGACTGGAAAATAGCTTGTGGGGCTGTTCTGAAGGCATGGATGCAGCTATGAGTGTGCTCAGGTTCCGAGGTCTGGCAGGAGGAAAATTTCTGTTTTCTCTGAAAATATCAGGATATTTCCTTTCTAAAAGATTAGAGGTAAATCTCAGAGAGCTAAAAAATCTTGTCGATGTCAAAGCCCTTCCTACATAACAAATTAAAGGTTAAAAGGTATAATAAATGAAGCTTCAAGGTGATATGCATCTGAAAGGTCACTTCTGGAGAGACCTTGTATTTTTTAAATTGCTTGGCCACTGTGGCCTTCTAGCATCATAAATACATAAGACAGGAAAGTAATAATAGTGAGAAGACTGTGAAAATCACACAAATCAGTATTAGAAGAGCTCTTTGCTCCAGTAAAACATGTACATTTGCTCTGTAAAAATGTCATAAATCCACCTCCTATTTTAAGCCTTCTCTACTTTTCCTTCCAACTTGTATTTCCATTTCCTTGCTTTGTCATCTTGGAATGAAGAAAATCCTTTGTAATGAATTTGGACTATGAATAGTACTTATACTAGCATGAGAACTTGTTTCACGGCTTTCATCTGAAGGCGAAAAAAAGAAACTAGCATCTGAGACTGCAGACAAGGAAGAGCCATTCATCTTTTATTTCCATATATTATATAGATTTAAAAGCAGATTTTGACATGAGAAGACATTTTAATTTTCACTGAAAGTTATCTTTGCAAAGACGAATATGGAAAATTATAAATTGTTGAGGCTTGTGTCTCTTCATTCAACAATTTTACCCTAAGATAATTAAATCAAGGAAAAAAAGAGTCATGGACTAGATAATTTCTTTGGCCAAAAGCTTTTATAAGAGAAAAATCATGAGCTTTTATGAATTTCATTAATAAAACAGAAGAGAAACTCACATAGCTAAAAAATATTTAGGTCATCTAAATAGGCCCTCAAGTTTAAGGAAGGGTACTTTACAGGAAACTTGAGAGGAACTCATGTAATCCCTGACACAACTTGCAGAATTTGTTACATCTGTTTTTCAATCTGATTAATTTATGCCTACTTACTGTTAATGTCACAACACCGTTTATTTACCTTCAAATGAACTTACCTTGTACAGCATACAAGGCAAACATAGCCAATGCAAACATAAGGAGGTACCTGAGTGCTTAAACCTCTCTCACCCCTCAGAATCCCCTCTTCTCCTGATTTATCAAGCCAGTTCTTCATGATTTATTATAATAAGTGCCTAGGGTTTCCACAAAATATGTTGGCTCCAATTTCAATGCTCCAATTTCACAGTGCCCTAAAAAAAGGTCCACCTTTAATGCTCAGATCAAGTTGCCAGCACCCTCAGTCCTCTATTCTGATTCTGTAATCAGTCAAAGTCCCAACAAGATACATGACTGTTTCATGCTTTGGAGATACAATAACTAGCATTTTGAAAACAGCTTTAAATAATGAGGTTACGAAGTTATCAAAAGCAACAACAGGACAACCATTTTCTCAACCATTTTCTCCAAAAGAGGGAAAATTTCAGACTATAAATCAATTGCATTTGCACAGTGGCACTTCAGCAGGAATCTAGATTATTATCGTTATTCTACGTTTCTCATACTGAAAGAAGACAGCCTTTTTTATGGGCAGACAAAAAAAGGAAAATCCATATTTCAAGAAACTCTCAGGCCAAATGCAGAGGTGTAGACCAATCTGGTTTTCCTTACAGATTAATTGATGTGTTAGAGAACCAGAATGGAAAGGTTTGTCCCATGCAAAGGTTTTCACAGAGGGATGTTAGAGATTTTCCAAGTTACAACAGGGACTTGCCAAAGAAACCAGAGAGTGAAAAATTTCAGTGAAAGGGGATTCATACTGAAAAACAGGAAAGCCAAAACAAGTTGGAAAAAATCAAAACTTTAAAAAAAGTATTTCAACCAGTGAGAGGAGTAGATAAAGAAATAGTTTTGGGGGTTGTGGAGATGATAGCTGATTTTGCTTCACGTTGTGCACATAACCTCATATGCTCATGGTCACCTATTCACTGTTTTTTTGTGTCAAATCTTTGTAAAATGTCTTGGTTAAGCAACATTTTTTCGAAATAGGATTATTCCCATGAATATAAGCAGATTAGTGTGTCTCTTTCATTCGTGGTAAGATTTGGAGATTTTTCAAAATGCCAAAGGAAAGAGATTTAATTGAATTGTAACTTACTTTAGGTTGGAAAAAAATTATAAAAGTTGAAAAGGAAAAAAGGAAATATTCCATAAGAATCTCTGCAAGCAGGACAGATCTATGGGTATGAAAATTGTCTTTTCATGACAAACATGACAATTTATGTTCAGGAAGTACAACTTCATTGACAAAATGATGTGATGTACAGCAATTCATAGTGAGAAAATTTCCAACATTTTTTCACTTTTATATGGAATGTTGGTCACTTCAGTATTCCTTCTCTAGTTTCATCACCATACTTTGTAATGCAAATCAGCGTGCTACAAATCAATAAAAGAAAGTTTAACACAGAAAATCTAATCACTGTGATGGTAATGGGGAATGTCTCAGGCTTTAGGAATGATGTCCAGAAATATAAAACATCTTTTCACTCTCTTTCTTCTCATTTTCATAAACATGAAATGGAACCTGTAACTTAAAAGCCCTTGCACACATTTTTTTTCTTCTTTCTTTCAGGTATTTTGGATGCTTGAAAAGGAGAAGCCATTAAGTTACCATACGTTATTTAGATGTCCCTAAGTGAAGAAAATCAAAGTTCTCTAAAATAACACCTTCTTCTCAACAGGTTTTTATTAAATCACACATTTCTTGGATTGCTTTTAGGAGAAAGAAGTGATATATCAATTAGAAGGTATCATGTTAACAGCACAAAGAACAGTTGTTTCAGGATGCCACCCACCTATCACTCTCAAGCACAATGAGAATGTCAGTCATGTTGAAGTTTTGTCATGATAGTCTTCTGAAGTAACCCACGATGTTCAATTCTTAATGAAAGTCATGATCACCTGCTTCTTCATTGAAAGCAAACATCAAACAGGCTCCCAAAGATCTCATTTTACCATGCATCCTGGCAAACTAAACCAAGAGCAAACAAACAACAGTTAGAGGAAATATTTCTGAAGCCACCTGTAGAAAAGATGGAGATTACAGCTTTCAAACAGCAACAACTTTTGAACTATTCATTTATGCTTCAGTAGCTATCCCCCCTAACTAAAAAGTACAGCCAAATTCAAGTGCTGCATTCTCTCCATCCACTCTTCCATCCTTTTTTCTCTATTTTCATTGTTATCCTAACAATGCTCATACAGTTAAAATGATTGTCAAGGTCATGGAGCTGTTTGTTGAGTGTTCAAGGCTGTTGCGTGGTGAAAGAGTTGGCAAACTACTTTAGACTGAGTAAACTGTATTCTTCAAAGAAAGGTGATAAATAATTTTAGGTCATATGGATATTCTTAAATTAGATATACATGAAAGAGAGGTAGTGATTGCAATATATTTCAAAGTATTCATGAGAATAAAAGAACTCCAATACCACCTAGTGTCAGCTAGATACACTGTCCTTCACTAAGAAAAATGGGGGGAAAAAAGGCAACCATAAGGTGGAGTCCTGAAAAGACATGCTGGAGGTAAAAGACAGGCTTCTGCAAAAAGGAGGAACACACAAGAAATTCATCAAAAATAGCTTCCTAGACTGAATCTGGTTAAGAGAAATGACTACTGCAAAATGTCACCCACAGAGCTAGCTTTTGGGGCCTTTGCTAATAAAATGTAACCTTTTCTTAACCTTTGGCAGAGAGATAATGCTGAAGGAAAAATCTTCTTGGAGGCTACAAATTAGATAGAATTACATCACTATTTTGGGATCCAAAAGCCCTAAACTGAATTTTTCAGTTCCAATGCAGCCTAGCTGTGCAACAGAGCAAATAAATTCTTCTAATGCATCCATCCAATTCATACTAAGAAAATGGAAATACTTCAAAAAGAAATTGCTTAAAATTTTTATTTCTCCTTTCTTCATTTGTGCTTTGAAAGTGAAGTCTTGCTGGAAAAATGGATTTTTCCATATTCTTTGAGATTACATAACATGCTACATAGGCAGTCAGGGGTTTAGGAGCTTCTGAAATAAAACAAAATACCTAGTGTGGCTAGCACAGGTCTTTCTTGTGAGAACATTTTGCTACATTTCATAAACAAAGATAAAGTTTGGATGTTTTGCAAACAACGTCTCCGGATTAGGGCAGTTCGGGCTTGGCCAATTGGGCCTAGGGGGAGGTTTCTGGCTGACCAATCTGGGTGACCTCTGAAAACTCTATATATATGGAAATCAAAATAATAAAGACACCTTTTCTCCTTCCTTGTCTGAGAACCTGGGTCATTCCTCAGCCAGTCATTCCTGGCTCAACAGCGACAACCTAGGTCTTTCTGAATATATATTTCTGATATTAATTACAAAAATGTACCGCCTCATGAAGAAGTATGTGGAGTTCTTGCTAACCAAAAACTCAATATCCAAATCCCTTTTCTAATTCTATGTCCTATGTTATTCTCTACTTACTGGTCCCCCTTGTAAACAAAAATATTGCATATTTTACAATTGCATACCTAATTTAATACTGTAAACATTCCAGTCCTGTAGACAGAAACACATGCAGGGACAGAAGGTGTCACATAACATTCCTCACAGCCTGACTGGTCTCAGACACAAGGTAATCTGTGATGACTGGTGCTATTTTGTCAGTCAGACCTCATTTTGTCAGTGTCTCTATCCTGGTTCCTCCAGCGTTCTCTGGTTCCTCCAGTGTTCTCTTTTTTCTTCCAGGTCAGGACCTTGCTATCCTTTAAACTGGAATTATGTCATTGCTAAGGATATCCCTAACTCAACCCATGTGTTTAGAACTTCCTTCATAGCACTGGATTTTCCATGTTATTTTTATTAGAAAATGACATTTTATAACTTGGTTTTTTAATCACAATTTCCTACCATAAAAGCCACAAACAACATCAAAATCAAGCAAACTCACAGCATATCCTGGTTATCTGGGAAGTTTCTGTACAGGGCTGCAAGTTTTCCATCCAACATATTTCCTTTCTCCCATTCATCTGTCCTCCATTACTCAATTCCCAAAACAGAAATGACCACCTTGTAGGACTGGCTTGGATTCTAGATTCTGCAAGAAAAGCTGTTCTGTGAGAGGAACAATTTCAATATAGAGAGCAGAAGAGAGTCAAGAAAGCAAACCCAAATTAATAGTAGTATTAAAAAACACATAAATCTATGTTTAAATAAAAACAAAAAACACAAAAAAATCCTACATGAGTCTGTTTTCATTATTTATTTTGCACAGTATAATAAGAAAACAATTCAATGTCATAGCATAAATGTTAGAAATTTGGAAAACTTCCCTGCTATCAGGGATAAGCAAGCTCCAAGGTAGATTGCCTGAAACATCACAGACTTGCCTGTCCTGGATATTTTTAAAAGCAGGACTGAGGAAGAACCCTAGAAAAATTATAGCTTGGAAACAACTATTCTTTCCTTTGAGCATGTCTCAAGTTTATAAGAGTGATGAAAGCAGAATAATTATCAACCTGATAACACCTCAACAACCTGGCAGCCACACAGGGAAGATTAACATCTAGATGATTCAAGCTCCATTAGAAACAAATCAAAATCAAGCCAGTTCAAAGTTATTTTAAGGTAAATTATCAAGGTTAATGACCTGCATAAAATATTCATATTTTAATGTATTAACAGCTCTTTGGATGATTTTAAGCAATCCATTGTGGCTCTTATTGTATTCCAGACCAATAAATTTGTAACAGTAATAGCCATTACTGTAACATAGTAACACTCATTTTCTGTTCTATTACTGGTTTCTTTTTAGCTGACAATTTTATTTAAACAGCTAATTTAAAGTGAGAAAAAATATTATAGACAGCACAGTTCTCTTCCTATACCAACAAATGCAATCTCTTATTGACAGTAAGAAGTCTTTGTATTATTTGTGCCAAGGAAAAAACAAAATTAAGATAACAAAAAGCCAACTTAACAGTCACCCATAGCAAACAAGAAAGTAGATCTGACAGAGCATTTTCTTGCTAGTGAGTGGAATACCAGATGAGATTTTAGCAGGGCAAATCATGGTAAAGTAAGTTCAGGTTCAGGAACTGGCAGACTACTAAACCCAGTGCCCCTTTGTCACACTCTTTTGGTCTTCATCCCTAGTGTCTCCAGCTGCAGCAGGAGGAAAGCAGATCCATTTGGGGCTCTGCCTTTTATCCCTTTAGTGCTGTGTTGATTCAGACCAAAGTCATCAGCAGCATGGGCTAACACCTGCCTGTGGCTGTTGATGTTTGGAGATGAAGACGGAGATGATCCGTTTCCACCACCCTCCTAGATGGCTGATGAGGGTCACCTTGTGTTCAAGTGCCACTGGGAAAATTGACAGCACCTTTCTGCCAGAGGCCTCACCTAATCTCATTTCACACTCTTTCAAGGTCAAAATGAAAAATATAACCAAGTACATCTTTTACTATTTCAACCCCAGCATGTTGTTTCAGGACTCCCTTTTGCTATCTTTTACAGCTGTTTTGCACACTACTTTTTCAGGTTTGTACCTGTCCAAAACAGTTTGTGCAAAAAGCACATTTTAGAAAAAGTTACTCTCACTCTTCTTTTCTAGCTAAATAAAACTAATGGTTTGCAATAATTTCAAGCTCAAAAATTACAAAAATGGATTTTTATAATTTAAAGGATTATTTAATCCGAAGCTTGTCTGCAGAGGTTTTGCAGCCTTGAAGACGCTAAGAGTTCTAATATTAATTCCTAAGAGTTAATATTAGCAAAACATAATTTTAATGGTATTCCCAGTGGAAAACATTATAAAGGCCTCTTGCTGTAATTTGATATGATGCTTTTCTAAGAGCAACAAAATGAGTAAATGAACATTAACTTGTGCGGATGAACTCCCACTCTCCACAGACCTACCAGCTGTTGCAAGGGGAAAGATGAAATGCTAGATTAGGAGGGTGCATACATCAACTTCAAAGCTACTTCAGGGGTTAAAAAACCCAAAACAACAACAGAAAACAAACACAGAACAGAAAAGGTGCAGAAAAAGCAATATTTCCACAGTGGCCCGCTGCCTAGAAACCGTCAGTGGGATCTTGTGACAAGCATCCTCCTCTCCAGTAAAGGAGGTGATGAGAACGAGGAAAATTATGAAAATTAACCTTTTTTCATTCCTTCCTGGTACAATTACAGTTTTAATTGAGATTAATACAACACCCTAACTGGTAGTTTCTGTTTATGGCAGTACTACTGCTGATATTAGCATTATTAAATATTAACTAACTGATAGGTAGTTAGGTAGGTAACTAACTATTAGATAATATTTACTGGAATCTACTATGATTATCCATTTCCTACCTCCTAGGCACTATATTTTCTAAAATTAATTTATAGACTAAAAACTATGAGGTAACAAGTAAAGGAATTCTAGTGTACAATAATGAATCAGAATCTTGAAAGAAAAAAAGATAAAAAGGCAGCAAAATGTAGTATTTAAACATCAGTGGCAATCACTATCCACAAGAAACAAGAGCCAGCAAGGTTCAGAGGAACAATGCCCACATAAGAGAACAGCTGGGCAACAGGTTGAAAGCACTGCCAGAGTCCTCTGGGTGTGTAGATTAAAGGCTGTGAAGTGAAAAGGTATGATCTGGACTTGCAAAGGGAAGTCTCATAGTGTCACAAATGTTACGGCACTGAAAGTACTGTGACACAGAGCAATATCAAAAAGCATATTTTTACCACAAAGAAAACAGAAGAAAAACAAAATCTCCAAAAATATCACAAGGCCACTGCTTTATACTTCTGTAAGAAATTAGAAAGAAACTACTTGAGTTCACCACCAAAAAAGACACAGAAAAAGGCAAAAATAAAGTGATATTATTGTCACAGGACCTTTACTCCAAGCCAGCACACCATGAGAATATCTGTGATGTGCTCAGGCACTCAAGGAAATGAGCTCTTATCCCAAGTGTCAGCATCCCAGAGTAACACCTTGCAGCAAAGATAGAAAGCCAGACAAGACATATCATATGTCTTGTCCATATCATGCAGAATGTCTTCCTTTTACCTGACAGAGGCTTGCCTTTCAACTTCATTGCTGACAAGTGGGATCACATTTAAATTCAAAGTTTTTTGATGTAAGAGAAAAGGAAAGTACCTGAAGCAAATGCTTCCAGGAAAGTAATTTTTATTTTAATGTCTCTCATTACCAAGGAGAGATAACAAGGGGTATCTTTGCCACTGCTAACTCCGTGTAAGTCACACACTCCATGGCTTTCTTATCAATGGCATTTGAGTCAGTTAATTTTCCCTCTTACCACAGTCCCTACCCTTCCCCTTCCCCTGCTTTTTCTTTCTTCCACTGCCTATGTACAAGACTGGACATGAACAATTAAAGAAAGCTGATACATAAACTGTAAAAGTAATTTTAACTCATGTTAAATTGAGTCAAATTTATGGTAAAAAACTAAGGGTTTGTTTTTGTTGCTTTTTTGCTTTTCTCTTGCTTTACATTTTGTTTGGGTATTATCTGCAGAAATACAAGAGAGGTATCTGATAGATGGGAATAACCTCAAAGTCTCACACACAAAAATCTCCCACAACCAAAATCCCTACTTACTATCACTGGCTTATGGTGTTCCCTTTTCTACATTAAATTTGACTTTCATTTAAAAGAGCAGATTAACCAACCTAAAGTTATTTTTAGGTGATCTATTGCCAGTTTATCTCAAAACAAAGCAGGATGCTCTTTTGTCCTGTTTGAAGCAATCAACCTTGTATGTAGCCCCTATTCAAGAGCCCAGCAGCCCAGATGTGTTGAAGATCCCCATATTCAATGGTTTTTGCTAATAAGTAAGACTAGGGAAATAACAGATGAACTGTCCTCAAGTTTGCATTAAGACACATGTTTTACTTCAATAACCCAGATGTTAAACCCACAGTTAGTGTGTTGCCTCTCAAATTACACGAAACTGTACAATTCCCTACAACTAGAAATCAGTGGTGCTATAGCTATTCAGTTAAATAGATGACAGAAGAGTGGGTAATAGATGTCCTCTGCTGTTTTACAGGTGTCTTTATAATTAATGAAGAACAGAATTTTGAACTTAAGTCTGTCTCATTGATCCAGAATGCCATTTATTCACTCCTGGCTTATTTTCGGAGTCCTTGCTTTGACTGCATAGTAATGTATAGAGTGGTTGTCTCCCAAGCCCTGTCCTGAATGTTAACCTCTTTTATTTTAAGACACAAGAATACATGAATTTTCCACCTTAACCAACAAAATAAAGCCACTTAAAATGCTGAAATCAAATATATCATGTTGTCTCATAAATGTAATAGCTGTTCATGATATACAGGCTCAAATACAGATTATATCTCCTTTGCCAAAGTTGTCTGCACGTCTCAGCAAATCAGATGGACTGTTTTAACTATTCACATTTTTATTCCAACTTGCATTCAGGTCAGTCAGAGAGAGGCAGTGGCAATGAGTTCACTCTTGTAGCACATGAGATATCATTGATAAATTAATACTCATGTGTTGGCAGAAGGAGCGTGTAGGAAGAGCACCAGTTGACTTGTTCAATATTTTTTTACTTTCTCCTTTGTAACATATAAAGGAATTAGCTTTGTTCTGCACTGAAAATGCCAAAGTCATATGTTTGAATGACCACTGAAAATGCAGTTTTGTATTCAAAGAGTCAGAACTGGAAATAATTTGATCCAGAGTGAAATCTCACTGCTGAATCAAGTAACAACTGATACTGGCTCGCAAAAAGACACACTTACTTTGTTCTTTTCCCAAGAATTGAGCAGTCTTACCAAGAGGTTTTGAGGAAACATTGGCTTATATAGGAGTGGGCACTAGAAGCATAAATGCTACTTATCAGCATGTGAATCTGGTTTTTTTGTCTCTTTGAATGAATTCCTGGTCCCACGCATAACACGGTTGAGATTGTGCAGAAATTTTTACATTTCTCTTTGGATGAACAGTATCTAACACCTGGAGAAATCCATTTTTTGGCCTTGGAATCATTCATTTTATATTGTGATTCTGGGTTAATGGCTGATCCTAGAGACTTTTCCATCCTTAATGATTCTACAAAAGAGATTTTTATTTTTGGCAAAAAGTATGAGTGGGAGAAAGGTAAGACAACAGTGAAAAATACTGGAAAAAACAGATCTGGCCCACTTCAGTATTTCTGAAGTATCTGAGATAACAGCCTGTACCATCTGTTGATGCAAAGGAAGTTCATAG
This sequence comes from Entomyzon cyanotis, assembly GCA_024500445.1. Lineage (NCBI taxonomy): Eukaryota > Metazoa > Chordata > Aves > Passeriformes > Meliphagidae > Entomyzon > Entomyzon cyanotis. The sequence goes on from JAKEPQ010001021.1 coordinate 4,507,659, forward strand.
CCATTGTTTTATAAGCACAAAGCCACGATCTGTGAAACCACCTTCTCACTTACTGTGTTCAACCTCACTGAAATTAACTGGATTTTGTACATAATGACTCGTGACAAAGGAAAAAAGACCAAGAACACCTTGGAGCCCACCTGAACTCCTCTAGGTCCAAACTGAAAATCAAATGACATTAATAATTCTTTTGAAGACATAAGTGTTCTTAAACTCACATACAAGACAGAATTAGAAGCCTACTAGTATCATGTCAAGTTTTCGGTGCATCTTTAGGAAAAAGTGATTCAGAGATCATTCTGAGTAGCTTGTCTTGATTCCTGTACATATAGCTGAGTGAGAAGTTATACACAAAAACCAGAAATAAAGTATAAATAATATGTGTTTTTTTCACAGTGAACAACTGAAGAGATTTAGACTTGTAAGCAAATAGTATATCTATAGCTCTTGTGTGGATATAAAAAATACACTACGATTTTTCTAAAGAACGAAAAGTAAGGGAGAAGATGCTTTAGATGAAAATACCTGGATGTACATAGAAGATATGTATAAATTTTTGTTTCATTTTAAACTGTTTGTTCGTATGACATTTATTTTTTCTTTCTTTTTTATTTTTAATATTTAATAACTTCATTGTTTGTTTCATTGGTGTATACATTATTTTAGAAAGACAGGGAGATATTCTGATGGTAATGCTTGGAATTTTGCTTCATGAAAAAGGTCAGCTCCAAGATGCTCATTTGTTACAGGAACCAAAATGCCAATGATAAAATTTTGCAAGATGTGATGTATCCATGCAGCAAAGGTCATCCCTCCAGACAGTACAAATTGGTCCAGCTTTACTGAAATAGATAAATTTATATCAGTGTTTATCATTTGCCTTATAGGAACTTAGTTGTCATGTCAGGTGGTAGAAAATAAAGTGGAAAGACAGAGGTTTCATGATGACAGAACACTAGAAGGGACTTATATCATCGTAATCTTACCACAGTCCATAGACATTTGCCCTAGACTCCAGATAGGAGCAATAGATCCACCCCCATAGCCTGAGTTCTTGCTGCACTTCTCTCATAATTTATAAGAAATATATTTTTCCTCACATAAAACACCTAAATTTTGGATTTGGATTCAGTAGCAGACAAAAGTCATTGCTCCTATTACAAGGTTGTATGGTTTAAGTTTGTTCTCTGTGATTATACTTCAATAAACTAGTTGATTAAGCTTCTGTGATTCAAAGGAAAAAGTGAAAATGACTGTCAACATCTGGAAATTAAATGTGGTATGGACCAATATCTGTCTTTAATTTGAATGACAAAATGTTCCTTCACTTGGCTCAGCATGAAGAAGGTTAAGACCCTGATCTTCAAGGAGAAGCCTCACCAAACTGCTCCAAACCCTTTAGGCAATTATCTACCAGTTCTGACCATCCCAGAGCAGATGAAACAGATTTTCTGTAGTACGCCAGAAGAAGTGGACAAACTAGGCAGCCTTCTGGAATACTGTGAAATGAATGCTGGGGGAAAAAAAACTGTACTGGCTAATTTCAATGGATCTAGCTCAGCTGGAGATACATGAATAAACTTAATGGTTTTGTATACTAGAGAGCAGAGTAAGATTAAGAAAGAAAAGACAATGTTTCAACCAAGAAACAGTGATTTCTGACAGAAACTGCAAGTATTCAAGCTGAGAAATTGTATCAGATCCCTTGTGAGAGAAGAGATTTCTTCTTAACCCTGCAGAATTGCACTGAATCAATGAGTCTTATACTGTCAGGAAGCCTACTCTTCAAGCATCTTCTTCATTGAGCAATCTCTCTCCAGAGAGCTGCTCTAAGATTGTTGAATTTTTCTAAAAATGGATATTCAAGAAAGGTGCTTCTCTGGGGCATATTCTGTACTTTTACAAATGTTCAGAACCATTCTCATGAATGCATGCCTTCTGCCACTAAGAAGAAAAAATAAGGAGAAATTAAAATAAATAAACTAATAAATAAAATAACCATTTTCTCATCAGTCATGCTATTCTCCATAAAGACGAGAATTCCAAAGTCCCATACTCTAGAAAAGTTATATTAATAAGTAATAAAATCGGTTAAAAAATTGCAGATTTACACAAATCATTTACCTTTGCATTTCTTAAACATAGACAGTAAAATCAGAGCAATTTGTTTCACAGTGTTTTGCAACCACTACAATTTTAATAGGAATGAAACCAAATCAGGTGAACAGAAATGCAGTAGAGTTGAATAGATATTACCCTTGAAAAGAGAGAAGCAGATCTCTGCACTTCTGACCTCAAAGCATGCTGTGCCAGAAGCACAAACCTGTCACATTCTATATTTTCCCAGGACCAGGTGTTAATATTAACCCTTTCATGTTTCCATTCTAGTTGGAAGTATTTAACAAAACAGTCTCAGCAGACAAGACAGAAGTCCAAATCTGCATAACTAGAATCATTCTCATGTTTCTTCCCACATCTCCTGCCTAAAATCATCACACTCTGCTATGGATTTCCACTGATATGGAACAACGCTAGTGTTAAATATATAAACCCTTAATAGCATTTATTTTACAAAAAGCAGATGCCTTTCTACCTCTGGGGAACACTGAACACCAGTTTCTGCCCTCTCCTTCATAATTTTTCAGTCAGTAACAGCTTCAGTGTCTTTGGCAGTATTTCACCCTTACAAAATGGACTGAAGGCAGATTAACATTTCTAGAATACAAAATGGAGATTTAAACATTTTTCTTGCTGACATTTAGTGTATATTTTGGACAATGAGTGCTGATAATTCTTACCTTTTACCCCTATTAGACACACCACACATTCAACTCATGCAAATGTATCCCTTTCCTTCCAGGGCAGGTGCCTGTGAGGGAAAAAAACGTAAAAAAAATTAAAAAGCAGCAGCATTCCGTGCTGCAATCAGCACTACCCCTCAGGAAATGACCAGTGCTTTACTAACAAAAGGCTGCAGCCAGCCTACTCTGGTGGCTGGGATGGTTTGCTAGGATGAGCTGTAACTTGGGCCAGGTCTGCCTTGTATGGCAGTAAAAGGCAAGCAGTGTTCCAAAGCTGGAAAGGCCTGCTGTGCTTCTGTGAAGCACTGCAACACTGTGCTGATGGAAATTCTGGTCCAGGCCCTCTGAAGCACAAAGCAGTGTCAGTTCAGGACTGTACCTTATCTCCCAAGTCCTACCTTTCTCCAAGGCTACTTAGCTCCATAGTAGCCCTTTGGATTTTTGAGTTGATCGCAGGTACCTCTATGAGCTGTACACTTGTATGGCATGAGGGCATTCTCTGACAGTTCCAGGTCCCTCATGTAACGGGAAGATTAAGTATAAACCCCTCTGAAACAGGGTGAATTGCCTAAGAATCATGAACACTGACTGACCAGGAAGTTAATTAAAAATTGTAAAGGCCCAACTGTTTATCTTGGTGGATGCTGCAAGCAAGCTTCTTTCCACTCCCCCCACCGTCAGTACTTAGTCAGCAGTTTGACAGATATGCATTTACACAGCATCCATAATGCACCACAAGCTGAAATTTTTCAAGCACACCCAGAAGAGCAGGCTGGTGTGGTGAGGGTAATGCATTAAAGATTTTATAGCAGAACCATTATATCACGCATTTGCAACAGCTTGCCAGTAATGCTTATTCTGTTCTCTATGCACACTGCATGCATCGTTATCCTGACATACAGTCACTAGTAGGCAAGAAGAAAGGACAGTGTCAGTTTTCACATGCTATTTTTTGCTGGGACTGAATTGTCACGGAAATAAAGTTTTATTATTAACAGGCATATATTCCAGATACAGCCTTAAACAATCCAGTGTAAGGTACACTTCATCAGGATTTAGCTTTGCTAAATTAGACCCCAATAACACAGTGAGGGTTAAAAGGCTGGGGCAATAATCTAGCGACAAGCTGCAATACCATTTGAGACAAATCCATTGCTGCTTTGCCTTAAGGCTGGACAGGCTTCTTAGGCAAATCACAGAAGAGTTAGACTGCCCTGGAGCCAGGACAGAAAGCAGCCAAACAAATATTTCACAATTGCTGCAGGTGCTGTTGTAGCCCACTGCTGGATTATTTATCAAAGAAGCATTTGTTGCTTCTGCTGTCCTTAGAGAGCCATGGAGATATTTAACACCTGGGGCAGGGGGTTGGGTCTGAGATACTACTAATGGGTGTAATTAGGGCAGAAAGGTATGACAAGAAAATTAAAAGATTCAAGGCACCAGTTTCCTATGCAGAGAAAATCAGTGTGCAGTCTGACAATCCATTGGTAGTTTATGCTATTCTTCCCTCCTTGTCCTTGCAATAGGGTACTCTGTCACATTCTCATATCAGCTCTATAACTCAAGAAAACAAATTTCTTTAACAATGTCTTTTTTTTCAGAAAATTGAGAATATTTTTCGACTTAGGAAGCTTTCCTCAAATTCTTAATAAAAAGTCACTGAATATGCTGCTGTACATAACACCTTAAGCAAAATCAAAGCAGTATTTATCACAACTTTTTAACCAACTCCTATGAATTTGTCTGATATCATTTTCATCCTTATTCATGGTTTTACTGCATCCTGAAAGCAGAGGAGCTGCAGAGCTATAAGAGATATTGCAATTAGGGTATCTAACACCTAATTAAAACTGGAAACATTTCTAGGTTTGGTACTAAATTTCTAAATTATTTTTGCAGAGCTGAAAAAGAGCGGCTTCTTCAGCAAAATGCTCTGAAAACCCTATGAGTGTTAGGAAACTCCTCATAAGTCTCTCCATTTATCTTCTAGGTGTGCATGAACATGATTTGTCTGTCATATGAAACCAAATGTGTTAATACTCAGGTTGCCAAACTAATTACTGCCAGTGTAAGTCTGCCATCAAAGGATTATCAAAGACTGTTAATGAGTTCTACAGACTCAAATTATTTGATTCACTGGCTACTACATACAACTGAAAGTATTAGGCTGAAAAAGGCATTTTCACAGAAATCCTCATGGACTCTTGCCCACATTCTTATCTCATTCAATTTGGTGCAGAGGCAGGTCATTTACTTTACTGCATTTATCACTGCATTTGTTGAATTGCAGAATTTCAGAGGAAATGGACGCTTTTCTGAAATGTAGATCAATTTCTTAGGATAATTTTTCTCAGGGGAAAAAAGATAGAAGCACATACATACACACACACAGACACACACACCAAAAAAAAAAAAGGAGGGGAAGAGTAAGCAACATAAAATAAACATAAATGCTTCAATCATTTCTTTATTAATTTTTTTTTTTTTTTTTTTTTTGCTGCTACCAAGGTGAAATATTTTCTTGGGGGAAAAAAAGGCAAAGGCCACCTGAAATAGTACTGAAGACACTGGTTCATTTGGGGAAATAAAGAAAGAGTTCAGAGCTTGTTCAATAGCAGAGACTGAGAGATCCCTGAGCTCTAGTCCAGTAGAAAATACACATTTCAAGGTAAACTATTTTGGTGCACAATGTGATTTTCAATGGAAGATGTAACCACAAAACACGCATTCTAATTGTCACTAATTTGTGCCCATGACCTGCGCTACTTCTTCAAGCTGCTTTAAAAAACCCTGTTTACATATTCCACTTTTTACTTTAGAGAAGAGAAACAGGTTAAAGTTATAAAAGTCCTTATTATTTCTGAGGAATTACTGAGCATTTTACTTAATCTTTGGTGTGGTAAAATCTATGTGATGAAAAATATGTGAATGGCAAACAAAATATTGGGCATTCATGTAAAACTATTGTAAACTTGCACTTGACAATTTCAGCTCTAAATTAGTGGTGTTTATAATTATCTGTAATTTTAATAGATGCACAAAAAATAGCAATTCTGAAGTTTAAAAAAAGAAAAATGTCACTTATTTTGAAGAAAAGCCTTCTAGACAGAAAAAGACTAGACACTTTCTCATCTCAGTTACAAGGATTGTGCACAAACAATTCTATTTCTCACTAGAATTAGAGAGTCATCAGGTTCTTGTGAGTCTGAAAGGAAATTTAAGGCTGCATAATCTTTTTTATGGAGCAATGCATTCTGTTGTTTTGATTGGCAGACTATCATGTAGAGATTTCAGGCCTTGGTTTTGTCTTCTGTAGTTTCATACTGCTGAGTTCTGTGTTGGGCTTTGTGTTGACTGAAAGAAGTGCCATCAAGTTTTTCAATGAATTCCAAAGATGTATTGATATTTGAATTATATTATTTCTACCTTACTGTTATGTGAACAACTATAAAAATAATGGTTTGAACTCAAATCACTGGATTTTTGTACTCCAAGTAGAATTTTGTACTGATGACTTCCTAGAAAGAAAGTAATACTCAAACAATACTAAAATTAATAGTCAAAAAAGCATAAATGTTTAAACATAAAATATATACAGTCATTTTATGAAGCTAGAATAAGCTACAATATTTTTATTTGGAAGAAAATTACAGTAAAGTGTAGACTCCAGTCAGTAAACTCAGAAAATATACTGATGACTAAAGGTTAGACTGAATCACAGATTACAACAGACAAAACAGCAGGTCCATCAGCTAATCTGGACTCCAGCTTTAAGATATATGGCAGACTCTATTGCTCGATACATTTTTCATACAATGCATTAAAGATTTGCAACTTTCATCCCGTAAGTTTTGTTTTCATTGCTACCATATTGATTGTAACTAACCACTTTTTATCCTCAAAAACTTCTGAATATTTTGTTCAAACATTTTGATAAAATCTCATAGATAGTGAAGTCTAAAAGTCTGAAATTTCTATAAAGTTATCTGTTACAGAAAGCCTTAATTTATGCATTGAGGCAGAGAACAGAATGATTTTAATACCAATACATTCTGTTTAACATGCTTGGTGGCTATGTAGTTTGGTTACCCCAGGCCATTCACACCCTTTCTTAGCCAGGCAAGAACAAACAGGGAAGAAATTTAAGGGGTTTTAAGACATGGCTTAGAGCCACCTGCACAAGAAAAACAGTGTTACTGTGGCATCACAGAGGAAGAAAAGCAGTACTTCAGTGCTGAAAGCATTGAAGGAAGAAGAGGGGAATTGGTATACCTAGTGCACCTAATGCATGAAGAATTGAGATCAGTAAGAGATCAATCTTCATGAGCTACAGATGGAACAATTTATTTTTATTTTTAATAATAAGGTAGGAAGTGGCAATATTATCCTCATATGCATATCAGTTCACTTCCTTTTCAACAATAGTTATTTGTGGTTTGTTAAGGAAAAAAATATTTTTGGCAGCCTCCCCAAAGATATGTATTAGAAATTACCTATAAACCTTTTTAAAAATTGTATATTCATAACTAGAAATACACATTTCATTAATAGCTCAGTAGTAAATAGATTTATTTACGTATGGTTCATCACTACACTTGGAAATTTTTTATCCTGGCATTTCAAATGATGGATCATCTTACCTCATATATACTGTAAAGATGGAAACACCCTTTTAGTGTATCATGCAGAAACATAATCACCTGAAATTATAATGTAAAATGCATTTATCATAGCCAAAGTTATTACTGCAAAATTTTATATTGTAAAATTTATACCATACACAAGTTTTTTTTGTGTGCTTTTTTGTTTAGTTGGTTTTTTGAGGGGTTGGGGAAGGGGCAGGGAGGGATTGTTTGTTTTTGCCAAGATGCTTTTGAAGAAATGGGCATAAAGCAGCAGTGGGTTTCTATGTATTGTTTGGTCTCACATTTTTTTAAAGCCATTTATGCCATGTCTTTCAGTTTCTTCCCCAAGACAAACGATTTCTGAAAGTCTGTGAGAGAAAGACTGTGATGTCAGAATCAGTTTTGCTCAATGCGTTCTGAACAAGAACAGGTTTGTGCTTAATTCACCTGTTCCTTACTCGTACCTCTTAAATGAGTTTGCTGTGTCAGGAAATCAATATGTTATACAGTTCATTGTGCATCAGTTATAATGTGCTTTAATCACCCTTGTGCATCTAGCACTTGCTACCACAGAAAACAGTCTGTTGGGAGGTTTGTCTCCCACACTTTGAGGATGACAAGTTTTGTTAAATTAGCTCCAGTAGAAAGTCCTAGAAATACACTGCAGAGTTACTAAAAGCAGTAAGAAAGACAATTTACATGTGGTGTTACTATAGAAATGCATCCAAGAAAGGGGAAGATGTTTGCTCAATGTAGTGTGTTGTGGTATATGAAAGGTTAATGCAGTGAACTGCAGAAGCAGACTCATTTTTCAACCTCTGATGAAACACGAAAATTATGAGAAAAGCATATGAAAACTTATTCATCATGTGGCACAGTTCTTCATTCAGCTTAAAGCTGAAAACACAAATTAAATATACCATTATAGCCACAATTAAGCCCTTACAGTATTTTATATGAATTAAAAATACAGATATTTTTCCCTGAAAGTGGGAGCAAAACAAAAAGTGTTTGCTTGCCAGGTAAATACCCTAACAAGTTAGACAACATACAGAAAGAACTGAACTTCCAATGTGTAGCTGGGATTTCAGATGTGTTTCCTCCATGCTGAAGTTTCCAGCTGACTGGATCTTAGCTTGTGCTCCAATTCAGATCCCAGTCCTATAGGGTGCAGCTCTGCATGTTGTACTGGCTTGTGGGTGCCTGGTTCCTGGCTCCAGAGCTGATGTGAGCAGAACACAAAAAAACAGAGCATATCTGCTCTTGACTGAATTCAGTATTCAGCTTCTGGACTTTTGCAGAGCTACATGCTAGAATCATAGTGTTTAATTCTGGTCTTCCTCATGCTTTTTTTAACTTTGCTTCTTTCAAAAAACACTTAACAAGTATGCACTGATAAGCATGACATCAAATAACAAGTATTATCTTCAAATCTCACTGTCCTTTAGTGAAAATGTTTCTACACACATCCCCTCACTATTCCAGAAGAAAAATTTACCTTTATTCTGAAAATTTTGCTAGCCTCCCTAGCTTCACTGAACAGATGGACACACTTATAAATAAATTGCATTTCCTAGCTCAGCAGTGTTTTGGGGATGGGAGCTCTTTCACTGCTGTCCCCATGCAACACTCAGCCTAACTGAGTGCCAATAATTTTGTTTCCTCAATGTTATAGTGGAGGAAAGGGAAGGGAGCAGTATGTTGTCAATATGAGTTTATGACTTTCCAATTGCTTCTTACTCCATCTTGTTACTGGTTTTGGGTTTGAATGGAAATTTCCACATTACTCTTGAATTTTTTTCTGTAAGCTTGAGCCACCCTTCCTTTTCTCACAGTCTCACAACAAGCCTTTTCCCATGACTAGACGTGACATGCACACAGAAAGGTAGAAGACAGGTCTGAGGTTGCTGGGCTGTGAATGTTAAGCAGAAGGACAACACCCTACACCACCATGAATGAAGAATTAGCATAAAACAGGAGGAGGAGCAGAGTTTTATCATGCTCAACACAGCTGTCACCTTCCACACCCAAAATCAGAAATACCTCTTACCATCAATACCAGTGCATAAAGGGGAATCCAGGTGCCACATCTCATATTCCAAAAAATAGCGTCATTAATTGCCAGACCCTTTAAAAATTTACAGGCACATACATTATGGCAACATCCAGGAATCTCAGAGATAGGCACACTGTGCTAGGTAGGAGATGTGTCCTGAACAAAAACCTCCAAAAAAATCATGTCAAGCATTGTAAGCTTAGGATTGTAATGATAGTGCTTCTGTTTCCTTCCTGCATTTTTTTTTCCCTTTCAGAAAATCTCACTCATTTTCCATTCCTGTGACAGATATTAGCTACCTGATACCAAAAAGATGCAACCTGCAGAATATTCAGATGCTCATAACTGCTTCATTGCATTAATATCAGTTTCACATAGCAATATTTGAAAAATACAACAGTACTTCCCCTTTATTGGAAGTACTGTTGTGTTTTAGACAATCAGCAGAAAATCTCAGAAAGATTAACATCAAGGAGATGCCTTAAAAAGAGATCACTTCAGAAAAAAAATGCCATACATTGAAAAGGGTTCTTTATTAGCCTCTTTGAGTTGTCAAACACACCTGCTTTTATGTAATCCTGAGAATTGACAAAGTGGATCAATGTTTCAAAAATGGAGGGTACAAAGCAAGATCTGGCAATGCAGCAGAAATAGTTATAGAAGCAGGAAAAGCTGCTATGAAAAAGGGTGAAATTTGAAGAATGTTCTGCTGTCTAATATTCTGCAGGATTAAGGAGAATTTGAGTCTTCACAGAAGTCAGTCAAAAGATTGCTGTCACATCCTGAAATGGAAGCAATCATTCATTCACAAGTTTTCCTTCTAGACCTACTCTCAATGAAATTCAGATAATTATTTCCCTGGAGCAATGCTGAGCTGCCGCCTAGATATGCCTCCTCCAAGAGCAGAATTAAACCCAATTAGATTAGGTTTTCTTTTTTTATTTATTTATTTTATTTTCTCTTACTGCTGCTACTGTTGATCTCACACAGTTACAGCTAGGAGATAGACATAAAGTACAGAGCTTTTTCTTCCCTGCAGAAAGGGAAAATCTAATGTTTTTTCCACATGGATGTATTCAAGCAGACCCTGATTTCCTAGAGTGCAGAGGGGTGCAGCAAGGAGCAAGAGATGAGAGGTGATCAATCATTGCTGCAATTTCTCTGTATGAAAAGAACCAAAAATCAGCCCTTCCAAATCATCGGGTCCTGCTGGCATTCCAGTAGCTTAAAGCCAAACAAACTCAAAGGGTCAGGGTCCAAGAAAGCTCACTCTGCATACACCCCAGGTTTCTGCATCTGCCAGATGGATCACTGGGTCAAAAGATAGCAGGGATGGTTCTGGGCTAGCTGAGCTAAATAGATCTGATGAAGAAGGTCCCACAACACCCCTTGAAGAATCAGTGCAAGCACCATAGGTAATTGCTCGAGCTACATCTCTAAGAGAACCCAGAGGTGTAAATTTATGTATTTATTTAATGATGGAAATGATGTACTGGAAAGAGCAGGAAATGCAGAGAAGAAATGGATTTTCTTTTCACTAAATAATACATAGGTCACATCAGAGATGACAACAACCTTAGTGGCAGTGTTTAAAGCAAATAAATATTTCAGTTGGCAGATTTACAGCAGAAAAAAAATCACTGTTTCATTTATGCAATTACTAGGAAATCAGAACTTAAGGCATTGCAAACTTTGACAGTTTCTAATTCTTACCCCTACCCACTTTTTTTAAACAAAGTAAGATGTAGATCAGAAAAATTTATCTTCCCTCGTCCATTACAGAATGGGAAGGTGTGGTGTGTTGACCCTGGCTAGATGCCAAGTGCTCACCAAACCTGCTCTATCAATCTTCTCCTCAACAGCTGCACAGGGAAGAGAAAATACAAGGAAAGGAGGTCAAGTTAAGGAGAGGGAGAGATCCAGAGATCCAGGACCAATTGCCCTTAGCCTCACTGTCCCAAGCAAAACAGACTTAACTCAAGGAAATTAGTTTATTTTATTACCAATCACATCAGAATGGAATAATAAGAAATAAACCCAAATCTTAAAACATCCTATCCCCCAACTTCTCCCTTCTTCCTGAACAAAACTTCACCCCCAAATTTTCACAGTGGTGCAGGGGGATGGGGGATGGCAGTAAAGTCAGCTCATCACATGTGTCTGATGCTCCCTCCTCATCAGGGGCGGGACTCCTCACATTTTTCTGCCGCAGTGTCTCCCTCCCAGGGGAGACAGTCCTTCACAAACCTTGCCAGCGTTGGTCCTTTGCAAGGGCTGCAGTTCTTCATGATCTTATCCAGCATGGATGCCTTCCACATGGTTCATCCCTCAGGAGCAGGCTCCAGCATGGGTTCCCCATGGGGTCACAAATCCTGCCAGTAAAACTGCCCCAGCATGGGCTCCTCTCTCCACAGGGCCCCAGGTCCTGCCAGGAGCCTGCTCCAGTATGAGGTCTCCACAGGGTCACAGCCTCCTTCATGTAATCACTTGCTCCAGCATGGGGTCCTCCACAGGCTGCAGGTGGATATCTGCTCCACCTTGAACCTTCATGGGTTAAGGGGGAACATCCTGCCTCACCATGGTCTTCTCCAGGGGCTGCAGGGGAATCTCTGGTTCAGTGCCTGAAGCACATCCTCTCTCTCCATCTTGCCTGGCCTTGGGGTCTGTGAGTCTGTTTTTCTCAGATGTTCTCACTCCTCTTCCAGCTGTTTTTGCACAGCAGTTTTTCCCCTTCTTAAATAGGTCATCCCAGAAGATGCTTCCTCTCTCAGATGGGCTCTGCCTTGGGCAGTGGCATATCTGGCTCGGAGCTGGCTGGCGCTGGCTCCATCTGACATGGGTGAAGCTTCTAAAATCTTCACACAGAAGCCACCCCAGCAGTCCCCCACCTCACAAATAAAATCTTGCCATGTAAACCTACTGGGTAGTCCCAGAATAACACTATCCTCCTTGTTAATAAGGTTGGATTCTGAACTGTTCCTCCCAACTTAAGCAGTTCAACAAGAGCAACCTTACCCTTCTGCCCTGCTCTTGCAGGGAGAAAACTAGATATTAGGGAGCATTTTTCCCCTACCACTTTCTCAGGCCTTCAACATAACCTAATCTGAAGAATGCCTACATTTAGACCGATGTCTTCACAATCACAAAGCATCTTGTGTGGGCTACTCCATACAATGTAACAGGACAAAATACTCCTTTTTGCAAAAAGGACAAGGAGATTGACTTTTTTGAGCATTGTACTTAGTGCTGGGAAATAGAACAAGCAGATAGTAGGGAACAGTGGAAATAAAAATGTACACCTAGGATGTTTTCTCTAGGTTGTTCTTTTTCTAAGAATTTTCTATAGCAGAACTCCAAAATATTTCTTTTACTGTACTCCAGCCAATATGAACCTGAAAAATAATCAGGTATTCAGATAAATTGATCTAAACTCAGGCAAAAATACTGCCTTCCTCAAAGATGTGATTTGTGCTGTCTTTATTTAACCTGCTCCTTCTTTTCTATTTGGGTAACTGAGAAATCAGTTTCAACCAAAAGGAATCCCGTGGCAAAGGTCTACACAAAACTTTTTAAGCCAGAGGAAATATGAGGGTGTTTCTCTGTTTATGAGCTAACATATTGCAATCAGACAACATAACTGTGATACACACTAGTCTTCAAAACTCAGGAATTTCCTTCCCTTGTTACTAAAAGATGTCTAGAAGTATTTCACCTCTTCAGATGTATTCTTCATATAAATACAGCATTGTCAAGAAGACATTGTCATGGAGAGGAATCCGCTGTTGCTACTGCTTGTCACTGCATCTCCCCTTCCACATTTTAATGAATGACCTTGGCTAAGCCTGCTCAATACTTTGCAACAGTAAGCCTAAACAAAGAATGAACAAACACACCATGGAGAACTGCATAGAGGGAAAGAAGAGACAGAAAAGGAGGAATCCAAGCAGGTATTTCTAGTTATCTGAATCATTCTCATTTACATTTTTGGAGATTAACATTGTCTGCATTTGTTTGCCTTGCAGCCAACCCATAGTCTCCAAAACTTCCAAACCAAAAGTATTTCAGTCAGGTTTGTCATGAGTAACACAAAAGCCAGTGACTTGCTAACTGGTGATACAGTGGAAGCAATGACTACCAGCTGAATGAATACAGTAATAGACCTGAATATGAAAAACAAAATTAGACACTAGAGACAGAATGAATGATAACAAGGAACAATAACAGAACCACCTCAAGATTTAGCTCTTGAAAACTGCAGCCATAAAGGTGCACTCTTTTTCGAGCCTTGACACTGAATATTGCTTCACTTTTGTAAACTATAATGTTTGTCAGAAAAAGATACATAACATAAAAACATGAAGGATGCAGAATGTTTCATAGGCCACAGCCATTTGGAAGTATTCAATCGAAAAGGTTAAGCCATACAATAAGTGCTGTTCCAGGAAGAGCAGAACACAATTGTTTTGGTGAAATCAAAACATCTTGCACAGCTTGTTAAAGACCACACTAAACTGACTGAGAAGAAAAGGTAAGTGCACTAGCACTGTGTGGAATGGCAAAAATGATAGACTTATTCCTAACTCACAGAGAAGACAGAAAACAGCAAGGCTCTAACACTAATATATGCTTTTGATTTGCTTATTATCCTTCCCAATACTGATAGACCTCCCCTCCTATCTATCTTTGGACCACAGTCTTGCAATGGAGAATATAACTTCATGTCAACACACTGCATATCTATTTGAATGAGCAAGGTTCTTTCGTTTACTTTTTATCCTTGAAGTAAGTAAAATGGTAAAAGTCAACACCTATGGCTGACTTTAGCTTACTTGCACACCAGGCAGAATGAAACAAAATGGCTATACATTATTTGACTACTAATTTCCTTTGCAGAAGTGAGGAAGGGCTGAATTTGCAGATTAGGTTCCCTGCAAAAATCAAAACAGTGAAGGAATTCGAAGTACCAAAGTTACACAACATGAGGCTGGAAGGATACTATGCTTAAAGGTATGAGAAATTTGGAATGTTGAGAAACCACAACCAAAAAATGTGTAGAAAGGCTATTTCAGTTTAAATCTCTACCTAAGCAAGTTCTCGAGTCAACAAATGGGGATTATTTTCATACAAGCACATATGTTTTAATTTCAAATCCAGAGGCAACATCACAAATCCATTTCGTTCTGGTGTATAAACCTGAGATGCAGTGTCCATGTAGCAGAAAATTAATAAAGGTATAAAGAGCCCTTTTGTAGATTCCTTTCCATATTTCATCAAGGAGACATTGCCACTGAACCTTTTCCAATCCTCCCTATTATTTAAGCATGTCTGGCACATTAAGAAAATGAAAAACATTAGTTTGATGCAGCTTTTTATACTTGAAACATAAAAGGTGGGTTAAAGAATCCCACTTTATTTTAAAATTCCCGTGTTTTAATTAATGCATTTATAAAAAACCCAGTCTGAAAGTCATATTTTAAGATACATATTTTAAGACACACTATAACACATTTTTTGATTACCAGCTGCAATGCCTTCTCTGATGCTCAGGACTGAAAGTGTGTTCTTACTTTTTGCTATGAATGCTGTATATTAACTACCTCTCTCTGCAACGTATAGTAAATACCACACATTAGCTAATTCAGAAATAACAAACTCCCTTCACCCTTCGCTGGCGCCTGGAAGGCTGACCGGAAAAAGTGTTTCCCATCTTTTCCCAAAATACAAAGAAATTTTTTTGACTAATGGATCACGTTAACATTCTCAGAACTATTGGAATGCCTGAAATTAAACAACTAAACAGATTACAGTAAAGCAACAAACTCCATTGTGCCTAACCCTGTGTTGCAATACTACTGACTTCATTCAGAATTTTCTTTTTGTCACCTAAATACATGTTTTAAAAAGTTACTTTGTGACAACAGAATAATCATAGAATCATAGAATGTTTTGGGTTGAAAGAAGACCTTGAAAATCATCTAGCTCCAACCAGCCTGCCAAGGACAGGAACACTTTCAACTAAACCAGGTTACTCACAGCGCTATCCAACCTCAGCAATGGGACATCCACAGACTCTCAGGGCCCTGTGCCAGTGTCTCAGCACCCTGACAGTAAAGAATTCTTTTCTAATACCTGATCTAAATATTCAAACACATCCCCCTTTGTCCTGTCACTATAAGCTCTTGTAAATAATTTTGCCCCATCTTTCCTGTAAGTTCCCTTCGGGTACTGGAAGGCCACAATTAGGTCACCTAGAAGCCTTCTCTTTTCAAGGTGAAACAATTCCAATTGTCTCAGCTTTTCCCCATAGGAGAGGTGCAGCCCAGAACATATTTGGCTTTCTGGCCTGTGAGTGCACATGGCTGGGTTATGCCCAGCTTCTCATCTCGGCAGGGCTGCTCTCAATCTGTTCACCCCTCAATGTGTGTGAATACAGGGATTGCCCTTACCCAGGTGCAGCACCCTGAACTTGGTCTTGTGTCTTGGTTTAAGACACTTTAAGGAGAAACACTCTGGAAGGCGCTGTTTCCCCTTACAGATTTACCCAGTGCCTTTCCACCAATAAGGACTGAACAGGAGTAGATGTAAGTGAAAAAGTGACCGTTTACTAACAAGATGAACAGCAACAGGCAAACAACAGTAAAGAACTGCTAGATACAAAATTGCCAGATCTCTGGAACCTCATTGGAACCATGAAATACCCAGAATGGCGGCATACTACCTCCTTCCAAGATGGCACTCTGCAGCCAAGATCATGGCTCAAAGGACAAAGGGAAGATGTTTTCAGTCTTCCCTTTGTCCACATTGCTCTCTTATCTTCCCAGATGTGGAATACAATAACATTTTGTGTTACCCATGGCAGTCTTGTTAAACCATGTAAGATTCTCATGGGCCCACTTCTGAAGCCTGTCTGGATCCCTCATTATGCCATCCCATGGTTCAGGTGTGTCAAGTGCATCAAACCTCACATGTTTGTCAAATCCAAGATTCCATTTCCTTACATAGGATTCAGCTTTCCAGTCTGTAAAACAAGCTCTAACACCTGTAAAAATAACTCTGCATATAGAGAAATTATCTGTCTCACCTGTATTCCTTTTCTCTACTAGTAATATGACATGGAACTTAAACTAGCTAATTTTTCTTATAGATAGTTGATCTCAAAGTTGCTGCTTCAGTTCTTTCTGCAACTCAGGTACTGGAAGCACTAGAAACTCAAGTCAAATTACACATTAATATGGTACACAAGACAATGAATTAGGTGCTCCAATCTGTAAAGAAGCTGAAAATAGGGATGATGTGTTTGTAAATAGTCAGGTACTAAAACGGATACAAAATCTATTAATCGCTGACGCAATATTTCCTTCCCCTCTCTGTGATTTAATTAAATACTGTGTCAGTGTTCTCATTAACTCCTTGAGTCTTGATAACACACTTGCTCAATACTCAGCATGGCCACAGGAACTTGTAAAAAGTCCTGCTCCGAGAGCTCTTCACGTTCACTTAGCATCAGCATTTCCAACTGCATGTAAGGAAACTGAAGAATTAGATGTTATCCTCAAAACTGAGGCAAAGCTTACAGGCCTCTTTTCCTCTGGGGCTATGAAAGTATGCCTTAAAAATGAAGTATCAAGTTGCTCAGCCACACTTCATCCTGCTAGCACTTTCTCAGTCCTTAGAGAATCCAAATCTTTGTTGAAGCAATTCCTGTATTCTCGGCTACTCTTCACAGTTTAGGCTATTCAGCTGAGGCAGGTTGCTGCCAACCTTTATTCTAACAGATCTGCAGCTTTTACGGTTCGACATCTTTTCCCAGCTGGAAGAAAAGAGATCCCAGTTTTTTCAGCTCTGCCTTCATAATTGTTTTTCAAGAAACTCAGTCAGCACTCCTGCATTTTACAACTGCTCTCCATCTAACTGTTGAAACTGCAATCTTTTTCTAATATTAGACACTTTCATAATAATATAATATTTTTATTTATCTGACTACTTTAATAATCTTTAATATTCTTTACCTTGCTCTTGTACACATTTTCATTATCTTAATATGTCATCTGGAACATCCACTGCCTTTTTCTTTAATCACATCATGAACTACCTCCTTTGGTCAATATAATCTCATCTGTTTTGATCTGATTTAACAAGTAATCCTACTTAATATTATTAAAGAACTTGAAAAACACCACTGTGCTCAGTGGAGCTGATTAAAGGGTAAGCCATCCAACATATTAGCCGATCTGTTTCAATGTGATGGTTGTCATATTCTCTGAGATTTAGAGATTTCAATTCATAACTGAACTTTGAGGTTATAATACTAATTTAATGATGAAGCAAGATTTGAGGCAAAATTGGTGTCTAAAAATGCTCTTAATTGTGTCATGTTTCAATCTGTTCCTCCCTGAGGAAGACTCACAGTAAAAAACCTCTTGAAGAGTTTCCTCAAAGGCCATTTGCAGCTCTCACCAATGCAAGTCAGGAGGATCCTGTTCTGCATTCAGGGAGACAGAACATTACCAATTTGACATGAAAAATGAAAAGTCTCCCTCTATGAAAGTCTTTCAAAAACACATTTAAAAAGTAAGATTTGGCATCAACCATTCATCCAAGGTAAATCCAGAGAGCATTTCAATTGTGAACTTGCTGAACTGAGGCTACTTATGTCACATGGGGAGGGATCCTTACACAGAATTTCTAGTCATGTCCCCACAAGCCCTGAAACAACCATAAAATTCAATGTGCTAATTAAGAGCTATGAGATTAAATAATAAAGAAAATGATATATCACTGCAAATGGATATTACTGCAAGCACTGCATATGAGTGGACCTCAATTCATCATGCAGAGCATGACTGCTTGCATATTGTCACTCCCTTTCTCATATATATTAAAATTAATATCCCTCATGAATTTTGATGGCTCTTTTCCACCTCCGGTTTGGAATATACAATGCTTTTCCACTGAACACTTCAGAACTGGCAGTCAGCACCCTGGAGATCACAGCCCCACTGCAACCCTGCCCTGTTGTCCCCATCTACCCATGCAAGGACACTGTCCCAGGTGCACAGAGGGGATGGTCCTGTTGCCCTTGGGCAACCCTGATCTCACTGCTACTGTGGTTGGATTGTGGCCACTGCGTCTCTGACTAGGGCAAGCCAGGAGCTGAGCTGCCATTGCTGGATCCCCTATATGATCTACCTCTGTTGCCTAATACTTCTCTCCAAATTGCTTGGGGCCTTCTGTCCTGCAGTCTGTCATCACAGCCTGCAAATGCTGGGTAAGAGTTTTTCGAAGCTGTCTCTGCACAAATCCTGCACTTTTCTCCATTCAAACCCTACAGTAAAGCTTATCCACTTACCAAATCAATAAGGCTAGCAAAGATGTTGGTCCACAGGGCTTTGTGTGAGTAGGAAGCAGGTTGCTCCTAAGGGAATAAGGGAATGCCCCAAGTTCCTCATCTGTCTCCAAGCGCAAGGCAAGATGCTCTGGTATAGCAGGGGTTCACCAGGCCTTGCAACCTGCATGCTCAGGGTGGTCACCCTCTGTACTCTCTGGCATATGACAGACTCCATCAGGAGGAGGGATGCAAGAGTTTTAAAAATCTGCCCACATTACCTTTTTAATTGCCTCTCTCCTCATAAAAATCCTGAGCAATGAGGGAATAACATGGCACAAGTGGTGCCAGGTTTACAGATGGAGGTTCAGCTGGGCATAGACAGCTGGAACAAGACGGACCAGATGTACAGGACTATTTTTTTATCCTTTATTCCCTGGCCAAAGGGATAGCTTTTGGTCATCAAAAGATTCAGATGTGGTTTCAACTGGCAAACTGACCACCAGTTAAGCAGCCATCAAGCCTTTTCTGCTACCAGTTCAGTGATCCTAAATGGTGGAAGATACCACTTTTGAAAGAACTGGGAGAACCAAACAAAACCTGGAGAACCAGTTCACAGCAGCACATTACTGTAAATGGGCCTCCCAACAAATGTTGAGATCTAGTTCAATGCAACTGGCAGATGAATCTGTGAGGACATTGTCTTTCATATTTGAAAAGCCGTGACAGACCGATGAATTTCCAGAGGAAACATAACTCCCAATTTTAGAAATAGTATCCTCTGAAGCATCCCTCCTTCAATTCTATTAGTAGTCCTCTTTAAGAAAAGAATGCTACCTTTGGAGAAGGCAAGCAGGGCAAATCAGAAGGACTGAAAGAGTAAGCTTTGCAATATTTCCCAGTGTTATGGAGTGACAGGTAGAGCACTGATGTTTCCCTGCAAATTGGCAGCCTAATTTATAAACTCTTGTTTCTATTAGTTAGCTCTTGCAGCTGCGCAGTTTGATTTGGAGGCAAGGTAGCACAGTAAAGCATTTCTCTGTTCAGAGCACCTCTTTAGGGCCTTTAAGATAGTTTCATAAAATTACTGTTATAAAAAGCAGAGCAAGATTGCAGTATCTTAAGGAAGGTAGTCACTCGGCTATAGATCGACCATGACAATGAGAAACATCATTCTTCAGAATCAAAAAGACAGAGACTTGAAAATTGTTTTAGAATACCTTGGAAGCTGCACAATAAACACAAGTTTTCAAGTGCCTTAGGAAACCCTCTAGTGAAACATCATAGAAATTATTAATGTTGTTGATCTACTCACTTATATGGCATTCTGTAATGCTGACCTGTTGGTCAGATCTTAAAATTAACTTCCTGCTGAGCAGCCTGTGGGGATTTTTGAATGGTATGTTCTGCTAGGCCACTGAGAATATCACGTGGCTTTCCTTTTTCATAGTAGCATAGTAGTTTCTCTGAGTGTAATGTAAAAAAACATAGCAGCCACTTGCAGCTTCGCTCTTTAATTTGGCAGTGCGCCCCGAAGCTGCAACCAAGAGGTGAGCTGCGGAGCCGCGCGGCACCGAGCTCACGCCGAACTTGCCGCGGCAGTGAGGCTTGCAGGTCGGTCCGTGGAGTCCCGGGGGATGGAGACAAGCAGGAACCTCGGCGCAGAATGAGGAAACGCAGGCACTTAAGTCTAGAATCCTGGGGTTTATTGAAGGCGGAAGGAGAAGCAGAAGGGAAGCAGAAGTGGAGCGGGACGTGGAGGTCGGAGAGGGGTCAGGATTCGAGGCTCAGGAGCCCCAATCATACAATGACAAGGGGTTAAAAGGGGGTCCAGAAGGGGAGGGGTTTATGGTAAAAGTCAAATCCGAGCACATTGGAGTGGGAACGGACAAGGGGACAAGGCAATGAGGGTGCAGCGGGGAAGGTACAAAAATTGAAAGCCCAGTCGGGAGACCTGGCTGGAGAGAACAAAGACAAATATTCTGGAACACAAACCAAGTAAGGAATAGGGGAGGGGAGATGTGCAGGCCCAATGGGCTGGTTGCCTGATGCATATTGATAGCGTCAGTCGCGAGGTGTCCTGGGTGTGCACTGCTTTGTCTCACCTCACACCCAGGACTCTTCTTCAGGGGCCATTGCCCCGTGCGGCTAGTCGCTCGAGCCCGTCTGGGCAAGAGCCACTGCTACAGCCACTGAATTGATTGCACCAGAGACATACTATATTTGTGTTCCCATAACATGGCTGACAATTGCCTAAGTAAATCTATTTCTCCTCAAGCAGTTGCTTTCTCTGTTTCACCATACCAGACAAAACTCACTAACCAGGAGGATGAATTCTGGCAATCTTGCCATGTGCATTGGGCCAGATTTGCTGACCTCAGTCAAAGATAGCTCCCACCTGAAGGGCTGATGAAGACAAATGACAAGACACAATGAATTTACAAATTGGCTACATCCTTAGAGTTCAATCACAGCATTCCTGTTGAGAGATGGCTTGCTGTCTCCTCTGTTGCACCTCTGTGGTGGAGATCCATTTGAAAAAATTTAGAGTCCAGTGTTTTAATACTGGAACTTTTGTTACCCTCACTGCTTCCTGGCTCCACAGTATTTTCTGTGGAAACTGACTTCTTTTGTTGGACTTTGAACTTGTGGTTCAGTTATTTGGATCAGGCTTTTAAGTGCCTATCTGACAATTCTGTAACCTCTATTCCGCAATGATATCTGCATTTGTAGGACACATAATAAGTTCATCCTTTTCTTCTAAGGAAGGATCAAATTCCTCTTGGAGATGTGCTAAACTTGGGACTTGTCTGGAGCTTCTTTTTTACTGTTTGACTTCCTCAACTATGACAAGCTACAATTGTTTCAAGACTTCCTCTTTTTTTTGGTCAGTACTCAGAGCCCTCTCAAACTCTTCAAAAGCAACTCCTCCAGATTTTTCTTTCTGGTGTTTTAATTCCTCACCTTTTGCAGTCATTTGTTTGATCCAAACATGCAGCTGGGCTATCTCCTCCTTTATCTTTTCCAGTGGTTCATGGATTTGCCAGGTTTTCTCTGCAATTGCCATGCCCTTGTCTCGCTCAATTAAATTCTTTCCATCACACAGCTGCAGAATTAGCAGCTTAGTAATCTCAGCCACATGAGCTTCTGTACAATAGGCGTGAGGGTTGGTGGAGGTTCCTGGCCACTCAATGGGTAAGGATGATGATCCAGATGTGTTACCAGGATCAAAAAGACCTGCTCCCAGTATCATGACCACTGCCACAAGAAAGAAAATATGGGTTATAGTCATAGGTAATTGCCTTCAAAAGCATGCAAAGGATTCACTGTGCTTGACAGACCATCCTCTTAGGGAGGCTTTTTGCCTCGATGGGGCCTGGGTTAAGGACATCACTAGGAAACTTCCTAGTTTGATACAGTCCATGGATTACTATCACTGCTCTTTCATGTGGGTGACAGTGAAGTCACAACATTTAGTCTGAGGATGACAAAAGGGTCTTTAGGGCCTTGGGATGCTTGATAAGTGTACTGGGAGCACAGATTGTTTCCTCTATCATTCCAGTTCTGGCAAGTGATGTTGAAAGAAACAGATGTACCCAGTCTATTAAGCTGGGGGTTTTTGATAATAGGATGACATACATGGCAACAGGCTTTCTGGCATCAGATGGGATTCACCTTTCTCAGAAGGGGAAGAGGGTCTTTACTCATGAGCTGGGTACCAGCTTACCTTTAAATGTCCCTTCCAGCTCAAACTGTTCTAAGACTCTATGATTCTGTAACTTTTCAGTCTGTCAGCAGAAGAAGAACCAGCACACATGGGCAGCTTCACAAGAGGGAGGACAAACAGAGAACTATCATAAAGCAGGGTTGGTGATCTATATTTGTTACTGAGGTGAATCTGTGAAAATGAAGAGAGTTTCTGAGTCCTCTAAATATTAACGCACAGGTCAGATCATAGATGTGAACAGAGGTAGATCCTAGGTAACTTGTCTGACTCTCACTGGCAGCCCACAGTGCAGCTGTGGAGAGGACTGTGACATGAACGAGTCCTTCAGACAGGCTATAGCCCACTTTGACACACTTGTCCCTTTCTCCCACTAATACTTTCTGGCACAGCTAACAAGGGCCAGCAGCTACACTTCACAGCACCACCTCTGACTCATGTTTTTTTTATCCTGTCTCCTTGCTGAGATGTTGAGAGACTGATGAAGATTCCTTTATTGCTGCTTTCATGGCTCCCAGTCTCAAATGTACTTTAACATGGAAGACAAACTGATGCTTGAGATGTTGATTGCAGAAACACGGAAGTTCTTCTAGAAGGTATGGAAGCAGCAGAGCTGCCCCACCTGCAGGCAGATGAGGAACTGCCTGGCCTGAAAATGCCCTGTAATATCTTACATCCCTCAGAGCAGCCCAGTGCATACATGCTGAAATCTCCTATGCCCATCATAGCACAGGAGTGTTTCTGGGTGTTTGTCCACCTGCTCAAGAGAACAAACCTGATGGCATTTTCCTTTTTGACCTGATGCCATGAAAGACCTTAGCCAGAGGTCTAAGAGAGAGCCAGAGGTCTAAGAGAGGTCTAACAGAACTGGCTTTGTGGAGCCCTTCTTAAATGACTACTCACAGTACCCTAAAACAAGAAAGGCATTCTCCTGTCTTTTAAAACATGAAGTTCTGGGTATATGCATATAGGTCTCGAGATTTCCAAATATTTAATGTATTTTATTCACAGTACCCATGAATAGTAATAAGAATGGATTAATCTTTTGTATTCCCCATTCCTCAACTTTATGTATTTGTTCTTTTAATCCGTTGTTGTATGGTATGGGATAGAAAAATGAGAGTGCTGAAACATGCAGACAGTTCTGGACCAACATCACCTTACCCAAAGGCTAACCATCTACTTTATCTGAAATCCCTGTAAGGCAATGGGTCACTAAAACAGTAAGTGCTAAGATAACAGAGAGGAGCTTAGCTTAGCTTTATCAGTTATAAGATGATTGATCTGCCAACTTAACAGAAAATGAGAAAGGAGATTCCCTTTTGTTTTCTCAGGGCTTGGTGCCACATGTGAGTCCCACCATGACTTTGGACAGTCACTTTTTTTTTTCTAATTTTATGTACGTGAAAGTAAATCAATAAAAGGAAATAGAGATGGGCCTTGTGAGAATTGCAAATGTTTCAAACAGTTTTACAGAATATGGTATGTCAGTTTGAACAATTACTTATCAGTAAAAGGGTATTAGGTCATATATTTACAAAAGACATACCCAAGAAAGAGAATGGCTGTGGGTCATCAACCAAATTTTGACTTGAGATTGTTTTGTTTATTTTTAACATCCTAGACAGAAGTGGTCAACTGCAAGATTTCATGGTTGGGTTTTGTTCCTTTTATATTTGATCATTTATATCCTGGATAACTTTATTAGAAAGTGTTGAGTTGCTATACTCATGTATGTTATATGACAATTTCTACATCTCTTTGTAACAATGAGCAAACAACATTGCGTTTACTCAGAAATCCTTACTAAGCAAAATTCCAAACCCCATTACCCCATTAGAGAAAAATCCAAAGCAGACAGGTCAGTTTTGATTTGCACATCCCATTAAAGACACTGTACAGGAAAGTTGCACTGCTACTTACCTGATATGACATGAATTTTAAATACCTAGGCATATAAACAGATTTTTTATAGAGGTGAGTCCATTTCTAGTAATAGTTTAGAAAGACAACCTCCTGATTTCATTACAGTAGCAAGTTTAAAAACCAAAACAGAAAGAGTGGTGCAGCACTGTGCCTCATCACCATAGCCTTTCAGCAGAGAGCATGTGAGAGCAAAGAAGAAGGTGCAAAAATGGGAACTCTTTGCTCTGTGGAGAGAAAAGTGAAGGGGAATCTCTCTCCATGGAGACTTCAGGGCTGTATCACACCCCACTTCCCCCTGGCCACTACCACTGCACTTGGTCACAGAGCAGTGGGTTAGAACATCTATTAGAGTCAGTACTACTAAGGATCTGTTAATTCCCCAAGGATGCCCATGAGCAGCACTGCATGCTGTGGGATGGGAGCCATTGGATGGTTTGGAGACAATCTGAAGCTTTTGCTCATGGGTTTGGACCAATTTGTCCCTCTCAGCTATGATTTCTTTGGGTCTTGGGCTGTGGGCATGCATGGAGGCACAGCTGCATGTGTGGCTTTCCATTGCCCCATCAAAGAATGCAGAAATCCAGATACAGAAACATCAATGAAAATCCTTCTAGGCTCAAATGCAGTCTGCAAGGAAGTTCAGTGCATGCACATCCCTGCAGGGGACAGAGTCAGGCATTGATCACCCCAGAGAATTCCATTTCAAACCATTCCATTTCAAACCGTCAACCAAACCAAATGACACCAACAACACTCCTGCTCTCAAAACCGAACGTTAAATAGAATTGCCAGCTTGTGTTTCCTGCAATATCAAAGGCAAGGAAGTACCTCTAGGTGATGGTGAACAGCTCTGTCATGATCCTTTTACTGTGGGCCCTGGGACAGCACCCCAGCAGCCAGCTTTTGCATTGGAGTTATCCCATGGGAGGGAATGGGAAGAGTGAGAGTGGACAGCCCTTGACCTGCAGTTCATGTAGGAAACAGGCACAGTTCAGAGCACTTCCATAGCCAGAGCTCACTAAAGTATCCCCTATGGCAATGTTTTTCTGTACCTCTGTTAACTATGGTCTCTTGGAGGATGATGAGGCAGGAATAACTCCACAGTGCAGCTCCGTCACAAACTTCAGTCCTGGACATTCAGGTGCAACTCAGGACCTAGAGAGAATTGGGAGACTTAAGTACAGATATCTCCTACTCTTTTCTTCCTGGCCCCAACATTTTCTTCTACAGGAAGAATGCCAGAACACCCTCTAGTTCCAGTGCATGTGTGCTCCAGCTCTGCAAATTACACAAGGAGTTGCAGCCCTCAGGGCCTCTCTGAGCACGGCTGCTCCAATAGAGCCCTAATACCAGGGCAATGCTGCAGTGGGTGCTTGGGTACAAAACCACAGCAATTTCATCAGGGATATTAGTGAAATTTACAGTGGTGGGACCACAGTTGTGTGCAAAGAGTGCTCTGGAGATGGAGAGGCATGGTTTCTTTCTGTATCATGAGAGGTAGAGGAAGAGGAGGGCAGCATGCTGGATGAAGGATCATTCTATCCTATAACCTCTAGACCACAGCAGCCCTTCAGGCCTAGTCATAGGAAACGGAGTGTCCTGAGCATTGCATGCAGCTCATATTTTTTCCACTGAAAGCTCTGAAGCAGGTACTGCAGAGGGTTGTCTTCAGGATCACCTGCTTCTGAGCCAGCTGCTTTAGCTGGTAGTCCCTGTCCCTCAGGCACAGGGACCCCTCTCACAGAGAATGAGTGAGGCAAAAAGGTTCCATAGAAAGCAGACCAAGACTTTCACTGCTTCCCCCAGTCTGTCTCCATAGCCAACTGACTCCTGAAATGGAATCAAAGACAGGCCTGGTGCTCCTGGGCAGCTCTTCAGAGCTGGTGATTAGAGCTATGCACAAGTTCAGGCTCAGACTAACCATGCAGTTTCTGAGTTTCCAGTTTCATGATGACTTTTAGGTTTTCATGTTTTCAATGGAGTTTTATACGTCCCTCTTTTTTCCCTGGGCAATTCTTTTCCTTCCTTCCTTCCTTCCTTCCTTCCTTCCTTCCTTCCTTCCTTCCTTCCTTCCTTCCCTCCTTCCCTCCTTCTTTCCTTCCTTCCTTCCTTCCTTCCTTCCTTCCTTCCTTCCTTCCTTCCTTCCTTCCTTCCTTCCTTCCTTCCTTCTTTTATTTAAGGTCTCTGACCACAGAGGTGTCTCAAAGTCCAGTCAGTTGATGTCCAAGCTACTAAATAACTACAACCAAAATGCTAAATTACATCAAAGTCACTACTGCCAAGTTTTTTCAAGATGCCATTCTGAGCTTAAGTTGGTGAGAAGTAAACTTTACTTTTTTCACAGGAATAAGGATCTCATCAGGTATTTGGAGTGTGACCTGGGAGTAGGGAAATTTCTAGAAGTGCTTGGATTGTCTCTCTTCAATCTTCCTTGATCCATTCAAGGTCCATGCAAATACAGACGTAAAATGAAGTCAGTGCAACAGCACTGCTCACCCGTGAGCTACAGTTAGGAGAAAGGAGAACTCATCAGGGACATGGTTTGTTCACTGAGGGGATGACTCATTTACCTCAATCTACTCTCACAGATCTTTTAGCATACCTGTCATCCCTAAGGCGATCCATCTACCTCAAGGCCTTAGCCACCTGAAGCTTCATTTCTGTGATTTGTGATTTTCTTGAAAATCTGCTTGGAAGCAAAACCCCATTAAAAAGAAATATATAAAATATCTGCATCCCAAAGAAGTAATTTCTCAAATATGGTGTTTTCATGGTCATTTATTATGAACAGCCACGATAAAATTACATGGACACTGGACACTTGCATACTAATAGCAAAGGGAGGGGACATGGTATCAATATTTGTTTATTTTTATTAAAGTTTCATCTCAAGTCACTAATTATTTAAACAAGGCTAGTGCTGGCTGATTTTCATTTCCTCAACTCAAAAAAGATTTCAAGCGCTTTAGTACAGCGTACCTATAAATCTAACCATACGTTATATTTAAAATGAAGGGTAAAATGAAGGGTGCTGTGGCTGAGAGAGGCTTTTATACTAAAAGAAAATAGGAAATGCAATTGTTAATCTAGTCTTTTTCCTGATGTGGGTAAGAATGATACAGTAACGATAATAGGATATATTGAAGCTTTTATCAGATTGAAGATGAGGAAACCCAATGTAATTGCAGAACTTGCCACAAGCCTCTAATAACTTGGAAAAGACAGACTCAGATATTCAATAAATATTTTTCAAATATTTTTGAGAAATCATGTGCTTGGATGAATATGGACTTTTAAGAGTTATTCACTTTAAGCAGTTTGACCTTGACCAAATTAATTTACATCTCAGTTTAAATGCCATTGAGGAAACCTGGGTATTTGATGTGATTCTTTGAAACTAAATGTAAAACCTCAGTTGTTGTCAGGCTCAGTTAGAATTCAGAGGGAATCACAACAGGAAGGACTCTTCCCTTGTAATACTTGTGGAGGTTTCAGAATTCCTGTGGGAAATCTCAGTAAAGACTTCAAGATTATTTTTGTTTGCAGGATTTCAAATCCAATTTATTTTGAGCTTCATTCCTCTGCAGAAGAACAAAGGCTTATGTGACTCCAAGGCCAAATGCTGTGCTGCATGCATACCAGCATATCAAACCTTTCATTCTAAAGCATATCAATACCTGCCTTTGGGAGAAAGGTGCCCATGTGTAAACTTGCATGCATGTTTCTCACCATTCACATGAGTTCAAGCACTATGTAGAAATGCAACTGAAGTTCATCAATCACTTGTTTTTAACAATCTGTTCAAACATCCTTCCACTCAAAACCATCAAAGATTGCTTCACAGATATCAAAATATTTTAAAAAGTATTTGAAACTCAGATTTCTCCTCCGTAAAATGGATTTTTGAACTTTGGATACCTAGAAGGAATCTGATTTTTCAGAAATTCGAAAGTAGTTCTTTTAGGATGACTAATGAGTTTCTGGATGCAGTCAGTCAATTTCTTTTCTCCTGAAGTAGTACTTAGCTTATTGGAGATCCTGATTCTAAGATACTAGAATTTCTAATATAGCAGGTGTTGGAAAAATCAGTTAAGATTAAGATCTCTTGCACCAAGATATTCTTTGGCAGAGAAATACACTGACTGGGATATTTTAACAACCCAGCAAAGAAACTAAATTAATTTGCTTGTTCATGTGCAACTTTAGCAGTTCAAGAAGTAGAAACTGTCACAGAAATACACATACACCAGTTTAAGCAGTCCCAGGTGATGAAGCTTTTTATTGCAAAGAAGTACGTAAATGCCAGTTATCCTAAGAAAAACTAGACTATTTTAAGCCATGGGCAATGCCAGCAAAATATGATTAAATTTCTGTTAATTGACAATAAAAACCTTTGTCTGGTAGACCGAGCAGCTCACACTTTCCTTGTGCTTAGGGTGTACAAGAAACTCAGAGATATTTTTTTTTCTATAAAAGAAAAGGTAGAAAGTTAAATATAAATGCCCACATAGAAACAGATGAGTGTCTCCAGGAAGGCTGCATGGGCTATATTAGCATGAACAGACAAATAATTGGAAGCTCTCCAGAAGTCTTGACAAACATAATAAGCAAATCATGACAGCTTTCTCACTTTCAGTATTTCATTTGAAGGAGGTCATGTTTTTATGGCCTTTCACTTCAGTCCAGCATAAAACTATTCTTCACAAAGCAACATGGAATAAAAGCACTGATTTTTCCCCTCTATTGATTTTCATTACTTTTCCTAATTTTTTTTAAATTTATTTCTACTAGGGACTTTCTCTGTTAAAATGACAAATATTATTTGCAGATGATATTTAACATATACTCACATGGGATTTCTCAGTTGCAAAGTTGTCTTTTGCAATAGCTATCTGCCTATGCATAATCTTTTCTTTTATCTATCTTAATTGACATTATATTGACCAAACTGGTTTATACCAGGAAAGGAGAAAATAAATTTGAAACTATTCCCCAATGCAGAGAATAACCTTTTGTGTTCTTGAGGCTTGTGAAGTTAACAATGGATTTAACTAAAATAAAATATTTCTTCTGACATTCTCAGCTGCAAATTAAACACCAGTTAGTTTCCTACATGCAAACAATGTTTTCTTCAATCCTTCTCTACAGGATTAATTATAAACTTTTACAAAAAATCCTATCCTCCACACTTTACATGTCTAGAAATCCTTCCAAAGTCTGCCAGTATTTAAAACACTCTGGTTTTCAAAGAGCATACACACAAATTTGAGGTGAATGGTTGGGGAAATGAGCAGGGAGAAGCAGCAGACAGGCAATGGCAGAGAGGAAGAGGGAAGGATTTGGAAGGAAATGTGGAAAACCTTCTCTCATTGTGCACAGGGGGGAATCAATCGTTCAAAACACAAAACATGCCAAGTCCTATACCTGTCTAAATAATTCAGTTAAAAGAGGTCCTATTCTGCAGGATGTAGAGAAAGAATTAACTTGAGGCAAAGAAGGAAACTTGCTCAATCTCTACAAATACTAATGATGAGTCTTTATCTTGCTGAGCCAAAGTCTTCACACATTTTGTAATGACTATGACATGGGTATTGAAGCAGGATTTAGACATTTTAGACTAGATGTAGAAACACTTAATTGTGTTCTCAAGGTAATTTAACATGGCAGTTTGGATTCAGCACAAAGCAACTTTTTTAAATATCCCTTACAGTGAGAAGTCTTGCAAATCTAAACAAACTATTCTATTTTCTATCCCTAAGATGAAAGGGTAAGTGTGCCTGGCACTTTTCTAAAAATAATAAAAAAAAAAACCCTAAAATTTTATATTAATCTTTCTTGTGTTCACAACTAGGAAGTTTGTTCAAAGAGCATTTGGGAATCTCCCTGCATCTTTGCAGTCTAGATACACTACTGGAACACCACTCATTTTAATGAGCTCATTGGCTTTGGTGAAAGCCTCTCTACTGCTGGATTCCATTTATAACAAAGATCTCATTGGATAGAATAAATATTGAACCGAAGCCAGATAGCACAGTGCGTCTACCTACAGGCAGGGAAAAATGCATACACACACACACACACACACACACACTCTCAAACAAACACTCACACCCATACTTAATGTAGACATCTATACATTTCAGACCCGATACACATGCCATATGCAGGTTTATACTTGGCTAAAATTCAGTTGTGCCCTAGAGTGAAGTGAACTAAGATCTAAAGGGTGCTAGAAGTATGCAGATATTACTTACTTTTTTTGGTGGTTAAAAACCAAAAAACCAAGTCACCAACCAAAAACAAACCACCAACCAATGTTTCAGTGTTGGAAGAACATTAGGACATTTGAAATAACATGAAAGAAACTATTCACAATGAACCTGAGAGAAACAAACCAACACCTTTGGAAGTTTTGCAGTGTGCTTCCAGACCAAATCCTCTAGATATCCAGAGCTCTAATGCAGGCTACATAGAGGAAAGGCAACAATTTTCTAGATTGACAGAATAGATGAACAACATGGTCCAGGATACAAATGGATTGAAAAAAAAAGCGTAAGTGTACTTTAAAAGCTACCTATTTTAGGGCCATCTTTCCAGCACTATGTAAAACTATTTATACTACTATAAGTGTTTAGAAAAAGGAAAAAAAAAAAAGTAGAGGAATATCTGCAATATTGCATGTCTTCACCTGCAGTTGGTGAACTTTGATAATACTTTATCGCATTTATCTCCCTCTCAGTATTCCTCTGTCTCAGTCTCTGTACTGGAAATCTCCGACTGTTTTTAGCTTCTTTAGACTCTGATCACAAAGGAAGAGGAGAAAACATTTACCAAGGATCTGAAAAATTATTTCTGGACAAAATAATGTGAAGGCTGCGGGCCTAGCACATATTAGCGTATTGGAATAAGGCGGATGAAACAAACAATCAAAAAACCAAACAAAACAGAAGGAGATGAATCTGGGAAAAAAGGAACATAATTGCTGGTACCATCCTATGGTTATTTTATATCCTGACGGAAAGGCAAGACCTGACTCATAACAAATGTGATTGCAAGTTAAGTAGGTGATATGTGCTCTGGACGATTCCTCACAAAGGAAGAGCTGTTAGCTCTTGCAGGTCTTCTTAGTGCTAGAGAAGAATATTTATACTCAGACATGTTCACTGAAAGAAGAGTCCTTAGCTTACATTCATCAACTCTATGCAGCATTCTTCAGAGAGAGATTAAAGTCCGCTGACTTGAGTGCCATGAATGATTACTCTTTTTCAAAACACATGAATGCAGACATCAAAGCAGAACCATCAGGAGAAGGTAGCATACCACTATCTGCAGGGAAACCTGAAAGGCAATCAGGGCAACATAACTAAAAAGAGATAAAATTGGATTGGGAATAGCCATGCACTGAGAAGTCTAAAAAACGAAGTAGAGTGATATGAAATAGAATGATATAAAATAGAAGCTCAATATGGTGCTTCAACATTAAGGGATAATTTATTTTTGCTACAGGACAGTATGAGACTTCCAGATTACATATTTTACACATAAACATAAAACTGGAACATTTCTCTCTTTTCCTTTGTTGTTCCCTAGTTTGAATCCCAGGATCAGAGATTAACTTATGTGGAAAGTCACCTTTGGGGGTTGACTAGTCCAACCCATTGCTATGGTAAGTATATCAGATGTTTCAGGGCCTTGTTGAGTTGATTTATGAGCATCACTAGAGTGGGAGACTTCACAGCCAGTCTAGGCATGTATTTATTAGTTTGGCCAATCTCACACTGAAGTTTATTCCTCATATGTTATTGAAAAGGCCCATGTCATGACTGATGTCCATTGTTTTTTGCACTATCATTATGGTTCTCGTTCAAGTGCATACACAGTGCCACAAGGGAAATGGCCACATGCATTTTTAGATGAGGAGACTACACACCAGGACTGAGTCTCTGAAAGAGCTGGAGGCTGCTGATCCTGTTTTGCTGCAGAAAGTAGAAGATTGCAGGGTTTTTTTAAGTTCCAAACACAGGAAATTAAAATGAGGGCATGAAATTTCTAGAATAGATGTATTTCGTCTTTGAACTTTGAGTCCTATGTGACTGCCTGAAGATATCTTCAGTGGTTGTCTGTACTTCTATACACCTATTAACTGGTGGATAAGGAAAGCTTCTTATTACTAATCTTGATAATGGCACTGCAAGGATTATCACTAAGACTGTAGAGCTTTTGACTGAACGATGACACCAGTTTAAAGTCTGATTTGATTAAAATACAGGAAAATGCCAAGTGAAAGGAGATATGTGTACTTTTTTTTTTTTTTTAAACAGGTTCTCTACAGCAGACATGCTGACTGGTAATTTAGTTCTGATAAATATGTTTACACAGCAAACCACTACAGCTTAAATAGCTCATTTTACAGACTGTGTGTGGAATCATGTAGGATGCATATAAGTGGTTTTAATAAAATTACAAAACCACAAAATAAACTGTCAACACAAATGCAATTTCAGAGAAGCAGTTTATCTCCTGGATTTGTGCTTTTCCACATGCAAAGCAAAGGAGATAAAGCTTGCTGATATTGATCTCAAGGCCCAATCATAAAAAATTAAACTAATCTGTCAGAAAAGAAAAAGAATGTTTTCCATTTTGCTTAGAGAGCTCTTGAGTGCTTGTGTGAATGCAATTTACAGCATTAATAAAATCCTCTTGCAAATATTATTTTATTTTTATTGTTTCCTTTTCTTCACTGTTTAAATAAAGCACTCTGTAGTGCTTGACTCACTTTCCTGCCCTTAGATGTGCTGGAATATTTAACTAGAAATCTGCATATGTGGGCCACCAAGTCCAGGACACCAGTACCCCAACAGGTTTTGGGCTACAGGAAAGTGGACTCAGTGGAAGCTTCTCCTTTTCTTCATTGCCTTTTTAAATGGGAGGAAGGGGATATAACTCCCCATAAGTGTGGTGACTAAACCCTGGGCAAGTGTCTGAGCAGGCTGCTGAGTCAGGTAACAGGATTAACTTCTCTGAGTTTTTTTAACTTTCAGTTTTAGAAACATCCTTTCCAAAGATAAGACTTCGCTGCACAAATGAAGACAGCAGCCTAGCAGGTGATCTTGTTTCCAAGGAAAACAGAGGCAGATATGCCTTGATCTTCAGGAGGTTAATCCCTGTAGTTTATGTCATATGATCCATGATAATCAACTCAGAAACCACTGACACTGAAGCTGGAAAAAGATTGTAACAAATTACTGATTGTAAAATTGTCTTTTTCAGGACTCCAAGCAGGTTTCAAATACCTTCTAGGAAGGTCCACAAGAAGCCTTCATTCACACAGTATGGATAAATACATCACTTACACAGTACATACAAACAGAACAAAAAGGCAGATAAACCCTTCGTGGAAGAAAGCATTCTGATACGGCATTGGTAGATATGAAAACACAACTTACATGGCATGGTAGAAACAAAATGGGAGCTCTCTGGGAATATCTCATCCCTCAAAAGCCTACTCTTACCTCAAATGCCTACCTTCCCTTTCAGTGTCCTTCTACAGTTTATACCCTCTTTCAGGGTAATATGAAAAGCAAAGCTTTTTAAGTTGCTCTGCTTCTTCTTGTCTTCCCATTCTAGACTTACACGATGACAGCTTGCTCTCCTGTGCATTTTGTTATTTCCTCCCTCTCCAACAAAATAACTCCAAGGTAACCTAAGAAGTGAATGTTCTGTCAGACGTTGTCACATCTGTATATTTAATAAGAATCAGTTGTCTCCCTGCCACAATAATGTTGCCTCCAGAAATCTGACTGTAATGGCATTACAACCCACCCTTATGAATCTAGAAAATTTTCTTCATCCTCATACATGATGTTTTATTTCAGAAAGACGATTTCAAATTTTGTTTATTCATCAGAGCACTGGAATTTATTGCTAATCCCTAGAAATGTAAAAGCTGTGTAACTGTAGAGGTTCATACTGCTGGAGGGGTAACCGGCAAACCACGTAAAAGTAAGTCAGATCCACTGTTAAAGCTGGAAGTTGAAAATTGCTTCATTTGGTATAGGCAGAAATTGGAAGCCTTTGACAGACAGAGAAAAACGTCCGCAGTGCAGACCTGCAGGCTGGATGACAACATACACCAGACAATGGTGGAAATACATTTCTACTCTTGTCACATCACACAACCAACAGTTAAGTACAAT
Organism: Entomyzon cyanotis; assembly: GCA_024500445.1. Lineage (NCBI taxonomy): Eukaryota > Metazoa > Chordata > Aves > Passeriformes > Meliphagidae > Entomyzon > Entomyzon cyanotis. The sequence goes on from JAKEPQ010001021.1 coordinate 4,542,312, forward strand.
TGCAGCACAGAGAATGGATCTTGCAGCTATTGGGGAGCCTGTTTATTTGTAGACACTGCAACTTGCTTTAAAGAGCATCTAAAATTGCCTGAGATTCCCTACCCTGACTCAGTGAGTGCTCATGCCACCATGAGCACTAATGAGCCATGTCAGCTGTCATCTGACCCATGTATTTTTTCACCCTGTTGCAGATGCATAGCAAACTTACTGCTATGCTCATGTAGACTTTGTGTCTTAGTGATCATTTTCTAACTCCTGCAGGCAGGGTCATTTGTTCCTGCTAGTTTCACCTTTCCAGACTCTCAAAATTATCTTATTTTTGTCAAGTTTAATTAAACCTAACTTTGCTAAGAATGATGAATTTGTTAAATACTTCCTTTGGCTGCCAATATATAGAAGAAGTGGTGAGAAATCAAGCTCATAGCAGGTTTTTGGGGAGACAGGGTAACAATGTAACCTATAAAACTGACAGATAAAAATTACCTGTTAAAATAACAATTTTCACCTATTAAATATAGGTTACAATGTCATTCTGAACTCCACAGCTCATTAAACCTGAGCCATGGTGTGAAGGGTCAAATAATCATCTGACGTAAACTTGTTGGGAAGTTCTTGGTGTGCAATCTGATGAATGACAGGGTAATATTGTAGAGCAAATAAGCGAACATGATGCCATAACCTGGAAATTATTTTGTTACATTTAAGACAAGGCCATTTATGCCCAAGAACCTTTTACTTACTTTGCATGTATGTAATCAGTTACACTACAAACATTTTTTGTCTTTTCACAGTTTAAATGATGGTTCACCTGTTGGTTTTTTTAAAATATTTTATTAAAGCACAAAGGCTAGTATATGAAAAAGTAGATAGGTATTGCTGCTTTACAAATTTATCACCAAAGTCTTATTACAGCATACACATACAAAGCACCACAAAGTTCAAGATGAAGTTCTGAAAACCCACAAAGTGGTAGCTCAGTTGGCAATTCCAGCTAAGCTGATCTGCCTCTGACTATTTGCGACAGCATCATTCATATTCTCCAGCATTGTTATTTACAAGAGGTCTAGTCTGATTTGTCAGACATTCACAGCTATTTGGCAAAGTCACAGAAAATCTATACAAACTGCTCTAAGTCAGCATTCAGACTCACTGACTAGGGGCAGGACGAAGAATTGTAATTGCAGAACCGGTCAGGTCATGGTTGGATTTTTTTGCCAAAGGACCAAATATAGAGCAGTGACCACTATTAAGGAGCAGTGTCAATGATCCATATTTGTATTGTATGTGTACCACTATTATACAGGTATGGACATTTATCATTATGGTAAAATACTGCAATATACTCTGTACCACAACAACTTGAAAGAACGCATACACAATATAGTTAGAAACTGGTAGAATACCAGATTTCTTTTGTCTTTGAAGTCATTACCCTGGACATCTGTATGACATACATGAACATTTAGACAGCTTGCTTTGCGGGAGGAAGAACTATTCAGTCTTTCCATGGAAATTAAATCCTGCTCAGAGATTTACTTTGAAAGAAGGAACTTTGGTTGCTGTTTCTGACACCCTTATGAGACTCATAGTGGCAGTGGGTAGGAAACATGTGCTACCCGGGTAGCAACTAGAGGCCCACAGAATTTGTCATATATCCCAAGAATAACTCTGCTTAGACAGCTGAAAGCCACCACCATGATGTCCCTATGTTTTTGTGATCGCAACTTCCTGCAGTAACTTCTGGATTACTGGCAAACTCTTAATGCTGTGGATCAGCCACAACAGACTCCACTAACAAAATAAAATTTCTGTTGCTGACTTCTGCTCCCATCCTAGCATTGTAGTTAACCAGCTTCCCTGGAAACTGTGCCAAGCTACTGTCTTCAAAATGCTATAGACTTCTAATATCCAACAGGCACACAGCCAGACTAATTTGGAATTCAGATGGATTATTTCCTAAGAGCCACAGTAAATCAATCCTTATTCTTCTTTTACAGTGCACTTATCCTGAATCCACATGACCTGATGCCATATCTGTTTGGGTTTCCTGTGTTTTCGCATGTACCCCATTGCTACCTGGCAAAAACTGTCAGCTTGGAGCAGTCTTAATTCAGTTTTGGTAACTGGACAAATTGGAAAGCACTTCAGTGACAAATTCACTCTTTTCCTTGCTCCTTCTCACATAACTTAAGTGCTCAAGGACACCCATAGGCTATCTGTCTACTGGGGTTTAAGGACGAGCAAGTTCAGAGCTTTTACCTGATTGCTCAGCTCACACACTCACTCACATCTCACCCCCAGACACACATACACACACAATAATCTACTTCCAGTCAGCATTAACTACCTAATATTTCTAGCTGTTGTAGTTGTTTTGCCTACCATGGCTGGTTTTTGCTTGCATCATAGTGGTTTTTGCTTGCATCACACAATCTAGAAATCCCATTCAGAGTGGGGTAGGACAGCTCTTAACGGTAAGTCTTGTTCTTTCCCCTCAAAAACTTGGGATGGAAGTACACATATTAGAAGACTGGGAGAAAGGGGTAGTTGAGGCAGATTTTAAGTGATGTATTTAAACTCACCTACAAAGTCTGTGTTTAACACAAAATCAAAATCATTTCTCATTTCAACAACTGGTTTACCTACAAGTAGCTTATTTGCTGCATTCCCACATGCACAGTGAAGCTCCTATTATATAAGAATACATTTTTAATTGACATCTAAATTCCTGGAGGCCACAAATAGGCCACACATAAAAATTGCAACCGTGATAGACATTCAGACATTAGCCTTTCAAATTGTTTCTGCTGTGTTTCTTATTGTCATGTGAAGAAGCATCATACTGAGAAGGAAGAACTATTTTTCCAGATTTTGAAAGGACTTGAAATAAACCCAGCATTTTTAAAACTGCATGTTTATATTGAGACTTGGACCAGTCAGTTAAAGAGTTAAAACCAGACTTAGCAAAATGGCATAAACTTACACAAGAGAACATGAAATCTAGCTTCCTTCTGATGAACTATAAAATATATTTTCTGCCTGAATTCAGATGCTTTTATCCTGTCAATATGATTTGAATGACAGTAAGTGCAACAATCGAGGCTTCTATTATGCAACATCACTTTAGCACAGAAGCAAAATTAATCTGGATTTGAAGAAATTATAATCCTCCTTAATGTAACAGATGATCAAAACTAAGCAAGGAATGGTGGAGGAGCTTAGGACAATAATAAATGTTTGAAATCTGTGACACTTCATTGATCAAAGAGTTCATCCATATACTTGATAGAGCTAGACAGCAGTTTGGGTTTTCATACCTGTAGATACAAATCAGTGTGTTGTTGTATGATTGTGCTATGTACCACCACAAAACTGCTCTAGTAAGACTATGAGTCTTTACAACAGTAGAGGAAAAAGAATATGCGAAATGCCTTTTTAACGTTCCTAGAATAGCATCATTTGACTAAAAATAGTAATTTAGACTAGTGTAACTTAGTGATAAATGCATAAAGGAAAACATAAGCCCCAGGTGACTTAGTGCCCAAGAAATCCCAGAGGTAAAAATATGAGAGAACAGACTTGAGTGGAGAGCATTGTGGTGCCATGGAAGGAACAAAGGGAATAAAGTGGAAAAATGCCATGGGCTGGCCCGAAGCACAGTTTTGCATGAATTCTATCTGAAAAGCATTTCTATGAGTAAGATTTTTAAAGTGTGGAGTCTAAGTTTTCAGCTATAATCATGTCTGTCTAGGTCATTTCACTCTGTTTTAAGTAGGCTTGAGGTAAGAGATTGCGGTAGTGCAAGATAAAAGGTGCCCTTTAGGACCTGGGGAGCAAAGGTCAGAACCTAGGAAAGCAAAAGTCAGTCCAGGGATCATTGTAACCTCAAAGTGTTCTCCACCTCATCACCCCACCAACACGTCAACATAATTTTCTCACAGCAGCTCAGTCTAGAGTTTGAACCAGTCTGCAGTGAACCAAGTCAACTCTTCTTCAAAACTGTTCTTGGGAAAGTTAGTTTGCAAGAAGTGAAAAGGAGGCAAAAAAAGGTTTCAGGAACTGTATGCCATTTGAGCCTTCTTTAAAATGTCAGGAAGTTTTATTTGAAAACTGTGATGGAGATAGCACAGAAAAGTTCACAGAGTCATAGAATGGTTTGAGTTGAAAGGGACCATAAACACAGAATTATAGAATCATAGAAAGTTAAGGGTTGGAAGGGACCTTAAAGGTCATCCAACTCCAGCTCTCCTGCCAACTACATCAGATTCCTCACAGCTTCACCCAACCTGGCCTCAAACACCTCCAGGGGTGGGGCATCCACAACTTCTCTAGGCAACATGTGCCACGGCCTCACCACTCTCACAGTAAAGAAATTCTTCCTAATCTCTAATGTAAACCTACTCTCAGTTTGAAGCCATTCTTGCTTCTCCTTGTCACTACCTGCCCTTCCAAAAAAAATCTCCATCTTTCCTGCAGGCTCCCTTCAAGTACTGGAACACTTCGACTAGATCAGCCTGGTGCTGGCTGAACAATTCCAGTTGTCTCAGCCTTTCTTCACAGAATAGATGCTCCATCCCCCTGATCATCTTGGTGTCCCTCCTCTGGATTCTCTCCAGCAGGACCATGTCCTTCCTGTGCTGGGACCCCAGAGCTGATGCAGAGTTCCAGGTGGGTCTCACCAGAGCAGAGCAGAGCAGAGCAGAGGGGCAGAATCCCCTCCCTTCCCTGCTGCCCATGTTGCTCTGGATGCAGCCCAGGACACGTTTGGCTTTCTGGGCTGGCAGTGCACATGGCTGGGTCATGTCCAGCCTCTCACCCACCAGCACCCCAAGTCCTTCTCACAGGGCTGCTCTGATCCGTTCATTCCCAGCCTGTGCTGATACTGGGGGTTGCCCTAACCCGGAAGTAGCTCCCAACACTTGGTCTTGTTACATCCCGTGAAATGCCTTTGCACTCATTAGTTACATGAGGTTTTCTCACTCCGGGAAGGCGGCAAGACCCCGAAAACCTCACCAAAACAGGGTCCCTGCCGGGATCTCCCACGCTGAAGCGGCGGAGCGGAGCCGGGAAACTGTGGCACTCTAGCCCGGGCTAACTCCCCAACGGAGGGTATCAGGAGACGCGGTGATCAGAAGATGCAGACGCTGAGCTGTAGGAATCCAGGGTTTATTAGGGTGCAGCGGGTCGGAGCGGGGTGCGTGGAGTCAGGGAAGATCGGCAGGGAATGGGTCGGCGCTGGGTCCCACAGCTCAGGGCCCAGAGCAGCAGCGAACACGGGGTTAAAAGGGAAGGAAGGGTGGGAGGGATTTGGAGAGGATAGCCAACCGGGGCCCAGGGGATACAGAATTGGCAGGGGAGCCAGGGAATTGGGGCGCAGGGGGGAGGTTACAAATCTTCAAAAACCAATAATAAACCGCGGGTAGAGGAACATTCTAGCTATTAACTCTAAAAGGATGAAGAGGAGGAGAGCTCCATAGACCAATACCTCTGCCCCCTGATGCATCTTTATAGGGCTACCTGCAAGGTATGTCGGGGGGAGCATTTTTCTGTCACCCTGACCTGAAGGTCTCTTCAGACCCAGGGGGCTTCGTCAGCTAGGTCAGCTTCCAAGCTCATTTGGATCAATCTCAGTGCTGCACTCAAACATATCCACATTCCTCTGGATGTCGTCATGTCTTTCAGAAGTGCCAACAGCACCACTCAGTTAGTGGCATCTGCAAACTTGCTGAGGGTGCACTCAATCCCTTTGTCTGTGTTATTCATGAAGGTATTAAATAGCACTGGTCCCACGATGGACCCTTGAGTGACACCACTTGTCACTGGTGTAACTGCTGAGGATATTTTGATCATATCAAGCCTTAAAAATGTGAGCACAGACAAAACCAGCAGAGAGAAGAATTCGTGTCTTTTGTCACCTTTTTTTTTTCTTTTTCTCTTTCTCTTTTTTTTTTCTTTATTTTGAAACTGAAGGCTCTGTGCCTTGTGTTAGGGGAAACAGGGCTGGATTCAGCAGACTGTTAAGCAGCAAGGCTACTGCAGCTCCATGACTCCAGGTATGACCAGCAACAAGACTGAGCATGCATTACCAGTGGGTGCATGCACACAAGTACTTGTACACACACATCTATACACAGCCAGCCTCATGGATCAGCACAGGCAAACACACAGAGCAGTCACTCAAACACAGACATCTCCACTGGCCTCATCCTTGTTCTTTTTTCTCAACAGAATGCACATCTAGTAATAGGGAATATGGATGTGTACACATAGATATTAGTGCATCCACCCAGCAGCTAGACCCAGATACTGGTTTACTCTGTAGCAGCCCCTTGATCTTAGGGGGCTGAAACTGGTGGAGGCCCAGTTTGCTCTTTTGTCTGGGTCCATAATTTGGGTTACTGGTAGTTGTTCCACTGTAGGTAGTGTGCTCCACTGTAGGTGTGCAAAGAGCTTTTATCAGACAACCTAGCAGCTTGTGCCATATTCAAAAAGATACACCGTACACATCTAAAATAAGTGACAATTAGGTTTGGCTTTAGTTTTTCATTTCCCCAACAAGAGGCACAGGCAGCAACTTCAGAGTGAAGCAATACAAACTGCAAAGTTTATTTTCTGTTGTCGCTGAATTACTTAGTTTTGATTAAACCATAGGGTTTGCTTTCAGAATTAGCCATGTGCTATGTAGTGATTGGGAATGCATTTTAAAAGTGAATAAGGTGGGATGGATTGCAAAAGATTAGTTGTCCAGAGAGTGATTATAATCTTTTGTGCATCGAGTGCTGCTCCAAAGCTATCCCAGAATGATAACTGCTGATAGCAAGTCAATCAAAACTCTCTGTGATAAAAATTGGAAGTCTCAGTCTGTTTCTTGGCAGAAATCTACCTCAGCAGTTGCCCAGCACTAGCAGATCTTGCTGGCACCTGTGTGGTTCGCAGACGTGTGATCAGCCTCTTGTTTCTGCAGACGGGGGAGTCTCTGTGGGTGTTCACAAACCTTGAAAAGAAGCAGCCTTGCAATAAATGACTGGAGCTCTCCAGGCTGTCATTACTGTGCCCAGCACATTCACAGTCGTAAAAGCTGAAAATGCAGCAGAGTAAAAGCAACAGCACAAGTGTACTATTTGCTGAGCTCTGAAAGCATACTTATAGCTTGGTAGATGAAACAGCAAAAGGCACTTATTGTCTGTGTGTTTGTGGAAAAGAACAAGGATGAAATTCTAAGAAAATTAAGTTCTGGGAATGAAAGGGGAGTAATGTCACTGTACTGAGGGATAGAATAATGGAAATAATGAATTCTTCAATTATTCAAATATTTGAATTGTTAGAAAACATTTCCTGAATCTTAAGATTAGACTGCAAAATCACCCTTTCATCATGGCACAACATGTATAATGGTTTTTATGCTTTTTCAGGCTGATCTTCCCTAATCTCTTATTAACTCAAAACAATGTGCGGTAGTCTTGAACACTCAAACTTTCGCATATCTCTCTTAATCAATAGTGCCTTGATTGTACTCAGTTACCAAAACAGCTGAGAAAAACCTGTCCTGTGCATAATTGCATGAAAGATCCTTTGGGCATATCGTTTCAGTTTGTCATATTTTAGAGTAACTGTAAAACAGATGCCATTTAGCAGTTACTCATTCAAATAGCTGGTAGGTACCAGGGGAATCAGTCTTTGGATTAGCCATTATAATGTATTCAGCACAAAGAAAGATAATTTGGAATTTTCTTCATCAGCCACCTGTTCAGGTGAGCTCTCAGAAAAAATATTTTTATTCTAATTTTTCTGTTTTGGGCTGAGGTACAGTTAATTTTCCCCATAGTAGCTAGAACAGGGCCATGTTTGGATTTGTGCTGGGAAGGTGTTGATAATATAGAGATGTTTGTGTTACTGCTGGGTCACGCATGCCCAGCATCAACATCTTGGCTGCTTGCTGTGCTGCCCTGCCAGCGGGGAGGCTTGAGCTGCACACAGAGTTGGGAGGGGACAAAGCTAGAACTGACCCAGGGGTTATCCCACACATACAGCATCATGCTCAGCATGTAAAGCTGGGAGGGTGAAAAGGAAGGTTGGCCATTTGGAATGATGCCGTTTGTGTGCCCAAGTCACTGTTTAGTGTGATGGAAACCTGCTCTTCTGGGGATGCTTGAACACCTGCCTGCCCGTTGGCAGCAGTGAATGAATTCTTTGTTTTTCTTTGCTTGTGTGTGCAATGTTTACCTATTAAACTGTCATATCTCAGCCCATGAGATTTTTCACTTTTACTGTTTCAAGTGTCTCTGCAGTCATGCTGGTGTGGGTACGAGCAAGTGGCTGTGTGGTGCTTTGCTGCCAGCTGGTATTAAACCACAATAATCATGGATAAGAGTAGCTTTAAACTGCTTACTACACCTCCTTGTGTAACCAAATCCATATTGGTAAAAAATTTTGTCCTAAATAATCAAGGGAATGATTTACAATTTCAGTGTAGTTATGCAATTTCAAAAGAGGGAGACATTATCAAGATACTGCTTTGGCATGTCAGGAGCTTGGCCACCCGCTCCAGCTGCTGCAAGCTGGGGGTCCCCTGACCAGATTTTGAAATCCAGCCCTGTGCCCCAGGGACCTGGGCTGCTACTCTCCTGCTTGTAGGCTCAAATGGTAACAAAGCTGAGTAGCAGCTTCCCAGATTGCTTAACTAGTGAGCACACATGCTCCTGGTCTGTGTCTATACATATTTTGTCTCTGTCTTCCTCCTTCTTATCCCTTGTTGCATTTAAAAGGGGCTTTGTCCAGATAACCTTTAAGGGGCAGGCACTTTCCTCCCACATACACTTCAAGCTTCCTCCTCAAATGCTGGAAAAGTACTGATGTACTCCATTCATTTAAAAATTTCATTCACTATGTGAAAAATTAATTTATTTTGCTTCTGTAATTCTTCAAATTATAACCTTAGTACTGATAATCCCCCCCTTTTCTCTGTCAGCTCTAGCCTTTACTTGGGTTCAAAAAACCCAAACCCATGTGATAAAGCTTCTGTTAAGCTAAATAAGTATGAAAAATATCAGTTATTACACCCTACAATGTGAATGTGGAATAGACAAAAATAGTCCACCTTTTATTTGGAGACTGGGGATAAGGGGCAGACAAGACTGTCCTCCAGTACAGTCTTTGCAATGATAAATGACCACTTTGCAGATTGTAAGTGCAGATGGGTATTTGGTTTTAACTACTTTTCTTTTTGCCCAAGCAAGCACATGTCCTTTCTTTCTGGTTTTTTTTTTCCCTTGTTAGCACAGAGTATTATTTTGGTTTGTTTCCATTGCTTGAAGGTATGATGGCAAATAAAGTAAATCAAATAAAGAAAAAGGAGGAGTTTTATATCAACTAAGTCTGATGCTTTTTTTAGCTAGAGTTGCCATCATGCTGCCACACAAACATAATTTTCTCCGAGTTCCAGTGATCTAACACCAGGTGGAGGATTTCTGTCTTCTCGCTAACATTATCTAAAAGCTGTGCATCCACAGAACTAAACACAAAAGTTCACACATGGAGTTGGAAAACCTAAAAAAGTTGGGAAAATATTTAAAATAAAGGTGCTCACTGTCACACAAAGTAAATATTTATATTACATAGTGAGTTCAGTATTTTGTATGCTTTGCAAGCCTGGAGCAGGGGAGAAAGACTGAGGGAGGTTGCTTATTTCTACATTAAAGGAATAACAGGAATAACAATAAATAGGAATAACAAAAAAAATTGTTAACATACTGATGTAATTTCCATAAATTTCCTACTACACCTTCATCTCTCTCCAATTAGCAAATTTAGACTGAAAATACAGGAAGCTGGCATCTGCTTTCACATAAAAAAAACACCAAAGAAAAAACTATGTCCCAGCTAAAGCTGCTTAGAAACTGATTGATGATTGTGAATGTCACAATTTCAATAGAACTGGAAATATATAACCAGTGTACTCTGTGACACTTTATTTAATTCAGGGATCATTACAAAGCAAGAAAATATATTCAAGAAATCAAATTTAAAAGAGTTTCAGATTCAAGTTAGTAACTTCTTTATCACATCTGGCAGAAATAAGTTTAAAATCTTTGGGTTTTTTTAACACAATACATAAATGCAGAAGCACACAAGCTATCTCAGAAGTCAAAACTTACTTGGTATAATCCTGTTACAGTATTGTAGTTGCACCTGAAATATTCTAGGTAATAATGAAAGAAAGTTTTTCAGGAGAGATAACAAACCATTTTCAATAGCTGAGAAATAATTAATAAATAAACAAACTAACAAAAAAACCCTAAGAACAGGAAATTTTGAGGAGTAATTGACTATATAGCTGCACAAAGCAGAAAGAACCAGTTCTGCTGGTAGATGAACCTTAACTACAGCAAGGCACTTACATCCCAAAGTATCCCCTCTATGGGAACCAGCTGTGGTACTTAAAAATTCATATCCTAGCTTATGTCTCACAAACACCCATGTAGATAAGCCCTGAGGTTACTTTAACAAAGCCAGAGTAAATTCTCTGTTTAGAAAAAGGCCTAAAGCCTACAAATGAAAGACCAGATTTTCAAGCATCCAGCTGCTCCTGTTGTAGAAAACAAATGCTGTTTTTTTCCAAATCCAGTCAATGAGAATTTCAAAGGCTCACAATAACTTTGTGTTCTCTAAGCAGCTTCTGGTCTCATCTGATCTACATTAATCTTAACAAATACGTCCTTTTCGCTTGCCTATGCAGCATGAAGTTACTACATTTTTTGTAGAATGTCCGCAGGCCATGAATGTATGAAAACTGAACAGTAGTAACCATATTAGAGAAAAAAGTTTAAAATAAAAGTGTAGGAAATACAAATATTCTGGAACATTAAACAGCAAATACTTCATTTTTACTGTTCTGTATTTAACCCAGCAGATTAAAGTTATGATTGTTAAATTTGATATTCTGGAAGAAAACTGCTTAGAGCAGATAGAAATACCGGAAATAAAAATGAGAGATTAGAAAAATATCCTGTGGTGGAGTTTTTTCATGGTTTGTTCACATTTTTGCTATCAACAGAGCTGCAGAAGAAATTATCAGAAGCCTTATAGATAAGGTATTACAACTATTTGTGCTCCAATACTAGATAGTAGAGCAGTGCAAAAAGTTGGATACAGAAGTCTTGGTGGAAATTTTAAGTCTCACTAATGAAAGGAGTAAATGCTTCATTTCCAAGAATAAAGAACAACCTTACACAGTGAAAATGGCTCTGATTTCCTCTAGAATGGAGACTGACAAAGTCAGAACGGATGTCAGCAGCCTTTGTTGTTTAAAACTGTCTAGCAAGTGCCTCATGACAGCAAATGTTTTATTGCTCCCAACGAGAATTTTTGATACAACATTTTAGCTTCAGATATCAGGCTGCAGCCCATATATTAAATAGAAGACTTGTTCAAGGCAATTTGCATGTTCTCAAGGTCATTAACGCTCTGAGTAGCCATAGCTTTTCATAAGCACTTCTCTCAGTCAGAGCATCTCCAACCTTTAACTGACAACAGGATTTCTGTCTTGCACATTCTTACTGCTTTAGTAGAAGTGAACCCACAGATCTTGCTTTGTGCCTCAGAACCACCAACCTTATTTCATAACTTGACTCATGATTCAATCCCATTCCATTTGATGGTTTTGCTATATATATAATTGGACATTAATTATAACAATCTAACATCTGAAGACTAAAAGAATCAAACTGCTAGGGAAAGTTAAAGTAAGGTTACCAAGAAAATAAAAAGCAAGTGCAGCACATAAATAAAGAGTTATTTAAAATGGGGTTCTGGGTGTCTAATTATCCACTGTGAAGCTGAATTGCAGGACAAAAGAATTCAATTATATCAAAACAAATGTGGTTTCTGCTACAACACTAATGGCCTTCTTGACAGCATATTCTTGTCAGCATCATATACTCACCCCTTCATGCTAATGAAGCAGTGTTTGTAGACAATGTCTTATGGAAGCATTCTTGTTAAGTGCTGTGTCTAATATAAAATTAAGGTTTCGCTGAATAAAAGAGAACTTAACAAGACTACCTATTTGTCCTGAAGTAGACACCAGAGCAAACTAGGCTAATCTAATCTAGTTTATTCTAGTCTAGGGTAAATTTTAAAATAATCATATTCTAAGCACTGTGGAGCTGTTCTAGATTATCTTTTTTGTCTTTTTTTTTTTTAAGTTTAAGGAATTAAAAACAAGTCTACAATTTCTGCTAATTATAATCAGCCTGCTCTTCAGTACTTTACTTCTGAAATGCAAACTAATGACCATTGACAGGTTAGTTCTATAAGAATTTTCTTTTTTCATTATAAAAGTCAGAAAAGGCATCCCAGAAGAAAGAGTTTCAGAACATCATTATCACCAGTAGTTCAAATCTTTCTAGTGCTGGTAACAGGTAAGTAACACTGGCAATATATTAAGACTGTTTATGTAATTTGAAACAGTAAAATATTTTAGATAGTTTTATCATTTTCTGGTTTATGATTACAAATTATCACCAAATAGATGTAGAAAGCAGGCCTTAAACTTTAATCCCAAACCAAATAACTCTAGCTTTCTAAATCACAGCACTCCACTCTACACCACTCTTTCCAAAAACTAATTAATTGTGTTGGGAAAACACATTTTCCTCTGTAATCACATAAAAGGACACTGTGCAGGGAATATACTTTTCCTTATTAAAAACATGATCATCCCTTATGATATTTACTGCCACAGAATTACAAGATTGAAAGGGAAATTTAATGATTGTCTAGCCCATCTCTTTGCATAAGACAAACTCAGCAATATTGAATTGATTCCTGTCTGATGTTTGTCCAAGTTACAGTTAGCAAATTCCATGTTATCCTCAGACAATGTATTTGAGTGTTTTATTATCAGCCACTTGGAAAGCTGTCTTAATGCATAATTTAAAGCTATCTCTTTTTTCTATCACTGATAAGTTTTACCTTGTCCTCCATGTGATAGAAGACAGACCATTTTTTTCTACTTGAGGCAATTTTTCTGTCAGTCAAATATGTTCCCACTGTTCTTTAGATGCAAAGAAAAATGTTCAGGTTTTCCTTCTAGGTAATATTTACTGTACTTCTGAAAATTATTCTATTCTCCTGGAGTCTCTCATTTGGTTTATTACTTTCTTGGAGAATAGCACCTAAATTGAGTGCTTTTTATCATAGAGCAGTTCTCTAATTCAGCTGCTTCTGCAGGAAATGTTGGACCCTAAAGAATGAAGACTCCAGAAAAGGAAAAACTTAGTGGCAAAAAAAAAAAAATCTAATTGCAAATTAAAGTAAGCAATTGTGTTCATAAGAATAATATTACACAACAATACTGAATGCTATTTTCATGGAAAGATAGAGAAAATTTCATGTGATTTCAATGCAGTTTTCTGCCTGCAATTTTACTTAGAGTATCCATGTCTGGAGTGAAGGGAGTGGGAATATGTAGAGGATTCCATTATTACATTTAAAATAACATTTCCAGTGAAAGTGCCAAATGTTACCAACAGTCTAGTAACCTTCTCGACATCAAGCAGTACCTAATATAAATATGATTTCTTTAATTACTTTTGGCTACAGCAAAACTGCTAATTTTTAACACATGTATTGCAATGGGGACTATATTACTTTTAGACCTAAAATACATTATACTGAAATATTTTTAAAATAATTCAGGCTATGTAATATGTATTTATTGATATTTTACTGTTTTCTTTAACTGTTTAAAGGAAAATTAGAAAATGGTAAAATAAACCAATACAAACAATATGCAATTAAAATTCCTACTCAGATTTTTCCCCCCAGTATCAGGAAGCTCAAATAAGGTTTGAATAATAAAAAAGCAATGCAGCGAGAGACTCTAGATATTATTTTCTTGTCAGTAATAGAGAGCTCATGTGAAATATACTGACTTTGTTAGGTCTTTAAAAAACTGGGAGGCTTACCCATAGAAATCAAGAGCAATGACTACAGGAAATAAAAGTATTTATTTAAATTCTTTCAGTGTTGCAAGATCAAGGTTCATACAGAAGTAATGGGACTGGTATACACTCACAGTTAGCATTAATAGAGATCATGCTCAACAGTTAATTTTTTTTTTTTTTACTCAAATATGAATTGGAAACAAATTAGAAAATTATGGATCCTGGCAGAAAGTAGTTTCTGTACTTACCTATTTATTCTTTATAGTTTCTTCATCCATGAAGACATTCAAGACCCTGCTTCAGGGATTTCTCTGTATTTATTCTGTGCTCCTTCAGCATACAAAGCAACTGATACTTAAGACTGCTTCAGAAACTAATTTCTGCACTTCATCTGACAAGCAACATCAATTAATTATTTTTTCCTTTGTCTGAATACAAACACACACAAACTCATATTTCAATGAAAACATAGTAATACTTCACATAGAGATTTTTTGAGTCAGCTGTCTTGTAGCAGGTTATGTTGATGTAGAGAAGCCTGTGGTAGATGCCTTCCTGGTAGCAGAAACATCTCGGGATGAGCCAACAATACAATTCTGTTTTGTCGCTATTATAAGAACATCCTCAAAATAGTCTCTAATCCTTCTGTTCATCACTACCCAGTAACTCAATACTCAATAACTTAAAACTGCCTAATAATTGTCCATAGCACATGTAGTATCTGCTGTCATTGTATTTGTGCTTCTGCAGTGGGATTTGCAAGGCCTGGGGGAAGAAATAAAGCCTTTTCAGCAGCATTCAAAAAGTGATCATCATCTGCTGTCCACAGTTAATAGCAGAAAGCACTTTTGTATGTGATGTCTATCCAGAAGATAATTTCTCACAGATACACACTATTTAAGGCTAACATGTATAATTCATGTGTATAAATCAGATGCTTGCTGAAATTCAGACATGAAAACCAACCCAAAGATGTGTAAAGTTCTTCCACACTTTAGTAAGATATAGAACAGTTTAGCTCTATACACTGTCTTCAGGCACACACTTGCCTGTACAAGGTGTCAGTATTGTATTTAAGACTTTTGCAGTCATTAGCTGCAAAACCAGACACCAAAACAAGGATAGATTTATGCTTTCTGAATGGAAAGCACCATATATATTAACTTAATTAAATTTACTCTCTGATCTGCTTGCAAGGGAAGGAAAGAAAGACAGAAATAATACTAGCTGATGGCTACACTTACCCATCCAAGTAGAAATTGAAGGAGCCATTGGATTTATTTAGGTTTAACTTCACCTATGCAGTGCTTGATTAATTTGCCTAAGCAAAAAAAACAGAAAAAAAAAGAAGTGACAATCCTTGGCATCATTGTAAAAGATTGTCACTACAGAATTGTTCTAAACTCTTCTCCAATATTAGTTTCAGGTGTTTTATTTTAAAAAAATACCAGAAATATGCAATGTCTCAGACAAAATTTAAAGGGAAAATTTCTTTGCCAGGCACAATTTCAGTCAGTATGACCTTTGAGAACTAAAATATTACACGTTTGGAACAAACACACAAAATAACTTTGTATAACTTATGGCTTTCTCATCTCCACTCCCACTCTTTTCTGCTAATCAGAGTAGCTGCTCTGCAGTACAATAGTACAGTAAGGCATTACCTTTAGCTGTCAAATGCAGCTCTGAGATATTATTGAACCCCACTCTTCATGTATTCTTCAGGAAATAGTTCAGTGAAAGTTCAGCACAGAAGTGATTTTGTGAAACAAAGTCTGCTACTGTGGCATGGTGTAAATCAGTTTGTTCAAATTCTGCCATTATCTCTTCCTATTGTAAAACAAATTCTAAGCTTTATTAGTAAAATCAAATGTATTCTAAAATCATGGCAATCATTTTATTAACTTTAGATTCAATACTATTTAAATATAGTATTTATTAATTTATTCCCTCAAATTTAAGATTTTAAAAAATCTGTAGTATAAATGTTACGCAACTAAGCTGACTTTTTTGTCAGCTGTAACCCCACCAATGTCATGGAAAGCCAAATCACATCAACACACTTTTGCACATTTAACAGAATACCAGAATTAGAATTCATTAAGCATCTGAATTAGAGGGAAAACTGTGACAAAAGTCAGCAAAAGAGCAGAACAATAACTGAAAGAAAGAACTCAGGCACAGAAACCTGACAGCACTCCTGCTGTTTTGAGAAACATTTGAGATTTTGCTAGCTGATATTCTTCTGATAGCCAGCCTAGAATGTGCCTGCAAAGGTAGTCTACAAGGTAAATGAAATTATAGCTACGATCTCAAAAGCTTACTGTTTTGTGCTTTTACATGGTTATTTCTTAATCTTAATGGAATACAGCCAATTAAACTTTATTGTCTCATAAACCTCCAAGCCTATCTCCTTTTTATGAGTTCCTTATACTGCTTTCACAGCTATTGCAAGTAATTTATAGTAATTCACGACAAGGAAATGCAAATGGTGTATTGCCTTATGTAACTAAGCAATTACTCAAATATTGATTAATCAGCTAATTACAATATGAAGAAATTTCTTTGTTTATAAGAGATTTAGCCCAACGTTGTCTGGATTCACTGCTCTGAGGAAATATGCAGGTTACAGCTGCATGTTTTATTCCCTTCCAATCCTGATGCCACTTGAGAGTAAGTATTTAATTCTAGGAACATTTACCTATATAAAGCTGTCTTTAGTTCCATTACTTTGTAAGAAAAAGAGTTCTTGTTTATTTGCCTTCTTCCAGATTATTTTGGGAGTTTTGTTTTCAATGGAGCTTTATCTTGAAAAGACCACTCAACTGATCTCTCTTCAGCATTGCTCTTCATTTTAATTTTAAATTACGACTTAGTGTCAAACTGAGAAGTGTCATCTAAAAGCAGAATCTGGCCCATCATTATTTATTTCCTCAGATGTCCGTAAAGTTTCTTATATGTAGATATATTGGATTATCTGCATTTTTTCAAGTTACTTCAAGTACTTTTCCAAGAAAGGCTCTCAGGGAGTCCTGCCCTAGGGTAGAGTTACTCTATTACGTTTGGTGCAATTATCTGGTCTCCCCACAGGCAGGTGAGCTACTGCTCTCTTTCCTATATTGTCTCACCACCACACACCCATATTTCCATAACCTGAGCTATGGTTTAATTTAGTTATTCCAGCCAACAAAAATCTCATTTGAAGTTATGATGTTTCACGTGATATGTACACACTTCTTGATGCCATCCAAAGCCTGTGACTATTAGACTCTTGCCTGCAATGTTAAGGCAATTAACCATCTAAATAGATGGAAATGTACCAAACTTTTCAATGAGTCGGAAATAAAGGTCAATTTTGCATTATGCTTGAGCTGATGTTTTCCCTGGTTTGTTTTTACAGAAAAATAACTTAGGAGATATAATTGCATCTTTTCAAAAATCTCATTTTATGTTACATAAAATGTTGGGGTGGGGGTTCAAAATTGGTAGAGATTAGCAGAACTGTAATTTTCATCTGCTGTTTATTATTCATGAGATTAACTATCAAATAGCTAGGTAAGAAAAGCACAATGCAGTACTTACAATTCTGAGAAAGCAACCACTGTAAGTCATAATGGCTAGACAGTACTTCAGTTTTTTATGAGTGAGATAATCCAGATTCAGACCCAGTGTGACATATTCCTAACTCCTGCTGTTGTCAAGAAACTGGTTAATTCAAAAACCTTAATTGCTGCAAAATTCTGGAGATTTGTGTACTGCATGAGAATGCTTTTGCCCTTCAAAAGAAACAAAGTTCCAGATGTTACATGCAGAAAAAGAGTTATTGCTACTAGAAAGCTTTGGAAAATCTTCTCAGTATATAATAATGAGACTATTTCCTCTTAAGGATACTGAGGGATTTATAGTCATGCACAGATACGTGGAATGTATGGATTTTATGAGACAGTCCTGAAAGATCGCTGTTTTGACGATAAACAATATGAAGTATAAAAATATGTATAGATCTCAGAACTAAGAAAAATACCAGTGATTGAAATATATTTTAATATATTCGGTTCACATGCCACTGTTAAAAACATACCATTCTGAGACTGCCAATACCATGTATATCCTGCTTTTCCATACTGCTTCAAAAAAGATGTGTTATAATACCTCAAGCATTTAGACATTTTTACATAAATAAGAAAAAGGCATGGTCTATCAAAGCAGATAGCACCTGAACAATGCAAAACAAGCAGAACAATACTTAAATGAAACAAGACAAATAGTCCCAAAGCTGGGCCAAATCCATCAATGTGAGGTTCAACAAGGCCAAGAGCAGGTCCTGCCCTTGAGTCACAACAAGCCCCTGCAGCACTACAGGCTTGGGCAGAGTGGCTGCACAGTGGCCAGGCAGAAAGGGACCTGGGGGTGCTTGTTGACAGCAGCTGAGCATGAGCCAGGAGTGTGCTCAGGTGGCCAAGAAGGCCAATGGCATCCTGGCCTGTATCAGCAACAGTGAGGCCAGCAGGGTCAGGGCAGTGATTGTCCCCCTGTACTCAGCACTGGCTAGGCCTCACCTTGAGTGCTGTGTCCAGTTCTGGACAATTTAGGATTTAGGATTATGTTGAGATGCTCAAACATGTCCAGAGAAGGGCAACACGTCTGGTGAAGGGAGACAAGTCCTGTGAAGAGTCACTGAAGGAGCTGGGGTTGTTTAGCCTGGAGAAGACAAGGTTCAGGGGTGACCTTTTCAACTTCTCTAACTAGCAAGAAGTTACAGTTTTCTAGTTTTCTAACTAGAAAGAAACCTGGGGTGGTTTCTTCTCCCAGGCAATCCCAGGAGAAGGATACAAAGTATCAAGCTGCACAAGAGAAGGTTTCGGCTGGACATTAGAAAGTTCTTCACAGAAAGAGTGACTGGGCATTGGAATGAGCTGCCCAGGGAGGTGGTGGAGTCACTGTCCCTGAAGGTGTGTAAGAAAAGACTGGATGTGGCACTCAGTGCCATGGTCTGGTTGACAAGGTGATATTTGGTCATAGGTTGGACTCAGTGATCTCAAAGGTCTCTTCCAACTTAGTGAATTCTGGAATTCTGTGGGACTACTTTCATTATCTCATTATTTAAACCTGTTTTGTAGGCTATAGGTGACTAGCGCAAATCTCTTCAAAGTCTGACTTGGCAAAAATTAGAGATCATGTCCATATTTTAAGAATAAGTGTAGGCTTTGCCTTAGTCCCACAGGTGGCCAAAATAAAGAATATAAATACTTACACACAAATGGGAGAAATTTCAGATCACATCAAGACAACATTTCAGTGCTGTTTCAGTCTCAGGACATGAAACTACATTCATTTCAGTTAAAATGAAGAACCAATAAATTATTTCAAAACAATACCATTAGAATATCGAATTTCAAGTGATTGACCTCAGGTTATATCTAATGCAGCAATTCCAAAAGCATTGATGCCTGATTTCCAGTCCAGATTCCCACTAGTTAAAACTTGTATCCACTGTAACATCTTGTTATCTGCTTCTGTATTTATGAGAAAGGTCCCAACTCCATGTTTTTCAGAAGGTGTTTCTTCCTCAGTAGCACCACAGCTAGTTACAGGCTAGCTAATATTCTCTCACTTTTTGGCCCTCTCTTCACAAGACTAGATTTGTTTTATTACAGTTTTTGGAAGAAATACATTTTCACAGACCAAGAAATGACATAGGAAAAGTCTCTGTTTTTCCCAGATCTCTCTCTTTTGTGAACAATCAACCTGCTTATAACCATTGCCCACAAGGTCTCACCACTGAGCAAGCTGCCTTGACTTCAGATCTTATGGGAAGTGCGGGTTTATATAACCATCCAGATAACTTTGGTTGCGTGGATTGATCTGTATCATAGCAAGTCTACTGTACATTTGCAGTAAGTTTGGTGGGCAAGTCAGACTATTTTCATGTGACAAGTTGACAGATTTGAAAACTTTCATTAATTTTCAGCTCATATGTGAATTGTCTCAGTTATCTCAAAAGACAGAGTTGTATATGAGTTTGCATATTGGATTTCTTAGGTCTCTAAAAAGACAAGACAGATGCAAAGAAGGAACAGAAAACCAGCATTCCCAGTGTCTGTACGAACAAACACTTTAGATCACACAAGCAGTAACAGTCCTGCCATCTGTATCAACACAATGTTTGTCGATTGCCAAAGGGTAAAACAGATTATGAAGATGCTTATTCATGCTGGTGTAGTAGACATAAAGTCTTCACAGTGCATTACAAATTCACATGATGTGGCTTCTTCATTTGGACTTCTGATTGAGCTGAGCAGTGTGAAAAGTCCATCAGCATTTAACCAAAGAAATCCTGAGCAAATACAGAGCTGCAGATGCTGAAAAACACTAATTATTCCAGCTGAGACTGACATTAAATTATATTCAATCTTTTACTCCTCATTGACCCTTTTCCTGGAAGCAAAATATGCCAGAACTTTGTATATTTATTAGGTTACTTATGTCAAGTCTGAAAGCAGCCAAGAATCCTTGAAAAAAATGCTTACCTATAAAACCAGAAACTTGGCCCAAATATAGAGGAGTGTACAGGGATCTTTGCATTAGATTCAATCATCTATGAATCACACAAAATAGATTCTATGAACAGCAGGATATAATGGGAAAAAAGTACCAAAAATGCTAAAAGAAATTTTAAAGAAAAAAAGAACAAAATAAATAAAAGATAAAATTAAAAAACCTAAACACCTGTGTACGCACATATAATCTATAGCAAGTGAAAGCCTTGAGCCACTGCTCTATTTTAATGAGAAAATTCTAAAAAAATCAAAGGGGTTTACTTTGTTGTTTTTTGGGGTTTTTTTTACAGTGCTGCCACCAAATTAAGCATCTCATTTCATTAGCTGTCAACAGACATTTGATAACCCAGTTCTGGGTGGCTGCTCTTAGAGCTTTGAGATAGGTGTGAGTCCTTCTGAACAAAATCAGCAGTGATTTTAGCATAAATGATGCTTAAGCCATGCAAAACATGTTGTAAGACAAATCCATAACCTGTTAAAATGTCTTCATCCTCAGTCCCTTACAGTGTCAGTATAGTGATTGTTGATCTTAACATCCTCTTCTAAGAACTGCAGCTCTACATTTTGAAAATTTGAGATTCTTGACACCTTCGTTTTTATTCAAGTACTCAAAGAAATACTCCTTTCTGTGAATGCCCTGACCAACTTCCACTGAGGCAAACTGCAATCCATTCAGTGAATTTGTTTAGATTTGGGGCACATGCTAAGAATTCTTTACAACTTTGCACAAGACCTCAACTTAGTGTATAATAAGCACATCAGTTGTGTTTCTCTGTAGAGTTAACCAAGATTATATACTATTTTAAAAAAAAACCCACCAGATTATTCTTTAATACAGATCTTATAATTCTCCACCCACAGTTCCCTACTAAATCAACAAGAAAGCAAGCAAGTAGGAGTGTGGTAAAACTCAGTTTTAAGATCATATATTATCTGCCTGTTTAGTTTAGATAAATTATTCTATATTAATTTCACCGAAAAGCAAAAGAAATAAGTGTCTGACACCCAGAATTAAAATCATTAAGAAAGGGCTTTGTATTTTAACAGTGACCCACAGCCTGATATCTATTAGGCTATTGCTAAGCAAAAGAAATGCCTGAAAAATAGCTACACACTTGGTACACAAATCACTATATCACTGATAAGGCAAGCTGAAGACAGTGCATAAGTGACTATAGGATTTCCATGCTAAGAAAAGAGGTCAAGAGACTTCTATAGAACACCCAGGTGGCTCCTAAACCAGATATCTTTCACAATCAGAAGCAAAACAAATCCCAAGGGGTCTTCTTCTATGTCAACAATGCCTTCTATGCTTTGAGACTAATCTTAAAAAATTTACTTCAGAAATTAAGACTAGTTTTTTCATTTGGCCTAAATAAAGACACTTCATTTTGCTTAGCAGCGCATTATATATTACTGAAAAATCTCAACAATTTTTTCACACTCACTATTACTTTTGTTAAGAAAGTTCCAAAAATCCTGCTGTTTTTATGAATAATAAAAATGTCTGGATGATTGTTGAGAAGTTCTGGAAATTATGTCTCATTTCTATTGTCATAGGAACATCCCTGCAGTGAAAAGGATTCTCTATGCCAAAAAAAGTTGAAATTTACCTGTATGAAAGATAGGTTACACAAGTAAAGAAGAAAGAAAAATATAAGTGTTCTTTCACAGAAAAAGAAACACAAAACAAAACCAACAACAAAGCTTTTAAGCAAAAGAAATCCTAATACTTCGCAAATTATAAATGTCACTTTTTCACAGAGATGGCAAATTAGCAGATGAACTTCTACTCAAAGATTCCTTTTCACTTGCCAGAACTTGAAATGTGAAAACACATTCTGAAATAGCATCAGCTCGTTAAAATTTTTTCAATGTGTTCCTTTTTATGTACTTCTAATAAAATTAAAAGAGAAGGAGAATTTTATTCCCTTCTCACAGAGAAGCTACAGCAGTTTTTGAAAGGAATACTTATTGAAACCTGAGCAGAAGTTGTATCTCTCAGAAGGTTCTCTAGATATGAAATTACCAATATATTCAGCACAAAGCAACAGAATACTGAAACAAGAGATGAGAGGTGTGAAGGTCTGAATGTGGAAAAGACAGCTTTTAGGGCACGTATGCAACTTGGGGGTGGGGAGACATCTGTGGGCTCCACAGATCTTGGACTGAGGGAATGAACCTGTTTATTTCTTGTCCTTGGGGAATTCTGACAACTTGCATTCTCATTTTTCCAATCTTAAAAATAAGAACATGCGGATTATATTTTTATTATTTCCAAGATGGTTAGTGATTTTTCTTTTTCTAGCCAAAATATAGTCAGGAAAATATTTGCAAATCCTTTTAGATGTTTCTTAGCTGTGGATTCCTTTGATAAATAAAAAAATAATTTCATAGGAACAGGAGGAGTTAGGTAAGACAAATTCCTGTGTATTGTCTTAGAGCTTCTGCCTAGAAATGTTTGAGAACATATTTAACATGAGTAGTGTGACTAATTCTGTTTATATCAACAGAATTATATGCTGTAGAAAGGTTGAGCACAGAATGAATAAATATGGGACTAAACCCAAAAATTGCCAGAGAAAGTATTCTTTTTCAGTGGGAACCTTGGACAGCATTCCATAAAGCATGAGGAAGGAAAAGAGCAAGGACAATTCAATCCATTTCTTAATCTTTGAAAACTTGCCCATTTTATAGGGTTTTCCTCACAAGAGTTCCTACTCACTCCAGGGACACATCTGCATTGGAAAATCTTCAATCATTCTGGTGCTTAGTTTGAAGTCTTGAATTGTGGAAAGGGGATGGATGAAGAAGTTTGTAGGTGAATTACAACATTTCTCCTTAAAAGCTAAATCCACACAGGCACATAACTAACTTATTTGCCACATGAATGTATGATTTTGAATCAATTGTGAATGCCAGAGTTCCTCTAGCCACAGCAGACATATTCATTCAACATATAAGATACCTGTAACTAAATTACCTGTGCACTGGTTACGTAGATACTTCTAAGAGAATCCGTTTGCTTCCTTTACCACCAGAGGCAGGTGGTACAGTACAGAAGGCTGTGCCCTGACATCTGTAATGTCAGTGTAAAAGGGAAAGAAGAGTATCTGAAGAGAGTATCTAAAGAAACTAATGATGTCATGTTGAAGCGAACTCACACCAGATAGGAGGTAACTAGATCACACCTCTACCAACTCACTACATCTAGGGGTATTGAGGTAGAAGACACACTTATGTGCTTTTTTGCATGTACACAACTAGGATCATGAACAGGTTTAAAGGAATTGAAGAAAACAGCTGCAACAAAGAGATAAAGAACATTTTAATATGGTATTACCTACCCACGCACCACAGTGTGGCAAAATTGTATGGGATTATTAAAAACAATCAGTCATCAGTAATGGCTTCATATGTACATTGATACCTTAAGAGATACCTGTGCCAGAAAGAGCTTATAAGGAGAAGGACAGGCCTTGTTTTTTTTCTGAAACACTGTGCAGATAAGCAGTTGTAAAGCAGAAGCATAACTGCCAAAATATGCGTAAAGTAGTTGAAATATGGTTCTGCAGCTGACAGACACAGGGACCGAAGCATTCCTGTTTACTCTCTCAAATCAGTCAGCACTACTCTTCTCCATTTTAAACTGAAAAATCACTCAAATGCCCACAGCTTTGTGATCGCTGATATTTTGCCATTTCCAACAAAAGACAGTTGCTATACTCACACAAGAAGCAAAGGACATCCTCCAGACCACTGAAGAAAAATAAGTACCTGGATGGCAGTGCAAATATTATGTGTGCCTCTATAACTCCTAACACTGTGCAGAAATTTTGGGGAGGAGCAATAGTAGCAGTGAATGTACAGTAGCTGAACACATTTAAGACACCTTTTACAATCCAGGCAAGGCAATAAGCATACAGATGCAAAATACTATGAAGAATATTGTGATACAGCTTAGAGAAGACTTAATTTAAGGGTTTGGCTTGTCTGTTCATGCAGTGAAACAATTTAGTCTAAGGAAAAAAGATATTCATAGTACCCTAAGAATACCCCAATGCAACACCCAGCATTACGCTCCAAATATTCTAGGTTTGTTTTTTTACAGGATTTGAATACTGGGCTTTTTAAACATTGCTTAAAATGCACTGTAGTATGTGAGGAAATAGATAAAGAATGCATTACAAAAGATTTTTTTCTTCAACAGCATCCTTCAGAGGTAGTAACACAAAAAGCTTTGTATCAAGAGAGTCTGTCATAAACTGAAGACAAAAAGAAAATTTCAAGGCAAGGTCTGGGAAGGAGAAAATTACTTGGCCAAGGACAGATTTGTCTGTAAGGACTTGCTACGTGCAGGTTGTACTCTGTAAAATGCTAAACCTCTGGGGCTGGCGTCAGAATCAGAGCAAGTTCATGTTGCCACATATCCTCTCAGACTGTGCATCTCACAGCTGTTATGCAATTGATAATTGTGGTAGCTGAGATTATTGTCCTCAACGCACTGATTGATTGATTACATTAATTTTCAAATACCTAGTTTGGTCCAATCAGGGATAACACCAAAGCCCAGGTCTTTGTGGCAACACCAGCTCTGATTTACCTAGTGGATTTGATCCAAATCCAAGAAATTTCCAGGTCATAACTTAGCAATGAAGAAGATGAATGACATTTCTGCTGAGATATATCTGAACTAAGGTCTGAATCAGGATATCTTGGTATGCAGATGAAGTCTCTTGAGGCTGTGAACAGTTGATAGATGAAATATTCTGCTTTTTTCTCCAAAAGTATATTCTCTCTAAGGGAAAATAATACGAAGTAGGAACTCTATGACTACTTTGTTCTCTGTGTCTTTTTAAGCCACTTTTGCTGCTGGCTGCATAGCAAGACTCACAGCTCCATGACAACCCACAGTGCCTCACACTGGAATCATCCTCCCACTCCTCCCATGTATTTTTGGGTGCTTGGAACTGCATACAAGATTCACCAGTCTAAGAGGTCATGTCCCAATATCATGTAAGAACCTTTTGTCTTGTGTCTTGACCTGACTCATCCTCAAGGCAAGCTCTTTTATACGGAGATCCTTCATCCTACTTGGCAGCTAACTAGACAAACTTCAAAACTGACACCTGAATAAAGAACACACCAGCATTGGCCTTCCTAAATCACTTTATGCTGACCTCACACATATGAACTCAGAAAAGCCAATCATTCAATTTAACTTTCTCTAAAAGCTGACCTCTCCCATCCTCAGTGGTTGGGGTCCTGATAGTTCCTCCTGTAGACTTCCACCAGGCATTTTTTACAGAGCAAAGAAAAGGAAAAGATGTGGAGTTTCTGACTGAAAGCCTGGTGTGGGTTAGGTAGTACAGAAAGATAGCAAGGTCCCCACAAAGGATGTAACATTTCTGTCTAACTTGACTGATATACACAAGACCTAGAGTTTCCATCAGGTTATTCACACTGAGAATCTAAGCACTTACATGCAAAACCACTCCCTTTTATCTCTGTCCATAGCTTTAATATCACTGAAAGTCATCCAATAGTCATCCAATAGTTTATTTTTACCAGTGGTCATTTGCAGCTTATGAAACATTGGAAACATGTTTTGTTCCCCTTCTCACTGCCAAAGAACTGATCTAGTGTTGAAGGGTCTGTCTGAACAAGTTATGCAGACCAGCCTCACTGAGGAGGAGCTAAAAATTGCTAGCTACTCAAAAGTGGAGTGGATTATGGAGGCCAAATATTTGCAAGCTATTTGAAGAACACTGGGGCAGTTATAACCATGAAAAGGAAGGCATATACACAGAGACAGATGGCAATGAGGGTGGCTTGGACAGGAGGCAGTCATAGTTTAGGTGTAAGAAATTAGGAAGACACTGATATAAAAATTTAAAAGTGGGTAAGGAATTCATGGTTGCTTTTACAAACAATGTAAGGAAAGCTTGAATGGCAGCATGCAGAAAGTAACGTTAGGAATACATGCATATTGAAAGAGTCAGAAAGGGAAAAATGTTAGAAAATAGAAAGCCTTCTCCTAGCATAACAAAAAAAATCCCTCCATTATATTGAAAAAAATATGTTAATATCTCAGCAAGCTACAGAGAACCACTGTATAATCCCCCTCTATGCATTTCTTATCATTTTCTATACTCTTCATAAGTGATGTGTTTCTGTAATAAAATAGTTTTTGGGTAGGTTGTTTTGAAATAACTAAAAGAAGAATTTGAATGTGAAAGTAAATTTAAAAAATGGAGAGGGAGAAGAAATCAATATTTTGGCACATAATGTAATTTTTATTTTAGAGTTGGAAACACAAAGGCATACAGAAGTAAAAAGGAGTATTTGCAATCCTATACTAAGTCCATAGTACCAACTGGAAAGAAAATTATCCAAAATTTTTGAAGGCACATGGGGTAGCTGAGCAAGACGATTCCCAGAAGCAGATGGTTTTTCAGATTGATTATTTCTTAAGACATTGTATTGGTTTGAAAACAAACCAGTGGGAGATCACAAGTCAAGATTGAAATTAAAAATAAGTGAAATAATACAAGGAAAAGCACTGACAAAGTCAGATACAACCTGACACCCTGTTAGGGTGGTGGTAGCAGTCCAACTGAAGCGGTGATCCTGTGAAGGTCTGGTCTCCAGCTGAAGCTCCAGTGGTAGCTCTTGTCATCTGGGAATGCAGTAGACAGGGCTAGCTCAGGCAGTTCCAAGGCCAGGTTATATCCAGGTGGGAATGCTTGGCTCCTCCCTCCTGGGTGGAGCTTCTCACAATAGGATGAGATAAGTCCATGAGTCATGCAGTGGGGTCTTGATGGCCCATTGCCTGTCATCCGGAGTGGGTCATTAGCAGGTGAGAGCAGCTAACGGCCCACAGCTGGTGGTAATAGAATGCTTAAATACATCTCTATTGTAACCTAGGACAGACATACAGAGTTAAATAGTTTCTCCATTAATTCATTTTCACATCCATTTGGAGTCACCTTCTGGAAAAAAAAGGGAACCTTAGCAACCAGAAGAGTCTCTCTGCTTTTTAAAAGCCTTTTTTGAGTTAAGAAACTAAGGCTTTGCATCTGGGTACTTGCCTTAAAAGCTGACATCGAAAAGGTAATATAAGCCTGTCCAGTCCTCCCCTTTGCAAAGTCCTGTTATTTGAAATACATCAGTAGCATGTATGTTTGAGGTTATGCTGTCCTTAACTATGGCTTTCTGTAGTTTATGCTGGACCATTATTCTGTAGACAATGAGACTTAACATTAAAAATGCATAATATACCTTGCCCAAATTGTGTCATTGTCCTGGCATGACAGAAAACATGAGCAAGGCATTTGGAAAGTAACTGTCTCCCTTCTGGTATAGGTATGTTTAATTCCTCTGTAAGTTAATTTTTTTTAAATAAGAGGATTTCTCCAGAAACACAATCAGTATTCTGGATGCACATAAAAATTCTTTGTAGAGACCTGAACTCATTTTTTCTGCTCATAAAAGGAAATCCTCTGTTTTGCACCCCCATTTTCTACTAGATGTTTTAAAGGAAACAGACAAAATAAACTTGAATGTACCACCATAAATTACTGCCAGATGATGAATTGATTTTTTGAATGTACTGAGTGGAGTTGGTATCCCAATCTTATTGAAAGTCAATGAGCATTGAGAGTCAAATTCTCGTCTGAGTATTTCCTCCAAATTGCACACAATTACTATTTCCTAAGCTTTCCTTTCATTGGTTTTTTTCCCCCAAGACAGATTTGTTTGTATTTTTCAGCCTAAAATCTCATTTAATCTTCCATTGAGATATCTTATGTCATTAGGTTGTCTTCTTATTATTTCTTTATCCTTGTTGACGTTCATACATTTTCCCCATTTATGGTGTCTTGTGGGTTTCATTATCGTGTAGTTTGCCCCAAGTGAGAAAATAAGCTTGTGCAAACGAATAGTATTTCTCTCCTCACTTCAGTGCAGCTATGCTGATCCACACCAGTGAGGCTCTATCTGACTGTCCCTAGAAGATTGTTAATTGAAACTAGAAGTAAGCAATTGACTGCATTATCCACTGCACAGAATCCCTACAATTATGCCCTGATCATAATCTTTCAAATCCAGCTCTCCATCCCCTTAAAACACTCATGCACTCTCTCCTGAGAATCACAGTGAATTAATATTTTCTGCAAGTCTTTTTGGGATAAATTGATACAATTGTAATACATTTCAGTGAAGCTGTATCAGAGGACAGTTCAGCTTGGTCAATCATATGCTCTTTTAAACTGCATGTATCAGTGAACCGTGTCAAAGGAATCATTTCTTTTAAAACTATAAATCTTCTGATGTACAGAAAAATAGAACTGCAGGATCAATATGAAGTCTATTTTACACATGAAATAAATGCACAGCTGAATCTGGATTGAAAGCAATATCTGGATCTTATAATATTTTCCACCTAGGTCTCAAGTTAAGTTCCATTAAAATGTTAAAAAATTCAAAAAAAGGAAGAAAAAAGTAAAATTTATGGTCTCAATATTGATTAAGACCAGTATTCTTGTCTCTGGGTTACAAATCGTTAACAAACTGGCATATGAAGAATTTCAGATTCCACAGCTTGGAATTCACAAGATGAAACCCATTTACTTTATCAGTCAGCCACAGTGAACAGAAAAGCTACAAATAAAACAGAAGCTAGCATTCATATAAAATAAACAACCAACCAAACTCAAAAATTCCAGGTGTTAAATCTAGTGACTAACATGCCATAAGTTGAGCCAGCATATTTTCTGTTTCAGTGACTGCCATAAGGACTGCCAAAACTGCCCTCAGAATCACACCTTGTAAAGCATTCCATCTGATTCTTCAAGACTTGTTTGATTTAGTTTCTTCCCAATCAATAAGATTCCCCCCCAGGAGCAAAAAACAAAATGCCGAGTTCAAGTACATGTTTTACATGCAGGAACAAGACTTCAGGACATTAAAATTAACATGTATCAGAGGGCAATCATCTGTCACAGGCAATTCTAGCAGAGCTTCTCTGTTCTTTAAAAGCAAATTAAATAATATGCAATGAGATAATAGGAGTAATTTTCAGAAAGAATAGAAATTGATGTGGCAGGTCTCAAACAGTTTTAAAACAGCCACTTTTGAGACTGTAGTTTTCTCAC
Source organism: Entomyzon cyanotis (assembly GCA_024500445.1). Taxonomy (NCBI): domain Eukaryota; kingdom Metazoa; phylum Chordata; class Aves; order Passeriformes; family Meliphagidae; genus Entomyzon; species Entomyzon cyanotis. The sequence goes on from JAKEPQ010001021.1 coordinate 4,571,973, forward strand.
TGTCAAATATAAGGAATCAAGTGGGTACAGGACATATGGTCAGCATGCCATGCAATAAACAATAAGGAGTGCTTGAAAAGAGAAGATGATCACAAAGAAATGTATTTGTGAACACTGGTTTCATCCCTTTTGTTATTTCAGCCCTCAGAGAGCCTCCTGGATCTCGATCTCAATGATCAATCAATCTTTAAAATACTTCCAGGGGAAAAAAAATGAAAGGAATTCTCCAGATTGCTGGTTTTGGAGCCAGGTACTCCTGTGGGTTAATCATGGAGAGTGAAAGATCTAAGCACCAAGAAACATGAATGGTCCCAGCTTCAAGGAGCAATGATCAGTTGGGACATTTCACCATTGCTATGCTGGTAGCAGAGGAAGAGGAAGAGGTCTGGACATAAAGGGAAAAGGAAGGTGGAAAAGGAATGCTACACACGATGCTCAGCAATGGTTACTGGGACCAAACAAACCAGAATAAAGGTTTATGATATACTCAGCATATCCCCTGACAGCTTAACTACAGCCTAAAGTACAATGTACTGCAATATGATAACCCATTTACTTATGCCAGAACTAAGGTAAGCTTTAGCTCTCATCTGAACATCTTTGTAAACAATAGTCTCTCCTTCTAAGACTTTATTTTCTTTTTCTGCAAGTTCAAGACTAAAGACTTTTTTTGGTGGGTTTTAGCAAGGTATCACACACACAGAGTTCATTCAGGATATTCTTATTTGTGGTTCATCAAATCTTACATGACAGAAAGGGAAAAAGAAAAATTTTGAGAAGGTTTGTGGAATCCAGTTGTCTCAGGTGGTCCTGTTCCATAACAGCACCTCCAGATGGCTGGTTCTGAGAATGTGAACAAGCTGTACGTTAACACTGAACTTAGAATCATAAAATATCATGGGTTAGAAGGAACTGACAAAGATCATCAAGTCCAGCTCTTGGTCCTACACAGAACAGCCCAAAAAATCATTACATGTGCCCAAGAGTATTCTCCAAACACTTTTTGACCTGTGTCAGGCTTGATGCTGTGACCACTTCCCTAGGGAGTCTGTTCCAGTGCCCAACCACCCTCTGGATGAAGAAGCTTCTCCTGATATCCAGCCTAAACCTCCCCTGACACAACTTTCTGCCATTCCCTTGGGTCCTGTCACTGGGCACCACAGAGAGCAGATCAATGTCTGCCCCTCTCCTTCCCCTCACAAGGAAGTTGTTACTGCACTGAGATCTCCTCTCAGTCTCTTCTTCTCCAGGCCAAACAGACCAAGTGACATCAGCTGCTCCTCATACAGCTTCTCCTCAAGGTTCTTTTCCACCTGTTACAAACCAGTTTAAACACAGGAGAGCAAAGAAAACTAAGTGTCTGTGAGTAAAATGGATCGAACCCAGAAAGGTTCAAAAAATACTATAAAAACATGAGTCAAACCAAACAAGGTTAGATGTTGGTACTGAAAAACTTGATATATTTTTTCAATAGTAAAGGAGGTAAAAGAAAGGGAAGGGAAGGGAAGGGAAGGGAAGGGAAGGGAAGGGAAGGGAAGGGAAGGGAAGGGAAGGGAAGGGAAGGGAAGGGAAGGGAAGGGAAGGGAAGGGAAGGGAAGGGAAGGGAAGGGAAGGGAAGGGAAGGGAAGGGAAGGGAAGGGAAGGGAAGGGAAGGGAAGGGAAGGGAAGGGAAGGGAAGGGAAGGGAAGGGAAGGGAAGGTCCGTGCATTGTGTGGATGGTAGAGGAACAGGAAGAGAGTGACAGGGGTTCAACGGAAACATATCACCCTTGTGGGACTCCCAACAAGGTTTTGTTGTCCCTCCATTTGAGCTTCTGGGGAGTGAGGGTCCCCCTCCACCAACAGTGCTGAAAAGTATAGAACCAAGTGGATTTATATGTTTGGGCCAGGTGGAAATGCCCATGTGTCTCCCCTGGGGAGGGTAAGTTTGGCACTGTGCCTTGGAACGCTGTGGATCTGTTGGATCGTGTTTCAGTCCTCTGGTGCAGGGTCTGGGGGCCCCTCTGGGGGGCCTTTGATGGCCCATGACACCCCCTCACTGTCCTTCCATGTGGATGAGCTTTCCCAGGGTGCAGAGCCCCACAGCTGAGCTCCTCTGCACAGCGGAGGTTGGATGTTCACTGCCTCTGCCCAGAGGCTTTCTGACCACACACCCAAAACCTCTCCCCACCCCACCTTTGGTGTGAGGGGCTGTACTGGCCTGGCAGCTGATAGCCCTGGGGGTGAGGTCTCCACACTGTTAAGCCTGATCCCTCTGTGAATGTATTCCTCTCCCCCAGCCCAGACCTGTGTTACTTTTATCCCCCGGGCCTTAGTCAGGAGGCCTATTCAGGGTACGATGGTCTTCTCTGCAGCTTTTATACACTTTTGCTATAAAGGCAAAAGTCCTTCATGAAGAGGTTCAAGCCATAAAATATAACATTTCAGTCTCTGACATCACCTGCTTTGTCCTCCTTTGGACACTCTCTAACAGCTTGATGTCTTTTTTTGTAGTGTGTCACCCAAAACTGCCCCCAGCACTCAAGGTCAGGCTGCCCCAGTGCAGAGCAGAGCAGGACAATTCCCTCCCTTGCCTGGCTGGCAATGCTGTGCCTGATGCCACCCAGGACACAGGTGACCCTCGTGGCTGCCAGGGCACTGCTGACCCATGTTCAACTTGCCCCAAACCAGGACTTCCAGGGTCCCTTCTGTGTCACTGCTCTCCATCATCCCATTCCCCAATCTGGATTCCAGGTTGCCCCATCCCAGGTTCAGAATCTGACACTTTTCTATGTTGAACTTCATGAGGTTGGTGGCTGCTCAGCCCTCTAGTTGGCCAAGGTCTCTCTGCAGGGCCTTCCTGCCCTGGAGGGAGTCAACAGCTCCTCCCAGTCGTGCATCATCTGTAAACTTAGTATCCATTCCAATTGTGTGTCCAAGTCATTTATGAAGCTGTTGAAGAGCACAGGGCTGAGGATGGAGCCCTGTGGAACCCCACCAGTGACAGTCAGCAGTCTGATGTCACCCCATTCAGTGTAGCCCTTTGTGCCCAACCCAGGCACAAAGTGAGACAGTTGCTATAACAACATGATGTGTTTCTCCAGCTGTGTGCCAGACATTTTGTCCAGAAGGATACTCTTAGAAATAAAAGCAAATTTCAATTTCTGTCTTGCTTGCTAGACAGCTTTCAAGCCCTGAAAGTTCTGTGCAAGCTCATAAGCATTTTCTTGGGTTCCTACATTGTTTTCTACTTTTCCTATTCAATAAGGATTTGCTTCTACACAATCCTCTCAACCTTACAATTGTGATAGCATTTTTTCAAAGCAAGCCAAACATATTCAAATCTGAGATTTGAAGAATGAGGTAGAAAAGAATATTGTACCTCACTTTGTCTTCACTCAGAGTCAATCCAAGTCTGTATAACTACTGCTAATTGACATTGGATCCCAGCTCAGCCCATGAGTTACTGTAACTGAGACTTTGCGCCATACACTTGGAAATATTCAAGCACTTGAAAACTGTGAGTGTACATTTGCCTGCAAAAGACAGTGTAGACACATCCTCTGTCCAAAAGATTGAAATCAAAAAAATAAAATTAAACTTCACTTGATCCCTCTTGGTGTAAAAATCACTGACACCCATGAGATGAATATGTCCCAGTGAAATGCTTTATTCCTAAAAGGAAGAAAAAGCATAAAAAAGGAAATTTATTTTGTAGGAAGGACCTGTACTCAAAGGATAGAAAGAAGAATAAAATCAAGTAATGACACTGGAGACATATGGTGTCCTGAGAGCCTGGGAACCACTGAATGTAGGGAAAATGAGGAGCAAAGAGGGACGCTACGTAGCACAGTTCTACTAGAGGAAGGCCAGAAGCACTCAGAGTGAGTCTCATGGAACAGATCAGCTTTTGTTGGTCTATTGTTTTTGTCAGATAGTAATTACTGTGCCTATTAAATTGGTCAAGGGGAAAAGGCAGGGCGCATATTTGCCATTCTCAGCATGAATTTTAAGCATATCATTGTCAGTTGGCAAGGTCACATTTAAGTCTTCCTCCTTCAGTTCTCAGGAGGTGTAGCTGCCTTTCCTTGTGCTTCCCCTCAGCATTTTGGGGGCTTGGCTGAATACACCAGGCTGGAGAAAGATACAGACAGTCAAAGAGAAAAGAGTCATCCCCTGATAACACCGACATTTATTGCGGTTCCTAGCAACAACGGGAAGAGAGATTTGTCATTACTGCTTGTCAAAGTGTTGGTTCTTTATTAAGGTATTTTAAACCATAACTTCTACTGTGGCCTAACCAGCGGCTGCTAGTTCTTACTTCAGATGTAGATTTTTACTTCACCATCTGTGCTTAACTGTATTTGCTCTTCTGTCCAGAAGATGCATCTAGGAACAAATACAAATCATCAAGAAGCTTTGCAGTTTATACTGGAATTAGAGATGTGGAGAGACTGTGAGTCTTTCTGCATAGGAAACTCTTCAAGTCCCTTTATTGTAAATAACAGAACACACAAATAAATAAGGAAAAGCATTTTGATTACTGGTGCCTTGTTCACAGATGAAAACCTGCATGTGTAAGAATGATGGGATTTTTTTCCCCTCATATGATTCCCTAGAGAAGCAGAGTTGTATATTTTTATACACATATGTGATGAAGTACAACACTAATATGGGTAATTTTCATCAGCTGAGACTTGTTTTTTATATATATGTGGATTTAGGAAAAAAACTCCTTCCAAAAGAAACTTTTAGTGATAATCATATTTTGAAACTGCTGGGGATTTTTGGGGGTTTTTTATGTTTTTTAATTAACTCATCAGATTTCCATTGTAGCTGATCATGCATTTAAAATAGAGAAAAATGGAAAATATATATATATGTATTAGCTACATTTCCCCAAGGGTAAAATAGTTCATGTTAGATATGTAATAGATATGAATGTAGAAATACCAGTTTTTGTGAGTACTTTTGCTGTAAAAGTTTACCAATATTATTGGTAACTGAATTATGAAATATTTTATGTTCATCTGGGGCCAAACAATACAGAAAAAGAAGATAGTGAAGCCAGTTTCAGTAGTCTTTACTAAAACAAACATAACAAAGGGTATATTTCTGTACAGCTCTTAACTATGGGCATGAATAAATTTGTTGTTCAAAAACAAGTCACTTTTTCACAGCTAAATTTAAGTTTTATTTAGAAGGGATTTACTAGCTTTCAAGTACAGAGGAGAAAATTCATCAGGGATTTTCATAATGTACATAGGGTGAGTATGCTTACAAATAGAATTTTGCAGCACAGTGTAGAAAGTGTGGAAAACGGTTAGCCAAGGAGCTGTCCTTGCCCCGTTCTCCACCTGAAAGGACCTTCATTTCTTCTGATCAAAGAACTGTTTCCATTTTGCACATAATCCTATTAAAATTTATGTCAGCATGGAGTGGGGAAACAGAAATTAAATATCTGTTTTACAAGTAGGAATGCATTTTTTGAGATGCAAGCCCATCCACAAAAGTTCTATCTAGAGCAGTTTACACTGCATCCACAATAAAGTCAACTAAATTTCTCAGCTAAACTGTAACCACTATTCCCACTAGGAAATTTATTTTGGAACTCGTACATTGTTACAAGGAGTAAGTATTTCTATATCTAAATATAGCAGGTATGGCAATTTGTGGTACAATGACAATAAAACATAAAAGATAATAAAGTTGAGAAATTACAATCCAAATATCATATGCGGTTAAACCCTACTTCTCAGAAAGATTAAACTGCTATTCATTTTAGCCAGAGTTGTGGTGGTTCATTGTCTTTGTTACCAAAATTGCAAAGATGAAACTGTTGGAGTAGCTAATTAAATTATGGGCTCTGAATTTAGTTTTGTTTAATGACAGTTGTTGTTGTGACGTGAAGTGTTCGTGAAAGTATTCTCCCAGTTAGCTAAGAGACCAAATGAAAGCTTCCTGACTGAAATGGCAGAACAAAACAAATGGACTAAAATCAAACCTCACCTAATAAAGTCAGTTCAGAAAATATTTTCTGACTTGAGAAGTTATTGCACCAGGGTTGCCACTGTCAATAAGATATAATGGTAATGCTTTGGTAGTAAATGCATAAAGCTGTATCAAAATTTCAGCACCATCTCTTTGTCAATATCCTGACTAAAAGGCTTTATAGAGGCTTGTCCATTGCAGCTGTGTCATTGCAAATTACAGCATGAGATCGTGCTCAGATAGTTACTGATCAGCCAGCAAAAGCACAAGTGTTTTACTGTCTGTCAGCAGGTTAAAAGGATTCTGTTACTTATGCAGCTTTTCAAGCAATACAGCTGTCAAATAACTCTTCTGGTTTTATTCCCTTCCAGCATTGCACTGAATTAATTTGTCTACTAGTTTTTGTTCAACATGTTGTTTGCAGGACTACACCATGCACATTATACAGTATTTGAGCCATTGCCTGTGAGGCAATAATTTTGGATATAAAAGACAGAATTCAGAACAAAGTGAAGCAGAGCTTTTGCAGTAAAACTGCCACCAATTAAGTTCTTGCTCTCAGTAGCAATCATGTTGTCTAACCATCTCCCTCATAGTGTAAGACAGAGAAATTTACTTTTAACAGCTACACAACTACTGCTGGGTCTGCACATGCAGATGTAGGTGATTGCAGAGAGTTCATACTGAGGTGGAAAAATGAGGATATGGATATAAAAAGAGGGAGAGAAAATTTCAGTAGAGGCATGCTGAAAATACAGATTGCTATGAAAGGCTGACTTGTGTAATGAAAGGTCTTTCCAAATTATCATGGTTTTGTCAGTGCTTTGCATGCAAGTAGAAGCCATCTGACTGAAATTACCTATGGTTGCTGCTGTGTTTTGGGCAACCAGGAGGGGGAGAATTTCAGCAAAGTGGATTACTAAAGCTAATTAGTTGCAGATTAATGACCAGCAAATGCTATATTGGAAATTCATTATTATTATTATCTAAAGTTCCACCACTGGAACCAGAAGACATGGTCCTCCAGCTAGAAGCGGTAAAAGGATCTTCAAATTACCCAGACATGGTAGTGGACATGTCAAAGAGTGTTATGCATGAGAAAGAATTATAGACATCATGACAGACAGGAAAAATTCAAAGTTGAGCAGAAATAATAATTTGGTGGCTGTCATGCTCTTGGGATGAAAAGATGCAAACAGTGTGATCTTACACTACTGTAAGACTCAGGTTTTCCAGACCCCAGCATAAAATTTTGGAGACTAGGTTATAACATGCTGACCCCAAGGGTCAAGCCAAGTCCTCCCAAAACACTAAGGCAGGAATGTAATGTGAGGACACAGATGAAAGAAAACTCTGTACACGAGCACAGATAAGTATACTGGGACTCATACATCGGCCCTTCAACAGCAGAGAGAATTATAAAAATAAAACAAAGGAAATAAGTAACCCCAAACAAAACAAGACAAAGCAAGAAAAACAAAAAAAAAAAAAAACCAAAAAAACCAACCACCCCACCCCAAATCAACCAACCAACCAAAGCAAACACCAGATTTCTATAACTTCTTTCCATCTTCACCAAATAGTACTAAGTAATTAATGTTGAAAGAAACTATAAGGCTCCCAATCATACACAGGACAAGCATTCAAGCAGCATAGAAATTGTTTGACTGTGTGTGTTTCTTTTTCTACTGCTCTCTTACAATATATCAAAGAGTTCTTTAATGTGTATGTTCATTAATTTTACTGAATTAGTGTAGAAATCAAGGTCCTTGAGACTTTATGACTTTCTCTAAACACAATTGCATCACTCCTTTAGGTCTTGATTTTGAATGAAAGTGAAACCAATGAAATAATGTGTCTAGGGATTAGTGAAAATTCTTTCTACGTGAGAGTCCTCAAGTACATCTAAATATTTCTAATATAGAAAAGGACATAGGAAATCATGGCCATTGTATTCTGTCATGTTGTGACTTGTAGCAACGTGGGGTTTTAGGATTCCATGTGCTCCTTTGTCCCTCTGCTTTGTATACCATTGGTTCATTTTAAAATATGCTCTGCTGTACCTCAAAACCTATTGGTCTGTACCCTCCTGCCAATCTTCCCTTCGTCCTCCTGGACTGGCTCAGAGAGAGCCAGCCTCTGCCCCCTCTCCTTCCCTTTAAAAGGCAGAGCCTGGATCAGCTCGAGGTCTTGCATCTCTGGGCTGCTAGCATCTGCTACCTGCTTTGTCTCCCTTCCCCCTTCTCCTTCCCTGCACCCCTTTTCCCCGTAACCCCAAATAAACCTCTCTAGCAGAACAGAAATGGAGTCCAGTTCTTCCTTTGTCTCACTATATTCCTGCTTGAATTGATGTGGTTGGAAGACTCACGCCATGCCTCAGAACCTCGGGGGCCGCCCGCCCCAGATCCGGTGGGAATAACACGGACCAGGGACCCCGGTCCGGGGGGAGCCGGCCTGCGCAGCCCTCCTGGACTGTGATACATCAGTGACTACTAACCTAATTGCCATATATACAAGCCAGTCAGTGGCACTTTAACCCCTTCCAAAGTAAAAGGTAGATATAGCTGTTTATGTTCTTGAGACATTTTTTTGTCTTCTTACTGAATCTCTCTATGGTCATCGCCTGTTTTCTAGATTCCAAAAAGTCAAGACTTTACTTGCTTTCTTGAAAACTCAGTAATGTTACTTTAAGTCTATAAGAAATCCCTAGAGTAACTTTCTAAATTTAGCCCAAAGTTGTTATGTCTGTACCTGGACTTCACCCACCGATTCTTCTTCTCTTGATCTGAAAAATGAGAATCTTAAAAAAATGGACATCAGATCCAGTAGAGCACAGGTTTAGGAAGAACAGATTCTTATTTCCTACAGTCCTCAAAATGTACATCACACTGACATGCCTAAAGCCAAATTTGAGCACATATTGCCCTTTCTTTTGCATACTCCAAAAGCCATCAAGGAAGATGGGTCGTAAGCTTATTGTATAATAATATCTGTAATTAAAACTAGGAGAAAGAAAGAAAGAAATAGAGAATAAACAACAAATCTTAAACACAAATCTTTAGTCTTGCGCATGCATGGGTAGTTACCCAGAGTACAGAACTACTGTGTTATTTAAATTATTCTCTCATCAAAGGAATTTTCTGAATCAGATGCCTAATGCACACCAATATCTCATATTGGAAGTAGAATCAAAAATCAAAGTAATATTTTTTTTTGTAAGATCCTTTAAATATTTTTTACCTCAGCCTTTTTTCTTACTCTCTTAAGGGACTGAAAAAATTATGTTGCAAAATATGATTGTAATTGTATCTTGCATGATTTTACAGAAATTTGGTAACATTGACTTATATTTTTTGAACAATTTGAAATATTCAGAGGAAAGTTCTGGTAATTTTATCCTAACTTTCACCTTAAGTCTAGGAGTTTATATTTTTTCAAGTGAATTGACATTTATGATTACCAAACATAAACCACAGTGCGACTGCCCATAGCATTATTTGGGACTTAGACTCACCTGTTCCCTTATGCCGAAGTTATTAATTATTTCCACTCATCTGTCATGTGTTGGAGAAGACTTACCCTCACATAAGATTTTTTTTTAAGGGATACAGGCACTTATTTGGATAGATATGTAGACTGAAGTAAGATAAGATAAGCTAATGGCAGTTATGCCTTTCACTTTTGCCATAGTTCACTCAGAGAAAAGAAGCTCAAGATTATCCCTGTATATCCCATCATTCTTAGCTATTGCCAACATAGGTCAAAAAATCTTCCTTTTAGAGTCAAATCACAAAGACAGTAAAGACCGAGGACTAATGCCTTCAGTCAGATTGCCTTTGGAGCAATTTGGATGCAGCAAACTCAAGCTACAGAAAAATTGCAGGTCACAGTTGTCATGCCATCCGATGTAGCAGGAAGAAAAGAGAAGCATTACTGCTAGCATCCAAACTTCATGAAAAAGTGATACAGAAATGCTAACTCCTCCCTACCAGGAACAGTTCTTTGTTGTTGTTTATACTAACCAATTATCAAGGTAGAAATGGGTTCAGTACCTCACAAAATAAAAAAAATCAGGGCAGCATTTAGTCTACTGCCAGGCCTGTGTTCCATCAGACACTGTAAATGTATCTGAAAGTGTCACTGAAGTTCAAAAGGAATAGTTAATCTGAAACACTTTGTCTGTAATGAGCCCTCCCTTTCAAAAAGGTCTTAATTTAGGCAGCCAAATGATGAATCACCAGAAACCGGGTGCCTTATTCCCATGATTAATTCTTTTCTTTTCTTTACTTGAAACATTGAAACGTTATGGGTTACCACCACCTTTCAGCACAGTAATTTTTTTTACCATCGTTTATATTATATTGTTTAATTAATTTAAACACTGTAACAGTTACATTTTCAGAAAGATGTTTTGGCAGTCAATTTTACAAAAGAGGGAAGGACTAAAAGAGAAAAAAGTCTATAAGTATAAGTTTAGGCAGATGTGAAGGGCACAAGTTCTGTCTATTAGCATAATAAAGTCATCATTACATTAGCTACAAATATTTGTTGCCTAATAAAAATATAGCATCTCAGGATAATTAAACAAATAATGTTTACCATAGTGTACATTCTCACAGTTAAGATGAAATAAACAAATGAGTGGGCATAATGAGAAAGTGGCAGCTTCATTTATTGCTTAAATAGTGTTTTGTCATACATAATAATCCTATCCTGGGTAGTATATTAAATTATTTGTGATCTTTTTGCTTGTAATTTCTATGTGTTAGTAAAATGTAAGATTTTCAGTTCTTCTGTTTGATACAGCGTCTGAGTAGAAGAGATCACTGTGAGGCCAGATTATGTCATGATGATGTGCAAAAGTAGAAGTAAATAATGATGTGACCTTTAAAAGGGTGGTCTGGTTGTCAATAAAGTGGCTCCATGTGGTCTGCTCTCTAAATATTACGAATTCATATTATGAGCTACATGGACAATAAACTGCCTTTTACTCCACTGCAAGTCACTTTGCTGTGATAAAGCACAAGTATTTGAACACCCACTTCTCATTCATTTGAAAAATCTCAGAAAAAAACCAAGCAACCCAAATCTTTTTATAAAGGTCATTTGAGAATGTGAGACCATATCATCAAGTGTAAAATCTGGAGTAGCAATGATCATGCAAAAGTATTCTGGTTTACTACTTTAGGTGAACATCCAAGAAAAGGATTTTTACAGGTCCTGGGTCCTGAAGGAGGCCATAAAAGTCAAGCCTTCAGTTTGTTTTTCCTATTTTATGTTTTAATAAGGTGCAGAATAGAAGCTGTGATTTGCAAAAAAAAAAATAATCCATAATTCACAATGTTGATTCAAATAGAAAGGTCAAATCATAGTAATAAATACACATAAAATTGCAATGTTGCAATGGATAGTCAAGTCACCACCCTCCGGTTTACTGTTCACAAAGAGTAATGCAAATTCACCTGCAGTGGTATTTGAAATGGCAGCAGTAGATTGCAGATGTAAAGGATTTACAGGTGCCTACGTTTGGAGAGGCAGGTTTTTCTCATAGGGATTTGATAGCCCCAGCTGGAGAAAAGATCTTTTGCAGTTTACATTTGTACTTGGTTTCCTACTTCAGGTCAATTCATTTCTTATGGTAACAGTTCATATAAATTATTTCAGCTTGGACATCTATACCCCAGTGTACTTGAAACAAATCAATAATTTTCTAAATCCACTTTGAAAGCATCATTCCACTCACTTTTACAATGAGACAATATATTTTAGCAAGGATAATACAGTACACAGGTTTTCTTATGTCATGTAGATGCCTAATTTCTGTTTCTTGCATTCCCATTCTTGAGTCAAAATCCTCTATTTTTAAGATTTATGCTGCTAAGAATAATAATTTCTTGTCATTCTTACGTATTTTTCTTTTGATTTTCTAAAGAGAGTTGAAGCATACCTACAATGGTATGTATTTTTGTGCCTAGGAATTAGAAAGCGAAAGGCAGAATCATTTGCAGACTCTGTATAAAAATGATGAATGAATAGCATACTTTATTTTGCTTAAAGCATTATTTTGACATCTGCACTAATTAGATCACAACCCCTTTTAGAAACAACCTTTTCTGAAAAAAGAAATAGGTGCCTTTCTGATATACATTGATTCCAAACTTATCACCTAGCATTGCAAAACCTAGCATTGCTTGGTTTCAGCAAGGAAAAAATTATGACAGATAAAATGATTTCAGCTAGTCATGGCTAGAAGAAATAATTTTCTGTTATTGTTCCATTGTAATATCATTTCTATCTGAAAGAAAAATATTTGTTTTGTGGAGGCAAGTTTCTTTCATTGTTAGCTTCACATAACCCTTATTTTCTTTGGGTCTACTTTCTTTCCAGTCTAGATACAGGATACCATTCCACGTAGAAATTTTATTGACATACACTCCTTGCTATTTATCCAGCTTACAGAATGTGATTAAATTGGTGTTCACTCTGAATAACATTGGAGGTATTCTTTATGTATGAGGATTTCAGTGACTCCAAGTACTGGGTTTACTTCAGCTTTTCCAGAGATCTAGAGTAATTTGGGAACTCTAGCCATGTTAATAATCTTGTTTTGTTTTCTAAGTCTCTCCCACTTCAGTTTATCAGACTGCATTGAAAAACATTACCTTAAAAAAACCGTATTCAGAAAAGTTTTGTATGGTGGTTTATTTTACACTTTGTAATATGTCAATATTGTCTTTTCATCTAAGCTCATCCCAATGGCAGCATTGCTCAGTGGAATCAGCAGAGCAGTTCAGTAATCTTGAACAAAGGAAACATTAGTTTGTTTCTGAACCAAAGATTCAAGAGATTTTAAAACTTTTTTTTTTATGTTTAAAATAAGGATTGAATTCAAATTTTCTGTAATTGAAATCCATTACAGATTTGCCAAATATGTAGTTGGAGGAAATTTTCTTCTTTTTTTTCTTCTTTTTTCTTCTTTTTTTTTCTTTTCTTCTTTTTTTTTTTTTTTTTTGTGGGGGGAATAGAGCTCTAAAACATCTTGAAATACGCAAATTTTCCATCTAAAAATACTTGATTTTTAAATGTACCTGTAAATGTTTAGAACCAAGAATTCAAATAACATGTTATTAATTTTTTTTCCTTTCAGTTTAAGTGAAAATATGAGGCAGAAGGCATCATTTTACAATTTTTACTTTTTTTCTTCCTAGTCACCATGAATATGATACAGTTTATTCCTACATATCCATTTGTGTTCTAACTAGAATAGAGGCAAAAGAAAAGGAGAATGATGTGATATTTTTTTCATGCTTTTGGATACTTATTCCTCATATAGAAGAAATAACACCAAAAATTACCAGCTATGGCACCCAGGATGTACAATACCAAAACATATAACTGTCACAATGTGAGTCATTCTAAAGGATGTGGTTCAGAAAACAAAAGAACAACATGAAAATGGTGTGACCAAAATTCTATGAAACTACTAAAATGGGTAAATTTGTTACATAAAATCATCAGAAAATACCTAGAAATTTCCATGTTTCATAAAATCATCAGAAAATACCTAGAAACTTCCATTGACTTTTGGGTCCCTCTGCATCAGTCCTCTAATGAGAGAAGGCAAGGACTCTTCTGTTTTATTTTAAACTGTTTTCAACATTACTTTGGTCTTGCTTAGATTCCCCAGAGCAAATCCTTCCTTGTCAGATGCCTGAACCTTCAATGGAATCTGATGTCCAAGTAAAAACAAAGATGTTGTCAGGAATTGATATGATAACTAATTGAATGCCATCAGTGTCCTACTGTCTTTGTAATACCGCCCTTCCAGTACATTGTGTGAGTCCCTTTCGGTTTCTAAACAGAATTTACCATTTTCTGTTCAATTGTTTTAGCTAGGCAATGCCATATCATGGCTCTACAGTATACGAATGGAAATAGACCAGTCTGATGGACCTTGAAGCAAATAGTTCCTCAAGTATACACACTGAACCTCAAAATTTAAATCTTTTATGTATATTTTGCATAAAAAATTGCATGTCAGAAAAGGAGTGTGGGCTAGACAAAAGAGTAGTGAGTGGGTGGGAAAAACTTGCATCACTTCTATCCCCCCTTTGTTTTACTGCTTTAAGCTAAGTTACGTTACATCATTTGATTTTGCAGAAGGTCTCAGAAATGTTAAAGCCATTTCTAGACCTGGGATTATGATGACTCCAAAATAATAGCTGATTTATTGACAAATAAAGATAAAATCAGGTTTTTTAATCATGCCTGAGGGGAATGGCAATTCTTCTTGGCAGTATAAGCTGCCCAATCAAGATCTTTATGTGCTCTTGCCACATAAAGAATTCATGTGTCAACACATGTAAAAGTTTGCAAATACTCTATCAAAAACTAATTATCACTTGTGTCATACTAAAACCAAGAAAGCAATAGCACAGAAGACAGTGGAGATAAATGGCAAAATGGAAAATTCTTTTTGAAGACAAGAAAACCTGAGGTTTTTTACTTTGTGACCAAACTCTGAAGCAGATAGCACTACAAGGCTGAGGAGTCTACAGCCATCAAAACATGATGGGACATGGTCCCAAGGACCTGATTTGAATGATAATATTTTTGAAAAGCACATGAATTTACCTGGAAAGGGTGCAAGTTTCAGACTGGTCTGCCAAGCACTGAGCAGCCCAAAAACCCAGCTGTAGCTGAGAATCCTGTCTTAAAATGATGTCCTTAAAATGATGCAAAAAGATGGAGGGAAAAAAAAATGCAAAGGCCCACAGAAAAATTGCATGAGAAGAATGTACCCATCGAGACACAATTTTTCTATGGTGACAGTATGCTTTGTAGTTTATACAGTGAGAAGAAATGTTTTTTCCAGGACACATAGATACATTATAAATAAGAAAGGTAATATGCTCTCAGAGTCTTCTTCCTGCCTGGATTGCAGAGCCGTACAACTTTTGTGAGCTTCCTCTACTTTGCTAAAAATAAAACTCCAGACTTCAGAGAAAACATGAAATACTTCCTACCAATTTGACTTTACATCGCCAGAAAACTTCATCTGGTATATGTTTCCTACACGATCTGTACAGCACAACTAATCTCTGTGGTCCCTGGATATGAGAAGAACCCTCTAAGCATTCCTTTATATGTATATAAGAAGATACAATTCTTTCTACCTTAAAAAAATCACTTCTTTTTCTGCAAAAACATAGTTTATTTTTGTAAGGGCAGTAAGAAGATATTTTCTGTGTTAGATTGCATTAGACTAATACATAATGACAGAAAATACATACGCTCCAAAGATGTGAAATACATGTTGAAGGCATTTTTGTCACTCACTAATAAAAACAGAAAAGTTGGGAAAAGTAACATTGTGTTAAAAAAAAAGTCCTGTTTTATGAATAGTTTGTTATTAGCTTCCAAAACAAGACATCAGTTCTCATGAAAGTGACTATAGCATCATTTGTTTCACTATGCCTCAGGTAAAAGTAGATGTAATCTGCCACATGCCTCCCAGGCTTGTGATACAAAGACGTTTCGTTTTGTTGACTTTGGGGGTAATATTTCTGGTTTGGAGTTGTTCTGCTTTTTTTTTCCAGAGAAAACTGAGGCAAAGCACAGCTAACGGAAATTTTCAGCTATAGATTTAGCAATTGATATAGTTAGAGCTCATAGACACCGGGTGAAAACTTGCATATCTTGGTCAGGTTTTCATAAAGCATAAGGGGATATATATAACTACAGACTATAGGTGAAGATTTTGCAGTCCAGCTGTTAAGAGCCAGCTCCTAGTCCAGTCCAGACTTCCACAGGTGTCAAACAGAAGCTCTTGCTGTTTTCTGCATGGCCAATACATTTTAAAAATAGATCTTGGATTTGATGCCCTGCATGAGTATTTGACAATCTCACTTTAACAGCTGAAGAAGGAGAAATTAGGATGATTTTTTCTTTTCCCCTCACGGAGGACAAATAAAATTCCACATAGGTGAGGAAAAATTTATCTGAATCTAATCTTAACAGCATTACCATCTATTGGTGATTTGGCCATGGACTTTTCATCCAATCCTCTGAAGTTTCTGAACTGTAGCTGGAATATCTAGTAGTGTTTTGGTGCTCAAATCCACTTTAACTCCTTTGAGAATTTCCAGACTAGTTGCTCCTAATTTGTCAAACCTCAAACTTTTGTAGAGCTGGACTCATGTGATCTCAGAATAGTTGAAAGTCACCTTCAAGGGTTGTCTTGTCAAACACTATGCTCAAAACAGGGTTATGTACAATTAGATGCCTATATTAATTTCCAGCTGGCTTTTGAGTATTTCCAAGGATGGAAAGTCTACTACCACTCTGGACAACCTGACACATTGGAAGTATTCTATAAAGAACTTGCAGATCAATGGTGTCTGAAAAAAGAGGAAATTCTAAATATCACACATAGAGTCAAGAAAGCCTTCCATCTGAAACAGTTAATGTTGGACTAACTGTGGTTCAGTTATGAAGCCTGCATTAAGAAATATAATCAGCCTATTATCACTGAACAGGGAAAGTTAACTGTCAACTAATAAAAATGTTCTCCCTGTACCGTCTGTGACTGTTTGCCACAAGAAGCTGAAAGTTCTGCAAAGCCAGGTTTTGCAAGTGTGGATACCCTGGAGAAGATGCATGAAAATCTTCCTCAAAGAATTTTGTAAGCTATTTTTCAGACACACTTGACCATAGTATGTCCAATGTATTTCACATTATTCCTTTAGATTCTTGAGGTAGTCTCTAATTCCCTTTTTTCCCTCATAAAGAGAAGCAAAGGTCTAAAATATGTTCTATATTTATTAACATAATTTTCCAGTCTTAAGTTCATTTCCACTGATGAAATAAATTATTGACTGCAATACCAAGATATCTCAAATAGAAAAAAATCTGTAATTTCTCCAGAGGGTAACCTTTGTGTACAGTCTACTGATCAGCAAAGCTGTATGAAATCCTTTCAGTGAAGAATATGAGGAGAAAATTATGTTTTGGTATTTTTGTGAGAAAATAAATCAAATAAGCCAACAAACATTTGGGTGCTTTGGTAATTTTCTTCCCTTTCTTGGGAAAAAGCAAAAGACAACGTAGCTTTATTTTAGGTTTGCTTCACTTTTTTCTTCCAAATGTGAGGCCAGACCTTTGCTTAGAAATATTCTCCACTGTAGTTCTAGGGCTGAGAGGTTTCACCAATGTAAAAAATGGCTTGTCTTAGAAGATAATGTAGGCTACATTTTCATGAATTTCCTCATTACTCATGGTTTGCCTTCCCTGGGAGGATGGATCATGTTGGAGAAATACTTTAAAGAGAATGATTTCTGATTTTATAATAGACAAATCCTCATTGAAGAGAAGTGTTTGCAAATCCATCCTCTGTTTCTTGATTAACTGGCTGATGCTTAACTCATGTAGTTTTCTCAAAGGTAAGCAAAATTTATGAAGCAGAAAATGCAGAAGCTCCATTTTACTGCAAAGCTTTTATTTATAGCAGGAAAGTAAGTACATGTCAAGAACATGTTTTTGGTGAGTCTTCCAAAATCAGAAGATCATCTTAAGTATTCTTAGATAAGAAATTAACATCTCCACAGAAATCTTGCATACCACACACCACAGAATCTCGTATTTTGTGAAAAAATGTAGGGACTTCGTCTTTAACTGTGATTTATACTTCACAGGAAGTAAAAATCCAACTGAGAGCATATCTACTGATTTCATGTATTAGATCTCTAAAATGTATATTTCTTCAAGTTGAAGGGCCATATTATTCTTTGCCTATGAAAATGAAGCCTCTACAATAACAAAAAAATATGGTATATTTTGGATTCTGCCTTCCGGTGTCAAAAGTGAAATAAAAAAATTATAAAATCAGTAAAGAATAAGCAGATTTTCCCTCATAGGAATCCATGCTCATCAAGGTCTACCAGGGCAGCAAAATTACTGCAGTTTTATACCACTCTTTGATAGCAGTGAGATCTTTAGCATTATCCAGATTATATTGCAGGTTGAGGTGTTTAGCTATTCTAGTGTCCAGTGGGATGGGCGATTTTAAGCAAGGAAAAAATTGAGTCTACAATATCAGAAGAAGCTGGAGATTTGCACTCTTTGCTACAGTCCAATTTAGCTGTAATTTGGGTGGTTGTTCACAGCTTACCAATTCCAATTACCCAGAAAAACTAGAAGCCTCAAAGGAAAGGCTTGTGTGTGGTGCAGAAAGACATCAGGTAATATCCCATGGTAGTAGATGAGAAGTATTACTGTAACTGTTGTAAGTATGATTTTGGTGATGAGGCCACTAGAAAAGCAGATGTAATTTTTTTTTGTTGTTTTTGCCGTGTCAACCATCTCCATACCTGTGTGAAATGCAAATTGTAACACGTGACTCTTTGAAATGAGTGGTAGTTAGCAGAAATGCATAATCACAGAAGATGAGAAAGTTCTAATGAGTGTACAGTGTTTTGGATTTCAGTGGGTTTTTCACTGCCAGACATGGCAAGCCACTGTACACTTAAAAATGCTGGTCCCTCCACCCACTGCAGCATGGCTTCACACATAAGTCTGAGTTTCACAATCCATAGGAAAACAGAAACTGCATACATTTTAGAGTACAAGACATTCTTGGCATAAACTTCAGTGAGAAGCAACTGAATTGTGCTTTCCAGTGCTTCACTAGATCTCCAGTGTCACAGTAAATTAAGCTAAGTTATATAACATTTATGTCTTAATACATTATAGCCATTATCCATTTATGATCATGTCGTGAAATTTTATTGTTGCTGATTTTATTATGGGAAGGTTGAACTGTGTTCAGATGAATGCTCCTATTTATCTGCAAAAATTTGAGTGCCCTACAGTTAATCCCAGAAAGAAATACTGAGGTTCCAAAATAAAATTCACATGTCACCTTCCCATATAAGAAACCTCTGATATTCATACAAAACATCCAAAATACTGTTCTTTTGCTTTTTAACCTGACACTTACAAAAGATAATTCATGATGGGACAGGAGATATTGAGATGTACTTCACCTAAAAAAGTCTCATAATGCTTCCTACTTCATAATGTTTTGGCAGGTATGAAGCTTGTCTCTTTTATTGTGTATAAAGAAGGGAATATTGTACAATCTTTTCCTATGTTAACATCTTAATGCATTCAGTATTCTCAGTGAACAGCTTCCAGGAAAGCTTATTTATTTTTATAGTAGATAGGATTTGTTTTGTCTGTTCTGTTGTCCTGACATAAGCTGGCTTGGCTTAAAAATCCTGATTTTTCCTTAATATAGCTTTCTTCAAAAAACAAAACAAAGCAAAACAAAACAAAGCAAAACAAAACAGCCTTTAAAAGCTTAGATTCTAGTTTTCTTCTAATATTAATTTTACTTTATAGCCAACAGTCTGATTTAAAATACCCTCTTGAAAAGTAATGGAAATTCACACTTGAATTACATGTAAATCAGCTCTCCCTTTGCTCTCAAAAATGAAGGACTAGTAGAGTTTTTCTACATGGAAAACCTCTTTAGACTAGGGGACTGATAAAAGCATACTAGGTGAAGTTATTTGGTACATAGCATCCTCTCCACTCCATTTTCCTTTCCAAACTATGGGGGCAGTATATTTTAGCACATACACAACTCCATTAGCAGCTTCTGCAAACAGGGCAAAGTCATAACAGCAGGTAAAAAGCAAGCCTTGGAAAATTATCTTATAAACAGGTCATTCACTGTCCATTCAAAGAACAGAATCAACATGGTAGTGTTAGCCACTAAGGATGGAACTGAATTAGATCAGAGATCAATAGAACCCCAAACGCAAATTTTCTTGTTACCCTTTTTTCTTAAGGTCGGATATTCAGGATGGTTTCAGATCAATTTGGTGCAGATGCATAATTGCTGTTAGCTCAATTATAATTCCTTTTGTGGATATAGATTTTTGCAAACACTTTACCTTGGTTTCCCACACATGTTTTCATGTAGTTGACCTCAACATTCCATTGTGAAATTCCACTTACTGGGCTAGATTTATAGGCATCTTTCTTCTATCACATTGCAGTTTGAAGCATTCAGCTTAGAGTCTGTTTTTCTATGTTGGATTGTTTCTGCATAAGAAAGGTATTGCTTTCTCTATGAAAAACAGAATGGAGAGATGGATGCTCTTCTGCTGGGTCTCTTTTTTTTTTTTAAATCACCTGTCTTTTCTTAGGCAGGCCAGTTCAGAAACCTGTACCCAAATTCTCTTTGTCTTTGAAGCTCAGTATCTGAAGATCACATGGAAGGTGTGACTAGAAGTTCTTTTTGATGACAAAGCACTTATTCTACAGTATTGTTTCCTTTCTCTAAAGGAACTGCACACAAAAATTGGGAAAAAAAAGCCACAACTCAGTAAGAGGGAGGGCAAGTGCCTTTTCATGAATGATTCTTACAAGCACAGACACAGAGAGACATTTTCTTACCATATTATTTCTCCATAATCAGCAGTTGCTACTTGGAAAGTTTCACATGGCAGTCGGTAATTTTTTTTTTAATCTATCTTAATAAGATGAATTATCTAAATGAAATTAAAGGTAATTTTGAAAAAAAAATTTTTAGAAAGGAAGTGTGTCACTTGAAAAATCAATGAACAAGTGTCTCTGACATTGCATTAACTTTGGAATTGATTTGCTTCTGAATCTGCCTTTCAGGAAAATGAACTCAAATTCAGACTCTGATTAAAGTGCAGTAGAACATGGGTTCCCTAAACTTTCTCTGAGTAATTATCCAAAATCACTAATGATAGTCTCAGATCCATGAAGCTTTGCACTCGGCATAACAGCAGGTAGCAAGAAATTTTCTTCCCAGCTAAACATGATAGATTTTCTCTCCTTTAAGCACAGATCAAAGACAGAAACCAAAGGAAGTGCAAATGACGCTAGTCATGCTGGATAGGAAACATATTAGCTTTTCATAAGGCATTCACTGTAGCTAAAGGCTATCTCATACAACACTTAGAGTGTGAAGTATATCACACAGTTTTCAAATTTGGGAACAGAATGGCAAGGAAGTCTCAGAGGAAATTTAATTAGCTGGACATATCCCACAGCCTAGTCAGCTAGAGCTCCATTAATCATTGCCATATACCTCACAACACTGTTTGTACTTTCACTGACTCTTTTCTATAAGACATGAGGGTAAAAGCAAAAGAATGAAGGAAATACCTTTAAGCCCCCTGGCAATGTGTCTTCATACTCAGTTTGGGAAGGGCTTGCACAGGATATGACACTGAAAACCAGCAACACCAAGCTTTGAAAGTCCACTTCAAATGGACTTCAGATGCTCACTTCATCTTTTAAACAGAGAACAAGAGACTCATTGTAAGACAGGATGAAGACAGATATGAAAAACAAAATGGGAAAAAATATCAGGCCCTGTTTGTGGGGAAACTGCCCTGCTTGTGAATATCTGTAAAGTAAAAGGACTGATCAATATTACAAATCATGTAACAAAGGACAACTGATTCCTCTTTTCACTACTGAGGATTTGTGTGCCTCTTTGTCAGGTGTGCCCATTAACCTACAAATATGTTCAGATTCTCTCATTTTTCTCATTCTTCTCCATGGAGTAACTGGTCATAGAAGCTTACAGAGCCAGAACAGGATTTCTCAGAGTGAAAAATATAATGATTTAGCACACCATTAATTCTGCTGGTTATGAATCTCAGCTTTGCTTTCTTGCCATAGGATAAAACCAACATGCAGTTTTGAGAGGCAAACAATTAAAAATGCATTATTTATTAGAAATTCAATAAAGGAGGCTGTAGGCTCTGGACCACTAAAAGGAATGTTGCAGCAAGATTTTGACAGAATATTTTACAAGTGTTTGGAGCTTTGGAGTAAAAAGCCTAAGGTCTGGGGAACAGATTTATTAGATGACTATAAAGATTTCACAACTCCTGTAAAGCCAAAGTCTATTTTAAACCAATGTGACATGTAAGAGCCCTTAGTGCCCTAATATCCCCTAATGCCAGGTCAGGCACAGGTCATGCTCAAAGCTAACTATTTTATTAGCTTTGGAAATCTCTGCTTTCCATTTTCTGTTGCCTACACACAGGACAGCAGGGTCAAAGCTGTGGGCTCTGTCTGCTTCAAAGCTGCATGCCTTGGTGTCAGAGACTTGAGCTGCCCTGGTAGGCTGATGAGTGATCACTGCCTGCAGACTGCTGCTCCCTGGAGCCTTCCCACAAGCTGTGCAACCTGGGATGGTGGCTTGGATGGGAAGTGGTCTAGGTCATCTGCAAGGAAGCCTGAACCTCCTTGGACTTAACCAAAACACTGCAAATCAGGTCTAGAAGAAAAGCATGCTGCAAGCCCCTTTCTCTGATGCTTATTTGGTACCAAGGCGCATTATCTCATCTCCAGTCTGCCCCACCACCACAAACTGAGCTAGTTGTCTGCTCACGTCAGAAGACACAAAGATACAGCTGATGTTTGGAACAAAATCACTCCAAGCAATGTGCACAAGTGCACTCATTAGGAACTTGGAATGCTTGGGGGCTTGGCTGTCCCCATTCTACATTCAGCCCAGGGCTGCATGCCGAGACCTGCAGCCCCCAAGGGAGGTGTTTGAGAGCAAAAAGATGTCAGCACCCTGCTGTGAGTGGCAGGTATGAGCTTGGTGGTGACTGTGCCCAGACACCCTAACCATGTGTGACCCCACTTACGTGGAACCAGAGAGTCTGCTTTTAATCCTGACACCAACACAGCTACCATTATTTTCAGGGAAGAAATCTCAAAAGTTTCACAACATCCCTGATGGAACATGGTTTTTACCTGCTTTTGCTTGGAAAAGACTCTGTCCCTTTAATTTTTGCGGTCTCTAAAGTGGGATGTCTGAGTCTTCTGCAAGTGAGACTGTAAGACATACAAAACTTTATTTTCTGCCTCCTTGCAAACCCCACTATAGTGCAGGCTTGTCACTGGCAATATTTTAGCTTTTAATGAGGTTGAGCTTATTACGCTCTGTGCTGAAGTGGTCCATAGATATAAATGTTACATCTGCACAGACAAATTTACCCATTCATTCAGGGAGGAAAAGAATATTAAATATATATGTGAATAGATCTGCAATGAGGCTAACATTGCTTTCCAGAAATATATAGGTGCTAAGAAATATAAAATTTATATAAAGGAATAGAACTAAAAAATTTCATGTGTTCATAATTTTTAATTCTCCAGAGCTCTTCAAGCTTCTCTGAAATGTACTGTGATACTTTTTAAAGGTTTTGAGATCTTATTTTTGAACCTAGCAACAGCAAAGAAAGTACTATTGTGCGTGTAAAGTTCATAGTGTTCTTCACATGTCAATTCTACATCTCGGAGCAAAACATGAAACAGAAAACATAGAACTGGAAACATAGAAAATTTTAATTTTCAAATAATGAAGTCATGACTAATATAAAGAATATACTTGCAACTATCATACATTAGGATGAAATGGATACAGTATGTTTGGGTTTGTTGGTCCATTTGAATGGGTTTTGGTGGTTTGTTGTTATTTTTTTGTTTGCTTGCCTGTCTGCTTGGCAAAGGATTATATGTTCCATATGAACACTGGCTCCAGTAGTGATTGGGCTAACACCTGTGTGATTATGCAAACCTGGTGTATCCACATGCATTTGACTATATTGCAACAAGAGAAAGAGAAATCCATGAAGAGCAATAGGCTTGCAGTTGTCTTTGAGGTCCACAGCTCAGCTATTTCAGAAGGTGTTAAGAACTTTTTCTTTATTATTTGAATATGAATACACATTGTTTGGTGCTAACTACATTTGTGAATTCAAAACTCTTCTGAATCACAAACTATGTATAAAAATAGGTAGCATGTTTCTAACCTGGAAAATCTGTTTAAAGACTATTTCTGCACTCTGCATGTATGCGTGCATGTATAGCAGTGAAGTTTTTGCATGTAAAATGTACTTTGAAATATCATCTATTTATCATATTGCATTGATTAAATCCCTTTAGCATTACAGAAAAGACCTTGTTCTGTTAGATGAATATTTTGTAAAGTCCCTTATCATTTGGGGGATTCTGACATTCTAAATACATAATTTTTTTTTTGTCTTCTCTGTGGGAATCAGGAGAGACTAATTTAAAAAAACCAGTGGGAGCATCAATAAGGAACTATCCCTGCCCTGAAAAAGAGGTGTTTTCTCCCTGAATTCTACCAAATCACTTTATCTCTCCAAGAAGTGATCGATTCTGTAAATTAAATACTCTGCAGGGTATCAGCAAGCTTGTTCTATATCATCTTTTCTGCTTCTGTTTCAAGAGTGTTTTTTCCTCCTCCTAATTCTACATGATTGTGTGGGAAAGCTCAGGCGTGGGTAGTAATGTCACAGCAACAAACACAAAGAGCTTTGCAGCAATGGAAAATTATCAATAACAGAAATAGCTGGTGGTGTTCTGTTTTATTAAGCAACTTTAGGGGGAAAATAAAAAGTGAGCATCCAGCACAAACAGCAGGATGTATAAGCTTCAGAATGGGAGGTTTAGTAATGAGAGTAATTTATATATCAGCACTGATAATGTATTTATTTTCTCAGCATCTCTCTTTACAATGGGACTGCTTCTCAGAGGAAAAGCCAGTTTCTTGGACACTACGGACTTCAGATGAAAGCAAGCTTTGCTTCAAATCCTCCATGCTTCCAGACTTCTCATTGAAAATAATGAAAGGACAATCATTATTTTTCACTTATTCACTGAGCTCCATCCTTTAAAAGCACTTTGACAAACATCCCAACGTCACGGTGTTTGAGGTTAGGAAGTCATAACTGGTGAATTCTCTCAGCAAGTCTCCCTGGGACAGAGGAATTTCTCTTCTCTCTCCTGTCCTGGTTAACTACTGCTTGGAAAAAGCCCATGGTTTGCCCATGGATTCTGTTCCACCTGGCACTTGACATTTGTCAGAATTTCAACAGGAGGTGTGACCCCTAGAGAAGAGTGTTAACTGACTTTATATGCCAGGAAGATGTTTTCTCTCTCTGCCTCAATCCCCTTCTGTAACAATAACAAATAACATTTATCTTCTCCTTTCTTTTGTGTTTCTGTAAAGCTGAAGTCAATAAACTTCTCAGGACCAGGCTGTCTCTTCCTAGGCATGTGTTCAGTTCCTTATACCACAAACACGGTCCCCTCGAGACTTCCAACAATGCAAACACACATTATCTGGCTATTTACAAGCAGGCTGGACAACCTAAGATATTCATTCAATTCTGTGGGTTTTAACAGACCATAATCCCAGGAGACTGGTGAGGAATAAGTTATTGCTATCCTTAAATGTTTCCTAAGTAAACAGAAGTTTACAGCTATTTTCTCTTTCAAATGGGTCATCTGTAATATCTGTAGAGACATACACTTCTGACCAGTTATGAAAACTCTTTTACAGAGGATTTATTGGACACCTTGGAAAAACATTTCCTGAATGTTAATTTCCATATCAAAGTGAATCAAAAAGTAAATTAATAAACACAAAAATTTACTGTAAAAAACCTGTGATAAGTACCATTGTTTCTCTAGGGTAGTTGACAGCAGTTTCTCTCTTCAAACTGACACTAAGTACCCAAGGTATGATCATGGGTTTTGAATCTGGCCCTGCAAGAAAAGCAGTTACAAGATGAAAGCAGACCAATATTTGCAGCTATAATAATAAAAAAAAAATTTAAAAAATACAGTAGAAAAGGGCTTTTTTTCCTGACACTTGCAACTGATAAGAGAGACAGCAGACACTGCCCTAACCACAACAACAAACGACAACAACAACAACAACAATAACAAAGTCAGGAAGGCAAGGCAAGGCAAGGGAAAAAGAAATAAAGACAAGGTACTTTTCTCTCTCTGAAAGCACATTGGCTGCTATGGTTTCTCCGGTGAGTTGGAAACACATGGAATCAATATATATTTTAATAAGACACCGTTTTCACTCCAAAACAAGGCAGAGTGAGGTAGAGAAGAGCTGCATTTCCCTTGTGGGCCCATTGGCACACACACACTTTTCAGTGTTGATAGCAGGAAACACCATTGTACTGTTCAGAGGTAGAAAGCAGACCTCAGAGTCTGACTTGAAAAGTGCTGTGTTCTTGCAGAATTTTCACTGTCTGTTAAACAGGTTTTAATTAAACAAATTGTCAGAAATATATTGATGGTAAATAGCCTAAATGAAATTCTCCTAGAATCAGCAACTTTTTCCAGCTATGAAGGAATTTTTTCAGCCCAACTACATCTTTGGTGGATGGAAATGGATCTTAAAATCAAATAAAGCCCATGAACAATTTAAAAGCAGGTTTTACAGTGACCCCTGCCTGGTCTGTTTTCAATAGATGTACCTCATTAAAGGCCCAAATGACAGGCTTGCATAGTAAAGTCAATACCTTCAGAGTTGCCCTCCTTAAAATCTTTCTAAGGCTTTAAGCTACCACCATTAGCAAAGTGTCTGAGATTCTTCCCTAAGAAATCAATGGCAAAATGACCAACAGAATCCTATATCTTACCATATTTTCTGGTGTCTTAGTCTGAAAATGTGTTTAATCTGTCTGCTGTTGATGTGCACTTTTATCACAGGTAGAAGAGCAGTTTTCTTCGTTAATGCTAATCATATCACTGACATATTACTCTTGTCAGTAATGACAACAGTATGAAACTGACAAACATATCAGTTTCAAATGAAACATGTACATACACACCTAGGTAATATGCTCAGGTCTCAATGGTACCAATATGTCAAATAAATTACTCAGAGATGCCTGCTGTCCTGAAATAGGAAAAATGTCCTCAAAGTATCAAAGCAAACAATGAAAGATAAATAAAAAACATCACCCACTCTTGCAAAAAGCCAGAGCTCACCTCACAAAAAGCCTGCTCACTTCCTGAAACACAAACTGGGATCAAAATAAATAAATAAAATAAATAAAGACTTTCCAAAAAAAAAAAATAAAATTAAATCCCATGAGAATTGACATGTATATATTGACATATGTGTGGCATTGACATATCCAGGAGGTTGATATGCACACAGTGAACATGGAAAAGATTTCAGAATCTGTCCATGTAATGGTTTCTTTGGAGAATTTTTTCTAGTTTTAAAAGATTAAGTAAATAACTTTCTTTCAAACTTTCACACACAATTCTCAATTCTGACACTTTTAACCATTGAGCATAAATTCCAGCTAATATCTTCTCTGTCCTTTTTTTTAAGGAAAGTCCTTACTTAATGGACGGTATTGACTCTGACATAACCTCTGACCTAACTCTGAGCTCCAACTGTTTTCTTCAATAACTTGCTTATGCCTAGAGAGGCTTGATCACATTTCCTCCTGAATGTCAGGGTCTAGGCTTGGCAGAAGCCATAGTTTCAATAAAATCTATTGCAGTCTAAGTGTTTTAAATCCACACACTACACCTTTTACCTCAGAACAGTGCAAAGCACTCTTCCAAGTGGCGCTGTCAATAGTGCTGCTACTATGTTTCTGAAATGCCCAGGGTTGAAAGGATACAATGAAAACACAGGTCAAGCTGCAAAACCTGCGGTGTCTTCCTTTCAACCAGAACGCATTTTTTTCAAGACTGAACAATAGTACTCTGTTCGGTGTTCATGAAGTAGATTTTTATTTTCCTGGTACAGAGGGCAGGAAAAACATCATGGAAGGGTTGGCAGAGTCTTCAGAAGTGAACAATGCCTTTCTAAGCTGAGCTCAGAAATACCAAATATGCATGACCAGAACCCCCTATCCCTCAATTTTTTCTTTTTTGCAACAAATATGATCACCACTGACCTGAGTAATTCCAGTCTCAGCTGGTATCCTTCAAGACAGCTGTCAAGTATCTCTGATATCCACTGAAGTCCTGGTCCCTCCCTGCAGCTGTGCAAGTGACAGTTCAGACTTCCCAGCGCTGAGGTTACAACTGCCTAAATACTGATAAGACTCAGGAGTAAAGAGTAGCTGCTGCCAGTAATCCTGGGGGAAGTTTAAACACACAAAGAGCCTTCAAAACAGAGAAACACACAGAATGAATCTCTAGGTATTAGGTCCCTGCATGGAAACACCTAGCCAGTGTGCTGCACTGCTGCAATTTCAGCATGAGTTTCAATTGCACAACTAAATAATGTTTGTTTTTCATGACACACATCGGTGTTGGAGTTTTTTTCTTTCATCAATTCAAGTCTCATTCAAGAACACTTAATTAGAAATCTAAAAAATTTTAATGTTCTGGAAAGCAAAGTATCTGCTTTTTGACTTCTAAAATGAGCTCCTGCTGCAAATATACAAAGTCTCTATTGTATTTATAAATTCTGATTTTCTTACCTGGTGTACATACAGCTGCACTAATTTCCAGAGTCAGAATAAATATATTCACCTTGCTTACAGAGCTCTCTGCAATTATCATGTTCTCCAGCACTGTGTAGAAGACAGACTTTTAAATTAATAATTAACAATATCCTGTTTCTTCATTTACCCAGTCCATGAGGAAGCTGTAACCTCTTCAAGAGGGCCAAAACTCCTTGGTATGTTCTTGTATTCCTGCAGTAAAGGTAAAAACTTCATCTGAGTGAAGTTCTTCAGTAATATGTGACTGGAATATTTCCTCAAGGTATTCATCATAAGGATGCTGGTAATACTATCAGTACGTTTCTTATGCTTTAGAAAAATGCTGACAGAATGTTTGAGATGTCCTCAAATACAATTATTTGTAAAGACATCGCTCAACCCAAAGAAAATTTAGTTTGCAATCAAAGCAAATGAAAGAATCTGCTAGAAAAGAAAGTACTTGAAAAAAAGTAATTTCCCTGAGTGAATGAGGGAAATTAAGATGGCACATTGCAAGTCCATATAAAATGTATGAAAAATAGGAAATTCGTAGGAAATGGAAGTTGGGCTTGAGCCCACTGAGGTTAAGAGTGAGGAGAGCACCAAGTTTCACCCCTCTTCCCCCTGTCTCTTGGATATTCCCCAAGTCTGCAGGGGATATGCTGCAGTGCAATGATGAATCTAAGACAAAGGAGGAAGAGGGTTATGCTAGGTCATCAAAGTTAATAACATACAGGGTTTCCTTCTGACAAATCTCCAACCACTTCAAAAATCACTATACAAAACTGCAAACTGGCAATGGGATGTTGTTGCTGGGATTGTCCAGGCACCAGCAGAATATCAGACATGAGGGTGGTATAGAAGCCCAGAAGATAAGGGGCTGATGTGTATGTCTCAAGCACCAGTAGCCAGATAGCTGTGGAGCCAACCAAGGATTGTTGGCAATAACAGCCAAAGACTGTTGGTAACAACAAGCTGCGAGAAAGAACAGGATGTGGGAGAAGTGGACCATACAGACGTAGCACAGCACTTTCCTGGGGACAAACCCCATGTGCACGCTGGTCAGCTCATCAGCTGGGTCTGCGCAGGAGCCAGGACTGTTCTTGTCTTTTTCTCTCTTTCTCATTTTTCTCTATCCATTTATTTAGTTCCTCTACCTCTCTGCCTCTCTTACCTTTTACCCTACCCTTTTATCTAAAACCCACTGCTGCGTGATTATATTAGGATCAGGGGCCAAAATGCCAATTTCCATGCCAAGTGTATTATTTACTAATAAAACTTTGCAGGCTTTTGCAGATACTCTGATTTTTGCTGTTAATTTCAGTCATGAGCATCTATGAATCTTGGGTGCTCTCTTCCCCCCAAGGGTGGGACACCACAGGTGTGCATACAGCTTGTTATCTCATCTACATAAAAATGACCAGTCAGGATTATTTCTTCCTCTGTTTTCATTTCAGTTGTTTAGCATCTAATCCTTATTACAGGATTATTTTTCTAATCCTCAGTAAATCACATATGGAAAAACAACAGCATGCTCTCCAACTGACAGCAACTTGACAAATTTTGAAATCCCCTTGACATGTTTGTTTACTAACTTCCTTCTTCAAATTACATTTCTCTTTTCCATTTATATTTTTTTCTATATCTGTGTTTTTATATGCAGATGCATCTGAACACACATGCTTCAGCACACACCCATATATTTAGACATCCACTCCAGGGGCCTATGTTATCCATTGCTAATGTAAATTGACTGTTAAAAAAAAAACTGAAGTGAACCACAATTTCAATTTCATGAGAAATAAAATAAACAAATAAATACATACATACATACATACAAATAAATAAATAAATAAATAAATAAATACAATTATCTGACAGATTTTTTCTGCTGATGGAAAGTATATGGCACCTCCTGAAGGATGAATTATTGCATGGGCATGACTATCAGAAAACTGGATTTGGCTTCTTAAGAAAGGAAGCCCGTTGCACTGTACTCCTAAGTTCCAAAAATATAAGGCAACTCTTATGCTTATTTGTCAGCATTATGGTCCCAGGCAAGTACAATTGAAACAGGCTTTCTGGATGATGCAAAAAATTCAGGTATCTGGAAACCAGGCCAATCTAAGCAAAGCAAAATACACCCTGAAATATTTAGCAACAGAGACACAGTAATACTCTGAAATGCCCTTCTCTCCTGTCTTCTCCCCGAAGGAAATACAAGAATTAACATAGCTTTTGGGTCTTGAGGTTTTTCCACATTTTTCTAGTGAGGTGGATGTGGGCTAGTCAATGTATTAATAGATCCAAAATAATTCAGATTTGAAGAAACACATTATATTTAGCTCTCCAACTGAAAACCACACTTCTTATCACCAGTAAAATGACCTTGAAAATATGTCCTTGTTTGTTAAGAAAACATACAATGAATAGCATTTTCATGTGCATATTTGTACTTTGGAGTCCTTCAAAAAGGACTGTAGATTTCATATGTTGTAAGTAGCCTTTGCTATCATTTGAATGGCATTAGCTAATCTGTGGTGACATGAGGAGGCTTGCTGCCTCTCACATTTCATCACAAGACCTTTTCACAATTAAAGGATATAGATGATGTGAAAGCATCGTCTGTGTACTCACAGAAAACAAAAAAGCAGTACATCAGCAGAACAAAGTGCACTGTCTCTTATGGCAGAGTAATGGAGTTATTGAAAACCATCAAACCCAGATGAGCACATAGTGCAGCCTGGATTTCCAAAGTAATGTGTGGACAAAACAAGTAAGTTGTGCTTGATGAAGTGTCTCAGTTTCCAACATCTGCTGCAACGAACTTGCTGCATGTGGGGCTTGTGGCATCCCTGAGCTACCAGCTGCACTAATTGCCTACTTACTGTTGGCAGCATAATGTCTGCCTTTACAATTCAACACAAAGCTGTTATTAACAGATTTAATTTTAGCCCCTTGCAAATGTGTACCTTACTTTCACACCTTGCTCTGCCAGAAACCATGTATTCAGAGCAGGGGTGTAGACTAAAAGTCACACACATTCAAGGGTAAAAGTAATGCAAAAAAAATAATAATCCCACCACTTTTTTCTTCTTTTTCAAAATTTGAATCTTTCAATGGTTTCAAGAAACTTGATTATTTTCCTGCTATATTTGAAGTGGTTTATTTGTACAACAGTAAAGGAATGAGCAAATTAACAGGCTTTATCTTACCACTACCATTGTAGTGGTAAACAATTATATTTGCATGTTGCTCTCTTGCTAGGACACTTTATAATTTAAAAAGCCAAAGAAGAATAAATAAAAAACCATTAAAAATAAAATTGTATCCTGAGGTCTTTTAATTTCCTCACAATTTATGGGACTAGACTAAGAAAATCCACAAGATCACCCAGCACTTCATTCAGCACATTTCTCTTTGTGAAAGGTGCTGGGAAGTGAGGCACACAAAGAGTCTACACTTGAGGTTTGGAAAGTCTTAACCCTCGTGACAAGCCCACAGAAGTCTCAGTGCACAATCCCTGTGCACAGCACTGCAGCAACAGTCTGGTAACACAAGCCAGACTTGCACATCAGCTCTGTGTTAGCATGGTTTTGCCCACCAGTATCTCCTATTTATCTTGTAATTTTCCAGCAAGCTACAGATGTATGTACAAAATATTTAAACGCATGAAAAAGCAAGCAAGCAGACAAATAAAACTTTCTTCAATATAAATGGTCTCCATGGTCTAACTCTTGTATGTTTGCTTGTATTTAGCCTAATTTTGACAACTAAAAGAGTCTTAGACATTGCCTGCAGTCCAAGGAAACGTGTCATCCTTTGGAAGCAACTTGAGAAAAATTCTTTAAAAATTAAAAGGTAGCAATATAGAAAAATATAGGATACCTCAACTTAATATTTTATATTTCATTTTATTTTGTATAGAACCCTCATATTACTGTTGCTAGGAGAAGAGAAGACAAAAAGCTTAGCAGATCAAGGGATGCACAGTCTGGACAAAGAATCTGCATTAGTCTTTCCCAACGCACTGATAGGCACAGCCAGGCTAACAGGAGAATGAGGCCATATAGTTATGGCGAGTCTGCTCACCAAAACTTGCATGCAAAGACTATTATAATTTTTTTTTTAATTTAGTGGTTTTGTCATCTCTAATAGCCAGTGTTTCTGGGAAGCTGACAGATAGCTATGACAGATATATATGTTATAAGCCACATAACGTTGATCCACCAAGCCTTTATTATTTTAGCTGGATTTGCTAAATCCTTCTAATGAGTACATGTTTTCTCCTTAAGCAGGAATATGTGAATAACCTATATTTAATGAAGAGTCTGAACACATCATTTTGAAATTCCATGCAGAGTCCCATTGATACATCTGTAAAAGACATAGGCAGAGCAAAATATCAAGATGTGGAAGTGTGGGCAGTAAATGTGAAAAAGTTTTCATGAATTCTTAATAAATTAGTGAGGCAAAATATCTGGGAAGTGTTATATTCCAGAAATTCCAAGAATCAGTTTCTGAATATGTTCATCAATATCTTCTTACATTTCTTACACATACCTTCAGTCATTTGCAAAAATGCATACCTTCAGAATCAGTATTCCAGCTGAGTGATTTCACAGAGAAATAAACATGGAATTTAACTTCACAAATGGATTTAGAAAACGTAATTTTTTTAGTTCAAAAAAATAGTTCTCAGAGTAGCAACTGAAATCATGCCAATGTTCTGATTAGGCAGCAGGAAAAAAAGTAGCTATGGCCATTAACCAATTATATGTTTGGTTAAATTTTGGTAAAAAATTGGTTGAATACATAAGCATATGAAGAACTGAGACAGAATAATTTTTTTCTACTTCATGAGCCTTTCTCTTCTGTAAGGTTAGGTTAAGGGAAATTATATTGTCCTGCTCTGCTCTGCACTGGGGCAGCCTCACCTCCAGTGCTGGGGTCAGTTTTGGGTGCCACAATATAACAAAGACATTAAGCTGTTCGAGACCATCCAAAGGAGGGCAACAAAGATGGTGAAGGGCCTTGAGGTGATGCCGTATAAGATCACTTGGTCTGTTCAGCCTGCAGGAGTCTGAAAGGAGACTTCATTGCAGTTACAACTTCCTTGTGAGGGCAAGAGGAGGGGCAGACATTGATGTCTTCACTCTCATGACCAGTGACAGGACCTGAGGGAATGGCCTGAAGTTGTGTCAGGAAAGGTTTACACTGAATATCACAAAAAGGATTTCATCCAGAGGGTGGTTGGGCACTGGAACAGACTCCCCAGGGAAGTGGTCACAGCACCAAGCCTGACAGAGTTTGAGAAGTTTTTGGACAATACCCTCAGGCACACAGCATGACTCTTGTAGATGGTGCTGTGCAGGGCCAGAAGTCTGGCTCAAGGATCCTTGTGGGTCTCTTCCAACTGAGCTTAATCTCTGATTCTACATGATGCTTAAAAGATTTCCTCATCATTCTGTACTAACACTGATTCCTGGTCCAACAAAGTCCATCTGCACAGAAGGAAGGTTCACACAGACCCTCCATTCAGGCAGACACTGCTTTAAAACAGGAGAAACAGGAAAATGAGTTCCAGAAAGCCTGTAAAAATGGTTATGATCAGTGCTGACAAGAGGAGAGGCAAGATTATAATGAAAAAGTAAGCAGTGTCTGCTCACCATGTAAAGCATTAAGACAGCCTAACTTCCAGACCTCATTCCTACCCCTATATCATCTAAGAAAATGAACCATGTAGTCAATAAATCTAAGTTATCAAAGAGAGCAAAAAAGAGAGACTTGGCTTAGATTGGCAGAAAGGACAAGCATAAATCAGATCTTATAGACCAAAATTTAGTGGCAAAGGGAAAAATGGTTTTAACGAAATCTAAGGTGTATTTTAAAATATGACTGAAATGTAAGCTCTACTATGAAGAACTTATATTTAAGTGTAAGTGTAGACAATGAAACACCTAAATGGAAGGTTTCCATTGAACTCAATGGAGGTTATGTGAAATCACATATAAAAAAATAAAACAGCAACCACATAAATTAAAAAAAAAATCCCACACCTGAATAGCAAATAGAGTTCTTTTTCTTTCTTCCAAATATCGTAAATTCTTCCTCTGTGTTTATGTAGCTGAGTTATGAATCTCTTTTGAATTCTACTAAATCACTGAGGAAAGATAAAATTTAAATTTTGTGGACTATTCCACAATGCAAAAGGAAGAAAGGAAAAAGTGTCAAGTGAAGGTATATCAGTGCAAGAAAAGAAAGAACATACAGAAACAGTGGGGGGAAAAAAGGAAGGCATAGAAGGTTCTAGTGAAAATAAGCCTAATATGTCAAAACTTCAACTCTTAACGTCTTCTGTATAGGTTAGCATATTTTTCAAATAGGATTCTTTTTTTAATGAACACATTTAGATTCCAAAGAGAATCTTGAGAAGATTAGAATCAAGGGAAGGAATGAAGAATTTACAAATTTAAGTTTAAAAATCTAAATGAGAGGGGCAGTGGAAATCTAGGTTTTGAAACTGAATATCAAGAAATTACAAGGGAATGCCAGAGGCCATTTTTATTATTACTGTTATTTAGTAGTTCCAAAAAGAGCTGAAAAGATAGGCAAGCAATTTCTGAAACATTAAAAGCTATCCTTAAAGGCTTGAATTTTATTCTATGCAGGTCAGAAAATGAAAATGGACCTTAATAGGTGGAATTCTATTTCAAGAGGAAAAATATTGCCAACCACATTTAGTATAGTTTTGTAGAAAAAGTTCAAATCTGTATCAAAATTGCTGTTCAGAAGCGACTTGTGGGTGGATCAGTGGGTGCTCAGCACTACTTCAAACGAGTCTCTTCGTATAAGAGTGCACCTCTAGGCCTAGGAGATCAACGACATAGTCAAAAGGAACAAATCTACATAATAACACACTAAACATACATAATTATAAGACATAACTATGAACATTTCTGTCTGTGTACCCTTACAGGAGGTTCTAAGCAAAAGCTGCAGGTTTGTTGGGGTTGGATTTTTACCATTTGCCTGGACCAGCTATCATTAGAAGCAAAGCCAAAGAATAATACTTTCATGCAAATGAGGGACTTAAATTATCACAGGCCTGCCATAAAGAGAGAGAGAAAAAAATATTTAAATGTCTCTTAGACCTTGAGGAAAGCTATTATAAATCAGTCATTTGCCTGCTACTGAATCAGATTTTGTCCATATAAGAGATTTGACATTCTGGAAATTAAGTACTTTAGGATTAATGAGTCTTTAATTTTAGATATTTTAGCATTCATACAATGTAGATGTTATTTATAATATTAATAAAGTTTATGAGTTTTCAGAACTTTTTTGCTTTTATAAGCTATCTTATGGCAAACAATCCTTTGACAGCCATTTGGCTACTAAGAACACTATCATAAGACTGAGTTTCTATATTCCAGAATTTTTTTACACTGCTTCTTCTCTTTTCATCTCAGGCATGTTCATTACTTAAAATATTTTGTTATCATAACTGCTTTGGTCTAAAGAGTAGTATGAAATTATGTGCCTTCCCTTATTTATTTGCAGTTCAACACAGTAGTAACATCAAAAAGATTTACATACTGATTTTTTTATTTCTCACAAATATAGCTTATTTTCTTTGAAAAGCTATAGCAGCATAAAAGGATTATTAAGCATGCAGAGAGGATGGTATTTGACACCTCTCAGATGTTACAGTCAAGAAGGTTGTAATAGGATGACTCTTCATTACTCTCATTTTGTCTGATTAATATGCTAAAGTCATTTTTGCTGTGCAGTGTAGCAGTTTGACACAGAGGAAAATTAACTCAAGCTATATTTATTATGGTTGCAGGCATAGTTTAGTGAAGTTTGCCATTACCAGCCAGTGTAAGTGACTTCCCTGGGACCTGTGATGCACTAAGAGTGAAATTCACTACTCTGAGAAGACTAACACAGGACCTGTACTCCATTCGGTGCTCAACATAGCACTTGCAGACACTTTAGCTTGGGTCAGTGATGTGAACAAGATTAAATTTTATCCCTTTGTGTGGAAAACTGTGGATCACAAGCCTAATCATCTCAGTAATGAGAAAGCATACTTCCTGTGCTTGTGACAACAAAAAGACAGAGCAGTTTCAGGAACACGTGAGAGGGGGAGAAAGACAGTCTCAGATTAGGCCACATTTTGGGTGAAGAGCTATTTTATAAAAATAATAAGAATGCCCTAAACCTTTCAGCATGTGAGCATGTAAGCAGAGCAAATTACAAGCTACCTGCATCGTGACTTGTGGAAGACCATAAGATATGCTGAATATACATCTTCACTATTGCTAGCAGTATCTAGAGGAAACAGAGAAGACTACTGTATTTAACTACTGTATTTAACTGTCTAGGACTATTGTTCTTGTTCTTACTACTACTACTGATTAATCATGACATTTTGCAGTACCTGTTATGGGTAAGAATGGAGTGAACAGAATTTTCTTCATTTGCATACTGAGTCCATACCTCCAGCGCTTATTATGGTGCATATTTGGTGTCTAGACATTTTCCTGTATGGGGATAACTTATTGTGTAATCTGGTATAAATTCAGAGGATCTTCTGGCAGTTGAAACTTAATTGACTCCCTGAGAAAAAAGACGAACATGAATGAACAATCTTCATGTAAATCAAAGCAGAATCATTCTCAGATGCCTCATTTGCATCCTCTGAGTCCAAACAAATAAAGACAACTTCGGTACAATAAGGTCTATAAATTAGATAAAAGCTGAGTGGGTGTATTCTTGACACAAAGTTTCATTTTCCTTGAAAATGGCGAGGTTCCCTGAAAACAGAAAGGCCAAGTTCCCCATCACAATCTCAGAGAAAAAGTATGCAGGTGCAGATCACCAGCTTAGTCATCAGACCCTATGACTAAGCTGGGTCTGAAAGACCCATGGTGGTACACAAGGAAAATGTCAGGTATCTTGAAAGATTATACCTCATTTCCTTACTTTTCCTTTTGTTGCTTTTTTTCCCTTAGTTCCGCAGTCAAAAACTCAAAAACACAGGATTTTACTGAAGTGTGTATTATTTACTCTAGCATTTTCTCCTGCAAAAAGGATGAATCAATGGGAATGAATTGTTTCTCCAGAAGTAGTGACGCAAATGAGGTACAGTGGACAGATGGGTGAGGTGTTTGTGCGAAAATATATCCTGATATTTAGTGCTAACCCCCTCTCTAAAAGTTTAAAATAGTATTTTTCTATGTAAGGGCAGAGCAGCAGGCAGATTGAGCTGACTAAACTTGCTCCAGAGTTTCAGACCATTGCAAAGAAACTTAAAACAGATGAATACTTGCCCAGTAAATTCTTCTTTTTCTGCATTTGTGAAGGGGTTTGTGGGTAAAAAAATAAGGTGGAGAAGGATATATAGAAATAAAAAAATCACAGGGGGAAAAAATAAAGATATATAAGGTGCCAAGATCATACCAGGGTGTCAAAATCTCTTGCATGAAGGACAGGGCTGTATTACTTTACTGATTTGGAAGAAGACAGTAATCACAGAATCACAGATTAAGCTGAGTTGAAAGAGACCCACAAGGATCATTGAGCCAAACTCCTGGCCCTGCACAGGACCATCCTTAAGAATCACACCATGTGCCTGAAAGTGTTGTCCAAGTGCTTCTCGAATTCTGCCAGGGTTGATGCCCTGACAGCTTCCCTGGGGAGTCTGTTCCAGTGCCCAACCACCCTCTGGATGAAGAATCTTCTCCTGATATCCAACCTAAACCTTTCCTGACACAACTTCAGGCCATTCCCTTGTGTCCTGTCACTGGGTCGCCATAGTGAAGAGATCAGTGTCTGCCCCTCTTCTGCCCCCCAGGGAAGTTGAAGATTGCAGTGAGGTCTCCCTTCAGACTTCTCCAGGCTGAACAGATCAAGTGACCTCAGCTGCTCCTCTCCCAGCTTCACCTCAATGCCCTCCACCACCTTTGCTGTCCTTCTTTGGACAGCTTCATGCCTTTCTAATATTGTGGTGACCAAAACTGCACACAATATTTTTAATACACATCTGCTTTTCTGTTCAAGTCCAGCAATATTGGCTAGCACTGTCATTTTGATGAGGGAAAAAAAAAAAAAACCAACCAAGCAGTCTGTTTAACTTACCTTTTCAGCTAGATATGACATTTCTGAAAAGAAAGCCCTCTCCAGACTGTCAGTTCCCAAGAAAAAGTATTGCTAGAAAAATATTTGAGTGCAAAATCCCTTGAAACCCAAGGAATGCTGCAATAAATTTAGTTGAAGGACACAAATGATAGGAAAGGATTCACTGTATATTACAGAAATGAAGCCTCTTATGAAAAGTGTGACATTTCACATTGAAAAACAATACACCCGTAGTAATAAACTATGAGAGAACAGTGCTGTTAAGGGCCTGCATAAACCTGGTGGAGGCAAAAATTTCAGTTGATATTGATAGAAGAGTCTGGTACTGACTAAAGCAGATGAGGGATCACATAAGCCAAATGAGAATCAGAAAGTAAAATGAGAAAAATGGGCTAAGATTAAGTCACAGCCAGACAAATTTGGAATAGCATGATGCCTCTAGCAAGTCTGGAGTACAACCTTGTTTACACACAATGGAGAAAGTATAAACACCCACAAGGATATTTCAAAATAGCAGCTAAATACTACTTCTAAATGGTTCCCCATATAAAGTCAGGATGTGGCATAGACACAGAAAGAGAAAAAAATATGAGTCTAATAAAAACATCGTGTCCAGACCTGTGGAATTTAAACTGGAAATGAGATGCAGGTATGAATAAATCAAGCCTGACTTTAGTGATATCTGTGGTGCAGCTGGTTGTCAGTCTGTGGCTGTGCTGCACTCAGCACACCTGAGTTAATTTGGGTGTGGTGCAGGAGCTCACCGGGACATGACCAGCAGAGGTGGGACAGTGATCTGGCTGAAGACAGTGGACACAGAGTGACTGTCTGGACTGCTGGACATCTTCACAATTCACAACCTGACCAGATGGTGCAGAAGCCCTCCTGACAGAAATTTTAGATGATTCTGAAGACTCCTTCTGAGTGTCTCACTCAGCCTGGAGAATAGAGACTACCCTCCATGGTCCCTGCTGCAAATCTGGTCAGTTTGAACAGCAATCAAATATTTGTCTGAAGTATTTTGAAACTGGCTGCTGACAGAGAAATTATCGCATTTCTTATGTACACAGGCAGTTAAAATTATTTTTGCTTCCAGTTCAGACTGACTATCTTGAGGGTTACAAATGAAGAAGAAACATGCTTGTGTTTAATAACAATCAGCTGGAGAATAAGAAATGATCCAAGAAATGTTTTGGGAAGTATCTCCTGCTCCAGCTGAGAACAACACTGAAGGGGGCCTTATGGCAGAGGCTCCTATTGCCATCCATGCAGCTGTTGGTCACCTTGTTTGGGAAATTTCATTTCTCATATGAGCATTATGCTGTGTCCAAATCCCAATAAAGTTTTAAGTATAAAAATAACAGTCCAGAGTCTGTGTAACAAGACAATTCAGTGCTTTGGACTGTAGATTTCAGAGTATAATGGGATACATTTCTAACACATTAGCCATCTTGGTTTGGATTGGTAACTGGTGATACTTGAAAGGAGGTTATTTTATAGCAATGGGCATTTTTCACTTGTGAAAAGAAAGCCTCTTCAATACCACAAATTGCCAACAAAGAATACAGTAAGTGCTGTAGAGTATGTATAGTCCTCTGGCATACACAAGTAGAAAAACCTTAAGAACACATTGAGGTCAGCCTATCTGCCAGCAGGAATCTAAAGTGGGGAATTCATAGCATTACTATATAATAGCAAAAAATATTATAATAATGCTTTTAGACAGGCATGCTGGAGCAAGGTATAAACAACAAAAATAACTGAGTTGCATCACAGACACATAAAACTTCACTATAAATGCATGATAAATTCAAGGTGACACAGCTGGAAGATAAATACAAAGCTGGTGAAGTTCTATTTGGAGTAAGTGTACAGTAGAATTCTTTGCCCTTTTACATAGCTGAACAGGCAAATGGAGAGACAATATATCTCTTTCTTGCATAATTGATAGATCTACCAGTAAAATACACAAATACTGTCAACAAACAATACAGCATGTAAAGAGGAGAGAGAAACAGGAAAAAGCGAGAAGCAGTGGACATAAACCATCATGAGGGTCTTAGACAAGAAAAACTCTCTCACACAGCATATATGTACTACACAGTCTAGTTCCTGGGAAAAAAGGTCCAAATAAATTTGGATGTCTCCTACACTTAGAACAGAGCACAGCGCAGCAAAGACATGATATAAGAGTGGGTGTCAAAACCAGGTTCTGGGATTCCAGTCTGTCACCGAGTTGCTATTTAAGCTCAGATGATTTCATTACACCTATATTTCTTTCTTCTCTTGCATTTTCTCAGTCCCATCTTCACAGAGTCACAGAATATGCTGAGCAGAAATAGACTCATAAGGATCACTGAGTCTAGCTCCTGGTCCTGCACAGCACCATCCCCAAGAATCAGACCATGTGCTTGATAGTATTGTCCATATTCTTTTTGAACTCTGTCAGGCTTGGTGCTGTGACCACTTCCCCGGGGAGCCTGTTCCAGGGCCCAACCACCCTCTGGGTGAAGAATCTTCTCCTGATATCCAACCTAAACCTCCCCTGACACAATTTCAGGCCATTCCCTCAGGTCCTGTCACTGGGTCACCAGAGTGAAGAGATCAGTATCTGCCCCTCCTCTTCCTGTCACAAAGAAGTTGTAACTGCAATGAGGTCTCCCTTCAGTCTCCTCTTCTCCAGGCTGAACAGACCAAGTGACCTTAGCCACTCCTCATATGGCTTCCCCTAAAGGCTCTTCACCATCTTCATTGCCCTCCTTTGGGCACTCTCTAACAGCTTTATATCTTCTACTGTGTCACCCAGAACTGCCCCCAGCACTGGAGGTGAGGCTGCCCCGGTGCAGAACAAAGCAGGACAATTCCCTCCCTTGCCTGGCTGGCAATGCTATGCCTGATGCCTTCAGGGCACTGAGGACCCTCCTGGCTGCCAGGGCACTGCTGACCCATGTTCAACTTGCCACAGACCAGGACCCCCAAGTTCCTTTCTGTGTCACTGTTCTCCGTCATCCCATTCCCCAGTCTGTACTCCAGGTTGCCCTATCCCAGGTGCAGAATCCTGCACTTTCCCTTATTAAACTTCATATGGTTGGTGGTTGCCCAGCCCTCTGATCTGTCCAGACCTCTTTACAGGCGCTCCTTTCCCTCCAGGGTGTCAGTATCTCCTCCTGGTTTTGTATCATCTGCAAATTTAGTATCCCTTCCAGTCCTGTTTCCAAGTAATTAATGAACATGTTGAAGAGCACAGGGCTGAGGACGGAGCCCTGTGGAACCCACCAGTGTGATGTCACCCAATTCACTGTGACCCTCTGTGCCCAACCCATGCTCCAGTTGCTCACCCATCACATGAGGTGTTTATCCAGCTGGTGGCTGGACATTTTGTCAACAGGGTCCTTGGAGAGACAGTATCAAAAACATTACTGAAATCTGAAAACATTACATCAGCTGGTTTCCCTTGATCAGCTAGTTGGTTTACCTTATCATAAAAGTAAATCAGGTTTCACAAGAATGACTTTCCTCTCATAAAGTCATGCTGGCCCAGTGACTGTGCTGTCCTTCAGGTGTTTTTCAATACCTTACAGAATAATCTTCTCCATAACTTTAACACTGAAGTGAGACTGGCAGGCCTATAGTTTCTGGACTCTTCCCTCTTGCCCCTCTTGAAAACCAGGACTACATTTAGAAGTTTCTAGTCAGCTGGGACCTCCCTGGATTCCCAAGACCACTCAAAATTTGTCAGGAAACATTTTGTGATGGCATCAGTCAGCTCTTTGAGGATGCTTGGATGAATCCCATCAGACCCCATAGATTTGCAAGGATCCAGCTGGAGCAGCAGATCCTGCACAGTTTCAGGGTCAGCTGGGAGCTGATCATTCTCACAGTCATGGTCCTCCAGCCCAGGGCACTGAGACCCCCTTGGTCCATCATCCATGTTAAGGACAAAGGCAAAGAATGCATGAAACACCTCTGCCTTGTCTCTGTCCCTGTTTGTGAGGTGACCAACCTTATCCTGTAAGTGGCTAGTGTTATTTCTACACTGCCTTTTGTCATTTATATATTTGAAAAAAAGTCATTTTATTGTCCACCACAGTTCTGGCCAGCTTCAACTGCAACTGAGCTTTGGCTGCACAAATTTTCTTCCTACAATGGCAAGCAGACTCTCTGTATTCTTCCTGTGTCACCACACCTTGCTCCCCCTGTGCATACACCTTTCTTTTTTTTTGCCTTATTTCCAAAAGAAGATTCCTGTTCAGCCAAGCTGGCCTCCTGCCTTGCCTGCTTGACTTCCAGTATGTGGAAAATGCTTCTCCTGTGCTCTTAGGAAGTGATGCTTAAAAAGTGACCAACACTGATGGACCCCAGCACCTCCCAACACATTTTCCCAAGGGTCCTTACTCACCAATTACCTGAGCAGCCTGAACTCTGCTCTCCTCATGTCCAGAGTGGAGGTTTTGCTGGCACTTTTCCTGCCATCAACAGAGATTTTAAACTCAATCAATTCATGGCCTCTGTTGCCAAGATGGCCACCAATCTCTACTTCTCTCACGAGATCCTCTCTGCTGACAAGCAGTAGATCAAGGGGGAAGCTTTCCAAGCCAGCTCCCTTAGGACCAACAGGCTCCATAAAGCTATCACCAAGGGTTTTTAGAATGTTGTGGCATGAGTCGTAGGAGCTGTGTGATGCTTCCAGTTAATTTCTGGCAAGTTGAAGTCCCCCATAAGAACAAAGGCAGTTGACATAGAAGTGTCCCTTAGATCCTCAAAGATTAATTCATAAGCATCATTTTCCTGGCTATAGGTCTATATTAGACTCCCATGATGACATCTGGATTATTTGTTTGCCCCTTGATTCTTATCCAGAGGCTATCAACTGTGCATTGCCACCTGTGAGCTCCATACATTCTAACCGTTCTATTACCTACAATGCGCCCCGCCCCAACCCCTGTGTCCGCCTCTTCTGCTCTGCCTATTCCTCCTGAGGAGTCTGTAAGTGTCCACCACAGCACCCCAGTCACAGGATTCATACCACCAGGTTTCTCCTATGCCAGTTATAGTCATATGCATAGTCTATATACATAGATGTGGGACTGGGCCAAAGCTTCAAGCTTGTAGCATTTGTTCCTCATGCTGTCTGCTTCAATGTAGAAACATCTCAGGTGTGGTGCGTTGTAGCCCACACCTTATGAAGCAGGTTGGGGAATCCTATTAATGCCCATTTCCTCAAGTTTTGGCACATCATCCTATTGTTCCCAGTGACAAGCCTGGTTTTGTCCTTTTCCCCCTTCCAAGCTAGTTTAAAGCTCTGTCAATGACCTCTGCTTCTGAGCTAGAACTCATTTTTGTCTCTGAGACAAGTTCATCCCATTAGGTGTCAGTACACCAGGTGCTGTGTTGATCATCCCATGGACAAAAACCCAAATTTTTTCTGATTACACCAATCTCAGAGCCACGTATTGACCTGACGGATCTCACTATTCCCATTAATATTTCTCCTTGTTACCCAAAGGATCAAGGAGCTCACTACTTGTGATCCTGACCACCAACCATCTCACAGCTCTGCAGTCTTGTTTGATTGCTTTCACTCTTCTCTTTGTTATTTCACCACTGCCAGCTTGAACAATAAAGAGCAGATACAAATCAGAGGGTGTTATGGACTGGAAAGTTTTCCAGTAATGTCCTTTATCCAAGCCCATGGGAGACAGCACACTTCCCTGTGAGTTGGGTCTGGTCTGCATGTTGGGCCCTTCATTCCCCTGAGAAGGGAGTCTCCTATTCTAACTACCCTTCTTTTCCTCTTGAGGAGGACAGAATACAGGCTACAGTGGTGCTGCTTTAGGAGGTGGCTCTATCCCAGGAGGAGCTTCCCCCACCTCATCAGCTGTCTGGCCTCCTATGTCCGGAGCCTCACACCTGCAGTAACAGATGCTTGTCAAATTCTGAGAAGGAGAAGGAGGATTGTAAACCTTACTGATTTACAAGCCATTCAGGCTGTTGGCTGCATATTTAGCACCCAACATGGTGTATGCCTGGCAGCTGAGAAATGCCCACAACACATTTATTATGTCTAATGAAGAATCCATTCTCCTGCAACATAAATGGCGTTCAGTGCAATATCCTGTCTGACATGCACAAAGAAACAGGTTTCTGCACTGAAGTCTGCAATCTGTGCAGCAGAGGTGCCATCAGAAAG
Organism: Entomyzon cyanotis; assembly: GCA_024500445.1. Classification (NCBI taxonomy): domain Eukaryota; kingdom Metazoa; phylum Chordata; class Aves; order Passeriformes; family Meliphagidae; genus Entomyzon; species Entomyzon cyanotis. The sequence continues at coordinate 4,616,627 of JAKEPQ010001021.1, forward strand.
TTTGCAGAACAGTTTCCCTCACAATACCCCTGAAACGTAGCCATGAATCATCTTGAAAGCAACATCTGTTCTCTATGCACCAAAAATGGTTTGCATCATGTGGGGAATATGAAACAAATGGTGTCACAGAAGAAACAGACTTATACAAGCAAGTTCCAGGGAACTTGGGGATAGACAAACATCTGAGAGAGAACAGAACTCACATTTGAACATCAGCATTTTTTTATTTTTAAGTTATCTCAGAAAATGGAAGATTAAATTATTTCTTGGACAATAATTATTGAAGCATTTCACTTGAAGGGGAAAGAAAAAAACCTAATTCAAAAAAAAACAAAAACAAAACCAAATTCTTCTGAATATATCTAAAGGAATAACACTTGATGTAATTTTGCAGGACTACCATCAGACTTTGATGAGCACCATTGTGCAGTGGAATTCTTAAAGTGCTGCAATGGACTAGAAACAGGTGGTGAAATTTGAATGCTACTGAGGTGAGAGGCACTTTGTTGTTGAATTCAGTGAGGTTATGCATTTAGTCAGAAAACCACTTTGGAAAGGAATGGTCGTTTTCCAATTTGGCAAAAATATCAGAATGATGTAATCCATGCATCTCTGCTATGATTGGTTTTGTAGAGAATAGTTACAAAAATATAAATTAAACTCTGAAAGCAGGGGTAAGACTGTAATGCCAGAAACAGCAACATGGAGCAAGTTAGTCAATATTTAATAAGACTTTGCAGAAGCTACCCAGGATAGCAGAACAAATTTCAGTAATAAATGCAAGGTCATGCTTTTTATGAGAACCAATCTGAACCATTGATCAATGCTGTTTGACTCTATATTTACTAGAACAATTTAGAAGAAAAACCCAAGGCCTGTCATATAACTAAATGTTTATGAAAATTTTTGCAAAATAGAAACCACTCAATTTCTGTTTGAACAGATGTCTAGATTCATAAACATCTCTTTGCTCAGGTTCCTCCTCCAGTTTAGCAGAAATGACACATCTGCCATCTCTCTCCTCTCAAGCCCCATAATTAGACACTGAAATTGCAAAACCAGAAAGTCAAACCAAAGTAAAAGAAACATGTCTGTAAACAGACTCTCAGTGCAGTTTGTAACATTTATCTACTCAGAAACACAAATTTTTCGGAGATTTATTATTCAACTTCTTACATAGATGAAGGTCAGGATTAGAGGGCAGAGCAACATGGGTGGCATTTCATGTGGAAATCAGTTGTAGACCTCCCGACCACAATGATGGGGTAGAATAGGTCTTCAGACAACTGGAAAAAGTCATATGGCCACATGCCCCAATCCTCATGTGGAAATATGACAACCCCAATATCTGCAGGAAGGACAGCATAGGAAAGCACAAACAATCCAGGAGGTTTCTGTAGGGCATTGTTGATGGCTTCCTACGGAGCTAATGTGGAGAGCAACATTATTAGACCTCCTGCTGATGGCAAAGAAGGAGTGGCTGGGAATGTTGGGGTGACCATGAGACAGATCTTCAGAAGCATAAGAGGGTAGAACAGAGTGAAAAGCAGGACCTTAGCCTAGGGCTTCAGGGTGGTAGATGTAGGCCTGTACAGAGATCTCTTTATAAGAATCCTATACAATATGGGCAGGCAGAGAGAGGAGGTCCGTAAGAGTTTGCTGATGGTCAAGCTCCAGAAAAATCCATACCAACATAACAAGTCAAGCAAAGATGGAAAGACACTTGCATGGCTGACTGAGGAACTCCTGACTAAATTCAGACAAAACCCCAAAGTGTACAAGAAATGAAAGCAATGGTACATAACCTAGAAGGAATATAGAGATGCTCTGTGGGCTTGGAGGGATGAGTTTAGGAAAGCTAAAGCCCACATGGAATTAAATCTCACAGGAGACATGAAGGACAACAAGAAAACCTCATACAGCAGCAAAAAGAAGGCTAGAAAAAAAGTGGGCTTGCTGCTGAACAGGGCAGAGAACCCAGTGAGAAAAATACAGAATAGGCTGAGGTACTCACTGGCTTCCTTCCTTTGGTGTCAGCTGCTAGGGTCAGTCTCCAGAAATCCCCGACCCCTGACATGAAAGAGAAAATCTGTAACAAGGAAGGCTTACTCTTAGCAGATGAGGATCGTCACATTAAGGAGCATTTCAACAAAGCAGATTTCCACACCTCCTTGGTGGATCACATCCAGGAGTGTTGAGGGAGAGGTCTGATGTCATTGCATGCTCCCTCTCAACTATTTTTAAAAGTGCTGACTGGGAAGGTCCTGGTCTGCGTTATGGAGTGTGTTGGCAAACACACCTGGATTGCTGGTTCCCTTTCTGGACTCCCCAAAACAAGAATGATGCAGACATAATGAAGCAAGTCTGGTGGAGAACCACAAAGATGATAAAGGAACTGGAGCATCTCTCTTATGAAGTGAGGCTGAGAGACCTGGGATTGTGCAGTGCTTATTTCCATTGATTCTCTGGAGAAGAGAATCCTTCTATCTTGTAGAGGATATGATACATATTTAATATATAAATATATATTGAATATTAAATATGTATATGTATTTCTAAGAATTATTTCTATGCATGTAAAAATACCTGACAGGGAAGTAAAGCTGATTGGAACCACACTCTTCTCAGTGATTCCTTGTCACAGGACAGGAGGCAAAGGGGATAAAGTGAAACACAGAAAATTCCATAGAAATGTAAAAAAACCAGGGGTTTTCACTGTGAGAGTGATAAAACACTATAATATGTTCTCCGTAGAGAGATGGAATTTTTTTGTATTTGTTTTTGGGGTTTTTTTTGCAAACAGATCCTAACTGTAGTAACCCTGCATGTATTGGAGGCATGCACTGAAATTGGACTACCTCAAACAAGATGCATTCTTCTGGAAAAATTACTGTAAAGCCAAGAAAAGTGGTAATGGGACACTAATGGATATTGTCCCTAAAGTGGCTTAAAGGACATAGCTGTGATATAAAGGTTGTAGTGTGGCCCAGATATGCTAAAGAAGACAGAAGGAACATGAAAATAGTACTTGAATCTTGTAAAAGCCCTGAAAACCTACTTCTAGCAGATATCACATTTGTGTTGGTGCACAGTATCCTCAGTTAGCAGAGATGCAATTATATATTTTATTATTAATAGGGAAGCTATGGGAATACCTTAACATTTGGCTAATGGTTCATGGAAAATTTCAGTGGTGTAGTTACATGGCAGATATCACTACTGTCTAACAAGGCACTAACATTTTTTTACAGACAAGTTGAGGAAGAAATATTTTAAAGATTATTTTCAAGGCACTTAATATGTTGATGTCTGGCCTGCCAGTTGGAGAACTGAAAGGTACCCCAAAAGTAAAATACTCTGGCAGTTCATTTATCAGCTGAGGGTTGGTGGCATGGAGAACAGGGAAGGGGGAAAATGAAAGTATTGCAGAGGTTCTTTCTCCTAATGTCCAATTTGGAGTGTTGCAGGCAATTAATAGGCAGTCTGCTGACTCAAGAACATATGAAAAATTGTTATACAGAATATGTTCATTTGGGATGCTGAAAAAAATCAGTCTCCAAGTTATTAAGTTAGAACATTTATATGAAGAAACAATAAATGCAGTGCTGACAACAACTAGTCTCCTGGCTGGAAGGTTTCATTGAGTGAAATTTCTGTATTAATTTTAACGCTTTCAGAGAACTGCACTGAGGTGAGTGAAACATTTCAGCCCTGAATGAGAACTACAACAGCATGTGAGTCCAGCACAGACAGAAGGGTCATAACAGTCACCTTCCTATTTTTACAAGACTGAAAACACCTTAAAATGTAACGGAGTCCCCTACCCAGGTCTGTGCTGAAAAGAAAAATCACAGCATAAATGTTCTATTTGCCTGTTCATTTTGATAAGTGATGTTGCTTTATACTTAAAAATGACAGACTTTTATCTTGTTTTTTTAACACAATGGTTATTTTGGAATGAGACATATTTGAGCACGACAGATAGGAAATCTAAAACATCCCAATGCTGATACATCGAGCTGCTTAATGATTACTCCCACTGTCTCATTTGTAGGGAAGCAGTCATATGTTCTCACTGATTTTGTATTCTGAAATTTACATCACCTATTATAGGCTCATCATTAATAAGACAAATTCTCTCTTTTTTTTTATATATTTCCCATAACACTAAAGTAATATGCAATGCCATTCCATAACTTTCTTTGCATTACTCTGCTTTTAGTCAACAGGACTTGAGCATCCAGCTTTTGAAACAGTCCCATTTTTCTTCCATACAATCAGTTTGAGCTACAGGTTAATTCTGCATTAACACACTAGACCTTTATATTGGTTGCATTAGAGATTCATATTGTAATGTCTTTTCACAAAATAAGATACATTTTTTGTAAAATGGATCCTGTTTTTCAATCACTTTCATCTCACACCCTCTAATGTCTTCTTATTCAAACAATGCATTTGAGTATGGCAAAATCGTTTTAAAAAGTCTTGAACTCTGCCAAAGAGAATTAAGAAAAAATTAGGAATGTATATTCCATTTCCCGAAACTTACATGCCAGTTAGCCACTGGCAAACATTAGTCCTACAACTCACACAGCAGTATCCAAAAGCACTTTTTTTTACTAGGGAGCCTAAGTTAAAAAGGGAAGAATTTCCCCTTGAAAAATGATACACATGGAATAACGAAAGAATGGAAGATCAAAAGAATAAAGAAGGTTCAGAATGTTTTTATCTTCTGATCCAGGAATTTGTAGTAACAAATTTATTTTTTAAATTGTTGTATCCCCTTGTGCTGAACCTGACTTCACCTACTATCTACAATGTGAAAGCAAGAATTTACTCAAGAAGCAAGGCTATAAATAAATTGTTTTACAGTGATCAAGCTGTATGTGGAGAGGATCATATGGCTATGGAAACCAAGCTGAACTGCAGTAATAAACCTCCTGTGGTGTATTGAACTGCATTGTTGTATAAGGCAGTAAAACCGTGTTGATAACTTGTGTTATAGTTACACGTTCTATTTAAGTTTTTAAGATGGTGAACCACAGTTGTCAGTAAATTTCCTCATTTCACAAAGACTTCCTGAGCTGCAAGAATCTCATTCGATTTCAAGGCTGCGTGGTACAGCATGTTGATTATCCCCAAAACGAAGGACTTGTTAAAATAGCAAAAAAATTGCTATTCTTCAGAGCTCAAAAAACCAAGTGAATAAAAAATATAAGAAGCAACATTTCATCTCTGTTTCACAGATGAAAAACTGAAACAGTGATTAAGCTTGCTCTGAGTCCCAAGAACTAATGAACAGGCCTTATAAAGCACTGAGATTGAACTGTAAGACATCTCTCTTCAAGTCTACCATGGCACAGTTATAGCTATTTACAAAGAAAAAATAAAAATGCTCCAAAAAATTCAAGAAATATGGTCCTATAAAGCTATCCTCAAGATAGTTTTCTACATCCTGAGTACATCATCAGGGTTTCATTTGTGAGATTTCTGAAGCCCACTGACCCGTGAAATGCAAATGGATTTCCCTATAAACTGTCCTTGGGAAATCATTACTCTCCAAACAAAATCAATTATTTAATTTATGGCTTACTTATTTCTGCATGATGACCCAAAAGTGCTTGCAACAGTTGAAATAAGAGAAATAATAACAATTTTATATAGAGATATGGAGAATAAAGAGATATAAAAATAATTTTATTTGTAGGAAGTGTAATGCTCTGTTCATATTCTATCACTTAAGGGATAGTTAACAGGAGGATTCATTCCATACCATTATTTTCTATTTACAATGTGCTAGGGGAGGATGCCAAGAGTGGATTTTGACTCACACTGGAATGGCCATGTGCAGCTGGAAGCATCATGCTTCTTACCAGGAAAACAGCAAGTATCCCAGTTGTAATCAGAAGTTACTTATGCTGGAATTGAAAGGTCCTCTGCATTCTCAGCAATATACACGTGGGCAGGACGTGCTGCTTGCCACCACTGTCCCTTTCACCAGAAGTTCTTTCTAAATTTGTCCGTGCCACATCTCAGCAGAGTTCAGGTGCTCTGAGGGGGAGTTCAGTGGGCACACTATTTACACATGTAGCCAAGAAGTGACAGGTCCCAGGGATATTTGCTGCACTGTGCCACTGGGAGTTGCACCTGAAGGAACACTCTGCTGGCTCCCAGAAGTCTGATGTGCAGTTAAATAAATGGCAGCTAAACAACAGAATGATAGCTCTGTGATGAATTCAGCCAGGCTTCCTGCAGAACTTACCAAACATTTCCAACAGCACCTACTGTTATTTTGACACCAGAGAAATTAGGATAATGCTAATGATGAGACTTAATTTTGCATGCAGCCTCATGGTATAGATTAACATGTTTAAAGCATAATAAGCCACCGTAAGAGACCTGTTTACAGTATGCTGTTAAAAACAAAATTTTCCCAAGAATCTAACTGGGATAATGATTGAAAAATGCCTGCTACCCACAGGGTTCTGCTGAAAGACCAGTGGCATGCAAAAATGCAGCTGGCCTGCAGCTCAGGCATTTGCAGTGATATCAGCTCAGAGTGAGACATGACAGCTTTATCCACGTTACTGAATTAGGAATTTGTAAAGCAGGCTTTGATATCTGATTACAAATGTCAATTTGTATTTCTTTCTATGTTGTTTTTAAGCTGTATAATGCCTCCAGGGGTAGACAACTTCCACACAGGGAATGTGGAAATTGTTTTGGGAATGAAATTTACTGCTGCAGATCTTCCTTTCTGAATAACTAAAGCTGGAAATTTTAACTTCAAATTTCTTGGCCTTTTTAATAAAAATTCTTAATAAAAATTAAGAATTCTCGCAATTAATTTTCCTTAGATATATCATGCGGAGGTTTTTCTATATTTAGAAATAGATCTGAGACAGGCATTGCAATTTTACACCCGAGAAAAACAGATGCTAGCTATTTTATATCTGCACATTAAACCATAATAAAAAGTGTTTTAGTACCTAAGCATTAATTTCTTCCACATTTCTATTAAATATCACATAGGATTTTGCAGAACTTCTATGCAACTCACATTTTAGTCACTAAGATCTCATTTGATTTTGTCTTCAGCCCAGTATGAATAAAATAATGGGTAAATCTTCTTTCAGCACTTTTTAGTGTTCTCTTTTCCTCTCAGAGATTATCTCCACCTAATTATAAATGTAATCCCTCTACACATCTTTTAGCCAAATATCTGCCTTAATCACTTTGATAAATGATGTGTTTTAAAGAGAATCTACAAGCATTTGTTAAAACTGTAAGTATTTTAGAGAGGAAATGAGAAATATTCAGGAAGTTTAAATGCTCTGAAACTAAAAGCAAGGATTAAAGAGTGCAGCTTACAGACTGGTAGTTTATTTGCTAAAAAAATCAAGGTGATTTGTGTGTAAACTTAAAATGCAGCCACAAAAAAGAAATAGCACATTAGATACTTGCTTCCCATCCATAATTCCCAATAACTGACCACTTGTTCCTGTTGACACCGAAAAATCTGAGTTTTCTAAAGTTTATGGGGAAACTCACAAGGATGAAATAGGTAAATTTTAAACTGGCAAAATGCACCTTTTTTTTTATTGTAATACCCTTTTTCAATGACAGATTTTGCTTTTCTGTCAGAGCTATCCTCTCTTCAAACGAGATCAGTTTCCAGTCACTCTGTAAGGCTCTCCCACTGTTTTTCAGTCTCCAGAACAAAAATACATCTTTTCAGTACTAATGCCACAGCATGACTTTTCAGCCAGAATTTCACAAGAGAAATTGCAGCTGAGATCACTGAGATCACTGAAAGGACAGACCCACACCACCTGCTGACTGAAAATTTGCAATTCATTTAAGTGGGAGCATTGTAGTGTGTAGATAGAAAATTCACTCTGGAGCTTTACATCTCTGTTCCTTGATGTTCACTGACTTCATGGTCACCCCAGTCCGGGTTGGTGGTACCAGGGTCTCAGGTGACTGGGTTCTTGTTCTGACCATCCAGCATCTTAGGGATACAGGGAGTGGTTTTTTTCTAGACACAGAATTCTGCATCTTCTGTGTGTGGATTGTCCCCAAGAGATGGGCAGATACAGACAAGGTCTCACTGACTTAAGTGTTATTTTTTTATGGTCTTCACCTGATGACAAAGGCCATAAATTCTTTCCATTTTGGATAATCCCCATCTGCTCTGCTGAAGTACAATTCATCAGCTGTTACATATTAGTAAAACAGACATGATGCATCGCAGGCAGGCTGCTTCCTTTCCCCCCTGCAGACCCCCGTTCTCCATGCCCTCCAACCCCTACACAAGCATCTTTGCCTTCTAAGACTGAGAAGTTACCCTGTTAGAGTTGCTAAATATGTGCTCTGCAAGGGCAAATTCTTCCAATTGTGAGAGAAAAACCCTCCCTTTAGCAACTCTAGCAGAAATAGGATAATGAGACAGCAACCTGCCAGACTAAACAAGCAGATTTCTTACTGTTTACTGGAATCTCTCAGACTCTGTAACAAGCTGCATTCATGCATGAATTGGTATATGGGGCACCCCAGCTTCTCTTTTTTTCAAAACCATTTGATTTCAAGCAACACTCTACTGAGAGGTCTGGCAATTCCACAAGGTTCTAAAATTATGTATATTTTAGCTCTTCCCACTCTTCACGGAAAGTACCTGCTACCCTCCAACCCAATATAAAGAGAAAGAATTAATAGAACCACTTTTGAACTGTTTTTTCCTGGTCTTACTGGCAGGATCATCTTGATGCTTTGCTGAAACAGTGTGGTTTTCTCTGACAGTGACAGCACCATGAACCACAGACTGTTTTTCAGTTGTCATGCAGACACAGTGCTTTCTGCAGCACATTGATTTGGTGGAGAGGCTGTCACAAATATGCCAGCTTGTGTGCTGCATTCACGTATGCAGTGGCATTGGTACACAGAAAAACAGCTGGCTGGGCACAAGTCATGTGCCACAGCACAAGTTCTGCACAGCATTGTTGTCCTTCCACTGGGAATTACTGTGCTTTCTGTTTTCTCTTCTTTTTGCCTGAAAAGGCTGTGATGACATTGAACACCTGATATATTACCAATATTCCAGCACTAATGTGGCTTATAATCTAGACACAATGAATTCCAGGTAGCTCAAAGTCAATGGAATCTGTAAATCCTTCCTTGAATCCACATTTTCACTGACCATATGTGGTAGCCCTGCTAGTTCAGTACCACCACAGTGTTGTGAAAAGTATCCCATGTGTCACTGAGACATCAGTGTCTGCAAAGCATAAAAAACTGTCCCCTGTGAATAGTGCACAACTATTATTCATTCTTGGTTCACATAAAAAAAGTTAACTGAAACCTAGGTAATATTTGACATGAGTGTGTGCACACGTGTACAAAAACATCTGGAAGTTTATACTATGAACAGTTTAAATGCTTAAGTGAGGAAAGAGGTGAAAAATATGTTGGAGCAGATAAGTGAAAGGATTTTTCTGTGGTCTGTGAAAAACACCAGCATGCCACCCTTCACATCACATAACTGAAGGAAGATTTTCCATAATTCTGCTTGTAGTCAGTTGATTCTACATCCCAAGTTTCTCTGGAGGCAAAGCCTCTAAATGTTTCTGCATCAACATTGTTTTGGGAGGCTCTGGATCTTTTGCCTCTTTAGAAATGCTAGTCCATATCCCAACGCTGGTTTTTCCAACCATTTTTAGTGTAGAATGTGAACAAAGAGAAATTTTTGTGCAGTAACTGTCCATCTGAAAAACAATTCCACCTTGAATACTAGGACTTCTCTCATAATTAATACTCACCCTCAGCACGAAAATTCATGCTGGAGTCTCATCTGTTTCAGTCCCTTACTAACTCCACGACCTTGACAGAACAATTCTTTTTTACTTATATTTCTTGCAAAACCATTGCACATTCCTCTTGAGTCACCAGTACTTATTAATTTGCATATGTATTTGGTATTGAAATTTCTCCCTTTTTTTGTTTCAAATATCCCCTTAAATGACAATTCTTTTCCCAGTCTACATGGTATAGTCAAGGGTTCAGTGATGAAAAGACAATGACTATCTCTCAATTCCTGTTCCTGCCACTCCAAATTTATTCATTATTTGGATTTGGGGTTTCTTCCTGGGTTTTTTGCGGTGTTTTGTTTTTTGGGGTTTTTTTAATAGCTATCACATGACTCCTCTAGTCTACTTCATTCCGAATGTAAATATCTTGAGAGAGAATTAAAAGAACAGGGTTAGTTCATTATCCATGCTACACATTTACTCTGCTTTTCTTCTTTTGATTTTTCCTCTATTGTTCAAGCACCAAGTGCAGAAGAAATTTTGGGTACATTAGTTAACTATTATGAGGCTGTAGAGGAGAACCATAGGAAGATTATCCAGTCTCCAAAGAGAATGCAAACTTGTTCATGGAAAATATCTAATCTTTCTGTCTTTCTCTTACCATCTTTGACTTTGTCTAGTGTTCTTTGACTTTTGGTAACAGAGAAAAACCTAGATAAAATTACTTTCATTAGGTTATACAGTATCACTTACCTTTACTTACAAAAGGAATGAAGCAATCAGAGCCCTCAAGGATGCATTAGAGTGGATTACTATAATACCTGAAGGGTCAAGATAAACTTTAAATATCTTATCCATTCCATCTCAAGAGCAAGCCTGAGGCATAATCTCTTACTCAGAAAATTTGACCTAAATTAGTGAGAGAAAGAGACAGGCAGAAAACTCCAATAATCATGAATAATTGGCAGAATAATTCTTCATCTTTTTGACTGAAGAGATACAAAATAGCTCAATCATGGAACTGAAGCTAAAACACTAAAAAACATTTCTCATTATGTGAGTATCAAGCATTTATCTCCAGCTTCATCAAAACCTCAGCTTCTCCTGAACTACTCCTCAGATAATTAAAGGGCATAAACTGCATTCACCAGGCACTCTTTTTGACCAAAGTACAAATTTTTCCAGTTGAAAAGGAGTCTGAAAGCACTTCCATCTGAGTCTCATCTACACCTGGTGGCATACCTTCATCTGTGATTTCAGACTCTGTACAAGATAAAAATGCAGCTCCTTTGCTTCAGTAGTAGAGTTTTGTGCTTTTATGTTTCAAAATTTGCTGTCTCAGATAGGAGTACTTTTGGAGGATTGTGATTTTCATGAAAGCTTGTGCTGCAATAGCCTGTGGACACCCTAATTTAAGTTGTCAAACCATTTGGGAAATGCTCTTTTTAATACACTCAGGTTCATCACAGTGCAGGTGCACACACCTGTGTTGGGACACACAGACCTGAAGGCACAGGTATATGTTACAGAGTTAACCTGTGAAATTGAAACTCAGCATTTGCAATATATGATGCTACTATTTGACACTCTCATAAAGGCTTTCTGCAGCAGATTGATTGCAGAGAGAAGAGCTCAAGGCCTCCACCACATTCAAAACTCATTCACCTTTTTCGAAAGAATCTGAATGTCAGTACCTGGATTAATCATCCATTTTGGAGAGACAAGATTTTAGCATATATTTATATGTTGAAAAGTGAAGTGATTGAAGCTTATATGACAATTTTACATAGCATTTATCATGATCCTTGTAATGAAGAATATATGCCATGGGATTATTGATACAATTTTGAGAATAATTTCATTTTACCTACAAGCCATTTGGGTAATTCATTTTCAGTCAACATTCATAATTGTGTCCTAAAGAAAATCCAATAGTGAAAAAGAACTCAGGAAAGCTGTACTAAGACTGTTTGTAAAATTACTGCTGGTTATATTTTAAATAAAGACACATAATTTAGGTACACACAATACAGACTCTCCCTAAAAGCAACAGCATCCCTAGAGATGAAAGATAATGACTGCTTCTCTTCAAGACGATTCTTTGTAACATCTGCTGCTTGATTTAAGATGGTAGTGTGACACTTATTGACTATAGAAAAATGAAATTAATAGAAGACATTTTGTGAAGCATTTCTGACAGTGGAACTTTCTATCCTGTCGATGATTGCACTCTGAAGCATTTTAGAATGAAATCTACAGCTCCATTGTCCAAATAATTTTTAGATTTTCTTTCATCAAATAATGTTTTTAAGAGTGAAATAAAAAGAAAGTAAAAGTGATCGCTCATCAAGGCGAGAGTCTAGTGCCAGTGAAATCAATGACAAAAGTCTCACTAGTATCACAGAAGCCAGGTCTTGTCTGCTGGTGATTTTCCTCTTGTGTGTACTGAATCATTAAAGAAAAAAAGACCCTCTCAGTGCATTAGAGGGATGCTTTAAAAGGCAGAAAGTCATTTTGCCTAGTTTTTTTTTAAGTCCTACTCTTCTTTCCTGCTTCCTTCTTAGGGAAAATGCAGCCAGTGCTCCCGATTACACAGTGTTTTGTAGATGAGGGGAATATTTAAGTGAATACTGAGCCTGCAGTACCACAGAACAGACAGCTTCATCTGCCCATTTCAGAAAATCTCATTATTTCTCATTTGAGATAGGCCACTAGAAGACGTAACTGACTTCAGATTCCATTAACTTACTTTTTGAGTAGTTGGAATTTTAACAAATCTTCCAGAGAGCCATGAGGAACTAGGCAGTCTCCAAAGAAAATTTGGAGGGAATTTCTGCATGATAGAATTCCTTGCTAGTACTTGCCCAGGAGATGGGACGGCTGAGTTACTGCACAGCTCTTCATGAAGATGAAATACCTTCACCTTTCCAAAACAAATTTCTGCCTAATGTTTTCCTGACAGTCTGCACCCAAACAGAGACCATCAAATTGTACAATTATATGGTGATATTATGTGTCTTTATAGCTTTGTTAAAATCTCTTCTGGTATAGCACATGCAGTCATAATGTTTTTTAAAAAGAAGTCTACTTAAAAATCCAACCAGTAGACTAAAGACAGAAAGAAAGAAAGGAAGAAAGAAAGAAAGAAAGACAGACAGAAAGAAAGATAGATTAAGGAACTCTATCTTTTTAACTGTTTAGAAGACTAAATTACAGTGATGTAGCTACGGAAAGATCTGCCATCCATTGGAAAAATGCACAATAACAAATTTTAAAAATCACTAAGTTGTAATATTGCAGACACAGGAACCCAGAAAATATTTTTTTTTACTCTACATTTAACCTTTTCCTTTAGTTCAGAAGATTAAACAAGTTATAAGTTGAAGGAAGGACTAGCTAGAAATTCAACTAGTATTTGGTTAAATAAAAGCCTATGCTTTTATATCTAATGATTTATATCTAAAGATCCACACCGCCTTAAGATCCAAAATAATCCAAACATAATGTCAACATTCATCAGCACTGAAATATCCTGCATGGAAAGAAATGTCTAAATATTGCATATTAATGGATTAGTGATAATATTCGCATGGACATAAGTTCCTTTAGAATACCTAGGCAGCCAACTTGACCTGTGTGACCAATGGGAAAAAAAACAGAAACAAGGAAAACCCTGCATATTTATCCCAATCAGGGTTGGATTTCCATACGTAAATCTTTCAATTCTGCAAAGCCAAATTAAAGTTTAGGATAAGTTTCTTTTTAGTAAAATAATTTAATTCTCAATTTTTGAAAATAATAGTTCACCAAGTTCTTGTGATCAATCTAAGTGACTTCATGATATATTAAAATGGTCAACTGATTAAATATAATGTGGTTAATGCATTTAAATTGTATTCCTTTTTTTCCTTTCATTATTCTAAGTTATTAAAAATGGTAGCATTAGAAAAATCTTGTTTTCTCAACACAGGTTTTCATGCTCTTGTTTTGGTTAATTCACTGTCATTTGCTTAATTTTGGCTATAAAAGTCAGTTCTACTGTTTCTAGGTATCTCTGAATGAGAATACCTAATTATACAGGTAACAAAAATTCAAACTCAAAAGAGCTACATTTATGTTCCCAAATATTTGAGGAAGTTTTACCTGGAAGAATAACAGAGCTTCTCTGACTTGACAGAGTTTCTGATACACATGGATGAATCACATATACAAAGACTGCAAAACTTGTTGATACATAGCCAACTTGTGTCTGCCAGTCTCAGCGTTTCCTTCCTTGAGTGCAGATCTTGTGCAGAGAAGGACTGCTGGATCACTCTAATGGACTGAGGGCAAAGCATCAGGGCTTGTTTTATTCTCTCTACTCTTTCCCAATTATTCTTACTTCTGTAGCTTTCCCTTGAGACAGACCTTTGTTATGTACCAACAAATAAATTTATGAAGTGGCTATCTCCTGCATTCCGACTGGACAGAGGCTGACTTTATTCAGGTGAGACTGAATCATGTGAACTGTGCTGAGATACATTAGTCCTTTGTTCACAGTCTGTGAAGCTACCAGTGATCTGAGAAACTGGCGCTTGCAGACTGCATTAATACTTTGGGATGCCATTTTTTAAGAAAATAAGATTAAATATGTGACAGGGAAGCAGGTCAGGGTCTGGGAAATGAAAGAGAGACAGGATGAAATGGCAGAAAGAGAGAGAAAAAGCCCTGATGACAAGGCATCACATAGGGGGAAAAAAGAGGAAACCAAACCAAACCAAAATAATGAAAAAAAATCAAAAACAACCCAATTATTAGATTAAAATCTGAAATGGCTGAGGATTATGAGCAGACAGATATGCACCCTCAAGGAGTTCAACCATCAACAAAGCACTCTCAAAAATGTCCACATCATGGGCTAGCCTGTGTCTCATTCATGCAGTGCCCAGTACCTTCATGTCCCCTGGGAGCAGGGTAGCGCAGAGGGTGAGGGAAGGCTGGGGATTCATTTGCCAAAATGCTGAGGAGAGTGACTGTAGTGCCAAAACATATGACCAGGGGAGGACTCAGCCCCCAGCAGAGCCCAAGAGCTTGCTCTGCTGCTTTGCAATATGCTTTATGAATGTGCAGGCAAGTTAAGTTGAAATGTGTCTGCATATTGGACCAATCAACACAGGGTAGCATTGTGGCAAACAAACCTCTGCCACAGCAAGGACGCAGGTGGTTAGACCAGGGCTACAGATCACAAGCAGGTTGGTGAAATGCTGAGTGCACTACGTGTCTCTCCTCCCCTCTCTCCTTGCAGTGGCTACCTCACCTGTGACCAGCTCATGGCACAAAAATTATCTTTGGACCTTTGCATTTCAGCTAAAGGTTCTCTGTAAACTGCTTTTGTCTCACTTTCTGAGTCACAGTCCTGGATTTTGTCCTTGCTGTTTCAGCTCCAGTACCTCCTCTAAAGATCTGAAGAGTTTCACCATGGGCACACTTAATCACATTAGCATATGACAGCGAGCACGCTGACAATTTGTGGAAACTGATAAAGCTCTTTGGGTATTTCCTCTGCCTGAGATTTGTCCTTGTGTGTTTTTGAATCTCCTTCTGAGTACTGAGGGGTTTTATATCACAGAGCCCAGGGAAGCACCAACTTTGAAGTCTTCTGAGTACCTCCATCACATTTCAGCTGTAAATAATTGCCTTCCCATCAGTACTTATGTTCGTCTGGAGTTTTAGCCACAGAGGTCATATTTTGCAGTCAGCAAGCAAACATTACTTGTCTTACACTAATTTTCTTCTCTCTGTGGTAGGCAGAATCCTCCACAGAGCCTCTAGCACACAATGGGGTAGCAAAGAGGGGTGAAGGAATTAGAGCATAAATAATATTGACTGGAGAACAAGATTTTTGATGGAAAATCCATACATTAAAAAAATTACATACCTGATCACATACAGTGCTTATGTAGAACTTTTCATCATATATAAATTCAGACAATGCTTGTGTGTCAAACTAGAATTCCCCATCAGAATATGCAAAACCACCTTGCTCTTTCCTGGAGACTTCAGTTTATTTACCAGAACCTTGATGATGGTGGGCTTGTTAATAAGCAGAAAGCACTGCTGACCATTTCATCATATGTTGCCACACTATTTTTTTCTGGTAATCTTGTCTGAGGGTTTTTTTTGCAAGCTGTCATCCATCTTATGCTGGTCTTATATATTTTGAGGGTTCAGGGGCTAATAAGGTTTTTCATAGCCCAGACTCCTCAAGTACCCAGTAAATCACAAATAACTAGCATTATTGGAGGAGGCATGCGAGACAGGGACATGTCCCCTCTGAATTAGCTTTCTAGACTGAAAAAATAATTAATCTATATTTAGCTTAATTATTGTCATTCTTTATACCTTTGCAGTGCTTTAGAGATGCAAACTTTCAGTGAACACTAAGACACCTACTGCTTAATACCAGGGCCTAGATTTTCAGTGCATGTTCAATTTTAATCTGCTTTCATGCCACTTTCTAAGTCAAAAATCTGATCCAGTGCACATTTTTATTTCTGCAAAGTTCATTAGTTTTGGCAGTTAGTGAATGTAATTTCTTTCAAAAATGGTAGAAGAATCCATCCCACTCTATTCCCATCTCCTACACACTCAAAAAGTTCCAATTTTTTTCCACAATTCCCTCTATAGGGAATGCTATGTTGGTACTCTTTGCCAGTGGTGTAGTCAAAATACACATTTAAATAGAGATAGTAAAATAAAAGCACATGGGAAGTTGGAGTTATTGGGGGGTTTCTTCTCTTTAATGAGGTATTTTATGACTCAAAGGACTTTATTGAAAGTCTACATTAGCTAGTTAACGTAGCACTGGAATTCTTTCAGGGACCAAAACACAATAATAATTAATTTTTTGGTTTCCTTCCAAACTGTAAATGTTGTTTAGCATTTGTCATCAAAGTGACATTTTTTTCCTCTGCAGTCACTCTCTGCTCTTTTAATCCTAGAATCTTAAGGGGAGTTTCACTTTTGGCTGCAATTAATACTGTCTGTTTTTCAGAACCAGATGGGATCTCTCCAGAGGGAGTTTAAATCCAAGCTGTTGTGGATGTTACAGGAGCTGGCAAACCTCACAACCTCCAGGACCTGTGTGTCTCTGTGTTTGAGGACAATTTGCATGTAATTCATTATTTTTTTTACACTTTCACTATGTTTTGTTGCTTAGATAAATAATAATGAATCAGCTGCTCTCAGAGAGCTTATAGCTCGATATAAACAGCTGAAAAAGGCACACACCATAGACGGAAAAGTATTAATGTTTATTCAGCTCACTTATATTTCTTCCAATATATTATCATTTGCTATGATCCTGAAAAAATGAATGTGTATTTCAAACTCTTTTAAGGAAACAAGCAAGCAAACACAGACAACAAAAAGGCCAGAACACTGTGATTTTTAAACTGATACTAAATCTTTTGTGTCAGGTCAGCTCAATACTAAGGTCCCTATGGCTATTATGTCACAGTGTCAGAGGAGACCTGCATTTTTGTTTGATTATGTTAATCACTGTGAGCCAGACTCTCCTGCTTCACATTTTGCATTCTGTGGCTTGTCCAGAGGAGCGCTTGCAGACCCCAGAGGAGGCACAGTTCATGCAGGAAATTTGGGACCTGCAAGATGTCAGCAAATAAGGCAGACTACCTGACCACAACTCTCAGGGAGACAGTGCAGCTCTGCAGTACAGCACAGCTTAGTGCTGAACTGCTTCAGAGTAGAATGTTTTGGGTAAGGAGAACTAGCAACCTTTTCAAGCAACTCACAATTAAGTAGTTAAAAAATTCCTCAATGTTTTCCTGTTGCAAAAATATTCTATTCCCCAAAAAATAAAACTTTTTAGATAATACAACAGGAAATTCTGTTACAAGGTAAAGATATGAAGGCTAGGATAGAAAAATCTGCAAAACTTCATGTTTGTGGTGAGAAAGATATGCTTTTTGGTAAATGTGAGGTTTACCAAAAGGTTCTTACTTGCAAGAGAGAACAGTCCTTAGTTTACAAAATCTTCTGGGATGCCATCACAGCTCAAACATCCTGTCAGTCCAGTTGGATGGACATGTCATGAAAGCTCCTACTTGAAATCCTCCAGCAGTTTCCTGCACACCCTCTGAACTGGGAGCAAAGGAGGACAGGTAAACATGCTACATTTCCTTTTGGACAGCAGGCACTGCCAGACACATTCAGCCTAGGCAATATCTGCCTCCCATAAGGACTCAGTGATAGTGACACACAAGATGTGGAATTTTACTTCTGGAGAGGGTGTTTCCCTTCCAAATGCCTTGGCAGAGGGTAATTCTTTTTCATGTGTTTATTCTTACCTATTTTGTGCTTGGTGTCTCCTTTTCTGTCATGGATACATCTGCCTGCATCAAGCAGGAAGGATCAGACTGAAGCAGCAGGAGTCCACACAGCTGTCTGCACAGGCAGATGTTGCAGGGGGAGCATGCAGGAGGAAGGTATGCATATTCAATAAAACCCACACTTTTCCTCAGTTATTCTCCCTTGCAGCTCTGGGTAGTAATCTTAGAACCAACAAACGAGTGGCAAATCTAGGGGAATCAAATAGTCACTGGCTGAATTCCCAGGGTGGTTTGAAGGAAAGTATTAAAACTAAAAACCCTCAGCAAAAGGAAAAGCATTGCATTTCCTATAGTATTAGACAATGAAGTTTTACATACCCAGTTCAGCTCTTTATCTGGTATGGATCAGTGACTACACAGACTTTAGAAGAACCGCAGTATTTTGCAGATGCAGTTTACTGTGATGTACAACCTCCTAAATCAGATGTTTGTGGTAGTTTAATTTTGTAGCAGTTTTTACTTTATTTCTTTATCATGAAATTTTTGTTTCTTGTTGTACAGACAGTGTTTTCATCTAAACAACCTTTTCTTATATTTAGAATCCATAGACACTAAGATAATGTCATTAAGAAGAATACAAAGATCTCCCACCACTCAGTTCTCCACTCTCTGAAACAGCACAAACTAGTCTGACAAATATCCTAGTGTCTTTGCATCTTTTTCATATACCCTGCATTCAAAGAATAACAAAGGTAAATTGCCCCACACATCCAAAGGTGTGCTGAGGTGGAAAAAGATCAGGAGGAGAGACAGAAAAAGTCAAGTGGTTAGAAAAAGTACTGAAAATGTAATCAGGGGGTTTGAGTTTCAAAATAGTATAAGGCTTGTAGCTGTTCCTCTTCACGGGAATCTTGAATATTGAACATCTAATTATCTTAAAGTGTACATGTGGCAGTGTGGAATGCAATGTTCAATTTTCTGTTTATCCCAAAATGGTTTCGTAAATTAAAAAAAATTAAACTGATTGTTTTGCTTAATAACAAGACTGGTACACAGATGAGTTCTTTAATGAACTACATTATTTCTTTTTTCAAATTCAATTTCACAAAATGTTTTTTAAAATGTCTCAGAGTGAGACTGATTTGAATTGTGTAAACAATCCAAAATGTGTCCAGTGAGTAAAAGGAATCCAAGAAACTTGTGTGAACTAAAAGATGGCAGAACAGGTTTCTATGCTTATTATTTTAATAATTTTTCTGTTCATTAATCTCTCCCCTTATTTTTAACATCTGACCATAAACATAAAACCTGAAGACTTTCTGACATTTCTTTTTGGTTAAAAAAAAAATTAAAATTTCAGCTAATTCTTTAAAGTTCTATGAAGTTTTCACCCTTGTATTACTGTCCTGCAGTATTAGCAGCCAGTCAAATCTGAATTTTGGGATTTTCTAAAATATGTCCTATGTGTTCATATCTTCAAATACTGCACAGGTTTGGCAGTCCTCAAGTTAGATTTTTCTAATTAAAGAGATTGTTCAAGAAAAAAAAAAAAAACCAACTGTTTTCTCCTCTGGTAGTGAAGCAATCCTGCTTCCTTTTGATAGGTGTGGGTTGTGTTTGGGTTTTAGTGATATTTGGGTCAGGGTCTCAGATTATAAATTCATTACAGCAATATCCCATGCCTTCTCTTTTCATCTATAAGTACTCATGATAGTAATTTCTTCATAAAATAGTTGTCTTATTGGAAGAAGTACCACCCATAGCTCTGTTTGGACAAAAAAAAGCTTCTCTGAAAATCATTACATTTAAGAAACTTCCCTCAGCATCAGTCCTAGGTAAAGGTCTGACAAGCTCAGTATCACCATTAATGCAGATACAGCTCTCAGGTAATGATGACTTTCTTCCAAAAAAATTGTTTATCAGGAGAAAATATAAAGAAGATTAGAAGATTTCTGCTGTCTCATGAGATGATCTCCATAGCAAAAAAAAACCCAAAAACAAACAAAAAAAAAAAAAACCAACAAGATAAGTTGGCCCACTTGACCTATGCCATGAACATATGAACTCACTTATGAGTTAATCCCCCCACACCATGTCCCCAGCTGCAATTTGCAAAACTTATTCCAGCTTGTGACAGAACAAGTGGAGCAGTCCAGAGTTGTATGCTTTTTGCTGCATCTCCTTAAACATTAGCATGCAAAACATTGTTTGCCTAGTAATATTTTGCTGTGTGTTCTGAGCTGGTATTGCTGCCTGATAGTAATTTTTCTAAGTTGTTTTGACTCAATGAGTAAAGGGTAGTGGATTGTAAAGCCCCCTGTGCACAGGGTAGGCTATTCAAGCCCTGGTGCAGAAAGCTGACCTCTTTTATGTCCCCATTTGAGAGCTCAGTGGTATGCTTAGACAAAAAAGGAAGACTTTTGGAGGAATGAATGAAACCAGTAAAATTACGAATAGGTGCTTTTTTTCCAACTCTGTGTGCTTACTGGAAAAAAAAAAAGTGAGTTATTTCTGATAGGAACCATAGGCATAACATATAAGATTGATTTCATTGGAAGTCCACTGAGAGTTTTGCTGAATAGGAGGCTCACAGAGGAAGAGGGCAGGAGTCTTTATAATTCAGCCTCAGAGCTCATGCTGCTAGGAGTTCAATGGCTCCAAGAAGTAAGGGAGTGCATGTAATGAATATAGACTGACATTCTGAAGCAAGATCTTGCACAATTTTTTGCTAACATTTCTGTCTAAGAGAAAAAGTCACGTAGTGTGACTCTTTACTGCTTAATGTTATGTAAAGAAGACACTGTTCCTAAACCAAAACTTTTTCTCCACAGAAAGTAGCCTGACAGTGGAATAAATAGCTTCTTATTAAGAGGAGCTCAAACAGCTTCAGTTTCTGAGGCCTGAACAAAATTTTCAAGACCAGAAATCCTTTGCAATTTTACCCTCTTTCTTTATGGTGTAATCACAGATGCCAGGTATAGACAGGCAGAGAAGTATTTGATTCACACCAATTCTCAGAATGCTGTAATTCACAGTATGCACAGCCTGAGAAGCAGGCTCTGAAATGAAAGAAGGCTGCTCATGTCATGATGAAATAAGCAGGCTAGTCTAATTTCTCTTCTGCATAGATAAGTACATTTCAGAGCCAGTAAGTGACAAAGCTCCAGCTTCACTGATTTCCCCCTTACCCCTCAGAGAGTAATAGAAATGAAAGCAGAGCAGTCAGTCCCTGAAATTTAGAGATGTGGGTTAGAGCACCAAAAGCAAGAAAAGTGGCATTATATGCAATACTAGAATATTTTTCAGCAGTGCCCTGAGATGCTGTTGAGCAGCAAATGTGCAGCCATGTTCAAGCATCTTACTACCAATTATTATCACAGTTAGGAAAAGAGTCATGAAACCTACCTTCCAAAGTAAATTATACTTATTTAACTGATTAGCTCATTCCAGTTTCCACCCTTTCTCTCACCCTCCTCTGAAAGTTTCAAACTCACTGGTGAATTTCAATCATATTTGATAGAGAGGGGTAGACCTCAAAAAACATGCTGCATGTTTCTGAAGGAAAATATTCACGTGAGTATTTTCAACAGAAGGTTGACATTGGTATCATGTATTCACATATATTACCTAGCTGGAACCTATAAGGAATGGGAAATGATGCTCTGCAAAATTGTAGAAATGGCTTTTGTGTTTTGGGTTGTGCTGGGTTGTGGGGTTTTTCCCTCCAGTGAAAAGGTATCTCATTGGTAAAAATGGCAGAATAAATTTTAAAGTGGTTTTGGTTTCCTGGATGTCTTGAACCAGATTATAATAATTACTATCATTGATTCTTGTTGTTGCTTGCTAAAGATTGTCTCCCAAACTCACTCTTGCCCCTTCAAAAGCTGAAAGCTCTTATTATACACAGTTATTCTTCTCTTGGGCCTTTCTCTGTATGCAATTAACAATTAATTAGGTTCTTACGTGAAGACAGAAGGAAATGTAAACACAATACTCCAATTAACAGAAGAGAGGTCTTTCAGAAAAAGTGCCAGGGAATTCACTTTCTTCATCCATTTGGCTGCATTCAGAGCACTGTGTGTAATTTCCAGTTCAAAGGGCCTTCGTTTTATCATCTAGACCAATCTGAAAATCATTTATTGTCTTCTGATGCTATAAAGACACACAATTAGGTGTGGTCATGTTCTGGATATCTTAGAAATAGGACAGAAAAATAGTTAGATGGTATATGAATATTCTGGTTAGAAATATCTAAACAACAGTAAGTAAAATTTAATCAATAGTTAAGTATATGTGACAGGAAAGTCTTCATGAAAAAAATTACGTATGAAAATATCAATATTTTCAATCACATGTATCTATATATATGACATATGTCTGACTGAAGCGAAGGTCAGCAAACATTTAAAACTTCCTGTAATACAGTACACTGTTTATGACTCTTCAGCTAATTCATCCATCATGGTTTATTTATGCCTGTAACAGTTAATAACCACTATGATTTCTATGTAGCAATCAGTACTAAAAGCAGTACTGCCAGGAGACAATATCAGCAAGGGAATCAAATCATGCAGCCACTGAAACAAAGACACTTCAAGAGAAGCAACTTCCAGAAGGCAGGACAAATCATACTCCCTTCTCTGAAATTTGGTCGGTGGCCAATTTAGTTTTTAAACTGTGGGCATATATGTATTTGCAGAATCATTATAATTTCTTTAATTTTTATGGGATTCTTTTTCATTCTTAGGCGCCTTCAATATCCTCACCTATTTCCTTTGAGTCATTAACCTCTTCTCCACTGCCCCCTTCAAAATCCTTCTTTTTCTTGGTTGTGTCATTTCATTATTCCCCCACTCACACAAGATGCTGCAGCACCCCACACCAGGATGTTTGGTCCCTCCAGTAGTTCTCCAGGGAAGCAGCCAGGTTTGTCCTCATTACTCTGCAAGCCAGTGAGGTGGAACCTCTGTGCTGGATTGAATACAGTGGTGGTGTTTTGCTGTTTCTATTTAGTCTGCAGTGATGAAGCAGAGGACTACCTGAGAGAAATACCGAGACAGCACCAACTGCAACATTTCCATACACTATTTTTTCTTTCCCTGTTCCTTGATCCTCCTTTATGCCTCATTGTACCTCTCTTTGACCTCCCAGGTACCTTCCAAACAAACTGCATGTAATTACTTTTTACCTTTTGGTCACAGTTCTGCCATTTCCATACACTAATTTTGTAGTTCTGGTACCATTACCTAGTTCACCTTAACCTTACATGGTCCTGTTGACACAATTTAGTGCTGCTGCCATGTGAGCTTCTACTGCCTGTAAGGTCCCCATGGTTACCTCAGTGAAATCTGGCAATCAGTCACAAAATTCCTCTTAACCATCTGCAAAATCTAGCCATCTCATAGTACTCTGGGTAACTTTTGTCAGCTTCTGACTGTTATCATCACAGCTAGCAATTTTTCATCTCATGTCCTGTGGCATCTCATGCTCTGTTCAGTCATGTAGACCTCAGGTCAGCACCTATTCATTTTCTTGCAACCCTAACAGCATATATAACCCTAAAGACAGATATCTACCGATGCCTATCAGTACAGATACAAATCTATCATCACATCAAGGAAGAGAAACTAAAAGTATCCATCACTGAAGCCTGCACTTTGATGATCTGTTCATCTGACAGCACTGTGAACTGGCATGGGGTGCAGCAGAATTTAATCGACATCAAAGTACTAGCCCTTTATTGCTCAGCAAAATGCAGAATCAAAAAGCTCCCTCAAGGTTTTTCAGAGCCTTTATACTTCCACTGACATTTTTTTTTTTACCTTGAAGAAAAGCAGACATTCCTAGCTATTTCTGTCACAGAACATCTCTGTGAATGTTCTCCCAGGTTACAGCACAGGGTTCACAAGCTTCTGTTTTATACAAGCTCTCTGCTGGGTTAATATACAGGCTCATGTGTGGGGCTATAACATACAGGAAGCCTGGAAGACTTCTTAGGGATTGATTTCAGAAAGCATTAAGTAGCTCAAAGGTCTAGCACAAAGTAGATAATAATATTCTCCCATACTTATGTCAACTCAAATTATTTTATACCCCAACACACTTCCATTTTCCTCTTTAATCCTTCATCTTGTCCAAATTCATCTAATTGCACTAAAAAACAATTTAACATAGTTAAATTAGGAAGTGCAAGTTAGGAAATGCCAGATCCCTTCTCATACAGTCAAGAGTTAAAAATTGGCAGGAAAGCTGAGACTTGCTGATTGTAATTGCTGCTACTAGGCATCCTGCCAGTTCCCTCACATTATGCTATGCTACATACTCTATATAGAGCTGCAAGGATGAGGAATAGGCAAAACTGGATCTTACTCTGTGTCAGTTCCTCAGCTCATATGAATCAACATAAAGCCACTTACACATAAGGATCAAGGTACCAGCCTTCCTGAACCATAAAAAAAGATTGTTTTCTGTCATCTTCAAGTACTCCCAAGCAGCATGGCTCATGGGGGAGAGGTTTACATTAAGAAAATTATTGAGGAGAATATTTAACATCTGTTTTGAGGGAAGATTCAATACTACAATGAGACTTGGGCTCTTCTTAGGAGTTTTCTTTGATGAGCACAAGAGTATTAATTGTTAGGAGTCTTTGATTCTGTGTTAAAGCTGGCAAGTTCTTGCCTTGTCAAGGTTCCAGCATAAAGACCTGGGACCTGAGTAGGTTGCAGAAGAAACTAAGACGCAGTTAACACCATCCCTTTGACACCTGTTATCTCCACTTCATAGATGATAAGCCATTGCAGAAAGATCGTAAAATGTACTGAGATATCTGAGAGCAACGAGTTGCAGAACTACCTTAACTAAACCTGGAGTGTATTCTTAAGTAGAATAACATAATCTGTGCCTCCCTAAAGACAAGAACTACTTCAGAAAAGCTGTAACTTGCTCTCCAAAGTGAAAGAACACTTAGGATATCTCTAGTGATTTATTTTGTCTCTCATATTCTCCCATCTCCACTGAAACAGAGATCTGTTGGTTTGTTGTACTCTGGATATACCAAAGAAAGTGATTTCAGGGTGTAAGTGGCCTTATAAGTTTTAAATTATACATGGTTTTTCTCTCCTTGATTAATCAAAGTGACCTCTTTTAGTCCAGTTCACAGACAGTACTTCTGCCCTCCCCTATTTATCTAATTCACTAGCATCCATCTCAGAACTAAAACAGAAGCTATGTTGCTACTGCATAAAATCAACAAATAAATTTAAAAGTGGTCCAGATTTTAGACCAGTCCAAAGCAGGAATATACCTGCCAGAATCAAGAGTTTGAAATGGATTTGCTATGTTGGGCTATGAATTAATAATTTTAGAAACAATGTCATAAACTGTTACTATTTTGAAAGAATGCAGCACATGCAGATTTGTAGGGAGGGCAGATGTAAAATTTGTTTCCAGCTCCTGAGGTGTTTCACTAAGAGCCCCTTCTCCCCTCTGTTTGCGAGGCAATCCTGTCAGGGCTGTGCTTCTGGGATGTGTGCCATGTGGCAAAGTAGAACACACCCATTTTTTACACTGACACTTCCTCACCTTCTACAAGCAGAAAATTAATCACGAGGATTTAATTGGATTTGGCCATATGACTGTGAGGATAGTTCTGGCCCCAGCAATAAAGAAATGGCAGACCAATTCATTAGATACACTCCTGGTATTTCAGTCACAATTTAAGTCAATATTGAGCTCGGTGTCTTCCTTTTTTTATTATCCCAACAGCCATTTGTGTCAGCAGTATCCAAGGATACCCATATTTGCATGGAATTATGAGCTTCATTACTTTTCTTCATTCACCATCACACAGTGGGAAACTTATATTAAGCATAATCTACACTAAATTCTGCCACTCAGAAGCAGAACAGTTGTACACACATTAATAATAGGATTATGTATATATATGTGAATATACTTCACTACAAAGCTCCAGTCAAGTCTTGTAGAGTGTTGTATGAAGGGCAGGCATTGGCATAGTTAGAGCTTATGGGGCTTATATGATTTTAAGGGAATTTAGTGAATATAGAAAAAACGTAATTTGAGCAAGAAGGCTGAGAGAATGTAAAGTAAGTGAGTCCCTGTGAGGTGTCAGCAGAGCACATCACCTGTTTACATCAAGAAATTATTGCTAATTGTATGCACCTGTAATGCTAAACATATGCATCTGAGACTCAGGTGTCATTTAAGCCTGAGAAAGGACCAGCACAGTTCATTGCATAGGGGCAGAGGACAGGACTGTGATATATTGACTAGCATCAAATTATTTCCCACTGCTACTGCTTCTTTTCTCATAGTTAGGACTGAGACCCATGCTGAAAAGTGAGATCGCAGCTATTTGTTGCTTCCTTGAACTGGAGGGGGCAGAATGTCTGTCTTGATTTGCACCACAAATGAAAAAAGCAAGTCAGTTGAGGAATAAATTTACCATAGGTTGAGAAGAGTGAAAATTACTAACACAAACTTTTTAGTTCATGGCACATCTTCTCTCTACCCATTTAACTACACTCTAGACCTGATGCCAGGCTCCCTGTATTTCTGTTTTTCAGCAGTGCATCCAGGGATGCTCCTCTTTAGACCCATGTGTGTTTGCTCTGTATGTCACAGCAAATCCAGGCACCTGTGTGTGCTCTCCCAGAGGTGGTACCAAGTGCCTTGGGTCTCCAAGGGGAGCTGCTCCCAACCCCTAAATTCCTGCCCTTTCTTCCTTTCTCCTTTTCCACTCTGTCCCTTGGCAAGTCTTTATTACTGACATTCTGGAAAATATTCACTGCTGTCTCAGTCCCATTTCTCAAGCTATTCAGTGCAACCTGTGCAATGGTTAATGAACATCATGAGTAGGCAAGAGTCAAGACATCTACAGGCCCCAGGGTCTACTGCCTTATCTAGCAATTGCGTCATTTCTCTTTCTTGTCATTGCCTGACCTCTGAAGGATGTTTCTCTGTGAGTTCTGAAAACAGAAGCAGAGTGCTAGGTCTTGAGCCTTCTCTGCCCCTCCTGCACTGATAGCTGTTAAACATCAGGTGGTGCACATCACTAGTGGCATTTTCTCTGCAGCCTTCAGCGCCTACCAAACATGTAACTAGTGCCTCCATACCTTCCTGAGCTTCCTATCCCCTCTAGGGCATCAGCTGCTGCACGGTCTCATCATTCAAGAAAGCAAGTCCAAAAGGGCTTTCAAATACAAAAAAAGTCTCTAGATAGACAAGGAGTAAGATACTGTGAATCATGCCCACACCTGTTCCACTGAAGTTTTTAGTTTTTTAAGAACATCCTAACTTTTCTGTTTTTCTCAATCTGTTATGTGATTCACTTCTCTTTATTCAGGCTTGTTCCCCAAGAGTACTTTAGAGTCAAATAGATGTCTTCTGGGTTTTCTGTATGCAACAGCTTCATTATAAAAACAGCAGAGAGACATTGAGGCTAATCATTTAGCAAGAAGCAACTCTGCGTGGTATGCACTAGAGCATGGGATTGAAATACAGAAATTCTTAGGACTTTCTGTGTGACTTAGACTTTTGCAAGTTCCTTCATGCACCTTTTTATTATGAGGGTTATTATATATTAGCTTATAGAATTTGAAGGCTGAAGAGAAAGGTTAGCAAGAGCTAAGTGGCATTATTCACTGGATTTACTCATTTTATAGCAGAGAATTCTGTAGGAATATTTTACTTGAAACATCTGTATCCAGTTTGGTTGGAAAGAAGAGAAAAAGGGAAGAAAAAACCCAGAAAGTTTTACTGCTTTAACTGCATGCTATTAAACTGTGGTGAGCCAGAGAGCAGGTATTAGATAATTGGACTACAAGATAACTTAATAGAAGAGAGATGTCTGATTTTTCCAGACCTTTCCAGACTTGCAAACTGGGAAACTGAGATCTTGTGAGATCACCAAAGACAAGTACATTAAATGCTTAAATGAGAAATATATTTTAAATATCCTTAAACCCCCACCACTTCATTACATATAAACCTCAGCGAAGAAAGTAACTAGGCAGCAGTATACGAACTGCGATGCTGATGTTCTCTTCATCTTTTACTTCAGCAACAGAACAACTTAAATATTCTCCCTTTTATATATCACTTTCAGTTGAATTTTTTTCCCTGACTGAAAATGTCATGGGAATATTTCCCAATAGTCATTCAATCCTACTTAGTATTGGAGCATTTATATTGGATTCTCTTGCTTATATTATGATATACAGTTCACATTAGTATCAGAAAAATAAAGTTAGCCACGGGGGATCTCTGAACCAACAAACTGTTGAACTTTCAATATCTGCCTTTAATTGCACATATGGTTTGTTGATAATGATTCCTTTTTGCTTCCTGGTTGAAAGAAGTAGGATGAAAAAGTATTTTCTGGCAGAAAAAGAAGCCTAAAAATTAGGACAGAAAGTAAAACCCACACAGATGTAGACCATCAAAATAAAGTTGAACTGCATTGATAACTGCTTATTTTAAATGAGAATTAATAGCAATCAGAAAGTAATTTGTGGATTCTAGTCAAACACTGAAATACCTACTAGTCTTTTAAAATTTTTCATAGATATGGTGGTATTCATTTCATGTGAATATATTTAGAAAAAAATACTTATATTATTTAAAGACAATTTCTAAGGGCCTCATTTTTGTTCCTAAGAGTTCACTTTTTCCCTTCTTTCACTGTCCCTATGAATTTAAAAATTCTTTTCTTCCAACTACAACGGAAATGTGAAACATCATTTGAAGAGCTCACTCAATACTACTTGAAAAAAATACAATTTTTTTAAACCTGGACAAATAAAAGTACACAATGCTCATACTGGTTTTACCTGCATATGGAGTCCAGTTTTTCATTCTGCCCATTAATTCCATTTAAAAGGAGTTTGGAACAGGGTATTTTCTCTTTTGCTTGAGGAAATTACTGAGTGCACACTGTGAATGTACATATCTTGTTTTAGCACTTCTGCTTCAATTACTGTGTGATTTGTTATGATTTAATGGTTAGTCATCTTGTTTTATTCAACCTTATCCTGTTACACAAATACTACACTCCCTTTTTTAAGGTAGATATTTGTTGTAGGAACATTGTGAAATTAGATATCAGGAAAATAGTGTCTACATGAACTCAATGTGATTTAAGTGCATTTTGAGTTTCACAGACCCCATGAGAAATGTTTGGGAAAGGCACACAGCCATTTCAGATTATTGTAAGCCTAAAGATACAGGTTTTACAAGTTTTTCAAATTACTGTAAGCCTAAAGATACAGGTTTTACATGTTTTTGCAAAAGTGGTTATAAGATGGTCTTGTCAAGATCAGATACTCCTGCAGGTGTGATAATGGTGCTGTCACCATTCATTTTATATACAGAAAACTGGGGAAGATGATAAAAATCCTTGTGCTGCAGAAGGCAGTGGTAGCCCCACTTCTGGCTTCACAGCCAATCAATATTTTTTTCAGAGATGGTAGCTTCCTGTAAGAGAGCCAGAAAAGAAACCATGCTAAAATGGTACCTTTGCCTTGATGGTATCCTGTCTTTCAGAAGTCAGAAGAACAGTATGAAAATTTTCAGCTAAGAGAATCTCATTGTTTCAAAATTATAAAACTCTTTGAGGAATCACTGTGAAGTATGGACCATCAAGGCTTCTTGCACTAGAATCAATCTTGTCTAATTAATGTTTTATGAAATTTAGAGAAAATTATATTCCTTTTTGGTTTTGTTGATTTCACACTCCAGCCTGAAATACAATTTTTAATTTTAAGGATGAGTCACATTTGCTTGGATTTTCAACATACCATGGTCAGCAGGATGCATATGTCTTTTTGAACAAAAATGTTTTTCAGAAACACTTGAATTTATTATCTGCTATATATACTAATTTCATTAATTAAACAGTTTTTATTGCCTTCACTAAATCTATTTATAAAAAGCTGAATTGGTTATCTAAGAGGTTGATCAATTTAAGGTGTCAGAGTCTTTCTTCTATCTGAAGAAAATCACACTTGCTTAGCACTTGTAACTTTACATCAAGCTAAACAGACTACAGATCCTTACAGAAAACCAAGTCACAGGCTAATCTTTAATAAGCCTCCTCCTGAAGCAGTCATGAATAGGTCAAGGCTAAAGTCTCTGCTGGTGTGTAAATCTGGCATCAAACAAAAATGTATTGACGTTTAAATTAGCAGAGAGGCAGCTTCCTAAATTCTGCTTTGTACGTTAAGCTCTAAAACCTTTGATAGGGAACATCTAGAGGTTTTAGGACATCATCCATGGAAGGAAGGAAGAAAGTCTATCGTAAAGCAACTTACTTCAAGCTCCCTACTCTGTCTGGAGCTCATGACATCCATGAAAGTGTAGCAGAAGTCTATGGCAAGAAATGCCTGACGGCATGCCGACAGCAAGCATGATGATTCACTTATTCCCTGGGTAAATTTCCCTGATGCAGCTGTGATGTGCTGTGTAAGTGTTCTTGATATTGAAATCCCCTATCACAAAAATGGACAGTAAATTACTACTTCTATCACTGCTGAGTGCAATAATATGTTTTATTGATGTGCGACATTGCAATTACAATTTTTTATATAAGGGTAATCATGAGCAACATAAGCTATCACTTCACAGCCAACTGACAGGGATACAACTCTATGAATTTGATTTCTGAATTTTATTTAGAGAAAAAAGAACAACTGCTTTTTTGAAATTGCTCTGATTTTCTTCTTTTGGTGGCCATAAAGAGTGACCGTTGCTTAAACAGGTAAAAGTAAGAAGCTGAAAAATGTGATTTAATCTTTTATTGAGGTCTGTTTCTATATCTGATTGAGTTTCGTTCTGTATCCTACCAAACCTACCAGAGTTCAAACTAAGAAATACAACATGTAACATAAAATATATGTAACTATAGCAAGAAGCAGTGAATATAAAGATTTTCACCCTGATTTTAGGAAAGAAGGAAAAAGTATAAGGTTATAGAGCGCAGACTGAGACACAAAAATACAAAGAAGCTGGTCTCCAAAGAAATCTAAAGAACAAATGAGAAGGATTGGAAATTGGAGATTGGTGAGTACGGACGTGAGACAGCTTTTATAAAAATCAGAGCAGGTTATCAGTGGCAGGAGTTGAGGAAATGGTGAGGAATAAAGCTGGCACAAGACAGTGGTATTATAGTGTTTGTCTTTTTCCTTCCTTTCTTAAGGAAACAGCATTATATTTGTCCCTTTCTGGTTTTATTGATGGCTGCTGTGTGACATGTCTGACCAAGAAAAGCTGAAAGCATAGGGCTAAAAGGTAAAGGTCACTTGGTGCTGGGGAGGACAGCAGTATGGTGGGGGGCAGGTTCGCTGACAGGAGCCAGCTCTTCCATGCAGAGCATAGAGCATAGTTATTGCTCCTGTTGATCCCTGTGATTGCAATTTGAGTAGCAGAACAACGTATTGCCTCCTGACCCTGAGGCATTGCATAAGCAGTGAAGTCACTCAAGAGTGAAGCACCACAAAAACAAATGGGAAAACTAGAACTTCTTTGTAAACATGTATCTTGAGACAAGTCCTCCATGCCCTGTCTCATCTACCATGGAAGAAGGCTCCAGAGGAGGTGGGCAAGGGTGACGTTCTCACAAAATTTTGGGAAGACTACAGGAAGTGAATAACCACAGAAGTACAAAGAATCAAAGGGGACTGGAGGATAGCCTTTGTGTAGGATAGGATAGGATAGGATAGGATAGGATAGGATAGGATAGGATCGGATAGGATAGGATAGGATAGGATAGGATAGGATAGGAGAATAGAATAGAATAGAATAGAATAGAATAGAATAGAATAGAATAGAATAGAATAGAATGGAATAGAATAGAACCCCACCAACAAACCATGTCCCTAATTGCCACACTTATTTTGAATATTTCCAGGGATGGCAATTCCAACAATTCCCAAGACATTGTGTATAAGTCATGTACAGTAGTTAAAACTCTTAAAAACCTCAGGACTCTTAAAAACTCTTAAAAACCTAAGACACCAAAATCTGACCACCCTTTTGCTGAAGAAATTTTTTCTAACATCCAATGTAAAACTCCCCTGGTGCACCTCCAAGCCACACACTCTCCCCCGTCACTGGTTTCCTGGCAGAAGAAACCAATCCTCACATGACTACAACATCCTTTCAGGGAGTTGTAGAGAGTGATTATGCCTCTCTTGAGCTTCCTTTTCTCCAGGCTGAACAGCCCCAGCTGTCCCAGCTACTCTCCATATAACTTGCTCTCTGGACCCTTCGCCAGCTCCACTTCTCTGGACTCACTCCAGCACCTAAATGTGTTTCTTGTCTTGAGGAGCCCAGAGCTGGACACAGAACTTGAGGTGTGGCCTCACCATTGCCAAGTATAGAGAGACAATCACTGCCCTGTTCCTGCTGACCACACTGTTGCTGACACAGGCCAGGATGCCATTGGCCTTCTTGGCCACCTGGGCACACTCTTGGCTCATGTTCAGGTGCTGTTCACCAGCACCCTCAGGTCCTTTACCACTGGGCAGCTTTCCAGACACTCTGCCCCCAGTCTGTAGCACTGCACGGGGTTGTTGTGACCCAAGGGCAGGACCTGACACTTGGCTTCATTGAACCTAATACAGTTATCTCAGCCCATTGATCCAGCCTGTCTAGATCCCTCTGCAGAGCCTTCCTGCCCTCCAGCAGATCAACACTCTGACCAGATTTAGTTCTCTACAAAGGAACTGAGGGTGCACTCAATGCTCTTATCCAGGTCATTGATAAACCTATTAAACAGAACTGGTCCCAAATGAAAGGAAGTTTTGATACATGATCCTGTGTTGCTGTAAGCAGAAATTTAAATTATCTTTGTTTTAAAATTACGATTTCACAGATCAATTCTGCTCTTCTTTCTCTTTTGACCTATATTTTTTCCACTGTACTCAAAGCACTTCTTATTGGGGATATTGCTTTGCTTGTTTCCCCAACAGCTGATTTCTTCCTTTCTCAATCCAGGAGCAGACATTTGAAAAAGTGGCAAACTGTGGAAATCTTTTATATTAAAGTGGAGAGTTTTTTCTGCTTTCACTGAGATTAGACTATAGCAATTTTAAATACTAAATAATTTATTCTGAAGGTTACTAAAGGCAGAAGAAAGCAGCTTCTCAAATGTAGCATCTTCTAAAGAAATTACATTTGCAGAGGTCATCAGTGATTCTGCTATCACTGCCTCACACTGATCACCATATTGCTGTACTACTATCATAGCAAAAAGATAAAAAAAAGATGAGCAAGTGCAAAAACGAAAAAGAAAGAAGTTTGGGTTTCAAGCCAGAATTACTAAAATTATGCATGGATTCATTAGCACTAGTTTAAAATTGTGGCAAATTTTTGAACTAGCAAACAATAAAAAAAAGATTTATTTAACTATTTATCTCATCATTTTATGAAAATGAAGACTATTTAATCTGTTAACACATTTTATTAAAAATTCTTGGAATTTTATGAGTTATACAAAACTATTTGAAAATTCTTTTCCAGAGTTATGCAGGATATTTTTGTGCTGACACTTATTACAGAAATGTTCAGAAAGGGGTTTTTGTGTGTTTTTAACAAAAATTGTAAGTCTGAACAGCAAAACAAATCCATTCCCAAGAGTTATCCAAAGTCACTGTGACTTTAGTTTATGTTTCTTAAAAAATATGATTTTCACTTCTTTAATTACAAGAATAACTTATTTATAAAATCAGCTCCTTAGATAATGGGGAGCTGCATATGTTTAAAATATTTATTTGTCGCTAATGTAGTTCAGGAATCGTATGTACTTGTACAGGGAAGCTGAGTATGATCATATTAAATTAATATATTTTTCACTTGATTATTCTTCTGTGTTTGTCATATAAATTGGAAAGAGGAAAATAATTTTCTCTGTTGGAGCATAAAACAAATTAGACATAATGGCACATAAAAAGCAAACCATAATCACGCTCTTGAAAACGAATGCATTTTACAGGATATGTAGCCATTAAGGCAGTCACAACATTTTAAACCTACTCAGTTCAACACACCTGCAATCTATTCACTTTCTTATGGCAGCATTTTGTGAAGCTGGCACTGATAATTAAATAAATTGTAGGTGGAAATCCTAAACTCATCTCGCATGGCAATGCGCCAGATTTTTCTTCCTTTGTCTTCAGTATTTCACTGAACAATTTTTTGTTCATTCTACAGTCTTTTGATGGCATTTAATTTAGAGTTTGGGAGCATTTTTTTTTTTTGTTCTGAACACAATATTAGCAGATGAACTTAGGAATAGTCCATGGATGGGATAGACATATTGTAGTTAGCATGACCAAAGGGACCTGGTGGCAAAGGTGAGAATGACCAATATAGGCTGCTGTGGTTGAATGCCAAGGAAAACATTGCTTCATGTCATTCTTCTAGAAATACTCATTTTGTTAGATCAATTCGCAGAAAAAATACTGGAAAGCCTTTCCCTGACAATTTCTTACAGCTTTCCAGTTTCACTTAAACAGTTTAAGGGCAAAAACCTTTTTTCTTTCCCCTATTTACCTCCAATACCAAAGAGCACACTTTCACTTCACCTCTAGACATGTCAGGATTGTTCTTAACTACCACAAATGACTTCTCATTCAGCTGATGACAGTCTGGGAGCAAAGAAGAGATTTCTATTACTGATCATTCTGCAAAATCAAAGATAAAGCTTGTTTCTGAAAGATCATGGTCACCTTTATGCCCTGGAGCTCACAGATTCATTTTCACTTCTTAAGCCCATGACCAAGTGATTTGCAAAATAAGCAATATTAGAAAATGTGCTCCCAAGAATGAAAATGGAGCACTACTTAAGCTGAGTCAGATTCCACTTAATAAGAGTAGATTGCACCCTGGCTGAACAGATATAAAGTTTTAGAATAAAACTCTTACATTTTGGAAACTGAAGAGCACGACTGTGCTGATGGTTTTGGTGTCTGAAAATCCTGAGGTTTTTAAGAGTTTTAACTACTGCACATTACTTCAGTGGAATCTGTATTTACCTCTGGGGACATTAGTATCTACGTGCAATACTCCAAGTGATTGAAGAATTCCTCTAACAAAAGGTTTACATAAATTCAGGAAGGATGAAGGAGCACCACGAGATAGAAAGATGGCTAATCTCTAAAGGGATTTGTATGAAGTTACAGTGGCACATGAAAATGAAAAAAATTTAACAATAAAAAGAAAATTTAAAAAAAGAAGAAAAGAAAAAAGAAAAAGAAAAAGAAAAAGAAAAAGAAAAAGAAAAAGAAAAAGAAAAAGAAAAAGAAAAAGAAAAAGAAAAAGAAAAAGAAAAAGAAAAAAGAGAACAAAAAGAGAAAGTCACCCTGATGCGTAGATAACACACGATCTATGCACAATAAAGAACAGAGAAATTGAAATTGAAGTCAAAATCCTAGTCAAACACTAGTCTCAGCACATTGGGAGTAGCATGCCAGCAAAGAAGGGCTCCAAAATCCTTCTGATATTATAGTTAACAGGTATGTTTCATGTTATGCAGTTTAAAGGTGACCACCTCCAGATAAAGAGATGTGACAGAACCTCTGCTGGTGGTGCAGATGGCTCAGACTCTCTATGTGGGATTCTGGTAATCTCCTTATCTGATGAGAGATACAGAGAAAATCCTTCAAGTCTGAATAAAAAGGAATTTCAGAAATATGAAGATAAAGTGCTTTCTATCTTTCCCTATCTCAACTCAGGCAAACATTATTTGATAAAGATTATTTTTTTTTCTGAGAAAGGAAATGGAACTGCACTTTATTTATTTCCTCATAAGTTTACAGTGAAATGTCAGGACAAAATCAGCCTTTTTCAGGAGGTAGAATTCACAGGTCATCTTGAGGAGAAGATTAAAAATGACAATGTAAAACTCACTGGCAACTCTGACTCAAGCATCAGTAATGATTTACTGTGAAATTTTTACTTATCTCATGTTACTGAATCATCAAAGTTTTTGGGTTTCTTGAAATAATTTCTCTCGGTGATGGGTGCTCAGAGAATGAAATTTAAAACAAGTAATTTGTAGGCTACACATTGTCAAGGATTCTCCAGAGTTTCTCTGTATGCTAGCTATTTTGAATAATCTACCATAAACATTTTCATTCTGATCTCTCTTTCAGAAACAGAGACCAGAGACAGGTTACACAAGGGCGAAACAGCAGGGCTGGAACCAGGTGTTGTGTAACTGGTGTTATTTCCCATGAAACCCAGCTCACAAAGCCTGAAGGTTGACTCAGCCAGCAGGACCTTGATGTGGCTCTCTGATGAGCACCCCCAGACCATGTGGATGGTCCAAAAAACTGGGCAGTCATCTCCTGCAGGGTGTCCCTGGGTGGCTGCTTAAGTTCTGGTACTTTGCACTATTGAAACCAGTGGAAAATTGATCGCAAATTTCAGTGCAGACAGAGTTTCATGCCCCAGCCTTTAAGTGCTAGGGGTAGAAAAATGTCTTACAAGCGCAGCTGTTGCTCATTCTTGAAGATATTCTGTAAGAAATCTTTTCTGAACAATTTGTCAAAGAAACAAGACTGATAAACCTGGAAGTGAGTCTGCCATTGCAAAAAAAAAAAAACAAGCTATATTTCCACTGATACATTTTCTCATTAAGACTTATTCACCCACTTTTGATGAATCAGCACTTACAAATTTCTACAGTCATTTGGCCACAAATTTTTATTTTATTCCCTTTCCCTATTTTGTACCTTGATCAGCCTAAAACTTCTTCAATGGTTGTGTTTGTTCAACTATTCTAATCAATCATTGCAGGCAGTGTTCAGGCTACCACTTAATCTTCTGCAAAGAGAGTTCAGCTATAGTCCAGTTCCCATACTGCACTCAAACACAGCACGGACAAAGGAGTGTTTTACGTGTTTCCTACTTAATTCTCTGTTGTATTTTCTACTCTCTATTGATTCTAGTTTTCAGCCTGGCAAGGGAGATATTCCAATGTTCCAACAGTGACTCCTGCTCCTGAGCCCAAGCACATCTCCCCTTGAACCATACACATGAATTTAGGTTTCCCAGTTCTGCAGCCAAACACCAAAACAGCTATTTTGCTTTCAGAAGTGACATGTTTAAAGTGGTATTCAGTTACAGATGTATTAACTTTGAAATCCTCATGCAGCTTGAAATACCAAATTTTCTTCATACCTAACCCTGTTTCCTTTGCATCAGCCTAGTTCCTTTATGATGGCTGTTACAACAGCATAATTAACTTGAATTTCTTGGAAACAAACTTTCTATAAACTCAGCGAGAGATTGCCCTAAGCACCCTCTAGGATCAGCAGAAAGCAGTCCCCTCCAAATCACACTTCAAAATCAGTCCTAAAATCTGGCAGAACTTGACTAGAAAAGCATTGTGATACTGCTTTCCCCTACAGGGTGGTGAAGATTCAGGATAAAGCAGTGAAACAAGATTTTAAACATTATGTTTGTAACACAGAAAGAAAAGTTAAAAAAAAATCGACCCAGCTGACAACTGACAATGCTAGATAGAGGAAAGCAAGTTGAGATTTCAGAATACTCTTGCCTCTACACAAAGGAAGATAAACACAGCACAATTTCAGCATCATAAGGATACTAAAGAAGTTATTCCAATTCAAGTCTACACAGTCTAGGAAAGCCAACACAGTAAAGTTTTGAGCTCTCTTTTATCAAAGCCTATTGTTATTACTGGCCTGAGCTCCAGTGAAACACCTCTCATTTCCAAAGGGAAGAAGATGGGGGTAACTAGATGGCAACATTTCCATTGACCTGACAGAGGATGCTATTAAGGGCTTAACACTTTATGTTAGCTGCACAAATACAGGCAGCACTTGATCCATTACAAACATCTCCAGTACAAAGCCACATTTTAACAAATATCCAAAGGCAGCATATTACAGTATTTACACTTTGTAGAGTCTGCACAACAGTATTTTTCATCCTGTACCTGAAGTACTAATGTCTGTGTGACCAAATCACAGTCTAACCACCCTAAATTGTGCCAGTTTATCATGATAGCACACATCAACAGAGTCCAATGATTTCAGTATACTGATAAAATTTCGATTTGCAGAAAAACATCCCAAAAATGCCCAAAGCATTGTCTCTAAGCCTGCAAGACATCTGAAAAAAGTCTATAATATTAACTCAGTTATCTTCTATGTCATATGCAGAAGAAAAGAACAGCTTTGTTTAAGAGGAATGACAC
Source organism: Entomyzon cyanotis (assembly GCA_024500445.1). Lineage (NCBI taxonomy): Eukaryota > Metazoa > Chordata > Aves > Passeriformes > Meliphagidae > Entomyzon > Entomyzon cyanotis. Next base: position 4,655,002 of record JAKEPQ010001021.1, read on the forward strand.
CCCCTTCAGAAGTGGCTGGTGCTCAGCCTTGGTTCAGCACCAGGAGCCAGCCCACAATGAGAAGAGTCAGCCATTGGAACAATCTCTCCAGGGAAGTGGTGGATTTTCCAATATTAGACACTTTTAGGATTTAGCTGGGCAGGGTGCTGGGCCTTTTTTTTTGTATGCCATGCCTTTGTTGAGAAAGTTTGGACCAGATGATGGTTGATGTAGCTCCCAACCTGGTATTTTATGACTCTATGGGCTCTCCTTGCAGAGGATCCTGTGAGCCCATGATGAGCCCATGGTCCCAGAGAGCCCACATACAGGATGTAGGTGTCTGCACACACCTTCAGAGAAGGGCACACAAAAAGACATAACATAGGTTTATTTATGAGCAGAGCTCTGGCTTTAGATGCTACAGCAGGTCAGATCAGAGCTCCCAGATTCACTGAAAGAAATATAAACTGATTCCACTTTAAAATAAAGGAATAGATAATAATATATACAATACCATAAAAATATAATAAAAGGCAGCTTCATTACTGCCATCAGTGGAGTTATATTTCACACAGAATTTTATCAAATCTTTTTCCAAAGAAGCATGCATTTACAGTCAGAGCTCTTTTTTCCAGCACTTTTGCTTATAATTTCCCTTTCTGTCTTTTGCAAATATATGTAAACAAGGGACCTGCTAGGAGCCGCTCACATAGAAATGCCTGGAGCAAATATTCCTACAATATTTATGCTGTTTGTAAAAGACAGCTCAATGTTCCCCCCAAACTGAACTCATTTTACAGGTATCTTATCCTCTCAACAGCTATATTGAAAGGAGGTGGGTAGGAAAACACAACATTGGTTTCAGAAGTCCGAGTGCAATTTTTGTGATGTCTCACTTCAGATATCCAACTGCCCATACCTGCAGTCTGGCCCTGCACAGACTAACCTTCAGCCAAATTGCTTCAGTATTTTTGGTATGACTCTGCTGCTAGAAAAGCCCCCCCAGTCACAATACTGCTGTTGGACAATGTTCATCTAACTCAGAAAATAGCCAGACTCCCATTCTGCACAAATATTGAGAGATTAGATGGAAAGATACACTCAGGATATGATATACTGACATCTGATGTCTCTATTTTTTCTTGCAGCTGGAGCAAGAACACATAAAACTCCACATAATAATAGCAAAATAAATAGGGTCACTGTCATTTAAAGTAATAGAGGCCTAGTCCATTTGGTTTTTTTAATGATCCCTAGGAGAATCTGAAAAATTAACTTCTTCTACAAAGTTATTTGCTAAGAAATAAACACTTGAAAATGGCAGAATATTCTTTATCTGAACAGCTATGCAAGATGATAAAAACCTCATGCAATCTCAAGAAGAAAAAACATTTGCTGGGGGTTTGGATTTTTTTGTTTTATTTTGTAATCCCCCTCCACAAATTTGTGGCTCAATTCTTTAGATACACACACACACACACACACACACACACACACACACACACACATATATATAGCAACATAAGAACCCAAAGAATAAGAATATTATGCTTCTAGTTTTCAAATACTTACATTCCTTTTGAGTTATAGATGCATGCATATTTTATTTGGTCTGTTGTATTATTTTGCCATAACTGTTTTACAAAACCTCTACACAGGAGTCAGTTTACCTATTTTTTATTTTATTGCTTTTATTTGAGTAAGACCAAAAAAACAAAGACAAGAATTTGTGGGTGTAGCGTTTGGTTGGTTTTATTGTGAAGTGTATGTGTTACATTGAGGGAGTCTGAAGTGAAAAACAGCTTACTTTTCTAAATGACGAACCTTCACATTCTGATTCTGTAACTGAATTCAGCTTTCATCTCCCTTGGAGATAGGGTGCCAACCTTTTCCTATTGGGAGGGCGGGTGGGTGGGAAGTAGGGATTCTTATAATGAATCATCAAACCTTTGCAGTGAAGGTGAAGTAATTTTCTGTTGGAATCATTACTCTGGCTCAGGGATTCTTCTCTACAGCTTCTGTCTTGCTGAAGAGTTTGACTTTGCAGATGCTGTCCAATTGAGGAAAGCTGGCTGGATTTTCTTCCTTGTTTGCATTACAGGTCTAATGCCATGATATATCATAACACCAGAGGCGCTAAGACACATTTAGTGCTGCCCTTTAACTCTCTAGTTCCTGCAAAACCAGAAATATGTCAATATTTTTATTGCCTTGGCACCTTCCCTTCAGTTCTTAGACTTACACTTCTTGGTTATTTTCTAAACCACTTGTTCTGACTTATCACACAATTTCAAAGCTAGATGATTTAGGGGATTGAGGGTGGGGTTTTTGTTTGGGTTTTTTTGCCCTGTGATGAGGCAAATTATATTCAATTGATGCAAAAATCAAAAACTCCTCTACAGACATCTAATTAAGCTCATTCTAAAATTTACATAGTGTGGCATCTCCCATATGGAGAAAAAATACTCCCCAGTTGTGCCACTTTACTATAGTTACCGTGTAATAATAGATTCCTTACATACCATAAGCATAAAAGTCTTTGTGCATCAGCTAAATCTCTTTATGTCAATGACATAACGTGAGTATAGCATTGCTCCATCTGTTCAGGACAAAAATGTAGATGCACTAAGTGTTTTGACATTTATTTTTGTCTGTGCTACAACCTCCTTCAATTAAGTGCAATACTCAAAGGAACAGCAGAATGCAAAGGTAATATATACTGAAACATTCAAAATGCAAAGGTAGCATATGCATCACACAATACCCACATTCAGGCTTACAAAGGAGATTTTCAAGTCTGAATTTTCCTTTTACAAGCCAAAGAATACCACAACTTTTGGGTTTGGTGCAGTCAGAATTCAGTTACAACTCACTCTGGTAAGATTCAGGAAGTCTAACATTCAAAGGAACCTTTTTCCACAAGACACTGATAGACATTTAAATATATTAAAACAGAAGATAAAAAATTCTTGAATGTTAAGAACAGCATTTGAGATCAATTTAGTTTGGACATACCTTCAGAAACGTCTAATCACCTTAAACACTAAACATAAACCTTGGAAACACAAACCTGGGGTGTGCTAAAATATGGACATTTAAGAATATTTTGACTGTATCTATCTTAACCCCAAACTTCAGAGACAGAAGCTTTCTCATACAAAAGAAGACAGATTCATCCTTGCAAACACAGATCTGTAACTGAAGAACAAACAGAACAAAGAAAAAGTCAGGAGGCAACAACTAATGAGCCTTCCCTAATATATTATTAATTACAAGTCTTTGATGACATGACGCAGCAGAAATGTTGTGCCATGGAGCCTGGACAGGGTGCATTCCCAGGAGACACCTGTCCCCTTCACCAGTGACTCAGTTCTGGTGCGCAGCTGAGAGCTCTGGAAGAAGATGTGCCTGTATTTGGCCTGCAATAGTGCAAAAGCACACAAACAAAGCCAATCACTCTTAAATAATACATGTGATCTCTGTAACTGATTTCTCTTTCATGGCACATAACAGCCTGGTAGGATAGGGTTTTCCCTTTCCTTGGAATGGCATGGCTATTAGGAGGAACAAAACCTTCCTTTGTGATACTAGAACCAATTGTAATTGACCTCCCATGTCTTTACCCAGAAAAAAAATCAAGAATTATGCAAGGTCTTCTGATAATTCTTTACCTAATATGATAGTAATAGGGAAAGGATTGTAGACTAATGTGGGTGATACACAGGAACCTCTCCTGCTGGATGCTGGGAATGTGGAGGGCATAGAGCCACCAGGATGGTTGCTGGGCTGGAGCCTGGGATGTACAGAGACCCAGATGGAAATGGGCTGGTTCCACTTGGAGAAGAAAGAGAGAAGGAGAGATCTTATCAGCGAGCTGATGGAGGTTACAGAGACAGTGGAGGTGCATGAAGACAAAACAAAATGCACTAGACATAAAATGAAAGACAGTAAATTACATTAGTTGTAAAGACAAAATGTTTTAGACCAAGGATGGATCAGGAAGAAGAGGCAGGATATGGGGAAAAGAATGTATTTAATAGTCTACTGAATATTTAATGTACTAAACATTCTACGAAGCTGTCTCAGAGCTTCAGTAGAGCACCAAGATGGACTTTTGCCCATTATTTTCCACAAAGTGTTTCTGATTCACTGGTGGTGTTAGTGGTGAGTTCTGGTTAAACTGTTTTATTTATTTGTTTAGCGACTTATACCATCTCTTGCTATCATTATTTTCTAAGTTAAATGAATAAATTACATTCTCTTAAAGTGATCTTGAGCTTCTTCCAGATTTTCTTAATCCACGCAGCTCTTGCACTTTGTGCTCTTTTGAGCAGAGCTTCTATGATGCCTACTACTACCAGGAAGATTTCACTTTCTATCAGCTCTTAATTGAGCAGTCGCAATGCTCCTTTTTACCAGTTTTGGTGTTCATCAGATCTCTCAATGAGGCATTTTAGCTCATTGATGTGGCAGTAAATGATTATCCATCAAATTTTTTGGCCGCTAATACACATTAGTGAGTAAGCTTTCAGAGAGACCAGCAGGCTCCAACAGGGGGGCTATTAGGTCTGCCTCAGTCATCTCTCTTGCATACATATTTTTTTAAAAAGACAGGCTAGGTGAATTCTGCCCATAATGACTTGTGGTTTCATGCTTTCTGCAACCACTTGTACATTTGCTGTTTCCACTCATGACTTGTTTTAACGCAGACACTTTGGTTTGCTTGTTTTCACTGTCCTGCTGAGTCTGTTACAAGGCCTTCAGTGTTCACAGTTGTTCAACACTGACAAGGTAGTCAGGAAACAAACTGCTTGCAGAGAGGTGGAGGCTGACAGCAGCAGATCTTGGCAGTGCACTTTGGGCCTGGATAAATATTTCTCACCTCCTGGTGATCCTTTCATAGCTTGGCAAAGCCACCATTGCAGTGTCATTGTGCCAATATTTTTGCACCCAGTTGTCCTACATACAGATAAGCTGCTGGTAATAGAAGGAAAGTAGCAAGATGAAGACCAGTGGCTAAAAATTTTGACTAGACAGGACAGGCCTAATTTGACTCTTATGATGAAAGATTGACAGACTATACTCAGGGAATATGAGGCTTCCTTTCTCCTGAAACTTGCCTTTTAACATGTGTATATAGGCATCCTGTTTGGTAGAGAACTCTGTGTGAAACGCAATGGTTTACTTTCTTAGGCTCACTTCAAAATCAAAAATTCATAATACCAACCTAGAATTTCTGACTTGCGGGATCAAACCATATCTTGACGAAATAGGTTCTACTCAAGTAAGGGAATTTTAAGAATTCATTTTCCAACAGTAAGATGCAACTAGTGGGATTTTCATCTACCATTTCTTACTACAAATTCAAGCCATTCAGGTTTCCCAGAGTAAGACCACTTTATTCTACAGGTTTATATGTGTGTGAGCATGGCTATTCCAAATTTATACTGGTAGAGAATAACACAGTGAAGGCATCCTAAGGTCAGCTTCCTATCAGCAAGCCCAGCATGGAAAGATTTGCACAATAGTAAGGAAATTTCATGGTTGGAATTGGTATGTAGAGAAGAGACAGGTCACACATAGCACAAGGTACTCAAGGTTGTGGTATCGGTTATTAATCCAGCAGCCAGTAATGCAACATTAATCTGGGTCAAGGAAGAACACAAGATTGCATTTTTGACAAATATGCTAGAGGATGCAGTATAGATTTCTACTGGTTGCAGGAGAACAAATGAAAGCTATCTGGAAAAAAGCCTGAAGGAATATAACAAACTAGATTTTTGTTGCTCTTGTTGCTATTTTTTGGGTTCTGGGCCTTTGCTCTTTGCTTCAGAGGGGTTAAGGAAGTTGAAGCAAAGACAAAAAGGGGAAATTAATCTGTATCACTTTGTGCTGTATCGTCCTTTTGTATTGCACATTTCATGTGATTTTGGCATCTGAAAGGTGGATTTGCCAGAAGAGCAACCCCTGACTTCAGAGCACAAATACCACCAGGTGGAAAAGGGGCAGTGCCTTACTAAAGAATGTCCCCTATGCCACTTCACAGACCTCATGCAGAGGGAACTACAGCATGAGCATCTGTAAAACTGCCTGGCTCTGTACCACTGGAATAGGTGCTGGCTGTATCTTGATTTAATTTTTAAAACATACTGTGCTGTTGTGGAATCCAATGGCCTGATTATGCACCCTGTGAGCAAGTGGAAAAGTTTCACTTGCTCCAGGTGGAAACAACTCCAATTTCCTGATTCTTTGTAGGAGTCACTTCTCCCAGTGATGTGATTTTCTTTCTCACCAGCAGTCCTTTAAACTTTGTTCCTACATTGCACTGTAAATATTGGAAATGTGAAAAGATGTAACAGAAGGTCCAAAATTTGCAGTACTTCACAATCCTCTTGCACAAATGGAATAAAGTTCCTCACCAAGGTATCCCAATAAAAACCCACACAATTATTCACCAATGGGTGGTGCCTAAGGAACATTAAGTTTGCCAGATATCCAGAGCCTACTGCGATTTCACAAACTTGTACCTGCCCTAAGAACAAGTGCAAGAGGAGTGTCCTTCACTGGCAGCAAGGCCCAGTAGCTTGAAACTAAGCATGGGTTTTTGGTGTGTGCGAAATTAGTTTAGAAAAAATTCTTAAATGCAGTCTGATTCAAACAAGCAGAAACACTAGGAAAAATGTTTTAAATTCGTATCTCTAGAGATTGTACAGTCTCTAAACCACTATCTAGGGCCCTTGTTAAGGGGTGGGGAGTGGGGGATGTGGAGGGTGTTTGAAGCAGAAAAAGTAGAAGCAGATAACAGAAACTTGGATGTCAATGCAAAAAGAGATAAAGAACAAAGAAAATTCAGTGAAGTTTAACATATAATACATGCTGTGGAAAATTCTGCTGGGGATAAGCAGCAATATCCAGGGTCACAGTAAAAAAGATATTGCAGTTTATTTGGATTTAAGCTTTATACCTTAATTAAGGTCTTGATTGGTAAAAATTTCCTCTTCCTGCAATGATAGTTTTACATAAGTTTAAAAGACTACCACAGCAATTTTGAAGTACTGATACTGTATGAAACTGTCTCTTGCTCTTGTTAGGGAACTCTTTTCTAAGTTTACCTGCCAGCTGCCATGAATTTTTGTGGAAACATTGAGCATTCAGTGGAATGAAATTAAATTTCTTCCCCTAGACACACTTCTCCCACCTGTGTATATGAACACAGACCGAGACATTTTCAAACAAACAAAAAAGAAATTGTTATAGGATTGGACATTACTTTCAGCAAGTATTTGGCCCTTGCTTTCATTACTTCAAATAAAGTTCAGAAGAGTCACATATCATCACAAAGGTCTACCATTAAATTAAGAGCCTAGTGGGGTATTTTTAAAGTGGATAGTGAATCCTAGAGTTCCTACGCATTATAATTTCATAAACTTCACATAAAATATTTAGATCTAGTCATTAACAGAGACAGACTATCAAACTAGAACAACTCTGCTATAAGGATACGTGGAATTATCCAGGGATATAAGAATCACAAAACCACTGGTAACTACCTTTTAGCTCTTCTTACAGTTTGCTTTGTTTCATCTACCATTGCATTTCCAAGGTTCTGCTGAAACTCTAAGCAGAAATATTTAAATATTATCACTATTAAAAAACAAAAGAAATATACCTTCACAAAAGAGACACGAAAGCTTAGTATTTATCTTGAGGGATTCTGTGAGCCTTCAGTATGCAGCTAAAATAATTGTTTTGAACTAGGTTTTCCTATTTGAACAAAAGGTTGAAAAACACCCACAATGAAGACCCTCACACATTGGCAGTTTATCATCCATAAATGCAGAAATCTTGACTGGAAAGAGTGTGAACAAACGTCTTTAATAAATGGCTGCCTAAATTTAGTTCTCTAAGCATGTGCAGACTATCTAATTAACTGCTGTATTTTCAAAGTTGCTGAGCAACAATCAGGTGCTCTTAACTTCTGCATAAACCACTTAAACAAGCAATGAAAACTTAATAACTTAATCTTTTTGTTTTTCAGAAAGTCTTGTTGGTTTTACATCTGTTTCAGCTTTTTTTAGAAACTTAAAATATGGCAATAAATACCATTAATTGGTGTGACTTGTGGTTGTACCTAAAACTTGGTTGTTGTTTTTACACTGTGCATGAGTGAGAGAAACAGATGAAACAGCAGCAGGAAACACAGCTGTATCTTGCTTGAGGGTCTTACCTAATTTGCACCTGCTCACTGATGGGTTTTTCAGTGTTTCACCTATTAATGTCCTCCAGATAGAGGCCAAGTTCCAGGATTTTTTTTTTTAATGTACTCACGACAGAAGAATCCCACCTGTTTAGACTTCATTAATTCAGACCCACTCAGATGACTTGCTGTTGTCATTCCAAAGAGGTTTGTGATTAAAATATTCCCTTAAAATAATTTATTTTTTCTTGCTTCCAGCCCAAATACAGAGTTTCAAAGGAAAAATCTCATGCCTCACTGGTGATTTTTCTGTCTCAATGGGAATAGAATGCCTACTCAGAAAGTGCTTTCACACACAACAGATGTATATCTGTTTAGATAAATTTGTTGGGCTCAGGAGTTGACAATCCCCATTACCAGTTAGCAAGATTTGCAAAGCAGGAAATGTAGCAGTATTTCTGGGTAAATTTGCAGCTAAATCTCTGGCAACAAGAACAGTCCTGGGAAGAAATATATTGTGATTTAACATAGAATTCCTGTTTGGTTTGTTTTCTAATTATTATTAATTTATATGTTATGTGATGTTATTTTTAAAGATACATCTAAGGTCTAATACAAAATTTTCACTTCACTATGCAGAAGGCAGTATTCTTCATAATGTCTGACTACTGGCACATGCTGAGGGGAACACAGCACAGAGCACACACCATGGAAGGAAAACAGCATCACAGCCTCTGGAGTATTAAGGCTGGTAGCATTAGAAAGGAAAATTACATCAGTTAATGGCTACTGTGCCTTCCTTTATGAATGATTCAGCTGCATTTTTCCTTCATAGTATAAATTTCATTGTGCATTCTCAGAAATCATTGCAAGGTAAGTACGTGCTATGTAAGTTATTTAAAAAAAAACAAAACTGCAATTTAAGAAGGTTGGGAGTAGAGAGAAAATTCAGCAGAAAAGTTCCAAAACTTATTTTAAATTAAAATACTTGCATTTTTTTCCTTCCCCTTGCTTTTCCTATCCCTGTTCCTCTTCTCACCCTTTCCCTTGCCCTCCCCCTTTCCTTCTACCCTTTCTTTCCCCCTGCCACTCTTCCCTTTTCCCCTTCCCCTTTCATTTTCCCTTTTCTTCCTTTTCCTTTTTTTTTTTAATTTTATTTTATTCATTTTCTTTTCTAAAAAGTGATTTCTACAGAATAAGTAAGATGTCAGTGGGCTCTCAGGAAAGTGCATTTCCAAAATTATTTAGCTAAAAATGTAGACACAAATAAGAGAAAATTAAGAGAAAGGAAATTGAGAGACCAGAAGCAAATGAGTGATATTAGACATTAAAAAAAGAACAAGTTTGATATTTTCTTGCTTTGTCATAAGAGGAATTTGAGCACTTGAATTCACTTTTGGCATCCCCACAGGTTTATGAATTTCTAAGCAGCTACTCTTTTCTCAGCTTTTCCTTTCTTTCTCATCATTTTTTGCTCACTGGTGTCTAAACCAAAGGTGGCAAGCAGCACTGGTACATATTTAATGTCTGCCCACTTACAGAAAAGCTTAATGTAATTTAAAAAAATATGTCTGTTAGCATCCATGGCCAGTAGCAGTCCACAGAGAAGACTACAGGACAAACATCATTTTCTCAAGGCTTATGTTTCAGTCTGTATCACGATTCTTAGCAAAAACATTTGTACTTGTAGGTCAACCTCCCATACCACTTTAAACTCCTTCTATCTAGATTTGTCAATTAAGTTTTTAGATGACATTTAGGAATAGTTATTTGGAGTAGCACATCTGCCATATAGATACTCACAGGACATTTAGACTTTTGCAGAAGAGAAAATTTCATTTAAGTGGATTTGGTTTTGCAGGAATAGCTGTGGCTTACAGACATATCTTATGACATGTATGGAGTCCTTGTCCCCATATGCACCAGTAATTGAAATAGCTATGTAAATAGCAGTTAACCAGCAATTAAAAATTACAGAAGTTCAGTGTATTTTTCAATTATTTGATGAGTTCCCAAATCTCAGATATGGTAAAACAAGCAGTCATTCAGCACAGCTGTGCAAGCTGAAGCTGGTTATTTGCATCCAAATGGCTATGACAGATCTATTTTACTTCTGAAAATCTTTTATTCAGCACTGCTCCAGTGAGTAGATATTTTATTGATTTATTTATTTATACCACATAAATAATTTAACTAATAATTGTAAGTCTCCATTTTCCTTTCTAAACCTCAAATACAATAAGTTCCATGACTAATGCTCAATTCCTAGATAATTCATCTATCCTAGAGAATATAATTACTGTTCCTAGTATTATTCCTATTATTTAATCAGTTTCTAAACATTTCCCAAAAAGAGGCAAGTGAATAAAAATTCAAATTAATATAATGCCATAGATCACAGCAAAATTATAATGATATAGAGGGAAATATATTTGTACATTCCTGGCTAAAATTGGTTTCTTACTGTTTGCTTTAAAAAAAGGTAAGGATTACATGACAGGAAATATTTAACATTTATTAATTTTTTTCTGTATGTTATGAATCAGGCTATAAAATATACTACAAAAAGGTCAAAACAAAAAGGAACAGAAATGTAATACACCATTCTAAATGTCTCAAGATGCCTAGGCAATGTATTTACAAGATTACTGTGTTTGCAACAAGCTTTTTTGAGTTACCATCACAAAACGTTTTCATTTACCATCACAAAGCTTTTCATTTCAAATCTTGTTTCAGGTGATTAGAGCTCTGCAATAAAACATTAACTTTACTTCAAGAATCTTCCCACCACTGAGTTTCTCCAGGAAAAAAAATCTGTAACATATGTGCTTTAAGTCTGAGAATAGTTTTCTAGTCCTCTGAAGGAGGTCTGAAGTAAATGAAGAAAATAGTGAACACATTCATGTTATTGTTATTAGTGAAGAAATGGGACCACGAGGGAATGAAATGAGAAATTCTGTTCTCAGTCTTCCCCACTGGTGTACACAATCCAAACCGGCAAGATCACCAGAAGACCAGGCAGCCTGGCTTGCTCAGGACACATCCCCGTGATGCCTTAAAAGCTGGTGAAAATAAGAGGCAGACACAACAGTATAGGGGGGAAAAGGGGTATTACCTTGGTTTTAATAGGATCCTAGGTGCACCGACATCAAAGCTGGAATCACTCTGAGGAGCACACCTTGTGTACAATGCATATATAATTTTATGGACCTCACAAATTAGCATATCTACCTAAAATCCCCCAATAAGGAACTTAAAAAATGAAGTAATTGTCCCCTATTCTAATAATCTACCCCCCTCCACCAAGTGAGACTATGGCCTAGTTTACAAAAACATGTTCCAGAGAGGAGGCTCCATCCAAGGTTGGAGCCTCCAGATTTGAGACAGTAGGGATGTTTCATCTTTCCCCCCAGAGAACCCCCAAACTAAGCTAAATATCAGACTACAAGAGTTATAAACATGTAGGGGCTAAGGCACAAGGAGTGTTTTTGAAGGGTACAAGGAGAGGGAATGGGTATAAAAATGTATAAAAAGGTATAACAAGAAAGAACAAAAAATCATCCAGCATCACCTGCAGCTGTGGTGCCAGAGTTGGAGACAGCAAGGCACTGGGTGCAAGTCTCACTACCCCCCACTGGCCTCACACCCTCTATTGCTCATTTTCCTTCCAACAAGTAAGTGCTTTTCAACCACCCCTTGCATAAGCCAGTTCTGAAAATTCAGGACACAGAAAACGTTTGTGCTGGCCTGAAAAGAAATGTGTACCCTGATAATTGCTGATTGTGAAGGGAGGTTTTCAAAATTAAAAGAAAAAAAAGAAAACTAGTAATTGTGAGGGAGACAGACAACAAGCAACCTGAAGTGCAAGCTGGATCAGATGCGAGAGGAAATACTGTCTTAGCCCTGCCCCACACACACGAACGGCACAAACCATAGGAGTTCTCATTATGACAGCCTGTGGAAAAAGTTACTCATCAAATGCAGACCTCTGAATCTATATGGCAAATGCAAGATTTCAAATGAGACCCTTAAACTTTACCCATTCTATGCTGCTTTATGTCTAAAGTGCAGGCAAAGAAAAGTTTTAAAATCACCTCTGACATGGCAATGGCAGACCCCTCAAACTTCTTGAAACAAGCAAATCTTGTGCTAACAACCAGTATGTTATCTAAAGGCATAACATGTGGCTAACAGCTGGGAATCACTAACTGAAGAACTTAAAATAGTGTTAATTTGTGTTTATACCCAAAAGGTAGAGCTGAAAGTATACTTTCACTCTCATTAAAAAAAAATATTACAGAATTAAACATAACAATATATGTGGTTGTATTAACCACTGTTGAACTATTTTTCTAATCTGGTCATCTGTCAAAAGCAAAATACCAGGAAAACTCTGATCAGGTAAAATGAAGTAAAAATATTTTTTTAAAAATTCAGAATTATGAACCAGGAGAGGAGGCAACAAAAAATTCACAGTAAACACAGAGTACATAGGGTTTTTTCCTTTGAATAGAAAAATAGGTCCAAAGTACCATCATAGCAGGCAGATGTAAACATTTCTGGAACTGAAGAAAAACAAAGAATGTTCGGAACCAGTATGACTGAAACCACTGCAGGCACAGCTGGATACCAACAGACTCAGAGCAAGAATCAGATAAGCCAAGAGACCCGGGAAGCAAAAGCTGTGACAGGACAAATCCCCATACTGAAGCCAGGCAAGTAGTATCGGACAAAACAGAGGACACATATGAGCAAGCACTGAATTCAAGAAGTGACTGGAAGATGAGATAAGTGGACCAACACAGGAAACAGAAATTGAAGCAAGCACTGCTATGATAAGAAAGCACCATATTTGGGAAAAGTGAAACTCCATGTGGAAATTTCAGAGGAAGAAATGGACCAGTTGAAAGCAGTGAGGGAAAAACATTTATGAATGTGTGCAACCGAACAGCCTGAAACCTTACCCTTTCAATAAAGCAGATAAGGCACAGCATTCTTGAGAAGCCTTCAACAAACACCACTCAGCATCAGTTTCTGAGAAAATAAGGAACAGACTGTAGTTAACTTAATGACAACATGAATCCAGGAAAAAAATCACAGACTGCAAATGAACCGCTGAAAACAGAAAAGCAATAGAGAGCAATGCACCAACAGCAGACAAAGCAAAAAGCATTTTACCTCACTCATGCTGAAAAAGCAGTTCAGGGAAAGGAAAATAATCCTTCCAAATGTTACCAGCTTTGAATCATTATCAGAATATTCCAACAAGAGCTTTGCAATTACTGCAGCACCTGCAAAGGTGTCTCCATCTTATAAAGCCTTTGTAAAGCAGAACTGCAAGGAAAAGCAGAAAAGGTAGATGCAAAGCTGAGAGAGCATGAAGAGATCACAGGAAGGCCAGTTATTCACCCCAAAGGGTACAGAACTGTGGAAGACAGCTGCTTCTTCACATCCTCAAGGACAATGGCCTCAAAACAGCATTTTTCAGCCCTCCCGAAATATTCTTTTTGGAATATTAAATATCACAAAAACAGAAAATTGCCAAAGTCAAACATTTTCATTATCGTATGAATCAAATACATTTTCTAAACACAAGAAATAGAAAACAACTGCAGGAAATTTTAAGTCTTAAATTTGTACAACATAACAAAGGCATATGAGGAGAAGCATCTCTCTGACATATCTCTGACATCTCTCTGAAAGTCTTTCACCCAACTTGAAATGCCTTTACTTCCACCCTAGACAGTGAACATGCTAAATCAGCCATAAAAAGTTTTGTCAGGCAGCTCAGAAGTAGTACCAGGAAGGGTCTAACGAAACCCTTCTCCCAGGTTTCCTAAGTTATTTGATTTTGATGGTCTTGTTTGCATCCATTTGTCATGACAGTCATTCACAGCCTTCCTGAGCTGGGGATTTTTTAGTGTATAGTTACCTGCTTTATCATGAAGGGAAAAGGAAAAAAAAATCATTTAAAATAGCCAAAGGTTGGCTATTGCATGTACCAAACTTCCTGGCAAAACTCTGAATATTCAGCAGTTAAATGACTCTGATTCTTCCAATGTCTGTCAGAGGCTGCTAGTGTTCAGGTAGGCCTTAATGATGAGTACAGATCACAACTCAGAGAAAACTACTGTGTGTGCAATTTCATTATATCCAGATACATCTCTAAGTGTCCTTTTGCACTTTTAGATACAAAAAGATACAAAAAGAATGGTGAATTACTCAGCTGAAAGCTATTGACATATGAGCAAGAACTAAATCACTGAAAATTTCCCTCCAGTCTCCAAAACATATTGTCCTTTAAACATATTCATTATTAAGGGAAAGTGGAAAATAAAAATTGATATAAAATAACCTGTTCCCATCTTTTCACAAACATGGGGACCTGTTTTGAGTTTGCCAAACTAATACTGTAGAAAGATCTTCTCTTCCTTTTCTGAGTATAATAAGCACATGTATGGTTTCTTTCTGAGCTTGGAACACTCATCTAAACACAATAAGGTACTCACAATGGGTATTGCAATGGCTTGGAACAGAAAAAACAGTCAGTGAATCCTTTACAAGAAAAGAAGCATTAATATGAGTAAGCTGTAAGTCAGGAAATGAAGCAAACAAATATAAAATCACTGGTCCTCAGGCAGCTGAAGAAGTTACAATACACAAAGGACCCACATCCAGCTCCTTCAAGCGTATGACTAGCAGTCTGGCTTCTAATTCCCCCAGTCTTCTTCTTTCTTTGGGGCATCTGACAGGAAACTGCTGGTCATTGTTACTTGAGTTGCTGTTCCCAAGCCTGACATCCATATCAAGAGCTTAAATAAGGTCAGCACAATTCACAGAGACCACATAAATGGCCAGCAGCTGCCAGAGGTTCCCAGACAGTACCAAAGAGGATGGATTTGAAGCAATGTAGGACAATGGCAAGTCTCTATCTTATGTTAGGAGTTTCTTTAACCATCTATCACTTCACCAAAGTGACATGCTCTCCAATACCATTGCCCTTTACCTAGCTGCATTATTCCTTCATGCAAGCATACCTGGGACTGTCTTTTGCCCAATATTAAAAAGAACTATAACACTTTGAGAGGCCATATGTAGAACACTTGTAATTAACATTAAGCTTAGTGCACACTATTATCTTTAAATATGGTGCAGGAAATTCTAGGTGGATTAAAGATCAAAATAACTTTTTGCTCACTCTGCATTCACTTGGTGCAGTAGGTATTCTGGTTAAATTACCCTTTCTGGTGTTTTTAATTTGAGTCTGACAGGAATCTGAGCTTTTGCTTATGTGTGTGCATGAATTATGTTTATGATAAGTGTTTTCTTTCCTCACAAAATTGGAAGGCT
Source organism: Entomyzon cyanotis (assembly GCA_024500445.1). NCBI lineage: Eukaryota > Metazoa > Chordata > Aves > Passeriformes > Meliphagidae > Entomyzon > Entomyzon cyanotis. Next base: position 4,670,528 of record JAKEPQ010001021.1, read on the forward strand.
GAATTAATATTCATTAGAAGTTAATAGGAACAAATAGCACAAAATATTTTAGAATGCTAATTTAATACACAGCTTCACATATGCTGCAAGTTTTTGTCCCTGATTGGTCCTTTGTTTTCAAGTTCCAACTTCTTTGAAATGGGGAAATAAAGTTCCACAAAAGTAGTAATATTCACTTTGCAAGACCTTGATTTGTATGTGCCATCCTGTCAAAATGGAGCCTTTTGAAAGAAATACATCACAGCACACCTTCATGGAAGCTCAGAAAGGACTTAGTCACCATCTATCAAGGTAAAATGAACAAATGTACCATAATCTCTGACTACTGTTTTTATTATTATTAAATTGTGATTAATATCCTGTCTTTTTGAAGGCAATGAATTTTCCTAAGGCTTTCTATGTTATATAAAGTAAGATTCATCAGGGAATCTCTAGCTAATAGAAAGATGAAAAAAGTAGCAAAACAGATTTATTTTATAGTAACAGACATGCACACATACACACTGGTTCCATGACCTGTTTTTATTTTCCTTAAAAAACACTTGGCAAGCATCATAATACAAAGAAAATAAAAGTGATAGCAGCCCAAGGCTTTTCTTTTGAGGGAAAAAAAACCACAACCACACATAGATTTTACAAAACAGGCGCTATTTATAGCATTTATTCTTTTATTACTTTGTAAGAAACTGGTGCTTAGATTATAATTTTTAATGAAGAGCTGAAGCAGGCAGTCATGCACACTGATCACAAAAAAGAGGCTTCACATCAGTGTGATTTTGATGTGCTTTATCGAGGAGAAACGAGCTAGGAATGCCATCTGCTGGAGAAGGGCTTGCCAGGCTAAGAGGCAATGATGCCTCACAACAGCTTTGGGCTGGCTAACAAATATCTAAGGCTGCATGTCAGAGCAATTTTTTCCATTAGCTCTGTTTACAGAAGCAACAGTCAATGCTTATTTTGAGGGAAGATGTTCATTCCCCTTCTTTTTCAGTTCTTTTCTTTGAATTTCAGTATTACCCAGTGAAAGTTCAGCATCTCTGCTTCTGTGCCAAGGGAATGGAGTGGGATAGTAATACGAAGTGGGAAAATGTAACAATGTATTCTTTTGATTGTGGCTGGGATATGAAGATATGAACAGCTCCTCTTTTCATGACAGTACCTTTTTGTTGACATAGGTCTGTCATCACACCCAGGTGAGAACTCTGAGGAGAACAAGTCTGTACAGACTTACTATATTAGAGCTGGTCCAGGATGTGATGAATTCAGTATTCTGAAAAAGCCATTCTAGGACTTGCTGCTTTCTTTAGAACTGGAATGAAGGGCACCATGCTGAAAATTTTGAGTCATGAATTGGTTTGATCTAGTCAGACAGAGTGCTTTTAAATCAGTAGAGAAATCAGGCTTTTGCAGAGGAAGATAAAGTCAAATATCCGTCATTGGATGGGACAAACAGCCCTGTAGGATATTGACTGAAGACAGCAAGTGTATGCAATGCAAGTTGCTTAACTGACTTCAGCTATCTAATTAGTACTCTAAGACAAATCCTGCACTACCAATCATTCTCCCATTGAAATCAGCAGGAATTTTGGGGAGCTGACTGTGAAGTCACACAGTGTTGTTTGACTAGTGTAAAAAGTATTGGTCAGAATTGTTACTGGATAAATGACTTCATTAATTTCATGTCTATAAAGACACTTTGCTGTCTCAAAGGATGAGTACAATGGTCTCAGCAGCCAGTGCTCCATGGGATAGTTATGGACATCACGGCTGATGTGGGAATTTGAGGTCCCTGCTTACTGTTTCTGCCTTGATCATAGAACAGTAGATTTGGACATAGATCCATTCTGTAGCAGTAAATTCGTATTCATACAGTGAGAAGAAAGAGACAAAATCCAGGCACTTTGCTACATTAAGAAAGATTCATGCTTACATCTCATCTCTGAACTTGGCAGACCTGGGCCTTAGTACTTCTGACGCTTACAACCCAGAACAGCTCCCCTTTCCAGTTCTTCTGCAATTCATATCTCCCTACCAAAACACCTCAGGGTCCCCCCACCCTAAATCCAGCTTGGATCATACAAGTCTTTCCAGCTAACTAATATAATTCAGCAAAAAGTCATTGAAACATTCTTCTTTCCCTTCATGTAACTATGGACAAAACACTAACTGGCCCAAAGCAGCTAAGCCTTGTTGATTTCAGCACTGGTCCTATACAGGGATTTCAAAACAGGAATATAAATGACTTTCTAGATCTGAGCACACAATGAGAGATGACAGGAAGGGGTGATCAGTACATTTCAGCTGTTTGCTGAAGAGCAGCAGAGTCTGAATCTCCTCCTGATTTGCTGTGGTGATTGCTTCCCCAGCAGGAGGTCTCAAGAGCTGTATAAGATAAGATGAAGCCCCCAGACAGAGGTAAAAGGCAGCCTCCCTTGAATTAAAAGTGGAAAAAGAGTGGGTTATAACAGCTCTACCAATAATGAAAAAAAAAAAAGAAAACAAAGCTCCAAAGGATCAAGAAGAGAGATGAAAAATGAGAGGAAAGGTGAGATTATCTCTCTTGAGGATATGAAGCAGTATATTAATCTTAGCTAAGCTAAGACAGCACAGACAACTTGTTCAGCCTACAAATTAGCCTCAGGTTTGGTCTGATGATTGATGCAGCTCTTCTGCTACTCCAATCAACTATCCAACTTCTGCCTCTCATCTCCCATTTAGGTTAGTTTGAGCTTTCTGGTACAGATACTGTTATGCAGCAAGACTGTCCTAAAATGAATCCATCCAAAGATAAAATGAGCTTATTGAAGGTACTAGTTTTTTTCAGACACACAGATTCACTGAAAGAATCCAGTTACATTTCTTTACATATTTAAGAGAGCTAGACAGAGAAGCTGCCTAAGGCGGTTAGCAGATCAGAGCTAAGTCATGCAGAGGTAGAAGTATTTCATTGATTGTAAGAAGACACACCAAGCTCTGAATTTAATGGCATGTGTATTTTAGCTAAGAAAAAGTATGAAGCAAGAGTTAAAAATCCAGTACTTGAAGGCAGAGTTTACTGCCTTCTGCACATCCATTTGGATTAAAGGAAAGATGTTCTTTGCTTCTGCTGTGACAAAAAAGTTTTGTATATGATTTAGTAATTACACAGAAATACAAAGAAAATCTGTACACAGTTTATACATGATTCTTATTGTAGTAGAAGCAAAGAGCTCTGTGAGGTTGCATAGATAGTAACAGCTATCTCCTTTTATTATCAAAAATTGCATTAGGAACTTAAAATTTATAGGAGATCAAGTGTACCCTATATAATAATATCATTCATTTGCAGTTCTTGTTACAAGGGTCCAGATTTTTATGACTTCTATAGTTGAGTGAAAGACAGACATGTTGTTTAAGAATAACTTCAAAACATTTTTATGTGAGCAATTTTTTCTTCTGCTTTACAAGATCTGTTATTTTTGATCCAGAGATAGGGAAAATACTTCCAAAATTTTACAGAGCTTTGTGGTAACAAAGGTGATGAGACCTGATATGTTTTTTTACTGTGCATATGATTAAGTGGTTTGCATTCTCCACCAGTTACTGATTAGCTGATTTATAGTAAATTAAACAACAAAGTCTCTAATTAACTACTGTGACACTTTGAATCAATATGTATCTATATGCACACATATTCATGCTTCACTTTTGCACACATGATTTCTAATTATTGTAACAGTTTAATGATTGTAACTCTCAGTTTAGATCTTTTCACTCCCTCCCCTGTAAAAGATGTGTAAACTTAAATTTCTCTTTCTCCATCACTACCTTCGCTTAGCCCTTTCCCTGTGAGGTACTTCTGTCAGCATGTCATGAACATTCATTAGAGGATCGACACAAAATTTGGCTGTAAAACTTTGCAGTGAGATGTGGCAGGATTATAGCCTTTGAAAAACCAAGGTGCCTGAAATCTCCAAACAGCAGAAATTAGACCGGAACATAAGTCTGAATTTACATATGCTTACCTGAGAATGTGGCTGCTAATGGTGCAGTTTGGTGGTTTGGGGTTTTATTTTTATTTTTTTTTTTACCAGTGGTGCTTTTTTCCGAACTGCATGCAAGTTATTAAAAGTCCCAAAAGTAAGGAAAAAGCAGGCATTCAAATCAACATATGCATTTACTTATTCATTTCAATGTAAGTAATATTAAAAGAAGCTTCTTCATTTGGCAAGTTAGGGACTCTAACACCATAATTCAAAGAACATCTAGTAGAAAGGAAGTTATGGACAGCCAGCCTATATTAAATACATATTTAATATGTATATGTATGTATATTAAATACAGCTGCACTTGTTGTTCAAGTAATTCTTATGATCCTCTCTTCCCTGTCATTGTAGCATCTTTTGTTCTCTTTATAAATCTCTTACAAACGGTAAGTCTTTAAGAGACAGTCTTAAAGTCAACTTAAATTTATGTCTTTAAAAGACTATAAATGCTTTTAAAGTGTTTGAAATTAATCCCTGTTCGTAAAAGAAAAAGAATGTCCTTAAAAGCAGAAGAAAATTTTAAAAAACCGACAAGCATTTAACACAGATAGTAACACAATTTTTTACTTGTGGAATAATTTAAACACAGAAGCAGTATAATTGAGACAGTGAAGAGTGTAAGAAAGTATGTAAAGACAGAATAGGTTACTTCCTGACTAAAACAAATGAGAAAAAGCCAGATGAAGTCAGTAGAGCTACTTCCACCAAGTCTCCCACTCTAGCCACTATTATAAAAGTCCATGGGATAATCATCATTACAGTAGTTGATAAAAGAGTCCCTAGAATAAAGTAGAATTTGATCCTGAATAAAAAGCTGCAAAATGTTGCCTGAGGAACAAGAAATGACTGGAGGTTTGTTTGTGTGTTGCCTTGCATGACAGCTAACATTCTCTCCCAAATGCATCATTAGCTGAAGTTCGCTCATGGCAAAAAGACATCTTCATATTAAGAGCAGCACTAATTTTTAAAACGGTGAGATGAAGGCTTGGTCTTGCTTTGCTGATATATATTAGATCATACTTGTCCCTGACTGTGGAAGACAAGTGGGGGGTACCAGAGAGAAGACAGACCTCATCAGATGATGATTGCTCTGTGAGACACTTACGATCTCCCAGAGTGATACACATTTAGCCCTTGAAAGACAACATCCTTCCCAACACCACTTTGCAGCCACAGTGCCACACTCCCACAGCTAAATCAGAGGCCAGCTGATTGAGATGTTTATTGATAATGAGCAAACCATTAGGAAACTGGTAGAGAAGCAAAAGAATAAATTATCTTGGCAATATAACAATTACGTAATAATGCAGACTATTATGCTTGACTATGAAGCTATTAATTTCAGCTCTTAAGTCTAATGAATCACCTGAGCACTGCTCAATCCCAACTCTGTAAGTATGGACGCACAAATCTATTTCCCTCTGCAAGTCTGGACAGCATGTCTGTGGAGCAGGATGACCCTTCAGCATTCTGATGAGCCACGGCATGCAAGCCAGCATCACTGCTGCCTGTTGGTTAATCCTTAATCCTGCTGGTTAAGGATCCACTTTTTACTCTTTTTCCTCTATGCAGTTTAAAAATTTATTCCATACTCTTTCTGAGTTCAGACTCATTTTTGCCATCCTGCCATACTTGGTCTTCTTCCAAGCTCCTCCCAACAGGATATTCCTATTTTCATTTCCTTTATGTCCTCCAGATTTGTTACACTATCAAAAGCTATTATTTCTAATATCTTTTTCTTGCCAACGTTGGCCTCATGGACAGGACTACTTCAGTATGAGTGGCTTTGTGCTCAAAGTTCTTCCATCACTGTCCATCCCAGAATGAATTTTGTTTGCCATGTCAAGTTATTGAACTAATACTTTGTCTTTAGTTTTAGCCCTGCCTAGCTCCTGCTAAGCACAAGCAGCTTCTAACCACACATACCAAGTGTTTACATCACAGGGCAGCAGAGTAACTTGGTTTTCACTCTCCTGCTTTGGCCACACTTCTGCCCTGGTCCTTGGCAGGACCTTGACTCCTGTGCAGCTGCACGTCCCATGGGACACAAATTTGGACTTGGTCAGCTGCAGCAGCAATAAGCCCCCAGCCTTTAAAGGAAGCAAAAATCTTAGCATATTTCAGTCACTCCTAGCAACAAAAGAGAAAAAAAAGCCCTTTTTTTTTTCCCCTGTTCAAATGTGACTGCAAATCATCATGGACACAACCATGCACTTAATTCACATCTTAATCGCCATCTTCTCTGAGCCAAACTCAGGGGCTTACCAGGATGTGAAGGTGATTGCAAAAGACTGAAGATATTGTTTTCATTTTGAAAGAGGTTCATATGACAGGATTTTTCTCTTTTCTCTCCAAAGAAGTCATCAAATTGGTCTTTTCCAAATTGGAAGAAAAAGTCTTTCTTCCACCAGGTATTTTAATTTTTCCCTGGACCAGTAGCTCACCAATGAACTAGAATTCTTTATAGGCTTCCTTTACTGTGAAGTTGGAAGGTCAAATTTTACTTTGTTTGGTTGAGCCTTTTTTTCTGCTGAACTTTCATTTCTTAAGCATACAGTCTTCTTTTTTTAAAGATTTTTAAGTGTTCATTTCCCTAAGTCAGCAGTAAATAACACTGCATTTCTCTGTGGTCTGGTTTGCACAGATTGAGTTTTGCAGTTTGAAACTCCCTTATGCCTAAACACTCCCTGAATTTCACTTAACAGGCTATTAAAGTTATCACATAATTGAATAGAAGAGAAAACTTTTTACTTTTTTTTTTTTTTTTAAGAAAAAAACATCATTTGGCACACTTTTTCTTTAAATTCAAGAGAAACTCTTGTTGGACAGACCAAAACAGTATAATTAAAGTGGTCCCCTCTCTTGTGAAAACTCAGTTTAGGGCTGGAACAAAACATTCCAATTGGAAACAAGCATTATGTGTTACACATTCTAACACACCAGATTTCTCATTTTCTCCTGAGTAATTACATCACACATGTAATCTCTGGCAAAATACTCTTTTGTGTGTTTTTCAACTTTGCCGTAGAAGTAAGGTATCCCAACAGATTTGTATTGCAGAAATAAGCTACCTGCCCTTCTCCCCAAAACCCCAAATAATGCAGAAGTGATTCGTCTTGCTCTTCCAGAGAAGAGCTTTGTGGTCCAGCCATGAAGTGCACCACATGTGCATCACAATGCACCTCTGTTGAGGCAGGGGATGCTGGTAATGGCAGTGGCTGTATCTAAACAAGGGGATGCAGGTTTCCCAGATCCCAAATCATGTGTCACCTGGGTCTGAGATATGAGGTGGAAACACTCTGGTGCTGTATACTATTGGTTTCCATGGAAAAGATACCCAGGCTGCATGGCAGCTTGTACATGCTTTAGCAAGTCTTCCACCTGAATCACTGGCAAAACTAAACCTGAAGGTGAGTACAGTAAAAAGTTAGTACAAACTAAGAGTTTCTGGTTCTTGTCTATCAGTTGGGATTATGTTAGCCTGACAGGTCAGTCAGTGCTTTGAGACTGATCTAGATAAGTTACCTATCGCAGCCAACTTCCTCCAAGTACAAAAGGCTTTTCGGTTCACACAGATTCTGTTAAAATATTATTTAGGAAAATTCACTTTCTAAGGAAGACTAGAATCATTAGGTCAGACAGTAGAAATAAAAAGTGTTCACATACAATTCTGCCAGCAATAACCTTGTGAGCAGATCCTTGCTTCTTCAGTAGATTTATTGCAGGTTTGAGCTGGATCTCAATGGTCTCTTTACTCTGGTGCCTGGAATATCCCTTTCTTTCCTGGGCAAGGTCTCCATATCCTCTTCTTGTCTTCCACAGCTTGTGACATCCAGAAATTCCCTTTTTCTAGAAAGGTTCAATTTTTCTTCCCCTTGGAGGCAAGGTATCCTTGGTAGGAAAGGAATGACTTGCAAAAGAGTTCCTCTTAGCTCTTTATTCAATTGCATACAGTAACTAAGTCCCACAGAGATAAAGCAGTCAAAAAGCAGACTTGACATACCCCTAGTCAGACAGGAGCCCTTTTCAAGAACATTACTGTATGCATTGCACTCTGTCATTTCCAAAAGGACTTCCTTTATGTGTTGGTGTGAAAACAAACCAGTGGGAGATCACAAGTCAAGACTGAAATTAAAAATAAGTGAAATAATACAAGGAAAAGCACTGACAAAGTCAGATACAACCTAACACCCTGTTAGGGGGTAGTAGCAGTCCAACTGAAGTAGTCCAGTTGAAGCAGTGATCCTGTGAAGGTCTAGTCTCCAGCTGAAGATCCAGTGGTAGCTCTTGTCCTCTGGGAACCCAGTACACAGGGCTAGCTCAGGCAGTTCCAAGGCCAGGTTATATCCAGGTGGGAACACCTGGCTCCTCCCTCCTGGGCAGAGCATCCCACAATGGGATGAGATAAGTCCATGAGTCACACGGTGGGTCCCTGATGGCCCATTGCCTGTCATCCGGGTGGGTCATTAGCAGCTGATAACAGCTAACGGATGGCCCATTGCCTGTCCTCCGGAGTGGGTCATTAGCAGCTGATAGCAGCTAATGGCCCACAGCTGGTGGTAATAGAATACTTAAATACATCTATATTGCAACCCAGGACACTGTACGATTCAAAAATAAAAATTGTGGTAAAGATTAGCTTCAGAGTGAAAAAAAGCATAGGTAAATTCAGCGATTTAATTTATGGAAACCTTTACACTAACCCAGCAATTTCAGTGGTCTGCCCCTCATAAACATGCATGTGTTCCACAAGGAATTCTTTCATCATCCAGGGACTGCGCTGTAGCCCAGCCTAACCTGCAGCAACAATTCTTTTTCCTAGCCAGTACAGATTCAGAGTCACAGAATGACTAAGCAAACAGAAAGTTTGTTCCCTGGAGGAACAATTCCATGAAGTACAAGGGAAAGTCTTCATAAACATTTACCTTCTTTTATGCACTGTGGAGGCATAATCCACTTATAATTATCCCAAGATTAAAGTTTACTCAAAACCAAAGATTAGAAAAAATAAATATTTAGCTTCTGGCCTAATGCAATTAAGAAGTGAAAGGCACAATAGGTGCAAAATCAATGGATGAAAAACATACTTCACAGATTTATAGTGTTGAGTCACCATCTCTGGGGGTATTTAAAAGACGTGAGGATGTGGCACTTAGGGACATGATTTAGTGGTGAACCAGGCAGTGTTTCAGCAAGGATTTGCTGAGGAGCACATCTGGTGCAGGTAACTCAGTCTGCAAGCTGCATCAGCCCCTGGGTGGGAGCCTGAGACAAGAGGCCATGAACTACCAGCCCTTTCCATAACAAAGGGCACAAATACTGGTGTCACTGTCCTGGGCATAAGACAGCTGAAGACACAGCAGGAGCCACAGACTCAGGAAGAAGAGGAAGACTCAGGCTTGCTTGGACTGTGAGGGTATAAAAGCCCAGGGTTCCTTTGTTCGGGGTGCCTCCTCGGAGGCACCAGCTAGAGCTGTTTCTGTGTAAAGACACCATGAATAAATTGCCTAATGGAATGAGAAATCTGAGGCTCTTCTAAGGGAAGCCTGGGGTAGAACCAGTTAGGAAACCTGGTCTGCCCATGAGAGTGGGGTGTGTAGGGAGTCAAGCAGGGACCCTTTAGCTCCCTGGAGCTGCCCGCTGCAAAGGGCCTTTGGTCCCAGCAGAGGCAGTCTCTGGTAGAGGAAGTGTGACTGCCAAGAGTCTCCTGAATCGCCAGAATGCAGTTTACTTAACAGAATGAGCTCAGTTATCTTAATGGTCTTTTCTAACCTAAATTGTTTCATGATTCTATGATTCTAGATACCGCAAAACCTTCCAGAAAAGGAGTAGGAGCCTGGCTCATGTTCTTAAAATAAGAGTAAGATTAGCCCTCTTGCAAACACTGAAGTGAAAGGGAATTTGCTGAGCTTTTCTCAGAACTACCACCAAAAAATTATTCTCTGAAAACCAATAAATTTAGAATTTTGGAGTTTGTGAGGTTTAGTTGTTGGGTAATAGGGGGCATTGTTGTTTTGTTGTTAGGGATCCCCCCACCCCCCACCCCAGACACATAAGAATACACATAAGACTGAGAAGAAAAGGAGACACACAGATAATACCAAGAATTCTGTACACAGGAATAGCATATTTACTCTGTTTTTGGAGAAGCTACCTGAGTCCACAGCAGCTACAAATCTACAGTGAATTTTCAACTTTCTTGTGCTCTTATTTATGCTCTGAGTTTTATTCATTTACTGTGCCCCACTGTGGAACATGGAATGGATATGAAGGGACAGCATAGCCTCGGGGCACCATGGAGAACTACAGACAGATGGAGACATAACTTCTCAAGTTTTACCTTAACACCTGCTCTGCTTTCCAGCAGAGTTTGAGTAATTGGCCAGTCAGGAATTCAAGAGAACTGACATTACAATGAACAAAAAGCCAGCACTGTTCTTCCATCCCCAAAGCTGCCTATAAAATATTATTCTTATTAAAATAATTTCTATACCCATCGTAACACATTGCAACTGACATGAAAAGAAAGTGATCTCCAATAACACAAAGACAAAATACCACATTCACCAACTGTAATAGAACCTGTAATAGCACCATTTTGAGGAACAATTGTATGGAATGACATTATGTTTCCCTCTACTATTGGCTTTCCTCTTCAGAAAATATATACCTTCTGCATGTTAAGTATGAATAGAGGAGGTATTGAGAAACACAAAGGTAGGTGACATGAATTGTTAATACCTTTTTTGTTCATCTGCCAGGAACAAATCTAATCTCTAAAAGTTTGAGAAAAGTCCCTGGGAGCTAGTAATGGCTACTCCAGCACATACTTTTGGGATTTATTAATTTTCTTCTGTATGAAGTCTATCAAATAGAAAGAATTTGGTTCCTTACATACTTATTAGGTTTTTTCAACAACTGTATAATTTTCATTGGGAGACTAAGCTGATTAAAGACAAATGTATTTAGTTACTACCAGCCCAAGTAAAATAAGCAGCAATGGACAGAAACTGATGCACAGGATGTTCCTCCTGAATATGATGAAGAAGTGCTTTACTGTGCAGGTGACCAGGAAGTGGAACAGATTGTCCACCAGAGAGGGTGTGGAGTCTCCATCACTGGAGATTTTCAAGAACCATGTGGATGCAATCCTGTGCCATGTGCTCTGGGAGCAGGGAGGTTGGACTAGATGACCTGCTGTGGTCCCTTCCAACCTGGCCCATTCTATAATGATGTGACAGTGTTTCCCAATGTCAAAGAAAACACTTGCATTGCACTGTTTTAATACTTCTGAAACCCCAGTTTTAGAATGGCTTCTCAGTCAGAAAAAAATCTCAGTGTTGTCTAAGAGCTTTAAAGCACATATTGCAAATAGAAATTTTGAAATAATAAAATAGTTACAAAAGCAGATGATACTATATAAGTTTAAAGCCATGCATTTGTGTTCCTAGCACAGTTAGAGATCAAAACATGGTTGAATTCACAGGTGTAGCATAAAAAAGAGAGCTCAGCTTCAGAAATACCAGATGGTGCACTAGAAAGGTGGGCATGCTAGGATACAAAATAAAAAAGCAGATGAGTGGATCTACTCTAGTGGACCCATATAGCCTGTTCTGTTTAGGCTTTCTACTTGCTTTTCTGCTGGGAAAAAACACGAAGTCGTGGGTTTATGGGATTATAGTTGGGTACTTAAACTTCCAGATCCTGTCTAGTACAATTGTTTTGGAAACAACAACATTTTCCTTAGGAAAAAATGCAGTTTATTTAAGCAGTTTTTAATAGAAATATAATTTTTTATTAAAATGTCTGTGAGGATGGAATTTTTGAGGAAAAAGGCATCAAGACATACCAAGAGAAGAGAATAGGACGTGCATGTTTTTTGCTAAAGGAGAGCACTCTAGTCTCTTAGGCTTTCAATCTCCTCAGTTAAACATCAACATATCTTCAGTAAGGAAAAAAAGAAAAGGTATGTTAGAAGGTTTTAATATTTTTCCAGTGAAAAGATGGGGAAAATGTCTGGGGGGTGAGAACATGCAGATCTGGTTGCATGAAGTTCTATCCTCCACTGCGAAAGTGTAAAATTACCAAACACAAACCCAAAACTTACTCCTTTTCCACTCATTATGTTCTTATCCTACTAATCCATGTTTCCTGATTTCCAGTGTCACAATTTCCTGTCACTTCTTCTGCTCTGACCACTATTTTCCCTTGTGATTTTCCAGAGGAGCAGGGAGAGTATAATTTAGCTTTTTGTCTCTCATGCTTTCTCCAGAAATAAAAAGAGAGTTTTACCATCTGATCTCTCAGTCCCCGCCTGGGTTAGATTCATCATTATGGGAGAGAGTGGAGAGAGGAAATTTTAACATTGGCTTTCAGTCTTTGCAGGTCTTAACACAATCCATAAATAATGGATAGATTAATTAATATTGGCGAAAGATTCAGATAGTGTGGTGATAAATGCTTGCAGAAAAGCTCATTCATTAGGATGCATTCAGAGCCATTAATCCAACTTTGGAGAGTAAAGTCTGCCCTGAAAGACAAATAGGAAACAACACACTTTTCCACTGGAGTAAGATAAGGAGACAAAAAAACCTAAAATTAATTTATTTGAATATGAAAAAAGATAGGTCAAGTATTCAGAATTATTATATTATTCATATATTTTAATATATTTGATACAAAAGTAGTAATCTTATCACCATCAGAATTGTGAGCATTAAAAAAAAACTGAGTGTGATTCCAGTAGAATATTTTCAGCAATTTGTAGTTAGCTGATAACATACCATTTTATTTATTGGATAGAATGCTGATCAGATTCATTGCACTTAAGGTCTCAGGATACCATAATTCATTGCAGGGATGCAGAAAATATATAAAATACAATTGAAAGATTTATTATTAAATCTTCTCAGCTGCTGATTTTACAGTGAAATTTCTGAAATGTCTTAGGAATCTGGGGAGAAAGCTGTCACTTTTGAAATATATGGTCAAGATGCAACTACAAGGCAAAGATTAACCACCTACAGAAGCTATAAATCAGCACATGGAAGTATATTTTTGAAGAAAGAACAGTCTGCGCATAATTAATGATCAAGTCAATAATATGCCAGACATTCTTATGGGTCTAGACTTAGAATTTGTGAGCTTTGTATTTTTCTGCATTTCTCCATGCTTCTCCTAGAGTCATTTTTTAAATATAAAAGATGTCAATTACAGCTGATATAAGAGAAATTATTACACAACACTATAAATGTGTTTATTCATGTTATTAGAGTATTTACATGACTGGCCAGAGAAGTGCAGATTGTGACACAAAATTATGCTTAAAGTATTAAGATACAACTTAAAAACATCTACAGACAAGGAAATTTCTGAATAAACTCCACCTAAAGTTATTGAATTATAGCATACCCTCAGTTTTATCAATGGCGGCAAATGTTATAAGAATTCAAAATCACAGAAGGGTTATTTGAGTGCTTTATCCAGACAGATGATCTTTGCCATATCAACATGGAAAGAGACCTGTTTAAACAGGTAGAGAACTGGATAATGAGTAGTCCCCTTTTTCATGAGCAACCTCATAGTGATACATTAAATGTTAGAGAAATAAGAATCTAATAACTCTACCTGACTATGTATGACTTAGTGAAACAGAAATGCACTGTGATATGAGTTGCTACAGAAGGATTTATCTTCTATGGCTTTCCTCACAAACCATAATTTACTGTCAACACACTATTTTCTAAGTAGCTCCACAGAGTACAGCCAGGTAATTGTAAAATGCTTCTAAAAAAAGGCAGGGATTTGGGGGGATGAAAAGAAATGGTGATTTATTTTTTCCAAGGCAAAACCACACAGAATAAAGCATTCTTAAAGAAAAATTGCTTCCCAGTTCTATGTTGTTGTATTGATCTCCTTCAAAATAAAATGTGAGACAGTTTGCTGCCAACAGTTTCTCTCTCTTTTCCTAAAAATCAAATTCCTAACTGATGTCAAAATGATTTTTCCTTTTATATATTCTTCATATATATTTGTAGCTCTGTAGACTGTTATTATATAGTTACATAGTTTCAAAATCTCATTACTTTTCCTATTAGACAAACAAATTCCTGAGGGCCGGTTTTAATGTTGCTTCTTCTGGGAACCAAGGATGAGCCAGCTTCCCAAGACACTTTCCCATAAACAAGTAGCAAATGGGAGGGGCTTCAGGCGGGGTTGAACCAAGAAGGGGAATTACTTCACTACATGTGCTTCTAATTGAGGATTCTTGACAATTATGCTAATTTGCTAAACTTATGAAGGTGTGCAAGCCCTGTGTCATGTTCATTTTGAAATATTTGTACCTGGAGGCCTCCAATTAAAGACCTGCTTTTACATTACTTCCTATATAAATATTGTCTCCAAAGTGTGTGGTTTTGTGTCTAGATTTTTAAGACATCATGACCACTGAAACATGGAAATCTGGGAATGAGAAAAATTCCCGGCTAACTACAGAATAAACATTTTGGGAATCATAGAAATATGATTATAGCAAATTCGGGGGAATGTCCCAATAAATATCTCTCTTTGCCCCATAAAGGGAAAATGCAGTTCTAAGATGCTGTTCTGCTGATTCATAGAGATATATATTGGGTATTTGCATCCTGCCAGCAGATTGGTGAGAGACACTTTTTCCTCCTCACATCTTCCCAGCTCTTCTTCAAATTGTGCACCTGGAAAAGTGCACAGGGTGGGGTGCAGAGATGAAGAGGAAGAGCTCTTTGTGAAAGCTCTCCTGTGGAAAGATCCTATCGCACAATCTGACAGGGATGAACAATCTGTATCTGTAATTGTGCCAAGCATTTCACTCTTGGGTTAATGTTTGCCATACACAACTGAAACATATTAGATGATGGAAAGTAAAATTTCCCCTCCAAACCAACCTTTTTTTTTTTCCCACAAAAAAAGATCACGGTAAAGGACAGGGGTCAAAAAAAACCTTTTTAAGCATCATGCCTTCTGCTCCCTTGTTGCTTATTCTCTGTCATGCCTCTGGCTGCATTCATGGTTCACACCTTGTCTACATCAGGGGATGTCCCACGGAAATATGAAAATTTAAACATCATCATCCCCACATCTGTCTTCAAAACTGAGTACTCTCCTTGACCCAGACCACTTCTCTCACAACCACTGAAACTGCTGTGTTTAATGCTTTTCATTTGCCTGGGATGGTCTTATGCTATTACAAGTCTAAGTTTCAAATTTTTGGTTGAGGGAAATCTTTTTGTTTGTTCTTATTAGTTGTGTTATTATTTTGCTTCAATTTAAGCATGAAAACATCCTTCCTGAGAGCTTCCATGCTTGCAATGAGAAAAATTTGCAACATTTTGAGGCTCAAAGATTTGTTAGCTGCCAACTACTGCCAACTGCAAGAGATGGGGGAAGAAATGAGTGATGAAGGAGATTCTTCCTTCCTTGTCCTCTTCGCTCACAAGTAACCCTTTCTGTGATAATGTAAAGTAATACTCTCACTGACTGGTTCAAGCTCCCAGAGCTCTCTTGTTTCTGCCAGCTCTGAAGAAATTCCCCCTTTCTTACAAACTTTCAGCTTGTTTATCCACATTGTGACAATGGGTGGTCTTTTTTCTCTGTGGAAGTGACTCCTTTTTTTCCCTCAGTGCTAAAGTCCAAGGGCCCATCCAAGCACCAGGAAAAGAGGACAACCCTTTGCATTATGCTTTTCTGCTCTTTGCCTCAAAGGGTTGAGGTTCAATGGATCAGGCACTGCCTGGTTTTTGTGATGTCACAGTCTGACATGCCAGACACCTTCTGGATATCGCTGCAAAGTTAGTGCCCTCAAATAATAGAACAAGTTGTGACTTCTCATGCATCTGCCTAGGTTCTTCATAGCCAGGATGACAAACTTTTTGGTCCACTTAGAGGCCACTGTCTGGTTTCATGATTTGTACATTTCGGGGGCCTGAAGATGCTGTTATTTTATTTCATGTCTAAAATTGCTGATAAAACATAAGCTCACTAGTTTAGCATAAAAAAAAATCTTTACATGAAGTTAATTAATTCATTAAAGTAAAACCAAAAACCTGACTAGTTTTGCTGTAACCACTGAAATAATAATTCATATTAATAATTTTTTTTTACATTTAAAAATGGAGACTGAAGGGTGAGACTAGTACAAAGACAGAGCTAAAAATAATTTATAAGTAATTGGGTTCTCTACATAGAATACACAAAGATTCAAAACTCTTGAGAATTAACTGATGACATGGATTTTCAGAAAGGCTTTGGACTGTACACTTCATGAGGTAGGAAATTAATAATTTATGTGTGATACACTGCCTTTAATAGTACCCAAGGTTACAAAACAGCCAAATACCTGCAGTCAAGCAGAGTGTTCTGGCTCAGATTTACCTCAGACTTAAGCTAAGGTTTAAAATTTTCTCTAAAGGTTTCAGGAATTTATGCCCAATTTTTTGCAAAACCAGCTCAGCTATTGCCAGTTTGTACCTCACCTCCCAGACTTACACAAATGGTCAGATACATGCTACTTGAAGCAGTGCTGTTCCTGATCCTCATCCAAACCCAGACTGCATCCTTTTTCTACACGGAATGTGCCCTAGCCAAGGATCATCATCCTCTGCCTGACACACTTTCTTGAAAAAGAAAACTAGAATGCACAAGGAAGGCAGAAGACATAAAATTCTCCATCAGGTTCCAGGTCTGGACAGCTGAAACAAGAATTAATGGCATATCATAAAATATATCTGCCTCACTGAGTAAATCCAAAAGCATCTGTGGGCTAGCCTCCTCAGTGGCAAGAGTCTAGACCAAAAAATTCATTTAAATATTTAAAAATATTTGACAATGATATTCTAATTTAGTTTTGAAAATAGTCCTTTGTTATCCAACTATGTGCAAACACCAAAATTCAAACATATAGCCAAAGCCCTTTCCTTTTTGCACACTTTTTGGTGCATGCTTGCAAAAAAGTTAGAAAGCACTCTGTAATCTCCCCTTCATGCTAACTGCACCCCTTTTCTACTCCAACCATTTATTCTCGGAATGGGGTTTGGGAATTAATAATTCTTCTTCCTTAGTCATTCTTTCTAATTTATTTGGAATCGGCCAATGAATTTTAAAGCACTATCAGCCAGAGGTGTATGTGCTTATGCATGTTTTTGTGAACATGTATGTTGAGGGATCACATGAGCTTAGTTACTTTAGGAAACAAGTCTAAACTTTTTTTTAATAAACTGAAGATTTCAGGAACAGGCAGTTGCGCTATGTGGTTTGTCCATTTCCTATTTGACCACATGTCTTTTAATTCATTTTAAATTTAAATGGATCTTAAGTATTTGGGAGGCATTTATTTAAAAGGAGACAAATGGCCAGTTAACATCTAGCAGTTGCATTCCACCCCACCTTTAATCTGCAAAGTTCAATTTTTGGTAAAAGGTCAAACAGATCCCATTCCTTACTTTAGCTCTTTTTCCTCTTACATTCTTGACAGAGGAATAAAAATCAGCATATTTGGAGGAGCAGTTGCAAGATGCTGCTGTGGGAAATATCTGCTTAATTTGTTACTGCAAGCAGATTCCATTATTTGATTAAAGATAAACTGGTTATTCTTCATCCCCATGATTGACTGTTCCATACAAACATCTTTTTGGCCTGACTTGGTAAAACAGGGAGGAAACAGAAAGTATTGTCATTGTGGAAACAAGTGTGGCAAACATTTACAAACACCCCTGTTCTGATTTTTTTGGGGTTTTTTGGCTGGTTGTTTTTTGAATAGGTTACCTTAGCTTTTCCTATTGCAGAGTTAGGTCACTGAATCTGCATAAATTTATATCCTTGAATCATAAAGCCTTATGGAAAAGGCTGTAAGGGATGGAGAAGAAGCTGGGTTGGAGTCGGGGCTGGTGGTTTAATCTGGGCATTTCTTAGACATGGCATCTCAGCAGGTGTGGGGATGATAGCTTCATTTCCTACTGATCAATCACACTCCGGGCAGCCAGCACACAAGTCAGAACTGATGATATCCCTTCACAGCATATTGTTCTCTGCAGCAAAATAGAACTCAGTTTCAAATTCTCCTCTTCTTTACATCCATCAGAAGACAAAAACAGGAGCTCAGGAAGGAGCATAGCCCAAGTAATTTTTACAGCTGAGCAGACATCAATACTTATAGACCTACTCCGGGTTTACAAACACTGCACAGTAGGGCATCTCCAACAGGATTGGCTGAGGATCAGAACAGGTTATAAGACATAATTAGTCAGGAACACCAATGTGTCTGGCAATATGGAATTACTCATAACATCGATCATTTTATACACTGAGGGGTACACAAGTCAGCTTTGGAAGTAAAGAGAGACAGAAACAAAATCTCAGGAAACAGCATGTATAAACAACCTCCTCTTACCACATCACGTGCACTTGCTAGACAGTAATTCTGGGCAGAAGGGCATGTCCATGCACATGGAGTTTTGTTGCATTGGCTTTGCACACCTTCCTGCGTCAGATGTCCCTCATCCTGGTGGGCCCAAGGCAGCCTTTGCAAAAGCCAGCCCTGACACTAGTGCCCAGCCTAAACATACAAGTGAAGAGCACAGACAAGTATATGTGTCAGCATTTGTGTCACAGACCTACTGCTTTGAGAAGATCCCCCTTTGGAGCTCTGTCTATACAGTAGTTAATGACAAAAATATGCAGTCTGTTACCACAATGGTATATTATTAAACTCACAAGAGTGAGCAAAAGCGTGCATAGCTCACCTCCTCAAGACTTGTGGCTAACCAGAGACATGCATACTATGGAACTCTACATTGCCCATACTCATGTCTCTCCTATTTCTCCTATTTTTTTGAGCTTGCAGAACTCATTTTATCCTTGAACATCAGCATAAACTAAGCCCATTTTAGGACTCTTACAATCTCATGCCTTCTTTCTACCCACATGTCACACACTTTCAGTCTTCCCATGCTTGGAGGTGTCTTTGGGCAGTGAGATCTGAAGACTGATACCAAAAGTACATAGTGAGACTAGGCTTATTTTGAATGTGAGCAATCACTGCATGGATTGTAGTTTTGTGTCTTTATGTCTCTTTACTTTAAGGGTTGTAACACTGATTGACTAATAGACGATAGTCTATAATGTTAAAAGTAGCTATTGTAACTGAAGCAACAGCATATTTTATTGGAACAGATGTTCCGCGAATGAGCAGGGAATAAGGAGAGCAGTCGTTGTTTTGATGTTGTTTAAAGGGCAAGAGTGATGCCAATCATAATTACCATCTGCTATAGTACATAAAGTATCCATATGCTCTCTAGATGGCCCCAAAATTGATTTGAACTGCCATACTGAGATTTCTCATTTGAGGACACAATCATTCTATATACCCTTATTAGCTCCTGACTGACAAGAGTCCTCAGAGCAGTTAATATAAATGTCTCAAAATCCTGGCTCAAGTTCTCACAGATTAAATTTAGAGCAGACCAACCTTTGCCATTCTTTCTTGGACCTTCTGCCATCATAACATTTACCATCTGAAGTTTAAGCATGCCAGGCAGCTGTTCAAAAACATAAACCAAATCTAAAAATCCTCACTGCCATACTCTACAGGGCTTGCAATGTTTCTCATCATTCTAAAAATGCCATGTTAGAGCCCACACTCTTCCGGGCATTGGCTCAGAAACCAACTCTGTAGTTAACCTTCTGTCCCCCAGCTTCCAACTGAAAAATCTGTTCTTTCAGCTGAGTGCATTTCCAGCGATATTTCACATAGTGAAAAGAAAGACCTCTCACATTTATCCAATATGCAAAGGAAAAAGTGTTTTTAACCTTGCAAATCCATTGACTTCATACTTTGCAACTACATTGTACATGAGTTTTCCAACAAAATTTGATGTCAACTGAGTTAACAACTGTTATCACAAATCCAAGAAAGAAGTCCAAATTCATCTATAATAGGATACTAAAATACTGTCTTAACTCACACTGCAGCTTAAATTTAGGAATTTCTTCACTTGCACAGAAAATAATGAAATGTATCAGCTATGGAGATATAATGATCATCCATTCATTCACACATTTGTTCCACAACAGTCCAAATAACAGATGTCTGAAAAAATGGTGCCATACCCAATATAACACAGCAGTAATTCAAATGGCATTTTGTTGCTAAACCTAGTCAGTTAGCAACAGGATTATTCTACAAAGGAGTTCAGCTTATATTCCCCCTACCTTTTTTATCACTCATATTTTCATTATCATGTGCTTGTCTAGTTTTGGAACCCACCTGTGATTTAGTTGGCAGCAAAACTTATGGAATGAGTTCCAAGGGTTAGGACATTTCACATAATTACATTTAAACATGCCATCACAGTTTAGGGTATCTTCTTGCTGCTGTGTTCATGATGATACATGAAAAGGAAAATTTGGGGTGTGGTGGGGATTTTCTTGTTGTTAGGGTTTTTTTTTTAATTCTTCTTATGCGGCTGTAAGCAAGTTATGGTGTATAGTCACTTCTGAGATGCGTCAAATAGTGTTCAAGGTTTTAAGTGATCAGTTTAATGGTCAGTATACAAGAATTTGGGTAGTGTTACACCAAATTTTTATGACATCTGATAAACTCCATTAAGGTTTCCCTGGCACAGACACATCTCTGCATTTTTCAGGGACTATAACTGAAATGCCCTGGAGGAAAAAACAGCTTCCTGTGTTTCTTTCTTTTCCCTTAATCCTCTATAAGGGGTTATTACAGCTCCCCTTTCATATTTTTATTTTACGTATTTCCCTCTTGGGTATAAGAATGGACATTTCAAAGGGAAACAATTCCCTTTAAATCAGGGATAAAAGACATGCCAACATATTCTACAAATAGCAGCAGAGCTACCATACAACCTTCCACATTCTTCTCCAGAAGCAAAATGGCACAACTCTTTTAACATGAACATGCAGGAAAATGTGCGTACTAATAGAGATTGGGAGGGAGGAAATCTTACAAATATAACAGTTTTACATACACAATTGATCTCCTTCAGGAAAGGGTGAGCCAGAAAATTTATCTCAGGTTATCAGTCACATTACATATTGCTAGAGGCCATTCAGCAACAAGAGTGATCCAGTGATGGAACCGGAAAAGAACTATTGCAGAGGCTGTGGTGTTCTATGTATGCTTTTAGTTGAAAGAAATAAAACAAAATCCTAAACAGAAAAGTGTCAAGATAACTCCTATTACAACTCTTGCAATGTGCAACTCCTTTGTTTGATAATCCTGCTTTGAAGACACTCCATTTTGTTTTAGTTTATTTTGGTTTCTTAATCTGTGAGTAGCACACTATACATTTATGTGTGAGAAGTTTTACAGAAGCCTATTTCATTTTATGTTAACATAGATGCCCATTATTAGGATATTGCCCATTGCTAATTTTTCTCGGCAGTATGGTTCACCAAAAGCTTAATTAATATTCTTTGCTTGGCTGGAATATTACGTTATATTGTTCCTAATATTGAATGCACAGAATTCTATCCATAGCAAAATTGTGACATAGAAAGTTGTCTATAAGGACTGAAAGGTCGTAAGAATATGTTGATGATTTACATTAACATTCACTATTACTCTAAAAAGCAGCATAAAGGCCACAGGGAGTTGTAGAGTTCACATAATTTCACTCAAATTATTTTAATTTACTGTAATTAAGATACTAAAACAAAAAAAAAATCCAGTGAAAGCCATAACATCATTTCCATACTGGTAAAAGAATCACACTCTGCCATTTATAAGGTGTTATTAACCAGAACCCTGGGTGAGCGGGACAAAGGCATAAAAAACACATTGATATTAAGAAAATTATTTATATATTTGTGTAGGTGTTTATAGCAGAATAATTTTTAAAATATATTTGTGTTCCTGCATTTTATACTTCTTTCAAGGTCATCACCAGCATTAAAATCAATGATGTCAGAGACTGAAATGTTATGGTTAATGGCTTAAACCTTGTTATGAAGGACTTTTTGCCGATTATGTCAAAACTGTATGAAGAAACTTCAACCACTGAAGCCCACCCCACCCTGAATATGCCTCGTGAGGGAAACTTTGGTGAGTTAAGCTGCCTAAGGAAACGAGATAAGATAAAGGTGACACTATTGTCCAATTGTCCTAGGTCTAGGGATTTGCACCTTAATTCAGGCAGACGCATCTCTCTAAAAATTTTAATAACTGGATCTTAACAAATGGGGCAAAAACCTGCATGAGATCTCAAAGGCCCTAACTGCATTTACAGTCACAAGCAAGGACTATACAGTGGACCAAGTTGATTCACCACTATTTTCCACCGTGCAACTGGGAGACTGTCCTGACCTCTTCTTCAGACTCTTAAGAGCATGAATACATCTGAAAATTCATCAACCTGACATCTGTGGTGTATACCCACTTTGTCTTGCAGGCTCCAGTTTTCTATAGGAAAAACATCTGTGGATGGCATTGAGCCATCTTTTGCACACATGAATGCATGGCAGCTCAATACCAGAATGGCTTCTGTGTTTGTTTTGTTGGTAACTAATCACTTAAAACAGTGCTTACAAACTCATAAAGCTATTGTTGACAGTCAAAGGTTTAGCTGTCAAATGGAGAGAGGGGAAGGAAAAAGCTTTTTTTTTTTTGCCTTTTTTTTTTTTTTTTTTTTTTTTTTTTTAATTCATAAAAACAGGAGACAGGAAAGGAAGTGTCAGGCTAACACCTTCATTACTCAGACATGGATGTTTCAAAGCAGCTGCCTGGATTCTTCTGTTAAAAATAGCTCATGCATTTCTCAATACGCTTCGATCAAGTCCATTCTGCTACTGTACAAAATCCTTGGCAATTTGCCCCTGCCCTTGGCTTAAATTATTTCCAGCCCATTTGTCTCAGATGTTACATAACAGGTATTATGAATTTCTATATGCTTCCAAACTGCTATATGATCTTCAGTTGAAAACCACTAAGTGCAAAAGATCATTCAATATAGTAAAGAAACTAATATGTGAAAGGGGGTTGAAAAAAGCCCTTTCATATATAAAGCAGGATAAGGAAAAGAGAATGTCATTTTCTTGACAGGCCATGATTCCTTTTTAATGTATAATCACTGGTTTAGACATAGAGTTCCCTTTATATGGATGTCAAAGAATGACAGGACAAGAGGAAAAGATCTAAAAGAACAGGTCAGAGAGAGCCAACAATTCAGGATCTTAGCAGCTGAGTGGCAGAAAAAAATCCACTGAATTTAGTAAATTTCTTAGCACTTAGAAGTGCTTCTGAAAATATCAGGTCTGGCATGTTCCAAGACTTGAATAATAATAAATTTTAGGGCAATTTAGATATTTTAATAGTCACTGTAATATTTAAATTTTTTTTAATATTCACTGTAATCACTCTATATGTCTCTACCTATAGCTGCACATATAGATGCTTAAGTAAATTTTATACCACATATGTGTAGCACTGTGAAGTTAATTATATGTTGGTAGGCAAGAAATCCAGATTTAGCTGGTTGGGTACTGAGATCAGCTGCTTCTGTAGGATTCAGAACATGTCCACCTCAAGACATCATGTTGTAAGCAATATCAGGGACAGGTTTGTGCTTTGGACAGGTGGACGAATCTCTCTAAATCAAAAATTTTTATGTATACAGATAAAAGCTAAAGTGCAGATCACTAATAAAAATAAGCAAGTTAATAGTATTTAAATGGATTCATACCTTAATGTGATGCATTACTTGGACAGATATACCTTTCTGGATGCATAAGCAACAAGAAGAACATTCTGAAATATTGCAGAGTCATTTAAGCCTATGTAATATTTCAGAAAATCTTCCTACATACTCTTGCTGCAGATCACTGTAAGCTAATGGGAAATTATAGAAGATGGGATGGACAAAATGGCAATTTGCTCTCTACAATTTAAATTCCTATTCCCAGAATTTCCATTTCCCATTGAAAACAGATTTTGACGAGCAGGAAAAAAAATTGTCTGCAGGTTTTTATTGTCCTTGAAGATAAATCTGTTTCAGACATTGTCTTTTCCATTCATCAAAAAAGTGTAATGCAAATGATGTTGTATCCAGGTTCTTATTCAAGTGCCATATCTGTTCTCCCAGTCTTTCTACCCACATGCATATGTTTTGTCAGCAACTTCTTCAAGAGTATTGAACATGCACATTCCCACACAAGTTAGTCTGAAATATAGGCCACTGAGTTGCAAAAATCCCCCACATTCCTATTGAAAGAAAATTCTTGCAGGCTGAGCACTATGAAGTTCAAATGAAGGTATGTTCAAACTATCATGTAAGGATGTCTTTGATACGTACATCCCACATCTGGGCTCAAAGTCACTTAAACACACAATTGGTTCCCAACTCCCAGCACACGGTAGGTCTGGCATCAGATGTTGTGTAGCTGACCTTCATCTATCCAGCAAGACCAATATTTTGGCTTTATTGTGCATGCAGTGACTAACTTATCCCACCTGTGATCCCTTGCTCAACATGACATGCCTCCTGAATCATTTAAACCTGCCTTCAGGGACCCAGATTTTACTTGAACACTATGCAGATACAAAAAAAAAAAAGAAAAGCCCATGGTTGATAGCTATCAGCAAGACAGAGAAAGACTGCAAAAAGGAAAGGAAAAGTGATATAATGAGAGGTCTGTGTCTTTTCTCTGATGGGGTTTATGCCTTGTAATTACAGTAAAATGCTTTCTCTCTTTCTGCTATCTCCCCTTTTTAACACCAGGAAGCTCATATTTCACATGTGAAAGAAATGAAAAAGATTTAATTAAATAGCAACATATCTTGGGATAAAATATACCCCAAGACACTGACATCTTATCTGTAGTCAGGCCAAATGGACTTTTGGTGAGGGAAATTGTTTGTAAACTGTAATCCATCAGACAGTGCTTATAGGGTTTAGCACCACAGACCTACATATAACAGCTCATCACGAAATAGCAAACACCACAAAGCATGCTTTGAAGAGTGAATGAGACACAAAAATAAGATGCAGCCTGCCAAGTCTGTGGCAATGCATTTTAATAAGCTGAAGTCAATCTCTGTGTGATTGTTGAAATGCTTGGGAAAATAACCGCTTTTTTCTTACTCATTCCAAATTAGTTTTCTTCCATTTTCTTGTATTTATTGTATTTAGGATCTGAGATCTTGGGGAGACAGTGAAATATCATTGCATGTTTCACTTAATTTCAGTTTAAAACAGAAAGGTTGGCTATTACTATTCTTAAGGAAACTAGAATGGATTCACTTTTTCTGCTAGAATTAAAAGTCCCAAATATAGACTTTTTTGTTCTTTGGGATGGACTCTGATTATAAGTAATACTTCATGAGGCATCACCACAAAGCAACTGCCCTAAATTTTATTAATCTCCCATACAGATAAGGTGATGAATGGATGTTTTTATAAGCATGCATGCGCTCAGAGGACAAGGGAACTGATTACCCAGCACCTTAACAGAAGGTCATCTGTGGTAAAGACTGGAAATCTGAAAAGCACCTCTGACCCTGGTGAGACCAAGGTCAGAATTTCCACCTGTCTAAGGAGCCATGATAATGCTGCTAAACTCTGCACTAAGCTGTGTGGAAAGTAGTTTAAATGTTTGACAAACTTCTTTTGAACTTACAAGATTACTTTGCAGTATTTCTAATTTACGCTATTTTTTTTAAGTTGTTCTTGGCTTTCTTTGATGTGAAAGCTTTGTTTTCCACATTGAAAAGATGTTTTATTTGTGGTGGAATTTTTGAAAAAATATAATAAAATATACTGTTTCAAGTTGCATAAATATCAATGAAAAATTATTTATTGAAAATTATTTTTATTAAGCATGGAATACATAAATACCTGCACATGTCTAAATTCTAAGAAAAAAATGTACTGCTTTGATACTAAAGGCTTGACAATAGACTTTCCAATACACCTGCTAAATACATTCTAATTAATATTGAATTTTGTTATAACTTGAAACAATTTAAACTTTGATTATGGTCACAATTGTAGAAATGCATTATACTTGAAAAGTTTTGGCAGTCAAGTGAATCCCCAGGTGACTGGAAAAGGGAAAACATTGTACCCATCTTTAAAAAGTGTAGAAAGGAGGACCTTAGGAACAGCTGACATGTCAACCTCACCTCTGTGCCTGGGAAGATCATGGAACAGATCCTCATGGAAGCTGTGCTAAGACACATGGAGGACAGGGATGTGATTTGGGAAAGCCAGCATGGCTTTACCAAGTGCAAGTCCTGCCTGACCAACCTCCAGGTCTTGTATGATGGAGTGACTCTATCAGCGGACAAAGGAAAGGCTATAAATGTCATTTATTAGGACTTCTGAAAAGTCTTTGACACTGTCCTCCAAAATAGCCTTCCTCTAAATTTATGTCTTAGTTTACCACAAAAAAACAGGTCAGAAACTTTAATAGTTACTTCCCCTTAGTTTTAACCACTCCTCTGTCACCAATAAGGAGAGTTGTGTTCTTCTCCATAGGAGAGGTTCTTCAACCCTCTGATTGATTTGATATCACTCCTCTGGACTCACTCCAACAGGTCCATGCCCTTCCTGTGCTGGGACCCCAGAGCTGATGCAGAGTTCCAGGTGGGTCTCACCACAGCAGAGCAGAGCAGAGGGGCAGAATCCCCTCCTTTCCCTGCTGACTAGGCTGCACTGGAAAACTTGTGGAGAGAGGGTCAGATGTGAGGGACTGATATAGAGGAAATACAGATTATATCTTTTTTTCGGGGGGTGGGGGGATGATCACCTAGTTCACCTAGGAAAATTGAAGAGGGCTGGATTTGCTGAGAGGACTGTTAGGTGGACAAGGAATTAGCTGGACTGTTGCATCCAGAGGGAAACGGTCCACAGATTGCCACTTGTTTCCTGGGCTGCATCCAAGCAGTGTGGGCAGCAGGGAAGGCAGGGGATTCTGCCCTCTGCTCTGCTCTGCTCTGGTGAAACCCACCTGGAATTCTGCTTCAGCTCTGGGGTCCCAGCACAGGAAGGACATGGACCTGTTGGGAGAGAGTCCAGAGGAGAGGCACCAAGATGATTAGAGGGGTGAAGCCCTTTTCCTGTGAGCAGCAATTAAGAGAACTGTGATTGTTAAGTTTGGAGGAGGGAAGGCTTCAGTTGTGGCTTTCCAATACCTAAAGGGAGCCTTTAAGATGGAGCAAGACTTTTTACAGAGGTGTGTACTGGCAGGACAAGAAGGAATGGCTTCACACAAAGAGAGTAAATTTAGATTGGATATTAGGAAGAAGTTCTTTTCTGTGAGGGTGGTGAGGCACAGGACCACATTGTCGGGAGAAGTTGTGGATTAATTTAGCAGTTATATTTCAAGGGCTAGATTCTCCAGTTATACATATATAATTTTTAAAATCTCCTGCATGCTCTAAGGTTTTTAATTGAGCACAAAGTACATTTTGAGTCCCTTCAAGGCACCTTTAGCCTTCTGGAACAAGCAGAATTGTTTTAGCAAAAATGAAAACCCAACCCACAAATTCATTATTGTGCTTGGATTGAAGCCTTCTCAGCAAAGCCAGTTCTCTATAGAATATGGCAGTTCACAGTCTGACACTCTTTTTCTCCGCATCTCCTTTCCTCCGTATTTCCACAAAATTTTGGCCCAGTCTCTGAGAATTTGACCCTCCACACACCAGCACTGTACCACAGCAAGTGGGGCCAAGGAAGAGGAAGTTGCCAAGCATCAAAACATAAAAGAAAGATAATGCTGAAAAACATTTTTTACTTAAAAAGAGTTCCTTCCTTTGAGTAAATTTCAAGCTAAGGAAAGGCAGCCCAGTGTTAATTAGGCTTACAAATTTTCATGACTAGAAATTGGAACTAAGTTAATGAGCTGAAAGTTTACATTGACTATTTGTGTGAGTCATTTTTCCATGCCAGTCACCTCTTCTTTCAACTATGCTGTTGTCCCCCTCCCACGCACCTGACATTACAGTGGCCTTAGATAGCCTTCTCTTTCCATATGCATTTTTTTTTTCACTGATTTGTATGTATATGTGCAGAACGTGGCTCCTTATTGGCATTTTTCTCTTTCAGTTAGAAACCCAGGCTAACATCTTCTGGATGTCAGAAGAATTTCATGCATGCTACTCACCAACCAATGTCTGCATGAACTTCCAAAAAAATTCTATGCTTTAAACTGAAAATATTCAAGATGCAAAAGCCATTCTTTTCTTCTCTTTTACCCTGTGTATCAGATTCATTGCTGAGCCTCAACACAGTATGTGTTGTCACTATTCCACTTTCATCTGTATTCTTCCTACATTTTGCTGCATGGAAATTAGAGTTAACAGGAACTGAAGCATTTATTAATAACAGCAAACACTTACATGTACAGTTATTTTCCCTATGATTACATAAGGCAGGCCATTTAGTTTGTGAAATGGCCCAAATCTACGTTTGTGTAATAATGATCCTGTTTCTGTCCATATATATCACCTTCTAAACCACCTGTTTTGAATTAGTGTGTTTACACTAGAATTAACAAGGAATCTATGGTCTTTTATTTAAATTGAATAAAACTAACAGCTCATGCTGTATCTTTCACAAACATAGATATACATTCACATGTGTTATCAAGATCCATTCTCAAATGTTCCCATTCCTAACTTATAAAAGGTAGAATTTGCATAAGAATAGGTCTGAAGTTTTGCTCTACAGAGTTCCAGTGGGAAGGCAGCTGTGTTTTGTTAATACCTAGGCCTAACCAGCACTGTTGAGCAGGAATACATATGTTTAAAAAAGGGTTTAAATGGTCTTTTGCTCCTTTCAGCCAAACTGACTTGACTGTGTCATTTTAAATGGATTTTTAACAAAACTATGCTTAAAGTGGTCGAGAGTTTCTTCTGGCTACAACCTGGGTTTTAGAAAAATCCAGTATTAAAGAAGCTTTTCATTAAAATACTTAAATAAGTGCTAGTTTGAATTGTTATAAGAGTAGAATATATTCCTTCACTTTTTTCTGGGGAATAGGAAGAAAAAAAGAAATAAAACACCCTGACATATATACTTAATTTTTTTGTTGGTTAATCCCTTATATCATTTGAGACAGTCCAAAAACCTTCCAATAATTCCATCATTTATTTCTAATTTGAACTTCTTCTAGTCACAAGACTTCATTTTGCTTTTCTCTGAGAGATTAGATTCCTCAAGTGCTATTAATCTTCTCCCTGCAGAGATACTTCTCTATTGATGATACTTATCCAGCCCCCATTATCCAACAAAGAGAAGAATGTGCTCAAGATCACAAAGATAAAGAAGGTAACTGTCAATTGCTTCTGTGTAAAACCTTAACATCTGGACCACTCTTCCTCTGTGGAGATCACCATTTTGTAACTGAATAAAACTGTCTCAAGAGGGGAAATAAAAATCATAAGTTTCTTACTGTATTGTGGTTTATGCTGATTTTCCCAAGGGTGCAGGGTCAAGCTGGACCTTAATGTGCCTCTCTTGTCCTGGGCAGACACACATAAACAAATCCTTTATAGAAAAAATTAATTAAGGTCTCTTGAATAGCATAATATTTATATGGTAAACTGAAGCTCTCAAATACACGGGCCATTTGCTGTCCAGATGATGGCAGGAGGCTCCATTGCAAGTGTCTGTGTGGCACTATCTTCAGCAGAATTAAACAGTATGTGCCAAACTGTGATTCTGGATAATTTTTTTGTCCCAGCTCACCTATGGCCCTATGCAATTCCTCCAGCATACGCATGACCTTTTATTATTGATTATTTCCAACTGCATGTAGAAAACTCTCTTATGGGACCTGTCTTATGCATGCATAAATACTCATTTCCTACTGAATATTTAAAATCTGCATGTGACTTGTTCACAACCTTCTTCCACAGCAGGAACAGCCTGAGGATATCCCTGCTGTAGACTGCCCCAGATATTGTCACTGAGAGGGCTAATTAATGCACATGGAAAGTGTCCAACAGGAAGTCTGAGCACAGTGGGACTCCCCCAGGGTGGGGAGAGATTCAGGACTGCTTGGTGCCCTCGCCAAAAACTCTTTTACCACTTGTTCCATTCCTCTGCCGCAAAGGTGGGTATAAATAATTCCTTTGCCTCCTGCTGGCCTATCACTTTGAACAGCCTGGTGTGCAAACTGCACCAAGCAGGAAGTGAGGACTAGCTGCAGAGCGCAGGCATGCAGGCAGAGCCCTGGTACACAGATACACCACAGCTGTAACTATCCGTCAAACTTGAATTTCAGTCTTATATCAAAGTTGAAGCTTCAATAACACAGAGTGCCCCACCTGTCAAAATTCTTGTGATTTATTCCAAAAGGGGTGTTTTGCCCCTTACACCAATACTCACTGCAGATTAGCAAGTATGTTCTATTTTCACCTTAGTGAAAATAGACAGAAATTGACAGTATTCCTAAGAATTGAAACAATTTTAGTTCTATGAATTTAAAACAAGACAGCACCTCCCTAGTTTCCCTCACTGTGATATCCATCTGCCTAAAGTTCTCCTCTTTTCTGCTCATAATCCTCAGAATCTGTATTCAAGGACAGCCAACACCAAGAAACTACATGAAGATACCGTGACAAACAATACAAAGAAAAGCAGGAGTTGAATAACAAGGAGCAAAGCAAATGTTTTCTGTATCACCGCAGGAAGGAACAAGACAAAAAAAAAAAAGGTCTTCCCAACACTGCTGGAGAGTGGAACGGTTATCAGAGAGCAGCCAGGAGCTGGTGAAAGTAAAAATGGGAACTAAAAATGAGACTATTTCAGCTAAGTGACTGAAGAAAATACTGGAAGGTATTGTATAGTCAATATGAGTTTGTGACAAAAATTCAAAGGTGATGTATCTCCCCTTACTTTAGGTATTTATGATACTGTCCAATTCATCTTCCTTTACATGTAACAAAAAGAATTGTGCAGTGTGATGCATGTTGCCTATTTCAGGTGTTTTCTAGCATGTGATGAATTATCACTGCATATGTCATTCCCAATCAGCAAGACATGTAGTACAACTGCTGTAGAGGACTACTTGGCAAGGTAAACTCAATCCTCTGGAGCCAAGAATAGCGACATCTGCCTTCTGAAGGAGACATAATGGAGGGAAAGAACTTAGTCCTTTCTATAAAACTTGGAGCCTTTGGTGGATTTTTTTAACTACAGCAGACTGATCTAATTCCTGATCTGCAGAAGTACAAAGACAAGCCTAAGGACTTTAATTTTCACTCACCTTAGTATCAATATAAATAGTCTCTGACTAAAAACATACAGCTCTACCTGTTGCTAATTAAAACCATATCTTCTCTTCTGCTGGGTTTCCTTGGTACAAGTGGGATCTGCTGATTTACTGGACTGTGAGCTTTAGCCAATATCATTGAAAAGCTTTATTTTAAATAGACAGCTGCTTCTTCCAATATAACACTTTCATACTAGAATCAAACAGCCTTTGAAGGGAAACCCCATTTTCCTAATTCTAGCAGACTGAATATTTTCACTTACCTACTCATTGCTGGTCTTCACATCTTTTATAGCACTGAGGCTTCACTCTCAATAGTTCTTTAAAAGGTCAATTGTAATTTTTATAAATCCTTTGAATTGTATTCCATAATTTATTCATGCTGAGAATTGCTTCTTTTCTTATGAACTTCAAACTGATGAGCTAAACAAATTCATGCAACTTTACCTTGCACAAGGTACTGGCTTTCTAACATCTGTATCCAAGAAAATGTAGTCTGGGAAGAAATGCAACTGTAGTCATTGATTTGAAGTAATTCACATGGTCATTCTGCTAAAGGTAAGATCTACCATAAAACTTTTTAAGCCCCTGTAAGCCTAACACATAAGGTAATATGCTATTAAAGGGGTTCTCTGATATTATTCTCATATGAAATCTTGTTTTCTACTTATTGTTTGTAATATTCAGCTTCTTTAGTTGGTAGAAATTTTTTCTCACGTCGCAGTCTCTGTAGCTGACAGTTATATTCAGCATGTTGTTGTGCAATATGCTCTACCTGTTGTAGTTGTATTGAGGAGGTTTGTCATAGAAAAGTTGTGCCATCAAATAGGAAAGCAGTTGTCTGTTTGCCTTCATTTTCCATAGCACAGCACAGCTCAATTTTAGCCTGGCAAAGAGTTTCATAGGCATGGCAACCAACTGCAGCAGTCAGACCTTTCTATTCTTCACAAGATTTCAGCCTTCAGATGACAAATCATAGAATTACTCAAAACAATATCAGATTTGCAGTCAAGAGAATTAGATGTTTGTTTCCTATTGGTCCACAAGTGTCGCTGTTGAGCCGCTAGCTGAGGAATGACCCAGGTTCTCAGACAAGGAAGGAGAAAAGGTGTCTTTATTATTTTGATTTCCATATATATAGACTTTTCAGAGGTCACCCAGATTGGTCAGCCAGAGACCTTCCCCTAGGCCCAATTGGCCAAGCCCGAACTGCCCTAATCCGGAGACGTTGTTTGCAAAACATCCAAACTTTATCTTTGTTTATGAAATGTAGCAAAATGTTCTCACGAGAAAGACCTGTGCTAGCCACACACAAGGAGAATGCTGGTGCATTCAAGCCTGTAGAGAAGGAAGGGGGAAAAGGTTGTTCTGAGAGAAAGGGGGGAGTCTACTCAACCTTCTGCCAGCAGTCCCACTTTTAAATTGCATTCATCAAGGAGCTATGGTACGACTCTTCTTCTACATATTTCTTTTCTCATTTCACCTGTGAAATCTTCGGGTGCTCCATTCTGTTACTTTTTAGGCAAGGAGGTCACTAGAAGAAAGACGAACAAACTTTTATGCAACCTACAGCAAACTATCCTATTGTGCTGCTTTGTATCTTGCCGAAACTTGGCTCTGTCTCTTAAAAGCTATTATGTGAAAAACCCCTGAACAAATACAGATAAAAGTGCTGAAATAACAGAGGATGGAAAATTATAACCTGCTAAATTGAGAGCAGCTTTTTACCAGGCTGTTGTGAACATTAGATCTTTCTATCTATTAATAAAAAGAAATCCCTCCTCTCAACTAAACAATTTGGATGGCAAAGCATGGAAGAGTGTAAAAAAAAGAAAAGATTCAGTATCAGCAGTAATTCTTCAGTGCCCCTGGTGAAAGCTATGTACTACCCTGGTTAATTTCAGATAGGTCTGGCACAAAGCTGAAGGACTATCTTTCACCCCACCAATTCTGACACTTTTTGCACTATATTCTCTATTTTTAAGTGCTTTTAAAGCAACCAGTCTATCTTGTGGGTTTAGGTATTGATCTAAGCTCAATGATGCTGAGACATCAATTTACTAATCAGTGTCTGCTATGCTTTATATTACTTTTCATTTCTCCCTCTACGCAGCAAAAATAGCTCAATGATTTCAGAAGCAGTGCAGCAGCTGATGTTATTCTGTATGGTGGCAGAATGAATTGCTCCCTCCAAGGTGTTTAACAGCAATCATTTTCCCAAGCATTTTATTACATGCAAGATTTTCCTTTTCAGCAAGATTTTCAAAGTGGGAATATGTTGAGTACAGAGAAAGGGGGGCCTAGTCAGAATGGCTTTTCAGGCCTCTGGGGATGGGAAAGGATAAGGGATAAAGCTCAGAAAATTCAGACACATCTCTGAATTAGTACAACATTTTTGGATGGCTGCCCCTCTCTGCTTACCTGGCCTTCAGCTGGCACCCCTCCAGCAGCACTGCAGCACTTCCCTGCAGAGCTGCTGCTGAGGGTTACTGCTTTGGGCTTCTACAGCAGAGCTGTAACAGGAGCAAAGAGAGAAACATCAGAGCCAATGCAGCAAGAAGGAAGAGAAGGAAAAGTCTGGCAATGGCCACATTTATCTGAGATTTTGCTGATTTAAGTAGAAGGACAAGCCCTCTGAAGAACCTGTTGTGATTTTGAGTAAGTCACCAGTCCCAAGGTTTCCCTCTTTCTTATGCAGACCGAGCTGTGTGAGTAGCTCATGTTGAAATTTACTGAATCCCCTCATAACCTCCCAAAAGCAAAGTTATTTTGAGTTAACTGTAAGACTCTCTTCTTCCTCTCCCTCTTCTCCCTTTTATATGTCTTAATTTGAAGCACATACTCACCAAAATTAAGTACAGAAAAAGCTGTAGATTTCAAGATAATTTTTTTCTAAATATTTTATGAAAGTAGAATTAACATATTCATTTCAAAAATGGAAAAATTAAACACAGACTGTTTTTATTCTTCATTTTCCTCTTACCTGCTATCATTGATGCCATCCAAAGATTAAAAACTTCCAGAAACTCAAGAGAAATGTGTTCCCGTGCATAAGTTAAGCACCTCAGCCTGTCACCTGGCTTAAACTACTTGTTTATATCCCTCCTGAAGGATGAGAATGAGAAAAAGGAAAGACAGAAAAGTGTGGTTATGGTACTCATTATTTCAGAGATGGAAGTTCTTCTATTGAACAGAAAGGAAGAGATGCTGTGTCTCTTGGTCTATGGCAATTAGAGGAATAAAAGTAAAGTCAAACTGTAAATTACCAAGGGTAGGTGTTTAGTAGGTGTAGAGTGATTTTGTTTTCCCTCTAGTAATTCTAATTTGACCATGTGCTGAAGAAGCATGTCAAAACCTAATGTGCACCTGTTAAGGGTTGTCTGCATCTTGCTCTAAACTGGCATAGATTTCCTATGAGGATACAATACTTCAAATAATTGCCTTCACCAGCTGTAGCCTGGAACATCAGCACAGCAATGCCCCAGATACAGGCTATGCTCAGTCATCTGAGATGAGGATAGAAAGGCGGGAATGGAAAAATGAATGAATATGGTGATGACAGGGTACTGTCCTTTGCGTGGGGGATAACAAAAAATTGTCTTCATTCTGGGCACCCAAGGAGCAGACAAAAGAGAGGACCTACAGCCAACCCTATTCGGATTCAGCTGTTTCATAAAAACAGCTCAGCTTGCTAAGGAATTTGTTTCTTAGTTTTATATGCTAATGTTAAAAATTAATTGCAAAAGATCATATTCTGGTGAATCGCAACCCACCTCCAAATATTCGCTGACTTTACCAATGACACGCAAAAATACCTGGAGGAGGAGTCAAACAGTTTCCTATTAGCCTAATACAGACCTGCATGACAAATCCTTAAAAACAGAAATGTGAAGATCTATTAACAAATGCAAAAAACTAAGTACAATCTATCAGTTTGGAGATATACAGAAAAGGCAAGAACACTGGCTCAACTGAAGTTGTACTCAACAACACCACTGCAAGTCACTGAGCTTCTGTATCATCTCCAGCTAGTGTCAAACACATCCAGTGCAGGGAGCTCAGGGTGCAGCTGCTGTGGGAGCTGCAGGTTGAGCTCTGGTGGGAGCCCAAGGCAAGAGGCCATGAACTGCCAACCCTTGGGACAGCAAAGGGCACAGGGACCTGTGGCACCAGCCAGGGAACTGGATACTGAGGCACAGCAGGAGCTGATGGCTCAAGAGGAACAGCAATAGTTTTGCCCTTGGACTGCGAAGGTATAAAAGCCCAGGGGTTCCTTTGTTCAGAGTCCCTGCTTGGAGGCACCAGCTTGACCTATTTCTGTGTAAAGGCACTGTGAATAAATTTCTTTGTGGAACAAGACTTCCAAGGTTCTTTTTAGGGAAACCTGGGGTTGAGCTTGTAAGGAAGCCTTGTCCGACTGTGTGAGGGCAGGGTGTGTGGAGGTGGCTGTCTCAGAGGAACATCAGTCTCAGCAGCTGAAGTCTCAGGCTGTGGAAGTGTGACTGCCAGGGTGCTCCTGAATGATCAGACTGTGAAGGTTCTTTAACACTTGCATCTGATAAATGTCCCTTGTATTTAATGAGATCCATTAAGATCCCATTAAGTACGATGTTACGTGTGACTTACATGTCACTTAACAGGTTGCATATTCCATGCTTCTAAACTTTAATTCACATATATACAACTGATTTAGAGCTATGGTACCAGCAGATTGGCCCTTGAATCAGAAGGGAACAATATTTCAGATTGCTGAGGACACTGAAAAATAATGTTCTGATTTGTTCTGGGCTTCAGTCAGACTCTTCCAGCAGATGTTTCTCATCTCTCATGACATGTTAAGCAAACAAAAACCAGATATTAAACTAGGTCAGGTAATGAGGGGTGATGATTTGCACCATGGAGGGTAGTATTGATCTTTCTACCATTTACATATCAGCTACCTGAAATATTATTTAACTGCATTTAGAAGATCTTTAAAGGCCAGAATTAAAAGAAATACAGCAAAAGTCAATAAGCAACTACAGTGAAGATTTCTGACAAAAACAGTCAGCCACAACAGATTCTTGCACAGCTTTTTACTTCTCAATGCTCTAATACACACACACACAAAAGACTCAATTGTCATTGTTAAAGCCAAGAATAATAAGATTAAGGAGAGGAGCCCTATGCTGTTCCATATCTATGAAACACTCAGAAGTAACAGGAGTTTCCACTGGATTTGTTGAGCAACATCGAAGTGAGCTTCCTTGTCCCAGTCCTTTTTTTCCTATCTCACTGAAACCATTGGAACAATATGAGAAATCTTTCTCTAAATCAAGCATATGCTGTCTTGGGTTTTTTCACCCTATGTCTCTCATTTCTGATCTAATAGGGTGTACAAGAAGTGCATCAAGAGCTACAAATTGCTGTTACACACCAGCTGACAATCAACAACACTAAAATATGCATTTAGTAGATCAACCATTTAAACACAAATCTTCTAGAAGGCTGAAGTGTACTATTTCCCATAATAAACATAAGTTGCATGACATGATTATAAGTAGCATGACTACAAGTAGCATGATTATAAGTAGCGTGCAAGTTCATGAGGCCATCCATAAGTTTTTTCCAGAATATCTGTTGGCAGCCCCATTTAATAATTCTGTTATTGACCTGAACAAGGGAACGAGGTGCACCCTCAGTCTGTCTGTAGATGACCAAGTTGGGCAGGGGTATTGGTGTGCTGCAGGCTCTGAGTAGGGATCTGGACCAACTAGATTGATCCACTGAGGTCAGTTGTATGAGGTACTATTCTCTTCAGTCTTATGACCATTCATAGTACTTGAAAGAGCACAAAGCTGAGACAGAGAAGGTTTAGTTCAGCTATTAGAAATGGGTTTTTCTTCAACATGGTGGCTGGGCACTGCAACAGCCTCTCCAGGGTACTGGTCACAGCATCAAGCCTGACAGAGCTCAAGAAAATGTTTGGACAATGCTCTCAGGAATGATTCTTGGGACTATCCTGTACAGGCCCAGGAGCTGACTCAGCAATCCTTATGGGTCCTTTGCAACTCAGCACATTCTATGATGCTATGTAGTGAGATGTAAGATCATATGAGGATTTCCAATTATCACACATAAGTATGATTTTGTTACAGGAGTTATATAACCCATATTATCCATCTGGTTACATTGAATATGCTATTTTACCTATTGTGTTACATAATCTGCTGCTATTTTATAAACAAACATAGCAAAAGAAGCACCTAATCCCACAAGCATGTTGTTTGGCACTTGAAACTATGTGTACACATTAATTCCCATCTGGAGCAACCTGAAATCTTCTTCATCATCGTCATAGACATTGGAATACTTAGCAAAATCTCCTTTCACAGTGCATGGCTTTGTTAGAGAGAATCACTCTTTCCTTTGGAAAGAAACAGTCTTGATTTTACAAATCTACTTACCTATGTTCTTTATATTTGTTTTCTATTTTCATGCTGAGACTATTCAGCAAATATTTGCATGTTTCATGTATATGCTTCATTGTAGCACAGAATTTTGCCATATTGCCATCAAAATTGCTTGTCTTGTTGTGTTCTCAGTGTATTGTATGATTAAGCTGATGGTTAAACTATTTAGATTCTGGTGGATTTTTTAAACTCTTGTAATTTCCCAAGTAACTTCTGTAAAGCAGTACTTGCATCAAACGCATTTGTTCTCCCCTCAGTTGACATCAAAGCTCACAGGGAGGCTTATGTGTGAATAAATGTATTCTGAATTTCTATCTGACTACTTATTGTTGTACTCATGTGTAATCATATACAAGAATAATTCAGATAAGATCACTTGAAGTTGCTGTCTACAAATCCAGCAACAAGTACTGGGGCCTTCCCCTCAAAAGCCTACTGCTAAATTCAGTTCAAATACTTGCATGAGGATAAGGTATCCCAAGTACTTTCTGGTGTGGGAGAAAATGGTGGCATTATCCACAAAACCAAGACCAAATGTTTGCAAAATAGTGATGCAATAATCAAGATAAATATATTCTGAGTCCAGTAGAGCCAGATACTAGTTTTCAACTTAGCTCATGATATATTTTATATATGTAGAACATTTAGTTTAAAGATAAAACATATTGGTTAAACACAGTTTCAACTAAACTTCGAACAAGGAAATTAGGTGCAAAATAGAAACTCCATGAAAGAGAACAGAGGACAAACTCCTGTTCCTTCCAGCACAGATGTGATTCCATCCAAACTTTCATGTCTTCACAGACATGAAAGTATCCACCCAAATAAAAAAGGCTTCTGAATTACACACACGGGCACACATTTCACAAGTCTGTTTGTCTGACAAACATATACTACTCAGCATCAGATTATTGCACAGTATACAAGAAGCATTATTTTCCCACA
The DNA here is from genome assembly GCA_024500445.1 of Entomyzon cyanotis. Classification (NCBI taxonomy): domain Eukaryota; kingdom Metazoa; phylum Chordata; class Aves; order Passeriformes; family Meliphagidae; genus Entomyzon; species Entomyzon cyanotis. Next base: position 4,709,220 of record JAKEPQ010001021.1, read on the forward strand.
AAGACCTTGAAAAAGGTTAAAGGAAAGGTCACAGTGGAAGGAAGATTTTTACTTTTCTATCATTGCAGGATATTTTTTCTCATTTCTTCCTTCTGCCTGATGCCAGCACTCAGATCTACATACAATCATGGGTGACAAAAAAACATGCCTACCTCTTTTTAGCCTTGGCAAGCCATTAAAACAGACTGGTTGGAAATAACAAGAACATATACCCTTAAATGCTTCCTGCATCTCCTAGACAGAATCACTTACTGCTGTAATTAAGGCCAAGAATAAAAGCTTTAACCCTGCTCATAGTTGCGTTAAACTGTGGGACTGACTGAAATTAAAAAAGGCACTTAATGAACTACAGTTCAGGCAGGGGCTAGGAGGAATATTTTTTTTAGCCACCTGCATTTCTTTTCCTATGTTTGGCAACATTTCTTCCAAATTTGGAGCTTTGGCTGTCGTGGCTGCAGTTTAGTCCTGACAGATATCTTTGTTACTGCAAAGACCCCCCTCCATTCTGAACTTCCATTTAGAATGTGGAACTAGCAAGTCATCTCTTCCCACTCAGGGTGCTGCCTACATGGTGACAAAGTATTTCCTATTCCAAAGTAGTCAGAATGTTCAATACACTGTTAAGCACCATTTCCTAAGAGGAATGCCATCATCTTCAGAGCTTCTAGAATGAGTGCAGACTGCTGGTGAAGAAAACAAACTATTATTTCATTGTGTGTTTTTTAAAACAGACAATATTCACTATTTTGTTGCACATCACAAAATATCTGAACCAATAATGTTTGGAAAACAGGATCATTTGCTCTCAGTAGCTTGTATTGCTTGTTTTGAATTAAATTAAGCCTATCCAGTCACAATATCTCAGGTGCCTGTCTCTCAGTCCCCACAAACACATATGTCACAACCTGGATGATATTGACCAAAACGGAATTTTTCCCAGAGAGTCTTGGGTAAGTGGCTGCTTCTCGTTATTTGCAATTCATAAAACAAGAATTACGTGTTTATACTATTTGGACAGCAGCAAAACTTTTGTCAACACCCTTTGTCAAAGAGCTCTACCATGGGACTTAGCTTTGTCTGAAAATCTAATTCAAGCAGTAGTGACTTTTTTTGGTTTTTGTCAGTGTACATTCTTAGCCACAAATCAGATTAACATGCAACCGTCTTTTATCTCTGAGGCAGGTCATGAGCCAAATTATTTTTCCACAAAGTTTTGTAATATCCAGACTTAACTCATTCCACCAGGGACTTCTTCATTAACAGTAATTATGCAAACCAGCATGCCACATAAGAGACTGAAATTACCAGGTGGGTAGCCTGTGATGCAAGTATGATTCTACTAATTTCTGGAAACTGATTAACATTCTGCTTCTGGCTTAGAAAGAATAGTAGATTTACAGTTATCCTGGCCTTAATTATTATTATTATTTTGTCTATTTTCAGAATTCAAATAATCAAATTAGGCCTACAGCAGATATTCCTATGTTCAGATGTCCCTACATTTCTATAAATCATTCCAGCATGCACTACAGCTCGGTTTCCCTTTTCTAATTACTTGAGTCCAATTGGATTCTGTGATATTATTCATTGTATTTAGAAACTAATCAAGCTAGATTCCTGAGACAGACAATCAGGCTGGCTGGCCCTTTCATTGTAATAGGCAGCAATTTACAAATTCCTATACGTGGAAACCCAGTCTTCATTAAAATCTGACACACTTTTGAAAGCCCACATCAGTACCTCTGCACTTCCTGCCACTAAACCATTGCTGATGGCTGGGTTCTTTGGTGGTCCTGAATCACATTCCCAGGGCTGTGGGACTACATTCCCAGGTCAGCTTCCAAACTCATTTGTCAACAGCGAGGCTATGAGTCTGTGCTGCTTTTGGACCAAATGTTCAGCACCAGTGCTGGCAGCTCTGCGCTCTGTCCAGTGGAAAACCTAAGCTCTCTCACAAATGGTTCTGATCTGCGTTTAGAAAATATTTGGTTCACCTCTTCATGGAATTTCCCCTTCTCAGGGAGTGAGGAAAAGAAACTGCTAGTGTGAAAAATTTACAAAATAAATGCATGCATACAGCTTGTAAAAACAAGCTTTACTTAAGTCATCAGGAATCAGTTTAGCAAATGAGCAAAGATTCAAATAGTCTCCTAGAGACCTTATGTCGGTGGCAGTCTTTTTTAGAAACAGACTTTAATTTTACAAAATAATACCTGAAGCAATTACCCCACTTCTCTGTGGAGCAACATGTGGTGCAAAGGCACCTCAGCTGGATCCAAATAAATTTTAGAAAAGCAAAAACTGATATCTTTTCATTCTCTTTCAAGACACAGCAGTCAAGAAAAGAGATATGTAGAAAAGGGGGATATGTAGAAAAGTTCACAAGTATGTTTTCCTGATGTATTTTTGAGCTTTGCTTCTACCTGAGGAAAAGAGGAGCAAGAGTGACAAAAAGGGTGGAAACACTGCTATCAGTGATAAAAAGTAATAAGAAATATCTTTAGGCAGAAGTTGAATAAAATGTTAGTAGCAATTTTTTGTCTCACTCAGGCAACAAGATTACTACACTGAAGTAATGACTCTGCTACTGACTTACTGAAAATTGAATTTTATCTTTTAGTTTGGATTGTTTTAGAAACTGGATCTTGGGTTCAGACCTCAAGCTATACAGTCTTCTCAAGAATATCACTTTACAAAGGCTACAGTGAGCTTATGGTTTCTGAAGTCAACAGGAAATGTAAATAAGCCATAAAGATCACCTTAAGAGCTCAAAGAGATAGCAAAGCAAATGCCATTATGACAGCTTTTGGGAGATGATTTCAGTGATTTTACAGCAGTCAGTACCATAAATCCTCCACCATGAAGGGCTTTTTTCAAAAACACACTTCAGCTAGGTGTCCTTTTGCCTTTTTATATTGTGGAACATTTTGGTAGATCGAATTACTTGCTCAGATAAACAGAATTTTCCTTTTATTTTTCCCCTCTTAGAACATTAAGAACTTGTGTTATCTATTTTAAAAGCACAATTAATTTTAATACAATGTTCCAATCAAGGTCATGGATGTAATGCCGTACTCTTTACAAACCTTGTTTAAAAGTCTGCATTTTGTTCCATGTGTTCTTATTGAATGTGATCTCATTGTTCAGTGTCATGGTGTCTACACAAACATAAGAAAAGGCTTTTTACATGCTGGTATAACACAGCACAATTGCTTGTGTAAATAATTGCAGATTGTTTACAAGCTATTAACAGATAATTTCTAATTTCATTACTTGTAGACAGATTAGACAGATAATCCCAACCAAATGGATAAAAAACTACTTGGCTTAGTACACACCGAGAAATAACCAAGAAAAAAGTGTATTTCAGCACCTGCTGCCTTATATTTTTCTCTGATTTATCTGCCTCTGTATACACAGCAGCGTATTAGAGCTGGGAACCTTTTACCTCCATCAATCCTGCATTGCCAAAGCCTTTCAGATAGGTAGGTAGATGGACTGAAAAATTATTGTAAAATTTTTAAGAGAGAAGGGTTCTTAATGCATATTTCCAAGCCATTCTTGGAATCCCAAATTGTTGGGGAAGATGAAATAGGAAAGCCTTATAGATATGATTACCTTGCAAAAGATGCTGAGAATATGGAAAATATGAGCGATATTGAAATGAAAACAAGGTTCGAGTTGTAGAGTAACTAAAAAACAATGTTATGGCCACAGAAGGTAATCCCCCTTCTTGATAGAACAATGCCCTCTGCCCAGGCAAGTCCAAAGGTCAGAGCAGACCCTGCCTGCCTGGTGGAGATCCCAAAAAGCAGTTTTTTTAAGGTTTGAAACATGACCCTGTATGGTAATGTGATGATTCTTATAGGTTGTATGTACATGCTGTAGAGTTTGTAGCTTGTCTTAGATTGGTTAAAGAGAATCAGAATATTCAACAGAGAAGATGATTTATTGCATTGTAAACAGCAAATCGCTCTTTTTTGCTCTCTTCTTTCTACTCTCTCTCTCTCTCTTTTCTCTGGCCTGCTTTGAGCTGCATCTCGCAGTCCAGCAGGCCTCTCACGCTCATGCTCTTTTGCAATAAACCCTCGTGTTCTAAAACTCACCTTTAGAGATCTCCTGTCCCTATTTTTACCCCCATAACTAAACCCCACGGAGTCCCTCCTTACACAAAATCACACCAATGCTTCCAGAAAAGTTGCCTAAGGTTATAACAGAAATTATGAGTAAATTTTATTTAGGCTCTTCTACTTACATATCCAAGTTTCAAAGAATTATGTTTAACTCTAAAATGAAATATGAAGACCTTTATTTGAGAGCACAGTGAAGATGAAAAATAAACAATGATGCTATTAACTTTCTCTGCTATGACAAGGTAGCTAGTTTGCTGAAAGTATCACCACTGAAACAATCTTCTCTGACTTTGCAATTATCATTGTTTATGTCAGTGTAACACTGTGGTGTATCAGATTCATAAAAACACAGCCTGCTTCCTGCACATTTATACAAAATTTCCCAGAAACAAAATACTGAAAAACAAACCTGGTGGTGATGGATGATGGTCTCTTTACTCACCTAAGAAGCTGAATTCAATAAATGTCTCTTAAATAGGTAGTCTCTGCACCTGTGCTAATTCTGCCCACCACAAAATACTAAACAATCACAAAGCAGAACATAGCTGCCATCTTTGGGTCTCTCAGTTGCTCTGGCTGTTGGTGTTGTTTCAAAGTAAAGGGCCTGTAACAAAAAAATTTTGTTCTCTCCTCTTTTGATATCATGATATCTCTCCCAGACAGCCTGTCTGGTTGTGTTAGCTGAACTCAAGTGCTGTAAAACCACATCTGGAGACACTCAACACCATAAAAAGCAGCTCTAAACTGCTTAGAGTCTGCTGTGCAGACCTCATGCCTTAGCAGATCTTTAATGATGGCAAACAGCACAGAGCAAGATGAAAATACAAAACCAAAGAAAACAGCATTAAAAGTGACTGTTGAAAAATAGGAGGTGGGGGAAGGGAACAGGGAAGTGAATACATCTGGAAAAAAAATTAAAAAACCAAAAACTTCATTGTGAGATTTTTTAATCACATATCAGTGCACTGAGTTGCATTAGAAGGCAGCGTGGCTTGCTATCTCCACGGGTATGAGTTCTTGCTCATTCTTCACTGACAAGTAATCCTCCACAGGCCTCCAGCATGTTGAACTCTCCCTGTTCACCCTGAAACACTGAACTTAAAATAGATATGCTTAAATTTCACCTTTTTTTTTCTATATTTAAGCCCTTTTCCATTTCAGTTTCATGAAAATGCCACAGGTTAGTTGTGGTGTGGCCAATTTTCCCATTTGCTTTGCCTCAAAACTAACTACTACCTCATAGCCTCTGTTCTTTCTGTTTAATTAAATCATTTTGTTGTCTTGTTTCTTTTTCTTTTTAAGTAGATCTACTTCAAATATTTGGTAAACAACTTCTACAATTAAACAGTTGGGATTTTTTCCTGTAGATAAAATTTATATAATATTCATAATGCATTACCTATTGCTCATGTGTAACACCACACTGTAATTAAATTATTTTCCAAAATTAACTTTGGTTATGTAGTAGCTGGAATGCAAGATCTAATTTTATATTAGATTAGTGAAACATGTCCTCCAGGGATAGACATTAGAGAGCTAACAGAACTCCTTCACTGTACTTACAAACGCTGTGAGGATTGGCACGCTCCACTGACTGCGGCAGGCAGCAGTCTAACTACTTCGTTCCTTGCTCACAGTCCCAGAAATTGAAAAGAAACAAGGAAAAAAGATAACCTCTGGAGCAAGCAGTGTGAAAATGTATCTTTATGTAACAAATAAAACAGGGAAAAAGACACATGTCATGGGCTTCATGCCCAGGTGTAAATCCCAGGTTTGTGGTGAGTGCCCAAATATTTTTATGACTAATGCATTTGAAGCAGTCATCCCCATTTTCCTCACCCTCACATCCCTCGCATTTGGGTTACATCAGACAACCCAAAAGACTTTAGAAGTGTTACAAGAGTACCACAAGCTGGAAAAAGTACCAGTGCCTACCTGGAAGGGAACAAAGACAGGTGAGCTTGACAGTGCCCAGCCTCTGTGCACAGTGGTGACTGCAAACAGGGGTGTATGGGGTACATACACACCCCATATGTATGCATATGGTGTACAGGGATGAATGCACACCTGCCATTGAACACAGCTGGGGATCCACAGAGGGAGGAAATTGCTATGAATTCATGGATGTCTTCCACTAGGATGGACAACATCCATCCATAAAGATTTTTAAAAGCCTCATGAATATAACTCCACAGTAATAAAATAATCCTGCAGGCATATTTGTGTCCAGCTAATTAAAATACTAACAGAATATTAAATTAATAAGGATTTCCATAAGCTACTTTTATATTGAGGTAAAATTTCAAGAAAATATTCATGCCTAAGAAGTTGATATTGTGAGCCAAAATGACCTGCCAATTTCTAAGTGTTGCACAGATATTTTAACATTAGAACACAAGTGTTCATAATAAATTTTTTTAAAATTTAAAAAATTTAAGTTTCTTAAACTTTATAGATAACAAAATCCAGTTAGAAGATAGTGTCTTACTGAGACAGGTGCTTTGCTTCTGCTTAAAGCATGAATGACAAATCTGAATCTCATGAAAGTGTATAGAAAATGAAGCCCCAGGACAAAAGGGGAGAGGCATGCTGCTTCCCTTTTAAATTTTCAGCAGCATTTCCAGAAACCCCACCTGCCAAAGTTTCACATTGTGCTATAGTTTTGTGTTAATAAGTGTGGAAAGCTGTCTCTCTCTAAACTTCTCTCCTATGTCATGTAATTTCTGTACTCCAGCATCACTGCATTATGTCTCATTAAAGGGCTCTCACAATATATGAAGTTATTAGGCCAGTTTCTGTGCTTTTCTTTCAGGGTAAATTTCAAGGTGTCGCATGTTCATACTTCTGTTTACTCTTATGATGAGAAGAATATTTTATCAACACTCATACACTACTGAAATATGCCCAGGGTATGAGAATAATTTTGGCTGCAGTGCTAAAGTAAATTACACAGGAGGTAGTGTGTTTTTGGAATATCAGTTGAACACGCAGGATCTGCATTGGTAATGCTTTTTCAACTCATTCCAGTTCATTCTCAACAAAAAGAAATAACCATTTTTAAAATAATTATTTTAGTTGCATGATTCTTCATGAGTCTTAATTTAGTGCCAGATGATTGTTGCAGGTGGCAGAGTGCATTGTCTCCACAGTGCTATTCATCCCTCCAGGAAGGAGATGCACTGTCCTTTATTGAATCATGCATATGAATTCATATGCATATATATTTGCACATGGGTCTACTACTGCAATCTGCAGAAATACCCCTTTTCAGCTGCACAGAAGCAGAAATCATACAAAAGGATGTAAATTGCCCTTCTGCTAAATGAAGGTTCAATGTAATCTCTCTTGGAGTATTTCATATTCCTTGGTGCACCGAAAATTTCTTCTGTGAGCCATAAACTGAACAGCTGAGCAAAATTCCCTCTGAATGCACAAACCAGATAATACTACAGCTCCATTCTGGACCAATAGACATGTCAGGCAGACCCCATCATGCTGTTAAATTTGCTGCTGGGTATGACAAAACAGAGGCAAGTATATGTTTCAAAAGTTTAGGTCCAGAAGACACCCATGTAATCTGCTGTGTCAGATCTTTTATCTAATACAGTTGCTCTCCTGCATCTTGAGGGGCAGCAACATTTAGAAAAATCTCTAGATGGTTTACAGGTGTCAAAATACTTCCAGGATGTGTGGACGTGTTGATCTGATAGGCACCCCCACTCTGAGCTGCACATCTAATGTTCAGAGTAGAAATAAAAGTAGAGCTACTGGCATTACTGGGAAAATAATGAGGCAGAAATTCAACTTTTACCTCCATCACCATCTATGAGAAGAAAATAGATCTTTACAGAATAGTCCATTCTTATAAACTGAATGATAATATAACTCAGAAAACCCAGTTTCAGCATTCTCTTCTTTTTAACAGCTGGCTGCTTAATTTTCTGTTTTGACATCTGAAGAAAATGATGACACACCAAATATAGTGGATTAAAAGTACTAAGCAAAGCTCTGCTGAAAGACCCAACTGCATTGGCAACTTACTGTTCAGGGTGTTTTTTGAGCAGCAGCAAAAGTCAGGATGCTCAGAAACCATGCAAAGGGGTACTGCATAAAAATCACTGGTTTTTATCTTCTGGGAAGATTTCTGGTCCTACTACTGACAGAGACCCAAGCAGATTGTGTCCAATGGTTATTGCAAAGTGATGAAATGCCTACAGCTAAAAACACAGGACCTTGCAATTGTTTTGACCCACAAAGCCAAAGAAGCATTATTGTGCAATTTATTGCCTAAGGCATACCATGCTAGGCACAAACAACAATCCTGCTTATATGAAGCTACCGCTACCTTTTTTAAAAAAGAGTCAGACTTCAAATAAAGTGAAAAATAAACAACTTTTAAAAAATGCATTATTTCTTTTCTCCAATGCCTATTATTTTATTTTACACTACTTCTAACAAAAAATATGCTGAAATTGTGGCAAACTGGGACATTTTATTACCTAGAACATCATAACGACACAAGCGTAGTGGCAAACCTCAATTCCAATTTCTCACATGCATTTAGTTTCATTCCCTGGTGCTGCTTGTACATAAGGAATTTATTTTGTGGTTAAACTGGGCAATCCATTGCTTAATCAGCTTCAGATCCTTTGAAATCTCTGAACCCATGACAGTCTAACAGCCTCACTAAGATGCATCTCCATTTCTGTAGCTGCTACCCAATTGGGAGTCTGAATTTACATACAGGCTTCTTCTGTTTTCTGCTGTAGGTATTCAAGATTTCTTTTAAAACATTATCATTGTTGTTCTTCTTTTATTAATCAGCCATGCTGCCTCAGATTTACAGAATTTTGATGCTACAAAACAATTTTCACTTCAGAGACCTTAGGACATTTCAGAAGCTCCAGAGTTTTATATTTACATCTGTAAAGGAGTTACTCGCATCATCTTCCAGGGTGTGCTGTTCTAAGCTTCTTGTTTGGGCTTTTTAATTTATGCATGCTTTTTTTGTTTCTGATATATGCATGTGCAAACAGATACATATACTTAAAGGGTTCCCAAACAGTTACCAGTAAAATAAGTTATAATAGTATATGTACATGTCCAGCATAATCCACTTAATACACTATTGGCCATGTTGCACATATGTGGAACCTCATACAGCCAAAACATTGTGGCAAAATTTAAGGTCCCAAAATTAAGGGAACTAACAATAATTCTTGGAGGGAGGAAAAAGTAGTCCAGAAGCCATCAAATAGAGAGATATAAGGAAAGAGTTGAGCTGAAGTTATTCTAGTGCCACTTAAAAGATTCTTACCTCTTCTACAGCCTTTTGACAACAGCACTCATAAGATCAACACATCTGTCTTCCAGCCAGAGAAATGGAAGTTCATTAGCCACCCCAGCCCATCAGCAGCAAACTATCCATTTTCCCAGATCACATTCTTACTTAATTTCCTAACTGTGGAAAGAGACCAAAGTATGTAAACTCAGAGCAATACATGAAAACAAAGACCCATTTTAATTTCCTGAAACCACACACACACACAAAAAATCACTTGCAAAATCAGGAGCAGGAAATTTCTAATGCACACATATTCCTCGGGAGTAAGTTGCTTTGCTAATGGCTGTTGAAGATCCTTGGAGTGGATCACACTAACAGAGAATAGAGCTAGTAGGAGACCACAGGTACTTACAATGGGCTGCTCAGGGTAACCAAAATTTCTCCGGTCTCAGGAGTCATTTCTTCACAGTGGCCTTCAGTGACCTTTGAACATGAGGAAACCATCCCCTGTGCTCACCAACATTCCAAAAGAACTTACAGTTCAAGGATTTCCAGAGCTAGACATAATTTTGTGCACATAGTAGACTTAGTAGAGTTTTCTTACGTGAATTTGTCCTGTCTCCCTCTAAACCTATGAAAGCCCAGGAAATCCCATAACAAGATATCCACAGCTCCATATCCACAGCAAGGCATCCACTCATGGCTTGAAAAGTCACCTCCTTTTCTTTCTTTTGAATCTGTCCCCTACTGACTTCATGTGATGCCTGCCATAATGTGAAAGCGATAGGCCAAGAGCAGTGGAGGCAAACATGCCCATGAGAAGTAGTTCTGTGACTACTTTTTTATTTTCTGAGTATTTTCTCCACAATTTTTATTCCCTGTCATTATCACTGATTCAAACATAGTAGAAAAGGCTTTCTTAAAAGCAATTTGACCTAACACTAAGAAGCCAGGAGATAAATTGACAGGAGTAATAGAAAGAATTTCAGAAAATAATATCAGAAAGATGTTAATCTTAGAATTGCCAAAGATCATTTTCCAAAATAACCAGTTTATGTCTAAAATGCATCCCTGTGAAGTAAGATGCCACAAAGTCCATTTGTTATTCAACCCAGTTCAAAACTAAAGCTTAACTGGGATTTCAGTTGCAAATGTGTCTTCAGTTTCCTTCTGTATTATAGATTAATTTGCATTAGCTTATGCAATTACCCAAGGAGAAGTAAAAATATTTAGTACATAAATATTACATTTGTATATCAGGTTCCGGTTTCTGACTGAGTAGTGACAGAGTAAAGCACTGTATCAATTAGATTAAAGTAATGCAAGACAACACCACCAAACTGGGTACTCTAGAACCCATAATGTTTTAAGGTTGTCCTCCTTTCACCTCAAAAAACATAGGAATTCCTCACTTAAACAGTCAATAATTTTACTATAGAATAATTACATGGTTCACAATTAAACCATTAATATTGTGTGCCAGATTGTGCTGAAGTATAGTTAGCCAGTTAGCTACTTACTAGAAGCTAGCACAGAGCTGATTTGAATTTTGCTGAACCCAGGGTTGATAATATAGAGATGTTTTAATTATTATTGAGAAGGGTTTACAATGAGCCAAGGCCTTTCCTGCTTTTCATACTGCCAAGCTGGTGAGGGTGCTGGGAGTGCGTAGAAAGTTGGGAGAAGACACTGCCAGGACAGGTGACCCAAACTGACCAAGGGAATATTCCAGACCAGTAGATATCATGCTCAGTATTTAAAGTAGAGAGAAGAGGGGGGAAGGGGAGGACTGTTGGGGTCATGGTGCTGGTCTTTCCAAATAATTGTTATACATGATGGAGCCCTGCTTTCTTGGGGACAGCTGAACACCTGCCTGCCTGTGGGAAGTGGTGAAAGATTTCCTTACTTTGCTTTGCTGCAGACATGGTTTTTGCTTTCCTTATTAAACTCTATCTCAACCCACCAGTTTCCTGTCTTTTACTCTTCTAATTCTCTCCCCTATCCTGCTGGTGGAGAAGTGATTGAGGGACTGTGTGTTACTTGGTTGCTGGCTGGGGCTAAACCATGAGACAAGGCATAACAGAAAAGATGACCATACTGAAACCCCAAAGCAAAAGGCAATAGAAGATAATTATTAGGGTGTTAACCAAGGCAATATCAGCTTTTTACCTTTGCCCATCTACCCAGCTGCTGTCCCTGTTTGGTGTTTCCACAAACAAAGACATTTAGCAATACCATCCTTGTACTGTGGAACCTCAACAACTTTGCTCCCTTACTCAGTCACGGTAGAAATGTGAGTTTCCTCCTTCAGATAGCAACAGTTCAGCTCATGAACATTTAACACCAGAGAAGAGCTGTTGGTCACACTAAGATGGGAAGAGTGCCTTAGAAAGATGATGCAAAGTTACAGTTGTGCTCTAGAGCCAAGACCTTGCTGTTTCACATATGCTCAGTCCTTTACCCATAGAGAAACCTGACAATATACTAATGCTTGTTTCCAAAGGAAGAAAATAAACCCTTTGGGGTTTATTTAAAGTCTGCTGGAAACTATTCACTTTCTTTCTAGATTTATTTAAGATGCATGTCTGGACTTCGGATAGTGCTGCTGTGAGGATCTGCACATCCAGTTGAATTAAATTATTAAATTATATCTAAATTTCAAATAGGCTGTTATTATGACATGTTTTTATCCTGTTTATTTTGTTTGTTTGCCTGCATATGCATTGTGAAAATTTAGACATACATAAAATTTTCCAATTCTCCTGCCATATTACAGAACAGATGAAAAACTGAAAAGAAAAAACACCAAACCTCAAATACATCGATATCTGAGTCTCCTGGGATAACTGTGTACTTTTGCTGCGTGTTCTGTGTTCAGAGCTCAAGAAATTATAATATTTGTGTATATATACAGTATGTATTTAAAGCTTATTTGCAAGCACAAAACAAAGCTTCAAGTTAAAAAATCATTAGAGAGAAAACTACCTTCCTTGTTTGAATGTCTGGTCAGCTGAAAACAAACAACAGTGTCATTGATGACACCAGTGATTACAAAACATCACCATACTATTCCAATTTTATCTGATGCTCTTTTAGGAAAAATAAGTTATGTAAGATTATGATTAATTTTGTAATTTTTTAATATATTAATAACATACAATGTCAATGTAGCTGTTTTAAATCTCTCCTGGGAAATATCTGAAACAAAAAGTCTTTGTGTTTCAAGTAACAAGGGCATGAAGTCAAAATGATGATTGATAAATGCAGTGCCATATGAATTAGAAACATTCCAAAAGCTCTAATTTTTATATGTGGTAAGTAACATCCATTCCAAAATCTTTAATTAAATTTAAAAAGTTGCTGAGACTAATTCTTTTTGACTCAACACACACACACACCATTACCATGACAAAGTTTGAAACATGTTTGAAACATGTTTGAAACATGTTTGAAATTAAAAAAAAACCAACATGGAAGGTGTCCCCTCAGAGACAATATTTCAAACTTTATTGTCCAGATTCCACCAATCCAATTAGATTATTTGAAGTGATAGCTCATAAATTCTTAATATATTGCTCTGAAAGTGAAGAAAAAGACTTATCTCATTTTTCCAGCCTGCTGGCTCAGTTTCTGCACTTTACAATAATTTGTTACAAAATTTTCATTTTTCCATTACTTTTTATTGTTAGTTCAGAAATAAAATCCTATTAACAGAAGATTTATGATGACAAGATAACTACAGTGTGGATAACTACAGGACTGGAGAGGGTGTGAGTTTAATGACACACAAATAAAGTTTAATGAAATATTATGAAATGGAAATTATATAGAGTCTGAATAAATCTCACTGGTAACTATGTATTATAACTGTAGGAAAAGAAAATTCATAAAAGAAAAAGGTCATAAATACAAAGAAAAACAGTACACTAAGCAAACTGCAGAACTATCCAATATGGTAATACTATTCAGACTTAAATTCTTAAAGATTTCCTAAAAAATTCTTGAACCCTGTATTTTTATCCCACCCTATGTTTTTTCTCTCAGTCTGTGGAAGCGCATCAGCCAATTAAAAATAAACCAGTTAATAAAATATCAATACACCTAAAATATACAGACTACATTTTCAAGCCTATTCAGAATGAAAGTAGCAAAGTTGGTGGGATATTGTAATGAACCATGCAATAGAGGAATGTGCATCAAATGCTCCATTCAAAGACTTTATTTACTTTAAGAAACCCCTAACATTTTTTAGTGGAAAAAAAAACCCCACACCTTTTTAAAGCAATAAACATAAAAGTGCATTGGAATGAGGGAATTATCAGAAATGTTAGTTAATAACCTTCATTTTCATACTTTTTTTTATACAGTGCTCCAAAGGAATATTCCTAGCAAAGCTGTGCCGTTCCGTAACCTGCATATCCTATTTATCTCTCTATGAATGTCTCAGCAGATCAATTGTTCCAAGTCATCCAAAGACAGGGATGCAAGAGGTACAAGCCTATTGCCAAATTTGACTCTTTTTGGGGTTTGGAGGGAGTTGCAGCTGTTGTTCATATATTCATATCTCTGTCCTACCATTGTAGTCTCATTTGTTAAACTGTTACTGAATCATTTTCTGCTCTGCAGAGAAATTACTTCTAAGATGCCTCTGCTGCCCATGTTAAAACTCAGACATTGCATAAAGATTAAATCAGATACAAAGTTTGATTCATAGAAAATTGCATGCAAACTCTGGCAAATATAGTCTTAGATTACTGAAATTATTTGCCAATACTTCAGCTAGATAATTTATAGAGAAGGGACGGTTCACATAATAATTAACTCAATTATTCATTATAAATTTTTAACAATGTACTATGTAACCACATGTTATTTTTATATATACATCTTTGGAGGCAGTAAGTCAAGCTTACCTTGAATTTTGCAAAACAAAATCATTTCTATAGATAAAATCAGGTAATAGTACTTCAATTCATTGAGAAGACTCGAGACAAAGACTACATAGATCAGGGTGTCCATTTTTGTAAGAATTATTTGTTGCATTGAATTCCCCATTCCTTAGGGAAATCATAAGTTTACTTCTAGCATACATAACATGTCTATTAATAAAACTTTCAAAACTGATCTGTTTGTTCTGTTTGCCAAAGAAGGAATATATTCTTGTTTAAGAAGTGTGGCAGTAGTGTGAAATATTACTGTTGATCAATACCAGCTAATAAGATCGAGCCAGTATTTTTCTGAGCATGCTATTCCAGTAGTAATCTTATAATCTCTTTTAATAGAAGGTAATTTTAAAATATTTATGCCATTTAGCAAAAAAATGCTCAAGATAACAAGGCTCAGAACTTCTGGGAGAATAACATTTAGGTTTCTCCTAAGTCTTTTGCAGCTACCCTTATTATTTTTGAAACACAATGAAAGATTCATGAGTGTCTTATGTCAGCAAAACTGTGGTTTTCTGTTGCAGTTCCATTTCCTCTAATACTTTTCAATTTTCTCTTCTAAAAAGGTCTCCAGTCTAGAGCCCTGCTACAGACTTTGTAATTTTAAAAATTATTTCTTATTTGTTTAACTTTTTGGTTACAGTTAAAAAGGAGTCCTACAACAGAAACAAAGTGCAATGGGATAAAACCAGGAGGGTTTCTTTTTCCTGAACCCATACAAAAGGAGAAAAACTTACATCAGTCAAGTAAATTCTATATACTGGAAATATGTGAACACATGGGAAGATTTTTTAAACAATTTATAGTCAAGTTCATCAGGGTAATGCCATTGATAACATGTATTTCACTGTCCTGGAAGCTTTGGACAAGACTATGGATCAAAAGGCATTCTGAAAAGAGAAGGATTAATATCTGGAAAAATACAAGAAAAAGTGGTGAGAATTACCCAGGAGAGAAAACAAAGAGAGGAAAAATATTTCTCTTTCTACCACACGGAATCCAAGTATGAAACTACATCACCAGAATGCATGGGTGCCAAAATTAAATATACTCAAAAAAGCAAGCAGAAATGTTTGCAGAAGAAAATCCTTTCCCGAGTTACAAGGTACAAAGTTATTCCCCAATTTTGTAGGCATTTTGCTAAAATCAACTTTGTTAGATGTTAAAGGTAAGACTTAGAAGGGAAGTTAATTCCATTACATCTTTTCTATCTTTCCATCACCTCTTCTTCTAAGAGTACCTTGCATATCCTTCCCTTTGAAAGTTAGTCATTTTTTAAAATATTTTCCCTACTATATTTTTGCATTCTGTCAGAGTTTAGGAATGGTATTCCTCAATTTAGCAACCATATTAAAAAGAAAACCACAAACTGCTCTCCTCCCCACTCCAGTGACACAAAAGGCAGAGATTACAGATTGGACAAGAGTTGGAAACAGCAGTAAAATAAGAAAACAAACCGTAACAGCGACAATATTTGTAACAATTGTGTGCAAAAGGGAGGATGATTTACATGCAAAATGTTCACAAATCCCGTGAAAATGAAAAACAATGGCAGACAGACCCTTCACACTGCCATGCCTTTTATCCAGACCACAAGCCACACCACTTTCTTCTCAGAAGAGGGAATCCCTTACTCTTGACACCAGTCGGGACATAAATTTTATAAAATAGCAACCTTGACATGCTGACATAGCTCCAGGCTCCACCCTCTCACAGCTACCTCGAAACAATTAATTCTGTCCTGGCCAAAATCAGGACAATTGCTTGTGTATTCATTCTGAAAATATCTTCATTTTCATATTTTATGGGAGCAGTTGGAAATGCCTTCTAGTGAAGGCGTTTTGAAGAATTTTGCTCAATAGAATGATGTTTTAATTGCCATTTATGTGCTTTTTCTTTTTATTTTTCTTCTACTTTACCTGACTTTTTCCCCCTCTAAATCAGTGAAAAAATTGTGTCTCTACAATCCATTGAGAAGCCACTGTTCAAGAGATGCTTTTCCTAAGTTTCTTCCCCACCAATGTTCATTATGGCACCAGCCTATTTATGAAAACTTTGTGTAAATTTGTGCTATTTCTGAGTCTCAATTGTCCACTACAAAGGTCTACCCCAGGAGAGTAGGAATGCAAAAGCTGTTTGGGGCAAGGAGATGGATAGGGAGCTGGGTCTTATTTTGACATACACAAGTATAGTTCCCAAGTGTAAATGATTGTAACAGCTTGAAGAAAAAAGGAAGGAGAAGGAGTTTTTACTTAATTCAAGTTGTCTTTTGAGGGCAAGTACAAAGAAGAAAGGATAAAAGGAAAAGAAGAATTATGAAAGAATGACCTAGTTAATTACAAATCTGCATGGGTAGATCCTAACTTCAGTTTATACCTATTAAAAAAATGCCTATATTTTATTCGACTATTTCTATTGTAATTAAAAGTGAATCATATCATCTTCATAAGTTCTACTGTGATGATAAAATTACCTTGAATTGAAAGAATCTTTACTTAAATTTGAATTTATTTCTTCACAATGTTTCAAAACCTGTTAAAAATGCAGAGCAGAGGCAGGGAGGTTTGCACAGGTTAGTGTAACTGGTAGCACTTTTTCCATTACACTTTTCAGGAATATTTTCTTTTTCTATTTAAAAATATTTGGGATAACAAATGTGAATTCAGTGATGCTCAAAGGTGTTGTACAGCTTACGCATATGAAGTTCATATTAGTCTGTATTCTTTGATACTCAGTTCAGCCTCCTCTGAACCCTTACATTCTTAGTCACCTTTTTTCTGCAGCCAGATTAGTGAAAACTAATTAATATTTGAATTCTTATACATGCAATGGAACGTGTGAAGTTAGGCACTATTTATGCTTCACAGTAAACCTGTGAATACTTCCTCACCAGTTTACAATAAGAAAATGAAAGGTCTTGACAGAAGTAACCTTCTACTTCCTGAGACCAGATACGTGTGATTCATCTGGCTGCAGTGTTTTTGTGACTAGTCAAACATTTCCCTTGGACTCACACAATCCAACTTTTAACAAGAGCATTTAGAAAGAGGCTTGAGACATTTCTAATGTCATAAATGAACTACTGTTCCTTCATCATAATCTCTTCAAGTAAGAAGCTTTAATAGCAAAACCCAGATTTCAGCTGTTACTGTTAAGGTTGTGCTGTTTGAGATGATGTCATTACCTACATTTTCAGAAAGACATTACAATCATTATATTCTTTTTGCATGCAAAGGAGTTGTCAGTTTCAGCTTCCTGGGCCATCCTGTCGTCTCCAAGACAAAATTTTCCTTTATTCATTCAGCCTGCTAATGCTCTGCTCTAAATTTCAGATGTGAGCTTCCTACTCTCCTTGCAAAAGATCAAATCAGAACAGCTCAAACAAACAAATCTGAGCCTTACAAAATTTCAGAAGCAAACACTAACTAACCTTTCACAGGAGAGGCTTAATTTTTTTTTTAATTCTTTTTTAAACTTACAGTCCTAGTCTTTCTAAGATGTCTCTCGGAGATTCCTCCATTGGAAGAGCAAGCCAGTCAACAAATACAAAGTAGGTATTGAGAAAAGGACTGCACATATATAATGTGTTCCCATTTCACAGGACCCCCTGCTATTTCTGCATTTCCCAGGCCTAATTTTTTAACCATTGCCTTTGCCCTTGCCGGTTGGCATCTGCTGTGCGTCTGTTACTCCCCACTGACAAATACATACTCCCTCCAAAATGACAATGGACCACTCAGACAGAAGCATAAGTGTGCTTCTGTTATACATGTATTCTAAGTATACTATTCAAGTATATTTAAGCACAATAACCATCACTTAAAGTGCTGATGAAGTGTAATGACAATAAATTGTCTTTTCACACTTCTGTGCTTCCTTTCTATAGCATTAAACAGATGTTTGTCAAGAAAACACACTTCAAAGCAAAATTTTTTTTAAAAATTAAAGTCCATACTGAAAGGCTGGGACCTTTCAAATACAGAAAACACATAATCCAGAATTTGAAAACCATGGGCTTCTTTGAAAGTATTATTTCAATACCTAGTGCCTTTGCACTTCTAGAAATGCCCTAGAGACAAGCACTGTAACTCTGACACAGGATTTACTGGGATACATGCAAGTCAAATCTGCCTGGTAGGAAGGAATGATCCATGATCCTCAGATTAAGATTCAGACTTCTCATTTTTGCAAATGATGTTCTGTAGTCCCTGCTTCAAAAACACTGATAAGCATTTCAGCAGGAAACATTTCAACCCTGTAGCATTCAACAGGGTTTTGATTTTGAAAAAATTGTTCTCAAGCTCATTGCCACTGTGAGACATAACTTTTCCTTAAGTTTGACTACAAACATATATTTAAAATTTTTGGGAGGCTAGTTATATGTCAGCTTCCACATTTTACAGCAGCCAAAGTGAATACTAACTATGCGAAATATTTGGGAATATCCAGTTCCAAAAGAAGTCCCACTTATGAGTATTCTGGTAGGAAATCACTCTTCCCAAAGGTAAGTCTTCAGGGCTTCACTCTCAGGTCATTCTAAGATCAGAAATTACATACAGCTGCCTTCACTCAAGTTATCTGCATAGCTGTTACCAGGCCAACATATCTTATTATTTGTGCTGCAGCACAGTCTGGATAACCAAAAATTTCATTAACAAGTCATGAATCTTCAAGAATTTTAGGTCTTACCTCGATTAAAAAATACCTATTTCTACAGTGACAGAGCATACGGAAGGCAGAGGGGCTACTTGTGTTTTTGCTCTTTTGCCACTGATTTCCTGCTCTGTACTGACACTGGCCACTGACTGTGACCAGTCATCATAAACCCCAGGAATGGATAGCACATACACTTAGCCTCACAAGTCTGAAAGCTGGTCTGTGAGTCACAGATTTTCTGAACTGATGGTGCTAAGGCTCAGCTCAGAAAGTATTTGACACTGCCATGGCCATGCCCCTAGAAAGGATATACTCCACATGGCACATGCAGAGCCAGACTCACTCACCCTTCATGTGCCTCCTCCATCCCGTGGTGTTCTGAGCCTCTGTGGGATCCCTGACAGCTCACAGCCTCTTCCTAGTGTGTCATGTTATCCTGCTCTTCTACCTCATCATATTTCTCCCCCACAGCTCTCTCCCATTGCCCTGGCACAGCACCATCTTATGCCAGCCACAAGGAAGAGATTCCACTCATCCCACTCCCAACTCAGGCTTCCCTCTTTCACTTTTTCACATGAGTCTGCCCATGAGAAATCTATGGTCATTAATCGGAAAACACGCATGAGATTGTGGTTCATATAGCATGTATGAAAACATAAAATCTTATCTAACATAAAAATGCTTCCAGCTGAAGTGGGTTTGTTTTAGGTGGGTTTTTTGGTTTGGTTTTTTTTTTTGTTTTTGTGGGGGGTCTATTGTTGTTGTCTGGTTGGTTGGTTTTGGTTTTCTTTTTTTTTTTTTTGTTGGTGGATGGTTGGTTGGGTTTTTTGGTATTTTTTTAATAAAAAGCTTGGAGTTTTCCAGCAGTGCAAAGAACAGCAATGCAGCAGACTTGGAGGAATGGAAACTCAAACACATCCAATATGAACGTACAACAAGCTTCGGTTTATTGAATTTCAGCATACATACTTATAGTGTGGTTAATTAGATAATGCATATTCTGTAACTGCATACTATTATTGGCTATTTGCTTCAACGCCCTAAGTCTGGCTATTTGCCCTGTGTATGGATACATACTAACTTTGTCTGGTTTTCTATAATCTTATTGGTTCTTGCACATCTCTATCGGTACCGTTATCCTAATGTTGCAGCAAGGTCACTGTGCCCTAATTGCTGATTGGGCACAGGGTTGGCAACTAGCTAAATAAGACTATTGTTTAAGAAACAGGTTGTGTAAGTCTGTATGTCCCTTCTCTATTAACCATTCTTCAACACAGCAACATTTTCCTCAAATGATATCTAGCTATAAAATGAATGAACTTCAGCAGCACAGTCATTGGTCAAGTTTGTTTCACCCCTGACTTATCCAGTCTTTGGCTACAGCATTTTAACACACACGCTATCACACACATTAATCTTAGAATTAAGTAAACATGTCATTTGTGCCACAGCCCTCTTATCTGATTAGAATCCATGCATACAGTACCGCACATACAGTGCATGTTGACCTGTTCCACGAACAAGTATAAACTCTGGTCCATCTGAGTTGCATGAAAATGACTTTCTTTTCTATTTTTAAAAATAGTTTGATTACATGTTCATGAAAATGTGAGTGTAAACAAGACTATTGTAGCAGAAAAAAGAATAATAGATCCTTATGCTGAACTGAGTGAGTTAAAAAACAGGGTTCAAGTGAAACAAAACATTGAAACTAACTGAAGGTTAAAAATGGAAAATAAAAAGTCATTGAATAATCACAAAACCATACTGAAAAGGGCAGAAATTTGAGTTTAAAGAAGAAAAGCAGAAAAATGTAATGGCAACAATCTGGACAAAATAAAAAAAAAAAAAAAGAAAAGAAAAAAAAATCTCCTTTTTAGAAGACATAGAAATTCAGGAGTCAAATCATCCCTTACCTTATGAAATTTTGTCCTCAAGAACACAATTATTCAGAAAAACAGGCATAGCTGCATGTTCTACCCATACATAAACAAATGTCTCAAAAGTAACAGAGCACTTGCTCTTTGAAAGCTTTCTGCAGAGACTGGATGGCTTAACACATTCTTGTAAGTATAGTTTTTCAAAAGGAGAAGCTTAATTTGCATTCCTAACACAAAGACCTAAGAACTGATGGGAACATTCTTGTAGGCTTTGGTGAGTTTGGCATCAGCCTTCACAAAGGAAAGGTGCTTGAAGATCAGTTGCACCCAGCAAAGAATGCAAAGTTCAGTGTTTTGTACATGATTGCACTTGCACATGGAGAGGGCCATGGATACCAGTGTAGGTCACAGTAGTTGGCTTGGTTAGCTCTATAAATCTTTAAGCCTCATCTGTGTTTAAAGGAAGCCCAGCTGCAATATCTGAAGGAACACTATTAGATCTTACTGTAAAAGATGTGAATTATTTATTCTCTTTGAAGTAAAACTGCCCTCCAAACATTAATATGAGTGAAGCATATGTGTCTGTATCACTGGAAAAAGAGGATATTACCAAGTTATGTTGTATTTTAAACAGTGACTTTATCACACTACACTGACAAATGCAATGCATACAACTATCTCATTAGTGTTCTTATAATTACAGTTAACATCATCTGCTCTATTTGAGCACTTAGGTTTGATTCATGTAGTGGTGGTCTTTAGTTACATGCAACTTAGAATCTTAGAATCATAAAATTATTTGCTTCAGAATGGACTGCAAAGATCATCTGCTTCCAAATCCACTGACCTAGGGCACCTTCCACTAGACCAGATTGTTCATTGAATCACTGACAGGAGACTTCACCTAAAACTAAGCACACCAAACTTGTCATCTTGATTAACAAGTCCTCTTTTTTCTTTTTTCTGACCATTTCTAATTACTGGACACCCGTAACTCCACTTCATGCATTCCAATTGACCAATGAATGACCAGTCTTACTTCAAAGTCATTGAAAATGATAGAAACAGTTCTATATAAACCACAAACTGATTTTACATGTAGAATAATGAACTGTTTTAATATATGAGCTAGTTATGCCAATGTCTTGGTGTAAAAATATTCTTATTTTCATAATTTTTCCTCAGAAAAATATTTCAGATTCAGCACAGAGATAAAAAGTAATCTTATGAATAGGCACTGTATCTTGAGTAGATAATGCAGAAGCTGACAGCATTCAGGAGCGCTGGCAGATTATAAAGGGTACTATAAGAAAGAATGACGAAGTCTCTCTCAAAGACGTGAAAAAGACAAAACATTGCAAGATACAGCTATGACCAAATTTTAAAGGACATCTACGAAAATCAAAATATAGCACACAAAAAGTAGGAGAGGAAGACAAGCATAGTGCAGCAGCAATATATGAATAGAAACCTTAAAGAGAGAGGTACGAGTTAAAGCTGGCCAAAGATACTCAGCATATGTACAAAAATGCTATACTGCATTTACAGAACTAGAAAAGAGTAAATGGAAAGGATAGTCTCATTGACTGTGGAGCAAAAGAGCAAATAAATACTGAAAGAGAAAGTTATAAAGTACTAAATGCCTTATTACTAGAGTTTTGTAAACAGAACTAAATACACAATTGATTTTAATGCAGAGATAGGAGCATGAACAAGGAGCATTGAGCAGAGTCCAACCTAGTCAAAAAAACAAGTAAATTGATTACCTGAGTATAAGAATATTCAAATTTATTGAGAATAGTGGAATTAATTGAGGACAAGCTAATAAAAATGTATGGAAAAGAAGAAGTGTCGCTGTTGAGCGGCTAGCTGAGGAATGACTCAAGTGCTCAGACAAGGAAAGAGAGGAGAAGAGAGCTTTATTGTTTTGAATTCCATATATATAGAGTTTACAGAGGTGCCCCAGATTGGTCAGCCCGAGACCTCCCCCCTAAGCCCAATTGGCGAAGCCCGAACTGACCCAATCTGGAGAAGTCGTTTGCAAAACATCCAAATTTTATCTTGTTTATGAAATATAGCAAAATGTTCCCACGGGAAGAACCTGTGCTAGCCACAAAGCAGCTGTTAATCCATGGTCACTGTGGACTGATTTCATGTTTGTCGAGCCCATAAATAAGGTCAAATTGTTAATTCCATCATGGACAACTGAGAAACAGGACATAATTTCATAACCAATTAAACTCTTTAAGCATGGTAATCAGTAGTTTTCTATCACTTTGAAAGGACACAAAAGTGGCTTTCTGAGACATAATCAATCTTCATGATTTGAGTGATGCAACACTATAAGCAGTAATATTAGGAAATTTTATAAGTTTCAGAGCTAATGCAGAAAACATTTGTAAAAATCCTCATATGTCAAGCAGAAAGTATCAAATGGGAAAAAGGAGATTCAAAATAAGTAGGTATGAAATGGAGAACTGTTGACAATAATAATGCCAAAACTATTGCCAACAATAAGAAAGAAGAAGAAATAAGAATGTAAAAGAAACAATTCCAGTTTTTACTAGCCAGCAAGCAGATTTTAAGTTAATAATGCTGCTTCATGAAAAGCAGATCTCAGTCAAGCCAATCTTAGTCCAGAAAATATTATTGTCAGCTGTATTTTCTGGAAGGCATGGGAGGAAGCCATTCAGCCATACAGAATGGTGTCAAATCACTGGATGAGGTGATGCCTCACATTTTGGCCCTATACTTAAAAGAGGGAGAAAATCCAGCAAACAAATTACAAAGGTCTTGAACTATGGGGAAATGTTAAAAGATCAGCTTTAATTTGCCTGAAAAAGAGAGCTATGATATTGGAAATGCTAATTGTGTTATAGTTCTGATGTAATAAAGGTATGAGAAATCATTCTTTCACCATTTGGAGTGGACAGCTGAACAGTTAGCTGAAACTGCAAAAACTACAGGTGGGGTAAGGGAAAAAAAGAAACAAACAACAACAACAACAAAGAAATTAGCACCATGCACGTGGCCAGAAGATCAATTAATTTAGTAGTCTGTTTTCATTATCAAATATTCTGTACAGAAAGCAAAAGTGCAGTCCCAGAGTTATCCTGGTATTTCTATAGACACCAAAATTTTGGTAAAAATTTGCACATGTAAGGGGGAAAGTATATTTTTAATTCACAATGACTTTAGCAATATAACTTTCTGTTTGTAATGATTAAACAATCATAACCTGCCTTTTGCAAGGTAACAATGACCTACTGTACAGAGTGTAGGCTCCTTAAACTGAAAGTACCAGTATTTCCTTGGTTTGTGTCTATTTTACCAACACACTTCAATATTAGTCACTATGTAAAAATTTGCATTTTAGAAAATTTGCATATTAGTCACTATGTAAAAATTTAGAATTTTTACATTTTAGAAAATTTGCATTTTCTAGATGATTCATTTTTGAGAAAGACTTTAGAAACAACCATTGTACAACTTCATTGTGAGCCTAATTGAGAAAAACATTGCACACACTTCTAGCAAGTGGGGCACATTTGTGTCAGGGGCAGCAATTCTCTAAGACAAACAAACAGCAAAAGCAGAATATATTAGGAACAATTATCATTCCAAAGACAAATACTTATATATTAAATATTTCTGTTATTATACTAACTCTGTTCCATTTTCTCCCAATTTCCACAGCCCTCCCCACAAAAGCAGTAAATTTACCCATAATGAGGAAAAGCATAAAAGTAATCTCCTGATGCAAAATTTTTATTAATACTATAATTCTTTCTAAAGTCATTAAATCTGGTGTTTCCACTGCACAATTAAGGAACAGCTTCTTATTTATTTAATGCACTCATTCAATTTTCTGCATAGCCCAGCTAAGCAAAAGTGTTGCTCAAGCAAACTTCAAGCTCATTGATCATTTTGGAGAAAACAATACAGTCTCTCCCAGCTGCACTTCTTACTGTAGAAAGCATGTTGCTTGAAAGCAGAGCCTCTGCCAGTTCTATGTTGCAACACCAAATGCATTAGAGTAGCAATGGATGCCTGTTGAAAGAATAACAATACTGAAAAAGGAAAGATAATCGGGGATAACCCTACCTCTAAGAAACAATACGAGCTCCACTTACTGAGCACATCAATTAAGTTTCAAAGATCCAGCAAAGTGCAGATAAAATCTGCTAAAGTTGCTGTGCAGACATGCTTTAGTGAGTTAAGAATAACAAATATCAAGGCAGAGTCTGAACTAGTTAAATATTTGGGCTTTTTTTTTTGTTTTATCAAGCTTTTCTAAATTAATTATTAGAGAGTTCTTTGTATAAATACAGATAATTTGGGGAAGGAAAGGGAAAAATTGGGTAATTTAGTTTGCAAAGGAGAGAGTTTCAGGTGGAGGTATAGTATAAGAAGTGAGAGAGGAAGCCAAAAGGGAGAAAGAAACCCCATCCCCAAACCTTTTTGTGGGTTACCCACAGGAGACTGTGGTCATCCCAGCCCTGTTCTTCTGATATAAGTGAAGAAATTCTAAGTGATTTTGCAGAGTACTGGTCTGGACTAGTGTAAAATCCCTGGCTACATTTAGATTTCAGATGAGTCTGAAATAAATTAGTCTGAAATAAATTACTAGTCTGAATAAATTAGACAAGTCAACAGCCAAGATTTGTGGAAATTTCCTGCTTTTGCTCAGTAAAGACAACCAAGAAAACAACTCTGTACCCCAATAGTTTTGGTAGCATGAAGAGACTTCAAACAACCAAATAAAGTTACTATCTGTGGTGTACGTTAGAACTAAAATGCCTTCATTCAGGTCTTTTGAAGGAGCAGCAAGTGTTGCATTCATTGCTTTCCAATGTTATTTTCTTAATCTAAGGCATTGACTCCACTCAGCAGTATGAGCCATCTCTACTGGACCAAAAAAATGACACATGGATATAGGAATATATATATTTTTTTTTAAAGGCATTAATTTTGCAGATTGCCATAATTTGAAGTCTCCAGTTTTTAAAAACATCTGTAATAACTAAAAAAAAAATTCTCATTGTCTTCTGAAGCATACTTCATGTAACATTTTCTCAATTCTGGAAGACATAATGTGAGTATATGTGCTTGGCTAGATTTTGGTTCAGGCATTGTGACATCCCAAATAAAGGAACAAATAATGCCCTATCACATACACATCAGTATATTTTGGGTTTCAGTTTCATTCTAAGACAGCTTTCTGTCAAACCAATAATAGTAATAAAGGACAAATGACAATCCAAACTCATGAAAATATCTCTGTAGATTAAGATCTCATTTAGCTTTGATAAGAAATGACACAAAGTTTGCTTAAGCAGTCAGGCTGACAGACTTTCTGAGATATAATTTAAAAAAAAATAAACCATTAGATGAAAAAAGAACGATATGCCCAGTGTTGGGAAGCTAGCTGGATTATGACTTGGAATTAATGCTTCATGATTAAGCTTTGATATCCTTTCAACAGGAAAAAGTATTAATGGAGCATTTTATGTATATGATAAGATTAATTCACTCAGTAAGAGATGATAATGCTTAAGAAAACAGTGGGAAGCTGGGTGATGTTCAAGGTCTATAAAAGCATTAGAGGTGATTAAAACTGAGTCCTGTTTCTGAAGTTACAGAACCTGTAAAAAGACCACTTAAACACGTTGGTAGTAGCATAGATGAGGGGTTTTGCATTTAAATCAAAATGAGATTATATGTTTTCATAGAATCATAGGATCATTTAGGTTAGAAAAGACCTTTAATATCATCAGGTCCAACCATTAACCCAGAACTCCCAATTCCATCACCAAAGGATGTCTCTAAGTAGCACATCTACTCATCTTTTAAATACCTCTAGGGTTGGTGACTCAACCACTTCCCAGAACAGCTCTTCCAGTGCTGAACCACACTTTCAGTGAAGAAATTTTCCCTAATACCTGATCTAAACCTCTCCTGGTGCAGATTGAGGCCATTTCCTCTTGTCCTATTAATGGGGTTCAGGATCGGGTTGGCTGCTTTTTCAGAGCCCGGCGAGGCTGCCCGCTCTCGGGGGAAGCGGGGCGACCCGGAACTCGGCAGAGCTCCCGGAGGAGCAGTGCAAATCAGGGATCGAAAGCAGACACAGGAGATGCAGGCGGTCAGCCCGGCAGTCCAGGGGATTTATTAAAAGGTAAGGGGAGATGGAGGGGGGAAGGAATAGCGCTGGATCGGCGAGCTCAAAGCAGGGTTTCTGCATTGCATTGGGGCTTATAAAGCAGGGGAAAAAGGGAGGGGAGAAACCGAGAACCAACGGGGTACATAGAACTCTGGATTGACAATAACTTGATCTTATGGGGGAACAAGGTGGGGGGATACAGAACTTTAAATTTTCCAATCAGAGAAGAGGGCAAAGGCAGACAAAGGAGAACTTTCTAGAATTAATACGGGAGGGGGAGATGAGTTGGGCCAATAGCTTTACTTCAAGGCTCTCTGGGAGCACCCCCGTTAAGGTTGCTTTATTCCCATAACTCGTCCTGTGGGGCAATGCCACTGCTAGGGACGCTCAGCTGAGTCAGAGCCACTGCAACATCCTATCACCTGTTACCTGGGAGAAGAGACTGACATCCACCCCAACACAACTCCTTTGGGGTAGCACTACAGAGCAATGAGGTCTCCTTTCCTCCAGGTTAAACAGAGCCAGTTCTCTCAGCTTTTCCTTATAAAACTTGTGCTGCAGACACTTCACCAGCATCACTGCTCTCCTTTGAATGTCCTCCAGCACCTCAATACCCCGGGGTCCTTTTCAACTGAGTCACTTTCCAGCCACTCTGCACCAAGCCCGTAGCAATGCGTGGGGTTACTCTTGAACCTCATTCTGTTGGCCTTAGCCCATCAACCTAGCCTGTACAGATCTCTCTGCAGAACCTTCCTGCCCTCCAGCAGATCAACACTCCTGCCCAATTTATTGCCACCTGCAAACTGACTGAGGATGAATTCAATTCTCTCATCCAGGTCACTGATAAAGATATTAAACGGGACTGTCTCCAGTGTCTCCAGTGTTGAGGACCCCCACTAGTGACCACATCCAAAATTGGACGTGATGCCATTCACACCCTGGACACACCCATCCAGCCAGGATTTTACCCAGAGCATACCTGTGCAAGCCATGAGCCCCTAATCATCATACAACAGCTACGACAGTCAGTATTCTCTGACCTTTCCACTGGACAAAGGTTTATTGCCTCCTCCAGGATATTGGCGACTTGGAGTAAAACCTGTTTTGCAACTAGATAATTCAGACAGATCATCGGTGTCATCAAGACATCCACTCTCCTGGGTCTCCTACAGATATTTCTGTATTCTTCAGCTTTCTCCTATTTCATATCTATACTTCTTGAACAATACAACCCTTCATTTTATAGAAATTCTTGCCACACTACAATTATTTCTTACTTCCCTCCATCACACAGTTCACTGACATGGGAATAAACTAAGCAGGTGCTTATTAAAACATATATGAACCAGCAACACATTAACCATTGTAGGACCACTCTTACAGAATTGCCATACTTTGCTGTTGAGACTAGAGGGAAATACAACTCTTACCAATTCTTGTGCTCTTGCTATTGCCAATACAAAATGTTACCATAGGAACATAATTAATCAACCGTCCTCTGTGCACTTCGATGTGTCTTGGCAGCCAGTAGGGTCAACTCTGTCCTGGGGGGCATCAGGCACAGCATCACCAGCCAGGCAAGGGAGGGAACTGTCCTGCTCTGCTCTGCACGGGGACAGCCTCACCTCCAGTGCTCACCTCACCTGTTCTGGGTGACACAATGTGAGAAAGATATTGAACTCCCCTAGAGAGTACAATGGAGGGCAACAAAGATGGTGAAGAGCCTTGACGGGAAACCGTGTGAGGAGTGGCTGAGGTCACTTGGTCTATTCAGCCTGCAGGAGACTGAAGGGAGACCTGACTGCAGTTACAAGTTCCTCATGAGGGGAAGAGGAGGGGCAGACACTGATCTCTTTACCATGGTGACCCAGTCACAGGACCTGAGGGAATGGCCTGAAGTTGTGTCAGGGGAGGTTTAGGTTGGATATCAGAAAAAGATTCTTCGCCCAGAGGATGGTTGGGCACTGGAACAAACTCCCCAGGGAAGTGGTCACAGCATCAGCCTGACAGAGTTCAAGATGTATTTGGACAATACCCTCAAGCATATGGTGTGAATTCTTGATGCTGTCCTGTGCAGGGCCAGGAGTTGGGCTTTGATGATCCTTGTGGGTCCCTTCCAACTCAGAATATTTGTGATTCTGTGAAAACAGCAGTTTTTGCCAAATTATTGCTGTTTCAAATTCATGAACTGCCAATTTCTCCTTAATGAATAACATTTCTAGATAGTGGTCAATGAACCCTATGCAAATAAAGAGAAATTATATGTTCTTCCAGAACCAGTTCTTTCATTCTGTCCACTAAACGTTTCAAAGCAAATAAACATTACCTAAATGAACAGCTCATTCCTAAAACTCTCAATTACAATGGAACAAAACGTTTCTCTGGCTTCCTTTTTCAAGTCATGCATTTAGGTACCTTTGTTTAAACTGAGCCTCTACCATCTCAATGGTATGACTTCCTTTCAGTAAAGGGAACAGTGATGTACAAAAGATGTCAATGAAAAGAAAAAGGTCAGTTAAAAGATGATAGAAATTAAATTCCCCCCATATTTTTTTGTTTCTCAGCAGATCCTTCCAAACCTAAAGAAAGGTATAATAACTGAAAAAGTAGGATTTTATTCATTTAAATCTAATGATAAATAACTACTTTTCCATGAGCCTTCCAGTCTGAGTATGCTTTAAAGTCGTAGGCAAAGTATTACAATTCTGCTGTCCTCATGCTTCACGGCATTCTGAGGCAGGCTTTACAACTGGTTTGAAATGTCTAATAGGTACCAGTGCATCTATATTCCAGCCTCTCTTCTGTGGACCTTTTGAACAACAACCAGAAATTAAATTTGTAAGGATGACATGAGGTAAAATAATATTTCTTTTCTTATTTTAAACTAGCTATTAAGTAAGTTTATTGGATATTTTATGAAGCTGCAGTATCACAAGGAATAACATATAATCTTCCCTTTTATTAAGATAATTAAAGCTTTAAAATTTTTAACCAAATAAAAGAAAGATGTCATCCTTTTGACCCAAAAAATAAGGAAAATGTTAGTGAGCAGAACAATGTAACCCCAATACATGGCACCACATCTCAGAACACATTTTGATGTCATTTTTGGAAATTTTTTCACATTTTGAGATCTAATGGGCAGTGGCAGCCCACAAAAAAAAAATTGCCTTCAAGAAGGCAGGTACTGAAAAGAAGACAAGGTTTGTAACTTTTCTATTATATGCATATATTTATTATAGTCACATATTGTGCTTGGATACTGACAAGAGAAAGGAGCTGCTGTCTTAAAATGAGCACCAGGAAAGGATGACATCATTTGCTTCAGAGACAAGACTGTCACAGATGTCAATAAATTTTCCAAATCAGAAAAGTGAGAACAAATTGAGTAACCATAGTTGACTGTGTTCCCTTTGCCTCAAAGAAACAAAAATAGAAGCAAAGAGCAAGGTATTCACTCAAAACAGCAGAAGATTGTTTTTAAATGCACAAAAGTGCTACATTCTACTGAGGATTGCAAAATTTTTGAATACAGCACCACAAGATCTCAGTAGAGGGAGTCAGTATTGAAGGTTCAGAAAGGGGTTTAGACATTTTCATTAATTGTCTCTTAAATAGATGCTTAAAAAAAATAAAAAGGCCAGATAGAGATCTGTTACACAACCTACTTTATGCAACAACAGTAGACACAGAATGTCAAGTGTACAGACAAGGTAAATTGGCTATTTTGTACCTTCTCTTTAAGCCATATTGTTGGTCTACACAGACTACTACTCTGATTCAGCAGATATTCATTGGGCAATGGTCTATTTAAGTGCATGAGGAACATCTCTTTCACCTCTCTCTTTTAGTGTAAACTGTCACCAGATTATTGTAAAATGAAGAGTTGTCCATAAGTGAGCAAGAGACAAGAAAAAATTAGGAAGGAAATAGAAGATTATTTAATCACCAGTCATGCAGGGCTAAAGGGGAGGTTGGGGGGAAAGAGGGGGGAAGGAGGGGGGAAGGAGATACAGAAAGGAGGAGGAATTAGTGGAAAGATTTGCTGGTTTCAAAATTGAAGCAGTCAAGTCATAATCAGCAGGCTGGGGGTGGGGGGGTTAATGTGAAAAAAGAAGCATTCAAAACTACTGAAATTAGTCACAACTATTTTAAAAAAAAATGTACTTTTGACAAAAACATTGTCATCATTGTCAAAAACACCTCATCACCAGAACTGCTGCTTTCAGCTAGGCCTACAAAAGTGAAACTGTCAAAACATGACATATCTCACTTTTGTTTGCCATCTTTCATTTCCAGTTACCCAGGGCTGTTATGAGTTCAAACTCCAGGAGGGGAATAAACACTGTTGATAAAACAGCTATTGGCTTTGAGATACATTGCATAAATTGATTAACTTTTTTTGCCACTCCTCAGTTTTACAATAAAAAAATCCTTTTTCACAGAATAAAAGTTTTCAACCAAATTTATTTGCCTCCAAAAGCTTCTAGTCTCATCCCTTTAAGTTGACCAAGTTCACTAATAGAATGCTAAATGGGAGATAGTCAAGGTAAACAGTTTGTGAATTGCCCATAAAATAACCTCTGCTAGTTGGCAAACACAGAAATAGTAAAACACATTTGCAGAAATTAATGCCCTTCTCTCATGGATTTGATGGGGCTCGACAGACACCATTCATGTGGGCAAAGCTTGTGAATCACCAGGAGCAGAGAACAAGGAGCTGTCTCTTTCATGAGTATTGTCTGCAATGAATTATTCAGTCAACTATATTTATGACCACCTGTGATGAAAATGTGCTACTAACTCGAATCAGCATTAAATTGCATTCTCTCCCTATCCCCACTGATGGTCAGAGAATATTGATAAAGTTATATACTGGAGCACTTCATGTTTATTTAATTAACAATGTTCCACTTCCTAATTGCGGGGTTCCCTTCATGAATCAAGGTAAGAACACTTACTCTTTAAATCCCATGAAGCTTATGTAATTTCTCAGTTTTATTTCCAATGCACATTCACCAAAATGAGCCAACTCCATTCCAACAGAGAGACTCTTCTCTCAAAAAACTCAGTTAAATGCAAAATATGATAAGTAATGAAAAGAGTCCTTTGAGTGTTTGAATGTATTTATTAAGTGTCACACATGGAGAGAAATGGGACTTAGTAAACCAGCAGGATTTTGGTCTTAAACTTATGACCCATGGCATCAGCAAGGAAAGACCTACTCAAAAACAGGAAAGATTACTGTGGTAGCTATCAGTAAGAAAATATGATTTTAACAAGCCTGCAATGGGTAGGATTTTATGTGTAAGTAACAGCCCAAAAGAACAAGTAGTGGCTTTTAGGGTGGAGAAACAGGGAAAAAAGAATTCAAAGATCCTAAGTTTTGAAGTCTAAACATTTAAATAAACCCTCAGGAGGTCACTAAATTAAATGTGAGACATTTAGTTGGAAAAATATTTGGGGAACACATTTGCACTTTTTGATAGTTGTTTTATTTTTCTTTATTAGATTTTTGAAGACTGTAAAAGGGATTTGCTTAGTTTTTCTATCAGAAACTTCAGCTTTTCTGAGTTTTCCAGTGGGAATGATGTTACCCAGTAAATAGAAAGGTCCCAGGAGGTCACCACATGTAGGCGTAGAGAGACAAGCTTCCGATGTTCCTTTGACCTTGTCACAAATACCTCAAAAGGGTTAGTCAGCCAACCATTCACCCAGCATGGGCTTTGTTCTCCAATCAGAAAAGCATAAAGAAACAGTGGCTGAGGTGAGGGAAAGAAATCAGATGAAACCAAAGTCGTCAGCTCAGTCTTATGTTAGAGACTGTTTCCACAGTGATGGTATTTTGTCTAAGTGAAATGCAGGATCTGTAATAAGAGTGCAAAACCCATTGGACAGCAAAGCATAAACAGAAAGCCACAAGCTGGAAACCACCAGCTGGAGGCCACTTCAGCTGATGGTTTAAGGTGGCAAGTTTCAGAGTTAATTAAATCCCTTATATTTCAATTGCACTGCAGGGTCACGAGCACTTTCATCAGCTTTCATAGCCGCCACATAAGAAAGAGCAATTCTCCACTGAGTATGGTTCCGACAAATAGATATTTTGGAGTTATAAACTGAGAGCTAGAGTCTGACCAGGTGAACACAGAATGTAATAAAAAGACTCATTACATTTCCCTGGGGTGTGTAAAGACCAGGATGGACAGAGTCCGGAGCTGGAGCTGTTGCCTGCCCCTTTGCAACAGGCATCCTTTCCTTCAGAGCACAGGAGGTAATAAAGCAGTCCAGGATCAAAACTGTTCCACATTACAGCCAAAGTGCTCCAATTGGTGTCTGGAGGTCTCAATTGCAGACTAGAGGATCCCACTATTTACTTTTCTTGTCAGTGTGTAGTAGAAATCTGTGTTGCAGTTTGAAGAACCAGGATAATGACTTACGTGAGAGCCTGAATACATAAAGGCTGCAAAGAATTATATGGAACATCAAAGTATTTCAAGCTCATCAAGACAAAAGCTGTTAGCCTGGGAGGAAAATACGTGACGCTGCAAACTGAACTTCTACTGTGCACAAAGGCTGTGAGGGGCCAGTAAAGGACAGGATGTCTTATAAATAGTATGCCACAGATGCATACATTGGAAAATTTTAATGTGGGCTGCAAGATAAACAAGGTTTGTACCAAGAGTTTTGAATTTGTTTTGACTAATGAGGCATATAGGTTCAGATTGGCTGGATTGCCTGAGAATCTAAAACAAATTCCCAGTGCATTTGCTGTGAAGCTTTCAGTAATTTCTTTCATGCGCAATCAAATCTAGGGACTCCCTTCAACTAGTCACTCAAAACAAAAAGAATAAGAAGCAGGCAAGTGAAGCAACGTTGCAGTTAAATGCACCATAAGCTGTCCACAGTGACATCCAGGTCAGCTGCACACAAGCATATCATCTCAGCTTTTGAATCTGTTCCGCTTATTACTTCAGCTTTGCCAAAGGCAGCTAGAAAACTGATGCTGTGTAACTCCACAAGTCAGGAAAAGCCATTGTTTCTGCTCTTTGCTGTTGCTTAATATCTGCAGTAAATAAACTAGAAAAATAACAAATGGGACTATTGCCTTTTTTTCTGGGCAGAAGAAACACACACACAGTTTCCATTTATCAAGAGACATCTTACCAATATTAGGCGAATTGAAAAGAACCACAACAAATCTGAAATAATGAATTACATTCTGTGTGGCCTATGCATGCATTTGGCTTCAAAGCATTTCTCGGTCTCTCTTTTCTCCCACATGGCAAGTACCCATCTCCAAAAATAGAAAGGAAGTAGGTGCATAAACCCAGATTTTCCCAGAGAAGAGGTTAAATTCCATCACACTTGCAGTAAAAGTTTGTACACTATCAGTCCAGATTAAAATTGCATTCTTTATGGAGTCCTCATGCCACACGATGGCCCTGCATGCAAAACCAACACCAGGCCATGGCCAATGGCTGTGTGATCTCCTTTGGCTGCAGAGCTGCACAAGGAATCAGACTGGAGACCAACACACAGACATCTGCATCTCTTCTCTCCTTCCGTGGAGGTACCCTTTTCAGATTGACAGGATGAACTAGGTAAGTGTAGAAGGTGAGAAGGTATTTAAAAACACTAACAGAAAATTGTATTTAACACATAGAAATATTAAGATGCTAAATAAATAAATTTTCTCTCTAAACATTATTATTATCAGAGTTTTTGTGTTCACTTCCAGCCATCCAGCTATATGAAGGACATAGACACACAGGTGATTTGGTGCTTGAAGAAGCAGACAAAACACTGGTAAATCCTTTAGAAACAGCAATCTTTACATAAGAGGTACTAGACTTGCAGTTAGGAAATAACTGTGGACGTTAGATAATTAGATGGTATAAATCACAAATAAAATCAGAAATTATACACACACATATGTTACGGGGTAAACTGCTCAGCTCACAAAGCTTAAACAACATTAACATACTTAAATCAGGATTGAAGCACCTATTTATTAGCAGCATACAACTAGCCAGCAAGCAGAGAGCTGTACTTTCAGGACCAATACCACCAATCCCAGACACTTTTAAAATGTTGTGAAACCCCTACAAACTACTAGACACCCCTTCACGCTGTCTCGGAGGTGCTCTCATGGAGGTGTGGATCCCTTCTCAATGCTCCCTCAAAGATGACGTGCCATAGTCACACAGGAAATTTTATCTCAGACTATTCAGTATCCTGCCTTTATGAATTGAAAATTTACAGCTGTCATGCTGGTAAAGCAATTTTTGTTCCATCACAAAATAGACTGGACACCCCATAATAATGCAAGCAACCAGGCTGCTGCATAGATGTGACAACCCTCACCCTTGGGAAATACATTTGGATAGCCACGTAATCTGCGCAAGATTAGCCCTGGCACACCACTGACTGGCTCCTGAAGAAAAATTCCTGTCCTGTTATTAGAAATTCAATTTGCAAAATAACCGGTTTAGCATTAAAGGTTTAAATTAGATTATTATTTCTATTTTCCTAATAACTATATATTTAAAACTCTAATTTTCTGTAAAATGTTTTGATGTCAAAACCAGCAAGCCAGTAAAAAGCCATATGTTATGTACTGTGCACTGGATTCTCCTGAAGCTCTTGGCTGTTTGCTGATATTGTGACACTTCTGATCTCCACAGTACTGAGCAGATATATGATTTGGTGACTCAGTAGAGCTACAGCATCCTTACCATGTTGTTTTGCCTTTCATCAGGAAAATGTATAAAATCAAAATTATAAATTGGGAAAAAAAGAAGGAATTTTCCATCATGGTATCTTTTTTTTCCTGTACCACACTGTTTCTTTGCAGCTGACTGCTGTAGCTCCCAGGACTACCAAACTTTAGGTGTCGTGAAACTTGTTTGACAAAACTACATAGTCATATTAGCTAATGTCAGGCATTAATATTGCTCTCAAATTATCAGAAGCAGGAAGTAATTCTTAAATGAATAAACACCCCTATTTCTGCTGAAATGTTTACAGTTATTATAGTATCTGTTATTAACAGGGTTCTTTCAACTGACCAAAAATCATTAATCAGATAATTAATCATTAATCAGATAAAAAGGCTTCAGCACCTGTAAATCACTGAAAAGTGCTATTCAACTTAAGACAGTTCCTCTATTCACACTTAAGCAAATGTGGGATTCAAATCGACTGCTTTGTAAGAAGAGACTACAATGCAAATAATACTTCCATTTCTTTTTGGAATTGCTCTTCTTCACAGAGAATGAGATTATGAATATGATGACAAGATATTCTACTTTGTGGCTTCAGATGAAATATTGGAGTGTATCACATTTCACCTCCTTCCTGTAAATACAACAGTATTTATTTGGGGACATCCTGCTGGCAAGTATAAAATCATCTTTAGCAGCCACAAAGACTTTTGTGAAGACATGGTGGGTGGCTCAGAGGAGAGAGCAGAGCAGTCCACAACCACAAAAGGCTTTTAGTCCAATTCCTTTGCCTCTTGTGGCTGTCAAGCCATCTCCCCACTCCAGCCTTGCCAGTGTTAAACCATGAGCATTTCAGAGCACAAAGCACTTGGTATTTGTATGCTTCCACAGTACACAGACTAACTCAGTCATAACCAAAATCTGCCACATTGTAATGCTCTCTTCTGAAATGTTTCCAGCATTGTTCTTCCAGATGAAATAACATTTCTTTATTAGTGTTTGTTCAAAGAAACAAGCAATTTCAGATGAGAAGGGCATCCACTGGAAATAAATGAAGGCAAATTATTGCTATTTGATTTGCTGACCAGAAAGATTGAAATGGAAACAGAGGGGTTTCACGGTACAAGTGCATTTTATTTCAGTTTGGAATGATGTCTAATCCTGATTAAATATGGCTTGAGGTAGGAACGGAAAATGTAACCCACTTAACTGTGATGTTCTGGAAGAAGGTTAAACATTACAAAGGAAAATGCCTTCCCTGCCTTGCTTTGAAACTGTTCTACCTTAACTGGTAAAATTTTGGGAATACAACTTTGTGTCAAATAAGGCTATTTCTGGCTTACACAATATTTGCACAGAAAAGTGAACTGTACCTTTAAAGGATTGAAACTAAAGTGGAGAAGTATAAGGAAAATTCTTCCTTTAAGGCAAAACACCTTTCAGAAGGAGGAATTAAAAAAGACTTCACCCCTTCCTATGCATTGTATCCAGTTAAAGCAGTATTCAAGCTGATAGCAAAGTGAGGGAATCTATTTTGCTCCTTCTTATTAATTCTTTTGGCAGGACTGGATCAAATTTCCTCCTATATGTGCAGTGTTGCCACACTACAGCACAGCTCCATAGGTCTCCATCCTAAAATCCACAGGTTTATGCACTCCAGCATAGACTCAGGAATTACAGTGAAATTTTGAAAGGGCCAAATCAGACACACTGAGAGATCATTTGGATAACTGGGACTGGGTTGTCATTCTTCTACAGCTGTAGAAGATGCACGAAATTTTCATTTATCAGGAAATGAGAAAATATTTTTCAAAAGAAGGAACAATCTGATTGTATACTCACATGAAAAAAAAACCCAAACAAACCAGTGATAAAGGAAGATAAGCCCAGTTGTAATAGCTGAAACCACTTCTTTTTTTTTTTTTTTCCAATAGGCCATGTGTCAGTTTTGAAAATGTTTCAACTGTAAAGAAAGCATACTTAAAAGGGAAAAAAAAAAAACCAAAAACCCAAATCTGCAGTTGCATGAATTCTTAGAGGTTGTGCAAAGAATTATCTGATAAATAACTGCAGAACAGCTGGTGTGGAGTAATCATAGAGGCTGAACTCTGTTAATTTCCTCCCAATGTACTTGACTAATTTTCCACAGTGTAGCACAGGACTTTAGGTAGGGTGCATGTGTAAAACATCACCTGTCACTGTGCCATCCAAGCACCCCAGAAATTAAAAAGGTTGGTCATCCCCTAAGAGACCTCCCAGATTTCTGCCTAGATGCTGATGCCAGTAAAGCATTTGCATAGGTTTCTCAACTGCACTCTGAGAAAGGGCATCAGGGGAGGAGGGCATGATCCTTTCTCCTGCCTTTCATTGTCAATTTGCATTTCCTTAACATTAACACTATTCCCTATCTCTGGCATTGCCTATTTAAAATATCAGATAGTTGTTGCGTGTCTATTTGAGCCAATATAAAACTGGCCACCAAGTTAGAGTTCCTGACAATATTTGTAGATATCAGCCTTGCTAAACGAGCTCTCTGTCATCTACCGCACAGATCATGTTCCTTTGTTACCCAGTAAAATCTCATCATAATTACCTTTTGATAAATCAAATGCCATCATTAACAAAATGTAATAAGTAATTTAATATCTCATAATGCTCTAGTTGGCAGATATATAGATTAAGGAACAGAAATGAGAAAAACTTTGATTCTGGTATCTGTGGAAGTGAAACACAATTGAAGGTTACAAGCTGTATATATTCTCTCTCTCTCCCCCGCCATCTCCCTTCATTTATTTATTTATTTATTTATACACACACGTGTGTGTGTGTGTGTGTGTATGTGTACATATATATGTGTATATATAAAATATAAAAGTTATATATACATATCTACCTTAATATATGTGTGTATTCATATAATATATATAAAAGTTTTCTTTAACAGTTCCTTTCTCAGGGATATATATAATTGGGCAATCATTGTTATGTTCACATGATACCTAATTTTCTTAGAGGTGACCTAGAAAGTGAAGTATCCTTGGATATTTCACTGGGTCACTGTGTGAAGTTTTCTGTCTGTGTTTATCTTACATGGCAACTCTGGGCATTTATCCATTCCAAGGGTGGTGACCAGGAGCACAAAAGAAAGGACTCACCACAATCCAGCGTGGGCCCAGACAGTCTGACAGTGCCCAGAGCAGGTGGGGCATATTGCCTCAGGGTCAGTCATTTGAGCCATCTCAGTGAGTATTTGGGCATCCATATTGGCCATTTCTTTGGTCAGGGCCCAGCCTGCAGATACTCCATGTAATGCAGCACTTCCCCTCTTCTCTTTAGCAGGAACATTCCTGTTTTTCAGAGTGTCTCAGGCATTTGGGTCTGGGCTGCCCCATGGTGTCACAGCTCCCTGTGCTCAGTGCTGGTCCTTGGCAATGCAGGGCACACTGTCCACTGTCCACTGGCTCACCCCAGGCTTGGGCACCATCAGCTGCTGCTCAGAGAGCTGCTGCAAAAGCAATGATCTTATGAGGTATAGAGCAAATGCATATCAAGTGACATTCCTCTGACAAGAAAAAAGAAAATTAGTCAAATTTTCCCCCATTTGGCTTCTAGAGCAGTATCCATCCTGTTCAATGAAACAGCCTTCAGCATCACCAGACATCCAGCTCTGGGACAGCTATCACAGAACTTTTCTTCCCCTCTTGAAAATCTGCCTGTAAACAGGTCAAAGTTGAGGAGTCTCACGGCTATAGTTTGTCGGCTTGGGCTTGCCACATCGTACATGGATCTGTTAGTTAAGCTGCTCTGGAGACTGATTATTAATCCTTCTCTGTTGAAAAGCTGATTTGGCTTAAAGCATTTAAGGAAAATGTACTTCTCCAAGCATTCATAACTGTCAGGTCTTGAGTATTTTAGCTGTATCCATCTTAGAAATCTTCATTTCTGCAGGTTTCTCTGTAGCTCACATTCAGGTGCTTTCATTACTTCACTGGCTTTTGGCTTAATTCATTTATTCAGATTTCTGGTACGATCACTGATAAGCATGTGGTCCAAAATATTTGACAGACTGTTTACTTTTTCTGCAGATCAATTTCTTAACACAGCTGTCATGACATTGATTTCTCATAGTAACTACAGGGAAAACCTGTGACCACTACCTGTGGGGTATCCTGAGCAACCTACTGTGAATAAAAGTGAAAACAGCTTCCTACCCACATCTAAAACCCAGAGATTCCTTTCCGAGGGTAGCATTTGACCCAAATTGTACTAGAGGCATTTTCATAGAATGCCATCTGTCAGGGAGCCATCAGCTGCAAATCCCAGAGCTGAACCCATGGTGCCCCAGCCCATTTGGAGGAGAGCTGTGAGTCCTCAGCACAGCCTGACCCTATGCCCATTGCAACCTTCTCTGCACAGACACCTCCTGTCTGCAGAAAATGCCCAACAGAACAGACATGGAAGCCTAAAGCAGCTAAACACCATCACTCACAAGAATAATTAATCTCATAATCACCAGCTCAGCTGGCTGTAATTGTCAATATATTGTTTTATGAGCTTCCACTGGCAGGAAATGAATGATTTCTATCTCCCAAAAATGAAACAACTCCCCGGGTACAGTACAAGGATTATTTGTATAGAAAAGAATAAATCATAATGAAAGTGGCAGGAAATAAATAAAAGGGCAATTCTGCTGGCTGAGTGTCTGGAGTTGAAATTTTTATTTGAGGCAGGTTCCAGGGATTTTCTATATTACTTTAGTTATTTAACCCTAGCTCCAACTTTAATGGATACTGATTTCTGTTTTCTGCAGATATATTGAGTGTCAGGCCATTTGTGCCTTCATAATGTAACTATATATCTAATTTGGAGGGGGAAAAAACCTCAAATAAATAAATCTGGAAACTGCTATAATCTTCCAGTAAAATATAGGGTTATAAAAAAAATTTACTCATTCTGCACTTTCAAAGATGCCATTATATGTACTCCTCTGCCAGGGATGTAGGTACAAAGTCAAAAGTAAAGCTAAATATGTGTCAGGAAACAATATTTATCTACTACTGAGTAAGGCATTCACTTGAAATAAATGAAACAATCAGGTGAAGTGGCATGATGAAACAAGATTCACCATAGGAGAAAAAATAAGTTTTGAAGCTCAAATTTCCAAGTGCACTGAACAAGGAAGCATCTGTGGAAGAGCAAAAACTTTGCCTTTTGCTTTGCCTCCTTTTACAACTCACAGATAAAAACAACCACACCATCAATTTCCATATAAGTGTTTTATTTTGATACAGTGTCTTTTTTAGCAGATAGGGTAAAAATAGAAAACAATATGATTTGGCATAAACTTGGCATGCCAGCCTTCCCTTAAGCAACAGAACATTTGTTTTACTTTTGAATTTCTCACATGCAAATAGATTTATTCAATATTTTGACAGGAAACTATGAGGATATTTAAGTCTTCTTTTCCCTTAATTTTCTTGCATACTAAGTTCATCCCACAACCTTTTAAGTGTTGCAGTAATACATCAATTCCATGTTACCTCAGAGCAATTAGACAGTTTATTGTGTAATTTTGAGTCACAACACCCATTCTGTCAACACAATGACAGCATTTGGAGACCAAATGTCAAAACAGCTTCAAGGTTTGTTTCATTAAGAGAGCAGCCCTCAAAAAGCCTTCAATCAACTTATATGAACTGATAGACCTGGACATGGGTGAGGTATATCCACTGGGCATGTGGATCAGATTGGGAAATTCTTCAGGCTTCTTCTGCTGTGCGCCAACTCTTGCAGTGTCTCCAAGAGTTCACAGAGATTTCACCAGAGAAAAGCAGGCTAAACCAAGAATTCAATCAGCAAAAGCATTGCTGCACACACTAAAAATCATTTTAGTCAATTTTACTCTTTAAAGTGGTGAAATGAGGTTTTACTACTAGATGAAAACACTGTCAACAGCAAGGCAGAAACAAAAGCCAGAGACCTGAAAAACAGTTTCCTGTCATGTTAGAACAACTAAGACTTTGGGTTTCCTTTTGGCCTGTTTCTATGCAAATGTTGAAACTCATTTCCAGAAATACCTCCTAACCTACCACGCCTTCTTGAGGAGCAGCCATATGGTCTGGAAGTGAAAAAGCAGTCTGCATGGTGCATACTGCATAACTATTCAGAGATATATGTGGTGGTTTGATGACTGGTACAGCCTGCCTGCATTCCTCTGTCTTTATAATTAAAGCATTATTTTAAGCTATATAGCATGAATTCATCCTCTTGTGTCCTCAGTTCTTCCTTATAACTTTTCCCTCTTTTAAATTTAATATATTTTCCCTTCTTTTTCCCTTTACAGCCAAGAACTGCAGCAATTCATTTCACAGCAATCCTTTCTTGCTGCTTTCCTAATACCCATGTGCATTAAAACCTCATCCATCATTGTTTTCAGAGAGTCAGCTATTTAATCAGATCTGTATGTATATTGGTTTGAGCATGTGGCAGTTTAATTACCCTCTTGAATATGTGAAACACATCTTTGTCATATCTACTTATATCTGAAGAGAGCCATCCTATAGCACTAATTAAAGAGGGATGATGACAATTTTTCCATACTCAAATTATGTCCCATCTGTCTAGTCATGCTCCTGTTCACTCTCTGGATTAATTAAGGGTGGGGAAAGGTTGTTTCCCTGGAGTTTTGCCTAATGCAGGATGAAAAGTATGTTTTAATGAAGAAACACACCAAATTCTTTTCTTCTTATCCCAGAGTAAAACACAGAGCAGAGTGGAGCAGAGTCCCTTGCTTCACTGCTCTGCTCAGCTAGTCACATGTTGTATGGCATCACGAGCCCTGTTCATACACACAGAGTAAAGCTAGCAGTTGGGCTGAAGGGACACACAGCACCTGGAACAAGAGTTGAAAACAATTTTATATTGGTATGATTACATGAGAGAGCACCATGGTACCAAAGGGGTGCAATGTGAATGCACCCCAGATTTTCAGCACTGTCTTTTATCAACACGAGAGTATTTTGCCCATAGGCATTTTCTCTAACTATTTGAGACATCCAGGTAAAATACAAAGTATTCCAGTCTTGCTTAGTCAGAAAAGTTTCAAAGAGTTTATTCTTATTAATGAGACTGGATCTGCTTCCTCCTAAACCTGCCTGCACAGAGCCTGTTGTACATTCAATGAGAGCTCTCAGTTGCCTAAATCATTCATCTTCATGTAAACAGCAACCAAAAAAGCTTTTAATGCAGGGAAGGGTGGAAAGCCCTGAGGAGTCAGGACTGTATCATCAGCGAGGAAGGGATGCTACTTGTACTAGATGCTGTCATACTCCCCCCAACTCTCAGAGGACATGTGCCAGTTGCTATCACAAGCCAAAAAATGAAAAATGAGGCAGGAGAAGTGGTGTCAACAAGGCCTGAGCTTCCCTGGCCCTCATTAGACAGGTGGGCTGAGACAATCATTTTAATCCACTCTTACTTTCAAAGCTTTTCCACAGCTTTTTCTTGGTGGTGGTGGTTTGGGGTTTCTTGGGCTTTAGTTTTTGCTTTGTTTTTGTTTTTATTTGTGTTTTTCTTCTTCCCTTTGCTGAGACTGATGACAGTGTCCTTCACACGTAAGAATTTTCACACCAAAAATTTTGTTAGGTCAGAGAGTGACAATGCTTTTACTATCCTGATTTTCCAGTTTATACAAGGCACTGCAAATATGCTCTACGAAATTAATTTATAGAAATGACTACATGGTATTAATTTAGGGTCATCAATTGCTGACCATTCTGATCCTTTAGCTAGGCCAAGAGATAATAATGTCTATGAATTTGCATAAAATAGGGCAGCTAAATATTAAAACTGCTAAAAGAAATTTCTTTAATAGGCATCATATTTCATTGTCACTGTTCATAAACCTAGTTTTAATTTCAACATTTCTTCATGCCTACTGTACATTTTTCCAGTTTTTTGCCCCCTCTGGCCTAATACAACGCTAAACAAAGTACTTACAAACACTTCACTTTACAGATTATCTGTCACATGCTGATCCATTTTCCAAACTACAAGATTAAAAAAATGCAGTTCACCATTCATAAAAGATTTACTTGGTTTTTTTTTTTCTTGTGGAATGTTGAAGGTCATAATTTTATAACTTTAAAATAAAATTTTCTGGGGAGGATTATAAATTCAAACCATGTTAAATTAGAGAGGCAGCCTGTGGCTAGATATTTCAGCAGTTGTTATGACAAGAGGTTAAAGAAAATGTTCTACAATCTCAAAATTTCATTGTGGTAAGTTTTTTTAACCTCAAGTTATTACCGCCAGTATAAGACTACAATTACTGAGACACAGAAGTTAAAAACTTCTGGTTTCCCTTTTTTTTCTTTTTTTTTACTTTTCATAGTTGTTGCTATTGTATTCACACTTCTGCATTACTCATTTCTCTCACCATTTTCTCCTCAATTAGAGCCCAACAGTCACTTGTTCTCCTCCCTATTTCATTTCTTATTTTTATCTTTTTGTGGTCTTGCAACCTTTAATAAACCCTTACATTTTTTTCCATCTAGACAGAATTGCCCTGGAAAGAAAATGAGCTTG
Organism: Entomyzon cyanotis; assembly: GCA_024500445.1. NCBI lineage: Eukaryota > Metazoa > Chordata > Aves > Passeriformes > Meliphagidae > Entomyzon > Entomyzon cyanotis. The sequence continues at coordinate 4,753,585 of JAKEPQ010001021.1, forward strand.
TCTTTAAGTGAAATTACAAAGGTTCTCTCACACAGACATTCCAGCTTACTCCTGCATGAAAATCCTATACAGACCAGGGGGGAACCACAGAAAGAATAAATAAATAAATAAATAATAAAATAAAATAAAATAAAATAAAATAATAAAATAAAATAAAATAAAATAGGGGGGTTTTACTTCTGTCAGCCAAGGACCATACTCCAATTATGTAAAATAACACTTCCAGGTGTCCTAAAATTTAATTCCTTTTCTACAGGCATATTGTTTTGAGCCACTTGCACAATAACTCTTACCTAAAGTTTGGAGTGCTATTTTCTCTCACACAGCTCTGCAAGTAATCAGTATAAAGTTGCACACTTAGATTCATTTTAGAATTCTATAGACTTCTAGGGATTTTGCACCTGGCTCATGCAGTAAGCACACATTCTTTAAGACATTAAAAAGTTCTGGCCACAGGAATAACTGAATTTCAGCAATAAATTGGTATTTGAGTCCTTATACAAATATTTTTTCACTAAGTACTGTACAAAAAGAAGACCATTTAATAATGGATTATATTTCTAATAATTTTTTATACTTCCAACCCAGCTCTAATCCACAAATGGCTGAGTAGAGAAAGGGGGCATTTTGAGAGCTATGATGAAAAGAATTTTTTGCTTTAGTCACGTGCAATCATGAGAAAATGGGCCAACAGTGTAGTACACAATTTCAACCTCTGTGTGTGGACAACAGGGTCCATACACATTTTTCCACTCTCCCACTCCAAAAAGGTCTCAATAAAATCTTCAAATGTGATTGTTTCATCCTATCTGTCTGCAAAATAGAAAATCTAGTCTTGTAGAAAGATATGAAGTTATTCCATTTTCATAATACATTAATACATTTCCTATAAGCTTACAATTTTAGTACGCAATTTCTCCCCTTCCCTCCCCGCTGCCAAGTTGTAATTGGTGATCCTTTTCCTCCTGTTTTGGACATCTTATAAATTATCATTATAAGAAGAGTTTACAAGCTTTTACTTGTAAGAAAAATGCTATAGTAAAATCTGAGCCTTCACTTTGAAAGCAATAGCAGCACAGCCAATACTGAAAAATAAATACAAGGAGTGGCTTCACTTGCAAACTCATTTTTAACTAGTCCATCATTATAAGCATTTCAATGAATTTAATAACAGTACCAATATCCAATATTCTGAACCTAATGTAATAAATGGTGATCATATTACCCAGTTTTAAAAATTGCTTTACAAAATATAATCACTTACTTGCTCTAATTGAATTTCACTTTACCTCATTTAATAAACGAATGCTGATCATTTGACATAATTGAATAAGTAGTTCAGCTCATTCTCTGTACTTCTTAGGTCAAAAATTAGGCTGCTTTTGTGTCATCTTCCAGGATGGTATTGTGATATTTTAGAGTTAGGCTTAATTTCTTCTCTCAGGTTCTTTATTACCCTGTGTAAGTCCACCTTGTAGGAAGCAGCCTAGCCCAGCCCCGCAAGCCAAATTTTTCAAGAAAATACACAGTGTAACTCTACAACCTTCTGTTACTCAGCATAGCACAGTTGTACAACAGACTACAAAAGCCATAATTTCAATTAAAGAGTCATTTTAAGTGATTTAGCAATATTCTTGTGAGGTAGGCAGGAACTGTGTCTTCAATCACCTTCTAGCAAAGACCAGATCATCCTACTTTGTGTTTGTGAGACAGAATTTAAGCTGAAAAGACAAGAGATTTGATGAAGAAAAACTCAATTCAGAAGCTGAATTATGTTCTAGTCAGAGTTAAATCAAGCCATCATTCACAATAAAGGAAAAAGGAAAAAAAAAATACAGATTTTTAGGGGAAAAAAAGACAGAGAGCAGGAAAGACAGAAAGATAGTTGTGAAAAAGCTGCAATAATGCTTTTTACATTTCAGAAATAATTTTACCTTTCTGACTGTTGCCTTCTAAGAAAAACATCACAGTATGTTCACACAGTCCACACAGGGAATATACGGGTTAAATATATATGTATAAATTTATAAAAGTGTTATCACAGAATACATTTCCAGCTTTATCCTGGACATCAGTCTTTCCCCTTCAAATCCAAAGCAACACAGTTTTCAGAAATGTTTACTGTAAGTCATCTGCTGCCTTCCTATACAGCTGCTAATTTTTTTAGATTACAAAAAGCAGCTGGTGATCTTTTCAGGATGAAGAATGCAAAATGCGTAGAATGCAACAGTACCCAAGGATTTATGTATCCTATAACATAGGATACATGATAAAGTGAAGTTGCTTAGAAATAGCACCATTTTTATTTCAAAAGAAGTTACTCCTGTCCTGAATTAAGTATTCAGAATCAAACTGCCAGACACCAGAAATAAATCTATTGTTGTGTCTTGTAAATCTCTACTACCAACCATTTGTAGCTGTAGTATATCTGTCTCATGCATACTCACACTTATTGCCAGGTTTAAGGTCTGCTTTTCTGCAGGTGCTCACATGCAGGGGGAAAGATAACTACTAAAAGCCATTTCATAAATTTAATATCCAGTTAATCCATTTCATATTTATCTTAACATTTTCTCAGTACAGCAAGAGTAGAGGGAGTCATGCATGACCTTAGCTTTTAGCAGACAGGAGAATAGATGAGGACATCCACATAAGTAACTCTCTTTAGTCACCTCGAAATTACTACTTCCCACTTAGTGATGAAAACTATGGGCATCCCCCCTCTAAGAGACTCTGGCTCAGAAACTGTGAAGTTTTATGGTATAAGATTTGAGAAGAAAAATAACCCACTTATAAAGGCAACTGTTAAAAAGATACTGGCTGCATCCACTCCACTCTTCCAGAACTTTCCTTTCCCCAACAAACCCTTTCTCCCTGTGCCAGTTGCTGTCACTTCATTTTCACTGAATCTTTTTAATGTCATAACAATAACTTTGCATTTCAAAGCGTTTATGTGCCAGACCACCACAAAGTCCCTACTGCGGTGCTTAACTAGACAAGCTTCATTCATTATCACACACATCCCATGTCAAGCAACATGAAAGAAATGTTCCCTTCTATTATGTTACTCAAAAACACAACCATTTCCTCAATTTACTTCGCAACATTCCCTCTTTTTTTTAAGAGCTACTGACATCTAATGAATTATTTATTTTCCTTTATCTGAATTAATATCTTAAATACTTGGTAGGTTTGGGGGGAGGTGTTTGGGTTTTGGTGGGGTTTTTTTCCATTGGTTTGTTTGGTTTTTGTTTGGGTTTTTTTGTTGATTTTTTTGTTGTTGTCTCATTGTTGGGTTTTGGGTTTTTTTTACTGAAGAAGCTCTGCAGTCTACTTCATGTTTGATCTTCACATAGCTAATAATTAACATCCAAGAACGGACCTAATGTCCTCTAGGTTTTTTTTTTTCTGCTCAGGAAAATCAGTATCTGGCAATTTAGGGTCTGAAATTTGCAGTAAGTTACCTGAAATTTAGTAGAAAACTTAGAGCAATGATTGAGCTGACTATTACTTCAAGTGGTAAGGGAGTTGCCAGGTCTAGCAGTTTTTGTGACCTGGGCCTTTTCCTTGTTTCCAGTCCAGTAAAACCTTATGTGGAGCAGTTGTAGGCCCTGAAGATCCCCTACATTCTCTTACCAAAAATTAAGCTGCTGGAGTTCTCCTTCCCAGATCAGTAGAGAGGCTTAGGGCATTTCCCAAGCAGACACAAAAACACAAACGCATACTGCACAGTCCAATGCAGGTAGAGCAGAGCTTTAGCCACCACCTCTCTAGACACCAATAACACTGACATAAAGGAGTATATGAGTACCCCATATGCTAGCTTAGTTCCTTTCAGCATATGCAGGCTGGAGTGAGACTGAAAGAAAAGGAGTAACAAAAGGATTTGGTGAGAGAAGGGCGGGAGTACCTTAAAAAACAAAAAAGAAAAAAAGCAGCATATTGCTGCTGCAATTCAAGCACACATGTGACCCCACATTACTTTTCTGGCAAAAATAATTGACTCATTCCTTGCTTTGTCATGAAATAAATGAATGGACAGACTTCCTTCCTTTATAATATGGGAATTGTTCCTGTGCAACTCCCAAGATTGCTATTCCTCCTTCTGCATGTCATCTTATTAGTTACTCTTGCTGTCAAACCTATTTAGATTGTACCCTCTTGCCACTTCAAAAACTGACATGTATTTTCACTGAAGAATAAGTTAGCTCTTAAACCAGCATTTGCATGAGAAAATCAAATATTAAACTTTATCCAAAGCGCTTGTTATAGAAAAACCAAAGCATTCAACGTAAGTTTGAAAGTGAAAGAATCTGCACAATAAGTGCCCTCCAAGATTCTACTATGGTTAAGCTCCAGTCCAAAAGTTCAGACCATGACCTCACAACAAGTTTCCCTGAGCTAGATATGTCTTTTCCTACTGTTTCCCCCTTCACTCACATAGAATAGTTTTGTGTGCTGCACGTGCTGAAGACCCATCCCCAGAAGTTTTTCAAATACAGGATGCTTATTGAAAAAGAGAACTGTAGGAGAATTGATCTAATATCATGACATTAAAGAAAAAAGAAAAAACAGCAGTGATCAATTAGTTTGATTTATATGCAAGTTGTTTTCTTTTTTATAATTGTCATCCAAGGCAACTACAAAGTAGCACAAAACCAAGGAAACGTGCAGCAGGTCCAGCAAAGCAGACAATGCCTACAGTCCTAATAGAAGGTATATGAGTCCAGAATACGGAGGTCATGGAATGGCTGATGTCTCATGAGGATGCCATTGCTGACACCAGCCAAGAGCTCCAGGATGCTTAGCACAGTACAACACCAAAACATATACATCATGGCGAAACACAACTGGTCTTTCAGCTTCTTTAGACAGCCTTCCTCAAAAAGCTGCTGCACATGGCATAAGTGTCCCCTGCAGCGAGAATGGCTCTCTTTACAGCAGCTTTCAGGGACACAAGCTGGAAGATGCCGAGAAGAAGATGATGCCTTTAGCCAGTCTGTGTAGTTGTGGACCCCACAGCACTGCAGCTGCCTCTGCATCGCATCCACAGCGCTGCTTCCAGGATCATGGGAGCATGTCCAGTTGTGCTGGTGGACAAGGTAACCCATAGCACTTTCCAGATGAGAAGCTGTCTTAACATGGTAGGAACATGCCAGAACTGCTGAAGACATTTCTAGGCAAAAAAGGAGCACCAGCAAGTACATGAGAGTCCCTTGCTGATTGCGGGAGCACTTAACAGAAATTGAGAGAGACAAAACTCCAGTAGGTAGCAAGATAAGTGCAGTTGCAAGAGCCAACCAACCAGGAAGAGACAAGTAAGACTCCTGAAACAAATATCTATAGTTCCTGAACATCAGGATCACCAAAACTCCACCACAGGCCTGAGCCACAGCAGTACCCCAGAAGATGAAGCCTAGGAACCTGAGCAGTGATTGAGCAAAGGACCTGAGGTAGACATCCTCACAGCACCACAAAGATGGCAGAACCACCACAGCCCTGACCCTCCTCATTCTGCTCACTCCAGTTAGCCCTAACCCTAATCACCACCCTTTAAGAGGGTGCCACCCACCTTACCCAGGTGCAGCAGATGACATCTCCACCTAAAAACAATTTTCAAGAGAGCAACTCTGATGAGACTCCTTTAGTACAAAGGCTATGCCCTGCGTCAGCTTAACCACATGTTGCTGCTGCAGGTTGTTCAGCATAGTCTGCAGAAGCCAGGAGAGTTGTGGCCAGCTTGCTGGGAAGATCCCTTACACTGCTGTCATTGGAGACATTTGCACTTGAAGGAGGACAGCTGGAAAAAGGCTGTGCCCCTTCCATGTGTGGAAGACCTAAATGCAGAGGAAGAGTCAGAGTGGTAGCCAACACTGCTAATTCAGATTACTTAAGACTGCCCAATTGTCCAGCAGTAGCCAGGATGGCAACAAATGTGCAAGTCAGAGCCATCAACAAATGAACAGTTTAAGCAGAGCTATTCAATCAGGAATCTCCACAGGTGATACTCACCTAGACTCATTATCCTCCTCAGCACCTTTATCATTCATTCAATCAATTTTATGAGGGCCATAATGATGTTAATAATATTCTGCCCTTTTTTACTCAGCAAGATTTCTCTGTAGATAGCTTCAATTACTCAAGACACCTGGATGAGAAATCCCTGCCATTTCACACATGTACCCCTCAGCTTGCATTACCAGTGATTGGACTGACTGCTGTAATGACCAAATACAAGCAGCAGTGAGTACTGCATTAACTTTTCCTTGTCTGAGAAGAAACTGAATTACACACCAGCCAAATCACTTCACAACAATAACAAAGAGAATTGATGTCACTTACCAGCATTATCAGAAGAGTATTATTACTCAAATTTGTGGTACACACAAGCCATGCATCATGGGAAACCCACATAAATCTTGTCACAGGTGCCAGAAAGGCAGATCCCAAGTCCAGCAGAGATTCCCTGATCGTCCTGATGAAGTCCCTTAACATATCTTCAGTTTCTCAAGACAGAGAGCAGGACTAATGCAACATAAGGGAGAACACAGAGAGATGATCTTCATTTTCAGAAACATAAGCACCTGCAAACCTGCCAGAAAATCAGAATAATTTGGTGCTCAGATCCCTGGTACCCTGTTAAAGTTTCAGCAAAGCTGATGATCCCACATCTGTCAGACATTTTACGAGAACCTATGCTGATATATACAATATGCACACACAGATGTTGGGAGGATTCCCATCAAAATCTCTTTCTATGTGCTGTACAAACAAGTTATTAAGGCTAATTATTTTGGAATGAGATAAATTGCTATTATTATTTTTAATCTTTTCATTAACAGTAATTAGCACGCAGTGATTAACTTGTCAAATCTTAACAAAATGCTTCTTTCAAAGCTTCTCTAGAATGTATGCTTTCCTTCCCTGAAGTCTGTGGCTGCTCTCTCCTGTTCAGCCTGCTGCTACTCCCCAGTCCTCCTGCTGTGTTGGTTTTCCTGCCATTCACTTATTTTTTTGAATGTTTCTTCTCTGACTTCTGTCTTCTGCATCAGAGAGAGGGAAAAGTGGGGCAACAGAATTCCCCCTCACATCTGTACACACAGGGAAGCTACACGGATTTTTTTTTTCCACAATGCAGAAAAAAATTATCAGTAAAGTGTGAGGGAACATACCAGAAACACATCAGAAAACACTGTGAGGAGTACCAACTACTTATTTTTAGCTTGCAAGCTTTGTGAAAAAAAAAACACATGGGCCTGCCTCTTTTCCTTTCTGCCCATTCCCATGTTCATAAAGCTAAATGAGATATCAAGAAATTAGTTACAACATCATTTACTTTTAGCTTATTCTACATCTCTGTTCATGGAAGAACAAATGGGTCAGAGATCATGCCTGGCCATCAGTTCAACATGGGAATCAGAAGTCCCAACACTAAACACTGAACTGGGAGCCTGTCCACAGGTGAGAGGTCTCAGTGCCCTGGTGGGAAATAGAGCACATTCAGCACCATGGAAGAGGAAATTGCAGCAGAGAGGATTAATAGTGGCAGAGTTATCTAAAATTCCTCACTCACTTTGTGCTATGCAATGCATACACACTCAGGAAAAGAAAGTTTCTGCTCAAAATGTAAGATGAAGGACAAAAAAAACAGAATTGGTCCCTGAAGTACCAAAAGACCTAAGTGGCACCCTCAATAACACTGCCTTTGTGCTAAGGAATTTTACCTCTGTGTGAGGACAAAAGCTTGAGAAAATCAATGAGCAGAGTTATCTATCAGGAGACTCTAATGTGACAAAGAGAATACAGGTATGACAGAATAGGAATGCTCCTCTCTTTTCTTTCCAGTGGTAAACAGCACAACATGATAAATGCCATCCCTGTTTTCTCTGAAGTTGTTTCTGCTTATGAACTGATGAGTATTGAAATTCAAATGTGAGTGTAACAGATAATACACTGCAGATAAACTATTTTCTGGAATGTTGCTGAAAGTATAATCCTTCAAGTTAATAAAATGTCAATTGTATATTTTTTTTTTTTTTTCATTCACTGCTCTAGAAAGGTGTGACTGACACTGAACAGCTCTGATGTGGCCAGAAGGTCAAAGGGGTTAATTTCATCTGGCTCCAGGAGTGGGACCAGAGAGCCATCAAGTCACCGTTGTGTTTGTGCAACGTAGGCGGATGACTATACTCATTTTGGATGACACAGGCTGTCAAACAGACAGGCTGTCATACAGATTGATCAGGGAGCACAACTGAGCTGTAATGGGCAGCAATTCAAATCAAGGTGGCCAGCTAGTCTGTTCAGACTTCTCTGAACAATACAAAGCCTAGAGGTGACTCTGGTAGTGACATAAGCCCAACTTAGAATTGCAGAATCGTAGTCACATAATGGTTTGGGTTGGAAGGGACCTTATAGGTTATCTAGTTGTAACCACCCTGCCACAAGCAAGGAACCTTTCACTAGACCAAACCAGACATTTCCTAAGTTTCATACAGGCTTTCTATAAAAAGAGACAAGATCTCAAAGCCATACCCTCAGGAGCTACTCTCAGTGTCCCAGTGGCACAGACAAGCCCTAAAGTTGCCTCACTAAAATAGCTGCTATTCCCCCTGTAACCCCTGTACAAGGTCCTGTAGCTGGACCTTGCAGGTGAAGTTAAAGCACTTAGAAAGAACTTTGTTTTGAGAGTTTGGAACATTTTTAAAGGTCTTGTTAGATGAAAGCATGTTATAGCATATTACTTTAAAACCTTGCTAAAACACAAGGGTCCTAATCAGCTTCCTTTGCTCCACTCCTACACTAAGCATCCCCACCACTACACAGCTTCTTGACACCTCCACTGGGTGTAAGCTGGTCTGTGACTTAGGCTGGCAAATCCAGGAAAAGTGTAAGTGGGTATCACTGGTATTGCTCCTCCTTTCACTGGTCCCAACCCTGTCTGCTGGTGTTGGCAGCACATCTTTCCCAAGCCAAAGAGAATTCACACACACTTTCTCCACCTTCCAAGAAAAGCTCTGGCTGCATGTAAAGTGGCAACAATTATATAGTAATATTTGGGGAGAGGGGAGAAAGAAACCAAAACCAAACTTTTATTCCTCTCAATCAGATCATTCAAGCTATAATAGGGACACAAAATACCACACAGCAGGAAGACTGGGTACCAGTTTGAAAGCTATTTGTAAGACACTGAAATCTGATAAGTGTATTGCCTCTTTGAGAATAAAGAATATTGTTTTACGAAACAAGTCATATTACAAGCTCATTCAGACAGCCCAAATGCAAAAAGATAAACAAACCTGGTAGGACCCAGTGCCCACAGCTGCATCCATGCACAGCCGGTTTCCACAGTAACCAAAGCCGGATGATGTTGCCTTGCATGAGGCTGATACCTCCCAGGGAAAGCTTGAAGCAAACAGAGGTCTGACTACCAGCCCCTATTTGTGGAGAAAATATACTCCACTCAAGACCTGATTTACCATTATGGAGCTGTTTGGATTCAAGTCAGTGAGTTGCTTACCCCTGGCTCCATTTGCCACACCAAAAGTGGCCTTTTTCATGAGTGAAGAAGCACACCAAATGCTTTCAAGCTTCTATTTGGTTTTGCTTTTAATATTTCCTATTTTCATCCGTGTTGAAAATATTCAAAATCAAATGTCAAGAGTTTGGTGTTTTCATGTATTTCCTTCTTTCTTTCCATTTATGAATTTAACATAAAGAAATGCAGAGTAAAAACTTTTCCTTTTTTCTTGTTAAATTTTATTTTTCCCTTCCTATTTTTGCTAGCCAGTTTGAAATTGCTAAGAAATATCTCGTACTGGGATGAATACAGGCTATCAAACTAAGAAAAAAGGCGGGGAAAAAATTGCTTTTGTATTTCTGTCACTTTGGAATCGGAGAAGATTTTGAAAGACTCAGAATGGCAAAAGCAAAAAAGAAAATAAAATTAAAAGGGAACTTCTGCTCTTTTGATAGTCTTTATTGCAACTGGTAATAAAAACAGGTTTGAAGAAAAGGTACTTTGTAAAACCTCCAAAAAATTAAGAAACAGCAGAACACCATGAAATCCAAGTCACCTTGACATTTAAAGTATTTTGTGACTTGTTTTTCATTGTTTTCAACCACCATTAGCTACAATATTACTCATGTGAATGGAATACTCTCATTTGTGTTTGAAAACATGTGCAAGGTTTCTAGACATTTTCTGAAGTTATAAAAAGACCTTTAATATGAAATAGAGGCCCTTTAATCGTTAACTCATAAAAATAGCTAACCGATTTCTCTTTAGAGAGGAAGTCAGGAGTGCCTGCATACATTATCTGGAAGTTATTAAAGACCTGACAAGAAGCTTACACTTGTCAGAACTTCTCATGATTAAAGTTTGTTCTCTGTTGGGTCTCCTCAGAAAATGGAATTCTTGTAGAATGCTTTTTCCTCAAGAGAAGGCTTTCAAGCAACACTGGCTGGAGCCTGGCTGGACCAGCTTTCTCCACAGTATTTCCTGTGAAAACTCAGGCAGCTCTTGGCAACCTGTAGTGTTCTGCTCATGACCTTTTGCCCAACAAGTGAATGAATCTAGCTGCACAGACATAAAGCAGCAAGCTGTGAATTAAAATTTGGATATCTTTTTTTCATATTGATACCATAAAATCTATATACAGAAACTCAGACAGGTCTTTCAAATTAATTTTCTGATATATCTTAAAATCAGTCAGTCTCAACATCCTAAATTACAGAGGCACTTTTACAAATGCTGCCTTAGGATTACCAGAGAATGGAGGTTTACTAATGCTCTTTGAGCTCCCAAAATTTCAGTCCTATGTCATCAGGGTTTATTACAACATGGAAACTTGGATCCCAATGTTTATTTCACAAGGTAAATCTAGACTCAGTATCAGTTTGATCTTGAGAGCACTGTGGCAGTGATGTACTTGTTCTTAGTGTTTTTGGTTCCTATAACTACTCAAAACTAGGCTGTAGGGGAGAGATCCAGCATGATCACATGCAAAAAATTCTTGATTATATGTTCACTTGAGGAGGAAGTTAGGAGGAAAAAAAACCCCATGGTAGCAGCAACAATGTTATGAGCTTAGGACTACTTCTGAAATACTTGCTCTGTCCAAAGACACATAGAGCAATTTCTTTTAAGATGAGAGCATTGGATTATCTTGTTGTGAGCAGCTTGCAGAGCTTTTTAGACCTGAAATGGGAGCTCACACAAAATAATAGAATTTGTGCAGCCTTTGCTGCATGATCTCATTGGTAAAGATCGGCAGGGTGTAGGCTCTTCTGGTGAATAACTGAATCCTTCTTCAGATCATTGACTGGGGGGCAAAAAAATCAATGAAAATATTCATTTTGGGTTAACCTGAATAATTATTAAAAGGTCACCTTTTCCGCCAAGAAAGACACTGGCAAAGAATATTTTCAGCCTACAAGGCAGCTGAAAATTTAGCCAAGTGAAAATAAAAGGAGTATTTGAGAGAGTCCTTGTCTCTTTTCACTGGCATAGTAGTAAGTATATCTGTATCAAATGTAATGTTCATCTCATACCAGGTTTTATAGTGACTATACAAGAGAATTTATTTTTATTACCTTTTGTAAGTCATGATATGAGCATATAAAATGTCAACTTTGTCAGAATTAGTCTTACAGCACATTTCAAAGAAGCAGAACCAATTTTAATGGGATTTTTATGCATCTCCATTCAGATGAAATGCAGATTTTAGGGGGAAAAAATCAAAACCAAAGATATATGCAATTTATTTCTATGCTCTATTTCCATCTCCAATCTCTCCACCAAACAATTGCCTTCAAGAGGTATTCTGCCTTTAAATGGAAATACTGTCACTGACATGGAAAGGATCTATTGGGTTTAAAATCATAAAAGAGTCTAAATACAAAAAAAAAAAAAAAAAAAAAAAAGCAAATAAACTAAAATATTTGAGCATGGAATGAAACAACACATTTAAGGGAGAAAATGTGAACGCATTCCAGTACCAGGAATGATGTCTCTGCTAACTTCCAGACCAATGACAAGTAGAACAACTAGGCATTGCCTTGATAGGAGTCATTATATTTTACTTCAGAATTCAGGTACTCATCAAACCTTAATTTTCAAGCTCAGCTGCTGGGAACCAGGGACCTTTTCAGAGGTTCCCATAATGCTGAAATCCAGTCAGGTCTACCAAAAATATTCCAGTACTACAGAAGCATCTTACCTTTTTCCACAGCATTGTTATGGGTGTGGTTAATGTAACCCAAGCACCTTCTTCAGCACCTTCCAGCAGAACTGGGCTCTGGGACATGTTCTGCATGAGAATGCCCAGGAGAGACTGCTTTCCTGCCTACAGCACAGTCTGGGGCAATTCTCCTCAGTACAGATAATGGTCCTGGAGTGAGTACTTGCTGCAGCATGACTATCCATGCCAGTATAAACCAAGACACGTAAGTAGTGCCATTTTCAACAGTCAGATAAAATCAGAGACTCAGTGTAAAGCTGAGAAGTGACAAGGGAGAAAAGGATTTGGAGGAAAAACTATGTGAGTAGGTTTAGGCAAATTCCATTAAATGTTGCTACCAGTGAAACAGATAGTGATGAAGAGCATAGTTGCTCAATCAGGATAAATACTACCAAAAACACTCAAAAGAGAAAAAGCATTAACTGGACTTTTCTTCTTTAATCTACTTCACTTTTTTTTTTTTTTTGTGCTCTCTACAACAAAACATAATTTCTATTTTTCTGATTGGTACTGTGGGAACAATCACTCAGGACCAAATAGAAAATTGCTCCATAATCCTGGTAGTAACCATGGTCTTCCTTTTGAGGAGAATATAGTGTCAGATTGCCCAGGGCTACCCTAAGCTTTCACCCCAAATAAAGCAATCAGGTATTATTTATTACCCGAGCTCCACCCCACCACCACCCACCATCGAATGCAGTGTGATGCAGTGCCTGTGTCACTCAGGCAAAGAGGGACACTTGTGTTCCATGCTGATAGCACAGTATCCCCACAACTGCTTGTACACATTTCTCCTCCCTCAATATTCGCTCACAGGTGAACCACTGGAAAAGTATCAGAGTGGTACAGGCATAAGAAGCATTAGAAGTAGAAATCCATTACTTTTGGGAATTGAATAGGCATTTCGGAAAATTGATCAGGCGTAATAGTTAGACAAAACAGGCAGTTAGGCAAAAATGTTTTTTATGAATCCCCAGCTGTGGAGAACTTTTGCAGTAGTGTGAAATTTTAGGCAGAGAATGTTCCAGAGGTGCCTGCCCTGGTCTGAAATACTCAGTGTGTGGGCCAGGGTATTCAAAGGGAGGTGAACACTGCAATTTTGTTTCACTGGAAGCCTTGAGCCCCCACAAATGCAAGTGGTCAGGAACTCAATTTAACAGCAGTCCCCAGAGTCACGGAGGGAGGCAGAATCTCAGGAGCAAGACATAGGCTATACCTATGCCCTGAGGGCTACACCAATGGTGGAGGTGACCACAGCAGCTTCATTTTCTCCACATGCCATGATGACATATTTCACCACCAATAAGTTCACCTTAGAAACAAAGTGATATTTACAGACCTGTCTGCAGACACCTACTAAGACCTCCAGTTTCCAGAAAACATGGGATTCAAAGGGACTGGGGCTGACTGAAGCTTCTGCAAAGACATTTTGCAGAGGAGGGAATGGGCAACAGGTGAGACCATGGACCTTCCTAGATTATCCTTGGCACAGACTGGCTCTCAGTGTCTTCCCTTTCCCTGTGGACAGAGGCTGTGCAAAATACTTTCATCCTATGCAAAATGCCAGAAGGAAGATAAAACATAATGTGGGGAACAGTGGAGCTGAATTCTCTGAGTCCATTGCATTCTTGATAGGAACAAGCCTTCTCTTCTTCAAACATTCAAGGCTTTCTCTGCTCTGGCTTTTTGCATGGATTTTACCAAGTAGCAACCCCATTCACTTTAACATAAAAAGTAGGATTGCTCAACTTGTCTTTAACAACAAGTGCCACTTTGACAAATGCTTTTGATAAGCCTTAAAAATACTGAAATATCACATGGAAGGATGACAGAGCCCATCACCCTGACCGGCGTGGTAACAACCACTGCTGAAAATCACAGTGTTCCATTAGACTTATAAATACTGAAATAAGGGTAAAACCTACTAAATACACACACATTCTAGGTTTGTACAGGTTCAGTCCAGAAAATTAATTGTTACAAATAAACAAATACAAATTTGTTTATTTGTAACAAATGCTTATCCAATTTACCAGGCAGGAGTGTCTTCTGTTTAATTACAAGTATCTTCAATATTGCACAGGTCAGCTTCCAGAAGAATGGCCACTTTGGCTTTGAGTTCACAGTCTTTCAATATTACTCTTTCAAGAGGTAATGATGGAATGTTTGCTAGTGGCTAGGAGTAAAACTTCTATAAAAATGCATTGTCCTTGCAAACAAGTGGATCTCAGACACCGTGAGCCATTCCTCTGTTTCACACTGCTCCTCTGGACAAATTTGCAGGTAGCAGTAAAAAGTAGAACTCAATTGAACAAAACATTCAGGTTCCACAGAGATGAAAGCAGCAGGAATAGAAGGCAATAAAAAGAGCTTTGATAAATGAAAAAGCCTGCACTCAGAGAGAAATACGAACAAGCACCTGACGACACAGAGATAACCCAGCAGCCAAAACCAGTGCATTAAAACAGACTTACTGTTTTTCTCAGTCCTGTCCTCGTACTTGCAAGTGATTCTGAGGAGGCAGATTGCAGAAAAAGACACAGGTGAAAAGTCAAAATAAACTGGAATAGTACCAGAAAGGGCCCATGCTAAGATTCTTTGCCCTACAGAAGAAATTTTTTATGAAAAATGAAATATGAAAGCAATCACTTAATAAACATAATAAATATTAAGAATTTTTCTAGCCTAGAAAGTAAGTATTTTCATGAATTTAAGTAGGACTTGAAATCATAGCCTAGAATTTCCAGATTTCAGGGGAAAAATCAAATTTTTTTTTGCAAGAATTTTTTTAACATTTCAGGGAAACTCCAGAGACATAAAAACATTTACTCTGTACTTACTTTACTGACAGACTTTCATTTTAGAATTACCTTTGATTTCAAGGGTATTTTTTTAAGTACTTTATGTGTTATGATATCATTCAGAATAACATGTTTAAGGGACTGCAACAGTTTTTTGCAACAGTCTCCATGAAGAATTTCAAGAATATTGCTTTTTTTTTTCCCCTGAATAAAAATTAAATCAGATTTTCCAAAAAACAGAGTGGAAAGTAACCTCGCAGTGAAATAAGGACATTAAAATCTCCATCATTTTAAGGGGGAGATGGAGATTTCTATGTATATTTCCCTCTTCTGACCCAGATCTCATGCTGCCTCAACTTCTGCAAAACCTCCTACACTCTTTAAGAATGGAGAAACTCCTTCCAGCACTAGGCTGAATTGCTCTTCTTTTCAAGGTAAACACACCTGAAAGTTTTGAACCCTTCCTGATCTCTCTGTAGACAGAAGCATGTATCTTAAACAGATGTGTACTAACAAATTTAGAAACCTTCCCTAGACAGTTTGTGCACAAAAGAACTAGAACCCACATTAATGAGTTTTAATACTTTTCATAGCCAGTAATCCTGGGATGTGAACCTGTTCAGAAGAAGGTCTCTTCCCAGTGGTCTTTTGTGTAAGGAAGAGAAAACCTTAAAAAACATTTATTTATCAATGCAGTTAACTGAATAACTCAAAAATAAAGTCTGAATAAAAGTGGAAAGACAGCTTTCCAAACCCCTGCTAGGTAATTAACTAGTAATGGTTTTGAGCTTGGTTATAAAGCAATTATTCTGGAGCTAGAATAATACAAAATCCTATGAACTCAAAATAAGGCCTAGCCTGCACATGTTTATTTAAATCACCACACATCAGGTCAATTTAAACTGCTTAATCTCAGTATATATGTACTGGTATTTTTGATACTAAACTACTAAATAATCCACTCTGACAAAGCTGGAAAAAATATGAAAGGCGCTAAAAGCCTGAACAATATTAAACCATTAGTTTATCAGCAAGAATGTATGAAATGAATATTCATGCAGTAGATAATATTTTTTATGAATAGATTAACAGGTGGAGATAGGTGCTCATTTTTGAATTTAATTTTCACTCTTTCTTAAATAAAAGAATAAATCATATAAATGCAGACTGCTTAAACTGGGTTTTACTTGAATTTGAATAGCTGCAAAAATTGTCATATTAAGTAAGGTTCATTTTGTAAAATGGGTAGTTGAAAATTAAAGGAACCTTTTATTTGAAATTTAACCTTTTTAAAAATACGTGTAATAAATGTCATTTAGGGAAATACCTGAGTTTAGATTGTATGCTATTTGTCTGGGAATCTTCTCTTGGAGTATTTTTCTTTTCTAATTTCACTTCTGTTATTTGTAGAACACAAATCACACACTAAAACCAGTAATACCAGTAAAAATAGCAATCAAGTTACAAAAGGTAATCTAGAGTGTACAGCTTTGGAAGTCTTCCTAAATTTGCAGTCACCTTTTCTGTAATTTCTTTTAATTATTTTTAGATGACAGAAAAATAAAAAAGCTGCATTTAAAGGAGATTGGAAATATTACCACATAGTCTACCCCAAGAATATTATCATCACAGTAAACAAAGAGAAAAAGAAATGAAGGTTTGTTTTTCTGACCTCCCAAATATCTAGTAAATGCATCAGAACCTGCCACATAATAAACCAAATACTTTTGAACAGAGAATGACTGGGTTTAAATTAAAGATTTTTTTTTTAACATGTACCTCTTTATGTAAATAATCTATTTACTTAAATATCTTTATGTAAATAATGTCAGGGAACTACTGGCATAAGGGGATCTGCTGATCACAAAGAACATAAATAAGATTTAAATAATTCTTATAAATATGAGTTAAATATCTCACTCCTTGTAATGACTTGCAAGGTAGAGAAAATGGGATGGAACTCCATAACCCAAACAAGAGAATGGATCCTGAAGATGTGTAAATCTATTAAGGGAAGATTATCCTCAAAACTTGAGTACAAGCATATCTTTAGGAAGGACAAACTAGAAAAAAAACCCCGCTGCTGTTTGAACTGCTCTGAGATTTCCATAAATAGTAATGATAAGAACTAAGTCGTTCTGTTGATGATGCTCTGTACAGTAAGGCAGGCAAGGAAAAGAAGGTTGACCTCTTACCATCACTGATATTGTTCCACTTCCAAACTTTATTTGTATGCCTTTTAGACTGTGTGTTTTCATGTCAGGTAATTCTTTTCAAATTGCAAGGCACTGTGTTCAATGGGGTTTAAGTTCACTTGCCTTCTCAGGTGAACATCACAGTCCTGGTCATCAGGCATGTCTGCACCAATGTTCTGATTCCCCCAGCAGGAAACCTAACTGTGGGAGTAACAAAGGCTCTGCTAGCCCCACCAGTGACTTGTTTGCTTAGGATAGCCAAGATAATGGCTGCAACGAGCATCACCAATGACAAAACCACTTGGGGTCTTGGTACTGAACAAATATTGCTATGCAGCTAAAATAAAAGTAACCAAAGCATTTTCCAAGGAGCTTACTTTCTTTGCACGTCAGCCTCATACCAAAACACTTGTGATTGTGTGGAGGATGTACCCTGAGTCACATCCTCTTCCTCCATAGGTAGCTTGACATTTATCCCACTGACAGTTATCTGAGAAATAGCTGCCCCAGTCACAAAAGAAGCACTTACTTATTGAATATTTTTGGCTATCTACTGTTACAAGAACAGGAAACTCTCAGAAGCTCTGTTCCAGGTTACCCTTTGTCCTTACTTGCAAGAGTATGCATCAGTTTCCATACTTCATGAGGTAGATTTTCTTTAAAATATGCCATGGCAGTTTTTTCCTGATCTAATTTATGTCTTTCAGATATCACAACCTCTAGTGGCCTTTTTTCTAGAAAAGTCACTCATACATGTAACATTAAAGACAACTATCTATATCTTCGTATCTGCTGTTAGTTAAATATACTACACCAACACAGACACAGGGATCCTTGTTCACATCCTCTTTCATAAGTTACCTGCATAGTTTTTCGAGACTCTCAATTCCCTCGCACTGGGAACACTTCATTGCCTGCAGCAGCCACCCCCAGCTTTTGAAGGCAGATAAGAGAAGCGTTATTTTCTGTCAAGTATACAACTCGCTCTTCTAACTGCATCATGGGAAGGAGCTTTGCAGTCATTATCAGCAGTCATTACTGCTGCAGGAAAGCACTGGAACCCTGCAAGCAAGAGACAAATTTTACTGCAGGGGTCTGACCTTCAATCTTTCTGAATTACCATCACTGCATTTACCCTGCCCACAGTTCCCCTAGATGCCCTCCAGTTCCTTTTGGGAGAATTGAGCCAGCCACACACCTCCCACCAAGCTCCTCCACAAGGAGGGAGGAAAAGACGATATTCTTCTATCACAGAGATTGTATCTTGAAATTGAATCCCACATGAAGGACAAAAAAGGGGCACCAGGGCTTGAGAAAGTTATCAATTCAGGTCACTTTGAGTAGTGAAAGAATTTTAAAGGCCATGCTCAACTACCTATAAATTCAGTAGTATTTTTACCTTTCAGGTTAGAATCTTTAATAAGAAGCAATTAAGAAAGCAGAGGGATAATATATGATGAAAAATTAGGTATACCACTGAGACCAGCAGGGACATTTCAAAGATGAAAACAGAAATCACACTGCTGAAATGTAATCATTTAAGTCTCCTCTTCTATGCTTGTTCACTGTTTCTAAGTCCTGCACCTTGTCCTCAAACAGTAATTTGGCATCACTGTCTCCTACCAGCCTCCCACACAGTTAACAGGCTGATCAGCTGGGACATCAGAGTACAGATCTTGAAGCAATACCCTGAGGTCTACATTCCCCTCATTTGGACCTGTATGTTTCACACAAAGGTCCAAATTAATCCACCAGTGCTTACAACCCCAGACCTGGTAAGCCCAGCTTTATTTAATTATGTAAGCAAAGTTAAATTTCCCACTGGAGAGAGAAGAGATATCTCCAATTTTATCTTGTGAAGGGAGAAACTAAGACAGGTCCAGTCAGTGTATCTGAGATTATTTCCAACTTCCTGTCTCCAGCTTTCACCCACAACCACCCTTCGGTGCTGCAGCCCTTGCATGGGGACATGCCCAGAGACATTCTGAAAAATTAGCTGTGAAGTGCACCACATCCTTTCTAATGATAATACACTGACTAGAGCCAACATATTATCCAAGTTCAGACCAAACAAAATGGTGGGAGCCATATAAAAAAACCAATTAACATTAATTTTGTTGTTGTCTGAAGACATACACTGTAAGAAGATAGCCAGGTTGTGCTATTATTCTTAGATTTACAATTAACATGTATAGATTAATGGCAATTTCACATAACATAAGGCAGAATAATGTTTTGTATTAAGTAACTGCCATGACACCAGTTTGTACTAGCCATCAAGTCTGATAAGACACAAGTTTGTTTTGCTACTGCTCAGTCCTCACAGCTAACCTGAGATACAGCATGCAAATATTAATTAAGGGACATACTTTTGCCTAGGAGCTGCAGCCAAGACTCCTGAAGGTGCAGCATTTACTAGTGAACCTGGAAGAATCTTTCAACAGCAGCACAAAATATTGACCAGGTTTATTTACAACAGTTTGTATTCATTCATTACCTCCTCAAGAAAATATTAAGGAATAGATCTTTAATGCAAACAAGGCCATAAATTCTTACTGCAAGCAAGTCAGAGAACAGTTATACACGTCTGAGTGAACCTGCAAGCCAAGGGAGGTGGTGGTCATTTCTGGAGGAACTTGGAAAAGAAAAACAAGTTTAACTCCTTTTTCCTACTTCTGTCAAGACCACTGTCTGACAGTGTGCAATACCAGAAAATCTCATAACAAAAATGAGACATGCCAGTGCATTTTATGTACAACAGATGCAGAACATATTG
This sequence comes from Entomyzon cyanotis, assembly GCA_024500445.1. NCBI lineage: Eukaryota > Metazoa > Chordata > Aves > Passeriformes > Meliphagidae > Entomyzon > Entomyzon cyanotis. Next base: position 4,773,599 of record JAKEPQ010001021.1, read on the forward strand.
TTACTGTCACCTACTTCATGCATTCCTGGCAAAATAAAGTCATCATTTCTGTAAAGCACAGTAATGTTTTGAGTACTATAAACAGTTTAATAATCTCAAAGTTAGATCTGCTGCTTCCAAAGTTTAACCATAGTCACCAGGCCTCAGCAAAGTGGATCAATGCTATGTAGAAGTGTCAAAATTTTCCTCTTTAAGTGATATTAGTTAGAATCCCAGATAGAGCTGTCTTGCATCGAAGTACTTTTGTGCCTTTGGAGTGCTTTTGTGCCTCATTTGGAGGCTTTTTCTTGAACTATGACATGTGACTCAAATTGCTTGAGGAAAACACAAAATTCAAGATGAATTTGACCTGACATTTATCTAGGCCTTGCTAGGTCTGCTTATACATTTTGTGACACACAAACCATAGTACGAAGTTCTCTAATTTCATCTGTCTACAAGCTTCAATGGACACACAGCTTCTTATAGTCACAAATTAAAAAAAGCATTACAAACACAGACCTTAAGTAGATTTAGCCTAGTCATCATTTAATGTGGTTGATACCTAGAATACATTGATTTGAGTATCTCTTACTTCTAGCAAAACATAATACTTAGCCCCTTTAACTGGCTGAATAGATTCTTTTGAAAGCTTTCATGAAACCTTCTATTTTATATCAAAAAAACACCCCAGATATTCTCTCTGCAGCAAAACTGAAGGAGATGTGCTCACCACACAGCTCACTGATGCCAGAATTAAATGATGAATACAGCTCGTACCACGAATGACAGAGCCATTCACATTCATCTGCCTTATGCTGGGAATATCTGCCTTAATCTGCATTTTCAAATTAATGTGCTATTGTTTGTACATCATCTGTTACTGATGTCACCTTGTAAAACATAATAGTGATTCTCAGATAGGACAAAAGTAGATGTACCTGTATTTCATTTTTAATTCTACTTACACACTGTAAAATTCAGTGTCAGTGCATGTTAACCTTATATATTGCACAATGAAATTTTGCACTAAACCAAGAAATACATCCTCACAGCTGAAGAAAGTAGTGGGTTAGAGGTGTACTCATAAATCAAGACTCAGCTCACATTAGCAGTGTAGAAGGGTGCCTAAGAAATATGACATGGCCACCTAAGTTACTTGCACAGTCTGTTAAAATACAGCCTCAAGCACACACTTAAAGTTGCTACTCTGAAAGCCAAGCCAACATTTAAGGCGTTCTTGGCAGTTAGTCAAACTGGGGAGAGAAGTGGAATAGGTAAAGGACTGGACACCAAGGAAAGAGCAGATTGGAGACAAAGAGACTGAAGAGGCCTCACCTGTTATTAACCCAGATTGGTTACAGTCTCATTCCTTTCTCCAATCACACTGCAGTTCTGCCTTCCCAAATACTGAGAAAAAATTAGGATGACCACGCTTCAACAATTCCTTGATGAAGCAATTCCACTCCTAAAATGAAAAAAAGCAATTAGTAAAACCAACAAAAAGAAATTATTTGTTTGTTTGTCTTTGTTGTCATATTTTTCATTTTTGCAAAGCTCAATAAAGGCATAGTGTATGGACTCCTGGTTGTAAAACCAGAAGGGAGCATTGCAATTATGTAATCCCATACAGATTTTGCAGTGTGAGATACATAAAAAAGGGGTTAGTAAATGATCTCACACACCTCCCATCCTCACTTGGTACCAAACTGAGCAGCTTTGAGGATCTGAACTAATCATAGGATCATAGAATCATGGAACCATTTCGGTTGGAAGGGACCCTAAACATCAGCTAGTTCCAACCCCACTGCCATGGGCAGGGAACTTTCCACAGAGACCAGGTTGCTAAAAAGCCCATCCAGCCTGGTCTTAAACAGTCCCAGGGATGTGGCATTCACAGCTTCTCTGGGCAATCTCTTCCAGTGCCTCACCACCCTCACTGTAAAGAATTTCTTCCTAATACCTTATCTAAACCTTCTCTCTTTCAGTTTAAAGTCATTGCCCCTTGTCCTGTCACTACATTCCCTTGTCAAAACTCCATGTCTGGCTGCCCCCACAATACAATACACAGTGCAGAAACATAGGAAGGAGCCATCCCCAAGTAGAGGAGGAGCTGTGATGATCCAGTTTTTTAAAACATAGTCTTGTGCCCAGTACCGCTTGCAATTGGAGAGGTAGCACCTTAACTATTGTTTTAATCCCATATACCTGTAACCCTTCCCATCAAAAAGTATTCCTGGAGGTCTGTACTGGAGTTATTGCAGCCCACCCTTGGTGAGTACCTCAAGGGACCCACACAACTTGTAAAGAGAGAGACATGTGCTCCCCAGAGCCTGTGGAGGGAGGGGAATGTGTGCAATTGGGAGTGCATGCATGTGACTGCACCAATGGGGTTAGATTAGACCTTCTTGGCATTTACCATTGAAGAGTCTTTGCAAGTTTGTATATGTTTCCTAATGTTTTATAAGTGTTTATTATTGTAGTTCATCTGTTGTATTCCTGATAGCGATCCTCAATGTATAGTTCACTGAGCTGCTGATTAATCATGTCCCACTAATACATCAATAAATCACAGCAACCCTGAGTTATTGTTTTCTACACAGCATTTCTGTCCATGTGATACTTTGGTGCCATTATGTTACTTGATCACAATGGAAGGTCTTACTCTTTGCCAGTATAAAAAATGAGAAATTCTGATATCCTGTACTTTGCCATCTTTAGCTTAGGAAATGCAAAAGAAATAAAAATCAAAAATTTTTATATACTAATTTGCTGATAACCTTTCTAGACATCATTCATGCAAATAAACCCTAATCATTAACAGACAGATGTTAATCTGAACAGAACAAAGACTGCAGATCTGCTCTCACTAGTTCTCAAGCCACCTGGATATTCATAAATGAGAGGTTTAGGGTTTTGTTGGGCTTTTCTCTCCAAAAAATATTTTTAAATATTCATAATGTAAAAATGAGCAAAAATAATGATGTATTATTTTTATGGATTAATAATTACTTTTTCAGGAGAAAAATGTTCCCCTCCTCCAAATCAGGCAGGGATAGAAGTGCTATAGTTCTCTTCTCTTGACAGAAGAAACAGTGGTTTATATGTTGATGAGGTTTCACAAGCAGGAGTGAGTTTTCTGACCTAGCCTGAACAAATTTGTTAAAGGGTAAAACTTTACAGGAACTCCCAAAAAATAACATCTGCTTCCATGTGACTTCAGTATCCATGTCATTATGGTTTCTCTTTTCAGCAGCACTTACAACAATTCTGAAACTTGCATTTTTAAGCTCCATTTCTAGACATCCACTATTGCTATCTATCTAGCAAACTTCTTTCCTTATCACTATTTCCAGTCCTTCTGCTGGTGGTGCTTACACAGCTGGATTCAAGCTGCATATCTCTGGTTATGTATAAAAGCTCACAAAAGACCATGAAGGAAAGATTTTAAAAGAGTGAAATAATAAGTGGAAATAGTTTCAGAAGGTCCAGAAGGAAATTAAAGTGAGATTGTAAAGACAGCACTATCACCTCACTCCAGAGACCATGGGCAGTGGGAAAATTTCAATTTGTATACTAGCCTGGGATTAACTGCAGTTGAGTCAAAAGTAAAATTTAAAATGTAAACCTGAAAATAATACAGAAACATGTAAAGAGAAGAGCTATGAAGACTTGGGGAACATTGTCCAAGTTTTCAGAATTTGCCAACAGTAAGAAAATCCTTCTTTGAAGCTGCTGCAAGGTAGAAAGTCAGTGAGGAAGATGTTAAAACCTGCTAATTGACAAGACCATCCCTCTGACTGCTGATTTCTAAACCTTCTGGCATTTTGTAAGACAGACACAGCAGCAGAAAAAGCAGAAGGATCATTGTGCTATCATCCCTGCTAATGTTTTCAACCAGCTCCTTTTGTGAAGATTCCAGGTAGTATATACCATGCACATTTTCTGTGACAAAGAATATCATCTTCTTCTGAGTGCTGTAATGCTCAATACAAGTAAGGAAAGAAAACTAACTTATCTAAAGCCTTTAGGCTGATTTCTGACCTCTTCTTAGTCACTTTTGTATCACCCTGGCCTTCACTGGGCCTTCACTTGTTTCAGTGGGATCACAGTTGAGCAACAAGGAAGGAATACAGCTGAGGGGAGGCTGCAGAGGAGAACTGGAGGCACAAAAGACAAAGATCACAGGTTGAGATAAGAACAATTCACTGGAAACAGCAATGAGATAAGAAAATTCCTGACCAAGCCCAACCCAAAACACAGCCAGTGGCACCCCACTCCAGCTGCCATGCTTGCTCCACCACAAGGAACACGGGGAAGAGAAAACTGAAGGACTCTTGGTATGCTCCCACCACCAACCAATCCTTGATGGTAAAAGTGGCTATGATTGTATTCAGGTGAACACCCCTGACACAAAATAAAAAGCTTCATTCTTCCAATTCAGTGAACCCCTGATTGTTTGAAACATGAACAAATAGTACCAACAAGATGGAGAAAAGAGCTGTATAGATCTAGTAAGTCCTCTCTCTCATCAAACCTGGGCATGAGCACATGCTCTGGACAGAGAGACAAACCAGGGTCTTACCCAGTAGAGAAGGAAATTTACCCAGCTTTCACTCAGTTGGAATGAGAGGTCAGGGAAGAAAATCACGTCTTACATTGCCATCACCAGGCTTCATGGCTTGAAGGATGGTTCTTGCTCTCACCTTTTGATCACAACTCCAAGGGTCAGAGCCCACTGCAGGTGCTTTCATTGCACAGCACAACACTCTAATCCCCAGATGTGCTCTCCTTTAAAGTCCAGAGATTTGCAGCAATGTGTTTCACATCCCCTAGAGATCTTTTTACTGAGTGGCAAAAGCAGCTGTCAGCACTACCTTCCCCTGGGATAGCCATCCAGATTCCCACTCCTGTCTCTTTTCTTGTTCATATATATCATCCAAAAAGTCAGCATTCTCCTATGGTTCCCAATCTAACATGTCATTTCTTCCTGCAGATAGAGCAGTTATTTTTAATTTTTGCATAATGATCAGGTGATTCAGGAGTTTCAGCTTTACTTCATATTTGCTACTGTCTGTCACCTATTGGGTCTGCTGTTATTTCTTTGAATTTCCACAGTTATTATACATCCCTTCATTTGTTCTTACAATATCATCCTTTTCCTTCCTAGTCACCACCTTTTTCTGTGTTGCTGCAGCTCTGAAATTTCTTCCTGTGCTGCCAAGTGACCTAGCTTTTCTAATGAACAGGCTAATTTTAGAGACTTTTCTTAATCCATTCTGATTGCAGCCACTGATTTTTCTGATGTTCAGCACAAACAAGCACAGAATTTTTCAGCAGCCTCCCATAATAATCATATTAATAATAGGCTTTCATCCTTTGGTTTCACTTCATAAGACCTACAACATTCTGAGAACCTATATAATATATAACCCAGTTTTCTGTGAACTGGATGGGCACTCTTCTTTCACAGGGAAGTGCCTAAAACTCCATTTGTTTTCTACAGTGTAACCGTACATTTTTAACATTCCCATTTTCAACATTCCCATTTTCTTTCTTCCCTGCATAGAGCCTGTTTCTCTTTTGTTCTACTCTTAAACGTTGTGCATATTAATATTCACAACCAGCCACATAAATTGAAGAGTATTTCTGCAAGTCTGACAGGAGTATTCTGAATGATTGCTTCATGGAAGAAAAAAAGACACAGAAAGTCTGATTGTCCCCTGTTCTCTCCTCTCCAGCAGAATTTTATTAACATTTAAATATTGTGGTACCTTGCAGGGAGACATGAGCCAGGACAAGAGTTAAAAAACACTCTTCTATTTGACCTATAAATGCATTAAAAGAAGAAACCATAAAATCACTGTTCCCTTTTTTTTTTTTTTCTGACAAGATACCAAAAAATCTAAGATATTTATAATATATCATTCTCATATAAGTCATTCACAGCTAGCAAACCACTGCCATAATCAGGAGGCAAGCCTTGCAGTGGCCCTGGGACTGCTCCTTCATGCTCCCCAGCAACTTTCCCTATTCAGTTCTTGTTTTGTTATAGCTCTCCAGACCCATATTTAACACTTTTCCCTCCACACCCTATTCTCCTGCAAATTATTTGCAGTCATGCTTATAATGACTGGCTTTGAGGTGTGTGGTTGTTTCCTTAAATCTTGATCAGCCAAGATGGTTAGAAGAACACTTTTGTGGGTATCCAAACAGAGGCACTGCCTGGATTTTTTTACATGGACATGACCAGCACACCAAGACATTCTCAGAAATAATTATTTACATTCTGGGGGAATTTACCCTAAAAATTTAGGACCGAGGGCAGCAGAAGACAAAGGTATTGATGTCCTAAATTTTGCACTACATGCTGCCAAGGTATAATGTGAATTGTGAGTTGTGTCCCACCGTTTTTGCATAAGTGGCCATTAAGCTTCAGGAACTCAAGGCATTAAATTCTCTCATGTTCATAGGACATCAACATCAAGTAGAAACTTGATTGCCTGAAAGTGAACAGAAATTTGCAAGAAAACTTGCTTTTCACTTCATTAATACTGTTTCAGAAACACAAGGCAAGAAGGAAGAAAATACAGACTATTTTTCTTAGAGGGTATTGAAATTATCTCTTATTCCAATTTCTTCTACAGAGACCTGGCAGTGTTCTAATGCATTTCGAAAAGGAAAGAATGTCAAGGCATCTGTGTAATTAAGAGTGATGGTCTTATATTGCAGGAGGGCTACTATCCCAGCCAGTTTGCTAAAGACAGGATTGGGAGTGCAGCTCTGTGTTTGTTTACCCGGTGAACATCTGCACAGAAATCTGATATCATGGTTTGCCAGGAATTCTTACTGGAAGAGAGCTGAAATATTTAGCAGTTTATCAGTCTGTTTCTCTGCCCCAAGGAGTATATGGAAGTATGTCAGTTCCTATTATTTCAGCCACAGTACTTGTATATCCTTATTTAGGTGCTGATTTGGCAGCTCAGATAAACCCATACATAGCCTACATAAGCTGCTGATTTAGCAGTTCAGACAAACTCATACATATCTTAAACGGCACCCTGAGAATCTTCTTGTTTACTGATGTTAAAGAGTAGAGGCAAGTAGTTTAGGAAAAAACTCTCTTCCACAAAACCCACTGACAATTTTGCCACAGAATTCAATTGACAAAAAAAAAGAAAACTGTCTTCAGGGGTTCATATTTTTGTGTGGCCTTATCTAGATCAATGGTGATTGTTTCTGATTTAGGTAACTGAGAAAGGTCTTCATATATCAAAAGGTTATTTGCTTATTCAAGTAACTGTATATTTTTGGTGAATGAATCCAGAAGAAACATTACTTTTAGCTTTTTTGTTTACTAAGAATTAACAGGAATAATTTGGATCTTTTCAGACAAATTTTATGCATGTATCTGCACTGAAATCTTGACTAGCAAGTCACTGTACCTCAACATACCTCTGAAGGAAACTTGAAAGTTTATAGGTAGGATTCAGTGCATTACCACAACAAAAGTCAAGCAAGAAAGTAGATCATATGACCAGAAGTCCTAGGTGTGTGAGCCTCACCAAGAGGCTCACACATATCATATGACCAGACACATATCATATGACCAGAAGTCCTAGGCTACAGGAGGTGAGCCTGACCAAGGAGAGATAACAAGATGTTTTACTGTGGAAAGCAAGTCACACCCACTTCCTTTCAGTGGTACAGAAAGACACACACACACACAGAGACACAGATCTGCAGCTTATTTAAGGCTTCCATCCACAGGCTTTAATGATGTTTGAACATTATACTTCTCTTTAAACTAAACCTCGCCTGGGATCATTTCCCACCTCTGCTGTAGAAGTGAATCTTTCCTTGGTTGCACAATACCAATTATATTCTTTCAGTTTTGTGGACAGATCAGCAAGTCAGAGCAAGCCTCTTGACTGTGTGCAGCAGCAGTCTCCAGACCCTCCTTTTTCTTTAAATGCACAAACATGAAAGCTAATGGAGAGATGGAGGTGAAATTGCTGTGTCGTTTACAGCTTACTATTGTATCTGAAAATGTCTTTTGCCCTTTATGTACCTTTCTATAAATCAGTGTAAGTACTCTCCAGCAAAGAATGTGTGTGTACTATCACAACACAGAGATCCTGTCAGAGGAAAGAGCAATGGGGTAAAATACTTGCATTTTTCCACTTTATGGAGCTTTTTTTCACCTACCTTGAGGTCATTTCTTTCCAATCTGGAACACCAAAGTATTAAAAATAAAATAAAATCTGGTAAAATCGTTTCTTAGAAATCATCACCCAAATACATACAACTTGCAAAAGAAGTCCTCTCTTTTCTCTTTCAGGAAAAGGAAGGTAGTAAGTATGCCAGGCTTTCCTGCTTTGTTATATTATGGAAAAATTTGTAACCTAAAGCAGTCAAAAAGCCGCTTAAACTGTGGAGAAAAGCTGGCCAGGAACAGGTTACTGGTTTTACAAAGATTGCTTGAAGACCTTTCTCACCCTCCACACTCCTAAACAGAATAGAGAAAGGCATCTGCTTCAAATCCTGCACCGTACGTACCTGAATACTCAAGGTCTCAGTTGAGAAATGTTCTGCACTCATCTGTATTTGTATATTCTCACTGAATTTCAGCAAGCATTTCCCATATTTGAGTAAGAATATGACTTTTGAGCATATTTTTCTGTGACTTGTGAAATATAAATTACTGTGAATGCCAAAGAATTTGTATCAATTTAATTTTATTCATCACACATACAATATGTAGATAATAGATACATCACATTTCTGGACAGCTTTAGAAATTAGGAACCTCCAGCTCTGAGATCAGAGTTTTCTAGCAAGAAAGGCAAGCAAGTCCTTGCAGTGTTCCTTACCTGCAATCTATAGGGGTGGATATGTCTCCCTCTGTGGATGAATCATGAAAAAAATCACCATCACACTACAGAACTGGGCAGTAAGAGTTTCTGATGCTCCTTTCCACTATTTCACCTCTCTGCAGTCCTCTGCCCGTGGTGTAAGTCTGTGTAGATCCTCTGCTCTGTTTTTGCACCAGCTCTGGGTCTGGCCCAGGGTTTAGTGTTGGGACTTGAAAAGATAAGTGGGAGTAAAAAAACCATTAAACAAATTTATCTCCACAGAACACAACAATCTTCAGCTGTCCTGACAGATACCAGGAAAACATCTGTAATTGTGTGGGATTTCAGTACAATGTATTTCTTATGTCCCCCATGTGCAACATCACTCAAGCAAGTCTCATTGTCTCTAATATGAATCAAAGCTGTTGGGAAAGTGAAAAAGGCCATTCTGGGAACTGTAAATGTTTACAACTCCTCCATGCTATGAACAGACAAGGAGACCTTCCAGGTTCCACACTGCTTGTAAAATGCTCTGTCCCTAAATCCCCTAAACCATGTGAAAACAGTTAGGTCCATGATAGACCCAAGTTATGTGATGCTTCAAAATAGATGGAGACCAACTGCCCCCAGTGAAAATAAATATAATTATATTGACTTCAAAGATATTTACACTACCTGAGCATTTTGCTCTACACTAATCTTGGTAATTACTTTTTAATGTTACGTAAAGCAAAAAAAAAATCAATATTTTTTTTAAAATGTCATCACAGACTTTATAAGTTTAGAAAAAAATGTTCATGATCATGGAAAAACTAATCCTAGAGACAGTTTCTAGGTTACCAGGGTTCCACTTCAGCCCAATAAATCTGTTTCCAACCCAACCTGAATAGGGCTCACTGGAACTTCTGTCATTGGGTAGCTCACCAAAAACTTTTCATTAGTTCTGGTTCCCGGCTATTTGATTCTATTTTATCAGAGACACTCCCTCTTTCAGGTTATCCATCTGGTTTACAGTAGTGGTACAGTGGCATTGGATAGCAATGACTGGAGGGGAGGTGGTGCCACCTGGAAGAGAAAACACAGGGCATTGATCAGTGAACCCTGCCCTTCTCTGGCAGGTTGGTGCTGAGCTGACCTGTCTGTGTCAGAAACACCACTGAGGCCCACAGAACCATTAGGATATCAGTGCATTATTAGAAATTAAAATACTCTATCCTGCTATTTCATCTTGATTCTGACTTTCATTTTAAATTACTTTATCTCTTGTGCCCTGTTAAATTGATTTGTTATGCTAAATTTGTGCCAAATAAATAATGAGCTTCCTAATTAGCTTATGTTGAAGCAAGGCAAGGATGAAATTATATCCAACTGTCTTAGTGTCTGGGGCCCTATGAAAAAAACACACTTGAAGATACTAGAAACTGTGCAACTCCTCTACACATTGGTTGCTAGCATGTTGATTCCCAGTGCTTTGATGCTGCAGGGAAGTAGTTGCTTTGAAAGTTTCTAAGAACAGAGCTTAGCTCTCATCACAGCAGTCTCACAGATAGCTACAACCTAGAGATGAACGTTCCAGTAAGTAGTAGAAGTGTGCATTCACAAGAGTCTCCTGAACGAATAACTGACACAACCCTTTGAATTAACAATTGTTTATTGTATTTTACCCTAACTAATCCACAGCCTAAGCAAACAGGCATAAATAACCTAGGAGCTCTGGCACATTTTCAAGTTTTTAAAGGGATCTGAGCTCCTACCCATCTTTGAAATAAGATCTCAGCCTTGAACAGAAGATAAATGCAATGGAAAATTTTGGCTAAAAAGATCAACAGGGAATCTCTGCCTCCACATAAGTCACTGGCAAAGTCCTTGTTAGCCACAGTCAGCTCAGTCTTTAGGCCTAAACTGAAGGTCCATATATCACCTAAGAGAGGAAAGAATCAAAACTAAGACTCTGATATGTCCATCTGCTGTCCTGGACAAAACTATGCCTGTGACACTGGCTGTTACTGCTATCACTAGTATTACTAGAATTACTAGCTTTTACTACTACTATTGCTTTCAAAGTTGTCAATGTTACTGTTGGTATTGACTTTCTAACAGATTATTACTCTGTCCAGACAATTTCTGGTATTTTTACATGGCAATATTTCTGACCTGATGTACATACATCTTCGGTTGCTCTTTTCAAGTATTGTATTTAATGAGAAATTCAGGAACAACATAAATTTTTGTCAGAACTTACATCCTGAAAATAGTGCAGATGAAGCAGAATAAGTACCAACAACTTTAATAGCTAACCAAGAAACACATCTAACCTATCAGCCATGACAAATATTTTCTTTCTGCATGGGAACAGTCTCATGAAAATACATTATGAAACGTAATTAGACACGTGTATTAACGCCTTTGTCAAGGAAGAGAAATACTCTTTAGCTGCTCATGTTCACCATGAAATTGACAACCATTTGGCATAGCAGAAGACTGAATCATGGAAAGGGGAAGCTGTTCACCAGATTTAGCTAGAAACTAGTGATCTCTAACCTGCAGAAAGAAGACTTCATATTTAAACAGCATTTCTGTTTGCATCAGATGAAAAGAAAAGAGAATTTTTTACCTAGAGAGCAAACACTTTAGCATAACCTTATAAACCTATGATGCAGGAATTGCCTTAAAAGCCCAGACCTTAAGTCCATCTAGTTCAGTGTCATACCTGTAACATAAACCAGAAAGAGGCACTCACATAACGAGTGAAAGAATTAAGGCATGAGGTTTATAGTGAATATAGGGAAAAACTTCTTCATTGAAAGGGATATTAAGAATTGGAGTTAGCTGCTCAGTGAAGTAGTTGACTTATTTGTGGCATCAATTTTGCTAATGGATGATGATTGTTGTTGTTGTCATTATTATTATTATTGTTATTATTATTATTATTATTATTATTATTATTAACATTCCTAAGTCTACATGGTCAAATAAGTGTTCTCAAAAAGAAAAAAAAAGGGATAGAAGTGGGAGAAAACAGGTATCATCATAAAAATATACATCACTTTACAACAAATATACACCCTGTGGTCTTGAGAGATTAAATCATTCCAGGAATACTAACACTGAGACCTTGAGTTCAGTTAAGAAAGATGAACTTCAAAGCTATATGAAATAATTTATTGTAATTCAACACCTGCCCATATGTTTGCTGCAATGCTAATATATAATGTGATTCAGAAACAAAATTTATCATTTACAAGTGGGTATGATCTAGGCTGCTTTGCTCTTACCAACCTGGTGTTGGAGGAGTTCAGTTTTTTCAAGGAATTTGGTCACTGTAGAGTCATACTTTTTACTTTAATTGGTTGGGGTTTTTTTCAGGACACAATTTGGACAGTGACAAGGAATGGGGAAGAGCCAAAATGGAGGAATAAAGGAATGGAGACTTAGACTGAAGAACTGGGTGTACAGAAATCAGAGTTATAATGAGATCAGCTGCAAAGATTTAGTTGGGTCCCTCAGCGTGCTGAGCTGTTTGATAGATGAGTGCTGTGTAACAACGTGGATGAGTGCAGGTGTAACAGGGAGGTTTCTTCTTCTACACTCTTAAACACTACCCTGAAGAGCTGCATTTCAGCTCTGGTATCTACCTCAGAGTCCCTGTGTAACAGGAGACAAGTTGCCTCAATACTTTACAGATCACTAAGTGTATGACAAATTTTTTCAAGTGCCACTGAGTGTGGGGGAATGTAGAACAGCTGAGCTCCCAGTGTTGCAAGTGAAGGCAAGGAGAACTGGTCTTTGACATTTTCCTGTGGCACATGACAGTGAATCACTTTGTAACACCAAAAATTTTACCAGAAGTGTTTTTCTAGTGCCTGTTAAAATCATCCTTCCATCAGTGAAACAGGTTCAAATACTCCTTTTAATTCACAGAAATATAGGAAGTTTTATGTTTAAATCACCCAGAAACAGTGACACATTGACAGATACCTTTAAAAAGCCTGTGCAGAAATTAATTATTCTGTCTTCACGGTAGGGTTTGAAGTGTGTATGATAAAGAAGGAAGATAAAATAAATGTCAAATAACTGCTCATGTAACCAAGCACCAACTGGTCATGGGTCACTTTGAAGAAAAGCAAGTGTACACATAATTGCAGTATCAGAAGATATAAAGTGGCAGCTGAAATGAGATTGGAGACTTAATTCTGACACTCTTTGCTGTTTAAGTGTTTGGCTTTGGAACCCCCTAATCATGTTATTTTATCACCAAGGGTGAAGTGAATTCATTTTTTAAATCAACAGAAAGCCACTATTTAAAACAGGGCTACTGCTTGTCATTGATTAGACATAAAAGTACCTTACTCTCAGGACATATTCATGAAGCTCTTCAGGTACCTTTGCAGATAATCTCAAAACACTTCTTAATGACACCAGGGTGATTAAACACCTCACCCCAGCTCAGAGGTGAGATTGGCTAAGAAATTTTGTAAATGTTCCTGCTGGTCTGTGGAGCTGCTTGTGTGTATTTTGTGAATAAATGGAAACTTCTGCCTGTACCAGGGTGCTCTCAGAACCACTGCGTCTCATGTGCAGGGTCGTATTTTTAAACAAAATATTGGCAACCTGGCAAACAACTGGCTACACTCTGGAAAAAGCTAAATTTGTCTGTTTCTGGGTCACAGTTTAGGTTAAGGTATATTTGCAGGCATGAAAGACATTTGTCTCTCTTTTTAAAGCCCTGTGGTCCATTTTGTCTCTCTTCCAACACTTTTGGAAGCACCAGAAAACATTTTCATAGACGAAATGCACCATGAAGATGCTGTGTGCAAGGCAAGGCTGCTGACATTTCACTGGAGCTCAGGTCAGCCCCCATCTCCATGCAGGATGAGAGCAGCATTCATGCAGAGTTGATACTGAGAGAGTTGTCACCAGGGTATCCCCAGACACCACCTGTCACAGTCCCTGCTGCATGACCAGACTTTGCACAGGCTGTTCTTCAGCCAGTTGTGTCACCATTGTTCCCACTGTCAGCTGAAAGAATCTGGTGCCTATCTCAGCGGGAAGTGCTCAGATCCTCTGGAGAGGAGGCCACTGGTTTGGAGAGACTGTGGATGAGCAGGGGTTCTGTTTTCTGGCTGCTTTCATCAACTGCAGGGATCCTTGTAGTTACTGAGGCACATTAGAGGGTGGCTAACTGTAACAACAGCAAAATGGCTGCAGAATTTAACCTGACTCTTCCTCTCCACCTCATTTCTTATTAAATTACCTTCCTTCACTGAGAAAACTGTTGACTTTTCCTCCTCCAACACAAAATCTACAGAAAGTTCTTTGTTAAAAAGGCCGGGGCCAAGGGGATGGCAGAGAAGTCAGTCCTCTAAAACAAGTTCCTTGTAATCTTTTTCATGAATTATCTCAGCTTGTGCCTGCTGTCACATTGTCGTGTCAGGAGAACCATGAAGTGATCAGTACCAGATTAAGGTGAAAAAAAAGAAGATTCAGACCTGAGGGCTGTTGCACAGATACTCACATACAGCCAGTTGAAAAGGAAAACAAATTTATTGAGATCTTGGCAAGAGGTAATGTTTGCACTGGGAATCAAATCTTCCAGATAAGGTGGTGATTTGTTTTCTGTATTGTGAGAGCTGTCTCTGTTGCAAGAGCCCTCACAGTAGCATCTTGAGCTGGGTCAAGTGAGACCACTCATACCTCTGAGCTTCTTAGTCCCTATAGCCCACCTGGCTACAGTCCTAGGTGACCACTCAAGGACAAGCATAATCCATCACTATGTATTTCATAAATCAAATACAAAATGTCTTAAATAGCTTAATTATGTACAAAAGGCTGCACTGCGTGACCTCTTCTGCACAATAGCTTAAAATGCCTGCTTACAAGTGTTTTAACTATGCACTTGATCAGTTCTGCAACCAGGACCACATTTGGAAGGAAATGTCAGATTGTCCCACCAGGATATTGAGTGGTACTTTAAACTACATGAATTGCACAAGAAGAAGGTAACACCAAGAGGGTTCCTGTATCCTATAGCTGAATACCTAATTGTGAAGGCAGCCAGAAGCTGAGTCTCTCACCTGGTTCTAAGGGGCACCAGCATCTGCGGCTAGTCCATTGTCTTCCTTCTGAAGACAACTAGTTGGAGAGCTCCTGGGTTATCCTCAAATTAGTGCCTCAGGAGCACTGCATTCACACACAGGCATGGTTCTGGTATCCAGCTGCACTGTGGCAGACAGGTAGATGCATGGATGGATTTGCTTTATCTCCAGAAAAATTCAAGCTCTGGATGTCAGCTTCACTTTAGAAAATGTCCATACCCCACATTCAAGGCACAGCACTTGAGAAGTTTCAGATTTTCTCCAATGTGTTGCCCAAACTATGTGGGCAACATACTCTTTACCCACTTTTTCATGGGGACCTTTGGGTTATAATAGGCATAAAACAAGTTCTGTTACTCCCCATAGCAGAGCATTGTGAGAGCTCTGGGCAGACATGGACACAGTTTGTGGCAATTAACCAGTTTACACAAGTGCTGATGTTCAAAATGCAGCTGCAGGCTTAGCTGAAGTCTGCTGCTCTGCTGTCTCAAAACACCTGCTGTCCTCCTAGGAGGAAGCAGCATGGAATGGGGTTTTACACAAGGAAAAAATCACATTTGGGTTTGTGAGTATACTCTACTGCCAAGACAAGACTGCTCGAAACTATTTGCACTGACAGACCAACATTTCCTAAGAGAAGTTTTACCCTGACATGAGAAATTAAAATTCAAAACACACCTTTCCTGAAGACTAAGGTCAGCTTTGTAAACCAAAAGATATCACACAGTAACAGTCCACATAGAGTGGATGCAATAAAGAAAAGCAGATGTTTTTACCCAGTTTTGGGTGATTTCTAATATTCAGCTTTCAAGAAAAAGTTGACTGTTGAGCACGATTGCTGCCTAGTGGTGAGAAACCAAATGCAGGACTCTTAGTCAAGAAGGAAAATTGCTCTTTAGTCCTGGACCAGCACTACTACCGATCAAAAGTTTGTCAGTCAAATCTTGTGCTTGCCACAGGATCATGAATTAGGACTCCACAAAAATTTGGTCGCATTAGTAAATTTTCTTCAAAGAAGTCTTGCTGGTTTGTCATTTGCTGTCATTTGCAAGGTTTCAGGAAATACAAACCTACAAGGCCACAGATTTGCGTAAAAGGGAAGTTTGTTAAGGTGAAAGATGGCAGAAAGCATAATGCATTTGCTCAATGTGGGGGCAGACTAAGGACCTTCTTCTAGATGGAGGCAAATAAAGGAGTCTGAAACACACCCAGAAAATAATTAACACCTGTGCAGCAGATATCATGATATGAGAGGAAGCAAGGGCTAGACAAGGGGAGAAAAAAGCGAAAGTATGTTGGTATACATCTTCAACTCATTTGGCTTCAACAGATTACTTTTCAAACAGGCTATGATCTCTCCAGTGCAGGAAGAACAATCCTCATGAGCAGTGCTGTTAAGTATGGTGACACCATACTTTTGCAGGCATAACATGAGAGAGGCTGTAAGAATCTCCCATACAAACCCTACCATGTGTTTCTGCTCCCTGCAGAGCCTCACACAGATGCTGCACCAACAGGGACTCTTTCCTCTCTGGTCATTGAACAAAATTATGTGAGATCAATATAGAGGTGTCAGAGAGATGGGGATTTTTGCAAGAAAAATGAAACGTGACATGTCCTTTCCCAAAGTGGTGACAAACTGAATAGCCCAGAGAAGTCAGCACCAGAAGAGAAATCAGAGTGTGGCACTTGTTTGGTAAGTAAAATACCTGACAGACTAAAAAGTTTCTTTAAGATACTGCAAAATATAGTATCTGCAAAATGTAAGAATTTCATACACATCTGAGTTTCAGCCTAGATCTTCACTCCCAAGATCTAGTTAAAATTATAAAATCTGGCATGCTGAGAGAAAACCTGTTTGAAAATTACCAGGGGAAGAGATAGCTTTGCAAATCCCTATTCCTACTCCTTGTGCTGTGAGAGAAACTCATTCCAGATGGGCACCTGGAATTTCCATGAATAGCATTCACATGCAATAACGGTCATTAAAAAGGTCTAATAATTATGCTGACTGTATTCAATAAGTTGTGAGAGTTACCTGCTCCTGGAGTGTTTCCTCTCCAGTGATTACTTTTTCCCTTCCATTAAGTGCCGCTATTATTTTATTTTCTTGGTCCCAGGGAAAAGGTGTACAGAATTAAAGTGTTAGATGAAAAGCTTTCATTCTGGTAAGTGCTTAAGGGGAAACTCACATAAACACCAGGAGAAAATAGAAATAACTCATTTCCATTCCTTTATTTCTGAGGAGTGACTGATTTCTCTGTCAAACAACTTAACAAGGCTGGAACAGAAGTTGTTTCTCAAGTGAATAATAATGAGAAGAGAATGTGATTTGAGGCACCTATTTAATTCTTACTTACATATTGGCCTTTACCTTACATCAAGTAGTTTTTACAGTAAAATAAAAGAGAAGCTTGGTCCAAACAAGTCAGTGGAAAAGTCCTAACTTTGAGTCAGGCCTGGAAAGGACCATCATCTTACTGGGAATGGTGAAAGGATGCTGGGGGTGGGGGGGGGTTGTGTTCCATTAACTTTTCTTAAAATCACCATTTTCACTTTTAAGTTTTCCTCTGTCCTTCTAGTAATGACTTTAAAGACTTCCAATGTAGCTTTTGCAGCACATAAATAAGTGCACAAACAGACAGTACAACTGTGAAGATTTATTTTCTGTTTTCAAATTACCAGCAATTCACCTCATAGACACCTCCCAGGCTTACAGTTTGTAAGTAAAGAGTTGTGACTCTGCTCATAAATCAGCGCAGAAATTAGTAATAATTTGTAGAATTAGGGTTGGTATGAATGCCGTTTCTGGCAGGTAAGCCCACAGGTCAGACAGTCCATCAGCAGAAGACCTGCAATGCTCACCCCAGCAAAATAGCTAAAAGGCTGTGATGTATCCCTTATACCTCTTTTTTGCCATTGGACCAACAGGAAAGGGCTATAGACGTGTCCAATATGTTTTAAAAAAGGGAGAAGAGTCAATAGACAGCAACATGACCCAAGATTTATGAAAAGTGAAGCAAGCATGAACCAAGGCAAAGCATTACCACATTGTAGCTGATGTTTCTTATTGGATATAAAAGATCTGTCCAAAACATGTTTTGCTGCAACCAGCCAAGCAGTAGCTGAAAGGTGCAGACAGAATCCCTTATCTTTGTGCTTCACCCAAGTATTACCACCAGACCACAGACATGTTGGCACTTGTGAGAACCCGAGAGAATAAAATCAAACTGCATGAAGATTTGGTATGGTAAAATCAGCTTGCTTTTCCTTAAGATCATGCACTAAATTTTGTGGCAACAATCGTACACTGAAATCCTGATCATGGAAGGGAAGGATCCACATGTTGTAGAGGTGAAAGCATCCAAGGGATTATAGCTATAAGGATAACTTTATAGTGGTTACTATAAACCACAGAAACTTGAGACTCAAAATCACAGGCACAGGTCTTTAGGGAAGAAAACTATGGCAGCAGCTGAAGCTGTCAGAGTCCTGGCCTAGAAATAAAAGCCACAAGTTTTATCCATCCAACTGCATGAACCTGCAGGAGGCAAAGCAAGATAGAAAAAGAAAACATCACAGTCACCCAAGTGGACAAAAACTATGCCTAGTTTGCCTCAAACAGGAAAAGCTATCTGACTACAAAGATGATGGGTGTCTGGAGGGCTGCCCCAGGCAGCTCTTCTGAGTCTCAGCAAGACACTGCATCTCCTCCTTCTGGATTTAACTGCCCAGCCCTGAAGGCAAGACTGCAACAGGACAATGGGAGGTACAGTGGGAAGCAGAGCGTGCAAGTACAGAGAAGCCTTCCCCTGAGCTTTTTTTTTTTTTTTTAAAACGTGACAGCTCATCTGAAAGATGAAAAAGTCTTGTTTTTAACTAAGTAACACTTATGACATCGTGTAAGGAAAAATACCCAACAAAAAGGATATTAAGTAACCATTAAGGATGCCAAAGAGCAGACAGAGGTGACAGCCAATCTGGACCTGTAAAGTGACAATGCTGTCTCTCTTTTGCTTTTGTTTAAAATATCTTCAAATTTTTCTTGTGGGCTGGGGGTTTTTTTGCTTTCATTTTGCTTTGGGTTTTTTTGCTTTGGTTTTTTCTTACAGTTATTTATTTTGTTATCAAATACATTAGATATCTGTTTGTTTATGGGTTTAGGTTTGTTTGTTTGTTTTTTTACAACCCATTAGGTTTATAAACTCTCTTCTATATGTGTGTTTCATTTATTTGAACTACAATAGATCAGATGGGATTAGTTGCTTAGCAACTTTTCGGTGGCAGAATCTATTTTGGAGAATTTGCAATGCTCATACTGGGGGTCAGAAAATTTTATATTATTGTAAACCAACCAGAAAATATGTTTCAACAACAACGATTTCTTCCAAGGCTTCTATTCCAATAAGACAGGATTTCAGAATACCACCAGAATGTTCTTCTGGAAAAGCAATAACATATATTTAAAATGCAGATAGTAATACGAAGGCAGGAAAATACAAGTAGATTTGGATGAAGTAGTATTATACCTTTCTTAAGTGCATTTCATGTCTTCCTGCAGTGCAGTGCTCTCTCCTCCTACACAGGCTGCATTCTTGTATTTGCAGAAAGGATAACAGAATTTAAAATCTAGCTTTATGAAAGTCTAATAAATATTGATTTCTACCTGCCAATAAGTACAAAAGAGGTAACACATAACGACACAATTAAGCAACTCGAGTGTACTGAGAGAACAGAAGATATTTTACGCAATGCTGAGGATGCTGTAGATCGGTTAAAAACAAATTCCCTCAGATAGCAGATTAGATGGTGTCACTTTTGTGATATTTCCTGATTTACAAAACATTCTTGAATTGGTTTTGCACAACATTTAGACACTGCACAATGGCATATACAAACCACATCCTCCACTGGTCTTTCCCAGAGACACTTCTAACTTTCACACTGTGATTACAGCATGCAGTACATCACACCTGCATTCTCCAAACGTGGAGATTAAAGGCATCGTTTTTGTGATGTTTTGGGTTGCTATATTGTGAGGGGGTTTTTTTGCTTTTTTTAATGCTTACCTTAATGTTCTTGGGATCACAACACTTAACAGAATGAGTTAACAGTTAGGTGGGTCTCAGCACCACCCAAGATGCAAGTGTATAACATAAACCCAAACTGCCTTTTGCACTGGAAAGTCAGCACATAAAATACTCATTTTAGAAATGTTCTATGTCTTTCATACCCTAAGTGTCCTTATGGAAATCATGTGTGGTTCTTCATTTTTAGGACTCTAGAAAAGAACTGAATACCAAAATCAAAGTAATGCAAGCTTTGCTTTAACAGGAAATTTCCCCAAGAAAAAGGTACAAATCCTTCCCTGAGATTTTTCAGTGACCTTTTCTTCTGAATATATCAACAGTAGTCTGAATTCTGGATTCTTTTGGGATAAATCTGCTTGCCAAATGCCTTTGTCTTTGCTTGGATACATGCATCCAAACTGGTTATGCTGGGCCAGAGGGGATACACATTAACTGAAATATTGAAAGCCACAGGCAAAATTTAGGAAAATTGTTGTTAGTGAAACCAGATACGCTCAGCAAACTTTTGAAGATAACCAGCTCCAGGCCAATTTTACAAACACTGTTCATTTTTGATTGTTTCCTGCCTTATATAATAATTTCCCTTGGGTCAGACAGTTTCATTCCTTATTTGGACTAATATGGATGACTACACAACACCTCAAGTAAGGGAGAAGACAATCAGCTCTTTTTCCTCCTGTTATTTCCAACATCTGAGAAACTTGTTTTAAAGAAAGAGAGGAGACATCACTGCATTAATACAGTGGTCAGATCTAGCCACCAGGTGTTGTTTGTCTGCTAAGAGGGTATTGAGTAGTAATAGAGAAAAATGAGGTTTAGAGATAATTAATATCCAGAGATAGAACACTTTTTATGAATAATAGAATTTACCCCATCTCTTTCAGGCAGCATTTTAGATTGAGGTTTACATTATTCAAGGTTTTTTTGAGAGAGAGAATTCACAGTAATTTTTCAGTGAGAAAACTAGTAATTTCTTCTAAGTAATCACTCATAAGAATAAAACTGCACTTTGATGTTTCACCATTTTAAGTTTAGCTAGCTTTTTGATGACTGTTTTAACAGAGTAAAATCATATGACTGTTGCATGGTATTAGTGTATTGGCTAGACAGCAAATGCTCTAGTTAATGTTCCAGTACAGTTTCACATCCTTAAAAATTAATGAAACATTCATCTTTGCAAGTGGAGCTTTCCATGCAGAATGTCACAATTATAGTTTTTGAAAAATTGAGCCAGTTTTCATCTACGGCTTTCAAGTCAGCTAAAGATGACTCTCACCTTTCCTTTCATTACAGAAGAGAAATTCAAATACACTGCAGAGTTCTTAATGGTGGGCCAATAGCTGTAAAAGGTCTGACTGCAGAGCTGCACTGCAGTTGCAGGCTCTATTTGCTGGTGGCACAGGGCCTGGAGGAACCTTCAGGAGCACAGCAGAGAAACAGGAAGCTTTAGAGCCTCCCTATCAGGCACTACAAAACAAAAACCTGCACTGTCACCTCAAAAACCGTTCATTATGCTAATTCCACCTGCTGCAGCTGATGGAGATCTCACTCTGCAGAGGCTCAGTTCTGGCAGAAGGTGAGCCAGTTGTCTTCCAAGAGCTTCATTAAACCAATGAGTTAAGTTGTGCCTGAGTGGAGAAGATGGGCAGTAAAAAGCACTGATACCAGCCTGAAATGATCTGCACTGGAATGCATAGAGAAGAGGAGCTTCAGGAAGCTGCATCACAAAATATATATTATGTCCTCAAGAACAGACAGGTTCATAAAATGGGAACTGGTAATAGATAGCATGAGAGCTTCTTATTTTTACTTTAATGTCATGATTTACTTCAATCTCTTCAGTTCCTGTCCAATGAAATAAGTGTTTGATAATGATAAAAATGCTCAGAAGGTGCCTTATGTGATTTCACAGGCAAGCAGCTGGGATATTTAATGGCTGAGGGTGAACACTCCCTGTGTGTTCAAGCTACACTGACTGAAAAAATCTCCCTTTCATGCTGTCTGCTAAACACCCTTGCTCAAAATGTGTATGTAAATAGTTATTTCCCTTCATTTACTTGCCAGAACCATACAAAATTACTAAAAGAGTAAATAAAAGAAATTTAAAACTTTTAGGCTGACACTTTTTGTCTCATGCTTAAATCAAAACAAAAAGGAGTTCAAAGACACCGAAAGGTCTTCTTATATCCTACGAGCTCAGTGTTTGCTGCACTCATTGACTGTGATCTGAACCCACACATTCAGGCTTCCAGAACAGTGCCACATTGGAGCTACACAATCATTTCACCAGCTGGAGGTAGTTTTCCAAACACTGATTGATCTGGGAAAGAAACGACTCACACTGAGAAAGCATCTTCTTCAGTAATATTCTCTGTTCAGTCCACCGCCTCACTGCAATTTCTAAAAATCTGTGTACTCCAGAAATCTGGCTCCAAAAACCTTTTCCAAGCACAGCTTTTATTGTTTGGTTCATGTTTTGGCAACATCCAGTGAATTCAGCTCAACTTAGCAAAGAGTTTTTGTCACATATATGTATTTTCCCCATATAGTGATTTACCAAAAAAGTGGGCAGAAACAATAGCCAACCAAAATAAGGATAGTGTGATTTTAGATGCATAAATGAAGTAAAAAAAGGTTTTGAGACTATCAGCAAGCTGTTATATAGGTGTACCAGCTGACAACATTTTTGTTAATCACAGCCATTCCAGTCTTTCTCCAGAGAAGCAAGAACCTGTACCTTGTTTCTACTCACTAGGGTGATGAAATATAAGTGCATGGAAGTAAGTGTCATAACATTTGAAGAGGCTGGGGAATCACTCACTGGCTTCCCTCTAAACTGCAGAGATTTTCAGTTCTGAAAGCTGATGACACTGACTGTAGTGCTTAGTTATTAAAACTTTACATTCATAGAAGGCCTTAAAAATTGGACCAGAATGAGTTAGAGGCACTTTAGGGCAATATTAAGTCAATAAAAAGAAGGCTTTTAACTGACATTAATCGCACTTGTCACAAATGATAAAAAGCTGAAAGAAAGAAGACACTGCAGGAAATTGGTATGGCAATTTTTCTTTCATCAGGAAAACCTGATCATATCTCAATCCCACTCAATGCATGTATAGGTGTCCTGGTTTCAGCTAGGGTAGCATTAATTTCCTCTCAGAATCTGTTACAGTACTGTGTTTTGGATTCAGAGTGAGAATGGTGTTGATAACACACTGATGTTTTGGGTTTTGCTGAGTCATGTTTATCCTAAGCCAAGGACTTCTTTTTTCCATGTCTCATGCTCTGCCAGGGAGGAGGTAGAGGGGGTGTGCAAACAGAGCTGGGAGGAAGCATAGCTGGGACAGGTGACCCAAACTGACCAAAGGGATATTCCACACCACAGGACGTCATACCCAGTATATAAACTGAGGGAACTACCTAGAATGGTGGCCAGTCTGGGTTTGGGAATGGGGGTCTGGCATTAGTCAGTGGGTGGGAAGCAGCTCTATTGTGCATCACTTGTTTGGGGTCTTTTCCTTTCCTATTATTATTATTATTATTATTATTGTTAAGGATGAAGATGATGTTGTTGTAATTGTTGTTATTATTGTTATTGTTATTGTTATTATTATATACTACTACTGCTACTATTATTTACCATTGTTATTTTATTTTACTTTGATTTCAAATATTAAACTCTCCTTATCTCAACCTACAAGTTTTGCTTTTGATTCTCCTCCCCATTCTGCTGTGGGGTGGAGGTGATAGAAAGGGGTTGAGCGAGAGGCTGCATGGTGCTTAGTTTTCTGTCTGGGTTTAAAGCACAACAACAGGGTCAAAGCATATTACTTGACCCTCTGTAAAAGCCTTTTTGAATTGTTGAGGAAATGCCTTAAACCCAGGGATACACAGATGCTCAAAGGCACACAGGTGATCTTTCTGAAGTGAGGTCAGATCCAAGGTTGCTCTGGGATGGTCAAACTGTGTTTTGTGTTGCCTGCACATCATACAGCATCGCTCTATGCCTCATTAACAAGGTTGCAAGATTAGTGCACAGGTCCCAGAAGAAGCATAGGCTGGCTATTTTTCATCTTGTCTTTGCTGAGGGAGACCAGACTGACAGCTTTTAATCTCACTTGGCATTAGCTGATCTCTCAATAGATGTGAAGTCAGAATCTGTCCCACATACAGTTAACTAAATTTAAGCTTTCACAGCAAACTTCAGATTTTATTTAGAGCTGCAGTAACATCTGGGTAATTCTTGAGCATACTGAAGATCATCTTAACAGCATTTTCAGCTTAATAGTTGCACTGTTTTGTTTAACTTCTTCAACTGAACTGCAGCAAGGAAAAGGAATAATTCCCAAGAGTGAGATGCTCGCTTAAGTGGTAAAAGTCCAAGACTGCTATAGACATCCATATGGATCTAGCCTTAGCCTCATCATTCATCAGAGTTACTTGCAATAGAAAGTCCCCATCTCCCTTTAGCAGAAACATGATTAAGAATGTGAGACAGAAAAATAAATAAGAGATGTCATTTCTAACAAGGGGAGAGATGATGACAAGAAGAGGTGACCAAAGGAAGTGATCAAGACTGGCATTGCAAAGGAAAACAGAGCTCCATGGAATGGGGTCTTATGTCCTGCCTCCCTGGAGAATTTGGTGTTATCAAAAAATTTTGTAAACCATGCAGTGTCTGGGGATTGTCATTGATGTGGGAAGTTTTGAAGATGGAGATAGATATTTGAGAATTGATAACATTTTTTTCATTAGAAGATTGCACATTCTGCCTTGCCTATGAGTAGCACTTCTGTACTCGTGAGGGTTGTGGTGGGACAGACCATGCATACCTGGAGCCATGGGGCTGAATCAGCTGAATGAGGAGACACTACAGCAGAACATGATTCTTGACTGAGAGCAGAGCACATGTTAAAATGAGATTGTTAAACAAGAAACTGAAATTGGGTCATGGTTCAGCCATCTATGGCTTTTAATTTAACATATATTTACTTTTAAGATCTATTATGATATTTATGTCTGAAAGGTTTTGGCAGTTATTCTCAACAAATCTCCATTTCCATAAGTCTGCAGATCCCACTCAGATAAAATTTCCCATGTAATAATTTGAAGGGCATGTAATATTTGACCCATTATAAATTAAGTAAAAATAAGTTTCAAGTGTTTATTTTTATTCAGAGGTAGAAATTCTTTCTGTGTTTTTCCAAGAGCATTACTGAGATGCAAAACAGCTTGAAGTCACCACATTGTCACTAGAAAACTATCTTTGCTGCGTTTTTAAGGAGATGGAAGCAGTACACTAATTATCAGCCATCTGTGATGGGAGCTAGGGACTCTCACTCTCTGTCTTCCCTTCCTGCTTTTATATGTAGACAGATTCAGATCAGAATCCCTGGAGCATCAGCCAAGGAATAAAAGCACATGAAGAAGGTCCCTGTTGTGAGCTGATATGTGTCCCACAAGTGAACATCAAAAAAGGATTGGCTAATCATCAGGTTTCCTTTGAATATTAAGGACAGTGAAAGAGCATAAGTCTTCCTGGCTGATCCTATGATGCATCTACAGAGCCATAGGCCAAATACACAGAGCAACACTGAAATCCAGCTGACATCTGCAGGAGACAGCTGCTGACCCCATGACAGCTCCAGCCACTGGCAGGACAATGGGATGAATTCAGGCTGTGCACAGACATTTTCAAACCTTGCATACCCTGTTGAAGGCAGAGATGGACAGAGATGGGCCTTGCTGTTCAGACAAGAAAGTTGCTTTTCAGAGCAGGGGCTGCTCTTCCTGGTAGAACACAGGTCAGCTGAATTTTCCTAGAAGCAAAAGCAATCTTTTGCCAGACACTGCTCTTAATTTTTACAGATTCACATAAGATAAAAATTGTCCTGGACTCAGAAGTCAGACACTGCATGTTAAAACACTACCAGATACAAAACCTTAGGAAAAAAATTCTCCTCTGGAAAAGGCCAGACTCTTAGGCTATAGGGGTTATATATCAATATTTCAGTAGCTGCAATCTTTGGGAGAGCAAACCTCATCCATGAAATTTGTCTCTGTCTTTAGAAAGAACTTGAGCTGATTTTTTTGAGATTATTCCTTAAGAACATATGGCCTTAGCACAAAGCTGTTTGTGATATGCATTGCAAATTTTTCTCTTTTCCAGATTAACCAGTTGAGAAGAGGGGTTTTTTTCTACCAGAAAATGGTGGAAATTACAATGGCTGTTTCACTGAAATATTTCCGAACTAGAATATCATTAAAGACTAGATGCCCCAAAAATTTTATGCATTCCCATTTTTCAGGATGAAAAAAGGTGCCAGTGATGGGTAATTTTAGGAAAGAAGAATGATAACAGAAGAAATGGGAGAAAGATAGCAGATAATATTCGTTGTTTGAACTTGTTTCCAGCAAAAAGAAACCTCAAAAATATCATCAAAGTATCACTAAAAGCTATTTTTTTTACCCCCAACAGTAACATTGCGGTTTGAAGTTTGGGGAAGTCAGCTTACTTTCAGATTGTCTGTGAACAGCCTTTCCAAAGCAGATTTATCAGATGATGTAAGGGAAATTGGGGTACCCTGTCCACCTGCTCCTCTACCAACAGCAGCTATCACAGAATAAGCTCCCATCTTGTGTGGTCGTTAATACACACACACCCCAGCTCACACTTCTTTCTGTTCCACCTGCTTCTACTCTGATCCTCTGTTCCACTGGAACTAGTGAGGATTTTACCAGGTGAGATTAGGTGTGCACAGCAGCTAGAATATTAGGCTCCAGGACACCGTGTTTCTGAATTGTGACGCTGAACAAAAGTGAGGAATTTTGTTACATGAACAGAGAATGAACAATCAAGCTCTTAGCATTGCTGGAACCTGAAAGATTGTCTTTGGCAATTGTGAGGGATGAAAAGAGATAGAGGTCCTCTATCTTTTTTCTAAGCTGATTCACTCCTCAGTGGTGTAAATTGTCTTGGGATGTGCAACTGCTATCTTTTAAATAGATCTTGCTGTGGATATAATAGGAAACTTTAACTTGCTTCTAAAAATATAATTATGGGTCCAAATTCAGGGAGCAGCCTGATATTGCAAACTGATAATGCCATTCTCTGTCCCTACACTAGTGCTATAAATCAGAATTAATGACATTAAAATCAGTAAATATTCAATTATATAAAAGAAGTTGGAAGAGTATCAGGACCATTGCAATTTGAGAGTACGGATTTTAGTGAGTGCTTAACTTTTGACACAGGGTTTATTTTTTGTGCTCATTTTCCTCTTGATGCTCTTTGTTCCAGAATGAAATTGCTTCTCATAAGAAGAGGAAGCCATGTGAAGTTGCAAGCTGTTCCATTTCATGCTTTTCTTAGGCACACCATTGTACCCAGTCCTGCCCAGAGTCCCAGGGAGACAAGCTTACAATCTACTATGATGAAGTGCTTCATGCTGAAAATGTGCCTTGTTGTAAAACTCTAGGATTGCAGCAGATTGCAACACTCAGTATAAGGCAAGTCATTACTCGGGGAAAAAAACCAAACCTTTGAATTGCAAGAAAATTAAAAGCAAACACATCAACACATGCCAAAAAAACCCACCCAATTTCACTGAACTTGTTCTTTGTGTAACAATCACTCTCCTTTGGTAAACTAATGAGCAGGACAACGAATTTTTCCTTAAGTTTTGCCTCAAGCTTTTCCTTCCCCAAGAAATAGTTCAGAATTATTTACATTCTTGATTTTCTTTTCCTTCTGTTCCTTCTCTTGCCTCTCCTCTGATCCCTTACTAATCTTTTGTCATCCATACTATTTTCCAAAGAACAATTCTGTCCAACCAAGAGGAGGCCAAGATTTGGTAACAAAGGCCATGATTTCGTTAGCCATCCTTATGGAGTCCCATAGGAAAAGATGGAGGGCTATATGGCAACATGGGAGAGATGAGTCCCAAAACTACCACTGCCCACCAGATAGCCCTAAGAAGGTCCGTTCACCTGTCTGGTCTGTCTCAGCTGTCTGCCTGTAAAAAAAAATGATGACAGAATGGAAAGCAGTGAAAAGAGGCTTTCAGAAATCTCTAGAGGCTTTGCTTGGTGGAAAATAATGTCATATAGTAAACCTCAAAAAAGAACTGTCTGGCTGAAACAGTATTCATCCAGGTCTTTGACTTAGGTCAATAAAGGTTCGGTCATAGTTTCAATACTATTATTTCCTGAGGTGATGACTGTAATACGGATGGTCATATAAAGCTGAATCTGCAGAGCTCTCGATAGGATCTTTGAAAGGCTGTTGAAGAAATATTTAAATAATTTAGGCCAGTTTATATTTGGCCTTACCTTCCTATACCACATCTGAGAAAATGAAGATAGAAGATTTAGGAAATGGTCTTTTTTTCCACTAATATGGATTCAAAAAGTGCTAGGAAGGAAAGTCTTTTATCATGTAAAGCAAAATGATACAATGTCTCCTTAAGCGCTTGAAAGGGCCCTGCCTTATTAGGTTCTGAAAGACATGGTTTTAAACACAGTAGTTTAGAAACCTACTAAGAAGTTTGTCTGTGCTCCTCTTTTCTGCATTGCATACATTTCACTCCATCTTCCCAAAAAGTGGTCAATGTCAAGCTGCCATTGGTTGTGGTAGATGCAATGCTGTCCTCTTCCAATTGGCCTGTGCCACCTGAATCCATGAAACTGTGCAAACTCAGTACCTTACCAGGGAAGATTTGGCCAGGCAGCAAAACACAGTGAAGTGCCCTGGGCCAGACTGCAGGTTGCAGAAGAGGCACACACAGACAAGGCTGGCTCAGTCGCTTCCAGGGGGAACAGGGGCACAGCCACGCCAGACAGAGAGTATGGCAAGAATGTGCCACTACATCGAAGTACAGTATATAATGATATACCAGCAGGGGTTTCCTGGGGAGAGGAGAGATCTCGTTGCAGTGAGATGCCCTGCAGTCTTCTCCCTGAGAGCAGAACTTGTCAGATCTACCCAGTGCCTTTCTCCACCAGGAGGTATAACCATGGTTGATTTCTGAAGGAGAAAAGTTATCAAAATGTAGTGGGGAAGCTGGAGGAAAGGAGAGGTGACAGCAATGTTAGCACATCTTAATTGCAGAGAATTTTGCCCTCAAGCCTTCACATGCCTTTCCACATCACTGTCACTCTGAAGTGGGAATGGTCTTGAGAGCAGAAGCAAAGCTCTAAATGCATGTTTATATATAGATGTACGTGTGTATATTTGCTTAAAAATATTATTAAAAATGCAACTGTGTCCCTCAGTCTGAGAGTTTCAGAATATCTAATTTATCTTCAGAGCAAACACAGAGGCACAGAGCAATGAACATCCCCTGCTGTTAGCTGTTTTTGAAGAGCCCCCGCTTTGCTTTTCAGACATCTCTTCCTCACAGCAGTATTGCCCTGTAATTTCAAGTCGTAAAACTGATACTGAGAGCAAGCTAGAGTAAATACAGCTGCTGCACTTTACTCCCACCCCTAGCCATTCTTTGTCTGTGTTTCTGGAGGGAGTCCCTTTAGATGCCCACCCATGCACACTTTGTCTGTCTCCACCCTGCCTGACACAGCTGAGGGATTATTTTCCTCAGGCAGAGCTGCAGAGGGTTCAGAAGCGCTGTGGTATCACCTGCCTTGCTGGTTTCCCCCTCATGTCAATCACCTGGTTTTGTATGCTGATAGTGATGTCCCAGTTAAACGATGCAGCCACAGTAAAGGCCTTTGGAGGATCATTAAGAAACTTTATGATTGAGGAGGTGGGAGTGACAAATCCATCATTTTGGCTAGAGGGGCTGTAAAAGCACTTTTGTAAGAGTTCTGTTGTGAAATCCAGCAAAGGCAAAGCAAGGAGAAGATGGTCAGGCCACTGTATCACTGCCCAGATTCATCCTCCCAGGAGCAGGGAGGAATAGGCAGCACTGCTACTCTGCATCTGCCTCTTCCCTCTGTCTCATGCTGCTAACACAGCAGCAATGCTGGACAGACTATTACCTGGATGTAGCTATAACAAGAGTCAGAGAAGAGGACAGAGAGGAGAAAATAAGAGGGATGGTGGTTCTGTGCAGGGACTGAGTGAGCCACTAAATCAGAAACAAGGAAACACCTTCCCCATCTGCCTCAAACAATTGGAAGCCAGTGAAGGTGGATACACCAACAGAGGATGCACCTGCATGGTCCCTGTATCACAGTATCAGATGGAGATTTGTGCCACTGGTGTCCCTGCAACAAGCGCACACAGGTGGCCCTGATTTCCAGCACATCCTTGAATGTCAGGGCACCTGCAAGGTGCTGGAATGCAGTCTCCTTTGGAACAGACAAACCATGTCCAACAAGACCACCTCAGGAGAACACAACCAATGACTTCCCTATAACCACCATGTACCACAGTGACTTACATGGCCTCATTCAACTGTCAGAGCAATTCAAAGCATGGGGGCCAATCTTTGTCCCTTGCTCAAGAGGAACTCAAAAATTTATGAAATGGAAAAGGCAAGTTTATTGCAAGTCTTTTTACATGTTTATATGAGTCAGCTTCACTACAGGTCTTTTTAGGGGGCAGGGATTTTGTATTTCCTATTTCTGAATTTTCTACAAAACACAGAGGGTAATAATACAGATCAGTTGCTCAATTTCTGCATTATTCATGAAACAAAACCCTGTTAAAAGGTAATAGGGCCCTATCTGAGAATTAAACAGGCTCAAGAAATAGGAGTTGTACCTAAAAGGAATTAACTGGACTAGCCAATACATCAGGTGAGAAAGTGAATGTATATATATCCAAAACAAGCAAAAGAAGAATTAAACTGCAGACATAGTCCCCTCTTTTTAAATTAGTCATATTGATTTTGTCCAATCCTTCCAAAGAAAAAGGATAGTAGAAAGCAGTACAGCTCTGGGATATGTTACAGAGGAGAGGCACTGTGGCATCTTGTTCTCGGAGGTTTGGAATGCTTGACTTGGCAAAGGCACAGACATGCTGACAGAAATCCCACTTTGAGCAGAAAGCTATACCATGGACATTCAGAGATCCCTCTCCAGCACTATATCTATGATTTTATGAAAAACACTGAAAGCTTCTCCCTAAAGAGGGTTGAATGAACATCCCGAAATCCCACGGATTTGGGAGCATTCAGCCTTCTTGATATCAGTCACAAAATTCAATACTTATTTAGCATAACCTTCTCAAAACATGTCTAATAGCAAAGCTGCCATTCTCCCCAGCTACTGTTGACTAAAAAGTCCATGAAAACCAACTATTGTATTATATCACTAATTTTCTATATGCAAAAAAGTGACTCATGTGCTATGCCCTTAAATGACCACTTCCAGGAAGCTGATCAGTTCAGCACAGAGCAAAGAAACACCTTTAAAATGAACAATTATTTCTGACATCAATACCTGTCAGTAATAAGTTGAGCACTCTCTAGATGCATAATTTAATCTCACAGTCCATTAACTTTCCCCCTTCTTTGCCTGTCATTGCACTGTCATTATCTTGTAATCTTTAATCCAGTGTGGGAATACTTCAACCTTTACCCTTTAAGTATCTCATAATTTCTTACCTGATATCTTATCTTCTCTGTGTTTAAATAAAATACAACTGAAAAAAAATCAAATTCATCTATTCTTGTTGGTTGACAGACAAAAAAATAAGTAAAGATTGAGAGCAGAAAGGAAACATCCTGTATGAAAGCCCATCAGTTTCCCAGAGAGACTGTAATTAAGTTGCAGTTTATAGAAGCACATGAACATAAGAATTGTCAAAATTTCTCATAATAGAACCAAAGAATACTGCTTCAGGGGAAGAGAAACATTATGCTACAACAAAATATGTGCTTCTATATATTATTACAAGGAATGTGCCTCACCTAACCACTGGTCAACACTCTTCCATAAAATAACAATAAAATTAATAGACTCTAATAGATAAAAGGAAACAATTTTAATAATCTGTTTAGAAAAATATAATAGTGAGGGCTTTAATATAAAAAAAAAGGAAAGAAGAAAAAATGGAATTCATTTTTATTCACTTCATTTTTCCAATATTACGGCTCAAAGTTCATTTCTCATAGCTGACAAAGTAGAATTGTGCATGTGTGTTTACCTCAGCCATGAGCCTGATTGTCACAAGGCATATTATGTCACTCCAAAGCTGCCTACAGACTGAAGATATGCAGCTCCTTCCTTGACATTTTGTGAAAAAATGGCCCCTTCACAACTGCTCCTTGAATAACAACTATCAGTTTTGCCAAGTTTTATGCTTGTCCAGGGATCTCTCCTTGATCTCTGCTCAAGAGTTTGACTTTTTCTGTTTTTTAAGGCGGCAATGAGAGGAGTCTAAAATATACATGTACTTGAAGTAGAAAATATGTAGTGCAGAACACTGCTGCTGTGGTGTTCCCCAGCCTCAGTTTAAAGCTGTTCAACAGCTTATTAATTTCTGACTGATGCTGAAAATTGAGCAGACATCTTCATTAAGTTTCCACAATGCAAACCATAGTTTATTTTTTCCCTGGGAGGTGACAACTAATTCAGAAGCCATCGATGTATATAAGGAGATTAATTTGTTCCATCCGATTTGTATTCCCTTGCAGCCATCAACAATGACTGTAATTTACCGTCATGTTGCCCAACTGTCTCAAGCTACTTGCAGTAGTCTTTTCATCAACAAGTTTGGCCACTTTGCTATTCAAATCCCTTCATTCAGTAATAGCTTAAACCACAGCGTATTTAGGAAGGGTATTCCCCTCCAGGTAAATTAACACAAAGCTCCTGGTAACAGCCAGTACATGAGATGGGCCATAGGAGATAAATTATTATGTGGGCTGCATATGGCATTCGTACATATTTCTGCAAGTGAAATTAACTGTGACTGACTTCTTCCCCATCAACACAGCAACACATTTCAGAGGTGCAGTACTGTTATTATCCTTTTCTTAGCTGTGGGGAGAGCAAACAGATTCAGGCCTCCAGTGCCTGAACATGCTGCTGCTATTCTGTGGTATTAACTAGTCAAGTGTTGCATTGAGCACATGGAAGCCAGGAGACCTTTCAGGCTCAAATATCCCTTAGTAGAGAAGGAACAATTTCATTCCAACTGACTGATGTTCCTGACCAGGAAGTTATTGTGGATAGGCATACATCCCACAAGTTGACAATGAGGTCTGTGACCTGCCCAGGGTCAAGCAAAGAGTCAACAACAGAGCTCATAGCATGGCTCAGACCTACAACAGTTCTTCAAGTACACTTCTGCTCCGGAAGGAAGTGAAAAGGGCCACTGGTCTATAGACTGATGAGAAGTACTCCTGGTACCTTTTGTAATCCATGTATTGTGTGGATACGCTGTCTTCCGGAAGGTTAACCCCATCTTTCCAGATCTGGATTGCATTAATAAATCCCACAAGGAGTCACTGGTCAAGCGTGTGCTAGTGCCAAAGTCTCCATTACAATGGCTTCACTTTCCAAAGGCATGCAGAGCATGATAGATTGAACAGTCAGAATATGGAACATCTGAAGGCCTCAGAGGTCAGCTATGAATGTGACTTATTAGTGTAGTATTGAAATTATGTCAGAAAACATACCAACCTGCCAATTTCATTTCAGAAAGTCAGTGAATTTCATAATCCTCTTAATTCCAACTTCCCTCTGCTTTTGTCCTCTGTTTTTTAGTTTTTAACACACTGTAGTCCAAGTCCTGGCACAAGGAAATTGAATTAATCAGGCAGTGGATGTCACTTTCAACTGACACTAGCAAGCTTCTCCCCCAGAAAGAGTCTATAGGGCAAGGGACAGGCTGGATGCTATTGTGGGGAGACTTATTTACTGCTGTGGCAGGGACAAGAACAAAGAAAACAGGACCAGTGCTTTCAAACCGCTCTATGTCAATAATGTCCCAAAATTTGAAAGGAGAATTTCATATTCGTGGAGGCTGTCATTCAATCCACAGGCTGGAGATGTATGACCAAATGCCTGTAGCCACAGGTGACAGCTACAAAGTCACACTCTTTTTACTACAGGTCTTGCCAGTGTGTTTCTCAGTCCTGACTTTAAAATGTTACCTCTAGATTTGTCAAGGTCACCTGCTCTGTGGCAGTAAGTCTTTATCTGCAACATTTGCTTCATTTCATTTAAAGTGACAATGTCAGCTTAGAGCAGAGATGGCTAGCACCTCCCCAGGATTATTTCTGGGTAGAGAAAGACACAATTGCCCACTATTTTGTGATGGCCAGCAGAGCAATGACACTGAACCAGCTCTGCATCTTTTGTACTCCCATGTAATTATTCCAAGACGAGAGACACTGATGATGAGAATTTATCAAACTACTCAAAAGGAAGAGAAGAAGCACAAGGTTGTCTGGGTGTAAAATATGGTTCAATTTGCAGGGGCTGAAAGGAGACCTGCTAAAATCTTGCCCATGCATGAAAGGGAGTGGACATATGTGACTTTACAGCCCATCATAATGTTTATCAAGCTTTGTCTGTATTTGAAGTATTAAAATTTTTAAAATATTAAAAAACCACATACCACCTTCCCCACAATGCTGTTTCTGTGAAACTCAGTGCTAGGTGTGCAGATGACATTTGAGAAGCAATGGGAAAAGGGATTCAATGCTCTGTGGGATCTCTGGCTTCTATAGTCAGTATAGGCTTTCATTTTCTCAGAAAAACTGCACATCAACTCTCTCAGACCACCAGTGAGTTATGTAGTAATAGGGAAGAGACAAATAAAGCAATTTCCCAAATCTTAAAAGGAGCAAAGTCACTGTTGGAAGGAGGTCAGAGTGGTGAGGAACAGAGCCAGAGACACAACCTGGTATGCTTCTGTAGCACACCAGCACACCTTCAGGAATTAGCATCATAAACAGGTTTCCTAAACAACCTCACACTTGGAAAAGTACGAACAATAATCACAAAAAGATAAGTCACTGGGACCAAATAAAATTCAACAGAGAGAATAAGAACAGACTGAAATAGAAACCTGCAGACTGAAACTCAGTTAATCCCAAGGAGGCCTCTAAGGCTTTTTCACATTAATATTCTAAAGACATTAGTTTGAGGCTCTTAGCTTTGTGAAGTGATGAATACCTGCAGGCAAGACAGAGAAGGTACTGCAGTGACAAACAGCTTATACCTCCAAAGTATATATTCTGACCTCGTTTTAACAAGCAGGGAGTTAAGGCTAGAGAGACAGTGAACAGCTATAAATCTGCCAAGACTGCAGAAAGTTGCACTACGAATGGGTTTTGCTTCCTGCTGGAACCCAAAGAGTGCTAAAAAGTAGATAAAAAGCTAAGGTTACTGTATGGGACAGAAGGGTTTTATAGAGGAAGGAATTCAGTGAGCACAGCCATGGTTTAACCAAGCTGTTTGGAATGCAGCCACAGGAGACAAATATTCCATGAATGCCCTGTACAATACTAGACTGAGCCTGTGTGACCTGCTCATGGTCAAGCAGATTCCATAAGGAAGTTCATAGCGTGGCTCAGACCTACAGTAATTCTTCAGGTATCCTTGTGCTCCAGAAGAGAGTAAGCACTGACTATAAAGTGAGTGACATGAAGTACTCCAGGTACCTGGTACCGAGCCACACGTGTTCCAGCAGACAGGAGGATCAAACAGATAACTTTTCTTGTCTCCAGTGCACCAGAGCCATCCCTGTCCTTCAGTTTTCACAGTTTCCATTTAAAGTATTTATGAGTTAATGCTGGCCAAAACCGTACTTGCACTAGGACTTGTAGTGGAAGTAATGAAAGAAAGAGGATTAGGTCTGATGTCCCCATAAAAGAGATGAAGATTCAGTGTGTTCCTCAAGAAAAGATTTTAAACACCCATAAGATAAAAACTAAATCAGGGTTTCTAATAAGGATAATTATTTACCCAGCAAAACTGCCCATCAGTTCTCTCAAACCATCAGCAAGTTATGTGTATCAGAGAGCAGCAGCAAACTGTACTGGAACCTGGGGTACATCTCTGCAAAGAGTGTCTGCCTGTTCTCAAACTCTCAGCCTAATTACTCTGTCCAACACTCGCATTCTCCAATTTCTTAGGTGAAATACACACTTGGACAGAGACAGAGGTTGATAAGACATGGATGTCACTTCGGTCATATTTAGTTAAAGTCTTCTTCCTGTTAACTAATTTTTCACTGCAGCTGCAAAACCAAAACAGCATGATTAAAGATGAGTTTGCTAAGCATTGAGGTAAATGTATATTTTCCCTCATGTCTGTTTTTTTTCCCCATATACGTCTAAAATACCGCAATTGTTCATTACACTTTTGATACTGGCAAGGCTATAAAGAGTTCAATGGACAGTTCTATCCTCTTCCTCAAGAGTACCAAGAATGTGGCTCCTTTTCTTCTTCTATACAAGATGGTTTCCCAGCGTGACCACCAAAAGCATGTTGGTCTCAGTATGCTTTTCTCACTCTTATTTAAGATAGTTTGCATAGTAATTATATAAATCCCTTAACACATCCATGTCCTGAAATTTTTTATGCAGTAAAGGAAGCACACTACCATTACTGAGGAAAATGACATAATACATTCTCCATAAATCATTTCAAAACCAATTGCCACAGTTCTGAACCTGTCTTAATTTTGTGGATTAATCTTAATCTTGTAATACAAGACCCATTCTTCAGCCTACAACACAATCTATTAGCAGTTATGTGACCTGAATCGTACATCTAGCATTGCAAAGTACAACGTATAATTAACTGGTTGTATGCACATGCAATAGACCAATGTTGACCAAATTATATAGTGTGGTTTGCCCTTTAGTGCCCTATAAATATAATAAGTGAAAACAATCAACAGCCCGTTTTGATATGAAATTGATTTTCAAGGTATGCCATTTTCATACATAAAGCTGCATTCTGTATTACACTGAAATGTCTCCCCTCAACAGCTACACAGCTAGAGATTGATTTATTTTGTACCTGGAAAGGACAAACTTGGAATGAGCAATTAAGGTTCTATCCCTTCAGAAAGACTCCATGTCAGCAGTTGCCATTCTTGCCAACATGAAAGATCTCTCCTCATAACCACACAGTTAGAGAAGTGCACTCCTGGGGAGGGAAAGGGGCGGGTGAGAGCACACAGATAAAAGAGGAGGTTTTTTTTAAAACAGATGAGGTTAAAAACTTTTTATGTAGTGCAAGTGGATGTCAGAATAACATGATTTTCCCAAGAAGTTCCCAGCCACCCCTGGAAGAATTAATAGGCACGGTCTGATGTATTGAATCTGGCACAGCTGGTCCAGGTAAAGCAGTTTCTCCTCAGCTGCTTGTCCCTCCTACACATCACAGGCTATTGCCACCTCAGAGCTCCAGCATAATGTCACACATGACCTTTCCCTCTCTCACTTCACAACCAGGTTTGAGCATTAGCAGGAGTACTTAGTTGCAGTGCCCTTCCAAACGAGATTCACCAACCTGATCATAAATTATACTGTAATAACAAATTATTGCTACAGTGAAGCAGCCATTCTTGCTCACTCCCACATCCTACAGAGTGCATCAATGTGGTTTGCAGCCACCTCCTCGAGCTCTGAATTTTTGTGAAAATTATTTCCAGTGCTTCAGGGAATGTTAGGCCAGTGTACAACACAGGCATCCTGCCATGTCACAGAGTACTTGAACGGAAATGTAAGCCAAGATTCAGAGACACAATCTAAAGCATCTTTTGCTCAAATAAGGGAGAGGGAAAAATAAACTCTGAGGGCTTTGTGGATTTTTTCCCTCAAAGACAAGAGGCTGAGAATTTTAGGGTTTATACCTCCCCATTGCTACTGCTTTCTTCCTCCCTTCCATTAGAGGATCATAATTCTGAGCAGATCTAAGTTTACCTAGTTGTAGAGAGCACGCTGTAGTCTCAAAGATGAGCAAGCAAAGTTGCTCACAACTACAGTCCCATGAGTTTGCTGCAGAACAATGATGACTAATTGCGTAATTTTTCAAGTGACTGAGGGGTTTTTTTAATTAAGTTGTAAGGTTTTTTCCTCTCTTCCATTTTCCCAGTAACATACAAGCATGAGTTGAAGCTGCTTCATGGGAAAACATTAAAGAAAGAGTAGCATCTCTTAGGCTTATTACAGGAAGCCATCAGGTTCCCACATCAGTTTTGGGTGCCTAGCCTTCACAGCCCAATCTCAGAACAAGCCAGTGTCCTCTGGACACAGTCAAGGAGATGCAGAAGAAGAGCTGATGAGAGCATAAGCTTCAGGAACCTGCCAGATAGTCTGACATGGTGACTAATCCAGTGTATGTCACCCAATGTATCCCTCTTTCTTATGACCTTCTGCCCATTTACTCAGCGTCTATTCATGTACCAGAACATAGGAATGATCTATCTATTTGCACTCTAGGCATACTTACTCACCCTGCCAGGGCTGCAAGGGCTTGATGGAGCTACTAATGGGTCAGAGAATTTAAACCCTGCTTTTCAGCCCTTTACACTCTTGAAATGAATGAGAGGAAATTTTGTCTGTGAGGCTCTGAAGTATATCCGTGAAACTTCATAAAGCATAACATCTTTTTAAGATCTAGCAATGGAATTTTCTATTACTGCTTCTGCAATAAAAGTCTTGTGGGTGCAAATCTTTCTATATCTATCAATTGCATTAGGAAGAAAGTATTAGCCTTCTGTGCAGTAGCAATTTCCATTGAAATAAGCACTAGGTGGGAAAATCATTGTGTTAGAAAGCAGGGAAATTTCCACAAATGTCAGGGCTGCTCCCACTGAAATACTCCACAGTTGTTCTCTGAAGTAAATGTAGTCAGCAAGTTGAAATTAATACATTACTAATGACAAGATGTACATTAAATGGAAGGAAAGTGGTTTCTATGTTTTCCCACCCATAAGGTTGCTGTTTGAAAGGTCGCATTCAATATGGATATGTAACTAGCAGTCCTTGTCCATGTCAGGGACTTTGTTGCAACTGTTTTGCAATTCACTACTAAGGGCATTCCTACTCCATGCAGTATGGATTTTAGAGCATGTTGCATTGTTAGTAAAGGTGAACTGTTATTGTATTTTAAGTCCCCCCCAGGCACCTATGACAAGTTTCCAGTAACATGAAAGAAGATGTCAATTTCTGTGCCTGTCCCCACACTACCAACATTTCATCTGACACATCAGAGGTGATCCCTCTCAATACTGCTCTCTTGTTCTCAGTCACATTAACCCCTTCTTGCTTTTATAAAAATTGAAGCCATTCCAGCCCCTGCAGAGTGAGAAGTCTGCTCTGCTGCTTTCACACAGAGCTCAGTGACATTTTCAACCCAGGGGATGAGGGGAATGCACCAGTATCTGTCTCTCTGGGAGAGAATTTACCAGTATCTGATTCGCAGCATGGTGGCCATTCCACCCAGCCCCCTCTGTCTGTTGAGAATTCCCAGCATGTACATGAGTTTAACCACCATATGGCTCATGGTTTAGGTCTCTCTCCACACATGGTTTCCTGGAGTTCTCTCTACTCAAAAATAAAAAAGAAGCTGTCATTTCAGATAGGAGATTCCTTTTCCATCACTCCCAGAAAACTGCCTTCCACAGTACCTTCCTAAATTAAAAGCTTTCACAACTCCTGCTGCTACAAAGACATGAAAGTTTTTGGCTGGTGCTCAGTAGCCGTCTCCATCTTCCCCAGCTTTCTTCCCATTGTGCCCAGCCTATTTCTTATCGCAGAATGAAAAAGACACTCAATAACAGGGTCATCAAACAAGCTGGATGGGAAGGGATCTCTGGAGGGCATCTGGTCTCGCTCCCTCAAAGCATCCACCTTGGAGACAGATCCTGGATAGAGGGAAAGGAGAGAGAGGCAGGGAGGGGAAAAGCAAAAAAAGGTTAAGGAGAGACACGCTTAACAGAGAGAAAAAGCTCACTTCTATTCCTACTCTTCTAAGAAACAAAAAGTTTAAACAGAAAAGCAAGAAAAAATGTAAATATCAGTAGACTTTTTGTTAGCTCAAATTTTCTGACAGTTACACAGAACCTCTGGCCTGACAACCAGTCAGGCAGAACCCTTCCAGTTCCCACAGCAGATGCTCTCCTTCTCAAACACACATTTAAGATTCTCAGTACCACTTCTGCTTATACATGGACAGCTTGTAGAAAGCACCACTGACTTTCCCCACCATTCCACTGTAGCTTTTTCCCTCTGGCAAGGTGTAACTTTATGGCTGCCTCTTGCATACCCTTTAATGCATTCACTTTACAAAGGCAGCTGTGAAGCTCAAGATTTCTGTTTGCACGCTGAACTCGTCACACAAAGCAGAAAAGAGTACCATATGTTCTCATTCGCACAGCAGAATGGGAAATTTAAGGTGAGAAAACCACTTAAGGTAGACAGACACAGAAAGTTCAGCCTTGCAGGGCTGACTGCCATCCACACAGAGGGCCAAAGCATGGCCTCTTCTGAATTTGAATCTATCTTCTATGGACATTCTAATAGCTTAGTGAATTGAGAATTATTTTAAACTCTTATTATTATGGGTTTATATACAGAATTTGGGCCTTTAGGTGCAATCTCCACTTAAAAAATTTGTTTTCTTATTTTCTGTTTCTTAAGGAAGGTCTTTTCTTTGGTACCAGCATATATCTGTCAACTCAAAGTTTCTTGATGAGTCTAAGGTTTCTGGGGAAAGGATGGACAAAAAGCTCATTTTACTTATTTGCATAAGAAAAAAAACTACTTTAATTGAATTTATTTTGTTGTGTAAGCGTAAGTGGAACTAATGGAACTAAAAAAACTGCCTGAGAGTAAATTGCTGCAACACTATGACTATTCAGACTGGAGGCTTTCTCATTAGTCCATTATCAATGTGAGTCTTTTATTGGAGTAATTCTGAGGAAGGTGTCTTCATGCACAGCATGGTTTACACCTAGTCAGACAGAACTTCATTATTATGAGTAACTCTTTCCTCTTTATGGTACACCACAAAACTCTCAGGCCTAGATAGGATCAGTAATTTATGTTTACATCTTTTGATAATAGTCTTCATTAATAATGTTTATAATGATAATTCTGTGGACAGCACCACATGTCTAGAAATGTATTACAAATGTGGTGAGAATTTACCCTGTTCAGACATGCCATGGAAAAGCTAGTTTTCTTCTTTATCCAGTTGTTCTTCATGTGATCTAAGTTCATCTGGACATTTTTGTCAACATGAAAGGTTTTTAAAAGGTTTGTAAATGTGAGACCAGGTGGATATTTTCTGCACATAGAACCATCAGGTAAAACAAGGAAATTCATTCATTTTTCCACAAGATTTCTAAGAAGCATTTAACTTTAAAAAAAAAACCAATCTGGTAAAAACAAAAAAAAAACAAAGAAAAGCAAACAAAAGCCCAAACAAACAAACACAAAACACCAAAACACACCTCTTTGGAATATCTCTTCATATTATTTTTACTAGTTCTACTTCAATAAAAGCCTTCTAAATTAAAAAAAAAATATAGGAAGAGTGTGACGTTTATAGATTTGGATAACCAAAGCTGTTCTATATTTTTTAAGTTAATTTCTTTATATTTTTAGTAAGAAACATTAGAAACTGTGAGATAATAGGGATGTCAGACAAAGTCTGGGGATTAAGTTATTTTCCTTTCCCCTCTTACATGAATAAATATTAGCCATCTAGTATATTCCTGTCAGCATATTGCACTGTCAGTTTTTAATAACATACCAATTAAAATACAAAGTCAGTGGAAGATAAGAATCACCCCATGACTAGATTGTGAGGGGTTGCAGGATCAGCCAGGTTAATCTGGATTTGGAGCTTTGATAGAGCTAAGTGCTGAGCAAGTTCAGATGACACATGAGATAATTAAAAAACATTAGAAGGAGGGCTTCACATTTTTGCATTTTGCAAGAAGCCTTAATGACTCCCAGGGCATTAGAACATAACATGTATCTTGTTGAGAGAACACAAACACAGTGTTACAACAAAATAATTGTTTGATTAGACTGTGGAGATGGGTGAAGAGAGAGAATGGGGATTAATACTCATTTTGCATTGTCTGAATAGCCTAAGGGAAATATAATTCAATTAAGACTATGTATATTTTTGAGATACCATGTTGGTAGCTGAAGAAAATGCCTGCATTCTCAGGCAGTTAGGCAGGAAGAGTGCTGATCCTCACTGTGCTCTCACCAAAATAAATAAATAAAAAAGACCATATAACTGATTTCCTAAAGGTGGTTGAGAATAGTCTGAATGAATTGTGTGGTAAATAGTAGTTGTGAATGCAAAAGAATGAGAAGATAGTATCCTGCACTTCAATAACTTACAGGCAATGAGTGCAGGAAATTGATTACCCTGGCTCAAATGCATTGAGGCATGACTAAGAAGTGGGACTTCTACTAGAAAACTTTACGATGTGCTTTGGAAATTTATTGGTATGCATTTGTATGTAGATAATTATCTTCAAATTGGCACTGAGGCCCTGCTATAGGAGTACCTCATGCCCCTGCTATTTTCTTCTCATCTCAGTAAAGCACCTTGATGGGCTTAGCAGGAGAATAATGCTGAGCATACAGCAGAGTCCTAATAAGATCACAGCCCTGTGGAAAAGCAACGAAAAAGAGAAAGGTGTGAAGGCACAGGGTTAAAAATCCATGGATGCATGTTCCCTGTAGATACAGCTGTGTAAAACAAACCTGAAGCTGCCTTCAGGTGCCTCCCCAGTAGCTAACAGGGACACTTCACTAGCCTTTTCAGGTAAGCCACAGAGACCTAAAGTCCTGCAAAGGATTTGGCTCTTTCTTGAGGGGAAAAAAACATCTCTGAGACAGAGACCTTCCTATGAGAAAGTGGTGAAAATCTAGAGACAACCTGGTAATTACCTGAGAGGAAGCCACGGAAAGATGCTTGTGGAAGGAGGAAGGGCAGATGCTGAGGAAAAGTGCTTTTTATTCAAAAGCATATACATGCATGTATGTATGTATGCATGATAAAAGTAAGAAGGTTGAGGTGGGAGGAGAATGAGATTATGGCAATTATGTATTTGTGCACAGCAGGCAAGTGAGAGAAAGAAGATGGATGTTCATGTCTTTTCAGTATATTTTGCCATGAATACTATGAAAGGCATAAAATGTAATGAAAGTCTAGACCCACTTTACTAGTATGGTTGGGCAAATGTTACAAATAATGTTTTGGAAACTAGAAAAAGGTCTTTTTTCTGGAATTCTTCACTATTTGAAACAAATAATTGTTTTCTTTCTGCCACAATACCCTAAAGATACTTTGACAAGGGAACTGAACAGCTTGCTTTGTTTATTCTGCAAAAACTTGTAGATAGTCACTTCTTGGTGAACATGATGATGACAACTAAAATACACATCCCTGTAGTCCTTAATCTAAGGATGATGGTTCTGTACACTTAGCCAAGCTCCCTACCTTGACCAAAACCTTAGTACATGTGGAGGCTTCTGGGATATCCCAGAGATCC
Source organism: Entomyzon cyanotis (assembly GCA_024500445.1). Classification (NCBI taxonomy): domain Eukaryota; kingdom Metazoa; phylum Chordata; class Aves; order Passeriformes; family Meliphagidae; genus Entomyzon; species Entomyzon cyanotis. The sequence continues at coordinate 4,817,073 of JAKEPQ010001021.1, forward strand.
CACTGAATGATGTTAACTACAAATGGACAAAATCTTCAGTTTCTTTTACATCACTTGTTCAGGGTCATGCTCTACAGAATTCTCTCACATTCACAAGTAAATGGAAACAAACAAATTTCTGCTGTCTCAAGAAAATTAGGTTTGAGAGTGTTGTGAGGCAATGGCTTCCAGTCCAGACTTACAAACAGGGAAGCCAGTTAGTGGAAGCAAAAAAGGCCACTATTTATCTGGGCTTAAAAAAAAAATAATGATTTCCATGTCATATAACACTAATCCACAGATACTCCTGTGCACATAGACTATTTTTTTCTCTCAGAGCAGCTCCAAAGTTCACCTCTTTCTCGGTTTCACCACTAGACTTCTGATTTGTATTTCAAGGCCTTGTCTTTAATCCTATTCTCATCTTCAGGCTTCTCCAACATGGCATCCACCATGTGTCTCTTCTGCCTAAGTCTTGTGCTGCACAGATCTGCTGGGATGCCACAGTGGTGTGTCCCGAGGTGTTTCCCACCTAGTGAATTTGTGCACAGACTGATATTCCTGGCTGGAGCAGAAAAAATGTGAATTGTGTCTGGTTTCTGCCTTTCTCCAGTTACACTTCAATAGCTGCAGAATCAGAATCAGAAGGGTGCAGCTGTGGCTTCTTCTCAGTTTTGATGCCTCTGCCTCTCCCAGTTCATGGTGTTTTGCTTCACAAACAGAACTAGTTATTTTTTACCCACTAAAACCCTGTACAAGTATTGCAATTGCTAATCCTCATGTTTATGAAAAGAAAGAAGCCATTTAAATCTCAGAAGTTAACCCTAACCCTTCCTGAAGTTTTGCGGTTTGTGGGATGCACCATGGGGGATGCTTATCCCAATCCCACTTGCAGGCAGCTGGCTGCATGGTCATTAAGTGTTTGGCCTCAACAACTTGCATTGCAAAGTTCTGCCCAGCACTAGTGCTCTGAAACGTCTCATGTTAGGTGGTCAGAAAGCGAACTCCATTCCTAAATGCTTTGCAGTTCCCTGGAGATGATGCTTGCCTAATTTTTGCCAGTCTTTCCTACATTGCCACAGGATCAGAAAAGAACAGATTTATGGATAGATGGATCTTGATAGAACTAACACAGAGCAGACATGGTTGTCACAAAGAACCTGTGGCATTTCCATGCCTTTACAGCAATTTAAATTACAGATTCAGACAAGGCAGCCTGTTGCCTCTGGTTTAGATTTTTTTTTTGCATTGAAGACTCAGCTTTCTTGAGTGAAGTATGCATAAAAATCTAGAAAGAAAATGAAGGAAAACAGGAGCTTGATCAAGATGCAAATGAATTTATATATCAATTCCACAGTTCTTAGCTTAAATGTATGTTCGCCATGGCACATCAGGCCTCTGAAATGCATCGACAGGCTGCAATGACCAGCTCATTAAGCTGCTTCAAGTGCGTAGGAGGTGCTCCCCTCTGGCCACTGCCTGCCCCTTAGCCTGTCCTGGGATCTCCTTGAAATGAGCACTCAAGGAGGTGCAGCACACACACTGCAGATGGCAGGTAAGCCTGGCAATTGTTTCACAAACAGAAGTATTGTTATTCCCTCTTCTGTCAAATTTGGAAGAAAATTTGGTGTTTTCATTTTTTTCCTAATGTCTGTGAAATCCTCTTTCCTTAAGGGAGAATGGGAGAGCAGCAGGAGAGCCATACCATATTCTTTGGCTCTTCACAGCCTCTTTCTACCTGCAGGCAGCATAAAAATGCTAAGAGCCTTCCACGTGGGTAGAGCAAAAGCTGTCATTTTGATTTCTCCTGGATGGGAAACTCAAAATGCTCAGCAAAACACAGAGCTTCCCTGCAGCTAATCCCTCCCACCATCCTCCACTACTGACATGCTTTCTGATGACAACAGATTTCTGGCCAAAGGAGAGACTGGTCCCAGCATCATGGATAGCAGGGAACGTAAGACAGGGGCTGCCATGGATCCAGAGGTGATCTTTTCAGCGTGGCAGAAGACAAGTCCATCAGGGATGCTAAATCCTGCTCTGCCACATCTACTACTATTTCAAGCTCTCCATATTCAGAAAAGGGCAGCAGCACAACCCTGTGAGGAGACACAGAGTCCTTAGGAGAGCACTTCAGAGGAAGGATCCTTAAAAGATTACTTCATTGTTGTTCCTTCTTTTATCACCCCAGTGGCTTCAACATGGCTGGCTCTCACACAGTGGTTACATGGGAAAAGTCAGCAAGCCAGACCCAGTGAGCTGACACACTAAATCAGGAGATCATGTGAACCCAAGATTCTCCAGTCTCTCCTGGCTCAACACATAGAGGACCAAATATGTATCATGGTCAGGTGTGTCTCACAGTCACCAGCTTTCTAACTCATGGGTGCACAGCAGGACCTCCACTGAAAGATGCACAATCCTCACCAATGACAGATACTAACATTGCCACAAAGGCAGGTAGAAGAGGAGAATGAACCTTTTATTCTGTGGGATATTATTTTACATCGGAAGAGTCACATCCCATGGGCATTCACCTTCCTCCACAAAACAGCCACCAGTATAAAGTACCAGATTATTTGTGTTCAGGCTTCACTTGAAACAATTGGTTTCAAAATAAATTGGATGCTGCATTACATCTATTTTCCACTGGGGAGGAGGGGAAGACGATAAATTTGGAAATAAACCAAGAGTGACCCAGAGCACAAAAGAAAATTAAATCAGAGGGAAAGCAGGGAAGGCTCATAATAAAAGCACATCCCTTTGAAGCCACGTTCACATACATGTTTTTCCCTCTAACTGCAGCCATTTTGCAGAACTTTATTAGAATAATATCTCTGCAGAAGAATTCTTTAAAAGAGAGAATAGATTTCTCAGAACCAATGAAAACAAACCTCCAATAAACAAGAGTGGTTCTCCTGCCCAGGTAGGAGTTTTTTAATTCCTTTCTCATCTGCATTCATGACAGGGATTAGAGGGATCAAACTATAACAGAGGTCTGTGATGGTGTTGTCAACTGTCTTGTGAATGCTCTGTCCAGTCAACAAACTAATTAAACAACCAAGGACACTGCTGCCGATGTCCTACAATCCAGAACCAAGGGGCCACAGATGTCCTTTTTGAAGTGGGTAATGGGGCTACACTGAAAAAGTGCTTCAGTGGCGTTCTGTGTTGGGCAGCATTTCAACAACTTGAGCAGGAGGAGGAGTGGGAGGATGTGTGGTCTCTGTGGGCAGCTTGCTGTCTGTGGCAATGAAGCAGAGCAGATGCAGCCCTTGTATGCAGCTGATCACACCTTGAATTGCAGATGTGTGGCTCTTTCTAATTTCTTGGGCTTTGTTGTTTGTTTGGGGCTTTTTAATTGAAGCATCAGTTTTAAGGAGGGGTTTTTTTACTATTTTTTGTATAAATGATATGACAGTCATGATGAGATGCAATTATACTGGAGTAAAATGGGAATATTTCCCCTGCTTCCAAACATCAGTGAAAATTACAGTTAGTTTGTTAAAAGGGAACCTGTACAGATTTCCTTACTCTAGAAGGTTGTGTATGAATGAATTTTACCTTGTTTCCAATGATTAAGTGTTCCACCAGCTGTTGATATCTATGGCCTTGGCTGTCCATAAACTAAATGGCTTCAAGCCCTCTAGGAGCGATGAGAGAATCTCAGAAAAGCTAAAAGGGGATGTAATTGATTGTCTCTTAGTGTTCATGGGCTTTCTCTCAAAATAAATAGCTTTATTTGGCAACCAGCAGTTTCTCTCAGCTTGACAACTGGTTGCCAGACATCAGGACTGGGTGCCCTTCTCAATACCAAAAGTGTCCTAACCCCTACAATGAATGTACCAATAAGCCTTTATCCTTGGAAGCAGGGACATCCTTGGACTTGTCCAGTCCTGCACACTACCTGATCTCTGAGAGAAAACTCAGCTAGCCAGTATAAAATCCTGGTTTATTTCCTTCGGCTAGGCAACGTCTGAGATCACGTCAAGTCCCTTAGGGCCACTAGGGCTCTACTAGGGAACAGGATGGGTTTGAGTCCATAGGACACACAGCTTAGCAGGTCTGCAGGAACACTTGGAAGACCTTCTGCATCCCTTCTTGGAAATGGGAAGAGAGTGACCCTGAGTGAGACACCAGTCCTTGGCATACTTGCGCCACGTGTGAACCTTGGGGCATGGGAATGAACTTGGGAATGAGGAATATCCAAGAAGGTGAAAGCAATTTGCTAAGGCAATTCAGCTTTTCATTTAGTGTTGTCTAGTATTGCTTGACTGCAGCAGGGTCATCAGCCTTAACTTGCCCTAGGGATGAAAATGGATTCTTTTGCTCAGAAGCCTGGGGTCAGAAGCCATGGGTTTGCTGTTGACAAAAAACATTCTTATCTGAAGAACATACTAAAAATACCCCAGATGAAGGAACTTTTGACAAGACTGACAATTTATTAAAAAAAAAAAAAACCACAATCCTACAGAGCCATGGTTTGAATTAAGCTGAATAACACAAGCATCAAAACTGAACTCTTATTCTGACATTAATGTTCAACATAACACCCATTACAGAAAGCATGTTTGTTGTTCTGCTAAATTGGGACACAGCATCTTTGAAAGGAAGCCTCTCTTTGCTGGAATTTCTGAATTCTGCAAGAGCTTTTTCTAAAAGCTAGTTAATTCCAACATCTTTTGGTAAAAGATGAAGGGATCAGAGACCAAAACCATCACAACCTCTGTAATGTTATAACTAAATCCCTTTACCCTAAATAACAAGGTTTCTTCACTAAGCCTGGCTTGTTTGACTTCTGCTCCTGCAAGCTAGAATCTTGAGCTACTTTAAATCTTGTAAGCAGAAGAAAGCATATTATTCTTATATTTCCCCTCTCTTTAATGCCTCCAGACAATCTCTGGGATAACACTTTACCTGGTTTCAGAAACACTGGTTTCAGACAGTTTAACCAGGCAATTACTGATTTTCCCAGTTCCCTGGCTTACAGTACTCACTGCAGGTAGAAGACAAACTGGGAGGAATGGAGGGGTAGAAGAAGAAAGAAAGAAGGAAAGCAGATAATATTTCTAGGTGTGCTTAATTGTTCCAGCTGCTTTTTTGAGTCTGCTTCTCTGCTGCCTCCTTTCCTGTGCCATTAACGTCAATGAATAAGGTGCTACAGGAGCACATTAGACAGAGTTTTCACCCTTTTCCACTGAGAAAAATTCTGGGCCCATGTTTGAATGGATGGACCTGCTTCATTCATTATGGTTCATTATGATAGATAACAGGGTTGAAACCTGTTGCAGACACAGCTCTTGACCAGCAATAGCAGGACTCTAGGAGTACTATATATTGCTGCAATTACATCTCTCTTGTATCTGTGTGCACACCCAGCAAATCTATTTGTTTATGGATCATGAAAAATATTGGTTTTTACCTTTGTCAAAATGAGTGCTCTGAGATCATACCAAGCCATAGTGTCATAGCAAGCCAAGTTCAGTTATTTGTCTATGCAGAAGGTGCCAACACAACACATCCATTTCATCTTGATGAGATTTGATTGGCTGCAACAGAGTTAATCCTGCCTTACAATGGTGTGAGTGGTAATGATCCCCAGAGTTTTCATACAAGCTGCTGATTTGAATTCTGCAGGTTTTTGTAGTACATAGCTGGGACTGCAGCATATCCCAAGCTTTTTATTCTACTTAAGTTACTTCTGACAACATAAAACTGCTCTGTGTTGCCCAGACATGCATTTATTTACTAAGAACAGAATTTCTATGCTCTTAAATACCCAAGATATAGACATGGCAAAATATTCTGATATAAAACTATTTATGTAAGTCTTTACAAAATTATTTAAAATTAATACAATAATGCTCATAAAATAGTCTAATTAGTGAGTAAATGTAGTTTTCAAAACCTATAAAATTGCTAAATAAAGATCAGCAGCTTAACCTTATCTTTGCTCTGGCCTTGTATGTGTATACGTGTATATACATACTTACCCCTGTATGCTGTTCTGCAAGAAAATATAACATATAATGCAAGCCACATTGTACCAGGCTTGACTTTCATATCCCAGCCTGAGTTTTCAAAGCTGTAAGGAAGTATATATATGTCTCATTATAATTTTATATGTGTGTGTGTGTGTGTGTGTAAATAAATAACACAATTAGCACAGCAAACTTTGGAAGAACAGCCTGGCTTTCACACAACAGGCAATGTTACCCTTGAAAACGAAATCATTTGCTTCAGTAGTTTAATGACTGGATGCCTTTACCTTCCCATGATGCTTGCCCCCATATGAAGTGGGAATGGTTGTCACATCCTGTCACACAAAAAAAATTCACCGGCTTAACTGACACTAGAAAGCTTGTTAAGCTAAAGGTCTAAATATAAATTTAGCACAAACTGCTCACACCTACAACCCTCTTAGTGTTTTTCCCACAGCTGAATAGTCTCTTCCAGCAAAACTGCTTTTTGAAGCTGACACAAATCTGACAGTCAGCAAAACACAATACTGAAGCTGCTTGTTTTCTGTTGTCTTTGCTACAGAAGGAGCTTCAACTTTCCCAGCCCAACCCCCTTTAAGGATTTCTCAATCTCCGAAGAGAAGAAGGAGGTGCATGACCCCACAAAATCAATGTGATGGGTGGAAGGCTGCCCCCATCTGTATCCAGTGAGTACAGAAATTATGCCAAAGCAGAATCCACAGTGCTCTACACCAAGCAAAATCTAGGAATGGAAAAGCTGAGGCAAGTTAAGCTCCAAGCTCCCCATTTCTGTCATTTGCAGTTGGTGCCAGTAATTTTCTGCAGCTTTTCTTTACTCTTTTGTAAATAAGTCTTTCTAATTCCACAGGATCTCAGATTCTTCAGTGATCAAAAGTTTTTGTATTTGGAAAGTGTTATTTCACTTTTTTTTTTTTTTTAATTAACTTCTCTTATTTTAAACACTGGGAAGGTATTTGCTGGCATCAAGGAAGTTGTGTTGTCCTGATGTCTTAGCAGAATTCAGGCACAGCAGTACCCCCCAGACACCAAGGGAGCAAAGCCCATAAACAGTTGTACACCATGGAAAACCCTTACTGAAAAGTAAAGAGAAGAGCTGTGAACATCTGGCATCACAGGCAGTGCTCTGAATACTCTGCATTTATAATGCATATATGCACAGTGGTGATTGCTTAACATCCTCCACTGCTTCCTGCCAAGTAAACACCCAAGAGCACTAGAGGGCTTTCGTTGGATCTTTCCAGGCTGGAGCACTGTTATAGGCAGCTTTTCATCCAGTAGCCCCTTTGGTGGGGTCATTCTACTCTTCTGGTAAAAAGTACCTCTGGAGCCCACTTTGGGAATGGAGAGGAGCTGTAGAGGGGATGCAGAAAAACATTCCCATTTCAAGGGTCTGACCCTGCTGCTGGAACAAGAGAGAGGGATGTTAACAGCTGTCCCAGTTCCCCTGCCCAGCTCTGACTCCCTGGTGTGTTGTTGGGCACTCTCAGCTCCTACCCAACAGCACTGCAGGGGAGGATATTTTGCCATCCTCAGACAGACAAAACAAACGTGTGTTCAGGCTGGGCACTAAACCCAGCTGCCTTTCAGCTGCCTCCTGTGACTGCCACACATTCTGCCTGCAGACAAAATTATGCATACAAGACTGAGAGATAACACAACAATGATTTTTACACATATATATGTAAATATATATATTTTATCTATTTTATATATTATATTATATATATTATATATTATATATAATGTATATGTTATATAATTATATATATTTATATATATGTGTATATATATATGTGTATATATATGTATATATTCTATATATATGAAAATATAGAATACTAATATTCATTCAATTACAACAAGCACTTTGTTATATAGCCTGGATCCAAAAGTAGGGAGAGAGGAAGGAATTCACAAATGCTGTGGAATTTTTACCTTGTTTATTTATTTATTTATTTGAAATTTTAATAATCCGTTGAAATTTCTCATGCCCTTTGCCTTGAGCTGAACCCATTTTGTATTTTATATACATACTTTTGACATTAGTTTTCAATCCTTAATTTCAGAGGCCTGTAAATAGATGGTTCAATAATCAATTTTTCTTTTCTTTTTGTTTATGCCACATGAAAATTAGTAGACCATCAGCCTATTTCTCTGACATTCCACACCTGTATAACACCACAAACTAGACCCTGCAAGGCAAAATGTAATACCCAGAACCTGAGTGGTATGTAGGTATTTCATTTGCACTGATTTCTTTGAAAAGACTTCATTAATACTTGGGGAAATTGGTTCTTACTCTATGGACTTGAATCCAGACTAATTTTCAAGCGGTTCATGTCATTCCTTTTTTTAAACTTTTTGGGTTTTGGGGGTTTTTTTTAACTGTAAGGAAAAGGTCAGGTAGAGTTTGAATGAATGCAAGAGAATTACAAATCTTTTTCAAATTTCTCAAATGTGCCAGAGTGAACTTAGAAATGTAATTTGTGCAGGATCTTCTGTCAGCTTTGCACACAGGCCTACATTAACATAAGAACATCTATATTCACCTCACAGTGTTTCTGTGTTGTTATCATACTCTTTGTTGGACCAAGTACAACAGAGTAATGCTAAAAAGCAGGTCAGACAAGAGTCTATTTAAAAATAAATAGTATGCAAGTTATAAATAAGATTTGTTGATGCTTATGAAAAAGTGTCAGATGTCCAAATAAAAAAATGCTATGTCAATTTAAATGAAAATCAGAATCCATACGCAAGAAAACACAACTAAGCTGATATTAGAAATTCTATCTTCATATTGGTCTGGAAATTTTGTCAAACTCTTTGTCACAGTGTGACCCTTTTTGTTTCTAGTAAGGATCAAGGTTCCACTTTCACTGGATCTTATACAATCAGAAACATATCTGGAGAACTTACAGCACGGGGTGGGGGTTGGGGGGGGAGAAAACCAACAAAATTTCTTTGTTTCCTTGGAATAAGGCTTTTTGACTTGCAAGTATTTTTTATAGTATCCTGTTGACTGCCAAACTCACCTGTAGGCTTCCTTTGGGAATTGAATCTGGATCTGTCACCCTGCAGCTCTGCCACCTTCTGCCACCTTCAGACAGACATTTACACCAAGACATCTGCTCGATGAAGGCTGTTAGATAGTAACTGGCTCATCATAATCTATAGTCGTTCAGGCTCTGCCAGACAGCAGCATCAAAGCCATAGTGACAATAAAACTTTGAAGCTGAAAAGCTACTTCCCCTCAAGAGCTAGTGATTATTTTTGGGAGACCTTGAGGCATGTGTCTTAATTTAAAAATGTGCAGTGCCCAGGGATTCAGTAGTGAAAGATATCAATCGTAAATCACGAGTCCAACCCGTTTGCAGGGCTACTGCCAGACCTGCATCATGATCCAGTGAGTGTTTCCCAACCAGGCAGATGCACATTGATGCTCCCAATGCACAAGCCAATGCTCAAAATGAAGGAGAGAAGCGACAGTGTTTAGTTTTCTTGCTGTGCAGGATGCTGCATCAGAACAGGCAGTTGTTGCCTACAATCTACACAGCTGTGCCCCACATCTAAAAAGAACAAAAACAAAGTAATCCAGCTTTTTTTTTCCTGTTGGTTAAAAGGATCTGTGTGATTCAGAGAAAGGATGACACTGAGCCAGACTATCTTCTTTGTCATGGGATGCATGAAGATGCAGCTTCTCTGCAGGGAAAAGTACTGAAGGCAATGTATTATTGAAGAAAAGCATAGTGCTTCGGCTCAGATTTCTATTCCCATTATAAGGTAATTCTGTGACAATGTTCTGTTAATGCAATGCATTTTGGCAGTGTTTTGCTTCATTGCCCTTTTTAATAAAATAGGGGGTAAAATAGTAATGATAAATCTGCTCAGCAAATTAACTCGAGTGGCAGTGTTGTTTCTCATATCCTGGCCATAGAAGAGCCCTGTTGACTGGACCTTGCATCTGCTTGTACTTTGTGACTTCTTCTGTTCCCTGAAAGACAATCTGATCTGCATTGCAGATGATTCTTTAATCCTCAGGTCCTCCTGGAGCATAACATTGCTAACAGCTGGCTTGAGTGCTACAGGCTGTTCAGCACGATTTGAGGCTGTGAATACCCATCATCTCCTGGTTACAGGTGTGTCTACAGGTGACTGCCCCTCTGCCACCCCTTCTCTGTGTCACTGCCTTCCCACTCAGATGAAATTCTTAAACAAGAAAGGGACAGGTCAAAGCCACTCTGAAGGAAATTGCCAGATTGTATACTACCAGTTGATTTCATTACCCACTTTTTCTGCCTCAAACCGATTCATAAAGTCATTAGCTAAACCAAATTATCTCTCCTGCCTTGGTAGTTATCCCTGGTGCAAGTCTTTATTTAAAAATCAGGCACACATGGGCAAAATCAGCAGCCATTTATCAATCAGCTATCCCTCCAGAAAGAGAATGCAAGGCTTTGACTGTCCTCCAAGTTTTATGATCTTATCTTTCCTCTGAAATTGAGTTAGACCACTGAAGGTAAGAACTGCTTATCTTTGTCATGTATCAACCCCATTTTACAGCCAGGCTCCTACTCTCCTTCCCAGTCCTGAAAGGAGCAGAGAAAAAGATTCTCATGCCTTTTGAGAAATCTTGCATGTGAATGAAATCCATCTTCTGACTACCTGGTTCTCTCATTCATGGTCAAAATATAAGAAAAGGAAAATCAGCTCACAGATTTTGCATAGGTCACTTAGCAACCAAGTAGTGAGCACAGAATCAGTTTCCATCTGGGACTGAACACCAGCTGTTGAAGGAGCATGGAGAGAAAGGTCCTTTCAAATTTGTGGTAGTTTTGGTAAAAAATTATTGCAGTGTTCTCTTGAGATGAATAAGGGAAGCTTCTTCTTTTCTTTAAACTTGAGTTAGATTCTGAAATGAGTCCCAGCAGGAAGAACAAAATACTATCAGAGAAAGAGGTTTCTATACCAACAGGAGATCTCTGTTGGTTGCAATGGCTGGGGAGCTTGGATTAGGGTCTTTTTTTCTGACAGTCACAGTATTTGTTCTTAATCTTGTCATTTTAGGCTCGCAAGTGCAGCCTCTGCTTGGAGAAAATAAAAGAAAAAAAAACAAACAGAAGGAGCAAATGTGGTTAGCAAGATAGATAGTAGAGAATAAGAAATGAGAAACATTGTGCACTCACAAGAAAGATGCACTCAGAGGAGCTCCTGTGAGCTCCAAGAGATACAGGTCTTCTTCATCCATCCCTCCCTCATTGCACTCCTGGTTTTGTTGTTCATTAACATCTCTACCCACTGAAATTTCAGCATTAGCAATTCACTCAATATCAAGTGAAGTGTGTGAGTGGCACTGCTGAGAGGCTTGCAATACCAGAGGTTGCTCAATCACACTGAAAGGTTATTTTAATATGCTGCTCATTTACACTTCCTTAATTGACTACAAATGGTTACAGCAAGTTGACCCAGGCACTAGCTTTCTGTGAGACCCTGGAAAAATCAAATATCCATCAGCTCTGCAAAAAAATGAGATGCTATTTGCTGCCCAGTGACCCTTTAACTCACTAGATTCTTGAAGAAATGTGATGCATGTGCTCTGATTCAAATGTATGTCACCATTTTTGAAGATCCGTGTACCTCTAACCCTGTTGAGAAACAAGAGAATAGGTACTAAAAGAAAAGCTACATTTAATTCAGTTTTACCAGTATATCATCAGCTTTTTTAAGCAGCTCTCTGAATAATTTCTTCCCTTTCATAATCTAACAGGTTTTTTTAAGCATGGACCCTTTGATATTATTTCCCTTTAGGGATAACCTCTCTTTTTCTAGGAAAAAATTAAGGAAAACATCGTTTTCCTTTTTTTTCTTTTTTTCCTCTGGTACTACATTCAGTTATACTCTCCATTCCTAACACCTTTAATAAAACTCTTATTTCTGCATTTATTAATATATTTCCTAAAAAGAGAAGAAAAATGGGGACAATAAAATGTATTCAGAGAAATCAGTGTTAGGGAAAGGCATTTAATTAATATTTTTCAACTTTAATTATACTGAGCCAGTTGAAATTCAGGTAGCAACAGGGAATTATGTCTGACTCACATGATTATCTCCAAGCATAACTTTTATAATTGTGATTGCTGGGAATATAATTATTAAATCCACAGATCTCATCACCATATCTGAATGAATGCATTAGACTGACAACTTTAAATATTTTTAGTTGTATAATATCCTGCCAACAAATTCAGTTTCTGTAAATATGGTCAAAACTTCACAGACTACTGTGAGTTATAAAACCTGAAAAGACTTATAGGATTACTTAGTTCATATATAGCCTTTTACTAATTTTGACTTCAAAGTTTTGCATGGATTATAGAAAAGTGGTTTTAATCACCACCAAATCTCACTTTTTGAGAGATTTCTCCACCATTTTCAGACCACTCAGGATTTACCCCAATTATTTTAAAATGTAAATGTTTCCTTAAAATTAGTTTTAAGTAATTCTGCAGTGTCATAATTAGCATGGATCCTCAACAAGCACATTAAATACTCGATGTGTAAATACTGGCTGCAAAAGATCACTCAGTCTCACCAAACGCAAACTGCTCACCTGAGCCTTGAAAAGGGAACTCAAAGGAAAGGTTTGCACTACCTTTGTCTGTGCATTAGTTTAGGTGAAGGATGAAATCACAAACATCTGTTTATAATTACATCAGTTTAGTAAACGTCAATTTTAAACACCACCGACACCGGAACTGCCATTCTCTGGAGCAGGAATAGTAACTTTCATTATTTGGCAAAATGTACAGATGAATTACCAGATGGAAGCTCTTCTTGGAAGATACCCCTTGGCGTCTTCAACTTATTCATTCTGTAACATCAAAATTTCCAAAGTGAGATGTCCTCATGTCTGCCCCACTACAGAAAGGTTAACACACAGGTAGCAGAATTCTCCAGGAAACAATAAAGGACACCACAGATGAGTCATTTTGACTGGGTTTTCCTCTTTTAAATATGATCTGTCTATGTTTTGAAACCAGCAACTCCTCTGAAATGTCAAGTCCAAACACTCTTTTTTTCTACTCCTTTTCCTGGTTTTTTCACTTTTCCCTCTCTTCATCCACACATAAGAATTTGCCTTAGTTGAGGTCACTGTAAAACTGCTTCTCAGCAAAAGATACCTGCCTGCAAATTTTTTGTGCAAATTTTACCAGGTCACACATGAGCTTCATAGTGTTTCTCATTATCTGTCCCAACATAACTGCCTGCACAGTTCAGTATGATCATTCTGTGCATATTTCACATCTTTGTACAGACAGTTTTATTTTATATAACAAATAACAAAATAAGTAAAGAAAATGCTGGCAGATGATTTTAAATGGCAATCCAAATAAACTTCATCAGTTTCTGTTTGATTGTGTATGTGGGTGGTCTCCTACACCCCTTCTCCTTGTAAATAGAGAAGGTGCAATGCAATCTGGTTCAGACAGCTATAGTCAGTTACTCTGAGCTAACTCCAGATGGGGTTTCTTCTATTAAAAATAGATTGATGTTGAATTCTATGTCCCACAAAATCAACAATTAATCCAAAAGAAATACTTCCTAGGGGAGCCAGGAGCAGAATACAAGACAATACTTTATTTGACAGAGGTATGATCAAGAGATCTGAGGACAGGATGGATAGCCAGGATCTCACATTGTCCAGTTCAGGTACTTGTGCAGCCACAACTCCTTTGTTTCCATTTCCCAGTCTCTGCAGCAGAGGTGATACTTACTCACTGCATCTACTCTACAGGTGTACTCTGAGATTAATCAATACCTGTAAAGTCCTTTGAAGACCAAGAGAGCCATGAGAAAGCTAGGGGCAAGGGTAACAAATAGACCTCTTAAAACACAGTGCTGCGGATGAATGTATACTTGCTGAACATGGTGGTATTTTTATTTTCCTCCCCAAATCCATTTCAATAAGCTACTATTATCATGTAAGAGCAGTGGTGAGATCAATGGCACCACAGAGTTGAGTTTGGCCTAGAGTGTAAAATCCTGGACAAGTCCTTCAAAACAGCACGCTAATCCTATTCTATCAAAGTTATCTTGCCCTTATAGGCACAACCTGAAGTTTTACGTTTTCTGAGCTTGTGTTTTATGATCTCTCCCTGCCTGGCTTTAAAGCAATAATTTATGCAGCCTTCCTTGGCTGGGGCTTGCAGGATTCCTCTTTGTATATCACCCCATCCTCTAACGAGAGCCCACATGTGAGAATGTCACACAACACTGCACAGGAGGTGGCAAGCTGACTAGCAAGTCATCACCCAAAATGTATGGAGTGTTACGCCATCAAGCAGGCACTGAGGAGCTCAGCCTGCCCATTCTGCATTATAAATGCACAAGTCTGCAATTTTCAATACTGATGAAGACACAGCAGGAGGTGAGAACTGTTTGTTCCTTGGACTGGGTCACAGCTGCAGCACTGGACACTGCATTTGAAAGCCAAACAAGCAAGGCCTAACGTGAAGACAGCCCCCAAAAAGCATTTCTGGATGGATCCTCAAAGCAAGGTCGGACCCTCTCTTTGCTCCTTGCTCCTGTGGCTTGGGACTGCTCAGCACCCTCCCTGGCATGTTCCACACTGCTCCCCTGACCCCAATCACATTCATTATCTGACCAAGGCTGTGCTCAAAGTAACCCACAAACTTCCTTTTTTCCACAGCAATGCCTTTCAAACACAACAGCACAACACACACAACACATGCAGCCATGCCTCCCACCCATGTTTCCCTTTCTCCCTATTTTGATTTAACCAGGCTGAGCTCAGTGCCTTTTGTCTTATGGGATCCCATCCCTGTGGACTGAAGATCTCAGAGGAAAGAGAAAGAAAGGCATATTTTTAGCTGTAGTCCTCTGGCATTGGACTTCTAACTGCCATGAAATTTTTGGCTGGTAGAATAACAGGGCAGTGTTTTAATTTAGAACATTAGTCATATAGTTTAGGTGACAAAAAGTGAGCAAATTGTATTTTGCAGAAGAAATGAGGGGATTAGACAACTGCTAGCAGTGAAATAAATTCTCACTGTTATTTCCAGATATCAGATTTAACACTGGTAAGGAAGTCCTTGACCAATCACAGGTAAATTATTTTATCACTGTATCCCTGTAAAATGGAACAGGTTTCCTGCTGCAATTGAATTCCCCATCTCAAAGCCTAACCAAACTGTGCATTACATTGGCAATGTGAGAAAACTGATCTCTGATTATCCATGACAATAATTTGGCTAATGGTAGCACTTTTAGGAGCCCTCCTGCAAACAGTTTGCCAGCTGCTGACATGCCATATGCACTGAGAAAATTAGCCTAATTGCTTTGTCTGCAGCTGACATAATTCCCAGTTAGTATATGCAGTTTTGTGGAATGCATGTGTAATTTAGACGACGAGGATGGCTGTGAGCACAAGTTATCTATTTGGCCAGGCTGACACCTGAGGCTCTTGCTCCCTTTGCATACCAAGCCTGTTAACCTTGAGCCTGCTCTATTGCCCCAGCAAGACTCAGGCTGCATTTGAGCTAAAAAACCTGAGCCTTTGTCACACTATGACCCATTTGGCAAAAGATCACACCACCTCAGCAAACACCCTGCAACACAAATTCAGCACAGTGTTCACTCCACATACTGTAGCAAGCCTGAAGGTGACCTTGCTTCCGTTTTAATTTACTCACTGCAAAATTATTATAGGAGGTATTGGTATGCAAGCACAGGCAACTGTTCCTGTGAAAACTGAGGAACACAAGAGCTTTATAATATTTTTCTAATAAAAATCTGTGTTGTAACACAGGACTTGGCAAAGAAATATACAGAACATGTACAGTGTCCAATATGTATTATCTTGGTGAGCAAATAAGCAATTATCAAACACTTTGAAAGCATTACAAATGCTACAAGTGACCCTACCTGACCCGTGAATTTGCTTTCAAGTGATGCAGACTAGTAATTGCGAATGGTTCCAATCTCCCTCCAGAACAAGGATCTTTGTAAGAAGAGGTTTTGTCTTTTGACACAGTGCATACCTTCTCCTTCCTCTGACCTCTTTATTCAGCCAATGACTCAGCCTGATATCAGAGGGCAAACACTTACCTGATGAGATTGAAAGATGAGGTCCAGACCTGCTGTGATAATTAAAGATCATCAAGTGCTTTTTGTGAGTGGAGGTTTGTTTCCTGGCTAAATTGCACTTCAGGTAATGGCACTTGGTACCAGCATAAATCACCTCTCTGACTCAAACAGAATAGTTTCATCCCAGGCATAGTTTCAGCTGGAGACAGACAACTTTACTTTCTCTTCTGCTGGGATCATCAGCATATTCAGCCATACACAACACAGGATTTCCCCTCAAAGGCTGCAGAATTTCAACCCACCTGGCTCCAATCCCGTTTCACAGCTTGTGTATTAATTAATGAGACACTGTTAGGCCAGACACGGAAGGGTTAGCGTTGGCACTGTGGTGATCCAAAGATGCATGGTTTGCAGGAAAGTTGAGTCAGACTCTGAATTTCAGGCAACAAGGGAGAAGATAATCTTTTTCTTCTTACACAGGAAATGGTGCTGTAATGCCTACTTTAAACTAACTTTGAAGGCTGCAGAGACAAAGTACATGCCAGAATAAGGTCAGACGATTAGCTCTAACTTCCTGCCACCAGCTGCATACTATTCTGGTAAGAAGGAAGTGTATGATTTAATCCCATGGTCATGCACTGGGTTCCTACAGAGACCCCCAGCAGTGTCACAAGCAGTGTGAAGGTCTGGAGAGTTATTTGCCATGCTCACTTCCACAGAACGCAAGATGGTATCTGTTACATGGCTCTGCTATCAACATCAGCCAGCTGCTAAAAGACACCAGGGTGTTTAGCTCCCTGTTGTTTGACACAGCAAGGATGTTTGACTCAGGGATGCTGAGTTTTTATATAGTCTCCAGCAATAAGCACATTACAGCAGCTCAAAGCCATCCCTATCCCTGTGCCACCAGACTGTCTCTGCTCATCTTAATTCCTGCCCTTTCTCTGTCTGGAATCCTCCCCCTCTTCCCTGCCACTCCTCTATTATGGCATATTTTTCCCTCAATGGCTCTAGGTACACAGGATACATACAGGCTCTCCCAGATGCCCCACTAGTACATAAAAACTGCAACCAACCCTCATTCTATGCCCAGTCTTAGATCTAATGATGAATCATTCTTAGCAGAGTTTGTCAGCCAAAAGCTGCAAGTGTGGTCTCACCACTGACTTTTAGAGGTGAAAGTGAATGGTAACTTCCTAAACAATTTGGTGCCAGATGAAATAAACCAATAAGTCCAACTAACCAACTAACCAATAAGTCCTTTCAATGTCACCTTCCTTCTTTGTTGTTGACTACTCTTACTATCCTGCCTTATGAAGCCCAGACAAAAGGAGTACAGAATCACAGAGTAAACTGAGTTAGAAGGGACCTACAGGGATCATCAAGTCCAGCTCCTGACCCTGCACAGGACCATCTTCAAGAGTCACACCAGAAGCCCAAGAGCATCGTCCGAGAAAATGCAGAATTACTCCATTTGACCCTGCTCTCCCCGTGCCATGGAATTACTTCATTTGCCAGTAGTCTGGAACACTCTGAGCCCAAAATCTCTGAAGGAAAGCATCAGAGCAGTCTGCCATGGAAAACACATAGGTTGTATGTCAAAACATCGTGGAGGAACATGAAACTTCAGGAGGAAAGAACAGTGCTGCTTCTAGCATAAGAGCCACATCAGATCACCTCGTGTAAACAAAGCCAGCAAGGGTTTTCAGAAGGCAAGCATGCCTATATTCACTTCATGCAGAATCCGGGTGCTTTCCACCAAAGCTGTATATGCAGGAGCTTCTCTTATCTGGTGGAAGTGAACTAAACCCAAACAGCGCTCTAACTTTGGGATGCAGCATTTCTTTCATCTTTTCTCAAGTAACATTGCTTTCTGATTTATGTCCCGTATATTAAATAATTTACAACCAAGAGATGTGCTGAGCTGGCTGACACTATGAGTTTTTTTGCCAGGCTCATAGCACAGAATATTTTAGTTACTTTTTTTCTTTTTAATAGTCTGAAGAGAAATTTTTGGATCCATTTAAAGAAGTGGTGTAGTTTCCTGCTTGTGCTTTCATTTGTTTAGGGTATTTTTGGGGCTTTTTTCCTTGTAATTAGGGTAACACAGTTTATATTGCCTTTAATCACAGCATATGCACTCTGTAATTACTCTGTAAATACATGCATATGAATTGTTTATATGTGTGGAGGTGGGAGAGCAAGAAAGTGGAGGTAATTATGTGTATAGGGAAATGTAATGATTAATTATCTGGAGTACATAATCTTACCAAGAGGCTTGATAAAGTGCAAGCACAACTGTCTCTCCTGTGTGTTAATTACTTACAGAGAGTTTGATCCAGCTGTTTCTGCTCATGGAAATTACCATTCCAGCCTATCTGACGAGGAGTCCAGAGGCTGAAACTTGTGAGTGCTTTCCCTGAGCAAACAACTCACATCCATACACAGTCATCCTAAATGTGTGAAGCTGCCATTTGGTCTTGGAGCTGGTTATGCATTTAGACCAGTTTAACCTTTCAGCCTTGGACCAGCAAGGAAGAAACGAGGTGTGTTATCACTGCAGTTCTTCAGGTTCAGGGGAGACAGAAGAGAGCTGTGAACAGTTGACAAGATCTAACCCAGAATGTCAGAACCAGCACATTTGTCATTGATATCTGTAATTAGCAGGCACGTGAAAGAAATTCTCTTTCTGCACCAATGACACATAGGACAGAGCCAGGTTTTCACACCCTTCATCAAGCCCATTTTCTGAAAGAGCCCCACAGGCAGTGAGCTGCTTGTACGAACAGCCTGCTTTTTTCTTCCAGAGTTCAATGCATTAGCAAATGGTTGGTTGCCAAAAAATTGCAGCATGACTTAAGTCTGGAAATTTTCAAGGGAAGTGCCATGGGGTTGACGAACCAGGCACCACTTCACTCAGGACCTGGTGACCAGATGAGCAGTATGACTTGTCATGGTGTGGAGGTGCTTTGCATCAGGGAGCAGAGAAGAAACAGACAAAGACCCCCTAAACTCCCTGACTCTAATAAGTTTGTGCTAGCCAGGCATGGCACAGTGATACCAGACTGATGTATAATATTTCTCACTACACATACAAACTACTAAGGATCTTTCATTTTCCCTTAGCTTTAGCGCAAAAGCTTTTCTTTCCTAGTGGTGTGAAAAACACATTTCATGAGTCCTCAAATTAGGCTCTCAAGCAGCAATACCTTTCTCTTTCTCATCCTTGCTGTCACCAGAGGCCTCACTTTGCTACCAGTTGTGGTAACAAGCAGAGCTGGTACAAGAGTGCTCTGACATGAGCAGGGTAAGTCCCAGCTTAGTTCGTCATTTTCATAGTTCAAGCTTCTGACTTTGGGGTCAATAAATGGCCAATAATGGTGGCCTCTTTCTCCTCCCACTACAGACCTTCAGATCTGCTCTCCAAGATGTTCTGATCCCAACACAGCAGCCATACATCATAGCATGCCTGACTGGTCTGCATGCACGTGTTTCCTCACATTTCTCTGTTTTTCCTCTTAGCGACCAAGCCTGTCTGTCATTTCTTGTGTGAACACACTACATGAGAAAGTAGATTTTAAAAGTTCCCTTTGATTACTGCAAACCTAGATCTGTGGAGAGACAAGTGTGAACAGCACATCTTTTCCTCACACTCTGCTCCTAGATGTTCATCCAACATTTCAAGAAAGTTAAATGGTCTGGCAGGAAAAAAGTTGTAATGGGACTCATCTTGCACAAAGATGAAAGCACGTGAGTGCTGCACCAAGGACATGCTTCTGCATTACTGCTTCACTGCAAGTCTGGTTCAGGAAACAGGATACAGATACTCAGCTTTCTAACAGCAGTTCATACCAGATGCCAGTGTTTCATGGGAAGATGTCATTACTTTGCCTGACTGAATGCAGTTCTGATTTTACAGGGAGCTTATTTCACTGGATTGTAATTCCATTTTTTTGAGTATAGCACTCCATTTCTTTCTTAGATCATTCCAACCTGTGCTCTTACAGCTCATGTACCAGGACACAGTGTAATCCTTGTCTACTTAAAAAGCATCTTGACATAAAACTGAGATAAAAATTTTCTTAATTTTTATTACATGCCCAAACATCAGTTAATTTTAGTCCAGAGATTAATGGATCCCAGAGAAGGTATTCTGAGAATGGTTATAAAATAGCATCAGGTTAACTACATCTGAAGCTACATTAATCCTTATAATGTCATTCAACTTCTAGATGAAAAGGAACACTTCAATGTCTCAGTGAAGCTGCACTGCTGTATTGCCCTATCTTTCTACAATTTCAGATCTCTCTTGTAGCAGAGAATAGGTAGGAAGTTATAGTCTAGGGCTTCTGCAGCTCTCAGTTGCTCTTCATTACATTGAGGGTAGTCTCTTTTTAAATGTTTCTTCTTTCTTTAAAATCCATCCTGTAAGTCAATGATATGAAGATTAGAAACATCAATAGTTATTAAATATTTGAGAGCAGCACTAGTCCCCTTTCTCCACAGTGGTAGAGAAGTCATTTATCTTAATGATGATGGTGGCACTCAGAACAATCTCAATCAATAGGTGGAATCTATTTTCACAAGTCTGATCCCTCCACAGCCAGATTGTCTCTGCTGCAGTGGCACCTATCAAAACAGTGTGAGGTCCAGTCCTCAATCAAATGCTGTTTTTATGAAATCAAGCAGAGCACAACTTCTTCATGCTCTCACCCCCAAAAAGAGCTACAGGAACATGCACATCTCTGAAAAAAACACAGCACCACTGGTACCAGGCTTACTGTAACTCACTGAATTTTGTCTCAGCCTTGGCAGAATTGAAAAAATTATTGTAAGTTCATGGTTTGATGTGAAAGTTGATGGCTCTGTTGCCTCACTCATGCTAAGTACATACCTTGACACTGCAAAGAACTGGGCTAGACTAACTACCACATGCAAAATGCCCAAATGCCAATGAAACAGACTATCTAAAAGATAGAGTTACAGCCTAATATAAACTAAATTTTACTTCACTTTTCTATAAAAAATAGCTAACTGCGTTCCTTGAAAAATAAGTGATAATTCACGGTATCTCTGTCTTAAATCTGTCATGATTTAAGTAACAGGACTCAAACATGGTACAATTGCTAAGGCTTTAAGTATGAAAGAAAGCAGAAGTGTAATATGCTCTTGCCCCACTGACTTTACTGGGATTGCACGATAAACACTAAACCACATCCTGGCCATCTGATCAAAAGAGCAAAATACAAGAGTTTTACAACACATTTTAATCTGCTATATGGTCATATTGTTTTACTGAAGCATCATAACATGGAGAAAACATAAAACATACACAGAATTTACAACAGAACAGAAGACAAATAAGCATTGTGCTCCATTGCTAAGTGTAACTCAATTAGAAAACACATGAAATCAAGTTTCAGTTGCTAAAAGCAACTTGTTTTAATTCAGAAGTGCAAGAAATCTACCAATACCCAGTGCAGAATAGTTGTGAGCACTCTCACTTTTGAATAAATTAGAGGTACTAACGTATCAGATAAAGGAACAAATATTGTAACAAAAAAACTATGTTAATGATGTTAGAGAAGACCCTTAATAGAAATTATTAGAAGCACAGTTCCAAGCCTTAAGCACTGTTTTACAGAATTTTTTTCCTGTTTTGGAAAATGTATAGATATTAGGATATGTTATCCAGGAAGGTGGTGGAGTCCCCATGCCTGGAGATGTTTGAGGCATCTGGATCTGGCTCTGGGTGATGTAGTTTAGTGGTTCAGGGGTTACAGAGGCAGTACTGGGTGAACAGTTGGGCTGCATAATCTTAGAGGTCACTTCCAACCTTGATTCTGAGATTCTATAGTCTGTCCCAACCTTGATTCTGTAGTCACAGCTCACTTTGGGCTCCTTGCTGTCTTTCAAAATTCTTTCATTCAGCTTTAAACCATCCTTTAACTTTGGCTGGGTGTTGAATCAGGCCTCACAAGCTGCAGGCACTGTAATTAAATGCCCTCACTTTATAAATGGCATGACTATCAGTGAATCAAATGAAGTTATATGTGTGTGTCTGCAATAAAACAAATCTGGAACAGATCTTAGACTTACTACAAAGCGTCTCTGTAGTTGAAAAATTCCATGGCTTTTTCTGTGATAAAAATCACTATAGATATTCATGATGTTATACCTTTTCAGAATGTGAGTAACTGTGATAATGACTGAATGAAGGCCTTGATTTAGTATTGCTCTCTGTTATTATTCTATTACACAGGTATCTGCACCAGGACCAAGGAGGTTTACACATTTTGCCAGCCTGAGTTCTGGAAAGGGGAAATGGAGCAGACTGGGGCAGTTGCTAGTGTTTTTAGCAAAGGCAGTACTTCACTGCCTGAAATCTGACACTTTAGCATCAATGAAACACTGCAGTTATGGCCCATAGCTCAGTTTGAGGAAATTTGCCCTGGACCTCGTTCACAACCAATTCCATCTGCTTTAGCAGTATAAGTTGAGAGAAACATACTGCAGCATTTCACCTCTTGTGTTTGGTACTACTCTGCTCTGCAGCAAGCACCATGCTCCAGGTACAGATAACTGGAAGGTGCCTAAAGGAGTTTTTGAGCTGCTCATGAGAGCATCTCCTACACGCTGTTGTTAAACATCTTACTGCAATTTGCTCATTTCATAGGAAACTTAAATAACAATGGTTAATGTACTCTGTGGAGTGACAGCCACACTCCACATGTACATCACACCCCACAGGTCCTCAGCAATGCAGTGTACAACACATGCACAGGTAGACATCTCTGTGAACAAAAACACCAGAGAAACAGAAATAGCCTTTGAGAACAAAACATCTGATACAGACAAATAGGAAAACACATGGAAATAGATCCTTTCATTTCAGTTTAAATCAGCGGGGTCAGGAATCACAGGAGCCGTAACAACAAAGTAAAGTAGCAGGGCAACTGATCAGTGTCCACCTCCTCTTGGTTGAGCTCTGGTTGTCATCTCCCTGCTGTTCTTCCCAGTCTGTTGTTTGCTTCCCACATGGATGAGTAATCCAGCTTCAGTGGGACTGGAGCGGTTGCTGACCCCAGCACCTCCTCATCCTGGGAAGTAGGAAAGTGTTTTGACTTGCAGGACTTAAAATCTAGACCCCATGTGCTGAGGAGAAGGATTTAATTTCATGGTGAAAAGAGGTACAGAGACTTCACATGGAAGCACACCATGGACAAGAACCTAGCATCAATCTTTAAAAACAGAGTCTGTGTCTCAGGCTTACTTTCTAACTTAGAGGAAGGACATTTATTGTGAATTAGAATGTATCCACACTTGAATGTAACATTCTATGAGCAACTGCCAAAATTTAGAAAATATTTAATTAAAGCCTCTCCTACTATTCTTTAATACCTCTCCTACTTTTATTTTTCTTTGCACAACAGTTGCTGCCTAAGCAAAATGCTAGTTTGGGGTTTTTTAAGCGTGTTTTGAGGGAAGAGTCTCCAAAGCAACTTTCATGTGACAAAATTACTAGAATTGCCTGACAGTCTTTGAATTCATGCTATTTCAATTAAAAAGGTTTACAAAAAACATTGTTTTCACAGGAGCCTTGTTCATTGTAACCATAAGACAAAAGACAACATCCACCATGTTAATTAAATAGGAGAGAGGGATAGAGAGAAAGTAGAAGTTAGGAACTAATTAGCATAACATAGATAATAGGGGAAAGAGCCCCTCAAAATACAAGACATGAGAAAACTAGGTTTTGCTAAGGACAGGATGGATAATAACATTTCATCCCCTGCTAAAAACTCATAAACACATTCTTAAGCATTACTGCACTTACTCTTTTTCAAAAGGTAAATGGAAATGTGGATTTTCTATTCATTCATGGACTTTCAGCATTTTGGGGGAAAGATGAATGGGAGCTGCTAACAAAAAAAAAAAAAAAAAAAAAACCTTTCCATGCAAAATAAACAAATCTTACTGGTCTTACAGGTACAGTTCAGCAGCTCCCAGGCAGCTGGATTTCTTCCTCACAGAGCACTATTGCCCCAGTTCCTGCAGGGGTCAACTAGAAAACTTAGCAACCATGAAATTGCTATTGTTTCAGCTTTGACCAAGGACCCTGGCTGGTTTGTACCCACTACAGTAAGGTGTGTTATGAAGGGCTCTGCCCAAAACACACCCACAAATACTTTGTGTTATTAGAGCAGTGAACCCCAAGCTGATGCCTTCAGGGAAGCTGTGCTGCAACTTTAGTGCAATTAGCATCAGTTTAATCACAGTTTCTCTGGTCTAGCAGTGTCACTGAACAGAGACTGAGGGCCCATTCTTCACAGCTGCTATTTTTTGTGTGTCTTTTATGTGGTATTTCATGCATGTTTATAAAACAGCTTGTTTGGATGCTGGCCAATAACCTACAGGTACACAGACAATTTGATTTATTCTAAGGTGGGGCATTTGCTAGGACAGAAAGATGTATTGGACACTATGTTGTGTTACCAATAAAATAAACACAGCACTTAAATATAACAATATCATATTAGACACACTATCATTTTTCCTGCACCTGTTTCTTCAGCAGTTTGACGAGTTAAGAGGCAAAGTAGGCTACAGAGCTGATCCCTCTACCCAAAGGAGCAGAGCGCTTTGAATTGTTTTGACAGTGGTTTGGTTCATTTTATTTCATCACAGTAGGGAATAAAGTTCTCTGCAGAAGGGAAGACATAACAGGAAATCACAGCCAGGATTATAAGCGTCAGTTTATGGAGGGGAAATGATTAATTCATCTAATTTCTGTGGAACCTTCTTGTTTCTGAGATGTGGAACAGGCTCTGAGTAGAAGCTGCATGGGAGACTGGCAGGAGCTGGAGCCACAGTCCCTAAAACCTGCATCAATTACAGCATGACCCTTGATCAAAAACGAGTGTCCTGAGCAGTGGTTTCCACTACATCTGAAGCTGACATTTTGAGCTGTTCCTTATTCTCAAGAATTAGCTTGAGAGCTAGCTGCATCCCACAGAGTAATGTTTTAATCATTAACACTGTAACTACAATAAAGGGGACATTCACTGCCTTTAGCGTACCAGTTCTCTCCACTGTGCTTCATTCATTAGGACCAGCGTCTCCTGATTAGCTGCAGGGAGACCCCCTGGGGTCACATTAATCCTGTCAATTCAGCCAGTCTCTGCAGCTCTGCAGGATAAGGCTGCTAACTGCAGGATCACAGAGATGCTCTTCTGCTTGGTTTAAGCTCAGCATGGGTCCCGAGGCAAAGCTGCCAACACCTTCCCACCTGTGCTGTGTGAGGAGGGCTGCACAGGGATGCAGCAGTGCCTTCAACCGCAGGAGCAGCAGCTCAGCAGGTGGGTGATGGGACAGAGGGGACACTCTGGTGCTGGAATGGTGACTGCAGAGCTCAGTCTCAGCAGCCTTCCAGCACTAAGATCACTCCTGTAGCCAGTCACCCGTGGTCCACTCACTTGATTGGTGAGATTGAGAGCAGGCAGACACACAGGCCAAGGAGGACCTCAGCTGTCAGGGGATGAGTGTTCACAATAACCACCCCAGTGGAGGTTCCACCAGGAGCAGTGCTGTGTGAAGGGCAGCCCTATCTTCCTCTCTTTGGGCTCTCAAAGAGCAGATATTGCCCAGACATCCTCTCTGCCTGTCCTGACTTCCCCTGAGAAGTGGCCATCTGGGGCTGCCTTGCAAGGAAGATTCACGAGGTGTCTAAAGATAAGCTCCTCTTTTCATCTCCTCAGCTCTTGGGAGGCGCTCCAAGACCACTGTGATAGATAAATAAATAGATGGCTAAATGCCATCTGTTAAAGTGTATTAACAAGCAACAAGTAACAAGCTGGCTGGGTGGGAAAGATTTCCTTGGCAGTTTTCTCTTTTTGCTGCTGTTTGTCTGTGGGCAGCATGAGCTGGGACTTGTATTGATTGTTCTGCTTGTAATTTAGCATAAATGCAAATGCAGGTTGAGACCCAGCATGTTCTGTTTGGTAGAAACCATGAAGAGAAAAGGAAATTGCTATAAATTAAATGTTCCTGTCTCTACAGGCATTGAGATGGGGATTCTGATTTATTTTAGCAGTGGCAGAGAGAGGCAGTAAAAACAAAACAACATTTATTTGAAGAAGAAAGATTGACTAGGAGCCTGCATCAGTAGCAAAAGTTTTTTATCTCAGTAAGTAAAATAAAAGATTTCAGAATATTGTCAACAGATAACAGCATAGAAAACCCTTGCAAACAAATGATGTGAGAGAAGCCATACATTTCAGACCGAAGGTTCATCTGCTTCAACACCCTGACTCCAGCACAACTGCAAGCTGAATCCCAGAGAAGACTGAGCACAAGGCAAGTACACCAAGCACTTTCCTCAAAAACTCAACCACACCTCCATTTGCAGCACTGGAATCTTCCTGAGCCTACTGCAGAAACATCTTTTATATACCTTTGCAGGCCTGATGGTTTCCACACGTCTGAGATCAAACTTCACATGCTGCTTCAGCCACCTGCCAGCCCAGCACTTCTGATTCAAGCAGTTCTTTCAATGCAAGCTCAGATTTATTTAAGGTAGAAGGGTTGTCTCCTCTCCACAAATTACATAGACCAGTGATCTCAGCTCTCTCCGTGTTTGATAGATTAGTACTTAAACAAACCCAACAGACTGCAAAATGCCATTCAGAGAGGAACTGAAAGCTTTTTTTTTAACTAAGATGCATGACTTTAAAATCCATTCCTACCCTTGAAAAGGTGTTATGTGAATGTAAAATCCTTTACCTTTACTTGGTATTTTATTACAGAACTTTCTTAGCAGAAGAGAAAAGAACTTCGATTTGCATTGGTTTATTACAATTTCATTTTTGCAGAACTCCAGAGCCATTATGAATATGGGAAAGGGCTCTGATTTTATTTTAGTTTGTATATAAACAATTGAATTATAAAACAAAAGGAGAAATTCAAACTCAGCAGAGTTTGACATATAAGACCAGTAGTAAAATTAAAATCAAGTAAAAGATATTAATACATGCAAGGTTTTGGGGGGGCTTCACTTTTGTAGAGTTTTCAAATTTACTGGACGCAATGAAGGAAAAATACTTCTCTTCCTGGGCAATTTTGGCCTGGTTTTCATGGTCTTGTTCCAAAATCATCACATTGGTCTCATCCCTTCCATTTTGTCACAAAACCAAGTCATCTCTAAATCAACTCACTCTGGGAAAACCAAAGCAAAGTTCACAGAGCCAAAGCCCACAGCAAGAGCAGAAATTAAAACAAGCTTCTTGTGACTCTATATCACTGCAGTGGCACTTCTCAGTAGCAACAGAGAAGGGAGGCCCAGTGCAAAAATAACCTCGCTGTCCTTACACTTATGAGCATGCCAAGCTGGCACTCTATTGCTCTGCTGAGAACAGCTTGGGAAGGGAAGTGGGTTCCCATATGTCTCAGAGGATACATTGCCTGAGAAAGCACCAAACAGCTCCTACCTGGCTTCACTGCTGTCACCTTGGTGTGAAGCTTTCAAAAGCTCCCTTAATTCATAAAAGCAAGCGGATAGTAAGATGAGTGGCAGCAAAGCAAGGTGACATGTGTCTTGCTGTTGGTCAAGCCTACGTGGCTTTGGAGCAATACTGTTTTTTTCCAGAGAGAGGAATTGTGTGTGTCAGGGATGCCAGAGTCAAAGAGGGCATTCACAACTTCCCCAGGCATGCCTGGAGTTCTGGCAGAGGCACTGTATGAATTTCCAGTGTTTTATCTGAAAGGAAAAAAATAATCTAAGTCCTAAACAAACTCCAGGCACAGTACAAAACTCCAAAGCCCATAATCCTCTCCCTGAGAGAAATGAAGCACAAGCTAAGTCCTCAAAGCATGAATACAGAGCCAGACACCCACAGCCTGTCACCTGTGTTCCTTAGCTGTTCCATTTCACTGCAGTCTGCACTGCTGCAGCTCTTCAATCTTTATGGTATAATCAGTCCTGAGCCTTTTGCAAAGCCTCAGTTCTAGGAGTCATGTGGTAACAGAAGAATGAGTTCCCACATTTGGAAAAACAAAGGCTTCCATCTTCCCTTGATGCTGAGAAAAAAAATTAAAGCCATGAACCAGGAAATGCAAAAATGCATGTATTTACTTTTCAGTATCAGAACTGGAGCCCACAAGTTTTGACTACTCTACAAACTGACACATAATTGTGTTTGTTGCATAAATTTCCCTCAGGCTCATCTGGCATAATCTTACAAATGTCTATGGCATTGATTTACTTTTTGAAGTTTATTCTTTAGAAAGAGCTAAGAAATAGGTGTAAAGACACAGGTAAAGCCATTTTTAAACTTGTAAAGACATTTGTAGCAGAAAAGTAATTTACTTGAAAAGAACCTACAGGAAAAAAAAGGGAACTCTTTTTCTCCAGTCATTAGGTCAGCAACTGAGTAGATGTAGATTTGATTTCCCCTCGACATTGTGAAGACTTTCGTGTTGCTATCCAATCATGTCTCTCCTCTTGAACAACTGGCTACCGCTGGATACCACTTTTCTGTTTACTGGGATGGGCACAGCAACCCCCAGGGCTGCCAAGGCTCTCACCATGCTGCTTACCTGGAGCCCAGTTACCAAGGGGTGATGCATCCATGATCTTAGGAAGAGAGAGCTGCTAATAAAATCTTTAAAAAAAAATAAAAATAAATTTAAAAAACCAAACAAAAAAAAAAAAAAAACCAAGAAGAGAAGTGAAGGAACTGACAGGTGTGATTTTACCTGTGCCAGGTTTTCTGACCAAAAGGCTGCAGAGTTCCCTGAAGTTATTGTTGCTGGAGACAGTGTAGACATCTCCATATCCACAGGGCTAGATTGCTGAGTTTGGACCTGGGAGAGTTAGTCCTCACACAATGCTCCATGGCTGAGTTACCAGTGCCAAGACAAGCCATCTCCTGATGACACAACTGTTTCCCCTGTGAAACTGGAACAGCCAGTCGATGAAAGAAAATGAGTGAAAATTAGCACCCTTAACTTCAACACAGCAAATTAAGTCTACTGCGTTAATACAAGCAGGCTTTAACTCCATTCCCAGGAGACCTGAAACACAGACTGCCCTGGACCGAAGAGATAATGTAGCTTGAACAGAGCCAGCACAGTTGTCTGCTCTGTGCATTGTCCAGGCATGGAGGGCATGTTATGGTGGCAGAGCAGTACCAAGTATCTCTACCTTCCTGAGAGTCAAAGGTAGGGATAAATGTGGGATTTAGGGATAACCAGAGCTCAGGGTTGGTTATGCAGCACTGAGAGCTTAGTAATATCTTCTCATTTTTTACTGGAATGACTCTACTCATTTGTTTGTTTAGGAGCACTGAATCTGTCTCTGTTAGGTGAAATTTGGGGATGGATCGTATATTCTAAACCACTTTTTGCTTCCCTTTGTGATACCTGTCAGTTACTCAATACCTGACAGCAAATGTTGTTCTATTGATTTATTTTTCTAAACACTACAAATCATGCCAGAAGATGGATGTGAGCCTGTTATTGTAAAAACATTTCTTTAAAACAGAAAGAAAAAAAAAAAAACAACAAAAACAACCACTAAGCCAAGCTCACTTCCCACTCTCCCCTAAGGTAAATGGATAGTTGCAAAAAAACTTTTTTTTTCCTTGGTTAAAGCTTGCCATCTGGTGGAATGAGACCAAATCAGCGGCTCGGCTGTGGGAGGAAAACAGGGGCAAACACCCTCTTTCTCACAGAAACAACCGTCTGGTATTGCTATAAGACAGAAGCTGGATCAATCAGATACAGATGACCTTGTCTGCCTGGAAAGCTAAATACAGAGCTGAAGAATGAATGTTGGCACATCAGTAGATTTCGAACTTTGACAGCACAGGAGTTTTATTTAATTTGAGCAGCTCACACAAGAGGTCTTAAATTGTGCTCAGCAAAGGCACACTGTCATTCTCTCATAGATTGTTTGAAAGCTAACAGTATTTATGGTGTATAAACTAACTATGTTTTATTATTTCAAATTAAATGAAAGAAAATCTATTGTGACGAGATAAATATAATACTTTATCCTTGAATTAGCCCTTCATGAGGATTCTTACCAGCCAACATATTTTCTTGTGAGAAAAGATCGGACAAAGAGCAAGAGCTGAGGGGGTGGAAGATAAAAAGAGAAGGAAGATGGAGGAAGATGAGGAGAGAAGGAGAGAGAGGAAGAGAGAGGGAGGGGAGAAAGCCAAGGGCAGGGAGAGGGGAGAGAAAGGGGAAGGGGAAAGGGGAGGGGAATAGAGAGAGATGGGGGCAGAGAGGCGGAGAGAAAGCAGGTCCTTCACATGAATTTAAGTTTGACTGCACTAGTGATAGTCCTAGTCACTTGAAGCAGCTGCTTCAAGAAAGTAGGTTATGGAGCTGCCAAGGAAATATGATCATCTTTTCACTGCTGTTCTGAATTCTATTAAAAGAGTAGATAAAATACCCTTATCCAGGGATACCATACAGCTATCTTTCCATCAGTTTCCTTCAGAATAAGTGCAATTTATAATTAAAGTGAGGTTAATATGACAAGATCTACTTCTAAAAGAAGCAGAAAAATGCTTTCGAATCTATGAGGCTTTTCCCCATCTCCTGTCTTTGAGCAAAAGCAATGATGATAACTTCAGTTTCCTTTTTTCCTCCTCATACTCCTGTGAAGAAATGGGAACAGCAGGTGAAGGACCTTCCACCAAGTGCTGAGGCACGAAACCTTATCCTCCTTGAAGGAAGATATTCTTCTAAAGTGAGATCCTGTTTCTGCTGAAGCCAAAGCCAGGAATTTCTAGCAGAGTCACAAGTAAACATGGTTTTGCAGCACTGCAGACACCAAGCACCCTCCTTCCTGCCCTGTTCCTCACCCTAATCACACTTAGGGGTTATCTGCTGAAACTATACATATCTGTGTATTATTTACAGGATCAAGTACAGACAGTCTCCTCAGCTTCTCTCCTGCACCCTCTCCTGCTATCCACTCCTCAAGACAAACAGATGGAGATGGTGGGGGGAAGAGCAGAGGCCGTGGGAGACTCCTTCTCTCCTGCCATGCTGTTTTGGTGCAACAGCCAAAAACATATCTAAATGCTCTTGGTTGAAACAGCTGTGGAAACGCAGAACAGTTTGCACTCTGCCCCCCACCTCTGGCTTGGAGAACAGCTATGGTCGTGACTGCTGCTCATTTACATTTCCCTCAGAGCCCCAGGGTGAATTACATTGTGATACAAAGGTAGACCCCCACAGTAAATAGGTCTCTGATCTGCTCCTCAGTCTGTGTGCATGTGTGTTGGCTTAATTCACTTATTGCCATGACAAGTGTCTGTGCTAAAACACTATTTTCCTTCCCTTTTCTAAATCCCTGACAATGCTACCCTTCAGCAGAACTCCCCAGGAACATCTGCCAAAGCCCAGAAATCTTACCTCCCACGCCTCTTTTCAGAGAGTGCAGCCCTCTTCCTGATCACGCTGTTTAACCCCCAAAATACCTCACCACTTCCTTAATTCAAGATTGCTGTGGGATGCTTGCCCTCAAGGTTTCCAGGCACAGAAATACTACTGCCTGAAGGCAGTGGGTAAGAAGTAGGTCATGCGAGCTGTTCCTCTCATTATTGTGCTCTATGTGACTCACACATTTCCCTTTGATAGCAGTCAAGGCAGAGCATTAGGAAGCATGTAGCATGGTGATTCCACTATTGCAAGGAATGAACAGATGAGTCGTGCTGTTGTGTGGGATTAAAACACTAAATACAGTCCTTTGTGTGTAAAAGCCTCATGTGAAACCATCGCGCACAGTATCAAATAGCACAAACTATTGGTCTAAAAACATTTCTTTCCTGCCTTGCTACCTACACGCCTAGTGATGAGAGAACTTTTTAATCTGTTGTGATTTTGGTTTTGCTGGTCTGCCCCATTGTCCCTTTCTTCAGGGTAGTTAGTGGGGAGTTTAAACCCATCAGCTAGTCTCAGCTTTTTGCCTTGCTGAGTCCCTCACCATCCTCAGTGACCATGATTCCAGCTGTGAACCAATCTAGATTAGCTCCATATGGGAGAACACAGAGCCCCCTGGAACTAAGAATCACAGAAAATGGGGAGTTGGAAGAGACCCACAAGGATCATCAAGTCCTGCTTCTGACTCTGAACAGCACCATCCCCAAAAATCACACCATGTGCCTTAGATCATTATTAAAACGCTTCTCGAACTCTGTCAGTGCTGTGACCACTTCCCTGGGGAGTCTGTTCCAGGGCCCAACCACCCTCTGGATGAAGAGCCTTTTCCTGGTATCCAACATAAACCTCCCCTGACAAACTTCAGGCTATTCCCTCGGGTCCTGTCACTGTCACCAGAATGAAGAGAGGGGCAGTGTCTGCCCCTCCCCTTTCCCTCACAAGGAAGTTGTAACTTCAGTGAAGTCTCCCCTCAGTCTCCTCCAGGCTGAACAGACCAAGTGACCTCAACTTCTCCTCACACGGTTTCCCGCCAAAGCTCTTCACCGTCTTTGTTGCCCTCCTTTGGACACTCTCTAACAGCTCAATGTCTTTTTTATATTGTGGTGCCCAAAACTGTACACAGGACTCAAGGTGAGGCTGCACCAGTGCAGAGCAGAGCTGGGCAATCATGTCTTCATTGAAGTCTTCCTACTGACCCATTGGCCCCAAAATTTAACATCCAAGAAAAGGAAATGGCAAATTGTATTTACTACTACACCATAGAATTTATAAAGCAAAATAAAATGACTGGCTATGTAACACACTGACAGAAAGGAAATTTAGTTTTGTAACTTCAAGGTGAATTTGCCCTTCATTTGTGAGAAAAGGAGGAGGTTTCAATGGTTTACAGACTGCACCTGTTGGAAGCAATGTGAGTTCTACTGACTTCTAGTTTTCTATTATTGCATTGTTGCAGAAATTTCAGGCTGTATAAAAGATCAGGAATTACTAGAGAGAAAGAGCCAAAAATCTTTTTAAATCAATGGAAAACCATTGAAATATGAAGGGTTTCAAACTGAAACAGGTAATAGAATGAGATACAGATTAATGAATAACTGGTAAAAGCAGCATTGTAGCTCTCCAAAACAATAAGCTAAATAACAACGTTGATAAAGTTCCAATGTAAGTGACATCTAAGCAGCACCAGAGAATCTAAGCATGAACCATCTAAGCATGAAAACAGCACCAGAGAATCACACAATGACAGAGAATCACACAATGACAGAGAATCACACAATGACAAAATGGTTGATGTTGGAAGGGGCCACTGGACATCATCTGCTCCAGCCTCCTGCTTAAGAAGAACCATCTACAGTATGTTGTCAAGGACAGTGTCCAGACAGCTTCAAAAAACTGGGTATTCAAAATGTCTCAGAGGATGGAGACTGCATAGACTCTTGGGGCAACCTTTGGCAGTGCTTGGTCACCCCTACAGTGGAAAAGTGCTCAGAGGAATGTTCAGAGGGAACCTCCTATGTTTCAGTTTGTGTTCACTGCCTCTATCCTGTCACCAGGCGCTGCTGGACAGAGGCTGGTTCCATCTTCTTTTCACCCTCCTTCAGGTATTTACTTCCATTAGAAAGATCCCTGCCTGGGACTTCTCTTCTGTAAACAGTCACAGCTTTCTCATTATCCCTGGTCATTGAAAACTATTGTACCCAAATGGAAAATTCCAAGTAAACTTTTCAAGGACACCTGACTCTTGCCCTTGAATTTTAGCTCTACAGAGCCTCAGAGTTTTGAAGTCAATGAGATGCCCAATTCACAGGCAGGTGACTTCTCCCAGAATTTAGAAATTTTAAAGTCTGGCCACATCTTTAGCCACTTTACTCCTTTTCAAATTTGCATCTGGAACACTAAAACTTTTGTAACAGAAAATTAAGTAAACAAGTGCTGTTGAGCAAATGTTAAAAGGTGCTTGAATCAGGCCTTGAATTGAGATAAACAGAAACATAAAAAGAATGAAAGAAAAACCCTTTTTTCTGTGACAGCTCTGAGAACATTTACCAGCAATTACCAGTCTTTTGGGCAATCCACAAGGTGATTGATCTCTATTCTCACATGCACAACCAAAAACCATGTGGTTCTTATCTTTATGTTGTCCCGCAGTTTCAACAGCCTGGCCTTGGTAGAAGTATAAAGATATAGAGAACCCAAAAATGAGCAGAACTCCATCATTCTTAAGCCTTTTGCTTTTCCAAGGTTGTGTCCATCCAGGAAAGGTCTGTACATCCTTTCAAAATTAAGGCTCTCCATAATTTTGAGAGATTTCTTTTAGAAATTTCAGAGATTTCTTTTAACCTCCCTGAAACCAAGAAAAGGAATTAAAGCATGATCTAACTTTGACAGGCACAGAGGCACAGATATATACCTCCATGCCCTGTTTTAGCTGAAAATATACTCAAAGGGCATTAAGGCAATCGTCTTTGACCTGTGTTCCCATCACTCTTACTGATCACATGGCAGATGTTGTTAACTAAATACTGCTTTGGGTTACACCCACTACAGGGCTGCTTTCTCAGATCAGACAGCACAAACTAGAAGCAATATCACCCTTTACATTTGAACCTGTAGTTCTGGAGTCATCTCTTGGCCTGGCTTGTAGGTCTGCAGACTCCAGAGCTTGTAGGTCTGCAGTGACACCAAAAGCATGACAACTTTCACCCACACCTCTGCTTCCAAGGCCAGATCAACAAATGCAAAGCTAATGCATTAAAACGAGGAGCGACAGATCTCCAAATGTGCTTTAAAAATAAAATTCCATTAGCGTGACAGTTCAAAGAGATTTCTCCCTGCAGTTTTCCATCTTAATTTTTACATATATATATATAATATTCTGCTATAAATTCAGGCTCTCTGAAATCACAGCGGCAAAAGAAATTTTTCATGGAGTCAAACATGGTCTGAATATATTGAAGTACTGCTCTGAGTAAAAAGAGCAAGTAGGCCTTTAAAATTATGCGAAAGCAAGCAGGAGGGAAAAGAGGACAAGGGAGAGTGAAGGCAGTTTTCGTCAATGATATGATAAGAAAACACATCAGAAGAAGAAAATTGTGTTGAGCCATACAAGTAAATGAAATATTTAAAATGAAGCAAAATATTTAGGTCTAGAAGACCAGCACAGGCAACAAAAATAGACATAATGATTCTATAATTAATTATGTCACATGTATTTACCAAGTGATTCCTTTTCTTGCTCTGGATTTCTAAAGACTTCTCGTTGCCATTGAATTTAGCCTACAGTGTCATTTGTAATAATTTCTTGTTCCCATCTGATTGCCATGTGACAGAGCTTTTTCTGAGCTTTTTCTGAGCTCAATAATTAGTCACTGCGGAGTGTGGGAGGGTTCCCTGTCCCAGGCACTCGTGAAAGGTGAGGAGGTAAACCTTAATGGGGAAAAAATGGTTTTGTTATCTGAAACAGCAAGAGATTTCTCAGGTGAAAACTCTTCTCTTGTTCCTCCCAAACTCACCAGCAGGGAGAAAAAGGCTAATTTTTTCTCTCCTTTCCCACCTGACACACAGTGTTTCCACATATGAAACAAACTACTTAGATGCAGCTGTGGATGCTGAATTTGCTTGATTTAGCTGTTGGGTGAAAACTTGAGCACAGCCTAGACTCCAGGAATTCACCAGTAAGTAATGCGTCAATAGATTAGTTATCCTGAGAGTCCTCATCTTCACTTTCACTGATAAGGCCTGACTGATAATTATTTTCGGAAGTTGTTTACCCCCAAGGATGCTGACCTAGACTGACAAAATAGAGCTGGCATGAGGGGGCTGAAGGAGCTCAGAGGATGGCAGCATCCACAGCCAGAAGAAGCTCCCCATTTGCCTAGAGATTTCAAAGATAAAAGGGGAGAGAAGAGAGGTCAGACCATCAGCTGGCAGAGAGGCAGGCCTGTGTCTCCTGTTTAAGCACATTATCCCGGAGCAGCAACAATTATTTTGTGTTCCTTGTGCGTCAACTTCATAGTCACCTGGCACCCTCACCCTTTCCCCACCCGTCCTTCAGCCCACAGAGTGTCACCGTGCTGTGGATGTCAATGTAAATTCCAGGTTGAAGGAACATGGACTGGGAGCTTTGCTTCTGAACTGAAAATCAGCCCAGCAAAGCAGTGAGACAGAGCAAGAGCTGGCTTGGGTCTTTTCAAACAGAGTCTTGCTTCTCCCAGGAGAGGATGCTGTGGTAAATTCCTCCCTATATCTGCAGAAAATAATTTCTAAGTTTTTAATTATAAAATCAGTTGGAAAAACCACTCTTACGTAGATATCTTTGTGACCCCAAGGGGCCGGAAGAAAGTGATTTATGCCCTTAGCTCTTCCTCTTCTCTAAAAGAAAGGATCCCATTTTTGCTGCACTGTAATCTCAAAGATGCTTTATGCAGTTTATCACAAGGTTCCAAAATTATGGCCTGCCATTTATAGCGATAACCTCAGGCAAGATGGTAATAACCATTCTCTTAGCATCTTCTCTCAATGATGTCAGCAGTAACTTCTCTGTTCCCTTAGTCATTGTGAAAGGAGATCTGTGATCTCTTGTCAGCACATCTGCCTCATCCCCTCATACATTGTGTTCTGTGCTGGGTAACACTTTTTGGTAATACAAACATAGTAATGCTGATCCAGATCTCCTGGAAATCATGGGAATTCTTAGAAAATGGGTGGTAAAGCAGCAAGATTCTTCAGCAATCAAATGGATGGAAATACCAAGAGAGGACAGTAGGGCTGTGATATGAAAACTAGCAGTTTACTACCCGAAGGTTATAGAATTACTGTTCCTAGAGGACTTTCCTATTTGGCTGTTAAGATAACAGCATTAAAGGTGAGTAGGGGTGGGTATCATATCCTTGCAGCTGTGTAGATATAAAAATATGAATTTTCTCCCTGCTGTAGGTGGATATTAAATTCTACTTTTTCATATCCAAGTACTACCAAATGCAAGGATTTAAGAATGAAAATGCTATGTAATATCACAGCTACAATATTTTATTAACCCTAACTTTGTTGACTCAGCTGTCAAAAAAAATAAATGCATTCATTAACAGTGGAAATAATTGGACCAATGTTCAATTCATTAACAGTGGAAATAATTGGACCAATGCAAATGATCAAAATAAAATCACTCCAGTTTAGTGAAATGTGTGGATTCACACCATGTTAAAAAGGAGAAAAACATTTCTCTGTCTAATGTTACCATCTAGATAACACCATTTCATGCACTGATCCCTGCCAGGAATTCAGAGCTTTCATTTGAATTGCAGTACACTTTGCAGAGGCATCTGAGATTAACCCTTCAAGCAACGAGGAAATTAAGACTCCATCATGTCCCTAGATATTTTGCTTGAAGCTTAATTAAAGTTTAAGAAGAGAATGAAATATTTGTCCTGTATATTGGCTGTGCTTCTCCCTCCTAGATTATTTCTATTCTATATGTTGTATTTGATTTCATGAATAAATTGAGCAGAATTCACTATACACCTCCAGCAAATGCTCCAAGCAGTTTTAGGAGGCAATGGTTACCTAGTTTCCATAACAGACCTCAAAACCTTTCTCTGAAATGTAATAAGCATGAGCAACAATCCATCTTCCAACACCAAAGATGTTCCCAGACTGATCACAGGGACCAGTATTTGGAAGCAGGTGATGTTTGTATTTTCAGGTTCCACTCCTTAATGACAAGGTTGTGAAGAAAAGGGGCAGTTATCAGACACATAGAGATAAATAGACTGAAAGTAATCAGTCCTACTTGCAGAAGTAAAATTAGGATTTGGGGGTCATTCCCTAAGTGGTTAAAAAAAAATGTGAGATGAGGAAAATAGCTTATATGAAAAATTAGTTGTCTTTTCACCAATACAGTGCAATTGAGGGGTGTCCCCTCCTCAGGACATTAGGCTTGGCTAGCTTTTTTCCTACAGGGAGCATTAGTGTCTCTGGACACTTGCCCAGTGTTGCTGGTGAGGTAGGTGCCAGATGCTGGATCGATCCTATGTCTGCTCAGAAAGTAAATTTGAACTGTATTGCACACACAGCAAGGCCTGCCCTCAGACACCCTTTACCTGCCTCAGCAAAGCCCCTAGCTGGCTGAAAATGTGACCTCAGTGTGAGCTGGAAATTTTGGTAGACATGACTTAACAATTTTAAAGAGGAAGCAGATGTGGCGAGCTGCAGGATCTGGGGAGGGTTTCCATCCCAGCCCAGTGGAGCTGAAGCAGGTCAGTTCCCAGGGCCAGGGTGATTCCCTCACAGCCCCACCAAAGCAGGGGGCTGCCATTCCCCCTTCTGCATCACTGATGTAGAAATACAAATTATAGGTTGTAAACCAGTCCCTGGAGACCTCAACTAGGAATAGTCAACTGGATGACATGCCAACAGGATTAACTTTCTCAATTTTTCAATGAACTTTTTCTAAATTAGGCTCATCCAACATACACTGATTTTGAGAAATGCTTATCTTTTTATATGGGTATAATGCAGGGCTGAGAAAAATGTCTCATGGAAGTGTAAGAATATTATGTCAACACTCTTCTAACCATAAAAATTAGTCTATTTCATTCACTTTATAGTCACCTATTTATTTCTCATGGACTATGCCACCCCAAAACTTTCCCCCTGATTGTTTTGAGAAGGGGTTCCTACTTACTTAGCTTATTATACTTTCCCCAGTCTCTCCTCTGTTTACTGAATGTTATTTGTTGCTTTTAAAAGAAAAAAGACTGAGGATCACACTTTTTTATTATTGCCCCATGTCCTTAAAAGTGAGAAATTCTGTTTCTCTGTAGAGCTCTGCACAGAGAGTTTGCAGCAAATTAAGAAACCTAGTTTATAATTGGCTTTTCCCATAAACTCTCTCTTGGGAAAGATTGCTGCAAGGTTTACAAGTCTGTGCTGACTTTGGATAAACCCTCACCAGTTCATGACTTCGCATGAAAATCATGCAATATGCAGACAGCTTGCACCATTTTACCATTTTCTTTTCAAAGAAATTATGTTGCATTTAAATACGTTACTTTCTGGAAGACAGGTATTTTTCAGAGACGCATTCATTGCAAGAAATTCCACCTTCAGATTCTCTTGCTGCTGTCAAGGGTAGACAGTGAAAAATCTGCACACTTATAAATCAGTCTCAATAAAGGAAAACGAGCTCAGACTTCTGCCTTCCTT
Organism: Entomyzon cyanotis; assembly: GCA_024500445.1. NCBI lineage: Eukaryota > Metazoa > Chordata > Aves > Passeriformes > Meliphagidae > Entomyzon > Entomyzon cyanotis. The sequence continues at coordinate 4,856,318 of JAKEPQ010001021.1, forward strand.
GTGGGCATCTTCATTTGAAATTCTCTCTGGAAATTGCATTAGTTTCCATATGAGAAGGTCCCTATAATTTGCCTAATTACCAGCCTGACAGTTTTACATGGAGCTTATATGCAGAAAATTAAAGGAATGATGAGGGAAATTCATGGAAGAGTTTTTATTTCCCCTGACAAATATCATCTCAACCTAATTTGCATGTTAACATTACACATCACCCTCCAAATCTTATTGGTGGAAATATATCCACTCTCATCTATTCCCATGAAAACAGAAAACAAGGATTGACATTTGTTCATCTTGTTCCAGCAAAGCAGCTCCAAATAGAGTGAATTTGGGTCAGACTAAGATATTGCCTGTCATAGAGAAATTCAGCCTTTTTAAATCATAGTTAAAAGGAGAAACATGATTGCATTTCTGCATTAAAAAAAAAAAAAAAAGGGACAATCTAGGGCTTACCAGCAAACATACAATTACTGCCCTTTTTTTAGACCATGTCTCAGTCAGAGCTTGAGACACAGAAAAAACTGGGTCTTGCTAGTAAATTGCTGCCACGTCCAGGTGGCAATTCCTTAACCAGACGCTTAACAGTGCCTTTTGATATGCCACCATTGTCAGTATTTGAACTTTTGAGAAGGCTGACATATGGTAAAGTTGTAGGACCTTCTGATGCTCATATTCAAGACTAATGAATAGCAACCTAAATAACCACAAGTTACTTGGAAAATTCTCTAGCCACCCCATCTCAATTTCTCTCCCTTTAGAACCCACAGTACGTGAAGTGTTGGAGTACTTCCATTGAAGAAGAGAGTGAAAGTGCAGAAGTCTGTACTACTGATCCCTTGATACTCACTGATAGCATATTTACAAATCAAGGCTAATGGGATTTTTACATTACAGTATTTCATCTAGTGACAAAAGAACATCTTGTATAACGCAGGACAAAAAATGGCATGGACTCATCTCCTTCAATAGACCATTACCCATTTTATCTTAACTAAGAACTACATGGCTGAAAGATGCACAGAAATTGAGAACTAAAAAGTCTACATTCTGGGCAAAAAAAGCAAAAGGAATATTATAAAGGACCATGTAACTATATGTAGACGAAATTATTTGGCATCTCAGCTTCTGTGCTGCCTCATGTGTTCTGTTTAAACTGCTGTGTATGCCACTTGAACACATTGTGACCAAGACACAACGGAAGAATTTGCCTCCACATACACTACAAAGTGAAAAGTTCAGCTATACCTTCAAAATTTTTCAGATTTCCTGATTTTTGTGTGCTTAGTTATAAAACTTAAATTCAAGTACATATATTTTCACAGAGAATATGATACATATTCTCTCTCATATTTTAGTCTTTTCTGTAACAGAAATTTCCAGTCAGTTCTTTCAAACACGGAGTGCATTTAATAGGAAAAGGATTACAGATACCTTCTATTTCTTGACACAAACAGCACTAGCAACATTCAGAATCTCAAACTGAAATTTTCAAGTCAACTCAACAATAATACTTTAAGCACAATATGCTTCATTTACATTCTTCCTTGAGGGAGTTACAAACACAAATACCATCTTAATTAATTCATAAAAGATAGATTTAGTGTTATAACTGAATGTGTTTGCAAAGTGTCACTTGGGAAAATATAGGCAAGTGACATTACACATAGAGCCATCTATCCTGCTGGAGAATAACTCAAAAAAACCTACAAGCTTAAATCACATACAGCATCACATAATTGCTGTTGTTACTGCACTTACAGTGGGAGCATGGAATGTGCTGATCCCAGTTTATATTCAGCATTCAAAACTGTTCCAAAGGGAGGCTAAAATGGACTTAATGGATACTTTCAGGAAACTATTTCTGGTTTATGTCTAAATAAACTATTTTTTGAAAAGGTAATTTAACCATAATCTATACCATGACTTCAGTCTCTGAAAATAGTTATATGTATGTATTATTTGATTTTCTGTCTCAATAATTAATCCTAACATCATAATTTGTTTCACAGATAGTTTACACACATTATTTGGCTGCATCCAGAATAAAAATTACTTTTGCTATGAAGAGTTGAAGTGAGGCAGGTACCATGTAAATAATGTGCTGGGAAACACAAAGAAAGTTATGAGGCTACCTCATATAAAGCAGCAATGTTTCTTTGGTTCCAGTCAAGTACTGACCCTCTTGCAGTAAGAAATGCATAACCATCAGTGTTATCCAGCCTTTCTACAGGCATAGCACATAAAAAGACTATTGTAATTATTTGCAATTTTTTTAATTTCATTCTTCTCTTCAAAGCGTCACTTTGCTTTAAAGATCAACCAGTTTCATTTCATGTTAATAGAACTGGTATTTTTTGCTAAAAGAAAGCTTCTCTTGCTGTTCCCCATCTGTGCTCAGAAATCTTGATGAACTGGCACATATTAAGAAGAGCAATGTTCATTTAGATTGCTGTGTTCAAATCTCAGGTGAACCTTCACAAACAAGTCACAGGTGAACCTTCATAAATAAACCTTTTCCAACATATGTTCAGCACACAAGTGTTGTTCATTAAAATTTACCTGTATTCAATAATTTCTGTTTAGTATTCATTACTGGGCAGCATTCCCTGGAAAAAGGTCTGCAGAATCTCACCAAACATCCACCATAACAAACTTCTGGCACTAGAGAATGCTTTTCTAAGTTTGCACACTAAATAGCTCGTTAAAATCAAAGCACTAAAATTTCAGCTTTGTGGAGAAATCAATGATTCAAAGGGCGCGGAAAGGCTTGTTCAGTAATCCAAATTAGCTGATAGGAACTAGACATCTTCAGGCAAGTATAACATCCTCTTACAGGAATTTTAATTTCAGTCTCCTACAAGAAATAAATCTGGGAGATCCTATAGCCATTGTTAAGAAAAGGCTTCTGTGGTCACAGGAGCCTTCTCAAGGTAGCAGAGAAATTTGCAATGAAGACATTAGAGGGGGAGATCATAGATTTGTAGAATCACAGAACAGTTTGAGTCGGAAGGCACCTTTAAAGGTCACCTAGTCCAAACCCCTTGCAGTGAGCAGGGTTATCTCCAGCTTGATCATGGTGCTCAGAGCCCCATTCAACCTGTCTTTGAATGTGTTCAGGGATGGGGCATCTAGTACCTCTCTGGTAAACCTGTTCCTGTGCTTTACCACAATCATTAAAAAATTATTTTAAATTTTTTTAAACCCAGTACCCCTTGTTCTGTCACTACAGGCTAAAAAGTCTGTCTCCATCTTTCTTATAGGCCCCTTTGAAAGGCAAAAATAAAACTCCCCAGAGCTTTCTCTGCCTTCCTCTGTCTGACATGCTCTCTGAGGCAGGGAGGAGCACACCCCAGAGACATCAGTTTCCTCCTTCTATAGCGCCTGCACAGATCTGATAAGTCTGATCTTTTCAATCTGCCCAGGAAAAAATGGAGCTCCTGTTGCAGCACAATGACATTTTAATGAGCTGGTTTAAAGCAATTTTTATTATAAACGCATGGGAGGATAAAGCTCTCGGCTTTATCATAAATCCACACAGTTCAAGGGGAAAAAGGTGACTCTCCCACCAGTGCCTTGTACTTCACACTGAGCCTCACCCTCTCATCTGCCTGCAAAGTGAATTGCACTGGTGCCATTAGAGGAAACCTTGCTAGAAAGTCCTGCCTGTTACAGATCTCCTGCCAGGTAGGTATTAATCATTCAAGCACAGCAATCTACAGCCGACTTTTAAAAGGGTGAGGGGAAAAGCTGCTTCACTCAATTACAAGTTGCACAGAAGAGAAGAACAACCTACAGGTAATTCGTTGTAACTAATTAAGTAACCTGAACACAGAGGCTACTAATGATAGTCAGTTGCTAAACAGCTACTACTGTTAATTGTAAAAGTTTCTGGAGACTTTTGACATAATCTCTGGCAGGCTATATGCAAAGGCACCTGGATGAATAAATTAATTGCAGCTTTGCCATGTCCAGAAAGAAAATGGGTAGGAAAAATGCAGTGCCGCTTAAAAATGAAAAGGTGATTATCAGAATTAAATTAATCCTTCTGAAAGGAATGAAGTCAGACAGAAGACTTGATCAGCAGAAACGTGACAAAACGAGAGCAAGTATTAGAGTACTTGTCTTAAGAATGTTCCTTTTAATAAAATGTGCCTTAAGAATGGTAAGTGAATCACCTTCAGTTACCAAGTATTGTCTCATATAGCTGTCTCCAATAGCAAAACAGTGGTTCAAGATCTATAAATCTACCAACAATTCACAGGGAAAAAAAGGAACCAATCCTAAATTTTTCTAACAGCCATAATCTGTTTGGAATCAAAGAAAAAAAATTGAGAAATTAGTTACAATGATAACTCAAAAACACATGTTTTTCTTCCTGGTATCTTCCTGCATTCATCCAGCATGCTACCCACTAGGATCTAAAGCTGATTTCCAACAGCAAGAGATTTAGTACGATGGACCTGGGTCATAACCCAATTGTCAGTCGGCCTAAATCCTTTTGTAGCTGGCACTATGGTACAAATACACCCTGAGCCTGGTTGCCTTAAAAAAGAGTCAAATTCTTGCCTACTGTTAATATTTCATATGTAATTATTTGATACATTACCAGTCTTCTCCATATGGATTTTTTATCTCCCAGGTATTCTGGAAATCTATTTCTGCTTGGTCTTGCTGCCCTGACAGATTATGTTTTCTGAAACATTTCATACAGTTAACCCTGTGACTCCATTATTGAACTCACATAGTTCAATTCTTCCAACTTGGCTTATGTAGTGGCCTCCATTTCAATCTAAATATCAAACCAAGTCCAAACTTTATTGCCATGAAGGTTCAAAACATGTCATTGCAACTTTCAATATAGAAGAAATTCTAGCCTATGTTTCATGGTATATAGTCTAATCTGTCACACCATAATAGAGAGAAATCCCTGGAGGATACAGCATTGCAGATCTTGTTAGCCCAGGCAAAAGGTATGAAATGTAATTGGCCAGATGTAGTCTCTTGACATTCCCTTGGAGGACTGAATAATCTAACATGAAGGAGTCTAAAGCCAAAAGTCAAAGGTAAGGGTGTGTTATTTTTGTTTCCTCCCTTTCTTGCTTCTTGTCACAGCTGAGCACGGTTCAAATTTTACCTGATATATTTAGCTGGATATTTACACCAACATTAGGGTCCTAATGCAGCTCATATTTCTGAATCAGTCAGAAACCTAACAGCTCCCATTTCAACTAACACCCTAACTTCAAATAACCATTATTTTGAACTTCTGCCAAAACCTCTAAAGTTTAACTATCAGACAGCCACTGAATCTCCTGTTATTTCCTTGTCCCAAGTGCATGACATTTTATTTAAAGTGTTCCCATTATATGTAAGTGTATGGTCAAGTACTATCTTCTCTGAGGTAGCAGTCCCTCTGGCAAAGTTACAAGAGCTGTTGCTCTTCCGATGACTAAGAACAGCAGCCTCCGACTCTTTCAGAGTTTACATGGTTTCCATAGATCCTTTTATGTCATTTGTGGATGACAAATGTTTCTCCTCTCAGGAAAAGTGTTTGTATTCTCCATCATTCAGGAAGGATTTCTTCACTGAAAAGGTGGTCAGGCATTGGAATGGGCTGCCCAGGGAGGTGGGGGAGTCACCCTTCCTGGAGGAGTTTAAGGAAAGACTGAATGTGACACTGAGTGCCATGGTCTAATTGGCATGGTGGTTTTTGGCCAAAGGTTGGACTCCATGATCTGGAAGGTCTTTTCCAACATTAATGATTGTATAATTCTATGATTTGAAGAATAAGGGGTTGTGACATGAGATGAGGATGCAATTGCAAATTTGAAATTATAATGCATATGATAATGCAAATTTACCTTTGTCACGTGCAGACACTCTGCTACAGTCCAGTGAGTTATCTTGAGGATCAGAATTAACAGATTTTGCTCAAATTGTTCTTACAAGCAAATAATTTAAACTCTTTTCCATGTAACGTAAAGACAATAAAGCTCTGGTCTTAATTCTGACAGATAAAGTTACTTTTCTATCATGAAACCATGTTTTATATGCTTAGTGTTGTTAAGTGATCTTTTATGTCAGACATGTGAGAATACCTTCATGACCATCTCCGCTCTTAATAGAATATCATCTATGTATGGATGTCATCCTGAGTAGCAGCTACACATTATCCTAGAATGAAATAAGAGATTTTTTTTTTAATTGCAATTGTTACAGGCTGCAATAGCTCTTATTTGCATATCAGACTCTGAGGTGATTTGTCACATTGAAGCTTGTCCCATTTCCTAGAATGTAGTTTTCAGTCAATGTAATTATACTGCCCTCCTGGTTCTTGACCAAGTAAATAACAGCATGACAGCATACAATCCAAAATTTGTGTGAGGACACTGAGAAATTGCCACTTTGCTGTAGAAAACTGGGTTTGATCCAAATCTATTTGCTCTGGAATAATCTTGTTTATATCATAAAGAGTCAGAAGTAATTTGCATTATCTGCAAGACAGTGAATGTGGAATGAAATACTCTTTCTCTGAGCCTTGATGATGCCATTTGAAGTAACTGGAGCAAGGTCTGGGGTTGGTCCTTCAGATCTCCTATCCAGCACAGCAATCAGGAATTACTAGTGAGACAGGAGAGCTGGATCAAGGCCTTGTCCTCCTGCCTGGAAACTCACAGGACTTCCTGTGGCTAAGCAGAGCTGGCAGGTTACTGCACCACCTGGCACATCCATCCTGAAAAGGCACAGCAAAAGCAGCAGAAAGGTGAGGGATGAGACAGCCACACCAGCCTCGCCTTTGACTTCCAGCACCCCCACACCATCCTCTGCAAAGTCCCTGAGGACAGATTGTACCACCCATTGTGCACCAGCAAGTTTATTCTGCAAATCACCTAAACATAGGCAATAACACAATAAATTGCCCTGTGCGCAACCCAGGGACTGGTTTCCACAGATTTGATTGTTCTAGCTGACTGAGTTTTAGCTGAAATATGCTGAGAACATGCTCTGAATGAATCAGGCTCTGCCATGCTTCATTAGGCACCCCTAGCGTGGGGAAGCCATAACTGAGGAATTAGACCCCAGTGGCTTGGGCAATTGCTCCATGCCAATAACCAATGTATTTGCATGGACCTATAGCAGTGCCTGCCTTCAAATATCACGTTTTTCTTTTCACAAGGGGATCAATGTGTTCTCATTTACCAAACTAGCTTACTTCTCTTATAATTATAGAAACCTGGTGTCTTTAGCTACAACTATACCTGTAACCTAAAGGGGAACAGCATATAGGCTTAAGGGATGCCACATGTACATTGATACTGTTCAATTATTATGACATTATCTGGCACATTTTTTCCTGGTGGCAACCATCTCCTACCTGGCAAAGCTTGGACATCATTTTCAGAAGAAGCAATTCCAAAATATAGTAAAGGGACAAGGAAAAGAGAGTTTAACTATGTGAACATGAGTTTTGGCCTAGTAAAATTATAATTAAAGATTGACATTTTTTCAGTCACCACCCCTTCAAATTAAACAAAAACTTTCAAGAGGGTGATCTCATACAGACTCTCACAAGTTCATTTGGCATCATAAGCATGAAATTCCCAACATTTAAAAATAGACCAAAATACTAGAAACACTTCTTGGCAACCCTCAACTAATGTGTGTGTTTATTCCAATGAAAATGATCCAAGTTCTCAGTTTTTCAGGATGCCATTAGACACCATTCCCAGATTTACAGATCAGAATTACTTGCTTCAATACTCAAATAAATTATTGAAGGAAAAACTTTTCTTCTACAGTTTCCTTTATTTACAGTACATTACCAAGTCCTTACTATCTTTATTTAATGAATGGAAAATGTAGAGAAAGAGAAATGTTATCCCAGAATTGCCCAGCAAATGAGAAAACTGAATGGAGGGTATGTTTCTATTCTCTAGATGTTTATCCTTTCTTCCTTTCCTTTCTCTAGGAGATGGCAATTTTTCACTTCCATGGCTACTTTTTTGTGGGTGTAACTTCCTACCACTCGTGCAACTAATTGTTAAACAGGAAATTACTTCTCCAGATTTTTAGCTCCCAGATTTTTATGTCTCCCTTAGCACAGAGAAAGTGTTAGTTCATCTGTAAGTTCATATGCATTTTCCAGTTACATAAGCCAATGTAACAAAATACATCTCTCTTAACGAACCTGTCTTCATGGCCTGAGTTCAGCACTGCTACCAACCTAGCAGAAAGCCTAGTTAACACCAGAATGTGCAGATATCAGCACTGAAAGTAGGTCTAGACAAAACACCAGTACCCTTGATGATTCTTGGCAGAGGAACCCAGATACTGGGACTGAACCCAGATTTGCTGAAGGCCAGAGAAGATTTCATATTGTCAAGAATGCAGTCCAGACTGCAGTCTTAACCTCAGGGATATCTGCTGTTTAGTGGTGAAAGATGAGAATAACCCCTTATCACTCAACAATCTTTGTGGATTTTTTTCTTGGTATGGTTTTGTGAAGAGAGTGTTGGAAGTGTTAGGTGTGTGAGAAACCTTGATCTGTTTCTTCTGCAGCCAAGTAGAAACACTTTGGCTCACATGAGAAAGCTCATTTTTAAAACAGCCAACCAGAGGCACAGTAGCTGCATCAGGTAAGGTTGTAACAGTTGGGAGGCCACATAAATGGGAGCAAATTTTTGCAAGACTTTTGCTTCATTCTCATCCTTTCTCTTTTCAAGTCATTCTTCCCAGCTGTCTTGCTGACACCCAGCAGAGTGGAAGGATGGGTTTTAGCAGCACGGAACAAAGAGTAAGAAAGTCAATATTGACCTTGTAAAGATTCACAGTTGCAGCCTGTGAGCGTATAATTGTACTTGCCAGCAATACCTGTCTGATTCATAATCTTGAAAAGTCCGTTTTTAAGAGATCTCTTAGGTCTGTCTTAAAAGGTACTAAATAATTGTATGAGGTGTTACCTTCCAAAACATGATGCAGAACAAGCTCATCATTGATTTTTCCATCCCTGCCTCTTTCTGTTTAAACAACTGTACAGATAAAAATAGTTTAACTGCTACTCAGGTCAGCTGGGGAGAAAACTGTAACTACTTTCCATATCCAATAGTACAGGGCACTTTTTGCATAATTATTCCTTTACCTTACATCTGGATATACTCTGTTGCCCTTCCTGTCCTGTGATTAGCCACACTTCCCAGCTGCTGTTTACTTTTTAGGGAAGCACTGCTTATAGATTCTGGAAATGAACCAGCATGCAAGGAAATCAATAAAAGTTTTGGCACAGTCATCTTCCTAAGTGCCTCAAAAGATGTTTTTCCTTAGTTCTTGCCCTTGGGGACCACTAGCAATTAGGTTTGAAAGATGTACCCAGCACTAAAATCTCACAGAGCACAACAAACCTCTCAGATATACAGAACATTAGCTTGTAAAGACGGATGGCAAAAAAATTAAAGAAGACATGACGAATGGGTGACATTTCATATATGAATACCAGAAGAAAGGCAGGTGTCTCTCAGGACACCACTTCCACCAGCAAAGTCAAGGGAAGTGCTGTTTTTGTCACAAGTGCCAGCCCAGTGCTAGTGATGAGCCTACAGACCCTGCAACCCTGCAGGGTGGCTAGAAGGCTGTGGAACATCACAGATAACCATCTTTTTTGTTAGACTAGCAAGAGCAACACCTCCAACATATTTCACACAAGGAAAATTAGACAATGAGCAGCTATGTGATGTAAGATTTATGAAGTATGAAGTAAGCATGAACCCAAAGGACTGCTTCTTAACAACTGATGATTTGTAAAGGATATGAAAGGAATATCCAAAAATTAGCTTGATGTGTCCTATCAAGAGCAACCACAAAAATCTGATGAGGACTTGACAGCAAGTGCTCCTTGCCTTCTGTGTCCAGACAACATGAATTAACATACTCAGAACTTGATGAGTTTGTGAGTGTTGGAGAGTGAAAGTGTAAAATCGACTTGCTTAAAGACTGTGTAAATAAATATCATATTCCTCTTTGATAAGATATTGCACTGAACTTAGTTCATTTCTGGGCAAGCAAAAGTAAGCTTGTGGTTCTTCTACAGATGGATTTGAAAATGCAGAGCAGGAAGGCTGGAGCAAATGGCTCCACAGCAGTGCAGAGCCTGCTCCTTATATACAGAGAAGAAAGGTGTTGCCTTCTCTCCATCCCTGTGGGGGTTCAGTTCCAAAGGAGCTGAGCAAAATGGTAGGTCCTGAGACTGGTTATTCCCACGTTTTCTCTGCAGCCACCTCTTAAATTTCTGGAAGACATCCTGGCTCCTTTAATCTACTCTGCTACTTAAGGAAAAAATCTGAGTGCAAAATATGTGGTCTAAATTCTCTTTGGCAATCTTTCCTTGCCTACAGAGGGGAGCATGCAGTGTTGAGGCCTTTACTTGCTTGAGTTATCACCTGGCAACAATCACAACAGAAAATCCCCTGCCTCATCCAGCTTTGGCACTGCTAGCCTGGAGGGACTTTTGTCAATGAGAGTAATGAATCTGAGATTAATTGACATACAGGTACAGCTAAATTGATTCTGGAGATGCATACTGCCAAGGACAGTCTCATTAGTTCTTGCACTGAAATGAATTTAGAATGTGCACATTTAGTGTGTAGACTAAAATTGTTCTGTATATGTCATTGTGCATAGTTAAATAATGATTTTCATCAATCAAGAAGATTATTTTTACTCCAAGGTATTTCCCAGGAGCATTCTTATACTGACCATGGTGGACTACCATAGATAGGGTAAAACCCATCTGGGTAAAATACTCCTTTATTCTGCTTTTTCACTCCAGTTGCAACTAAAATGCTTCACAAGCATCCATGTAACCTGATGTAATAATCTTACTCAATGTCAGTGTATTCTTCATAAAAGCAAGACTCTGGTTTTGCCCTTGTCATTTATGTTGTGGAGGAAAGGCTGGAAGAGGCTATATTTAGCAGATTTGTGCATAAAAACATCAGTTCCAGAAATGTACAGTGATAGAGGAGTCTATGGTTTCTGGAACTGACATCTGTGTACCCACTGGAGCTTCCAAAGACAGTAGTCTTTGTTTAGTTTAGTTCTAGCCTGTTTCTGTCTGCACCGGATTACCATGGTCATGTTTGGGGAGTGATGCTATGAGATCATGGCTCATCAATTCTGCCCTCTTTGCACTGCAGCTATCACTTGAAATTGACAAACAACCCTCAAAAGTGGCCTCGGGTTATGTAGCAGTGATGCAAGGAGGGACAAATGCCAGAAGCCAGACTCAAAGATGCTACCTCTTTACTAAAGCTTCAGGGGAAGACTGGATCAAAAGAAAAATCCATTTTAAAAAAAAAAAGGGGTGGGGGGGCAGAATTCCTGGGAATATTTGTTCACTGTTATGTCTTTCAACAGCTACAAAACAAACATGGAAACAAAATGGGTTTGTGTGATACTAAATCCTTGGTGCTTTCCAGACATTTCACAGAAGAGAAGTCCACACCTCCATCTGTATCAGCTGAATGTGCTCTTTATCCATTCCTCACCACCTCTATCCTATTGAAAGACCTTAAGCTTAAAAGAACCTCCAATCTCCTTGAGGAGTTACTGGTTTTGCAGAAAAAGCAGCTATGAAAACAAGAGGAGTTTGCTGTGCTCTATGTTTCTTCTTTGTAGGTTGTTGCCCAGTTTTTTGGGCATTTGTAAGGGTCGATCCAAGAATCGAGTTCTGTCTCAACATTTCTCATCAGAAATTTCAGGTGCAGGACTTATGCAGAGAATGCTTTGTACTTACCTAAAGCTGGTGTGGAGCGAATGCTTTGTGCCCACCTAAGGTAGTACAGAACGAATGCTCTGTGCCTACCCAAAGCTGATACGGAGCGAATGCTTTGTACCTGCCTAAGGTGGTACAGAACGAAGACTTTGCACCTGCCTGAGTTGATACAGAACAAAGGCCTTGTGCTGCCAAAGCGGGTACGTGACGAAGGCTTTGCACCCGTTGCCCTGACACCCATTGTGAAAAACCCGCCGACCATGCCTTGGACACTCCTCCCTTGACCCTGTCAAGTGGAGTTTGGCATATCTCCACAAGAATTAAGGGGGAGCAAAGGCGGGTGGCAAGGAGGGACCAGGTGTATGGACTAGCATAAAAGACAGCTCTGGAGTGGCTGAACTCCGAAGATCTTCCCCACCGAAAGATCACATCGATCTTTGCAGAGGCCAAGGAGCGCTGACTGGACGGGACTCCAGGGACGCCGGACGTCTGTGGACCCATGGTGGTAGCTATAGCCCCCTTTCCTTCCCTTTCCTCCCCATCTTTTCCCAATTTTCTCTCTTTTTCTCTCTATCGCAGGCCGCTTTACAGGCCAAATTAATAAAGTTCCCCCTTGGATTGAAATTTAACTCCCTTGACTTGTTGCATTTTGTGTTTTCTTTTCTTTTTTGCACTCTGAGATCGTAGCTGGTATGAACCATCACGCGTCTGCTTATGAGTGGACCGTGACAGCATTCTTAAGTTCTTTTATGGCCTGAGCTCCCTTCTCACCAGCCCCTTAAAGGGTGCTAGGCTTCCCCTCTCTCTTGGTCTCAGTGCAGCTTTGCAGAATACTTACTTGCCAACAGGTCAACCAGGGCTGCCCCCTACCCCTGGCCAGGTTTTCACCCTTGGGCACAGGCTATGATTCAGGCTACACTTCTTCCCAACAACTCCTCCATCTATCCCTGCATGTACTTCCCGGGGCTGCAACCCAGACCTCACTGGGAAATAACTGGCCATATGCTTCTGACCCCTGCCAGAAGCAGGGAGGGAGCCCTGGCTGCACACCATAACTCAACAGCCACTCAGAGCAGGGGGTTGTTCTTTACCACTACTTGCTCAGAAAGAATTACAAGTTTCTGAGAAGAAGAAGGTGGGATTTTTCTTCCTGAGATGCAATTCCTTTGTTAAGAGGTTTTACAGTGGTGTGCAGCCTGTTATTAGGGGCTGTGTCTTAGCCCTGAGCAGCAGAAGGTAAAATACCTTTCCAGGTTTGTATGTCTCTGTGCTGTGTGTGCCTGTATGAGAAGACAATCTGTTGAAGCCAGCTTCCCTTGGACAGTTTTGTGTTACAGTTCAGCACCACAAGAACAACCCAACAATCACTCATGTAACTTTCCTGTCACATAGTCGCTTTCTTCCAGCCCACGTAAAATTCAAACTCAATCCTATCCACAGGGTTGCCTTCTTCAGTTCAGACTGAAGATTCTGCTTTCAGGTTTGTTAGACTCCCCAGTGATGTCTTCACCAGCCATTACGGTGTGGAAGTTGTTGCATGTCCCTTGAGTGTTTTCTCCCACCTTGCCAGCCTCTCCCCTCTGGAGCAATTCCCTTCAGTCCTATTGACATCCATCTCTACAAAATGGATCAAGCAACAGAGAAAGAAGGGACTCATTCCTGTTGAGTCATGTACATGACCGGATGTATATTTTTTCTTTTGCATTTATTTTCCAGCCCTGAGAATGCTTCTTTCTTTGGGCTGATGTCATCAGCTCACAGGACAGCACAGGAAAAAGGAGGCTGAAATGGACCTGACTCCCTTCTCCTCTGTGCACCCTGGCTAAAGGATACCATGCACAGCATGAGAATTACCTGCCAGCATAGCCAAGGGGAAGACGTGATTTAAGCAGGGTGAATGTTTGGAGATGAACATGATAATGTCCAAACCACTGCATTTATTCCTTATAAACAAAAATATTTCTGTGTCACTGGTCCACTGAAGACATACTGCCTGTATGTTAAAGATCAAAAATTATTTGTGACAATCTGAAACAAACAAGCCTCAGGTCAACAGACTGGTCTCTGCTCTCTGAGCCTGGAGGTGAATGGAAGTGTCTCCTCCTGCAGCACCACACAATTGTCTGCCCTATTCCATATTTACCATTAGCAGTTTCATCTCATTCATCCTGGTGGAAACCAGCTGCTTCAGGAACCAACAAGTAATTATTTTAGTCTTTCCTCATAGGAGAGGTGCTCCATCCCTCCAATCATCTTGGTGTCTCTCCTCTGGACTCACTCCAACAGGTCCATGCCCTTCCTGTGCTGGGACCCCAGAGCTGATGCAGAGTTCCAGGTGGGTCTCACCACAGCAGAGCAGAGCAGAGCAGAGGGGCAGAATCCCCTCCCTTCCCTGCTGCCCACACTGCTCTGGATGCAGCCCAGGACACGTTTGGCTTTCTGGGCTGGCAGTGCACATGGCTGGGTCGTGTCCAGCCTCTCACCCACCAGCACCCCAAGTCCTTCTCACAGGGCTGCTCTGATCTGTTCATCCCCAGCCTGTGCTGATACTGGGGGTTGCCCCAATGCAGGTGCAACACTTTGGACTTGGTCTTGTTAAACGTCGTGAGATTCCTGTGGGTCCACTGGAGCTTGTGCAGGACTTGACTCTCAAGTGCAAGGAGACCAACCTGCCCCTAGTTCAGCACCCATTATACATCAGCAGCTTTTACAATTCTCTGTCTGGCAGATACGCAGGTGTTTTGCAGAGAACACAGCAGAGAAACATGTACATTTTGCCAGCTCTCTAGCAGTAAAATCAAATTAACAACTGAGAAGGAACATTAATTTAGGTTTTTCAAAATAAGACTTTTGCTGGAAGCCACAACAATCACCAGTTCAAATCCCCCTTTTAGCAGGTAAAACTCCAGCCTGAAGAGATTGAGATGTGTAAAACAGCTTGCTTTTTTTTTCTTTTAAAATGGTATTAAAGTCATTTCTCACTTTTCCCATAAAAATTATTAAATGTTATTGCTTGTCAATCTTATTTAAGATTTTTTTCACTGTGTATTTACCTACCACATATCTCTCCATCATTCTTTCCCTTGAGGTCTCAATTATTCCCAAGTACTATGTCATTAACATTATTACTTATGTTCCAATAGCAGTACAGATAAGTCTTTCTTTCTCCTATTGGAGATCTGAATGATCACATTAAATAAATAAATGCTTACCAAGAGCTCCTCTCTTCCTCAACTTTCTTGCTGTTTTTATTATGAATGTTTATGAGACCTGATGTGGTATTAGATGTATTTTCACATTGGAAAAGAAAACAATTCAGGACGGGGAATAGCTTGCTTATAATTTAAGAAATTAATTGTTGTATTAAAGAATGTGATTACCCGGTCCCTACAGAAGCAGGCACTCTGCACCTTGCCCATGGCACACAGGCATTTTTAGGACTGCTACCCTATTGGAAATAGAGAGTCAACTAATGATAGCCTGTTTATGCAATATATGGGCAAGCTGTTAGCAAACCAGTGGCTCTGCTCTTGAATGTACCTAATGTGAGAAGTGTTCTGCCATGCCACTTCTCTTTGGGTACTTCTTAGAAAGGCTTCCTGATATTTTGTTTGGACACAAAGGATATGCAGCTTACCTCTTCTTCTGACTGTGTAGTGAGAAAAGCCCAGATCCCCGAAAAAAATTGTACCTTCAAAACTGATCTTTTCACAGACCTTCCCCAACATTGTTGAAGAGCAGAGAGCTCTGCTGTGTATTATTACAGCTTTCTTCCTCTGCTTTCGCTCCTCCACTTTTTATTGGCTGCTAGTCTTTGCATTACAGGAGCCTGAGAAAGTCCAGCCTAGATCAGGGCTATGTTTTGCAGAATGGTGTACAAATACCTGTAACAGGAGACAGTCTCCACCCTCAGTATCTCAAAATTACACTGAAAACTTTCAGGGAAAGGGGAAAAGATCACCATCCCTATATCAAAGAAGCTATCAGTCACAGGTAATGCAACTTGTGAGAGCACTGAAGACTGAACCTCAGGCAGAATTGCACCATCATATTAAGTGGGCATTGCCATTTGTCAGTGGCACAAACAGCCTTGCATCTGGCCTTTACCTGACTGCTTGGCTTGGTAGCATTTCAGCCCGCCATATCCTCATGATAGAACAAGCAAACAGAAACACAGGATGTTCCACCTGGGCATGAGGAAGAACTTTACAGTGAGGATGACTGAGCACTGAAATAGGCTGCCTAGAGATCTTGTGGAGTCTGCTTCTCTGGAGATAGTCAAAAGCTGTCTGGACACAAGCGTGAGTAACATGCTCTAAGGAACTCTGCTTGAGCAGAGCTAAACAGCCTCCAGTGGTCCCATCCAACATTACCCATGTTACGATTCTGTGAGTCTCTGATTTTTGTACCACAGAGTGAAGCAAGTCCAATATAAAGCTAAGAGGCAAAAGTAAGGAGGTGTTTAGTCTGCTTCACTTCTCTGGGGAGATCCACCAAGCAACCATACAATTGCTTTCACTGATATGACAGAAGAAAGAAGGAAAAATGAGCCAAGGGCAAAACTCTGTTTTCTGGAGACAACACCAGTTAATGCAGGTTTGTGACCATGGCCAAGATATCCTGTCTTCTTAGCCAAGAGACAAGTTTTCTAGGGCAAAGGAAAAGGAATTCTGAGTTCTCTTCCTGGTGTGTCTGAACATGGCAAGGCAAACCCATCCTGCCTTCAATCTGTGCAAGTGAAGTACCTATAGGAGAAAAATATTGCAGTCCAGGGAAGAACTGCTCATGTGATTATGCAGACTTAGCATAAGATAGGAAACAGAGTGCCTACTAACAGTGAACACACTGGGTTCCCACTGTGCAGTGGCCCTGATGTCTGTACATAGAAACGTTCTATTACACAGGACTCCAAAGTGTTAATGCAGCACTACCAATAAAAAATAACTGTAGGCATACTTGGGAAGATTGGAAAATTTGGTCCTTAATTATCATCAATTTACAATTCAAGAAAGAGAAAAAGAAAAAAAAGAAAAACCATAACAGAGAGGAGTTATTTGTAGAAATATCATTGCCTGCTATGACAGCTTATCAGCTGTCACTCCATCCAAGATCCTTACTGTGAATCTTGGACACAAGATGAGGATGCTACAACCCAGCCCTGATCTTCATCTAAAGTCATTTGTGCTTACAGGTGTCAAAGCAGCCCTGTTCTTGCTTCCAAAATGTAGTCCTCAGGATTGCATAAAGTGACTGCACAAAAAATTATTTCACAGGCCTGCTGTAAAATTATGCTTCTGTCCTGGGTCTCATTGCACTATATGTCAATGTAGTGCTAGACATCTGCTGCTGGGCTTGATGCCAAGTCCACAAGACTCAGTGTGAAGCCAAAGTTGTGAATGATGCAATCATGGAGCTATAACAATTTTTTTTTCTGGATCCTCTGTTTCTTCAGAACCAATGGAGACAATGGCCTTTTTAGTAATGTACTGCTCTGGAAACACACACATCTTGTATTGGTTGGCAGGAATTCTGATTTTGCTCCTTTTCATTTCCTTTCCCTTTATCCCTTCCTCTTCCCCATTTAAAACACAAAAAATGATTCAGAAGAAATAAACCGTGTGTATGCTGTGCATGGAAAATATGGAGTGTCTTTGCAAAGTTCTAGAATGAAATCAGTCATTTATGAAGTGAAAATTGAGTCAACAGTCCCGTACATAGTGGGCAGATATTTTTCAATCAATTTGAACGGGCTTTGCAAATGGCTAGTGAACATATATATTGAGATAAACAAGAACACCAAATGCCCCAGGCACTACCCAAAGCATTCCACAGACTCTTGCTGAGGAGGTGGTTCAGGGACAAGTTTCATAGTTCCAAAGAAACAGCTGAAATCTATGAGGATCCAGCACTTTATTGCATACACAGTGCATACACAAGAATTGCCAGTAGAATATTATTTCTTTTTTAATGCTTCCCTCTATTTCGGTAGCCTTCCCTCAGGATTTACAGTCACATAAACAAATTCACCTCTTCCACTGACCTCATCCTTCCAATTCCTCTCCAACTGCTCACTTTAGTGCCATTGTAATTATCTCCCAAAAATAAATAGACAAATAATACAGAGAGACATGCAGAGAAGCAAGCCATTTTGAAGTCTTGTCTGAACCTGTTAGTGTTCTGCAAAACACCTCTTTAATGAAAAACATTCAATAATGCTGCAAGTCGGAGAAGAGATCAGTCGAGCTGCATAAATCTCTCCTTTCTTTTCTACTGTGCTCATGTGTTTTTTCAGGCAGGACATTCTGACCAGTGTGTTATAAGCCTTTGGGGCTTGGATTTGTGGGTTTGGTTTCCAAAAAATGCATTCATTAGGAAGCAATAAGAAGGAATTACTGGACTGTGTGATGGTATTCATACAGACTGCTTAGGAGACAGACAGGACTCAAACACTAAGTTTAGGGGAAACAAGGCCATCCCAAAATCAACAATGTGGTCATAAAGGGGACCCCACTATAATCATGTCCTGTAATTTGTAAAACTATGTCACTTCTGTCAGTTCAGAGCTCAGGAGTAGACATTTATCAAAGACAGGCCCCAAAACTAAAGTGTGGGTAGAAAGTGGAGGCAAGAAAAGGACTGTACAACTCTAAAACACATTTAGTTCAGAGGTACAGGAAGCTCTTCAGATGCTGCTTGAATAGTGGCTAATTTACAGCCAAAGCTCAAACCAACATCTGCCATCGGGGATGTTTAACTCTGCTGGGAACCTCAGAAGCAAGAGAAGTCTCAACATGACACTGTTACATTTTTCTTTTGAATCTTGGTGCTATGATATCTGTAACACATGTGTCTGGGTTTTTTTCTTTTCCTAAGAAAGGTAGATAATAATGCTGTAGAAGCAGTATCAACATTAGCCTTACAAAAATGTCAAACATGCAAGCACTCTTGACACCATGTTATTGTGGTGTATTTTTATGATGACTTCAGAAGTGCAGTGCCTCTGTCTGAGAACAGAATTTTCAGTGGTACTGCTGCTCACCGAGATCACATGGTCCTCTTCCTTCATAAGAGCAGTGGAAAGAACAGCCACAAGAAAAATGCATTTAATTTTGCTGCACAAGTGAGTTTCTAAAGTGATTCTTTTATCCAGAAAGGAAAAAAACAAACAGTTAAAAAGAGAAAATGCTCATCTTGCAGTCTCAGGACAACTTAGCAAAAGTACAATTTTATAGAAGCTGTTATCCTGCCTTTGGCCTCAGGCATGTTTAGACCAATATCTTGCTCAATACTGTAGATTTCAGATGAACGCTAATAAACAAACTTCTAACATACACTGTGATAAAATAATTTGCCACTAAGGAAAGGCATTTTAACCCCATCCAGTTAAATTTAACTCCCTTCCTACACTTCAGGAATTTCTAGAGAGCGACTACTAAAGATCATTAATGTAACAAACAAAAAAGTCTAACCTTTCAAAGAATTTATATATTAATAAAGTCATGAGCTTTCATTTACTTGTTATCTTTCAAAATGAAACTGTGTTTCTGCTCAATTTTAAATATGCTGTGTTCAATACCATGGAAAATCCCACGTCCAGATTCCCTTTGAGATAAGAAAAGGAAACGTGAGCAGTGAGAATGTTTGCACCATTTCCTGTGTTATTTCTATAAATTCTTATTTGTCTTTTCTTTCAGCTACACAGCTGTAGTCTCCAGATGGAAGATTGCAGAGCAAGGAACACACCACCACCACCCTTTTTAACAGCTTGCAGCATCCCTAGATCAGCTGGTCTGCAAAAAACCTATGATAAAGAGGCTTTCCACAATATTTTAAGATGTGTTGCCTCAGGAGGTGCAGATAAGGAGTAGTCTCATGTGATCTTTTAAATCTTCTTCAAAAATCCTGAAGTTGCTAGTGAAACAAAGTATTACAGATTCACCCCCAGTGAAACTCAGAATAACTCACATAAAATTACGAAGATAAGATGTATTTACACTGATCAACCTACTTGAACTTGAGTATTTTGCAAGCTGATTAGAAACCCGCTCAGTTTTAACCCCAGATTTCCAACAGGTCAGAGATAGATGAGCATAGATAAATTTCCAAGAAATTTGAAATGTAAAAATAATAATAATTCATGAGGCTAATTGGACAACATGTGAGTCAGCAGTTTTTTTGGTTTTTGCAATGTGGGTTCTAACAAAAGAGATGAAGCATTGATATGATATGCACCGTACCACTCTTGTTAACGCTACCAGTTATTAATCCTGTGTAAAAGACTATCTAAAACATACACTTACACATTTTAGTGGGAGGTTCTGATTTAACCCCTTTGAGAGTCTGGTTTACTGATTGCAGAACAGTGGTTTCCACTGTTCTGCAGTAAGTCAAAATATCTTCCTGGTCATGGGTTTGAACTTGAAGAATGGATATGTGAATCTGCTCTTTTCTTATTATCTCCACCTAATCCTAAATGGATCTGTTAGAAAAGTGGCAACAAATTTCAGCCCTTTCCCAGCAAACATTATAGATCCCAGATGCTTTGCTGCATTTCTCTGAAGCTTCAGAATATGCTTTCTACTGATATGCTGCAAGTGAGTTAATGCTTCTTAGATGGAAAAGAAATAAAGAGGTAAATTAGCTAAACTTTTTCAATAATATTCTGCTTTTGTCTCCAAGAGAGAGCAAATAAGGTGCTGCACAGGAGACAGAAATAAATGTAGTGGGGTTCTACAGCATTAATAAAGCACTCTGTTCATCACAGCTGAAGGGAAAAATACTGGCAATGTCTTTAAACTGGGTAAAATTGGAGAAAGTAACATCGGGATTGTGTTTTGCTACAGTCTTACTGATGGAAGACAACGCTCAGTGAAAACAGGAAGAAAAAATGGTTTTCTTCTGTTATTGTGGACTCACTGTGAGGAATTACTCATTAATCATGCAGGATACAGAACAGAGGCATTTTGTGAAAGAGTCATCTGTTTCGTAAGAGCATGTTTTTGATGAAAGTCTGTTGCATTCAAATGGTGTTACAATATTTTCCACCA
Organism: Entomyzon cyanotis; assembly: GCA_024500445.1. NCBI lineage: Eukaryota > Metazoa > Chordata > Aves > Passeriformes > Meliphagidae > Entomyzon > Entomyzon cyanotis. Next base: position 4,877,132 of record JAKEPQ010001021.1, read on the forward strand.
GTGTAGTATTTATCTCACCCTTTTTATACTTTTTTTCTTTTTTTTTAAGCATGTTACTCAATATCCTACATCTGCACAGTTATTATTAATTCCATTCTCCCTACAGTTATTTTAGAATATCTATATATTTCCACCGTGCATTGTTAAGGTTTATTCTTCCCTATGTATCTGGGCTGGACTTGCAAAATGCCACAGGAAGATAAAAAGCTGTTTACTCAGTGCCATCAGCCTTGAGTTGGAGTCAACTGCACCACAGCGTGAAAGAGGGACAAGTTTTTCCTGTCAATATGTAGAGCAAATCTGGAAGGAAAAGCCTTCATCTCTCAGCCACAAGCAAGTCACAAATTGTATTCAGAATCTTTGCTTTACTGAGCCACTGAAGCCAGATAGCCTGTCTAAAATATCAGGAGCCACATATTCAGCTCTGACTGATATTTGAAAGAAGAGAACTGGCAGAGCATTAGGAGAACAAAGCTTTTCTAAGAGTGGCACTGGCTGTCCTATGAACTCAATTTCTGCTTGAGCTGGCTTAATAATTCTGTGTTGTCTTTAGCTAGACACAATAGCACTCATGGTTTGACTTCTTTATTGCACTCACAGGGTTGGAAGCCTGTATTACCTTGGTACATCAATGCAGATAGAGGTCTCCCCACAGATACTTTGCAATATGATAGATGCATACTCCATATGCTTAACAGAGACAGTGGGAGGCTGAGGTCTAGGCACTGGGGATGGCTCTAATCCAGCAGAAATGTGTGGAGAATCCAGCTGGTGGGTTAGGAATAAGCAATGGGATGTTGACACCAGGCTTGGGAAGAATTATGGCTTCTCCCAGCTAAACACATTTAAAAAAAAAGAAAAAAACTCCTGCAGTTCAGCAGAACTGGAACTCCTGCTGTTGAGGAATAATTTTTTGACCTTTGCAATAGGAAATAATGAGGAATAATTTTTTGACCTTTTGACCAAAAGCAATACAAGCATTTCAAAACCAACAACTGTTTGAAAGCACTACACTGACCTGCAGCTAGCTCCTAATCGTTTTGTCTAAATAAAGCTCAAATTTATTTTTCCTACCTTTTATAAAAATCACACCTCTTTTTGTCCCACCTTATATGAGAATTTCTTCTCCAAGAGCTAGCCCATTTATAACCACAGAATGCATTAATTTTCACAGTTTGTGATATACAGAGAAATTTAGTATTTTGCAAAGCATAAAACTGAGCTCACAAAACATTTTCTCTTAGTCATGTACTTTAATATTCAGCCTCTAAACCACCTCAGGTATTTGAATGCTGGGAAATAGCATTTCTGGGAATTGTTAAGGGCCAAACTCTGCAGTTAGTCACTACAATGTAAAAAGTATGTGCAGATGACCTCTCTTAGACTAACACAGCCAAGATCTCATCAAGATCTTTATTGTTACAGTATTTCATTCTCTCCAGAACTGCTCTGCCACACAATGCACAGTTCTTCCAGCTGCCTTGCATAAGCTATATGCACAATTCCTGCTGCTTATTACTTTCCATAATCTTTTTCTTTTGGTCATGGGCAATGAAGTCAATGAATCTGCAGTGTTTTTCCTAAGTGTTTTATAAAGATATAACACAGTGTCACATTTACAGTGAGCAAGAAAAAAAATCGTGTGCATGCACATATTATATTGCCTACAACAGCTTGCAGAATGATCGGTTGTCTCCATTTTCTTTCACTACCTCCTCTTTCATCTCTTCATTAAGTCAGTGAGTTTCTTATGACCCTCTCCACCCTTCTGCTATGAATAAATGGTAAACCTCTTCAAAAGCTTGGTACTGACAAATTCTGCTTTCTCAAACACTAATGTTCTTGTAACCTGCTGGGCAATGTTTTGTAGAAATAATGATGAAATATTCATGGGAGCACAATGACAACAAATAAATGGAGCAAAGAGAGCCACAAAGCAAGACAAGAGGTCATTTATCACATTATTCTAAGCCAAAAAATGAAATAACAAGCAGCCTTCTGAAGCCTGCTGGGTGAAGCATGAGACCTCAGTTAGGCCTATCAATATCAGATTCCTCTCTATTGCCACAGCAAATCAATCTGCTGGCCTCTGCTTGCTTCTTAGTATGATAGCTGCCACTGTAAAATCTCCTGGGTATACCAAAACAGAGACACCTTGCACTGTGGAAAAGTCTCTGTCTAGATAAGGCTAAATAATAAGATGTGTAGGAAGACTGATAGCTCAAAACCAAAATATGAATGAGAAAATATTGCCATGGAAATTACTCAGAAATCAGGATAACAACCCTTGCATCTTTGGCAAAATCTCAAAGGAGAGGAGTGGCTAATTTCAGAAGGACATTCAAAAGTTTATTTACCCATACTTCTTCCAGTATTGGGCAGGCAAAAAAAAGAAGCCAACAGGGTATTTTTTCCTAGAAATTGCTATAATTTCACAGTTGCCAGAGAAAAAATGTGTGGCTCCAGTTTTATGTATTGCTTTCCACTCCCTCAAAGTAGACTGAAAGGACTGAGCAATCAGGATGGTGACAGTTTTACAATGGCATTACAAAGGTGTAAATGAGTTTAAGCAAAGACCATGGCACCTGACACACAGACCGCAAAGAGCAGGTTGCCCTTGTCTTCACTACTGCAAAGTCACAGCATTTTGATCATGGATTTGATTCATCCCATTTACTGCCGAAAATGATAAAATGTTTTAGTAAAGAAAAGACTGAAAATTCCATCTACTGCATAATCAGAGCTGTGCTGATGTGAAACCTTCAACTGCACTTTAAAAAACAATGGTCTATTGTTCTCTGCTTCACGAAACCGTAGAGCACTTCCCAGAGCAGTGGTGGGAGAAGGGGGCCCCAGAGGACCCCTCATTCATCACCAGCACAGAGCAGTAGCTCAGCTCCAGGCTTGCAGCCTCCAGGGATGGACACTGCAGGGCACGCAGGGCAGCTCTTCCAGGGCTTGGCTGTTATCCTTGGAAAGAAAAAGTAGTTTCTTGCATGCAGCCAAGTACTGTTATAAAGAGCTTGTCCCTGTCTCACTGATCCCCTGTCCATTGGCCCTGAGGTGCTGCTAGGTGCCCCAAGGCTCCAGATGAACTACCTCCAGACCCACAGCCTTGGTGCTAAATACAGACCTGACAGAGTGCTTTTGTGACTTCCCCTGTTCACCACAAGAAATGGTGATGAGAAAAGGCCCCAGAGCAGATCCTGAAAGACCCCAAGGGGCATGAGCCTCCAGGCAGATTTGGCACAGTGACCACCAACTCTGGTTTTGACCAATCAAGCAGGTGTTTACCCACCCAGACTCTAATCTCTAGCATGGGTTCAAGTTCCTTGTGGGAGACTGTTGGAAACCTTGCCAAAGTTATATCACATGCTCTCCCCTTGTTCACAGGCACTCTATCACACAACGTAGCCAGCTCTCTCAGACCTGATTCACCCCAGGTCAATGGTGCTGGCAGTCCCAATCACCTTCTCTTTCCTGCAACAAGGGATGTGCTCCAAGTGAATGCATGCCATGATTGTCTCAGACAGTGAAGTGAGACTTGCCTGGCCTGACATTCCCCAGATCATCTTTCCTCTTCTTTTTTAAGACAGGTATGATATTTGCCTTTCTTCACTTGCTGGGATTTTCCTTAAGCTCTCCACAGCCTTTCAAAAGTGCTTGAAGGTGACCTTATGTGGGCATTGACCAGCTCTCTCAGCACCCTTAGGTTCAGCCTTTGGAATTCCATGCCCTTGTATTTATTCTGTGCAAGTAAACCCTGACCCCATCTTCATCCACTTCCTGGTTGTTCTCACCCTCCTTAAGTCCTGCCTCTGGGGAGTCCACCAAAAAAGAGTGAGGAAAATACAGCATTGAGCACCTCTGTCTTTATCTATGCCTCTTTTCATAAAACCTGTCTGCCTTATTCAGCCCACATTTTCCTTGTTTAGTCTTTCACTGTTGATGCAGAGACACCATTTACCAGATTGGATTTTGATATTCATTTTGCCCAAGATGAAACAGAAATGACTGCTGTAAAAATAAAGAACAACAAATTCATTGTTATTATCTGACAATGACAAGTTTTAGATTACACTAAGAGTCCATCATGCATTTACATCACACAACAATTACTGTGGAAGCGTCCATTCAAACTGCTCTTTAATGAACAAAGTATCCCTTCTCCTATAGAGAGATTATTACTACAGATTTATGGTTTATTTAATGGGAAACTGCTTTCCCATTTTCATTCTTTGTCCTTATTTTCATTCCACCCAGCAGTTTTATCATATCATACCTTTCTTTCAATTGAGATCCCTAGAGATACTTTACCAGATTGCCATACTTAGACTTGATGTTCCTAGGAAAGCACATCAATGTAACATTTCTGAAAGGCCGAGTTGTTTCCTGTTGTCCTTTAGGAGACAATATCACTTCGTCCTATCGTTGTTTAAATGTACCAAGAGCTTTTTGGCACTGTGCCTGAACAGAGCTGTCAAGATTGTAAATTCAAGTTATAACCCAAGGAGCATTCACAATTTTATCTTATCCTGAGCTGCCTAACATCAAAAGAAATATTGAGAACACAACCAGCCTTCTGCATCCCTGAAATATGCAGCTGCAGAAGCCTCTGATTTAAAGGAGTTGAAAGTACAGCAGCTGTTTTAGGGAAAGTTATAAATGAAACTCTGCTCCTTGAAGTTGTGAGCCAAGGTAAGTCCACATGGTGAGACCTTGTGTCAAGACGAACAACTCTAAAAGGCAGAAATGGAGGTGTACCCATAAAAAACATACTCTGACAGAGGACACTGCAGTGCTCAGTTCCTTATCGCTGCCATTTTCCTCTTCAAGCATCAGTGGACTGAAGCCATGTGATGCTATCAGTGATGTTTGTAATGCAAACTCATGGAGATGGAACTGGCATAGGCACCTGGTACACTGAGCCCAAACCTCCTGAAAACTTAGCAATCCCTCTAGAGTCTCAGTTCATGGCTTGACCTATTTAAAGGGAAGAAAAATTGAATCACACTTTGAGTAGCTGTGCTTGGATGCTGTTGCCGTGTACAGACCTTTTGTGATGTATAACTTACTGTCCATCATTCCTCATAAAAATTCACTTTTTAATTACAATTTTCACATCCCAAGGGCTTAAGCCTACAGTAACTGAAAACCATCCCAAAAGTAAATAAAAAATAGAGGAGAACTGACCTCTGGATAACAATTCCATTCTGTGGCATACATAGTTTTGAAAGGGGATTTCAGTCCCCTGCTGAATAACAACTACTTAGAATCTTCTTATATACACAGAAATGTGCTAAAATGCATAATTTTAAATTGGATTTTAAGGTTTTCCAATTCAAGTATGCATGTCTTCGACTGGGACATGGGCCAAGCTTGGAAAAGTCCCAAATGGAGGACTCTGTCTGAATTTTTCATGCCAGACAGCTCTGAATGAGCTAGATGAGGGCTATAAATACATATCCTGTATTTCATATTTTCAGTCTTACTGCAATGCTGTTGAGAGGCAGTATCTCCTCGTCTTTTCTCCGTTAACGTGAAATAGTATTCATGTGAGAAATATCATTTGGTCATAAACTTACTACCTGATTCTACTACTCCCTGTGTATTGCAATATGTAAAATATATTTATGTAGGAACCAAGTCACTTTATGTGGGTTTTGCAAATGCTCGAATGGCAAAGGCACAGGCATATAATCTAAAACATTCTTCATGAGCTGCACCTTTCCAAAATCCATAGAGGGGTGTGTGGCAGTTACTACAGTGCTGGGGTTATCTCAAGTGTCCTCAAAGGTGTGCTGTGAACAAGAGTGTGGACATCCATCTCTCACCCCTTCAGCAGGCATGATAGGAATCACCACAGGATATCTTAGAAGTGTCCTGGCACTGGTATTACCTAGAGCTATATGGTTTCACCAAAATATCTTCCTGGGCTTCAGCCCCTGCAGTAAAACCAAGTGCTCACTGTTTTCACAAGAAGCTGGGAGTTTGTGACTATCCAATAGAGCATTGTGAGTCCTGCTGACCCCACAGCCCAACACAGTGCTAATATGGAGCACAGGAAAGGGCCTGTAAGCTTTGCAGAGCTGGGCCACTTCTTCTTTCATCACCTGCTGTCCTGTGGTGCTGGTTATACCATATCCTGTGTGGTACATCTCCACCATCCTGCATCCACAGAGCTGGGCCTACCCACACCCCACACAGCAGGTTTCTGACACCAAAGCACATCTCTACAAGGGATTTCCTTTTTAAGGATTCTGTCAAAGAGCCTGTATCCATGTATCCTAGTGTTAAAACCAGTGCCTTAGGGTTTTGTTATGGGGAAGTGTTCATGGTCTATGATAGGCATTGTTTCCAGAATTACTGACTATTCTCATACTTCAATGAGTTAGGAGTATTTAGTGGGTCTCTGATTAAAGATAAAAGCACACTTACAAATAATGGATTTAAGTGCCACAAGCACCCATGCTTCTGATTTGTTTCATCCCTCTGAATTCTTTATTCCAGAAAATCTGACATTTTCAACACAAAACTTTTGGCCTTATCATACACTGCTGTCACATTTACAACTTATAAGACTTCATGCCTGATGAATAGAATGTAAGATATAAGTAGCTATACCAATGATAGGAATGCTTTTGATGTATGCTGTGCTGTTTACCATGTCATAAAGACATAGTAGAAAAAAAAGAACTGAATTGCTACATGACCACAGTTACAAGTAACTACAATAAATCATATTCCTCTACTAATTGCGTTGAAAACCTTCATACACTTTAAGACCTTAATTTAAAGGAGAAAAAAGCAAAAAAGCTATTTTTTAATAATTTTTTTTTACTTTTGATTTTATTGGAACCAAATGTAAATATACACTAGTTTTTAGGTACTGCAAGACCAGTACTTTTTAGAGATAGTGTGCTTCGTCTCTCACTGGTTGGCAAATTTCATGCAGAGATGAGAACGACATATTTCAGCTCCTGGGTGACTAGTGGAAGGTGTCCAGACCCACAGCCCTGTGTCAGATCCCTCTCTTCCATCAGTTTCTTCTCATATTTCTGTTCAGTTGACAATAGGACTGTGATCCCAGCAAGAAGGTCTGCATAATGCCAACACAGAATAATGGTAGCAGTGTATCTGGAATTTAAATCATGGTCTTAAGATTTCCCAGGGGGACAATCTGCCCACTTCCCAGCAGTTCTGTACACTAGAGCAGTCCTGAATATACTAAAACCAAACAACATATTTAAGAAAATGTCATAGGTTTTCACCAGGTTGGTGGGTGACCAGATCGGACAAGTGATAAACTGGATTAATTTTGCAAATGTTCTTCCCCTTTAGCATGATGAAGCAGTAAGCAAAACCCATACTTAATGTCTGTGTAAATTCATATCTTCTGGAAATAAAAATGCAAGATCAAAATACCATTAATTGTTCTTTTATTACAACAAAGATGTAGCAGAAATCTACAATTCCAGTACTACAAAATGCATCAGTTGCTTTAGAATACCCAAATTATCAGTAGCTGTGTAAATACCAGGACACAAATCTGAAAATGGAATGATAGATCAAATATTAAACAAATTTTATGGAACTTTTCAAGTTGGAAACTTGAATGTCCTAAATTATAATATTTTATACTGAACTTTTTTCCTCTTTATGTCTCATAAGTCAAATGAAAAAAACAGAACAGAAATTAATTAATGAAAATACACCACTGCTGCCAAACTCATTGTCGTAGAAACAAATGTCATTACATCCAGAAAAATGATAAAACCACAAACACAACTAGGCTTCACAAACAATAAAGCATGAAAAAGCTTCACATGGTGCCAGATTACAAACATGCCTCACCCTTGGGCACAACTGACCTCTTCTGACAGGCAGATCAGAATTTGAACTCCATGTCAGGTCAGCTTACGGAGTTTCAGTGAGTAAAGCCAGACGCTGCAGTTTCTTTTGAAAGCCCTGTTAGTTTGACTTACTTCAGATAAAGTAATGACCTAAAATCAGACCATGAAGAGAGAAGCCCTTCTCCAGGAGCAAAGTTCTGGCTGAACTCACCAGCTCGGTAGCACGAACCACAAAAGGGGTCATGGAACAGCTCTTCTGTACAAGTGCCAGGACAGGGTACTCACCACACTGCCCAGAACCACTCACACCTAAATTCTTGTTCTCATAAAATAGCAAAACTAGGATCCAACCCAAAGATTCAGATTTTTAAAGCCAGGTAACTCTTTGCATGCTTCAGTTATTTGGGAGAGAGCTAATCACAGAATAACAAAATGGTTTGAGTTGGAAGGGATCTTTAAAGGCCATCTAATGCTAAGTCCCTGCAAAAAGCAGGGACATTTTCAACTAGATCAGGGTACTCAGAGCCCCATCCCACTTGGCCTTGAATGCTTCCAAGGATGCAGCATCAACCATCAACCACCTCCATGGTCAACCTATGCCAATGTTTCACCACTCTCATAATAAAAAATTTCTTCCTTATATCTAGTCTGAATCCATCCTCTTTTAGTTTAAAACCATTACTCCTTGTCCCACCAATACAGGCCCTACTAAATAGTATGCTGCCATCATTCCTATAAGCCCCCTTTAAGTTTACCAAAAGGCCATGATAAGGTCTCCCCAGAGAGAGAGAAGAGAGAGACCTTCTTCTCCAGGCTGAACAAGCCCAACTCTCTCAGCCTGTCCACACAGGAGAGGTGTTCCATCCCTCTTATCACTTTTGTCTGTCTCCTCAGGACCCACTACAACAGAACCACATCTTTCTTGTGCAGAGGTCCCCAGAGCTGGACACAGCATTACAGGTGGGGTCTCACAAGGGCAGAGCAGAGGGGGAGAATCACCCCTTTTCCTCCTGGCCATCCTTCTTTTGTTGCAGCCCATGATGTGGCTGGCTTTCTGGGCTATGAGTACACCTTGCTAGGTCCTGTCCAGTTTAAATTCTGACATTTACTTCAGCCCCATTAAATTTTAGAGTCAATCAGATATTACAACACATGAGAATAACTCAGTCATTTTCGAATACCCATTTCAAGGAACTGATTTTCAGTGTGTGATCTGCTCGCCTTTGAGGCCTGCACCTGAAAGAAAGGTGATTAAGAGAAAGAAGCCTGTATTTTTTTTTTTGTCGTAAATTCAGTATACTGTTGTCTGCGTCTTCCATTTCCACATATTTTAGAAGTCTGAAAACTGAATGAGGTTGAAAAACAGTGCTTTTACTGCCCTGATTGTACTTCATGAGGAAGGCTTGAGTGGCTGAACGTTTTTCCATGTGTTATACAACAGGAGTCTCCCCTTCACTTGGAGGACTCTTACAGTCATGAAGTTGTGAATATCTCTTTTGCCAACCACATGCTGAACCACAACTCAAGCCACTCCAGCCTCAAGAGACCTGAAGAAAGCTTCCTCCACAGAGTACCTAGACTGTTCCAGCTGGACTCCCATGTAAGGAGCCATGGTGGACCTGGTCCTGGGAAGGCCCTCAGCAGGACAATGGCTGTTTAGGGCCTTACTAGCAACACCTCTGTAACTCTACTTCATTTCAGCCACTGGACTGAGATAAAAAATTTGGAACCATAAATTTCCACATCACAGCTCACATTTGACATTTTCTCCCTCTTTGCACTGACTTCAGGGCAAATAAACAGACTTATGTCCTAATTTGGATATTTTGACCTTTTCCCAGTGTTAGGAGTGATGGACCCAAACAAAGGTCTGATCTGTGCCATCTGTGCAGCTGTGCTGACTGGCCTCTGCTCATGCCATAGGTATGTGTGTTAAGGGGAGGGGAAGGTGAAATTATTAACCAACCAAGATCTGTGTCATGTTTTGGCAATTTGCTCATTTACTATGCATCTTATAAAGCTAGTGTGCTCAGACAATAGTCGCCTCAGGGAAACATGCATTTTCAGTGTTCATGCTCTGTTGACACCAGATATTCAGCATTGCTAATTCATCTCACAGCCACTCAGCTTACACAGAGCCTGATCAGAAAGCAAACAAAAACCTTGCCCTTGACTTCAGCAGACTTCCAGTTGGGCTGTTTCACTGCTCTGTTTGTGCTCCTGGACCAAACTGTCATGCAGAACCTTTCAGGACAGAGTGAATGTTTTTATTGCAGTACTATATTATCTGGAGGAACAAGTTTTATAATGAAAGCACTGACAGTGACCCTTAACTAAAATACAGTTTTAGATGCTTCTACTGTTCTGCCTTAACAAGTCTCCTATCAGCTTCACAGCAATAAAGAAGAAAAAGCCAAGTATCACGGTGCTATCAGGGAGCATTTCAGTCATGTCCTGCACATATTACTTTTATTCAACCTATCTTTGCCAAATTTTAAAATCTATTTCACATCCTTTCTTAATACATCTGCTATTGTCATCTTAATACATCTTGCTCTTGCACTGTAACTTCACTTGCTCTTTGAGCTACACCAGCCATTAGATTTATGTCACCATTAATTTGCCTCTCTGCATACAGCTCATAGACTGATTTATTGCTTTAAATAATCTCTGGTCATCAACATCTATGTCCAGGTCAATTCAGTTCCAAATGCAGATCACAGATAAATCTGGCCCCTCCTGCTGCCCTGACTAGCTGCTCTGCATGTCTCTACTAACTTCAAACAGCTCTGAGTGGGCAGGCCCTGAAGACATCTTGCCTTCCCCACTTCTGCCACAGGCTTTACTATTGTGTGCATCTGAAAAGGAAAGAATTGTGCAAATTTAGGAAAATTATCCCTGGACAGGATTTTGAGGCTAAGCCTGTAATTCAGCACACTGCCCGTGCTTGTCCATTATGCAGCACGAATAAAGCATGACAAAGAAGGTAGACTTTGAAAGCCCTGGATGTTTCAAGTGCCTCCTGCCAGCCAGCCCTCATTGCTGATCCATCATTTCACAGATGAAGCACTGCAGAGACCTGTCAGTATTGCTGTCACTATGATGAATGAGGCGACTAGCTACAACTTTCTCAAACAATATATTAAGCTCATCTATTGTCAGCATTTATAACATCCCTCTCCCCAGGCACTCACGGGCAGCTACCACTTTACCAGTTGCTTTGTTTATTTTTTACTTGCTGGAGGGGTTCTTGGAGAAAACAGTTTATTATTAGAAATACAGGGAGTGGCTCGTAGATAAGAAATAAGCCTTTTTGACAGTCATTGAGCTACAAAGAAAGATGCTTGGAGATCACGTTCTCAGCCATTTTAGCCATTATAAACTATATTCTATTTTACCCAGTAATCACACCTTTAGCTACAAAACATGTTAACTACAGAATTATACATCTGACTCACTTTTTTAACCTCCCTCATCACTGTGGTATCTGTTTATATGATTTATTAAAATATTGTCTGCACAGTAGGACAGGCTTAAAGCTTTTCCACTGGCTTATCATCCACTGCTCTCCTATGTCGGGTTGTAGAATATTTTGTGAGCTGGAAGAATAAACTGATCCCAGTTCTAAACAAGGGAGTTTCCAAGCTGAAAATAATTGGACCCTGGGGGAAGTTTCACATATGTTTTCCCTGGTCCTAATTTCCTCTACACACCTGATTTTGATTACTACTAAGAAAGGAATCCTTCCTTAGATAGATAGGCCTTTGGTCTAACTCACCATGACCATTTTTATAGCCTTTGCAGTGAAGAAAATTATCTGTGTCTCCACCCTCTTACAAACTAGCTTGTGGGGTATATGTGTATCCTTTTACAGTTTTATGTTGTTATCAAGTGACACAATGATGCATTGATAAACTCATCAGCATTGCTGAAATATTGAAGTGTTTCGAGTTTATGTGAAGAGAATTTTTTTTGCAATAGAAGTTTTATAAAATTATTTTCTACATATTTTTGTCCCTGGAAGTTTTTTGCAAGACATGTACAGGAAACCAGGGAATCAAACCCAGCCAATATGGGTTTAGGAAAGGCAGGTCCTGCCTGACCAACCTGATCTCCTTTAATGACCAGGTGACCACCTGGTCTATGAGGGAAAGGCTGTGAATGTTATCTACCTGGATTTCAGCAAAGCCTTTGACACTGTCTCCCAGAGCATTCTCCTGGAAAAGCTGGCAGCCCACAGCCTGGAGAGGTGCATTCTTTGCTGGGTTAAGAACTGGCTGCACAGCCAGCCCCAGAGAGTGGAGGTGAGTGGTGCCACATCTGGCTGGGGGCTGCTCACTAGTGGTGCTCCCTGGGGATCTGTTCTTGGGCTGGTCTTGTTCAACATCTTACTGATGATCTGGATGAGATCAACTGTACTCAGTAAATTCACTGATGACCCCAAGCTATGTGGGATGTGTTGATCTGTTGGAGGGCAGGAGGGCTCTGCAGATGGATCTGGACAGGCTGGATTGATGGGCCAAGACCAAAGGTGTGAGGTTCAGTAAGGCCAAGTGTCAGGTCCTGCCCTTGGGTCACAACAACCCCATGTAGGCTGGGGCAGAGTGGCTGAAAATCTGCCTCAGGGAAAAGGATTTGGAAATGCTGGTCCACAGCACCTGAACATGAGCCAAGAGTGTGCCCAGGTGGCCAAGAAGGCCAATGGCATCCTGGCCTGTCTCAGCAACAGTGTGGCCAGCAGGACCAGGGCAGGGATTTTCTCTCTATACTCAGCACTGGTAAGGATGCATCTCAAGCTCTGTGTCCAGTTCTGGACCCCTCAATTCAGGAAGGCCATTGAGATGCTGGAACTTGTTCAGAGATGGGCAGTGGAGCTGGAGAAGGGTCCAAGAGATTAAGAGCTCAGAGAAGTGGCTGAGACAGTGGCATTTGTTCAGCCTGGAGAAAAGGAGGCTCAGGGAAAACCTTTTTGCTCTCTGCAACTACCTGAGAGGAGCTTATGGCCAGGTGGGAGTCAGTCTCTTCTCCCAGACACCCAGGGATAGGACTGTGATAGGACAAGTGATAGGACAAGAGGACATGGCCTCAAGCCACACTAGAGATGGTTCAGGTTAGACCTGAATTTCTTCACAGAAAGGGCTGTCAAGTGTTGGAAAAGGCTGCCTGGAAAGGCAGTGGAGTCACCATCCCTGAAAGTGTTCAGAAAAGGACTGGATGTGGCACTTAGCTCTATGGTTTATTTGACATGTGATTTTGGTGAAAAGTTAGACTTGACTGTCTTGGAGGTTTTCCCATCCTTTATGATTCTGTGATCCTAGGACATTTTGTTCAGGTAAGCACATATTTATTACTTCCATTTATAAATACCTAGCTTCAGAAACAAAACTGAAATCATTTAGTGATATAATTCCAGCTACAGAGTAATATTTTGTTGCATAATCCTAGGGGCTCAATAGCAGATCTCAGGTCCCTTGACTCCACTGTAATGATATCCCACAGCTGCTTTCATATGCAGCCATTATCCACAAGTACAGAATGTGAAGTGATGTACTTTCTCTTTGCCGTGGTTACATGGGAGACAGAAAAAGAGGAAACTGATCAACAGAAGGCTTGATTTTGCAGTTCTGAAGATAATAGAATTATAACAATAGCAGTAGGTAGCCTTCATTACTGATCAATTTTTTTTTTTTTTTTTAAAGTGAGATATGCTAACTTCTGCTCCCCTGTATAATAGTACTGAGTACCTTGTTGGAAAACTTCTCTGTGTCTGGAGATGAGACATGAGGGTGACTACTGCCCTTGCTCAGGCACATTTCTAAGTCACTCCTTCCTGCCCTGCTTCAGACTGCGTTCATGTCCTAGTAAAAGGACAATCAAACTTTTTAGCTGGAAGCAGGAAAATGTATGGGGCCATCCTTCAGGGAGAAAGGAAAAGAAAAATGTAGCTACCTTTTTTTGATCTTCAGAAGGATATGAAAAGGACTTAATAGCAAATACATCTCAGAAACCCAAAACCCTGATCTGCCTGTATATGAGATCTGCTGTGTTCAGGCTGGGATTATTGTTGTTTTGTTTCCATTTGCTGTAATCTACCTGTCCCTGATCCTGGGCAAGCAAGTGGAAAACACAGTGCCTGTTCTCCTACCTCTGCAACTGCTGCTGATAGCCAAGGGTCACTACATCTTACACTAGCAAGAATTCTAGCAAGAAAATTCTAGCTAGAATTTCCAGAACTTCTCCAAAAGGCATCCCTACAACAATAAATTAGGCCTTTTCAAAATGCTGAGGAAAAAAACTTATATAGCAGGCAAAGAAGCACTAATGATGAATACCTGCCATGCAGCTGAAATGAGGCCACAGGAATGAATGCCCCAGAAGGTGCTCTAAGAAAATAACAAAAGCCAATTAGTGCTTATATGTCTTTTCACAGGGTTTTGCAAACCTAAAGTACCTACAATGCCTTGCCGTGATAGCTGAGCATCAACAGTGTCTTTGTCCTCAATAACTTTCTTTGAGATAGAGAAAGAAAACTTCTCTGGTTTTAAGACTTAGATTAAGGCTGAGAATTTTCTGTCTAAGTGACCCCTTTGATGAATCCCTGTGTCACTGTGTTCAGGGTCTCCACACATGCACAGATCTCACCATTTTGAAGAACTGACATTTCCTACCCAAGACTAAATCCCCCTTCCTTAGAAGCAGACTGCTCCTCCACTGACTTCATAGTTGGTGTGTCTGGTCTGGAGCCAAATGTATGTACACCAAGTGCCTACTGCTAAACAGGATGAAACCCCATACCAGATGCTGACCCAAAATCACACATCTGTTGGGACAGCAGAGAGCAGTGAAATTGCATGATCCGACCTGCTTATAAATTGTCATTTCTCCTCAGCAAACACCCTGCCAATTCTCCAGAACAAAGCATACAGGAGAGGCATGTAAAGTCTCTCCCCAAAGGTGGAAGATTAGGATTTCTTTAAGAAATGATTAGCTAATTTTCCAGGCACCAATATACTAAATGCCCCTGTGCCTTTTTAGATGTTCTGAGCCTGACAGTTACCATGCATATCTCATCCGCCTGTTTGCAGTCACAAGCACTATTTTCTGCTCTGGCACACAGCTTGGGTTTTCCTCTTCAAGTCTGTGGTGTCATCACCTCAAAGCAGTTTGAAAAGGACCAGCACCACTACCAGTCCTGAACAATCCCAAGTTTGCTTTGGAGCTGTCTCTTTTACAGATGCTAAGGAAAAGAATGCCTGCAGCTCCTCCCTGAGTCCACTCACTTCTGCTCTGGCTTCATTATCTTGTGTGGCAAGACTTAAGTTAATACCCCCAACAGGATAACCTCTTCTGCATTTTTCTTATGGAACTTCAGAAAAACTGTTGCTGTGCTGGTCCATTCGGAGCTCTCCATAAGTGTCCAGTTGTTTTCTCTGAGACCTTCCTGCCTTCACTGGCAGAGTGGCTATTACGTATACAAGACAGAAAAGTAATTACAACCTATATATAACAAACAACTATGTGTTTCCTTCTCTCAGTTCTCACTGACAGGTTAGAAACAAAAAGTTTCTTGGTCTCCTGCTTAAAGCAAGGAGAGCTGATATTCCCTTCAGTGCTCTGTATGTGCACTTTCACTGAAATTTAAATATTGTTGATGTGCTTCTTCCAATCACACCTTTCCTCACTACAC
This sequence comes from Entomyzon cyanotis, assembly GCA_024500445.1. Lineage (NCBI taxonomy): Eukaryota > Metazoa > Chordata > Aves > Passeriformes > Meliphagidae > Entomyzon > Entomyzon cyanotis. Next base: position 4,892,672 of record JAKEPQ010001021.1, read on the forward strand.
ATAACCAAAACTATGGTGGAGGGAGCACCAGAAGTTTGGAAAACAATCCTGCTCCAGGCACAAACTCTTTTAGCATGAAGAAAAAGCCACAGAAGCGTTTCCTTCCTCAGCACTGCACTAACTCCATCTGTCTGTGGCTACTTGCCACTGGCTTACGCAAAAAGCGTATTTCCACAGGGCAGTGTGCACTATGGCAGCTTATAGCCAGATCTGCCTCTTTTCACCACGTCTTCTCCTGTATCCTGTTGTGCTTGCACTTGCTCTGTAACTCATCCCTTTATGCCACCAGCACAACCTTAGTCTCCCAGCCCCTGTGTAATATGATGGGGATATTTTATATATCCCAGTTTACCACCCATCCCAACCTTACAACTTCACTTATTTCTGAAGCAGTCAGCAATAACAAATAAATGTCTTTGGTTGGTATCTATACTGCATTTTCTATTTTTCTTTTGACTGTCAGTCGCTCAAAGAGATTGTGGAAGAGTACTGTAAGGTTAATAAATGAATAGGAATGGATAAATATTGTTGCAAGAGTAGATTGTGATTCACATTTCACAGAATAAGTCCACATAATTATCTATATTCTTATTACAAGGAGTCTGCAGTTTGAGAGTGTTTATTGTGTCTAATGGAGGAAAGAATGTTGTATGGATTATTACAGAATTACCTGGACATCAGGTCCTCATGTAGCCCCTGTCCCCAGCAAAATGACTCTTGTCTTGTCGCCACAGCTGTCATTCTTGCACAGTACTAGGTATCCATCACTACAGAGGAAATCAGTGAGGGCCAAAGATGTGCAGTTACTGATGCTAATATGCACATGAGAGAGTAGAGCTGTTATGAGTTAATTCAGCCAAGAATTTGTTTTGCTCTAGTGAAAGGTAATGCACACTAACTTCTGCTGAGGTTCAGGATTCAAATTCCAGTTGAAGGAGTTAAAGAGGGATCTGATCTCAAGAATTAGAAAACATATTTTTTCTGTCTGTTGGGACAAAGCTAAAACCTGCCAGAAGATGTAGGACTTCAAAGGACTTTCTGAGACTAAGTATTCACCTTTCCCTCACAAATGTCCTGCATTTCTGTACAAAGCACTCACGTGGCTGAAATAAAGGACAGAAGTGTAGGAACCTCCTGTTTGATGCTTTAGACTGATTTGTCCCTCCTTAAACGTAATTAAGCCTTCTTGAAAGATTTTTAATCAAAGGGTCAGCTGTAGTTATTTTCTTGAGTTTGGAGATCAGCCAACAGCCAGCAACAGTCTGAGTAGTTAGCCCAACAAATATGCTATTTTATTTTCCCTTTAAGCTCTAGGGAAACAGGCCTCGACAGTGGTCAGAGCAGTGGTTAGAAGTAAAAGGTCACTGGGATTCATACAACCAGATGCCATTCTGCTTTAAAAAAGTAAATTAAAATGCATACCTTCCAGGTTCTTTTGAAGGAACAAAACAAAACAAAAAATAAAAGCAAACAAATAAACAAACAAAAGCACAAAACTTCCTTCTGGTGCCTGCTTCAGAAACAGTGTAAACATGATCAGCTGCACACTGAAAGAAGTCTACTACCAAAGTACTTACATACACATCAGTGGTGACGCGTGGTAGTGCATGTGCATGTGAGTATCATGAGAGTAAAACATGTCTGTATGCATATATTTGTACAGATTAGTCTCTCGTTGTACACCCTTCTGTACTGAAGCACAATGAGAATAAAGAGAAACTGAGATGAGATGAGATGAGATGAGATGAGATATGAGATATGAGATGATGTAAACTACGTCCTCAGCTGCAGCTATAAAAGGGACAGAGAAATTGCTCAGAAAGGTTTGCATGTAGGGGAAAGACAATGGAGGCCTCATACTCCCTACAAGTGTCCAAACCAGTGTCACATAGAGTGGTACCACAGACTTCCTGAGGCAGGAACTGCAAGGAGCTGGGCTGTCAAGGACTATCAGAGCAGCCTAAGGCTAATGGCAGTAGAGGAGGTCAGCCAGAGCATAGAGAGTTGGAGATGGAGGGGTAGAAGTGAGAGGGCAGTCACCAATCCTTGAAGAAACATCCTGGCAAACAAGCCCCAGACCCAGACTGTTAATAGCTCAGCTCCAAAGTCCATGAAAGCATGTAAACAATTCCTGAATAAGGAAGCCCCTGAAGGAGGTAACCATGATGGCAGCCAGGTGCTGACCTGAAGTGTACACTTTGTTCAGACATGGTGGCTATTTAAGCTTTTCCTCTCTTCTGCCCTACAGCATCATTACAAATCAGATTCCTTCCCCAGAAACTGCAACAATAAAAGCCTCTGCTTTGCAATGTTATCCCAAAGAAGATGCAGAGAAATGGGTCATGACACCTTCAACTGCAGAGCTAATCCATCTTAATGCACCATAGCTCCTACAAATTGCTGCCCCTGGCAGATAATGCCAGGCATTTCCAATTGTTCCCAGATGGCTAATATGTAGCAATGGTTTGTAACCTGCCTACACTGGATCACCACAGCTGCTCCACCGAGTACTTTGCAATATTGATGGATGCCCTTTTTGACCCAGAACACTGAACATGTCTAATAGGGGAGTATTGCCACCAAAATCATTCCCTTCCCTTCTTTTCCTCCACACCCCCAATTTAAAGGTCAGAAGTAAAATCAAGCTCTATGAAACCTGTCTGTTTTCCTCATTTTTGGAAGAGATATTTGTGCTTTCATCTGACAGCTCGGTTGAAATATTCTGTTCTATGCCAATAGAAAGGATGGCTCTGCCTATTAACAAGAAGTACACAAATGAAATGATTCACACACCCTTCCCAGAAAGTGTATAGGTTCTCTTTGTGATGGGGTACACATCTACTGGCTTCTCTGTCCCAAAACAAAGATCAGCTATTCTCTAAACATACTCTATCTAAATATGATAACATAGTGTTTACTTTATTTAAGAGATGCTTCTTCATTTAATCTTTAAGAAAGCCAAAACTGGACAGAAAATAGCCAACCATTATTGACACTTGACACTGTGTTAGTCATAATAGTCTTTCTCTCATGGGTGAACACAGCTCCATTTTCAAGTTCTACCAGATAACCCTTCAAAACTATAACAAAACAAACTCACTCCAATTACTAAAGTATGTTTGTGTGTCAAACCATACACACATTGGTGTATATACTTATGGTTACATATGAGTTATGGACACTTTAAGAGCCCAGTCCATGGACTTCTTAATTGCAGCAATCTTCCATTTGACTCCAGCAGATGAAATTGAACCTTTATTTTGTTATTCATTCTCCCCTCTTTAGAAGGTATATTGCCTACTAGTACTGAATTTCCCCCATTTTTTATGTTCCTTTTTAGCTTCCCTTCCACATTACTTGCCCCTGGCATTGTTAACAGTCCGTATTCTCACTAATCTTTTGCTCACTCAATGATTTTAAGGCTGAAGGGACTTAAAATCCCTTAAAATCCCTTGTTAAATTGTTCTGCTCTTCCATATTAACCAATCCAGAAAAACCTCACCCAGGTACTTTCACAAGGGACACCGTGACTCACATTTAGCTAAAATTTTATCAAATAAGCACTCTTCATAACCCAAGGACATCACAGATCAAAGAATTCACCACAGTCTGATGTTGCTGTTGAGCCACTAGCTGAGAGAAAAAACTCAGGTTCTCAGACAAGAAAAGAGAAAAGTGTGTTTATTATTTTGATTTCTATATATAGAGAGTTTTCAGAGGTCACCCAGATTGGTCAGCCAGAAACCTCCCCCTAGGCCTAATTGGCCAGGCCTGAACTGCCCGAATCTCAAGACGCTGTTTGCAAAACACCCAAACTTTATCTTTGTTTATGAAACGTAGCAAAAATGTTCTCACGAGAAAGACCTGTGCTAGCCACAGTCTTCCTGTGATACTGACCTTTGTGTGTCAGTATTTTAGAAGTGAAAGGAAAGACTTAATTCCATTCTGCTCCTTCCTACCTTCACTTCCTGTCAGCACTTGCTGATTTTTCTCCAACATTTTTTGATATTTGTAGCCTGTACTTAATCTCTCTTCTTATAAGCAACTATGTGTATTTCAGGAAACCTACGTGTAGTAGGAAAATATAAGACTTTCTGCCAAAACTGAAAATTCAAGAGAGAGGCCTCATTATGAGGAAGAGAACCCATTCTCTGGTACCCTGTACTCAGATAATTCTCACACCTTCTTCCAGGGAGCAAGACATCAAGGCATTAGTCATTTTATAAACAGTATAAAAGCAGAAAATTAAAGTAAACCTTTAGCCAGGTAGGCACTCACCAACTTCATGAATAGTTGAGCACAAATAACTGGACAACTGTTCATTGATTTCCAGTAATTAAGACATCTGAATTTACAGTTGTTGTAATTCAACACAGCATCTGTAACCTTCAGGAAAAAAAGAACTCACCTGCTAGCTCTTAACGGCACAGTTTTGAAGTCTGATCTCCCATTCCTCCTCAGGCACATTTTTATTTCAAGGTGTACATAAAATACTTTTATGAAGACACATGAAATACTACACATAAACAGAAGACATAATCTGAAAAATATGAGGTGAAAAGCACATAGCAACCCTACAGAAATGGAGGTCAGGCTTACAGTGAATATATTGAGCATGATTTCATGCATTTCTACAGGTAAAAAAATAATCATACAGGCATTCAGAAACACAGCTACAGCCAAGATAGCTTTTGAATGCACCCTTGTCCTCTGGGAGCCTGTGTGCAGTGTTGCATCACAAGATTTGAACAGAACCACTTAAAAGAACCCAGAGGATCAGTGATACTAATCCAACAAGGAAGAAGAGAGGGTAATTTCACTGAGACTTACTCTCCAGCAAGGCAAAGAGCTATCACAGAATAAAAGGAATAGTGTACTCGACAGTTTCACAAAATAGGATGAAAAGTAACAACCTTAATTTACAGAAAGGAAAATCCAGACAAGACATTAGTGTAAATCCTGTTGAGGTTGAAGATGGAAAAGCACTGGCGCAGATTGACTGAAGATGACACCCATCTCCATCACTGGAGGTTTTAATAAGCCAGACAAACACCTGCCAGAATGGTGTGGGTGCACTTAATCCTGCCGCAGGCAGAGACATGGACTGATGATACCTTTAGTTCTTTCAGCTCTGCTCTATACATAACTGGAATCAAAAATCAGCTAAGAAGGAAGAAACACTGGAGTCAACCACACTCACTCTCCCCAGTGAGATCCAGATCACATTTGCTTGAATAAATTTGTATGCTTGTGTAGCAAAAACCTTTTGTACAGAAAACTTATAAAGCATTTCACATGGTGGCAAATTACAGCTGTAAATGCAAATACAAGTAATCTGTGGAGAAAGAATATAATATAGCCCCAAGGTATCATCTGGAGTCCTATCTGCTTAGTTTACTGACAAAAGTTGAGCTACTCTAAATTGTCATTGAAATGTCTTGTGACCTTAACTGCAAATTAAGCTGTGTTCTTTCAATTTGGAGTATTGTTTTCAATCGTTAAGATTCCAGAGCTGAACTTTTAATGTGGTTTTTCGATAGTTCATAGGCAAACCACCATAGCTCTTGCTACTCTGTCACTATTTCTAGAAAAAATTTAAAAGTCAGTGGGAAGACAAGAGGACTGATGAAAAAGGAGATGAACTAAAGACCAAACCATGCTAAATAGATTCCATTACTTAGGAAATGCAGAAAGAGTGAGAAAAAACTCATTTTAACTGGTGAAACATATTTCTTCCCAGATTCAGACTAAAAACTGCTTTTGCTCTACTGCAAAGTGCAGTGCTGGCACACAACATATGAAACTCTGTCCGGCTGCTTTTATGTGGATTCACCTAAGAAACATATTTAGCTTATTGGTGGTAACTACAAGTCATTCTGCAGTGTCATCTCCCAGATAGCTATACTTAAATATGTTTCATCGATTTTGCCCTTTGTCAGCAAGACGAACCAGTGATGGCTTTGTAAGAGAGCAGAGAAAGTCATACGAAATAGCTGTCAGGCAACACAACAGCAGGACTAAGACAAAGCCACAGGGCTGGTTTTATCAGTCTGCATACATTCCCTTGTTGTTTAATAGTTGCAGTGAGAATACTGCTGTCGTTTGACTGACAAATCATTAACTTGCAACTTATGGTAGCCCTGCAGTTTCTATTCAAACCTAAACACAGATGCTAGCTAGGATCAGTGCTAACAGTTCTGCAGACTTGCTCTCATGTACTAGATACACGTTCTAGGGAGGCTACACCTAGGATATGTCCACACATTGTCCTGAAAACAGTTAAGGTACAATTCTCTCATATTCTCAGCCGTAAATCATACACCCGGTCGTGGGCCCAAACAAGTTGATAGCAGTTTAATGACTTCATGTTGCACCTTCACTTGTTACTTGGCACTCATTTGCATGATTTTATGCATAATAAACAGGAGCATGTACAATATGTTGGGATACAAATGCTTTATTTAATGTTGAATATATAGGCTAAAACAGTGGAAACATACCATCATCACTGAGCAGATGTAAGAAAGAAGCCCCTTCTCCACAGACAAACATTAGCTACAAGGGCGCTGGCTGTTAAATTATCTCCATGTGTGCTTACAAGAACTGAATAATACAACTATAACTATAGAATTATTCCCAATAAGTGATTCTTAAAGAAACTGAGGTATTTACGACATCTAAGTTTGAAATACTTAGATGTATTCACTTAGTATTCACTTAAGCAAATTCTGGTGAGAAGGAAAACATTCCTCCTTTCTGATTTCTGGCAATGGTTTATAGCAGAAAACTGCAAATGAAGAGATTCATTTTCTAATAGGGCTTTTATTGTTCCCCAGAAAGGCCCATGCACTTAACACAAAATCAAATTAAACCCAGGTACATTACCAAAGTAACTTAATTAATATAATTTATTTCACATGTCAGAAAATGAGTGGGATCTCAGGTGCTCCAATTCTGTGGTAAATAGTTCAATTAAGCTTATACATTTTTATATAAATCACCATTGTAAGAATACTCTAAAAGCAAAGATAGAGCAATTACATGCTCTGATATTTTGTTGTTTTGTTAAAGCCTCTAAATATCTCCATTTTCACACTTCATTGTTCATTGTCACTAGAGAAGACCATTTTCATCTTTTCATCCTTATGTTAGAATATGCTCTAAACAATTTACTTGGACTTGCCATGCACGAAACAATAGTTCCCTCTTCTGGACTGAGGCAATGCTACATTTAGGGAAGAGAAATCTCTGCAGAATGGAATTCCGGTTAATGTTTACTGAAGGTTTGGGTTTTCTTCCCTAATTGGACACCACTACAGTAACACAAAAACCCTTAAGGTCTATACACAAAGAAGTCAAGCACATAAAGGAAGAGAGCTGTAGAAATCAATGAAGTATTGAATTGTGGGGCTTTGCATTCGATTTCAGCTGAAGGCACTGATAGCTGCAACAGATGTAAGTAAGGATCTGTCACCATTTTGATAGTGAAACATAAATTCTCTGGAATGCATTGATTCCCAAACTCTCAGGGTTTTTAAAGAAGTGGTACAAATCACCGATCTGGAAGGAGGAATTTATTTTAAACAAGTGTTTAATTCGAGGTCTTGTACTTTTGGACCTGAGGATCAATTACATAACCAAAGATCAACTACACACTAGATTTTTTTTAAAAAGTACCCAGCCCACTGAAAGAAGAGACAGTGGATAGGGGAAGTAAGGCAAAAAAATCTCAAGGCCCCAGACTCACAGAACAAAACATGCCCTCAAAGACACCAATTGTCAGCCCCAACTTGAGCAAAAAATTAGGAAGCAAATCTGCAAAGTGGCACAAGCACCTGAAACTAACTTTTTGTTCTCTCAAAAGGTTTTTTCTGTGAAAAGCAGTCCAGTACATCTAAGCACCAGTATTGAAGAGCTGAAACATTCAGCGTTACCTGCAGCTGGAGACAAATGGCAGGTACTGAGTCAATCTTGTGAACAAATGGTATCAAACTCTCCTCTGGAGCAACACTTCCAGGAAAGTTCCCACTGCAAGCCTTGCTTCACAGACTTCCACAGATTCTTGCCTTGTCTGGCAAGGAGAGTCTGAGAAACCTGATGGTCTCTGCAGGACAGGACCTGTATTTGAACCATGGCAACTGTTACTCTAGACCAAAATCTCCCTGAATAGAAGTTGCTTAAAGCCCCCTCTCTTTGAAACTAGAGCCCCAGTGAAAGGGGCGCGACTGCGGAGCTTCACATGGAGGTGGGGAGAGTCAAAGCTGTAGCTCCCAAGTCCAACTCGGGAGGTGTAATACAGAAAATCTGTCTGTCTTAAATATCAGAAAATTTTATTCAACAACTTTGAGTGCTCCCAGCATATTAGAAAACTTGCCCAGAGCCTGGGCAGACTCCATTAAGACAGGCAGAAAAGAGTGATACGCTTAATTTCCATTTCTTCTGCGCTTGGTTGGTTTGATAATTGACTGCAATAAAACATAGTGAGTTTTACCAGCGAACTGGGTGATGGTTGCTGTACTCTGATGTCTAAAAGATACTATTCCAAGTGCCGCTTACTCCCAAAATTAGTAACCCAATGCTTGCTGCTGTGGTAAGTAATAAAAAATTCCTCTCCACACATACAAAGGAGAAATGCAGCTAAAATGGTCCTGTGAGAGGAACAGCTTCTACAGCAACATGACCACTTTTAAGTTGCTGAAACGGCTTAATAGTTGGTATACTGACCTGCTCCTTTCTGGTACTGAATTTAAATGAATAGCCAAACAATTCTGCCACATTTGCCTTCCAATGAGGAGAGAAACACATGTTGTGAGTCAGGTGTTTATTTGTATGCTCGTTTCATGAAGGGATCTCAGACGCCAGTTCCATCACTATAACATGAAACCTGCTTTCATAAACCATGAACACAGTGATTTTCTCCTTTCTAGTGATCACTTGAACTAAAACTAAGGTTTCTTCGTTCTTTATTATATACACTTCCACTGACTGCATCTGATTCTCATTGAGGCTTTACAATTTTTTTAAGCCATTTCTTTTCACTTTCAGAGACTTCCTAAAGAATTCTGGTAACACTCTAGGCATAAAGGTCAGGGACAAAAGCACTGTAAAAACCTGAGTATGAGCTGCTATAATTCACCTCCGTGGCCCTAAAAACAGAAAGGGTTTGACCCCACGATGGGCCATTCACTTATGAGCTGGACTCAGATATCCTTGTGGGTCCTTTCCAACTAAAAATATTTTGTGATACAGCAACTATATTTTTTTTCAACACTCTTCAAGGATAAAGGGCAAGCATTCTCATCTGCCCACTTTTTCAGTGTGCATCACTCACCTAAACGTGTATTTAGCTTGAGAAGATTTGCACTTTTAACTTTACCACCACCAAAAGCAATTGTGGGTTTATGAGCAGACAAAATTTATGGGTGTAGAAAACTGTGTGACACACCTCAAATCAGAGTGTCTGAGCCTTAGAAACACATCAGTACCTTACAGTCCCTCCCTCGAATCCATTTTCAAGCATTTTCAGGTGCAACAGAAAGTAAAATCAGTTCCGTATCTTGCAGCTTGTTGTAAATGCTGCCATTTCCATCACTTTTCCATCTGGGACAAAGCACCTTATGTCCTTGCTCATGAAAATAGTGTTTGAGCAGAGTTTCACTTAAATCTTCCCAAAGAAGCTGCCTCACAAATCCAAATGGACATATTAAACATACTTTCTGTATGTATGGGTTAGGGTTAGGGTTAGGGTTAGTGTTAGGGTTAGGGTTAGGGTTAGAGTTAGGGTTAGGGTTAGGGTTAATCTTAGATTACTGTGCATCATTTTTTCACAAATAGTGATTTGAAAAGAACTGGGCATATTGTTTGCCAAGTTATGACACAGAAAATTAAACTCAGAAACCTTTTTCCTCTAGTTCTGCACAAAGATCTTAATCAGAACTTACTTTGCTGACAGAAGCAGTAATTGCCAGCAACTCAGAGGTGCAGAATTTTAAGCACGGTGTTTCTAACCACATAGCCTCAGACCCAGCCTTGTCAGGACCAACAGAAAGGGGTTTCCTAGGTGCATGGGAGTCACTCAAAACAAGTGGAAGGAAGTGACAAGTGGTAGTTAGAGGACACTGTGCTCCACTACACAGATCAGAAGCCCCATAACTGCTGATCAGATTTATCATTTAGGGAGGTTTGCTGCTTGTCTGGGGCTTTTGTTGAGAAGATTGTGCAGAGGCTACCAAGGTTTATCTGGTTCTCTACTATACAGTGCTGCTTTTTCTCATGTGTATCAAAGATACAGCCAGGGTTGACCTGAGAATTATAAAGTGTAGCTAGCAGGCTCGAGGGCCACTGCTGAACAGCATGACCACCCAAGTGGTTTTCTCCATTGTGCCCAAAGAGGACCCAGAAGAAATTGTGCATGAACCACAGGTTGCACAGCTGCTGTTCATAGCAGACTTCTGATTCCCATGAGCACAGTAGCCATGGTGAGAATCTGAAGAATCTAACCATGCTCTAAGGAGAGGGAAAATTGGCCGAGAAAAATAGATATCGTTGAAATAGGTAAGTAGATACCTGCTGTACACCAGATTAGGGAGGATCAGAATAGGGAAGACTAGGTTAAGGTATACTTCACTACCCTGTATGTACACAGGTTTGTGGGGCCAGATGGGTTTGACCCAAGTGTGCTGAGGGAGGTGAAGGCTGGTGGCATTGCAAGGCCACTCTCAATGTTCTTTGAAAGGTGGAGGTGAGTGGGAAAGGTTGCAAATTACTGACTCTCAGCCCTGCCGTCTAACCATGTAAGGAAGATGAATGAACTACAGTCTCATGCAATCCTCTGGATGATGTTGGAGAAAATCCTCCTGGAGAGCATTTCCAAAGGCATGAAGAATCAGAAGGTGCTCAGGAGTAGTCAGCCTGTATTTCTGAGCAGGAAACCAAAAACTATTTACAAAACAAATCCAAAGCTGTTGAACCTCTCCCTTAGTGACCTGCAGGATGGGACAGTGCAGACTCAAGCGAGTTTGCAGAGTACATAAAAGTGGGAGGAGTGACAGGTGCAGCAGACAGTTGTGCTGCATTTTGGGGGAACCTCAACAGGAGAAATGCAAAGCTAGTCAGGGAGGGATGTGATGAAGCACAGCAAGGACAACTGCAAAGTCCTGCATTTGAGAAGAAGCTCCACGTACCAGCACATGCTGTGCAGCTGACAAGCCGCTTTGCAGAGTTCTCTGAGGACCTACTGGACAGTAAGCTGAGCTTGAGCCAGCAACACTGGCTTGCTGTGAAAATTACCAACAGTATCCTCAGGTTTATTTAGAAGTTTATTGAGAGAGGCTCAGGGGAATTTGTCCTTCCTTTACCCTCAGTGCTGCTGAGGCCACATGTAAGGAGTTCAAAGCCCAGTTTTGGGATGCCCAGCACAGACAAGTTGTGGACAGACTGCAGTGGCTCCAGCACAAGCTCAGAGATCCTGCTCTGAAATGGTGCTGCAGCATGTTCAAGAGGCAATTCCTGTTACTGCAACTTCACTTCAGTGCTCCCCTGCAGCTTGTAGCCACCCTGTGCTAGGGATGGATGTTACCCAGCTCAAGGCCAACAAGGGTGACCTGCTGCTTCCCACTGCAGGGCAAATGAGGCGGTACCATATCCATGTTCTCTTCTGCTTGCAGGTCCTTGGGCACACAAAGGGTACAGCCTTCCAAGATGAGAAATAAAATGAGAATGACAACTATTTTTTAGGTTTTATTCTGCAGTTGACAGCTGGCCTGGAGTAGAGGGTGAAGGTGTGAAGTGTGGCTTTAAATCCAGCAGGCAAGTTAACACTGCAGGGCTGTGTTTTCCTCTCTCTTTGTGGCCATTATCCCACAGTCACAAAGGCACTGCATGCTCTTCCTCTGCCTCCCACACTAATCTGCCTGCTGCTGCCTTCTTCTAGGCTTTGCTCAGAGCAGTGAGACTGTACCAGCCCCTGAGGAGAGAAACAGTGCCTGCCCAGACACTCTTGCCAGCGCAAGGTTCCTTACAACACCAAGAGGCCAGGAGGTTACAGCGCCCTGATAACATGGCTGGTGCAAAAAGTTCCCAGCAAAGTCTTCCTCCAGCAACTTCCACCATTTTTGCTCCTTACACTGCCCTAAAATATGCTACAAAAAACGATAAAGTTACATCTTGAATGCAGCCATGAACATTTCCATATCCAAAGCTGTGACAGCTCGACAAACCCCTAGAGTGAAAGACACCTGAGAGGACATGAGTGCAGGCGATGGTTCTTCAGATTTCCAACATAGCTACTCAGCCCATGGGAATCAGAGCAAAGCAAAACAAAACAAAACTAACAAAATGAGCTTTGAAGCAAGCTACAGACTTGAGCTGGCTTCAGCCCTCGCATTTCTTCCTGGTTCTTGGAGATACTCAGCATCGTGACAGTGAGCGCAATAGGAATTTCACTTGTACTGTGATCTAGCTGGAGGTTGCCACTGCTTTATTGTGCTTATATTGTCCATGCTGCTTCAGTCAGCTAAACCAAAATCCCACCTAACACTACGTCTTTAAATAAGTAAATTTGGTAATAATACATTAAACCTACTTCATGTGGAATATCTAAAAGAACCTGGTCAGTGTATTGCATAAGAGAAGAGCCAGGACTGCAAGAGAGCAGGAAACACCTCACCACACAGAACGCATCTCCAACAGGGCTGAGTTTTCTCAAGACAACATACACAGCAATTTAGCACAGAACAGTTTGAAATGGCCACCCCTTTGTGGCATCAAGGGCAACTGGGAAAGATGGAAAGATAGGCCCGTCTGCATAAGACTGTGTACAACCTACCTACTAATGTAAGGCCACAGCTTGACAAAAGCAAAAGAGACAGTAGGTGACACTCCTTTCTGACCTTGATTCAGTTTAAGTTTCAGTCACTTCAACAATACAATAATAAAACAACAATCTTACATGTATCAAAAAGTAGAACTCTAAATATATTTATTATTCAGTAATTATACTTTTTTTTCATTGCACGGATTTTTTTTATCCCCATGTTTTAGTGCTCTTTTACAAAGCTTTTAGGAGTTTTAGAAACTGGTAGAATGATCACTCAAGACTATTTAGGCACAGATCATGAACGCATAACTCCATTTCCTCAAGGTTTTTTCATGTGAAAGATTAGTGGTTGCAGTTAAGCTCCAAATTGAAATACATTTCACAGTCCATACTATTACAGGCATACTGTCTAAAAAAGAAGTTTTGATTAAATAGTCTCACCAAAGCCTAAAAGAAAGCAACTTCTTTTCCAGAAATGCTGAAATCAACACAACCCTAGGACAAGAATCATAGTGGCCAACCATTCCCTACACTAGTCTGTCACAGAATAACATGAAATAGTCCTCAAGAGGATGTAAAAATACTCTGAAAAAAAAAATTACTTTGCCTTGGAAATAATTTAAATGATTTATTTTGTGGGAAAAAATAAGAAAAAAAAAATGAAGCAAATAAAACACATCTGGTGACAAGTATGTGTCCTAGACATATCCCCTGGACCTAGTTAATTCTGTGATTTCTATGTGCCACAACAGAAGTGCACAGTTACAGGTTAAACAGTGCTTGTTTGCTCTGCTTGGGTTTAAGACATCTCCATAAGGTCCAGCATCAAGCCAGAGAGCTGGTGCTGAAGGGCACAGATGAGTGTGGCCACAGGGCATGGGGAGGTTGAGCAGCCTGGGAGAATACAAGGAGCTGGACAACACAGCTGGCACAAGGGAACCTGCAGCTGTAGATGGCTACAGGAATGGGACAAGGTGATGGCATCTGAAAGCTAAGCAGCAGCTGCAGGCATAAGGACAAGCAATATTCCAACAAGCCTGGAGGGCTGTTCATGACTGACCACGGCCCTGTGAACTTACTGTGGTCGACACAACATTTCTAGCACCATTGCTGAAAGGTCTGCAGTGGGTTGGGGGTCCAACTCCCTGCTCATCCTTTTAAACTCTTTTGGCAAATTCCCCCACTGTCAACATTGTGCAGCTTTAAATGTTGTCCTCATTTCTCTGATGACCCCCAGTTGACTGCAGCTGGTCTTTGGCAGAAGGAGAGAAAGAAGGCCACTGACTGACAGGACACAGAGACTCTGCAGCTCCTCTGGTGAAAACTAGCCCATATCATCACCCTTTTAACATAGGACCTCCAACACTGACTCTACCTATCACAAAAGTGCCACCCCTAGTGCAGCCTCCCACTCAGAGCGGGACTATCCCCAGCACTAGGTCAGGGCAGCCACGGCTTTGCCTAACCACCTGGGCGCAGGGCCAGGCTGAGAGGTGAGAGGGGTGCTTGAGGATCACTTTGGAGCTAGAGGTGCCTCTGAAGCTCAGCAGAATGGGCTCCCTGGGCAAGAGAACAGCAGCCACAGGAGACAAATCCCTGGGTCCCAGGGTGAGAAAAGAAACTGGCAGCTGCCTTCAGTCTGACATCCTCCTGTCATGCGGAGGGGCAGCAAAACAGGTCGCTCCTAGAGCTTAACATGTAGCTTCTCCAGCACCAGAAGAGCAAGATTTTCCAACGTCTCTCTCTAGCATTAACAGACAAGCTTCTGACATTGGTGAGCAGGCAAGCAAGGGGAGCCTGAAGAAGCACAGTAAATCCATCAAAAACTGTGTGGTGATGATTAGGGAAAGGTGACCACCACAAGCCAGGGAAGTCCATGCTGCCTGAAATATCAATTTTACCACCAGTAAAAAACCTAGGAGGAGTTATCTGTGGGAACTGGAGTCTCCCCCAGTTTCCAGGGGTGCAAAGAGCTGCAGGCCAGCACCCTCACTAATTGCTCGTGTCCGTGTGGCAGTTTTTGAGCTCCAGCTTCAGCTGTTTAATTTGGACATCTTTCTGGTTTACCAACTCACGTAGTCGATAGATTTCTTCCCTTTGCCGGTAATACATCTGCAAAAGCTGTAAGAAAACACATATTTTACTTCCTTTACACTAAGAAAACACAGACTTAACCTGACAATGTGTCTTAAGTTATACGGAAGGTGTAACCAAAAAGTAGGTATTCTACTACCATCTTCATAATCACCTGTTAAGAACAAGTGGGGCAGTGTTCTTTATCTTCAGCAGGACTCAGCCCTGATAACATCCTCCAGGGGGCTATCTCTGCTCATGGGCCATCAAGGTCTCCGAGAGTGACTCATAAGATTACATCATCCCATTGTGAGATGCTCTGCCCAGAGGGGAGGAACTGAACATTCCTACCTGCATATAAACTGAGTATTTCGAACACTGGACTACCACTTCCACTGGATTCCCAGAGCAGGAGAGCTCGAGAGTCACCACAGGACCTCCAAAGACCAACCAGACCTTTCTTCCGGATCGCCACTTCAACCAGATCACATCCATCACTCCAAGGGGACTACAGCTACTATTTAACTGGACTGCTATCACCCTGACCAACACGGTGGGAGGTTGTATTCTGACTCTGTCAGTTTAAAGTGGTGTTTCTGTATTATTGCCTTTATTTTCATTTTTCCTGTTAAATTGTAGCTCTGACTTGGAGTCTCTCACAATATACTTGTGTGGGGTTAATTCCTCCACTGGTTTGCTTCCAAACTAGCACACAATGCCACCAGAGCTGTCTCATCAGTTCTGAGAGAAACATCTAAGGAGAAGGCCTTCAACCAATACACAACATCAGCAGTGGTTCTGCTGTCCACTAGATTTGGCTGTGACTGCAGGTGTTCCACAGAGAGTATTTGGACTCTAAATTCCTGGGTCTGCCACATTTCCCCCTCTGACCTTGGGCAAGTTCTTTTTCTTCTTCCAGTTGGGACTAGCATAGTCTTTCACTATGCACACATCAGAGTAGCCAGGTATGCAAGGGCTGCTTCTGTAACCTTAGGGTGCCAGATCAGAAGCATGTAGAAAAATATCCTTTCTCAAGATACAGGAAAAGTCAGACATGGAAATTCCTCCCCTATCAGGGTGCAGATGATAAAATTTTGCAGAGATGAAAAGGGGACCTCGGCACAGGTATGACAAGTAAATTATTCCAGGGTTCCTAAAAGTAAACACACTGCACGTAGTTGAAATTGCCCCTGAGCTGCCAATGATGGGAGTCTGACATATCACCACAGAGATGTACCACTCTGCTAGCTTTGATTTCTATACAGAGAGCTGGTTGTCCATGACTAAAGACAGATCATGGAGCTGCCAGGACCTTTTCTAGAGCCTTTCCCAGGTGCATGCTCCAGCCAGCAGCTAATCTCAACGGCACTGCACTATCAAGGTGTCCGTCAGCAGTGAGCTGCTGAGGCAGGGGCAGAAGCAGCCCCATTTCGTGTCAGGGTCCATGATACAGTCAGGCAATTACGACTACATGGATGAATGAGGGGCACACCCACTTCTTGCAAGAAATCCCTGCTGCCTCACGGGGCTTGATAACTGCAACTCTTACTGAAGCGTTATCCTGCATAAAGCCCCTTCTCTTCTCCAGAACCTGGAAGTCACAAGGACCTCCTTGTCCCCAGCTAGCCACCAGGCAGGTAGGTCTGTGCCACAAGAATGCCTGGAAAGCGAGAACACTGACTGCCCCCTCCTTTCCAGACCCCCTCAGCTGGGATGCTGCTGGGCCCTATTTCTGTTTCCCATTAAGCAGCCAGGGCAGGCAGAGCTTTGGCCCCCACAAAGAACTTGCACAGATCTTCAAAATAACCCCCTCCCCCGAATTGCCACCATATGAATGGCATCTTTTTGTCATCTGGCTTTGGGCTTCCCCCCCAGCCCCAACACTTCATGCCAGACATTCATACTTCATTTTCACCAGTTGGTGGCGGATGCTCAAATACATCAGAGCTGTCGGAGAGGCCCGTTTCCTCATTTTCTGGCAATTTCTCTTCCACTTTCAGGCTTTTGATGCCTTCTTTGATCTCTCCTGGGTCCTCCTTGATGTCCAGTGGCATCTTTCTTCCCCCTCCCTGTTGTTGGCTCATGTCACTAGTTTCCACGAGTGACTCTGCCTCAAGAAACTGTGGCAGGGAGTGCACAGGTCGAGAGCCTGGTTTTAAGGATACCAAGACAGGCCCTAGGGAGGGAAGGAGGGAGGAGACAAGTTAGCACTGGCAAACCACAGGGTCACGGGTTACAATGTTGTGGTTTGACCCTGATCAAATGCCAGGCACCTATGATATCTGCTCTCTCCGCTCTCCCCTGCCACAGCTGCGCAGAGGAGAGGGAAAAAGTTCACACACAAAGGGCTCATGAGTTAAGGCACTGGGAGAAGACGCACTGAGGGAAAAACAGGATGACCTTAAAGTTGCAAAGTGATTTACTGCTAACCTAAGAGAGTCAGAGGAAGATAATGAGAAGTAAAATAAAGCCCTTAAAGACACCGTTTCTCTGCTCACCCCCTCCCTCCTCCCCACCAGCAGCACAAGGGGACAGGGTGTGGGGGGTTGGTCAGTTCATCACTGACGTCTTCTTCCACTGCTCAGGGAGAGGAGTCATCCTCTGCCTTGCCATGAGGTTCCTCCCACAGGAGACAGATCCCCACAAACCTTTCCAGCATGAGGCCAAATCTCACGAGCAGCGGCCTGCCTGAACCTGCCACAACGTGAGCCTCCTCCCACGGGCAGACAGTCCTCCCAAAACTGCTGTAGCATGGGTCCCTTGTCCACGGGGTGCAGACCTCTGCGGCCAGGCTGTTCCATCTCGGGAGCAAGGCCTCTCTCTCCACTGGGACTCCCACTGGGTCACAGCCTCCTCCAGACATCCACCTGCTCTGGCATGAGCACCTCCCCTCGGGCTGTGGGTGCATCTCTGCATCCCCTATGGACCCCGTGGGCTGCAGGGAGACAACCTGCTCCACCATGGCCATCACCACGGCCAGCAGAGGACTGTTGGCTCTGGCACCAGGAGCACCTCCTCCCTCTCCTTCACTGACCTTGGTGTCTTCATGTTATTTTCCCTCACATATTCTCACCACCTCCTCCTCCTCCTCTAGCTAAAAAGAAGTGTGTGCTCACATTGTTTTGATTTCTTCTTAAATATGTTTTCACAGAGGTGTAACTAACATCCGTAATTGTCCCAGTGTTGGCCCAGCAGCACGTCCACCATCTTCAGAGCCACCAGAGATTGGCTCTGCTGGACATGGTGAAAGCTTCCAGATGCTTCACAGAGGAGCCATTTTTTGTGGCCCCCCACTAACAAAAACTGGGCCAAGCAAAAACTGGGCCAAGCAAAACACACACCCCCAGAAATCAGCTGTAAGCAATTCATTCAAACAACCTGCAGGGATCAACATGGAGGCACTTGACCAGAGTAGCTTCCAGAATTCACAGCCACCAAGTTATTTTAGCTTCCAGCCGTACTTATTGTGTCTCTCCTTTTCCTTGTTTCCTCCTTCTCTGGCAGGTAACAGGCCAGAGAGCTGGCAGCAGCTTACCCAAGCCCTGGGGACCTGAAAGGCTGGGGAGCTCCCCATGTGCTGACCTTTGTTAATTCCATAGAGCCATTGAATAGCTGTCAGTGCTGGCTGGGCTGCTGCAGTCAAGGGGTAGATGTCTTCCTGGTATGATTCCGACTGCAAGGAAACAAATGTCGAGAGTAACTATGTCAGTGAGGTTTTGGCTTAAAGAGGTCATACTGGATTGTGGTGGAGAAACGAGTTTGTTCCACTTCAGCACATGGAGTGTCATGAGCACTCACTGGCATGGACCTAAAGTCTTTTTACCTGCTCTGAATCTCTCTGCTCCTCACCCCAACTCAGGAAAATTGCATCTGAAGGCCTAATTTAATTCCTGACAGTCAGGAATTAAAGTAAGGTCTTCAGACCTGGAGGAGGTTGACAAAGGCTAACCAAACATGTTCCTGAGGATGACTGTGTGGATACGAAAGACAGATACAAGTCACAAAGCATCAGCTGATCATCAACTGACAGAAACTGGCCAAGGAGATAAAGTTGGAGGAACATGCCTGGCTGGGAATTGTAATGAGCATTAGATCTGGTGCATCTCTGAATTCAAGGAACTCATACTGTCTTTTCATACTCTATTTTCAAGAAGTAGAGGGCACAGTGCCGACATTTCCCATGTACCTATGCTCACACAGTCACATGGGAACTACCTTGCTTGGCAAGCTACAGATTCAAGGCCTGTTTCATTCTCTAATGATATCGGCTCTGAGACTTACTTCTCCATCACCCTCAGTGCAACAGGTGCATGCTGCAGAAGAACTGTGTGGAACACAACTCCACCCAAAGGGTACAGACCCATGAATTCATAGTTCCTCTTTTGCCAGGGTGATTCTTCTTCCTTCCACAAGGAGATTTTTCCTGTCACCCAACATTAACTCCAACCTCTCTCTCTCTCGTCATTGTGGCAAACAGATTCTATTGCAGAAGTTTATAGATAGCTAGCAGACCTGGCAGCATGTCTTAGAAAGTCAGACATTAAACAGAACCTTGAGTTACTCTTGAGTTACCCAGATAGAGTTTGTTGGCAGGGCTGCCCCAGAAACTGGCCAGCTATGTACCCCACGCCAGGAAGAAAATCTTGTGTTCTACCTACCCTCCTGCCCCCAAGAGTCATAGAGAGGAGGCAGTGCCCTCATTTTTCCACTGATATTTGCATCAGATATGAACATGACCTGAGGCTGACTTACCCATCGAGGCACAATCATGGAGATGGGCTCAATCAGGCTTTTAGTTGGAATCAGCTTGTAGAAACGGAAAATTTCACAAGCTGCCACATCAAGACCTCTCTTTGGCATTACTCCTGGGGGAAGAGCATGAAATAAATGGAGTATAAATCTCCCTAGGAAAGTTAGTGTCATCAACCATGGGAAAAGGGTCATGAAACAATGAAAGGAGTCATAGCATCAGCACCACATCAGCATCGTTTGCAGTCTGCATCCAAAACTGACTCAGTGGCACAAATGACAAGACTAAATAATTTTTTTCTGTCAGACCATATTGTTACATACAGGGTGTGTGGTTTTCATACTAAGCCACCTGTTCCTTATTCATTCTAATGAGCTCCAAATAGAGTGACCAGAACAGAGCGGAATCGGCAGGTGATGCCACAGGATTTGAGTATCAGGATCACCAGGAAGAAATTTCAGGACACCTAAACAACACCAGAATAGCTATATATGACTGAAATACCTTCCAGCCCAGTATACTCCCTGACAGTGCTGTCCCAAAAGAGAAATGAGTATGAGAAGGGTGTGAACATCTATTCTGTCCATTTGTGTTTTAGGGACTGGCTAAACCCTGCAAGGTCTCTAAGTGCCTGATAACCTCGGAGGATTTCTCTCCCATTAGCTTGTACAGTCCAAAGGTTATACCCATGTCAATTCCCTTAACAAAAGAGATTCCCTATGCTTGTAGACCTTGCTTCAAGGTGCCCAAGCTTAGCTTTCTACTAATACCCAGTACCACACCTCATTAAGCAGTAGATTTTATAGGAAGGACTCTTGTTCCTTACATTATGCATTCATCTAAAAGTGAGTCTAAACTCCACTCCTCTACACAGTATTTTGTTTTGGTAATATTTTGTCTTCAAAAGGAAGTTTTGTGCAATAACCATAGCAGTATGCTTGATTAGCTGAACAACACAGGTTAGGAAAGCAGACATGATTGATTTAGGCCTTTTAAAAACACTTGTAGACTTCCTTCTCATGGAATTATTTTTCAAGAGGCTATGACAACAAGAAATAAGGATGAAAGGACGGTTGTACTGGAAGGATTATAAAAACTGAATAATGAAGAGATCCTTACAGTTAAGTTTTAAATAATTTATTCCTTTTAATTTTTTCTGAAGGAGACCTGCAGGCACAACATTCAGTGCTGTCAACTATCTGTAGCAATGTCCTGTAAGAGCAAGAGTGTCCACAAGTAGTGTGGAGGGGTGTTAATGCTCCTAGAAACATGTCAGTCTGTAGAGGAATATGACTTATAGAGTAGACCAGAGAAGGTTCAAGAAAGGGCTAACAATAAGGTCTGAGGGCTGAAAGCTAAATTGTGTAGCTTGAATTAGTTAAACAGTGGGTAGTATGCAGACAGCTTAATAAACAAGGGTCTCCAAAGGAGGAGAGGTGACCTAATCACAGTAGATCTATTTCTAATAGGAAATGTCAGTAAAAAAGAAGGTAGACAAGCAATAAAGACTGAAGGCATTAAGATGTGAAGCATCTTACCAGAGAAATCTCAGAGTGGAAACAACGGAAATAGAGTTCAATGCCAAAAATCTTGAAGCAGATTTTCAAATGGCAAGGAGCATTGTCCACCTTTAAATTCAGACTATCCTCCTTTCCACGTTGACAGGTATGTGAGAGGAGATGTAGCAGAGACTGGTAAAACTGCCCAGCCCATGCTCTGCTGGTCAGAAGGGCCCTGTCCAAGCTCTGACTCTGTAATACACCTGTCATACATGGCTGAGTTGGCCAAGTTGACTGTAAGCGCCTGTAAACCTCGGTGGAGGAATCTTACCCATTCTCTTCTCTAAATGATATTTTGGGTAGTCCCAGACTCTAGTAGCCTCTAAAATAAAGCAGCCACAATCCTCTTGTAACATTAGACATGCTGTCACTCACCAATTCCCTTCTGGGGTAAGTGGGAACGATATTCCATCAGGTAGTTTAGGTATGGTTTCTCAGGGCTTATCTCATAGTACCGTATATTCCCGTCACCCTAAAGGCAAAGAAAATCAACATCAGCCAGTTTCTGCCATTCAGCATGAAAGTCTGAGAAGAATTCCTGGCTCCAAGAAGCCATGCAGGATCAAAAATGAACCAAATATTTACCCTCAAATCCCTGTAAGGGAAGGGTAGGACCCAGCTGTTTCCCTCTCCACCACAAACATGGTACATCTGTAAATGTGGTAAATTGTGGCCTAATGCTGCAGTACCCTCTGGCCCCATCCCATGTGCTCATATCCCTAGGCTGACATGCTTCAGGAGCATCTTTGACTTCAGTTTGTCACAACACAGGCTGAGAGCAGAATCAAATAGACCCACACTTACTGATGTGGAAAGCACTTACCTTTCCCACCACGTAAAGCATGTGAGTGTCAGGGTCATAGACGGGAAACAGTGCTCCTGAGGAGCCATCCAGATCCGACTCCAGTAAAGGCACAGAAAGGTCATTCTGGGCAGGACACATGAAAAAGAGTCAGCTGCAATCACCTGTCAGTCACCTCAAGTCTGGGACACCCTGCCTGAACCCCAGCTGGCCATGGCATGTGAACACAGCCCTATAATGACCCACAGCCCTGAGCAGGGGGCCATGCACAGACTGCTGCAAAGCTGTGTGGGTGGGAAATGGGTGCCCTGTCCCAGGCCTTGACTGAGGGCAAGATGTCAGCTCCTACCACTGCACACCTCAGGCATCTGATGACATTTCAGGGTAGACATGATAAGAAACATTGCCTGCCTCTGTGTGGGCCACCAGACCCCAGGAGATGAAGGGGCCTTCAGGGTACACCTGCACGGCTGGTGTAAAATTCACACTGAATTTTACTCGTGTTCTCTCAAACCCTTTAGTCAAGGCAGTACCTCCACAACAGTGCACCACCCACAAGAGCAGTCTGCATCAGCTAAGCAGGCTCAGCACTGCACAGTGGGGAGGTGCCTGTTGCAAGGACAGACCCTCCCACTGGCCTTTTGCAGGTAAGCCATGTAGGAGGACACAGCACACCACTCCATATGCAAGGCTGGCACATCTTGTACAAAGCTATGCCTGCACTGCTGAAGGGAGTGATTTTGGGAGGCCTGACAGGGCAGACTATGGTGTCCCCTGGCTGCTCATGTGGAGATTCTTGCATAAACATCTATTTAGCATAGGATTAATGCATGTTTTGTCCTGCAGAACTGACCAGCTGCAGGCTCCAGGAAACCAGAGCTTCTGTTTAGATGCAAAGATGGCATAGGTGGATGTGGACCTGAGAAAGATGCTTGCTGGACAGGTCCTGTGCCCATCCCTGTTCCTAAGGAGGCTTTACATACCTTGCCTCACAGACCTTCCCACTGTGTTCTTAAACCAAGCATGTGAAACCCTGACGTAACACTCATGATGTGTCACAGCACTGCTCAGCATTGTAGAAAGCCTTCAGACAGCAGCACAGTGCTTTGCCTCTCACATACACAAAGAAGCCATGTCCAGACATAGCCAAAAAATGGCAAATCATAGGCCTGGTCTACCAGCTTTGTCCTGAAACAAAGAGTGACAGAACTACAAAGAGACAGAAGATTGTGCTGCATGGTGGTTGATGCAGAGGGACGTATTTAGATGCTGACAAATTAAAAATGTCTCACTGCATATGAGAGAGGTAGATGAGAGCAGGGTTTCATAAGGCTAGCAGCCATCCTGACAGGAGATCATGTCTTGGAAATGACCAGTTAAGCACTTCCTCAATACTCTACCATCAGAAATCATTGGAAATCAAAAACACCCGACACACTTCTCTTCATTGAGGACTTCATCTGAGTAGGCTGTGTCTAGAGCTCATTTCTCTTTCCAGCACCAGGACCAGTTTGCCGGGGAAACCAGTAAAAGCCACTTTTCAGTTTGAGCTACAGCAACCACATAGGTCCTTTGAACAATTTCTTCTTGTAGTGGGCTGTTGTGGTTTAACCTCAGTCAGCAACTAAGTACCACGTAGCCACTTGCTCACTTCCCCTTGGTGCGATGGGGAAGAGAATCAGAAAAAGGTAAACCCATGGTTGAGATAAGAACAGTTCCATAATAGGGGGAAAAAACTAAAATATAAAAAAATAACAATTGTAATGAAAAACAAAAGGGAGAGAGGAATAAAACTCAAGAAAAATAAGTGATGCACGACACAACCACTCACCACTTGCTGACCAATGCCCAACCAGTCCCTGAGTAGCAATCCATGGCTCCTGGCCAACTCCCCCAGTTGAGCATGACGTTCTATGGTATAGAATATCCCTTTGGCCAGTTCAGATCAGCTGTCCCGGATATCCTCCCTCCCGGTTTCTCGTGCACCTGCACACTGGCAGAGCATGAGACACTGAAAAATCTTTGACTTAGGGTAAGCACTACTTAGCAACACCCCAAATATCAGTGTGCTTTCAATACTAAATCCAAAGCACAGCATTATGCCAACTATTAGGAAGAAAATTAAATCTATCCCAGCGAAAACCAGGACATGGGCACAGCATTCTCTTTGTTCTCATAGGCTTCTATGTTGAAAACTTCTTCAGAAACTCAGTTAGCTCTCACAGCAGTTAAGGTGATAACCCTAACCCTAACCCTAAAAATAAAAAATAAAAAACCCAGCTGCCAAGGCTGGGCAGACCGGCCCTATCTATCACCCCTCAGGAATTTGACAGATCACTTCTGATTTGCTGTCATAAATCAATTCTTGTATATGCAGCAGATGGAAAAGTTACAGTGACAGCAAAAGAGAGAAAACTGAAGCTGGTACAGTTAAGATTTTTAGTCCAACTCACTTGATCCCACAATGCAATTTGCCTGTTATTCCAACAAGACATTCCAGTAGAAAACAGCTTCTTCATGTTACCAAGGAATAAGACTTTATTGGCTCTGTGAGACCTGTGGCTTGCTTCCTGTGGAAGAGAAAGGATATTGCATGAGTAAGACACCACCTGTTGCATAGACACATTTCATGTTACATGACAACTCTCATTCATTCACATCTGAAAGATCTGCTCAGCCCGGCTGAACTATAGTGAGCAGGATTTCATAAACATCCCAAAAAAGCAGCCTAAACTCTTCAAGATCATTCCCAAAAGCCCAAATACAGATCACAGAATATTCTGAGTTGAAAGGGATGCAGAAGGATCATCAAGTCCACCTCTTAAGTGAATGGCCCCTACAGGGGTTGAATCCACAATCTTGGTGTTATCAGCACCATGCTCTGGCCAGCTGAGCCAGTCTCACCTCCCTGAATATTGATTCACATATTTGCAAGAGAGCAGTCTCTAGTAGGTGCAGGCAGGACTTTCTGCATACACAAACCTGTGCATACAGCTACAAAATGCACCCAGCTCCACCTTGCCAACAAAACGCAGGCAAGAACAACACTAATCATTGAGACAAGTGTACACTTGCATCCACCTGTTCACCTCCTCTCACCATGACGTCCCTCAGAAGGCTGTGGGAGGCAGCTATGAAAATAAGGCAATCCAAGTAAGGTTTCAGGAAGCAAGGAACATGGTATCAAGATGCAAAATCCCTGTTTTCAACAACGACAGTAAATGTTCCACGGAAAGTAGGAGGCAATAGCACCAGATAATGCCTGAGGAATGCAGAGCACAGATGCATCATCTTTTATGGCAATGAAGCTACCCAGGACAGCGAACACTCCAAGAGGTGAGATCAGCTGGACTATAAATCTCTGAACCCAACCTACCTGTAGGACTGTTCCAGCACGCGGGTCTATCACACGTATGTTCTTGTCCCTGCAAGTTGTGGCAAGGAGACTGCCATCTGTGTTCAATGACATGGAGAGGACCACATCCTTGTGGGCATCAAGAATCTTCACCGGCTTTGAAAGGACAGTGTCCTTGAGGTCAAGATTCCAGATCATTATCTGGAGAAAATTAATAAGAAAAATCAGCCCTTTGCTGCTTCACGCACTAGGGACTTAGAGTACTCTATTCACTTCATCCCCTGTTCTCCATCTGTATACGTCTTACCATGATAATTGATTGTTCTCCAGCCCTTAAAATAATTCCTGATACTAACAACAATGTATCAGTGTCAGTTCAGAATGCCCAATATTTTCATTTCCTTTGCAACCACATTTTATACACAGAAATGGACAATATCAGTGCAGAAATTTGCACTAGCACAAACAGAAGTGGACGGCATTGCCTACTGTATCCAATTCAGTAAATGAGAAGTGCAGAGTAGACTGAAATTTATCAAGACTGGAAAATTAGCCAGTCCTTTTGAACTAGAAGCAATATCCTTTTGCCTTTGGGTCACTGTGGAATCTCCCCCTGAATCTACGAACTCTTTAGTATCATTTTACAGCTTGAAATTAAAACAAATTTCAAAACACCCCGGCAAACAGGGTGTCTCAGGAGCACAGACATACCTTGTAGTCATAGCCGGAGCTGAACAGGATGTTATTAGCTGTGGGATGCCATTCAATCAGATCCACTCTTCGAGTATGCCCACGAAGTTCTTTCTTCGGACTGATGTTTCTATTTGGGAACTCATTGGGGATTTCCCAGATTTTAACCTGATTGGCACAGGATGGGTTTTTGTCAGATTCCTGAGAATAAACTAATTTGGAATTTACCAGTAGCTCTTACTGCCTCGGAATTATTATTCCCTTTGTAACGAATAGGAATTTGCCTGGCTTTTTTGGATGCTAGTCCTTGTCATTTGTATCTTTACTCTTCTGTGGAACTGAAGACTCCTCTTTATGACAGCAGTCCCACCAGGGGTTTTTTTTTTTTAAACTGGGCAATCCAACCCTTAGACCTGGCTAAGCTGTCAGCACAATTATGAAAAGTTATTCCCAAGGGCAAGAAGTAAATCACAGATCTTGAAGACCTTGCCTACTAACAAACTTTGAGCAGGAGAAAGCAAATCTGAGTCCTAAAAGATATTATAATTCTAAGATTCTATCATATTGTAGCAGCAATTGATCCAAGCTCAATCCTCTCCTGCTCTTCTGCCCGTCTTCATCCTGGTCCTGAGGATCCATTCAACACTATCTGGTGAAAGAACTGAGAACTCCTCTGGTCAGGCAACAGCTATAGTAATGTTCATCTCACAGAAAGCTGCACTGGTGCTGAACACTTTGAGAAGGACACAGCCATTTGTCAGAGTACACAGAACACCATGCAGGTGGCCTCAAAGCAGACACCCTGAGCAGACAGACTGGGCAGCACCACATTGCAGTCAATCAGCACTGGGACTGTCTCATAATAGGTCCACCTACATCTTCTAGAAGGATGCTGCATGAAAACAAAAATGCTCTGTCCTCCTCTGGTGGAAGAAGGCAAGAGAGGACACCTGCAAGAGGGGCTGAACCTACCTACAAGGGCATCAAATAAGTCTTCCTCACACTGACCCTAGAAACACAAGTATTTAGGATCCTAACAGATGATTAATCCTTTGGTTCAATGCAAATTACTATGCTTGTCATAATTTTTCTAGGTTTTAGCCTGAAGCAAAAGCAAAATGCTCTTTGGAGCATAGTTTGTGGAAATAAGCCACACCTGCCCACACCTCCTACTGTTTGGTAGATGAGGATCACTCCTTTCTAAACTAAATAGGAAGGGGACCCAAATTCTGTGACCTACTAGAAAACATCATAAGCACTCTTCTCATTAGTGCTTAT
Source organism: Entomyzon cyanotis (assembly GCA_024500445.1). NCBI lineage: Eukaryota > Metazoa > Chordata > Aves > Passeriformes > Meliphagidae > Entomyzon > Entomyzon cyanotis. Next base: position 4,919,996 of record JAKEPQ010001021.1, read on the forward strand.
CCCACTAAGGAATCAAGCCCACCAGAAACATAATGACTGTAGAGCCCAGCAGTATCTACAGAACTTCTACAGCCATTAGAGAGAACATCACACTTTACAGCTTCAACAACTACCACTAAAGGAATAGGGCTGAGAGAGTAAGAAAGAGAAGAATAGGTTGTGTTTACTCTGACGAGAACTGCCTAGAATGAAACATCCACTCCTCATGCTGTGAAATGGTTGGTGATAAAAGCAGAGAAAAGCCCCTTGCTGGAATCTCAGGATGCATTAAAAGGCAGAAATTGCCAGTTCCTTAGTGTGCAGGATAAGCAGATCTTGGACCCAGGCCTGCAGGCCAAGCATGAACAATTCACAAGATGTCTACCCTGCTACATCTCAAAGAAAAACTGATAAACTGAAGTACATGGCACAGAGCTGCCCCACTAACCACAGGGGAGAAGATCTGCAGCAAGTTGAACTCTTCATGCCTGACAATTTGCCAAGAGCAACAGAAGGAGTAAGAGGATAAGCTCAAATTCTCAGCCCGTAGCCATTTGCATTGGCTTCAGTCCTAAGCCTGCCTGAAACAGTAGTGGGAACTGGAACTCAGTGTTCACAGAGAACATACAATCCTTCCCATGCCCAAAAGTACCATTCTACATGCTCCAGCTATGCGCCACAAAAGATAGCTGTAGTGTAGCCAGGTGAAAAATCGTCTGCACCTGGTGAGCTGACACAGTGCTTATTCTTCAAAAACTACTGGCCTGTGGAACTGCACAATGCCCATTCTGTAAGAAGAAGTACTGGAAATCAACCATCCCAGTCATGCCAACTTTTACTGGTTCACTAGGTGGTCAGGTATGACTTTGGGGGTCACCAACCAGCAGGGAACACCAAAGAAACCCCCAGGACAGAAGACCCATGTGTAAAGGGGAGGGAAAATAAGTTACTGATTTGGGGAAAATTATTATATGTATGTTTATTCACAGAAAATCAGTGACTATATATGCAAAATATAGTATCTAAACAGGAGTTTCTTTTGTAGTCATCATGCACGATATTTCAGAGGAGATATCCCCTCATGCATCTGGCTGAATAAAGAATGTCTGCTTCTTAGTGCTACATTAGTGTTATGGAGGGTTTTTTTTTTTAACTGATTTTGGTAACAGTGGTATCACCAAGGCAAGCTCCAGAAAGACTGGTCAAGAAACCTCTGAGAAATGTGGGAGAAGTGAAATTTCCATCATCTACCCAGAAGCCTGTGGCCTTCCTCAAAGACTTCAGGGAGACCCATTCTAGTAAGCAATTAGATGCATCCTTGCACACAAGCCAGAACAGTGGCTCACGTAATGCTCAGAAATAGGAGAGAGCACCAGGCCTTTAACAACAGACTGCAAGGAAAGCTTTTCCTCTAATGTCCAGCCCAGTGGAAGTGGTGGACACCTCTGTGACCCTAAAAAACTTTCTCAAACTCCTCATAAAACAGGAAGTATTGCTGTGAAGATGTCCTAACCATATGTTCAATCTGAGCTCTCCAGTACAGGCCAGGATAAGTAAAATGCTGACCCCATCAAATGAGTCCAACAACAGACACTGAGATGAGAAGGAGACAGCAGTACAGCAAATCTGAGGAAAGCTGGAGAGAAAACTATTAGTTCAGTCTCTGGCTGCCCTTCAACTACATTGCATGAAGGCACAGAGAAGATGGAGCCAAACTCTTCGGAGGTACACAAGGAGAACATCAAAAGCAATGGATGTATATGGCAATGCCTGGAGATCAGAGGCATCCTTTTTTCCCTGGAATGATACTTAACAGCTGGCAGAAGGACCTAGTGAGGCCACAGGACCTGTAGCCTTAGACATCTTGCCACCTCATCCGAACAAGGCTTGGAGCAACCCAATTTAACTGGCCTTCTTTGAGCAGGGCGTGGATGAAGTGACCTCCAAGGTCTTGCTACCAAGTATGAGAAAGGACAGTCATACCAAGAAATACAGTCTGCTGTCCTCACTACTTAGCAGGCAGGGAAGAGGTGTTACTACATCATGTCACTGTGCAGAGCACCCCTAAGATACCATTTCCTGGTGCCAGGATGAGGATGGGAGAGTAGTACCAAAAAAGAGAGTACAGTCCCAAACAGACAGACTTCTCAGAAAAATGTCTGGTACTGAGAGCAAGGACATGCTCAGAGTTTCCAATCTTCAGGCTGAAGAATGATCCAGTGTCAAGTTTCAGTTGGAAACTGCAAAGGAAAGCTGGGGATAGTGCAAGAAAGTTGCTGATAAACTTATGGGTCCAGGGGAGGCCACCAGGATGCTCAGGAGTCTGCAGCACTTGCCCTGTGAGTAGAAGCTGTGGGAGATGGGTTTGCTGAGCCCAGACAAGAGACAGCTTCCAGGAAAATTGATAAAAGCCTTCAATACTTACAAGACTATTGAGAAAATAGAGCCAGGCTCTGTCTTGAAATGCAGGGTAGGAGGACAGCACTCATCAACTACATTGCATATAAGGAAAAAAAAATTCTCATGGGAGCAGTGAAAAACAGGAACAGGTTGCCTAGAGAGGTGGTGAAAGAGACCACCCAACCTCCCCTTCAACACAAAAGGTTCTGCAATTCTGTAACTGCAGTGGTCGATTATCAGTTAGCTGATTGCAGCTAACGACCCACTCAGGATGACAGGCAATGGGCCATCCGTTAGCTGTTATCAGCTGCTAATGACCCACCCGGATGACAGGCAATGGGCCATCAGAGACCCACCGTGTGATTCATGGACTTATCTCATCCCATTGTGGGATGCTCTGCCCAGGAGGGAGGAGCCAGGTGTTCCCACCTGGATATAACCTGGCCTTGGAACTGCCTGAGCCAGCCCTGTCTACTGGGTTCCCAGAGGACAAGAGCTACTACTGGATCTTCAGCTGGAGACTAGACCTTCACAGGATCACTGCTTCAACGGAACTACTTCAGTTGGACTGCTACTACCACCCTAACAGGGTGTTAGGTTGTATCTGACTTTGTCAGTGCTTTTCCTTATATTATTTCACTTATTTTTAATTTCAATCTTGACTTGTGATCTCCCACTGGTTTGTTTTCAAACCAATACATATTTTGGCGCCCAACGTGGGGCACGACCTGGGGAAACTCAGAAATCCCATCACCATGATGCTCAGCTTATCTATATGGGTGCTGTATCTCGCTCTCTATATTTTTCCTCAAATGGGAAACTATCTGCCTGTCGTATTGGTCCTGTTGCGACCAGGGAATGGTATGAAAATTGCTCTATTGGTTTATTATGCCTATTGTATGATAACCTGTGAGGCGATGAATACCATTCGGAACGTATACTCAATTTTATCTGCCTGGCCTAATCTGAGCTGCTACGTCTGGGACCTCCTCAGCAATCACACCCAGCCTCTGGGGTTAGGAGGAGAGAGCGGTTTCTTCCAGCATTTCAGGTCAGGCACGGCCGTTTTTGACAATATTGAGTTCTCTCTGGATGCTAAGGATGGCATAATCTTCCTGTTAGTTCTGTTTTCTTTCTTCTCTGTGACCAGCACTGTGTACCTCATGCTGAAGAACAGAACAATACTTTGTCTTCTTGAGGAGGAGAAACGAAGCAAATCAGCAGGCAAGAGGAAAAGAACCAAAAGAGCAGTTGACGTCTCCACACAGACCATTGCCAAATCAGAACAGCTGAAGCCGGTAGCAGTTGCCCCCGTCCAGAAGAAGAAATCAAAGAGCAAATCAGTCCGCATAGCAACTGATGAGGATGCGGCAGGACCATCTCACCAAGCAGGAGAGACAGAGCCAGAGATCATCACTCGCTCTCTATCCCTGGGGGAGCTGCATGACCTACGGAGGGAATTCACCCGGCAGGCGAACGAGTCCATCCTGACCTGGCTGCTCCGCATCTGGGACGCCGCAGCTAACGACACCATTCTGGACGGAAGTGAGGCCAGGCAACTGGGATCCCTGTCTCAGGATGTGGTCATTGACCAGGGGATTGGGAAAACCGAGGAAACTCTCAGCGTCTGGCGGCGATTGCTGGTGAGTGTAAGGGACAGATACCTGTGTAAAGAAGACCTCCAGATGCACCAAAGGAAATGGAACACGATAGAACAAGGTATCCGATGCCTGAGGGAATTGGCCGTGCTAGAGATCATTTTCTCAGACAACGAGAGATTCCCTAAGAGCCCAGATAATGTCCAGTACACTTCACAAATGTGGCTGAGATTCGCACGGCTCGGACCAGAGATATACTCTCGTTACCTGGCAACACTGCAGTGGAGGGAAGGTGAAGACAAGGTGGGCGTGTTAGCAAACAAACTGAGAATTTACGAGGACACTGTCACCGCTCCACTACGCACCCATGTCTCATCAGCAGAAACAAACCTGGCCGAGCAAGTCCAGAGCTTGATTGAAGAGAGCCACCAGAAACTAAGGAAAGAGCTCAAAGAAGGATTTTTCCATGCCACACCGAAACCAACCAGAGTCTCTGCCATCAGGAGCAGACGTCCCCCAGCCAGGGAAAGAAGACAAACTCCGCGACGTGACCTCTGGTTTTTCCTACAGGAGCATGGGGAAGACATGAGAAAGTGGGATAGGAAACCCACCTCCTCCTTAGCAGCCCGGGTACGCAAATTGAAAAGAGAAACATCCACTTCAGGAGGCTCATCTAGGTTCAACACTGCCCCAGTCTCTTGTGGACAGAACCCCAGATGGCATGGAAATGACGATATGACTGATCCTCTTGAAGGTACCTCAAGAACACATTTACAGGAGGAGAGCATTGTCCACCAAAAACAGGATTAAAGGAGCCCTGCCTCTAGCCAGGTAGAGGAAAGGGATAACCAGATCTATTGGACTGTGTGGATCCGATGGCCTGGCACGTCTGACCCACAAAGATACACGGCTTTGGTTGATACCGGCGCTCAGTGCACCTTGATGCCATCCAGGTATGTGGGGACCGAATCCATTTCTATTTCTGGGGTGACAGGAGGATCCCAGCAGCTGACTGTACTGGAAGCCGAAGTGAGTTTAACTAGGAACGAGTGGCAGAAACACCCCATTGTGACTGGTCCAGATGCCCCATGCATCCTTGGCATAGACTATCTCAGGAGTGGATATTTCAAAGACCCAAAGGGACATCGCTGGGCTTTTGGGATAGCGGCCATAGAAACAGAGGACATAAGACAACTGAATACCCTGCCTGGTCTCTCAGACAACCCATCTGCTGTAGGACTACTGAGAATTGAAGAACAGTGGGTACCAATTGCTACATCAACAGTGCACCGCCGGCAATACCGCACAGACAGAGACTCTGTGGCCCCCATCCATAAGATGATTCGGGAACTGGAGAGCCAAGGGGTGGTCAGCAAGGCCCACTCACCCTTTAACAGCCCTATATGGCCGGTGCGTAAGTCCAGTGAAGAATGGAGACTGACGGTGGATTACCGTGGCCTGAATGAAGTCACACCACCACTGAGTGCTGCTGTACCGGACATGTTGGAACTTCAGTACGAGCTGGAATCCAAGGCAGCAAAGTGGTATGCGACCATCGATATTGCCAATGCCTTTTTCTCCATTCCTCTGGCGGCAGAGTGCAGACCTCAGTTTGCTTTCACCTGGAGGGGCGTGCAGTACACGTGGAACCGACTGCCCCAGGGGTGGAAGCACAGTCCCACCATCTGCCATGGACTGATCCAGGCTGCACTGGAAAAGGGTGAGGCTCCAGAACATTTGCAGTATATTGATGACATCATTGTGTGGGGGGACACAGCAACGGAAGTATTTGGGAAAGGAGAGAAAATCATCAGAATTCTCCTGGAAGCCGGTTTCGCCATCAAGAAGAGTAAAGTCAAGGGACCTGCCCAAGAGATCCAGTTCCTGGGAGTAAAGTGGCAAGACGGACGGCGTCAGATTCCTTCTGATGTCATCAATAAGATCACCGCGATGTCTCCACCAACCAACAAGAAAGAGACGCAAGCTTTCCTAGGCGCCATAGGCTTTTGGAGAATGCACATCCCTGAGTACAGCCAGATCGTGAGTCCTCTCTACCTCATAACCCGCAAGAAGAAGGATTTCCACTGGGGCCCTGAACAGCAGCAAGCCTTCACCCAGATCAAACAGGACATCGCCCATGCGGTAGCCCTTGGCCCAGTCAGGACAGGACCAGAGGTAAAGAATGTGCTTTACTCTGCAGCCGGGAGCCATGGTCTGTCCTGGAGCCTTTGGCAGAAGGTGCCTGGTGAGACCCGAGGCCGACCACTGGGATTCTGGAGCCGAAGTTACAGAGGGTCTGAAGTCAACTACACTCCCACCGAGAAAGAAATCTTGGCAGCTTACGAAAGAGTCCAAGCCGCCTCAGAGGTGATCGGCACAGAGGCACAACTTCTCCTTGCACCCCGACTGCCAGTGCTGGGGTGGATGTTCAAGGGAAGGGTTCCCTCTACCCACCATGCCACTGATGCCACGTAGAGCAAATGGATTGCCCTCATCACGCAGCGCGCCCGTATTGGAAACCCGAATCGCCCTGGGATTCTGGAAATTATAACAAACTGGCCTGAAGGTGAGACTTTCAAATTATCTTCAGAAGAAGCAGAGGAGCAAGTAGCACGTGCCGAGGAAGCACCCCCGTATAATGAGCTGCCGGAGAGTGAAAGACGCTACGCCCTCTTCACCGATGGTTCCTGCCGAATTGTAGGCGCAGATCGGAAATGGAAAGCTGCAGTATGGAGCCCCACATGACAAGTTGCACAGGCTACCGAGGGACAAGGTGGATCGAGTCAGGTCGCGGAGCTTAAAACCGTCCAGCTGGCTTTGGATATTGCTGAACGAGAGAAATGGCCAAGGCTCTATCTCTACACCGACTCCTGGATGGTAGCCAACGCGCTATGGAGATGGTTAGATCGCTGGAGAAAGGCCAACTAGCAGCGCAGAGGAAAACCCATCTGGGCCGCTGAGATTTGGCAGGATATCGCCGCCCGGGCAGAAAAGCTGACCGTGAAAGTTCGACACGTGGATGCACATGTACCTAAGAGTCGGGCTAATGAAGAGCATCGTAACAACGAGCAAGTGGACCGAGCTGCCAGAGTGAAAGTGTCACAGGTGAATCTGGACTGGCAGCACAAAGGAGAGTTATTTCTAGCTTGTTGGGCCCACGATGCCTCTGGTCATCAAGGGAGGGATGCAATGTACAGATGGGCTCGTGACCGAGGGGTGGACTTGACCATGGACAACATCTCACAGGTCATCCACAGCTGTGAGACTTGCGCTGCAATCAAACAGGCCAAGCGGGTGAAGCCTCTGTGGTACGGTAGACGATAGACAAAGTACAGGTACGGGGAAGTATGGCAAGTTGACTACATCACCCTTCCCCAAACCTGCCAAGGAAAGTGCTACGTATTGACCATGGTAGAAGCAACCACGAGATGGTTAGAGACCTACCCTGTGCCTCATGCTACTGCCCGGAACACCATCTTAGGTCTGGAAAAGCAAGTCCTGTGGAGACATGGTACCCCTGAGAGAATCGAGTCTGACAATGGAACCCATTTCAAGAATGGCCTCATAAGCACCTGGGCTAGTGAACATGGAATTGAATGGATATACCATATCCCCTATCATGCACCAGCTGCCAAGAAAGTTGAATGGTGCAACGGACTACTTAAGACAATTTTGAAGGCACTTGGCGAGGGAACCTTCAAAAATTGGGAGCTGAACTTAGCAAAGGCCACCTGGATGGTTAACACAAGAGGTTCTATCAATCGAGTCGGTCCTGCCCAGTCCAAACCTCTGCACACAGTGGATGGAGATAGAGTCCCTGTGGTACACATAAGAGGCTTTTTAGGAAAGACTGTTTGGATTAGTCCCACCTCAGGCAAAGGCAAGCCCATCCGTGGGGTTGTTTTTGCCCAAAGACCTGGTTATACTTAGTGGGTGATGCAGGCAGATGGGGAAACCCGTTGTGTACCACAAGGAGACCTTATCTTAAGTGAGAACTGTGTAGATGGTAATAGAATAAGGGGTGGATAATGTCCTAGGTTGCAATATAGATGTATTTAAGTATTCTATTACCACCAGCTGTGGGCCGTTAGCTGCTATCACCTGCTAATGACCCACTCAGGATGACAGGCAATGGGCCATCAGGGACCCACCGTGTGATTCATGGACTTATCTCATCCCATTGTGGGATGCTCTGCCCAGGAGGGAGGAGCCAGGTGTTCCCACCTGGATATAACCTGGCCTTGGAACTGCCTGAGCCAACCCTGTCTACTGGGTTCCCAGAAGACAAGAGCTACTACTGGATCTTCAGCTGGAGACTAGACCTTCACAGGATCACTGCTTCAACGGAACTACTTCAGTTGGACTGCTACTACCACCCTAACAGAGTGTTAGGTTGTATCTGATTTTGTCAGTGCTTTTCCTTATATTATTTCACTTATTTTTAATTTCAGTCTTAACTTGTGATCTCCCACTGGTTTGTTTTCAAACCAATACAGGGTTAATTCCCTGAAGAGCAAGTTTGAGCTTGTTCCTGCACTCAGTTGCTCTGTAAAGTCATGGTGGATCAGTTATGGTGAGGAAAATGCATCATATGGTTCTGCAGTGGGTGCTTTGGCTCAGGTTAGGATGGTTCAGCTTCAGTTACTATAGGAATTAAAAGATTCAAGTCATATTTGTAAGGGACAATTTAGATCATATCTACCTACTGAAAGGTCACTTTCAGGAGGTCAAAAGTGTGATGCTGGCTTCTGTGATAGTGAGGACATTTGACTAACTACCCTGCTTTGTCCCAGAGATCCCATATGAGCTTTCTCCTGCTGTGTTTATTCTCACTCTGCCATACAGCATCAGGGAAGTTTCTCCAGTCATTTTCTCCAGCCCTAGCTTGGTTCACATGCTTTGCCATTTTAGTTCTGCCAAAAAGTCACTCTTGGCTTTTTGGATTGTCTTTCCTGTTTAGTGACTTGTCTTTTCTTGTTTGGGTACCCCTGTGCTTTGTTTTGAAGGCTTCTCTCAGTTTCTGAACTGATGGTAAAGATTTTATTTTATCTTCCAACCTGTGTGCCAGGTTTTCATGCTGTCTCAGGAGGCATGGTATGGCATGGTATGGCTTACTTTGTGGCAGGAGGGCACCACTTTTCCCACTCTTTTGAGCTTCATATAGGAAATGAACACAAGCTTCAAAACATCCACAGGCTTCAAAACAGGCCCACAGCTGGTGGTAATAGAATACTTAAATACATCTATATTGCAACTCAGGACAAACCCGAAAGAGCCAGTCTAGATAATGCTATGTTGAAGCTTTTATTCTAAAGCAGAGTTTCACAGTGATTAGACTTGAATAGTTGTTCCATTTTAAAATTGCATTTTGTTTTTATCATACAAACACACCAAAGAAAGCACAAGCCCCCACAAAACAGATCTACCTCTTTACACTGGTTTGATATATCATCTGGAAGGCATCACACAGGTCTAAACACAAGAGAATCTTACTTCTACCTGACTTCTTACATAAATATATGCATGTTTTCACATCTCACCCATGTGCCTTTGGTTTCTTTTAATTTCATTCTCCAAAAAGCACATTAGCCAGGTACTAACATACAGTGCAAGGTGGTAAACTTACCGTGGCATCTTCTGAACATGAAGCTATTACAAAGTCATTGAATGGGTTCCACTTGATGTCCAGAACATTTCCTTTGTGCCCACATACTTTGGGATAATGTGGGTCAAGCTTGCCCGTCTGGAAAAAAAGATATAATCAAACCTAAGGTGAGCCATGGAATTATAAGACATTTTCAAGTCAGCTCCAGAAAGAAACTTCTTTCTGCTTGTTGTCCTCCAAATGCCCTGGGTGCTCAGTCTGTTGAGGATGGGTTTTTGCTGTCCCTGCTAGTCGAGTTGTAATGATACCACCATAAAGAAAGAAAACACTGCCCAGGCCCTCCTAAGTACATGCTGCTGTGAAGAAATCTCTGTGCATTGCACACAGTATTAGGTTCAGACAGCAAAATGAAACTTGGAGGAGAAACATCTATGAATGAGTTGAATATTCAATGTTTTTTAAATATCTTGCAATGGGGAGACAACCAACAGCAAAATCTCCTTCAGAAGACATTTCATACAAGCGGGGGGGGAAGTTTAGGCTTTGGTTTTAGCCTCACCAGCTGGCATTTATTTAATTTTTTAAGCTAAAAGTTACTTGTGACACAAATTACAAATTACGAAGTTTTCTTTCAGCAAGTTATGTGTTTCTCTCTGATGTTGTCCAAATCCAGACATTCACTGAATTCAATCCACATTCTGGAATCTCAAAAAAAAAAGTCATGATTAGGTGGCATCTGCACTGGTAAAAATCCCACACAAAGTGCCCTAAAGTGTATTGAGAGCCTTGTGCCACATGGGGGCTGTGTTGCATTGAATAAATCCACACTGCAGGCATGGTCTCTGCTAGACAGTCAAGTCTGAATATTTAAATGGTAGGAAGGGTGCTGGTGATTCTATTAATATTGAAGCAACAATTCCTTCCCCCTGCAAGAAGCAGGAGGAGTATAGGGAGCTCCCTGACCCACCCCAGGCATCTGGGGTTTGTTCGAGAGCAAAGGTCAGTCACCCAAGAAGAGAGACGTGATGCCAAGCTCATGGTCCCTACCTGCTTACTGCTTCCTACCTGGAAGAATCACAGACCAAAACGATTGCAAATGTGTGCTCTCCCAGAAAGCAGACACTTCCCCGTTGATGTACTCCCCACACCTCTCCAGAGGTGGGCCTTATGAGTGCAGAGCCAAGGAGAATCACTCTAAGACCCTAACCTGGCTGTGGATAGGATATGATTTCCCCAGCTTTCAAATTTTGGGGTTTTTTGTGATTTTGAATGCAGAACAGGACACTGGTGTGTAACTATTCTGGCTTCACTGGAAAGTTTGTTGCATAAACTGGGACTAACCTGCTTTAAACTGAACATCCAAAGGGCTTTGAAATGTAAAAGACTGTCCTTTTTTAGACTACAGTCTAAAACAATACCCTTTTATAACAGCGACAATGCAAAGAGGTTTGGGAAGGCAGAAGAGAGATAAAAGGCCTTTAGTAAGGAGTGCTCCTCCACCCACAGTGCCCTTCTGTAGGCTTCAGAGTTTGGTTCCAAGATGACAGCTGAAAGGGGTGGACAGCTGGTTTCAAAGGGATCCCTTGATCCCCTCCCAAAGCTGGTTGCCCGTCTGGTCCCCGCTCTGTTTTGGGAGACTCCCAGGCAGTCCTAAGCCCACTCTGCCTGACCCATCCTGCAAGGCTCTCTTACCCTCACTCCCACTTCCCCAACAGGCTCTGGAAAGAGAGCCCTTGTTCTCCCGGCCAGTCTCACCTGCCCTAGTGCAAAACTTGGCACAGAGTTCACTCACCACATGTGAACCCCCCAAGAGTCAGCAAACATATATGACATGAAGCTAGAGCTGCTGGTCTCAGTTGCACATCTCCATGTGGAAGTGAAGATCTTCATTGCTGGAGGAAACTTCACTCTACAGATCAAAAACTATTTCAGTAACTAGATGTGTTGTCATTCCATGAAGTGGCACCTGACTTCCATAGTTACCTGCAGAGCTTGAAAAGGAGCAGTTTTGCAACCACTCACTTTCTAAAATTCCATCATTTCTAAAAAGTAGTTAAGCTTCGGGTTCCTTGACAAAAATCAGTTGTAGTGAAACATCTGTCAAAACTCTCCTAGCAGATTTCTACAGGGTAGATGACTATGAGATAGGTCAGCCCCACCTCTTCCCCTAAAGGGCACTAGCACAGCGCTCACATATGTGTTAGTTACATAAGGCTGGAGGGGTCATCACAGGATCCATTTTACAGGCCCTATTCCCAGAGAGAAGGAAGGGGAGTTTGTGTCTAGGAGGTCTGCGCAGGCACAGATGTCCTCCCTTTTACACCTGGTGCTGACACATTGAAAGAATGGAGATTGCAGACCTGGGCACAAATAATCTCCCTGTCTCTTGGGACCTTGTTCTCACTTTGCTTTTTGCTGCAGAGGAAGAGACAGATGCGATCTCAGCCAAGTCTGGTCATTGGAGAGGGAAAAAGGCAGGACTTCATCTTTTAAAGGAGGGCCACCAAATTTCCCTCCCAGTCAAGATCTTTCCTTGGCTTGCTGTGCATTCACTTCCCCAGCACGTCTGTGTCACAGACCAATCTACACCCAGGCCACACTGTGGAAAGCAGCTGATCTCTCACTTAGAGCCACTGAGCTCATGTGTCCTTGAACTTGCAAGATTTACAGCCTGCTCTGGGCACCAGGCAGCCCCTATGGCCACAGCCCCTTCCCTCCCTGGTGAGCTGTGATGCCATTCCACCCAGCCGGTTTCAGTGGCACATATTAACAAGGACCTCACTGACACACCCTGCAACAGACCATTTTCAAAGAGATGGCAAATATTCACCTAATTTCTTACAAGGTTGAATGCAAAGGCCAGCTGAAGGGATGGTATCTAGGGCAAAGAACTTGTTCTCTACATAACCTCTGCTGTCCCCAGCCCTACCTCACCCTCAGGCTCTCATAGAAGAAGACTGGTACAGAAGGAAAGAAGTGGTATTTATTCCAGGAGAGATGAGAGAGCTTGGTGTCTATGACTCATCAGGAGAGGAGTACAACAAACAAGCCAAGAGGCACAGTTAAACAGAGCAAAGCTGAGCCTTCATTCAAGGATGTCCTTAGACACTTAGACAGGCAGCCCCTTTAGTAGTAACACATGCATAATGAACTAAAAAAAGCATCGGTGGGAGGGGCAAGAACAGCTCCCTGAGGAGGTTGTTCATCCTCCTCAGAAAGTGCAGGCCTCCCTATCCTGACTATTATCTCCTGCTTTGACTAAATGTGTGACATCCTGGCTCTTGGGCTCTTGGGCTCTGCCTCCACACTGTGTCATGATTGGGATGTGTCTGCTTCCTGTGGATCCAGTCAAACATAACCACGTTCAGCTGTCCATCGTAAGAGGGCAATGCTGTCCCAGACATGTCTCCAGAACAGGCTGCCTTTGATGCCCTAGCAGCTGAGGGCACAAGCCAAGTGTCCAGTGCACTGTCTGCCGTGGCTCACCTTCACAGGGGGAGGTGGGGCAGTCACAAAATAAAACCCCACCAGAAGCAAAAGTCAAAAGCTTCTGCTCTGCACCAGATGGTACCACTTTGGAAGTGTATAGTGAAAAAAAACAGTAGCTGGTATTGCAGATCCTGCATCAGAGAATCCCTTTCTTTGGGAAGCTGAGGCTGCTTCACACCATGGGTCAGGAACTGGTATTCACAGAACAGCTGTGTGAAGCACCTAAGTTCCCTGATCCACAACCAAAGGTTAACCCTCAAGGGACCAACTCCTCTCCATAGCTCTCTTTTGAAACCCTTAATTCTTCCAGACTCATCAACATCTGGAACAGTGAGCCCCACATCTGAACTGCAGCAGAATTTACATCTGCTGTTAATGGTGTCCTCCCTGGTCCCCAGAATCCCCTTCACCAAACAAATCAAGAAGAGTTGCTCCTTAAACTTCTTCCTCACTCTCTTCACAGTTTTATATATCTTGCTCATTTGCCTTTTTTCCCAGACTGACTGAGGCCTAGCCTAAATAGTCTTTCCTCACATGAAAGTACTTTCACATTTTCATTGATATACCTTAATTATCCTTTTCTGTATCTTTTTAGTTCAACTATGCCTTTGATTTCTGCATGCAATATTTCAGAACTGGGTGGAGTCTCTGAGGCAGAGTAAGAAAGAAGAATTACTACAAAGCCAAGCCAAGCTGAGAAGAGGTGAGAAGACAGAAAAATTAAAGTAAGCAGTGCAAGCACCTTCAGCTACTTTTGCCAGCATTTTGAGAGCTTGGTCCCATGCCACATCCCACAGCTAACAGCTGTCTACTTATAGATGCAGTTCTGTGATAAAGACAAGTCGTTGAGCCTCAGCAAACCAGGATTGCAGGGGCAAAAGTGACTCAGTCAAGAAAAACAGGGTAGTGGTTAATTTTAGAAGGACAGCACCAGCATTGAAGGAATGAATTAACAAAGTCCAGAAGGGCCGGAAACTGTGCTAGGTTCTTCAAGCATAGCCAGTTCACTTTCATCCTTAGCAAATATATATTGAAAAAGTGGCATTGCAATAACACCATCAATTAACTTTTAATTAAAGGCTGAACTTTTGCCTTTCATCTGTTCTGTCCTGATTCCAGAGAGATCATAATCTCATATTGAAGTTAATCCACATCAGTGCATGCCTAATTTTACTGAAGCAATAAACATCAGACGGCCAGCTTCTCCCTCTCATCAGATCCTAAGTCATCAAAACTCATATACATGGGATTTGTTTCTGAAAAAGAAGTTTTCACAGCATCAATGCTTGAAGTCTAAGAGCTTCATTGCCTGATAACTGTGTCTCCATTTTTTCACAAAGGAGAAGGTAGAACAAAACATACCACATTCTGCTTTGGTCACAGCTGAATCCATGTCACTAAAGCATCTTTCTCATTTTGCCTTCTGTATCCACTAAATACTTTTTAATTTGCAGTTTCTCCCAGGAAACAAACATATGAACAGCACATTATGCTGATTATACAAGAAAGGCAAATGTGTTATAAAATGAAGCAAGGTGTCAAAAATCTGCAAGCAGCAATGCAAGACACATAAATACACACATGACAGGAATCACCTGCTAGGACAACTGGGGCCCCTTCCATCATTTTGCAATTTGGGCAACAGCATTAACTGAATATCCTCTGCGATCTAGGTCCCTAGAAAGCCTGTCCCTCCTCCAGCCTCTTGACATGCTCTTGAAAGCCAGCTCACCTTGGGGAGCTCACCTGATGGATGGGAATGACGAGGAAGGCACCGCCGCCTGTGCACTCAGTCACCACCGCAATGAAGCTGGGGTTGACGGGCGCAGAAGTGGTTGTCATGGACGTTGCGGGTGATGGGCACGCAGTCATAGCACTTGTCCTTGCTGGCGGCTTTGCCATATACGTGGCGGAACTTGGAGCTGCGGTACCGTGGGTGCCAAGACATCTGCAAGGGAGAAACACAGCATCCCGAGGCGTAAGGACAGGCCATCCTGGCAAGGCTTGCAGAACCCCACTCCCACTTCCCCACCATAGGCTCACCCTCCCCACTTAGGCTGTTCACACCAAGCCTCAGCCAGCAAGAGGTAGGTGCAGTTTTCTCTGGTGTTCACCCCTTTGCCCTAAACCAGTTGCACTTCTCTGGTGGAGAGAGGAGAGTGCAGGGAAGAAATGACAGCTCTCAGCACCACCAGCCAGATGGGCTGCGTATGTGCCAGCAGTCTCTATCACTGGGCAGCAAGTCTAAGGGGACATGAATTCTAGCAGGACAGAGCTCAGAAAGCATGAAAATTAAAACATCTTGGATGAGGAAAGCCTGAAAGATGGTGAGTGAACAAGCCAGTGCGGATACAAGCTTTACTTAGCCCTCAGGTGGTTTAGTACCAAAAATTATTCTAAATTTTGCTCACATGAACAGAAAAAAAGAAGTTTGACAGATCATAGGAATAGTTACAGTCATCCATTGATGTTTTTTCCACTGACAATTATGTTCTGCATGTCTGGTTTATAACTGTACTACAGCTCTCTGACAGATAGCAGTTTAAATGGTGTTTAAATTACACACAGAAAGCATGCCCAACACAAGAATCCCTTCTCAAATAGAGCAATGAGGCTTAATGGAGCTAATGTAACTGATTTCATAAAATCATAGAGTCACAGAACCATATAATAGTTTGGGTTGGAAGGGACCTTAAAGACTATCTAGTTCCAAACCCCCTAACATGGGCAGGGACACTTTCCACTAGACCAGGTTGCTCAAGGCCTTATCTAACCCAGCCTCGAACATTTCAGGGATGGGGCAATCAGCTTTTCTGGGCAACTTGTTCCAGTATCTCACCACCCTCACAGTGAAGAATTTCTTCCCAATATCTGATCTAAGTTTCCCCTCTTTCAGTTTGTATGCATTAGACCTTGTCCTATCACTACAGTTCCTGGTGAAGAGTCATTCTCCAACTTCCCTGTACAGCCCTTCAGATACTGGAAGGTTGCAATGAGGTCTCCACACAACCTTCTCTTCTCCAGTCTGAACAGCCCCAGCTTTCTCAGCCTGCTTTCACTGGGGAGGTGCTCCACTCCTTTTCGCAACTTCCGGGCCCTCCTCTGGACTTGCTCCAACAGTTCCATGTCATTATATTGGGGGCACCAAAACTGTTCCAGGTGGGGTCTCACCAGAGCAGAGGGGTAGAATCCTGTCCTTCACCTGGCTATTTTCAAATAGGAAACTACCAGGTTGGTCAGAAAAGGCAATTAAGACTATTAAGTCCTGCTCTTCCTACAAGTTGTAGAGAGCAAAAGGCACATGGTGAGTGTAGCAAAAAGATTCTACTGCCCAAAGGAAAAGAAATGCAGATCAGGCAGGAAGGTTACGGATGAAAGAGCACCCTCACACAATACCTGGGAACATGGGCAAAGACTGGGAGAGGGCATGGTTTTGCCCCATGTCGACCTCTTTAAAGTGCATTTGGTGAACAGTATTATCAATGATGCTGGATAAACAATACTCCAATTTGACACGGGAACCCAACCAAGCAGCTTTTGAGCTACAGCAAGGCTTAGACAGCTCGCTCACATGGGTAAAGGGTAAAGGGTGAAGGGTGAAGGGTAGTATGCATGCACTCAAGGGCAGTAAGCCAAGTGCTTCATCACCTGACAAGCAGAGATCTAAGCAATTCTAAACCAAAATGCCCATGTTGCTGGCATGGTATTGCATCCTCCTGGGATGACTGTTAAAGGCTAAGAAACTGTATGGCTTGATGCTGGGCAGTCAAACTGGAGCTTTAGAAGCACTCATCAACACAAAGATCCACAGAGCTCACATTCTGTGTCACACTGGAAGATGTGGGCTGTGAAAAGTACTAGGACACAAGTTCCATCCTATTTCCTACCTCCTCCCAATCTACTGATGCAGCTCAGAGCCAGCCCCACCTTGGACAAATACACGTGCCTGTAACAGTGCTGGCAGATCACCAGTTGCTTTCACAGTCATCTTTGGTGCTCTTTTACCTTGGCATGTTTTACCTATGTTAACCCTGCATTTGCCCATATTTTCAGCTGAATAATTTCTTCTGCAGAAAACATCAGGTGCAAAGGATCTTTGATACAGTGAGAGCTACCTGTCCCAAACAAAAATGAAGAAATGCAAATTATTTGAAAAAAAAAAAGCAGCAATCCTGAAAACTAATCTTGGAAGAAGGGATGCTAACAGGCAAAAAGCAAGCTGAGGTTATATGCAATTGTCTAGCTCCCCAAACTGCCCCAGAGGTGCAGTATTCTCAAACAATTTCATGCTCATTACAGCTTTAGTGGTTAGGTTTACTCCCACCAGGGGGTAAAAAAATCACTGTATTGTCCAGATGCATCAGTTGCTTCCTACAGCAAGACCATTATCTTTCCAAAAGGAAATTAATTGCTTGGCTGCAAGGAACTTCTAGCTACACTGCTCCTGAGTTGAGTTGTGTGTGGTCTGAAGTTTCAATGCTCTTCTGGAGAAAGGAGTCACCAAGCACACAGGAGCAATTACTGAGAAAGTCAGGACTCCTCCCCTGGAGAAGTTTGGAAGGATCTTGTCAATGCATATCAATGTCTCAGAAGAGGTACTAGAGAAGACAGAGTCAGACACTCCTCAGCAGTGCCCAGTGACTGGACAAGAAGCAATAGATACAAACTGAAATTCATTTATATGCAATGAAACACTTTTTCTCTATGAGGGTTGTCAAACAGTGGCACACGTTGCCCAAAATGTTCCAGAGTCTCCATCCTTGGAGATATGGTCCTGCACAAATTTTCTAGTTGACCCTCCTTTGAGAAGAAGGGTTGGACTAGATGATCTCAAGGGATCACTTCCAACCTCAACTGTTCTGTGATCCTGTGATTTTAGAGCTCCTGGATCTCAGCCATGTGTCTCTTGTACAGCCCTAAAAATGCCAACATACTGCCAACATACCAAGACACACACCCATAGAGGCAGACTTTCAACCCAATAAACCTGAAGTGTGCCTTGCAGGCTCAGCTTTCTCATGTGTTCCTCTGAGAGGAAGTGATGACAACACATTTCTTCCTCATTCATAAAAACTGCTGTTTGGACAGGCAACCATTTTCAAAACAGTGCAAAGAGCAACTGGTATAAGAAATGGGGGGGGGGGAGGAGACAGGGAAATGATGAAAAATCCATGAACATTTTGTAAAACAGGATTGGTTTTATATTGCAAAAACTGACACTATTAACTCCAATGAAATAAAAGGCATATTTGTACACCTTACAGTGTCTGAAAATTAAATGTTTTGCATAGTCCCTTAAAAATATGCTTTCCCTGAATTAGCTTTTGGACTAATGGCAATAGCTTTCTCCTGGCACTGGGAGGCTGGCCCAAGTGTACGGAGGGTCCAAGGTCCTGAAAATCCTGTGTGTGCAGCACTGGGTAAGGTCTGAAGCCAGAGCTGAGCAATTCCCAGCTCACCTCACCTGTTTGTGGGACAGCAAGATGCCAGGGTGCCCACAGCAGGAGCATGCACATCACCCCTGCATACTGGGCAGCACACATGGACAGCATACCTTGAGAGGCAGCTGGAACTGAGGTCTGGGACTTCCCTGGTCAAAGAGGCAGAAGACCTCCCTCACTTGCTGCTCAGGCCTCTGGTGCCAGCACACAGACTGAACCTGAACTGACAAAAGGATAAAAGTGACTGGTGAAGGGATCACTGAGCCTCTGCCAGCACAGCACAGAGCCCTGTCCATCCTGGAGAAAGAAGGAAGGCAGCATCACCTTTGCAATACAGGAATTGACCTCCTGCCTTCCCTCCCCATCATCCTGACCCAATTCCCAGTATTGCCCGACTCTCTGTGTGGGAGGGGAGAACTAGGATGAAGGGACACAGGGCAGACAATACTATTGTTCATGTATTTCTAACCATATAGCTGACTGTGTTTAGCAATGCTCTCTCACTCAGCTCTCAGGGACCAAGTCCTGGGACCTTGTGGTTATCATTCCCACCTCTTCGAGCAAAGAACATTAAGCAGATCTTTTCCTGAAGCTGCCAAGAGGTCCTGGAGTAAGATACAGAGATCCCTGCAGGCACTTCTCAGATCTCTGCTTACCAGGTTGGTTACCAGCTTTTTCAGGAGGGATGGTGTTTCCAGACAGCTTCTGCCTATTGAGATGTGCAACCCTCAAGCATGAGCTCATGAAAGAGTATGCAGTACTTCACACGAAATAGAGTAAAATGCATCCGTTTGCTTCAGAATTCCTCACCGCTGGAAAAAAGAGAAGAAGCAGCTCCTCTGCCTCTTTAAGCAGGATAATGCAACTACAAGAGATGTGGCAAGGACACATGGTTTAAAATTATTTTGAAGCCTCTCACTGTAGGCATTTTTGGCTCTTGACTCTAAAAGAATGACATAACATGGACTACTCTGAGAGGTAGATCTGACTGTGAGGAGAGTCTCAACTACATGGACAACTTCATGAATGCTTGATGCAGTAAGTACAGTCAGCAACTGGTCACACAAGGAAAAGCAGAAGGGAATCATCCAAGAATTGATCTGTTGCTTGGTTCTCTTTTTTTTTTAAGACAGAGCCATATTGTCCTTGGCTTAGCAGTTGGGTCTGAAATTAAAGGATAAAAAAGCAAAGCCATAGCGAATCTCAGTCCAGTGCTCAGAACGGGTGGGATTCTTCTCTCTGGCACCTGAAAGGGTGCCTAGAAAACCACTGAGGTACTTTGATACCCTCAAATACAGCCTACTCAGCTGTTTGGTGCTTACCAAACGTGACCATCAAAATGCTTGTGTGACCTCCAAAAAACAAGCAGTTAGAGGCTGAGAATCCAGTTCCACCACTTGTCTTCAGAAATACAATGAAGTAGCACTGAAAGGACTTTGCTCTGCTTTAGCTCTCACTCTTTTACGAGGTCATTTATGGAATGTTAGCTTTTCATGACTCACCTGCAAAACATGACTGCAAATGTCTTAGGTCTTGCCAAAGGAGTGAGCTCCTAGAAGGGTTGTGAAGCCTAGGGATGTCTGCAGCATTTTGATGCAGTCTTGGGAGAGCCATGCTGTGGCATATTTACTACTCTTGAGGAAATGTCAGATGAAACAAACAAGCATATGCATGTCCAACTGACTGAACATGTGCTTCACCATAGGCCAGCATGTTCCCAGTTTTCCTATTGCATCCCACTTACAACAGGATTATAGATTTGCCTGAACAATTGTATTGGTTTTGTGTGGCCTGGTTTTGGTAGCAGAGGTGCTACAGGGGTGGCTTCTGTGAGAAGCTGCTGGAAGCTTCCTCCATGTCCATCAGAACCAATCCCTGGTGGCTCCGAAGATGGATGTGCTGCTGGCCAAGGCTGGGCCTATTAGAAATTATGGTAACGCCTCTGTGATAACATATTTCAAAAGAATTCAAAATAAAAAAGGGTTGTGCCATTGTTATTATGACCAGAGAAGAGCAGAGTGAGAACATGTAAGACAAACAAGTCTGCAGACACCAAGGTCAGTGCAGAAGGACAAGGAGGAGATACTCCAGGCACTGGAGCTGAGATTCCCCTGCAGCCCATGGTGCAGATCTTGGTGAAGCAGCTGTGCCCCTGCAGCCCATGGAGGTCCATGGGGATGCAGAGATCCACCTGCACCCCATGGTGCAGATCTTGGTGAAGCAGCTGTGCCCCTGCAGCCCATGGAGGTCCATGGGGATGCAGAGATCCACCTGCACCCCATGGAAGAGCCCCACACTGGAGCAGGTGGAGGCCTGAGAGGAGGCTGTGACCCCATGGGAGGTCCATGGAGAGAAGGGCCCTGCTCCCATGCTGGAGCAGCCTGTCCTTGAAGGACTGCACCCCATGGAAGAGTGACCACACTGCAGCAGTGTGAGGGGCACTGGTGCCCCTGGGATGGACTCACACTGCAGCAGTTCACAGAGAACTGCTGCTCGTGAGATGGAGCCATGTCAGAGGAGTTCATGGAGAGCTGTTTCCCGTGGGAGGATCCCCACGGTGCAGTAGGGGAATGACTCCTCTCCCCAAGCAGAAGGAGAAGCCTCGGGTGATGAACTGACCATAATCCCCATTCCCTGTCTCCTTGCACCACTGGGTAAAAGGAGGGAGAGGTGAGAGGAAGATGTTTCTAAGGGCTTATTTTACTTCTCATTATCCTGCTCTGATTTTGTCAGCAATAAATTCAATTAATATCTCTAAGTTGGGCCTGTTTGGCCGGTGATGGTATTTGATGAATGATCTCTCCTGATACTTATCTCAAGCCATGAACCCTGCATTAAATTTTCTCTCCTCTGTCCAGCTGCAGAGGGGAGTGAATGAGCAGCTTTGGTGGGTGCCTGGCATCTGGACTGGGTCAACCCACTATAACCATACATGACATTTGTGAATTCTGGATGAATTTATCTTGGTCCTTGACAAAATAACCACATGGAAAAACTGAAATATGTTTGAGGAAATCCAGACATATGGTAGCCTAATCCAGATCAAACTGAGAGCACCCTCTACTCAGGTGCACAGTATTTTGTGAAAGAGTCACAGGAGCAGGGTCAGTCCAAATAGTGCAAAAACTCAAAACTTTGTCAACATTTTATTCTACCCTTTCACATCTTTGATATCCTTAGTGTCTTTGATATCCCTGGCAGTGCCAGGAGCAGACCAGGAAATTGTTTGCTTTACATCCTGGGAAAGGCCTGTAAGAAGATTGATGGGCACCTTATCTCCTACAAATACCAGTTCTTGGGTGCAGCTCCACACACTGCTAGGATGTGACCTCTCCAGCACACACTCCTAGACTCCTTGTGGTCTGGCACCTTCAGCCCCATCCACGAGCTGCTTTCTCTTGGTCTGAGCAGAAAATTAACCCAGAGGGAGGATGGGAGTTATGAAAACACAAGCAAACAAACAAACAAACAAAAGACCATAACAACAACCAATCACAGAACCGATATAAAAACCAGAACAAGGCACTTGAGCAGAATAAGATCACAAAACATATCTGATGTGGTTTTAAAAAAGCACAAATGATAAGAATCACATGACATCTGGAAGGAGGGGAACTAGAGTGTTTTGTCAGCGATGAGATCCCTCACTCTGCTCACCCAGGGAGCTACAGCCAGGCAGTGTGACAGTGTCACCCCAGGAAAGAAGTAGCTATGAAGCAGAGCTTGCCTCATTCCCCTGTGAACAGACGTGCACATTTCCAGCTATGGTGGCACCAGAAGACTTAGGGCCAGAACTTCCATGCATCCCCCTGCTGATAGCCAGGAAGGTGACTCATATTCTACCTCCCAGGTGCACAGAGAAGGACTATCAGGCCTCCGCCTGCCAAAAGAATGCCAAGGGCTCAGAATCATGACTCTTGGAGCCAAGAGTGTCCACTGCCATCCACTCCGATTGAACAACGAGCTTAGTGTTGGTGACAATTTTCCAATGACTTTATACACGGGAAAAGGCTGAACAACCCCACCATTTACCAACCTGGATGTTCTCTGTGTATTTTCTTTCCTTCCAGGCATATTCCCTGTTCTGACAATACAAGCAAGAAATGATGAAGCCTGTGCTGAAGTACCAAGTCATGGAATGAGTAGTCTGTATTTCCAGGACAGAAATTATATGGAACAAGTGTGCAGAGAAGAGGATGCTGTACAGTGCGTGCTCTCACCCCACTCCGCTGGCCTGCACTGGGATTTCTGTTCAGCTTGTGCTTTGATCACTGGCAGTATGAACATTAGACAAAAGACCTCAGCTGTGGGTACTGCTCTTGAGGACATGCCATAGAGTTAGAGAAGAATTCAGGGTAGAGCTGTATGGACCAGTGATCAAAGGTGTGAGATCTGCTAAGAAATCCTAAAAACTTTGGGGAGGAGATGAAGGAGGGAAGCCATGACAGTAGGCTTCAAACACAGAACAAGTTGGTACAAGGAAGATATAAGTCATCTGCATTCAAAGTCTAGGGGAGACAAAAGAGTCAAAAGACATGTGTTTTAACTGCACCAAAGAAGCTTCCAATTAGGCAGCAGCAAAACTTTTATCAGTCATAGGAGTAGGAGAGAGAATGGCATTAATCTCTCCTGGCATTTCCCAGGCAGATTCAATAAAAGCCTAGCAATGACAACAGACCTACAGCTGCTCCTGATTTGGACAAAAACCAGACTCACAGTGATGGAAGAGAAATCAGATAATAATTTTAATTTCATGTGCAATAAGTCTGCTATGTCCGGCGTGTGGAAGGGCTATACACCCACTCATCCTGGCTGCATTAACCCACTCAGAAGTGCAACCACTATCTCCATTTTAAGCAATTTTCAGTTGCAGTACTTAAAGCCAGAATTTCAATTTTTTTAACATCCACGGACAAAGCAGCTGAATCAGATATAGCTACTTGAAACAATCTGTATCATTATGGTACCAAGAGCTGCGCTGCAATTCAAGCTGTTTAGCAATGGCCATCATTCCAACCACTAACTGGCCAGAGTAGCTCCTTCCAAATACATCACTTTTCAAGGTTACTATTAAGAGTGATATAATAGTAGATGAAAGCCAAAAGTTTAATTTCAGTTCATTTGTTTGATGCAGGGTTTGAGCTGAAACCTTTTCCACTGCATTGTAAGTAGGCCCTACTTCCCCGAGGTTAATCTCAGCAACTCTGCGAGACAGAAAAAAGGACTTGTAAAGGGACAAGACCACCCCATCCAGATACAGACCTGAAGATAAATGTGAGCAGAAGGGGTGGCAGCTTCAAAAGCAGACATCACATGTTGCAGTCGCCCTAGCACATTTAAACCTCCCTGACCAATGGGCGGACAGCAGCCCAGAGATAGGGTCCTGGGAGTGAAGGAAGTTATCTTTCCCCCAGAGACATGAGCTCATTAGAGCTGAAGTTGATTGGTTCTACCTCTCCCCTCCTCTGTTCCATCCATGGTGATGTTCTGGAATTTTCCCCTTTGTCTGTACCCTTGTTGATCCCTGATTTGTTGTTTGAGAAAGTTATCCCTCCTTCCCCTATACCTGGTTGTGTAAAACCACTGTCACTTCCCAATTCCGCTGCCCTCATTGGTTTCCTCGTGTTTCCCCTCCCCTCTGCCTGCTCCCTTAAGACCCGGCTCCCGGAGAGAGTCGGGGCCATTTTGGTTACTGTTTCCAACCCCCCTCCGTCCCGTTACTCTTACCCTCTATTACCTAATAAACCTTCTGGAACACTAACCAAGTGGACTGCATTTCTTGCTACAACGCGAACTGGTCTTCGAGTGCTCTGCTCTCCTCAGGAGCTCCGCCGGTCCTGCGCTGCCCACTGGGCAGCGGCCCCTCGCCTCTCGAGACTCAGCCTCCCGGGGGTCTGAGCATCCCCCGGCTGTCGCTCCTCAATTGGTGCCCTGTGTGAGGAAGCGAAGTGGACTGCAGCTGCCTTTCACCTGTGGATCTACAAATACTCGCTGTGGCAGCTCGCACCTGGCTGTGTGGAGCTCCGCGGGATTCCTGCTCTGTCCTGGCTGAACAGGACTAAGCGAGTGCCTGAAGACCCCTGCAAAGCTGTGCTCCTGAGTCCCAGCAGCAGAGTATCGGGAAACTTCTGGAACTACCCGAGCTCAGGTAAACCCTGTGGGGAGGGGAGTTTGGGAAGTGAGTGCCCCTTACTGCCAGTCACCCGAGGGCCCTGAGTCGTCCTTGCCAGGCAAGGAGCGTGCTAGCTGTCTGGCCCTTTCTCTTTTATTTTTTAATGATTTTAGCCAGCTTGCTTGTGCGTTTTGCACCAGTGCTGATTCGGCAAGATGGGTTGCCGCCTGTCAAAATCTGCCGTGGTGCAACAAGAAATGTATTTTGAGTTATCCCGTCTTTTTGTTTCTAACAAAGTTCTTTGTTCCCCTCGCGAGCTCAGGAAATTTGTAAAATGGGTTGTAACACATTGTTCTCCTGAATCCTCTGATTTAGTTTTTAATTTAGATTTTTGGAATTCTGTGGGGAAAAAACTTCTTGCAGCAGGCAGGGCAGGAGATCACACTGCAAGAAGGGTTTTTTCATTGCACGCTCAAGTTTTTAAGTTCGTTAAAAAATCAGTTTCCCCTTTAGACCCTCCTAATTCTCCTAAAAATCTTTCCTATTCTCTTCCCCTAACCCCTAATTCCTTGAAAAGACAAGAGCAGAGACATGTAACCCGCCCAAGTGCACCCGGTAGCCTCTAGCATCGGGACATCTCCCTGCCTTTGTCTACCCTCAGCCCTAGTGAGCCTGGCCAGCTCGCTAGAGCCCTTCGTCCTAACCCTATTCCCTCATCCCTCAGTCCTCTCTCCTCTCCATTAGATAACATTACCCAAGATGGCGCCGGTGAAAAACAAGATGGCAACCATTCGCGCCCTTTTTCTCCTGATGGCGCGAAATCCCAGACCCTTCCCCCAAAACCACCCCCTTGTCAGTCAACCCTTACTTCCCTCGATGCGACTCCACCTCCGTGCCTGCCCCTTCCTGTTGTTTCTTTCCCTGCCCAGATATCGTCACTGGGAGGAGACAGGTCGTGGGAAAATCCCACAGCTGAGTTCCCACAACCTCCCTCTCAAACATCAACATCCGGCCGCCATCTTGGCAGCCCTGGAAGCAGCAACATGTCAACATCCGGCCGCCATCTTGGCGAGCCCGGAAGCTCTAACAACTCCCCAATTTTAGCTGCTCCGGCACATCGCCGGCAACATTCCCCCTCCTCCTACACCTAGTCCAGCCCCACCCAGGCATGACAGTAGCCGCCCAAAAGCAGTCGTGTGGCAACCTGTTTCCCTTCCAATAAAAGAAAAATTATGCAAAGCTGCAAAAAATTATAGCTGTGATTCCACCTATTTTAAGTCACTCTTCAAATCTATTTTACAAGCTGAAGCAAAGTGTCCCACTGACATTAAAGAACTAGTTACTTGCCTTCTAACAGAAGCACAACAAAAGCAGTGGGAATCAAGTTGGAAAAAGCGTGTTCAAATTCTTATTGCCAATTATAGAGACAATCCAGATCTCCAACATTTAACCCTAAACTGCCTCTACGGTATAGCAGAATGGTCCAAGCCACATGATCAAATTAGAGTGATACCCGATGAAGCCCTTACAGATGTCATCCTAGCAGCACAACAAGCCTTTTTCTCTATTCCAACCAGACCAGAAGCTCAACTCCCATATATGTACATTAAGCAAAAACCTGATGAGCTGTTTATTGATTTCATTGATAGATTATCTGCTGCTGTAAGGCGCCAATTCAAAAATATAAACGATCAAGAAGAAATTATAATACACACCGATACTGTCAATGCCAATTCAAAGTGTAAACAACGAATCAATTCCTTATCCCCAGATACCCAAATCACTGTTTCTTTATTAATTGATGCCTGTTCCACTGTCCCTTTAGATCCCCCTTGCACTAAACCCCATGATTCCCACAGAGCATTCCCCACTACCACACCCCAAGAACTGAAACAAACCTCAAAACCAGCTCGTAAACCCTTTACCCCCTTCACATGTCACCGTTGTGGCCAAGAAGGCCGTGTTGCAAAGAATTGTCCTGTTCCCTATCCTAACCCTTCTTTTTGAGTCCTTCTACTCTAGGGCAACCCCAGTCTGCTCCCACTCCATGCACGCCAGTTCCTGCCTCTACCCAGCTACCTCAACCGTCCACTCAACTACAATCACCTGTTCAGCAACCAACTTTCCAGCTGCCAGTCAACCAGGCAACAACTTCAATGCACCCAAAAAACTAAAAGATCAGCGCGCAGAGGCGTCGCGTGAAGACAAAAGTCTCGCCTCAACTGTAATTTCTACCAATGACTGTTCTCTTCCAACATTGACTGTTGCCGATTTAAATTCTGCAAAATTACATGCTTGGTGGGCCCAAAAACTCACCCAAAACAGACCATACATGACCTGTAAACTTCAAAACAACGATTATCAAAAATCAATAAGAGGACTAGTAGATACCGGAGCAGATGTCACAATCATCTCCCAAAATGTTTGGCCCCAGCATTGGCCTCTCCAGGAAACCACATCTCCTATAGGAGGGGTAGGAGGACAATCATCTGCCCAACAGAGTGTCAAATCCATTAATATTATTAATCCAGAAGGAGTACCTGCACGTGTCCAACCTTTTATCATGCATGTCCCCTTTAACCTT
Source organism: Entomyzon cyanotis (assembly GCA_024500445.1). NCBI lineage: Eukaryota > Metazoa > Chordata > Aves > Passeriformes > Meliphagidae > Entomyzon > Entomyzon cyanotis. Next base: position 4,947,204 of record JAKEPQ010001021.1, read on the forward strand.
TGGGGAAGAGACTTATTAACACAATGGGGAGCTGAACTTAACATCCCAGCACAGACTCAAAATTTCTAGGAAAGGTCACTGATGAGTGCGCCACCCCACGTCTCAATTGGTTAACCAACGATCCTGTGTGGGTTGACCAGTGGCCTTTAATGGATGAAAAATTAGACGCGCTCGAATCCCTTGTGGCAGAACAACTAGCCAAAGGACATATTGAACCTACACACAGTCCTTGGAACTCTCCTGTTTTTGTAATAAAAAAAGAGGGAAAGAATGAATGGAGACTTCTGCAAGACTTACGTGCCATCAATGCTGTTATGGAAGACATGGGACCGCTCCAACCTGGTTTGCCATCACCTACCATGTTACCAAGGGACTGGAAACTTATTGTTATTGATTTAAAAGATGCCTTTTTTCATATTCCGTTACATCCTGCCGACGCACCAAGATTTGCTTTCTCTGTGCCCTCAAAAAACAACTCAGCACCCATGAAGCGTTTCCAATGGACTGTTCTACCGCAGGGAATGAAAAACTCTCCCACGATATGTCAATGGTTCATTGACAGGATTTTAACCCCAGTGAGGACACAGACTCCTGAAGTGCACATTTTACATTACATGGACGATATTCTAATCTGTGCTCCAACCCAAGAGCAAGCGCATGTCATCCTGGCACTTCTCCAGATTGTACTCACTGACGCAGGCTTTACCATCAGGCCTGACAAAATTCAACAAATGAGCCCTGTGAAATATTTGGGACTCATGGTGAGTGACCGTACCATTGTCCCTCAACCACTTGTTATTACTGACACACCACGCACTTTACGGGACTTACACAGCCTATGCAGCTCCATTAATTGGATTCGCCCCCTCTTGGGGATCACCACCGAACGCCTTGCACCTTTATTCAATCGGCTAAAAGGGAAAGAAGACCTAGACTCCCCCGAACGTTAACTCCTGATGCCAAACAATGTATTGCAGAAGTCCAACAAGCACTTTCTGAAAGGCAAGCACACCGATGCGAGCCCAACCTCCCATTTGAACTCATTATCTTGGGAGAAAAACAATTCACTTATGGACTAATTTACCAATGGGACACTACCTTGAAAGACCCTTTATTAATTATTGAGTGGGTGTTTTTGCCACACCAACTTACCAAAACTTTAACATCAGCCACGGAACTTTCTGCAAAAGTAATCAAAAAAGCAAGAATGAGACTGAGAGCCCTGGCAGGTTTGGATTTCACATGGATCTGGGTACCTTTTCATTCTGATGATTTGGAATTTTTCGTAAAAACAAGTGAACCTTTACAATATGCTCTAGAGGGTTTTACTGGAAAGGTTCAATCAGGCCATAAAAAACATAAATTATTTAATACAAATTTTCGATTGGTTCCAAAATCGCACCTCTCGAAGTTTCCCATAAAGGGTGCTCTGACCGTGTTTACTGACGGCTCAGGAGCTTCTCACAAGTCGGTTCTGACTTGGAGAAATCCTCGAACGCGGCAGTGGGAAGCTGACGTTCAGGTGGTCGAAGGATCACCACAGATTGCTGAATTTGCCGCTGTGGTCAGAGCCTTCGAGAAATTTCCCGAACCTTTCAATCTTATCACAGACTGCCTATGTTGCAGGAGTCACCCTCCGAGCTGAAAATTCGGCCCTAAAAGAAACCCAAAATTTGAAAGTGTTCAACTTGCTCCTGAAACTCACAACCGCTCTTTCCCACCGGGAGCAACCCTATTTTATCATGCATGTGCGGGCACACACAGATCTACCAGGGCCCATCGCAGAAGGCAACCGAAAAGCAGATCAGCTTGCCGCGTCGGTAATTACTCCGAACATTCCTGACGTGTTCCAGCAAGCTAAACTAAGTCATCAAATGTACCACCAAAACAGCTCAGCTTTAGTCCGAATGTTCGGATTGACAAGAAATCAAGCAAAGGCAATTATAACCACCTGCCCAAATTGTTCAGTAGACCAGCTACCTGCACACCCAGCTGGAGTCAATCCCCGCGGAACGCAAAGCTGCCAAGTGTGGCAAACTGATGTGACCCATATTCCTCAATTCGGGAGACTAAAATATGTCCATGTATCAATTGATACCTTTTCCGGAGCTATGTATGCATCAGCCCATGCGGGAGAAAAAGCAAAAGACTGCATAAACCACTTTTTACTAGCTTTTTCTACTTTGGGGGTACCCCAACAGATAAAAACTGACAATGGGCCTGCATACACCTCCGACAAGTTGCGCCAATTTTTAAATGAGTGGGGAATATCACATACCACGGGAATACCACACTCGCCGACAGGGCAAGCCATCATCGAGAGAGCTCACAGAACTTTAAAAACGGTCCTTGCTCGACAAGCAGGAGGAAACGAAGTGAACACTCCTCAAATGCGCCTTTGTAAGGCGTTGTTTACCATCAATTTTTTAAACAATTCGTTTGATGAACCCTTACCACCGGTTTTTAGACATTTTGCAAACGACCGTCGAGCTAAATTAAAAGATCAGCCACCTGTTTTAGTTCGAGACCCAGAATCTTTTTCTATACAAGGACCTTTCCCTTTAATCACTTGGGGGCGAGGCTATGCGTGTGTGTCTACCCCAGCGGGTCCAAAATGGATTCCCAGCAAATGGGTCAAACCTTTCACCGCCCAGCAAAAAACTTTGGTAGACAAAACTCAACAAGCGCACTTTGCCTCAAAAAGAGCAAAACCGGACTGGACTCTGCTTCAATTTTCCAACTGGAAAAGTCGAAAGAAAGAACCAACAGAAAACCTGACTGGCATCTCCCGAGATTCTTACCTTTATTCCCTCACCTGCACTGACTCCCCTTCTCCCCTTATCCCCGAGTGTTCCAGAAAATCCTACCCTAACCTCCTCCCTTTATTTAACCTTAATTAATTTGTTCAATTTTGTTTACAGCCTTCCTACCCACCTGAGAGCCTGGCCAGAATGATCCCCCCAAAGAACCATCTGCTCTTCACATGGTTTGCCACCCTCATCGCAGTCACCTCCGGTTGGATCGTCCCTCAACCGAAAGTCAACGTTTGGACAACCTTGGCTAAGACCTTGAATCAGGAGGGACTATGCCTGGCCATGGACAAGGCGGAGGACCCAATGTCGACATGCCTCATTGGGATTCCCCTGCAAAGAGGTGATTTCCCCTTTGCAGGCACCTTTCAATCATATCCTGACCCAGTAAATTCTTGGGATGAGTGGGTGGACTATAGACTTCCATCCAGCATTGTGGAACCCCAAGAATTAGAACTATTGGGGTCCACTCAGGCAGCACTCTGCGTCACATTCTATAGTCCACAAAGATACAGCACACACTTCCCTGAAGGTGTTGAAAGTGAATATGATGAGCTTTATCCGCTACCATTCTTTCAAATTCACATTAGCAAAGAGTATCAAGCATCCTCCTGGTGTAACTACACCGCACCCAATCCTGGCTTCTCTAATGCTCATCCCAAGATTTTACCGAAGGGGATCTTTTTAATCTGCGGTGCCCACGCATGGGCTGGAATCCCAGCTCGTCTGCGGGGAGGGCCATGCACCCTGGGAAGATTAGTCACCTTGACTCCAGATAAGAAGCAGATCCTAAATTGGAACAATTCGGTTGGATTGACCCGCCAAAAAAGAGAAATTATCAATGTGGAGCAAAATTGCAATGACACTATTGTAACCTGGCCCCGTTCTAAACGAATAGCTGCTTCTATCTTGGTTCCTTGGGTTGCAGTCTACAAAGCTTTGAGTGACATCACTAAATTGGAGTGCTGGCTGGGAAAACACGCAAAGCTAACATCAGAGGCCCTCAGCCAGCTCCTTGCAGACGAGGAGGCAATCAAACATGCTACGTTACAAAACCGTGCCGCCATTGATTTCCTTCTTCTTGCCCATGGCCACGGCTGCGAAGATTTTGAGGGAATGTGCTGTTTCAATTTTAGCACCCACGGCAAAAGCATTTCTTCTAAGATTCGGGAAATGCAAAAACAAGTCAAAACTCTAAAAACAGAAACTGAAACTTGGTGGGGAAACATTTTTAAGGACTGGGGACTCTCAAGTTGGGCTGCTTCTATTTTAAAATCCACGCTCTGGATTGTTTTTTATCTCGTTCTCATTATAATGTGTCTAGCTATTTTTAAAACTTTGTTTGTGAGATACCTAATCTCACTTTTAACTAATAAAAAAGGGGGAGATGTTGCAGTCGCCCTAGCACATTTAAACCTCCCTGACCAATGGGCGGACAGCAGCCCAGAGATAGGGTCCTGGGAGTGAAGGAAGTTATCTTTCCCCCAGAGACATGAGCTCATTAGAGCTGAAGTTGATTGGTTCTACCTCTCCCCGCCTCTGTTCCATCCATGGTGACGTTCTGGAATTTTCCCCTTTGTCTGTACCCTTGTTGATCCCTGATTTGTTGTTTGAAAAAGTTTTCCCTCCTTCCCCTATACCTGATTGTGTAAAACCACTGTCACTTCCCAATTCCGCTGCCCTCATTGGTTTCCTCGTGTTTCCCCTCCCCTCTGCCTGCTCCCTTAAAACCCGGCTCCCGGAGAGAGTCGGGGCCATTTTGGTTACTGTTTCCAACCCCCTCCGTCCCGTTACTCTTACCCTCTATTACCTAATAAACCTTCTGGAACACTAACCAAGTGGACTGCATTTCTTGCTACAACGCGAACTGGTCTTCGAGCGCTCTGCTCTCCTCAGGAGCTCCGCCGGTCCTGTGCTGCCCACTGGGCAGCGGCCCCTCGCCTCTCGAGACTCAGCCTCCCGGGGGTCTGAGCATCCCCCTGGCTGTCGCTCCTCAATCACATGACATCACAGTGAAGGAAGGAAAAGAATACACAAAAGCAGTCAATGTGGCACAAACTACTCCACCTGGAGAACTCACAGGAGCTGAATAAGTCCAGTGGGCACAAGAAATTTCTCCTCTTGGCTAGGCCTCATGGAGCTCCTTCAGGAAGGTGACTGAGATCTCTGGCATCAGAAAGTTTTTCAAGACAACCAGGGTGGAAATCACCTTCCTGTTTGCACAGAGCTGCTTCTCTGTGCCCAGAGCTGTCCCTGGCCCATCCCAACACCAATCTCCTGTGGGATCAGGCTCCAGACTTCAACTACAGCCTCTGTCCACCTCTTGCACAGCACATCCAGGGGCCCGGCAGCACCCAGCATGCATTTACCCAACACTCATTCATCAAGACACAAGTCCTTGACCCCTTCTGTCCCACATGCCAACACTTGTCAATGTTTCACTGATTCAAGACTGTAGAGGGAGAAGGCTTACAGCTGACTCCACTGACACAAACAGGCATCTTACTCCATCAGCTGTAAGATATTCAAAGCCTTTTTTACAAGCTGCATACAAACTAAGCCTGTGCAAGCACAAGAGCATCACATTAGATGAGTCTTGTGAGTCTCTCAGTCTTGGCATGGAAGCAGGGCACATGAAGGCTGTGTGGATTGCAGAAGCAGCACTCAATTAAACCAATGGCAGTATTTATAGTCCAAATAACAGTGTGTAAGTTCTAACAAAAAGCTCTCCAGCTCTGTCTGCCTTCAGGTAAGCAACAGAGGGTCAGACTGCCTGTCTCTGCTCCTGACCTCTGGATCGTATGGGCCATTCACTGAAGAGCTGGATTCAACGAACCTTGTGGGTGCCTTCCAACTCAGAATATTCTGTGAAATCTGTGAAACGCTATTGCAGCAATCAAAGAAGAGACAGCTCTTCTGGAGACCACAATCTGGCACAGCATCTCCTGAAGAGAAGAACTTGTACCTTTTCCCCATCCAAACCCATAATGAGTTGTTCACACTCCTCACCACACCTGGGCTGAGAGCTTTCCAGTTTATAGCACACAATGGTTCCATTGCACAGATCCATCATGTGTACGGTACGTGCCCCATGCCAAACAATTGTTTTCTGTTCTCTTGTGCTGCACACCTCTGAGCAAGGTAGAAACACGTGCCAATTAATTAATAATGGTTATGCTTGCTTCACGCTCCCCCAGCTTCATGCAAGATATCTCCCTTCTCCTCGAGACCTGATCTCCATGTGGCCTCTGTTGCATTCCTGCAAGAGAGCTGCCCTGGCATCACAGGATGCAGGCTAAAATCCACTCAAACCTCAGGAGACCTAGTCCCAGGGCACTCCTGGGGAAAGCACATAACATGACAGTCTACAAAGAAACGTTTACGTACTGTTTTCTGTTGTTCACATGCAGGTTTTCAAACTTGACCTTACCACTCTGAAAAGCACTTCAGATGTTCAGGTGATCCAGCCTGACAAGTTGGAATGTCTTTCTCCTGTGTCCTTACTGCCAAGGAATCAAGAGAATTTACAGTCCTGAAAGACTTTTCGGAGGTCTCAATCTCTTGAAAGTTAAGCGATAATTTGAAAAGCAGAGAGGCCAACAGAGAAAAAACACACCCTATTCTACTCTATTCTCATTCTTTCTCTTGTGTGCAGGGTCAAAAGAAATAAAACAGGGAGAAAAGAAGGAATGCAAATGCTAGTAAGGGGGTTTTGAAAGTTACAATGAGTATTTCAATGTCAAAGGACATTAAAACTTCATTTCCCTTTTCACTTTCTCTCTTGGAATGTTAAACTTGTATTGTATAGGTAATGCCATTTCCCTTTCAGCCTTATCATTTTTAAGTGATATTTGTATGGCCAAAAAACCCATAGGGGCAGCCTTGCAAGTCTCTTGAGAGAATTGTTTGCAAGCATCCAAGGAGAATGCCACGAGATTCTAACTTCCAACTTCATGCAAAAAAGCAGATAGAAAGTGGCACAATGATATACAGCTAGAAAGCTTCTGAGAAGATACATATCCTCTTCTCAGACCTGTGCCACTAGCTCACGAAATAAAATCTTTACCTGCACTCAGCTCCAAGCAATAAAATCAAACAGAAGAATCACTGTCCTTCCCAGAATCTGCCTAGATCCATTATTTTCTCTTATCCCTTCTCTCCTTCTTTCTTGAAATCATACAACAGTTTCATCCATCTTCTCCTGTCCTGCTAAAATCTCTCTCCTCCCCTCTACCTTTCTGCCACACCACTTATTCTCTTGAAATTCATTCCTCCCTATCCAAAAATGAACAACATAACTTGATGTCAAAAGGTAAGAGGAGTCACTCTGGGAGACTCAAAAAGCCCTTTCAGCTATCTTGTCTCTGCCAATGACACTTAGACAATCCTTACACCCAGATGATGAGAACAAGATGTATATGAAGTCAGCTTCAGTACTGCCTCACACTGAACATCAAGCTATGTATTGGAAATAGGGGATACATTCCCATTCCCATTCCCAGCACCCCAGGACTTGTAGAAAGGAAACAGTTAAACACATGATTTTAAATAAGGCAATTAATATATCATTAAATACTGCTAGTTTTCTGCCTGAGAGCCAGCTATGTGCACTGTAAATTTCATTACATGGCTCCATACAGAGCAAACTGTACAAGAGAGCTCTGTACAAAGTACTTCCCCTCTCCTCACTCTGCTGTCCCCACAACAGATTCATGCTGAAGCAGGAAGATACGTGCTACTTGCTCCCAAACCAGGCTTCTGCATTCTTCACACAGCACAGGGTCCTGGCTTCAGTGCCTCTGATTTAAACAGACTGTTGTCCCCTCTCCTGCTCAGAGAGGAGTGATTCTTGCTGCATCTTGCTTCCTGATGAACCTCGGCAGAGGAACATCTGCTGAGCAGGTTGCTCCAAAACTTTCTGCTCTCACCTAGCCAGCATCAGGGCACAGCTGGGCAGCAGTGCAGGACATGCCTCACACCAGCAAGGTTAATGTGTCTTACACCTCCTGCAGAAGACATCTGTCACCTGCATGGGACACACTGGCAAGACTCACATACAAGCACCTTCACTGGGATACAGCTGCCTTTAGCAGCTGACTAATCAACTAAGACGACTAAGTCCCAGGTCCACACAGCTGGACTGGGACAGTTTTGGCAAACACAAATACATCACATAATTGTATTTACTCTGAATAATGCTACTAATGCTTCTTTCACAGGGTAAAGGTCACTCTCCCCAAGACCAGGTACTGCAACCCTGCCCCTGCACTTAAGTGAGAGCATTCAAAGAGACAGGTATTGAAAAAACAGTGTGCAGAGAAACTTCTCGCTTCCAGACAGCTTTAAAACCTTCAGCCTCACACAGCTCCAAATGTATTTGTCACCCCTTCTTCTTGTGTTATGCAGAGAAAACGCTGCTGGCTGCAACCCAGGTAAGAACACAGTGATCACAAAGCAAGCAAGCAATGAGAAAGGTGTTTGCATGTTGTGCCAGTCTGCAGGTGCCACTTTTTAGTACAAGCAATCAGTGTAATTTCCCGTCCTATGTGTCCTCATTTCCCACCAGCTTTCATGGCAAGGAAAAGGGCTTAGTTAGAAACAGCAGAGTGGGAAACACATCCCTCTTGCAGTATTGTCGTAAGGTACAGTTTTCTTCAAGTAGCATACACTCCTCCCAAAACAGTTTTGGCAGACAGGACAGACTCGTGCAAACACAGACCAGCCTCTGCTTTAGCAGTCAGCCCACTGGCACACAGTCCAGTCATCAGTTTTTCCCCACACCAGTACTACTGGCAGGTGATTTAACGAGGCCTCATCCTGTTCCCGCTCTCCTCTTTTCCCTTTCATCTGAAGCAGCAGTAAGAGACAGCTTTATCACAGATGCAGATGAAATTCCTATCTAAGAGAAAGGCCGTCTTCAGTGACGTACCAGGAATGGCTGCAGCGTTCTCCAGCTGCACCTTGCAAACTCCCAGAAAGAAGACTCCCTCACTCTCCTGGTGCCCTGCACCACCTTCCTTAGGTTGACCTAGCCCCACAGACTTCTGCCCACGCTCTCCATGCATGACCTGGAGAACCAGCAGAGCAGGGAGTACTTTCAGGAGCACCTGCCTCCCACTTCCAGAGAGGACTTGCCAGCAGCCACAGGGAAGCCAGTGGGGTGGGGCTGGTGACTCTTTTAATGACAAAGTCACTAATTATAGGGGAGTACTCCCAAATACCAAGTCCTATGCACCACCAGGCAGATGGGGAGGCAGCCCCTGGTTTGCAGCCTACAAAGAAACAAAAGGAGACCCTCAAAACACCGAGGGAATTACTGTGCAGCCAGACCAGTGGAAGAGTGGGTGGAGGCTTTGACAAGACCTTCTTTTGCTTCATCGGTCAGAGACAACCCCCGTCTCTACCTACTTGCAGGTATTGCTTCCCCATGAGGAAGGCTTTCATCATAAAGGAAAATGCTCCTCTCTCCTGTCTTCTCCTGCTCAGTGACACCTCATTTATAACAAGATCTCCCCATGAGAATGTACATCAATAAATCAAGGCCAAGCCCTCGATACAGCTATCCAAACTTTGTGGTGAGAGGCTCATGCTGTCCCTTCCCATTTTAAGCATTCCTTTTCTTGGGTTGTGAAAGCTTTTGGGTAAGGCCGTGTAAAATACACTGCTGTCCTTATGGACGAAATATTGCTAAGAACTGATCTGGGAGACGAGCATTTAACAGATTATCTGTTCCAAACCTAGCAGTGGTACTCCATGGGCCATCTTCCAGCCTAATGGTACCAAGGAAACTGCTCACTGGTGCACCAGGCAGATGCAGGTGTTGCAAGAGATCTCGAACTTTTCAGCTCCTTTCTTAAAGGAAATGTGAAACTTTTATTTTGCCTAGAGGAGGCAGAAAGCATAAATACTAACTGGAACTCTGTTGGGTCTCTGGAAGTAGTTCCAAGCACAACGGAGAAAGTTTGTTGCAAAGGAGCAACAGAAAAAGCAGCAGGGCCACTGGAAAGACTGAGGCATTGGATGCCTTCTTCACCTCAGTCTTTACTGCTGAGATCAGGCTTCAGGCACTCTGGGGCCCCAAGAGATGTGGAAAATCCAAAGCAAGGAACACTGGCCCTTGTTGGAGGAAGATCAGGTCAGGAAACATTTAAACAGATTGGATTTCCACAAGGGCCTGATGGGATGGACCCACAGGAGCTGAGAAAACTGGCATGTGTTGTTGCAAGGTCATTCTTGGTTTTCTTTGAAAGCTCATGGCTTCACAAGCCAAACTGCAGTAACAAAACCCAAAATCACCATGGCATGGTGTATTCAGATTCCAGTACTGTGATAGCTCCTCACCACCCTGATAAGGCAGCAGGAAGTTAGCAAGAAGATCCTCAAATGGGTAAGTGGTATGTGAAAAATGGGAAAAACCTACATTTGAGTGCTGCAGGCTCAAGTTCAAAATCCTGTTTACACGCCCACATGTCTTCCAGGAAGCATAAATTCATGGAACAGAAGCAGATCGTCACAGGTCTTGTGAGTCCATCTTTTCTCCGGTCCTACTCATTCATTTTTCTACATTCTCCCCTAACAACTTTTTTTCTAAAATTCTCAAGTAATGGAGAGACCATCATCATCCTGCTAAACTTAACCCAGCAGAGAGCTGCCATTACAATTATGCAGCTTTTCTCTGTTGTCAAAATTAAATCTCCTTTTGTGCAATCAGTGGCCCTTGCTTCTTATTCCATTTAGCCAGATCCCAAGCAAAAGACTATACCCTTCTTACTGCAGCAAGATTTCCCCCACAGATGACACACAGCTCCCCAGTCTTCTCTGGTTTTTACCTCATTCTCCTTTGGTCAACCACATTTTCTCAACAGCTGATGAATTTGTCCTCCTTGCTTCCATTCTCTTTGGCTCATCTGCAGATGAGCAGCTACACCTAAAGCTGGCATACAGCTATTCCACTAACAGAACCATCCAACGTTTCTTCTAAAATTTACCAGATATAGTTCAGTTCATATTTGTCATTTTCTTTCTACAGCATGTCATTGGGTCGTCTTGGAATGAAATGCAGCCTTTGGACACTTTTCTGCAGAACTGCACTGGGTCTGATAGTATTGCATCATCTAAAGACCCTAACCTCTCTCTGCTGAACTGCATCCTAATTTTCTCACGCCATTTCTTCAGCTCATCAAGGCAGTTTCAAACCAGAGCCCTGTCATCCTGCAAGCTTCCTGCTCCTCTTGGTTTCCTGTTTATTGTTTATTCCTTTGTCCTAATTGCTAATGAAAATACGAAAAGTATCATATGTCAGGAAGAACCCTGCAAAACTCTTCTCAATAAATCCTCACATTCTGATACCAAACTGTCATCTAAGCTCTCCTCTATAATTCTCTCATGAGATTTACATATACCTGACCACAGGCAGATGTATATAGTACATATTCCCTTATCTTAATTATGTGGGATAACATTTTCCTAAAGTCAAGATAAATGATCCCACATCCACTGGGCTCACCACCCTCTGGAAGATTAAATCAGTGTGTTGACATGATTGGTTTTGCCATGCTCATGCTGCCTTTTTCATCTCATTATTTCTCCCATGTGTTCCACTTTTTCTTGATTTTCTGATACACTCCTTATAGACAGGCTCAAACTTCCCTGTGTCTAGAGCTCAGGAATCTCCTCTATCCTCTGAAGAGTCCTCAAAGACAACCTGTTAATTGCTCTGAGTTAATTTCAGACAGCTCTTTGTGTGTCCTGAAGCCCACACTGAGTGGTGTGCCCACACATCTCCTATGTGCACTGTCCAACATCACCTGCCCCACTGTAGTGCAAAGTACTACTCATCGCTTCTTGCTGCTGCAGGTGAATTTAGCCAGGCTTGGAGAGGGCCCTGCATTTGTCCCTAGAAGAACCCAATGTGGTTGGAAGCTGTGACCCCTGCCAGACTGGACTGCACTGCTGAGCTGATAACAGGGCATACTGAGTCCCCTAGGCAGCAACTCACAGGCTAAGCAACCCAAGTATCCCAAGTACCCACGGAATTGCCCAGACTGCAGGGCTGCATGCAGGATGGTAAAGTGCTTGTTGTTCATAACCTACCAGGGGTCTAAGTTCCTCAGGATCTCCAAGCTGGTGTTCTCTTGGGGCTCTGGAAGCAGGTTTCTCCAACACACAAAAGTAAGCTCCATGTCCAGCACACCAAATATCTGTATCATCATCAGATCACTCACAGCCTCACCTGCAGCAGCAGGAGGCCTCCTGTCTCATTTGTGACTGGACATTTGGCACAACACCCAGGAGCCCAGATTCAAAATCAGTGTGTCCGAGAACACCTCCTGTCATAGCCTGCCTTCTCAGGCTGCACACAGTCTTGCTGCTCCTGCTATGGGAAGTCAGGTCCGCAGCACTGTGCCGCCTGGCAGCTCTCTGCAGGACAGGCTGGCTTTCTCCTGCCCACACTGGGTTTTGCTCTGCACACCAACAAATGTTCCAGCACAGACATCGTTCTCTAAAGGCAAGAAGGGCATGAAAGCATCTTCTCCTTTTCCCCTGTGAGAAGTACCACTTTTGGAATAGTTTCTGCATGCCAAGGAGCACCAGCAATCCTGGTGTGATTGTATTAATTTAATTACAGGCTTTAGCTTCTACTGAAAATGTATTTCCACGTAAACAGTCCTGGAAAGCCCAGTGCTAGTAACTGGATAAGCAAAGGTGTCTGTGCTTTGCAGTAAATGAAAAGCAACAGCTCTAGAAATCCAGAGAGCAACTACAGCTCACAACTTACAGCTCAGCAGGTAACAGTATCATTGCTGGTTTTGTTTCTTCTTCCTTTTATTCCAGCCATAGCTCTTTAATTTCAAAATAGAAATTACCTTTTCCTGCCCAGGAAAGCGGTGGGGAATAGCTCCCAGAGAACACTCTTCAGGACATTTATGGATTACTTTTGCAAGTAATTTGTCATACACCTCTTAAGTCCAGCATGTCTGACTGTTGTGCTCTGTGAGTCACTTCCCTGCACCCGACAGCACAGTCAGAGCACGTAAGTCAGCAGAAGCTGTGCCATGGGCTATGCTGGGCAATCACTTGCCCAGGTGTGTTCATTTGCTACACCCATGTTACAGACTGGTTTGCTGGCTCCGACTCTCATCCTGGCAACATTTTTTCACTAATTTAATGCTCTCGGGTTTACATTTCTGAGTTCGCATTTTTTTTCCAAAAATCCACCCACACATGCTTCCATCCTCAAAGTTTCAAAATGTAATACAAGTATGCCCTTAAAAAGGCAACCCTGAAGGCAAACAGAGGAATGTCAGTGTTATCTACAATTTGTAAGACACACACATGAGAAACAGTTTCCTGACTTTTACAGATGTTTTATCACAGTTTGTGTTGAGTTGCTGCTTCAAAGCAAAATCAGAGCCCTCTGAATTTCATCACCAGACACCAGCCTCCTGGGTCAGATGCCAAATAAGAGCAGACCATTTCATTTCTGGTCTTGCTTCCCTCAAACCTACCACACCAAATGGTTTGTGAGCCTCACAGCTTAAGCTGGATTCCCTTCAGAGCAATGGACACTCTCCTAGGCAAGAGAGGAGGTCACACACCCCTGGACACACCTTGCCATCCAAATTCCACTTCTGTGCTATAACACTATGAAGGAGAAATTACCAGTAATAAATTCCTCTGGAACCAAAGTCAACCAGACCATATGATTATACAGCAACCCAGAGCTTTAAATACCATCTGCACATGTCATCTCAAACAACACAGAAAGCTCAGAAGCTACAGGTTTATTGTTACAAGAGTAATAAATGACACTGATATGGTGGCTTTCACCTGTTGGTTCATGGCTTGGTTGCACCTAAGGCAGGACAGGTAGAGCCTGCATTGAGTCCACATCTCTTCCACAACTGTAGTGTGAGAATTAAAATCTTGCCTACAGAGGTGTTGCCTTGGAGGTGAGGTTTATGAGTTCAAAGTCCCCAGATGGACAACTGAACCACCAGACCATGGTCTTGACCATGTCACTTGACAGCCAGCTGCTAACAAGCAGCAAGAAGAGCTGCAGAAAGAGACATGCTCCCAGGCTGGCTTCCACGCATTCAGTCTCCAGGACAGGATCTCAGGCAGTCCAGTCACAATCACATATACTGCAGTTTTGCCCCCACATGCTGCAGTTTTGCCTCTTTGCACAAAAGCAGGAGTGTCGTATCAGAGCGTGGCACGCTGAACCCTGCATGAGGTCCTCCCTCCCTGCTGTTAGCGGTGGGTGCCCCAGCATCTGTGTACAACAGTAGGAATCTCATGGGTAAGGCTAATGAATATGCATAGTGGAGAATGCAAAGTGGGACACTTTCTGCAGACACTTGAGCCTCGATAGGGAAGCAGTTTAAGTTGGTGCCGAAAGAAAACTGAGTTACTGGTGAAGTCTGGCAAACAGGGCCAGCCTAGCAAGCAGTTTTGTATGAATAATGCATTAAAAAAAAAAAAAAAAAAAAAAAAAAGCTGGGAATAGTTTTTGCAAACTAGAAAGGAGGTGGAGAGCCATAAGCTAAGCGATCTCACATTCCTCGATTTGCTTTATCAATCTCAGTATTTAGAAAAAAAGCTTAAGAGCAGTCCAGGCTCTCTAGTGAATCAACAAAACCACACAAAGGACTGTAACACTCCTCACAGCCTCCAGGCTGTACATTAGCTTTTTGCAACGGTATCTACCACATGAATAATGCAGCATGTCTTCCAGAGCATCTGTACTCCAATCAATCCACAGTAGCAAATAAAAACCTTTCAGCATGCCTTTCTATCAGGCAGCAGGACCTTTTACAGCTGCTCAGAGGCATATCCTTGGAAAAAGAACCCTATCTGCGACCAGAGATGGAAGCTTTTAAATCGGCCAGCTGGGAACCAGCCTTTTAAATCAGCTGTCCTGCGATGGGCCTCGATTTTATCAATTGCCTTTCTTTGTCTTTTGTTCCATAAGGATCCACACCCACCGTTCCGGGGCTCAGATGAAGGGAGCTCAGACTAAAGTTTCAGTCGGCTTTCAGAAACAGACACGTGTCTCTTCCCAAAAGCATCTCACAGCCTGCAGTCTGCCCTTCCCGAGAGGGACAAGGTGGCCTCACCAAACACACAGCATCCACACCACATCCTTCTCCTGCACTATAAAGCAGCCTCATAATGAGGTATGGGCAAAGAGCCTTCATCAAAACAAGCATCAGTCAGATGCTTCAACCTCTGTATTTTCAGAAGCATAACAGGTGATGGAAAGAGGCATTTTGTCCACGTCCATCACCAACACTGGTTTAAGCATTGGTCCTCTGAAAGCACAGAGAAGCACAAAGAAGCAAAAAAGGTCCCTTCTCCTGGCAGCCCACCAGCAGTTGTGGGAATTGCTTCTGTCACCACAGGCTGCAGCACATCATGTAGGCTGCAGGCTGCCTGAGGAAGGGCATGCCACCAGTGCAGGTGGACCTCATCTGCAGAAGTGGTGGGGGACAAAATGACAGCAGCAAGCAAGAGCTCAAAGAACAACACCTTCTAGAGGTCTTATCTTTCATCAGAAAAGCCAGGTCTAGCTAACACTCCAAAATATTTGCAGCTCTCCAGCATGGGAAAGATACTTAAATATGTGCCCTTGAAAGCTGGTTGTGAAAAAAGAGCTCTGCCTGTAGAATAAACATTGCACAAGTAGAGAGGACATGCAGTAGGAGCATGAAGGAGTCATTGAAAACTAAAATAATGAGTTGATTTCCTCAGCCACAAAACAGTGGGGTCAATAGCTTTCTCTGAGAGTGCACAGCAGCCCCTCTCACCCCTTATTTTTGGTGCACACTGGCTGGGGTAGGACTTGTGGTCTCATGTTATGTTCCTGGAAAAAGATATGTCACACCTTCCCCCATGCTAGCAGTAGGTCAAAGCTTAGGCAGAGGGTACTGGGTGGACACAGCCTCAGGAGAGGTGAAACAGTGGTTCCTCAGTGACGCAGGCATCTTCTGCTCAGATCATAAGCGGAAGGATATTTCAGTACTTTTGCATCCCCCAATTATTGGCTTAGGCCAGGGAAGGCAAACATTGCATAGAGACCTGGCCTGTACTGAGTAGCAAGACTCCAGAAACCCACTGCAGCCATGCACCCCACAAACATCATCACCACATTGTTTGTCTCAGAGCTTGTCTCATCTTTCTAATGGTGGAACCCAAGACTGCCCAACAAGGGCCAAATTCATACCAAGGTCCCAAGCTTGGCAAAATGCACAGCATGCAAAATTATTTTACTTTAGAAGACACAACGAGTGTTGTGAACCTGAAAATAGTCTTAAGGACATATGTCCAGGGGCCCACAAGGGCTGCCAGGAGTGAGTGAAACAAGACCACTCTTCACAAGACAAGGTTGAGCAAAAATCCCATGGCCTTCCTGGATGAGTTTTCCAGCTGCACTTGTATTCAGTCGAAAGTTTAAACCACAATGCACTCCCCAAAGCAGGCAGCAAAGCCAAATGGCATCCAGCATAATAACCCCCTGATGGTGACACCTGTCGATGTTATTGCCACATCCCCACTGCCCAGTATTTCTCCATGGCTGTGCTCTTCTGCCATGCTGGCAGAGCAGGGAGATGGACAAGGGAGTACATGTGCCTCATAAAAATAGCTCAGGTAGGTTATTTTTAACTGGGTCATCCTAGCACAGGCAGCAGCAAAGAGAAAAACTGTCAGAGACCACAGCTTCAGGCGGCTCCCAAGAGGCTTAGATTCTCCTGCCACCTGAACTGGTGAGGAATCCAAGACTATATTTTGGGAAGGATCCCCCACAACATTTTGAATTGCAGATCATGAAGTACTGGCTGAATTGTCACCTCGTCTTTATTTTATTCCTGTGGTCACTTCCAAACCTGACACTGAATGTGTACTTGAGCCTCTCCTGGGAAAAGTGAGAGAAGCAAAGAGAAATTACAACAGTAAATCACACAGAACCACATGAAAACATCAGGCCAGAAGGCAATTCTGGAGGTCCTGAGTCATGTCCTCATCTCAGCAAAGCTCAGTACAAAGCTCACTACAAAGGCAGGTCAGGTTACTTAGACTGTCCAGCTGAGTCTGAAAGACTGACAAGGATGGAGATCCCATTGGCCTTCTTGGGAAAAGTGCCTATCTAGAGTCTTGTGGGGAATCTCAAGCTGCAGTTGCTCTGCAGAGTTATCCAGATGATTCTGGTCAAACTTGCTGCCCACTGGGACCCTCACAGTCGTCCTCAAGAGCTGCTCACACTGCCCTCCCTTCACTGCAGGGAGCTGCTGCACATCAGGGGCAGAAGTTGATATTTATCTTCACTGAAGTTCATGGGGACCAGGTCTTCCCCTCGTTATAGGAATAAAGCAGCCCAGGAGCCTCCAGATTGCTTAGGAAGCCCAGGAGCTGGGAAGTGCCCATCGAGGGTCTGTTGCCAGACCCTGGACTTCCCTGCAGTGGCCTGACAAGCATTGTTTTCTTCCCGTGAGCAACCAAAATGTTCACCCTGGAGTGAGGGAGCCTGAGGCACCATCACGGTCACTCCACTGCCTACAGCACTTGGAGCTCTGCTTCCTGAAGATTCACACCTCTCACTTAGGCACCAGGAGTGAAACATTACGAATCACCCCCAGTCAAAGGAGAAGTATCTTCATTAATATTTTTAAGCCAACATCAGCTAGAAATCAAGCTGAAGTGCATGGACCACCCTTCAGTGCGTGTGAAGACACTTGTGCTCAGTCAGTGCAAAGTCAGTTTGTGCATCCCCGGAGGCACAGGGGAATACTCCAGGGATGATACCACACTCTGTAGTAACACCTTTTTCTGGCACTTCAACCTGTCCCTTCACCACTCCCTTTTCTGCTTCATGTGGTGCCATACTCTGCAGGCTCTGACAGAAAGAAACATGGTGAGTTGAGGACACAAATGGCTTCAGTCAACATGATACCATAGTGGATCAGGGCAGTGTGAAGACTAGCAAAATCCAAAATAAACCCAAAACTCAGCTCTGTTTCATTCGGCTTATCAGAGCTCTCAGACAGGGCAGGAGGCAGTATTACTGAAGCAGAGGATGGGGCAGTGCCAGCCCCTTTGGAGAGTAAGCCCCTCCTTCCTCTGATTCACCTCCAGCTTTCCAAGATAGCCTGTGTACAGAAAGATAAAGCTAACTTGCCTGCATTCTCCAGAGACAATACCCTCTTTCACTATGCTGGTTACCTGGGCAGCAAAGAAAATATTATTGCTTATCAACTTCCTTGTGAGTACTAATGTGCTTTTGAATTCAACAAGAGGGCAAATTCCATCATACAGACCTTTTATATGCTGGTAAGATCCTGCTTCATTACAAAAGAAAAGCAAATAAAACAATCCTGGTTCAAAGAAGAGCAAAAACTGGAAGCCTCTTCTGTCCCCCCACACCTAAAAAAATTGAGTTTGAAAAGGAAGCTATGAACTTCCAGAGACATTGACACATTCTTTGTCAGAAAGGCAGCCTTTAAAAACTCATCATTAGACATTCTGCAAGCTCAGCAGTTTCTTCTGAAACTAGAATGCCTTGCTTTCACTCTCCTGTTTCACGGAAAGAAGTTTCCCGATACTCAAGGCCAAGTTGGCTTCTGAGTTTAGAAACCAAGGTTCAGCTCCCCATCGAAAAGACAGCTGGATCTCACTCAGTAACCTGCCATGTTCTTTGGGAAGACAAGGACACTTGGTCCCATGGGTCCTTACTGTGAGGTCTGACCATGCCTGCAGACACATGGCAGAGTGGGTATTTCTTCTAAAGGCTACTGTACAGAAGGCTTTCCTTGCAGCAAAGGCTTTCCTTAAGCATCACTGGTTTAAGGGTTCAAGACTGTCCACCTTTCAGAGAATCCCAAGATCTTGGTTACTTGCCCACAGGAGTCCAAGTGGGATCCATTGAGCTAGCCAGATTTCTTCTCAAAACTCTTCTGCCTACCTGAGGAGTTGTGGCTGACACCAGAACACAGATACATGAGAAAATCTGAAGTGGCCAACGGGATGCAGAGGCAGTGGAAACACACCAAGTGCAGATGTTTCTCCTGGGTTCTGTCAAGGTTTGGAGGTTACACACTTCACCTGTCTCAATATACAGCCCTTACATCTAATGTGATGTAATGTCACTGAATCTCCCATGGCTGAAGCTCTGCACACAGAATGAATGCTGGTGGGATGTGATGAGATCCTGGCCAGTGACACCAAGTCTAGATCTCATCTCTGAAGCTGTCTGGGGAAATGAAAATTGCTAAAGAGCTGGGGGGCACTAACCAGGCTCTGATTTGTCTGGAAAGGAAAGCACAACCACAGATGCAAGGGCACAGTGTAGGAGACCCCACCTCCGTGGTCTCCAATTAAGTCTCACAGTCAGCCTGCCCATAGCTCTAAATCAGGACAGACATGGGGCTTTCAAAATCCCTAAGGATGGTGGCCTCTGCCTGCTTGGTCCTACCGCCCTCCTGGGGATGCAGTTTTCTCTAATGTCTGACCTACTTCCCTCCAGCTGCAGCTTGCATTCTTGTCTCCTTATTACACTGTCGATGCCAAGGAGAGTCTGGCTCTCTAACTGCCCTTCCAGAAGTTGTATCCTTCTGTTGGCAAATGGGTCTGGCAGCAAAGGATACAGGTACCTACCGCCATAGACCAGCGAAGAACCAGCTGAGAGTTTCCCAGTCATAAGCCAGAATTAGAGGGAAATGGTCCCTGTTCTTCTGGGGGCAATGACAGCAGGACTTCGTTCCTTAAAAAGCAGCAGGCAGCATCAGAGGTATTCTCTGAAACTCATAGCTGCAGAGCTCTTCCACCTCCTTTGCAGCATCATCTACATGCAAAAAACAATGAGGGGCCCACACAAAAGAGAAGTGTGGGAAACTCTCCCACACCCAAGCAGTGCCTGTGGAATTATGACTCCAGCTGAGGCTTTTCTTTCTGAGTGGCTGATTAAATCAGAATTGACATTTCTCTGTTCTCCAGAATTCTCCGAATGCACTTTTGAGCCCTGTAACAGCAGGTGGCACTTATCTGAAGCCCGACAAGCCAGCAAGAGAGTGTGGCAAAGGCAGGTGTCACAGGCACAACAGCCAATGCTTTCTTCTGCCACATCATAGAAACACAGAATATGCTCAGTTGGAAGGTACCCATCCAGATCATTGAAATACAACTCCTGTCCATGCACAGGACATCCCCAAAATGTGCCTGAGAGTATTGACCAAACACCTGTCAAACTCTGTCAGGGTTGGTGCTGTGACCACTTCCCTGGGGAGTCTGTTCCAGTGCCCAATCACCCTCTGGATGAAGAACCTTCTCCTGATACTCAACCTAAACCTCCCCTGACACAACTTTAGGCCATTCCCTTGGGTCCTGTCACTGGTCATGAGAGTGAAGAGATCAATGTCTGCCCCTCCTCTTGCCCTCATGAGGAACTTGTAACTGCAGTGAGGTCTCCCTTCAGTCTCCTCCAGGCTGAACAGATCAAGTGACCTCAGCCACTCCTAACATGGCTTCCCCTCAAGGCTCTTCAGCATCTTCGTTGCCCTCCTTTGCACACTGTCAACTGCTTAATGTCTATTTTTTACATTGTAGCACCCAAAACTGCCCCCAGCCCTGGAAGTGAGGCTGCCCCAGTGCAGAGCAGAGCAGGACAGTTCCCTCCCTTGCCTGGCTGGTGATGCTGTGCCTGATGCCCCCCGGGACACAGGTGACCCTGCTGGCTGCCAGGGCACTGCTGACTCATGTTCAACTTGCCCCCAACCAGGACCCTGAGTTTGTTTTCCTTGGAGCTGCTCTCCAGCCTCTTGTTCCCCAGTCTGTAACACATCCAGGGTTGCCCCATCCCAGGTGCAGAATCTGCCACTTTCCCTTGTTAAACATATGGTTGGTGATTTCCCAGCCCTCTAATTTATCAGTCTCTCCACAGGGCCTCTCTGTCCTCCAGGGAGTCAACAGTTCCTCCCAGTTTAGTGTCATTGGCAAGCTTGCTTAGTATCCCTTTCAGTCCTGTGTCAAAGCTGTTAATGAAGATGTTGAAGAGCACAGGACGAAGGATGGAGCCCTGTGGAAGTCCAGTAGTGACAGGTCTCCAGTTTGATGTCACCCCATTGTGAGTACGGTACCCTATACATCACAAATTTTAAAATTCATCATTTAAAGCAGCAGTAGCAGGTTGAGTTTTGCTCTTTTTTGTTTTTAGTCTGGCTTTGATTGATGCTGACTAAGTGGGAAGACTACCCATGCTTTCCCTGCCAGGGAAATGAGATTCTGTGCCAGTTCATTCACCTGCTGGGCTTGGCAAATGTACAGGTTCTGGGAAACCACTGCTATCACTCTGAAATTAATCCATCAGTGCAAGTACGTAAGTATTATTTGATTCAGACTGGGAGCATGGGTTTGGAGCAAATCTCCTTATTGCTGCATTTACTGCTCTCCAGTTTGCATTGCAAAGCCATCTTGGAGCATGCAGACAGGATTCCCTCCAGATGAAATTAAATTCATTCCAGGATCAGGACCTGGTGTGCTCTGTCAACTAATGGAACCAGCTGAGTCAAATTAAAGCATCCAAAATGTCTGTGGATATAAAAAGTCCTGTACCACCTCTTTCATTCTACAGATCTACTTTGTTTGCACTACAGATGTTGTTATAGTTAGCAGAGAGGTGAGGTCAGTCACTGCACGTAGAGGTCCCTCTCTGTTTGACCTTCAGCCTTACCTGTCTTCATATAGACTATTTTCTTTACCTGCTCTCCTCCAAGTATTTCACTCTTACACTGTTTGTAGGTGTTCCTCAATCTCTAATAATCTGATTCAGCACCACTGCTCTCCACTGTGACCAGTCATGTTCATCACACCTCTTCATCTTCACACCTCCCAGCAATGAAGATCAGAACCTCCTCCCATATAGTAGTAGTTTAATTACTAGATACTTCATTCCTGCCAGCCTCTTCACATATCTCCTCCAGTAAGAGTTTTGATGATCTTCCAGCTTTGTCCCACTGCCCTAGCCTTCTCTTCAACCCTTCCAGCCAGGGAGCACCCCTGGCAGTGCCTCCACACCCCAGCAGAGCTCCCTGCTACAGGCTTACTGTCTTACTTTCCATGCCAAACTATTTCTCCAGCACAGCTGATAGCCACACTGACAAACTGATCTTTTTGTTGCCTTTGAGCCTCACCAACTTTTTGAGCCAAGGGCTTATCTGTCTGTTTAGCCAGCCCTAATGGATTTTCTGCCTGCAGATTCATCTAATGGCTTTTCTTGAACCACATCCCCAACATCCTGTGTCAATGAGTTCCACTGTTTATCTGTACCCTGTAGTTCCTGGGCAATGATAAACAGAGGAACAATCACTCCCTATCTGAACTCTCCATCCCATCATACAACCATATATCAAAAGCCATATGTCATATCCCTTTTCAGACATACTTTTTCCAAGCTAAACAGTTGTCCTTCTCTGCATTCCCTTCTGCAGTACCAGGTCCTCAATGAGCTGCAGAAAGCTAGCTTTGCATGAGGCATTCAAGACACAGTTGCACTATAGATGTATCCAGACAGTATTTTTTC
Source organism: Entomyzon cyanotis (assembly GCA_024500445.1). NCBI lineage: Eukaryota > Metazoa > Chordata > Aves > Passeriformes > Meliphagidae > Entomyzon > Entomyzon cyanotis. The sequence goes on from JAKEPQ010001021.1 coordinate 4,969,584, forward strand.
TTTCCCAGTGCAGTAGAAAAGAGGGGCGGGTGGGAAGAAAGAAAAGAGGAAAGGTAGCACAGCCCTTAAAGTCTGGTTGTGAATTAAATCAGAATTTTTAACTCCTGGCATAATGCAGGCCAGGCAGCTTGGGATGCTATTTCCATGCCTTAGGCAGAAAAAACAAAGACTGTCTGTGTGAAGAAGAGTGAGAAATAAAGCACTGGGGAGGACACACTGGGCCTCACTTCAGCTATCTGAATATGCAGTTTTCTGTGGATATCTTATATGCATTCATGAAATTACATTTGTATCTAGGGCCTTCTAGTACCAGAGAGTCTTCAGGCTCCAAGAAACTTCCGAAGACTGCTCAGAGCCAGAGTAGAGTTAGTGCTGTCCTCCTAGCTCAACCAGAGACAACGGTAAGTGGGAAGAAGCCCACAGAGGGCTTCCTGAGCAGGCTAGAGGACTGCAGGTGAGTGCTACCACTGCCCTGCATGACACCATCATGCCAGGGAACTCCAGGCACAGGAAGGACAGCAGGCAACAGCACAGGTAGTTATGGAAGTAAAGAAAGAGTTAGTTTAGAAACAGCTCAAAGTAAAAATCTGAATATCCTGGGAAAGACTTGCCTTTCTGCAGGAGCTGAAGACACTTGCAGATCTACAGACCTATAGACTAAGATACTGCATGGTCATCTGCCTGTACTGGCAGAGGCCAGTGGCACCACTGGAAGCAGAACTCCGCAACAATGAAAGGTGTGTGAAACACTTCTAGTGCCATTGATGCTTTATCAAGCTGGTAAAAATATGATGCAAACTCAGCAGTAAAGGGAAAAGGGTATTACCTTGGTTTTAATAGGATTTTAGGTGCACACTTGTCAAAGGTGGAAACACACCGAGAAGCACACCGTGTACAATGCGTATACAAATTCATGGACCTTGCAAATTAGCATATCTACCTAAAATCCCCCAACAAGAAACTTAATAAGTGAAGTAATTCTCCCCCTATTCTAATTGCACCCCCCCCAAGCGAGACTACAGCCTAGTTTACAAAACCATGCTCCAGAGAGGAGGCTCCGTCCAAGATTGGAACCTTTACTTTTGAGATAGTTATGAATGTTTCGTCTTCCTCCCTGGAGAATCCCCAAACTAAGTGAAATACCAGACTGCAAGAGTTATAAACACGTGGGGCTAAAGTACAGGGAGTGTTTGTGAAGAGTACAAGGAGAGAGAAAGGGTATAAAAGCATATTGAAAGGGTACATAAAAAGAAAGGGCAAAAATCACCAGGCATAACCATGTATGGTGTCTGTGCCTTTAATGTTCCAAACTCACACAACTGAGCTTGACTGCAAGACAGGCATGTATTGGTTTGAAAACAAACCAGTGGGAGATCACAAGTCAAGACTGAAATTAAAAATAAGTGAAATAATACAAGGAAAAGCACTGACAAAGTCAAATACAACCTAACACCCTGTTAGGGTGGTAGTAGCAGTCCAACTGAAGTAGTCCAGTTGAAGCGGTGATCCTGTGAAGGTCTAGTCTCCAGCTGAAGATCCAGTAGTAGCTCTTGTCCTCCGGGAACCCAGTAGACAGGGCTAGCTCAGGCAGTTCCAAGGCCAGGTTATATCCAGGTGGGAACACCTGGCTCCTCCCTCCTGGGCAGAGCATCCCACAATGGGATGAGATAAATCCATGAATCACACGGTGGGTCCCTGATGGCCCATTGCCTGTCATCCTGAGTGGGTCATTAGCAGGTGATAGCAGCTAACGGCCCACAGCTGGTGGTAATAGAATACTTAAACACATCTATATTGCAACCTAGGACAAGGCAGAAATTAGAGTACAAATGCTCATTTTTCTGCCTTTTTTTTTTTTTTTTTTTTAAATGTAAAACAAGTTGTCATGAAGTCACAGAGAAGTTCATGTTGCAAGTCATGTCAGGGAAGGAAGTATAGGTAAGACACTGTAAAACTCTTCTGAAGTACTCAAAGCCATACATAAAATAATGACTAGTTTCTCAAAACTGAAAGAAAGAGAAGGTAGAGAAATTACCATTTCAGTTCCCTCTTTACACATTAAACGTGTTTTCTCAATCAGGCTTAAGAAGTCCTGTTCTACTAAAAGCCCAGAGAGGGTTGGACAGCAAATCAAAGCTCTCAACACAAAGAGATTGCCCAAGCTAAGAGTAAGATGAGCTTTACTGCAATGGTTTCTTTTGAAACCTCAAGGATGACTAAAATAAACTCAAGGATATCCTTTGATATTTTGTCTCAACTCAGTTGATCAGCCCATATAGCAGATATGTGTGCTGCAACAGAAAGTTAGGAATTCTTACCACTCATCCAAGTTCAACACGCATCATGAACATTGGGAAAGAAACATGGGACACAGGGACCAAGGCAGACTTTCTAGGTGGACTTTAGCTGTGGGTTTCCTCACTTTAACTTCTGAAAACTTCCACTTCTAACATCATGACCAGGTTTTTGCTTCTAATATCATGATAGAATCACAGGCAAATTTGGGCTTGAAGAGACCTCTCATGGTCCACAGCACAGACATCCAGTCAAAACACGGTCAGCCTTTAAGTCAGACCAGGTTTTTCATGGCCTTGTTCACATGAGATCTGAAAATCTCCAAAGGTAGAGGTATTACAGGCAAGATAACCATCCAGCTGAGCCCCTGTCTGGCTAATAATTAAGAACTCAGTCAATACACACCAATCACAAAAGCAGGTGCTGGCCCAACACAGTGCTCTGCCTCTGTCAGGATGAGTCACTTACCCCTCCCTCTCCAGACCTCAAGTCATCACAGCCAATGAAGTCCTTCTCCACCTAGAGTCAATGTTCAAACTGGCTCAGAGGACTCCTGTCTTCAAATTGTCATCCCTCCAGTGACCATAAAACAAAACTCAAGATAGAAAGTTAGCTGTTGTGTTAGGGAACAAGAATACCACCTTGGGATGCTAAAGGCAAAGCTCAGCAGAACATGCTGAGAGAGAGCTTGGAGAGAAAAATGTATGGTCTCCTCTAGGAGAAGGGATGCTCTAGTGGTGACAAGAGCATCACTGGGAGAAGAAATTTCTGCAGGAGGCCAAGTAGCTGCTGTTTGACTAATGGTAGCGATGTCACCTACTTCCAGAGAACACTGCTCTCTGAACTGAGTGACATTATTTAGAAGATCATCCTGTTAAGTTTCTAGCAATGCATCATCCTGGGAGGCTCTTCCCACGATTCCTCCTCTTTGCTGCTAAAAACACAACTGCCTTATTATTTTGCCAAGTAATAACTTCTGCTTCCAGCTATTGGCTCTCATTGTGGTTTGTCAGCCCGACTGAAGAATCCATTATCTATAAAGACAGAAGATGTTTCTGATATTTTCAATTCCACAGAAACCAAGAGTTCACCAAAATAGGACCTGGACACCAAGAAAGACAAAAGTGTCAAGTTTCCCCTTGAGCTTTTACCTATAAAATCTCATAGAGGGGTTGGGTTTTTCTCCTCCAACACTTGGTTTGCCTGGCAGGATGCATCACACCCAGAACTACTGCACAGGAGATTAATGTATGGCAAGGGCACGAGCCTCAAATAGATGCAAGGGGCTGTAAAGTCAAACCCTTCAATCCCTATTTTAAGCCTTTAAATAAATGCCATAGTTTTTAAAACCGAGACACAGAATTCCAATTTATTTCTATGGAAGATGTCAGATGCCAGGCTATCATTAGCAAAATCAATCTTTTCAATTAAGACTCGGGCATCAGTTACTGACATGAAGACCTTTTGCAAATTCAAAGAGAAACATGAACCACAGCCATCACCACAGGCAGGAGGGATCAGAAGACAGACTCTGATCATCCCTGACTGCAAGGAAAAGAGCTTCTGTATGTAGAAGAAGCTGAACATTACAAGAGCAGGAACGTGAAGCAATGCTATTCTGATTTTGTTTTTGTTCCTCTATGTGTGTGTTTTGGTATTCAAATTAAATTAGAGAAAATGGCAGAGAAAAATAATGTGAACTAATTACATTTAAGTAGATGTTAGCAAGACAATCTTTGACTTCTACTTGTCTCTTGCAATTAAAGAGCTGCCTGGATTCTCTGTGCCCATTACCCTGCAACTTTGTTGCCAGCACAGGCTCCTCTTAGGGGGTAGATATAATGGAAGAAACCAGAGGATAACAAGGAAGACTGGTCCTTCCTGGCATCATTCATGTTACAGGCAGTGTTCCTAAAAACATCAGTGTGGGGCTTCCTAGAAACGAGCACTGCAACTGTGCCAGCAATGCAGGCAAAATGGTAGCTAGGCTTTTCTAAGGCAATATGGTTTATATTTTTCAAGATTTGTGTAATCTTGCTTAGGGAAAACACTGTGAAACACTGGTTTAAATAATTGGTTTGAAGTAACCTCAGTGTAACCATGTGAAAGGTGGCTGATAGCTGAACAGCACTGGAGTGTTGTGTGGTGAACAGCACACGAGTCAAACTTGCTGCAGCCCAGAAAGCAAAACTTCACAGATACCCATCAGGAGAAGAGCTGTGGTGCTACAGGATTCAGCACAGATCAATGGTGTGACAATGCCACCGGGTGGCATTCAAGGGCAGCCCTTCAGGGATCCTTTTGGCAGGTTGGCAAATGTCCTGTGTGCTAACATTCCCTGGCTAAACAAGACCCAGGTGAGGCTGGAGTAGCACAGACAGTACTGGGAGAGATCCACTGCTCCAGACCTGTGCTTGCACATGCTCTCCTTCACCTGCTGCATCAGGCCATATCTGAACCCAGAGACAGACATCTGAGGAAAAGGCACTTGTCCATCAAGCACTTCTCATGCACCCTGCCATTGGTTCCCAGAAAACCTGGGACGGGATCCAGAGATTTCAGACTCTCCCAAGGAGGATTTCAGCCCTTTTCACAGGCGCTCCGCAAGGCGCATTTAAATCATGTTATTTGTAGAGCAAGGACTGATTAATTTCTGCTCTTGGGAGTAAGCCCAGTATTTGCCTTGGCTCCTCCCTGCACCTTTTTTCTGACTGTCTATGTACAAGCTCAAGCCACAAGGTTCATATTTCCTTTATTAATGCAACCCTGACATGGACAGCCTTGCCCAGCCACCTTTTTCTGGGAGGAGCTATCCCCCAGCATTGCCTCTTCTCCTGTTTAAGCACAGTTCCAAGAACTGCAGGAGGAAGAACAAGACGGAGTTTGGCCTCTCCTGCTTTCCTGGAAGCTATCTTATCAGCTTTCATGAACTTTGTCTTAATCTCAGCAATAAAAATACCACAATTGCTGGGATTTTCTACTGCTTTGTCTTCCTTATCATTTTCCTAGGTGACTTTGTCCTACAGAGGGGAGAGAGGCAGTGCAGAGTCATCAGTTACAAGCTCCTCTCTGCAGGTAGATCCATCTTTCTTGGCACAGAGAAAATGAGCAAGCAACTCACCAGACTGGAAGGAAACCCTTCAACAAACCAGAGCCCTTAAGGATGCTGAAGCAAAAGAGGGAGAGAGAGGCCAGCCTTTGAGCACTGCTCTGGAAAATTTGAAACTGTATGAAGCAGAGCAAGGAACAGGTCAACAAGGGAAGAGAAAACAGGGGTTGGAGATGCACACTATCATTGGTCTTCCCCTCGGCAGCAGCATGTCTCCAAGCTTTAGAAAGGGTTTTGCTTGGCTGAGGGTCAGAAAGTCCTATTTGTGAATTTCAAAGTGCTTTAGAAATAGTAAGCATCAGCATTACACTAATAGAGCCCTGCAGGGTGTATTTTCAAACTGGGGAATTGCTGGCAAGCCTGTAATACCACAGAGGGGAAACCCCTGGAAATCCTAGGCCAGTCTGGCTTCTACTCACAAGCCAGTATAACCCTGTGAGTATCAAAATCCCTCAGCCAATACAGCCTCCTGGGTGATGTAAAGGTCTTTCCTGTTTCTCCTGAGGAGAGGCAGGAGGCGGGTCAGCATCATTGCAGCGTGCTGCAGGCTGCTCGCCTCAGTCAGCTCTGCAGCCAGAGCAGCTCAACGTGCACTTACGGGAAGCCACGAAATGACTACATGTGAAACACCTCACCACACTGTCGCTCTGGTGTCTTCTTGCCAAGGGAGCAAGAGCCCAGACTGTCTGTGTATATCAAGAGGTGGCCAGACACATCTGTTTCAAAGCACAGCTGTTGTCCAGCCTCACCAGGGATGCCCTTGGCTCTGAGCAGCAGTAAAGTAGCACGGTCTGAATCAGCCACCCAGGCAACTCACTGGCCAGCTGTAAGAGCACTGGTGTTTATAACTGGAAAATGGGAATATTCAGATAAGGTGCTGGGGTTTTGTGGGGTTTTGTTGTTGAAGCAAACACTTCAAGGAAACTTCCCTATGAAAGTGGAGAGCAGGGTGTGGCTATTACGGACCTGCTGAGTCCCCTTGAACCAGCCAGGAGCGGATGGCGGGGAAATGATCTGGGACAGTCTCCCTCCACCCTGTTTCTTCACAGAGTCTCTGTCATACCCTGTCACAGTCCACTCCCCCAAGAGTTTTCCCATCAAAATTCCTGCTGGGAAAATCAGGACCTAGCAAGGTGGCATGAAGACTTCATGCTATGCAGCCACTGTGGGTCAATGAATACAAAAATATCAGAGGAAGCAAACTCACAACAATTTATGAGGAGCCTGAAAGGTCATGGATAAAATATACCTTAGCTTGCCCCCAAGGGAGCTGTCTCTTACTGAAAGCATCACCTTTTTTTCTGGGATATGCCAAAGCCTTCAGTTCTCTCCCTAAGCTTCTGTAACAGTGAGTGCCTGGGCACCTGAAGGTTACAGCACAGGGACCTGCTCTGTACTCAACTATTCATCAAATAGCCACAAAACACAGCCCACACAACATTCAGGCATCTGGCAGTCCAGACAGCCCACAGGCAATAGAGAACTGCCCTTGCAGAGGCACCACAAACCTGTTCCAGAGGCAGCAGCCTGCCTGGTGCCAACCCACCTAGAAAGAGACTCACGGAAACCTGCCACAGACTAAGGCAACTGAAAATCCACTCATTATCCAGCTACTAACAAATGTAGAAGACAGAGAAACAGGAAAATATTATCCATTACTAGCATTTGCAGAGTGAGAAATTTTCTCAGCGGGTTAAAACCAGCATACTTAAGAGACAGGCAGAAATTACCCAGGCAGAAAAAGAGAATGAGAAACATACCACTTGACCTGCTACAAGGAAATCCACCTGCTGCACAGACACAGCCAGCAACCAGCCAGATCAATGGGATGGAGGTGATCAGTGCTGCTGGCCAGGCAGGTGCAGCTGCCACATGGAAGCCAGTGGCCTCTCTCACACCCGACTTGCAAAACAGGCACACATACTTAGGTGCTTTGCCTCAGAGAAAGAGGGGTCAGGAGGTCTTAGGGCACAGGTGGGGTGCAGGCAGCAGAATTGTCTGGTTCTTTGTCCAAACATCACCAGTGCATGGGTCTCACATTTTCTAGGTCTATGGCAGCTGTACAGATAGCGGGCTTTGATTTGTCGCTACAGACTAACGGATTGAATGGATTTGAAATACTTCTCATCAAAGCTATATTAATAGATGTCATAATGATAATTCACCAAACAGCATCAGCACAGATGAAAATACCTCCTTCTTCCCTTGTCTGTAAGAAGCAACCAGCTGGCCCCTAACCCGCCTCCTAAAGCTCTAGAGTTTCCTGAAATGCTCACAACCAAAACATGAACTCCCTGGTGTCTTCATCAGTTACTCCCTATCTCTGATCAAACCAGAAGGGATCAGAGCTCTCCAAAGAGGGCACAGCCAGAGGAAGAACAAAGGGAACAGCAGGGCTACACAGGCTGCTTCTTTGTTAACCCACTGGGGAGCCTGCACTGGGAAGCTTAAAGGCAATCATCAGCCAACCTTCTCTTAAATGTTCCTTGAATCCTCTATGGAAATCACTTCTTTTGAGCATCCAAGGGGCCAAAAGAGGCTAAGCCTGTCCAGGCAAATTCCCTTCACAAGGACTGCAGCACAGTGTCTTCTTAGAAAGCGTAAGTGAACAAGGCTGGGGCAGGGTGGGGTGGGAATCAGGAAGAGACAGGATGCTCCAGAGCAAGACAAGGAGGGCACCACTCCCTGCAAAGTGAACAATGTGTTCAGACACTGCACACAGCTGGCCTCTCCAGGCCATCGGTTCTGCAAAGTGCAGTCTGTTACGCATCCCTTTGCCCCTGACAGAGCTGCAGCATCAAAACCTGACCCACGGAAGAAGCAGTCCTCCAAAGCTGTGTTGCCTGAAAATAAGACCCCTTTAAGGGTTTGCCCTGAAGGGGGAACTGGTACCAGGAGATCCCGCTGCCAGAGAGCCATTTATGTGGCTGTCATCATGTGGCTGTGCAAGATGTGACCAGCCCTGACAACAAGCACCCAAATTCCCCACGACTCCGGCAAAAAAAGGCCAGATTCAAGACCTCACACACACAGCCACCGTTGAGGCTTCTCTGTAAATAATAAGGAAAGTTACACAGATGCCAAGCCGTGCCACCCGCGACACCAGCCAGCAGGGTTGGCAGGAGGAGCAGCCTTCCCGACCAGGCAGCAGGATGGCTCGGGTCGGCAAGAAGCCCTGTTGCTACGTGCACCAGCGACTGCAGACTCCGGGTCGGAGGGCTCTGGCCGCGGACCGGCTGCCGCTCCGCCACACCCCGCGCACAAAATCCAGCTGGCAGCTCCCTGCAGGAACAGCCCTGACGCCACCGGGGAGCGAGAACCCTGCCCGCCGAGGGCGCGACCAGCACCGGCTGCCCCGACCGCAGCTAGAGGGAGCGCCCCGCTCCCGCCGCACGCACTGGGGATACCCGCGGCCCGCGGCACCGGGCGACCAAGGCATCCCCCGGCCGTCCGTGCCCCGGCGGCTGCGAGCGGCGGCTCCGGCTCCGCACAAAGCGGGGGTGGGGCCGGCAGGAGCTGCGGCACCCCCGGCAGAGCAGGCGTCCCCCGCCGCTCCCCGGCACCGCCGGGCTCCGCGGGCCCCGGGCTGCGGCAGGTGCCCGTGCCGACCGTGCCCACCCGTGTCCCGGCCCCACGCCCCGTACCAACGCCCGCGCTCTCGTACCTTGCCGCTGCCGGCGGTGGTCTGGACGTGCGCACGGGAGCCGCGTCGCGCCAGCCCAGCCCGGCCCGCCCGCGGTCCCCGCCCCGGCCCGCCCCCCGCGCCGCGCCCCGCAGCCGGGAGGTGCCGGCGGGCACCGGGGTTGCCTCTGGCCCCGCAGAGCTCCGCAGAGCCTTCCCGGGGCGGTCCGGTCCGCGGCTGTGCCCGGGCCCTGGGCTCAACCTGCCGTGACCAGCCAGGGTGTGCCCTGATGCTGGGCTGTGGCGGGAGAGCCCCTCCGCAACCACAGCAAGGTGTTCAAGCGCCTCGCCGCTACCCTGGCCTTGGGAGCCAGCGCGCCCCGGCCGACATGCGCCATTCACTGTCACCATCCCCCTTGCTGCTGGGTCTCCCAGTCTGTGCCCGGAGCCTCTGTGATTCTCCTACGAAATCGACCTGACAGCATCGGGACTTCGTCCTCACTTGTAGAGAGGGTACCAGAGGCCTCGCATTGGCCCAGCTTCTGAGGAGATATGGCACAGTGCGCCTATCCTCAGTGCGACCACCCGGTACCGCTCATCCTGAGCACTGCACACACCCCTGCAATACGTATTATGTGCCAGCCTCAGCTGGCAGCCTCTGGCTGTCTCAGTAGTCCCTGGCAGATGGAGGGACACTAGCTTAAAGGTGCAGGGCCTTCACTGATAGCAAGAAAGCGTCTCACAGAGTTCACACTCAAACTTTGGGTCAGCTGGCACCTTGGCAGCACTACAAACCTCCCTGGTGCCCTGAATGAGGAACCTTGGTAAGGAGGCAGCAATGCCCAAGATCAAACAGCAGAGGAGATTTCTTTGGCCAGGTCACCCCCTCAGCTAACGCTGCTCTGGTCCTGTCTGATTAATCAGAGCGTGAAACAGCTAACTCATCTACATGCTTTAGTCCCACCACTCAGTGAGTAGCAGAGGCAGCTCTGGGCTGAGCCAGCAGCTGTGACAAGACTGAGAGACTCAGTGTCCTCCACAAGTGAGATGCTGCAGATCAGTGTAAGGGACCAAAAAAAAAATTATGTCCAAATGATAGCTTGGATGCTGAACTCTAGAAAAGGGGTTAAATTACTTGGACGGCATTATATTATATCAGCTCCAGCACTTGTGGCTCTGTCATAGGAAAGTGGTTTGTCTTCTTGCACTCGGCATGTCCCTAGACCAAACAGAGCTAATGTTTTGTAAAGGAGCTCTTGAGACTGGGAGACTGCTGGAGAAGTCTCAGCATTGTCTCAGGCCACAAGTGTGCTCTTTAATGGGAACAGAGCAAGCCCCAGGCCTTGTGTCTGTGACGGTGGCAGGAGGTTGCCCAGCCTGCAAACTGGAAGAGAAACTCAGCACTGTGGTATAGCTCCTGCTACAAGTGTTGTTGCATCCCACCCATGGAAAATGCCTTGCCCCTTATCTCTCACCTTCACCCTGGAAGAGAAGCTCAGACTTAGACTAACATTAACCCAGAAACAGCCTCCCCAGTAGAGCCTCTTATCAGGGCAGCATGCCAGGATACAGGGTTTAGCTGCAGCATATAAAGGTATAGATCCTGCCACCCCAACACCACCCAGACCAAAAAGGGGTGAAGAAGGGAAGCTTCATGGCCTCTTCTTGTTGGCAGCCAGCAGTGTCTTTATGTGTGTTTGGCACCTCTCTACCAGTTTATCCTCTCAAACCCTATAAACTTTTGGTGGCCCCAAGATCCTGCAACAAAGTGAACTACAAATTAATGGCACATCATAGGGAGAAGGGTGGATGTGGAAATCAAAAACATCCTTTTTAGGGCTGGAGCTGGCATCCCAAGGTTTAGATTAATGCAGAGACATTTAAGAAAGCTTAAATTCACAAGTAATGTTATGCATACAGCAAAGCTTAGCAAAGACTGGCTCTGGACAGAAAGACACCTGTTTCATCCACAGGCACCAGCACAGGCAGAAAGAGCCACTGGCCTGCATAAGCAGGTCAAACTGTTTCCCAGCCACAAGAATTGGCAGTTGTGGCTAGCACAGGTTCTTCCCGTGGGAACATTTTGCTATATTTCATAAACAAGATAAAGTTTGGATGTTTTGCAAGCAGTTTCTCCAGATTGAGTGAGTTCGGGCTTGGCCAATTGTGCCTAGGGGGAGGTCTTGGGCTGACCAATCTGGGGCACTTCTGTAGACTCTATATATATGGAATTCAAAACAATAAAGTCCCTTTTCTCCTCTCTTCGCTTGTCTGAGAACTTGGGTCAGTCCTCAGCTAGCCGCTCAACAGCAACAGGCAGTGGCAGCACAAATCATTCTTGAGCACTTCATGCAGAGGTAACCTCTGTTCAAAACACCCATGACACCAACTGATAGTCACTGCAAGTCTTGCAGAGCCTGAGGTACTGTTTTGGGCAAAGCTAACCTCTGGGCCCAACCAGAATCTTGTGAGTTGGGTTCAGTGCTTTTCAGTACCGCAGAAGTTTGTGAAGCAGAAGGAAAGTAAAGGAGGGCCCATGAGGACATGCTAGCTTGGCTCCAGGGTGCAGGTCTGCACAAGCCTTGCAGATATGCCTGCTTCCACCACATGTTCTTTTAATAAAGAGTGACCACAAGTACTTGGTTATCAATATGACTAGAAGAAATGACCCTCAGCAACCACATGTGGACCAAAACCAAGAGCTGATTAAGACACAAAAGAGAAGCAACTTTTAACAACCCTGAGATGTCCTTCCGATTTCAATTAAAAATTATTTTCAGAATTCCCCATCAGGGTCAATACCTTGGTCCTTATGTCTACTTCAGAAGAGTTTATGTACCAGGGACCAGTGTTTATTATATACTGTAGAAATATGTCAGGCTATGACTTAGTCTAATAATTCATGTTTCAAATGCCTTTTTAAATAAACATAAGAGCAAGTCGGGAGAAAAGATTTTTAAGTTGTTGCAGAAAGCTCCACAAAATAAAATTTTAAGTAAACTTCTAATTTTCATGGTCTTGATTTAAAATACAATGTCTGTAACAATAGCAAAACTCTGTGTGCACCCATTCACACAATAGTATAAATACAATTAGCAATATCATCTGTGCAGCAAAACCTTCTGCCTTTTACGCTTCCCTAGTTAGGTGGTATAGTTTTAAAATTAGTTCATTTTCTTCAGATATTGTGGTCAGCTTCCAGTAACATTTTCTTCTCACCCCACACTTTCAATGCATGAAGCTCTTGGTGACATTCAGGGGATCTATCTACTCTTCCCAAAATTTCATTTCCCCTTTGATTACTTCTCTACTGTGCGGTTGGCCTCCACAGGTCTCTCCCATTTCAGTCTTCTACAATTCTTTGAAACTGGCTGACTTGTCCAGTGAGGCAGACCATGTGTCTCAGGTGAATAGACACTGTTTCCACTAGAGCCTGTCATCTTGGCTACAGCCCACCAGGCTGAGAACACTGTGGGCTATGAATGCATCCTTTCCCTTCCCCTGCAAGCACTGACAACTTGAAGGGCTGCGTTATCAACCACAAGATGTTTAAAGGAGGTGTAATCCACCTGGGTTCAAGGTCAGTCTAAAAACATAGAGCAGAGCCCCTGTTACAGCAGGGTCTGCTGCATGCTGCCAGTGCCAACACTGCAGGCACACCTGGAATAATGCACCACTCAGCAGGAAAGTGTAGCAGCAGGATCTGGCAACATGTTAAGGAAAAGAAGTTATATTTATCTAATACTTGACTCACCCTGGATCCATAGAGAGCTGAGCTGCACAGGCAGGGTATCCAGCCCAGGGGATGGGCAAGCCTGGGAGGTAGGGGAGAAGGCTATCAAACCCCATTCCCAGAGGCAGATAGGGCATTTCTGTGTGCTCGAGCCAGGTAGGCCAGCTCCTTGTTTCAGGGGATATTAATATTTTTTTCTAAAGAATATCAAGTCATCTTTTGTGACCTTGTTCCCAGGGTTTGCAGGTTCACCTCCAGCCATAGGTAAAACACCTTCAGTATCATAAACTCCTACAGAAAAGATCTCATCGCTCCCATAATGAATGGGAGTCAGAGACAGAGATACCAATGTAAAAACCCAGCAGAGGAGGACCATAATTGTGGGGCAGAGAGAGATGGCCAGGACTGAGGCTATCAGAAGACCCAGTCCTGTCCCATATAAGTCCACATAACACTAGGCCCTGCCTGCAGCCAGGCTGAGGTTGGTTTCACACAGAGATGAGAGTTCCTCTGTGGAGCAAACTCACCAGCACAGGGTACTGCAGGGCCTCAAAGCAACACAAAGAGGAGAAAGAGCTCCCAGTATTTCCCAGCCACGCAGGAGACACACCTTATGCTCCCATGAACTTCCACAGGAACCAAGCTGGAGAAGCAACTCTACTCTCCCACAACCTGTTTCCTTCTCCCAGCCTGAGTCCCATGGGACTATGTGCTCCAGCTCTCAGGACCTCCCCAGACCTAACACTCATCTGGAGACAGTGTCTTGACTCAGTAACAACAATGTTAAATGCACACTTTCTTGGTAGGCTAGACACTGAAGGCACCATGCCCACAAAGAGCAAGTTTTTTTCCTGACCCATTCAGAAGCTTTATGTACCAACGAGGGAGTGTTCTCAGTTCATTATTTCTGGAGATTTTAATTGTACACAAAGATCTCATTAAAATCTTCATCAGAAAATGTGTGTCATAAAAGCCCTGCATCAATTCCTGTCATGGTAACACAACTGGTATTTCCTCTGCACCCTTAGCTGTAATTCTGAGCTGCACAGAACAGGATGGACTGAATGGGGAGAAGTACAGCAGAGGATAAAACTCCTCTGACACCTTCCAATCCATTATAAAGTCTGACTTGGTCTCCAAATGGTCCCATAACTACAGCCTTGCTTACTGGGGCAGATGTACTCCTGTGACCTCACTTCCCCCTCTGGTCCACTTCTTAGTGACAGCTTCTACGGATGACCTTCTGCAAAATGGGAGGGAACTGATGACGAACTCTCTTTTTGTTAGATCTCTTCTTCCTCTTCACTAACAACCTCCTTCAGGTCCTGAGGTCCCTGCTCTGCTCTCTCTTTTACGTAGGCTGCCTTGATCTGTTCGAGTTCACACAGCTCTGCCTCCAGCTCTTCCCCTGTGCGTTGACCGACGGTTCCTCAGCAGTTTCATGGGGAAGGGGTTTAAGTCATTGAACGCAATGTTCATCAGCTTCCTACGATAGAAAGGACAGGTCTAGTCAACTTATTTACTGGCTGGTAACACATGGTAACAGATACATCAAGAGCATCCTGGGGTATGTAAAGAGTAGGACCTCAGACTTCAGCTCTCTGAACTCAGAAGTCACCAAGCAGCAGAGTCTTAAAGGAATTGCTTCCCACACTAACACCAACCCAAGCAGTAGTTCACATACACTTATACCACCCCTCCTTTTAAGGTACCAGTGTGCAGCCATCATTTAGGAGACAGCGGATCAGATGTCAATTCTGATAGCCTCTAAAGGAAGAATATTCCTGATGTTAAGCTCTTCTGATCACAGAAATCTTCATCTCACACACCTGTTGCCATTAAAGGTCATGGGTTGTGCTGTGTTCCCAAAAACCCCAACTACAGCCAAGAGAAACCCAGCAACCAGTAGCACAAGTACCAGTTGCTTCATGGACGAGGCTGACCCAGACTTTGTGGCTTGCTCTGCTGCAGCATGTCTTTGCTGGAGCCAAAAAGATTCTATGTAACATCATAAAGGCAAAGTCAAAAAGACAAATAGATCCATGTCCCATGAACCTGTTAATGCATATGCATCTCTCTTAATAAACTAGTCACAACTCTTGTTAAGCTGACATAACAGGCAAGCAAGTACAAATACATGATAGAAGCTTATCTACACCTCAGAGTCCTACCTGCCATCCATGATCATTCTCGTGAAAAAACGTAGGTACTGGTAGATCTCCACACTGTCATGAATTCTTAGGATTTCCTCCTCGTTGTACTTAAAAATCGCAAGAGCATAGCGGAAAATGACCTGGAGGGTTGAAAGGTATTTGAGTGGGTAAAGTTTTAAGCAGATGAACAACCAGGCCATCCTGGCATAAAAGATGGTGTCAGGAACACAGCACTGCACTACAGGCTAGACCCAGGGTTACAGCTGCTCTCAACAGTCGATACTGCCGCAGGCCTAAAAGAGTACAAAGCTAATTTCAAGAGAATGACCTGTTAGCTAATGTTAGTCTGTTAGCCAATTTGCAACCCCAGAGAATACCAGGCTCCACAAAAGGACCCCACAGGGATTTCACACGGGTTCTCCAGTTCTCCCTATGCAGAGGGACAAAGCAGGACTCACATTTTTAGATAGTCCCTATCTTATGCTCCCTTTATCTGTAATACTCTGAGTTGTGTCACAACAGGAGACCATAGCCTATCAGAGAGCTGTTTTGTAGCACAACTACCTGCTAAAAAGTATCAAGTGCACAGTATCAGGGACTAGGTACGCCTACTAGCAGCAAGTACATAGGAAAAACAGACTGAGAGACATCAACACATGCCACCAAACAGGTAAGGCAGGACAAGCGGTTCAACCTCACATCTCTTTGATAGAAGTGTATGTCCATCACCCCATCACCATGTCACAGAGGTGACAGAAGGGAGGGCAGACGGAAGGAAGGCCTAGATTGAGAGATGCACCTTAGTTCCCTCATACAAGAAGGCATCCCACACTCGCAGGAGGATGTCACTGATCAGGCTGTCCACAAAGGCCACCAGAAACCAATTGAAAGTGATGAGTGAGACATCAATCCGATACTGCTCAAAATGAGCTGTGAGGCGAGGCAGCTTCTCAGACAGGAAGTCTTTGAAGACTCTCTGATCTACCTAAAATTGACAAAAAAGAAAACAATGAAGTCCTAGTCAAGAGCAGTCCTGGTGTTGGAGGAGAGGAGCAGTACAACAGGACAATGGCCTTTGCATGTCAGGGTCATCACTGGTGCTGCTTTCTAGTGAACCACAGCTTAGGAAGAGCAGAGCATCCTTTGTCTTCCCCACCGTCCAAACTCACTGAGCAGTGTACTTGTATGCTGCATCCAGTGCACGGCATGGAGCTGAAATAGAGCCAAGATACAAGCACAGATACATACATTCTTCTCACTCAAAGGATCATATTCCTTCCCAATCTCAAAGTCAAGAGAAAAAATCTTCCTGCATTGGTCTTACTGGGACTTTCTGTGATACCATGAACATCCAGTTAAATGACAGGCATTAAAACCTGCCCAGGTCTGAATGACTGTTCATGGCCCAACGGACTGAACACCTACAATACACCTCTGACTTTGCAAACAGGACCCAATCTTCTCACTTAGCTTCTTTTTGTGGTCTGAGTACTGTCTGTGCCTAGCTTCTGGTTGCATGAGCCAAAACACAGAAATGCAGTCAGTGAGAGCCTTGATCCAGGTTTTTTAAAGGTTTCAACTCAGCAGAGCCATGGTTTCTGGAGAGGAAGTCCTAAAGCACAGGATCATGTTCAGGTCTTCCCTATGCCATATCATATTAATGCCCCAGCTGTGTCAGCCCACTTAGCTGTGGTACAAACCAGATAGGTGATATGCTTTGTCTTTAAAATCTGCGACTTTAAGTTTTCCAGCAAACTCAATTTATCAAGCCAACATACAAAGCATCATCTTAGATGTTCCTCTTTACATGGATCTTGGCTAGACTTTCAGGAACCATGAGGTCAGAAATTCTTCCTAAAAAGTCTCTAAGCTGACAGCGTTTTTTCACCAAACGTAGGGGAGTCTTTTCAATCTGCCGTATTTTCCCTGTAAATCACTACTTGTTGACTATTGAGTGCTATCTATAAATTCCCACAGCTAACACAACCTGCTCTGGATATACATTTCGCTATCTTCACAGTGTTTTGACTGTTTCCTCAGTCTGTCGGTTGGCTTCTCCACCAGCACACCACTGTCCCAGTAAACATTAGTCTCCAAATTCAGTGGCACAATCAGTCACTCTCAACTACTGATCCTTGAAGCCTCATCTACTTTGGGCCCACAGATAAAACCCTCTTCTCTCTGAAGGATCCGCACACAACAAACACGCCAAGGTCACAGCCAGGCTCACCAGACTGAGCACTGACGGGTGCGGGTGATATGGGCACACAATTACAATTCCATTGAACTATATGAGATAGCTTGTCTCTTTGTCTGCCTGGGACGCCACAGCATATCGGACACAAGACATGCCGAAAACCTTGAAATCCAGTGATTTTGAATCAGGTGGGTAAGTTACTCACAGCACTTGATATCAAAAGGCCGGAAGGTTTTCTGATCTGCAGAGAGCCCCACAGTGAGAACTAACAACATATTTGATCATGAACTGAGGGAAATACTGTGAATATAAACATCTCAGTATTTTCATCCACAGACATGTGGCACTCCAAAGAGAGAGTGCAGCTTCAAAAAAAATCATCTGGAGGGCTGCAAAATGCCTTCCTCATATGCAGTCTACCCATATCAGAGTTTGCTGCTTTGCCTTTACTAAGACCTCTTTAAAATAAACAAGTGTGCAATCAATGGGCACTTTCCTTCTAACTTGACCTTCAAGTTATTACTCAGGAGTGGTACCCCATTTCCTAGAGTTGGTGATTAGTTTTGCTGCTCTGTGTGTGCGTGTAACAATTTCATACTCTTGAGTCTCCAACACCTCTGCAATGGAAGGGATTGTAAGGTGACGTCACTGTCCTGTGAGAAATCAAACACACAGCTGTCGCTGTTGAGCGGCTAGCTGAGGACTGACCCAAGTTTTTAGACAAGGAAAGAGAGGAGAAAAGGGACTTTATTGTTTTGAATTCCATATATATAGAGTCTACAGAAGTGCCCCAGATTGGTCAGCCCGAGACCTCCCCCTAGGCACAATTGGCCAAGCCCGAACTGACTCAATCCGGAGAAACTGTTTGCAAAACATCCAAACTTTATCTTGTTTATGAAATATAGCAAAATGTTCCCACGGGAAGAACCTGTACTAGCCACACACAGCAGGTTGACTACTCACTTCTAAATCTTTACTGTAAATCACTGTATGAGAATCCAAGCAGATGTGAGGGTGCCCAGCTCACCTGTGATGTTATCAGTGTGTCACTGTAGTAGTCTTCTGGCATTAGGTTCTCCACAATATGGACTAGACACCAGAAAGCACTTTCCTCATCTTCCAGGACCAGGAGAGCAACAGCTGCCAATCTGTAATGGACAAGATATGGTGAGGTAATTCAATATTGCAAGGGGAATCATCAGCACAGGAACTGAAGAATACAAGACTTCATTTTGCATGTCTCCAGCTCCATCAGCATCTAAAATATCAAACGTGGCAGAACAGCCAGACAGAGGCAAGTGATCCGTTCTGCATGCTTCTGAAGGAACCACAGGGGTGTGATCTTCTTTCCCATGTGCCTCTGTCAGAACATATGGAACTGGTGCAACAAAACCAGGTTTCCCAGCTAATGGAGTGTTCAGGTCTGCTGAAGTTAGTAAGGTGCTAATTTGGGCTATTGCAATAGAGGAAAGACGTCATTCAGAGGTACTCCAAGTTTTGTGATACAGTTCATCTCCCCATATGTTCTATTACAGCCCTGACCTCCTTTAGCTCTGATTTACCCCCTTTTACACAGACTAAAAAGATGATACCTTATATTAAGGGCTCTCTGGAGGAAAGTTTCTGTAATTTTCCTGAAGACCATCCAAACATCATTAGGAACAGGCCTTCCTCACGTGTAAAGGTCCAACTAGGAATTCCCTTCTTAAAGCCTAGTGCCTTTTCTACCTGGCAGCACATTTCTAAGAAATTTAGGTTCATCTTTCCTATAACCTTCTTTGGGAACTGAAAGAAGCTTGTATATTCTCTGAATCTTCTCTTTTCCAAACAGAACAACCCTGGTTTCCTCAGTCTCTCCTTGTGTCACTTGCTGCAACTCTCTCATATGTTAACACTTCCCAACATTTCCTCCAACTGTTCTCAGCAAAAAAGGGAATCACCAGGGTGTTCTTCTGCTGAGCACATCACTACTTAAAATTTCAGCCCCAGCCTTGTGCTGTTATTCAGGGACTCCTTCACTCTACATCCTATAGCTGTTACTTCCTATTCTGTAGAGATGCCAAACAAGTTCATCCTGCTGCTTGCTGGATCCCAGCAACACCACTGGATGAAAAAAAAGACACCAAATGCAGAATTCTGCAAGTAAATACCTAGAGCTAGGAGAGAACTGTAGAGAGGCAAAAGCTTGGGGCTGCTTGAATCACAGACTAGGGTATGTGTCTGCACCTTTCCAGTGTTATCCCATGAAGAAGCAGCATACCTGGCTCCTCACCTGTTCAATCCCTGGCAGTATCCAATGGCAGGATTGTGCCAGGAGAATGCCAATAACACCCTGCGGAGCTTGGGGATGAGCTGGGAGGTGGGAGAGGAAAAATGTTTGTTGTTGGTCAGTGTGCGGGGCAGGTCGAGCTCAATCTGCCGGCAGGCAGGGTGCTCAGTGCTCCTGCTCTGTTCCAAGAGCCGCTGGTAGTGGCCAGGCACAAGGCTGCAGTGCCGGCTGACCATCCACCTCCACACCCGCTGCCGATGCTCCACTGGAATGCCACTTCGGATCAGACTCTTCAGCTCTGCAGAGGGGTTCAGCTCTCCAATGCTGTTCCACCTGTCCCGGAGGGGCTTCTCCACTATTTCCTGACTCCGCAGTTTGTTGGACTTTATCTCAAGGGCTTGGATTTTGGCAAGGAGTTTCCAATCTTCAATTTCATAGTCAGGTACAGTCATAAACCCATACTCATCATATTCGCTGGAGGGACACAAGGCAGCGTTAAGTTCAAATGACATTGCTGGTACCTGTGTCACGGACAGTTACTACTTGGGGTCATGCCATCTATAGACTTCTCCCAGGTTCCCGTTACCCATGCCAGTGCACAGGTACTTAAGGGTGTGCATCCCCCTGCCTTTTGCAGGCTGCACTGCCATCTGAGAAATGCTCATTAGGCCTCAACTTTGTCATGCTGTCACTTAATATTAAATCTGGTTTTTGCTGACACTCTTGTCAGTGATTTTTTTAAGCAATCTCAAACACTTATTGTAACAGTACTCCTCCTTCACTTCTCTGGCAGCTGCATGTCACAGCCTGCCTCAGAGCCTTGAAGACAAATGAGAGCCTGCAGCACTGGCATACACACACAAACTCAAGTGTATCTTTGCTCTGAGCTGCAGACCAACCTCATCAGACCCCTCTCATCAGTCCCTAAGGGACCACCAAGGTCACTCTGTGTACCTTCTCCCCTCCATGTCCTAGTGCAGAGACAGTTCTGTAGGAGGGGACTGCAAAGGCTTTGGGGCATCAGATCAAACAACAGAGATTCACAGTTCTTTCTGATGTCTCCCTGTACACAATGCAAATCTCTTACTGATCAGAACACACCAGGAGTACTGATAGTACAGCTTATTCAGCATTTGTGCACCACAGAGTGGGATACTTTTAAGATATCATCATATTTTGACAAAGAGACCAAGCCTGGCCTAGAGGGTCTCATCTCCAAAGCTACCTGGAGAACCTGCAAGATTGACCAGTAAGTTCCCAATAAAATGGGAACTGCTACAGAACAAGGGCACTGACTGGGCAGGAAGTTATAAACACAAATGTAGGCCCCTGCTATAAAGTGTCCTCAAATGTCTCTTGCCTGCACACTTCCCTTCGCAGACACGCTTCTACAAAGCTGTGAATATCCCCATGCTCTCCACTCTTACCTTACAGGGTTCAAGTTAAAACTTTCTTCTGCTTCTTCCTTCACATCCCACTGGAGAGCTTCCTGGATGAGGCTCTTCACCAACTCAGCATGGGAGTCAGGCAGGCCAGGCACAGCCTCCTGCAGCTTCCTCAAGACTGTCAGGTATTTGCTCTCCATCTGGCAGTTTCTTGCTTGCAGGCAGGCACACTGATGGGGAAACAAGAAGGAAAGAGCTTGCTCAGTGGCAGCTCTTCCTTCACTGCCACTGCTCTCTGCTGGCCCAGTCTGGACATAAAGACTTCTGAAGAGCAAAGCCCCAGGAAACACATTTAGTAGTCTTCCACAGTCAGCGGAATTGCAGCCATCAATGAATCACCATGGTTTGTGACCAAGCACAAGTTGCAGTAGCTAGCATGCAACAGAAGTTACTCATTGAGTGGGAGACCTACTACATCACCACCCACTTTACCTACTGCATTGCATCAGTGGATGGCCACATCCCACCCCCTCAACTAAGGACACAATCAAAGAGACAGTACAGCACCTGAGTTCTCTGCAGTCTTTTCCCCCAGTCCTCAGACAAGTCTACACCACATTGAGCTTTATCCTGATAAAACATACCACTCCTAAGATCGAGTTATAGGTACACCATTTCCAGGACACATAGTAGCACCACAGACCAGGTGACCACATGCCCCTCAGCATCCTCAGTCCCATGGCACTGATATACACCATTTCCCATGCACAGGAAGCCCAACTGACATCAAACAGCAGGACAGTACCTGCCATCACCAGCCCTGGGCACACAAAGGAGAAAAAACAAATGAGGATTATTAGCCCAATCCACAAGTGGAACTGAGGCCACACAGGTGACAAGACTCACCCAGTGTTTCACAGGAAGCTCAGTGAAGACTCCTGTTCAGTGGAAAGCAGCAGTTGAAAACAAGAACAAAACAGAAACAACAGAGAGCTTTAGGTTGCATTTACAGGGGACAGAAAGAAGCATGGTTTCTTTCATCTACCACTTTAATCAGCATTTTGACTGACATTGAGCATGCTGGGCTCACTTGATTACTTCCTTTCTGAAGGCTATGGCAGGTTCAGGATGAGAGGGCAGTACGTTAGGAGTAAGGCCAGGTTTCAAAGAACTAGAAAGCAAACAGATGTAAGAATGGAAGTAACACTCCAGAAGCAGCTTTTTGCCCTGTCCCAGAATCCGTGACTGTGAAGACATACCTGTGGTGGTGCATTCCCCCACTGAAGGCCATATTATGATCTCAGAAATGCTCAATAGGCCTCAGTCTTGATGAACAGCACCTGGACTAAGCTCCTCTTGTGCTTATGAGGAACACAGTCTGCTCCCAGGAACTGTTGCAGTCTAACAAGCTTCTGTTTTTAACAAACACTACTGGAAACATTTTTCTTGTAAACCCAAGTGGAACAATCCAAATGGAACAACATTTTTGTCATCAAATTTTTAAAGAAAGTTACCAATTGCAGCCAGGATGGAAAATTACTATGACTAAAGGCAATTCTCTTGTGAGCCTATAAACAGTGGCCCTAAGTGAGACCCTCTGAGCTCTTGAGGACCACAGTGGGCTGTGACCAGCAATCTCCCTCTGAGTGGGGCCTCTCAGAGATAGAGAACTCTCAGAGTTGCTGTACTTGAAGGACCACTGATGGACTGAAGGACCACAATGATGACAAAGGCTGGGCTGATATCCCATTCTTTGAGGCTCAACCCTTTGCCCTTTGAGAAGATGCAAAGACATCTGACATGAGCATTTCACTGAGCTCAAGGGAGAATTTTCACAGGTACCTTGTACATACTCTAGGTCTGTGTGAATATGCTACAGAAAATGAACCTGGAATCTTAGATCCTTAAGTACTTTAGGCTCATAAGCAAGTTAGGCCTATAAGTGAGTTACTGCTGTGCTTGCAGTAAATTCTACAGAATCTTTTGTAAATTGATTAAATTCATCCATTGTTTAAGTGCTGGTAAGTTTAAGTGCTGTCAAAATCCTTAGGCCCAAACTATTGTTCAACTCCAGAGCTAAGTTTTGCACAGGAGTGCACACTGAACCTTGTGGCTCAAGAGGAGGGCCTCCCTTACTCCCTTTATGCTAAACCTTTCCCATCCTTACCCTTTTCCACCCCCACCTTCCATGTAGATTTTTGATTGATTATAGCTTTAGATTGATTGATTATACGTTTTATAACACAGAGGTACTATTTTACCTCTGTGTGCTTTACCCTTCTAGTAAGAAGTAGAGTGAACCTTGCCAATGAACTTTGCCATGCTTTCACTTCAATATTAAACCTGCTTTGGCCTAACCTTTGCCAGTGATTCTTTAAGCAACCTAAGACACTCATTCACAAC
This sequence comes from Entomyzon cyanotis, assembly GCA_024500445.1. Lineage (NCBI taxonomy): Eukaryota > Metazoa > Chordata > Aves > Passeriformes > Meliphagidae > Entomyzon > Entomyzon cyanotis. The sequence continues at coordinate 4,992,749 of JAKEPQ010001021.1, forward strand.
ACTACCTTAAAAACCAGGGAAGTAAAACCTAGGCAAAACTCACAGAACAAATGCCAGCACCACCAGCCTTGGAAGTGGTTCAGGAGCAGAAAATAGGATTAAACAAGTCTGAGAGTAACCAGGTTATGCACACTTACACGGCTAGAAATAAAAACACAACTTCAGAAAACGTAAAAACTCTGATACAACTGCAGGACCTGAAGTATGCTGCCACCTGGCAGTGCCAAGTCCAGCACAGAAACCACGACTAGATGGAGCCAGAACTCAGTCTGTCAGCTCTAGGGAAACTTTTCTGATTGCCTATACAGTGTGGCTTTTCTATTTGAATAGCTGAAATGCAGAAATCTGGGTTAAGTTTCAGGACCTTTGATCTTCACGGGTGTTTTACTTCTGTTGAAGAATTAAAATGATCATGTCTAATTTGGGAACAACACAAAGCAGTAAAGAGGTCACACTAAAGAAACACAAGAAAGCTTATTCCTTGTGGATCAAAATCTATTCCAGTGCCAACTTTGAAAATAAATTAGCCACAGTTCACACCAAGGAAAAAAGGTCATTTGGCCTTACCTTCATCAGAAGGGCTTTTTCATTCTCAGCAGCACTTGTCCAAAGTCGAGTAACCTGATGGATCTCTGAATTGAGAAACTGGTTCTGGGTTTTGTATGCATCAATATCATCCTGCCATGAAGCAAAACAGTCACACAAGGAGAGTTCTTGAGGGGCTTGAAATCCCTCACATTTCAGGGACATCAGATTATGTTAAGGATAATAAAATATCTCAAAAATTCTGTGTACCGGGGAGCAGACAAGACTCTCCAACACAAATATTGCCTAAGAAGGAAATCAAGGCACAATATTGCCATGCATCAACATAACACTTGGAAATGCTAAATATATACATATACACTTAAAAAACAGGTCACATAAAGCCAGAGATGCACTTAAATAAGATGAAGAATATATGTGTTTTGTTTGGATTTTATTTGGTTGATTGGTTTAATTTTGGTAGTTTGGTTTTGTTCTTTTTAATGAAACAAATCTCAGCCCCGTGGCTAGCAGCAATAACAAACACTCTGTACAGCAACTGGCTCTTTTGGCAATTCTCCACCTCACACTAACCCACCATTACAGCTGTGCACATAAGAGACATCAAACAGGCTGCATCTGAAAGAACCAGGATGTACTGGGAAACTGCTTGCAAGACAGAAATATAAGAGCAACAAAGTTAGTGAAGGCAGCAAGTCAGGCTGCAGCTGTGAAACAAAAGAAAGAAAAGAAAGTGGCAGGCACTTAATGATGATGGGAAATCAAACCAAATAGGCTCTGAGCTGAAGCTGAAACTGACCCAGATGCTTTTCAGCACCCTACCGGCATCAGGTGAGCCCCTTTCAGCCTGCCTCTCATTTGGATGGAGCAACCTGCAGAAGTAAATTCTGTGCCTACCACAAAGAACACCCTCCCACTGAACCTGAGGGCATAAAAATGGGAGCCCCCAAAAGACCTGTGTAATCTCACACACCTTCAGATGCTCAATCTCTTCCTGCTGCTTATACAGTGTCTCTACAGTGATAGTGTTGGCTTCTTGCAGGGGGTCAGAGAGCTCTCGAGCCATCTGCTCTGTCAAGGTCATGATGACTTCCTGCTTGGCATGGTTCTTCTCCATCAGGAGCTGCACATGTTCCTTTAGCTCCTGGATGTGGCTGTCTCTCAAAGTCAGTGTCTGCTCCATTTCCTTCTTTTCTTGTTCAAGAGCTTCCAGTCGACTTGTCAGATCTGCAATTTGTCTCACTTTGTGGCGCACCAGCTCCAGTCTGTCTTTATCTTCCGCTGCAGTGAAATACATGCTAGATACTCGCTTCTCCTGCTGGGCTGCCTCCAGAGCTTTGTGGAGAAGTTTAACCAGTTCCTGGAAAGGGAATGCAAAGCCATTACATCAGTGTGTTTTCCAGGGCAACAGTAGTATGGAGAGCAACAGACCCAACACTGAAATATCTTGAAATTAACACCTTTTGGAAAGAAAACAATGCAGAAATCTTGACACCATAACGACACCACAATGAGATGTTCTGCCCTCAGAGCTGGCCCTGAAAGGTCTCTGCAGCAGGTCAGAGATGACTTGATGTGGATTGCTAGCAGACAAACTGCTGCCCACACTGTCTGCATTCTGGCTTTCCCACAATTATTCCTGGGAGGCTCAGCAGAGAACGTGGAGATCTGGTCAGGAGTGTGGTAAAATGGGAGGGAGGAAAAAAATACAGCCTGCAACTACCTGTGCTACCAGAAAAAAACTGTGATATCCATTTTAACCTTCCCTCTGCTAGAGTCCACCCTCACTCTATCCTGCATGAAGGCATGGAACTTTGCCCCAGCAACATGTTGCTGATTCAGGCTCTGCATTTCAGACACTTAAGAAAGCAAATCAAGGATGCAACTGACCGCCCAAGAAGGGACCAGGCTCTTCTGCCTCGTCTGCTGGAAGAGCTACAAGCATCATTAGCAGAGAACCTGGCATTGCTCCATGCTTTGAGAGTGACCCATGCTCTGACCTCTACAGCCAAATCACACCTTAATGGTGGGTCACTGTTCAAATAGAACGACCTGCTATTAACAGCATGACTCCACCTGGCAGTTGTTGCCAGTATCACAGTACCTGTTCAGGACTGCACTTCATGAGCAATAGAGATGCACGAGCAAGACAATGGCAGAGCACACTTGAATTTGTTTTGTTTCCCTCTTACAGCTAGCTGCACTTACTAGCAATGGCTGAAGGTCTTCCTTTGTGCTGGGCACACTCAGGCACATACAAGGTGTTAACGCCAGGAGCTTCAAGTGGTCTCCAGTTAGTGCTTGCTGAGCACTTCTCAGTGCTTCTACACACCAATGTATAAGGGAGTCCCTGTGATCAATCTCAGTGCCCTTACCCTTAGAAACAGTCTCTTCACCACACTCACCTTCTGTGACTTGACTTCCTCTGTGAGCGTCAGAATCTGTTGCTGTAGGACACTCACTTTATCAACTGAGTTCTTCTCCCTGGACAATTCTTCAGGTGAGCCTGGGAAGCCACTGCTCATCCACCTGGCTTTCCTAATCCAGTTCAACCTGGGCTCCATCCTCCCATCTTCCAGGGTCCCCTCCTTAACTAACAGGAGATAAGATTTAATTTACACAGAATTGCTTTGCTACTGTGGACTCCCAAGTCTTGCTATGGGGGGCTCACAATAGCTCCACAGAGAAGGCTGACATACAGAACAAAGAAAATTGACCTGCTGGGCTCCACAGCATTGAACCAAAACAGTGGGCAACAGACACTGATATGCCCAGAATAAACAAAATTATGATGGTTCATGGTACCTGTTAACCCACCTTGTACCCTGCTCATTCATCTTGCTCACGGCAAATGCAAGTTACCACCATGGAAACGTATGCATGCAGTGGTGCTGCAACACTTAGCCTGTGACTGCACAGCAATTACACCTTTACCTCAAAAAAATAAGTCTGGCACCATGGATTTTTTTTCCTTCCACAGAAGGTTCTAGAGGTACACACAGCTCAGTAACAATCACCTGAACAACCTGCCTCCACTTCCACCTCTTGCTCCTCTTTCAGGTTCTCAGGATGCTCTTGGAATTCATTGAAGCTAAAGACATTCCCACTGCTCCTCCAGAGCTGCTTGGAGCCACAAATATTGTAGACAGTGTTTCTGAAACAGGATGAGATCAAGGCAGCCTAGTGAACAGAAGTCACGATCACTGTAGCAAACCAGTGCATATCCAAACTATTCAATGCCTTACCTACCCTTACTTCCCACCCCTCCTCTCAAAACCTATCTCCTTCAAGTGCTGTGAAAATGAACTCTTCATAGCATTGGTGGACTTGAGGAGAGCAAGGTTGTAACTGGTGTAAATCAGGAAGATGCCACAAAATCAGTATCAGCACAGCAATGTAAACATCAGATGATCCTTCCCTATGTGCTTGAGCCCTATACATAAACACATCAGACCAAACAGAGGGATCAAAGGTAACAACAGACTAGCTACAACCCTCCCTCCCCTTTCTCATTCCCTGTCCTCCTCCTTCCCCCTCTCCCTCTCTCCTTCCCTTCCTCCCTCCATCCTTATCCTTAGCTCACTGCAGAAATCCCCAGGTGTCAAGAAAAGTTGCCAAGAGAAGCTCAGTTACCTACAACACAGCCAAAAGTGGGATAATGATCACATTTGAAGCAGCCACAGGTCCTGTGCTCTGACATTTAATAAATAACCTTTCCACTACAAGGTCAATAAACTAAAATGTAGTAAAGAGATTCAGGAACAAAATTGCAGTCAGACCCAGAAACAGTTTGTTACAGCTGCTGCCACCAGATATTGCCAGAAGCACTAAGAGATGACTTTACAGAAACACAAGAAACTACAAACGTACAAGTATTTTCTGTAAAACATATGCCAGATCTTTTCCCTTCTCCTCCTGTGTTGTCCATCATCTAAAACAAAGTAAGTCCCTTGTTTTGAAATATATAGAAGACTCTGTGTCTGCTGCTTTCCCAAGTGTAAATGAAGCTGCCATTTAGATAGTATTCTCCTTCTGCTTTGCTACTGTAAGGCTCCAGAGCAGAAGAGCAGACACTGGTGACCTTGGAGAACACACACAGATCAGCAGACCTTCAATCCCTATAGTCTCCAGTTAGTACTCATCCTATGCAATTTTCCTACTTTTGTCTACCCCACACTGCACTGTTTTCCCGCTGAGATGGCAGCAGCTCAGGGATTCAGATGTGCTACACTCATGAAGACCCAGCCTGACAGTGACAGAGCCTGGAGAAATGTTTAACCGAGCAAGGGGAGCAGTACAGCTTCAAGCTGAAAAGAGGCAATTCTTACTCAAGCTCACAAAAGCAAGGCATGGGAACAGGGGCCAAAGATTATTTGTGTTATTTTTAATCAAAGTGAGGACAGAATGCAAAGCCTGCAAAATAGTACAGCTGACTTTGATACTCTGTGGTCTCATGGGGGGATCTTTGTATAAGGATCAAATTGTAGCTGCTGCAGCAGTGGTAAAAAACGACAAGCAATTTCCAAACTAACAGTATCTGCCAGGTCCCTGGCTTCCTACCACACCTATGGCCATTTACACATTTTTGATTATAAATAAATAAGTGAATAGGAAACACTTCAGATACTGATGGAGTTATCTTTGTGAAACTGTAACTGCCCAAGGCTTGTAACTTTTGACCTGATGGAGTTACCTATTGCAACAGCAGATAGAAGCAGGCAGTGGGAATTTTAACATCCTTGAAACTCAGTAAGCAGTAGCATGCTGTGCAGTCAGGCCACATTACAGGCTCGAGCACCCCTTCCTTGGAGTTCCTGCGTTAGAGAATGCACTACACTCAAGGTCCTTGTTAAATGCTAATGGGCTTCTAGCACTACCTACCGAGTATAGCTGAACCTGTCCATGTGCCCTTCCAGGACTGCTGTACAGATGCATCACACTAGGCATGCAAAGCACTGCTTACACTGGAAACAACCAAGTCCTAGGTCTGCTACAGGATCTTTGCTAAGAGAGCTAGATGATGTGAAATGCATCAGAACAGAGGGATGTGAAAGACCCACTGACAGGAAGTTTATTTCAGCCTGGACTAGCCTCCCAAAAGGTGCTTCACAGCTCTTCCACCTAGGCAAGAGTCCCATTTCACACAATCTATGACAGGCAAGGAAGGCACACAGTGGCAGGCCAGTATGTCAACCACACTGCAGCTCTCTTCATCCACTTACTGTATCTCTGTCCAAGGGTGCTTAAGGGAGATGTTCTGCAAACCAGTAGATGTTTGGGGTGCAGGCAAAGATGCTGCCTTTAAACCCACCACTTCTGTTGGTGTTTTCACCAGTGGCAGAAAGTCTTCGTTGTCAACTACATCTGCATAAAAACAAAACAGGATACAAAAGCAAATGAGCAAGCCAGAATTCTGTTGGACTTTGGGTCCTTCATGTAACCTGAGAGCCACAACAGTTTACTACACGTATACATTCCATGTTCAAGTGGTCAAGGGGAACAAGGACAGCAGAGCACACTTCCTTAGTTTTAGGTCAAATTACAGAATGCACAACGACAATCATCAATCCAAGGACAATCAAGTGATTTCAACCACATGTATGAGAATGACTAACCTTAAATAATCAAACTTTAACTGCCTAAAGACACAAGGAAGGAAAGTTTTGCTGTTCTCCTCCCACATCTCAAACCACATTTAATGTGTGGATAACACTCCACAAGCACAGTTTGTTACCGAATTTTTGCCTGCTGTAGCAAGATGCCACCCAGAACGTTTTAGAACAGACACTAGGGAGGGGATTATTTGTTTCCAAAAAAATGTGCATCTAGTCATAATTAAACAGGTGGACACTGGTTGTGTCCTCGCCTGATCCATTGACCTGTCTACTACCACTTCTAGAAAGGGATATCTTCATCCCACTGCTGGAAAAACCCTTCTTGCTCTAAATTTCACAGGCCTTGCAAGAGGTAAGAAATATATCAAATATGCACACTTCACATGTGTGAGGAAAATAAAGATGGAATTTATGATCAAAAGATAACTGAATATCTCCAAACATACGCTGTAGATTACAAGGCAGCTTATTCCCTTTCATACATAATAAGGCAGAAGTGTCAAACATTGGCCAAGCACTAATAGTTGACACTTGCATTTAAAAACCTGGCTAAAACTTCTACCCACTTCCAGATGAGGAACACCATTCATCAACAGGGGGCTGAAAGCAAAAGAAAGGCTGACATGTGCAACACCTACTTGTTCTTTCAGCCAAAGGTTCATTCACAAGCTGGGAGCGGCCCACAGGAAATCTGCTCTTAGTGTTGCAAAATTCCCAACGTCTCACTTGCAGTTGCTGCAGCCAGTACATCATTGCCTGTTTGCTGATTGCCTAACATAACATGAAACAGGAAAGGGAGGGGAATAATCTTATCAACATAAGACATATCCTGAGGAGATGACCACCACTCAGCGGCACAAATCAGCAGAAAAAAAGGCCAGCTGTATCAAGCCTATGCTGTATCTGTATCCTCTGGTCCTAACACTGATTTGGGAGTACAGAGTAAATATTTAGTATGGCCTTAAGTGACAGAATCCCAGTGGACCACTGACCTAATTTTAAATGTGTTTTGGTTTATTATGGTCCAAGGCTAAGCAGAAATCTCACAATTATTTTAGACAGGAATCATCCACAGAGCTTTTTAACAATGACTTACACAGAAATAAAAGTCTAGCAAAGAATCCTTATGGAGCAACCATTTTAGACAGGGGAGTTAGTTTTCTGTTCAGTAAATTACATGTGTACTGCAGGACTCCTCAATTACTTTACTTCAGCACACAGTTTGGCTTTTATTCGTACTCTGTTAAACAATAGCCATCTCACAGGAAAGGAGTCCCAGACTTGCCAAAACAATGCAAGTAATTTAGGTCCAAGTGGTAGAAATCCAAGCTGGGAAGACTTAAGTGAAACTCACGCTAAGAGATACCTTAGTAGAGATGTGTCTGTCCTGATGGGGAATGTATCATTACCTTCAAAGTAAAAGTTCTGCTCGGTGTTCTGATCTCAAAAACTCCTTCCCCATTTTCCATTTTGCAGTCAAAGCTGGCACTGGAGAGATCAATAGACCCCAAAGGATTAATGTCCTGGGCAGTTCTGTAGTATAGCAAGCGACATTTGTTTTCATCATAAAAGAACCAGCGAGACTTCCAGGTCTTGATTGGCCCCTTGATGCCCAGCTTATTTAAATAGCCGCAGAGTTTTTTCCTGGATGTTTCTGTGCTGGGTTTCAGCGGTACATTTTCCAGTTCTCCAGGAGAGGGAAGCATGTCTTTCTCTCTTGTTGAGGCTCCATTGCTACTGTTAGTGTCTGGATTTGACTCCACTAAATTACCTGGAGCAACAAGGGTGCATGCTCCGCTTTCTGGTCCTTTCTTCATCTCTTTAAGGAAATAGATTGAAACAGGAAATTGCCTAGGTAAATAAACCAATCCCGATTATATCATCACTGTTATAGAACCTGCAGCCAATGAAAAAGGAAGGAATAAGATCAGGTCTGGCATATGACAAGAAAACACTCCCTTGCTTTCAAACTACCCAGCCAATGTCTCCAACTCTACTTTCGGTCATTGCTCCCCATCCTCCTCTGCTCAAATGACCTCTATACACCTGTTTTCTGTCTTTTTTATCCCTAAATTAGCCTGGACTAGCAGCCAAGAAACAGTACCATAATGTCTTGTGTAAAAAAATAAGTACAACCTGTTGGCATACCAAATCAATAGCAGTAACTAGGGCATTTGGTACTTAATGTTAAGGAATGGCTGCAGAAAACATGGCACGATAACAAGCTCTGGGGACAGGCACACAGTCAGGTCAAGGGATTGCAGGTGTGTCCTGGTATTTGCACTGAATGTTCAACTAGTATTTTAAACCACAGCATCTGGAGAAAAATCCAGCCTTATGCAGCATCCTTATGAATAATTTCTGCCAGCTAACTATTGTTGTTAAAATGCCTGCATGTGTTAGCTCTTCATCCAGTAGGATGGGTTCATATGACAGATTATGCACCAGACAAAGTAATTCTGTGGTCCTTGCAAAAGACACTTGGTTGCTTCTGGAACAAAAGTAACCCTCTGGGTCCCAGAAGCACAAAAGAAAAAGATTAAAAATCAGTCTGGAAGGGATCTGTGTAAATGTCAACTTCTCCCTTAGAGACTTAAAAGTTGTAGCCAGCTACACAGGTCCACATTCAGATAAATTTTTATCATATGCAAGGATAGCAATTTTGCCATGTTCCTGAGCACTTTTTCAAGTGCTTAACCATATGACAGACGTGACTGTCTGCTCAGAGTTGCAGACAGCCACACCTCTTGTATAAAGAAAACTAACAACACTCCAGAAAACTACCTATAAATAACTTACTGCATTTTTGAAACTTCAGACACTAACACAGCTGAAACAAATATGTAAGTAAATAAACCACTGCAGTGTTAAGTCAGGAATCCAACTGCAGACACAAAACTACTGAGCACAACATCCAGCTGTGTGACAACATGTAAATAGAGATAATACAATGGAGCACACTGAGATGTTGCCCAAGCTCATTTTGTTCCTCTGCTCTTAGGAACAACTTATCCTCATGACCGAAAGAACATTTATCCATCCTGGCACTAGCTAAGTCCCACGCTGTTTATTGCTGCCCCCTCCTGTTCCCACATGAGCTTTACAGACTACTATCCATCACATTCACCTTCTGTGCAAAGCTACTCAAATTCTTTTAGTTCACTCCTATGACACTGTGGATCCTGATGGTGAACACATTCACAAATACCAAAAACAAGCACCATTTTGAGAAGGTGTTGCCTAAACTAAACTTCTGAAACACCCAAAAACCTTCATTTCCAAGCTAATTTTGCCTCACACAAAGGAAACATCATCAGGAGAAAGAAATACTCTCAACTTTCCCAAACAGATGCTGGGACTCTTATGTCAGAACCAGTACAAGTATTTTCTATACCGTCTGAAGACTCCATCACACTTTCACCTCTTGACACCACGATGGCCCATTTGTCCACACCACGAACAAGATCAAGTAAGCATTTTAGGTAATTTAAATTAGGTTATTTAGTAAGCACGAGGTTCAAGAACCAAGTTATAAGCAATCATGGCAGATCTCCACTGCAAAGACCCCTGGATAAGACCTCACCTCCTTAAGGGAAGTAGAGAGAAGCTCCTGGAAGTCACCGACTCCTGGCATAGAGCTACTGCTGCAAGCACCACCAAGCAGGTAACGACAGCCTCCAACAAACCCAACAGCAACAGAAAGCCAGCGCCTGCCTCAGGTTTTCTTCGGTCCAGTCGCTGCCGGGGAGCTGCCTGAAAGATATATTTAGCTGAAAGCTGCCCTGACACTGACTCACCAATGAAAACGGATCAGGGTGGACCCTGCATCAACCTTTCCGGAGCTGCTGGTGCCAGCAGCACAAGGCAAGCCCCGCGGCCCCTCCCCGTCCCTCCAGCAGCGCCGCAGAAGCGCCACCCAGCCCAGCTGCATCGCGCCGGGCACCAGCGACGGCGGCCAGAGCCTGGCACGGTGCTGGCCTGAGCCTAGCACCGCTTGTACCAGCGCCCGGCTGGGGCGGGGGGGCACTCGAGCCGCTCGCCGGTCAGGGATTTTGGGGTGGGGAGGGGAGGGCGGGGAGTGGCGGCGCGGGAAGCCGCAGCCCCGCCGGGAATACCTGCGGTGCCGCCGCCCCGCGCTTCCTGCCGGGCCGGTCTGCGGCGGTGCTGGCGGGGGCGGAGCCCGGGCGGCACCGGGACAGCGGCGGGGACGGGGCCGTGGAGCAAGAGGGAAGAGCGCTGGGGGACGCCAGCGGCAGCAGCGAGAAAAATAACAATAATAATAAAGGGCATTTCAGACGGGTGTCGGGAAGTGATTCGTCAGGGTGATGCGACCCATGGAAAGCAAGCAAGCAGAGTGGGACAGCTCGTGGGCTAGAAGGGACCAGCAAGTGCCATCTTCTATGAGGGTACTTCCCTCCAGATCTGCAAAACCACCGGGGGGCGGATGCTGACGTGCTGAGAACAGTGGTAACTTGGTGACACGGGACACTGGAGGCTGACAGAATCAAGCTGGGCCAAAGGGAAAAGCCTCTAGAAAAGACAGTGCAAGGAATAGGGTTGTCAGACCCTAACAAAGCAGTGCGGGTTCTGGGGGGGCACAGGGCACACAGCACAGCCAGGTTCAAACTGCTCTCTGACAGCTGCCTTTCTTCCTGCCAGTGCAGCCAGGCCCTGCTGGCCTTGGCAGGTGCTGTACTGGCTTGGGAATGCACTTATGCCTTTATCTCAAGAACAAGGAGTCTGGATGGCTTTGATTTTCCCTGTGTGCAGTGGTAGTTGAGCCTTTTCCAATGGTCTAAAAAAAGCCCTCTCTGAGTTTAGCCAATTTTGCTGAGTTTTATCACTGACTTTAGCCAAGTTTAGTACTGGAACAGCAAAAAGCAAACCTGTCCCGGTGTCTAATGGCCCATCTTTCCACTGGCCTAAACTGCCAAACTGTAGAGGACAGTAAGCTGATTACAGCATGCAAAATCTACAGATTGCCATAGCCAAAACCACGTTGTCTCAAATTTGTCTTGTCTTGGCATTTGGCCATTAGACTGTATCACTGAATTGCACAGAATCACAGAATTGTTAGGGTTGGAAGGGATCTCTGAAAACCATCTAGTCCAACTCCTCCTGCCACAGCAGGATCACCTAGAGCAGAACATGTTGAAGTAGGATTTAAATGTCTCCGGAAAGGGAGACTCCACAACCTCCCTGGGTAGCCTTTTCCAGTGCTCCGCCACCTTCAACATATTGAAGTTGCGCCTTGTGTTGAGGTGAAATTTCTTGTGTTTTAGCTTATGGCCACTGCTCTTTATCCTGTCACTGTGCACCACTGGAAAGAGTCTGGCACCATCCTCTAGACACCTGCTTTTGAGACATTTATACATATTGATGAGATCCCTTCAGTCTTCTCTTCCCTGGACTAAACAGGCCCAGCTCCCACAGTCTCTCCTCACAAGAGTGAAGCTCCAAACCCCAAATCATCGTTGTCACCTCCGCTGGACCTTCTCCAGTAGCTCCTTGTCTTTCTTGAAACTGATTATCAGTACTGACTGATGGTGACTAGCTCCACCAGGAAAAAGGGGAAGTGTGAAGGCATGACGTCCTTCTTCCCCCTGAAGGCTGAGCTGTCTTCTCCCCCTCAGCCACACCAGGCGGGAGGTGGCAGAGTGTTACAGAAGCAGTGGCATCAGGGCAGCACTGGCCTGTGTGAAGGTTGGCCTGTAAGTGCTTTAAAAGTCTGTTAAAAGACTGGGAGTTCCTCAGCTGTTTAGTGCCAGAATGGCTCCAAAAGACTCATCCTGCTCCCACCATCCCCTTACACACTGGCACCGGCAAGGCCACGCATCTAGTGCTGTGTCCAGTTCTGGGCCCCTCACTTTAGAAAGGACATTGAGGTGCTGGGGTGTTATCCAGAGAAGGGAACAAGGCTCATGAAAGAACTAGAAAACATGCCTCATGAGAAATGGCTGAGGGAGCTGGGATTGTTTAGTCTCCAGAAGAGGAGGCTCAGGGGTGACCCCATCACTCTCTACAGCTCCCTGAAAGGAAGGTGCAGTGCGGTGGGGTCAGGCTCTCCTGCCGTGCCTGCAGGGAAAGGACAAGAGGAAACGGCCTTAAGCTGAGATGGGAGATGCAGATTAGTTGTTAGAAAAAAACACTTTTACTGTCAGGGTGGTCAGGCACTGGAAAAGGTTTCCCTGGGAAGTGGTGGAGTTTCCATCCCTGGAGATGTTTAAGAAGGATCTGAACTGGTGCTGGTGATGTTGTGTTTAGAGGTTACAGCGGCAGTGCTGGGTGGGTAGTTGGACTGGGTGACCCTAAAGCTCTCCTCCAACCTCGGCGATTCTGTTACTCTTTGTGCAGCCTCACAGGGAGCTGAACTGCCGAGCAGTCGCAGCGCACGTTTTGCCGCCTCAGCCCCAATCCCTGGCGGCTCCAGACCCAGCGCTCCCCGCAGCGCCCATGAGGAGAAGGAGGGGCCGCGCTCCGCCCTGCGAGAGCGACACCCGCGCAGGGCGCCTGCGCCGGCCCGCCCGCGCTGCACAGACATGGCGGCGCCGTGAGGCTGCGCGGCCTCTCTCGCTGCTCGGCCTGCACCGCTCCCTGCCTTCGCCATGAGGAACCTGCGGCTGTTGCGAGCCGGCGCGAGCCGCTCCGCCGCCGCCACGGGCACCCCGCAGTGCTTCTGCCTCGGCGCCGAGCCCGGCACGGTTCTCGTGGGCTCCCAGTATGGGCTCGTGGAGCTGCGCCTCGCAGGGGACTCGGTGAGAGCCGGGGCTGTGGCTGCGGGGCAGGGTGCTGGTGCTTGCCGCTGTGTTGGGGTCGGCTTTGGTGCAAAGCTGCAATGAAGCGTTTGCGCCTCCGTCAGCGAGAGCGCTCCGGTGTGCGCCGGGCACTCGCCTGTCTCCTGGTGCGGCTCTCCCTTCGCGGCGGTGTCAGCGGGCTCCTAGACCCTCCCGCTGCTTGCCGCCGCCGCTTGCCGCTGTCACGGTGCCGTGGAAGCCGCTGCACTGCACTCGTGGTGGCAGAAGAGGCTTGCTGTGCTTTTGAAATACTAAGACTGCCTCTTTAAGAGCGCGACTGTGTTTGACGCGTGTCCCTCGCGTGGTTTAGTCTAAAGCACGACCTGACGAAAATTTGGTCAGCACAGGTTCACAAAACAGAACCAAGCAGGCAAAAAGATAGCGAAGAGTACAGGGAGAAGCTTTTGAAACTTTGTTCTAGGGGGAAAGAAACCCAAACATAACTGCTGAAGTAATAAAATGCTATTGAGTCATGAAGTCCTGTTAGAAGTCGGTTGCATTGTACTCACTGTGCGACTGTGAGGCATCTAATCCCTTCAGTACGTTCCGTTCTGAAGTTAACTGACAAAAGACCTTTGGGGTTTTCCAGGGATTTAATTTTCAAAGATTGCTGTACCTTAACAATCCAAATGGTTCTCCCTAGAAATTCATTTTCATGCTGTGTCTAGAAGTGTGCATGCTCCCTTAAAAGTAATGGGACACTTCAAGCAGCTACCCATGCACCTCTTAATGTTGACACTGTGGTGAAGTGTGAAAAGGGTGTTAAAAGATAATTAGCAAGGCAAGTTGGAAGTTGTGTATTGTTTCCTTCCATATGTGGGTTTTCTCATTGTCTTCTATTACTTTTACCATAAGAGGGTCTTTGCAGTTTCCTATAAATAAGTGAAGATAAGTACTTGCAAGTTGGCTTTTTTTATGGTGCCATTCACACACACTCTTCGGCTGTGTAATGTTTTGTGTAACTGCAATAGGATGAAATACACCTATGGATATTACTCTTGTCATTTCTGCAAAAACCCCAATGAGGTGATGTGTAATTATTAAGCCATTAATCTCTCTGTGTCAAGGTATCAAGAGAAGTTTCCTTGACTGTGGACAGTTTCTTGCCTGAGGATGGAAGTGGCTGCATCGTGGGTGTCGAAGATCTTCCAGAGCAGGAGTGCGTGTGTGTTGCTACAGCAGCTGGAGACATCCTACTGTGCAATCTGGGCACGAAGCAGGTAACATGGCAGGAAAGACACAACAGTACTGAGGGAATTCAGAGGAAAGGAAACCACAATTTCTTTAGGCGCCAGTTGTTTGCTTGTTGTATACTGAGCTGTGGCTAGTCTCCATTCTCTGGGCAGAGAAGCTGATTCTTATGGCAGCCTTGAGAATGACTAAATACAGAATATGTATTCTGTAAAAAAACTGGAATTGAAATGATCACTCACCTATCCACAGCCTGGGTCCTTTAAGTTTGGGCTGCCAGCAGCACAGGATCTGCTGAAGAGTCTTAAAGAAAACAGGATGTTGCTGAGACTTAGGTAAAGAATAAAGCAATCCATTCATAATTCACAATATAGCTACCTTTTTATTAACAGTTGATACATGTTGACTTGACTTAAGAAATGGCAGAAACTGAAATACATGTTTTCTGCTCCTTCCTCAGTGTCAGATTTGTGTGGTCTTCAGAGAGACACTTAAACACAACAGCAGCACCCTCTGAAATCTGAATCAACTCCCAAAGTACCAGTCCAGCAGTTCTGGTTTAGGTGGCATGAGGTGACAGTGGTCTGTTTGGGTTAGCTATAAGGTTGTGGTTATTTGCAGCTTGCCTGTTTTGGTTCATGTTTGCACTTGATTTGCAGCTACCACTTAAATATGCAGTCAGCTGTAGCTGAAAAACATGTCCTCTGTTGCAGCTTACAGGATGTCTTAGGGGAATAGAAATTAACAAACCGTGTGATACAGGAGACTCTTTTTGTAGCACTGGATGTGTCAGGGAACAGGTTTAACTTCAGATTCTTTATTTTGAGGGGGTTTGGATTACTTTCCAGTTTTAACGTTGTCATCTTTTGGTGCAGTCTGGGCATCAAGAAAGAGGTCTGAAATATTGCTCTGCTTGTTCTGAAACCTTCTGTATATGGGTGGTAATTACTCTGCCAACGAGTGCCCAGTCCCACTTTCTTATCTGAAAAGATTGTGACACCCAAGCCTAATTCCTTGAATGGCATCATCTTGCTGTTTATCACAAAGAGTGGTGTATGTATTGTTCTGTTCCATGCCTTTTGCAAATCAGCATGGCAGTGCATAACAGAGGTTCTCTGCCCACTGCTATTACATTCTCATGTAACACTAGCCCAGTTTTCCATAAACTTTGATATTGATGCAGGTATATACAGTTGTCAAGTTCAGCATACACAGGCTGATCAGAGTTTAACTGCATGTTGGAATTTTCTGGGTAAGAACCATTATGTCTGTATATAAAGAATATACATATAGAATATAAATATAAAGAATATTTACCAATGTGTTCACAGGCAATACTAGTATTGACAGTATACCTGCTGACATAAGTCTGAGTTGCAGAATAAAGGTCTTACTAAAACGGTGTATTATAGAAAGTGCTAGTCAGCCCATTATCTGGGCTCTCATTCATAAACATTCTGGGACCGTTTTTAGTCAGAAATGCTTCTTTCTTTTTGTTCAACACGAAGTGTAAAGTTAGGTTTGTGGCTTTTTTTAAGTAGGAGGCAATTTTCTTTTGCCTTGGTGACAGTTTGATTTTGTGCTGGAATAGTGCTGCATTCATGTTCTTGCGCTTCTGTAATCTTACTTTGATCTTGCAGGTGGAATGTGTTGGAAGTGTGGACAGTGGTCTGAGTGTCATGAGCTGGAGTCCTGACCAAGAGCTGGTTTTGCTTGCAACAGGTACCAAACACAGCCTGTCAGCTTTCTGCCTTTAGGAGTGAAACTCACTATAGCCAAAGCACAAGGCACAACTAAGATTTAGAGAGAAGAAAAAAAGAAAAGAGTATGAAATTGGGACTAGGATTTAAAGTGGAAAAAGCTTTATCAGATCCTATACATTAGATTCCATTTCATGATCCAGGAGGTGCTTTAGAGATCTAGGCAGAAACTGGTTAGGCCAAAAATGCTTTTGTGAAAGAATTACTAGTCCTTTAAAATCTTCCCAGGAAGTATATTTGGTCTTGCTTCAAAAACATGAAGACTTCTTTATATCCCGATTTGACTTCTTAGTAACAAAAACTCTTTCTTGGCTTTTGGTAAGAAATATATGTGTCACAGGCCCAAATTAGCTACAGGTGTGACTCACCTAGAAAATTAAATCAGTCTCAGACAAAACAGAATCATGGAGTGCTTGAGGCTAAAAGGAAACTCTGAAGATCACCTGTTCCAACCACCTTGCTCAAAGCATGTTACCTAGAGCAAATTGTGGGGGATCGTGCCTTTTTAGGTTTGTGACTCTGACAAACCCCTGTGGGCTTGTCCTGTTCTGATCTGTAACCATCCTGAGAGTACAAAAAGTGTTTTCTTAGGTTTTAAGGGAATTTTCTGTGTTTTAACTTATGCACATTGCCTCTTGTGCAATCCATAGTGTCCCTCAGCACTACAAACAGCATGACTGTGTCTTCTTTACTGTACCCCACCTCCCACATAATATATTTACACACACTGATGAGATTCCCCTGGAGCCTTGTTTCCAGAGCAGTCTGGCTTGTCTCAGCCTCCACTTGCATGACAGATTTTTCAAGCCCTTAATCATCCTGTGACACTTTGCAAGACTTACTCCAGTATGTCCTTGTCTGTCTTGTACCGGGAAGCCCAGAAATGTGATCAGCATTCCACATGTGTCTCACCAGCACTGGGTAGAGGAGCAGGATCACCTCCCTCAGCCTGCTGGCAGCATTCCTAATGTTGTCAGGATGCTGTTGTCCACCTGCTGTTGTGCATCAGGGCATACTGCTAGTTAGTTCAGCTTGGTGCCCCAGGAAACATCGTTGGGTTTTTTGCCAAGCTGCTCTTCAGCCACTTGGTTTGCAGTATGTCTTAGTGCCTGAGATTATTATTTTCCATATGCAGCACATTTTTTTTTTTCTTGTTGAGCTTTATGAAGAAGTTCTGGACAGCTCAGCTTGCCTGCATGACAAGGTCCCTGTGGGCAGCAGCACAACCTTCTAGAACAGAACAACCTTGTTCTATTTGCTGCTTCTCCCAGTTCTGTGTCATCTACAAACTTGCTGAGGGGCCATGCTCCATGTCATCAAGGAGGATGTTAATCGTTGCCCCTAGTGTCCAGGGCATGCCAGTGGCTTACCTCAAGCTCCACTTTTTGGCAAGGCTGGCAAGCTTTTGAGCTTGGCAGTTCAGCTGATTTTCACTATCCTTTTAGCTACCCCATACCTCATGGGTTTGTTTATGTTGATGTTGTGGCACACAGCATCAAAAGCCTTACTTGGAGTCAGGATATGTGAAATCCACTGTTGTCCCCATATCCACAAGCTGGTCATCTCATTGGAGGTGGTTCTCAGGATGGTATGATTTCCTGTTCATAAATCCATGGTGACTGCTCCCAGTTGCCTTCTTGTTCGTCATATCACAAGAGAAAAGGTACCTGGTACTAGTTTGAAAGGGAAAAAAAACTTACTAAGGTTAGGCCAGGAAGCATATTTTTGAGGAGAAAAACTTGGAAGTATTCTGTTCTACTTCGAGGTTTTATGCTTTGAAGGATGTGTTCACTGTAGTACCATGTTTTTTATATTCAGGTCCATGACAAAACAGTAGGCAACACAGGAGAATGCTGAGGTTTTATTTGCTGCAGGTACCATAACTGCATTAAATACCTTCCTTGCAGGTCAGCAGACACTCATCATGATGACAAGGGATTTTGAACCCATTACTGAGAAGCAAATCCACCAAGATGAGTTCGGAGAAGGTGAGAGGTGAACTGAAGTGAAGTTGCCCTAACTGATGATTAAAATTGATACATTGTAAACATGTGGAAAGTAAGGAAATAGAGCTGAGCACTTTGAGGCCCTACTAGACATTTTATTTAGGCTGTAATGCTGCTGGACAGCTGAAGGGGGCAGTCAGTGATTTTACTATCAGGCTAAATTCAAATAAGTTCCATGTACCAAAGTACTTTCTGGACTACATAACTTCCGTGTGGGTTTTTAGGATAAAATTGTGCAAGAAGGTGTGGGTTGCTTGAAGCTGTGGTTGTGTGCATAGTGCGCAGTAGTTAAGGTATGATCTGTAAATCTTCCACTACAATGGTTATTTTTTCTTCAGGAAAGTTTGTTGCTCTTGGCTGGGGTAAAAAGGAGACACAGTTCCATGGATCAGAAGGGAAACAGGCAGCACATCGCAAACAGACGGTATTATACTGGGGGTTTTTTTTGTGTCAAGCTGATGCTCTGTCTGGGAAAACATGTATAAAGAGAGTTTGTGTTATTCCTACAGTGCCAATTTGCCACCACCTCTCTGGTAGCTCTCTTCATAGGCTGCTTCTGTCTATTTCTGGGTTGTCTGAAATCACACATTTTTATCTTCCTTCTAATTCAACAAAGCAGCAGGGAGTACTTTCTACTTTTGATACAGAGCTCAAAGTAAGATTTGCAAGCATCTCATCATCAGTCCTGAACAAATCTTGATTCAGCGTGTGTCCAGTTTATGCACTGCTGGTCTACAAGCAGAGACATTGGTGTATGGGAAAGATAGTGTGTGATCATGTGAAGAGACAGTCATATGCCCTTGGAGGAGGAGCAGATTGAATTAATTTTAATTCTAGTATTTCCTAAAATACTAGAATTTTGAATACATTTTGAATAATGAGTTTTTAACGTCATAGCCTTGACACTATTTAATGGATGGATTTCATGCCAAGGCTCTTGAAAGAGCTGTCTGTTTAGACAAAGGCAGCTGTTGCCTTCCCAAGCTTTGATGCAACTTTCTTTTGTTTGGCTTCAGGAAGTGTTACCAGCATCAGCCTGGGATGACGGCAGGCCTCGGGTGACATGGAGAGGAGACGGGCAGTTTGTTGCAGTGGGTGCCGTCTGTCCAGAGACAGGTATGGCACCAGACTTCTTTGAAATCCCAATGTATGTAAGGGGCTTTTAAAGCAGAATCTAGGTAAGGCAAGAACTGGCTGGTGTTTGTGGTCTTTTGGCCACTTAAAGCAAGGTTGAGTTGAGCTATTTAATTGCCCTTTTCTCTGTTCTGGTGTTCTCAGAGGCCTGTTATAGACACGATACTTTGAATATTTTCTTTGCCATTTGGTTGTCAGTTCAGTGAGATGCCAGGAGGGGGCATCTACTTTGTAGATACTGTTTCTTTCACCTGCTCAAGCTTTAAGCAATATCTGATAGGGTCTCAATGCCAAATGGATGAATCTGTTTGGGTTCATATACCCACTGTCCCTCATACTGGCAGTTTAGCCTTGCACACTTTTTTTTCAATACTGGTTTCCCTTGGTTTCTCTTGGTTCTGAAGTCAAAGAGGTGATGAGCATATGTATTTTTTCTAAGACTGTAACTGATGTTTTCCATGATAAATATAATTTAAATTTAAGTTTAAATGATGAACATATTGAACTGCACTAAACTGCAATGCTCTTCCACAAATTTGGGGTTTTACCTTCAGTCCTTCAGATTAGGGAGGATTATAAATTTATAGGAAGATTTTAACATTTCCATGGTGAAAGTTGGAGGGGGAAATTACTATGACTGAACTACATCAGACTGAAATTCCTAACAGGGTTCCTTTAGTCACTTGGTTACTATAGTTACTCAGAACTGGCTGAGACAGAGTAAGTTCTTAGGCTTTAGGGTGTACCAGAGAAATCTCCTTTTCAATTATGTGCATCAAAATTTGCTCTTCTGCCATCATAAAATTAGCAAAGTCTCTTCCCAGTGTTTTCTTAGACCTTTGTCTCATTACTCTCTCAACCTGTAGGTGCTCGGAAGGTCCGGGTATGGAGCAGAGAGCTTGTGCTGCAGTCAACAAGTGAGCCTATCTCAGGATTAGAACAAGCACTGTCCTGGAAGTGAGTAGTAAAGCAGTCTGCATGCTGACAGCAGTGTTGCTTCTTATTCTCTGGTCCCAGTCTTTGATCAGCATCAGAAAAAAAATTTCTGCAGAATTTTTTTATTTTTCCAAAACTTGAAAAAAACTGCCTCTGCTTCAGTATGAGAAAGAGTAGCCCTTTAAACCCTGAAAAGCTTCATAGTTGCATTGCAAGTGGGAAGAAGGGTTAGATTCTCTGCATAGAGTCACTGTCGAGTGGGTTTGGGCTCAGCTGTATAAAAAGGAATATTACAGGTTCCTTTCCCTGTGCTGACATTTATGTACTCTCCTGTGGGTATCATGAGCTGTGGTCCGTGCTGAACCTATGACTTTATCTGAACAGTGCTGAGGAAAACACATCCTTGCTGCCTTTTTCTTCATGTCACTGGAGAAAATACGCGATGATTGATGTTTAAAATGACAGCTAGTGATTGCATGAGCAATGACTTTTCATTTGGCTCCTTTTTAAGGCCCTCCGGAAACTTGATAGCATCTACGCAAGAAAAACCCAACAGACATGATGTGGTTTTTTGGAAAAGAATGGACTTCTTCATGGAGAGTTCACCCTCCCATTCCAGAAGGGGCAGGTCAAAGTAAGTTCTTTGTCTGGGCTTCTTTGATGACAGTGTAATGAAGAAGACGACTAGATCTTTTCCAGATACTAGGAGGAGATTTTTAACCTAATACTTAGTGTTTGTCTTAAAGGAAGAAGTGACCTAAAAGAGAGCAATGAAGAAGCCTGTGGAGAGGATAGAATGCCCTCTGCAAGCCCATAGTACAGAGACATATAGCACAGGATAATTGTAGCCTTGGGGTGCTTCTGCGCTCTGTAATTCTACCAAGCAAATGACTCAAAAGTGCTTTTTAGCTTATCAGCCTTTGCAGGAGTGAGGTCATATACTCAAATTATCCCAAAGTAGTGAGAAGCTCTTGCTGGGGGCGTTACTTCAGCTTCTGTGCTTTGCTGCTGAGAGGTCCTTTGGCAGATGCGTTCTCAGTGACAAGGAAAGCAAAGGGAGCACTGCTGTCATTTTTGTGGCATCTTCATCTGTGGGGTTCTCAGGATGCCTTGTCAGGAGCTTTGCAAAGTACGAGGGATATGTTTGTATATTAACCAATGCACCTTACGTTATTGAAGGTACGGAACACCTCCTGGTCTTGTAAACTGTCTGGGAGCAACAATATCAGAGCCGTGTTTGTTTCTGCAGGTTAATGAAATGCTTTGGAATGCTGATTCTACGATCCTGGCTATATGGCTGGAAGACCTGAAGGTGGAAAACTCCAACCCAAATACTTATGGTGAGAGCACTACATGAGGCTCTGGCTCTTAATACTTGCCTGCAAATGTGGTTAGCAGTGGGTACTTACCTGCAAGTTAGGAGACACTGTGGAGGCTTACCAGTGGCTTTGAGACCGCTGTGCTGGTGTTGTGGTTTCACTCCAGACTGCAGCCAAGCCCCACATAGTTGCTTTCCCACTCTCCCATCAGCAAGATCAAGGAAAGAATCAGGAGTGTAGAAGCTGGAAAACTCACAGGTTGAGATAATGACAGTTTAATAGGAGCAAAAGCCACGCATACCCATAAAAAGCAAAGCAAGGAATTAATGCACCACTTCCTCTGGCAGGCACATGTTCAGCCATCTGCAGGACAGCAGGGCCCCATCATATGTAACAGTTACTTGGGAAGAAAAATGCCATCAGTCCAGATATTCCCCTCTTTCTCCTTCTTCCTTCCTCTTTATATATGAATGTGATGTTACATGGTCTGAAGTACCTCTTTAGTCAGCTGGGGTCACCTGTCTTGGCTGTGTTCCCTCCTGACCTCCTAAGCATCCCCAACTTCCTTGCCAGCTTGGCAGTGTAAAAAGCAGAAAAGACATTGGCTCTCTGTAAGTCCTGCTCAGCAATAACTAAAACATCTCTATATTAACAACCTTGTGTTCTGTGCAAACCCAAAACACAGTCCCATACCTGACACTGTGAAGAAAGTTAACTACCCCAACCAAAACCAGCTGGTGAGGAAGAACTGGTAGTTCAGCCTGAGCTCTAAGCAGCTTCCAGGCTGCTTAAGTGGTAGAAATGGAATACTAAAGGTCTGAGCCCTTCATAAAACAAGGGTACTTTCTCACAAGGGTAGCTCAGTGAATTCTACGATTGACTTTTGCACAGAGTGTGTTGTTTTCTTGTGCTGGGTGTTGTATGACACAGCTCATGGACTGAAGGCTAGAATTACTATTTTAATTTCACTTAATCCACCCTAGAAGAGCAGTGATGGCTGGGAGGGAGGGTTTGAGCTGGGTCTCAATTACGAGTCTGTTGTAACTATTTGTTTTTCTGCAGTTCAGCTGTGGACCACAGGAAACTATCACTGGTACCTGAAACAAAGTCTACACTTTGGTAGCTTGGAAGAAAATCGGTTAGCGTCACTGCTATGGGATCGAGAGAACCTGTACAGACTACATATCCTCTGCCAGGGCTGGCATTACCTCTTCTACGACTGGTGTTGGACCACAGACCATGGGCTGGGGGAGAATTGTCAACATATGGCAAATGTGGCTGTCATAGATGGAGGTAAGCAGTGGGACAGGTTTCCAGCTCTAGGGTCAGAAAAGGTGGTGTAGCCTTTTGTATTCAGGCTGGATGGATAGTTCTTCTTTTGGTTGCTGTTTCTGCAGAGCTGTTAGGGAGGGGTCCATGTAATTGATAGAAGCTTCCCAGGTGGCTCAATTAAAATAACTATTAAGAGCAAAGCAACCATTTTCCTGTAACATTATTTCTACTTCCAGTAAAGACCCCAGAAAGAGCCTCACTAGCATTTGGACTTCAATGCAGCTTGGATTTTCTTCTCTTTTCTTCCACAGACAAAGTGCTTGTCACAGCATTCCAGCATGCTGTGGTCCCTCCACCCATGTGTACCTATGAGCTCCAGCTCCAACAGGCGGTTAATCAGGTTGCATTTCACACAGATCCCAAACGTAGTGGGGACATGGCTGTCCTGGATGCTGATAACAGGATCTCCGTGTACAGATATGGTGAGAGCATGTTGCAGCCTTGTTAAAAGAAACACTGTGTTCCTGAAAGCAGTACCTTGGGGGACTTGTAAGGTGGTGGTCACTTAAAACTTGATTAGTTAAGAACAAGATGTTTGTTTAATTGTGATTTCAAGCTGTGCTCTCTTTTCTAGTAGTTTGAGTGACACAGGAACATTTTGGTAGTGCATTGACTTTGTGATAAGACAGTGTTTGGCACTTGACTATGTTCTTGTGCTGGTAATATTCTGCTGCTTAGCTTCAGCTTGAGTGCAGCACATGGTGTCTTGCATAAGCTGCTCTGATGGCATGATGCTGACTGGCACTGGGAAGTGTCTGAGAATCTGTCTGGGGCACCCAGCACTTCCTAAAGCAGTTCTATATAGAGTGTGCTGTGAAGAAACAGCTGTTTTGTACTGCAATGTTGCAAGGTGACTGTCTTCCTCAGAGTGTGTGTCAATGAGAATTACTTTTTGGCTGTACAAATAGGGATGGCATTTTCTGACTTTTTTAATCGTTTCATGTAGCATCTACTTTCTGATAAGATTGAAGGGGCTCTGTTCGGAGGATCTCCAAACTCTGCTTTGTTCTGCTTTCTGTTTGCTAGGACAGAGTGCAGTGAATGACCCTACTGTCAAGTATGGAGCTGTGGGTGGAGATGGATTTAAAGCAGCTGTGGAAACACCATACCTGGAGAGAACCTACAGGTAATACAGAACTAGTAAAGCTGTAGGGGGCAGAAGAGGGTTGAACCTGGCTGGATGCTTTAGAAGTCACAGCTCTGACCACTTTTCTCAAGATAAAAAAGAGGCCGTCAGATAACATGGCTTCATTTTGTTGACGCTGCAGCGTGGTGAGAAGTGCCCTTTACTGAGATCTGTGTCTAGCGGAAGCAGTGACTGTCAGTGACAGCACTCATGTATCCCTTCCTGTGTATGGTGGCTCTGGGAGCAGGAGCACAAAGGAATTACTGTGCAGTGCATGATCATGGCACACAGAGCAACAGAACTGCTTGCATGGCAGAGACAGTGACAAGCTTAAAAATCACACTGTGCTCTCTGTTTCTAGAGGTAGTTGGCATGGAAGCAGTACTAGCTAGGGCAAAGAGACAGAGTTTCCTGGGTCTCATCCTTTGTCTCCAGCCCAGCCTGTGGCAGGATTCATGCTCTCGCTATCTGTGTGTTTCTGCACTGGAGCCCTCCCAGCCATGTTGTTTTATCTGAGCAGTCGTGCTGTGCTTAAGAAGTCCTTTGCCTCTCTAGTGAGGTGGCCTACTGAAATCACCTTCTGTTTGCATCCCAACCTCTCTTACCTCGTGGCAGAGTTGATGTGAGCAGCAGCAGCAATGAAGTGATGAATCCTCTGGGGCTTCGACTTCTCACCTGGCTGCCAGATGACAGCTTCCTGGTTGTTGGTCAAGGTCAGCATGCTGCTCAGTCTGTCCTTCACCATCTGACTGCAGTGCCTCACGTGGCTGGAACTGAAGAAGAGTGCCTGAATTTACGGTACTAGATCTGTCAGTTGTGGCTGAAGTCCGAGAATGTTTCTGGATAGTGCTTAGAAGGAATTAAGTCTCTTAATAGACATGCAGCCTGGAGGTCGTGGGTTAAGGAATTTGGCTCTCTTCCTGCAGGAAAACCAAACAGCTCGTGAAGCTGCCTGCTGGTCAGTACTTGCCTGTAGTCCTAATGCCTATACCCAGCCTGGCAAGGGTGCATTCTGAGCATGCCAGTACAGGATAGTTCTGTTCCTTGGAATTTGAGACCCTTCGGGGAGGGGGAGATGACACTGAATTCCTCCATTCTACCCTTTGCCCAACAGTATCAAGGTCCAGAAGAGGACAAGTAGCCATTGAAACTGCTGTCCTCCTCCTCACATGCTGGTCTTTGTGGAGCCAGTTGAGCTAAAACCAGGCACAAAACAAAGTCATCTGGTCTACATAAATATGCTTCCCAAAGAGGTCAGGAAAGCTGCTTTCTGCAGCACTCACACAGCAGAGACAGGATGATTTGCGTGTGAACTGTAGAACAGAAAAAGAGGTGTGTGTTTGCAGAGTGCTGCAGTGCAGAGAGTGACCAGCACAGTTAGGCAAATTCCTGTTGGCTGGAGTTGCTGGTGCTCTGTGGTGCCAATGTCAGCTGACATAGGTGTGAACAGACTACAGAAGATCTTTACATGAACAAGGAGGCCATGCTGGGGATGTGCATCTTTTCATCTGGCTAGAAGAAGGGTAGGAATGAGGTGTTAAGTGTATCTGCTATGACTGATGTTCTGTATTTTCTCTGTCTTGCATCAGATTGTCAGTGCCTGTAGATGGAGAAGTGATCAGCCTGTACTGCAGCCCAGTGACCAAAACTGTAGCCTTGCAGCTGGCTGATAGACGGATCCTAAAATACCTGTGGGGTAAGCTGAGCCCTGTTAAAGTACCTGGTCTTAAGTGTAGTTATTACAGATTTCTTAAAAGGTTTAATAAGATTATTTGACTTTCAGGGACTTGAGTGACTGTTGCTGAGTAGTTGGTGCTGCCTTTCATGTTCCCTCTGCTCCCAAAAATGGGCTGAAATTAGTGATTTGTGTGAGAATTCAATTAATGTTAATTTTATATGCATACACATACCTGTATTAATACACATGTGCACACACAAAAAGTTCAGTGCTGACTGGCTGCCACATCCATAGTACTTCTCTCTCATTCCACAGTGGGATAAAGGCACTATTGAGCCCCTAGAAGTTACCACCTTCTTGTCTGCTGTGTCCTGGACTTCTCTGCCAGCATTCCTCCCCTCTGTCAGATAGTGTAGCTTATTCCCAGCTCTGGTTTTCTTGAGATATGTGTCATGTGGTTTTAATGTCTGAATTTTTGATTGGTTGGAAAACAATTAGATCTTCTTTGCTGCTTAGAAGCTTCTACTCCAGTTCTTGAGCCTTGGCGGAGTAGCAGCGGCTCTGCTGTTCAGTTCCCTTACCGTTGTGTGCAGACTGCCATCACAAGGATCAGTGGAGAAGTAAGTGAGACTGTGAGCAGATTAAATTCCCTACTCAGTTGTTCGTTGTGTCAAAAGTACACCATGATCCTCTGCCCAGGGCCCAATGATACTTGTTCATGGTATTCTTCATAAGGCCCTATGCAGATCTGAGAGCTTATCTTCCCTTGCCTTTTAGAGCATTTCCAGTGGATTGCAGTTAACAGCCAAGCACCCCATTCTCTGAATACAGTGAATCATTTCATAAAAGAGTGAGAAATTTCAGGTTGGAAATTTCTGGCAGTTACTGCCATGCTCTTTTTGAAAGGACCATTTTGCTTTGTTTTATATGAACATATCCTATTAGGAAATATGGCTGCACTGAGATACTGCAGATCTCCTATTACTGTTTTTTCCTGTTGGAGATGGTTTCTTGATAGTTACAACAGCTTAAACAGTGACTAGCTGTTTTGCTGGTGTTTCAGGGGGTTCTTTCCTTCAGTGTGCATCCAGCTGTAGGAAGCTGCTTTGCTCTGCTCTGTACTGATGCTTTTCCTCTGGTGTCCTGGACCAAGTGCTGTTGAATAGAAAAGCCTAAATTTCAAGCATGGTTTGTGCTTCCATTTTGTGACTGTGCAGTTACAGAGTAGGCCAAGCTGGATTTTCAGCCATCAGTGTTTAAAGATGCTTAAGTTTGAGCCCTCCTGGAAGAGAGTTTGGATGGCTTGC
The DNA here is from genome assembly GCA_024500445.1 of Entomyzon cyanotis. NCBI lineage: Eukaryota > Metazoa > Chordata > Aves > Passeriformes > Meliphagidae > Entomyzon > Entomyzon cyanotis. The sequence goes on from JAKEPQ010001021.1 coordinate 5,019,493, forward strand.
TGTCCAGCTTCTCTAACTAATTCACATGAGATACTCATTACCTAATTGTAAGGTACTTTAAGGCAGTGCTTGTCAGTGTTGTGAAATACTGGAGACTGTGATGCTGATCACTCACAATTGTCATTTTTATTTACAGGAGGTGATCTTGGGCCTCACAGATCGATGCCGGTTTTTTGTAAATAATATTGAGGTACAAAGCTTTTGCCCCTCATTTCATCCCCTTTTCCTTTGCCAAAGGCAGCTTTCTTGTTCTGTTTCTAAACTGTGATAAACTTAATTTTTCTACAGGTTGCTTCTAACATCACATCATTCACAACATACAATGAGTTTTTGTTGGTGACAACCAACTCCCACACCTGTCAGTGTTTCTCCTTGAAGGACTTATCAGTGAAAGGTAAATATCAGCACTGGCTGCCTGCTGCTGGTAACTCCCAGCATTTGTCTTGGAAGCACAAGATGTCCCCACTTTTCACATCCAAAGATGCTGTATTTGGGTTCCTCAAGGGAGCTGTTTAAGAGACAAGAGAGCTGCTTTCAAGAGTGCCAGAGTGCAAGGAGCACAGGGAACTGACTGTATATCACATGCTTCTCACAGGGAAGAGAATTTGTACTGCAGTTGACCCTTACACTGTTTTCAACAGCCTAGCCTTGAGCTCTCTTCCTTTCCTCCATGTCCAAAAGAAGTAGTCTGTGTGCTATTTGAGGGTGTGTGGTAGAGAAGGAATCACTGAAGAAAGGGTTTCTGGTGGTGTTTGGCTATGAGAAGTGTGATGACTTTGGTAAAAGCAGGATGACAACTTATCGGTCCCTTTACACCTTTCAGTGCTACTCTTACCTGTCTGTTGAGCTTTGTTACCATGTTGTACAGAGGACCCATCTCTGGTTTGTGTACAGATACAGCAGAGATTAGCACTGAGCAGGTTCTCATCCTGTTAGGAATTGTTGAAGATTGCTGCTGTGTTGGTGGCTTGGTTGGTCCAGTTGAACTTGCATGTGCCATGTGTGCTGATAAATGTTGTCTTCAGCCCTCCAGACTGGCCTGAGCAGTGCTGCTGCACCCAATAGTGAGACCCTGCGCAAGGTGGAGCGAGGTTCACGTATTGTTACCGTTGTTCCCCAGGACACAAAGGTTGTGCTGCAGGTCAGTACTCTGCCCATGTCTGCTGACATCTGCTATCAGGGTGTACAGGGACCCATCACAGTGGACACCTGACCAACCTGCAAACTGGAGGTTTGTGCACTGCTACAAAGCTGGTGTCCTGTAGTGCTGCAGCACAGCACCTCACAAATCTCCAGCTGCCTGGCTGGATGCAGAAGGATTTTGAGCATGCCTTTGGGAGTTAGGTTCAGTACAGGTGGATAGGTCTGTGCAGAACTGGGAAGGACTATTCAAGTTCCTAATGGCTGAGGTAATGTAGTGTTACATATTGTGCCCTCTCCATGAATCTCAAGACTCACTTCCTGGTACTTACTAGCCACCCTCCATTAGCCTTGGCACTTAGTTCTTTGCTGAGCTCACTCTTAAGAACCAGCAGAGATTCACAGAATGGAGAAGGATGCAATTTGAGAGGCACTTTTGGAAGTGTGGAGCCCAACATCCTCCTCAGAGCAAGGCTAACATGAAAACTTGACCAGATTGGTCTGGGCCATGCCTGGTTGGGTAGAGTCCAGCCTTCTGAGGAAGCAATGTTTCCAAACTGAGAGAATGTTCAGATATTTTTCCACAGCTGTTGAAATTGCATGTCCTCTGAAGTGAGCAAACAGGCCCATCCATGGACTTGCCAGTAGCAGACAGGCCTAAGAAATTGACCAGTCTTCAGTTTGCCTGCAATATAGGCAGAGTAACTACAAGTCAATAATTGTGTGGATCTTGTGTTATAGATGCCAAGGGGAAATCTGGAGACTGTTCACCACCGTGCTCTGGTTCTTGCCCAGATTCGGAAGTGGCTAGACAGGTAAATGGCACTGATGTATTCTTGTCTTCCCTCCCCCAGTCTGAGCTGTTAGAGGCTGACTGACCTGGAAAAGAGAGAGAGGCTAAACTCAGAGGAATTGACCTTGTTAGAAGGAGCAAAACTGCTTCTGGGGTGACCACCTAGAAGTGGTGCCAGCTTTCAGCAGTGCCAGGTGCTTCTCACTTCACCACTGAAGGTCTTATTACATGTGCTGAGATTGCGTGGGTGGGAGAAATCTTCATCTGCTCCATTCTCCAGACATCTCAGTCACTTCAGGATTGAGCTGGCTGTTTTCCATTACTGAATTAATCTACATTGAAATTTTCTGAAAGGGGAATTGATCCGAACTCTCTTTTAACAGAGACAAAAAAAATTCAAGTTCTGTATTGCTTCATCAGCCTTGCTTGCAGGTCCTGCTGCAGGGGTCAGCAATGAACATTAATTGACCTTGCACATTTTGCTGGAAGGCAGTCTACACAGCTTATTGTGTAGGCTGTTCTCTTCCCACTGGTTCTGTGCTTAGCTCTAGTCAGTTGCCTTTATATATGGGTATTGCATGTTATCCACTACATAAACTGTCCCACTTGACTCATTCCTCCAGGCTTATGTTCAAGGAAGCTTTTCAGTGTATGAGGAAGCTGCGAATCAACCTCAATCTTCTCTATGACCACAATCCCAAGGCAAGTCTGCCCACTTCTCTTGTGTGGTTTGCCATACTAATCTACCCTGGAATCCATCACCACTGAGCAGTGGGCTCAAAAGTGTAGGTGGTGCTGTTTTTTCTGCTTTTCAGCAGCGATGGCTGTTCTGCACTGCAGCATCATCATGCAGACAGATCAGGTTTAGCGTTTCGCTTCGTTCATCCTGTTCTTTCAGAGCAGGTCTCTGAATTTATTCTTGATGTACATGTTCTTAGCGTTCAGAATAACAGTGGTAATACTTTTGTTCATTTCAGGTATTTCTGGAAAACACAGAAACTTTTATCAGGCAAATAGATTCTGTCAACTACATCAACTTGTTTTTCACTGAACTGAAGTAAGTATAAGTCTACAAATGGAAGCATGTGTGTAATCAGTGGTGGTACATTATTTTGTCAAAATATTGGCAACTCTTCAATGTGGGTGCAAGGAACCAGTTAGAAATCTGGCATGTTGAGTCATAAACACTTGAGTAAGCTCAATAGTTTCAGGGACAGTGTGTCTTGTTGGGAATTCCAGCTTACAGGGAGCCATTAGATTTTTGCAGCAAGTAATTAGTACATATCTGACTGCTATGACTTCTCTTCTGGTTTGCTGTATAATAGAGAAAGTTTTACTCACTCATAAAGAGGAGCAAGGTGGCACTGCTTTTCTAGAGTCTGAGGCCAAGGTACTTGCTTGGATCCTCAAATCAAGTCCCCTGATTTCTTTCTTAAAGGCTTGAGTGATGAGGCTTTACAGCAGTGGTAGCTTCAGGATTTCTCAAGCTTGCTAAAGTCAGTAGTTGTGTAGGAGTTGATGCTATCACTTAGGTGTTCAGTTTGATTTTTAGCTTGGACCTTACCGGAAATAATAGCAAATGGCTTGCTTTTCTGAAGTGTTCAATGGATAACTCCATTGTGGATTTAGTAGAAGATAGCTGTATCCTGTAAATCTTTTCTTCTGATTTTTTGCACTACTAATGAAGTAGTTGTTTGATCTGTTTTAGGGGTTTTTTTAAAATGCCTCTCTTGGCATACAGTTGGTTGGGGCTGATACAGGTTTTGGAGAGCTTTCCTGTTTGTGTGGCAATTGATGAGTAGTTATTTTCTGCATGCATATGAGTTCCTTAACCTTATTGTCTTTATTCTGGGCTATGTGATGGATGGTGCTCTTATTCACATTACCTGTTTTTATCTAGAGAAGAAGATTTCACAAAGAGTATGTACCCATCTCTGAACAGCAGCAGTAATACCCACCCATGCCAGCATCCTGATCAGAAAAAAGTAAACCTCATTTGTGATGTGATGAGAGTTGCCATGGAACACATTGACCCTCAAAAGTGAGCACTTTTGTACTGTAGGTGAAGAAATCATTAGAGAGATTTCTAGTAAGTAATTGGCAGGAAGCAGAGCTGTCCTTGACATCAGTTACTTTGCTCTATGATCTCTGAGGTGAGCTTGTGCTCCACAAAATCAAGTATCCTGTGCCTTCCTTCTGCTGAGGATGGTGTCCTGGAAACATCTAGTAATTCCACAGATAGCAAAATAACATTTTACTACCAGAATTAAAATCATATATGCAGGATGCTTATAAAGGTTTGGAACATACAGTCAATTTAGGATCAGTCTGTGTGGTATGGGAATGGAGACATGACCAAGATTCTTGTATTGGTGAGTTGCTGACTGTTTGAAGCAGCTGACCCTTTGGAAAGATCTCAGCTGATCCACTGGAGAATAATCATCTCCATATTCCAGATTGATTACGTTTTTGGTAATCATCCTCCTTGGATGAATCAACACCAGATGAGGATAAAACGTGGGAAAATAGGATAACAACAGTGCCCGGTGAAATGGTGCTAAACCATTGATAGCCTAGTGTTAAACAGTGGAGAGAAGAGTGGTGGTGGTGGACAGAAGAAGGTGGTGGACAGCTGCTGTGCCCTGAGAATTCAGGCACTTTCCAGCTGTTTCAGAAAACAAAGCATCTACTTGGGTGGGAAAGCTATTTTGAAATAGTAAATGTGAAATGTACGAAAGTATAAGTAACACCTAGAAAGCTTTCCTTTTATAAAAAAGGCTAATTTCATGCCAAATTTCATTTGGATAACTGTGTCCAGCTATCTGAACTTTCAGAGAGAGGTATGTCCTCTTCATCATGCTGGCTGGTATGGTAAGGAAGCTCGTTGTGCTCAACACACACCTCCAGCTTTGTGACGTGTGTGGGAAGACATGCTGGGTAGAAAACCCTTAGTAGTATATTCTGTTCTTGTCCTATGTTTTCTGCCTTCCTTTAGGAGGATCAAAATGCCTGAGCAATTCTTTTTTATTTTTACTAAGATATAAACTAGGATATGCACAAATGGTGCTAAAAAAGGAATAAGCTGTGCTTCTGCCTTCTCACTTTTTCATTCACTGCTTCTGTTTTCTTCAGATACTGCCTATCGATACTGACAGCACATGTAAAGAAAAGTCCTCCAGAATTGGAAATTGCTCTCCAGAAGGTTCATGATCTTCGAGGTTTTGTATCAGGAGCTCAAAAGTTTTGGAAATGGATGGTTTGCACAAGCTTTGTGATAAGGAAACTTCCCTGTCTGACTATCCAGGAGCTGTTCTGGCAGTCTCATTCTCACCACCTGAGCTGAGACCAAAACCCATTCATACCTACATCCCCACACTCAGTCAGGCCAGGATTCCTTACCAGCTCAGCCCCAGGTTTCCCACACCAGAGTCTCAGACATCCCAATCCCTAATACAATTTAGTCTCAGTGCAATAACTAAATAACAAAATGGCAGCTTGAGCTGGTGCCTCTGAGGAGGGTCTCTGAACAAAGGAATGCTTGGCCCTCTGAGAACTTCTATTCCTTCACAGTCTATCCCTGCAGAAATCTGGGGATCCTCAGGTCCTGCTGTGTCTCAGTGTCTCACAGGTCCCTGTCCCCATTGTTGTGCAAGAGATTGGCAGTTCATGCTGGAGCTCTCACCACCCAGAGCTCAACCTGCACCTCCCACTGTAGCTGCATCTGGAGCTACCTGCACTGAATGTGTTCCTCAGCACTTTCATTGTTGGCATGGTTCACCTAGAAAATTACTTTAAGGTGACTGTTTATGGAGCAAGCCAGAAAAGAGAAATGTACTTGAAACCAGCTGTGTGTTTCAGTACAGCAGCATATCAGCAAAAATATGCTGCTGTACTTGCCCTGAGCTCACCCTTTTGCCTAGGTTTGCTGGCAGATACCCCAGAGTTTGACCTATTTTCACTTTCAAGTTGGAGCTCTAGTTCTCCCAACATGCAATAGGAAGTTCCTATTCTGGATCCTGGTGTCTCAAACTAGTAAATGTTGCCTTAATTCTGTTCTGATGCTCATCTGGATCGTCACTGTTGCACACTCACTGCTATGCTTGGGATGGTACTTAGTTGCCCAGTAAAGGCAAAATTACCCTTCTGCAAGACAGAGCAAGCTGTTAGTCTGATGGTCCCTCTCTGATGTCCGGGTTGTGCCTGATGATGCATTCTTCACTCACAGAGGATTCCACTGCTGATGGTGTAACAGATCAAATGCTGCTTTATCTTGTTGCAGAAAGCATTACACCAGATGTCCAAGCTGTGAGTGCGGAAGAAGCACTGAAGTACCTGCTTTTCCTTGTGGATGTCAATGAATTGTATGATTACTCCTTGGGGACGTATGACTTTGATTTAGTCATCATGGTGGCAGAAAAGTCTCAAAAGGTCTTGATTTGTAGTTCCAGCTAAAGAACTTCTTTACTTTCTGAAAGGGTCTCTGGAGTGTGCAGATCAGCTCATGTGTTTTCTTAGTCATGGCTTTCTGCCCAGGCAGGATTCCAGTTGTTCAGAAGCACTGTGTGTGCTTGGGATGGTGCTGGGAAGGTGTCATGTCTCTCCATTCTTTGGTATTTCTCAAGCACAGCTTTAGAAATTTGTTTTTGTTCAAGGTGAAGCAGTGCTCTTCTAGAGCAGCAGGGCAAAGTACCTCTGGGGAAGGGAGGGACTGGTATCTGAAGTGTTGTGAATGCATGCCTTCCATTCTCAGTTCTGTAGTCTTGATTCTTGCTTTTTTAGAGCTGCCCATGATAATAGTGTGTGTCTTCATGTGAGTTTAACGTGAAATCTCTGAACTGAAATGCCCATCAGGATCTTCTGAGTTTGTTAATGTTACAGCAAAGTCTGCTGCCTGTCAGTTAGAACACCCTATTCACGTTAAGGGGTTTTATGACCTTTGGTGTGGGGAAGTTGTTCAGCTTTATGGCTGCAAATTTATACATGATCATAGATAACAGAAAACTACATTTGATACAACATGCAGCCTTGAATTTTAAATGTTACCAGCCTTTAGATAGTGCTGAAGTCCATGTGGGAGCCTAGCAGTTTAAGTCAGTAATTTCTGGCATGAGTATATATACAGATTGGTTCTTTAGGTTGGCTTACACTGGGGGGGGAAAAAAGCACCTTTTTTTGTGTATTATCATGTATTTTCAGATACGGGACTGTCGCTGAAGATGGGAGCAGATAAGGATTTTAGCAGATTAGCTCAACTGTAGTATTTATTGTTCTTTGCAGGACCCAAAAGAATATTTGCCCTTCTTAAATACCCTCCGGAAAATGGAAACCAATTATCAGCGCTATACAATAGACAGACACTTGAAGAGATACACAAAAGCTCTTGGCCATCTCAGCAAATGTGGTAGGTGTCCTAAGGAGGATTTCTGCAGTGTAACATTTCCATTTTGGAGAGCTGTTGGGGAGAAATAGGTGAAGAAAGAGAAGGATTGCACAAGACCATCTTCCTGTGTAGTAATGAGTGGTGAACTTCTGCTGCATGTTCTTTGGACTGTAGTTGGTGTGGGGAGAAAGAAATGTTTATTGTTCGGTGCTCATGAAGCACATAAAGTCTTGTGTTGTTCCTGTTTAAGTGAATTGTGCCTGGTTAATATCTCTGGCAAAAGCAGAGCAAACATCAAGGAAGTGAACATCTTGATTTTGCAGTAGTAGAATGGGTGGTTTTCCACCTAAGCACCTCTAGCTGCTTCTTGATGCTGCAAACCCAGACTGTCTGTAATGTACGTTCTCTTCTATTTTTACAAAAAGTAAATTGTCTCTGCAGGTCCTGAACACTTCTCTGAATTTCTGAACTTGGTGAAGGATCAGAATCTGTATTCTGAGGCCTTGAAGCTGTACCCCTCTGGCACCCAGGAGTACAAGGTGTGTAGGCATGTGACAGTGCAGTGTCAAAGCTTTTTATTCCCTTAGGGATGTGTTTGGATGTCCTCAGCACCTTGCATGAGGGCAGGAATGAAGCTACAGCTGCTTGTGTTCAAGTTCTGTAGGTCGTTGCTATTCCAGTGTTGTCTGACACCCTCCTCTGAGATAACAGCTGAAATGACTCTCAGCACTAACCCTGCGAAGCCTGTCATCGATGATTCTTGTTTCCTTTGATCCAATGACTTGGGAGTACTGTTTCTTCTGCAGCACTGTCTTGTAGTGTACTGAAGAACTCCCATAACCTCAGAAAGACTTCTTGTCCTGACTTCTGTGTGGCTTGCAAGATTGTGTGGGGACAATTTGTTATCTTTAAACCATTCTGAAAAACACTAGAGAGCTTTGACACTTTTAGATATGCTGTTTCCTAGTATGTAGTGTCCCTTTTGGTTTCAGTACTACTGAAGAACTTTAGCTTGTCCAAGGCTGAGATAAAATGTAGATGCATTTAATATCATCTAATGTAGATATTGTAAATACATAACACACAAGTCTTTGTACGAGGAGGAGTTGCATGAGAGGGGAAATAGAGAAAATTGGTGTATTTGCAACACAGTGAAAGCAGAAAGGAATCTTACTCATGAGGGAAGTCTGTTCCTGAATGACTTACTGGGAGTGTTTTATTATTACTCCAGTATCCTTCCAGTCAAATCCTCCACCTGCCCTTTCTTCATGGAGATAGTGAGCTTTGAGTAGCCTGTGCTTATAGAGTTACAGGGCTTGTGTGTTCCCTTGTGCTACTGTTTGTTTCTTAAAGTAGGTTGGTTTAGAAAGACATTCTAACAAAAACTTCTCATGTGGGTGGGGGAAGGGTCTGGTTTCCTGCAGTATCTACTCTACCCAGTGTTCCGTTTGGAGAGTTAGGTACCTCCCCATGTCAACTTGCTGTAGCTCTGTGAAGTGTCTCCATCATCAGCCTTTGGCTTGATACAGTTTGAAACAGGGTAGAAACTTTATGCCTAGAAACTCCTTGGAGAAGCTGGGTAATAGGCTTTTGTTGATGAGCCCTTAATTTTTACTAACGGAGGACTGCTACTGACTTTACTAATTTTTTTTTATGTCTCTTTCAGGATATCAGTGATGCATATGGGGAGTATTTGAATCAGAAGCAGATGTATGAACAGGCTGCATTGATATTTGCTCGTGCTGGCATCTTTGCAAAAGCACTTGATGCTTTTCAGAGCAGTGGCAGCTGGCAGCAAGCCCTGTGCATGGCATCACGGCTTGGTTACACAAAGGATAAGCTATCCAGCCTGGCACGGAACATGGCAGGTAGGCCTTGGAAGAGATGAAGTATGCAGAGCAGAATTGGCTGCTGTTACTTATGGTTCACTCTGGTTTTTCCTAAAATTCAATTAAAACTTCAGTATTCAGCAGTGGTTTTCTTAAATGAGAACAAAGATCCCATGTTTCCCAAGGGTTTGTGCATTTGCATGTGACCTTTGTTTCTCAAAGGAACCAAAAGATTGAAGCTGAACTGGTAGGCAACCCAGGAGTTGCCAAGCTAAATGTGGCCTTCGCCGCCCAGTGCTGACTTCTTGCATTGTTTCCTTGCAACTGTTTGCCAGACTGCTCTTCTGAATTGCCTTATTAGTTAACCTCAAGGAATAGACATGCTCTGAAGTGTCTGACATTACTGAGGCCTCTAGACATTAATTGGTCCAAGTGCTGTACCTACTCACCAACCTTAAAGGTTGTTGGATAATTTGGAGCTGCATTTTGTTTTCTCCTTGAAGCCAGCTAGCAGCTAGGACCAGCTGGTACATGTAAAGGTGTTTGCTATCTTAATGCAGAACAAAAAGGTAGCTGGTCACAGAATTTGTGTTCATTAGCACATGTCAGATGTGAGATGTGTTGTGGACCTAGTGTATGTTTCAGCAAGAGAAATTTTACCTGTTTCAGCAAGAGAAATGGAGCATTGTCCTGATTTCAGCCTTACTCAGAGTTGGAGTTTATGAAGGGCCCAGTTGACACACATGGAATATGGCTTCTGGGAGTGTAATCTTCTCGAGTTGGATACTCCAGTGTTTGCTTTTTCTGTCACTTAATGTGATTTAAATCCTTCATGTCTTGCCTTTAATACTTTTTTATGATGCCTCTCCTAAATTACAACTATAATTTAGCGATTGAGTACATGTGTGAGCAGATAGAAAGTGTCTTGGTGAGTGGGGTTTTCCTCTACTATGTAGTTTTGTGGCACAAAATCCAGCTGTTTCTGAAAAGCTGACACTCCACCTTTTCTTGTAGGAAAACTAGTTGAACAGAGAAAGCATGCAGAGGCAGCCGTACTCCTGGAGCAGTACACTCAGGTAATGTAATCACCCTCCTGCCTGTGTCCCAGGAATGCTCTCTGTCAGATAACTACACCATCCCTGTTTTCTCTGTTCTCCTGCACCACATGTGACGCCATGCATGCTGACAGCTTGGGTAGGGCAGAGCAGGTCCAGGTGAGGCAGTGAGCAGGGTGGGGATAAATGCTGTGTCCCTGAGTTTTTCCACTTGTGAAGCTGCCCATGCTTTGGTATGAAAAGTTTTTGTCTGAATGAGCTGAAACACGAGGGCTGTAATGAGGAAGACAGAATTCTGACGGGATTTCCCCTTAGTGTGCGAGAAGTAACATAGTTTTGCTGGGTTGCTTTGTGGTTTTTGTTGGCTTGTTTGTTTTTTTATATCAACACTTTCAAGTACCTGGCATAGTAGTGTTTTCCTGTCTTGGCTGTAATACTGCTGCATAGAAATACTTAGCTGAATATCTTCTACCTGAGTGTATATTACTCGCAGCAGCAGTGGCCCATGGTTGCTCTTTCCTTCTAGGACTATGAAGAGGCTCTTCTCCTGCTATTAGAAGGGGCTCTTTGGGAAGAGGCTTTAAGACTGGTAAGAAATACCAAATCACAAGAAGAGAAGTGGAGATGCATCTTTAGAGTGCAAAAACATAGGGATGTGATGTGGGTTAGATCCTCAAATGATACCTTCTTTTCTTTCCCTGATCCAGATTCACAAGTATGATAGACTGGATATCTTGGAGACCAACTTGAAACCTGCTATTTTGGAAGGTGAATCTGCAAGAATCTTAAGATTTCTCTGTGCTATAGAGGCTAAAGAAAATCTTCACTGAGTCTGTAGGAAGTCACAGCATTCCAGTATTGGAAGGTGTATGGAAGGATACTTCACTTTCACTTAATTTATGCTGCTCAATTAGCTGCATTTGCCTCTCTTCAAAGCATCTTGAAGCCTGCAGTGCAGATCATGGGATCTTTTTAGCTTAGTCAGGCTGCTTTGGAGCCTTTCCAGACCTCACAGTCGAAAGCTGCAAAGGGGTCTGTTCTGCATGTGCATTTCTGGGAACAAGCAGAACAGTCCTTGTTCCAGAGCACATGTGGCAGCAGAGCTATGGACCAGGAAAATGCTAGCTGTCCTGTACGTTTTGATGACTAGTTTTTTGAAATAAAAAATTATTTGATTTGTATTCCCCCTTCCATGCAGGAAGGATGTTTTGTTACCAGTCCTTACTCTTTCTTTTCATGCTTTATGAGTTTAGGGATTTTTTTTTCTTTATTTTAAACCTAGTTCGTGGAAAGAGACTTAGCCATAGAACTTCCTGTTCTTCCTGTATCAGAAACAAGACACTTGTTCTAGAAGACATTTGTCTGGCAAGTTAATTCACTCCACATGCAGGTGTATCTTGCTCAGTGGGCTCCTGTATTATAAGCTTTAAATTTCCTTCCACTTGAATCCTTTTGTGTACTTTGCACCTGACTTGTGAGCTTGTTGAAGGACTGTGCTTGTATAAAAAATGCTTTTCTGTTTCTCTTGCACAAATGTTTATGTTCTGATTTTCTTAATGAGCAGCTCAGAAAAGTCAGCTGATCTTCCTAGATTCCCAGAAAACAGCATTTCTTCGCCATAAGAGTCGCCTGCAAGTGGTCCGAGAGCTGAAGGAAAAGGCCTGTGAGAACCTGCAGGGTTGGTATTGAAGTGTTTGTGACTTCCTTCTGCATAAGTAACTGATTGTATTTTTGTTTGTGATTTCTGTTTGCTCTGATGGAGCTGTGCTCTCCTCTAGCTCCAGTGGGGTCTACAACAGTAAAACAGCACTCTTCTCAACCCCTCCTCACTCCATACTTGATGAGTGATTGTTTTACCATGCTTATTCTGTATTTTCAGCACTGCCTTGGGTCACAGCTTTCATGCAATGAAATGCACAAAAAGCTCTTCAAAATGACACAGCATTGTCTCTACAGTACCACCTTGACTGGCAGAGACGCAGCTCAGCATGTGCTTTGTGCCAAGTACCTATAGGCATATTCACCTGCTAGCTCACACAGGCTCAGGGAATTTTTTGTAAAGCAGAATGCTGTGTCCTAGTCCAGATCTGCTGCTCTGACATTGTCATCCCTCTGATTGTGCTGTTCAATATCCCTCACCAGGGCAGAGGGGCAGTGTTGTTCTCACAATTAGTGTTTCTTCTTGTGTGCTGGCTGAGTGGGGTTGGGAGCCATAAGGCTCCAGAACACCAGCAGGTAGAATGAATCTGCCCCATAAGCTACACAAACCAACCAGAGAGAAAGCTTGAAATAAGTCTGACCTTTTTCCATACTGTGAAAATTGTTACCTTGTTTTGCAGATTATGAAGTGCCAGGTTGCCCAGAATTGGAGCTTTTCTCTGAAACAAGCAGTGTTGTGACAGCCAGTGACATGAACAGCAAATACTCACACAGCAATTCAAGAATATCAGCGTAGGTATCTGCCTTCAAATCAGGTAGTGACTGTGCTGGCATTAGCATTCAGGAGGTCACCTTGCTTATGCTTGGCATACTCCTCCTTGCAGTTTTGTGTGCCTTGAAGCTGGTTTAATTACAAGCATTTCACGGTTATTTTGACTCTCATTGGAAGGGAGAGAGCAGAAAATGCCAGAAGCTACTAGAGCAACAGGAACTGAGTGCCCAGCAGAGGAGCTGTGAACACAGACTCTGGGCAGATTCTGGCTCTGTGGGTGTTGGGCATGTGGCCAGAAAGCTAGACACAGGATACAGGCAGAGCCTCTGAAACATTTACAGCTGGTGCACTTGTCTTATGTTCCTTGGCCCAGGTTTCACGCTGGGTGTGTGGGGGTTGCTGCTGAATCCCTTGCCAATGTCTTCCCTCAGTGGTTGTCTGCATTGTTTTTCAGTGCTCTCAAGAATATGAGCTGCAGTGTGGGGTGGGGTGGGGTGGGGTGTGTAACAGCATGGTGTTGTCAGTGGGACAAGTGGGACACTTGTGAATTCGATGGCCGTATGGTGGAAAAATACAGTTGTGGGAAAAATGTGGACTTTTTAGGGCACTTCTTTTTGTGGACCAGATGTAACCAGAAAGAGAATGCAGCCTTAGTATTCAGCATCAGAGTGTGCTGGTCATTTGGGAGCATTATGCTACTAGTTCTGGCCTATGAATAAAATTGTGTTCCTGTGTTCACAGGTAGGAGTTGAGCAGGCTCTAGAGATGGGAGAAATTAAAATCTTCACAGGCAAGCACAGACCCTGGCCACCAATGTTTTAAGTGGACCTCAGCTTTGCGTCATAATGACAACTGCTTTGTGCTTGGAGCAGCTCCTGCTTTGTGCTTGTAGACACACTGCTTTAACCTTGCTGGAACATGGAGCAGTCTTTTGTCTTTTTCAGAGTAGAGAAACAGCCTGACTCCTGTCTTGTGTTTCAGACTACAAAGAATATTGGTTCAGTAGCACTGAAAACATTGTCATAGTGCCTAAGGTTACATGCAGTCCTCTGTCACTGAAGAGAGCAAATAGTTGAGTGACAAGTTTCGTGCACACTGTTAATGTTCCTTCAGATTTACCCTGCTAATAGCTAATCCTGTTGTGCACAGTGTAATTGAACATACTCCTTTTCAGACGATCCTCAAAGAACCGACGCAAGGCAGAGCGTAAAAGGTACAGCCTGAAGGAAGGGAGTCCTTTTGAGGCTATTGCCCTTCTGGAAGTCCTGGGAGAGTGTGTTCGTGCTGTTGAGACTGTGAAAGGTAGGACAATTTGCAATCTTAATTCATGATGCAGCTTGTGAGGATGAGGACAGCTAAAGCAGTGTGTCCCCTCTTGTTCTTACTGTGTGTATTGGGGAGAAAAGCTGCCTGATCCATGCAGCCATCTGTGTTGGACTTTGGTTTAGTTCATCTGCCTCTATGCTCAGAATAATACATGAGCTCTCTGCATTTGAACTTGGGGAGCAGAGAAAAGAGGCCTTCTCAGTGCCACTACAGATTTATCTTACTTTTGTTCTCAGACACTGTATGGGCTCAGTAGGAACAGAACCAGTTCTGAGTTGCTACTCTCCTTGGTGTGTGCTGATAGCAAGGAAATGCAGCTGTTTATTTGGTATACCTCTGTTAATTGCTATTTGTTGCTTGTGCTTCTCTTACCTCATGCAGGAGAAATACACGTCCTTCTGAAGCAGCTTGTGCTCTTTGGTTATGATGAGCAAGCTGGGGCACTGCAGCAAGTCCTGGAAGAGGTTTTGCAGTTGATGGAGACCTCAGTCCCAGAAATCTGGACTCCAGACCTGCAGCAGGACTCTGTCAGCCTGGTCTGTATTCATGCACAGTACCTATCACACTCTCTAGACAGTATCAAATGTTTAGCAGTATTTTGCATTCTCCAGCAGAGAACCCCAAATCCTTGCCTGCCTTTCAAAATCTGGGATTTTTTTTTCTGTTAGAGGTTCAGTAGACATTCCATGCAGAACCTGCTGAATCAGTACATTCTAGAAGTGTACAATATGTATAGCCTACTGTGTTCCTTGTATTGAATGCCACATTGGTCATGATGAAGTCTCCTGAGGCTTGTGTTGCCTTGTCCTAGTGGTGACTTCTTTTTGTATGCTCCATCTTAAGCAATTTGTAGAATATGGGAACACCTTCTTCTTTTCTAGGCCTAATGGTAGAAGTGTACTAGAGTAGTTGTTGTCCAACCTGGTCATGTGAAGTGAAAAGCTACTGGACTGGTCAATTTGGTCTGAACCATATATCATAAGGAGTATATTACAAGAAGAAGGGTTATGGCAGGCTTCTAAGCTTCGGCTTAATGCAGAACAGGGAAATCACAAGGAATTTAGTTAGTTCTCTTCCAAAGTAAAAAAAGTCTTTATTTCTAATAAGTGGTTTCTGAGCATTTATGGTGAACCCAAGATGTTCCGCAGTATCTTCTCCCTAACTGCTAATTATCAGGACTCTTAAAGACATATTAAAATTGTTCTATGTGACAAGGAACAGAGACTCCCAGATGAACTTTAAATATTGATGGTGCTGTAATAAATTAGTCCTGCTGAATCATGACATTTACAGCGCTGTGAAGAAGTAGGTGCTGGGATGAGAGTTCTGTGTCCTGAGAAGCTGTGTGAAAGCAGTTCTCTTTTTCTACCTCTGTTAATTTTTTTGAGACATTGCTAGGCTTTGATCACACATTGCTGTTCACTTTGTACTGTGAGGTCTCCTGCTTTGGTTTTTGGACAATAATAGCAGAGTTTCCTTTGAATGTATTCCTTTGAGTATTGTGCTTTGCTTTGTTCAGGTTGGAACATGACTATTGCTTCTTACAGGTGCTAGGACCCAATTCAACTGCAAACAGCATTATGGCTGCCTATCAGCAGAAGAGGATAATGCCTCCTGTTGTACAAGGTTAGTTGAGGCTCTGATTTTGGTTTGGGTTTGAAATGTCAGTAAGGTTAGTGGGCTTCAAGGCTCTCCAAGCACTGCTACCTGCCAACAGTTGTACCAGTTTCTCAGCTGTGGTGGTTCCTTGCTTTTCTTTATGATGTACCATCCTGCCTTGTGGCAAGCAAGCAGCTTTCCCAACAAAGTTTATTTTGCTCTGAATTCATGTGCTAGAACTGCCTCAGTTGTGCTCATGGCTTCCTGTGTGTGTAATGTCAGTTTGTTGTGAGGGAATTGAAAATCTGATTTCTTAAGGAATGTGTTAGATAATTCTTCTTGTAACTAAACTGTTGAATTTTTCTGTCTGGCTTTGGAATTCAGTCCAGGCTCTTGACCAGGCCAGGCCACAATCTGTCATATTGCTTTGCCATCTTGAAGTCCTTGCAGCGAATACAAAATTAGGGCTGAGAGACCTAGCAAGGGTGGTCCCAACTCCCCAGTCTTTCCTCTTCCCACTAGTCCCACATTCTCTTTCCTTGTTAGTCCTAGAATTGCCTGGGGAAATCCACTATTGAATCTCTAGATGCAGCCTGCCTACTGCCACTTGCCAGGGCTGGCTTCAGCCTCGTGCCTCCTATTCACACCAAATGGACCAGCTAACTGTGGTGCATGATGGGCCAGTGACAGGTGAATGAATTGAGTTCTGCTTTGTGCCACTGGTGGTTGGGGCTTTGTGCCTGTTCCTCCTCGTTCTGAACAAGTAACACTTAACGACTGAGAGGGAACTTGGTGTGCCCATAGTTTCCTGGTATAAGCAGGTCTTCTGAGGACTCTATTCTGTGCAGGCTGATAATCAGTCACTACAGGGAAATTATAGGTGTCAAGAGGTTCCTCAGCATCCTTTGATGTAAAGAAAAGTGAACAAAGTAGCAGCCCTTGAAGAAACTGTCTTGCTGTTACCCACTGTTCTGACACTTGTTCCATTTGCTTTTCAGATCCAGAAGTACTTGCTCCACCAAAATTCAATAAAAATCTACAATGGAAACTGCATCTTCTTCAGTAACTAAAAGTCAAGGAAACCCTGTGGACTCTGAACTCTTAACTTTTCATATAATTTCATTATGTCTTTACAGAAGCTGTTGTTCTATTGTTTCTGTTCTTAGGGCTGTGCAAGTGAAGTGTCCCTCCACTTGATGCAGCTGTGACTGTGACCCATATGGTGTCACACTTGTGGGCACAGCCACTCATGTCCCACTGCAGAGGTGGCTTGTGAGGCTGGGGAGCAAAATGGTGTGCAGCTCTGAAAGCTGCTGACTGAATCCAACCTCTACCACTATTTCCACCCTTCTGGATGAAGCGGTCCCACCTGTACTGGATGGGCTATCTTTTCTGCTATCCTGCCCTCCCAGAGCTGATACCTGCCATGATGACAGGCCACATTTTAGGCACTTCAGCCTGCTTTAGAAAACTCACCTGTGAGACTGTACCAATAGCAAATTGCTGTAGTTGCTAAACAAATTTTGTGTTTTCTCTGCTGTAGCTGGATGTTGCTAATACCAGATTTTTATCAGTGTTTGTTACATCACAGTGACTCCTGCAGTGTCAACAGCCATTGCTGTCCTGAAACTGGGCCCATTCACACAGGGAGGTCTTGGACAGAGGAAAACATGAATAAAAGCAGGACAGAGGTGTCGGTGTCACATTCTGCTGGGTAATACTGCCCTAATCATTCGAGTTCAAAGATCAACTAATGCTGCTCTATGGCACTGACAGATCAGCAGCTGTACTCTGATAATGCTGTGCCATGTTGCAGGACTGTCATCTGGAAACTTGTCTCATACTGAGAATCAGAACCCCAGAATACTTCTGCGATCTGATGCAAGAAGTAATAGCAGCAGTTCTGGGAGCAGAGGAAGGGGACAAGGCTGGAAACCCTTTCAATGGTAGCATTCCCTCTCAGTTAATTTTGGCCTGGCAGCTGCATTGTTCAGTGCAGGCCATTTCTGTTGGGTGCTGCAGAAAAATGCCACAGAAACAAGGCAGTTCCTCCTGTCTGTTGGAGGTATTTAATGGCACAGCAGCAAGCTGCGTTCTGACTGCACAGCATGAGCATGTCCCGTGCTGCAGTTCACTGGTTTTGTGTAGCAAGAATTTCATCAGATTGGTGTGGCCATTTGGTCTTGCACCATATGGTTGTGCTGGCTTGGGCTTGCTGGAGTGGAGTGGTAAAATAGTCATTTTTCAATGTGAAGCATTAGAGTACATCTCGTTTCCAGCTGTTCTGAGTTACCTATTTCCAGCTGTTCTAAGTGGCCTGTTCTGGGTGGTGTGGGGATGGTTTAAGCCTGTTATCAAGTACTGTGACTACACTGGAAAGATTCTCCAAGAGTAAGTAAAGCCTTTTGAGATGGCAAAACACGTGAAAGGGTTTACAGGGTCAGAGTGTTTCACAGGATCTGGGTCTTCAAAATGGTAGCAGAGCACAGTCCATGGTGAAATGTGGAAGCCATTTATCAGATCTGGAGAAAGGGTTTATGAGGGAGTCTGTGCTTCTCTACAGAGCACTCTGGCCCTGCAATTGCAATGTGACACTGACACCAGAAATTCCTGACATTCCTAAATCTGATGAAAGAAGTGCTGAGGTCTTGCACAACCTAATCTATTGTGTAGAAACAACACAAGAAAAGGTAAAATTGCTGCTGGCTTACTGAGGATTCATGCTGCTTCTTAAGTATATGTATGGGTTCTTTTGCTTTTCCATCATGGTGATGGTGAAAGCCAATGACCCTTTTGTCTTAGGCATTCTTCCTTTTTCTGCCACCAAGGCAAAACCCCTTTAAATCTGCCATCCAAGTGAAAGTCCGGTCTTCTAAATCATTCATCACAGAACCCTGTTGTCTTCGCCTATGCCTTTGCCTCCCAAGTGAATGTAGAGTAAGGAGTAGTAGAGCTGGGAGCAGCACCTATTGTCCGTGAGCCTCTAGGGCAGATGTCCTACTTCTGCAGTTGCTGAACCTTCATGTTTTCTCAGCAGCAGCTAGGAGTCTGCTTTTCCTTGATTTCTGCTGGTATGTTCTTTTGCTTTCTTAGTGATGCATATAATCTGGAAATATACTCAGCTTTAGTTACTGTCTTTACAAACACGTTGTATTTGCTCTTATGAGTTCTGTGGAGGCTCCTACAAACAGATGGAGTTATCAGGAGTGTAAGTAAGCCGTTAATGCAGAAATACGGAGTTAACTTTAAGAATGTCTCAACCTCTGAGCACATGTGTCTGTATGGAAGCCTGGTTTTCTTGTTAGAGATACTTTTCAGCTGTCTGCTGATCAGCTTCATTAAACACAAAAGGAAAAAAAAGTCAAGTTCAATAAGAACTTTCATTAAAAGATCCACAAAGAGTGTTGTTTATTGAAGCAACAGATTTTAGGTTGTTAGACTGCCAGTGATAAATGCACTTGACCTTGCGAAATACAAGTGTACTGTGCTATGTAGAGGTGTTCCCGAGTATACTCCAATGGAATCGGAGGCACAGATCTTTCCAAAGAGGCATCCCTGCTCTGGGTAAGAGAGGAGCAAGCCCCTCGCCTTGTCTGCAAGGTGATCACGTTCTCATCCTCTGTTTTGGAGAACTTCAAAGGGTAAATTTATACTTTTTGGGAGAAGTGGATATGAGACTGTAGTTAAATATTCTGTTACTGCAATTGTAAACAGAGGAGGGGAGACAACTACTTTATGTGTAAATGGGTATTGAGAGTTACAAAGAGAGAAAGGACAAAGGCCAGGAGGGTCTCATAAGGGTGGAACAGAACTCATGTCCCACTCTCTTTTCCACCCGGATGGGTGCAGTGGAAAGCATCATCTAGCCCTCCACCTGATAACCTGTCACCCCATTAGCCTGCCATCAGCTCATGTTAATCTCTTCACCTTGTATCTCATAGCACTTCTTGTGGAAAGTCCTTTACCACATCTTCCTTGCCTTCAGGCCTCATTCCTGTAACAGTATCACAAAAAAAAAAAATACAGCTCCAGTAGAAGTCTGATTACAGCCAGGGGTGGAAGGTAGATGCTTTATTATCACTAGTCTTTCCAAGGCATCTGATGCCTCCCTCAGAAGCACTTCTTTGAAAATGAAGGACCCTTCTCTACATTCATTCCTTTAAACCCAGAACTCCTGGAAAGAGTGGAGTGAGGCCAGAATAGATGCACCAATCCAGACAGAGGACTTTTTTTTGAGGGGACGTGACATGATTAAGTTGTCAAGGGGGCACATATCTTGTCTGCTTCCACGTGGAAGTGGTTTGCAAAGCCCTCCATCGTGTTGCTTCCACACAGCAGGATATTCCCCACCGTTTTTTGTTGACACCATCACACTTTTTGAGACAGGTGTCAGCTGCAGAAGCCCTTGCTGTTGTGAGCCAAGGAAGAGAGTGCTTCAAGCACAAGGGAATCTCCTTGGCTACAGAAATGGGATGTCCATCCAGCAGCTCATAATTCATTTGTTATTTCTGAACGGGTGAACTCAAGTCCTGTGTAAGGTCCATGGAAGTGTCACAGTGCTTCAAGATCTTGCGTGATGTGTAGCTGTTGTTCTGTGAACATGTTTCCAGACTCATATAGTAACTTCAAGAGATAACTGCAATATTCAACCTAGAATTATCTGAAGGATGCTACATGAAACATGACCTTCATAGATGGGAGCCATATGCAAAGCACTAGCTCTTGTTTCCACCATGAGAGCTGAGGTTTTTCAATAAGAGTACATGGATAAATGGGACTGGTAGGCAACATGGACAGCAGGTTTCTAAAGTTCTTCAAACTTCATCTCATCGTATCTCTCCTTGTCAGTGACTGAACAGAGGGGAGGCATTGGCTTCAGAATACCATGGCATGATTCTCTGGCAGAATGTTCATCTGTCTGAAAAGTACACTCCCAAGTACCTTGGGTATACTTTCAGTCCATCACTATGCCATGCCTTATTGAGTTGATGAGTTTTAAGGTTATGCTGCTACTCTGAAGCTCTCTTCTGACAAAGATGTCGTGTTGGTTGCTCCCGGTCCCCTGTATGGACTTAGCAGCTGTAGATGAATGTAGATAGACTGTGGGTCCTGTGCAAAGCCACACACGAAGCAACCTGTGCCAATGTCTATGCTTCCTGCCTTCGTTTCCTTCATGGCTTTGAGACTACCCTTGGTTGCCTGTAGGCAGCTGTCCCTTGTTGGCTTCAGACAGCTTGTGCCCAGTGCTACCACTCCTGCAGACCTTTCCCAGACAGCAGTGACCTCACCCAGCGAGTGCGGGACATGCTGCCATCCCTCCCCCTGGGGTCAGCCCTGATGGCAGTGACTCTCCCAGTGATGCCGCTGATTTACATCGTACACAGGCTTGTCCCTCAGAACTGTGCTCAGCACACGAGTGGGTGCCATTTGGGACTCAGCTGCACGCCGCTCCCAGATGGATTCCAGGGGTTAGTGCTTGATTCTGGCCTGCTCTGAGAGGTACTAAAACCATGATTCCCACCCAGATGTGATAGGCCCTGGGGCATAAGCAGTGCATTTCACACTGAAGAATGGCTTTCCTTTCTGGCCAGTGTCTGCCATAAGGAAGACCACAGCTCTCCAGCATTTGCAACTGGTCTTGGTCCAAATTATTTCATGATGCAAAGCATTAGCACAACTTTACTTCTGGAGACAGCTGGAGCCCTAGTCTGTGTCAAGAATGAATCCACAGACTGGCTGTGCTTTTGCCATTGTTCCTTACTCTCTAAGCTTTGCCTTGTAATTTAAGGCATACTATTACTAATGTCAGCGAAAGCTAAAGTGTGACCAGTGCTTTAAATTAGGCTACAGCCAACCCTTCACCCTTACTGTACCCCATTCTGATGAAGGATTAATAAGAAAAGATTTTGCAGAGTGAGTCATAGAAGAGGAGAATAATAAATACCTAAAGACCCAGAAAAGTGGGAAAGGGCAAGGTCTTGCAGAATAGTTTTGAAACAAGACAGAACATGAACAGAAATCTTGACTTAGATACTGGACACTGCATTTGGCAACATTCCATGTTTTACTGAAATTAGCTAAATCAGATAAAAATGCACCCTTTAGATGAACTTAGCTCATTATCATGTGAAAAACACATCTAAAATTTAGATTACCCACCTCCAAATGAAGACTCCTACACAGTGAACATGCACAATAAATTCAAAATGCATTGCACCTTTTAACTGAAGCAGGCAAAAGATTGTCCAACAGCTATTGAGTAGGCAGGTATTTAGACATTAGGTAAGTGCAGTCTTAGATATTTTGAAATATAAATACATTGCTTGGCTATAACTGGGTGTGCTGCCTCTGTGCATTCACCACCCAGCACACATCCTTGCACAAGCATGAAATCAACATGATCCTTTATGAGTATTGGCTTCTTGTACACCAGGGGAAAGAACACATTTTTAGGGACGATTTTATGATGGAAATGTCTTTGTTCTTTTCCAGCAGCATCAACTTACTATTTGTCCCATTGGAGTGTGTATAGCAACACCCTGCTGCACAGGGGGAATGGAAGAAGAAGACACCCTCTCCCCACAGAATGTGTTATTAAGAGTTAGGAGCACCATTTTGTTTGTGTAGCAAAAGCTCTGTGCAGTCTTTTACTGAAAGCCATTTCACCCGGGGAGCATCTTACTTAACAATTCAAAGCTGGGCTTAGGATGAAGTTGAACTATACAAACCCGTTCTAGACTCAGAAAGATTTTTATTTAGTACCACTCTGTTGACTGTCTGCAAGTTCACATCTTGGCAACAATCAAGTTATTAGAGGCTCACTAAAATCCTGATGTGGAGAAACAGAGCAGGATTAAACCACGCAATTTCTGTACCAACCTCAACAGATGCAGACAAGCAACTACAAACCTTGATAGTTTATTACTCTGGGGAGCAGTAAAGCTGGTCATTGTATATTACACATGTATTTTATATATAAATGTTTAAATACATCCTTTTACCCAAAAGAGATTGGCTACCCCACTTAGAGCCTGAGCAGTGGCTGTCCTGGCACCCTGGTAAGGGGCAAAGCCCACTCCATAGCTGAGAAGTTCAGCAGCACTGAATTGTCAGGCCTTTCAGTAGCACAGCAAAGTGGGATGGTCAGCTGCTGCTCCTTCCCCTATGCTGACAGTACATTCTGTCAGCCACACCAGTGCCTCAACAGTAACACTTGTAAGAAACCTCAGTGGCAGGCAAAACACATCAAGAGAAAGACCTCTAAATCATTCTTTCTTTCCTTTCTTAGTAGAAATCTAGATCTGGGCTCAGTTCAGCTTCTGAATTAAAGTAAATTCCTTCATCCAAACAAAGCACTTCTTCCAGACTTCAGTTCACTTACAGATTAGTATGGCTGTACCACAACAAAGCTGTAAACAAAAAGCTTCTGTTTCAGAAGTCACTTTATTTATATTTTTAGGGGGGAGGGAGGGGAGGGTTTGGTTTTTTTTGTCTAAGCTATTACTAAGTTAGTATGCTGCTGTTTCCAGGCTACTTTTCCCCACATTACATTTGTCATTCCAGTTAACAAACATACATTTCCATTAACATTTTGCGGTCTTTGTGTTGGCTTGAAATCTGAAGACAAATTGAAAGATGATTTTTTGCAAAATCATTTTGGCCAATGTTTCCTGAGATGTTCCTTTAACTGTGGGATTGTGGACAGCTGTTGTTTACAACGATGGCATCTGAGGGGAAGTTTGAGAAGTTCAGAGGTATGGTCTTTCACCGTCACCTTTCCCTTGCTTCTTACCATCTCTATCACATCTGGGGATAAAAATAAGAGACCATAGGTATTGAGACCACGTAGCATCATGAAACACACGACACTGCAAATCTCTGAGCACATGCACAGTGTGTCACTGTTGCATTCTAATTTAAACTGGGCACAAAATTTGTTGGCTTTTACTCAGTGCTACTCCCCAATATCTTAAATAAAACCTTTCACTTAGTGCAACAAAATGTATGACTTACACATTTGTTTGGAAGAAAAGCCCAAAGCCTGAACCTGCAAGCAGCATTATTTGTTATGAAATGCCTTTTCCAATCATTACCTTGAGAGTTTAAGAAGTAGTCTGTAGTAAAAGAGTTCCAGTGCTTTTTGGTTTTCAGGGCTGGAGAATCAAAATCCTGGCTGATTACATGCAAATGTAGCTGACTGGAAAAGAAATATAATGTAGATATGAGAGAAGAAAGTTAATGCTCTAAGTTGTTTCACAGCTGTATCAGTTGCAAACATGATTCAGCAGAGTGCCAGTCTTGACCCTGTGACAGAAGAAACGCAGTCTGTTCTGGAAGCACTGTCTCTTGCCAAGCATTTCACTTAAAACAGTCAAGGTCACTAGTGTGCCATTGGCCCCTCGCTAGTCTATATTCCCGCTAGTTTCCAAAAAGGTGGAGACAGAAGTGTTAATAAACCAAAGGTTTATTGAAGGTTTCATAATAAACCAAAGGTTTATTAATGGTTTAATAATAAACCAAAGGTTTATGATTGGTAGAGTAATTGAATGGGACTTATCAGTTCCCAAAAGCTTCATTCAAGAGCTGGAGAACAACTGACTGCAGTATATACAGGCATTTGGACACTCTAATTTGAACTTACACAGAAGACTCAAAACCTTGCTTGGTATCAGGCAAGACTCAACAAGTCTAGGAGTTAGTCCCTAATCCCACACTGGTGCCCTGGGAGGGGGATACCCTAAGATTTGGCACTGGCAGCATTGCCCCTTTTGATGGGGCTGGACCACAGGCATCCCACAGCCCCAGGCACCAATCTCTGGTAGGGGAGACCAACAGGCATTTCCCACCAGGCCCAGGATGCCTGTGTAGTCCATCGCGGTCTATGCAGCAGAGTGGGGCAAAGGACTGCACACCAAGCTGTGTGTAGTGTTGAGCAGCATTGCCTGTTCTTTAGCAATGCCAGATCTCCCCACAAATTTAGCCCCAAATCTGTGTAACTGGAAGAACAGGGTCTCCACCAGATGACTCCTCTAGGTCTTACCTCATACTGGGGATAGCATGGTAACCCAGTCTGAACTCCAGGCTCTCTCTGTCAGGGCACTGTTCGATCATTTTATGCCCAACAGCATGCATGTGTTCCAAGAGTTCAAGGTGGCCCCTGGTGACTGACTTCAGGCTTGAAATGGGGTCCCATGGTAAGATAAGCCAGTGATAACGTGCTTTGGGGTATTTATCCTTTATGACTACGGTCTTTTCATCTTTGTAAACCTTGCAAAAAACCAAATAACTAGATTACTTTCTGACTGAAAGTTAAACATATTATTCCTATAAGCACTGTATTTAGTGGAGAGATGCTACCCAAGGAGAACTTTTGCTGCAACTAAGGTGCTGCAGGATAAGCCCCCTCTTCCCTAACATATACCAGGTAGCTATGGAGAGGTGTTCCAGCATCCTTGTTCATATATTTTATAAAAGGAAAGAGCTTTCTATTCTTACATTACTGCAAGTTAGCCATAGCTACAAGTGCATATGAACTCTTGAAAGTCACCTGGACTGAGATATCAGTGACATCCAGGGAACTCTATTTCCATCAGGCTACATTCAAGCTTTGTAGTCACAAATAAAAACACTGTGCTCAATACGGAGCACACAGGAAAGCACTTCACTGCTGCATCCATCACAGACTTCTGGTGTGAAGCACAAATCTCAGACGTGCTACCAGTGTTGTGCTGCAGACCCCCACCAGCGTTACAAAGACAAAAACATTCAAGTCTGAGCCATTTCAGTTCATCCTACCCAATGTGCTGCTTTGCAAGATCATTTACAAGAAAGAACAGATTCCTGTCTATCACGCCCTTCTTCATGTTTTCATTTTGTTTTGCTTTCTGCAACAATTCAATGCAGCTCAGGAAGAGAACTGGTTGGGAAGCCTGTGGACAAGTGGGGACAACCTGCCCCAGCAGTAAAAAGCTGTCAGGTTCTGATGCAGAAACTATGTATTGTGTCTCTGGTCTCTTAGCAGTGCATCTGCTGATGAGAGATGGATGATGTCTCTGTCACATTTGCTAACTATTCTCATACGTTTATATACAGAGCTGATCTGTCTTGCTCTTCAGGAAGGAAGATTAAAATTCTATCACTACACAATCATAGGACTGATTCTTCCAGCAGCAAGATATTTTATAAACACATTAGCATCTGCTCCACATTAGCAACCAGTAGGAATGGGATCATTTTCAAGTCTTTTCAGAAGAAATAAATATTGCCATTTATTTAATATTTTATTAAAAAGCAAAGATAGGAGTTCTATTGTTTGTGTGTTCAGTTCAAAACTACAACTAATAAAGCTAACATTCAGTCACAAACAGTTATTTGTGTTCTAACATTTTAAGAACAGTTTTAAAACCTGCTTAAATTTTGGGTCAAGAAAGCCCTGTTTTGGTAAGTACTATATGAAATTCTGCTTCAGGGAAGAAAATTAAGTTTCATGTTTAAAGAGTAAGCAAGCATTTCCATAGTTTTATCATCCTCTATAGACAGACTCATTTAAAAGTGCTGGCAATTCTAGGACAATGGGCATCCAGTTCTCCTATAAGTCTATGCAGTCCAACATTTCAGACTTGAATTTTTGAACAAATCAATCAAGAAATAGGAACCTTCTGTTTAGTTATCAGCTAAGTGAGGAACTGGCTCAGGGGTTGGGCACAAAAGGTTATAGGGAATGGGGTGGCATCAGACTGGTGACCTGTCACTGGTGGTGTTCCACAGGGTTCCATCCTTGGCCCAGTGCTCTTCAACATCTTAATAAACAACCTGGACACAGGACTGAAAGGAACAGAAAACAAGTTTGCTAATGATACTAAATTGGGAGAAACTGTCAACTCCCTTGAAGGCAGGGACGTCCCGCAGAGAGGGACAAATTAGAGGGCTGGGCAGAAGTTGCACAGGGGAAAGTGCCAGATTCTGCACCTGGGACAGGGCAACCCTGGACATACAGAGAGACTGGGAAACAAGAGGCTGGAGAGCAGCTCCATGGAATGGGATTTGGGGGTGCTGGTCGATGACAAATTGAACATGGGTCAGCAGTGCCCTGGCAGCCAGGAGGGTCAGCTGTGTCCTGGGGGGCATCAGGGACAGCATCACCAGCCAGGCAAGGGAGGGGATTGTCCTGCTCTGCTCTGCACTGGGGCAGCCTCACCTCCAGGGCTGGGGGCAGTTGTGGGTGACATAATAGAAGATAAAAAGCTCTTAGAGAGTGCCCAAAGGAGGGCAACGAAGATGGTGAAGAGCCTTTAGGAGAAGCCCTATGAGGAGCAGCTAAGGTCACTTGGTCTGTTCAGCCTGCAGGAGACTGAGGGGAGACCTGACTGAAGTTACAAGTTCCTCATGAGAGGAAGAGGAGAGGCAGACATTGATCTCTTCACTCTGATCTCTTCCCTTGTTTCCTGATCACAGGAAACAAGGGAGTGGCCTGAAGCTGAGTTCAGGGGAGGTTTAGGTTGGATATCAGAAGGTTCTTCACCCAGAGGGTGGCTGGGCACTGGAACAGGCTCCCCATGGAAGTGGTCACAGCACTAAGCCTGACAGAGTTCAGTAAGTGTTTGGACAATACTCCTGGGCACATGGTGTGATTTCTGGGGATGCCCTGTGCAGAGCTAAGAGTTGGATCCAATGACCCTGATGGGTCCCTTCCAAATCAACATATTCTAGGATTCTAAATTATTTTCAACCTGATGGTGATCATTACCTGAAGGGGCCCAGTGAGGCCAGGGGTACCAGATCCTGTCAGCTGGCACAAAAGTGTGGAAGTTAAGAGTTTGCTGGAAACCAGGAAACTGCACTAAGAAACAAGGCAGTGCTGACTGCTGGAAAATGGGAACCTCTGTGACTTGCTCAGCTTCAAATAATAACTCCATTTTAGCTGGTTTCTCTGAGGAAACAAAGGAGCTGCATGGCCTGCCTGCTCTCCCATCAACCCTTTTGAAATCTGTTAGCCAAATCTCACAGTATAGAGAACTCAAAGGTAATTAAGATAATGACACTGCAAAATCATCACAGTAGAGACTCCTAAGTTAATGTTACTACAGAGAGAGCTGCAAGTACCTTTCAGCCCTTATGCAGGACTCCACTGATTAACCAGATTGTTAAAGTAAATTGCAGAAGGAAGAAGGAAAGTTCATTTAACTTTGCTAGATAGGATCTACTGTAAAGTACAAGTATAAAGCTCTCACCTGCATTTTGGGATCTTGCATGGAGCTCTTTAGACCCTGACTCCAATGTCCTGAATTTTCCTATAGCATAGAAAGGGAACAATACATTATAAGACAACTAAGCGTCCAGTTGTATATTTTAAATGATTCAGTTAAGAACATTCATTAGTATTTAACAGTACAATAACAGCTGAATGACAGCTGAATTATTTCCCTTCTACAAAATGCCAGCACACCTGCTCCACCTGCCCCCAGAAAGCTACTTTTGAAAACTTTTAACAAGATACTGTGATGATGAAAAGTTCAATCTTCCAAATGCTGGAAATTTAACAACAAGGAGCGAAAAATGTGTTTAAATTTAGTAATTTGCCTGCACATGTCATGACAGAAGGCCCTCTCCTTCAGGGATCACAAGGGCCAAAGAACAAAGATCTCCATTAACTGTCCTATTCCATACTGCTCTGCACAGAACAAAGTGGTTGCGGTGTGTGGCCTTTTTCTTAGATGTATTGGGGTTTTTTACATTGTGCAGTGGCTTGTAGAGAAAACAAGAAAGGCAGAAGAAGATCAAGTGAACACTAGCACCTATTTCTTAACTTGGTTACTGAACACTCAATAGAAGGCGCGCCTCAAGTGCACCTTTTTCAACATGGACGTTTTATCTGTTAAGGTCACTTCAGAAGCACTATACTGATAACTTTCATCATATTCTCATAGAGGAAGATGCTCAAACATTATTATAGTGCTGGCAGGAAAATAGTGTGAATCATCTATTCCCCGCTCATTCCACCACAAATCTGGCCCTAATATAACTAGCCCAAGTCCAAAAATGAAGTGAGTGGTTAACTCACAGCAACTTGAGACTGAAATTTTGTCTTGAGGGGTTTCAATTCTGTGCCTTCTCCTCCAGCACTGCACTAGTTCCAAATGCATTAAGCAGTCTTTTATTTTGTCCATGTCACAGGGCTAAAAACTCCCTTTCAAAGATTTTGGCTGGCAGCATTCATTAATGTAAACATGGTTCTATCACGTGGAAGGAACAAAGCAGGAGCGGAAAAAAGTCCTATGCAACTGCAAACAAACAAACAAAGACAAAAAAATGGCTCAAGTTGTTCTGTTCTCTGTGTGTTTGCTTTTACACAGCAACTCAAGAGGCAGGAGAGTATCCTTTGGTGACTGCAGCTAACTTGAGCTCATGTAGACTGACCTTTCTTCCTTCCACCAGAAACTGTAGCAGAAACCAGAGATTAAATTTGCTCCAAGGAAGCCCCCTCACACAGACCTAACCTTCAGGTCAGGTTAAAATGGGTCCCAAGTAACGTCCTCAGGGTCTGGGTGATGTCAGGAGCACATAACACCTCTCATGCCCTGTGTACTTTGAGGATCTGTGTTCACCCAAAATGCCTTCCACCCGCAGAATCCACAAAAGTAAAAGACCATGTCTCCTCCTGGAAGAGACAGCCCCAGGAGAAGTATTAATACCAACACACTTGCCTTTTTGCTTGAAGTTCCTTCATGTGTAGATACACTGGTATTGCTTAGCTTGGGGTTTGTAGAACTGCCTTCTGTATCCACCACTTCCAACTTCATTGTTTTTCTGGGCACAAGCTCTATATCATCATTCTCACAGGAGTCCTCATGTGGCATCTTCTCTGCTTTTGGAACAGTTTTCCCTGACTCTTCAGCAAATTGCACCGTATAGGGGTAAAGGTTATTCACAATATGCAGAACTTGGCCCGGCTTCATTTTCACCACTTCATCCTTGCCAATATTCACAAGATCAACGCTAGTTGGGTTGACCCCTATCTTTGGTAGACAGAAAACAGAAAAAATAGTAGAAAATTATGTTGTAAGTGGAATTACCAACTTCTGCTCCTCTCTCCTGGAATACCACTATCCTGGAAAGCAAATGTATTTTGTACTCACTGCCCACCCTGCCCACATTAACCCGCTCAGGCAGTCCAGCCCTGTGGACACCTGTCTGTGTCCCAGTCTTGCAGTCACAGCCGTCAGCACACAACCTCAGGGCACGGTATCACAGGGAACCCAGGTCTGCAGAAGCTACGGAGTTACAGCATCATTTGTGCTGCACAAATTAGCAACCTATGAAACAACTTGTAACAGTAGCAACTATTTCTGAAGAGTAATACAGTATGAGTAAATTATTTTAGGGCAGTCACATTGTGGTGCAGGCCACCTACAGTGTTTGCTTGATAGATGGATTTTGCCTCATCATGAAAGTGACCCTAGGAAAATTATGAGTCTTCAGCAAAATGCTCTTGGTTAATGTTTATGCGTGAAGCAGGCTTTAGAAAACCAATCCTCTCCTGTGACTGATAAACTCTGTCAGTGACTGTTTCATTAGCTTTGTCACTGCAATACCTGCATGCTTCAAAAGATGGTACTATACCTCTCACTTGGTATTCACTGCGATGAAGCACACACCTGATTCCAGCCAGGATCTCTTTAGTCTACAGTTCTGCAGTTTCATTCAGGTCAGGGATGCTTCCCATCCCCTGGGCAAATAAAGTATCAAACAACTTATCACTGGAACCTTGCACCACACACCTCTCACCTGAGAAGCAACTCTTCAACAGGCAGAGAAAAAATGCTAGCACCCACCACCAGAAAATATTCCCAGTTTTGAGATCCCAGTAATGTAATGTTCAAATAATGACTAGGGTCGACTTCTGTGAAAAACTGTCTGAGAGATCTCTGACAGATTCATCAGATACCAGTGGGATGCCTGTGCTTACTGGGTGCTGGAGGCATTTTGAGGGAAGACATTACCCCCCAGTAGGCAGAATGTGTTGTTGTGCTGTCCCCACAGGCTGATGCTGTGGGCACACACTGAAACACCAACATCCAAGACTTTTCCCTTCATACTATCTCAGAGATACTGAGACTCGTAACTGTGAGGGAGTAGGCCTGCATCCATCCATTTGGCAACATGAGAATGCCCACAGTGCTGTCCCATCCCTTCCCAGAAGTAAGCACATCTTTGGCTCTATCAGCCATCCAAACAAAGGCCTTCTGCACAGTCCCATTAACACAAGAACTTCAATCTTAAACAAACGGCTGCATCAGCTTATGAAGTTTAAAGCCCAGGAAGAAGATAAGCAGATTTAATGGAATAAGCCCAAAGTCTCCCAAATTCAGCGCCTGAAAAAACTGAATGAGGATTCAGAACAGCACTCCCTGATGCTGCAAGTCAGGATGTCTTAGACTAGACTGTATCTGG
Organism: Entomyzon cyanotis; assembly: GCA_024500445.1. NCBI lineage: Eukaryota > Metazoa > Chordata > Aves > Passeriformes > Meliphagidae > Entomyzon > Entomyzon cyanotis. The sequence goes on from JAKEPQ010001021.1 coordinate 5,050,496, forward strand.
AATGAATAGCGCAGTCTTTCATTGAGGTTCAGAAAGAAAGAAGTTCATTTCTAATGGCCACTTGCTGTAATCTCTCTTGGTGATACGAAAGCTTCAGGTCCCTCTGACCCAGTGATCAGAATCATCACTTGGAGCATTTGTGGAGGTTAAGTACAACAACCGTCCTAGTAGGTATCAGAAATGTAAGTATCTCCATACATAGAAACATACCTGCTTAACTGTGACATACCCCTTGTTACAGTCTGCTTTTAACTGAACTGGAAAAAAAAGAACAAAGTGTCACAAAACAATGTAAATAAAAAGAACTCTGCTGAACCACCCAGTGCAGAAAACACTCCTCTTTTTGAAGACCTGCTTCCTTCTGAAGCTAATCTTTGTGAATGTATGCCAAGAATAATTCTGCTGCATCTCATCTTTCCAGGACCTCAGGTAAAACAGAGCCAACCCATTCACTGAGCCGAGGGTGGAATTACTTCAGAATAAAGGTGGATTTTTCTACATGCTCTTTACATTCTGACCAGCCCTCTCTGACAATAAGGCATAGAGTAAGACTGTATCCAGAGGCACAGAAAATAAGGCAGGGAAGATGTGCAGTATTGTGTAGATGACCGGTATTTTCATATATTCTCCAAGATCACATTATTTTATATATAAAAATAACAAGTCGTACTAAAAATCAGTCAGTGGCATACTAGGGAGAAGAAGTGCTGTTCACAAGCAAGATTGCAGGCAGTGAAACACAACTGTGAGCCTGGGAATTCACACCAAGGTTCAACGTTTTAATTTACAGAGATGGACATCCCGTCATTGGGTGTCTCTGATTTTTTAAGTCCCAAAGATCTCCGTATGTGCTTATTAAAAAAGCCTGATGACTTCAACAACCAGGCAACACTGCAGACCACACAGAGGAAGGAGGCAAGTTCAGCTTCAGTGCTGCTACACACAGAAAGCAGGATTTGAGCTAAACCACCTTACCTTGCTGCCGTGAACACTTCTTATCCGTTATCCCAGTCTCTGGACCACGACCAATTACCACAGCTTCCAAGTGTGGCAGTTTCACTCGCTGAGTGCATTTCTCTTTCCCCACAAGCCAGCACACACGCATCACTGTGCTACAGCCCAAAATAAAAGAGTGTGTTACCAACATGCCACTTCCCGATGGGCCACCTTCCTGTGGAACAGGGTCCGTGAATTCTGCTGCCAGCTCATCCATTAGCTGAGCCAATTCTGCTAATTGGGTTCATCTTTCTGAAATTCAAGGCAAAGCATGTCCACTAGCACTTAAAAAATCTGAGAGCAGGTTGCTGTTGAAAGGGCAACCTGCTGTTTTCCTTCCTACATTGCCATACGTTCTCATAGCCATGAACCATATATAGGAAAAACGAATTGAACTGATAGTTCCACCTGACAGAATAGCCTACCAACAAAAAAGTGCGATTTGTTTCCCACTGAATCAGAATTCATCAAAGAGATTAAAGAGATTTGGTGGTACCAAAACACCACAGAGCAGCAGAAGACAGAGAGGACGAGAGAGTCGGGATGGCTTCATTCAGCAGCGGCCAGTACATGGACCATGCCATGAAAGTCTCAAGTTTACACTAATGTGACCCTGGACAAGACAGACCGCTCACCGTCACCGTGCCCGATGCTGTGTGGCGGTGAGCTCATGCCGGCGGAAAGCAGGGCGCTGTCCGCAGTGCTACACCCGCACCACCCCCGCGCCCAGAGCGCCCCCACGGCACCCCAGCCCCACGGGCCCCGTTCCCATGGCAACGCCGGGGTGGCCCCCCCTCCCCTTACCGCGCCACAGACGTTCGCGCCGCCGCCGGCGCAGCCAATCAGCTGCTGCAGCGCCTCTCCCACGTGACTAGGCAGGGGCTCCGGCCGCCGCGCGCGGCCCGACGCAGGCGCACTGGGTGCAAGCGGGGGTGGATGCTGGGGCCTGGCACAGGCGCAGTGGCGTGGAGCGGGCCGAGCTGCCGGCCTATGCGGCTGCGGAATCAGGCCCGTGTAGGGCGAGGTGGGGAAAGGCGCGGAGCGGTGCCGCAAGACGGCGGCCGGGCCGGCGGTCCCTACCCCGTACAGCTCAGTGCCTCCGGGGGCGGGGCCCGCCCTGTGCGCAGGCGCGACTCGAGGCGCTCGCTGGGCAGGGCGGGAGCACCGCCCACGCGGGGAGGGGCGGGGCCCGCGATGCTGCTGGGGGCGGGAGCGGGCGCTGATTGGCCAGAGGCCTCACTTCCCGAGCAGCTATTGGCGGGCCGCTCGCCCGGGCCCGGCGCGCGGCGGGGCAGGACTTCCGGGGTGGGGCGGCTCTAAAGCGGCCGGGTTGCGGGACCGGCCCGAACTTTCCAGAAGAGTCGGGAGCAGAGCTGAGGGGAGCGCAGTCTGCGCCCGCCGCTCCAGGGCTCTCCTGCCGCCGCTGCCGCCGCTGCCGCCATCATGGTGAAAGAGACTACCTACTACGATGTACTGGGCGTAAAGCCCAACGCGTCCTCCGAGGAGCTGAAGAAGGCCTACCGCAAGCTCGCGCTCAAGTACCACCCGGACAAGAACCCCAATGAGGGCGAGAAGGTCGGCGGGACGGGCCGGGGCGGTGGGGCGGAGGGAGGGGTCCCGCTGGGCGTGCTGTAGGTGCCTGAGTGCCGATGTCTGTTCCTCCTGCAGTTCAAGCAGATCTCCCAGGCTTACGAAGTGCTGTCGGACCCGAAGAAGAGGGAGCTGTACGACAAAGGAGGCGAGCAGGCTATCAAGGAGGGCGGCTCCGGCGGCGGCTTCGGGTCGCCCATGGACATATTCGATATGTTCTTCGGCGGCGGAGGGAGGATGCAGAGGGAGAGGCGAGGTAACGTGTCGGCGGGGGTAGACAGGATCAGATTCTCTGGGAAGAATGCCGTAGATGTAAGAATTTAAATCGAGTTAAAGTGAAGTTACAGGCTTAATCTTAAAATTAGAAAAAGCTGTTGTCCCTCAACGCTTGAAACTACATGGGAGGGCGTTTGGTTGGTACGGTGGTAGTTTGGTCTCCTGTGCTGTTAATCACTAACCAGATGTTGTGTTTGGAGAACCTTTAGCTGAGTGTAAGCCCAGCTGCTAAAAGGCAGAATAGGAAACGGAAGGGTAACGTAGCTTAAAATGATTTGTTAACTGAGTTACTCTAAGAGTAGTGTCTAAAGGCAACTAAAGGCAACAAGAGGTCAAGATCCAGTTCGTTCTGTGAAACCTTTTTGTGTTCCTGCACTGTGCAGTGGAATTAAGTTGAAGTTGCAGTCAAATGTAGCTCAAAAGCTCCAGATTAATCACACTGGTAAAAACTTAAAATTTGTTACGAGCAATGCTGAGCCGATCGCCCCTTAGTGCAGATCTGCTGAAAAAGAAAGGGAAAAATGCTTTGTATTGATGTGTCAAGAGTACTGTTGTGTCAAACTACTCTTAAAAGCCCGGAGCTCAGTAACCTTTGCAAAACTAAGCCTACAGCAGCTAAAGTGCTAAGGAGTTCCTGAGTGTAAAAATGTAATTGCTCATTTCTGGTTCCAGAAAGTCACCAGGTGAGAGGAAGAAAGTGCTGGAGTGGAGATTCTGGACAGTCTGTCACTTGTTTCTAGGAGACTTGTCCAGTGGCTTTGTTAAAAGTAGAGTCTTGCATTATACAGCTAATACGTCTGAGGTTCTGCATGTTCTGTTGCTGTTACTGTTTGTGCTTTCACAGAAGGTCTTTTCTGAATTTTAATAGAGTCAAAGTCATTACAGCTGTTACCTAATATGACAGCAGCTGGGAAGGGGCTTTAGGCTAGTACCAGCAAAACAAGACAAAGCTCTATTGAAACAAGATATTAAATCCCAGAGACTTGTTTATTATGATTTGACAGGGAGATGTGGCAGACCAAGCTTTCAAACTTGAGTAAATATCTGTGTTCTTTTACAGGCAAAAACGTGGTCCACCAGTTGTCAGTGAGTTTAGAAGATATGTACAATGGTGCAATGAGGAAACTTGCACTGCAGAAAAATGTTATCTGTGACAAATGTGAAGGTAATGTTGAAACTGAAACTAAACACAAAACGTTTCTGAAGTTTTTAGGGGTTTTTCTATGGCAGCACATAACTACTCATCTCCAATTTTCATTTTCAGGCCGTGGTGGTAAGAAAGGTGCAGTGGAATGCTGCCCTAATTGCAGGGGAACAGGCATGCAGATCAGAATTCACCAGATTGGGCCAGGAATGGTGCAACAAATCCAGTCTGTGTGTATGGAGTGTCAGGGGCATGGGGAGCGTATCAGCCCCAAGGACCGGTGTAAGAGCTGCAATGGCAGAAAAATTGTTAGAGAGAAGAAGATCCTAGAAGTTCACATTGACAAAGGTGAGGTGTCTTACTAAGGTGAAGTATTGAACTTGGATGTACTGACTGACTTTGCAGCACTAAAACGGAAGCTTTATACATGGTGTTGATTCGGTGAGTAACACTGCTGAATACATATACAGTAAAATTGCCTATTGCTGCTTTTTAGGAAGTAGCAGACATGTTTCTAGAGAAGGTCAGCTACCTCTATGTTCACCTCTAAGGCTCATGCACATAACTAAAGCCCATGCACATAACTAAGAATTAATTCTGAAACTTGCATTATTGTAAGCAGTGAATTAATTCTCAGGTCCCGCTAAGCCCAATTTGTGATCAGGTAGCCTAATGAATTTTCACTGCCTGCAGTGAAACCCTGCAGACTCCGATCACTTCTGCTGTGTTTCAGCGTGAAGGGGAACCAGGTCTGCTATAGTGATAGGGTGCAGAGACAGTGCTAAGCCTCTCATGCTTAGAGCTCTGTTGGTTGCACAACCCTGACAGTGCTGCTCAGTGGAGGTACTACTTCTTTGCCTGGCAAAATGCAACTTGACACACAGACCCTCAGCGTGATAGGTGAACGTGACAGTATTGAGTGACAAATGCATCTCTGTTGAGGGGGCTGCTCAAAAGCTGGTGGGAGAAGTACCTGGAGCAGTGCAGCTTGGAAGACAGCATGCTGACAAGCACATGGCTTTTACAGGCATGCTCATGATTATCACATGCAACTGTTACATGTTTAAGCACAGCTTATGCAATGCCTAAATTTGTTGGGGAAATCCTACAGTAATAGTAAATATGAGAACTAGTAGGGATATGTTACTGACATTTGAACAGGGAAGTCTTGTGAGAAGAATGTTTTTCTAGAAAGAAAAGAGACTGATTTAGCATAAGGAAGCTAGTATTTTTTTATTACTAGATAGACTTCTTGTGGGGGTGAAATGAGTTTCTTACGGGAGGGTTGCAGCCACAGGGAATGAATGCTTCTTGCACTTGGCAGACACTGAGATGATATTTCATAAGGAGATGTGCCACATATTTATAAAACTGAAGAAGCTGATTGGTCAATTGCTCCTAAAGCGTAGTTTGTACACAGTGTTCCTGCTTTATTTTGTGTATTTGTGTGTATAATGAAAACTGTTTTCGTAATATTTCCCCTCAGGACTTTATGTTGGTGGCTCTTTTGGCAGTACAATTAAACTTGATGGTCTTGAGACATAACACTGAATTCAGGTTAGCACCACTAAGATCTGTTGGACAAGTGAGTGGATTGAAAAAAAATAAAAATTAATGCTTCAAGGGAAGATCCTGATGTTCTTGTTTAAAGATCCAGAGATATCTTGATACCAACTCATCCCTCATGTTTTTTGTTGGTGCTTGTATCTTAAAAATGAGAAAAACGTTAATTTGTTTCTTGCAATAGGAATGAAGGATGGTCAGAAAATAACATTCCATGGTGAAGGGGACCAAGAGCCAGGTCTGGAGCCAGGGGACATTATTATTGTCTTGGATCAAAAAGACCACTCTGTATTTACAAGGTAAAAACTCTTGAATCCTCTTATGTTAACTCCTGTGATGTTTTTCTACATGCTTTTCATGCTTCCACTCATCTTAAACATACTGGAGTGTCAGGAGATAGGATCACATGAATGGCCCTCAGCCGTGAGTTTGTCTGGGTGGTCAGAGGAGCGCTGAGGTGGGGGAATTCTGGTGCAACTAGTCTGGCCACTTGTGTTCTGATAGCATGAGGTAATCTCGTGTGAGCTTTGGCAGCAGAAGGGGATAGAAGGCAGACAAAAGCAGTAACAGTTAAGAGTTTAAAAACCTTTAATTTTAAGTGCTCAGTGAAATACTGAGATTTTGTTTAGTACTTCAGAATATTTGTGACTGTTTCCTTGCTCTCAATTACTTAGCTCAGAAAATTGCCATTTAGTGTAGGCAACTGTTGTCCACTTGGCCTCAAGGCATGGGAAATTTGGAGTGTGTACACATGTGTTCGTGAATCTTACTTAGGACAAACTTACTCTGTATAGCATGTGCACTTCTGATCAAAAGTCATTTCGTGCCTGAGTGCTATGGGCAGGGTAATTGGTCCTGTCTGGCCTTTATTGTGAAAGCAAAAGTGACTCAAGTAGCTCTGACCACATCTCAACTATTTTGTGTTCCCAGGCAGTATTGCTTGGTGTTGCACGCCTCCCGGTTTCATGTTACTGTTTGTGGAATTAGTCTGTCTTGTACATTTTGGTCCAGTTAAAAGCACCACTGATGAAGTCACAGAAATGTGTTGCATTTGATGTCTCACTGCTGCTGTTCAGAGCAGTTACAAGGGAATTAGTGGGTTTAGAGAAAGCACTTAGTTGTTTAACACCAACCACTGACCTTGTGCTTGTAAAAAGGAATGGTGAGCCAAAGGTTCTCGGGAAACTGCAGCTGGTCTGCCATGACTATCATGTATGGTGCTGAGCTCTTGAAGCTGGTGCCAGAATTCTGTGCCAAGGAACACTGAGCTCACAGGTTAAGAATCAGTTCTGTTTGCTTTGGATAAGCTTACTCAGCTGATTTTTCTTAACTTTCAGTAAAACGAGACACTGAATCAGATATGCCAAACCGTTCTCATGGTTTCCTGGGACTTGAAGTCACAATTTTGCTAGATTATTTTTGTCTATCCTTCTGCCCACTGCCTTCAGTTCTAGTGTCCTTTGATAGCCCTTGATATTACTGATCTTGTGGGGTTATGGTGAGGTCATGCTCTCGTACAAGTGGGATGTTCCTCCTCTCCTGTCAGAGTCTAAAATTAGCTTTTCATTCAAGTCTCCTTTCAGAGACCTGAGTTTTAAAAACAGGGAGAGTGCTCTACGTTTTTAATAGGCTGGAAGATTTTTGTAGTCTTCGAACATGCAGACAATCACTAGCATTGTCATACTGAAGTCAGAACACAGCTAAAGTGATTAACACTATTTATTCCAGGTACTTCTTGGTACTTTCTAAAAGGTACTTGTATTATTACCCAGAGTGGCCATCACCTGTTCAAACTTCCTCAGTAATAAGTCTTCAGAGTGTAACAGATTACCGTAGTGCAATTAAGAAGGTATTTATCTACACAAAGAAAGGAATTAATTGTCCCAGTTTCAGTGTTCATGAGGTTGACAGGTTTTTTTGTTTAGGTTTTTTCTTTTAATTTGAAAGGATCCGTGAAGTGAAACTGGATGCAAGTCAGCCTTGCTGTATTTATTTCTTTTCAGTAAACAATTCTAACACTTTGGATAGCTTGACATGGTCATAATGGCTGTCAGGGTGGGTATCATTCTGGTAATTGCTTGATGAGTTGCATTAATGTTTGTATTCTTTATTTAATTGCCCAGGCTTCTGTTATAATTAGAGCTTATTGTCATTTCCAAGTTAAATACTGAGGTTGGGTATGATCCTTTTACTGTTTCTCTCACTGACTGTTGATTGGTTCTGCCTTAGACGAGATGAAGATCTGCTTCTGTCTATGGATATTCAGCTGGTTGAAGCACTGTGTGGCTTTCAAAAGCCTATCACAACGCTGGATAACAGAACTATAATTATTACCTCCCATCCTGGTAAGAGTTGGTTTGCTTTTTTTTGGAAGTCCTAATATATACAGTGAATCTAAGCTGGAAATTTAAAGGATCAGAAATATCCCATCTTGATGTAAAAGGAGTGTGTGTTGGTATCAAGTTCTTTGCCCTAGTCTTTGCAGTACAAATCTTAAAATAAAAAAAAGATCTTTGCATAGCAGTCAGCAGTAATTTTCTCTTTGCGTGACATAGTAACAGACCTTACCTCATGGACATACTTGCATCCTGAGGATATCTCATGAGAGTTGAAGGCCGTGGGTCTCTGAAAACCACTTTTTCAGCCTTGGAAGCGATGGAGCACTTAATAAATTTGTAAGTATGCTTCCTTTGGGAAGCATAACAGGGTTACAGGAATATAATGTAGCCATCAATCTGCTTTCCTACTGAGATGTTACCAGGCAGTAAGTTCCTGTTAGACTACTACATGTTGGTGTTGCTGCCTAACCGCAATGTAGACAGCTACATAAATATTGAAGGGAATTATAAATAAAGCTGCTTCTGTTGCCTGCATGGATCCCTTCCTTTTTTGGTAATTTTTTTTGGTTTTTAGGCCAGGTTGTTGAGCATGGGGCTATTAAGTGTGTGTTGAATGAAGGTATGCCAATTTATCGCAGACCATATGAAAAAGGACGTCTGATCATAGAATTCAGGGTAAGTGAGTCAACTCGCTTCCACAGTGTTTTATGACTGAACATCCATCCAAAATTTAAGCAACAAGCGTTATCTCAATGGAGAAGAGATACCAATAATCAGATGTCCTGTTTTGGTATTTGTTCAATACAATGGTGAGAACACTTAATCCATCAAACAGAATTAAAGTTCAGAACAAAGAGAAAACTTCCAGAACACTATGTGCTAAAAGTGCATTAGGTACTAGAGCAGTTTCTTCAGCAACCTTGTGAATTGACATTTGCTTGACATATTCTTTAGCTTCTATTATCCTGTAGGGAAGGATGGATGAGTAACTTTCACTTCTGTGCTGGAGCAGAAGAGTAGGTTGGAAAATTCTGATTTTCTTCTCTGGGGAAAGTTAATGCTAGGAGCTGTAGCAGCGGGCCCTGACTGCTGCAGCTTAGGAGATACTTAACCATATCCCTAATGCTGACATTTTTATATATATATAAATATGTAGTTGTATATTCCATTATATTACATATATACTTCGGTTTTGTGGGTGACTACAGTGGGCAGCCTGAGGCAGAAGAAAGGTGTTGATGGAGTTGCCAGAGTTAGAAACTAACTTAGTGCAGGCATTAAAAAACAGCTTAGTGATGTTGATAATTTTTTTAAGCTCTGAATTTAAGTCATCTGTGATAACAAAGCTGACTTTGACAAGTGTTTAACGTGTAGGTGTATTTACCTAACAAAAGACCAGTTCAGATAGACTTGAGTAACCTCAGTTCTTGATGATTTCAGGTAATCTTCCCAGAGAGTGGCTTCCTTTCCTCAGATAAGCTGTCTTTACTCGAAAAACTGCTACCTACAAGGCAGGAGATCGAAGAAACTGAGGATATGGAACAGGTGGATTTAGTGGACTTTGATCCATCTCAAAAGCAAAAACACCACTATAATGGAGAAGTATATGAAGATGATGAGCATCAGCCTAGAGGTGGTGTTCAGTGCCAGACATCCTAAATGGGCCAGTGAAAAATTTGTGATGCTTGTTTTGTATGCAGTAGTGGATGAGTGAAGGACTACAAGCAGTTCACCCTCACCTCCTGCTTTTGTTGTTCTATCCAGCCATAGTTATTTCTAAAAGCATAAAGAAATAAACTAAGTAATTAAACTGACTTTGCAATTTGTATACAGCTCCAGGATGCAAGCTCAAATGAAGTTGACTGCACTTCACTGCTGCCTCTTGGTCCAGAAAACTCCCTTACCTGCTTGTCTTTTATTCCAAACCTTGTAATTCCTGTATGTGTGCAATTGCCCAGGCTTAAACTAAGATTCTGTGGTGTGCTTTTTAGGAATTCTAGATCTTATACTCTGTGAATAAAGTATGTACAAGTACTTAAAATCCATGGTAAGGCGTAGTTCAGTTTTGCACCGAGTAGGATAACAGTGTCTGGGCTTGTATTGGTGTTTTTTAAATAGGGACTGGCTGTAATGCAACCACGTGGTACATGAAGCTGACATGGATGTGGTCAATGTTCACAGGCCCATTAAAGTGATCCCAAGCTCTCCAGGCTATTCCACATGAGATCAGATAGTCGTTTGCTGTGCCAGCGCTGGTGCTGACCCCAGAGCTAGATGTGGAGCTTGCTTTGTTTCATTGGTGACTCCCATTTGGCTGCTGTCCTGCACCACATTTCCTGTGGAGCCAGTGGTTGCTTGGAGCTGCCTTCACTACTGCACATTACTAGAATCCTCTAGGCTTTATCAGCACATAAGTGGCTTGGAATGTCAGCCTGCTGCCAGGTGAAGCTTGATTTCCACCTTGATTACTGAAATCAGATACTCCTCAGTGGTGTGTTAGGGAAAGCGTTACTGGACCTCTTAGTGGGTATGTGTGATCCTGCTGAGGAGAGAAGCTTAGTGAATACAACCAACCAATGCCTCTAGGATGTTCTGAAATTAATGTATTGTGTGCATTATTTCGAGCTGACTCTTGAGATTTCTGTATGAATGTTCTAATTATTGTAGATGAAGTGTTTCTGATGTAATTACGAAGTTGTTCATTGCCTCTTTTCTTAGACCAGATGTTGGTTTGAAAACACCACCCCCTTTTTAAACAGCTATTCACAGTTAAAAATCTTAAAAACTTTCAGAAAATATGCTGAGAAGACAGGTCCAGATTTAACCTCTAGTGTGGTAGTCTAGTCTTGCTCAACCATCTGGCTTGGGATAGAGTTTACACTTTTCATACTGCTTTGAAGCAGAAGTGTCATGAGGAGAACACGAGGGGCTGCTGCCTGGCAGTACACGTGTTGTAACTTCAATATCTGGAAGCTCTCAGAAAAAAACATCTCTAGCTCATCTTAGCCTTCCACATTTCATTCTGTAAAGGCAGCGGGTATATCATGGGTTTTCTACTTCAAATGTCCCTTTCAGGTACCTACAGAACTCTGATCTTTCCCCTGCTTGTTTCACCTAGCTTTTTGTTTTCTTTCTCAACAGAAATAAAATTCTGTAGGCCAAGTGTTTTTCCAAATTCTACTTGAGTGAGCTCATCAGTGAGCTGAACGATGCAACCAGCAGCCACCTGTGCTCTTTCAGTAGGATGGTTTCTCAGTCAAGAGGAGAAACCAAAAGTAATCTACCTTTGTGTAGGGCTGACTCCTGCACAGCTGACTTGAGACTTAAACAGCAGTAAAATATGCTGCTGCTTTTCAGCTCAATAAGCACCCTTGTTTATTTTTTTCTTTAACCACTAAATCAAAACAGCAAGAGCAAACAACACTCCATTCAGAGCCTTGAGGATGACAATGGGACATGATTTTGCTTCAGATGACTGTGTATTATATTTTAAAAATCCCTTTCCATAGACTTTTTTTCTCAGAAGCACTAGTTTTTCTTTCACCACACCCATAGCTGCATCTGTGTAGTTGAGGTCATGTTCTTGACTTACTCTGCAGGCCATGGCCAATTGTGCTACATACTTGATGACTCCACAGATGATGGGCTAGGTCTGGGTTCCAGGAGGAGGGTGGCTGACCAGAAGCTGCCTCTAGAAGCCTTAGCAGTCCAGGGAAGGATACTACTGCTAGTGCAGGAAGGGCAGCAGAAGCACCGTCAGTTTAGTATTCTGCTTTGAAATCAGCTGGTTACTGATGTAAAACCTGCATCCCAAAGAAATAGTGGCAGCAGTAGAGTAAGCTAGCAAGAGCTAGCCAGAAGGACCCAGCCCTTACAGCTTCAAGTACAAGGTATGGCCTCTTCCAAGCTCCATTGTTCTCTTGGTATTCGGGTATCATACACTTAGATCAAGCAGCTAGACATGTTCTGTGCCACTGAAAAATGGAGTGAGAATTTTTCCTGACTTACTGCTTTATGTGGGATACATTTTCCAATCTGGGGAAATGACCCAAATGGATAGCTGTAGGAACTGAGGATAGAGTAGCCCAAAATAGCTGTTTCTGTAACCACCAGTGTTGTAATCTGACCTGTTGTAAACTGAGTTTGCAATTAATTCCAGTGTTTCAACGCAACCTAGTTCATATGATCAAGCTTATAGTCTATCTATTACAATTACTCTTTTCACTGTGCACCAGGCATTTAGGACTTCATTTTTTCCCCATAAAACTGGCAGCTCCACTATTGCACAGGCTGGCAGTGAAACTGAGAACATCCACTGCAGACTCATTTGGAGCTGTTCTCATTTTTGCTTCTGCTTTCAGAGCCGTTAGACTACAGGCCCTTTTCTCCCCATAGCTTTGAATACCTGCTATCCAACAGCAGTTGAAGAGGTTGTCTCAGCCTAGGGGTGTAAACTCAATCATCCCGAATCTGCTCTGAATTTGCAGTGTAATCCAAGGTCAAGCAAGCAAGCAATTTAGTCTATGACTTTTTCATTAGCAACTTCACCTGGAAAGACATCTTTGTGACTGATTGCTGCTCAGAGCATTAGGAAAGCATGCTAAGAGAAGCGAGGTTTTATTTAAGCTAAGCTTCTTCAAAACCACACATAAACAAATGCCTGGCTCACTGTTTTCTTAAGGGGTAAGACAAGCACTGTTACAGTGCCCAAAGAATGGGGGACATCAACTACCCTGTAAACTGCTGTCAGGAAAACACAGCACAATAATAGTAACAGTAGATCCACATCTCAGGGATGTGCTAAGTGCTTTAGGTGTCTGCCATAATGGTGGGCATTCTGGAGCCAAAGCCAGTGTGTCTACTGAGACAGCCTCTGAGAAGCCTGATGCAGATTCCAGTCTGACAGAACCAGTGAGGAAGGCAGTAACTTTCAATGGATGCCCAGATACTTCTGAAGAGAAGGCTGGTACCTGCACAAAGTGTGCACAGGTGGATGACCAGCTGTGGCAGGTGGCTGAATGAAAAGAGACAGTCAGTTGGCTGTGCAGCATTAGAGGGGCTGAAGCAGAGATAGGTAAGTGGCTTCAGGAGCCCATACCTGCAATGAATACCACTGAACCTGAAGTACCTTGCACCGCAATGACCCACAAAAGCAGGGCTCCAATTCAGTCTCCACCCTCCAACATCCAGACCAAAACCAGATGGGATGCTTTGAAGGCTTTAGATCTCCATGAGCAAGGCCAGCAAAGAGAACCTCACCAGCAGCACATGGTGGTTACCATAAAAAGAAACATCAAGTGGTTGTGGTGGGCGCTGAGTCATCCATCTGCCAGGCTGACAGTCATGAGGGGTATCCTGCCCTCCAGGAGCTGGGATCCATGGTATTGCTGAGAGGGTACCCCAACTTCTCATTGCACAGACAACTTACCCCCATCACTTTTTCATATGGGTACAAGCCAAAAATAAGTGGGATCATGGAAGACTATAAAGCCCTGGCAAGGCGGATGGAAAACATCCCAAGTCATCCCCAGCCTGTCATCTCCACATCTGTCCTTCCTGTTAGAGAAATTGTGACAGCCAGATTTACAGATCATGTAAATCAGTGTCTGGCTTCATGGCTGGTGCTGTCAAGAAAGTTTTGGCTTTTATAAGAGTGGGTTGTGTTTTTATGATTGTAGCTTGTTATGGAGGAATGGGATGCCCCTGGCTAAAAAGGGCAAGAGAATCTTTGGCAGCAGGCTGGCTGTTTTGGTGAGATGGGCTTTAAACTAAAGCACTCAGGAGGTGGGGTACAAATGGCAGTGCTTGCGCCACTGCTTCCTTCAGGGGAGCAGGTCACAGCAACCAGTGCAGAGACAGATGTAACTTTGCTGCCCCTGAAGCTGAGTGTCAAAGGACAAAACACATCGTGGGTGGTTATGGTTACGGTGAATCCTCTCACATCCCTTCTAGGGAACTTCATTCTTTGACTACCCCTGAAGTGTCTGTATACAAAGAGATGCAGCACGGGGAATAAACAAGAGCTAGAAATACATGTGTGTTCATAGGGCCATGATCTCGCTGCAATTACTGACACATGGTGGGATATCTCACAGGACTGGAAAATTGTCATGGATGGGTATGTGCTTTTTAGAAAGAGAAGTGAGGTGGTGGAGTTTCTCTTAATGTGGGAGAGCAACTGGAATGTATCTCTACCCCAGAGACAGATGAACAAGTTGAGAGTTTATGGGTGAGAATAGCCCAGCATGCCCTGGCAGCCAGAAGGATGAACCGTGTCCTGGAGGACATCAGGCACAGCATCACCAGCTGAGCAAGGGAGGGGATTGTCCTGCTCTGCTCTGCACTGGGGCAGCCTCACCTCCAGTCGTGGGGGCAATTTTGGGTGCCACAGTATGAAAAAGACATTAAGTCGTTAGCATCCAAAGGAGGACAAAAAAGATGGTGAAGTGCCTTAAAGGGAAGCTGTATGAGGAGTGGCTGATGTCACCTCCACATGAGGAAGAACTTACTAGGGTGGCAGAGCACTGGAACTGGACATGGACGCCCCCTCTCTGGAGACATTCAAAACCCACCTGTTCTAGGTGACCCTGCCTTGGCAGGTGGGGTGGAGGATCTCCAGCAGTTCCTTCCAATCCTGACAATTCTGTGATAATCAGTCCAGGAGGTTCATGGAATTCATCAAGGAAAACTTCCTGACCCAATTGACAAGGGAACCAACAAGGAGAGGTGCTCTGCTGGACCTTGGAGTCAAAACCAAAGAGCTTGTTGGGACTGTGAAGGTCAGAGACAGCCTCAGCCGCAGTGATCATGAGATGGTGAAGTTCAGGATCCTCAGAGGGAAAGACTAGGATGAAAACCCAGTTCTCTGCTCTGGACTTCAGGAGAGCAGACTAGTTTCTTTAAATATCTGCTTGGATGCACCCCAAGGGATAAGGCACTGGAATGAAGAAGGGCTCATGAAAGCTAATTAATTTCAAGGCTCATCTCCCCCAGGCTTGAGAGCAGTCCATCCCAGTAAACAGGAAGTAAAGCAAAAATGGCCAGGATGGCTGTGGGGATGCATAAGGAACTCCTGGCTAAACTAGTACACAAAAAGGAATAATCTGGAGGATATAACCAGGGCTGGGTAAAGTGGGAGGAACACAGATGTTATGTCTGGGCATCCAGGGATGAAGTTATGGAAGCTAAAGCTTAACTGGATAACAAGGGCCTTTTTAAGTACACAAGTGGGAAAGGGAAGGGAAAATGTGGGGCTGCTACTGAATTAGATGGGGCATCTGGTCACTTAGGACATGCAAAAGATTTGAGGTGCTGAGTATCTTCTTTGCCTCAGTCTTATTCAGTGACAAAATGAGCTCTCAGAGAATTCCAGAGGCCAGGGGGTAAGTCTGGAGCAAGGAGGGTGTACCCTTGGCATAAGGATGATCAGGTCAGGGAAGGCTTAGGCAAATTGAATATATGCAGATCCATGGGCCCCAAGGAGATGCACCCACAAGTGCTGACAAGTGTCATTGCAAGGCCCCTCTTGACTATCTCTGATTGATCATGGTGATTGGGAAAAGTGCCCAAAAACTGGTGGAAAATAAATGTCATATCTGTTTTTGAGAAGGGCAAGATAGGGGGATGCAAAAAACACTAAAGGTCTGTCAACCTTAATCCCTTGGAAGGTAATGGTGCAGAAACCATTTCCAGGCACATCAAGAACTAGAAAACCATCTGAAGTTGTCAGGATGGCTTCACCAAAGGAAATTCACGCTTAACCAACCTGATAAACTTTACAACGCAATGACTGACCTGGTACATGACAGAAGTGGGTCCTGTACCAGGGTTTGTCCCTGGTCTTCTGTAAGGCCTGTGGCCCTGTCACCTGTAAAATCCATGCAGAGGTGTTGAGGTATGGGATGGATGAACAGTGAAGTAGATTGAAAACTGGCTGACTGCCAGGCCCAGAGGATGGTGATGAGCACAAAGCTCAGTTGGAGGGCAGTGCTCCCAGTGTGCCCCGGGACAGTACTGCCTCCAGCCCTCAGCAAGTTTGCAGATCACACTGCAGATGTAGCACAAGTAGCTCCTACAACAGAGGGTTTTGCTGCCCTCCAGAGGGACCTGGAGAGGCTGGAGAAATGGGCTGACAAGAACCTCCAGAAATTCAAGGGAAAGTGCAAAGTCCTGCACCTGGGGAAGAACAATGCAATGCAACAGCACATGCTGCAGGCCACTCAGCAGGAAAATGGCAGAGAAAGAACCTGAGGGTCCTGGTGGACACAAAGCTTAATGAGCCATCTTTTTGGAAAGAAGGCAAATGGTGTCCTCGCTGTCAGCAGTGGAGGGAGGTGATCCTTCCCATCTACTCAGCACAAGTTAGTTGTGCATAACGAGATGTTATGTTTGATTTTGAGTTTACCAATACAAAAAAAGGGACAGAGTTGTAATGAAGAGAGACCAGTAAAGCATCAAAGATGTTGAAGGGATGAGAGCATCTCTCCTATGAGGAAAGTAGTACTAAAAATACTTTGTCAAGATCTTCCCCCTTAACAGAATTGTGCTCGATGTATCACTGTCAGATATTTCTGTCTTTTCAGGAAGAAAAAAAAAAATTTTAAAAAAATCACTTTTTACTGTCTAAAAGACCCCACTGTTGATGTATCTAAGGAAGTAAAAAACAACCTGGGAATTCAGACATCATAGCAAAAAGGAGAACTGAACACTACACTTCTAGAAAAGCTGCTGTGTGAGAATTCCAGATGAACTTTTTCTGCATTTCCCCCACCACTGCAGGCACAGACAATATGTTTAAAGTGGAACTAATTTATTAAGTAAAAGATAAGTTGTTACATTTTGAAAGATCACTGCAGTAGGAAAGCATTCTACAAGAGATGAGGACAGGACACAGTGCAGCAGATTCAAACCTACATGCATTTGACTCATCATTACAAGAAAAGTCTCATTTTTCTGCATCCTATAAAAGACACAATCAGACTTTAGAAGATTCTGGTGTACATTCAGAACAGTGTACAGTAGTCAGAATCTCTCATCATAATGTGCTCCAAACTCAAGAGCCTGTAAGTATCTTTTTATCATCTGGTGGGACCTAAGTATAACCTTAACTAGGTCCACAGGCATATGAAATTTTAAAAAAAAAATTCTTAAAAATAATTATTTAAAGCATTATCACAGCACTAGGAACTCAGCCTACGTAAATCAACTTCTGCATGTTTCAAAATATTGATCCCCTGGAGCCTGTTTCAGTTACCGCTGGTCTGAAAACACTTTGCACTTACAAGAAGAGGGCCCCGGTAATAACTCCTGTTAGTCCAGAAGTAAGTAAAACAAAAGCAAAAACAAAACAAAAAAATCCCCAAACAAAATCAACTGTATCTCACTGCCACATTAGGCAGGTTTACAGTCTACAGGAGCAAGTGCTGGCAGATAGGCAAGGATAGCTTCATTCTGAGGCAGCTGTGTGTCACTACTTTCCAATATAATTGGAAAAATGATAGTGAAAATTGAGCACAGCAAAACCCAACGGCCTAGAAATGGCTCCATCTTCAAGATGAGGATACAGTGTCCTCATCCGCATTCCAGGAAACTAATGCTGTTTCAGCACTGGGGAAGAGACAGCTTTCCCATTCTGCATTTCACTCAAAAAAACCCTAAAAACCAAATTTAAAAAAAAGCATGTTACTATATTCCAAGAAGTCAGCAACCACTCATAAGTGGATACAGTTGCTGACTCATTGAACTTTTACAAACATTGTAGGAAGAGTACAGACTTCAGGAGACAGAAAAAGCACTCTCACCGAAGTTGTTTAACTACTCTAGTAAAAATCAAAGTGTATGAAATTAACTGATGCTATATTTATGCATCAATCTACTCTAGGTAGGTAAAAATGTAATTCTCTGGAAACCTGAACTGAAAGTGGAGCAAGTATCACACTCTGTATATTTAGACCTTGTTAAAGCACTAACACTAGTAACCTGCAAATAACAGGCATGCTTCAGAGCTTGCTGCAAAACAAATCTATGGCTTCCAGAGCTTGAGGAGGCCATCTTCACTGTAAGTGGCAATTAGGTTCTGGTGGGGGTGATGAGCAATGCCAATGACATCTTTTTCATGGACCTAGAGAGTAAGCAGAAAGATGCATTAGGGGAGTTTTCCTTCAGCAAATTCAAGACAAATATTCTCTTAAAAAAAAACCAAAACCCCAAACTGGAGGAAAGCTGGACTGAGGGTTAGCATGCTTTGTGTATAGAGCATAAGCAGGGGTACATACCCCTCAACATTAAATTCCAGTCACAATTTCTGTGACACGGCAGTTACTTTTGTTGGGAAAGGGAAGGTTCAGTGAAAGTTTACATCCATGGAAATCCACATCATCTAAGTGTTCCCCATTAAATTTAGACATTCAAGCTGGTATTCCTCTTTCATTCAATCTAAAGCAAATTGGAACCTGATAGCTTTAAATCTGACAGCTTGGTCAGATTCTCCAAAAGCCAGAGTCCAGGTCAAGGCATGGTCTCATTCAAGTAAGTCTGAACTAATTCACTCTTTGCTTGGTGACTAAATATTTTCGTAATTTTCACCATTAAATTGTTCCAAAATTACCGAATATTCTGTGGCCAAATGTTCTGAAATACCTTTGTTATCAATTGTATCTGCTAAAGATGAAAGTTTCCTTGGTCTAAGACTGCTCTTTACAGACTTCAAAATGAATGTTTACATCATCACTGTGTCTAAACTCTGGAAAAGCTCAGAACTAAAAACTTACAGTCAGAGTTCTCTCCAGCTTGCCAGTCACTGTGCTGAAGCAGTACAGCACAAAATCTTCACCAACACAATAGATCCATTCACCACGAGGTGAAAGTGCACAGCAGACGAAGTCACCACCTTCTCTCTTACCAGAGCTAAAACTTCTCACAATCTGTAAAGACACGCCCCCAAAAACATTTGTCAGGATTAAAGAGCAGCACATCATTACTATCATTAGGGCAGAAATATTAAAGGAGGACTAGGTCTGTTTAAAACACAGACCTCTCCACCTGCAAATCTGTGTTCTATAAACTTGAGTACAGAATAGTTTGTCATGAAAGCAAACCAGAGAAGTCAGGTTTAACACAGGGCGAGGTTATTAACTAGATTTTTTGCATTCTTGAAATGAGAGAGACTTGAAAGGATACCAGTAAGATCACATACTTGTCCTTGCATATTCATGATGACAACCGTATTCGATCTGTTGCAAACAACAAAATGTTCTGGGTTTTTAGGCAGCAGAATGACACTGTTCACAGTAATGTCTGTCCCAGCAGTGCTACCAAGAGACTTGAAGGTGTTGGAGCACTCTGTCGTCTTCACATTCCAAACCTAGTATAAAAAAATAAAATAAAACCAATTAGCTTTAAAAAAATTTAAAAGAACTAGCTGATATGCAATTATTTCAGACAATGGAATCCCCACATTCTAGGACGTGACGTGTCACAGTCAATTCTACGTCTAGAATAAAGCAGAACAGGCAGCAAGCACTGCACTTATGTCCCCATTTCATAAATGCGGTAGCAACAGGCTCTGCAAGAGACTGTAAGCAGAGTAAGAAATTTCATCAGTTCTCACACAAATCTACAGCAAAGGTCACGAGCAGAGTCATTACTGCAGATAACTCGAAGTCCTTCTCCAATGACTGCAACAACTATGTAACAAATCAGCTGTAAGACAGCAAGAGTCTGATGGTGTTCTCTGCAAAGGGTAGATGTCATCTTACCTTCACTGTGCCATCAGAGGATGCGCTGATAATATAGTGGCCATCCTGGGTAAAAGTAGCTTCATTGACAAAGGAAGAATGACCGCGGAATTCCTTCAGGGTTTTCCCAGATTTCAAACCATGAATCCTGTCAGACAACACAGGTGCAAATGAGTGAGCAAATCACACTCAGTAACCAGGTGCAGGACCACAATTACTGCATTACACAAACAATAATCAACACTTTCCAGATGCTAAGGGCAGCAGGAAAAAGGGTTTGACGAGGTTCCTGCTGCCTGTTAAGATTAGAACAGTGTCTGAGTATCTTTCTGAATATATTTATTCTTACTTCTAACCCACCCTGCAATGACCTGTAAAAAACAAAGAGAAAGAAGAAAAAAGAAGAGAAAAGGAAGAAAAAGAGAGGGTGGAATATCTGAGTCCTTACTAAACACCTGAAAATTTGTAACTACTGGGTTACCATCACTACCCAACATATCTTTATGGAATAAATGGAGTCAGACTCTTCTCAAAGGTGCACAACTGAACTACAAAAGGCAAAGGATACCAAAAACAACCCCACACCCACAAAAACAAACAAACAAAAAAAAACCCCAACCAAACAACAACACCAAAAAAAAAAACCCCCAACCCAACCAAAACCAAACGACCAAGCAATATCAAACCAACCCAAAACACCTTTTCCTATATCCAAACTGGATCTTCCCCAAGAGAAGGAGTGGGGTCTTGAACCCTGGAGATTTTGAGGGCCTTACCTCAGCTGGACAAGGCCCTGAACAGCCTGTCCTAACTGAAAGGCTGGCTGTGCTTTGAGAAGCATAGTGGACTAGAGACCTCTACAGGTACCTTCTACATTACACTACTTTATAGTTAAACTGCTTAATGTTAAAAATCTGTTTTCTCCCACACTTCAGCTCACACATTCTCAACTGATTTACCTGATTGTCTGATCAAAAGAAGCACTAAGAATTTGGCTGCTGTCTTTAGAGAAACTGAGGCACGTAACACCTTTGCTGTGTGCTCGTTCAAATCTTCTCAGACACTGACCACTCTGGATTTTCCACACCTGAAAAGAAAACAGCAAATAAGTGGTTACTTCGTTATGAGATCACATGAGCTTAAACATCAGGGGCAATACACAAGTGCTTTTGAGCCTTGTTACATTTCCTTTGCATTTATATAGAAGGGGAACATTATTGCTATTGCAAACTAACAGTTTTGTTGGTCACCACCTCTCCCAACATGCCATACAAAATTATTTGTACCTTGATCTTTCCATCTTGTGCTCCAGTTGCTAACATTTCTGTATCTCTGCTGAAGCACATGCACAGCACTGCATCATCCATCATCATGAAGTTATCTTGTGCCTGATATTTCAAATCCTAAACAAAACCAGAAGATCCATCAAAGTAGTGAAATCAATGGGATCTATTTTAAGGCAAAGTGCAAAAGTATTAACAGTTTTAACTTCAGTTATATTTTATAACCTATTGCAAATCAGACTTCATAGCTTTGTAATACAGCGTACTGCCACTGTCACAATTTTAAAGACAACAATGAAGGAAGGTAGAGTAAGTTATCACAGACAGAAATCTATGACAAACCAAACAACTAAACCTACATAAATATTCCAGACTGATATCTGAATCACCTAAGCAGACAACCTTCTCAGGTTCACAGTTCTTAAGAAATTAAAACAATCTCAGAATAAATTCAGGTGCTCTGGCAAGTGAATTATCGGTGTGAAATAAGGAATAACTTACCTTCCTAATCTTTCCAGTAGTGAAGTTCCATACTTCAATGAAGCCATCAACAGAGCCAGTAACCAGATACTGTCCATCTGGAGAAAAGCGGGCACACTCCACATGCGACTTCTGCCCAAACTGTTGTAAAGAAGAATATAAGCAAAGTTCAATATGCAATTTAAAATACACAACTCATTAAAACAAAACTGTAGTGTCATTCTGATGGTAAAAATGCAGTATCTTCTAGAGGTATGAATTCACAAATGTAATGCTGAGGTACAAAAAAAACCATCTGTAAATACATAGAGAGTAGTATTAAAAAAAAAGTTAAAATAAAACAAAAAATAAAATCCCTACTTTTAGTCTGGTAATATCTGTGAAGCTTACATCAGACACTCCATGCTTACAGCAGCAGCTGAATCAGTTGCCTTTACGCTTTTGTTTTTGCAGTGAATTGTGTGTTAACACCTTTCCAATACCTAACATATATCCCAACCAGACTGCAGGACTTTCCGAATTTCTGAAATTGCTCCATTTGGAGTGCTGTTTTCCCAGTGTAATTTTCATAGAGAACATCTGATATTTTTTAAGTATCCAATTTTTTAATTTCTAAATACAAGTGGCCATGATGACTAAGTACAGAAAAAAATGTTCACTAGCCCAAACAAAAATACAAGATCAGCAATGACAAAGAAAACAAGTTCTAATAAAGCATTTTTAGCAAGTTCTTCCTTCTCCACCACAAATTGATTTCACAAGTTCCAGTTCATGACTTCTGAAAAACAGTTTAAGACAAGTAATTCTTTGCACAAATAAAGAAAGGGAGTATGCAAATTTCTGCAAACTGAATGATTCTGAACTGTGAAGTAAAAAAAAACCTACATGGTTATCTTAATCACAAATACCATAAGCACCCCATCTTGTTAAAAGACCTCGTCTTAGACTCCCACGAAGAAGAAAAGTCTTCTGATAAGATAAAGCATGGGAAAGGGAGGAAAAAACACAGGTGTGTGTGGGCCAGGGGGTGTGAGGGAGGAGGAGAATGACAACAAAGAGAACAGAAGTGTTCAGAAGATTTCCCCTTATCTCCCAACATAACACAGGAAGGAACAAGCAGCAGTAACACACAAAAGCAAACATTACCTTAATATGCCTGCTCAGCTGTGTGGGAAACTTTTCTTCTTCTACGTCTTTCACAGCTGCTTTACCTCTGAATAAGTCAATTGTCATACCAGGAGGAAGCAGGCCCTGGTGCTGCTGCCATTTCAGTGCCTTTAGAGGAGTGAAAAGCCACACCATTAGTTATCAGTTAACACATATCTACGACATGTGAAACAATGTCTGCACGGAGTACCAATGAGCTCGTTCTGAGAATCAGAAAGGGCTGAAAACACAACAGAAACCGTGTGTTACAGAATGTCATCCTCAAAGTGCACATCATGTGCTGTGTATTTATTCTATTGGAAGAAATCTGCTAGAGTGATGACTTTTCCTACAAATGCTAAATCCTTGCCACATGGGAAAAATATTTTTTAACTATACTGCATGCAAGTGTGCAACATTTAAACTATTTATAGAGTTGGAAACTCAACTACATTACACTAATTTTATGCAGCAAAATCTATAGACATAGCTACTAAAATATTTTCAAGACTCACCTGCCCCAACAACGCCATAAGACGAGATGGAGGTACCACACTGACCTCTCCAGCCAAAGCTTGTGCAATAGCAGCTCTCCGCTTCTCTTTGCTACTCCCATCTGGGTATGCCTAGAGAAAAGTTATTTTTATATTTTTATGACTGTATTGCTCTAAATAGTAACCTTTTTTCTAGAAAGACCTCTGTTCTTCTGAAACTGAAGCCACTCCCATATGAATTTTTTATCGGGCCTCCAAAACAGCTCTTCTCTTTAACAACAACTCTTAAAAGCACAGAAACATCAGAGCTGGAAAAGATCTCTAAGAACAGTCCCTCAACAAAATTAACCATTAACCTTGCATACTCTCACCAAAAATACCAAACCGATGTAACCAGTCACAAATAATGCTGTGTTATTTCTGCCAATACATAGCACTGTTTCTATTCATACAACCTGTGTTTTCTCCTGATGCCCACATAACGCAGGAAAAGCAAGCTGCAGATGTCATCCTGTGGCAGGACACAGGTACAAATCCCCAAACTCCCAACTGCAGTTCACTTCTAACCCACTGCTCTGCTGCCTTGTGATAAAGTGTCATGCACCAGTTCCCAAACACTTAATAAAAGTCGTGAAATCATCACAGTGGCAATCTCCACGTTCTCATTCCCAGAGACACAAAAAAAAAAAACCCAAACAAAAAACCCCAATGCCATGAGCCATCAGCGGCTTGGAATGATGCAGGAGAAGTCTCTAAAGAAGGGCATAATGTACCTCACGAGGATCAAAGTAAGATCTGGCCAGAAGGTTTTCAAGGTGGATGTAGCGCTCTGGCTGAGTTTGTTTCAGCATGATCATAGGATCTGTTTGTCTCAGCAGAGACCTGGCAGCACCCAGTTCCCGGAGCTCAATCAACTCCAGCACAACCTGCACCAAGAGACAAATGTCTGCATCAGCAAAGGGTTAGTGGAAAACACCACACGGAGGCTTCCACACGGACCAGAAGAGTCTGTAGGAACCCCGCGGTCGCTCACCTGCTCATAGAGATCAATGAGGGTCTTGTCGGGCAGCTTCAGAGACTGTATGGCCTGCAGCACCGTGTCCCAGTGCCCGCTGTTGATGTCCGCCACGAAGCTCTCAATGCTGTCCACAGTGTTGAGGGACACGGTGGTTTCCTCCTGAAGAGTGGCGAGCGCCCGGTGGAGGCTGTTCTCCTTCAGGTACTGCATGATGAGCCGGATCACGCTGCGGGGGATGCACAGCGCAGTCAGCCGGGCACCGCACACACCGCCCGCACCCCTCGGCCCCTTCACGGCCCGAGGCCGCCAGACCGCCAGGCCTCGCCTCCCCCCCGCACTGGGGCCTGGGCCAGAGCCGGGGCCGCCAGATCGCTCCCTCCCCGCCCCGCCCCGCGCCGCCGCTACACGCACTCGGAGGACTCGATTTCGATGGACATGTTGAGCCGCCGCTGGTGCCGGAGCCGCCGCTGGCAGTGGCGGTGCCGGTGTCGGTGCCGCCGCAAGGCCTTCCGCCAGCCCTCCCTCCGCGACTTCGGCCGCGACTTCCGCTTCCCGTCCCCCCGCGCGCTCCGCCACTAAAAAGCGCGCCCGTCCCCGCCCCCCGCGCTTGGCGTCATGACGTCACTCGGCCGGACAGCCCCTCCCGGCAGCGGGGCTCTGGCGCGCCCCCGGGCGGCGCAGCGGCGCAAGCGCAGGGCCCCGCGGGTGCGGCTGCCCCGGCGGGACGGGCTTGCGTGCCGCGCTGTGGGAATGCAGAGCGCCGGCTTTCCGGCTGGCTTCCCGCAGAGCTGCGGGACGGCTTCAGCCGGCTGAACGTGAGCCAGCGGGTGCCCAGGTGGCCAAGAAGGCCAATGGCATCCTGGCCTGTATCAGCAACAGTGAGGCCAGCAGGACCAGGGCAGTGATTGTCCCCCTGTACTCAGCACTGGCTAGGCCTCACCTTGAGTGCTGTGTCCAGTTCTGGCCCCCCCCAAATTCAGGAAGGACACTGAGTGCTGGAGGGCAGCAGAGCTGGTGAAGGGTGTGGAGCACAAGTCCCATGAGCAGTGGCTGAGAGAGCTGGGGTTGTTTAGCCTGGAGAAAAGAAGGCTGGGGAGATCTTACCACTTTCTACAACTCCCTGAAGGGAGGCTGTAGCCAGGTGGGGATTGGCCTCTTCTCCCAGGCACAGTGACAGGACAAGAGGACATGGGGCCTCAAGCTGCACCAGGGGATGTTCACGTCAGACATCAGGAAGAATTTCTTTACATAAAAGGTGATTGGAATGGGCTAACATTCCAATGTTAGCCAGAACAGGGAGGTGGTGGAGTCACCATGCCTGGAGGTGTTTAAGAAAAGACTGGACATAGTTATTAGTGCTGTGGTCTGGTTGACAGGGTGGTGCTCAGTCACAGGTTGGACTCAATGATCTCAGAGGTTTTTTCCAGCCTAACTGATTCTGTGATTCCAACCACTGCCATTCATTCGTAGGGATTTCAGAAGATTCCCTGTGGTGACACAGACATGTCAGACTGCAAGTTAGGCGTTCTGGCAAGGACACACAACAGTTCCTTGGTCTCCTGTTTCTCTGCAGGTTTGCAGCTCCAGGGTGTAACTTGCAGTTTGCAAGTCTTAAAAAGCCCTTGTGAGCTCTGCATCTCAGGACATGTGGTCATGTATGAAAGAATGACTGGACAAGGTAATAGTTGTAGGGAAATTAATAGCATGTCTTATTTGCTTTAATTATGGACTAAGAATTGGAAAATTACTGTTCTACTGGACAGAGCCCTCCAGTGGTGCAGGGCTGGGCGTGAGAAGACAACTGTCCTTTAAACATATTAAGGGTGGCTCTGGCAGTCCATGTGTGCTGCTTGGAGTCCAACTGAGGCCAAAAGTCTTGTAGTCCTGGTTAGTGCTACAAGGTGAGTGAAACTGTGTCCCTCCTGGCTCCACATAACCTTAGTTGGCCTTGCCAGGAAGAGCAGCTCCTCGCTCCCTGGGCAGTGCCAAGGTCATGCTGCTCGTGCCTTCCTGGCATGCAGCACTTCCCACCTATGTTTAGTGAGTGTCTGATACCAGTGCTGGACTGCCAAGTATGTGGGGATGTGGAATCCATGATACTCGGCCCCTCTTGGATGGACTTTTTCTTGCTGTTTATTCAGGCGTGTGCATTTTGCTAGATGAGCCATGGAAAATAGAGCTGTGTGTGAGAAACTGCCTCCCTTTGCCAAGGAAAGCTGTTCTTTGCTGTCTCTGTCCCCAGAGTACTTAAGAAAGTAATCCAATAGCATGAAGTTGAAAAACCAGTGAGCAAGACACACGGCTAATATTCTGCATTCTGTTGCTTCTTCTCTGTGATCCCAACTAATTTTTTTAGCTGCTTTTACAGAGGTGCAGGGATTACTTCAGGGAAGTATTGTTTAATCGTTACAGGCATATTTGTTTTCAATGACAGGTGTATTTATGTTGTTTTAAGGTTGTTTTGAAAACAAGTATGATCCAGACTCTAACAAAGAAAAGCCATAAAACCCAAAGATGTCTGCTATTTTTGTGCTGGCAGCACATAGGAATCTGGCTCAGTTCCTTAGTAAATTCAACTGGTGCTCTCTGCTGTTCTCCCTCCAATGTTAATGGCCTCTAGCAGGAAAAACCAGACAGGCAGGCTACCTGGTCCTGAACTGTTTCAGTCCTCAGGATGGCATTTTTCTGAGAGGTGAATCCACAGGAATGTGCTGGTAGACTGGACACATGCTGATTTATATACATGCTGATTTATATATAGGCCCTTCTGGCCCTCCTTTCCTGATAGATACAGAAGGAAGTGGACAACCCACGTAAACATTCATTCTCCATGAGCTCCATCTGAGAAAAGTGTCCCAGTGCTCCAAGTGCTATACGAGCTCACAAGAATCAGACTTTGTGGCTAGACACAGTTACGGCCAATCTGATCTAGTGCTGGCAGCAGTCCAGCGTCTGGGAACCTCCAGAGATCCTTCCAAGCAACACTCACAAGATGCCAGCTCTGGCAGAGCATTACATAAGGGAAGGAAAGGTTTCCATTTAATATTTTGGCTCCACTGGGAAATGGATGCAAAAGGAAATAAACAGCATTGATGCAGTTAGGCAGCATAGATACCTGCGGTATGCTGGAGCTGAACCCAATCCTTTTTAGTCCCAGGCCCATTCCTTAAATGGAAGCTGAGCAAGCACTTTGGAATCAAAATTTTTAAGGCAAGATGTTTACCTTTCTTTCTGGCAGAAAATTTAATAAAACATTTTTTTTATTCCTCCTGACTCAAAAGTAGTCAGTTTCGTGTTCCCCTCCTGCACGCATCCTGTTCTCTTGTTTCTCTGGGAGGACAGCTTAAGCACCCAGCCAGGAGTGAGCCGTGCCTTATGCTGACCAGGTCACTACTCTGCAGTGGCTGTGGAGCAGAATCCATGAAGCAGATGGGGTACAGAATCACAGCCCACCCCACATCCATGAGGACATCACATTCCCTGCCAGTCAGACATCTGACTTGATGTGCAACTCTCTGCTGCCTCACAAGCTGCAAGGCTATGATCCAGAGCTGTGCTATGGCACCAGGAGGCCACACAAGCTTACAGTGACAATGATGTCCATGCCCTGCTCTCTGAATTACTCTAGTGATCTACAGTGAAGTTTGGCTTTTCTCAGCTTTCAGACCCCAAGGCCACAAATTAGTCCTTCCATCAAAGTGCATTTACTGTAGTCTCAAAATGAGATGCACCCATCTGAGGCCAGCTTCTTGAGAGAGGCTGTGCAGGGGAAACAGCCTGTGTGGTTTCTATTTCTCGGTTCTTGAGAATACTTTTTATGGGTCCCTAAAGGAAAACTCCACCCCAAGACCAGTGTGTCTCACAGGCGGAGACCTGTGAATTGAGATTGATGCATGGTTCCAGAGAATTGATAAACCTGTGCAAAACCAAGCTTTGTTTGTCATTGCTGGTGAGGCAGACCACATGCTGGGCCATGTGAGGAGACACAGATAAAGGGACATTGTTATCCCTTCTTCTGGGTATCCATTAGGGAAGGATGTGGAGAAGCTGGAGGGGGACCAGCAAACAGCTGCAAGGCAGGAAAGGGCGTGGAGCACATGGTCTGTTGGCAGGAGGGAGCACATGGGCTTGGCTTGCCCGGATGAGGTGAGGCAGGAGGGAGGTTTAACATCAGCCTATAACTGCTGGAAGGGTAATTCCAAATGGCTGAAGATACTCTGATAGCCTCAGCTTACCCAAGGAAGGGCAGCAGCCACCTAGCTCTGGGGCTGTAAGTCAGCTGCAGTCACCAGCAGCTCTGGGAAAACCACCAGGGAGGTAGGGACAATGGAGAGAGAGAGGTTTAGTGGTGGAGACATTCCCTGTCCTGGAGAGGGGATTTTAGTTGTGGCTGCAGAAAGCCTGGGCGGGAGTGGTGGCGGTGGGGGGGTGGGGGGTGGGGTTTCGCGAGCCTTGTCATCAGTAAGGCTTGGACTGAGACATTTCCCCCTCCCCCCAACAGCTCTGGTGGTGCTGGGGCCCTGCAAACTGTGGACCACACTCTGGCTTTATCCGACCCTCAGCAGCACAGCAGGGAAGAGTGGTAATTTAGGCCAGTCTCTGAAAGATACCCAATGAAATGTATCTTGGACTAATTAGGGCTTAAGGCTCAGGAACTCAGTTCCAGTTGCCTGGCCTCTGTTTTGACCCCTCTTTCCTTTGAAGTTCATAGAGGAGAGGGGAAAGGAAATGAGAGGAGAGGCCCTGCTTTTCCTGTAAAATGCCTTATTCCTTATAAAATCGTTTGGCAGAAATCTCTTTCAGCTGGACAAGCTGAATGCTTTAATACATGCCTGCAGTCATTTTCCACCCTTGTCTCATTCCCCTGGCTGCTCCATCACTGCTCTGCATCAGTAAAACTGTAGATGCACAGGCACAAATACTTGTCAAAGAGCTAGCAGAGATCTCCAAAAGCATGTTGGAGGGCTCTGAGTTGCAGCATTGTGTTATTTCCTGGGCCAGCTGGAAGTGCACAGCACTCTGCAGTACAGTGGTGCCTGCTCCAGCTCAGGTCTGGGGTTTGAGACCTTTCTTCCAGGCCAGACTGCTGGGACATGCAGCTTCCAGCCTTTACCAGGCCATGAAGAAACCACATGAAAAATCCTCACTTCCATGTTAACATTGCACAAGGAGAAAAGCAGCCCAGGCATGGCAAGGGGGAGACACATTGTGTCTCAGATCTGTCCTAGGCACTAGGGATGTTTCAGACCGGGGGAAGCCCAAAGCTCTGAAGGAAGGCAGCTGTATTCCCTGTAGTAACAAATTTCCAGGAGGTCTTGGTAGGAAAGCATTTCTGGAGGTCTGCAGTTCAACTCCCCAGTCCAAAACTAGATCAGATTGTGTTGGGCCATGCTGTGTTCTGCATACATCCAAGGACAGAGGCCTGATTTCCAAGTTGTACTACCCTCAGTGGTGGAGTTTTTTCCTGCCCAGTTGGAATGTCCCATCCTGCATCATGTAGCTGTTCCCCCATGTCTTGTCCTTGTTTGCCTCTAGAAGAGTCTGTCTCTGTTTTGTCTATGACCACCATTCAGCAAGTGGATGACCCCTGTGAGAACTCCCCCAGGTGTTTCTTCTCCAGGCTGGAGAAGCCCAATTCCCTCAGTGTCTCTTCATACACTCTGTGCTGCAGCCTCATCACCACTCCAGTGGTCACTGCTGGGCTCTCTCCAGTTTGTCAGTGTTTTCCTTGTACTGGGTAGGCCCAAAGTGCAGGATGGAGTCGAGAGATGAGTCTTCAGTTGCATTATGTGGTGAGGAAGAGTCACCTCTCCTGAGCTGAAGTTGATGGGGCTACTTCTGGCCCATTCCTCCAACCTGCTGAGATCCCATCAGGTGACAGGCCTTCCTCCTGAAACACAGCAACCAGTTGATATTAGTTATGGGCTTTTTCTTTTCTTTTATCTCCTTGGAATAGGTTGAAATCCCCTTTCCACCAGATATGTGTACAATGGGTTGGCAAGGGTCCTGAGAACTTTCCTCCTCTTTTGGCCAGGGATCCAGAGAGAGCAGTAGGAGCTACTGTTTCCCTTGAAGGTGGCCTTGCTGCAAATGGTGACTGGCAGAGAGCGTATTGAGAGCTGGAGTCAATCTTACTTCTCCTTTTGAGAGGTGAAAGGATGGCCCAAGTGTGGTCAGAGATTTCCCACATCTACATTTAGTGCCCACCTGCAGTCCTTAGGCTGGAGATTTCATATCCTGTTTCACACCAAGCCTCCACCACAGCTGCAGGGAAGAGGACTGAATCTGGCCACAGCAGGGGCTGTGCTCTCATTTGGGTAAACAGCTAGTGACAGGGAGTCTCCAGCTTGCCTCATGCTCCTCACATGTCTACTTGGGGGTCTGCAGCAGCATGTAAAGGACCCATGCTCAGACTGCCCACTGGCTTCATCTGAGTTCATCTGCCCAGCTGACTCTTGGCTTGGCCATCTTGAAGGCACTGGCACCTTCCCCAGGCTGCAAGGAGTAGCTAGCTGACCTGAGGCTGGTTAGGCACTGCTTTGTGCAGGTTGGTTCTCTGCTGTTTGCAGTGAAGGGCATGGGGAGATACAGCACAGCTTGCAGACAGCAGGCAGTTCTGGGGTTCCCAGAGGGGACAGCTTCCAGGCAGTGTTTCCACATGCAATTAGGAGAAAATATCTGCAGAAGCCACATGTGCAGCCACATACTGGTGCAGGGGCACTAGATGCATCAAACTAATAGAGCCACAGGTGTTGGAAAATATACCAGTTTAAAAATTTGTATAACTTTAGTCAAAGGGTTCTGTTTGTCTTTACCCCGGGAAAAGGAATTTTAGATTTCTTTCCAGGGCATTTTTCTACCAGGTGAGGTCTGGTGGACTCAGCATATCAACAGACTGGGGGTAACCCAAAAGATAAAGGGCTATCAACAGAACATCAGTGGGACATCAGTGAATATCTACAAACATCTACCCCAGATGCCACCTCCAGCAGGGGTGAAAACATCTGATCCGGAAAGGACTGATAGGAAAAATTGAAGAATGAAAAATCTAATTAACATCAGAGGCAAGGAGATTCGGATCCAATAGGAAACTGAATACTGGGGCTTTGCTCAACTTTAGACCAATGAACACTGACCCAATACTTTTCTGTGTATTTTGACTGTCTAAAATACCTGAAAAATCTAGTAAAATGATGTGTCATGGAATGATTCACCCTGCACACCGGGGCTGTGTGTGGATGAGATAATTTCTGTGGTCCATCCTGGCCAGAACAACATCCTGGTCAGATAATAAAGTAATGCCTTGACTCTCTAACACTAAAGATGTTGTTGGATGGGTTTTGTTTTTGTTTTTCCCGCAATTTCAGTGACACAGGCACCATTGCAGTTTTCACAGAGGTGGCTGCTATACTTCTAATCTGCATGGTTTTGAAGTCCTAAACCTGCTTGTGATGTGAGGACAGACAGGCATTGATTTGGGTACAAACAGAGCAGAGGAGGCCTCCTGGAAGCAAAATGTGGCATGGTGTACTTCAGCTGTACATGGTGTATCATTTTGGATGGGGAGACCACGTTACAGATTTATTTTAGAAGCTGGATTTTCCAACCCATTTGAGTTATTTTAATGTGTGAGTCGTGTCAAAACTGCTTCAAGTTTAGAAATGAAATTAAAAATTTGTCTGAAAAGCTGTTATTCACAGACAAAAGTTGATTCAAGACATTTATCTTTTAAGGACTGTAGACAAGGAAGAACTGTGAGAAGACTAATTTCTGTGTAACTGTAGACTAATCATGAGTAATGACACTCTCTGGTGACGTTTGATAGGATTGAGTATATTTAACTTGCAGGCTGTGTTACACTTCGAAGCTGTAATCTTGGGTAGGGCTCTTGGATGCTTTTACAAATTAGGCAAGAGGCAATAAAATGAGCAGTAGAAGTAAGGAAGGGACTAGAAATGGTGTTTGTGGCTTGGCAGGAGGCAGCATTTCTTCAGGGTTAGTCCCAATCCCTGCCTTGAGATCATCAGCCCCAGCAAGACAGTCTGCTCTCCAGAGCAGTGGTCTTGCTGCTCTGTCACCAGTGTGAAATACCTTTTTCTGTGATGTGGCTTGGCTCTGGAGAAAACCAAACGGTCTGACAGCATTGTGAGGCCAAATCTACACCCAGTTTGCAGACTTGGAGGGCTGGGGTTTGATAGCGCATGCTGGCCGCCACATTGCCCTGTGCACCACGGCAAGAAAGTACCCAGGTTGCTGAGATTTCTTGTTTGTCAGGAACAAAGGCTCTCCCTTCAGGCCATTCCTCCTTGGTACTCCAAACAAAAGCAGTCTCAGTGCCTCAAAATGTCCAAGCTGCTTGCCTTTCCTTTGGCCACATCCCCACATCTGGGTGTTTCTTTTGGGGTACAGCGCAGGAGACCAGCTGCTGTCCCTTAGGATGGGCAGTGTCGAGCTGGAGA
Organism: Entomyzon cyanotis; assembly: GCA_024500445.1. Classification (NCBI taxonomy): domain Eukaryota; kingdom Metazoa; phylum Chordata; class Aves; order Passeriformes; family Meliphagidae; genus Entomyzon; species Entomyzon cyanotis. The sequence goes on from JAKEPQ010001021.1 coordinate 5,083,019, forward strand.
AGGGTGCTTTTTCCCAGGTTAAGGGAATGCACATTAACCACAACTGCTTTCACCCATTTGTGCAGAAGTCTGGCCGGTGGACAAAACTCACCCGGCTTTTTTTCCTAGATGGCAAGAGAGGGATGGGCTGACAGGAGGGACGGCCACAGGGACAGAGATACTCCAGCAGCCTGTACTGCTGCTTGTCTGTGGAGGCAGCACGGGAGCTGGTGTCTTCCTGCTGCTTTGTATGTAGCCTGGCCATAAAAAACCTCAGAGTGGACAAGGCACAATTGGTTGACTAGCATAACCCTCCAACTGCACGTGGTTTGTTTGGTTTTTAATCAATATCTGTAATATCATCTTGCAGCAGGGTGGCTGGATGAAATCCCTGAGTATCCTGTCCCTGTCACTGGGAAGCACACACCTCACAAAGGGCTGAAGTCAAAATTTGATAATCCTGGAAATATCTGCTGGTGCCCTCCTCTGACTGTTTTCTCAGTCAGAACCCCAGGCTGGTGGAAGCCCGGCTCCTCCTGGAAAAGGGAGGAAAGTCAGATATTTGACACTCAGAAAAAGCAAAGCAGTTGCCTGCAGAATATCCTCTAAGCCAAGGTGGGAACACACAGCTGCCAGGGTGGGCCAGTTTGCACCCATCTCAAAACAAAGACAAGGCATTTGCAGGTATTTGGACCTAGGTAGGATTTTCTTTTATCTGTGCAATGGGAGAAGCTGTAGGCAATACCTAACGATTTAATTTCAGTTATGTACCACAGATTATGTTTTACTTTTGTTGAGTAACTTAGAAAAACACCTTCATCACTGCTTTTATGACCAGTTTGTCTCACCTGAGCGGTTTCAGACCCCCAGCAGTGCTGGTGGAGCCTCTGGGGGTCTCCAGTTTACACTGCTCCATTCAAACCGGGGATGAGTAATCTGAAGCAGCTCAGCTCAAAGGGGGCAGGGGCTGAAAATGTCCCTGGGGTAGTGGAGGGGAACACCCCAGGCAGCCCCTGGTACACTTCCATGCGCACACAACTCCTGCTCTCAGCTGCACAGAATGGCCAGGGGCTGCGGCTGAGCCCAGGGTGACACCTAAGGTGGCATGGGCCCCAGCAGCACAGTAGCCAACAGGTCTCCTGCCCTAGCAAGTGGCAGATCTCTCCCCAGAAGGTGGTCAGGACGGCTGTGGCTTTGTGCAGCCATGTCCAGGAAGCGCTCCCCAGGGATGGAGACCTTCTCCCTCCCTGCACTGTACCTTTGCCCATCCAAGTTGTGGCAGTCTGGGGGTGGATTCCGGTGCTTGCAAAAACGACAAAAAGCACACCCACAATGCCTGCCTGTGCTGAGGATGTCTGAGGAGGCACACCATGCAGTAAGTGTTGGTTGTCAGTCTGATGTTTTCACTACAAGTGTTGGAAACAATGTAACTTCAACTTTTTTATTTTGTCTCTGTAGTTACGTTTAACTTGACTTTGCCTTGGGAAAAGGAATTTTCTTTCGTTTTTTAGGAGATACAGTATCACCCTAAAGAGACGGGATTAACATACCACAGACTGGGAGTAACCCCGAAGATAACCAGAAAGATAAAGGCCATCAGCAGAACATCAGCGGGACATCAGTGGCTATCTACAAACGTCTACCCCACACGCCACCTCCCGCAGGGGTGAAGGCATCTGGTCCGGAGAGGATTGATAACAAAATTGAAGAATGAAAAATCTAATTAACATCAGAGGCAAGGCGATTCGGATCCAATGGAAAACTGAATACCGGGGGTTACTTAACTCTGGTCCAATGAACTTTGAAACAATTAATCTCTATGGGGATTTGACTGTAAAAAGTTTTGGGGGAAATCCTCTAAAGGCATGTGCTCTTGGAAAATTTTCCTGGGCACATCCTGGCCAGAAAATAAAGTAATGTCTGATTCTCTATCACTTCAACTATAGTGTTAGAGGGTTTTTATTTTCTTCCTGTTTTTTGGTGACACAAGGAAAGAAGACCTACTGGAGACCTTTGAGACTTCCCAGCTTGAAGCTGTCCTTGCTGTGAACCGGGCTTTGGAGCTGGGCATTTCCAGAGGTTCCCTTCCAACCTAAATTTTCACAGGATTCAGTTGTAATAGCAGGTGTACTTAAATTTTGTTCATTTTTCTCTAAAAAAGAATATTGAGAACAAGTTTACGATAGCTGGAGTATTGTTGTGGTGGAAAGGTTGTATAGAGCCTTTTCTTTAATTGCCACACTAGAAGAGCTTTACCAAAACGGCAGGTTGGCATCCAGTATCAGTCCTTTGATCACCTGGGGCCTTTTGTACTTGTTGGCCAAGTCACAGCACCACTGCAACACAGAGGCCATGGAGCTGGCAGAGGATCCAGTAATAGTCCCAGTTGTTTACCAGCATCTACAGGTATGAACCTCAAGAACACTTTGGCTCCTGTTTTACACTCTTTTGTTCACTGAATATTTTTATATTTACTGCTTTTCGTGAAAGTATTTCTTTGCCAGGGAACATAAAAAACCAGAAGTGCAACAGCACATGTCCGCAGACAAAAGATCAAGTTCTAGAAAACAGGAATGTATTATGTCTCTCTCTCTCACCACACATACATATATATGCAGATATATACTTAAATATTCTTTTTCTGTTTTTTACAGTGCTGAATATAATCATTATGAGAGAGAGGCTGACATGGTGAAAGGCAGAGCCTCGGTCCAGAGGGTTGTCTCTAAATGGGAGGACTGGACCACCAGGACTTTTGCAAAGCTCAGCAAGGAGAAGTGTCAGAGGCATCTGGTACACAGGGGTGACGGAGGAATAACCCTGAGCATTGGTCCAGGCTGAGAAGTGACTGGCAGATAGGACTTGGGAGGTAACTGTGAAAAGAGCTTGAACATGGGCCAAAAGTAATTCTCATTGTGTATAATGCAAACTGCTGACTAAGCAGTATGAGAAGGACCACAGCCAGCCCTGTGGAGGGGTGTTGGAGACTCTTGTATAGCTGTGAGCCCAAAAAGGTTTTCACGATGATACATTACTGTAAGGAGAAATGGATAATGATGCTGGTAAAGTCCAAGAAAGATTCTTTCACAGCCCTCCGCAAAACTGCTGAGGTTACAGGCTGCCAGACCAGTGGAAATCCAAGTGTTTTAGCAGGGAGACTGAAATGTACAGATATGCTAGCAGAAAACAGCAGGCGAGACGTTTTGCTGTACATTAGGCACTGGAGTGAACAATACACAGCTGTAATTAACTCATTACATGGATGGGGCAGCTGTGAGAGCTGTGCCAGGGTGCGGGGTACCCAGCAGCACCATCCTTTCTGCTTCCTCCCGGGGCCATCACTCCCAGTATGCTGCTAAGGTTAGGTTAGGGTGAGTCTTGCAACACAGACTATTCTTTCTCAGTCAAAATGGCAGGTTTTTAGCATTGTCTACTCTTCCTCAGCTTGTTCTTATGTTTTGCCGCTGCTAGGTGGCATTTTCTCTGAAGGTCTGGGGTCCTTATCCACAACATGATGCCAGTGTCCCTCCTTCCAATACCACTGTGGTTACTGCTGGGTGGGTTTCTTACTATCGTACCATCTCATGTTGCATGAGGTAGGGTTTGCTGAAACAGTCTCTGCCATAGCTGTTGGTGCAGCAGCAGCCACAGCATTAAACACCAGCATAAGTTGCTTATTTCCCCTAAAGGGGAGATCTTTATAGCTCTGCCCTTATTTTCTATTGTAGTCCCAGAAATACTGTAACTCTGACAGCAGGGGTTAGAAATTTGATTTGTTAAGACATTGCAATGACATTATGTCCTGTGCTTTTTCAGAGTTTCCTGGATGTTGCTGTAACAGGATAATCAGTTACTCATGTGCAACCAACGACCACATGGAAGCTGCTCACAAAAGAAGCAGCAGTTTCTTTGCTAACAAAGGAACTCCTTACTGCTTTATTTTTCCAACAAAGATTTCCCAAACATAGTGATTAAATTTATCCCTTTGTCCCGGTTTTTGTGTTTGTTCTCACTTACAAGCAAACCCAGAGAGGGGATGGAAGATAGAGTTTTTTGGTATTATAATAAGAGCCTTGGTCTGAAATTTTTTCTGTGGGTGATTATTCTTAGCCCAAAAATGCCAGAATGGTGAAGATTTTTCTTCTTTGGACTCTTTTGTCTAGAGTGTTTGCATTACCATAGATGGAATACTTTGGAGAAGCTATAAGATTTCAAGTTTAATCAGGTCCAGGCACAAATTTTGGACCAATAGCTAATACAGCAGAGGATCAGCAACATCTGTCTTCTCTCTGCACTCAGATATAATAAGAGGACTCAAGAGCTAACCAGGCATTTTATGACAGGAAGATTTACTTGTACAAGAACCATCTCCCCTTTTCTCCTCTTCAGTCTTCCTCTTGTTCTCCCGAATGCAAATCAGTAACTTTTGTTAACACCGGGTCTGAAAACATTTCTATGTTGAAATGTGAAGACAGATGGGTGTTTGGTTTGGGGAATATTAGTCAACCAGGAATGCATAATCAGCATGAGTAATTAATTACACTCAGCACATCCAATGGCTTGGGCGTCCCTGGGTGAGGATTCCTACGATTGAGAGATCTAAGGAGCAGACCGGGGAGGAGTCAACTTCCAGAGGGGAATGAAGCTTTGGTGATATCGGGAAGAGCGGTTTGCCCATGGGCGTGGCTGGAATTTAGGAGATAAGGCAGGAAGAAATGCTGGTGCAGAGAGACATTACGTGGTAGCTAAGCATCTCTGAAGGACAGGTGGAGGGGCTGGGCTGGGTCTCTATCCCCAGGTGGGTCTGGTGCGTGAGTTGAACCTGTGATCGAGTCCAGGGGTGGAGGGTGCTGACCAAGGATGGCTCAGCTTAGGTCGCACTAACAGGAGACATCCTAAACTGAAGGACCACACCCTGCTGGGGCCAGACCGCTTTCCTCCTACCATCATTCTGGAAATGGAGTAAAAATCCGCGTGTGAGGCTTGACCCAGAGTCGCCTCTGCCCATCTCCTGTGTTTACAAGCAGGACCCAGCACCTCCAGAAGCCAATGGGAAGAGGCGAGAGTGGGGACAGGAGTGGGATGCGTTCAGTCTTCCCTAAAGGCTGCACCTGAGATTAATTGTATTTGGGAGGTGCCCAGGTTACTTTTTCACAGCCTCAACTCCCGGAATGATGTTTATGTGGCCTTTTCTCTCTCCCTGCACTCTCACATTTGCAGGTGATTGACGGGCCGCTTGCCAGAGGCAGCCAAGACTAAATCAATCAGGTGTTAATGATCTGCCTCGGGTCCTAAAGGGTGGAGGACCCTGCAGGCTGGGCTTTTGCAGCCGCTGAGAACTAATTCTCTTAATTCTCTTACGTGGTCGTATCCCCATATGGTGAAATGTTGTGTCATCTGACATCAGCTGTTGTCCCTCGTTTGTCTCTCTGGGGAAATCATGGGACCTCTCTAACGGTAGATTTGCTGTGTCTGGTACCTTCAGCAGCCACCAGAGAACAGTCACTCTGTAGGACTGTTAATCCTCCTGCATTTTTGCAGTGTTAAAGTAGCATAAGTGATTTATGCTAGGATATCACAGAATCATTGAATGGTTTGGGTTGGAAAGAAACTTAAAGATCAGTCCTGCCGGCCTTCCCCACATTCCAGCCCCCCTAGGCAAGAACATCTTACCCTAGACATGGTTGCTCAGAGCCCCATCCAATCTGACCCTGAACATTTCTATGACTGGGGCGTCCACTACTTCTCTGGGCAATCTGTTCCAATGCCTCACTCCCTCACAGTAAATAAATTCTTCCTAATATCTAATCTGAACCTGCCCTCTTTCAGTTTAAAGCTGTTTTCCCTTGTACTATAACTATGTGCTCCTGACAAATGTCCCTCTCCAGCTCTCTTGTAGCCTCTTAAGGTACTGGAAGGCTGCTACAAGGTCATCCTGGAGCATCCTCTTCTGATGGAACACCCCAACTTGCTCATACTGTCTTCGTAGCAGAGGTGCTCTGTCCCTCTGATCATCTTGGTGGCCTTCTCTAGAGTCAGTTCAACAGGCCCATATGCTTTTTATATTGGGAGACCCAGAGCTGGATGTACTTCTAGATGGGGTCTCACCCCCCTGGAGAGGGGGAGCAGAGCAGAGGGGCAGAATCCCCTCTCTTGCCCTGCTGGCCATTCTGCTTTGGTTACAGCCCAGGACACACCTGGCTTTCTGGGCTGTGAGTGCACGTGGTTGGGTTCTGTTGAGCCTCTTGTCAACCAGCATCCCTAAGTCTTTCTCTTTGGCTTCAGTCATGGCAGTGAGAGGAAGGGAACTGGGTCTTGTGCAAGTTACAGTCCTGAATTTAGGGAATGGGGCTCTTCCAAGGAACATGTCCTTCAGAAGCTTAGACAACCAGCCAGCTCATACTAGCAAGCAGTCAGAAGAACAAACAAGAAGTGAGACCTGGAGTGCTCTTAACACAAATCCCCTGCTCAAAGCAGGCTAACCCCAGTGTCAGGTCCAGTTGTTCTGAGCCTTATCAATTTGTGTTTGTGGTGTCTTCAAGACCAGAGACCCTAACAGCCCTCTGGTACTTACCTCCATCGCTTTTGCATGGAAGCAGCTTTCTCTTGCATCCAAACAGCAGCTCCTCTGTGCCAAGTCTTTGCCCAAATGATGGTAAACATATGCATGCACCTTTCCCACACGCGTCCTCTTCCTTGGGCACACAGAGACAGCAGTGAGATGTAGGCCACAAAGCACTGTGTGCCCATTGGGAAGGAGTCTTGGGGCAGGGAGGCATCTGTGACTCAGACTGCATGAGGAAGTAGCAAGGAAACTCAGTACCCGAGCGTATGCTGGGGCTGGAGCTGAAACAGAAAAGCACCTCCTGAAGTTCAGACCAGCCATGTTTGCCTTCCCAGTGTGCTTGCCCACAGAGGGCTGGTAGGAGAGAGGGTGGCAGAAACAGGGCTTTCTCACTGCCTCACACAGGCAGCGGTGCCAGGGTGAGTCTCTCCCTGCAGTTTCAGCTGCTACCAGTGGGTTGGAGTTGTGCCTTGCAGGCAGGGTTTTGGCCCACAGCTAACTTATACTCGGAGTTTTAAGGGGTTGGTTTGCAGAAGGGAGTATGATGGCATTTCAGGCACGATGACTATGGTTTCCATAGCAGCCTGCAGGCCTGAGTCAGCATCTCCCTGCTGCAGTGGCTGGGATATTTGCTCTGGGCGTGGCACACAAAAACGCAGTGCTGGGGCAAGGAAGAGTAGTGTGTATGAGGTCTGAGCTACCCTGAGGGCAGGAAATGTGATATCAAAGAGATGCTCAAATCAGTTTTTCTCACAGCTAAGTGTGGGGATCACTTTTGAAGAATGGGTGTTGCCCATGCCCACTTGAAGGATGAGTGCTCAGCTTAGCATGAAACTCCTTTCAGCTTCTTCCAAGCACATCTGCTTGTGCTCTTGTCATGTGCTGGTTGGGGCTATGCAAGTGTTTGAAATGCTGTGTCTCAATACACACTGGCTCAAACTTCTTGGCTGGCAGGAGCTCTGAAGCATGGTTCTTCCTTAGGCACAGAGATAACTGTATTTGTCTTTGCAGCTGGAGTTTGAGAGCAGGAGCCATCAGTGTGAAGGACTAGCAAGCACCACTCCAAGCTCTACGTGTCCTACTGCAACTGAGGCCGTGCACTGAGCAGGGACCTGCAAATTATCATTAGCAGCAGCAGTGCAGACTCTTGCCTTCTGCCTCTGTGGGAGTCAGATGGCATAAAACTCTCAGGCAGTTCACCATGAATCCCTGACCTTTGATCATCTGCTTTTAACGAGAAGGGTCAGGACAAAGTCTGTATAGAAAGGCAAGACTTTATCCATCATGCGCCCATGCATGTTGGGCCCCCTGGCCAGGCTGTGCACCCAGTGAATATCCTCAGCACTCACTGTACAGAGTTTGGGTGTAAGAAGAGATTCAGTGTTTCTGCTTAGGATGGCCAAAACCAAGCCAATTAAAAATGAAAGAGGCAATTCCTGCCTCTCTGGAGTGGAAAAAAACATAACTAGTCATTTGAGCACTGTCAACCTTTCTGGCATTCAAGATAAGGCTCACTCTTACATGTGCAGCAAAATACGTTTTCTTCTGATGGGGTATTCTTCTGATGACCATGTGAACAGATTCAAATTACCAGCTCACTGTGTCCCCCTGTGCAACAGGACCAGTGACAAATGGCACTGTAAGGATGTGGGAAAACCCCCCAGTGTTTCTTTAAGTGCTCCATTTTGAGACCAGTAAGCACTGTGTAAATACTGGTGTGCTGGGAGCAAGCTTTGCTTGAAACATGAAACTCCTCTGAGAAAGGTAATTTTCTTCCTCTGGGTGCATCACAGAATTGCTAGCAGGAACCAGCTCAAATTAAGCACAAGGTGGAAAAACCTGTCCCATGTCCATCCCTCAGGGTGTTGCTGCCCCCAGCCCCCTGCTGCCCTTCTTGGCTGTATTCTCCCTGTCCCTCTCTGCTGTGAAGATATTGGCACCTCCTTCTAAGGGACCCTTGCGTGGTTTGACACTTCCTCATGTCCGAATTTGTTGCCAGACTGCTTTGAACCCCTGTAACCTGTGAGCAATTTCCTTACCCCTTCTGCCACAGAGAATATCTGTCTGAAGCAGTAACAGAACCTGCCCTTGGGTCCAGAACAGCCCAACCTCCTCTCCCCAGAACAGCCACAGTTCCCAGGACTCATCAGCTGTCTCACAATGTGTTTGTAAATCTCTTTGTGTGCAGTAAAGTGAGGTTAATTTATTTCTTAGCGGTTGCAAAAAAAATGTTGCAATTCAGGCTTTCTCTGTCATTGGATTTTGGTGTGTGGGATGTTGTTTCTCTTCTATGCATTGACGCACAGGACTGACTCTCCTATAATGGGGTTTTGACCTCCAAAACTACCCAAATTTGCCTGGAGACATGGCAGCTCCCTAGCCCAGCAATCTTATTCTTTGTCCTGTGTTCCAGCGCAAGATGTCTCTGAGGCCTTTTTATATACATGGACCTTGCAGACCCGCATGCAAGAACAGAGACATACACAATCCTCAGGAGGATGTTTTGCCAGATATGGTAGGCCCACGGTAAGATACAGAGATGTTGCTCCAGATGCAGCGTGGACCCACAGCACAATGTAGTATTTGGGCATGGGACAGAGAGTGTGGGCATGGCCAAAGGTTTTCAGCTTCTGATTCAGCTCCATGCTGCCTGGCTTTTTCAGTGCTCTGCAGGGTGTTTCCCATCTCCTGTTGTTCACCCATTTGGGCCACTCTACAGTTCAAAGATTTGCTCTCTTACTTTAAGGATCTTCCATGTGGATGAACTGCCTCTCTCTGGCTGAAGCAGAAGTCCACAGTCTGCTGGAAGCAGTACAGCTTTGTAGCAGGCAGATTTTGGGAGCCCTGACAACAGTGCCTCCAGTCAGTCTGGCCTGTAGACATCTGCATGGTCTTTGCTGGCGTGAAGTGTACACTCATTATGTGTGCACAGTGACAGACCTGGATGCCCCTCCTTCAGCCTGTCCAGGGTCTCAGAGGTGGGCATGAGTTATATATATGCAGCATGGCTCTATTCTGTGCACCAGCACATCATTCTGTGTCTTCTGCTCCCCAGAAACCTGTCAGACAAGCCCCTGATCTGTGACACTGATCTGCTTTCTAGTCATGCAAACTATTGCTGGCATCAAGCTAGGGTTAAGAGCACAGCTGCTCAGTTCACTGCCAACAACCCTTTTCCCTATTGACTCCTCTTTAGGTCAGGAAGTTCCCTGTGTACTTGGTTTGCAACTGTCTCTTGAGGACACCAGGACACCAAACAACTGTCCAAGGCTGAAAAGCATACAACAGTGCCACAGCCCCTTTCCCTTTCTTGATTTTTGACTTCCCAGAATTCAGTTTTCAGCCCAAAGACTACTCTTCCTGCCAGCATACTCAAACACAGGCCAGGAGCACCCCTCATCACTGGCTGTTCTTCAAAAAACCCGTACTCACAGACTCACCTATGATGGCATGGCTCCTCTCAGCCAGTACAGATATGAATGTTTTAGTGGGCAAAAGATGAAATACCATATGGTGGCCACCAGAGAGAGCAAAACATGCCAAAGGGCTTGGCAGCCCTACTGCCAGATCCCTTCTGCTGAGCTGCAGTACTTTAGCCATAGGAGGTAGCTTCTCCTTTGGTTTGCACAGTCCTGAAGCCAAGGCAGGGATTGGGAACTGGAGTAGCAGGGTTGGAGGGAGTGAGCTGGTTTGGTGTGCCACCACTGCTGTGCAGAAAGGTGCTGAATCACAGAGGGGCTGTAAGTGATGGGGCAGCAAAGACAAAAATAACTTCCTCAGCAGCTGCTGGCATTGCTTTCCCAGGCACTCCAGTGGGTGCAACATGGGCAGCCTGTCACACAGATCCAGGGCAAGTGCAACTTCTGTCAGCAGACTGATCCTGCATCCTCAAAGATTTCCAGCCTGAAACGGCTGGGGAGAGGAATTTTCAAAACGAATATTGCTATTCGAGGAATGCAGCAGGGGGAGGAAATAACCACAAGAGAGATAAGAAGCAGTTGGTTGATTTGACAACTATGCAAGTTGCTTTGGCTCCCGGCTTGTTTAGGATGAGACTTCAGCCCACCTCCCTCTGCCCCAGATGACACAGTGCTGCCTTAACATCAGCCCTGCTGGTGGGGCTGGGAGGCAGCTCTGAGGCAGATGCAAGGGAAGATGAAATACAACTAGAGATGTCAGGGCAGTAGAGTGGCATCTGTTCCCACTCCCCTCTGCAAATGAGCCAACCCAGCTCCTCTCCTTGGCAGCCATCCACTGGGCTTCCTCTGGCTTTGTGGTCACAAGGCTCTTTCACTAAGAGCACGTGCAGGTTTCAGGCGTTTCGGTGAAAAGCCGAGTAGCTGTGCTGCACTGTCGCAGGGATTTTGGGGGCTTATCTGCTTTTCTCCCTGTCTTGGGCTGTGTTGCTCTCAGCCGCCAAGATTCCCTGTCTGATCACTAATCCCCTCAGGGACCAGCTCTGTTTAATGTCTATCTTGCCATGTGGCTCTCCTCTGGCAGACTGCTGAAGGCCTTGTATAAGTGCTCTGCTGGAAAACATCTGGGGTCCAGGGTCTTGTCCCCTCCTCCCAGGGACAAAGGAAAAGCTGCATTGCTCTTGGTTTGGAGTTCAGGAAGAATTTGTTTGCTAAACCCAGATGTCTGCATCCACTTTTGCTGACCCCCACTGGGGCTTTTGCACCTGAGACTTGCAGAGGCGCTGTTCTCTCACTGACAAGCGACTAGGGATTAGTCAGAGCCGAGGTCACTCTCCCAGGACTGTGCACATCTGTAGCTTGGAAAATAAGTGGTATGAAAAAACAGGAAAATAGGTTCGCTGCCTGGACAACCTGCAGAAGATAGACAGGCAGTGCTTGGGCAGGTAGATGCCATTCACCTGGCTGTGCCCCAACACTCAAGTGATAGGGCTCATGCTGTGCACACAGAAACTAGGGAAATGCCCTTTCCATTGAGACACTAGGAATTAATAATTTCAGCACTCTAAGGTGAAATTATCCATCCAAAGGAATGGATTCAGATATGCAGTTCTATCTTGGCTCATAGGTATGATCAGCTTTGCTTGTCCACCCTGTGCCATTCGAGCATACTGCTCACACTGGTCATTTTAACTCACTGCTTTTCCAAACTTGCTCAGCATTTTCATGTCTGACAAAACACTTGTGAGGATCTAAAATATAAAAATCAGTTGGCCAGGAAAAGGGTTTTTTTTCCTGACACCTGCTAGTGTCCAGCTCTGCAGCCTGTGAGTCCTGGTTTATATTTATAGTCTTGCCACAACCTGGAGATGCAGAAATTTCCTGCAGAGTTGTCAATGCCGCCTCCCCAGAGACGGGGAGGAGCACAGCAAGACTTTATTGACTGAAGGTTAGCAGGGCTTACTGGAGCCTTCTCCTTTTTGCTGTGCTGTACCTCTGAACAGGGCTCAGAGACTCTTTCCCTCTTGGATGTACAGCACAAGGTTAATTTTTGTAGCACTCTTTGCTTGGTTCTGAAGTTCTTTGAATATGCATGCATCCTTGTGTGGGAAAATATACCAGTTTAAAAATTTTATATAACTTTAGTCAAAGGGTTCTGTTTGTCTTTACCCCGGGAAAAGGAATTTTAGATTTCTTTCCAGGGCATTTTTCTACCAGGTGAGGTCTGGTGGACTCAGCATATCAACAGACTGGGAGTAATCCAAAAGATAAAGGGCTATCAACAGAACATCAGCGGGACATCAGTGAATATCTACAAACATCTACCCCAGATGCCACCTCCAGCAGGGGTGAAGATATCTGGCCCAGAAAAGGCTGATAGGAAAATTGAAGAATGAAAAATCTAATTAACATCAGAGGCAAGGAGATTCAGATCCAATGGGAAACTGAATACTGGGGCTTTGCACAGAAGCAAAAGCTCTCTATTTCTAATGCTGTTACCCACTTTCTTACAGCTGGAGGTTGCATTATCCCTATTAACTGCAGCAGAAAGAGCTCATGGTGATACCCACAGATACACTCCAATCTCTCTACAACACTTCTTTCCAAAGAAGATCTCATATCTGACATTATCTGCCTCCAATTATGTTTCTGTAATTTATTAAAATTTATTTCGCCAAACTGTAATGATTTGTTTCGATCCAGAGCCTTCTGGAACAAAGAGACATTATTTCCTATGCCACCATGTTTCTGCCATCTGCAAACTTCTTAAAGGTTTTGTAACAGCTGCTTTTTGAAAGGTCACCAGACCATTTTTAAACTCTTGTTTCTTTTGTGTAAGACATGGGTCTTACCGAAGCATCATGTGATACTAAGTGAAAAAATGCTTTGAGGAAATCCGATTATGCAACAGAAACACCGTTCCCTTTATTGGACTGAAGTATAATCCTGTACTGTTTGCTTTTTATTCTTTCATGTTGTTGGTGTCTTTGTTTGTTTTGTTTTGGTTTTTTTTAAGGAAGAAAAATAGAAGAAAACAAGTTTGTTTGACAGTGCTGTGCCTTGTGGGTGACTGTGGTAGCAATCTTCAGCCTTTTTGTTGGTCCTGAGTGCCAAACTGACATTTATATAATGGAGCAATTGTTCACTTGCCCTTACTTCTGTTATCTTCATGGAAATCCTATGCTGGTATTCTTTCTTCTGCTAGGAAAACATTGACCAGTGTGGATGGAGAGTGTGTGGGTACAGGAACACCTGCAGGAACAAGTGGCAGGGGCAGCCATGGGGCAGGCAGTCACGGATGGCATCTGCATTAGCTGACTACGGGTTCCAGCTGCTTTCCAGACTACTCCAAAAACAGGGATTATCTCAAACATGTGACAGCCTAAAGAAGGATATACTGAAGCCATTAAAAATAGAGTCTGGAAGATGAGACATAAAGCATCCTGATAAGGAGACAAAGAGCAGCGAGTACATTTTAATGGTTCCCAGAAGAAGAGTAGAGATGAAGAAAATTGAGAGAAAAGAGACCACAATCACCATCAGCTCCTAACAGGTACAAAAAGTCAAGACTCAAAAGCAGCATGCATTTCCTGAGGTAAGAACAGAGGAGCCATCCTATGACCTCAGTAGTGAGAGTCCTTTTACTCTGCATCACCATTCAGTGTCCCTGGATAGGCAGCTTGCATTTTGGTGCTTGCATCCTGGACAGAACATTCAGATGCTGTCATCTTGGATATCCTTGTGATAAGAGGCTGTGGGGGATGGCAGTGAGGAAACTGGCTAAGTTTCAAAATAAGTATTCCCTCTTCTCATGGGGTCCCACAGTGAGTTTGGCTGTGTTGTTGCCAGATGAGCTTTTGCTCTGAGATTTCTGATTTGCTTGTTTGCCATCTGCTGCTGTCACCTGGGGCTCCACTAGGAAGGACATTGCTGCTGCTGGTAACAATCCCAACCTTTACACTAGAACAGTGGATGCTCAGCATACCAACAGACCCTGTTGTGGTGTGTTATACTTGTTGCCAGCTCCTCGTGAGTGCCTGGTGTGTGAACTGGCCCGTGGTGCCAGGTGTCTCTTGTTATTAATGTGTGATGTAAGTACGATAGCAGTAGGGGCCTTGAGAGTTTTGGAACAGGCCAGAAGCAGAGACTCCAGGACTATAAATAACTCACTGGCAGTGGGTTAGGTGCGCAGCCTCAAAGGCTGGGCAAAGCCTGTGTTCAGCGTTCCAAAGAAAAGCAGCAGCTGCTGGGCAATGAGAAACACATCTGAGCAACAGGGTCAGGCACCTGCTGTGGTGTGGGAAAGCAACACCCGCCAGTTCTGCGCAGGAAAGGGGGTGGAGGACAAGGCCTAAGAGCTGTCTATAAACTCAGACACCTTGAAGAAGTGCCAGGATGCCAAATGTGGTGTGATTCTAGGGGGATTTTTTGCCACAGCTGTGGGGCTGTGGGCACCTCTGCTCCGCACAGCTCTGCTCTCCTGGGGACCACATGCAGCTGAGGTTGGAAGCGAACTTCAGAGGTCGTCTGGTCTAAGCCCCCTGCTCAAACAAGGCCACATAGAGCAAATTACCCAGGACATGTCCAGATTGCATTTGGACATCTCTAAGGATGGAGATTCTCATCATCTGCCTGGTTGCAAACAACTTTTGAGCTGGCAGTAGCGGGTGCGTAGTGCCATGAGTGTGTCTGAGCATGGCTTTTTGTGCCCATCTAATGCTCCAGTTCCCAATGAAGCTTTAATATGTATCAGCTCAATGTGTCTAATCATGATTTTGGACAGTATTATATTTAGCACCTGTGGAACAGAATGCTCTCTAGCAACATGCTTCAAAGGTGAGCCAGTGGCAGTGGTTTAGACATGCTGATTTTTGAAGCAGCTAATTTTGCAGAGGGCAGACTCTCAGGGAAGAGAGCCACATCAGCCATTCACAGCCCTACTGCTTGCAGTATCCAACACTGACTCTGATATTCAGCACCCCTTTACATGTTAAAGGCCCTCACGACCTGAACTCTGAATCAGAGAGCTCTTGTCCACCAGAAAGTCTCATGGCAGTGAGATCACAACTTGGAGGGCTATTAAGTAAATCTCCCTGAGAAATCCCAGCTTCCACTCCTGTTCTTTATGTTATCTGGGCAATCCTTGCTGCATCAACGAGGTGTACTGAGACCCTGTTTCTACAGGATTCTTGCTGAGAAGTACCACTATGTTCGTGTAAGCTAGAGGTAACCAAAACACAGCCAATTGCTGCATCCATAACTGTGCATTTTAAGGGTATGATGGTGGTTTAGAACCATTATGGCAGGGAAGGCTGTCTCGAGGGCTCTTGCTCAATCTCTTTACTCAAAGCTAGTGTAAATCTGAATTCACACTTTATCATCACTCAGGAACTTGTCCAGTTGAAATGGAAGCTGTAGTCTTCCTTCTTCTCTTGCTTCAGAGACATCCTACTTGTCTCCTTATCTTTATGCTCCCTTTTAGGACTCCTGCTTAGACCAAAGTTTGGAAAACCAATCAGGCCTGGAAAATATGAGGCAAATTTCTAGAAGCTGTGCGAGAAAGCAAGTTTTAGAGACACAGGCAGAAAGACAGTGTTTTCCACCTGAAATGAGCAAAACTTGGCCGTTCTGCAGAGCACCAGGTGTTATCTACCTGAATTTGTGCAAAGGGTTTGACACCGTCTCACATGACATCTCTATAAACTGGAGAGACATGAATGCACAAGTCCTGGAAGGATAGGGCTTTGAGAAATCTGGTCTAGGGGAAGGTGTTCCTGCCCATGGCAGGGAAGTTATGGCTAGATGGTCTTTAATGGCCTCTTCCAACCCCAGCCATTCTTTGCTTCTGTGACATTCTGAGGCTGCATCTGTGGACTTGTTTCACCAACAACACCCCACCTCACCTGTGCCATTGATGTCCTTACACAGTCTTTGCACTTCCTTGTGTCAAGCACATCCCCAGGCATTGATGATTAGTGAGTGGATTCATTAAATTAATAAAGACCCTGGTGCCAGGCTGACCATACCACTACCTCCTCTGTAAGAACACATCAGCCCTGGTCATACTACAGTCAGAAATTTGGACCACAAACAGAAAAATATTCTCTTTTCCCTTCAGTGCAGATTTTCTCCAGTGCTGGTCTCTTCTCTGGCACATCTCACTCTTCCTTGGGCCCATGTATCTCTGACAGTATTTCTGGAAGTCAGGAGAAATAGTTATGCTGCAGAGGCATCTTCTCCCACATTGCTGAAACCTGGAACACATGCTGCTCTGGAGTGCTGTGACCTCAGACCCCAGACCCCCTTCATTAGTGCTGCTCTTCCCTGTGAAGACTTGTCAGGACATAGCCTTTAGAGGAGGCACTAAATCCCATGGGAAAGAGATACAGTAGATATGCTTTTTTAAAATTTTTTTTTTATTTTGTTTCTGTTCCAGACTGTGGTTTGGTAAAAGAAAACAGAGGCATTTGGTACGTGAGGTGCTGCTGGAGGGATGACTTTTCAGCCTCTCCTTCACAGAGGAGTCTACCCATGTTTTGCATTTTTTGACTAAGTTGTTTCTCTCCCTCTTGAGAGACAGTCGGAGGATGTAAAAAAAAATCCCAGTCAGTGAGCACTTATTGTGATATCCTTTGTGCCAATAGTCAGCAGCACCTCCACATGCTCTCAGACATGGGCTTAGCATCTGTTTGCCAGCTCTGGATGAGCTGGACACAACCTTGGAAAGCTTCACAGCTCCTCCCTTTCTTGTAGCAGAGCAGATGCTCACAGTGTAAATACCCTGCCAAGTTCTGATTATTGAAACATAGTAAAAAGCAGGTTTGGAGAGCTCCAGCAACTGTGCGACTCCCTGCTCTTTCCCTAGAAGTGCCCTGCAGGCTTCTCTAGGCTTGCTGGCATTGTCCATGACCCTGTTGCAGCAGTGTCCCTTCACACAGGGACTGCACTCCTGCTGCTCCACCGTTTGGTGCTCCTGAGAGGTTGGTTTATTGCTGTATCAGTCACACAGCTTGGGAACCACTATCAGCCCTTGAAACCTCCCAAGACCCCCAGCATCCCAGTGTGCTGTTCCATGGCTGCCTCACCCTCCTTGGGAAGGGGTTTTTCAGTGTCCATCCTGAATATCCCAAGCCTTCCCTTCTGCAGGAAGATTGAGAATTTCACTGGAAGTCCCACTTGACAAAAAAGGGCACTCCTCGTAGCAAAAACCCCCAAAATAACAAAACAAACAAACAAAAAAACAATAACCAAAAAAAGAAAAGCAGCATGTAAGAATGAGAAATATGTTAGACAGCAAAAGAATGTAGAAAACATTGCTTGCTTGGGTACTTAGAGGTGGTATTGAGCATGGCCAAGTTTCACCTACAACTCAGACTAGAGAGGATCATCAAAGGTATTACAACAGGACTCTACAGGCATTCTAGAAGTTGGGGAAAATGCACATCCACAGACAGAAGGAGGAAACAATGTGGTACTGGACAATATGGAAAAAATACAATGACAAACAGATATTTGTAGCATCTTCAGGGGCAAAGCCTGCTCCCAGACCTCTGCATTCACCAGCTTGCTTTTGGAAGTAGATGGGAAGACCAAATGTGGGGTTTAAGGACTGTTCAGAGAATGGAATAGATTACACTAGCCCAGATGAGTTATCAGTGTGAGTTCACATCAATAAAGCTGCTGTCAGCCATGGTGAAATATCCTGGCAGCTGGGAAAAGGCTGAATGAAAAACCTAATATGATGCCCACCTTTAGGGAGGGCAAAGAGAAAAATATGTGAAAGAGCAGTAGTACCTCCATCCTTGTATAGTAATTACAAAATTATTGTAAGCAATAACCTCCACCATTGGAAAAATCATGGAGCAAGAATTCTTGGAAATAATTTTCTTGCATGTGAAAGGTAGGAAGGTAACTGGGAAAAAGACCACTGGTTCAGCCTTTGGACTTAACCCAAACCCTTTATTTTCCCCACTTAGCTCATCACTGCAAGATCTAGTTCAGACTTGAGAAGTCAGTCATCTCTGACTCTACAGAGATCTTTGTGCGCTCACCTGCATTGCTGGTAGTTATATTTGGAGTAGTGGATGGATAAAGAAAACAGGCTTCAGGAGTGGGACTGCTGCCTTGAGTAGACAGAAGACAGAGGTCTCATATGAATGCATTGTCCCTGAGTACAGACATCCTGCACATGGGATGTGGTCAAATAAAAACAGATCCAGCATTAGCACTGCTGTGCTAAGACATAATGCAAGAACAAAGGACAAACACACCCACTTCAGACTCCTTCCAAGAGGGTGAAAAGGTTTAGCAAACTCCAGCTTAGAACATTTCTTCCTTCTAACAACAGCTTCTTTCTTGTGGGTTCTTGGCTCTTTTTTTTCCCCTGTGGGCTGGAGAACAGTAAAGTGTAGCAGGGTAAACATGTGGGATAAATGTAAGAAACCGCTGCTGCCCCATCCTGGCTTTTGGCAGGCAGGTGGAGCACCAGGCAGAAAAAGCTCTTCTAGAGCAAATATGGTCTCACAGCAAGAGTCAAGGGATCCTTTACCAGCCACATGCTGATCTGGTCCAGGGAAGCCTTGGTAACTACTGGGGAGAAGGGTGAAATCCTGCTGGTGCTTCTCAGCTGCTGCTTTCAGCAAGGGACAAAATTTCCACACACAGTTTCTTCCAGCCACTGAGCACTCCTCACCCACTCAAGTAGTAGAAGGGAGGAATAGCTCAATACTCTGAGGACAGAAAAATTCTGCCCACAGAATATTCCTCCTCTCTGCAGGAGGAAGTGAAAGGTTGCTTTCACACCATTTTTCTGCCTGTACATGCCAAACTTGGAAGCATGAGAAGGTAACACCCATGATTCCTGTGCAACATTTCAGGGTTTGAGAGACAACGGAAGATGCAACAGGGATCACCACACCTGCTGCAGCTCCCCAGTCTGCTGGCAACTTCCATGCAGTGATGGTCCTGCATTGTCCCCAGTGCCCTGGGAGGCAGCTGTGAAGGGACAAAGCAGGCAGAAGCCACTGCCTTCTTCCAGCACCCTTTGTTAATATGGTCTTCAGAGCGTGCCCCAAGCAACTGCAGGGGCTTGGGGATGTCCTGCCCCCTGTGCCAGCATGGCCCCAGAGGCTGGTAGCTGGTCCCAGCTGGAAACAAGCCCACCTTTCCCTGGAGAGCACTGGGGAACTTATGCCTAGCCTTAGCCACAGTCTGGCCAGAAAGATCTCTTCCACAGAAACTGTTTTTATGAGAAATTGCCAAGGAACACAGGCAAATGTTTACATCAGTTTCCCAGGAATGACTTCTCCATTTCCACACTCTAGCCAAACCCACAAGCACTCAGGAGCAAGCAGCAGCCTGTTTCCTCAAGCAGTCAACAGCCTGAGTGAGAGTTTGCATTCCCTGCCTGGTTTCAGGATGGATTTGCATGCTGTCCCCCTACCCACAGGTAAAGGAACCACCCTACACTTTTCTGGTGTCATCTAGGGACTCTTAGGTCTGTTTCTCTATCAGGGAAAAATTTTGCAGCACAGAGAAATTAATTCAGGGAGCAGGCAGAGGAAGGAAACACTGGAGGAAGTTAATGCAAAGAGGTTAAGGCACTGCCCAGTCCACCCCATGAGCCAGAAACCCACCCAGCCAGAGGGGTAATCCAGAGCGATGCTGCCAAACATTGTAACTGAAAATACTTTTATTTGACATCAATAATAAAGAAGGAACATTGGATTACACATCCCTTGATATATAAATGATAAGAACGCAAAAGCAAAACCATCTACAGGAAACCCAAAAGCAGTCCACTACACAAGTAGCATCCTGGGGAAAAGCAGCGTATCAGGACCCTCCCTCATGCTAACAAGCAGTCAGTCATCCCAAAGAATCCAAGCATTAGCATTTCCTTTGCTGCTATCTTTTCTGGGTTTCAACTGTTAGTTACACTCAGTTTCACTTTGAGTGTTTTCACCAGCAGGGGAGAGGAAAAAACACCACCCACCACAGGAAACAGCCAGAACTGACTTCTGTGTAACATGAGTGTGTGTGGAGATGGCCCCTGAAAATCCCAGGGAGAGAAATTTCATGGCCAGGTCGAGTCGAAAGCATTTAATTAGTTTGACTGATACAGTTTACACAGAGACAATGAGATCTGGAAATCACGGGTCAGCACCAAAGGGCAACATGAGCTACAAAAGGTGGCTTCAGTTCTTTACATGGCTTGTGGCCTTAGCAGTGGAAGAGAAACTACGTAGTAGCTTCTTGCACTGCTAGTATCTCTCTCCTGAAAAGGGTTTTCGGGTTTCCTGATTTTCCAGTTTCCATTTCTTCCCTCTTTCAAGGCACATGTTGTAGAAACCTTTGATCACAACAACCAGAAACAAGCGCTCATCTCACTTCCATGACACTGAATGATTTCGGCATACAGCCAAACAACGAGTTGTTGCATTAACTTTTTTCTAATCTTCAAAGAATCCCACTGCAAAGAATGCTCCCAGTGTCTCCCCCACCTGCCTCCCACCAGATCCCACCACTCAATTACAACAGGTAACCATTTTTCCACTCAATTACAACAGGAAGCCCCTTTGCATAGGCTGGTAGCAGACAGACACCACTACAGCTGGTCCCAACTCTTTGACTTACAAAAGGCTTAGCACAAAATTGAGGTGCTCTCTGTGAAGACATGCCATTTTCAAGTGCAGCCTAGATGAATTTTGGTGGTGATCTGCTGCTGCCTGTGGGAGTGGGGCCCTCCTTCTAAGGCAGCTTGGGGAAAAAAAAATAGTCCTCTCCTGTGTCTCCATTCCTGGTGTAGACTATACCCATGCCAATGTTTTACAGGTAGACATTTGACCTGATTTCTGTAAAACAGATCTTGTACTCCCTTCCTTGCATCTTTAAGACCTGGAGCCTGACCTGCCAAAAGGACTACAGGTTTGTTTTTTTTTTTTTTTAATGCAATGATAAGCACAAGGGATAAGCTCTTAACCACAAGCCTCCTTCCTTGCGCTTTGCTCCTGCTCCATGCAAGTCCACCTTTGCTCAGCTCCCAGCATGACTGGAGCAGCAAGTCTAGCCAGAAAGAGCTTTGAACCAAAGGAGGTGAAGACTTTTCCAAAGTGAGACTAAAAAGGCATCGAGTAATTAAAGTCTCTATGCATCCTTTGAGCCACTGCTGGCCTAAGAAGAAATGCACTGTTCCCTGGTCCCTGCAGGATCCCACCCCTGCAGTGCAAGGGTTTGGAAAAACCTTCAGGTCTCAAAAAATGTAACAAACAACCAAACTAAACCAAACAGTGGAAAAAAAAAAAAAAAAAAAAGGCAGTGCTGAAGATGATCCCCAATACGATAAGTGTCCCTGATTTTAACAGCCTTCAGCACAGGCCAAGGAAGTGCAAATTGCTGTGGTCAGAGCTGGTGGCAAAGTACTCACCAGAAGGAATTCAGTTCTCACTTCTGGCTAAGAGCTTTTAAATCACTGAAACCAGCTCCCTCGGTGTCAGCACTTGAGGCTTTCATACATGGTCAAGGGGAGGAAAAGCAGGGTTTGTACAGGTGGTGCCCTGGTGCACAGAAAATAGTACTGCAGAATGTGCATGCCCCTCAAGCCTGAGACAATCAGAAGGGAGGTTCCAGAGAGAGGACACACATTTCAAACAGGCTTTAGGCAAAGAAAAATCATTTGGATGTCAGCCCTGCTGTGAATATCTCAGCACTGCAGGAGATTTAATGGACAAATATGCAGAGCAAACAAAATACATGGCTTATATATAATGACGCACATAAAGGAGATAAAGGAGGTTTTGAATCGTATCCTATTATGCTGCGCCCTAGTTTAATCTGGTATTAAATATACTGCTTATGATATACAAATTACTTTTAAAAGTTATTAAAATGTTACAACAACAACAAAAGTAATAAAAGATTCAAGTTCTATGCACAACCTTGCAAGAGAAAATTTTGGTTTTAAGAAGATTTGGACAATGTTTAAGTAGCATGGTAACTTCTTACCACTGCTAACAAGTGTTAGCAAATTTTAAGGCCATAATTTATTTGTGCAATTAAATTAATCCTTATTTCAGGAAAAAAAAAAATCCAACACCACAAACCCACCTCTCTCTACACTCCCCAACCTCCCCCCCCCCGCCAAAAATCCCAAGTGGTGTTGTGCTGAAGCAAATAATCTCTATCATATCCAGAAGTAAGGTTATCTGAAGCCAGTGGTTTTTAGAGATGCCATCTGTGTAGCTCCCACCCTGTGTAGGGAGCTCACCCACAAATTCTGGCAAACTGTCTCAAAGCCTCCTTTGAGACTAAAAAAAAAAAAATGACATTCATTGAATCCAGACTTGATTGTTCAACACCTGTTCTGCACATAGAGGAGATGTTTGTTTTGGTCACTATAAGAAAAAGAGTTGTATTATGCTGTCTCCACTAAAAAATCTAATGCAAAGCATAAACTTGTACAATTTTAGCAGCATTTTACAGTCCTTCATAAAATAAAACCAGGAATGAATTAAAAAGAATTTCATGCACCTCATTCAAAATAGCAAAGATCATGGGCAGTCATTGTTTATACATCACAGTCATAGTAAAATTTGAGTCCAGCAATTAACTTAACATGGGGAGTACTGCAGCAAACAGATCAGATTCAACATTTTCTGGCAAAGTAAATATTTACAACTTTTATGTACAGCTTCTGAACTCACAAAACAACAGAGAGCTAGAAAGTTGTGTTAAGTCAAGTTTGGAATTAAAAAAAAAATTAAAAGCACTTGTCCAACCAATTTGGAGACACTTTGGCATGCCAAAATAGGCCTTTTTGTTGGTTCATTGCAGCTGTTATAAAACCAGCAGATATAATGCATCAGTGAGGCCAGATATCCTGGGCAGTATAGGCAAGTCTCTTGTTGTGTCTCTGATGTTAGCTATCGGGGGAGCCAATATCCACTGTGATCTTTGTATACAGAGGGTACTTGTCAGTTCTTAACACCTTGTAGGATAGTGTATTTAAGCCATCAGAATTCATTGTCTCCCTTGTGTGAGCAATTCGGTCAAACCTGCAGGAGGGGAAGGAAAAAAAGTGGGGGAGGAGGCGGAAACAACAAAGAAAGAAATGAAAAAATGTTTAAACAATCTGAACTTTGCATGCCTCTCAGGCAGCATCTCTGGTGCTTCAAGAACAACCTGAGTATCAGTACCAAAAACCTCCAGATTTGGCCAGCCTGAGCCGTGGGCCAAGGCATCTCTATGGGGTCAAATTTTAGCCAGGAAGAAGCAGCCGAACTCTTAAATCACACAGGTCCTTTTCCAGCTCTGCACTAGAGCAGACGTTTATACCCCAAAGACAAGTTGGAAACAATTGCTCAGAGTCTAATTTTCTGCATTTAAGAAATAACAAAAAGAGGAGAGGCCTTTGTGCCATAGTGCAATGCTGGGGAAAAGGTCTATAATCAGATAATAGACTTGTAAGTGGAAGGTGGCAGCTTATGGAGCAGGAACAGAGAGGGAGGAGATGGCTGGCAGCCTTTCCACATTCGACCTTTGTGCATGGCAAAGAGAAAGCCAAGCAGTCAGAGAAGCAAGGGTGGGAGGCACCCCCTAAACGTGCCGTGGGACAGGGTAAGACACACCTCTCAGGGTTGGGCTCGTTCTTCCTATCCCGGGAATGCCGGATCATCCTGCACTTCCCAATGACCGCATCCGGACGCGATATCCCCATGCCTTTAAACACCAGCCTGTAGAAAGCAAGCACATTAAACACCCAACGGATGTGGGATGCTCCGCCGCACCTTCCACAAATAACCATTGGTTTTGCCTACTGTTTTTTTTGTTATGGGGGGGTATTACTAATGCACTTCCAGGCTTGCCAACACAAGGAACGAAAGCCAGTCTTTTTCCATATAGACACTTTATCTATCGTGAGGAGAACAGTCCCCCTGCCAACATCAAGCTAATTCACCACACCCTCACTTACACCTCCATCTCCTCCAACCAACACCCAACGCCCACATTAACCCTGCTCCAGGCTGTAGACTCGAGTTTGAGTGGGAGTCATCTAGTTTTTAACCCATTTGGATTGGAGCCAGAGGAGAACTCATTTTTCATGATGTGAAAGCTGCAGTGCTGGGAGAAGCCAAAGGGAATGGTGGTAAAGAAGCATAAACAAGACATGTGGTCAGTCACAGTGATCCCAGCTGGGACCTACTGGGTGAGGGGCGGCCCATCTTTGTTTGCATTATCTCTGCAAAGCACCTGCAGAGTTATTTCATGAACACCAGTGATGGAAAAATACTCCATTTCTTCTTCTTTGCCCCTCCCTTTTCATTTCTATGTAGCACCTTCTGCTCCTCAAAACCTGAGTGCCTCAAAAAGAGAGGACTGCCACCTTGCTCTCAATGCCCTGCCCTGCTGGAAAGCTGTCCCTCTCCTAGTTTTTCAACAGAAGTGCAAAACCTCAGGAAGGTACAAAATTTTTTGGAAGACCCTTCCTGAATCCCAGAAGAAACCCCAGAGAAAAGATCACAGAGTGTTTCTGTCACTGAGAAACCTGAAGAAGGCTTCAGTATAAAAGACCCTTATGATAATTCCTGTCAGTGAATGCTGTGGATACGTGTAGTTGTAAGGTAGCACAACCCTATGTTCATTCTTTGCCCTGGTCTTCAGGCAGGGGTGGTCCCAGCCTGCCCTGTGAGAACACCTTCCTCCTCTCCTGCAGTTCAAGCACATGCAGTTCTTAGGCTGCATTGGGCAAGGTGGGTTAAGATCTCATCCACCCTCCTGCTGTGTGTCCTGAATCCCCTTCTTTGAGCCAGTGCTGGGAGACCTGGAAGCACACTTCTCCAGCCCATGCACTGGTGTGGATGCTTGTGAGGCTACAGGGAGAAAGGGGGGGGGGAGGGTGCAGGGGTAGGACTTTTCCAACCAGACCCATGTCTCACCACACCTTGGGAGCTGCGAATGGGGCACCAGCACCCAGCAGGAACATGCTCCCACTGAGCCACTACGCTGCCCACACACCACTTTCACCTCCTGCCTGGAGACACCCCACACACCCCCATACCCAGGTGAGAGCAGCAGATCTGTGTTCATCCCCACCCTGGACGCACCCCAGCATGCCAAGGAGGAAAATTTATTTACCTGTTATAAATGTCATCATCTTCACCACCCCAGCCCCAGTAATTGTTTGGGAACCCATTGATCTTTGTGAACTGCTCTTTGCTCAAGGCAGACACACCTCCAAAATATTGATTGTAAGGCAACCTGGAAGCAGAGAAAAAAGCACATTAGAGGAGGAGAGGTGCTAGCCAAAGGGCAGCCAGCCTGCCTGAAAAGGCCTTGCTGCTGCCCTTTACCCAGCGCACACAGAGCCAGCACCCACTGCAAGGCACCTTCCTGCAGCAGGGAGCAGCATGTACTGTGGTACCCTGGACTCAGCTGAGGCAGAGGGAACTAGTAGGCTCAGTCCCAAATGCATCTGGGAAGTATTTTGCAACTGGAGGTAGCTGCAGCCTTTTACTAAGCAGTACACTGTCCTCAAAGGACAGGCTGAGATGCCTATCACCTCGCTGAAGGTGACATTAATGCCACAGGAGTGGCAAGAGCTCAGACAGGCATCGGATGTGCCACAGAGCCTTCTCCTCCTGCAGCTCTACTGCTCACCTCCTCACTCCTCAGTGCCCCAAAAGGAAGCTTGCAGCCCAAAACTGAATTGGCAGTGTGACCTTGCATACAGAAAGCCAACCAGCTCCCATGTTACACAGGGGACAATTCACCAGGAGACTGGGGACAGATGAAATTCAGAACCAGAGCACAAAGAGAGGGTCCACACAGGGATCACCAGGACCTAGTACAGACTTGTCTCTACTTTAACAAGCAGAAGAATCCTTAGTGCCATGCATTTCTGTTTTAAGTTTTACCTCACTGCAAGAAAGAGAGGCAACTGCTGCAGTGCCAGTCCTGCTCCAAGCAGGGCTTGGGTCTGGAGTGAAGACATGTAGGGATCCTGCCAACACCACCACTGCTATAGCTTTAGCACTATTGGTGCACCATGGCCAGTTTTCACTTTATATATGAGCTTTCCAACTTTCTTTTGGGGATTTGGAACAGGGGGAAAAAACAAAAAAAAACAACAGAAAGGAAAACCAAAACACATTTTTGTTCACAACAGCTCGCTGAACCCAAATGTATGCTGAAAAAATTTTGCTTTGTGCTGCTCTCATGTACCAGGGCAGGTCTCTCAGTGGCACAAAACCAAACAGCCAAAAAAATTTTGTCTTGCTCTTAAAATAGTGTCTGATGCAGTCTTTTTAAAGCTGCACATAATTCTCACTGTGCGAGAATGTCTCATTTTTCAGACTGGGTGGAAACACTAGCTGTCTTCCAGCTTCCAGACTGAAACACAAGAAGGGATATGTGGGCATCTGCAAAACGAAGGGTGCTTAGCTCTTTCTCACCCTACGTTTCACTTTCCAGAAGCTGTCAATTTTAATAAACTGCTCAGCTGCATTTCTCCGCCTTCCTCCCCTGCAGCCACCCGCTCCCTGCAGGGACATGCACGTCAAGACAGGCTTTTGGGAGAGACGCTTTCCCATGCTTACAATGGTGGGCGGGCATGTGTAACACTCTGCCTGCCCTGCTAGGCTAGCAGCGATATTAGGAAGAAAGATGCCCCTCCAAAAGGCGTCTCACCGAAATCCAAATTTATCCATGGATACAGAGAGGTGCCGTGGCTGGCTGTAACATTTGTAGATGTTCCTGTCATCCATTGGAATGAGGTCAACATCACTAAATACAAAGCAATCATAGTCATACTCTTTCAGAGCCTCTGCGAATCCAATATTCAGCAGTTTAGCACGGTTAAATTCTTCTTCTCCGTCCTAATTTAAAAACAAAGAAGAACAGTTAAGTGACTTAAATTTGATGTTGCCATCAGCAGTTTCTTACCTGTTGCCAGATGCTGGTGTTGCTGCAGAAGGCTGACATGCCTGTGATGAACACAGCTTGAGCCTGAGCACTGCCCTTGCAGCACCCATGGGATGTTTGCCACAGACCTCCCCCAACCGTGAATGCTGCTTGCAGGACGATGACACCTGGGACAGCCGCAAACCATGGGGCCGGAAAAACAGCTGAGGAAAGGCTGGAACCAGCTCAGCTCCCATCTCTTGGTGGGAGCCTCCAAGAGGGCACATTTGATACAATACTGTGTCCCACTCCATGCACAGGCATTTAAGGACTGAATTTTCTGATACAAGGCAAGCAGGTGGGGCTTCCTGGAGCAGCAGAGAAAAGCAAAAAGAGATGAGCTCCTCTGGAAGAAGGGACTTTTGCTGCAGAAACACTGGCAGTGCGTTAGCTGATAGCTGTGACAAAGGACCATGGATCAAAACCTTGCTGTGGCCAAGATTTCAGCACCCTCCTCCTAAGCTCTGCCACAACAGAGCTGTGGGACCGTGGCACAGCCTCTGCTGAGCAACATGTGTCAGCACACACCAGACCTGATTTGCAAAGCACAAGACGGCACCAGGAGCCAACGTCTGATGCTCTGCTGCTCACCTCTCACCCTCTGCCAAGCCCTGGGAAGTCATGTAGGCACAGGAGCAGGATGCTCCCTGGGTGCCAGGAAGCAGGTTCAGCACGTGGCTGTGACACACAGCGTTGGTTACTGGATGGTAGGCCAGAACTAGCTGCTTCCTTCAAGGGCTATGGCTTGAGAGATGGATGTTGCCACTGCTGCAGGGGCATATCCCCTTCTTTGGTGCTCTTCGACCACTGCCCATGTGTGCTGGGGGCCTTGATGGGAAAATGAAATCAAGAAGGCTCTCACCACGATGGAAAGGACCTGAAAAGAGCTGACACTACAGCAGGGCATATTTATCCCAGGGCAATCACAGCTAACGAAGGGACCTGGCAGAGAGCAGGGCAGGAAAATCTCCACTTTCCTCTCCAAGCAATGGAGCACCTGAGAAGGACCTGTTCAGCCCTTTTCAGGCAGAAACATTTCAAAAGCACACGTGGATTTGAGCACAAGTACAGGCTCGCAAATTGCTGAGTACTTTTGAAAAGCAACATGATTATACCCACAAACCCAAGAATACTGGTGGTTTGACTATAAGGATTTTCAATCCAAGACCCCACTCTGTAGCATCAGCTTCAAACTCAAACTCTGTACAAGGGAACAGAGCAGGTAGAAAGAAAATCATACATAGACTATCACTCAAGGAGACTGAAGTTTTTTTGCCAGTCTGAAAACCAGAACTGCCAAATCCTTTCTACCTTTAGTCCTCCACACTTTCTGAGCAGAGTCAAACAAAAGGACTCCCCACTACACAAGCTATCCCCCCACCCTGCACTACCCCCACCCAACACGGGATGCAAATCTAGGATGGATAAAATACTGCGCCCAAGGAGCAGCAGCTTAAAACACCACATCCTCCATAACAGCTTTACTTGGTTAATAAACAATCATTCTAGTAACTGCTTAATCCAGACTGGTTAATGGATCTGCTGCTGAAGAGCCAATGCAGGTTCTTGAAACAGCCTCAAGTATCTTCCAAATGAAAGTTTTAAAATGCAAATGTCAAACCAAAGTTTTCAAAAACATTCATCACCTGCCTTGGGCATAAATGACTTCACAGGGAGGAGTGAGCTTTCATGGAAAAGGATCTGAGCAAATTCTCAGCATCCTCATCCAAAACAAAAGAGTTCACACATTAATAACGTGGTGGGTGGACGATCACCATCATGCATAAAAGCAAGAGCAGTGAAAATGGGAGTACAGAAAATGAAGGCAAGTGGAACAAAGAGGTTGGGAAGAAAAAGCAGCTGAGGCTGTGAGATTGGAGGGTTTTCTTCCCACAGCAAAGGGGGCTGCCCAGCACTCCTCAGATCCCACGGCAACAAACCCAAACCTGGCTCCAAGGTTCTGAGCAGGACTCTTCACAGTGCAGTGTGCTCACACCTCTTAGACTGCTGGGGACAGTCTAAGAGAATGGCCTCACTTCACACCCTTCGGCTGCTCTTTTCCAAATGAAATTCAAGGCAAAGGGCACTTCACAGCGGTTTTGTTACCAGCAGAGGCTCACCTGTAATTAACCAAAGCCTTTGGGTAGCCTCTAACTCCTCTGGGTGACACATGGGGATTAACATTGCTACAAGGAGCTATGTTTTTAACCTCTCCACAAAAAACCTCAAAGCACAGAGAGCTTTGCACCAAGAGCATGTGGGATATTTCCTGCCACCTTACCCACAGGACCCTGGCAGAGATCCCACTGGAGCCTGTGCATGGAAAGGGACAGGACTAATGGCAAAACACTTCATGTGGGCATTGCCACTCTCCTCCCAAATGGCCACACAGCTTCACACTCTGGCATCCAAAAGACTTGGGAGAAGGGAATCAAAACCAGTACACAAAAACAAAGAACCCTCTCCAAGACATTTTTTAGTACCTTTACAGTGAGCACGTAGCTCATGCAGCAAACTTTGCAAGGCTGTTATCAACTGCAACTGCTTTGAGGACAGGAGGGTAACTTTTCTGTCCCAGGAGGTATGTGGGGCTCTACGCATGTATTGGAACAAAATAAGACAGACAAGAGGTTTTGCTTTTTGCAGAAGCTCTATCTCTTTACCTAAGGCAATGTGGAAGCACTGGCGTGCTTGTGGTATCTGAGATTCAAATCTCTCAAAACTCACAAGCATGTTGCAGGCTGCCATCTTTGACTGATCCCTGACATTTGGGGAAAAAACCCCAAACCCTAAAATAACTGAGCTGAGAAAACTTTGTGTTGCCATTCCTTCCAGGTCAGCACAGAGTGCAGTACCCACAGATGACCCTTGAGAAAGCAGATAAAGCAGAACTGAAGAAACCTCCATCCCTCACTTTTGCCCAGCAGCTCATTATCCCATGGATGCTGTTACTTGTCACAAAGAAATGGATTCATTTGGACTTGCTTGGACAGTGGAGCATTAACCTGAAGAGCGAGGCAGCGCACAGGGGACTGCTGGTTTAACAATGCAGTCAAGCTCTTGACGTAGCCTCCATGCTTTCCTAGGCTTTCAGCCAGAAAAGATGTAATCCAAGCACATTTTTGCTATTTTCTTTTTCCTGACAACTTTTTCCCAATGTTCTCTTATTCCGAAACTTAACCCATGTCTGACTGAGTTCAGGGCTGGCACCCAGCATGTGCTTGTGGCTCCTGAATTAACTCTCAAGTCACTCCAAGAACAAACTGCTACCTCAGTCCTGCAAGGTCTGACACTGACTCTTGCTTGCTCCTAGAGATAAATGATCAGCCTGAGCAGAACAACATCCAGGCTTTTTACTTCCCATCCTTTACCTCAGCTGAGTCTGGTTTGCTCAGGTAGACCTAACAAAGGATGATACTTTTTTTTTAGTGCTAGATAGAAAAAATTGAGGTTTTTGGAACCATTACTCACACTAAAGGGGTTGCAAACCAGCAAGAAGCCACCTCTCCTGACTTTGGTCTGCCTCACACGTTCATGTAGGAGGCAGCTCTGTGATTCCTCCTGGAGCCAGCACAGACAACCTGTGGCTGCATCTCTCTCACCTGCATGCTACACTCATCGGATCTCAGGGTGAGGATATTTGCTTCAGGACAGCAAGGAGAGAGCCATCACCTCCAGTGGGAGCTTGCTAGCTAAGTCAGGGATATACCAAGACAGCCTGAACCACACACACAATGTCCATAGGAAACTCCTCCCTCCAGTGGACTTGACCAGGCAGAAACAGATTTCCAGAGCCATAGAGAGATTCCAGGAGACACTTCGGTTTTTCTCCCTCGAAGGGTGTTTTAAGGCCTCAGCACAACTACACTGGGCAGTGGGAAAGAGAAACCACACTGGAAACTTGCCTCCCCCACCACTGCAAGGGTAAGCAGGAGCTGAGCACAATTCCCTCCCTTGCCCATATACCTGATATCCTCTGCAAAGTAACATGAATAAGAGTGATGCCCCAACCATTCCACATTCACACACACACACCTCTCTGGAAAACTGCTACCAAGACACTGAAAATAGCACCAGGGGCCAGTGGAAAATGGTTGAACAACTGCCCAGTTTTCAGGGAGTTGGCTAAGTCTCCCCTTTCCCAAACTTTCATCATGGGCATTTGCACAGGCTGAAATGCAGTGAGAAAATTTCCATGTCACTTGTGCAGCATCAATTGGCGCTGTGCCGAGTGTGCCCAGCCATGTGTCCTCATCTCAGATTTATCTGAAAAATCCTACAGTGGCTACTCCATGCATCAGCTTTGGGTTTTTCTAGGGGGAGGAGTTTGCAAGGTGAAACATAATACATATTTTCCACTGGATCCTGTTACACACCAGACATTTTACAAACATCATCCCCCTGACTTCAGCCAAGTCCTACTCGGAGGCATTCAGGCACGCAAGAACAGCATGGTAGAGACACAATGGACTCGTGACAGAAACACATTGCGCTGAAAGGAAGAAGTTTGACATTACCAGTGCAGCAGTAGCAGGGCTCAGCGCTCCTCTTTCTTTCTATGAGATGCGGAGCACAGAAGAGCATGTAGGCAGCGTGTAAGAACCAGATCACACAGTAATTCTCCTTGCTTCAGTGATTGCTTTGATATAGACAGGATTAACAAGTAAAGGTAATATTTCCCCACTAGAAGGAAAAATAAAATAAAAAAAGGAGGGCAGATGCAAAGGGAAGGACAGACAAGAAAAAGAGAAAAGCAATTGTCAAGACAGCAGAGAAATGAGACTGTTTTCCTACTGTACTTCTGGCAGAATTAATACATTTTCTGCACCTCTCTCTATTCAGTGTTCCCACTTACCCTTGGAAGGTGCATCCAGCAGGTTTACTACCATTGACCACTGCACTTCTTCCAGACAGATTATTAGAGGCATGCAGAAAGAGAATGTTTATTTTACAAATCAAGTAGTCTTACTTGCTAACCTACATATGCTGGATGTGGCCAGGGCATATATACCCTGTGTACTACATGCCACTCTCACTCAAACTGTGCCCAGGGGAAGCATCAGAGAAAAAGAATTTGCTTCAAAAACTTCTGTGAGAGTTAACTGTAAAGCACACAGCCTTAGTGCTGGAAAACAGGACCAGAGAAGAGGAATAGCCAGCAACACAGGCCAATGCAAGCCAGCATGCACCACCACAGCAGCAGCGGGGACTTCATCCAGGCTTCAGACACTGCCTGCCTTTATGGCCACCAGCACTGCTTTCCTCACCCTGGAACACCACAGATGGGGAAACACCACCCCAGCTGCACTGCCAGCTCTTTGCAATGGAGATGGCTGATCTCCCACAGGCGATGCCCCCAGACCACGGGCAGGCAGCTGTCACAGCTGGCAGGTGAGCTACACCTGCCTGGGAAAGTAGCAGCTCCCACCGCGGGACCACTGCTGGAAGCCACAGCACACCCTCGCTTCCGAGCCGCGCTCCGAGCAGGGAGGCACCATCCTGCTTGCCACCACCTGCACCCCCGACCAGTGAGGTCCATGGCTCAAACAACCCTGTGACACCAGCAGCTCGCACAGGAAAACGCTGCACGTGCAAGGAAATGCAGCGCAGAGGATGGAGGGCTGCGGCTGGCCCTGCGCTGCTGCACCGCAGCGGCACCAGCTGCTCCAGGAGTTGCACAGGAAGGGTAGAGTCTCCTTGCACGGCTCAATTTTAGGGCACAGTGTGCCAGTCCACATGCTGCAGAAATGTGTCCTCAGCAGTGTGGCTGCCAGGCCACAAGCAGTTGGACACAGACACTGAACCATCTTGGCTGCTGTGCTTGGGAACTATTGCTAATTCCCCAGAAATGTATTTTGTCCTGATCTCTGGCACCCTGGATGTGAGCAAAGTAAGAGAAATTGTAGTAACGGAGTATCAGTTTTCTCTCTCAGGATAGGTGTCCCCCTTCTTTCAAGTCTGGGATGAAATTCATCACTTAGGTGACCATTTTAAATATTCATGGTGTTTGATATGCCCAAACACAGTGATCCAAGCAGCAGTGTAAGGAGTTAACAGTTAAAGAAGCGTGTTATTTCATCTCAGCTCTTACTGAGCTGAGAAAACAGGATATAAATACATATCCAAGAGAGAAACTGCAGTGGGATTGTCCAGAAGGTGGTCTCTACTGGGGCTTTCAGAACTGCATCTGCCCTTTCACCTTGCAGCCTGTACATTTGAAACCTTTCCAAGGCTGAACAGCACTCACTTATTTAAACACTGCTATGCTACAAATTAAGACAGCTTGTCTTGAGTGAGACACTCATTTTTATGCCTTTCTCTTAAAGGCAGATTGAGGGCCACGAGATATCAAGAAAAAGAAACCCAAACCCAAAATCCCCAAGAACATCCCCATGACTGCGTGTTTCTTTTCTGCTCTATTCACCTGAAGACAACCACTTACCTGCTCCACTGCCACAGCTTTGCTTTCTCCCATCATGACACTTTGTGCACTAACATGAACAGAAGGTGCTTGATAACAGATAATCCTACACACTTATGGAACATCCACTGCCAAATAAGGCATTAATGCCAGCTTGTCACCCTAAAAATCTCTGCATGCCATTCCTGCAGCAGCTGGGGAAAAAAGGTCACATGCAAAGAGACATTAAATTGGGTTGTGCTATTAGGAATTTTTTCCTCCTCACCAAGTGGTTTCTTTAAGCAGAAGCTCATGAGAATGAATTGCACCTGAGCAGACGAGGGGATCTCAGATTTTACATCAAAAGCATTGAAACAAAATTTTTCCTTTTTTTTTTTTTTTTTTAAGCAACCTTATCCCTGCCTGCCAGCCTACTGCTGTTCAAAGTAAAGCAATCATCCCTCTGTTTTAAGGGGCACAGGCACTGTTGTGACAGCTCTATAAATGCTTGTCTCTAGCATCTTACCTGGTTGATGACATATACTCCATAATCCAGTTGCTGCCTTTGCAAAATTGGGTGCAGGTAATAGAGCCAGTACTTCAGGTGCTCCTCTCGGTTCCTGAATGGTATGATTATTGCTACTTTCTGAAGTGCTATACAGTCCTTCGGAGCAAAACGACCTCCTGCTTTAACCTCTGGGTTTATTCTTGCCACTTCTTCCAGGTTTACAGTCTGGGAAAACTCCACACGTAGTGCACCAACTGGAAGAGAGGCATAACACAACGCAAATTAAGACACACAATCTGTTTCCCTGAGCATACATCCTTTACACACATTTGGGGTTTGGCTGGGTTTGGTTTTTAGGAAACAGAGCTTTTGGTCCCAACACAATCTCAGCAGTGCATGGAGGTGTTAAGGCTTGGACCATGCATATCCAAGGCAACCTCACACCACCATTCAGAGGAAACCCACAAACACTGTGGCCTCTTGGTATCAGAACCCAATGAAGTCACTGACACTGAGTCCTGCAAATCCTTTCATCTGTGAGGCAAACCAAGAGCTGTGGTCCCACTGGCACATGCACAACAAAACCAGCCTGAAGTGCTGCCCTCTGTGCTCTCACCCACCTCAGCCCAAGAGTCAAGTACTTCAAAAACAGTCCTGCTCTCCCTACCAACAAAATCACCTACGGCTAGCCACATGCAAAGTGAATAAAATCGCCTTCCTGGCTTTTTTTCTTAGAGGTATTTTCAGTGTTCCATAGACATGCCCCTTATTTATTAAAAGTTCTGTGTTAGAAATGCTAAAAAGCCCCATATCTAGGTTTGCATTCAGGTTGGCAGTTCCCGCAGATGGTTTCAAAAGTGGCAGGTTTTGAAACCGCCAAAACAATCTGTGCCACAGCCAGCGGTTAAAACCAAGAAGTGCACGTGGCACCACAGAGAGAACCCTCTCTGAACATCCAGGCTGGCTCTTCTGTTTGCTTCCAGCTGCTCCAGCACCGATGCAAAGACTCACCACAAAAGCCTAAGGAAAGGACTCTCCTGCTGCCACGTCCTGCTCCCACATCCTGCTCCCAGCACCAGCCAGTTAATAAACTGTGCTTGGCACACACACTCATTTCCTGCTAAAACCTCTGCAGCCCGTGGGGTTGTTGAGGCCCCAAGGCAGAAAGTATCCACCATAAACACCAGGCTGGCGATCACCCCTAAAGGGTTTGGCTGCCGTACTCTCGCCCTCTGCTCCATTTGGGTGTGCTTGAGTGTCCTACACCTACTGCCTCCCATTTGCTGCAGAGACCCCCAGGCCCCTCAAGGGCAGGCAAGGCGTGCACACACCAACAGGGGCTACACTGCCCTGGGGAAGCCCCTTCAGAAGGGGCACAAGTGATTTCTGGAGATCAAAAAGGCAGTGAGCCGTCACTCACCATCAACCTTGCTCATTCCACAACACGTGACTATAAAAAAAAAAAGCAGAAATAATGCTCCAGACTCATGGTTCATTCCCTGGTTATTTAGAGCAATCTACTTTAGTTTGGATGTGCTGCTTCACTAACCTGTGCTGAGACTGGAGAAGGCAAGAAGGAGACAGGAGGAACTCAGTGTGTCTCCAGAGGCACCTGGGAAGCTTTGCTGCAGTGTCTGCATAGTGGCAGGAAGCAGCGTCATGGACAGGATGCAAAGGGATCTCCTGATCTCTGCATTTTGCATTGGTTAGATGGGCACGTTTCCCTCTGGCACAACGAGAAGGCAGTGATTTCTCAGACTCCAGGGTCACCAGGATCCATCTGCCCATGCTCTCAGCACTCCAGCAATTCCCAGCTGCACCGCTCATGTCTGCCTGGCTCTGCACCCTCCTGGCCCCGTGGCACAAGCTGTGCCCTGTGGATGCCCTCCCTGCAGCAGCAGGGCCAGGGCCAAAGTCTCTCCCCTCTAAAGCCTAAATGTGGCTTGCAGGGAGAGCTCAGAGGGTGCTCTGCAGCAGGAGGAAGAGGCAAAAATTGAAGGAACTGGGGCAGGAAGGAACATGCAGAGGAATGACCGGGACTGGGGCTCAGTGGTGACAAGATCAGGAGCCAGGCACAGCCACCCTCGTGCCTGTGGGACAGGCATCATGTCAACAAGGCCAGAGGTGGCAGGAGGGGGAGACAGTGCGTTGTTTCTTCTCAGTTTGGGGACTGCTTCCACACCATGGTGGTAAGCATTTTCCCAAAATAACCTCTGATCCCCAGCCCACTTCCGTGCCTGCTTGCCCCACCCATCCCTGTGCCCATCAGTGTCACCTCCATGAGAAGACTGGCACTCAGAGTTAGGATGATGCTACAGTTTTGTGATTTTAAAACAGCAGAGGGCATTGTGCTGGGCATGGTTCGCCTAACCAGTCACAGCCAGCAAACAGGACTATGTTTGGCATCTGAGCCCAGGGATTTTATTTCCCTGTCTTGCTCACACCTGGTTGCTAGCTGCAGGACCAACCTGGCTGGGTGCTACAAGAAGCAGTGGGGCAGAACCAACACATCCCCTGGTGGAGCCCTGCCAGCTTGGTCCATTCCCAGGCACTTGGTTGCTGCTGCCCCACCAAGCAAGCCCCTTCCTGTTGGAACAAGCTGTGCTCTCAGTTCCCAGTTACTGGATTCTTCTCCCAGCTGCTGCTCCCAAGAAACAACTGCGAGCCTCATTGGATTGGACAATGCTTTCTGGTTTAACAAACAAAGGTTCTTTTAATGTCTCGACTCATTCAGTGTAAGGGAGGAGGAAACAAAAGTCTGCCATTTAGGTGAATTTACACAGGAAATCTACTGGTGGCAGTGAGCTCCAGCAGGGCAAGGGCAGCCACAGGCGTTAGAACTGCAAACAGGGCATCTTGAAGGCACGCATCCAGCAGTCCCCCAAGGCAAAACGTGGACCACTCACCCTGCCAGCACTCATTCTTGCTTGCCTTACGGAGGCTGGAACGTTGGCAAGGAAAAGATGGGAGAAGAAAACATATTCATCGTAAAAACCAGCTGCAGAAGACAGAGATTTAACAGTTTCATAGTCTTGAAGGGCACTGGTGAAAAATGATCTCTACTGCTCCAGCCTCTTGCTTATTAAATCAGTTTGAATGGCAGCACACCTTCTCACAAATACTGCCCTAAGGGATGCAGCCAACATGTAGGTCAGTGAGAAGTCCCCAGGCACCAGTGCCATCCATGTGCATCTGCATCTAGGCTGCCGCTTCTGAGACAGCCTGGACACAAATCACTCAGTTAATTCATTCACCAAATACAAAACCAGGAAAAAAGCTGAATAGGCTGTCTTGAAATACAGAACGACTAAAACAAACTAGACTTCGTAAAGCCATGTGGCTGGCACAAAGCAGTAGCAACATACCACCCACTGCAAAGTGACATTTTCAGCTCACTTTCCAAGCAGGACAAGGCTAAAGCCAAATCGACAAACACAAAGGCTCTCCAACTGATGAACAGAATCATGATTCCAGTTACTAGTTTTAAATAATTTTAACTGCAATTTGACTACCTGGATAGCAAGCAGTCCCTAGGGCTGTTGTCTTCCAAGGATGCTGACTCAGGATGTGATCTGCAGTGCCAAGAAAGTGTGCAAAGTCTGCTGCAAGTGCTGTCCTGCCTGTCAAAACTGTGTCCCTATCTATGTTTACTAGGTAAACTTTCCAGCTTGATTCACTCCATCTGAATCTTTTCTGCTCCTGTTCAAGCTGACTGCCTGACAGTCACTGTAGCAGTCACTGTATATATGGAGTCCCTTCTAAAACCAGACAGGCATAACAGTGCTGTGTGAACTTGCAGCTCTGGTCACCCCACACAGCCTGGCATCTGTAGGCAGATGCCTGTTGGGTTCAGCATTACAAAGCTCCAACAGAGCACCTTCATGAGCCTCCACTGTGTATTTTTAGCAAAAGAAAACCTCGAAAACACAAATAGGCAACTGCAGGAAGCTTGCAAAAGAACACAAAAGCACAGCATCATATCAAAACATTTCAGAGTTTGTAAAAGGAGGCTTTAGCTGGCAGCAGCAGGGTAAGAGAGAGAGATACACACACACCAAAAAAAGCCAGCCCACTCCTGCCCCTCACCTCTGACACTCAGAAGCATTTCTCCTTGCGTGGAAGGTGCACAGGAAAGGCTGGGGCCATCATGCTGCTCACAAACAGGAAGCAGCTTCTCACACAAAGCAAAAAGTGAGGCTTGCAAAAAGCCAGAGGCAGCGCAGCGCTGGAGCTCCAGGAGCCTGTCCCACAGCACCGGTGATTTTCCCATTCCCACTTCCCAATGTCCATGTCTGCCACAACACCTAAACCTCCTGCCATCTGAGGCTGCCAGCACACATCCTTCCTGGTGCTCATCCCACTGACTCGAATGAGAGGACCCTCACACAAGAAGCCCAGAATCCACTCAGCCTGATGCTGTAATAAATCTAGAGACTGCTCCAGCCTCCCTAGACCACAGGGAGTAATTTAGGGAGGCTCTAGGGAACATTTTCCCAATACAAGAAGTGTTGGGAAAACTCAGGCAGCAATGCCTCGCAGGGCCAGAATTATACTCATACATCCCTACAGGATGGACAGGCTTGAGGAGTAATCCAGCAGTCTAAATCACCCTCCTGAGACCTTCACTGGGAAAGCAAGCAAATTCCACCTGCATGGTTTAAGCTAGGCATCAGTGTCAAACTTTCGATTTAGTGAAAATGAAAGCAAAAATATGCAATAGCGGTTGGAAAAAGGCTCTCCCCAAACAGAGCCAAAAAGAACATTTCTATCTCCCTGGCCGAGAGCTGGGTGCTGCTGCTCTCCATTCGCTGAGCCACGTGCATACCCACACTGCCACACTCAGACAGCCCTCACACGAAAGAAAAGCTGGAAAAGAGAAGCAGAACTTGCAAGAGTGAAAAAAAACAACCAACCCTCTCTTTGCAGGGGCTCAACAGAAAAGGGAAGGAAGGGCCCGTCAGCGCCCCCCAGCCAGCCTTTGCTGGGAAAAACAGTATCAGCTCCACCCCAGAAAATGAGAGAGCAAGTTCCCCCACCCCAGGCTGTGAAGCAGAGCTGGACCCCAGCCCCACATGGCAGCTCCAGGGTGGGCAGGCAGCTGCATCCCATAGTTCAGCAAGGCAGTAATTTCCTCTTAAGGTCATTAAAATAATTTCCCATCAGCTAAACTTCAGAGCTGTGCCAGCACCTTTTCAGATGACACCTGCCAGACTCAAATCATGGCTCAGGCCATGGTGGGGGGATGGAACAGCCCCCATGTCCCTTGCCCATTTGGGTCTCCCAGGCAGACCCCTGTGCTGGCATGCAACCCACTGGCCAAAATGGCCAGCTGGCTAGCAGCTGCTGCCCCTTGCCTGCCGCTCTCACTCCCCTAGGACAGTTTAAAGAAAAACTCCTTAGATCTTTCTAGCAATATCCCAGTGGTGAAAAAAATGCCGTTACAACGACTGGGATACATTTTATTAGGCTGATCTACACTTGTGAAGTTGCATACCCGCACAGGTGTTAGCTGTGCCAATGCAAGGAAAGCCTGCTACATGGGCTCATGTCCTATCCGAGGCAAGCTCACACAGCGTCTGGCATCTGCAACTGCAGACCCCAAAGGGAAACAGGCTGAAAAAAATGAGGAGGCATCACACGTGCTGGCAGCATTGGGTCTGCACGATTAACTCAGCAACCACTGCCAGAGAAAAAAATTTCTTAACCCAATCCCCAGCACCGCCTGTTCTAACATCAGGTCTCACACTAGCAGGTGGCACCTTTATAACAAAATTTAAAAAAAGGGAGACAGTCTTGCCGATGGAGGGTACTTCTGGGAGAGAAGCAAAGTTCTCCTCGGTGGCTCAAATCCAGTGCAAGCTCACTGAGGCGGCTTTGAACTGTCTCCCTTTGAGCCGGGCAATCTGCATGTGATTAGCTCTTCCCGCTGCTGCAAAATTAAATTCCAGGCTCTCTAACAGCAAACTACAAACAAACAAACAAACAAACAGGCATGGATCAGAGAAAGGCTGAGCTGCCATCAGCCAGAAACCCCCCACTGTGCAGTGGGACGGGATGTGTGGACAGGAGTTCTCCCAGGCTGAGTGGAATCCCAGGCATATGTCTCTGCCAGCAGCAGCCCCAAACCACAAGGCAGTCCCCGCAGCCCCTCTCCCTCGCCCCATCCCATTCTGCCGATGGCATGTGCACCTGGATTCCAGCGCTGCCCCGGGGCTGAGGCGCGATCCCGCAGAGGGGGGAGCGCCGGGTGCCAGGTGGAGCCGAGGTGTGTCTGTCTGTCTGTCTAGCTGAAACTCTGCCAGGGCTTGTGCACCCCAAAAGCACGGGGTGCTGCCGGCGTCGGGGAGCGCAGGAGGTGAGGAGAGCAGCAGGGCACCGCATGCCTGAAGAAATGGGTGCTGCTTCATGCGCTGCCCTGGTTTTATAAAACACGGGCTTTATAAACCCGTCCCGTAAGGCCTTTTACAGGGCCATTTCCAGATTCAGCAAGACAGGTTTGCAGGTAACTTGCCTCTTTGCCCCCAAAGCAAGTCCAGTGACACCCCAGTCTGGGGAGGTGACAAAAGGCTCTTTCAGACTAACATCTGCAGAGCCTTGGGGACTGCCCCAAGCTCCCAGAAGTTTAGCTGCAGCTGGAAGGCTGCTGGAAAGGCTGTTTCCCATGCCCCTGGCCAAGGCCACTGCTCAGTGAAATTAGCACCTGCAGTGCAAATCCAATCCACACCTGGCTCACTAGGCACCTGACCTTGCAGGCAGGTGCTCTAGGCACCGATTTGCACCAAAGTGTCAATGGGGACAGACCAAGCAGCAAGACCTTCTCCAAAGAAGGAGCAAGCTGGACGTTGACACTGCTCCATCCACATCCCCCAACACCCCAAATCTTTGGCCCCATCACTGCAGCATTGCTGTGGACTGACTGGTTTTGTCCCCAGAACCAAACCCCCTTCTGCCGTGCAGAGAAGGGTGTGCAGAGGGAGCAGGGCAGTGGCTGCGGGACGCTGGCTACAGAGTAGGGTCCTCTGGTGAGGAAAGGAGGCAAGCAGTGGAGCCCAGCAGCCCAGTGCCTCCTGCTTGCTTGCAAGGCCATCAGACCTAGAGCACCTCCCTGTTGAGGGCTGTGCACCCCCAACACCCTGCCATTTGGGGTGGGGATGGCCCTCAGGACAGGGACCGCATCCCCCATCCTGAATTAAGTCAGACTAAGATGCTACACACCAGAGGAGGGAAGTTAAAGAGCTTAACCAAATCCTGTGTCCAAGTGCAGTTTTGGAAGCTGCAAGTTATCTGTCTCCTTCCAAACACAAACTTGGCCCCATTTCCAAAGAAACTAGCTATTGCTTCAGATCAATGCTGGCAGAGAAACAAGCACGTTATAAAACACTACATGCATGAGACAGAAAACTTTCTTTTTCTCCTCCATCTGTTGTGCTGCATCCCTGAAACAGCCACTCTCCAGCTCGGCACAGTACCTTTCCACGTTACTTTGCAAGCTTAATTAACACTCCTTGACCTCCACTTTGACCAGAGAAGAGGATGCTAGGGATATTCTCCTCACAGAGGCTGCTCCCTACCCTCCAAGAAAGGCCGAGTTTCAGAGGTATGATGTGCTCCCTGCCACACAGATAGCTGCAGAGCTGTCAGTGATGTTGCCAGGATCACACATCTGCTCCCTGCCAAACATCTTAAACATATTCTTTGGAGAAGTTTAACAGTTTCTCAAACCCTCTTTTGAAGCCAAGAAAGCTTAAATTTGAGCAAACTGATTCATGTGTTAGCTCCCCCTCCCCCAGCCCTCTCTCCACGCGCTTCTCTGAGTTTCTGTTTTACTTTTTCAAAAGGCAGCAGACAGACACAGAAGACAGCACAACTCCAGCCTGTGTCTGTGAGCAAAGCAATGCCTCCAGCACCTAGGCAGGCAGGAAGGAGCAGAAACTGGTATATAAAAATGATTTTTAAAAAAGGCAGGTCCAAATGAGAGAGGAAAGAGAAATGCTACATGTAAAGCAGATGTTTTCTCCACTGCCTGGTATTGCACATGACCCCCAGATTCAGAGGCCTCCAATTTCTGGGGTAGAAACTCCCCATAGCAAGATGAGAGCCCATGACTGCAGGTGGGCAATGTGACAGGATGACCAGACCCCAGGCATGCCAAACCTACCAAATCCCTCCAGCACTATCACTACTAGAAGTCTTAAGAAATGGTGGGTTTAGCATCTCCTGGGTTTTCACGCTCTTGCCCAAATTTTGCCCTGCTAGGATTCTGCCAGTGCTAAAATATCTTCTACCTCTGCCCACACAATGTCGACATATACAGAGACCTCAAACTACATTATTTATTAATTCAATCTCAGGCAGCACATAACCTCTAAACACTTCTGTAATACAGACAACTAAGCACCACCACCGATTTTACAGGCTACCTCAAGGCATCAGAAAACTCTCATCACTTTCTTCAGCATCAACAGTTTAGAGCACATGCTTGTACTGACTACCCAGGCATCAAAAGCAGTGCATTGAAGAAAAAACCTGTGCCATAGGTCCTCCTCTCCCTGAGTGACAGCTGCTCACCTACAAGCTGGCCAAAAGAACTTTTTTCCTTTCAAACCTTGTTTTTCTAAACATGCTTCGCTAACATGGAAGTGGGAAGCACCACTTTATATCCAGAACTCTGATTAAGAGTTGTTTTGCTTGAATGCCCAAGATCTCTGAGCAGGACGACTTGGGGATGCTGGCTGACAAGAAGCTGGACACGACCTGGCCATGTACATTCAGAGCCTAGAAAGCCAAATGCTCTGGGCTGCATCCAGAGCAGTGTGGGCAGCAGGGAAGGGAGGGGATTCTGCCCCTCTGCTCTGCTCTGCTGTGGTGAGACCCACCTGGAACTCTGCATCAGCTCTGGGGTCCCAGCACAGGAAGGGCATGGACCTGTTGGATTGAGTCCAGAGGAGAGACACCAAGATGATTAGAGGGATGAAGCACTTTCCCTATGAAGACAAGCTGAGAGAGCTGGGACTGTTCAGCTTGGGAAGGACAAGGCTTTAGGGAGAAAAGAACCCTGGAGAGGGGCTTTTGACAAGATAGTGACAGAACAAGGGGCAATGGCTTTAAAGTGGAGCAGGTTTGGATTAGATGTTAGGAAAAAATTCTTTATTGTGAGAGTGGTGAGGTACCAGAACAGGTTGCTCAGGGAAGTTTTGGGTGCCCCGTTCCTGAAAGTGCTTGTTCGAAGCCAAGCTGAATGGGGCTCTGAGCAGCCTGGTCTAGATAATGGTGTCCATGCCCATGCCAGAGACGTGGGATTAGATGATCTTTATGATCCCTTCCAACCCAAACTATGCTATGATACCCCAGGAAACGGCCATTTTTAAAGCTTAGTGAAAATGAGTACATCTCTAGTGGCTTGTCCTTCGGACAATTCACTGGTTCATGCATTAACCTACATTTTTGTTTTGTCAATATCCATTTATTATTAGTGTTCAGGGTTATCAGTTTTCTAAACTTAAATCTGGGCATGCAAATCTATTCAGACAGACATCTGACTGCAATATCCAGTGCACTTGGGTCAACTTTCCCAGAAGATGCTCAGAGCAAAAGGGGCAAGAGTACGTCTTTTACATTTGCCATCCCAGCCACACCTGGTGTTTAAATGGGGGTCAAAAATGGCTAAGGAGACAGCTGTACTCTAAAATAACCTCCAGAAACACAGGCACTCAGATGGGCATTGAAAATTACATCCCTGAAATACAGATAAACCTGTCTATGAAATTCTGCTTTGCAGACTTCTGACTGCTTTAAGATGAGCTCTTTTGGAAAGTGATCTTACAACCAAAGAATCTGACCCCTTGCACATCCCCTCCTTAAACGAGCAGGCACATAACTACCCCATCACCAAAGCACAAAACCCACATGGAAATAGTAGAAGAAATACATTTGACTGCTTTGAAAGCACTTAGGCCAATACACATACTACTTCTACAAGCAATTTTTTATTAAGAAAAAAACAACCAAAATCAACACCACAGTACTGTTCTGCAGCTCCTGAAGAATGTAACAATTCAGGGAATGGACACCTGCAGGAAATACCCGGATTTACTTGCTTTTGGGCTTCTCAGAGAAGCCAGAATTACTTGGTGTTCTTGAAATTTTACTGCAGCAAGCAGGCTCTGCTTCTCGATACCCCATTTAAGATAGTCATTGGCATGCAGCTCTAAACCGGAGCATAAATCAAAAATGCTTATATTACTTTGTATTAGAGAATTTCACAGCTGTTAAGGACTTTCAACTCTAAGCTGAATTACAGTATTACCCCAGTCCTGATTTATTCTTTTAAATTATAAATAATGGCAAGTGAACCATAAAAGCACATTTTAATTTTGGCAGCTTCTTGTAGGCGATTAAACTTCATTCAGCTAATGCATTTGTTGCAGAGCCAGAGCAGGGATGGTAAATTACTCTCTAAAGACTGCTAGAAAGAAAACTGTGGGCCTCTGAAATGAGTACCTGACTACTTTACCATTCAAAAAGCCTGAGCAGCTCAGTCACACATATCCTGTGTGAGTCATTACATGCTTCCCAACAACAACGGGGGAGGGGCAGGCAGAAAATAAATTTTAAAAAATAGAATTATGTATACTTCAATAAATGTCAGTTTATTCTGAGGTGATGGAGCTATTGGAGCTACCTGCTCCCATCAGAGCACTTCCCCATGGCTTTGGGAATACTGGAATCACAGGATGGTT
Source organism: Entomyzon cyanotis (assembly GCA_024500445.1). Lineage (NCBI taxonomy): Eukaryota > Metazoa > Chordata > Aves > Passeriformes > Meliphagidae > Entomyzon > Entomyzon cyanotis. The sequence continues at coordinate 5,127,582 of JAKEPQ010001021.1, forward strand.
CACTCTTTTTATGTTAATATTGGTGAGTGAGTTTTGTGCTCAAAAAGGAGGATTTCTGAGTTCTGGGTAGGGGAATTACATGTCAGAAATGCCCACAAAGTGCACACCGCTCTACAGTGGCCTTAGAGACACATGAGGTGTTGACGAGGGCAGACTCAGCTGTGAGCAACATCTGAGGCATGACACAATCGCTTTACAAATGCTGTTTGCTACCAAAATCTGAAAAGATCAGGGTGAAAAAAGAACAAACAATTTCTCACCTACATGCTGGCTATAAATCTTTATGCTGTGGCAGTGCCAGGCTTCATGTGACTGCACCACCCCACAAGTACTGAAGGTAACACAGCTAGAAAACATTTGCCTACTGTATCATAAAGAGCTACTTTTTCCATGGCCCTGTAGCTCTTTTGACCATCTGTAGCCACTATCAGTAGCATCATATGGCCTTTGGCAGATTCAGCAAATTGCACTTAAGATGTTAAAAAGATGATTTAAAGTATCTTAAATGATCTTTCAGCGACTAACTCCAACAACACTTTTGATCTTGGGATCACTAAGAGCATTTCTCTAAACTCCAGGCATTTCCAAAGCACATGACTCGGTCCTGACAGGCTCAGACTAAGTGGAGACCATTCAAAGCAAAGCCATATTCATAAAGGGTTCCCACATCCACTCTCTGAGGACAGGCTTGAACAGACACTTTCAACTTAAAGCGATCTAGGTGAAAAAAGTGAAAGATACGAATCAAAAACAACAACACAAAACACAGCACAGTTTCTTTTAGTGACCTCAAAACCGCCGTCTTAAAATAACAAACCAGACATTTGTAATTCAGATGCATTGATCCACAAACAGCTGACCAGCAAGCACCTAGAGAAACGATGAATTTTTGTGTCGGTTTCGTAAACTGAAAACCACAGGTAGCTTCTCTGAAGTCTCTTCCCCTGTTGTTATCTCTGGTGATAGAGGCGCCCATGCAAAAATGGCCCACTTGGTGGATGAGGGAGATCATTCCCAGGCTCAAGAGCCCAAGGTGTGGCCAGGTTACTGTCAACTGCGATAACAGCAGGTCATGGTAACAAAGACTACTTACACCACAGGAGTGTCTGTTCAAGGAACAGTAGTTACAAGCAGCAAGTTGGGTGAGAGAGCCTTTTAAGAAACGAAAAAATCTGAAATTGCCCTTGTCCCCAGCTCTGCCTTGTGACAAAGCCAGAAGATCAAAAGGGATCCAGGCCATCACATAGTAAAAATGAGACTACCAGCAGGCTGCAAGCCTACCGAGATCCTGCTAGCATGCCAGCACCCAAGCGGTCCTGGAAAAGGCCTATGGGGAGCACAGCTCCGGTGCAGATAAAACACACGCCAGGCTGCCACGTATCACGGTACTGCATCACAGGATCAAATACGTGGAAAGCGCTGCTGGGATGCATAACAACTGTATTCATGACCCTGCCTCACAGCCCATTTTAAACCCCTACCGCTCATTCAGCAGGTCCGCGAACACAAAAAGGCTGCGAAAAGCCTGCAAAGCGCAAACAGCCCTCTAAGCCTTCCTGTGGCATTGCGCAAGAGCAGCATTTTGGGTAGATTTCCCAGAGGAAATTACCCAACCTCGACGATAACCAGAAAGAAACCTAGCCGGGCGGGGTGGGAGCGCTTCCCGAGAGCCACGGGGCTCCGCTCGCCGCTGCCGTGCCTGCGGCAGCATCCGCACCGCGCTGCCCCCGCGCACCGGCTCCCCGGGGATTCTCCCACAATCCCCCTCCGCCGGCGGCACACGCGTGAGCAGCCGCGCCGCTGTCACACCTAGCCCGCTCCGTGGGGAGAGGCATCCCGGGCGGACCGGGACCCCGCGGCCCCGTGGCTGGGCGGCGTCGGACACCCCGGGCGGGGAGCGGCGGGGGCCCCTGCCCGCCTCCCCGAAACCCCGCCGGGACGGCACTCACCGAGCAGCGGGGAGGGCTCGGGGCAGGGGCCCGGCGGCGGCGGCGGCTCGGCGGGCTGGGGCCGGGCCCGGGCGGCGGGCGGCGGCGGGCGGGAGAGCTGCAGCGAGAGGTTGGCGGGCGGCGGCCGGCGCGGCGGCGGCTCGGGGCTGCCCGGCGGCCCCAGAGCGCTGCCCGCCAGGTAGTAGAGCAGCGTGGCCGAGAGGTGGAGGGCGCAGAAGGCGACGAGGAGGCGGCAGGCCCGCTGCAGCGAGGTGCCGGGCAGCGACGGCTCCTTCATGCCGCTGCGCTGGCGGGGAGCGCCGCCCGCCCCGCGCCGTGCCGTGCCGCCGACGGGGGACGGGGACGGGGCGGGGGCGGCGGCGGCTCCGCCCGCCGGGGGCGGCCACGAGCCCCGAGCCCCGCCCGCCGAGCCGGAGCACCGGAGGGAGCCCCGGCACCACCCGGCCCCGGCATCCCCCTCCCGGCCCCGGCATTCAGCCCCGGCCTCCCGCCAGTCTCCCCCGCGCCCCGGGACGGACAGTCCCGCCGCTCTGGCCGGCCCTTGTGAGCGCACCTCGCCTTGGCTGGCGCTCCAGCGCCGTGCCCGATGACACCGTGCCGGGACGGTCGCTGCAGCAGCCCACAGAACGCTCGCCCCTGGCACAGTGTGCAAGCGGCAGCAGCGAGCTGCTGCGGGGCAGCGAGGGCTGTATGTGCGTTCAGTCCCTCGGACAGCTGCATGTTGTCTTCGATTGGAGCAGCTAAGCATATACTGCTGCTTTCTCTCAGCTCCGAGAGCCTTGTTTCAACTTGTTTCCACTTGTTTCAACTTGTTTCCTGCGAAGCAAAAAAGACCAGGACCACGTTTTTGTTAAATATATCACAGCACCCTAGCAGTGCCAGTGGCAGGGCCTGCTGGAGGTCTCCAGCCAAACGTGCTGCTTGGAGCATGACTATTTGCAGCAACAGGTGAAGTCAGTTGCGGTTTTGTCCCACTGAGTCTTGAAAGCTGCCCAGCATGGTGATCTACACCTCTCTGGCGCCCTGTCCTGGAGCTGTTCCACATTTCTGAGGAAGGGTTTTCCTCATGTCCATCATCAGGCCGGTAGTAGTGCCTGTGCAAGCAGGTCTGGACACCATCCAACATCCCTCTAAGTTACATATGTTTCTTATAACTAGTGAGTCTATGAGCCTGGAAAGAAACCTCTTTGGTTCTACAGGAAGAAACCTAACCTTTCTCGGCCAACAGAGGTGATGGGGGAAGTTTTACAGTGTTGCCCCACTGCAAGAGCAGCGACAGTCAGGAAGCCAGTACTAATCCTGCTGTGCCCCTGGGCGCTGCAGGCATTTTGCTCACAGTTGACTGGAGAGTAATTAGTGGGACATCAGTGACTCACAGGGTGAGACTGACAGCTGACCTGGCAAAATCGTGCTCGCGGTCTGGCAGACTTGTATGTATCTGGGCTTTGGAGTGCTCCAGGTACACCGCGCGACACTCAAGTGGTTTTCAAGTGCAATAAATAACTCCTGCTAGTAGCCCTTAATGCTGCTGTTCGTTTGCTCTCACGAAAGCAAAGCAACTGCAGGAAGAAAGTGAATCGACATTCTTCTCATTGGTTAAAAGTACTTTGCTACACACACACATGCACACGGCGCTCCTACTGTCCTCAGCCCTTGCAGATCTGCTGATTTCAGCGGGCTCTGGTGCTGCCTAGTGGGCTGCCAAAGTGAGGAGAAAGAGCTATCCTGCTGCCAAAGTGCATGACCAGAGACATCTGCTTCCTCTTTTCTGTTCACTTACATGTTTCTCAGTTCTTTCTGACATGTTCTGCAAGTCAGTCCAACAATCACCTTGTGCTTTGTTTAAACCTGATATTGTGAGCAACACAATGGCAATGCTGGTGTCTAAGACACCATAATATCATCACTGATGGCACTAATAATCTCAGTCAACATTCAAGCAAGGATCAGCTCATAAATTGCCTTCTTCAATGAGTAAACCCAGCTTTCAAAACCTTCAGGCTCTCCAGACATCTTTTATAGATCAATTGGCAAAAGTCAAGGCACAGTGTGAGCCAGCAGAAAATCCATTTTTCAGAACTAGCATGTCAGTCCAGCGTTTCCATATTTCACTGCTGTCAGAAAATACCTGGACTTGTGCTAGTGATATTTGTCTTTCCCTTCTTTCAGTTTTGAACTGTCCACTTGTAGGGAAAGTTCCCTGTGGTGCATTGTGAATCAGATTGCAATTGTGACTCAAGACAGAGTCATTTTGATTTCCCATGACACTATTATATATGTCTAATTTCAAATTTGTCTAGCAATAGCAAAAGAAGTGACTGCACAGTGATCAGTAAAAACCTCAGAGGGTTAGGAAATGTCTTAACACATTTTTCCACAGGTCCACTGTAGCTCCTACTGTGAATGCCTGCTATTTTTTATGTGAATCCTATGAAAATATTGCCATTTTTTCCATGGGACGACTGTCTTGCTAGGTCTCAACACGGCTCTGGAAGAAGAGCAAGGCTTTGTGATTAAAGAAGGCTCTGTTGTTGGAAGGGATCATTCACACTGCACCACTCAAGTGTGCAATGGTGTGTGAAAAGATAAATATAGACTTACAAATCCAAGCAGGTAACGGCACACCTATTTTTGGTAAAGAGGTTAGGTGTCTTATTGAATCCATGAACAAGGAAAGAGAAATATAGGCTTTACAGAAAAAATAAAAATGAGCAAGTGCTTATGCAAGGTGTGGCTACTCACGCTGCATGTCAGCCCTCTCCAGCTTTTCACCATCGCAGTCTACACACCAGCCCAACCTGCAAGGAGTCCTTGGAGATCTCACTTTTCCAGTCACGCCGTAGTCCACTTCTAGTTCTCTGACCTCATCATGTTGGTGATGTTCTTTTACAGAAAAGCTAATTTTTAGTCTTTTTTCTCCCTACTGCTTGACTATAATGCTTTGCTACACATGAATATATCTGTCCATTCATCATACCTAATGACTTGTATGTCTGATTTTAATCAAACTTGGCAGTTGGAAGAGATTGTAAACATCTGAAATGTGAAACAAGCCATCATGGCGCAACAGAGTGAAAGTTCACTGGTAATGTAGCAGACATTTATAGTTAGAAATCAAAGCATGAGGAGGAAGAGGGAGGTTATAAGCTCCACAGTCTTAGAAGAAAAGCAAAGCTCTCAAGGAGCATGGCAGAATCCAGAAAAGGATGTAAATATTAACCAAATGGGGGTTTCTCAGTCAGGCAGCTCATGGAAGGATTTGTTTCTAGCTTTCCAGGTCTGTGCTGGGGCCACTATTTTAGCCAGAGGGGTAGCATCGTGTATTTCCTCTGGGCAACGACTCCTCACCTGAAAAGCAGCATGTGGTCACCATCAGCACTGCAGGGATGTATCCACATGAAAATCTGCTGCCCCACAGCAAAACATGCCTCACCTGTGTGTGTCTTGTGAAGCTGAAGGTGGCTGGGACAGCAGTAGCTGTTCTAGCCTTTCTGAGTCAGACCTCACGAGACCTGACCAGGGAGGGCACAGAGAAGCACAGCCCCACAGCTGCTCTCCTGGCAGCTTATTCCAAGCTCAGCATGCATCATGTCAGCTTCTCTGGAAAGAGTGGGAGTTTGGGCTTGTGACTCTGCTCTTCTGTGTGGTTGTGGCAGCCTTGAGAATTGCTGGGGCAAGAGCAGGTCACACATGTGCGAGCACATCTGGATTGCTCTGGGGTGAAGCCCACAGCCCCACGTCACTCAAATAAAAGCAAAAGGTACACAATGCACATCTCCAGGGGATGAAAGTGGTGCCTGGGATGAGCAAGGCTTGGGCAAGAAGGAGGCAGAGGAGAGATCGGAAGGTAATATCAGGATTTGGGGCCCGGCCAGACGGAAAGAGCTTTTGGAGAGCAGTGGGTGGCAGGCTGGCGTGCACGCTGCGGTGTGTGGGGTCCGTGCAAGGGGTGCCCCGGGTGGCAGGTGCCCTCTGCTGGCACCGTGCTCCCGAGCTCTGCTCTGCGCAGCTCCCCGGAAAATCCAGCGCAGCTCTCTTGCTAGAAATGCTGCTTACAGGGATGCCAGCAGGGCAGAAATATGCCCCCTCCCCAGCGGTGTGGGCTGGGGGACATGCAGCCTCTTTTGACGTCTTTGTTTCTCTGATTTACAGGACTTATGAAAGTGGTCTGGTAGCCTTCCCTAAGGTATAGCTTTCCTGAGTATCAATACAGGAGTAGCCCAGATTAATGATACTGGGAATTTGTTTTGGCTTTATTTATTTCAGAGTGTGCTTTCAGCCCAGAAAGCCAATTGTATCATGGCCTGTATAGAAAGAAACGTGGCCGACAGGTTGAGGGAGGTGGTTCTCTGCTTCTACTCTGCTCTGGTAGGACCTCACCTGAAGTGCTGTGCCCAGCTCTAGGGTCCCCGGAACAAGAAAGACATGTACCTGTTTAGAGCAAGTCCAGAGGAGGCCATGAGGAAGATCAGAGGGCTGGACCACCTCTCATGAAGAGAGGCTGAGAGTGCTGGAGTTGTTCAGCCTGGAAGAGAAGGCTCCAGGAAAATCTTGGAGCAGCCTTTCAATAGTTAAAGCGGGCTTTAAAAGAAAGAAGGGGACAGATTTTTTTTTTTTTTTTTTTTAATCAGAGCCTGTTGTAATAGGAGAAGGGACAACACTTTTAAACTGAGTATAGATTTACACTGTACCAGAGGAAAAATTTCTTTTTCCAGTGAGGGTGGTGAGACACTGGAACAGGTTGCCCAGAGAATCTGTGGATGCCCCATTGCTGGAAGTGTTCAAGGCCAGCTTGGATGGAACAGCAACCTGGTCAAGTGAAAGGTCTCCCCGTCCATGGCAGGGGGTTGGATTAGATAATCTTTTATAGGTCTCTTTCAACCCAAATAGTTCTATGGGGTTTTTTCTATTTCTCCCTTTAAGGCCTGCAGAAGCCCAGGGATATCCCTAGTGCCTGTCTCTCATTCACCCACTCTGGGGCATGCTGTGAGGATCAGTGGGTGGCATCCCTGCTGCATAGTGCAGCACCATTCAGGCACATTCCTCTGGTTTTTTCCTAGTGCTGTCGTGGCAGCGGTGCAGAGCAGTGTACTTCCGCAGGGCAGGGCCCCAAAGGCATGGCTCCGTGCCTCCTGCAGGTCACCCGGCTGCAGGGGCACAGCCTGAGTGTCCCAGCATAGTCCCCTGCTCCTGAGATCCCACTCCACAAGATCACTGCTTGCCCCTGTGTGTGCTGAGGAGCTCTTCTGCCAAGGCGCTGGTTTAGGAAGAGGATTGGGAAGGGCTGACTTCACCTGGAGTGACAGGTAGCAAGCAAGGCAGACAGACAGCAGAGGAACAAGTAAAGAGAGGCAGAAAGCTCTAGAGATCCAATCACAACATCCAGCCACCTTTTGCTGAGAGCCCAGAATAGTCAAATCAGGAGCAGCACTGTCTCCATGGGAAGAAGTCCCATGAGAGACCAGGCCACAAGCTTTGTCTACAATTTGTAATAATCATTACTTGAAATAAAGACTTGAAAACTTGAAAAACGAAACTTGGATCATCTTACAATCCTGGAATTCTTTTTGCACTGTTCTGCTGCCAGCAGTGAACTGTTTTTGTGGGGTGTTTTTGCACAGTGCAGCAATTTGGGAAGGGTCCCAAGCAGCCCTGATACAGTGCGTGCTGACACAGACCAGCTCATGCTAATCTCCTTGCCTCCTGAATGGTGCTGGCCAGTCCTGCTGTGGACTAAAAGCATCCCATCTTTGTGACAGGAAAGATGCATGGGGCCTGTACCTCCTTACCCATCCCTATGGGGCTTATTCCCCCTTTCCTTTCAGTTGTATCCAGTCCTGTAATATCTTTGTGTCCAGTCCTGTGTCTTTATAACCACACGGTGCTAAGCTGTGCCCCATGTCTCTTGCCCCATTTTGTGTGCTTGCCTCAGCAGCGAAGTGACAATAATCCTCTGCATGAGGCATAGAGTCAGGTCTGTCAGAGCAAAGGCAGAGCTTTGGTTGTGTGTAGGTTGAGGAGAACAGAAGAAAAAAATAACTTCCTCTGCAGAAAAACTCATCACCAGGCAAGAAGACATGTTCTACACATGCAGCTATATTCATCTAAGTGAAGAGAAACTTCCACCATTTCTTATTTATGATAGTTTGATAGTTTTTCATCTGAAAATTTTCTTTATCTGCTTGCATGTTTTTTGGTGTCATAGACATCTTTTTCTAGTCACCAGAATAAGGTTAAATGGGCCTCGACAAAATCTGGCTCCAAAGCCAGCTCAGGGTTTGTTACTGATGCACTTTCCCAGTTCTTTGCTAGGCTCATCTTCTGTTGGTTTGGGTGGCTTCTGCTGAAGTGCCTAACATGCAGCCTGATTATTCATCACAGAAAGGTAATATATTGATCACATAAATACATTGTGGGTACTCAGGCTTTGTGCTTATCAGCAGTGCATTTCTCCTTTATGCACTGCTTTGCCTCCCTGGACAGACAGCAGCAAGAATAGCATCTGTACAGAGGTGCCAGGGCCTGGCTAGACCCTGGGACAGTGTATTTTCTGGAGCAGAATCTGGGATGGCAGTTAGGGTTTGTAGTTAGGGTTTGTTGCCACTGTTGAGCTGATTTTGCCTGAAGGTTCCCAAAGGAGAAACTTTGCATTAGCATCTGGCTACTCAGGAGTAAGCTGCTTTCAGTACTTCTAGTTCTGCTGTGATCTGCCAGTACACATCTAGGTGATTGCAGTGCTGGAGTAAAAAACAGAGCCTCCGTGAGCTAACAGAGGATATCACTATCTCAATGCAAATGAGATATCTCAGAGATTACAAAGTTCACTCTATAACTTTTAAGAGAAACTAAAGCAAAGTCTGCAGGAATGTGCTCTAATGAACAGGATGGGTGAATGAATTCCAAGAAATAGGATGTGTTTCACTGAGGGTGACAGTGCCCTTCTGTTCAGTGGTGTCTATTGTGGCTCCTTCCTGGTGTTAATTCATACATACCCAAGAAGTTAATAGGTCATTTGGAAAAAGTTACAGCTGCACAGTAGGTGGTGTCTGAAGTCACAAGAAGCAGACAACATCAAGGACACACATTGCTGCTCTTAGTGTCTCTGTGTAAACCTGCATCTTCCTTCCCTGGCAGCTTAACTAATGGGGAAGTGCCGAGAAGCATGTGTGCCTGCACATTCACTGGATAAACAGGACACTAGAGAGCGTTTCATTCCCGTTTTTCTTCAGAAGGATGCTGCACTCGCAGATGTGTAGGAGAAAGTGAAGACATGGGAATGTTAACCAGGGGAAATGTGGAAAGGTGGCCAGGCATGACTGGGTGACCCTGCTGTCAAAGATGTATGCAAATGCAGCATCACAGAGCAACATCCCCTCAAAATGCAAGGAGAAAAAGAAAGGCTTCGATGGTTCTCTTACACAGTGTCCCTTATTACATAATTTCACTCTGGGGTACCTTCAGGGATTTTAGCACTTGGCAGACTGAGAAGGCCAGGCCTTCCCTGCAAAAGTCAAGGGACCTTCTGTACAAAAACTCACCAAGAGCAGCTGTCACTTTGAAGGAGGGAGCTAGCATATGTGCTACCCATTTTTCTCCAGCATGGTGCTAAATGCAGGGTGATGACAGCATTCAGTCCCACACAAAATGGAATTAGCAACACTGTTCTCAGAAGGTATAAAAGGCTGGGGCCCAGTACAGATTTGTTCATTCAGAAACTAACTCCATGGCAAAAGAGGCTGAGAAATCTAATTTTTCTTTTTGTAAATTACAGCGGGAGTGAGTTCCCAGATAAACAAGACTGAACATCAGTGTGCAGGGGACAGCATACCTACCACTGCTGCCAGCATCCAGGTCATCTGTGTCAGCTCAGAGCAGGAGGGGACAGTACCACAGCAGCAAGGGAGCTCTGCCCACCCAGCCCAGCCACATAGCCTCATCCTATCCCTGACACCAGCACTGGGGCTTTGTGTGCTTTGTCCCAAGCATTTACTGGGCAAAAAGTAAATCTGTGGCTTTCTGCTGTTCTATCTGCTGCACTCAGGATTTGGTCACCCAGCCCTCAAGTGTGAGCATGTGGGGAAAGGCAGGTCAACACCATCCTGCCAAGGAACCACAGAGCATTTGCAACTGCAGATGCATTTAGAGCATGTCTTGAAGAACAGAGGTCTGAACAGGCAGAGGTAAACACAAGGAGAGGAGATGCTGATGCCCTTGGAACAGGGCAAGTTGTGGCAACATCTGCCCAGGTACAGCTGTAAGCTGCAGCAGGGAAAAAAAGTGTGCAATCGATGCTCTCTTAGGCTGTTGCACTTCTGAGGTTCAGTGCACAGCCTGGCTTGACGGGAAGCTCTAGTCTTCTCCAGACTGATGCCACCTCGGCCCTGACTGCATCTGGTGAGAGTGTCAGCAGGCAGGATTAGTCCATGTACTCACTGTCTTGTGTTCTCACAGACGACAGTGTCAAAGCGAAATTTTCTATCATAAAAGACATAATGATCACCACTCACTGCCTGACACACTGCAATATTTACTCACAGTAATAAAAAGGAGGAAGGTGGCCAAAGGTGTGGTCTGAATCTGGAAATTCTTGCAAAACTCCTGGGAAGTGGTGACAGCTGGTTTCTGCCCCAGTGATAGGCAGAGATTTCAGGTGTAGGCTTTTGGATCCATGGGGTATCCAAAGGCAAACCTCTGGTGGTCACTTAGATCTCTGGAGTTGTTTTTGGTTCTGTTTTGGGTTGGGGTTTTTTTTGCATACAAAGGAGAACAAATTGCTCCTTCTCTCTCTTACTTATGTGGAGATGTCAGAGTATTCAGAGGAAGAGAACAGGACTGTTATCCTCTCTATAAAAATCATCTGGATGAAATGAGCTAAAGATGAAAACAAGCATGACACTTGCCCTTCTTTCTGCCTTGCAACAGGAGTGTAGATGGTGGGCTCTGGGTTGGGCTGCATAAGCAAGGCAGCACTCTGCTCTCAGTGCTTGCGGGACCCAGGAGTCTGCTGGTAAGCCAAAGCCCTGGGAGGAGCAGCAGAAAAAGTTAAAATATCAGTGTCAGTGCAGAACGCAGGAAAGCCAAAACCAGCCATGAAATCCAGGAAAGGCAAGAGATAACAGCAAGGAAATGGCAGGTGCTGGATCGAGTGGTGACGACACCAAGGCCACACCACTGATAAGGCCACCAGGCAGACATGGGGCAAGAGCGATGTGATGCAATCCATTTTGGCTGTCTGCCATCTGTGCCCACTGAGATGGAAAGCCTGCAAGCAGAGCTGCAGTCCCCTAGGAGGGGAAAGGTGTAATAAGGACCCGTGATGCGGTGAGCAATCCTGGATGAGTGCACAGATGTGGGCCAGTGGGTGCTGTGTGGAAACAAGTGCAGAGGCAGGGGCAGTGCTGCGAGGGAGCAAGCCTGGGATTGGTTTTGGAAACAGAAGTCTCCTTGCTTGTTGCCACTGTCTCCAGCAGACTTTATGTGCCTTGCTGGTGGTGAGACTAGGTCTCCAGCTCTGCAGGCCAATCTGGAGTCTTCACATCTGCCCATCCTACATCTTGAAGCCTCCTACATCACCTTCTTGCTGGTGAAAGTGCAGGGAGAAAATGGCAGAGCCAGCTGGAGCTGCATAGCCAATACAGGGGGAAGCAGCCACTAGAACACCTCCTGCCCCACCTGAGGAAGAATTTTCCCTCCTCTTCTTCAAGGGGTAGACTAGGCAGGACTTTCATTAGGGGTTCTAAGTTTGTGCTTGGCAGAAAAGCTTGAAAAGACAAAACCAGTTTGCAAGAGGTCATTTACCCTTTGTCATCTCTTCACATATAGTTTTAATTTGCTTTGTGAAGGTGGTGGAATTTGAATACCACTGAGGAACAGGGTGGAGGAAGATCAAGCCTTGTGTCATCCAATTGCTTTGCTACAGCAGCACTGACCTTGCTGCCTCCAGCACAGAGGGCATACAGATATTTCCTATCCAAGGAGAGTGATCTAGAGCACACAGTGTGTCCCAGCAGCACAGCCCCAGACTGTTGCTCCTGAGCTGCTGCTGGCATGACCAAAGAGCCAGGACATGCTTGGAACCAAAGGCATCAGAGGTGGCACCAGATGCATTATAATCAGCATTTTGATGTTTTTCTTGGTAGTAAAAACTTTGAAGAAATTTTTAAAGGCCCAAGACAGCCCTCACCCAGAGCTGTGCAGTGTGTTTGTGTGAGAAGCTTACAGGAGGGGGCTCTGTGTTGTTTGTGTTGTCAAGTGTTGGCTAAGATGGGATTTGCAAGATGTGACTCTAAGGACATACATCTGTGTGTGCTGGAGACTGACAGCTGCTCGTCCCATGGACCCAGGGACTTCAGGGTTCACCCAACAAACCTTGTGCACAGCAGGGCTTGATCAGGTCCATGTCCTGCTGAGGCTGGAGATGTCTCACCTCTCCGCTGGTTTGGGTTGTTCACCCTCTGGGGTAAGCTTTCTTTCCTCACTCCTGACCTGATCATCTCAAGGCTGCAGTTTGCGACAGTTGCTTTTTATTCTGTCATCTGGCATCACCAAAAAGAGATCGGCTCCATCAGCTTCCCTTCCAGCAGTTGTAGGCTGCTATCAGATCCCCCTTGGCCTCCCTTGTACTAGACTAAACAAGACTAACAGAACCCCATGTGCCTTGGGAACAACTGCTAATGCAGTTAAATATTTACTTTAGTTGAGGGATTTCCAAAGTGGAATAATAATAAAAGCCAAAGGTTATTGAACTGTGTAAACTCCGTGAAGAGGGAATATAAAACATGTGCACAGCTGCCTCAGCAGTGCAGAGCAATGATTCTGCAAAGGGGAGCCCTGAGCCGGTTCGTTCCTGCTTCCCAAAACCTGGCCACAGCCCTGCCAAGTTGCATGGAGGGAGCTCCACTGGCAAGGAGGTAAGCAGCCTCTTGCAGAGCCCACACCTCTCTGGCCACACGGGGTGCTGAAGCATTCTCCTTTTGTCTCAGACAGACAGGGCCAGTGTGTACCTTCCTCTGAGAAGAAACATCCTAAGCACAGTCATGGTCAGATCCTCAGCAAGTGCAAATATGTGTGCCCCGTGCATCTGGAGCTCTCCCAGACTGCTGGTGTTTTCTGTAGGACACCCAGCCCCTGCACACCCCTAGCACATATGATACATCCCATCTGCTCCTATGGGGAAGGTCACTCTCTGTCCCTTCTGGCCCAGACGTTATTTCAGCAAGTCTGATCCAAAGGAGTTTTTAGTCAATATTGGCCTTACACTGACTTTATGCCCAGTGGTTCTCTTTCCCACCCTTCACCCTTCACTAACTGATTTTGTTTCACCAAAAGAAAGTGGGGAAGGATGTGGAAAATCCAGCTTCTGAGAAAGAGGAGATAAGGATGCTCACACTGATATCAAGTGTCCAGTCTTGTAGGCAAAGCAGATGGAATATTTTGGGGTGGAGATGCTTGTTGAAAATGTGGTGTTTCTTACCACTGAGGATCATCTCCAGTCTTTCTGCTCCCTCCCTGCTCTGTGTGCCACCTCTGTGTATTTAATCTGGATATTCATGGACACAGCCCCCTTCCAACACACTGAATTTTATGATGAAGGTAATTTTGCTCTGTCAGTCTCAGCTGCAGCCAAGGTGGTGAGTGGAGTGAGGTATTAAACCACATCTGACTATGTGGTTCCTCTGAGCACAGGCAGTGACAGCACCTGCAGCTCCCTGCTCCCAAGCAGCTGAATTTTGTACCCCCTAGCCCCTCTGCACCCTCAGTCCATCCCATCCCATCCCACCCCACCCAGTGACTGGATGGGCTTGCTGCAGCATGATGACAGGCCATCTGTTGTGTTTGGGGTCCTGACCAGTGCATCAGGCAGCTGAGGATCGACCTGTCTGGGTCTCATGGGATAATGCTCATTCCACAGTGCCGCCACCCAAATCAGCCTGGATTTCCTGGCTTTTCTATGTCTATTCTCACAGCTCAAGTGGAGATCCGTCACATATGAAGAACAGCAGCTGCAAGGCTGAATGGATGGTTTGGGTGAGATACATTCAGAAGTAACTGGCTGGGGTAAGTGGAGAAGAGCAGCTCTGCAGAACCCTGACTCGGGTGCAAAGGGATTGTAAAGCAGCCTCCAGTGCTGCCACCTGAAGCTGCCAAGGGGCACGGGGGGAAGCTTATCTGTTGCATGAGAATGCCCAAGTGATCCCTTAGGGTGTACAGTACAGCTGCTCCCAGTACAGATCAAAATGCTGATTTTCCCAGCATTCCTGAGATAAGGCAGCGCCGTCCCCTATAAAGGCAGCCATGAGCAGAGCGAGGTGCGCGAGCAGGTCTGCCTGAACCAACCATGCCTGCAAGGGAGCTACTGCTGCTGCTGGCAGCAATGGTAACTCTCATTGCTGCTGGGGGTAAGTCTGTTCTGCTGCTGGAGGCTGCAGGTCGTCGGTGGTGGGTTGGGAATGACCGAGGGACAATGTGGGGGAAGGAAATGCATGGTTGGGCAGAAAGACCTAGAAATTCTGGTTTGGAGAGGAGGTGAGGTGAGGGCAAACAAACAGTGGCAGCATGGTGAGGAAGAAGAACTGGAGCAAACACACCATGCCCTCCTTACTAGTAGTTTGGGGCAGAGGTTACAGGTTGGTTCATCAAATGTATTTCACTTGGGAGAGGTCTGGGGTAGGGGAGAGTCCACAATGTGAACAGGAATCAGGTTCTGGGAGGACAGCACATACACTGTAATGGCAGCTACTGTAGTTTCTGCCTCCATGAAAACTGGCAAGTCTGCAAGAACACTATGTGCTCAGCATATTTATGTGGGAAGCACCTGTTTGTAGGTGCTGGAAAGCCATTGCTACCTACGTGCAGGTAGTGATGGTCCTGCAGCTGACTATGTGTGAGCCTTCCTGCTCCCAGGACATTTGCGCACTGCACAGGTGTGCTGTGACCTGTTGCTATTGCTCTGCCTGACTGAGAAAGAGGAACCCACCAAATGCTGGTCTCCCTGGAGGTGGCAGTTGTCCAGCTGTGCAATATCACCAAGCCTCAGCCGTCTGAGGATATTCCATTCCACATGCAGCATTGCATGGCTTCACATTTCCTGAGACACGTTGGATGCTCTGTGGAGCTTCTGACCCAGAGACTGGGAGAGAGGGCTGTTGGGAGAGGGTGTAGGGGTGGGAGCAGCCATTCACAGCTTTGTCCCAGCCAGCTCAGCTCTGGATGGAAGCTGTGCACTGTGCTGCTGGCAGGGAGGGGTGAGAGTGGCATGCAACAAACTGATCCCCCAGATGAAACCCATAGAGCTGATTCAGTCCTGAGTGGGCTCTGCACAACACTGCCTTCCCTTTGGTTTGGATGTGATCCTCTGTCAATATCTTGTGCTTCTGACATCAGTCACAAGTGTGCCATGCTGATGGGTCTATGCTTTGTTTCAGGGGTAGAGTTGAAAAAAGGGAGTGGCCTGAGAAAGGTAACAGGTTTCTGATTTTCCTTGTTCATGGCTTGAGATGGGTATGCCTGAAGTGCCTGGGAGACTGCTGCCAGCAATCACCCCCAGCCTCATGGGCGCTGGTGCTCCAGCACCAAACCCACACCAAAGCCCAGGCCACAAGTCCCACTGAGGGATGTGCTGGCCCCTGCTCCTCCGTGGGCACGCCCTGCTCCATCTGAAGCAGAGGGAACCAGTGGCGCTTGCTTCTGCCTGAGTGTTCTGGGGGGAAGAGATGAGTGCTGCTGGCACTGAATGTGTGCTCTGATTTCTCCTTTCCAGCCCGTGTGTGAAGACCTGGTTAATGTGCAGGCCTGCCCCCTCCTGTACTTGCCCATCTGTGGGACCGATGGGAATACCTATGCCAATGAATGCCAGCTTTGTGTGGAAAAAATGTAAGCTCATGCCCTCGGCAGAGACCTGCTGGGTCTAATGTTGGCTGTCTGAAGCTGGGTGCTTGTGAAGTACTGTCATTCAGGCTCCCCAGTGCCTGGGAAAAGCCATGGCACAGTGCACTTGCATGGCAAATAACACAAACCACACGCTGGGCTGCAGGAGGGGAGGGATGACCAACTTGTTAGGCAAAGCTGAAAGGAAGTGCAGAGGAGCTGCACCCAGCCAGTCTGAGGAAGGGGATGCCTGGGGATACCCAGCAGCAGCCTACAGCTGCAAATGGGATGGAGCCACACTCTTCCTGGTGCAGGTGATACCACATGGGGCAACAGCCACAAACAGCAGCCCTAGGAGGGTGCAAATTTGACACAGGCACCAGGTCAAATGGGCGGTGCACCATGGAGGTGTGGGGGGGGTTTCCCTTCTTGGGGAGTGGTGGTTGGGGCTCAGATAGAGCCATGGCCACCATAACCTCACTCTAGGGACAGCCCTGCTGTGAGCAGGTTGGGCTGCAGATGTACCACCAGTGCCACAGGCCCTGGGAGGGCACATCTGCAAGCCAGGACATTGCAGTCACCTCAGCTTTTTTAAGACAGGAAAACGAGCAGGTCAATTTTGTAATAGTCAGCTTCATTCCGCTTGATGGAATGCTTCCAAAGTATGACTCACAGAGTGGTTTTTTTTGATCTTTTACTGTTTTTTTCCTATATTCTTCTAGGAAAACCAGGCAAGACATCCAGATTTTGAAAGATGGGGAGTGTCAAGATACCTGAGTTTTCTGATAGCTTTCCTGAGCCTAGAAGCAGGTGATTAATTGATCCTGTGTGCTCTGTGCTGATTGCACACTTAAGTTAGCTATGGTGAATAATAAAATGGCATGCATAATCTTATTTCAACGGCACTTTATTTATTCATGGCTGGAGGAAAACAGCATAAGCCAGTTCCCACCAAGGACTACTAAAAGTGAATAGTCAAAACAGTAATTTCAACTCCACATAACAAATCAGGGTGCTCCGCATAGAGTATTATCTCACTCACACGCCTGTGAGAAAGGCCATGGGGGAGTAGCAAGAAACACTAAACAGCAAGTTCTGGTGAAGAAGACGCTGCACGAATGCAGGTTTTTTCTGTAAGAGGCCATTTAATGAAGGGAAAGTGAAGTTTCTCTGGCATGGGAGATGACTCCCTGGCCCCCTAGTAAACTGCTTCACTGCTTCCAGAGCTCATGTAAATTGAAAATAGTAACATCTGCATTTCTCATATTAGATGTTATTCTGCTTTTTATCAAAGGCTCTTTCACAGAGCAATCAGATCAGATCAGATAATACATGGGAGCATGGAAAGAGCCTGAGTAGAGATGCTGAACCCAAGGGACCCCAGATGTTTGCTCCAGCACTTGAGAAAAAACCCCAAAGTGAACAATTTTCTGGTCTAGTTTGCTCCTTGTGTCAGGGCCCTCTTAGAGATTGTGGCAGGGCTCAGTGCCACCAAGGGAACAGTGTCAGTGTACATCAGCAGACTTTGGGGCTTCCTCTGCTCTTTCATCTCCCACTTCTAGCACATGGACACAACTCACCTTCCATGAAATACCTGCAAAAAGGCCATACAGCTTGGGCATTCAAGGGGTCCCCTTTGCTCACAGTGGCAAAGATCAGAGGGGCTCTGGCTAATGCAGGGCTTGCCTCCCGAGTTCTGTTCAATCCCACATCAGATCTTGTATTTGCACAGAATTAATGCCTGAGATTTCTGATCAGCTTTGAAGAGTGCTTCAGGGTGAATTGAAACCTTCCAAGGATAGGTCTGTGCTCACCCACAGGAGATCATGCTGCTCTGACTTGCTACTATTACTAGTATCCTCTATAGCTCTCATTTGCAGGCGTCTGAGTAGGAGTCCAGGGTGCATCATGTGGTCAAGTGAGCACCCTGAAGTCAGTGACCATCCTCTGACTCTGGGAGATGTGCCAGTATGATGACTACTGTGCTTGGTCAGCTGGAATTCACCCTCTCACCCAGTTGTGCACCTTGCTGGAGCCACCAGGTGGGACACTCATAGCACCACACTGAACAACAAAGCCACTGCAGACATTTAATGCTGCAGCTGGAAATATTATTGAGGAGCATAGAGCAGCCATGCTCAGTCAGATGGATTGCATCCACTATTTTCTGTCCCAGAGGCAGCTGCTGTCATCAAAAGCTTTTTTCTCCTTAGAAAGTTCTCTCCTGGGCTGAAAAGTCCTAGCCTGGCTAGTTGCCCAGGATTGTCCAGAGCTTTTTTCCCCCTGTTTTCCTTTCCTGGACCTGATGCCTTAAATTGCTAGTAGAAAATTTTTAGATGCAGACACACAGTATAGGAAAGGGGTTTTACCCTGGTTTAATAGGATCCCAGATGCGCACCGACGAACCAGCAAAAAGCCCGACGATATCCCTCGTATACAATTTATGGACAGCCTAGATTAGAATACCTATCTAAAAGTCTCCAATAAGAAGTCTAACAAATGAAGAAATTGCCCCCTTATTAAAATTGCCCCCCCCCCCCCCCCCCCCCAAAGATTACTACTTAGTTTACAAAAAACATGTCTCAGTGATGGAGCTCTGTTCAAGGTTGTGCGTCATGCTTTTGCGATTGTGGATATGTTTTGTCTTCCCCAAAGGATTCTGAGCAGGGCAAGGGGTACTAGGGTGATAGACATGTAGGGTTAAGATACAGGGAGTAAAAAGTACAGGAACGGGGAAGGGTAAAAGGTTATATATAAAGAGAGTATAAAAGTAAAATAAAAAATACAAAAAAAACCCATCAGGCATCAGACCCTTTCCACTTCTGTAGAGGAAGGGACACCTGTCCATGGCTGCTGCTCTTACACCACCTGCTCATTTTTCCCC
This sequence comes from Entomyzon cyanotis, assembly GCA_024500445.1. Classification (NCBI taxonomy): domain Eukaryota; kingdom Metazoa; phylum Chordata; class Aves; order Passeriformes; family Meliphagidae; genus Entomyzon; species Entomyzon cyanotis. The sequence goes on from JAKEPQ010001021.1 coordinate 5,146,281, forward strand.
GGGCTCTGTAAGCCTGTTTGTCCCCAAATAGCAAGGAAGAGGTGGTCTGGCTGTGTGCTACTCTCTGTGTTGCCAGTCCTTCAATACAGACCTTGTTGTCTCCCCTGCACCATAGGGAAGGGCTTTGGTAGGGTTACAAATCCCAAAATACATCCACGGTGAACAACACAAATGTCACACACTCCTGTCCTGAGGTTTTCTGCTTGTGCTGCTGCTAAACCAGACACAGGCAGAATTAATTTGGACAGCTCTATCCCAGCTTTCTGCCAGGGGAAGGTTGTGCCCAGCTTGGCATGGTGCATAACTGGGGCCCATTCTCCCCTGGGGCGGGTGGGTGGGTGTCACCATCATCTCAGCCCCACGGCTCAAGATGCACAGGCAGATGGCTGCAGCCTAAGAGTGAGTGTGTGCTATGTATGCCCTGGGAGCCATGACTATTTATGTGCAGAGGCTAGGAAAAAACAACGCAGACGATCCAGAAGCTCTTCTGAAGAAGAAACCACATGCCTCCAGCACAAAGTGGAGTGTTTATTCAGAAACTGCAGAACCAAAGCACAGACTAATAGGCCAGACCTGCAAGGTCAGAGCATGGGCAGCCACAGGACAGGGTCAGTGTTGACTTTACACACAGCAAATTCAGAGATACTGATCCTCCCAAGGGACTTGTGGATTTGGCTGTTTATTTCACATGGCTCAAAAGCAAGTGGCAGACCAAGGGAAGGGTGAAGGCAGTGATTTAACACCACCACAGACCTCAGGGCCTGTGGGAGACCAGCCTGGTGCAGAGAGCCTGACTCCAAAGCCTGGCAGGTCTGTGTCTGGCAAGGTCAGGTAAGACTCAGGAGGCAGCTGGTGGACACCAAGATGCCTGCAATGCTCTGATCTGTGCCAGAGACTATGCACATGTATTTGCACTTTTGCATATGCTTTTGCCTATTCAGTTTATCCATCCATTTCTCATCTTTTCATGCTTCAGTCAAGGCAGTGAAGGAAAGGGATTATCTGCTTTCACAGGCAGCATGGTTTGTCACACAGAGCAGTGAGTAGTCCTGCTCCCAGAGCAGTGTGTTGCAACCAGGTGCTTCCTCAAGTCACGTAGTGAAGAACAAGCCTGCAAGTTGCTTCTCTGTCATTGTCATGTGAGACAAAACTGGAAGAAGTTTCCTGACACTCTGCAAGGGGTGTAGCTCTCCCAGCTGCCCATGTTGATCAGGTCTGCATCTATAACTGCAGGGAGGGATATGTAGGTCTCTGGATATTGCTTTGCAGTAGTCTGGCCAGATATGGGGATCAAATACCCTTAAGGATCATGAAAACCTTTGATTTACACGTAGATCCAAAGCCTGGTGTTGTGTCTACAGTGAAAGCAATCCTACCAATGGCAGGATCCAGCCCAGGATCCAGAGTGTTTGTGCCTGGGACAAAACTTTCCAAGGACATTTGGGTGTTGAAATCTGTGTGGGGGACTGGCACAGGGAGATGTACCCAAGGCTGGGGGTGTTTGCCTACCGAGCAGCTCCAATGACATTTGAGGAGTCTGTGACACTGGAGATGCTTAGGTTGCTGAACACTCAGGAAACTGGATGCACCACTGAAAATGGCCCAGGGCTAGCTGAACTCAAATGTAGAGAGAAAGGCTAGGGATGCAGCACTTGGCACACTGTAAAGTGTCCAGCTACTACAGTTCATGTAGCTGAGACTGGCCAGAATGTTTAACCTACTTGCAGAAATTCCTCTATAGCAAAGGGGGTGCAGCTTTAGCCACATCTGCAGGAGAGCTCTGATGGAGAAAAAGAGTTTGCTGCATTGCTGGTGCTTGTGGGACACAGTGTCCCTGGCACTGTGGGCAAGACTGACTCTCAGTCCCTCTACTTCAGAGCATAGACAACTCAAAAGTGGGCGGTGGGGCCTGTACTTTTCACGCTGCTAACCATTACCAAAGTCTTCCTGGTCTTCCTGTGGGATACTAAAATCACTTCCTTGGCATTTAAAGTAATTTACACTCAAGACACAGTCTCCTACAGAGATTTCCTTCCCAAGAGATGCAAGTAAATACTGTAAGATCTTAAAGTCCAGCTATTCCATTAAACACCTCTAAAGAATCTGGGGGCACAACGGCTTCCTTTAACAAATGCTCCCTTCAAGGCAGAAGACAGATGAAAAAGAGAAACATTCACAGTACCAGCTCTGCAGTGTCTTGGCGATGTTTCGCTGAGTCAAGAGTCACTTATCAGCCCTCACCAGGCTTTAGGGTGACTGAGTAGATGGTAGGTGTGAGAAGATGAGTTAGGCACAGCCTGAGCATGCGCCCAGTTCCCATGGTGCACCAAAAACAAACAGGGATTTCCGCCCTTTCTTCCATGTTACACACCACCTACAAGCAGTGCAGAATATAGAATTATAGAATCATTTAGGTTGAAAAAGACCCTTAAGACCATAAATCCAACCATTCATGTATGACCATGTCCAGCAGAAAACCATGTCCCTAAGCACACATCTTTTCATGTGTGCCTACAGTGCCATGAGCAGCCTGACATCCAACCTAAACCTACCCCAGAGCAATTTGAGGTCGTTTTCCCTTGTCCTATTGCTTGTTACTTGGGAGAAGAGATGGACCCCCACCAGTCTACAATCTACTATCAGACAGCTGTAGATAATATGGTGTCCCCACAGCTTTCTTTTCTTCAAGCTACACCCTTGGGTCTCTCAGTCACTCCTCACAGGACTTGTGTTCTAGACGCTTTGCCAGCTTCTTTGATCTTCTTTGAACACACTCCAAGCACCTCAATTTCTCCACCTGGGATGGGGAAACTCTGAATGAGCCTATAGACTGGGGAATGAGAGGCTAGGGAGCAGCTCATGGAAAAGGACCTGGTCAATGGCAAGCTGAATATGAGTCAGCAGTGCTCTGGCAGCCAGCAGGGTCACCCATGTCCTGGGGGGCATCAGGCACAGCATCACCAGCCAGGCAAGGGAGGGAATTGTCCTGCTCTGCTCTGCACTGGGGCAGCCTCACCTCCAGCGCTGGGGACAGTTTTGGGTGCCACAATATAACAAAGACATTAAGCTGTTAGGGAGCATCCAAAGGAGGGGAACAAAGATGGTGAAGGGCCTTGAGGTGAAGCCATATGAGGAGTGGCTGAGGTCACTTGGTCTGTGCAGCCTGGAGGAGACTGAAGGGAGACCTCACTGAAGTTATAAGTTCCTCATGAGGGCAAGAGGAGGAACAGACACTGATCTCTTCACTCTGGTGACCAGTGACAGGACCTGAGGGAATGGCCTAAAGCTGAGTCAGGGAATATTTAGGTTGGATATCAGGAGAAGGTTGGGCACTGGAACAAACTCCCCAGAGAAGTGGTCACAGCACTAAGCCTGACAGAGTTCAAGAAGCATTTGGGCAATTCGCTCAGGCACATGGTGTGATTTTGAGGTGCTCTGTGCATGGACAGGAATTGTACTCAATGATCTTGCTGTGTACTTTTCAGCTCAGCATATTCTGCGTTCCTGTGATAATGTGTTTTTTTGTAGTGAGGGACACAAAACCAAAAACAATGTTCAAGGTCTGATATGTTTCCCTCCTCCACAAGCAATGTTTTGCAGAGTAAAGTATACTGCCAGGATACAGTTTTCAGATGTCTGCGTGACCAGGGTGTCTCTAGGGCTGTGCAGCATCTCTCAGTGCTGGAACATGGACACCCTCACCAGTTTGGGACATCTTGCCTTCATTTTTGACTGAGCTACAAGAAACTGTTCTGTGAATGACTTGGTAGCTCCACATCTCCTTATGCCATCCATGTTCCTGGCCCACCCTCCCATATCAGAGCCTTCCCATATCTGCTCTGCTGCCACCACCCTGCTGCTTCTTTTGGGGCTGTTAGACGTACCCCACCTCTCTGGAGGTACCATGTAATCTGCAGTGGACACAGGGCAGGAGCCCTAGAGCAAAGTGGTAACTCAGGGGATAAGAAGAATGGTGGCAGAGATGACCATGGACCTCCAAGGTTACATCTTAAGAAATCCACGCGTGTGAAGTTTAAGCTCTGGAGCTTCTAGGGACCTCAAGAGAAATCCTGCTCAAAGCAAAGGTTGTACACTAAAAATAACTGGCAAAGATTGGAGGCAGGCCAGATCTGCTAGTCCCTGAGGAGCTGCTTTGCCTCAGGGCTGGTCCTCAGACTGCCCAAGGAGGTGGGATCATCCCTGCCACAAAGGGCAAGCAAGTTCCAGAGGACCTGGGGGTAGACACATTGCCAAGTTCTTCTACCAACCTTTGAACCACTTTTGAATTCATGGGGGCAGGGAGGGAAGGAATTAGGGGCACTAACACCTCAGCAGTGCATAAGTAGTTGAGTGTCTCATGGAGAAAAGTGCTGATGGCAGCTGAGTGCACTGGTAACTGTCTACAGAGGTGTCTCTGGTCCATCAGAGTGTTATACACAACACAAGCTTGAGCTTTTCTGTGCTATCCTGGCATAAGAAACTATGAAGGCAGTTTTCAGGGGAGGGTAAGACTGTCTCCTCATCTCACATGCACTGATCTAGGGGTCTGGCCATTCCCACAGAGCAAGGAACAGGCTCTCAGCATTGAAGCCATTGTACCAAGCAGCAGCTTCCCCTTTGCAGCAATACTGGCCTTGCAGATGGTCCTGCAGAGGCTGCATGAGCCTGCAGGTTGTGCAGGGCTGGTCTGAGAGGGGCCACCAGGAGCTAGGAACAGCCACCACAGGAAATCATCCTGTGGGAGCAAGGGAACAGCTGTGTCTTCCCCATGGTTTCACTGGGGCTGCCCATGGCCATGCCCATGGCCATCCTGCTTTATGACTGAAGTGCTTTGTTCATAGTCCTGATCCACCAGGAGCTGGACCAAAGGATCTTTGGGAAGTCCTCAACATGCACAGACAGGCTGGCATGGATTGATTATTCTTTCTGTATTTCAGGAAAGTGGTGCAGCTCTTGGACGGGTAACATGACTTTGGCAGTCTCTGTCCTCAGGGGTTTCGGAAGAACATGAACACAGAACAAGAAGTTTTGGAATAACAGGAACACAGCCATCCTGAACTCATGAAGCAGCCAGTCCTGCTGTGAGGGGAGCTGGAGGTTGTCCCTTCCCACCAGCACTGCTAGGATCCTGTGCAAACACCTTCACACAGCATATGTCCCATTTCAGACCTCTCAAGGGGTCCTTAAAGACTAATAACTCATCCCTGTATCTCACTCTGGAAAGCAGCAGTGAGGCAGTGCCACATCCTGCCCTGCTATGCAGCTTCTGTCCACTACAAAGGAGAGCTTTTGAGTCACAGTTTAGCAGCAGTGAGTGTGAATTTCCCATCTGAAGTGGAATTATTTGCAGTATAGAAGCACTAACATGTTTTGCAATCCACACAGTAGATACTGGACAGAGACTCACACACCTTTGCACTCTGATAAGGAGAATATTATTACCCTCCTAGTGGCCTGGCCAGATAAGAGGTTTGGGGCGGGCAGTCTGCATTTTTTTCAAGCTGTCATTATGCTACACCAGTATCTCCAGATGCTCTTTCCAGGGAAGCAAGCTGCTTTCTAATTAAAACTGCAAGGAGCAATGGAGAGTTTAGGCGAAGACCGTGCTTCTTTGGATGCTTCCCTGCCACCCTCTGCGGCCCTTGAGGAGTGTGCTGTGCCAGGTAATGATGAGAACATTCCTAACTTCATTCCTAACTTCAGTTTTTGGAGAGAGGAGAGAGTTATTTTTGTTACCAGTGTTTCTAAAAAAGGAATTACTAATTGCTACTTTATGCTTGGGGGTGGAGGATGCGCATTTAACTGCAAATACACGTGTCTTTTTACATGTTATATTTCAGATCACAAAAGCAGAAGCACATGTAAAGGCTTTTCAACTAAAGTCCTCTAGAGAGCATCAGTAGATTGTATGTTTGCAGACTGGCAGCACTGTCTCGTTTTTATAGCGTGATTTTTTTTCCTTTTCATTTCATTTCTGCATTTTTGTGTCCTCTAGTAAATATTTTTTTCATCAGGTTGCATATATTTTACTGTGATGTTTCCTGCTTAGTGCTGGCAGGTGGCAGACAACTTTTGAGCTGCTGTGGGAGTGCTTTTTGAGCCAGTTAGAAGTGAATGAGGGGTGTTTTCTTAGAATGGACTGGGAAGGAGACTGATTGCAAGCACCTAAAATTGCTTTTACACTTCACAAGATATTTTGAAAAGAAAAGAAAAGTACCTTGGCTGCAGATGGGATGTGCAAGGGATTATGTACTTCAGTAGCTGAACTGAAGCCCTGTGCAGATACTGCTACTGCAACTTGTAACCTCATCTTCCCAGGCAGTTTACTGCCTTTTTCTATGTGGCTAGCAGAATCATCTGCTGCTGGCTGAGTCCTGCTGTCTCTGTTACTCCTTCATGACAGAGAACAACCTCCCATGTGTCTTAGAGTATTCTCAACTTCCCTGGACAGGGTCGTGGGCAGTGTGATGCAACTTTAAAGTTGACTCTGCTTTGATGAGGACATTGGAATATAGACCAACATAAATGCGTTTCAAGCTAAATTTCTATAATATTATTATTAATTATCAGAATTAATATTAATTATCAGTCCTGTGTAAAAGTCTACTTTGGGTAGAGACTGGCTCCTGCTGTCAGTTTTGCATTGTTCTGTCCTGGACTGCAAGTTTTCTTGCATTTAATAAACACCTGGGATAAAAGAGCTGTAATCCCAGCTCAGCCTCAAAAGTCTTTCTCACCTTGACACTTCTCCCATCTGATCAAGAGAATGACAAAATGACATTTTTTCACTGATTTCACTACTTTGGTGTGAGCTGAGGCATTTTGTGAAAAGAGCTGGATCTGGTTACATCTCGAAGGAGCAGGTCATAGTTTTGCTTTTCCATTGTGTGTTTTGTTAAAACTATGAAAACCAGCTCTTTTGTAATCTCCTCAGTGTACATTTGGGAAGAATTCCCTCTCCCTCAGGGCCTCAGGGCAGTGGCATTTCTCCTGAACAATGCCCTTTGTCTCGTGGGATTGGGTCTCATGCTACTTGATTTGAGACAAGTTTTTACTATCACAGCTTAGAGTCTAAGCTAGAAGTCATCAGGGATTGCTGTCTTTTAGGACAAAGACATGGAGAAGTGAAGTTCAGACCATTTGCCAGGCTGGTCTTCACTTCAGGAAGCCATTTGGAGCCCTTTGTAAACAGTGAAATGGGCACTGCTTAACATGGCTGAGGAAGGCATGTCACAGGGTGACTGGGATCTGGGGAGTGCTCCTCTCTGCTGGTGGCTGAAGGCAGCCTGCACATCCTGCCCAAATAATAAAGCCAGCATTGGAGCTTTCTCACATCAGTTAGTCTTTCTTCAGTCCTGCCATGGTCTTCCTCACAGCTTCAGACCAGCCTGGGGCTGTTTGTGTGGTGTTTGGGACCAATCTTCTCAGCCACAGCAGTGTGTACTAGCCCTGTCTTGGTCTCTGGTTGGATCATCATCCCCCCCCAAGATCTCAGCCTAATGCATGTGATCATCATGTAGGGTAAGGCTGTGTCCTCTGGCTCATCCTTGCTCCCCCAGGGCTGCTTCTGTGTGGAGGACTGTCTGTTCTGCAGGGCAAGGCTTCCTGCTTGGCTGTTAGGTAAACATCCTAATTTCAGCAGAAGCCAGTTCCAGCTCTCTGGGAAAAAGGGTAAGAATGGAGCAAACATGAAGAATTACCTTGCAGTCTGTACTGATGTTTGACCAAAAGCACCAGGCCTCAGGTGCCTACAGCAGGGGAGTAGGTTGGACAAGGGTCACCCCAAGGAATTACAACTGGAAATTTAGAGTGATTGTCAGGATAGGAGCCTGGGAGTTTTGGGTGCTGTGTCATCACATCTTACCCACTGAGGCTTCACAGGAAGTACAGCACTCAAGTGGTTTCATATCAAGACCCACTTGGTGACAAAAAAAAATCATGTCCTCTTGTATCAGTGCTCTAGTACGAGGCACAGATGGATCAAATTGTCCCTTGACCAGAATGCCATGGTAGCACTCACTTTATCCTTTTAGATGGTATCATAACCCGTCGTCTGAGAGACCGGGAGTTGCTCAGGAAAAGAAAAGCAGAAGCCATGGAGAAAGATTCAGTTCAGTGGATTCTGAGGTAAATCTTGCTTTTTTTGTGGAACTGCTTTTGTGGTGCACTGTGGCTGGGCCCAGGCATGGCCCAGCCCCTCCATCTTCACCCAAGGACAGAGCTGTCAGTCTTCAGTGGGGAAAGGTGACCTGCAGCCAGCAGCTGCTCAAGGCACGGGGGGCAGAGATAGATGAGGGGGTGGCAAGCAAACCTCAGCCATAGTGTGGGGCTGAGGAAAAATGTGTTGCCCAAGCTCTTGCCCACTGGTGCAGCTGCAGAAGGCTGTTGTGCAGGGCTCAGGAGGGGAGCTGCAGAGAGGCAGCTTCTGCCGGGGGCGGGGGAATGAACTGGGTCACAATCACCACAGGGGACCCAGCAAAGCAGCCTTAGGGCAGAAGGGAAAGTCGTTTGCCCTATTCCCAAGTCATCACTCCTGTGAAATCCCCTGGCAGAGACTACAAGAACAACCAGCAAAGGAGAGCCAAGAGAGCCAGAAGAGGCAAAAAAGGACGGGGCCGTCAGGTGGTGGTCAAGGCTGCCCTGGAGTCAGAGCCAGTGGAGGACCCCCAGCCTGACTCCCAGGAGAAGGCTGAGCCCTCTGAGCCAGCACTGCCTGAACCAGAGCAAGTGGAGCAGCCGCCTGTGCCGGCTGTCCAGGATGCAGTCAGTGGGATGCAACCGGCGGCAGTGGAAGGGGAGCTGGCAGCCGGGAGCTTGGACCCTGCTGGTGAGTTGCCGCAGAGCTGCTGGCCCCGTGGTGGCTCAGGGGGCAGTGCAGTGCTGCCTCTCAAGGACGGTCGGCCAAGGGTGCCCACCTTATCAACAACGATCCCACAGCGTCTCCAGGGCATGTGTCCCTACCCCACAAAACCTGGGTAGCTGAGAAAGGGCGGGGGGATGGTGGGGCTGTGGGGACAGACATCTCTCTCCAAGTCACAGGGAGAGATAACAAGTCCACTATTTTCAGTACAGTTATTGGGATGGGGTTATGGATCTTGGTCCTTAACAACGCCTTGTCCTAAGAACACTTCTGTGGCTCTGCCAAGAGCCACGTTAGTGCAGAGGAATATCTCTGTGAAGATCTCTTCTCTGTGGAGAGAAGATGTGGTTTTTTGGGGTCAGAGCTGGTCGTGGGAACCAAAGTCCAGACATGCTCTGTGCACAGCCCATCCAGTTTCAGGATTGACACTGGGATGGTGGGAGAGAAAATGAGCACTGGGGCAAGGGGTGGGTGTCTGAAGGTGACTACACCTTTGAAACCTGCTAGGACTGAGGCATGGAGGGCATTAAGCTGGTCTGAATGGCAGGCTGGTGTCTGGGCTGAGAAAATCCATTAACAGCTATTGCAGCAGGGGTTGCTCCCAGATCTAGCATGGCAAGAGTAGAGCACCTTCACTTTAGCAGTCAAGGGGTCAAGCATGCAGGTTGCCTCAAAACCAGGAAAACTTAGGGTCTGCTTCAGAAGATGTGAGAATCCTCTGACCCTCAGCTGCTGCATTTCCAACAATGTCTGTGCAGTGGGGAAGAAAAGACCTCTTGCTCCAAGGCATGCAGTGCACTTCATGCATCCTGGGCTCTGGGACTGCCTGGGGCACACCACACCAGTCCAGCTTCCAGCCCTGATGATTTGAAATGGGCAACCATCAGGGTTGTGTTTATTGCCTCTGGCTTTAAACTCACCAGGGCTTTCTTTACCTTCTCCAACTCTCCCCCACAACTGGGACTGCCCTTGAAAAGCAGGCAATCGTCCAGATCTACCCAATATCTTCTCCAGGCAAAAGCAGGAGACTGGCCATGGGGGCTTTAGCGTGGGACAGAGGGGTAACACATGAGAGCCTCCCAATATGAAATTATCTGTCTCTTACATGCCATACAGGTGAAGAGGATATGCTGAACCCAGCAGGAGCAGATATACTAGAAGAGTTGAATACTCCTCTGGAAAATGACCACCAGGATAACGAATTCAACACATATGTTCTGTTTTAACTTTCTGATTGATTGATTTGGGGATATTTTTTATTTTGACTTCTGCCTCACAAACTTGATAAGTATTGCGCAAGTGGTCTTGAGCCACTGCTTTCTTGGGAGTCACAAAGCCTGTACTCTCCTTGTCACTCTGCTTTCCATGCTTCTTTCAGGCTAGAGAGGCAGCCCCTAGGGAGCTGCCCACGGCTTAAGAGCCCTCTGCTCTCTCTGTAAACATGCTGCTTTACTTGGGCCCATGGAAGGCTTCATGGTGCTCTGCCACACTACAGTTCAAGTATCTGCATCAATTGATACATCTTGAATGTATCAATACATTCGAGTATTCCAGCATCCATCTGTGTTTCTGAAAGGTATTATTTGTGTAAATATGAGTGGCATTGCAAAGCTGACACCCACCGTGATTTTTAGCCGGCTGGAGCAGCCCAAGCTTGGGCTTTTCACTGCATCCCATAAACCCTACCGCCCTTTGCACTGTTATTTTGAATCTGAAAGTTTTTCTCATCGCCTGTTTTCCTTTGCAATAAACAGCTTGTTTTCCTAAAGCTGGAAATATTTTTTGTTTTCAGTTTCAGGGCAGCTTCACTCCTACCTTGTTGAGCCACCATGTAAGACAAACAAAAGATGCTTGAAAACAGCTAAGTGCATTGGGCTGAAACTTGGCTGAATCATGCACTTTTGTCAGGAAAATGCCATTATGGGCAAAGACAGGAGACACTCTGCACAGCCATTGTGTTCCTTGCTCCCCTGTTTTCACACAGGATTTCTCCTTAAGCTGGGAGGTAAGGGGCACCCTGTCTCTCTCCCCATGTTTTGGGTGTTGTGGTCCTTGTTCCTGTGCATGGCAAGGGGAGTGTTTTTCTTACATTCCTGTGATATCCTCACACAGAGGATTCTTCTCCTCTTGAGGAGGAGTGGAGGTCATATTGCCATTATCTGACTTACCGAGTGCCTGTCTCCCAGAGCACAAAGCTGGTCAGGCCCTGAGGTCACCCTTGATTTGGGGGCCTTTTTTATGGCTCTGGACATGTTGCTGCTGCTGTCCCAGAGCCCTCCAGGCTCTGTGTCACAGCATCTGTGGCACCTCACTGGTGACACCAGTAACAGTCTCTCCAGTGAGAGGATGGACACCCTTGACATCCCACCCCTGTTCTGGTGCTAGGGATGTCACATGAGGGGCAAGTGCTTGCCAGCTCTTAGCACAGCTGCCCCCCACCGAAATGCTGGGGTGACCTGTACAGATAAACTGCCAGAAGCTCTAAAGCACCTGGCAGGTGTCAAAGCAGAAAGCACTCAGCAGCACCATACCCAAGCAAATGCAGCCCATTCCCCAAGGCCAGCTCCCAGAGGGGTGGGTGTCCCCACACAGGTATCCTGACATTGTTTTGGTCTCCACAGACATATCAGCTAACTCAAGCTTTTGCTTTCCCCTTGAGTTGCTGATACCAGAGGCAGCAGAACAAGATCTCTCAGCTTCTGCCATGAACCACTCAAACCTCACCCATAACCTCAAATACCTAAGGTACAGCTGGAGGGCCTTGTGGAAGCCCTGCAACACAGAGCTTCTAGCTGGGAGGTTTGCTCCTCCTGGACCAAGGCACAGGGGAGGGCAGCTGAGGCTGCACTGGCCCAAAGTGGTGCCAGAGGCCAGAGGTCATGTTATGGTTGAGCACCACCCCAACAGTTGTGCTGGTGCTGCTGGGGTCCTCCTGCAGGTGTGGTGCAACACCGTGTCACAGGAATGCTGGGCTGTGGCTGCTGCCAGGCAGGCCAGGAGAGAGACCCTTCCACCTGGAAGAGCCCAACATGTGCCATGGTAGGGACCAGCTGGAGCTAGTTCCCAACTCTCCAATCCTCTGTAGTACTGACAAGGAGGGGGAATCAGCCATGCTGCCCATGCCACATCTGCAGATATTTAGACTCTCCTGGTTTCCAGAACCCTTTAGGTTTTGGGGAGAAGAAACTTCTGGGAGGCTTTAGATTCATGTTACAGCTCACACCAATCAAGGAAGGCACAAAACAACCACATTCCCCCTTCTCCAGTGTGAAGTGGAGCTGTGGGAGGTAGTGACAGCCTGGCAGAGTGAGGTATCCATGAACATGGACAACACTCACTGTTGGAACACACATGGGCAGCAGCGATAATCCTTGCACTGGAAGTGCAAGGGGAGCTCCCGAGGGCAGAGGTGTGCAGGAACCAGAGCAAGCACCTCTGTCCATTTCTGTGGAAATGCCTTTGGCGGCTATGAAGTCCTGGAGTCATCCCAGGTACGGCACACTCTCTCTTAGAACTGCTCTTACTCTGTCTTCTTTGGCAGACAGCAAGAAAGGTGTGCCGGCAAACAACACATCTTATCGCAAACTAAACAAGGGAAAGATAAAGCCCTTCTAATCGACACTTTAACTTGCCATGCACTGTTTCTTCCTCTGATGAGAGGACAGATAAGAGAGCTCTTGCTTATACAGACGGGGTTCAGGTGTGAAGCTGGACTCGTGGTGCTCCATGCGTATTCCTGAGGTAGGTTCTGCTGCCTGAATGGAGCTGTGGGCAGGCTGGCAAGGGCAGCAGTACCTAGGATAGGGAGGCTGCTGTTTTGCAGGTGCAGCAATCACCTTCTCCCTCTCTTCCCTCATTCCCTAGTCCAAGACAGATGTCTTTACCCAGACCCATTGACAGGGAGTCCAATAAAGCAAATTTTCACCCTCTGGAATGACTACTATGGTCTGGGTCTGACATGAAGGGAAAGTCTGGGGGAGACCAGACCTTTAACTGACTGCAGCCTCCTTGACAGCAAAGAGGAGGATACAAGTGCAAGGAAATGGCTTCTGAGCTATGGGGCCAGCATAGAGAGCCAGGTAAGTGCCTGACACAGTGATCCTTGTGGTGCTGTATGCTGCCTGAGGCTCCTCCAGGATACTCTGACCTGAGGCACACAGACCAAGGCATGTTGTGGTACACAGTGGACACAACCACTGTGGGTGTCTCCTCACCAGAGGGATTCAGCAGGATAGTGGTTAATGCCAACTGGACTGACCGTGCTCCTGTGAGCTTTTCTCAGGGCCTCAGGTCCTCTCCCCACATCCTGCAGAGCATGGGAAGCCACCCTGAGTGCTGACAGCCATGACATGACAGCTAAGGAGAGGAAACCGAACATCATACCTATTACCTTTCAATATCCTTTCAGGAAACATGGTTCCAGCTCTGTGGGAGAAGGGAAGTTTTTTGGTTTGTCCACCCTGGCTTCCCACTTCTCAAATTGCTCTTATGATACAGGGTCCCCCACATCTGCAGAAAGTCAGGGGTGATTTGTGGCAGGCTGTTGCTCACCAGTGATGTTTTGAACCAGAAAGGTCTTCCAGTCCTTAGCAGAACTGAAGTCATAGCTGAACCTCAGCAGAAAGAAGTGGGCAAGCAACTTAGAGTGAGAGGCCACCACAGGCCAATGAAAGCCATTCCAACCCATAAGTGCCTGGTCTCACAGAGATAAGAAAAATTTGCTGATTAATTTACTAATATTGACTTTAAGCTGTAAATCCTGGAGACTGCAAATACCCACTCCTTTTTTTGCCACCACTTCCTGCTCAGAGCTTGTTAGCTCTACTCCTTCCCATCCTGTGTTCCCCATTTCAATAAATATCTCTCTAATGCCGCCAGGGTTGCCACAGACCAGAGCTGTGTATCCAGCTAGGCTAATCGGTGCTCCACCACCTGGCCTGACTTGTTCCACCAGGAAATCATATAACTGTAGAAAACGTTAAGCAAGGAGAGACTCCTGGAGGACTTGAATCCAACTCCTGCTCAGAGCATGGCTAACTCTGACCAGACTGCTTTGGGCTGTCTCCAACCAAGTGTTGACCTTCTCCAAGACATGAGATCATTCCTCTCTTGTCCACATCCCATGCCCAACTTTCAAGGAAAGAATATTTTTGCTTACATCCCACCAGGCTTTCCCTCAGCACACCTTTAGCTCCTTGCCTCTTTCTCTGTCTTGGTGCACTTCAGAGTAGACCCCAGCTTGCTTTCTTTCTTCCACCTTTCAGACTGCAAGTTAGACTCCATGCTCACCTGCTCCCCAGGAGAACAACCCTGATTCCTTCAGCCTGTCCTATGCACCAGCTCCCTGCCTTGACAGCCTCAGCTTAGCTCCAATATAAGAATTAGTTTCTTGCACTGGGTTACCCTAACTGGATCCAGTATTCCAGGTGTGGGCTCTCATAAGGCAGGGGGAATGGCCACTCATCTAAGCCCACTGGCTGAAATTCAGTCCATCCACATGGACTTGGGGTGTTGAGCATGAACTGTGCCTGTGACTCGCTCAGACAGCTTGCGGGTTTTCACTGACAGGACACAGAAAACACAAAGGAACCAGGACAGATTCTGTGGTAAAACAGCGTGATCTGAGCTTTGCAGACTTAATAATGATCCTTTTTACAACACTCTCCTCTACAGAACATCTCCCTGGGAACTCACGAAAGCACTAAAACGGAGTTTGGGCAGAGTTTTAATTACATGCCGCTGGACATGTCTGCTCGCTTGTCCAAACTCAGATCGCTGGCTGAAGGCGCAATTCTCGTGTCCGCCTTTGGAGTTCAGCACTGCACTGTGTGAAACGACGAGCCTCCGTTCGCAGGAGCTCAAACCGCCCGATCTGCTTTTCCAGTGGCGCTCCCCGCTCCCCTCTCCTGGCTCCGGTCTCCCCTCTCCCCGCAACCCTCTCCCGGCTCCCCCTCCCCTCTCCCTGCTTCCCTCTCCCCGCTCTCCTCTCCCCTCTGACCGCTTCCCGCTCCCCTCTTCCCTCTCCCCTCTCCCCGCTCCCCTCTCCCATCTCCCCCGCTCCTTCTCCACTCTCCCCGCTCCCGCTCCCCTCTCCTGGCTCCCATCTCCCCTCTCCCCTCTCCCGGCTCCCCTCACCCCGCTCCCGCTCCCCTCTCCCGGCTCCCCTCACCCCGCTCCCGCTCCCCTCTCCCCGCTCCCGCTCCCCTCTCCCGGCTCCCCTCTCCCCGCTCCCCTCTCCCCTCTCCCCGCTCCCCTCTCCCATCTCCCCCGCTCCCCTCTCCCCACTCCCCGCTCCCGCTCCCGCTCCCCTCTCCTGGCTCCCATCTCCCCGCTCCCCTCTCCCCTCTCCCCGCTCCCCTCTCCCATCTCCCCGCTCCCCTCTCCCCACTCCCCGCTCCCGCTCCCGCTCCCCTCTCCTGGCTCCCATCTCCCCTCTCCCCTCTCCCCGCTCCCCTCTCCCCTCTCCCCTCTCCCCCGCTCCCCTCTCCCGGCTCCCCTCTCCCCTCTCCCCGCTCCCCTCTCCCGGCTCCCTTCTCCCCGCTCCCCTCTCCCCGCTCCCCTCTCCCCTCTCCCCTCTCCCCGCTCCCCTCTCCCGGCTCCCCTCTCCCCGCTCCCCTCTCCCGGCTCCCCTCTCCCCGCTCCCCCTCTCCCCGCTCCCCTCTCCCGGCTCCCCTCTCCCCGCTCCCCTCTCCCGGCTCCCCTCTCCCCGCTCCCCTCTCCCGGCTCCCCTCTCCCCGCTCCCCTCTCCCCGCTCCCCTCTCCCGGCTCCCCGCTCCGTCCCGCCCGGCGCGGCGGGCAGTGCTCCCTAGCGGCAGCACCGAATAGTATGGGTTGAAAAGGACCTTAAAGATCATCTCTTTTTCTCTAGACCAGGTTGCTCAGAGCCCCACCCAGCCTGGCTTTAAACACTTGCAGGGATGGGGCATCCATAGCTTCTCTGGGCAATCTGTCCCTGTGCCTCACCATCCTCACAGAAATTTCTTCTACCTGATCTAAAATCTTCATTCCTTGACTTTGAAGTCATTCCCCTTTGTCCTAGGATATTGCTCTTGTCAAAAGTCCCTCTCCAGTTTTCCTGTAGGCCTCCTTTAGACAGTGGAAGGTGCTGTGAGGTCTTCCCAACTGAGTAAGTCTTCCTGTATTTAAGTCTAGCTCCTGTTGTGGCATCCACCCAAGTGGGAAGGCATGAAACCATTTTCCCTGTTTTTTTCAAGAGGGCTTTTCTTTTGCCTTTTCTCTAGAAGGGAAGGGATAGGGAAAACCTCAAAGAAAACAAAATACAAAACAAATTACCTAAGAAGGAACACTTTTTAAAAAACAAATGTTTCCTGCATAAAGGTCAAAGCCCTGAATCATTCTCTTTCTCCTCCATGAAAAAGCCACCAATATCAACAATAATACCCAGGCACGGCATCTCACACCATGGTAGGGTGGCACTTCTCACTTAAGCATTTATTCTGTGTGGCTTGAACTGTCTGTTACTCCAGGGTCCAAGTCTATTGCAGTGGTCAGTCACTCAATGCTGCAGAAATGCAAGCCCATGTTATTCAAGTAAAGACAATTTTAGAGAAAACAAGAAGAACAAAAAAACCTACAAACAAACAAACAAACAAAAAAAAGCCCAACCAAAAAAAAACCCCAAGCTACCAAAACAATTTGGGAACCACTGAAAAACAGTACATATCCAGAAATAAACTCAAGTGTACCCAACAATGGAGAAGGAAATTATCAGCATCAGTATCATGCCTCCTGATGAAGAGAAGAAAACCTTCTCTGAGAACATCATGGTCTGCCTATTGAAGACATCATGATGCTGATACTCTGTAAGTCTTCCTGTCCCCTACTCTTGCAGCCATAAACCTGAGGACATAGGAAGGGTGGCTAGTGACTATTTAATTGGCCAGTTCTAGGGCCAGCATTCCAGTGAGCATTAGCAGGCTATGTGCTAAAACATATGGCTGGAGAAGTGATATGAGGCCTAGGACATAGTTTGATAACCTTAGGTGACAGCCTGGATTTGTGAGCACCTTGTCCCAAGTGGAAGAGGTCAATGTGAGATGCAGATAATCTCCTTGCAAGAGCCAGCCACAGGAATTATTGACTCAGAGTGGTTCATGCACTGAGGAAGCCCTGTCTCAATGATCAGACCAAGATCTCTGCTCTGGCCCTGAGAAAAAAAAAAAAAAGGTCAGAAGCTACTCCTTAATCAATTAAGATCTCTTTGCATAGTTCACACCAGAAAACTACTTTGAAAATTCTTAAAAGGCTAGTGAATCTTTCTGGCATCAGAGAAGGGATAGCAGTGAGCTCAGTAAGCTCCTCTGAGCCAGCCCACAGTTATTATTCCTACGACCTCCATGGCCATTTCCAGCCTGATATCCGGCCCTGAGCATACAATGACCCTGTGGACTTCCTATCATCAGAAGAGGCTAGGATACAACCTCTTTTTCTCTTAGCCCAAACAATGTGGCCAGCATACTTCACATTCTTTGCATTATTGGTTCCTATATGGCCTAGGGACCACCAGCTGCATCCTGTGTTCAAATGCTGCAGAGACTGTGAGAGTTCAGTCTGGCAGCCCTAAGCTGGGCCTCCCTCCCCCTGAGTCTGCCCATACAAAGAGAGGTTGGAGGACTGTACCACATCCAAAAGTAACTCCCAGAAACAACACCAGATTGCTATACCAGGTGGTATAGTGGATGCCACCATCTCCCACCTTGACTTCTTGACCTTGGACATGGAGAAGACATAAATTGTGCCAGCATGGGCCACTGTATTCCCATACACCAGACTCTGTAAAATCAGACCCCCATGAGCCTACCTGTGTTCACATTAGCTCACATCCAAGTGCTGCACAAGTGGGATGCCCTCTCTGAGCACTAACATTGACATTGCAGCTCTAGGTAATGGTTACAGCTAAAGCCCAACTGTGGCTACACAGACTGACCTCCAACTACAATTCACAAAGCTTTGGACTCCCTCCAAGCTACTCCCTTCTGGCCAAATGGCAGCTGCCTCCCTGCCTACTCTTTCTCATAGATTTGATCCACTTCTTGTCACTTTCAAACGCAGATAAATCATACTTGGGAGTCTCAAACCTATTGAAGAAGACTTTCCTATCTGCTCTTCGATAACTTGGGAGACTATCTGTTTCCATCTCATTCACAGCCCTCCAGGCAGCTTGGGCTATTGGCAGGGCAGCAGCAGCAGAATTCACTATCCCTCAACACCCTCGGGAAGCCAGTCACCACCCTCTCAGCAGGAGAAGGGGCAACGTCTGGCATCATCTTACCCATGTGCAAGCCAGATCATCATCCTGACGTGTGGAGCTGCCCCTGAAGGCCTGCTACACCTCCATTAGTTATGGTTGTTGCTTGATGAATTGTTCCCACAGATCCTGCTGTTGCATAAGGTGAACACAGTGTCAGCCTGGGGCAGTGGGAGCTCCATCTCTGCAGCCAAAAAAATAACTGGCCTGAGGTGCAGGAGGCAAGACCAAGCATTTCTGGTGCTGCTGCCACAGGACAGGCAACATAATGTTTCCAGTGGTAACACCTCCTCTAGCTGGCCCAGCTCCATGTTGGAGCAGTCAGGGAGTAATTAATGCCAAACACAATCCCCTTGCCCATCTCTGAGCTGCTGTTCCTCTCACAGGTAGTAGCCTTCCCTACCTCTCCCTTTCTCTAGCAGAGGCACATGGGTGGGATGGAGCTTCATGCATTGATATCTGGGGCACACTTATCACCTGACAGGAGACCTTCAAAGCAGACTGGTGACTCTAGGGGTTGCAGAAGTTTGATATGCCACCTCTGCCCTGGCCTTGCTCACCAATCCCTCCTCCTTCCTTCCCTCTGATGTCTTCAGCAGCTCAACAAACCAAAAAAAGCCAAGGTAAGACAGGCAGGGTGAAAAGCAATGAGCAGCACATGTCACACATCTTGCTCTGCATTCCACCCCATCCCAGGAGTACAGGGAAGGCTTGAAAAAGTAAACTCAGATACACTTCATCACAAACAAGATAAAGGTTTATTTCCACTTCAAGTAGAAGAGTAAATACAAAAAAATCTCCAATACAGAATATTATATTCTCTTAGGCTGTACAGTCTAGCTCTTTCTCAAAGTCTGCTCAGGGCCTGACTATACCAGAACTCAAGCAGAACAGGAATTGAAATGCTCTGTCCTTTGAGGAATGAACACTTTCAAAGCCACGCTCTCTTCTCATCAGTGCTCACACTTTAGAGTTTCCTGCAGGTTTACAATCCAAATTTATTGGACTCTTCTCACAGAAATCAAAGTATTAATTTGAAACTTAGACTAACTTTG
Organism: Entomyzon cyanotis; assembly: GCA_024500445.1. Taxonomy (NCBI): domain Eukaryota; kingdom Metazoa; phylum Chordata; class Aves; order Passeriformes; family Meliphagidae; genus Entomyzon; species Entomyzon cyanotis. Next base: position 5,165,464 of record JAKEPQ010001021.1, read on the forward strand.
CTAAAAGGAAAACTCTCAGATATTTACAATAAAACTTACAGAAATAATTTTTTTTCTTATTCTTGGTGGTGCCTGAGAATTACAAGCAAAGTGCCAGCCAAAAATACATTGAGATCCAAATGTTTAACATATCCCCGTGGCACAAGCATACATTGAGATCCTGTCGTCTAACATATCCCCTTGGCATATCCCCATATCCTCACACAGAGACCCAACCCCATGGCTCCCCAAGGACATGATAAGCGTATTTCATCTGCCAGTGGCCAGGCAGTCCCATCTCACACACGGGCACAGGCACAGAGGCAGCACATCTGACTGCCACAAGGTACAGCCCGGACAGACCTGCAATGTTCAGCACACCCTTGGTGTCTGAGCGTACATGACAGCTCAGAGAGGTTGGAACAGCCACAAAACCACAGCAGTGCTAGTGGGAAGGGATCACTGGAGTCTTCAGGCCTGCTGCAAGCAGGAGGTTGGAGCACTGCCAGCACTAGCAAAGGGCAGGTTTTTGTCTCAAAAACCGTGAAGTACAGACACCACACAGATCTAGAGTCCCTTGAATGGTCCCAGTAGTTCTTCACAGTTCTGCCTGGGGTTTCCAGCTGCTTGTGACAAAAGTTTAAGTAGTTTTTGACCGTGTCTCAGGTTCTTGATGCAGCAAGCTCATCACTGCACATGCTGCAAAAATTTTACCTTTTAGATATGCCCAGTTTCCCCATTTGTAGGTATAAAAGATCCAGAGAGAAACATGAACAAGCATCTAGACTTTCTCTGCAGGCAAAAAACAACTGAATCTACACAATTTGTGCATTCTGAGTCACCAAGATCTATCAGGCATGTCCTCCAGACATTCAGTTTTGCTCCCTGGACTGCCTACAGATACTATCTGAGCTCAGAAGCATCTTCCCCAAAACCTGCATCATCACTGGTGACCTTTTTTTAGACTGAACCCTAGACTAGCACGAGGGCTGAAGCAGAGAAGAAAACCAGAGGAACAAGGACCAGAAGACATCTAGGCTCTTCACTCTCATGACCAGTGACCAGACTTGTGGAAACAGCATGAAGAGAAGTTTAGGTTGGATATCACCCTAGATGGTGGCTGAGCACTGGAACAGGCTCCCCAGGGAGTAAGCACCAAGCCTGACAGAGTTCAAGAAGCATTTGGACAATGATCTCAGGCACTTTGTGTGATTCTTGGGGTGTTCTGTGCTGGGACAGGAGCTGGGCTTGATGATCCTGATAAGTCCCTTCCAACTCAGCATATTCTATCATTCCAAGAAAATTATCTGGTCCACATTGGTAACTGCTTCTACAGGAAGGAAGAAAAGTATTAAAAGGCCAGACAGCTCTTCTGCCAGCTACGCCCAAATGAGCAAGGAGGTTGGCATGACTCGCTGTCAAAGTGACACAGTCCAGTCCTTGCAGGCAATGAAAACAGAGCCAGCAGCTATCAAAAATAATAGGAGAAGGCTCAGCGAGGTGAACAGCTCCTCTTCCAGATGGTGAGGGGAGAGCTGGGAGAGTTGTTAGCACAGCTGCTGAGGAGATCTGCCCCTGGCTGAGACAGCCAGGACTCTGCTCTCTCCAAGACGGTAGCAGCTTCTGCATGTGCCAGGACCAGGAAGAACAAGGAAGATACAACACAGCTCTTCAGAAGGGATAGGAAAGGAAAGACCTGGCTGGCCTCGGCACAGCAAAGATCAGAGTGGTGTTCGCACTTGCTGTCTGTGCCCGCCCCCCACTGGTGACAATGCAGCCTCCCCAGCTCCGGGCACTGACAGCAGCTCCCTGCGGTACCACACACAGGTCTGCACGGACACGGGGCACAGCCATCAGGCCAGCCCCAGCCTCCCAGCCCAGCAGGTGCTTCACCCAGCACATGCCATCCCTAGCACTCTGAAGCCTTGAATCCAAAACTCATCTCCTACCTCACAGCCCCGGGAAAGGCAGATACACAACTTCTCCTGCCCACCTACTGCAGAAGGCTATACTCTTCTCCACATCAAGCTGTGCTGTGAAGACAGCCAACCACCTTTCTGCTCCACTCCATTTCCTCTCTCACGTCCCACCTGGATATGTGGACCGTTGCACCCAGAGAAAGCAAGGAAGCTGCCTCTAAACAAATTTCATCCTACTGAGGACTTTGTCTGAAAAATGCTCTGCAGAGTGGAAGGTACAGGTGTTTTCATGGGATCAAAAACTCTTTGCAGCAAAGCACAGCAGTGGGAAAAAATACACTAGACATGAAATGAGACTAGAGAAGTGCTGAATGGAGGATGCAAGGAGAAACTTCACCCCCACAAGGACAGCCAGGCTGCCCAATGAGACTGTGCTGTCTCCATTATAGAAGGCGATGAAGATCCAACTACATGGGGCTGAGCCTTCTGGTCTGAGTCATAGCTGACCCTGATTTGGGTACCAGATTGGAACAGAAACTTCCCAAGATATCTTCCAACCTGAGTTACACTATGATCTACACCCTTCTCTGGTGAGAGAGATCCTAGTGTACGGGCAACATGTGTTCTTCCAAAGCTCCTGTTGAGACTCTGGCTGCACTTTCTCCCTCCCTCTCCTCATGCAAGGCCCCAGGATTTTCTGCAGGATTTTCTCACCAATCTCTTCCTGGCCCTGGATACACACGTTTTCCACCTCCACGGGAAAAAGGAGCTGTATAAGGAGACCTGGGAGCAGGGCTATGTCAGCTGCCTCTACACCCACAGCCCCAAGCAGAGCCCTGGGCATCCACTACTGCTCCAGGCCCTTTCCAGGGTGGGGGGATCTGTTGGGAGGGGTATGCTTGAATTGCCCCACGGATCTAGTTTCAATCCTTTGCCTCTCACAGACATTCCTATTAGTTGTCCCCTCTTCCATTAGTCGTTCCCTCTTCCATTAGTCTCTTTTCCATCCTAGTAAAGCTTGAAAGTGGAACAAGTAAAGATGAAAAGGCACCATATCCTGCCTCTTGTGTTCCAGAAAAGAAAGTTTTCCCCTATATATGCCAGTTTCTCTAGGCTACAGACAGAGCTGGGCTGACCTTAGGATCAAAGTAATTTATCAAAGTACCTCCACAGACCTCAGGATCAGGTCTCCACTCAAAACGTTGGATACAACTTCAGAGGCAGATCAGGCTCTGTCCACTCAAGCTGGTAAGACCTCCAAGGGCAGATGTTACATAGCCTCCCTATGTCCCTCTTCCAGGGGCTGGGCATGCTCATGGTAACAATTTTTATAGTTCCAATCCCAAGATGTTTCCCACCCCTGCAGCACACAGCATGACACCTGGAGAGATCTGACTTGATGCATTTCCCTGAAGCCCTGGCATCCAAACCTTCCCCAGCCTTGGCCACATTGCTGATGTCAAGCCCAGGGCTAAAGCAATAGCCATCAGGGACATGACACCACATTAGGGCCACACATTCTGCTTTTACAGCTTTGCCTGCACGAGGCCAGGGAACACTTCCTCCTGTCTCCCTCCTTCACGTCACCAACAGACATCTCATTCTCTAAAAAAACAATTAGCAAGAACGGAGAGACTTTTCGGAGTGAAATCTTCCCGGGTAGACCAGAAGGGGCCCAGCTGGGTGTGCCGGGAGGGTAGTAGCCTGGCAGGAAGCTCTGAGCACCTGCCCGAGGAAAGGCTGTAAAAGACGAATAGACTGTTTGCCCCATCCAGGCACTTGGGAGTTGCTTAGACTTTCTGTTGAGAGCGGACAGGGCACCCCAGGTCCCCAGGGCTGACTGCGACACTCCTCACCAGGAAGCCCGGGAAGATGACAGAATGTGGAGGCGCAGCCCAAGGTTCTCTAGCATCTTCCCGGGCGGCCCCGGGAAGCCCGATGCCGAGCGATCCCCGCAGTCCGCCCTCTGCCGGGCTCCGGTCCGCGCTTTCGGGCCTCTCCGGGATGGCTCAGAGCGCCGGGACGAACCTGTCGGGGCCTCCAGGGTAGGTGCCGTGCCGCGGTGCGGGCTCTACGGCGCTCAGCTGCCCTCCGGCGCCGTAGGCGTGCGGTAGCGGCGGGTAGGGCGCGGGGGAGCGGCGGCCGTAGAGCGCAGCGGGGCCGGACGGCGAGGCGGGCAGCACGATGCGCCCCGACGGCGCGTACAGCGGCCCGTGGCCTCCCGGCGCGTAGGGCCCGGGGGCGGTGGGCAGCGGGGCGTAGGCGTGGGGCAGGGCGGCGGAGGCGCAGCCCTGCGCGGGAAAGGCGGCGGCGAAGGCGCAGGAGGCGGCGGCGGGTGCCGGGGGCAAGTCGGCGGGGGGGCGGCGGGGCGGGCAGCGGCAGGAGGCGGCAAGGAGCGGCGGGGCGCTCGGCGAGGAAAGCCGGGTAGGTGGAGAGGTCGCTGCGCTTGAAACGTTTTCTGCGGCGGAGGAAGGACCCGCTCTCGAACATGTCGCAGGCGTGAGGGTCCAGCGTCCAGTAGTTGCCCTTGCCGGGGCGGCCGGGCTCCCGTGGCACTTTGACAAAGCAGTCATTGAGGGTAAGGTTGTGGCGGATGCTGTTCTGCCACTTGCGGGGGCTGTCGCGGTAGAAGGGGAAGCGCTCGGTGATGAAGCGGTAGATGCCGCCGAGCGTCAGTCGCCGCTCGGGCGCCTGCCCTATGGCCATGGCGATGAGGGCGATGTAGCTGTACGGCGGCTTGCCCCGCTCCGCCGGGCGCTTGCGGCGCCGCCGCCCGCCCCGCGCCCCCGCCGCCGCCGCCGCCTCCTCTCCCGGCGGCACCGCGTCCGCCTTCAGCGGCGGGGGCGGTGGCGGGGGGCCCGGCGGCAGCCGGCTCTCGGCTGTCATGTGGCCGTCGGAGCGACTCCGCGCCGGACCGAGCCGAGCTGAACCGAGGAAGCGCAGTGCTGCGCGGCCGCGGCTTTTATGCGGCGGTGTCCGGCGGCTCCGCGCCCGGGCGGCCGGCACTCCCCCTGCTACGCCCCGCCGCCCGGGAGGCGCGGGCAGGGCCGGGCGTGCCGCCGCTACCGACGCGGGTAGGGGCAGCACCCTGCCTGGCACCCACCGCCCGCCCCTCTCCGCTGGGCCCCGTCCCCAGCGCCGTCGGGGCACCGCGGACCCGCCGCCGTCGGGAGTGCACAGCTTCGGAGGACCGACGGGCACCGACCGGAGCGGCGGTGTCTCCGGTATCCCGGTGCGGGTGTCTGGGCACGGGCATTTAACGCGCCTCCCTGTAGGGCTCCCCGCCGTCGGGGCCGGTTCTGCTGGCGGCCGCGGGAGGGGTGGCATCGGTGAGTGGCCGCCGCTGTCGGTGGGGATGCTGCCGGTCCGCGCGGGACAGTCGGCCCCGGGCAACGTCACCCAAGGAGCCCCACGCTCCTTCGCGGAAATCAAGCTGTTGAAACAAATTAACTGATCTGTTAATCGGTGACAGATCTGCGTGGGGAGAGATAGTAAGTGTGGGCTTAGGCTACGCAGTTTGCTTGCAGTGCTGCTCTATCGAATGCCCTGGGGCTGGGGCCGTCATCGCTGGTCTCTAACAACGATTTGGCACGGGGCTGGGCTCCCGTGACCCTGCTTTCCCCCTGAGCTGATCTGCTCATCCCTGCTCCTTATGCCACAGGACCCCACAGGTACACGATCCAAGCAGGAAGAATGCCAGGCTCTCCACAGAGAGCCTGTCCGCTCCCTCATGTTTGCTCAGATATTTGGGGCTGAGGGTCAGACCCCAAGCTGAGTATGCCAGCAGATGAGGAATGCTTGCCCAGGACTTGAACGCCTGTGACACACACCCACAAGCCTGAGGACGGCACAGCCTCCTCAGCTGCTGGCATGATGTTCCTTGAAAGGCAGAATATAAAGGAGATTGCAGGTGCTCCTAGAAGTGGGATGAAAAGTGTGTGCAGGTGTGCACAGGTATGTGTGTGCACAGAAGGGTGGGCGTGCACAGCTAGGTGGGTGTGCAAGGGCACTGGTGTGGGGGTGAGGATGTGAGTGAGAGTTCATGGGTGTGCACTGACAGGCGAGTGTGCCTACAAACAAATGCCAGCACACACAGGTGTGTGGCTGGACTCAGGGCTTGCATGTGGGCATGTAGGCAGAAACAGAGGTGGGCAGATGTGTGTCCAGAGAAGTGAATGTGCACAAGTGTACAGGTGCTGTGCATGGCTGTACAACTGTTCCTGCCCATGTCTTGGTGTCTCCTGCCAGTTCTTCCAGAACTCAAGTCACCAGTGCACTGCTGAGTCTATCTTCATAGGAAAAGCTTCCCCAAAGCCCTCTTGGGCATTGCACAAATGATTTTTAAGGGAGCAAGGGGAGGTAGGAGCTGTTTATCCTAGTGAAACACAGCTCCCTTGGAGGTGTCCAACAGAGCTGTTTATCTGCTTGGAGAAAAATCAGCGTGTGCGTGTGTCTGTGTGTGTGAGGATCTGTTTCCATGCTGCAAACAAACCACAGCCCTGATTTCTAGCTAAATAAGGGACCCAGGAGTCACTAGCCACCTGCTTATTTGTGCAGCTTCCTGGCAATCTGGGAGATACCAAAAAATCCTATGGAGCTATGGAGAATTAACCGTGAAGTGGCACTTCCTGAGGACCCACGTGTGCATCTACTGTGTCTGGTAGCTGGATGCAGACATGTGGCAGTATTTCAAATCACATGCTGCAGAGTTTATGTCACAAGAGAAATCAACCTCCTGCACCAACACCCACGTTCTTGAAGTACACAGCAGACTAGGGTAGTATTACCCTGTAGGAGCCAAAAACGCTTCAACATGAAGCTGCCTAATCAGTATTGCTCTGCCTTCTGACTCGTGGGAAGCTGCAGCTGGGAATGGATTTTCCTATCAGATGTTCCAAAAGGCAGTAGTTCAGTCACCTCTGAGGCTATGTCTTTCTGTGCCATGCCAATTCCGTGCCTCCAGAGGGCAAAGTCAGATCGTGCTTCGCTTTGCACTTGTAGCGAGGATGTGGAATAAAAGAGGTGTATGCTGAGGAGGCTTGGTGTGCTGAACAGCTGCATTTGCCCTCCCTGCTGGTGGTGAAAATCCTTTTCCAAGTAAGTACTTTCCTTGGCAGAGCCCAAAGCAGAGTGAAATGGATACCCAAAGAATATGTGCTGGCTCTTGTCCCTTCTCCTTTCCACATCACACAGCTTAAACTGTGGTGCCAATATTTGTGAGTGAAGTGGGAGTTGTATAACATGATGCCCTGAAGAGTATCCTCAATCTGACATTATAAACCTATTTTAAAACACTTTTAACTCTCTACTGTGGGAGCAGGAGTGTGTCCCATTTTAAGCACTGGTGTCTCCTTTGAGTACCAGTTCCCATGGGGAGTGAGCTATGGAGAACATGAATTTCCGACTCACCCAGGTGGTTCCTAGAGTGCAGATCTCCTCCATCTGTAAGTCAAGTGGTGCATGTTGCTGGAGCAGAACGGTTGGTGTTTTCTGTGTTTGTGAAGCATTGTTTTCTTTTCTGATTTAGCTGGAGGAGGGACAAAGGTAAGTAAGAGAGAAAACACCATACATTGATTAAATCTTTGGGGTTCATAATGCCATCAAAAATGTATGATATCTACATAGCATTACCCATACAAAATATCACTTGAACTTTCTTTTGGTGTCTGGGACACAGTTTAGAGTAAGCATTTTTTCTGTCTAAATTTCTCAGCTCATATCCTGCCAACACTAAGGTCTGCAGCCTTCAACTGGGCAAAGTGCTCACTGATTGTGAGGCCACTGCACTGCAGAGTGTACCCTGCACAAGGGTGCTGTGCCTTGGCCTCTCCAGAATGGAGTTTGTTCTCTAGCACCTACTGGTACTAGAGAATTACCCCAACCAAAATCCCATCTGCATGGATCTCCAAGAGCAAATTCCACCCATGGAAAAAATCCAGTTTTTTAGGCTTCACTCCCCGCTCAGTTGCCTTGTTACAAACCACACCACTGAGATCCCTCAAGGGTAGACTACTGGGACACCCTACTCTTTGTTATTCCCATGACCTGAGCTGTGTCTTCTGCTTCAACCAAACTAGGGGAAGTGGACATTAAATATGTGGACAGCCCCTTCATGTGCAGCACCCTGTTAGTTTTGGTTCCACCATCAGAATTCCTCTCCTCTTTGAGGTGAGGAAAAGTTTTGCCTCTGTGTCCTAGGAAGAGCAGGGCTGTTTTTAATGTGCTCTAAGTTAAGGGTCTGGCAGAGTCAGAATCCCAGACCATTCTGGCAGAATACAGATCAAGTGAGAACACATACCCGTGGCACAGCCACCACCCCAAGCTCAGCTGCATCTGTGATGGGATGCCAAATTTGGGGTTTTTATTGGCTGTGTGTTTGGTGCCAGGACTTTGCTTTAGAATATGGAGAGCATCACAGCCAGACACTTCATGACACTTTGTGAGAAAGAGTTTAACCCTACCTGCAGCTCATGGTTAAGATCTGAGAGGGGACCATAAGCCTGAGCTTTTTGAAATAAGACAGGTGATGGCATGACATAATTCATGCACTTTCAGAGCATGTTCCACAAAGAAGTATCCAATGTGACTGAGCGTAAGATGTTTAACTTAACTGGAGTTAGTGGGAGACAAGGGCAGAGCGGTGATTGCATGGATTTTGGAAACTTTGTGGCTAGACTGTGGGGGGACCTTGGTATGGGGACCAAGGTGAAACCTCTGAGGGAGAACTGATGTGCAGCTGAACATGGAGTATGACCACATGGCAGAAGAGAGACTGGAAAGCAGAATACTACAAGCATATTGCATATTTTCACCACCTGTTCACTTGCCTTGTCTGGTGGGAGCAAGGTTTCACTTTTCATCAGTGGCCTGGTTGTTTAGTATCAGTCTGGCTTTGCCAAATTACTGCAGCTTCTCATCCTTTGGTTGAGTTTTCTCAACCAAACTTGGGGCTGTAAGGGAGAAAGACTTGTTTACTGAGAGAATCACATGTATGTAGCCAGGTTCATGCAGGAGGCTTGAGTTAGCTGTTGTGATCATTTTTCTGTAGGAAAACAAAAACATCATCGTGGCTTTAAAATAGGCCATGTCTCAGGCCAGAATTTGGAGCTAGAGCCATGGGCAGCCTTAGCCTCCATCCAGCATGGTTCCACCTAGGCAGAGGACTGAGCATGCTTGCCTGACAGCCCAGCAGCTTCCCTGGCTCTTGAAGGGAAACAAGACCTGCAGCAGGTGAGCTGCAACAGGGGCAGGTGCAGGTGGGCAGGGCAGGCTCTCTCGGAGCAGAACACCACCTCTGACCATTCCCTCAGGGTCCTGCCCCACTCAGGGGAATTCAATGTGAGTGTAATGGAAAAGGATTGGCCATCCAGTATGGGAGATGTGCAGGGTTGGTGCTCTGGGTGATGGTAGCGCTGAACCAGACAGAGTGACTGACAGGAAGAGGCAGAGCTTCAGCCTAGTGGGGCCACCAGAAATGGGAGCACTGGACTGTTGGAAAGCTTAGGAAGCCCAGCAAAGGAAAGATGCGAGTGGTGCCCTGGGGCAGCAGTGCCCTGTGTGCCAGTCCCAGCTGGGAAGTGATGGTCAGAGCGGCGGCACTGCTGCAGAGGCTCTAGGGAATGCTGTGCATGAGGCTGGACATGGGCCAGGAGTGGCTCTTGCAGCAAATGAGGTGCACTCCGTACTGAGGTTTCCTGAGGAGGAGCTTGTCAGGCAAACTGAGGTCTATGCCAGCGCTCCTAAACAGTTAAACATGGAAATTTGCTGTGCACACTGGCAGCAAGATCCTCATTTAGCTAAGACACAGAGCCACAAAACGAAGCAGTAGGAAACACCACATGCAATGTGGTCAGCAAGGAGCAGGCACCTTCTTGGTGGAAGCTGAGTGCATGCAGCCTGAGCTGGATGGGCCATGACACATTCATTTGTTCTCCTCCCAAAGCAGATTTTGGGGTTGGTTTCCAAGAGAATAAGCTGCCCATTCTTGCCTTTGCACCACCAAGATATCATTGGGAGTAGTGCAGAGCTGTCAGATGCTTCAAAAAGGAGCTGCCTTTTTCTGGAAACATGCAAAGCAGAGTCAGGCTCTCTTCTATAAGCTGAAAATCACTTGCTATGCTTTTTGGGTTTTTTTTTTTTTTTTTTTTTTTTTGGTGTGCAGGTGTTACAAAGTTTGCATGGCTCTTGCTCCCCTGAAGCCTGTGAATTTCAGCACCTTATGAAAATCTTCCGGATGGATATCTTTGAATAGCCATCAGACACTGTTGGCATGGAAATAAGTTCTTTCTGTTTTGCCTATCAAATGCCCTATTTGGGCAGTCATTCAACAGTTTTGAGAGGTTTAATCTCCGGCAGGGTGAACATCTCCTGCTCAGTATTTCCCAGGTGCCCTGCTGGGATCTGTCTGCTCTGCTGGCTCACAACAGGCATCATTGCCATCTGACAGAAGCTCCTACAAAGGGCCCACAGGGTCAGAAAGACTCTGAGGCTTGTGGACAGGAAGTGTCACCTGATGACAAATTTTTTTTTAAGACAAATTAGTATTTGCCAGAGTAGTAATTCAACCCTCTTTGCAGCTACTAGTGAAACCTGATGCTTGATAGAAAATGATAGGATACACCAGTTTAGAGGGAATTATAGGATACACCGGTTTAGAGGGAATTATTTATTTCTTGCTTTGGAATTAATTTGCTTTAATTAATTGCTATATTGTGAACAAAATATATTTGCAAATATCCTGCTTTACTTCAATAAGCTGTGTAGAAAGAAGTATTTTTTATTTTCTTTTTTCTTTGTTGCAGACAGAACTACATTGTCCTGGATACTGGCTTTTTCTAACTCATGCTTAAGCATGGGATGGAGAGGGGACAGGTCATTTTGGCCTAACTGTAGAGTTAAGAGGTTAATTTCCCAATGCAGGTGAGAGAAATTTCTTGGTGTTCTTTGTTGGCAGTGTTCCTCATGTTGTTTCACCCAAATATGGATAATTAAAAGTCTCTAACAAATTGCAGTGGAATTGTGCTATAATTTACTAACTGATTTTCTGTCCCAAGACGTGTTCTGCACTGTGGTCTTTGCAGAGCACTTTCCCTGTGGTCACAGTACATCAGCCAAGGAGGGAGACAGAGGAGAGCAAAGGTGTGGGGGAGCTAGTAGATGGGGGCAGTGTGGTAAGACTGGGAACACATGAAGGAGGGGAAAGAGAAAGAGAAGTGCTGTGGAAAAGCAAGGAATGTGGAGAGGAAGGATTGGGGGTGGAGCTGGAAGGAAATGAAGAGCCTTTGATGGAACACTAGTTGGGAGGTTTGTTTTGTGGAGAGTGTCTTGTATGGATAGACAAAAAAAAACCTCACCTAAGTTTCTTTTCCTCTGGGTCTTGGTCTGGAATCAAATACTCTCAGCATGACTTTGGTAGAAGCAAAAAAACATGAAAAGGAATGTCACAGCTTTCTAGGACTGGTCTACACAGACCACGAAAAGGTTCTTTTCATCCTTATTTTGTTCTTTAGATCAAGCAAAATCACTATTTAAACTGTATTACTCGGCATTACTAAACAAAACAATTATTGCCTTTTTTCCCCTGGAAACTGCAGCTTTTAGCACACTTTCCGTGACTCGATTAACAAAAATAAGGTGTTTCAGTAGGTAGGTTCAGGCACCCAGCCTTTTTTGTGTGTCAAGTTTCTGACTCTTCGAGGTTTTCTGGGGAAGCCCTTAGCGACAAGGCAGGTCAGAGGCAGAGCTGGGGAGCAAAGACATCGGGTCAGAGCCTGCATCAGGGATTGCAGGGAGAGACACAGGCACAGCCACAGGATGGCCCTGTGGCTGGAAGCAAAACCCCCAGCTTGAAAATAACTCCCAATTAAAGCTGAGGAGCCTCTCTGGGCTCCTTCTTTGCCTTGGACACAGCCAGGTGGATGCCCAGGCTGGGGAGTGTGTCAAACACTGATCCAGGAAAGAAAAGTTGCACTTTAAAAGGGTCCAAAAGTGCAGTATTGTATGTGTGCATGTGCCTGAGCAGTGCAGAGAGCACCGCTGGCTGTTAAACCATGCCTGGCAGTAGGGTGAGTTGTGAGCACCACTGCCACGGGTGCATTCCTGTCGGGGTGATGCTGATGGGGGATTGGTAGGACCCAGCGCTACCCTGCTGTAATTCCATGCCTGTGGGATGTAAATAGTCTGTATTTGAAAAGCAAAGTGTAAAGTGGGGATAGTTTGAGCTTATTGGCACTGGCAGACAAAATCTGAATACTTTTACAAAGAGCTCCTGTTTTTTTCCCTAGGCCCCTTTGTTCTCACTGCCTCTCTCTGACCCTTTAGCAATCACCATGGTAATTACCAAGTAATGCCCTATTTACAAGTACCTTCCGAAATCTGCTGGAGTTTTGCTTGAGCCTGTAGCAAAAATGTCTCTTCCCAGATGAGAAAATGGGTTATTTCTCAAATTCCAAGCTTTTTTAAACAAGACTGAAAAGGCAGTGAATAGCTGGCATCCTGCTGAAGCTAACAGATCTGTGGGGATTTACACTAGATAAGCATCTGCCCAGCGTTTGCCTGAGGCAATACCTCTAACCAAAAGTGTGTAGGTCGTGGTAATCTGGAAAGAAAGAAGTGTTTTTAAGTTTTGGGCTTCTAATAAAAAGAGGCGGTGCACTGCGTGTGTTTCCACGGACAGCAAAAAGTTTTAGAAATCTCTTTTTTATTTTGCACAGTCTGATCTTACATGTTCTGTGACCAATCCATATTTCTCTTGTGAAGCCTGTGCCATGGGATAGGTTTCCCAAAGAGATGATGGGATCTCTGTCTGTCAGGCTTTTTAAAACTTGACTAGTCGTGGCCCTGAGCAAGCTGATGTAACTTGGGATATAACCATGCTTTAAGTTTTTGCTGGACCATAAACCTTGTGATTTCTGCAGGTCTGCCTGTTCCTGTGGTAGAAACACGATTTCCAGGAGTTTCTGTCAAATCAGCTCGATTCCTGTTAATGATACAGGAAAGTGACCTGACAACACAAGCAAAAGGACTTCTCAAAATGCCAGGTGCTCAGATTATCTTTCTTCCAGCTGGCTCTGATAGTTTTGCTTATGCAGTTTGGGTATTCATGTGCAAATCAGAGATTTGCCGACCGCGCTGGACCATTATCAGAAAAGAGATCTTCCAAGTGATTTAACAATCACTTCCAGGATCATTTCATGTTTGGGACCTGGAAAGGGAAAGAGAGTGGCATCATTTTGAGACCTTTGAGATTCCCACCCCTTTACTCTGCTGTGAGACAATGCAGTATTTGCTATGTGAGAGTGGTCTGGTTTTGGCTGGGATCGAGTTAATTTTTTCAATGGTGGCTAGTATGGGGCTGTGTTTTGGATTTGTGCTGAAATAAATGTTGGTAACACAGGAATGTTTTGTTGCTGCTGAGCAGGGCTTATACAGAGCCAAAGCTTTTGCTGTTTCTCACCCAGAGGACCAGAGAGGGGGCTGGGGGTGGACACGGAGCTGGGAGGGGACACGGCCTGGATATCTGATCCCAGCTGACCCAGGGGTATCCTACAGCAAATGGTGTCATGCTCGGCAAAAAAGGCTGAGGGAAGAAGGAGGAGGAGGGGAGAGGTTGAGAGTGATGGCGTTTGTCTGCCCAAGTCACCCTGAGGCACGATGGGGCCCTGCTGTCCTGGAGATGTTAAACACCTGCCTGCCCGTGGGAAGCGGTGAATGAATTCCTTGTTTTGCCTTGCTTGTGTGTGTGGCTTTTGCTTTACCTATTAAACGGTCTCCATCTCAGTTTTCTGGTTTTTGCTCTTCCAAGTCTCCCCCTATCCCACCGGGGGGAGCGAGTGAGCAGCTGTGGGGGACTCAGTGGCTGGCCGGGGTTAAACCACAACAGAGAGTGTCTTTATTACTTCAAAAAACAGAACAAGGGAGACGTGGAAAATTAAATGTGAAAATAATTTTTAAAAATACTATTTCTTCCTGTAAGAAGTGTTCGTTTAGATGAACATAAGAAAAGGTCTGAGGGCAGGGACAGGCTGAGATCTGCTTCCAGTAAGTGAGCAGGAAACTCTCTGGTCTGAGCAAGGTGCTAAACACAGGAGGTACAGGACTGACCTCTGCAGTCAGCAGAAAGAGGGGGCCTCCAGAAGGTACCTCACCCTAAAGGCAGGAGACCACAGCTGCTGCAGCCTCCCCGATGCTCAGACAGCAAAAGCCAGAGCAGTGCACCCCATGGGCAGCACATGGTGCCCCATTCCTTCCTGGGGGCCCTTGTGGGTCATCCTGGGGACAGCCCCTCTGGCGTGTGGAGCAAACCAGCATCCCTGTGTGGACTGCAGTGGCGAGGGGGGAATGACCCAAAGGAGGGGGCACTGGTGCACCCCCTTGGCTGAAGCTGCCAGCCCGGTGCTGTCAGCAATGCCGTGCCATGCTGAGGGCTCAGCTGTGGTGGAAAGATGGGGTGGTTCTTGTTGGTTCAGTGCAAATATCTGAGCACTGGAGGTAATTTCTTTCAGTCACTTCTTACACATCCTGAATGGGGCGTGTCAGTTTTTTCTCCTCAGAACTAGTCTGGGCAACACTGAGAGAGGAGTTGAAATATCAGACCTAATCCTGCAGGAATGACTCATTCTGGCATAGGATTTGCAGAGCAAGATGAGAAGTTCAGGTAAAACAAAGGGAAATGGAGGCTGTAGTAAAACACTGTGGTTTGGAGCATGACAGTTTAACTGCTACGCAGTCAAAGCTGGAAACCCCCTCCCAACAAATTGCTGTACTCAAAACCTTGGCAATATCTAGAGCAAGTCAATATTCAGGCACACTAGTTCCAGAAACTGAGGCTCTTTCCCATGGGAGCTGTAGGTTGGATTGCTAATTACCATGGGTCTGGAAAACAATTACTATTATTTCATTATTATTTTTAATTAAACACAAATAAAGCAATGGCTGTCCCTTTAAAGTTTGACTTTGAAATATTTTCTGCGTTTTTTATCTGGGTTTACACTGGCCAAGTCCAAACAGAGAAACACTGGAATTTTGACAAAGGTTTAAGGTCATTTTCAACCAGATTTCTCTAGTGAGGACCATGCAGTAGTTGGGTTGAAAGCACAAGCCTAACCTAAATGTCTGGGCCTGGGAAAGGACAGTTGGATTTCTTGAAGCTGTAATAGACATACCCTTTCACAAGTCTTTTAACTACTTTCGCTTGCTTTCTTCACCTGGTATCTTTGCAGACACATCCAACAGATTGCAGACCAGCAGGTCAAGAGAGTTCACCTCCAGAGTGTGGATTAGAGAAGGTGATTTTTCCATTATTGTTTAAAACATTGCACCTTGTAAGATAAAGAGGTTGGTGTGGTTACAGCAAAAAGATAAATCATCAGGGAGCCATAGAGAAGAGGACACTTTTCCATCGCACCCTCTCCCGCTCTTGTTAGTAGAGATGTGACATTTGCAGGAAAGTTATACTTAGATGAGGATAAAGACTAAGTTTTAAAGGAAGATATTTCTGAAATGCCCAGAACACTGACAGAAGCGTAGCAGCCTTTCAGTAGATGCGGGTCCTGTTCTACAAGCCAGGATGGGAGAAATCCAGCTGACCTTTATGGATAGATCAGCTGATACCTGCTGGACCTCTTGCTGCTTATGCCTGGCAGGCAGTGAAATGCTGGAGTCCCTGTGGCAGTGCTTTAGCAGCGACAGTGTGTGTCCTGCTGCTCTTTTGACTTCACTATGGGCATGTCTGAGCTGCATAAGGGTCCGTGGCAGCAGCAAATGGGACAAGGCTTGCTGGAGCTGTAAGCCTGCCCAGGGACTGGTGAGGCTGGGGCCAGGGCCAGGCGAGGCCAAGGCGGGCTCAGCCGCGCCTCTGGCCAGGCTGGTGCAGCTTGGGGCTGCTGTGCATGCCGGCACATTCTCCTGAGGATTAGCCCTGCAAGGAATGTGGTGCCGGAGGAATGTCCTCCCGGCGCAACCTGAAACCCTCCGTCTGCTACAGCCTGAAAAACAGGGTGGGTTGTGGCAGCTCTGACAGCGCCATGACCCCTGAGTTCGAGGCTGGGGGCTGCAGGGGATGCTTTCTGGTGTTTGGACCCTGGAGAACCTGGACTGGAGCAGTGGCCTTGCATGGTGCGTCGCTGGGGTGGAAGCAGCTTCCCCCAAAAGTGAAGAACCTCAGGTGAGGGTACTGTTGGCAGGCTTGGACTCAACTCCTGGTATGTTCTGCCAGTTTGTGTGGCACCAAGGCTCACTGCCACTACAGAGCAAGCCACTACAGTGCTTATGGGGAAATGGGCTTTTACTTCAACACTTTAGGGCTTGAGGTTTCTCTCTGCTCTGTCTTATACTCAGCTGCTTGGCACACCTGTCAGTGTGGATGCTGATGTAGCTCTGGAACCACCAGTGCCCTTATCAGAGTGGCATCAGGAGGTGTGTGCTGCTGTGTGCCCTTTCCTACCACACCCCTTCAGCAAAGAGGGTGTCACTGTGGCGAGGAAAGCCACATTAGTTCGTATTGCTGTTTTAAGGCCAGCTGGCAAGTCCAGAATAAGACTTGGTCCACATATGATGCTCATCCAAACTGGTTCCAACACTGAGTTCAGCCCCTCCCCACAGTGCTTGCTTCAGACACTGAACACAGCTGGCTTTCTGGTCCCAAGCCTTCCTCTAGCACCAGGTGTCACGTGGCTTGCATGGCAGTCAGATAGTGCTGCCTCACCTCTCCACCGAGTGAGGGATGTTTCAGCACTGTGTGAGCCTCCAGGGCCATGGCAGGGTGTGGAGGGAAGCATATCTCGTGCGACTGCTGTGCACAAAGCTGTTTTCCAATGAGCTCATGGCGGGGTCAGCGCCAGAATGAGGGCAAACGGAGCGTAAAGAGGGTTTGCAACCACACGCTGGCCCAATGCAACCTGGATTTGGTAACTGGGACTTAACTCCTGATCAAATTTCTGCCAGGTTATTGCTCAACCTCCTTGCGGGGGCAGGAGCTGTGTGCATGAGGTGAAAGCATTTGGCCTCATGCAGCTACAAGGCAATATCTTTTCTGGCACTACTGCTTTGGGGTTTTTTCCTTCTCCTTGTCTGAAGGGGCTGCCAGACCCCACTGGGGATCCTCTCCCCATGTGGGCAGTTCAGCACATTCCTGGCAATACCCAGCTTTACCTGTGACTAACCCAGCAGATAGCTTGTCCTCCACCATGAAGCAGAGACTTAGGAGCTAATCCAGCGTTAAATATGCTGGGACCCTAAAGCTCAGGGCTTCCTTGTACTCCAGACTGATGTAGCCAGATGAGATGTCATAGCTGCCCAGCTCCTGTCTGAGCAGCTAAACACCAAGGCAAAGTCCCAGCTAGTAGTTTGGAGACCCTGTGAGATGGAAAGCTGTACATTTGGCTCATGATTTGTGTGAGCCCACCTCCAGCCCTTTTGCACTACAAAGACCTGGGGGCAGGTGACCCTGCAGAAGCAGGTAGAAAGGGAAAGAAGGAAGGAAGCTCCGAGGGCACCACAGAAAAGCCACAGCAGACTCAAGGAGTGCCATTTCTGTCATGGATGGATAGAAGGAACAGAGTGTGGTTCTCCCTTCCTTGAAATACAACAGCAGTCACACACAGCCATGTGCTCCAGGATGGCCCTGCTTGAGCAATGAGGTTGGACCCTATGACCCACTGTGGTCTCTTCCAACCTGGCCCATTCTGTGATTCTATGAATTTGGAGTACCAACCATCACAGGTGACCCTGGGACTTGCCAGTGACAGGAGCAGCTGGACTGAGCTGCCCCCTTACGTCTGTGGCACCAAGCACTGCCAAAGAGAAGTGGAGTCTGACTTAATACTGATACACAGAACAAAGCCTGATAGGGCTGGGGACACAGCCACAGAGAGGCTGAGGTAATTGAGCAGGATGGCCCCCAGGGGCCTCAGACAGATCTTCCAAGGCAGATCATTGTTCTTTTGCTCTGCCCTCATTCCTTTACCGTTTAGAAATGGTTCTGCACCACCTTCGCTTTTCACCCTACCTTCCCTCCCCTGCAAACCAACAGAGCAACAATGGCTATGAGATGGTGATGAACAGTTTTCCATCTCCCACATCATACATCTCAAGGAGTCTGAAACCTGTATGTTTTCACTCCAGACCCTCAGCCAGTTCCTGGCATTATCCTGAGCATATATTCCTGCTGCTCAGTAGCTGTTTCCTTTCTGTGAACAGGGATAATGGTTTCCCTTGTCCTTCCCCAAGAAGGTCTGGCACACTGGGCAGGTACTAGGTAGGAAACATCTGAATCCAAACCTCAGCACTGACTCATTATCACTCAGGCCCATAAAATGTTCCCGTGCAGCGGACTGTTCTCCCAGAACCTTTCCCAGCCTTCTAGGCATTAAGCATAGATGGCACAGTGCCGGAGGAAGACACAGTACTTTCCTAAATGGTGCCTGAGGTTCTTCTCAATTTTTTCTGTTTTCATCATATTCCATTTCTTTGATTTTTTTTCTTTGTTTGTTTGTTTTGGAAGCCTAGGGGGCTTTCAGGAGAGGTCACTTAGGGAGAGAGGCAGCAGAAAGACAGACATTTCTTTCTGGTATAATTCTGAGTCAGAGTAGGAGGTTCAGTGCAGAGATTTTTGAAAGAATTTGGGACATAAGTCTGCTGCTCAAGTAATTCCCTGTGCCCAGTGATGGAAGCACCTGAAGCTCGTAGGCATGTCACTTCTCCCAAGCAGCTATACACTATACTGTGGTCCAGGGTAGCTCTTGGGCAGATGGAGAGCATATTACCACTATCTGAAGTCCTGGAGCTGAGCTGGGAAAGACCACCTGCTCCCAGTGCTCAGAGCAACTTCACTGGGGGTGCCTGCCACCTGCAGCCTACAGGCCTCTCCCCTGCAGGAACAAGGACAGGAAGATACTAGGATTACTAGGGCTTCTGGCCTCTTGGGTGGCTAGATTTATAGCAGGTCCTGTGGCCTCGGTGGTCCACATGGACACAGGGCACAGGGGGGTGACCAGATTAGCAGCAGCACCATGAAATGCACACCCCAACGGATAAGGATGAGCCCAGCAACAGTTCAGCTCTTGCCTTTTGGCAGGCTTGGGGGACAGCAGCTAGCACTGCTCAGTGCACTCACAGACCACAGTGGCACTGGTGGCAGGTCCCTGAAGTAGCTGGAGGAGTACAGGAGTGGCTTTTCTGGATTGGCTAGCATCATCCTCCTCACCAGGCTAGTGTCCACTGCAGAGGAACCAGTCCACCCCACCATGGGCTGTGCTGTGTGCTGCTCTGGGCCTGGAGGAGCTCCTGCCTCTTCCTGGCAGAACCTCCAGTCATAGTCCAAACAGCACAGAACGCTGGGGGGGTGCCTGGCAGTCCCAGCTGCCCCTGCCAGAAGAGGTCCATTGTGCCTGTCCTGCTCCAAGGACTGCTGGAGTCCTGTAAATGAAACCGCCAGTGCATGAAATATGTAAATACTCCTCTGAGCAGTGGTGCTGACCCTTGGTCTCTCTTTCTGGCCCACTGATCCTCAAATAGCTTAGCCTTAATGGAAAGGGGTCTGACACCACCTCCTTATGCCCTCCCACTAAGAGGGCAACATGTAGCCTGGAGGAGCAGGAATTGTTCTGTGTAGGGGGGGAAGGTGGGAATGCCCAGGGTTGCCCGCGGGCAAGAAAAGGGGTTGACATGGGGACCCAGTGCATGGGTTTTAGGAGTGCGGGGTTTTGGAGGGAGAGTGCTTTCTGTTTAGGAGGCAGAGCAGGATTAGCCTGGGGAGAGGGCTGGTGTCCGTCTGACAGAGTGCAAGTTTGCGCTGCGGAAATGCTCCTGGGGTTCTCCCTTGCCCAGCAGAAGCTGGGTCCACACGTCTGCCCACACCAGGAGCACCTCAGGCTCCACGTGCCCCAGCATCTGCGGGGGAAAGGCCTGGTTTGGGGCTGGGCTGGGTTCTGACAGGGGAAAGTATGCACACATCAATGCCTGAGCTTCATCCGCTGTGCTCAGGCTACCATTACCAGCAAGCTGCTGACTAACTTCTGGGTAGCATTAAACAATATTTCCCAAACCAGCCCTGCTGTGATTCATCAGAAGAACTCTTATCTTCGCCTTTCAAAAGCTTTTGTCATTTTAATGAAGAAACAACTTCCTGCTGGCTGGATGGGCGATTACCCAACACAAACTGCAGATATTCAGAGGGAAGGGCCTGTGATCCATTAGTTGGCTAAGGGCTATTCTTCAGCCCGAGAGCCAGGATAATCCTAGGTGGGAACATCCACAAAGGGGTCAGCTGTTAAAGGAATTTAAGTGCCTTTACATTGGCATCTAGAGCCCTGCTGGGAAGCTCAACCCTATGGAAGACCTCCCGTGACCTTTTTCACAAGTCTTGGGGGAAGGCTTCTAAATCACTGAGGCACGTCTGAAGGCTTCGCTCTCTGTTTTCTCCATCACTGGGCTTTCAAACAATTGCATCCTTGTCACACATTTGTCAAAGAGAAAGGGGGAGATGAAGAAAGAAATTTCAATAGTCTCAGGGCTTTGCTTACGGCTGTGTTAATGCTGAATAGCACGCGGAGGTGGAAGGGATATCCTGAACAATGTCTGGTCTCCAGGCAGAATCCGTTTCCCATGACAGTGCCTTTCTGAAGCAGGAATGCCAGCATGAAGCAAAACTTGTTAAAGTAGTAAAAGAAGAGGTCTCTATTGTGTCCTGTGTGACAGAATAATCCTCCCTCAAGAGCAGACTGCTGTCTTTTCCCCTCCCATCTGTGAATTTTGGCTTCAATCAACTTCGTGATTTTCACAAGGTATAAAATTAAAGTCCTATCCCTTAAAAACAGCCAGCCAACCTTGCAGGATCTTCCCACAGACATGCCCACAACTGTGAACATAGTTTTCCTGTACAGACTCTAAAATGTCTGACTGCATTAACCTGAAATAAGGTTTCCTGTTAGGAGTTACATTTGCTAAAAAGAAACAAACGTTTTTGAGATCTCCATCCATTTCACTGGTTAAACATCATTTCCCTTTCTCAATGATTTATTCATAGGTTGTCACTCTGCTCCTCAATTTTCTCCTTAAATTTCTCCTAAATTTTCACTTTAAAGCTTTTCTTTCTGAAGTACCTGTGAAAACCAGCAGACAATTATTTAGACTTACCATATGAGCAAAGCTATCTTGCTCCTATCTTTCCAGCTCCTTGTGCCCAGTGCTTGTTCCACCTTTCTCTTCCTTGTGTCCTGGACAGAGGTGTCTCATCTCACAGCTCAGCCTCTTAATGATTGTATAAATAATTATCCCAAGCGTCATCAGTATTGTCAGTATACCTATACAGGAGCTGAAGATACCAAATTAAAAGTGAAACAAGGCTTTAGCTGGGGAACGGGGCTGTTCTACTCCCCTGTTTTATTTCAAAAAGCTACTGATTGTAATGTCCTTTCCACTTACCTTCTTTTTTAATTCCAGCAACACTCATGGGACGTGGTTCATAGTATGCCTGTGATTTTGCCATCAAAGAAAAATGGATTTGCTTTTTTCTGGGGATGGATAAAATCCTAGTAATAAGTCTGGCACTGCTGTTAAACAATCTCCACTGGAGCAGAGCATCTCTCCAGGTCCCTGACCACAATGGAAAGGAGGCACATAGGGGATGCCCAGCTATTGGAATCCATACTCGCAGCTCAACAGACTTAATAAAAGACCCTGGAGACAGGGGTTTTAACTTCATGTGCCCATGGTGAGTGCAACTCCTGGACACCAGCCACCACAAAAGAAAGGGGACCTGGCTGGGGTCACGTGCAATCACTGCCCAGGAACCACTGTTTCGGTGTCCTCACATTCCTGTCGTGTGAGATCAAGTGGGGATCTGTAGCCTGGCATATTTGGAGGGAGACTACCATGTCAAAGACCAGTGCCAGTGTTGGTGGGACCTTCACTTTGCTGGTAAGTGCTACCCAGATGTGGATCTGGCACTTGAGGCTTAAGTGACTTGTTACAGCGTTTGCACTTAAACAAAACAATTCCTCCTACCTTTCACATCTCCAAATCTGATGACAACTCTGCACTGCTTACTTAGGGATTTCTTAGGTTTTTGAAACAGAAGTCTATCAGCAAGCACTCAGACTACGGATCTTGGTTACTAGTTTATCAGTAATTTAATTATGTAGCCTTACGATTCAGACTGCCTCTTTCTGAAAGATGTGCTCTAGCTGAAGCAGGCGGGTTTGGTAAACTGTACCACAGTCGGAACTTGTCCATTTAGCTTCACATATAGGGATGCTCATAAACAACCCCTCACCACACACAGGAGCACTGTGATGCCGGACGAGCAGGGTCAATATCACAGCTGGAGTTTCCAGATGCATGCTTCAGACTGTAAAGGTGTGCTTTGGTGGCAAACTAAATTACTTGAACTTGATCCAAACTGACAAATGCATTTAATTGAAAAGAGGAGAGTAAAAGTTCCTGAAAGCAGAAACAACACATTTTGACATTTTCCAAAGGAATTCCTTTGCTTTCTTGTTTCATGGGGAGCTTTCAGTCTGAAACGGACCCTGACTGTTTTCTTATTTTTTTTTTTTTTTCCTTTTTTTTTTTTTTTTAGTTAGTGAAAAAAACCCCTCAACCCTCTGATAGGAAGAGGAAAGTTTCCTTTTAGTCCAGGTGAAGTTGAATAAATACGCTGGCTCACCTGCTGCCATGCACAGCCAGAAACCTACCCTGCTCAGGCATTTGCATGCTGTGAATGAGTGTTCAAGTGCTCTCTTCAGAGGGAGAAGAGAGTTCAGGAGAAGCAGGGTGAGATGGGTGCACCACCTCTCAGGCAGGGTGTTGTAAAAATTGTTCTTTAAAAACTCTTTAATTACAATTTCTTCTAAGTGTGGAGGGATGTAGTTTCTGTTCATAATTCCACCACCATTGTACTGTTGTTACAAGTAGGCTGGTCTATCTGTACTGAAGAGTCCATCCATGATACTCTTAACTTAGAGCTGCACAGACAGGAACACCCACTCCCATGGCTCACCTGTGGGCTGAAGCGGTTTCACTGAATCATTCTTATGCATTTCAGTGAGTCCCCACTTTCCAAAAATTGCTGACAGTAGTGCATCCTCCATGTGTGGGAAGTGTGACACAACACGTTGTGTTTGCGTAGGTACCAGTCCACTTGTGCTTCTATCAGCTGTAAACTTCACAAGAGACAGCATCTTCTCCTACCTAGATCTTTGGCTACTTTACTTTGGAGCAATGCACCAAGAACAGATGTCTGCTGGATCTGTGTCAGAAATAGTCAGAAAAAGAACTTTCCACAGAGTTATTTTTTATCAGTTGCTTGCTTTTTAATCCATGTGACAAATAGATCACAAATCTTCAGGGGATACTAATTAGGCACTTAAAATGAGATTAAGTGGACTGGCAAAGCCATTTGGCTGCTATAATTATCATCCTCCTATTTACATTGCATCTTTAGCTGAAGGTTGGGTAGGACTGATGAGAAACCAGGATCACTCATGGGTGTAAGTTGGTGTTAGTCACACCTCCCTGATTTCTGCATGGCTGCTGCAGATTTCACATGGAAGCTAAGTAGAAAGGAGATGAAGCTTAGTGCTGCTTCCTCCAACCCAGGCACTCTTACACAGTCAAGATGTTTCAGCACTTCTGAGGCAGTTCATACATCCTTGGAGTTGTTGTAGGTCTTCACATGTGATGTCCTGGCCACCTTCATCGCACTATGAAATCTCTAGTTCCTGCAGTTTTTTTCAAAGGAAGGGGAACCCATGCCCCTCTGAGGAGTATGCTATGGGAATAAGCTCAGATAGCAGTTGCTTGGCTCAGTTTATGTAAGTAAAATGCCATACATCATGATGGAAGAAGTATCAAATAGAATCTTCTTAACGGAGTTAGCCCACTCTGACAATGATGTCAGGTGATGAGATGAAAAGTAGGGTACTGAGACTTAATTATAGCTTTCTGTTTCTTTTGTGCTAAGACACAGTTTTGTTTCAGAGGAGATTGGATTGCAGTGCATGGACACAGTCCCTATGGTACCCTCCTAAGGGTGAGCAGCAATGGGAGTCCAGTCTGAGAGGCAGTTCCTAAAATCAGTGGACTTATGGCACTTAGGAGAAGGGTGCAAGACTGGTGCCAAGCTCCACTTTGTTAGCCCTGGGTTTATTAGGTAGATACAAGAGTCCTCAAAATTTGTCCAGAAGTTTGCATTTGGAAACAGAGGCCTTGAATGGAAAAACTGAGATGTCTGACAGAGAGTATGTCAGCAAGCAGAAGGGATGACTGCACATGCATGGGGGTGTGTGCATAAATTTTCCATTTACATAAGGACAGTTGGCAAAGGCTCTCTGGGCTCTAGAAGGATAGAGGCCCAAAAGCTCAGATGACATTTGCTGGAGAGAAGAGAAAGGATCTTGTGGGCAGGCCTCAGACACATGCAGTGTATTTAGCTTGTCATCGTCATTTCTGGTGCATTTTGGTTGTGAGGGGAGAAATCCTGGGGACTGGAAGGCAGCTTGTGCTTGTGATGCCAGGCAAAAGTGAAAGACAGGTATTGTAATGAAGTACCTCTAGGTGGGTCATCACCCTAAATTTGCCTTGGGTGCAAACTCCTTAAATTTGAAAAACAAAAGAAGTGTAACAATCTGCTCGATATAGACTTCACAGGAGGAAGGATTACTCTGTGTGTGTGTGTGCCACTGTGCTGGGAGAGCCGACAAAGAGAAACTGGCAGCAAATCTGCGATGACCAGCCACAACCAGCAGCCTGGGATATGACAGCAACCAACCCCAAGGACTTCGGGGAAGCAGGTGAGGAGAGGTGTAGGTGAAGTTACTACACTTTAGGAGAGGACTTATCACTCATTATGCCCTGTCTCTCTGTTCTCCACTTCCTTTGTCTCTTCTGGGCTATGGCGCCCTAAAGACTTTTGAGTTTAATTTCCCTGAGACTGAAGCCAGCATAACATCAACAGCCCTAAAATCTGATTTTTGTGCTGTTGCAAGCAAGAGATGCCAGCTGCTCGGTGCTCCACGCACCCAAGCAAGGCACTGGATGCCTGGGTGCTATCTACCAGGGCAGACTGCCCTGCAAGAGAGCATGTGGTGAGCCTCCCTGGCAAGGTCTTCAGATGCCCCATTCCCCTCCAGTGTTATTGTATCACCTATGTCTGCTACCCCCGGGAAACCACAAAATGATCCTCAAACTCCTTCCCTCTGGTTTCTGTCTCATGGCACTGAGATTAGAACATGTTTCAGCTTAACATCCTGCAACTTTGCCTGGCTTCCCTCCCAAAGAAAAGGGGTGGAACAGACATTCAGAGAAGTCTAGGAAAGGCTCAGGGAGAAGGGGAACAATCCATCACCTTGTTGAGAGGGAAGTTCCTCTCAAAAATGGCAAATCCTTTGTTAAAAGGTGATAAACTTCGTGGGGGGTGGTGTTAAAAATAGTTGAGAAATGTTGTGCAGAATTTTTTAAAAACTATTTATTGTTGAAAGATAAATGTTTAAAGACTAATTTTAAAAAATAAAAAAGAGGTCTTCCACTGAAGCTTGAATTCAGCCTTACACACTCATGGAGAGCCAGAGAGCCACTTCCCAGGGGACTGAACTAGCTGCAACTAGGTACTGCCAGATAACACCCTGTGTTATCTGGTGCTGTGCTGTGCTCTGCAGTTTCACAAGGATGGCTAACACACAATTCTGCGTGGGGGGATTCCCGCCTGGGCTGTTCCTCCAGCTTGCTGGTGACTCACAGGCATGAAAGACAGAGTTGCGAAATACGCTGCCAGTGACAGCCCTCATTACCTCCAGACCATCTCTGTAGGCCTCCAGAGCCTACCTATGTCATCTCAGCCATGCCTGATCTTTCATTTGGCTGTTTATCTCCACCCTTCCAGAGACATGCAGTGATGCCATTGCTGGCCAATCTGCTGCTAAAGCCTTATCTTTTTCCCATTTTGGAAAAACCCCATCTGGGTGTCTCTTCCAGGAAAAAGGATTGCACCCGGTTCCCTCTTGAGGAGGCAGAGAAAGCCAGACCCCTCTGCTAGTGCCTCTCACACCACATAAGCCCAGGGGGAGGCCATTCTTCTCTGATGCAGTCTGTTGGTTTGAGGCCTTATTAAATAGTGGAGAAACAGAAGCACACACCTACCACAAGGTTTGGTATTCAGCCAGTTAGCTTGGACAACAGCTTCTACCTGTGCTCTGTGCAGCAGAGACAAAACCTGCCTAGGTTTCCAGACTTTCATTCCATATGCAGCCTGTGGTGCAGCATCCTGCTGCAAGCTCAGCAGATCATTTCCAAGTCAATGGAAACTTCCAGCTCAGCAACTTCACTGCTGCCTTTCCTGCTCTGCAGAGCCCTTGCTTCTCCTGTTCTTCATACCTCTTCTCACCTGCTGCAGAGCATGGAGAAATCACCAGCAGCTGAGATCTAACACTATTTTAGCTGTGTCATGGCTGTTCCTCCAAAGATCAGTGATGTGACAGGCTTTGCTACATACAGATCAAACACCACTAGCATGCACGACATAATTTTTTTACATATGGCCATGAAGCACCTGTGGTGAAATGTTTAGCTTTGCTTTCTGAGGCCTTTGTAACAGTCATCAAGGGGGTGATGGGAATGACAGCAAAGGAGGACTGTGTGGCACTTCCCTTCTCAGCAGGATGTATGTACACACCTATATCCCTACATCTCCCCAAGGTCCAGGCTCTATCCTCATACAGACACCTGTGCAACATTTTGTTGCTGCTCATGGGATGGGGAGATGCTGCAGAAGGATCACTGTGGAGTTCCTTGAAGAATTGCAGAAAGGTTTACATCTGGTGGTCTTAAGCCCAACTACCTGATCAAAGCAGTGCTCACTAAAGCTGGGTCATGTTGCCCAGGGTCTATCTGGAGAATCTCCAAGGACAGAGATCTCACCACCTCTCTGGTGCCTGTCCCAGACCTGCACTGCTCTCATAAAAAGAGGAGTTTTTCATATGTCCAACCAGAATTTTTCCTGTTGCTACCTGCGCCTATCGCCTCTTGTCTTTTCCCCATTGATCTTGAGAACAGTCTGTGTGTCTCTCTCCAAGGTAACCCTGTGGGACAGTAGAGTGGATGACAGCAGCTTGGTACCCTCTTGACCTGCTCCTGTCTAGGCTGAACAAGCCCAGCATCCTTCTCTTCTGCCCCTTACTGTTTATTAGGCTGTGCATACCCTCTCAGACATCAAAGTTTTTTGGAGGTTTTTTTGCCACCTCTTCCTTGTGTAGTTATTTCCTAAACGCCTCTCCCATCATGGGTCACTCAAGTGCAAAGAAGTTGCTTCTGACCACTTTCAATGAGAAAGTGAACCACTCTGAAGAAACAGCCCAGAGACCCCGCCAACACCCCACCGTCAAGATCAATGGAAATGTGCTGCAGAGAAATGGTAATCCGAAGAGAAAGCCCTCTTAATCTCCCTGTAGATCTCTTTGGTCCTTTATTATTGTCCTTCCCAAACTCCTCTTGCTGGTGCTTAGCTCTGAAGAGATGCACTGCTCTCACGGCAGCAGGCTGCATTACCATCCTAAGAACACTCTGTCTCCAGGAGATCCTCTCTCCAGTCTCCACTTCTGTGAGCTGTTGAGTGGTTAAGTGTGGATTCAAGCCTCCTTGTCATGGCTGGGCAGGCATTTCACTGGCGACATCAGGTGCATCCTGCTGGAGAGATGAAGGCCCTTGAGACAACTGGAGTGGGGGAGCACACAGACCGCAGAGAATTCTCTTTTCCACTGCACTTGACTACAAAATGTGCCCTGGCCCTAATCACGCACAGTTTGTGTCTGTGACACAGTAGGATACAATGTGACACACAGCCTTTCTCGAACCACAGAACAACTGTTAAGACTGTGTATCTGCAGCTACTTTTCCAGGATGAACCACAAAATATAACCTAGTTAGTGAATGGGAGGACTTAGCTGGTGTCGATGCTTGACAGGAACTCATTTCTGCTGAAATCATTGGAGACCCCCGCTGCCACATGGATCAGGCATCCTAAGGCCATGGTTCTCCATGCTAAGATGGAGATAAACTATCCTGATGCATCCTGGCAGCCTAGGTGCCAGGCTACTAAAGACTGCGTGCCAAAAAGTTCCAGGTGCTTGCTGATGCTGGACAAATCAGTGGGAAAACCTGAAAAGACATTTTCATGTAAAAATCTTGCCTTTCTCATCACTTTTTTGTGCACGCCACGTTTTGTATTGCTTGATTGTCCAAGGAAGGAAAAGTACTGAATATTCCGTGATCAGATCTAACGTGAAAAATGGGATTTTTGGGGTCCTTGAATTAAATTGAATAGGGATGCGGATATACTCTGCAGAGTGTTGTGGATATCAGAGGCAGTTGCTGCAGGTTTCCTGCACGTGCTGCGGAGAAGGGGATGCAGGACTACAATGCGCTACAGAGGGACACAGCTTTTCTGACTTCCCTGTTTCCTAGGTTCCATCCTCTTTTCTGTGTTTTTTGTTTTGTGGCTGCAGGAAAGACAATTTCTTTGAGAAGGTCTTGAAAACTCAGAAACATGGATCTTTCTAAACTTTCCAGTTAAATATTTACTGTCCCGGACAGAAAACACTTTATTCATCAATTGTCTGAATGTCCCCACCTTGAAAAGAGGCACAGAGCCTCAGAGATCTTTCAGCAAACAAATTCCTTCTCATTACTGACTCTGTGGGCATGACTGCTCTCAGAAAACTTGAAAGTCAAGCTGCTCGGGAGTGCTGCCCATACATGTTTACCTTGAACTCCAGCTTCCCTCTTCAGACTAAATCAGGTACTTTTTGTCTGGTTTGCCTAAACAAGTTCAGCTGAGGAACGAATTCTGGAGCATTCCTGGGGGTTCAGCCAGGCTAGCCCTGGGTTTCTGACACTCATTTCTGTATGATTCCTGTAAACTCCAGATTAACCAGCAACACCTGCATGCTCCTCAGCACCACACAGAGATACCAGAAATGCTTGTATATGTATATTTTTTATGTACTTGACCTTACTCCTACACCATGCTTCAGGCTTGTTCTTTCACATGAAGTAGAGCTGACATCTGCAAAAAGCTACTCTTTAACCCAAGGTCAGACTGTGGGCTGCCCTGCCTGTGGAAGCAGGTATTTTAGGCCTTGAACTTGAGCTGCGTGTCTCTGAGAGGCCATCAGGCTAAGATGGATGTTGCAAAGGTGGCCGCGAAGGGCAAACCATTTCCCCTGCAGCCTGGACTGGTCCTGTCAGAGCTTCACAGGAAGCACAACCCCATGGTGTTCCACAGAGGTCTGGTCACCATCCCCTGAGCATAAAAGGCTGAAAGACGCTGCGTTTAGCAGGAGTAAATAACTTTACAATGTGCTGGGTGCAGGACATAACTGCAGTGTGATGAGAATATTTAAAATATTGAATGCGAGAAATGAAATCAGTGCAATAGGCTAGAACCACCCAGCTAGTGAATTTGTGAACAGTGAGTGTGCTGTGTTCAAAGTCAGCAGTTTCAGTGAAATTTCAAAAATTCATACCAAATGTTTTCCTTTCTCAGCAATTCAGTTTATTTTATTCCTCAGACTTTAGGTTGTATTGACATATTTCAGAGCATCACAGACAGAGCCTCAGTATACTTCTGCTCAAACGATAACGTGAATTCATACGTGATATGATTACTGAGGTATTGGCTGGCTGGAGTAGCCCTTGGGATAGATCTGGCCCACAGATGTTGCAGCATTGCTCAACAAATTTTGCAGCATTGCTCAACAGATTTTGCAGCATTGCTCAACAGTTACTGTCTGGAGCTTGTACTTATACTGGAAAGCAAATGGCAATACTGCAAGAAAATGGTCATTTGCCTAAGCCAGGCAGATTTATGTGCAGCTGATCAGTACTTGGAGCCAGAGCATCATCATCATTACTCCAGTAGCCAGGGCTTATTAAAGAAATGTACACAACAGCATTTTGTCCAAAAAAAAAAAAAAAAGCAAATAAAGGGAAAAAGAGAGAAGAAGCCAAATTAATAAAGGAGAGAGCAGGACATGTAACAGAAGAGTAGCATACCTTATTTATACATTTGTTCAGTACTGACATGGAAAGGGATCAGATGAAGGTGCTGCCCAAGTGCCAGGATGAAGTCCTGCCTCTAACCTGTCTAGAGTCCAGACATCCATCACCAGCTGACCACAAGGTCCTGTGCTGCCCACACTCCCTCTGCATAATGCCTTGCATGGCAAGCAGCACTTCTTTCCCATGTGAGCTCCCGCTGTTCCCTCTTTCAGTCACACATGCGAGAGGACATGAGCCATCATTGCAGGGACCAGTTCTAGTCCATGAACAGACTGGTACCTGCAGCCACAGAAGCATTAGAGTATCATCAAAAGAACGTTTGTGTTCTCAGGGTGGTCACAACTCCTGTGTACACATCAGGGGTGCAGGCAGACATCACTTGTTGGCAGACTGAAGAGAGATCAGTGCAAGGTCATGGAGATGGTTGGTGGGTCTGGTGCATCTGATGTAGAGAGGAGAGATGGAAGGAATCAGGCTTTGTTAGCTTGGAGAAGGGGCTTCTCATCAAAGCCCTAATTGCAGATGTCCACTGACTTACAGACAGTTACCAACCTTCTCTCAGAAGTTCACAGGGATATCTTGTTTTTAAAAGTCTTGTTTTGACCTTTGTCATAAGAGACAAAAGGGACACATTGCGGCATGGGAAATTCTGTTTGCACATAAGGAGTAAAACAACAGTGGTACAGCCCTGGGACAGCTTCCCAAAAGATGTGGTGGGATGAGCACTGCTGGACATGTTCAAAATTTAGCTGGTCAAGGCCCTGACCAAGCTGACCTTGCTTTGAAGGCAGTTGAGCTTGGAATGGGGAGTGAGAACAAAGACCTTCAGATGAGCCTCCCCACCTGAATGTTTCTGTGATTCTGTGTGCACAGCCTGCAGCTCCCGGTCATGTGTTAATCATGCCTTAAAAAATAATTTCTGAGTAATCCTGAGGATTATTTATGTGACCCTGGGGCTCACTCACGTGAGTACCAAGTGTAGGACTTGCTCTTAATTGAAGAGCTAAATATAAATCAGCAGCCCAGCAGGATTACTCAGTCTGCAATAGTGTCTGTCAAATGAGCATGTGTGCTTTCCATTCATTCCTTTCAGATGTTGCTCTGATCTAGCATTTTCTGCAACACAGTGTAGCTACATAAGACAATGATTGAAATAGGCAATTTTTCATTTGTTCCTGGTAGGAAGGAAGGTCAGGTATACTATCAATGTGTGTTTCAGGTTTGTTTCATGTCAGGTTAGGGAAGTGCTACAAATCAAGTTTTACTTCATTGACCTCCTGTTGATCTCTATTATCAAAATGTTTGGATGCACACAGAGCAATCCCTGGTTCACCTTTGCTGGTAGTCTGTGATTTCTTGGGAGTGGGTCTTCTCAGCACCTCTGCAACCAGTTGATCTGCCTCAGCTTTTATGGACTAAGAAAGCCACTTTAATTCTAAGCAAACTGGTTTTACTCACTCATTCACAGATTTTCCCCTACCCACTCTGACACGTGTGTTCACAGGCACAGAGAGTTCTACACCCAAGCAACCTGGTCAGGATCACTTGAGATGGCACAGTGGATGAAACTTTTCGTTTCATGTATCAAGTTTTCCTTGAGTCTCCTGCAGCCCCTCTTGGTTGGTGATGGTAAGTTGGTTTTTGGGCAGGTCTTGTGTACTGTCTAGGATACATGTGTTGCTGCAGGGGGATAGTTTTGCCTCAGCATTCTGCTTTCTTCAGCATAATTTCTGCTTGGTTTGGGTATGATGGGGCATCAGAAAGAGGCAAGACAGAAGAATGTTCTGGGCCCTTGTTGCCATCTTCCTGTTGTCAGGGAATACAGTCTCTTTGTAAGTCACTGCCTAATCTCAGCACAGGCCTCCTGGGCATGGCACAAGAAACTGCCTTCAATCAAACCAAATTTTCCATCTCAACTTTAGGCCTGCTACAAGAGTCCTGTGAAATGCAAATAAAGCAGCTCAGCAAAATTCAGATTGGAAGGTACCTTCAGAGGTCCCTATTCCAACAATCTGCTCCAAGCATGACTGACCACAAAACTAGATCAGGTTATCTCAAACGATGGAGATAAGCCTGATCCCACCACCTGTCTGGACCACATCCAAGGACTGTACCGTGCTTGTGTGATGGTTTAATCTCTATTTTCTCAAAAATTCTCATGGATTGAATTTAATTTGGGATGCTGCCTGATCAGTGCCACCTAGCAGTGGGAGACGGTGGCTTTCAAGGACCACCCAGGCACTGGTCAGCCACCAGGGTCACAGCTGATGTTCCTTGCTGACCACCAGGATTTCAGCCCTTCTGTCCAGACCAAGGGCCTCATTCTGCACCACTACTGGGCTCCTCCCAGCCAGGGGCAGGCCACATCCTTTGCTCAGGCTGTGCTCCAGGAGGTTCATGGCATGCCATTTCTGCAGCCTGTTGTGGCCTCTCTGAAGGGCTGTGTTCCCCTCCAGCTGCTCCCCCAATGTGGAACAATCCCTAATGTCCTACATCCTATCTTCTAGGTTGTTGATAAAGATGTTAAAAATATTGGCCTGGTATTAACCCCCGAGAAATGGCACATATAACCATCTGCCAGCTACTCTTTGACTGATGGACTTCTAACCCTTGAACCTGACAGCCCAACCATTTTTCCACTCACTTAACAGTTCACCTGTGAAATCCATAATTTCATCAGTTTAGCTGCAAAAGCAATGATCAAAAATTCCAAAGTAACTCTTGCAAAAAGATTTCGCTTCCTAAAACATCAATCATCATTTCCAGATAGAAACTGTGTTTTTATCAGTTTGATTCTTTGGTGTTGGCCCAACCTTGGAATCAGCATGTTGGTTTTGTGCCTGCTGCTCTGAATACCCTGTTGTTGTCAAAAACTACACCCACTTGTCATTTAATACTGGCACCAGTAAAAGGAGTTTGTCATATGTGAAAACTAGCAGGGAAATCCATCTTTTGTAAACTCCTACAGTTAGAAAGTTCATGTATTGTTGATCAGACAATAAAACAGATATCATGAAGGAAAGGGACTCACAGAGCCTTGTAAACATGGTTTTACTAATTATAAAAAAAAGTAGCATTGATGCTTTTATTATCTTGGGACAAAAAGTGAGCTACTGGAAGGAGTTACAGGCAGCAAAGAAATATGGCTTTATCTGCAGGTTGGGTGTGCTTTAATCTGACATCCTGACAATGCTGTATGGTGAGTAATACCTAGAGTATGTCTGCCAAAGCTCTAGAGCCAAAGCACAGAGTCTACCTGTCAGTCCAAAAAGGCCCAAATGAATAGCAGGACGCTAATCCCTCGGGCACCACACAGCCTCATGCATCTGTCTGCTACAGTAGGGAGGAGATGATGCTTCCTTTCAGATTACTACAGGTGTGGAGCTCCCACACAGAGAGAAGAATGCACCGCTGCTAAAGCTTTCTGGTAATGGAAAGTAACATGCTTAACCTCCCAAGGCACTTGCAATTCACTGTTTCAGAACTAAAACTTGCCTTTCCCAGGATGATCCCATACCCCCATGCATTTTGAAGTTTTCTTTGCTATGATGAAGTACTAGCTGAAAAGTTTAGACATTATTTCTCTGCATGCTTCTGTAAAAGCTTACCTGTTTTTTCAGGAAAAAGCATTATACTGAAAATTCCATTACTACCTCATATAACTACTGAACACCATAAGTATTAGATCTGAACCAATAAATGCCTTTTTAAAATTATAGATATGAAAATTCTGATTTTGGTTTACGGGAAATGTATCTGGAATGCTTTTTACAACACAATAAAAGTTAAGAGAAGATGTTACCTCTGTATTTGGTCTTTTCTGTAAGTCATTATTGTTTTCATACTGGTGCTTACTGAGCAGGGGACCCTCTCAGTCAGGGGTCCTTCACAGGAGTTCCTGAAAACACCCAGCATCACCTTCCTCCTGAAGGGGTCCTTCAGCTGGACTTTTTCTATCAGTTTCTCACTTCAATCACCTTTATTTCTTTAACTAGCTATGAGTACTGTGTAAGCTACCTGAATAGGTACAAATTTCTGCTAGTAGCTAAAGGCTGTGGATTTCACCTATTTTAAAAAGACAGTCACATCTAATTGTATCTAGAATGACTCCATTGCAAACTAAACAACAAAAATAAGCACTTGTCTGTGAGAATTTTCTGAGTTACATCACTGTAGACACAGTATTGTCCTATCTGACAATATTTTTGAAAAAGTGTTCACAGATGGATAAAATGAAAAAATTGGCTCAGTCACTGCTCAGTCACTGGGTACAATAGATTTCAAACCCATTAAATAGCAACAGGGAAGTTTTTTTGCAATTTTTCTCAGAAGAGAAGAAGTAATTTTAGTGCAGAGTCAACTTTTGATCTCTGCTTCTTCCACTGCCTGGAATGGCAGGACCTGGATTTGTTTGGGTCATTTACTTATTGTTTTGCGTAGGAGAGATGGAAAGAGGTGTCTTTCAGGAATGATCAGGCACATATTTTAAATTGAGTTCTTTTTGTTACCAAATCAGTTAAGTGTATATGCTATCACAGAGCAAAACATTTCAGTGAAAAGGATGAGGCTGGAACATTGTACCTGCCATCAGGATTAGCCTCCCTGACTTGCTTTCCTCCCTACCCAACCCCAAATCTCAGGAGTACAAAAATTTTGAATCCTGCTTTTGGGGTCACAGATTTGAGCTCTCTGCTCGTTCAGATGCAAGAGGTGTGAGAGGTGCAAAGCCGAGGGTGATCCGCAGACACTGACCTTGAGTGGCTTACCCCCACTAAACCAAAAGCCCTCTCTGTTGAATACTTATTTAGTAGATCAGCGACAACAGGGTACAAAGGCTTTACTGGTCAGAAGGCACATTTCAAACTCCACCCTGAAACCAGAAGCATGCTATGCTGTCACATGCACGCAGAAAAATAGCCAGCTTTTAGCACGGAGCTGCCATATCCTGCCCCATCTTCAGCTTTCAGAGTGATTTAAGGTGGAGCTCACGTGGAGTGGCTGTGAAGTTGCATCTCCGGGTGATAACTGCCCTGCTGATGAAATGCAGTGTCAGCACCTGAAAGCAGTCTATTGGGCAGTAGGAAGAAAAGAAGAATCGTTGCTACTCATCGCTACTCAGCCCTCCAGGAACAAGAAACCGAGCTCCTTTGCCTGGAGAGAGCTGCAGCTGCAAATGCAGACACCTCTCAGCTACAAAGCAGATAATGCTTTATCCCTGTCTTCCAGGAACCAGCGAACGTCCCGTGTATCACAGCTGGATTAAGCTTTGACTTGTTTCTCTCTTCTAGCCCCCAAGCTCATCCCTGTGCCTGTGTTTGGCAGCTGCAGTAGAGCTTGGCGCTGCTGGCAGTACCTGGAGATAGTGCTGAGCCATGCAGAGGGAGAAGTGGGAGGGTAAGGGGGAAGAGGTGGTGACTGCCGGAGCCTGCTTCACTGTGACTCCCTGCACTAGCAAGCTCCCTGTAACAGGAGTGCCATCAGCTCTCTTGGACAAGGAGGGATGTAACAATTAAATTATTGGCCCCTCGCAGGTCGGTGTCTGCACGTGGACTGTTACAACTTTTGGGGTTACTTAAACTTATCACATTCAACAGTTTTAATTGTTGCACTGGAAATATGTCTTCTGCTTATCTCTGGAAGCATTCTTCCACCCCTCACCCCACCCTCCCCTGAATTTTGAAGACTTAAGTTTCAAGTTCACATCTGTCAGTACGAAAAATAGCAGGACATGCCCTGTCATGTCCTGAACACCCTAAGCCAAAAAATGAGGGAGCTGCACCCTTTTCCCCCTCATTAAGATTCTATCTTTTATATGGACTTAAAACGTTCACATAAAGCTTTATCACGCCCAAACCATTTCCGAAGCAATGAGCAGTCACATTTACTATTAGAATTTTGAAGGACTGTAATTCCAGGGTAATTTTACCACTCCCTCTGACACTCTTTTGTATTTCTGATACTATATGTGCCTCATAAACAAAACAGCCCAGAACATATCAATCACATTATCAGCACAGAGAGGATTACTTAGAAAGGCACTTAGAATTTGCTCTGCACTCCTGGCAAGTCCAAAATAGCAGGTAGCCCATCTTACTCTGTAATAGGATTAACACTGATGGAAAAAGTGTTAGTAGCTTTCTGGTGTTCATATAACTCAATTCTCCTATGAAGTTAGAGATGCATAAAATAACAGATACTTAAGTTGCATATGTATTAAAAACCCCTCACATTACCCACCCATTCTTTCTGTAAACGTCAAAGTTTGAGCTGAAATGGTATTTTCCCTTGTGCAGACTTCAGGACTGTATGCTAGTTTGGTTTGTGAGCCCTGAAGTTTTACTACTCCATGTTTTTTTCTGCCAGAGAAATGTTTTATTTTGCTGTATTGTGGACCATTACTTAAAATGGCTTAATAGCTTTGAGGCTCAAAGCTACTTCTAGAAAGCCTGTTTTGGGTACATACACACTGAGGATCTCAAGCACCAGGGAATTC
This sequence comes from Entomyzon cyanotis, assembly GCA_024500445.1. Taxonomy (NCBI): domain Eukaryota; kingdom Metazoa; phylum Chordata; class Aves; order Passeriformes; family Meliphagidae; genus Entomyzon; species Entomyzon cyanotis. The sequence goes on from JAKEPQ010001021.1 coordinate 5,201,905, forward strand.
AGTCCCTTCTCAATTTTGTAACCACAATGCAAAAGAGCCCATTGAGCTTTAACTCCAGGAGCTAAAGAGTTGTAACCAAACAAGTGGAATTTAGTTTTTGCTGCCTAGTTATCACCTCAGGCACAGAAATGTGAGCACTTTGACAACAATGAAATTAAGCTGAGACACAAAAAGTCATAAAGACCTTGTGACTATGGAATAGTTAAAGTCAGGAGAAAAGTGATTCGCCCCAATCGAGCCTGGAGACACTTCAGAGACCAAGTCAGAGAAGTGGGTATTTGCTTTATTCGATGCACCGGGTGTGTGGGAATTGTTTCCACCAAACACACACCAGTACTTCCAAAGACACAGTGTTATAGGTAAAATTCATGAATGTTCATTACATTCTTCAGGATAGGAGTGGTTATACAAATAATTTCTCAGAAGTCATTAATATCATTAGCATGTGCACCCGGCATTCTCTGTATGTCCTGGTGGTCTTGGGGGACCCCCAAAGACCCCTCCAGGGTGAAGGTCTTTCATGGGATGATTAAGCGGCTTCTGTGCTGGTTTCAAATGCATGCTTAGCTGATAAGCCATCAGGCCAGAGCTGTTACCTACAATTTGAATTTGAATTAAGAGTTCAGCTTTCAGCCCTGGAAGCCACAGACAGGTGCCTGTGCTGGTGGAAGGGGGGCAAAAGCTCAGAGAATCTTTCTCAAAAGCATTACCTTCCTCTCTATATACAAGCAAAATTTAATTCAAAACCCATGGGGAGTATTTTCTTAGAACATGGCTGCAGTATTGCTAGACACAAGTCATACCCCAGAAACAGAGGCATGTTCCTGGATTGGGAAGTCATCTTCAGGTCCTGAAGAGCCCACAGGGTCCATCTGATAATCATCAGGTTATTATCAGACAACTATGGTAAAAAGGCATGACAGAAGATATTTCTTGACTGTGTAGCAGACACAATCTTCAGGAAAAAGTCTTACAGATTTTTGATTTTGATCTGAAATGTCTGATCCATACAGCAGCAAGGTTTTCCTTGATGTCCAGAATCCCACATGTAAAAGTCAGAGCAAGAAGTATCAAAGAACAGTTCATGATTCCCTTTCACCTTTCTCAGTAAGAGATCAGGGCTGCAGGTCAGTGCCTTTCTGCTGAACACCTGTGAACCTTGTGCACTGGGTCATCATCGGTGTATTTCCACTCTCTCCTAAGCAGGACTTCTGCACCTTGGAAAGGACAGGGATGACCTTGGTGATTACACCTGGAGCCTGACTGCAGGCAGGATCACTTGCAAATCATGTCTTCTCACATGGCGCCCTGTGTGCTGCTGGTACATGTCTCATGAGCTGAGTAACTCTCAGTGGGGCTCAGTCCATATAAGCATCCATCAAACAAGGTGTGCTGCAGCATTATGGCGGCCAACACAGGTGCAGGGTGTGCTGCCACAAGTTCTGTCAGATTTGTTGGAGTCTTACATTGCTCCATACTTTTCTAAAGCCGTGTTTCCATGGACATAGGAGTACATAAGGATTTCCGCTTCCAACTAGTGGTAGGGAAAACATGACATTTGAACCCAAAGATTTGGAGGAAAAAGAACTTAAACTTCAAGTCCTGTCTTGAATGCCTAGTGGTATTCCATGATGGAGTGATTCCATCTGTGGATAAGGGAAGGGCTACAGATAACATTTATCAGAATTTCTATAAAGCCTTTGACATGGTTCCCCACAACATCCTTCTCTAAATTGGACAGAGATGGATTTGATGGTTCGACTGCTAGATACTTAAGAAAGCAGTTGGACTGCTGCATCCAGAGGGTAGGGGCCAAGAGCTCAGAGTCCCAGTGGACATCAGTGACAAGTGGTGTCCCTCAGGGGTCTGTACTGATTAATGACATAGATAAACAGATCGAGTGCATCCTCATCAATTTTGCAGATGACACCAAGCTGAGTGATGCTGTTGACCCTTCTGAAGGACAGGGTGCCATCCAGAGAGACCTGAACAAGCCTGAGAAGTGGGTCTATGGGAATCTCATGAGATTAAACAAAACCAAGTTCAAAGTGTTGCACCTGGGACAGGGCAACCCCCAGTATCAGCACAGGCTGGGGATGAAGAGATCAGAGCAGCCCTGTAAGAAGGACTTGGGGTGCTGGTGGGTGAGAGGCTGGACATGACCCAGCCATGTGCACTGCCAGCCCAGGAAGCCAAACGTGTCCTGGGCTGCATCCAGAGCAGTGTGGGCAGCAGGGAAGGGAGGGGATTCTGCCCCTCTGCTCTGCTCTGCTCTGCTGTGGTGAGACCCACCTGGAACTCTGCATCAGCTCTGGGGTCCCAGCACAGGAAGGGCATGGACCTGTTGGAGTGAGTCCAGAGGAGAGACACCAAGATAATCAGACAGCTGGAGCACCTCTCCTATGAGGAAAGGCTGAGAGTATAGAGTTTATTCAGCCTAGAAAAGCACAGGTTTTGGGGTGACCTAATTGCAGCCTTCCAGTACCTAAAGAGAGCCTACAAGAGAGCTGGAGAGGGACATTTTATAAGGCCTTCTAGTGACCACACAAGGGATAATGGCTTCAAACTGAGAGAAAGTAGATTTAGATTAGCTATTGGGAAGGAATTCTTTACTGTGATGGTGGGGAGGCAACAGGTTACTCAGAGAAGTTATGGATGCCCCATCCCTAGAAGTGTTCAAGGCCAGGTTGGATGAAGCTCTGAGCAACTTTGTTTAGTTGAATGTGTTCCTGACCATGACAGGGGGATTACTTTAAGGTCCCTTCCAACCCAAACCATTCTATGATTCTGTGACTATTTATTAAAAATTCATGGTTACAAAACAACACCTTGCCTTTCAATATGCCACTGCTTTGTAGAAGAAAATATAGGGCATAATGTCACAATCAGATATGGCTGTGCATATATTACATTACAAAGGGAAGACACACATCCAATTTAACTACAAGTAATTATGCGTAAGTGCGAACTCTTCTGGGAAGATGCATTTATGTGGAGTTCACTCTAGATGCCTTTGCTGCTTATCTGTGAAGCCTGCTTATACAAGAATGAACTACCCCAAACACACAAACACAGCTTGACATGACCATCTTCAGGGCATCTGATCTGTTCCTGGCATTCAGAGATACAAGGCACTGCCAAAGCACAAGGAAGGAAAAGAATCAATTTGATACGTATTCTTAATAGATAAGGTCCTGGGATTTCAGCCATTCTTGAAAATCTGTTTCATGAGAATGGATGAATGATCTTCTCTTCCGGCTACTCAAAGCTTGAAAATAACCAAGAAGTCATTGATTTCCAAAATGTAAAATAAAGGTGCTCCTAAACTCCACTTCCCTTGTGCAATCCTGAAAAAAACCCCAAACTTGGATGCAAGAAAATATACATCAACTTTAATACTAGAGAGCTCAGCAAGATCACTTCCAATCACCTCTGGGGAAATGCAAACTTGCTTTGCAGTGTACAGAATTTAGTCAGCTAGCAGCTTACAGAAGCGCCTCCTGGTTTTGGAGTGAAGAGCCAAATCTCTTAGTTATTTCTGTTAGAAAAAAAAAAATTTCTGCATTAAAAAAAATTATTATGGTAGATGGAGGGAAGCAAGAAAGTTGTACAAGAGACTTCATACTTTTTGGTTTTGCTGTTGTTGTTTTTTGTTTGTTGTTTTGGGGGGTTGTTCTTTGTTTTTTGTTTGTTTGGGGGGGTTTTTTGGTTGTTGTTGTTTTGGTTTTGCTCATGGTGAGAGCATTTGACCTCTCAGAGACAGATGAATCTCCTGGAACCTTGTCTCTTCCTTGCCTTGTACCACTGCATAAACATGAGACAGTGAACTGAAAGCTGTATGAGGAGGCAAGTCTCCCATTCAAAGGCTGTTTTAACCTCCTCTAACAACCCATTTGTCATAGTGGAATGAAGCAGAAAGACCATCTTTCCTACACATAGGTTAAAGAGGCAGCTATGACCATGTATAACCTGTGCCATATACAAAATCCCTGACTCTGGTACATCATCTGTTGTTTTAACAGAGGGCTGAGTACACAACTGCTCCTGCTGCTCCTCAAGCAGCCTCAAGCTGTGCTTCTCTGAGGAAAACCAACTGAAAGCTGGGAGCAGGCTTCAGTGTGTTGTGCCACTGAGAGTTGGTCAAATCTAACTGCATACACAGGGAAGTGTATCCCGCACTACAGCAACCAAAACCAGTGGGAAACAGAAAAATGTAGGTGCAGCTATTTCTTCCCCACAGCCTTTCCTAATTAGGTCTAGAAATGTCTGTAAGGCAAGCCCTGCCCCATCTTTCTGAAACCAGCCACTACATGTGCTTGTCAAAAGTACTTGCATCCTGTTCTGTAAATAAATGCCAGTTAGAAAATGCAAGAACATACAGTGAAACAATGTAAATATCAAATAATACAAAGTCTTTAAGAAATGTTTCTAAACACAAGGAGAGTGGCAGTATGTCAGGCATATTGTACTTGCACAGAGGATTTCTAAAAAACAGTTCATGTATGAGTGTAAGACAGAATATATGAATTGGGCAAGAAATATAGCCCTGTGCTGCTAGAGGTTTGTACAGAACTCTCAAAATTCATACAGCAAACAACAAGAGCTCTGAGCCAGTGCTGTGTCACTGTACAGGAGCCTAATCCACTGTTCCTAGACGGCTTTCAGCAGCAGAAGGCACAAACTGTGAAGATGTGCCATCACTTTCCTTTCTGCACAGCTCCCAGACCCAGCCACAAAAGATGATGGCAGCACACATCCTGAAGACTGCCTAGCTCAAAGCATACCCAAACACTGCAGAGAATGACTGTGCCCCTCTGCTCAGCACATCTGGAATTTTGAAGACAAGTTTTGGGTTCCCCAAGAGATGAGAGATGTTGATAAGCTGAGGAGTTCAAATACAGGATCACAAAGATGTCCCAGGGGCGAGAGTGCAGGACATTATAGGAAGAAGTGGAGGAAACTGGTCTTCTTCAGCCCGAGAAAAAGGCTGCAGTAGGATCTATTTCCAGTCAGTCATAGCCTACTTGAGCAAGAGGCACCACTTCTCTGAGGTGCATGAGGAAATGGTGAGGCAACAGGCATGAGTTGCAACAAGGGACATTCTAGTTGGATATAAGAAAAACATTCTTTCCCTCATTGGAGCAGACAAGGCCCAAACAAGAGGTGATGGGACCTCTGTCCTGGGAGGTACTCCAGAGCTGGCAGGACAAGGCAACCTGACCTAGCTTTAATGAGTCATGCTTTGAGCAGGGCATTGGACTGGGGGCCTCATTATGTTCCTCTTCTAATTCTAAATTTTTCCGTGGTTTTTATGACCCTCAGGTGTGGATTTTACAGTTGTTTGATTTGGGGATGAAGCATTTCTGAGCTTCATAGCCTTTGGAGTAATTGAAACAGGGCCTGTTTTGCATGTCTCTGAACTCAGCAGGGGTCTGAGCATCCTCTCAGCCACTGCTGCTGTTTGCTGTAAGGCTTTCAGAGCCAGACCTTAATGAGCATTTTGGACATAAGATGCAAGTTTAAAAGCCCCCACTCTTTCCATGGCCAAAATGAAAATTACTAAGTTGTTTGTCCTCTGCTGTTCTTTTGCTAGCTCCAGTCCCTACTTTTCTGCAGTGGCCCTTTGCATCTTGGTCTGCCACCAGACCCAGAAGAGCCTGTCCTGAGCCTCCCTGGCAGCCAGCTTGGCCAAGACAGGGACACAGACCCTGGTGCTTCCTCCCACCCCAGTGTCCCCTGTCCCAGATGTTCAGCAGTGGGGCAGGATGGAGGTGCACCATGGTGGTGTGGGGCAGTGCCATTCCCTCCACACCCCTTGGCAGTCCCCTCATGCGAGGTGGCCATTAACAAACCTGGCTTTTGGAGCCACTTTGGGCTGCCCAGGGAGTAACAGTGTCCAGGAGAGTGAAGTTGCTGCTGGGGAGACATTATCTCTCTTAGTCTTTGTGGTCCATGCCTTCACTCAGGCCTTATGCTTTCCCGTTCCTCAACCCCACTCACACATTTCAATGCCCTGCTGCAGCTGACGCACCTGCCTATGCTCTTTTCAAAGAGAAGAAGCCATTCATCTTTTGGCTTGTTACATGTGTTAACCCACTTAACAGCACTGCTGAAAGGGGACCAAAAATCAAAGTCTGGAAGGGAAATACCTCTCTCACTCATCTGTAGTTAAATTTTTTTCAACTAGAACATTAGGCACGTGCTAGTCTCACTCTTCCTTGTTTAACATGAAGCAGAGTTGGAACAAACTGGTAGGACACAGTGCAGGAAGCTTGTGGGCAGAGCCACTGGCCAGAAAGATTTGGTTTCAGAGGTGTGTTTCTTTGACTTGAAACATTATTATTATACTCTAAACGGATTGACAATGCAAACAAGCACAATTGCTTTGTAGGCAGTCAGTATGGATGCTGAAAGCAGAGTCCCGTTGCCCATCCCTTCCACAGACAGCTACTGCCTTCCCACAATACTCCCAGTACAAAGCCTGTCTAACATGTTATTTTGTATGAAGAGTTCAGCCAAATGAACCATGAAGCAATGAGACAGGCAAAAATGAAGCAAGTGCAAACCATGCCCACAGCAGCAATCAGACAGGTTGAGAACTGTCTGCTCCTCCTTCATGGATGCTGTGATGAAGACCTGGCTGCACCAGTGCAGCAGAAGGACTCTCTCATGAATGTTTTTCTCACCAGGAGCAAAGAGGAGAATATCAAAGAAATAAATACCCTCCTTTGCCCTTTTTCTCCCTTGCAGGCCCAAATTCCCACTCTCTTTGGTTTCCAGCTCCAGACAGAGCTAAAGAGCATCTCTGCCTTCCCAAGCAGCCAGCCAGCACCCACCATGGGCCAATCCTGCACAGTGCCATTCCTGCAAACTTAAGGGTTGTTTGGGCTGCCAACAGACTAGCAGTATAGACAAGCCTGTTTTCACTATCCTTATCCTAATATTTTCTGCATATTCCCAAGAGCTGGGCTACACGGCAGAAGAGCTGAAGCTGTCTGAAAGCTGATCATTTGTGTGGCAATTCTTACATCTGTTGAAGGCACCACAGCTGTCCTTACCTGGGCAAGAGCACGAAGCCTCCAGACTTCCTTCCCTTTGGTGGCTAAATCCTCTATGATGCACAGGAGATTGGGAGGTAGATAGGGTAGAGACTCTCAGCCAGCTCCAGGGGATAGCCCTGGAGCATGCACCTCAGCAGGCCATGCTGTTCCAGTGTTATCAACACACTGGTGTTTATCTGTTCCCCACAACCCTGGCAGGCACGTGTCCTAGCTCCTGCATGATGCTGGCTTCAGGGTACCCCTCCTAACAACCTCTCACCAAAATATGTATAGACACTCACACCATCTGTTTTGACAGTGTTGCTGCTTAGAGGCTGGCTTCAGTCAGTGGAAGGAAGGGGGAAGGAAACAGTGCCCAAGGGCTAGTTCAGGTAGTCTGCTGGGACACCTGTGCGACTGGACCTTATGTGGGATTGAAATGGGCCTGACTTTGAAGGGATACATGTGAGGATTGTTCCAGGAGTTTCCCAAAGGTGCTCCCAGGCCTGGGTATTGTTTGGGAGTGTCTGAGCCTGAGCAGTGGGAAAGACAGTGACAGACACTACGCAGAAGGAGTGGTGGTGGTGTAGTCAGGCCAGAACCCAGGTCCTGCCACACTGTAAAACACCCATATCCTGAAAAGTGCAGCTAATTCTCCCTTCCTCCACCCCAGCAATCTCCATGGACTTAAAATGGCGGTGAAACTGCTACCACTCATGGTCAGATAGATACACAGTTTCAGAGACTGTATGAATTATAATCTCCCTGCACCAGTCATCTTTCCTCCAGCCCTGAAAGTCTGGATGCCACCTGCCCCAGTGTTTCCTCTCATGGCATGTCTTTCAATTGCTTCCAGGAGAAGCAACTTTGTCCTGCCAGGACTTTGAAAGAAGGTAAATCTCCAGTGACTCCTTAATCAAGAAAACAACTTGATTCCCCCAGTGGACATGCATTTGCTGCAGGGAATAATAAGGGAGCACAAAACCTCTGTCCACTTTCTGTGTTTGTTAAAACACATCCTTTGATATGCAGCCATTGGAAGAAGCTTTCATATGCAGAGTACCCCCTGCAGGATTTGGTGGAAGTTAAAGGAAACACAGAGCTTGTATTTAGGTGAAGGTTTGGGTCATGAAGCAAAACGAGGGGGATGGGGAAGGCCAGATAGAAGGCCAAAGCATACCTGTCAGGTCTTTTCTTATCACAGGTGCATATCTGATTGCACTACAGAGCTGCCTATTGTATGTGTACCTAAAGTTGTATGTGCATCTAAAGTATCACAGTAATGGCTGTACCTTGAACTGTGGGGGTAGCTCCTGGGCAAAGACACCAGAAACAATGGTTTGAAAAAATGGTTTACATAAAAATTTGCTCTGTGGTGCTTTCTGGGCTATTCTTAAAGCACAGTGTTACCTTGTCAGCAGTATTATATGAATTTGAAGGATAATATATTGTAACAGCAAGAGAGGATAATTCTGTAAAAAGCACAGGGCATCTTACTAGCATAACATTCCTAGTAGAAAATTACAGACTACTGCTTCATCTGTTCTCCTGCTGCGCCCCTGAGTGCCCATGGCTTATTTTAGGATGGATACATCTGCACAAAGAGCAGCTCTTGCTCCGAGTGCCACAAGCCTCACACAATAAGCTTCTGAGCTCTGAGCTGTGCCAGCAAAAATGGTGGCTGACTCCTAGGCCAAGTCCAAAACTGTGTATTTACAAATATTTAAGAAATGCTGAAAGCAGGTAGAAAATCCTGCCAGCCTTCACCCATCTAAAAGCTGAGTGCTTTTCAGCCTGAGCTGAATTTCAACACTCCTCTCCCCAAACACTGCATCCCCCTCTCAGTGATTTCTTTTGCAGAAGGCAACTCAGAAAATAAAATAGCTCAATTTCTTCCAAAGATGTTTGAGAAGCCACTTTCTAACAGTAAAACTGACAGATTCAGCTGCTTTAATAACTGTGGTATTACCTTGACCTGAATTGCTTTCAGGGCTTGAGGATTCTGCTGTGACCCTCACACATGAAACTGCTTGCAGGGGGAATGACTCCAGTGTTACCTGCTGTGGGGCCTCCAGGGTCCATTGCAAGCTGCTGCAAGAACTCCCGTCTCCTGCCAGATGTTTCTCCAGCAGCCTCACTTTATGGGTCACATCACCTCCAAAGGGCCTCTTCCACCTTCCCATCTTCCTAGTCCCACTGTGGAGTAGCTCTCATGGGTGCCCCTGCCTTAGAGGCCACCACTGAAATGCCCTGCATCATCTCAACACCTGGACCTGACAAAGCCATTTCCACACATGGGATCAGTCTGGACCCTGAAACTGGCCCTGGCCACATATATGGAAAACAACTCCAAATTCATCTGTGGGGCCATCTGTGTTACTCTCCCAGTGGCAAATGAGTGAGTATTCAGAAGCCTTGAGCAGTACCTTTTCACCATTGTAGGCAGCAAAGAAGAAAACTAAATAAAAGGAGCAGTTTTTTCCTCAAAAGTGCTCTCATAATACAATTCTCCTCCTTGGGGAAGGGGGAGAGACTGTCTCTGTTTCCAAGTGCATCTTGGCAGGCAGAAAATTAGGTAACATAGAAATGGTCACAACACTACCGAGACCTTCACTGAAGATGCCTAAACTACCAGGGCCTGGACAAAGGATACGGTGACATTGGTGCTGGTAAGTTCTTTTCCAGGTCATAATTTTTGTCTACATCACTGAGAAGCCTTTGGACAACAAGATAAAACATTACATAAACAATCAGCAAATATCCAGTTCTCTCCTTCTTGCTAAACATATCCAAACACCTCCTTTTAAATCTCCTTTCACATGCCTCTCTCAATGCCAATGGAGTAATATTTAACTTTCAGAAAGGAGAAGGAAGTACTGGAAAAGGACAGAAATACATAGGGAGGATGAAGAGAAGTAAGGAATAGCCAAATATATCGAGACATAGTGGTCTAGAAAAGAGATGACTAGCATGAAAGCAGATCCTTTCAGCACTGAGAGGCAAAGAGAAGGTCAACAGGCAGTAAGTACTCATGTGTCTCTCAGTACAAGAATAAAAAGGCAACAAATGAAACCAGCAGACAGCGGCTTCACATTCAGCCAGAGTACTAACTTCTTCTCACCATACACAATCCAGCTGTATGACTCATTATTGCTAGTTATTGTAGATCCAGTTGTCTTGCCTGGATTCAAAACCCACAAGAAAAATTCACAGAAACGGACAGACAAAGTAACAGGAGAAGACAAAATTCACCAAAGCAAATATTGCTGTGATCGGGAGGATCCAGAAAAGAGTAAGGAAGAGCATGGTTTTTAAACCCTCTCCTGGGGCAGCACCGAAGGTGAACCATTCAGTCAGAATTACACACAGCTAGATTATGTATGGTAAAAAGAAATTCATCCTCTGGCTGGACGCGAAACCGCTGTCTGCTAGTTTCATTTGTTGACTCTTTATTTGTGTTGCCCCTCTTTATCCCTGTGCATTATTAAATCATTACTGCCATCACTGAAAACTGGCCGCGATAAATTCCAATCAACACATTGCCTCATGCCTCCTAAAGAAAATGTGCCCAGCCTTCACATTACCTGCTGCTAGCTCCTGATTGGAGGTTAACTTATTCTTGACTGTGTTAGAGAGCTGTTCTCAGCTCAATCCACTCTCCAAAACATACTTTGCTTAGCATGGAAAAGAGACTGAGGAGAGTCCCAGTTACAGTCTCCCACTGCCTACAGGGCATTATAGGGAAGGCAAAGCCAGACTCTTCTCAGAAGTGACTAGTGACAGGGCAGAAAGTCCTTGGGGCACAAGCAGCAAAAGGGTTTGGATGTGAAAACTTCCTTGTGAGAGCACTGCCCTGGGACAAGCTGCAGAAAGGTGGTGGGATCTCTGTCCTTGAAGATGTCAAGCACTCAAGCTGATGAGGGCCTGAGCTACCTGATCTAGCACTGTAGTGAGCCCTGCTCGGCACACAGGGATGTATTGAACACTTAGAGAGATGTCTCCTGACACAAGTCACTGTCAGATTTTGGGAACCATATTCCATCCAGCGTGACCAGCTTGCAAGACAGAACTGATCCTCCATGTTTAATCAAAAGCATAAGTGCTATTGACAGGGGAACAACATCCTCCATGCATGATTGTGACAGCAACTCACAGACTTCATGGGTGGTTCAGTGCTCAGTCATCACCTCCTTTACTCACTCAGCACCTCTGTACTGCTGTCTGCCCTGCAGTACGGGAAAGGATCTGCATGAGGGAGGAGCTGTACCTGGCAAACATCTGAAGCAACTTCAGACACTTTTCTGACTGTCTCATTGAAGAATTATCTGTAATAGTAATTCACACAAATGTCACAGGTGTTGCCTTGTTCATGGTAAGGGCAAGAAGCTACCAAGAATCATCTTTGGGATACTGCATGTAGCAGCAGCCTTCATGTGGTACCCTGTGGGGAATACCAGAAAGTTTCAAGCAGAAGCAATCTCTCTTGTTTCTAATTACTCTTTAAACAAAAGTATCACTACCAGTTTTCCCCAAGCTCAGTGACACATTATGCCAGGTGCAGGTACACCATCATTTCCACTGCTCTGAGGAACTGTGGCCCAGACAGAAAAGGTGGGAACCGGCAATCCTGTTGTCCTACATGGAATCAAGTGGACAGTGGAAAGTGGTTCACTTTCCACCCCTAAAGGAGGGAAACAGGCAGCTCCTGTGATTCAGCCCTTCCTACGACACAAATTCAAATCATCTCCCATGGACTCCAGGTAACAGTCCCATGGATAGTTTAAAGGACCAGCTTTGATGAGAAGCCTGAATTTTTGCATGGCTGCAAGAAGTGGGCAAAATCATCACTTCAGAGACATTTGTTGGAGCTAACAAAAGAGGTACGGTATGCACATGAAACACAGATCTGCAGCCTTAGCTGAATCCCCTCATGAAAATCCCCTCTACCTTCTCAGTAATAACAACAATATTATTTTTCTATCTCTCTTTCTCCCTCTTCTGTCTGTAATTTGCTCTTGCTGGTGGAAGGAAAAGGAAGCATAAATTGTTGCAACACTGACAAGTTCTGAACAGCATCTTCTGTCACTACCAGTAAACCTTAGGAAGCAGAACAGACCTCTGACAGGGCTTTAAGGAATGTGGAGATGCTATCCATCTGCTTCTTTACTGACTGAAAACATAAGCATGAAAGCAATTCAAAGCATGTCCCTCTTTTTCTGTCTTTCTTATTTCCCCGGTTTCTGACACATCTCAGGTATTTACTAAACAAATTCACAATTCTTTAGCAATGAATGTACTGAGATCTACTTACTCAAGCAGGCAAGCTAAGGTACATTTGCTGTGTCCTTTTGCAATAAAGAAACTCAAATCACTTGCTCTTCTGTGCAGCTGGAGGGCCCAGAAGTAATTCAAACTGATCTAGCAATGTGTAGACTCCAGTCTCACAATGGTGGTCAAATGTTGTTATCTTGTGAAACATTCTTTACATGGTTGTGGCTGGAGACAAAATGCGTGAAGCAGAAATCTGACACAGGATTTTTTTCATCCTCAATCAGACTCTCAGTTGGGAGTAATAACATAATAATCACTAACACTTTTTTATAAGGCTCCGGTATTTCTACCAGATGACAACAAATTTGTGTTGTACAGCAGTTCTGCAGTGAGCACTACATACACATCCTGGATTTACTGAGCACACATGGGAGGATTTTACATGTGTGCCAAGAACACACAGGACTGTCTGAGCACAAGCAGTTGACCCACAAAAATCACAAACCAATGTTTTGCAGCTTCCAGGTCAGTTTGGATTCACTAGTTGTACACAGAAAAAATAGGTCTGCACACATGTCATGGTTACCATTCAGGATAAGTGGATATTGACCATGCCTTCAGAGATTATTGCTGCCACAGTACCACTCTTCCAACAATCTACCAGACACTTACAAATGCTGTAAAAACAGCCCAGGTTGTGGCTTTTGACTTGGACAAAATTTCTGCATGGGAGAAAGGGGACTTGATTAGGCACTTCCCACATACTGAGGTCTCCAAAATTTAAGAATGGCTACTCTTACATTAAACTCATCTTGGGTGGTTGTCTGCATTGCCTCATAAACTGGACTACACACTACTAATCAACCAAGCTGGTGTATGAAGAGAGAAAAATGATAAATGACAATTCACCAGGGAGCCGTTTCCTACAGAAGGTGATAGAAGGTTGTGGTGTCTCCCTCACTGGAGATACTCAAAAACTGTCTGGATACAATCCTGTGCCATGTGCTCTGGGATGACTCTGCTTGAGCAGGGATGTTGGACCAGATGTGGTCCCTTGCAAACTGACCCATTCTGTGGTTCTGTGATTTCAATGCAAGGATTTCAAGTTCTTTATGGTGCTGTGAGCCAGCAGGAGGACACCCAGCACAGGCTCTGTTTAATTTATTGGTTCCTTGCTTCTGACAGATATCCAGAAATTTTTACTAGAACTGTGCCCCTAATATTTTATATTGTCTTGTATCATCTTGCCAGCAGCTGTCTTCACTGGTGTTAGACACTCCCAACACAGAGGTCACTAAAGAGACATCCCGGCAGCTGGAGAACACTGAATTATGTGCCCATGACTTATGCAAGACTTCTGTGCTGACTGAAAGTTACAGAGGGATACATCACTGTTTGCTCTGTGGCATGCACAGAAAGGATGCACTTTGCTCATCTGTTTGCCTAAAAGACCTGTTTTTTAAACATTAGAGAGGGTCTGGGAAATATGCTTCAACAAACAAGAGCCAAAATAGACATAAAGTACTGTTATGGACTAATGAATGGACATTTTGGAGTAGCATCAGGTCAGCAGAGCCATCTCTAACATGGCAGAACAACTCTGCACTGACTATCCCTAGCACTGCCACAGCCATAGGCACAGCACATGTCCCAGCACTGGCACCCCAACACTGCTGCAAAACTCTTGGTAAGGATGGGACAGAGCCTGCACTGCATTGCCATGGTGGGTGACAGCTTCAAAGTGCAGATAAGCCATAGACTTCTGACTCCAGAGTGACATAGCTATAGTTTGGGTTAATTCAGCAGCGCAGCAGCTTTCACCCCAGTTGCTGTCCTCCCAGGGCTGCCTCCTTTCAGTTTTAGAGAAAAAGAGGAAAGAACCAGCCAGAAGCTGGCTGTCTCATTCAAAACTGCACGGTGTGACTTAGACCGGGAGTAAATTTCATCAGTTTCAATTTCTACAAAGGCAAAAGTCTCTTCTTTTAATCTCGATGATCTTTTGTCAACAGCATGAACACACAGAAAACGGAACGTTGCTGTCATTATTTGAATCTATTGTTCTGTGAATGGCAGATTCAGAGGAATAGTATTTAAAAAAAGAAAGAAAAAGAGAAAAAGGAAACAACCCAAAGGTCTGTCAATTGTGCAAAACGCATTCCTGCACTGCTAGGTGGGTGGTCTGCTTCGAAGCTGTTACGGTTTCAGCACAAACTGCACACAAAAGATTAGTGATGTGTGCGCAAATACAGCGGTCTGATCGCCGCATTCGAAATGAAGTGGCTTACCTGTGTATTGAATTATGTTTAACACAAGTACTCCACTAACCGGCCATCAAGTGGGAAGCGCCACTTCATGCGCAAGTGGCACTCTAACATCGCATCCACTCTCTGTCAGGAATTTAAGTGGCATTTTAAAACCGAGATGAATACGCTCTCATTTCCCGCACACAGAAACAGAGGCATAAAGCTCACAAAAAAGGATAGATTCTGGGAGCGGAAAATGAGGTGTCTTTCAAGACGGAACAGCAAGTTAATTGTCCAGCTTTACTGATTAAACTACTAACAAGGTGTAAAGCCAATTCAAGCGAATCAGTAGGTCGTTTAGCGCACAAACCCGACTCAAATACTTGCAGTACGAAACACAGAAATTATTTTTTCTTTTTTGGAAAACATCTGAACATATTTTCATTTGGAAATTGACTTTTTTTATCAAATACAAAAGATTTTATGATGTACTCGGTAGGTATGAGAGTTGTTACTAAAGTAAACGAAAATTCTTGCTATTCTTACAAATACAAAAATACAGAAAATACACAAGAAAGAGAAGCTGTAGATATTGCCTGGTTTAGCTTCAAGTTACAGGAAAGTGTATTTGGGTGGGAATTATACGATCAAGCATTATGGCTGGTTTCAAATAACTTCGGTAGATTCCACTTATGACTGATTCACCTAATTTTTTTAAATGTTAAAATTAGTTGTCCCATTGGCTCTGAGGGTTGAAGTCCAACGGCACTCACGGAACAGTAATTAAGAGCACCCTCTTGTGGTCATTATTACGGATGTTAATTAAGCCTTTTATGGTAAGGTGTTAATAGAACTGCTCTCTCATGCCAATACGGTATGCAGAAAGTTTATTAAAATATGCACATGAATGCGCTGTACATAATTCATTCTATATCAGCCCAACAGACACAACTGCAAGGCTTTCTCTTGCTTATTCACCAAAAATTGTATGCTTTTAAATAAAAATATTTTAACATTTCATGCAGTTTAGGGCAAAGTAGTTCCTTTATTTGCCAGTTTGAAAATTGGCAAGGAAACCCTCAGAAAGGATACAAAAAATGATAGAGCAGTAAGTTTGGTCTCCATACCAGAGAACTTAGCAAAAACTATAACAGAAGGTGGAACTATTATACAGCTGCATGAACACAATCTATTGAGAAGGAAGCAATGTGGCTACTGTAAAAGTGAGTCATGATTTACTGATCTTTACAGTTCTGTTAGTGTGCTCTTAAGCAACCATGGAACATGCAGACTTTCCATTTAACTATAACTTTTCTTAAGATGCCTAAGTATGGAATTTAATACAGAAATTGATGCCTGATAGTTATTAAACTAAAACACTATCAGAACATTAAGTACTAGGTGGCAATGTCTGAGCAAATTATGGAAGCTCCAGTCAAGTTAGCTTTGGTTAGACTACATGAGAGTTACAGCATGAGAAACTGTCAAAGGTAAGGGACAGATGGAAAGAGTCTTTACGGAAGCAGATTAGGAAGAGTATCTTGAATGTCGAGTAGCCAGCAAACATGCTTTGTCTGCATTTAATTTCCAAGCACACCTGCTAGACGTGTACCACAGCACAAGAATTTGCCATATCATATTAGTATCACACTGGTCTTCATTTAATCATTATGTTGCATGATTAAGTTAATAACTAAAGCTCTTGCTACCTGCTACTATGACAGCATACTATTTACTGTGTCCTCTGGGATATGTCACATAAATGTATGAGTCAAGAGAACTGATGTACCATATGAAGAAATTTGCAACCAGGATTCTGCCTCAGTTAAGACAATTTTATGTTGTATAGCAGATTACTGCAGCTCCGAGCAATCACTTCGGGAAAGAGTAAGAAAGAACAAGAAAGAAAGTTTCACAGTATGAAGTCCATCAATGAAATGATGAAACAAACAAGGAAACTATTCAAATTATCAGGGTATTAGGGAAGAAACGGAGGTTGTACTACACAGCACTAACACGTTCCAGAAGACATTTCTATGGACAACAGGAGGCACAGACTCAGAAAATAAAAGCATTGGATAAAACGTTCCAATACTTTTGGATGTACCATGAGAAATTACATTGCTCAGAGAAGAGACAGGATGGCTAGTGCAGATAAACAGTCCAAGATAATGGACGTTTGAGGGGATTTGTACAGGCACTTTCAGATTCTGGTAGACAGTGAGGTAAAAGTTAATGAATTCATGAAATGTTACTGAGACTTCACCAACTCTGTTTTTCTTGCTTTCTCAGAAAAGAGAAGGAAAAAAAAAAATTTGAAACGAGTAAAAACACCTGAAACATAAACAAGGAATATGTGCAACATTCAGAACAACAAATGCACCCCCAAAAAAACCCGAGAAGTGAAAAAATGGGACTTGAGGAAGATCCAAACTCTGACAGATGAAAATCCAAGCTGGTTGAGTTTAGCCATAGTGACACACCCTAGAGAGACCTAGATCACCTGCAGAGTCATGAACAAGTAACACGTCCCTCCTGGCATGGGACTGTTCTGGTGGTAAATCAGTTGCAATGGCTGGCATGTCGGGTCTTCAGTCAGGGAATAGTCAGATGCTAGATGGGATGCTTTCCTAGAGTGGTGAGGATGCTTTCACTCAGTGGTGAACAGTTTCATTGCCTCCAAATTCAAAGATGGTGCTAAAAATTGGGAGCTGTTGACCACAGCTGTAAAGAAAACTCTCGCTCAGCAAAAACCAAGGAAGTGCAGTCTCTCACAATGGAAGTGTTGTGCCACTAGATCACTAACTAGATTCCAAAATCACTCAACTAGATTCTAAATCCAGTCAGGAAGAGAAAAATCTCTTTTTTCCCCCTCTTTTTGTCTTCACAAACTACTTCCCAAGTTCTAGGCTATAAATGGACATATCATGGTCTTTCAAGAAAAAAAAAAGAGGGCTCCAGTAAATGGCAATGCTCAGTGTACCAGTGGTACAAAGAGAACAAATTCTAAAATAGTTTGATTTGGACAGCTTAGTCAGAAACATCTGGATGAAGTGGAAGTAACACAGGCATGTAGTATATGTCAAACCTGTAAGAAATTAGTGAAGAGCATCATTAATTCTCTTTCTTTTCTTTTACTCATAAACAGTTTGAACTTAATCAGAGGTACTAACACCTCTGGAATCCACTCTTTCCTGTTCCAAGAGAAAATCCGTTAACATTGCATGTTAAATTGCTATGGTCACTGCTCCTCTTTCTGGCAAGGCAAAGCCAAGTTTTCACGTGGGGAGGGAGAAAAGCAAGCAAAATTAAGGCAACAAAATTAACTAACTGAAGTAATCCAGGTAGCAAGACCCTGATCAGAAACTATTTTCTGGTCATGTTGAGAGGATACATTCCGATTATGTTCAAGATTCAAAATCTGTGGATGGCACATTCCCTCAGAAGCACCTTCCACCAGTCCTGCATCCCTAGGGGGCTTAAGCCATATTTTGCTCCATTATTTTTCTCACAGGTAGGCTGGTGTGAACCTAAAATGCATAGTCACTAACATCAATTCCACATTTTCCTTCTCCTCTCATGCTTAAATGTGCTGAACTGGTCACAGCTCCTGGTGGTGTCTGTCCTGAAAAGCAGGACCAGGGCCTGAAGTTTCACATGGACAGAACAGTGAGATTAATTTATCATGTGATTGCTGCTAACATTGTGAAAGCAAATTGGAGAGAGAGATCTGATCAAATGGATAATGGCACCAAAATGTCTTGCAGAGATTTGCAAGGACCAGAAGACACACATCTTGCTTAAATTCTGGTAACTGGGACATGATTTTCTTGCTACAGCAGACTTTGTCAGCTGTTTTATGGTTTTCCATTCCAGGTACTATGCACACAGGAACAAGTCAGGCTGACTTGGAAGCAATAGCAAAAAATCTCTTTATATTATGACTTGAAAAAAAAAAGGTATAGTACATTGCATGATATAAAGTGGAAATTTGAAGCATTTCTTTTTAAATACTTACATTCCCCATCTCCTTAAATACTTCAGAAAGGCCTGAATTTTGAACTTTTCTCCAGAGCAGTCAGCCTTTCACCATCAATACAGCTAAAGCTCATGTTTTGGAGACTATTATAATAGATGATGCACCTATTTTCCCACTCAGAAATGCCTGAGATCCTCTTAACAGAACAAAAAAGTGACTAAAGCATTCAGCAAAGTTTCTTAATGTTCTAAGTTGCTACAGGAAAGGCTCTTGGATGGGTTAAATAACTATCCATATAAAAATACTAGGAGGGAGCATAAATCTGTCCATATACAGATCCCTTTCACATCATATGTGAATATTCCTACACATGACAAGCCTTGCACATTTGGAAAAAAGGCCCCGAAACCTGAATAGCTCAACTTTATGACAGCTGAGACAGGTCTTCCAAACCATTTCTGTAAAATCTCCTCTTCCAGCCACTGGTGGGGCAAGAAAAATATCCCAATACCTTAGTTACAGAAAAAAAGATGTATTTTCCTACAGTGTATTTTGTCCTTTGTATTGAACATACCGAATCGCCAAAGGCCGCGACACCTCAGTTACAGAATTTGTTTGCTGTTTTGCCACAGTTTCCCACTTTTTATGTGCATGGAAGAGAAAGATGACTTCTTCTGGTGAAATACTGAAAGAGGATTTCTTTCTGGATTGCCAGTCAATAGCAAAAGTGTGCAGTCAGCTTTGTAACAATCTCTGAAACAGTAAAATGCATTTTTTGGACATGTCTTTACACTTTCCTGTTCACATATATGAAACCAACGTTTTCTATTGATATTAAAAACCAACAAATTAAAGTCCTATTCAGTAAACAGAATAAAACAGAAAAGTCATGTACAATGCTAGCTAAATAAACGATATTTACATTGTAATTTCACATTCTGTCATCTCCTGTAATGAGAAAATGATAACAAACTTGCATTAAGGTCTCCTGTCAGAGAAGAATGCCAATTTTTGTCTCTAAACATTTGGACTTTGATTCTTGCCTACCTTTTCTTTTCAGATGTGTTGCTTAGGCATTCAACACTTTATGTGTTTACTCCATCACCTATCTGTTCAACCAAGATTACACACATCAATTGGGGTACAATAAATGGAGCATGAAGATAGGCCACATTACTATGAAAATCCTCTCCTACAGGTAGTGAGCAAAGGAGAAAATCTCATAGAGAGATGACAAACTTAATTTACTCTGCATGTCCCATTCTGTCCAACAGGATGATTCACTATGTATCCCTGATCCATGAGCTACGGCATACGTGAATTCAGAAAGAAAACATACAAATCCAAGCAGGCGCACTCTCTGATTTTAACAAGTTTGCTTTGTTTTTCACAGGTCACATGCTTCTTTTTCACCAAGAAACCAGCAATATTTCTCCATTTATTTATTTAAGGTAACATAAGAAATGGGTGTATCAAACTAAAACCCTATGGAAACAAAATCACAAAGGGCATGGTATTTTTGTCCTACATTCCTAAGGATGCAATTGAACTGTTGTTTCCCATTCAAAAAGCATTTGAAATCACTGGACAAAATCCAATGCCTTAGTCATGCTGAGAGGCAGCAGCCCAACACCCTGCATGTACTGGCCAGTCAGTTTCTGGCTACTGAATTTAAATGTGGCTAAAATTAATGCTACCACTTGAACCATTAAACAGAGGGAGAGGGAGGAGTAAAGAGGTTTTTCTCCACAGCTGCTCCTTCAAAAGACAAACTCATATTAAAATAAGACTGTTAGGTCTGTTTCTCTGTTTCTCATGGAACAAATATTTTCTACTGAGGAAGGACAAAAGGATGGTTTGGTTGTAGGTATGTAACTGCAATGCAGCTGTATGCATATTGCTACTAAGATTTTGAGGACACAGAGAAAGAAGTACATCATGAGGCAAAATAAAAATATATGCCCAGCAGCTGCTCTATAAGTAACTCCTGGTCTAGATGAACAGTGAATCTGGTTTGGAAGACCCCATCACACAGGCTTACTGCTATTATGTGGCTCCAGGTGTTTCAGCGTGATCCTCCATGAATACAGAGGAAGAGGTATACTGCCACGGATGAAGTACCCATTCAGTCCAACATCCTGTTTCCACCACAGGCCAAAGGCGAACGTCAAAGGAAGAGGAAAAGCAAGGCAAATATATGATATCTTCTTTGCAACACTCCCACAGCTTCCAACTGCTTTCAGCTCTGGGAATTTCCTGAGCGTGAGGGGGTGTTCATTCACTAACTCTCAACACAGCCCTCTTCCAAATACTTGGTCCATCTTCCCTGCACCCCAGAGAAACCCTGTACTCTGTGTGCCATTTGGAAAAGCACTGAATGAAGAACCATCTCCTCTTGTTTATATAGACTTGGGCTCCTGCTACCACAAATCTGATGGTTTGTACTCAAAAAGTCAGCTGGCATCGACCCGCTGAAAGTCATTTAGGATGTGATGGGCCTCAGGCATCTTCCCTCTTCAGTGAGAACTCCAAGCTTCAATTGTCCCTTTCAAGGGACACAAAGTCAGACAGCCAAGCATCATTGTTATTCTTTTTTAGTTCCAGCATTTTCGTTCTAAGAAGCAGAGAATGCAACAGGGAACAGTGCTCATGGTGCGAACCCACCACAGATTTCTGGAGTCCCATAAATGAGTTCTGTTTTGTTCTCCATCCCTTTCCTTGAAATTTGCCTTGCTTTTTCCAAACACCAAGCTGGTGTTCATGCAGGACATACATACTCAGAGTCTCACTCATGAGTGGCAGCAACGAATTCAGGTATTCCTACCTTTTATGTAAAGTTATGTAAAGTTAGGTTTCTGCACATACATCACCTTGCATTTATCTACTCTGTATTTAACCTACGTTTTTACTGCCTAATCACCCTCAATTTTTACAGATGACCCTCACCCCTGCTAACCTAAAAAAGTTTTGCATAGTCAGCAAACATTCTTGTCCTGCTGCTCACTATTTCCTCCATGGGAGTCATGAATTGTGAAGCACTGCTCAGCTGCCTCCTTGTACTCAGCTGCTCATTGATAATGCTCTCTGTGGCTATGAAATAATGCACATCTGTACTTGACAATTAATGACAGCATATCTTCTAATATATTGCTACCAGCAGCCAAGTAATACTTGATAATAGTTGGCATACAGAACATGAAAAGCTGCCTAAAACACAGGTACCATTACAATTATTAAGTCATGTGCATCCATTAAGCCACACATTTAATATTAAGCACAAATATTATTGTATGACCAGAGCAATGCATATGAGATAGTTTGTAACTCTTTGCTAATATGCAACTATTAGTTTTATTACCTTCTCACGGCCATGAAAATTAGGAGCATTGTATTTGATTCATTCTGGTCAGAAAGAAAGCTGGGGAGGATATTCTGCTTTGACCGCCCAGTCAGACTGCCCCTGAGAAAAAGAAAAAACCAAAAACCCCTAGTATATATTTCTAAAACAGTTTTACTTAATAAAACACTAACTGTATGGCATAGATAGTTGCAGCCCACAGCTGATTTCATTTGAAAGCCTTGCCTCTGAATTTGCTTTTGTTTATGTATTCTGATTTCCTTTTAATCCTAATTCCAGTTTGGTTGCATAACAATAATGTCCTTCTGCCCTTAAAACCCTTACACAGGGTCTCAAACTTGGCTTCGCTTTAAGGCAGTTTTGGTTTATGAATGATACGGAACTATTTGTTACCCCACAAGCACAACTCAAAAAGTTCACTCCTCCCTAAATGTCTGCTCCTACAAAACAAGGAAGAAGAGACTAACACCAGAATAGCATAAGGAATCCAAACATAAGTGTGTCGGCTGTTCAAGCAAACATTTCTATTTCCAAGGCATCTAGTAAACACATTTCTTCAATCATTTTTTATTTCACTTATTTCTAATGTGTTTATTAATCTGTTTTTAACTCTACTGTCAGTAAGTGTGCCCAAACAAGGGAGTAATGAGGTTGGAGAAACGTACACTCATACTGTATAATTGCATAAGCTGCTTCCTGTAGGCTGGGGTTACGATTTGCATTTTCATCTATTAGATACCTTGAGTTCTAGATCCTTCTCTCTGACTGTGAAACGTATTTGGACATCTCCACTGTGGCACTTTTCCAACTTTATACAAACACTGGAAAGCAATCTCGCTGAAAGCAGACGGTTTAGTATGACTTGGTTATTAATTTTTAAGGAAGAGGTTCTGTGATCTGCGACAAGAGAAGTATTTTAATTGACGGGAGGAACTACCTACCACTCATGCAAGTATTAGAACCACTTAAAATGTCTTCATCTGCATTTCTGTACATAGGTGTGTATATATATATGTGTGTGTGTGTGTGTGGAGATATATATAAAAATTTCCCAGAAGCAGGATGTTCTTTTCACAGCGTTCACAGCACACTCTGCTGGCTGTTGTCGAAAGTTAATGCCAAGCGAGGACGACAAGCTAAAAAGAAATAAAATGTTTTAGGACACAGGAGAAACGCAATCCATGCAGGTAATTACCGCGGGCATTTGAACGGAGAGGCACAAGGGACGTATTCTGAGAGCAGCAGGGAATGGTTGGCAGGAAACTAGTTTAGTTTCACGGAAGAGAGCGAGCTTTTTTTTTTTTTTTTTTTTTTTTGGGGGTGGGGGGGGAAGGAAGGTTTCTCCCTGTGCTGAGGTCATCCCGTTTCAGCATGGAGGCAGGGAGCACGTATCTGTGCCAGTGCCTCCATTTCCGTTCCTTCAAGGACAGGGCAGGCACTGCCTAACGGGCGGGCGAGGATCACTGGCTGCTCGGCATTAAGTGGCTTTATATGAAAGTGGCTTAGAGCCACATTTGCATGACAAAGCCATTTGCGCGTCCCTCGTCAATAAGGGAGGCTGCAGCCTCCAGTTATCCTCCCTTGCGCGGAACACGCGAAACCATTAAGGGCAGGACGGGGATTTTGGTAGGAAAGCGTTCATTCCCCGTGTCATGCGAGGCTGGGATCACGCCGGGCTGCGCACAGCAGGAGCACGGAGTGGAGAGCATGCTAGAGCAGAGTTTTCAGGGCAGAAAACGTGGCCGGGGCCGTTTCCGGCCAAGAACCAGCCTCGCGCGGGGCTGTGGCGGGGCCAGACCGGGCGGACAAAAGGGGCATTGCTGGGTGACGCTGCTGAGGAATTCCTGCCGGGCGGGGCGGGATTTATGGCTTTTTTAACACGGGGCCGCTCGGCCCCGAGGCGGGGGACGGTGCGGAAAGCGCAGGGTCATCATCGGCTCCCTCCCCCAGCCCGTCCGCTCCCCCGTCCCGCCGTCCCGCCGTCCCGCCGTCCCGCCGCCGGTGCCGGTGCCGGTGCCGGTGCCGGTGCCGCTCCCGCCACAGCCGCACCCCGGCCCGACACCGACCCCCACCCGGCCCGGCCGCCCCCCGCCCCCCAACCCCGCGCGCCACGCGGGCCGCGTGCCCCGCCCCGCCGCCTGGCCGCGCGCGCCCCCCCACCCCCTCCCCCTCGCGCGCCCTCCCGGCGCGCCCCGCGCGGCGGCGGCGGGGCGGGGCCCCCGCCCTGGCGGCTCGCGAGGAGGGGCGGGGCGGCCGCTGCGCGCCTGCGCGGGCGGCCTCGCCCTTGTGTGGCCACCCCCGTCCCCCGCCCTGCGCAGGCGCAGTGCGGCGGCGGCTCGGCGAGGGGAAGGGCGAGAGCGGCTGCCGGAGCGGGGGGGACCACGGGGCTCCGCCGCTCCCGCCGCCGCCATGGCGGGCGCGGCTCCGGCCCACGAGAAGGACCACGAGCAAGAGGCTTCGGCAGCGGCGGGCGAGCGGCCGCACCTCTCGGCGGCGGCGCTGGCGAAGATCGAGCGGAACCGGCAGCGGGCGCTGGCACTGCGGCAGGCACGGCTGGCGGCCCGGCCCTACCCTGCCGCAGGTCGGGTGGCGGCGGAGCGGGCGAGTTCCCGCGCCCTTTTTTCTCTCTTTCGGGGGGGAGGTTTCTGGAGGGGAAAACGTGGGGAAAGGGGGGCGCCGCCGGGCGTGAGGCGGTGAGGGCGGCGGGGTGGGGGGGGGCGGCGGTAGGACTGCTGGAACGGGGTGGGGGTTGGGGGGAGAATCCGCCGCGGCGCGCGAGGGCCCCCCTCCCCCCACACGTGTGGGGGAGGGGGGGGCCCTTGCACGCGCGCACTCTCCGCGCGGCCCCCGCCTCGCGCGCGCGGCGCGGCGGGGGCGGCCGCGCGCTCCCCTGCCGGCGGCGGTGCTTTAACGCAGCGCCCGCCTCGTTTGTGCTCCCGCAGGCGGCGGCGCGCGGGCCCTCCCCAAGGTCGTGGACACGGGAGGGGGATTCTTCCTGGAGGAGGAAGAGAGTGAGCAGAAGGAAGAGCGCGGCGCCGGCGAGAAGATCGTGCACCCACCCGGTAATTAAGAAAAAGCCTGTAGGGAGCGGCGGGGGTTTGGCGGGGAGGCGGTGGGAGGAGGCGGCGCCGCGTGCACGGGGCTGGCGGGGGAGGGCAGGAAGGCGCGGGGGCGACAGTGAGCCGGCTCCGGCCGCGCCAGCGGGGCGGGATGGATGGGCGCCTTTTTTTTTTTCCCGGGCTTTTTTTACTTTCCTTTCTTACCTTCTTTTTTCTTTCTTTTTTCCTTTTTTTTTTTTTTAAACTTTTTTATTTTTGCCACCCCTATTCTTCCTTTACACGTTTTTCTGGATGTGCTCGATTAGTGGCGCGTCCGATTCTTTTCAGCATTAAATCGGCTATAGCAAATGCGCGGTAATTAAAAATGAAGAATTTTAAGCCGCGGAAGTGGGACACAGCCAGTGCCCTTGGGTATAGCACGTTTTAATTTTTTTTCCCCCCCCCATAAACGTTATTTCTGTTATATCTTTCGGGGAATTAGAATTTTAAGACCGACATGAGAGTAAATTTGTGCGGCTTCGTTGGTTGTGGGAATTTTGGGATTGGTGTGGTTTGTGCCAAGACCGGAGCGCTGCTGCAGTGCCAGCTTTTATCGTTATAAAACGTGCTGGCGCCAAGTTACTGATCGTTCGGTGGAGGATTTCAGCACATTGCCTTGCGATATTCTCCCTCCCAAAAAAAGCAAATGGAGAAGTAAGGGTCCCAAAATAGATCGACTTTCTTCTCTGGGATTGTCTTTGTCTTGCTTTGTTCTGCTTGAATCAGCTGCGGGGCTCTTGGTGCAGTGTATCTCTTTGTTAGAAATCAGCACCAGATTTCATTAACAGTGTAAACAATTAGCAGCCCTGCTTCTTTTGATGGGCTGATGTTTAACAATAAATTAAAGTAGATCTGGGATGCCTTTACACCAGGCGTAATTTTTGCTGTGTAATTCATAACGTCATTGTCTTAATAAAATGTCTTCGTGTTCGGGAGCACTGCCTTAAATGATGGAATGTGATGTAAGAGTATGAAATAACTGTGAAGTACTGAGCATCCGGCTGTCGCTAGTAGGACTGAATTTACATAAAATGTCGTCTTTGCTGGATCGGATCTGCTATAAATGCGAACGCAATTAAAATGTATGGTGCTGCATGTCATGCATTAATCTTCTGCTTCAGGTGTTCTTAAAATTCCACAGCTTTGCCTCACTTCCAAATTTCAAAACTATATAGAAATGTTAATTTTCTGATAGAATTCCAGTGTTACTGTTTAAAGAATGTTCCCTATAGCGGTTGTTCCCTGAATCGGTGTTTCTTGGTGTCCTGTGGAACATAAAAGCAGATGGTGATGACGCTGGAGGTGATCCGCCCGTTGAGGATGCGGCCAGAAGCAGTGGCTGGCGCTGAGATGAGTCTGGGCTTGGAGCAGTGCTGAGAGGGCTTGGGGAGAGGATTGTAGTGGAGCTCCATCCCCATTCCACTCCTAGCAGCTCTCTGGCCATCCACCTCCGTTTCTGCCAGCTGGAAAGGACAAGAACCTTGCCAAGTGCCCCAGGCCTCCACTGAGCTCGTTTAGGGAGAGGCAGGTGTGGCTGAGCAAGAAAAAAAACTGGAGCAGAGCTGAGAGAACTATGATGCCAGCACAGCTCCTGTAGTTTTCTGCTCTAGCCACCCTCTTCAAACTGAATCACTTCTCTGCTTCCTCCCGTTTCTGCCCACATGTCCTCTATAAATGAGGGCATATTTTGGGAGGGTCAGAACGGAGGAAGTGGCAGGACGGATATGAAGCACTTAGAGAGAGAAACGTGGAGAATTTTTTTTAACAATTGCTAATTTAAATGTGTACGTTTAAATGTTGAAATTAAGTACTTAACACTGAATTTGCCAATAAGAACAGAAACATTTTGACTGATACGGGGTTGCATGGTAATGGGGTTTGAATTTGTACTGTATTCTGAAAAACTTACGTAGAGTGAAACTAGATTGTAACATGCTTATGTGAATTCTAGTAAAATTGCCTGGAATACAAATTCTAGATGCTTGTTTTTATCATTGTAGTCCCTTAAAAAATATTTCTTTCCATTAGCACCCGTATTAGAATTTGACTATCTCATCTGTGGAGACTGTGGCAAAGAATTCATGGACTCCTACCTTATGCAGCACTTTGATTGGGCAACATGTGATAATTGCAGGTATTACAAATAATCAGGAGAGGGAAGGACTATTTTACATAAAGATCGCTTGCTGTAATTCAATGAGTTACAGCCATGTAAAGAGGCTGTCAGCAAAGAGACATGTTTCAGTTACTTTAAAAAAATGTAAATGAAAGTTGACTGATACCCTGTGTGTTTTCCATTTGGGAATTGAATCACAGATTGTCTCGTAAGCGTGCCTTAGGATAGGGGACATAAGTGGATTTTCATATGATGTTATGGAAATAGGATATCATGAGAGCATTTGGTGTGTTTGTCAGTGAAAATTTATGTCTGGCTGCAGACTAGAGCCATTTGAAAACCTGATGGAGCACAAGTATCTGCTCTCTGAAGTAGAGGAGGGATTAGGAGAGTGTTTGCAGTCCCGGTGT
Source organism: Entomyzon cyanotis (assembly GCA_024500445.1). Classification (NCBI taxonomy): domain Eukaryota; kingdom Metazoa; phylum Chordata; class Aves; order Passeriformes; family Meliphagidae; genus Entomyzon; species Entomyzon cyanotis. The sequence continues at coordinate 5,229,420 of JAKEPQ010001021.1, forward strand.
TTTAACCCGAGTGAAGTTGGTACTTTGGTCAGCACATGGGCATGCTGGAAGCACAGCAGCCAAAGGGCAGAGCCCCTGTAGGAGGTTACTGGTTGGCCTGCAGGGTAAGCAGGAGCTCGACCTTGAGAGGAGAGTAAACTCTTTAACAGAAAATGCTCCAAAAGCCATCAAGATAACCAGGGCAATGAAACTAACTGCAGCAGCCGGCTGCCCATGTGTGCAAGAATGAATTGGGTGGATGGAAAAAAATTGCAGTTAGGAGTTTGTTCTGGGAGCCTACTCATTTACTGCAGGGAGTGGTTAGGGGTGTGCACGTGGTGTAGGCAGTTCACAGGCATGTTGGAGGCAAAGTTCTGTTTCGGAAGTGAAGAGTGGGCAGGAAAAGAACGTAAAGGACACGACTTGGAGCCTTTGGAGTACTTTCCCTTTGGTCTAAGCTCTTGTAGCTGATCACGGCAGTGTCCTTGGTGTGTTAGCTGTTACTGTGAACTTTGAATTGGAGTAAAGCTACATTTAGAGCAGTATTTCCTTGATGACCGTTGTTAGCCCTTAGTGTTTGGCAGATTGTTCGGCTCAAGCAATTCAAGTTGTACTTCAGTCAGGATTGCGTAAACGTAATTTTTTCCATTAACTCATAAATGCGGCTGTGGTTACAGAGTTTTTCATTAGCTGTCTGGTAAAAGCTACAGTCTTTTAAGTCTTTATTTCATGATTCCTCTGCCTACTGTCTTGCATTATAGAAACAAGTGCTCTGTGTTGCTAATCAGTTTCTGAGATCTAGAAGCATATGGAGTGTGTATATTCTCAGGTGATCTGACCTGTCTCACATTACGCATTCTTTGTCTTGACCATGTCAGGCTCGTACTTCTGTCCTCTTGGATTGCATCTGTGTAGGTGAATACCTGAAATTTGTACTCATTTTAAGTTTCAGTTATTCCCTCTTCTAAGAAAACAGAAGAAAAGGCTTTCTAGAAGAGCAGGCTTTTCAGCCTGTCTTTGCTAAAGTAGGGGAGTTTTAGAACACTTAATTTCACTAAGTGTAGTCTGAAGTTTAGCTAGTCTGGGGGAATCCAAAGTTATTTGCATGCATAAAAAACTGAGGGGGTTAGGGCTACCTGTATTTCAGGAATGTTAGAAGGGATGGGAATTCAGATGTTAACCTGTGGTTTTAAGGTGTAGCTTTCTCATCATTATTTTACGTCTTGCAGAGATGTTGAAGATAAACATAAGCTTATAACAAGGACAGAAGCAAAAGAAGAATATCTCCTTAAAGATTGTGACTTAGACAAGAGAGAACCAGTGCTCAGATTCATTGTGAAGAAAAACCCTCATAATTCACGATGGGGTGAAATGAAGCTTTATTTAAAACTACAGGTACAGAAACTTGCTCTGTTTCAAACCTTTTTTTACCTTTGTACAGCTTCGGTTCTCACTTGATATCTAAATGATTTTTCCAAAGCAAAGTGTGTTATATGTAGCTTGTTACAGTTGAGTGGTTGTGGTCCAAGTTGTGAAAATGTCTGTTTTTGAGAGCGTTTTGAAGATGTTCATTGAGCAGAGAACTTGAGTGGGTTGCTCAATTACAAGTCACAAAGCACATGGCCCTTCTGTGCTAGTCTCAAGTGCATGGGGCAGCTGCTGCTGTGTGTGATCGTTTTTAGCTGTGTTCACAGTTTTGCCTGCAGAAGCAGCAGGAAAGGCAAGTGGATTTCACAGGGCTCTTGTCATTTCTTTGCTACTTCACAGGAGTCGTATTGCTTTAATACAATACAGGCAAAATTAGAGTTGCATTTAACTTTGGCTAAGTTACATCCAGCTGATACTAAAAACCAGTGTTGCCTCTTCGTATGGAAGGAGTGCAGTCTTTTGTGAGTCAAGAGCGGACACAGGTGGGAGGCAGAGGACAATTGGTTGATTTATGTATGTGTAAGGGAAAATGAAATTTGAGTTAGAATAGTTTACTTTTATCGTTTCAGGGAAAAAAAAAAGGCATTTATGTCCATCCTGTAGGTAATTAAGCGTTCACTTGAAGTCTGGGGTAGCGAAGAAGCATTGCAAGAAGCAAAGGAGCTCCGCCGTGATAGCAGAGAGAAGATGAAACAGAAGAAGTTTGATAAGAAAGTTAAAGGTAAAGAGTTAAAATTACTGCAGTACATGAAGTGAAGTGCAGTTCTATTTGAATCTGTGTCTGTATCTGATAAAATTATTGAGAAGATCTCCAGTGTGGCAAAGTGGACTTTTCAAGACTGAGGGTGAGCCTGGAGCAGTCTGGTCTGAGCTCATAGCTGATTATTTTGGACTAAGTGTTGGACTGCAGGACTGAGGTCCCTTCTGACTTGAATTCCCCTGTTGTCCTGTGGACATCACGTGATAGAAGTCAATTGCAGTGGTTCATTACAGGGTTTTTCAAATTTTCAGGTATTACCCAGAATGTGCCATTGATAGTTCTTGATACCTGTGGAAGACAGGCATTTTTGTGGCAGTGGGTTATAATTCTGATAGCCTTCAGGTGGAGGGACTGTAAATGCAGGTAGAAAACAGGTTTTCCCGTTGGTCAGAGCATTCCTAGCTGCTATCTTTACTGCACGTCACCCTTCGGGTTTTTTCTGTGATAAATTAGTATTTAGAAGAGTATTTCATGGGTGTAACTTTCTGTGCCACCTGTAGCATCCATGCTTTGCTTTGAGGTGGCATTTACAAGGGCAGAAAGCTCAAGCTGGCTGTACTGGTGTTGTCTGGAGGAGGCAGAATTTGAGCCTGCACAAATAACCCCTGTCTGGGCCATTGATGCTGTGCGCACAGAAGGACTGGCAGCAGACTGTAGCCAAGATGCCAGAGTTCAGTGCAAGTACAGGCCTTAACGTGACAAAGTTTGCAGCCTGAATAGCTTGGCTTAAAATGTGGCCACATTTTGCTGTTCAGTATGCTTGCCACCCGCTTGCAACATCCGGATAATATCTTAGGCTCTGCTGCCAGCTTGTGTGCTCTGGAGAACCCGCGGATTTCACTGTGGATGCTGCAGAGGCAACTCATATTATTGGGCATAAAGCTTAGAGAATGCCAAGTAATTTGGGAGGCCTACTGTGACCTGAATGAAAATTACTCTTTCTTGGTCATGTAAAATAAATGAGGTGTTCTGTAAAAACTTTTACTTTGCATTCCACCGACCCCTTTTGGATACCTTTGAATGGCTTTGTGTAAAAAGGCAGCAAGCGATGTGTCCTTCGTCCAGATGGAAAATCTTTGCCTGGGAGATCCTATGGCAGTATAGTTCTTGGCCTTTAAAATATGCAAACAAGGTGACGATTGCAAGGCAAGTCAGCGCTTGTTCTTGCGAGAGCAGACACTTTGCCAGAATTCGTGGAAGACAGGCAGCAAGCACATTGTCCATCTGTAGGCCTCAGGAAGCTGGTTAGCTTGAGTTTTATTGAACATTAAGATTTTAATAAACCTTAAAGTTTTCTTGGATTTCTTACCAGAACTCCGCCGTGCCGTGAGGAGTAGTTTGTGGAAGAAAGAAGCTAGTATCCACGAACATGAGTATGGACCAGAAGAAAATATTGATGAAGATACATATAAAAAGACATGCACTGTATGTGGTCATGAATTAACTTACGAGAAGATGTAGTGTTAACCTGTTTTTTAATTTGTACTTTGTTTTTAATGGTATTTTGTATTAAAGTCAAATAAATGCTAATTATGAACAAGCTGTTGCCAGATTCTGTGAAGGGTTATATTTTTCAGTTGGAGGAAGCTCTGGAAAGAACAGTAAGCTTTGGCTTTTAAGGTAGATCTTCGGGTAGAATATAGCACATTTGCAGCAGTTCAACAGTTGGTATCTTCTCTGCCAAAAGATAAGTTTGTGTCACTGTACTTGATGTGCAGGTGACACGAAGGTGAATTTGCCACCGCTTTTTGTCAGTCAGGAGGATGGCTCTGTATTTTGTCCTGACTGTTGTCTGGTTTTCAGTTACTGGTCATGGGCAGGCAGAGGGCAACGAGCTGATAAAGCAGCTGGCAGCTGCTTTTGGCAGCTGGAGACGGTATCATGAGGCAAGTTCTCCTTTGGCTTGGATACGCAACTCTAAAGGAGAATTCCCTCTTGAAAGGAAAGGTACCTGCTCCTTGGGAGGTTCTGACACATCTCTACGGTATTTCATAGGGTTGAGTCCTTAAGTGTATTCTCTACATCTTTTTTTTTTTTTTTTCCCCCAACTTTAGCACCCAAGACCAAGGCAAGGGTCAAGACCTGTCCTTGGGGCAAGAGGGAAATAGCATTTCATGGCAGAGCTCTTTAAATGCACCTGGGTGGTGTTTGCTTTCAGTAGAAGGTGGATTTACTTCCAAGTTTAAGTTTCAAATTGTCGTTGTAGCTGTTGGGGAATGCATGTGGAAATTGCAGAAGTGAAGGAACATGCTCTAGGGTAGTGTCTTGCATTTATTTACCTTTGTAAATATGGCAGATTTCAGGGAAGTCTCTGGAGTCGTCTTTGGTGAGCTTGGGCCACTGTGGCTGTGCAGAACTGAAGTGTTCAGCAGGAAATCTATGATGTGTTTGCTATCATAGAAATGTGGGTTGAGTCCCATGACTGGAGGGCTGCAATGATGATTACAAGCTCTTCAGTAGGGACAGGCAGGAAAACAGAGGCGGTGGGGTGGTTCTGTGCATTAAGGGAGGGTTTTGACTGTACAGAGCTCAAGAACAGTGATGATAAGGTTGGGTGCCTGAGGGTAAGGATCAGTGGGTGGCCAAGGCAGATATCCCAGGGGTCTGTTACAGACCACCCAGCCAGGATAAAGGGGCAGATGAAGTGTTCTATTAAGAAGCTGGCTGGTGTTTCACAGTCCTTGTTCTTGTGGGAGACTTTGATTTGTGGGATGTCTGCTGAAACCAGTGGAGAGGAGGCAGTCTAGGAGGTTCCTGGAGTGTGTGGAGGAGAACTGACACAGCTGGCAAGTGAGTTGTCCTGGTTTTGTGCAGGACAGTTATTTTTTGCAGCAGCCAGGAGGGGCATGACCAGACTGAGAGGTTATCCTATACCACTTCACACCATACACAGGGTGGGCAGAAAGGGGTCCTTTCCAGAAAGGGTGGCATTGGGTTTCATGGGGTTGGCATTTGTGTTGTGAATTGTCTTTCTTGCACACTTCTTGATACTGTTAGTTTTTTACCTAATTGCTGTTTCCAGTAAATTTTTCCTATCTCAACCCCTGATCTTTATCTTTTGTGCCTGCAATTCTCCTCCCCATCCTGCTGGGAGGAGTGAGCAAGTTGTGTATGGTTTGGAGTTTCAGTGGGAACACTAAATTTGGAACACCATTCCTGAACTACAATATGAGCATACCGGGGTGGTATCCTGGTAGATCTGCTGTTTAAGAGCAGAGAAAGGCTTCTGGGAGATGTGGTGGTTGGAGGTTGTCTTGGGCACAGCACCCATGAAGTTACAGAGTTTTCAGTTCTTGGTAGGTAAGGAAGGGGGTCAACAAAACCTCTGCCTTGGGTTTCTGGAGGGTAGACTTGGCCTATTCAGGACACTGGTTCAGAGAGTCCCTTGGGAAACAGTCCTTAATAACAAGGGGATCCCATGAAGACTGGCCATGCTTTAAAGAGGAAATCTTGATAGGCAGAGGAGTAGATGGTCCCTGTGTGCTGGATGGTGAGCCATTGTGGAAGACCAGCCTGGTTTTCATCCTGGCGGAACAGGATGGTTTTGCTGAAATTCAGGGAAAAGAGGTTGTGACCCTTGAAAGAAGGGGCAGACAACTCATGAAGAGTATAAGGATGATGGTAGGTTGTGTAGAGGGAAAATTAGAAGAAAGCTCAGCTGGAACTCAATGTGGCCACCACTGAAATATAATAGAAAATGTTTTTATAAATACATTAACAGCAAAAGGAGGGTCAAAGAGAATCTCCATTGGTTATTGGATGCATGAGGGGACATTGTCATCAAGGACAAGGAAAAGGTTGAGACACTGAATCCCTTCTTTGCCTCAGTCTTTAACAGAAAGACCAGTTATCCTTGGGGCAACAAGACCAACTGTGTACCCAGCTGGTACACAGGGACAGGGAACAGCACAGACCTGTAATCCAGCAGGAGGTGGTTAGTGACCTGCTGTGCCATTAGACAGACCCAAGTCCATGGGACCAGATGAGATTCACCCAACGGCACTGAGGGAGCTGGTGGAAGAGCTCGCTAAGCTGCTCTGCATCATTTATCATCAGTCCTGGATAACCAGGAAGGTCTGGGATGACTGGGTTGGCCACTGTGATGCCCATCCACAGGAAGGGTCACAAGAGAGATCCTGGGAACTATAGGCCTGTAAACCTCAGTGCTGGGGTGGAACAGATCACCTTGAGTGAGATCACACAGCACATGCAGGAATATCAGGGGATTGGGCCCAGCCAATCAGCCAATCCCAAACCCAAACATGGGTTTGGGAAAGGCAGGTCTCGTCTGATCACCTGATCTTTTATGACCAGATGACTTGCCTAGAGGATGAGGGAAAGGCTGTGAATGTTGTCTACTTGGGCTTCAGCAAAGCTTTTGACGTTGTCTCCCAGAGCATTCTCCTGGAAAAGCTGGCAGCCCACAGCCCGGAGAGGTGCATTCTTTGCTGGGTTAAGAACTGGCTGCACAGCCAGCCCCAGAGAGTGGAGGTGAGTGGTGCCACATCTGGCTGGGGGCTGCTTACTAGAGGTGCTCCCCGGGGATCTGTTCTTGGGCTGGTCTTGTTCAACATCTTACTGATGATCTGGATGAGATCAACTGTACTCAGTAAATTCACTGATGATATCAAGTGTGGGATGTGTTGATCTGCTGGAGGGCAGGAGGGCTCTGCAGATGGATCTGGACAGGCTGGATTGATGGGCCAAGACCAAAGGTGTGAGGTTCAATAAGGCCAAGTGTCAGGTCCTGCCCTTGGGTCACAACAACCCCATGTAGGCTGGGGCAGAGTGGCTGGAAAGTGACCAGTGGAAAAGAGCTTAGGGGTGCTGGTCAGCATCCGGGTGGGAGTGTGCCCAGGTGGCCAAGAAGGCCAATGGCATCCTGGCCTGTATCAGCAACAGTGAGGCCAGCAGGACCAGAGCAGTGATTGTCCCCCTGTACTCAGCACTGGTGAGGTCACACCTTGAGTTCTGGGCCCCTGACTTCAGGAAGGATATTGAGGTGTGGGAGTGTGCCCAGAGATGATGGAGCTGGTGAAAGGCCCAGGAGCAGCTGAGGGAATGGAGCTTGCTCAGCCTGCAGAAAATGAGGCTCAGGAGCGACCTTACACTCTCTGCAACTCCCTGAAGGGAGGCTGTAGCCAGGTGGGGGTCAGTCTCTTCTCCCAGGCAACCAGTGAGAGGGCAAGAGGACATGGGGCCTAAAGCTGCACCAGGGGATGTTCAGGTCAGGTATCAGGAACATTTCTTTACAGAAAGGGTGACTGGACATTGAAATGGGCTGCCCAGGGCGGGTGGTGGAGTCACCATGCCTGAAGGTGTTCAAGGAAAGACTGGACAAGGCAGTTAGTGCCATGGTCTAGTTGACATAGTGATGGTCAGCCATAGGTTGGATTCTGTGATCTCAGAGGTCTTTTCCAACCCAGCTGTGGCTTTGTTAGAGGAGACAAGGTGCCTGGGAAGTGTACATGAAGTTTCCAAGAGGTCTTCACTTTTCCAATGCTATCTCATCAGCAGCTCTGCAGTAACCTGCCTGCCCACCATGCAGAGGAGAATTTAGGGCCTTGCAAGACCTAGGAAAGTGGCATGGGGGCTTGGCTAGTGGGGGGAGGCATGTCCTGGCAGGGCTTTTGGAGGCAGTCCTCCCTGTCATGGTTTCATGACCCAGTGTTGCCTTGGATTCCTAAACTCTTGTGGGCAGGTGGAAGGTGCCTTACTGTGGGCACGCTGCAGCATCACCCCCCACCCCACAGCAAGCACCACCAGCCCACACCCTCCTGACCTCCTGCAGCAGCACCTCTCCTTCCCAGAGCACAGGAGGTGGCAAAGGAGATGGAGAATTTGTACATCAGCACCTCCTTGCACCTAGCAGCACATACACTTGCCTCACACGGCTGCGGATGGAGAGCGTTAGACCAGCCGTAGTGCAAGGAGGCGAAGGTTTGTGTGTTAGTCAGGGTACCAGCACGAGTGCTGGGAAACAAAACTGCTTCAAACCCCTCTGCATTTAACACCAACGTAATCCAGTGTGACTGCTTTGCTTCAGTGTCCCCCAAAGAGACTGGACAAACACTCTCGGCAGCATCCTGCTTCACCTTCATTTATTTTTGTCTTTAAGTGTGCATTTTTTTCCAACCACACCACATTTCTACAGCATCTTTACACTATCCACTTCATGCTTCAGCAGTTCCAAGTATCTTCTGTTAGCTGCTGGTATCACTATGTAAGTGTTTCACTCTCTTTCCTACAGATCCAGCCAGTTTCCCAACCAAGTCAGGTGTACACCATTAGACCTAAAGGTGAAGGTGTCCAACAGACTCAAAAAACACAAAGCCCATGCTCAAAGCTTGGCATGATTGGAAGTTGAATCAATTTTGAAAGACATTGCTATTTGGTTTTAAAACACAGGATTACACTCAAGCATTTGCAACTGTATCCCCAGCATCAGTATTTGTCAAGGCTCAAAAAAAGTTACAGGTTTGCAAGTTCTATCTGCATTACCAGTTTTACAGAAGTCACATTTATAGTCAGAACCCTCACCATTAGTTAATACCAGAACTGATACTGACCCAAGCCAGTGAAAAAACTATTAAACTCCAATTAAACCTCTAAAGTATTAAATGTTTCCTAAAAAAACAAAAAACCCAACAAGAAATCCTATTTGATTACTCAAGAACATTAACAGAGAAAGATCTGAAGCTTAAGTCCGTGCATGACTGACAAAACTCTTGCATAAAGCAAATTTACAACAAATAACAGTACACCCTGAAAGAATCAGCAGGGGGGAATCAGTCAGAAAGGGCAAGCAGAAAAAGCAGAAGTAACAGATCTAAGTCTATGAGGATATATTGGATTGCTACAGGCCACACACAAACTTAGGTCAACAGTCAAAGCAAAATGTTCCATTTTTTACCCTCCTTGCTTGGTCAGGAGGTCATTGGTCAATGTACAAATGAAATGCATTTCTAGGTATAATACCTGAAAAAATAATTTGTACAGGAACAAAATTACTCAAAGCACATAATTTTCTATGCTAAAACTAAACAGCACTGGGTATGAAATTCTTTTAAACATTCACCTGCAAAACGAAGAAACCATAAACAGCTTGGAAGCCCCTGCATGCTGATGGACCTGAGCACCTAAGGCAGTGTCTCTGCTGTTCACCACTGCTCACTGTAGTACAGACTGTTCTGGTTTGGCTTTCACGTACCTCATGTAACTTGCCTAACTCAAAACTAAGCCCACTCTGTATTCAGGTTGTATTCTCCCAGTCTAAGTCTCCTGTAATGTACAACTTAATTCAACATTAAAATGCTTTCGGAAGACATGGGAGCAACATGCTGATGTCACATTTTAAAGCGAGGGAAGTGCAGCAGATGCAGCAGTTGTGGCCAAGCTAGATGAGGTGAGAGCACTTGGTTCATCCATTGTCACTAACCAGAAAGATTTCTGACATCCCTGCAGGCCTGCAGGTCCAGCCCAGCGCAAATGTGAGAGTCCAATGAGTAACAGGCTGACAGAAAAAAACAAGCTTAGCACTGTCCTATCCTCTTCCTGGTATTTGGGGCTGGAGCTCCCAACACCCAGGTAAGGCTTGCAGCATGGAAGTCAAAAGTTTGTTCCACTCCAACTCTTGCTTACTGTCTCTAATTATCAGTGAAGACTGCTACCAAGAGCAGTTCATGATTACCTGACCACACTGCAAAAAAAATTGCATTTTTCAGAAGTGGTCCATGAAGTTTCTCTACTAACTGTTTCTAGATAATGTAATAAGACACTAGACAATACATTTTCAAAACATATTTCATTGTATCACATGTTCTTTTAAACTGTGAAAATCTATCTGGCTTGGTAATAAATTCTATGCTACTTTGAAAACGTGTTTCACATGCCCAAAGTTAAGACAGTTTTCCTATGCCATATACTAGAGAACTTACCACACTGCTCACTGAGAAGGTGCATCCCCTTTCATACAAAGCACTACAAATTGTTCCTCATTTCTGCAATTAATTTGATTTAAGCAGAGGTAACAAATTCAATTGTTTGGGGTTGGCTTTTTTTGTTATTGTGAAGTTAGGAATTTTGCAGGGGGAAGGGGTGTGCCTAATTTTTATTTTTATATAGGCAAGAGGGGAGAAACAAAATTGCTATCATGAAGCGAAGAGTCAAACTAAATTAAAAGACAACAAAAAAAATTAATACTTTACTTCACAAATATCCCCTATTAGTCCTATCTTTTAAGGCTTACGATGCTTACACAGTTTGTTTTTTTAGAATTCTCTATTGTTTTATATAGGAGCACATGAAAGCCAGTTTTAGTCAAAAAATTCTTCCATCCCCATGTTAAGTTTTGCCATTTAAAAAAAAAAAATTAAATTCACTAAAGTCCTGCAGACAAGACTCTGTCCGTGAATGATCCCTCAGGCCTGCAGAGCACAGAACTGCTGAAATACAGCCAGAATGTGGTGGTCCAGTTCAGCTGTAAACAGGAGGTTCTCTAGTGTCACCATGTACTGCTGGATTATCTGGTGGTGCTGGCAAACAAAAAAAAAAACAAAAACAAACCACATATGTTTACTGTTTTTATATTTATATCAGAACAGGCAGAGAAGTCAAGATATGTAAGAACCACGAATGTTCTTATCTGAATTGTTTAGCAGATCTCACTTCCACAACACAACAGCCATGGATAAGAAAAGCATAATGTAGAGCTACTACTGACTGCAAGAAAGAAGGCTGTGCTGAAATCCTTCCTCGTGCTCCCTGTAACGCTTCCTCACAGATCCTGAATTGTGTGCAGGACACAATGCCACTGCAGGTATCTTAGGAGAATCATGGTATTTCCTTTCCTCTGAAGGCACATCTACTACTAGGGAAGGGTTCATCCCAAGGGAGAATTGTATCACCCCTCCCATTCCTCAACACATCTTTGTGCTCGCACAGGTGTAACTTCCTGTGACAATTTTCATCCAGCCACCTGTGCTTGTTAACTGATTTAATACAGAGCCAAGTATTCAAAAATTATTTTGATAGATATTTACGCACCTCACTAAAAGGAATCCTGAAATATTTTAACTGACTTACTTAAAATACATCTATTTTAGCATTCTTCTTCACAACTTTTCCCTTACTATAAACACACAGTTAAGTGGAAGTCAGTGGAATTCATAATACCATCTTGAAATATTTTTGCAGTATGCTTACAGTGAGGGAATTCTCCACTGAGGAGAATCACTCCTCTCCAGTGGAGTGACTCTCCACTCAGTCACTCCACCCGACTGTGACAAAGATTTGGCCAGAGCCAGGGTTGTGACCTGGCCTCACACCAGCCTTCAGGGAAGATGTGCTGCTGCCACCTACTGCTACTCTTGTGGAGCGCTCAGCTTTCCGTCAGCGGAGCTTTCCGATCCAGCACGGCTCCTCCAACAGCCTTCCAAAACGAGAAACGAAACTTACCTGCAGGAAGATCTGCTGCAACCTCTCTATACAGCTCTTGTACCAGGGTGTAAATACATCAATTCCACCAGTCTCGCAGCGCACTAAGTGCTCCGTTAACAACATAATGAAACGCTGCAGCAGAGAGGAAGAAATACAAACTTACTACATCTCATCAAATTAAATAGAATCCTAAGATCAGGTAAGAGCAGCTGGGGCCCAGAAGCTTTGAATAGCACTCTCAGAATAATTATTTTGCTTGGCAAACACTGAATTTAGTACAGAAATAAACCAGTTGTTCAGGAAATTCTGTGCTAGCAGAATTCCTCTGCTCCTAAGCACTTGAAACTGATCAGATCCTGCTCAGAACCAGTCTTTGCAGAGGGATGATCAGCATTGACTCTAATCCATGATAAACACATCAACCCCTATCCACGTTCTTATTGCAAGAAGATGCGAAAGATACAAGCGATGCTGAAAGCTTCTAATTCAAGTAACTTCCAAACCTAAAGTAAGAAGACATTTTGCCCATCATTACCTGGAATATAACAAGGAAGAGATTCTTCTGCTCACTCTGGGCTGACTCTACTTTTTCCTGCAAGCGCTCAATCTGCTCCTCCAGTGGTCCATCTTCCCGATCAGTGCTTCGGTCATCATCATCATCGTCATCATCACTGTCTCGCTGTAAATGACAACAGTACAGGACTTAACCAGTAATCTGGCAGGTGTGGATACTGTTAATACCCTCCAGTTCCATGTGTGGAAAAGTCTGCAGAACAACTGATGAGCAGCACAGAATTCCAGGTAAAATTTTGGAAGAAAAATGCCAGTATGGGAAAGCCCTGAAAAAAACCCATTAATATCAAGACTTCAGAGAAACTAGAGCAAGTGTAAAGATTTATCAGAATTAAGAGGTTTTCCTTGAGGAAGGTGCCATGGCCAACAGCCCAGCTGAGATGCCTCCTACACCAGAGCATATAACACAGGCAACAAACAGGAGGAGTTGGAAGCACATTTGTGCTGCTGGAAAGGTATGACCTTGTCATTCCTGAAACTCGTTGGGATGGATCCCATGACTGAAGTGTGACTAACGATGGCTACAGGCTGTCTAGAAGGGGCAGGGGCAGGAAGGAGAGGCAGAGGGATTGCCCTCTACATCAAGAGTTGGACTGAGTGTGAAGAGTCTCTGAGGAACAGCCATGAGCAAGCTGAATGCCAGTAGGCAACAATCCAAGACCAAGTGAAAAGGGAGCCTTTTGGTCACTGTCTCTGACAGGCCCCCTGATGAAGAACAGCTGATTGACAAACCCTTCTTGCTCCAGCTACAGGAGGTATTGTGCTCACAGGCTCTTGTGCTGCTGGGGGACTTCAGCCACCCCTGCACATACTGGAAAAGCAGCTGCAGGCACTCCTTGAGATTCCTGGAAGGCATGGAGGATAACTCCCTGCAATAGGGGAGGAGTTACTCGATCTGTTGGTCATCAACACAAGGGGCTAATGGAGGGTGTCAAGATAGGAAGCAGCCTGGGAAGCAGTGATCATGCCTTGGTGGAGTTCACTGTCCTGAGGGATATAGGTCAGGGAAGGAGTAAAGAAAGACCCCTGAACTTCAGAAAAGCAGACTTTCAGCTTTTCAGGGTGATAGTCAATGAGATCCCCTGGGAGACTGCCCTCAGGACAAGGGAGCAGAACAGAGCTGGCAGATCTCCCTAAGAGAGGAAGAGCTTGCAATCTCCAGCAGCGAGAAATCAGACAAAGAAGGAAGCAGACTGGCATGGCTGAGCAGAGAACTGCTGGCCAAACTAGAAGGAAAGAAGCAAATGCAGAAACAGTGTAAAAAAGGACATGTAACTTGGGAAGAGCATAGACTCTGGTTGTGCAGGGATGGGGTGAGGAAGGCCAAGGCAAAGCTGGAACTGGAGTTGGCAAGGGACACAAAGAGTAACAGGAAGGGCTTCTACAGGTATGTCAGACAGAAAAGGACAGTCAAAGAAGGTGAGTCTCCTGATAACCAGTGCTGTACACAGGTAACAAGGAATGAGGAGAAGGCTGAGGTACTCAACAACTTTTGCGCTGCAGTCTTCAAATGGTAACCTCTCTTCCCACACACCTCGAGTGATGAACAGCAGATGGGGACTGGAGCAGCAAAGTCCCTTAGCTCTAAGTAAAGATCAGGTTCATGACCATATGAAGATCTTGAACATCCCTAAGTCTATAGGAGCCAATGAGATGCATCCCAGAGTCCTGAGGGATGAGGCCCATGTAGTTGCCAAGCCACTCTCTGTGATATTTGAAAAGCTGTGAACTCATGATATTTGAAAAACATGTGAACTCCCAGGTGACTGGAAAAGGGAAAACATCATACCCATCTTTAAAAAGGGTAGAAAGGAGGACCTTGGGAACAACTGACATGTCAACCTCACCTCTGTGATTGGGAAGATCATGGAACAGATCCTCCTGGAAGCTGTGCTAAGACACATGGAGGACAGGGATTTGGTACAGCCAGCATGGCTTTACCAAGGGCAAGTCCTGCCTGACCGACCTTCAGGTATGATGGAGTGACTCCACCAGTGGGCAAGGGAAAGGCAACAGATGTAATATATCAGGACTTTGACACGGTGCCCCCCCAGCATCCTTCTCTCTGAATTGGAGACAGATGGATTTGATGGGTGGACTGTAACAAGGATAAGAAATTGGTGGCATCCAGAAGGTAGTGGTCAAAAGCTCAGAGTCCCAATGGACATCAGTGACGAGTGGTGTCCCTCAGAGGTCTGTATGGATTAATGACATAGACAAAGGGACTGAGTGCACCCTCATCAATTTTGCAGATGACACCAAGCTGAGTGGTGCTGTTGACCCTTCTGAAGGACAGGGTGCCATCCAGAGGGATGTGGACAAGCTCGAGAAGTGGGTACATGGGAATCTCATGAGGTTTAACAAAACCAAGTTCAAGGTGCTTCATCTCACCTATGCCAACCCCCAGTATCAGCACAGGCTGGGGATGAACAGATCTTGCAAGAGCAGCCCTGTGAGGACTTGGGGAGCTGGTGGGTGAGAGGCTGGACATGACCCAGCCATGTGCACTGCCAGCCCAGAAAGCCAAACGTGTCCTGGGCTGCATCCAGAGCAGTGTAGGCAGCAGGGAAGGGAGAAGATTCTGCCCCTCTGCTCTGCTCTGCTCTGGTGAGACCCACCTGGAACTCTGCATCAGCCCTGGGGTCCCAGCACAGGAAGGACATGGACCTGCTGGAGAGAGTCCAGAGGAGAGACACCAAGATAATCAGAGGGACGGAGCATCTCTCTTACAAGGAAAGGCTGAGAGAACTGGGATTGTTCAGCCTGCAGCAGACTAGGCTCCAGGGTGACCTAATTGCAGCCTTCCAGTACAGGACAGGAGTCTCCAGGAAAGAGGGACTAATTCCAAGAGCAAGCAATGGTAAAACAAGGGTAAATGGCCTTAAACTGAAAAAGAGTAGGTTTAGATTAGATCTAGAGAAGAAATTCTTTACCGTGAGAGTGGTGAGGTACTGAACAGGTTGCCCAGAGAAGCTGTGGATGCCCCATCTGTGGGACTACTCAAGGCCAGACTGGATGGAGCTCTGAACAACCTGGTCTAATAGAAGGTGTCCCTGCCCATGGCAAGGGCTGAAAACTATGTGATCTTTAAGGTCCCTTCCAACCCAGGCCATTCTATGATTTCACGATTTCTTTCCGAGAAACACAGTGAAAGGTAACACGCCTGCTAATTTTATCATTACAAGGTAACGAACAAGCTTTTTAAAAACAATCTGGTATAGATTTTTTCAAATTGCATCTACTGCAGCAAGACACATAATTCATTAAATGAAACGTTCTGAAATCTCAGGGCTTCAAAAAATAATGCACCTGATGCAAATTCTCTCTTGCACTTTGTGCAACAACTCAAACTAATCCAGCTGGCTAGCACAAGAGGAAGGCTAAAGACTGGGGCCAGTGCTGTTGATGTGGGGACTCCCTCTATTCATGATCAAAAGGGCGACTCTCAAGACTAGGAGGGGTCAGCATGGAAACTGACCTGCTAACTAGGAAGATGGCATGCTTCACAGCATCAAAAACAACACACCACCACCATCACCCACAAGATACACCTAACTTCCAGCCTTGGAAGCTCAGGTAACTAAGTCATAAACAAGACTACAAGGCATATAGGAGGAAAGGCGGGATCTGCTGGATTACAGTAAATTCAAACACAAGACACTGCTTCAGTCTCATATAGTTGTTTCTGTGCAAAAACATCCATAAATTACCAGCTCAAAACTTCAAATATCTGTAAAAGAAACATGTGCAACCTGGGTCAAATACAGGGCCATGTGTTAACTCACCTACAGCACAGGAAGACAAGTATAGCTCTGAATCAGCATAAAAAAAGAAAACGATTTACCAGAGCAAGTGAGAATTCTATTTTATTCCCTCTATAGGAACTTGCCTTTCTCCCATCTGTAGAGGTTTTCTGAACTCAAAACACTAAAGGACCAAGATAAATCATACAAGCCTTGGACTCATTCCATGGTAAGGCAATCCCCTTTGTGCTGGGGACATCAAAACTTGGCAGCTGGCTTCCTCTAAAAGGAATGGTCATGCAGCAGAGCAACAGCCTGCAGAACTACTCACTGTTGCATACAAATGTTTCTTCCTGGCACAATACTCATTTAAAGTACTAAGTAATAAAGAGCTGCAGCAAGAGACCAGGACAGAAATTAAAACACTGGTATATTTAGAGATGCCAGAGAAGCTCTTTGCCTCACAGTAAGATCAATGACTGCATCTAAGTCTTCAATAATCACAGGCATTTAACGGCTCATCAATGTAGACTGAGGAGGCAAGCAGCTAGGATGGCTGTTGCTGTGAGTGAAGGAAACAAGATGAAGAGGCTGGCATGAACCAACACTGGCAAGCTGTGAGTTATTAGTGATTTCTCAACAGAAGCTTCTGGACAAATGACTGACTTGAGCAGCTTTCTTCAAAAAACATCAGCAGCCTCTGTGTCACATTTTGACATTAACCTCATTCAAAATGTTGGAGCTAGCTAAGGATTTTATGCAGGTAAACACACTTACAGACCTCAAAGTAACACAGAAATTCTCTCTTGCTTTCTGCAACTCAGCATATTTATAAACTGACTTAATTCTGTCATAACTAAGTACTGCATTCAGCCAAGCTTCCTTGGGCCCCATCTTTTCCTGCTGCCACAGACAAAGACACCCCACTTTACTGGCCCACTCGAGACAACAGAACACAACAGCAGCTGCTTCCTCATCAGTTTGCTGTATTTAATAATGCAAGATCATGCAACTGTATTCAGGAAAATAGGCTGGAAGAAGGAACTGCCATGCCAGTGTCAGAATCCAGCAGCATCCATCAGAAGAACAGTAACAGCCAACTTCTCAATCGCAAATCGCTGTTTCTGTGCACTTCTGCACGGAAGCCACAAGAGCACTCTTTAACAGAATTTACTATAAATAATTTGTAACTGTTCTTACTGTTCTCTAACAACGTAATTGGAATCCAGATTAGAAGGCAAGTGGAAGACATGCTTGTATTGGAAGAGAAACTTGTGAGAGAGAACTTGAATAGATCAAATACGTACAAACGCCCTCAAAAGATTTTACTAAATTAAGTTACAGCTACCATTAGAAAGGTGGACCAAGAACATGCATCTGATTTTTGATGTCCCAGTGTTACAGCTGACCACGTCTCTGAAGACACGCTTCCTGAAGAACCATATATATTCAGTTCATCCCCAAACCAACTGTGTGTCTGTCCATCAGCATGCAGGTTTGTATAACTTAGTTTAAAATTTACAAACAAATTACTCACTCTTTTGTGCTGCCTGGCCAATCTTGCTTTAGTCTCCTCCAGTTCTTTGTGAATCTTCAGGACGTGCTTATTCATCTTACGAATTGTGGAATGTAAGATCTCCCAGATATAAAACCTAGGAAAGACACAAAGCTCAAAACACTACATGACACACTACTCCAAAATAGGAAACGAAATGTAGTTTCTTATCAGAAAAATCTAAGTGGGAGAATTTGAAAATCTAAATATCATTTAAGGAGACATCTACCAGAGTGAATGAACACTCAGGATATAGGAAAGCAATGCAAGAAATTTCTTGTAATGCAGAAAATCTTAACAATTGGTTCTTTCCTATTTGTTGCAGTACGCTTCAGAGACAGAATTTTATTTCATGTACACACTTCAAGACTACTAACACCAAACCTAACTCCTCAGATCGAAGAGTTCTCCTGATCTCAATATGCAATGTACCAGTGGTGGTACAAGTTACATACCACACTCAAAGACCAGGACAGCACCAAGCTAGCAGTGATACAACACACAGCAACAGGCTGTCTAGAAACAGTTCAAGTGCTGTTGCACATCAGCAAGTCTAGATACTACTAGCAAAATGACACACTAGCAACAACCTTGTGCTGTCACACGAACATTCATACCCCAACTCAGAAAGAAAAATGTTAAAGCACATATTTTATAGAAAGAGCAAAAGCCTCATTGTACCTTATTCTACTACTGAGTTTTCATAGATTAAACTATGTACTGGCAACTTATAATAGCAAATCAAAGACAAATAACATCCCCAAAAAAGTTCTTGTTACCTAGTAAAATCATGTGCAAGCTCTGAAGAAAAGATCCAGTTTGCTACTGCAGCACAGTCAACAATTTGTGTCCGAATCATCTTGTCCACAAGCACAGCAATCATCTGTAATTTGTGAAAGGCAATATACACATAATCTGTGTAAAATATTCCAGCCTCAGATAAAAACAGGGATGCTTTCACGTAATTCTGTATCAGTGGTATTACTGACTAATTTCAAATACTTTAGCAAACTGGGTAGTCTAGCTTAAAACATTTCAAATGAGAGGATCTGTATCAATTATGTAAAGCATCCTAATTTTAACAACCTTACCTACTTCTGAAAGTATCACTCTTTGTTAGCATACATCCTCCCATACAAATGCAAAAAATACAAGAATCAGTGTTGGAACTGAGGCCTTAGGAGACACGAGTCCTAGTATTTGACATCAAAGTGCTCCAACCAGAGCATATATACCTGTCAGATCACCATAATGAAGGAGCTGCTGTTAGCCTACTCTCCTTGAACTGCACCAGCCTTCAAACATTGACAGTAAGCTTTTCTCTACAGGGCCCATTAACTTCAGGACAGAATGAGCATCATGTAGTCAATGGAAAGGCTTTCTTGCTACAGGCACTGCCATGATTCTGAGAGAGTTGCAAGCCATCTAGCAGGCAACTGCAGAGAAGAGTTACTGACTAAAGAAGATGCAAGCTGTTCAGAAAAAAGGGCTTATCTTAGTTACTCATGTGATTGAATGCCACAGTATCTAAGAACCACAGCCTGCACTGTATTTATCCTTACAACCACCCGTTGTCAAATGAGGAAGTGTAACAAAGCTCCTTTTAAGGAAGGAAAATTAAAATAACTGAATGAATCATACAGAGGACTCAGCACTCAACTTTCAAGTCCCAGGATAGCATCCTATGCTCTATTTGTCTTTCTGCATTGCCAGGAAGAATTTCCGATTACTTAGCCTAGTCTTCCAAAAAACACACATCCAGGATTTTGAGAAAACATTAATCTCAATGCCAAAGTTTCTCTTTATGAAGTCACCACCACGACCACCTTGCTTTTAAGTCCAGGGACTACTGACTCCTGCTGTTAAATCACTACCTGCAGCACAGATTATTCATTAGTGCTTTAAGCCCTGCAAGCGTTGCTGGTAGTCTGAACCAAATCAAAGGGTGTTCCCATAGATGTGGGAGTCGGGTGAGCAGCCTGCAAACAGACTGTGGACAAGAGCCCTGCTGTGAAGGTGCCATTCCTTCTGTGTGACAAGGAGGTTGAGGACTCAAGAGTAAGAAAAAAAGTAGAGTGCTTGATCACAAGCAACACACTGAACTGCAGTAAAAGCAACAGAAGAAAATTGAAGTTCCATGATCAAGTAGAACAGCACACCTTCCTAACATTCACACTTGACATTTTTTTAAGTGATCTTGATTTGTTCATAAAAATCTAACATGACTATTTAGTCTGGGTGTGTAACCTCCATCTCAGTTTGGTCATGCTGCAATACAAAGAAACGAAGAGGAAGAAGACACAGATATTACATTGCAGTAATGAACTTCTGATCCAGTTAAATGGCAACAAAAAGTAGGTCAGACTGTAAATGTCACATTTTCAAGGTCAGTAAACTGGGTAATAAGTTAAATATATTTTAAAAAATCCTCCTTTTCTATATTTTTAAGAGAGGTAACAGCTTGCATAGGTATCTTCTAGGTGCTCATTTATTCCATTAGAGAATGGACCACAGGTCTAGGAGCAGAAGCAAGGATTACTCTTGGTTCTCAGTAGCATCACTTATAGTCTGGCCTCTGCAACTGAGAGGTACAGTCCACTTTCCAGCACAGGAGTCCACTTTCTAGCAACACAAACAAACCAGCAAGGAATATGTGAAGTAACTAATGCATGCAAATTCAGCCTGAGTTCCTCATTGATTTCTATTCAAAGAAAATAACAGCTGAGGTAAAACACAATTGCTGTGAAAAAACTGAACAGCTTAAACAACTCAGGCATCTTTTGTAGGTATTTTAGGGTGTTATTTCCTCTGGCTCAAGAATGAACATTATCACAGCACTGTCAGACTGATCTCTCTGGAAAAGCAACCACTTCAGCTCTACTCGCCCTGCCCACACACAATAGTGACTCCAGCATGAGCTCTGTGTAATAACTAGATGGCTTTCACTAGCAATTGCTGGGGAAAAAAAAACAGCAGCAGCACTAAAAATCCCTAGGCTTCCACATTTCTAAGAATGCAGCCTGTTTGTTTTAGATATGAGATCTACTTCTTATTTAAATTTACATATCTATGCTATTTTCCAATTTTGAACAACGAGATGATTTCAGCAGAAGTTATTCTCTTGTACAACAACCAGCATAGTATGAATCTGAGTCTTAAAAACAGCCTTTGCACTCTCACAGTGAAATCTTGAAAAGGAAGCAGCACTGCTGAGGTATGTATTTTATATCCAGTCTTCATTTTAGTAGTAACAACACTAAATACAATCTAAACTTCCCTTAAAATAATAACCAAGTTAATTTATTAAATGACATAAAGCAAATGGTACATTTTTTTTTTTTTTTTACATTTGACCTCTGTGAGTCTAAACTCACAAAGATCCTTGACATTCCAGCCTCTTACCTGTGGATGATTCTTCCAAACCTCATATACAACCCTTAGAACATGGAGTTTCCCCTCATCACTTTCAGCAAGTGTTTTGAAGACTTCATGAAACCTTTTAATAGAAGTAAGTAGTCAATGGAAAGGCTGGGATCAGGTCACAAGAGCAGCAGATGTAAGGCAAGTGGTTTAGATTGGCCAAGAGAAAATTACATTACTATCTACAGCATTTCTCAGACAACTGTTCCCTGGAAAATATAACCAGCCTCAGCTAAAATAGTCTACAAAGAAATGACATCTCCTAAAAGCAACTTGCATCTTAGTGGTGAACCTGCTTCCTGAAGCTAGGCTACATTTCTCATGCTCTCAAAAGAAGGAGGCACTTTTCTGCCTCAAGTGGTTATCTCTATACAGCTGAAGCAAAATTTGCTGCCTTTTGAGCCTTAGACCTTCCTCTTAACGTGTTTCTGCAACTTCAGACACTTATCCTAAGTGCCTCTTTTCAAGGAGAGGCTGCTAAAAGCATCTATTTTAGCAGTTACGCTGACTGCTACACAGCATTCACAGCCCAGCTTATTGTAATATAACTATAAAGCATAAGAGGCTCTTCTTGATCTCTTGACTGCCACTGCTGTTGTGCAGCAGAGAAAATACCACAGTCGAAGTATCTGAATCACCCTGCCTCTTGTATTTCTGACTGCAGGTTACTACCTGCAGCTGCTTATCAACATTGCCTTCGTAGAGCTTTCAGATGCATGTTTTTGCAGCAGCTTTATCTATCTTTAGGGACAGACAGAAAAATAACTCATTAAGATGCATGTAACTACCTTTCATGTAACAAAACCCTTAAAGCCACAGGATTAAAAATGTTATTTTATCTGATTTTGCCAAAAATGGTACAGTAAATTCTTTACAGTTCCAGCGTATCTTTAAGAGATAAACTCTAAAGTATTTTAGGATGGATTTTATACTGCTTTGGTAGACAGAAGAAATTTACAGCAGACTGTTTTGAAGTTTCATGGTTTTTTTTCCTTTTTTTTTTTTTTTTCCATACAGATGTAATTGTCCTAGACTCATATTCATAGGATAAGATATTGGGATGGCAGCTACCCAGTCATTGAAATATCAGGAGAATGCCTTGTTCCTCACCATAATCTGCAAATGAGGAATAGAAAAATGAAATAATTTTCCAAACCTGTCAAATTTGCTTGATATACATCACATGGCTGCAATATATGTATTTCTGTTAATTCCATTCACAATCTAGGATTTACACTACCATTCCTTCAGTAAGTAGTGTCATTAGCTCTTGTAGTCATATTGCTTTGTGGAGTACCTAAAACACTGCTGAAGCCTGCACCCCTCTTCTTTTATCATGCATTTCACTGTCAGAATTAAACTGTTCTGTAAGCTCCAAAATAATGCACATATTATACTTACTTTGCCAGGGCGCTGAAGGAGTGGCTAAAAGACTTCGCAGCTAGATGGAGCAGAGTCTGAACAAAGACTTCTATTTTCAGAGGGTTGAAAGTAAATCCTTCACCTGCAAGTTATTTGATGTTGAAACTAATAAATACTTCAAGTAAAGCATGTAAGCTACTCATACAACTGTAGAGGTAACTTATAGTTTTAGCTTATTTCACAGGAGTTCCACCATCAACAGAAAATGGAACAGAATAATTTTGCAGGGCTGAGCAAGGAGCTAGTAAAGACTCTTCCAAAATATGCCGAGTTTCAGGCTCCCATTTTGCCATGGAGAAAAGCAGCAAGCTTCTACACCAACCTGGAATTTTATCAGAGACACAGCCACCCCACCAACACATGACAGCACTGAGGGCAGCACAGAAAGTCAGAAAAGGAAAACTGCAGTTGTGCATCACAGTAAGGGCCTGGAAGACCATAAAGAAGGGGGCTTGGATGCCCCTTGGAGGGGGGAAGGTACGGATTATTAACATACAGAGGCTGACCATTTAGGATATAGGAGAAGGGTCTACCAGGTATATACAGCAAATATAGGTACTAGGCTGAACAGTGTCAGGCACCCTCCTGCAGCTGAAGACAGCCAGGAAGGAGAGCACTAATTAGTGGGTAATGCCTAAAGCAAATCAGGAAACATGACAATGGATCCCAGGGAAAAAAAAATCCACCAGATCCATTGCTGCTCTTTCCCTATGTAGCTGGACCCTTGCAAATACTAGAAAAATAATGACGCATTTGCCATTGTTTAGATCACTTCTAACTCTCTCTCACTCTCATTCCATACAACACTCAGGATTTAGGAATCAGTGCTGCCTGTGGCTGCAGAGCTAAGGAGAATGTGAGCAGTCCCACTGTGAGTTTTCATCTGTGGAACATGCCAGCCAGTAGGCTGGCTGTCTTATCTCTTGTGGGACTGCACTGAGGGGAAGGAAGCTCTCAGGGCAGAAGCACTGAATTTCAGAGGTGAGGATGACAGTAAGAACCGCCCTCTGCTGCTGAAGGTAAAGGGGATGTTAAATTCTTTTATTCTGTCAATAGTTGCCAGAAAACACACCTCAAGCACCAGGTTACCTCTGATAGGAAAAACAGGCCAGCCTCTGCATGTAAGATATTTACAAAAAAACTAACTATGGTGTATTTACTGATAAATTGAAACCACCATAGAAGGAAAAGCATACAGTTCTGTGAACCAACACACACATAGCTCCAAAGCACGGCAGATCAGACTACACACAGAATAAACTACAGCCTGTCAAAACCTAACAGCATGTATTCTTACCATCATCATCATCCTGGTTGGGATTAGGCACATCTTTTAAAATGCTGAAGATTTCATCATTGCTCGCCTTATTTTTAATTGCAATTGTTAAACAGAGTGCCACAGTATATCCAGGAAGAGATCCTGAATAAAAACAAAGAGGTCAAAAACATGGAAAGGCAAGCAAGTGAGCATTTTTAACATTAGTCTGCCTCGCAGAGAAACAAGTACCCTTCACAGCTACACCTAACACTAGGTGTTTCCAATACCACTGTCCACATCAATACGCCATAAAATTGCTCAACACGTTTTCTGCTCTTCATGTTAAATTCAAAACTTGGGCTAGAACCCTCAGAGCTGAGCTCAGGCAATCACTTTCCTGACTAAAGCTCTACATCAGTTTCCACCAGTTTTCTAAAAATACACTACTTCCTTGTTTTTCCTCACTGTATCTTTGATGATGACACTTTTATGCTTACAACTGTATTTACACTGAGCAATAAAAGGAATAATAAGGTCCCTCTCTACCTCAGCCTTTATGATATTTGTTCCTTCTGCATGCTCATTAAATCAAGTTTACTAGTAAAATATTCTAGTGTTTCATGAAGCTCAAAAAATAATTTCTCATTATCACTTCATAAGCTGACTTTTCCACAGTATTGGGCCCAAACAGGGGAAATAGATGAATTATCCAATTTTAGACTTCTGGCAAATAATACTGCACAATATCACAGCCACTTCAGCAATAGTAGCTTGATGTATCTGGATTTTCTTTTCTTCATAAGTAGCAGAGAAGGTTTTATTGGAGAGATACAGGCTTAATACACATTAATTGCTCATGTGAAGTATATTTATCCATATGAAAATCATGCATATTTATTTGAGCTGTATTCTTCTTTATGAAGACAACTCATATTACAGTCAATCTAGCACGCTCCCTTGCTCTGAAACACTTCTTCGAATTCACCACTAGTAATTTTAATACTTACTATTACTCTCATCTCCATATTTGTAAATGCACACTGGATTAGCAGGACTGAGGACAGAAAAACTTGCAGGAACAATGTCTATTATTCGCTGATGGTAGGAGAGTCTGGAAGTAACAAGTTTCACAGTAGTAGAATTAAAATGTTAATAACAACACAGGGTAATGCCTGATTTATAATGTTTCTTCTGTATTTAACCTCCACAGAACAAAAACTGGGATGCTCACACAACAGAATGGTAGTTTCTGCTGGGTAGTAATAGCCCAGTAAACCAAATTTACTAGTAGATGCTTTCTATTTTAACTCTGTGATGCGAGAGTTTCATCCTCACACAATTAATCTGCCTTGTGAAAAGGCTGTCTGGTAAGAAGTTTTATGCAAAAATTTAAGAGGTGCTGCAGAAACCTAGTAAGACGTTGGTATTCAAAACAGAAAAAATATTAAACCAGACATCTTCATTTTACTTTCCAGCTTCATTTCACTCCCACAAAGACTTAATTTGCTACCAGAGTTTTCAGTGAAATGGAAGAGTGCCACAAAAAAACCCCCCTTGCATTTGTTGTGCAGCACAATACTCTCACAATTCTGATACAGAATTCATTCAAACCTAGATTGTTTTCACGCTGGATCCTGAATAACAAAGGCCTTTTGAACATTTTGCTCTTTCTCTCTCCTATATTATCCTAATCTCAACAACTTTAAGCCCAGACTACTTATCTGGACTACTAATTATGTAGTCTTGTTAGGTTTGGAGATTTTGTTTGTTTAGACAGTTGTTTGTTAGTTTAAAGTGAACCAACATCAGAGGCACCTAGAAGAATCAAGATTAGATTCTCAATTTTCAGTATGATTAATGGTCAGCTCCCTCCATTTCTGTGAATGCGGAACACTTTCCAAGAATATAGCTTAAACTCTATTTCTTTCCATGCCTATGGTGAAGCATGTCTTTTTGTAACTACAGGTGTGCATGGGTAGCTCACTACCATCTGCATCACCTGTTTCTCCCTCTCTTTAAAGCAGTGTCCTAAAGCAGGTAAATCAGATTAAAAATCATACATACAACAGACTCGTCTCTTAATTGAAACTGAATTTTAAGAACAGATGTGCCCAAGACAGCAGTTAAGTTAAAAGGACTCTGACAGCATTCAGATGAAACTTTACCTTGAATGCAGCTATGGAAAGATCTTACTTACCGCATGCACTTTTCCAAAACCTCTCTCACAAATTTGGGTTTGGGTTTTTCAAGATCCTGAGTAAGACAATCTGACCTATCAAAGGACAGAATGCGACGGCTTTTAGCAAAAGCATTTAGTCTCTTTAGTCTCTTTTTGGCTTAATCTAATAGTACAGAACAATCACAGTCTAAAGACAATGGGATTGCTTGGCACTTGGAGTGCAGGCAATTTTAAGACATTGAGGTAAGTTAATCACTACTTCCTCATTGGCAATCAGCATTCCTGGAATCTCATCTCTGTGTGATAAATTTTCAAATAACTTCCCTTCCCCCAGCACATTAAAAATAATTTGTGGCTGTGGTTGGCTGGCTTTCCCTTTCCTTAGCAAAGGAACCTTGTGTGATTTCATGGTCTGTTCCTCCCTCAGCTCTTCTGGCTGATTGCAAATGCATTTCAGATAAAGAAAAGCCCCAAATACCATTACTTGCAAGATCTGTGAAACATGGCACCTTGTGAGAGAGATCCACAGGAGTACCTCCATCAAAGAACATCCAGACAAACTAAAATCAGCACTTTGAAGACTGTTGCCTGGTCAGTCAACATGGATGTATGCCAGGATAGCCACTAAACACTTAACTCCACAAAAGGACAGTACAGAAAACTTAAGTAAAGCCTTAGAACTGTATCAGAAGAAGGGCTGCACCCCTCTCCACGAGGACTCCCAGGCAGATCACCTACAGAAAGCATGTACATTTGCAGGCTGTGGAAACTACTGCATGGAGAACTTGGCCTCAAGGGGATCTCCCTTGCTACATGGGTGCCAGGAATGGAAATCTCAGGGAACCTGTGCTTAAGACATTGATGGACTCCAGGGAGCTCCTGCTAGAGATTCAAGTTCAAAATGTGGCATAGTAAGAACAAGTGACAGGGGAAGATCTGATGGAACTTCAGGCACTAGGATTTGGCAGGTGGGAAACAGACCACAAGGTCTCAAGGATAAAAGTTATAATGAAAGGTTTAGAGTAGAACAGAGAGCAAGATTACAGAATAAATACAGGATACAAAGAGTCAGCACAAACCATCAAAAGTAAAAAAAAGCTTTGGGGAGTCATTTTGGAAAATTTGCCTGCAACTGACAGAAAATGCAGGACAAATTAAAGCAATGACATTTCTGCTTCGCCTCTTTAAGGAATGCTTACACTAGCTTGAGATTTATCACAAAGTTCACTAGGGACAATACAGTGACTAAAGAGATTATCAAGATAATCTACCACTGAGTCCTCGTGGACAGATTAAGAAAGGTCTCTGATAAGCTAGAGGAAAGCAATTAACAAGGCCACCATGCTGTAACACTTCCTGAGTATGTTTGAAATTTTATGGTTTTTGCAGTATCAGGTTTGAATCCTGGTGATAAACTTACCAGTCTTCCCAGCTCCAACGGAACTGAAAGTTGCTCAAGTGGTGAGAAAACCAGTTAATAAATCTTTATTAAAAGAAAAAGAAAGCTCTGTTAAATGTCAGAAGTGCAGGAAACTTTCAGTTGAGCTTTCCTTATAGGTGTATTCTACTTTTCAAAGACGAGCCTGAACTCTTTAGGCTATTACAGCATTAAACAGGCATTTATGTTGACAGATACAAAAGACTCATTTTGGAGAGTCAGGAAGGTTTTATGGACAAATAGCTTGTCATGCTCTATCACTTCACATGAAGAGATGAACTATTAAACTACCAATTAAAACATAAATTTACTGTAAATATGCATCTTTCAAATTTTTGATTAGTCATTAACTGCTCTCCTACACAAAGGAGACTTCACTGAAAGGGCAAAATCACCACCATTCTTCTCTGAGCAGCACAGATGCAATCAACTTCCCTTCCAAGTCACGCCCCTGACCGCTAGGGAGCAGGCACAGTGCCAGGTAACAGAGTGCTGCACAATTATGAACAACTTTGAACACGGGAAAGTCACCCATCTTAACTGTCCTGCATAGACAGCTAGACTTGTGACCTCCAGGGAATGTTCTTGAGAGGAGAGGCAAGCAGTAAATCCTCCACCTTCTCTTTAGATTGCTAAAGCCAGAGCCCACAAAACCTTTTGAATAACATCAAGTAGTTCTAACAAGGCTTTCTGATTACGCTTTCCACAGCCTCTTTGTTTGCTTCCACACTGGCTATCATCTCCAAAACACATTTACCTGTCCACACATGTTGTATTCATTGTATCCAAACGCATGTAGAGCATTTCTGTGGCTTGTGCAAGCTTAAAGTTTCTTATTAAGGTTTACAGCAAAAAAATTAGTACGTCAGACGTTATTCCTTTCAGGTTTTTAATAGAATGTCATCAACTTTTTGTACTAAAGCTCCCTGGGTCTATTCCAAAATCAGGTAAATCAAGTAAATTCACAGTGGAAAAAATTATTAATATTGGGAGTTCCACCCTCTAATCCCAGCCTTCTTCCCAGTTCTTCTTCCATTATTGCAACAAGACTGCTGGCTTCTTCAACAGAAGGACAGAATTCACACCATGAAACAAATGACACTGAACTGACATGAACAGACATCAGCGTCCTTATCGAGCACTTCTGTAATCTCATCAGCCTAGATTCACAGGTTATGCACAATCAATCTTTGATTATTGAAGGCATCAGAAAATACATCTACATTGACTTTACCCAACAAAGCCTTTATCCTCTCTACACTGTCTCTATTAACACAAAGAAATTTATGCACAGACATATATCCAATTTGAGGAGGCATCTGGCTCTAGTCATTGAAATTATGTGATTTTCAAACAGTGAGTAGTATCATGAAATAGAAAGGAAATATGGGCACGAAATTACCAGTGGATAGACATCTATTGACTGTACTCCATCCTAAGTCTACAGCTTGAACTAAAACAATACCTAAAAAAATGTAAGGGGCAATGCGGCAGTCAGAACTAGCTGGGAGCCATGCCTCTTTTCTCAGCATGTAGCCACCCTTTCTGAGCTCACACACAGCTATGGACTTTTTAAAAACTCCCAGTGTGAGCACCAAGTGGGAACTCAGACAAGATCCTTTAAATTACCTGCTACACTTCCTACTAACAAAGAGTAGGAGCACTCAAGGAGATGTTAGAATAAAAGATGGGAGTCCGTCCCTTCCTTTCCTTCTCAGCCTTTAAGGTGTCTCTGACCAGGCCACACACTGTCCAAACCTAAACAGGCAGCAGTGATAAACAATTATGGCATTTTTTCCCTTCACCAAGACAGGACTTCTTGGGAAGGTTAGAGGAAGTACCAGACCACTGCTCAGAATGCTGAAGGGTCTTGCCTACTTGGCAAATCTACATCTCTGTTAAGTGGGTTGTATTATTCTATCTTTTTGGTGTTGCAGCCTAAATTTCCTGCCACTACTATAAAATACTAACACTGTAAAATATTAGGAGTATTTATTACTAACCCATCAGCTACAGAGGAAACAAAATGAAGACTGGTTTCATAAGTGCTCCTCAGCAGCACAGAAAGGATACAACTTGTGGTAAAGAGCCAGGCTGAAGTTTGCACAGCTCAATCAGGAGTGTTGTGTACATGACTTCAATATGTGGTGGAGATGGCAGTTGAAACAATTCCGCAAATATTACCTGTAGGAGGGGGAATCACAGAGTAAGAGCATAGTCCAATGTGCCCTGCACAACTCTCAGCTCTGTAATTGTGGCCGTCAATCCTAAAGAACTGGCTATGCCAAAAGACCTGTATTCTTCTGTTGAATGCAAGTTCCAGGAAAAAGAGACAGAACCAATAAAAGGCAGTCGTACCACAACTCTACTAATACAGTCCACTCTAACTGCCCTTATCCTTTCATGCTAACACAACACCAGCACTACACATCTACTATGCCTAACAAACATTGCACGTAACTCTAGAAAAGGGCATAGTTATAATACGACACACTGCAGTGATACCATATGATCTGAGAAATGCAGAAACAATTCCATCCTAGTGAATAATAAATATTATATTTGTTAAATGAAGTCTAAGCATTTAGTGTGAAAGAATATTTGCATTAAAACTACATTTACATGTTTTCCATTGTGTCCTCTTTTTTATACAAAACTGCAAATAAATAAAGTTGCAACTTTAGACTGAGACTTACAACCAGCATTTCATACAACAAATAGATATGCTCACCAGCCCTTGGAAGAAATCCTTCTAAGAAACCTGAAAATAATCTTGCAGTCAGCACTTGTGTTTTTATTTTAAAGTTTGCCTATAATAACAGCATGGCAACCTCTGAGTGCTAAAAAAAAAAGCCATCACTGTACCACATCCACCTCTGAATCTCTGTTTATTTTGTATTCCATTCTCAACTAAATTTAAATTACATCAAAGAAACTGGGAAACTTTGATTCATTATGGGTTATCAGTTTCTTCTTTAAACTTCTGAATAAAGCTTAAAGGAGCTTTTTTTTTTTAGAAAAGTCTTACTTGTGTAAGAAATCAACATCCATTTATAGATTCCAAAAACAGCACATGAAAACACATTGACTAGAACTTGTTTTTCTAAGGAAGAACTTGAAAGCGTAAGGAGAGTATAATATGCTGGGGAGCCTTTCTGTGCCAGCATAATTTGGACATATTGTTAAGACAGATATGGCCAAAAGGTAGGGAGAACCCTGTTAGGCAGAAAACGGCTCCATTTTTCAAGATAGGAAATAACAACTGGGTAAGCAGCTGCTTTCTGTTTGAGATACTACATAAAACTGTATTTCTGCTATTTGTCACATGTTCATTACCAAATATTCAGCTTAAGTGTTTCAAACTGCCATGCCATATTTTTGCAAAAACAACAAGGCCACAAGAAACAACAGCAGACACTGATGCTCTGGAAGTCTGAACTGTGTTGAGTGCAAGTTGTACTAAAAACCGTAGGAGCACGAGGCACAGCAGTCCAACGGGCCCCTGAGGCTGCACAGACATTTTCTCTTTAATGGCCACCACAAATACCCATATGTGCACGTAGAAGAAGCTACTGAGAGAAAGGTGCCACATTTCAGTGGCAGTATTTCACACAGGTTTCAGGCAGTATGGAGCATTCTGTGATCAACAAACTGCAAAGTGGAGCCAAAGCTAGAAACACTTGGGAAGGCATCAACTACTGTCAGGCCACCTTTACTTCTTGCCTAACTCCAAGATTCTGAACTCTAAATAACATTTTCCTTTATTTTTTACATCACATTTTTTCTACAGCTCTGTGACTTACTGAAAAAGTTAATGAAGTTTCACAGATTGAACAGTTGTTGAAAGCTACGTATCACCAACATGATTATTGGTGAGAGACTGTCAGAGAAACCTTAGTAGTAGAATAAAGAGAAGCATGCTAAGCATTAAAAAAACCTATATCTTCATTAAAAGTAAGCAGTCAAATTATGAAGCGAATATTCTAAAATAACTCAAAACTGCAAGAAATAAAAGGAATTATTACAGTGTTAGTCATAGAACTTGTACATTTTTTGTTTTTTCATCAATTTCTACAGCACTTCAAGATACTGGATGTAAAATCACTGAATATACTTCTATGTTAAAGCATAAAATTACTCCTAATTTTAATGCTGTTTAATCTAATAAATAAATTTAATACTGTTCTGAATTCAGAATGAAAAAAGAACAAGGTGACCAAAACTCACGTAACTTCACAGCTATTAAAATATTTGGCATTTTGGTGCCAACAGGAATTCTCAATCCCACTTTAAGATAAATCTGCTACATAGGATTATTTCTTGTCATATTCAGCTCTGAAATTCGTACTTTTAGTTACTTCTTCATAAAGCCTTTATACAAGTTACTGTAATCTGTTAATCCCTCTCAATTTTTGATGAAAATCAATGAAGTTCTATACAGCTCTACAACTTGAAAGCAGACTTTTCAACGAAGGCAGTAAAAGCAAACCTATGCTGCTCTCCTAGTATACATGTTACGGTTATCTAGAATTCTCTAATATGGAGAATGTCCTGGAGGAAAGACACTGCTACTTCACTGCAAGCTCTTTTCAGGGCTACTAGGTCAATATAATTTAGAAGATCCAAACGTAAAATCATGCAGAATGGTCGAGTCTAACTGGAGATCATCAAGCCAAAAGCCCTCTGGATAATGTAGGGTCACCTGGAGAACGTTGCTTAGGGCTGTGTCCTGTTAGGTTTTGAACTTCTGCAAGGATACAGACTCCACAAGCTCTCTCTCCAAACTCTTCCAGTGCTTAATCACCTTCATATTTAAAATAGATTTTTCTTATGTTTAAATGGAGTTTCTGGTATTTCAGTTTGTGTACATTTCCTCTTGTATTTTAGTTCAAAATTGAATGCACCAAGTTAAAATGACAACAAAAGCACAGACTATCAATCAACTGTATATAATCTGCTCATTTAAAAGCTGCTGGTTTAATTCAACAACTTCTGTTTGATTCCGAAATCAAACTGTAATTTAAGGAACCCGTAATGGAACTAACTGGGATGTGTTACTCATGAAATAATGGAGCTACAAAGAGGTGGTCAATAAAATCCATACCTCTACTATATGGTAGTTCAAGGGGATCTTGTTATTTCCTGGATAGCTCAACAGCTGTGCAGCACTGCAAAACCACAGAAACACGGATTTAATTCAGACGGAACAAAGCAGATGTGACATAAAGATCAAGTAACAGAATTACAGAAAATGCTTAATTCTGGGCAAGAGTTCCCATAAAAACAGCACCAAACAAATCCATTACCTTTCCAAAGTCTGTTATTCAACCCAGAGAGCACTTAAAAAACAAACAGCACAAAGACAGGCTAGCACTGCCTAAATTATGGTTTGTAACCATGTACTCTCTATGCAGTAGTAGCATGGCTTGAACATTACCCTGCTACCCATGGTTTAGCACAGAAAGTCACAGTGATCTGTAATTGTGGCATGTGTACATGAAAAGGGGAAAAAATTACCACAAACAATTAGATGTCCAGAATGACATGAAAGCCCAGTTAAGCTGATGGTTTATAGAAGAAACTCTCATATTTCAAATGCTTCATCTTTTAATCAGATCGCTATCATCTATCATTAGTGCAAAGCAAACCACTACCTCTCTGGCACATCCTGTATCTCCCCATGTCTTTTACTTTCCTCTGAGAATTAACAGAGACTATCCCAATAACTGCAAGAACATTGAATTTCCAGTTTCTGCTGGATCAAACAGCTGCAACCACAAAACTTCACCACATGCCATCACCAAAAACATGATTTCTGCCCATTGCTTGCATATTACACAGGGTTTGGTAGTTTTCATACAGAAGCATGACAGCTGTGGCAAACTGCCTCGGTTATCAATTACCCACATCATATAGTGCTCGGGCAGAAACGAAGAAAAACGCTCTGACTGCCTCCTGGCACAGATGAATTGAAACTGACGAAATCTGGCCCCGCAGTGACTCCCCAGAGTGAACTTAATTATCTCTGGCTTGTAATTCCCACAGGAAGCAAAACAAGGAAGTGTCCAAAAACACCAATGCTCAGTTCAGCTGTGGATGAACTAGCTCACTGCCCCAACTAACCAGCATTCCTGGAAGCACAACACAGCTACATTCTCCACAGAGCTCCCATGAGGAATAAGGTGTGTCTGCATGCTTTTTGCAGCACATTCTGTATTATCAGGGGATTCCCTTCCCAAGAAACCACTGGCCCCTGGATTAAACAAACTCTGTTATCTGGATGTTATGGATACACAGCATTCCAGGCAACAGTTTCAGTACAGCTAAATGTAGTAAATAAACTTTCTCCACGAACTTCAGGAAATGTTTGATCTCGAGCTCTTTCCTAACCAGTGCACGACATATCCCCACTGGCAACAAAGCCCCAGCAGCATTTAAAAAGTGCCTGGGGCCCCAGTACTGAGCTCCTCCTCATACCAAGTCTTTCTCTCCTTCCAGTGGGATTTGATGATGCAGTGGAGGTTCTCTTCTATTACAAATCTTTCAACGGAGTGGCTGCCAGGCATGACAGGACCCTGGTAAGAAAGAAGGAAGACTCATGAAGACCACTGTTAATGCAGTGGTACCACAGGCAGCAAGCTATCCTAGATAGATTTATAGATGGAAAAAAGGAGCCCAACTTCCATATAAACACCGTGAGGTCTCAACTGCCCTTTATCCTTTAGGACTGCAAAGCTGGTATGAGACATTTCCACACAAACCTCAGAGTCACTCACGTTTAAAACAAAATGAATACTAGGACTCATTAAAAGAAGAAATAGGAACAAAACTAGAGAACATGATTCTAAGTTCATAAAGCATTTACTTCTTCCTTTGCTTTGTGGAGCAACTGGGCAGGCTACCATCATGCAGCCTGGAAAGAAAATCACAGCTGAGCTACACTATGATAAAGAAATGAAACCACAGAGTGGAAAGAATACAAATTCATGGTCTTGTTCACTGCAAAAACCAGAGGCCAATAAGTGAAGGTAAAAGGCAGCAGACTCATGCAAAGGGAGGTATAAAAGCATTTGGGGAAAGCAGTATATATGTTTTTCCTGCACTCCTTTGTTCCATGCATTACAAATTTTAAGAGATGATAAACATTGCAACAAATACCTAGTCTGGAAAAAGACTTGAGTCACCAACTTTTTGGAAGCAAAGTCTAACTCTGCAGATGTCGTTTTAGTAGAGACATTAGATAATTCAGTCAACATTGTCCTCTAAATGAAAGCACCACAACATTTTACTCCCTAAATTCTGCTCTTCTCAAACTTGCATTTTACAGTAACTTGGTCAGTCCATTCCTGCAGAAGCACCAAAGCAAAACTGCTGCTGGCCTTCAAACCACTCACTATCCTGGGAGAGAGGACATAACATTTTGACTAATATTGCCCCAGGAACCCAACTGTGAAATCCACTCACCACTCCCCACAGCAACCACGTACCTCAGGGTCATCCGTGTAGTCGAACATCCTAAAAATAACTCTTGGCATCGGGTATACTGAATCTTCAGTGTGAGGTGGAGGGGTGAAGGGAGGCAGATTGTGTTGCAGTGCCTCACAGAGAACACTGTCAAAAGCCAAGTAGGGCCTCAGGATGTGCCGCTCTTGCCAACGGTCTTTTTTCAGCTTCTGAATCTGAGACCAAAGGCAGTCCAAATACTGAAGGAAAAAGGTCAGAAACATCAGAGCTGCTGAATCTCCGAACAAAAAGGGCAGTTTCCTAAAATATCTGAAATGTATCAATTCCATACTACATTCAGAAAAAAACCTAAGTTTCTTAAACTGCTGATTCAGTAAACCAACAAATAATTTAAGAACTCTAAATGCCAGAACTACTCCTAAGTCCACACAATTCTGTCAGTAAAATTTAGCTGCTAGCAATTTTTTAAACACCAACAGGCACCTCAGGAGTCCCAGTGAAACTACAGCACTAAACAGTCACTACTCTTTGGTGGTATTAAAAGAGTCATAATATCCCAGCATTCTCACAAAGGTGGCATTGACACCTCTGCAAGGCAATAGCCTTGCTTTGTTTCATTCCTCCAAGTATTCTGGAGGCCTGTGGCCTCTACTGAATGCAAATTTCAAGTTATAATGTTTGCAAGGAACATCTTTACATGGAAGGGCTTTGCATTTAGTGAAATTATCGCCCTACAAAATTAGTAACAGCTAGCACCTAAAGTGAACAGTCATGTCTGCAAGTACTCTGGGTCTCAAACACAGTCAGCTAATCTCTCCTCTACTTAACTAATATTCAGATACTGGGCAGGCAAAATACTCATGCAGACAAACTGATCATACTCAGAAAGGCCATCCCTCCAAACTATGTCTAACAAGTTAACTTTTAAGACTGTGATTTAATCAGAACAGTGAACACAATCTAAGAGGACCAAGTTGCAAAATATCCCAGAAAATCAATTTAGATCCTCCTTTCCAACATTTGTCCTGAAAATTAAGGCAAAGAAAAAACCTCAAGAATATCAAAAAGGCAAATCCCACCCTAAACTAGCCACATGCCACCTTCTCTCTCCAGTATTTTTTGCATTATTGGGAAAGACAGCACGGAAACTTCTGCATACACTTCCTATATATTTTTTAAGCACTTCCTAAAGTTGAGAAAAAACAAAGCCACTACAAAGATTCTTTCTTGCAGAGGGGGAAACATTTAAGCGTAAGTAAGGAATTATATACATTCTGCTTCACATGAAAAGCCCTTTTAACATGACGCCCTGTAACCTAACCTGCAGTTCAAAACCCAGCAGTACAACTTACTTTGTAACATTTCCTCAGGGGCCTGTCAGGAAACAACAGAACACTCTCTTTCTTACTCAACTCAACCTCTTATTTCAGCCCAATACTTGGAGAAGAATTCCCCACACACAACTTGTTGGAATCAATGGCAAGCAGCAGACAATTCAAAGCACTCATACTTTTAGAGATGCCTTTTAATTTCATGATAAAAGAACACCTTAGTAAAAAATTATTTTTCAAACTTTCTGAAAGCATGCAGTGTAAAGTCCAATCACCTCTTCTTGTGGATGTGGTTTATCAGCAGTCCACACTTGTAGCATGGGCACATGAATCTTCTGGCGGCGTCTGTTTAAACAGGAAAGAAAACCTGACCTTTAATAGACTAACTTAGGGCAGTTTGGTTTTTATTGTGGGTGTACTACTATTAGTTCTCTTCAGCTGATGAAGTCTACAGTATACAAAAACCAGGTTTGTGATTACTTAAAATATCTCTATTACCATGTCTTGACAACAACTTGAAGCACCTAGG
This sequence comes from Entomyzon cyanotis, assembly GCA_024500445.1. Taxonomy (NCBI): domain Eukaryota; kingdom Metazoa; phylum Chordata; class Aves; order Passeriformes; family Meliphagidae; genus Entomyzon; species Entomyzon cyanotis. The sequence continues at coordinate 5,265,937 of JAKEPQ010001021.1, forward strand.
CAGAAAGCAGTGACACTGTGCAGCACTAATGCAACAATCTACCAGCATTAACACCACATTTGTAACTCCAGCTGCTCTAGAATGAGCAGAACAAGACTTTCAACATACCCTAGAACTAGACAATGAAACTTTTCAAATTCAAGAATCTCTCCTCCTACTGTATTTTTAGGGCTTTGCTCCCCCCACATAATGGCTCAGACCTAAAGCATTTGCAATACTTTTAAGTGAGCAATAATCAAAGCTATTCACACTTAGACACCAGTGAGATTGTTTCTAACCAGTTACAACTTACTTCAAATAACTTTCTGTCTGAGACAAGAGACGATCCATTTCAGCATCCTTTTTCTCATATAACTCCTTTCCAACCCAAGGCAAAGATGACAGAAATGCAAACATATACCAGTCACATCGCACCTACAGGAAGGTGATATAACAAAATCTGAGTATACAAGTAAGATCCAACAGATTTTGTACACATGCACACTACTACTTCGAACATCAGCCAATTGTTTTGGGGGAACGTAAAGACCAGCAGTTGCACACTGGATAGGTAAGGCACCAAAAAAATGGGATTAATGCTTGAAAAGTGTGATTTTTCACCTGAACTGCGTCAGCAGACTTAAAAAATGGGATCACTTTCAAAGTTCTTCTGCAGATGATCAGTATAGCAGAAAAACTAAGCACTCTGCAATTGACAGACTAAAGTAAGATAAATTAAATTTGGCCACTTTGCTATGACAGACCATGCTTTCCTACTGTACACACATATTTCCCAATTGCCACAGGCTCCTTTTACTGATGCTCAGGAAACCATATGTGTCAATCCATTTAGCTTGCTCTCCCTAAAATCTCCCTGTTCTAAGCACAAGTACAGAACAAATGGTACAGACAAATTGTGAAAACAGCCCCGGGGAGTCTACAGATCTTTTGCTTACTTGGGGTACATCCTCCTCCTGTGTTACACTCACAAAGTTCTCAAACATAGCTACCATTGAAGGTGCAGCTATTACATGACAATTCACAAGATCAGAGAGAAAACGAACCTAAAAAGGAGAAAAAAGGTGTTCTAAATTAATAGTTTTTAAACTGGCTTCACAAGAACAATTTAACACTAAATTAAAACAAACCACCAATAAAAGTATAATACTCATTCAGTACCACAAAGGCTGAAATACTACACACTCTACAGACTTGCCTTTCAACGCTAGAAAACAATTCTCATATGTGCTACCTAATATATTGCTCATTATAATGTTCTTAATCTGTTCCAATTGTAAGGATAATGTTCCCAGTTAAGGAATGCTGGGAAACACCAGTATGCATTCTAAGACACGCAAACTCATACTAAAGAAGAAAACCCTAGTATTTGTATCTACTTTATACAGTATCAGATTACTAAAATAACAGAAATTCTAGCAATTAGATCTTATTAGCAGAAGTGTTCTACAGTTGATTGAACACCAGCATCTTGACTAGAATCTTAATTTTCTCCAGTGGGTTTTCAGAAGTAGGTGGGAAACTTGGCTTCTAAATCAGACACTGCTGAAGTTCTAACACCTTTTAGCAGACAAAATCTATAAGGAGCAAGGATGGAGGAAATGGTTTCAAAGACAGGCAGCACTTAAAGCTGCCAGCTTGATCTTCACCCCTGATCAGCAGAATGAAACCAGCCATCAAAAGTAGCTTCTAAGACCTATGTTGTTCATGTCCTTTTCAATTCTTTATCCATGGGAGCCACAAGATCATCAAGTAGCTCTGAATACAATAAAAGGCTATCGACTTTATCTTTTACATTGACTCAAGAACAGCCAGGGAGAAGCATCTCTGTTTAACACAAATTCATTTTTTCACTGTGAGAAAGATACAGCTGGAAGTAAATTTTGCAAATGTGATATGATTCCTCGCCCCTGAAGAAGAAACATTTCCTCTTAGAATATTTACAGTGCACTGCACATTGACAGAAAAAGAGACTGTAATACATTGCAAGGCCCAGGTCTTCTGTAATAAAAAAGTGAAAGGAGGAAAGAAAACTGATGAGGAAAAATGTGAAACAAATAAGACAAACAAAACTCCACTTACTAAATGCACAGCTTCGTTATACATATTTACTTTCAGACATTCTTTAAGCTGACGAATCATGGCTTCTACAAATTCTCCACCAAAATTGTAGTTCCTGGCATTAAGTAACCCCACCAATGTCGTGTAAACAGTAAGCTTTTCTGGCAACAGACGTGCGCTGACACAGAAAAAGAAACGCTGTGTTAGTTGTTTATTCATCATGTGCCAATTGGCCACTGCATAGCATCTTAGAATCTGCTTGTTTTAAGTTAAACTTGCCTCACAATGAAATAAAAGACAGCTAAGTGTGATCTTACAGTTCCATCACATGGTTAATACCTACAGAAAATATTTTTTTAACCATAGCTATTCAGTAAGGCAGGTGCCACTTTCCAGTACACTTAAAGTATTTGCTTTTTCTTTATATCTAATTGCTGAGGATTCCAAAGTGCTGGACAAATAACATAAGTGACAGAATTTACTGCAAGCATGCAAGGAGTTTTAAGTTCACAATTTAGACGTAATGTTATTACACAGCATAGGGAGGCCAGGTCTAACTGTAAAGAATGAATTTTCCTCTACCATTTTTGTATGCATGTAGCTCTGTACTTTCATAACTGTCCTTCTGCTATGGGGGAAGAAAGTACAGTAATTGCCTTTTATTTAAAACAGTGCTACAAAATACATCTAAAGTGTTTGCAAAGCCATAGCATAGGCTATGTAGTCTCCACCACACCCTTCCCTCGTACTTGTCTCACCTCCTGCCACAGACCCTGCACAAGACCTCCTGCAGCATTAGTGACCCTGACATGGCACCTCTGCTCCAGTGCTTTGCGAGGGAGAGGAAGGAGAGCTGTCAGCCACCAGAGAGCCTGCTTTCTGCTCCTCACATTCCCAGCTCCCCTCCTCTAGCAAAGGGGCTTACAAACACACGAGCACATCATTGCCAGGGAAAAGAAAGTAGCGAGAAAACATCACAGATAACGCAGGTAACTGAGTGTCAGCAGCCAGTAACTTTGGGGGTCTTAAGCATCTCATGTGGAAAAAGGATATTGCTCAGCATTGCTGTGCTCCCACAGCTACTGGAGAGCTACTGGTATGACATTTGTCCTACTTGCTTTGAGCCTTTGCACACATTTCAAGTCAAAGCAATGCAAAGAGGTACTTTCCTTCAATTACACCCAGTACATAATGAGCTTATTCCTCTATTTCTTTCGTTTATAGTAAGACAAACTCTACACTATGACAGCAATCAGGAACCAAAGCCATTCTTGGCCTTCAAGCTACCTTAAACACTTAAACTTATGCACAAAGAAAGCATGTCCCATATTCCCAGACCTCCTCCATACGTACACAGTACACAGTATTCTTAGTATCTTGCTTTTGTAATTTGGCAGATCAGCTTCCAAAACACCAGCTAGGCCCTCCAGGTTGCTCTCCAAAGATGAATTACTCTAAAATAAAAATATAAAAAACCATTTCATCATCAACCAGGCAAAACAAACTGATCTGACTCCCACATGTAAGACAATGAAGCTGGATGAGAGCATCCTTTCACGTCCCCTCTTTTTTCAGGGCAACAATCCGCTTCCATCAGCAGAGAGGATCAGTTCTCGCTTGCCTGAGAGCAGCAGCTACTCCTCCGAAGAGCTGCACCCGACCGCCAGCCTCCCCGCTAGAACTCCAGTGCTTCCCAGGGATGTGAAATCTGACATCACCTCAGGAGCATCCCGCTAATGCGGCCGAGCATTGATTCACAACACAGCAAGGAGCAAAACACCTTGTTTTTCAGAGCACCACCACCTTTTGCTCTTTCACACCCTTTTCCATTAGCCCCAGATTCTGCCGGGACTGGAAATTTGTGCCACAGGCAGACCAGTTAATTCCTTTCCATCCTTGGCAGACTAGAATCAGCAACACCATCTTTAGATAGAGTGGTAGCTATTCTCTGGCTGTTTATCGCTGATTGGGAAACACCCCGCTACGACTCAAGCACTTGCCCGCCACAGCACGTGTCTTTGCAAAACCCGGCAACTTTCCATCTATCTCATAAGCCAAGTATTTTTTTCGTGGGTCGCTCCTAGAGCCGAGGTGTCCCCACACGGCGCACGGGAAGCGGAGGGGGCGGAGGGAAACCAGGCTTTAACTCTGCCGAGCCGCCGGCCCGCCTACCTTCTCGCCCACCCTGCAGATGAGCGACTCCAGCCTCTCCTCGATCTCCGACGGCTCGGACGTCCTCCGCCTCTTGTGGGGCTGCCCTGCTCCAACAACACACCGAGCACAGCGTTACCGACGCCGGAGAAACCCTCCCGCTCCTCCATCTCGCCCAATCCCCCCTCCCTGCCCGGGCCACCTCGGGGGGACGCGGGGCTCACCATCGCTGTCGTCGCTGTGCCGCCGCCGCGACATGGCGGGGAGCGGCGTGGAGGAGCGGCCGGGAGGAGCGGCGAGAAGCGGCGGGGAGCTCCGGGAAGCGCCGGGCCGAGGCACCTCGCGCGGGCCGAGCGAGCGCGCTCCTTCCCCGCCCGCGGCGGCGCTGCTTCCGGGGCGGGCGCGGCGCGTCCCGCCCTCTTCCCCGCGGAGCCCGAGCGCTTCCGGGGCAGGGGGCAGGAGGAGGGGCGCGGGCGCTGCTCGGCGGAGAGGCGGAGATGGTGCCGGGCGAGGCGGCGCCGCCCGGGCCGAGCTCGCCGCGGGGCAGCGCCGAGGGGGCCGCGGCGGGCAGGAAGCAGCGCTCTGCCGCCCGCAGGAAGGTGGGTGGGGGCCGGGCGCGGCGCCGCGCCGGGTAACGCGGTAACCTCGGTAACGCGGACGCTTGCCGTGCGTTCCAGGCCTTCTCGCTGTTCGTCAAAGCCAAGGAGGTGCCGGCCGCGTCTCGGTGTCCCGGCGGCGGAGAGGGCGTGCGGTGGCGGTGCTGTCGGCAGGCGTTCGAGGAGCTGCCCGGCATCCACAGGCACGTGGCTCTGCACCACTCCGCGGACGTGGGGCGGCAGGCAGCACTCGGAGCGGGGCCGGCGGAGGCCGCAGGCAGCCCCGAGAGCGGCCCGGCCCGGCCGAGCGGGCACTCCTGCAGCAGCCCGGAGATCTCCGGGGCGCTCCCGGACACGAGCCACCTCAGCCAGGGGGATCTGACCAGGTAAGGAAGCCCCTCGCCGCTCTGGAGGTCCAGAAGTGGAGTGTTTGGCTGCTCAGTCTTCACGTGATTATCTGTCGGTAGTACTTCTTAGGAGATTCAGTCAAGCGACGCTTTTAAGGTACAGAAAGAATGTTCCCCAGTATTTCTCTAGGTCTTCCGATCCTTGGTGTATCTTTTATATAAAGAGTTAGATCCACTGCATTTTTTAATGGTGGATTGAACTATCTGAGCTCTATAATCCTATGCTGTTAAAGCAGACCTGTGCAGGTGTTGCTTGACAGCTTGGATCTGTCAGGAAGGACCATAGCAGAGAAGAGCAGAACAGCAGGATGTGCTCTACATGGGTTCCTTTCTTCTGCTCGTTCAGGTTCCTTAAGGGCTCAATAAGTTATGAAGTAGGTTCACAAAAGTATTTCTGACTTTGAGAGAGTTTGGCTTGTGCTGCACGGAATGTGGGAACACACAATCTCACAAAAAATTCTGGCTTTTTGAATTTCGATAGCTCAGCTGCTTGAGTCTTCAAGTGCCAGTTTTGGAGGATGATCATTTAATGGCATGCATGTGTGCACAAATGTCAGCAATTCTTGTGTCCTTTGTAGCGAGGGGCACATGCTACTGGCAGCAATGTCCCATGTAGCACAAACGAGTTCATGTTTTAACCAGTACCAAGAACTAGAAGTGTGGAAGGTCTTTTTAGTTATTATTCCTTCTGTTTAAAATAAATCAAACCCAGCAGTGCTAAATCCCTCCAAGGTTTGTTTGTTTGGGTTTTTTCTCGACGCATCTGCCAGAAGAATACTGTCTGCCTTTTGAATGGTTACTGCTAATAGTGTAATTTTGTTCTTTGTTAACATTCTTTTTCTATATGTTTATCTTTGTCATGCTATGGGCAGCCAGGTGGGAGAAGTACTTCTGTATTACTGTTACTGTGAGGTGAAAGATCCAGAGAAACTCTGTGCTTGGCAAAAGGCTTTGTGCCAGCATCTACATCTCACTGGTAAGGTAAGGTTTCAAGCAATGGTTATATTCTTAAGGAAAAAGCCCACATCTTTATTTAGTACGGGATGATGGGGTATGTGGAGAACCAGCTGTGTTTTGCACTAGAAGGTGCTGGTCTGTTATGATCCCATTAAGAGAGGCACTCAGACTCTGTAAGGTATCTTTTGGAATTCTATGTAAGAGCTAATACAACAAAGAAAAAAAGCCCCACAGATAATGTTATATCCATTTTGGTGCAGGGAACCCTGGGTTGTGTGGCTTTGAGTGAGCCTCACAGACAGCACACTGTGCAGACCCTGTCCTTGTAAGGGTTACCCCATTTCCATCACTGTTATACATGGAAACAGGAAAATTAGTCTTTATCACTCCTGCTGTCAAACAGAAAGGATATTCACATGAGAAATTCATGATACATTTTTAGATAAAGGCAAGGGGATGAAAGTGGCTTCATTACTGGTGTCAGCAGGGAGCTGCATGCAGGTGTCTCAGTTAGCATTCGCAGGCTGGATGTATCCTGTGGCTGAAGGACACGTGCAGCAAAACACAGCCTGAGGGCCAAGTTGGAGGGATGGCATGGGTTTGGGCCTGCTCCAACACTGATCACAGAGATCCTTCCTCCTCAGTGCACAATGGTCTCCCAGTCAGAGTGGCTACACCAAGCTGTAATCCATACTGTTAGGAATCAGGTGAGAGCACCCCACAACTCAGACCACACCGTGGTGTAGCAGTGCTCATTCCTACACAGTCTGTTCTCTTCATTCCTGGCAGGCCAGACCAAGGACGTGAGTTGCTTGTGTAGCTGGCATCTGGAGGCTATGGGGGAAGGTGAATTTTAGCCTCACAAAGCTGATGTTCCTAGGCTATCTGTGGGGAGAAAGAGGGCAACTTGGAGGAGGAGACTCCTTTCATCTTTGACTTGTCTTCCTAAGTAGCTTCTTGCTCTCTGCCAGTGGTACATCAACACAGGTCTGGGAGGGGTGCAGAAATGATAGATTCACTTCTTTTTTTGCACAATTAACTTGCTGGTGGTTGGTATTTTTCTCGAGTTTCTTTTCTTTCGTTTTTTTAATCTCATCTCCAAGACAGGTACAGCATTTACCTTCCCAACCAATTGGCTTTTTCCTTGCCTCTAATATTCAATCTATCCCCCTTCCCACCCCCACTTCAGAGCTTTTGTTCATTTGTCAGTGTTGGAGATAAACTGACTCATCCTAAAATTTAATATTAGGTACAATGTTATCCATATTCACATTTTCTTTTTTAGCTGTGTGAGTCATGGGGCACAAGCCTATTGTTCGTTCTGAGGCAACTTCCAGTGGGAATTCTAATGCTGACTGCAGGATTTGCAGACAGCAGTTTCTCTGTTTATACTGCATTTTTCTATATATTGCTTGGACTCTTCTGACTGTCCTGATATGATTCTCTTGAAATGGTTCAGAAATGATTACTGGGTTGTTGGGTTTTTTTTCTGCTTACTGTCTTCATGTTCAACTTCAGTATGACCATATTTTCCTTCCTTATTCAGTAGTCTCTTTTCTGAGCATACTCCTGTGCCTGCCTTTTATCAGTCATATTTTGCCAATTTCAGTGTGATCTGTTTTGCTGTAACTAAGGCTCAGCCCCAGCTTCTCCTCTTGCCTTCTAGGTACGAGTTGCTTCAGAAGGGATTAATGGGACAGTTGGTGGAAGCAAAGTAGCTACCAGTCTCTACATTAAAGTTATGCTTTCCCAGCCTCTGTTCAAAAACATTTTGTGTCAAGAGGATTTCAAGGTATGAAAAAATAATTTTTACATAGATATTGTTAATAACGGATAATTTAATTTTTAAGAAGTAAATACATTCCTTCCCGACAGTATTACTTCTGCTGTAGCACTTCTGCTCTCCCAGAACTTACTATGTCAAGAAATTTTAACCATACCTTGTTTAAGAATCTTTGCTGGTTTTTACCAGAATTAGCAGTTTTCATGAGCACTGATAGCATCTGCTATAAGCTTTGGCAGCTGTGGGTGCAGCTGCAAAGCCCCCCAGTAAATGTAAGCGAAGAAGTGTGCTTAAGCCCCATTCTGCAGCAAGCATTTGCTTCAGACTGAGCAACATGACATGCACTTAGCACAGCAAAGCGTTTCCACATTGTCCTCTTCACCCTGATTTGAGATCCTTGACTGGAAGCCTACTGGTTTAGGTTCATGCAGGCTTTAGCATCCATATAGGTTCACTGTCAGTTCCGTGGACTGGGTATCTTCTAGAGAGAACACACAGAGTGTCAAGAGGTTTCTTCCTGCTCCACTTAGTGCTTGGCTGGAGCGTACATGCTGATTGCTCTCCTCAGATGGCGAGGGCAGCGGTGGCTGGTGCACTGTATGGTGTTGTGGTAGGCTTTGGCTGCCCATCACTGTCGGTTCTGGTTTCTCTGCAAGGAAGAAAAGCTGCTGCTTAAGCAGCAGGTCTTCTTCACAGAGTTTCATATGCAGGGAGTGCTGTTTTCTTTTCATAAGCAACTAGATCAAAGGAGCCAGTGAAACTCAATTTCCATGTTGAGCTGCTGTGATGATTCAGACTTAGTTTTATATGTGTCTCTTACTGTTGGCTGAATTTCAAGAGGAATTCTGTTAGTTACAGTCGTATATAGATGCAAAAACAGAACAGGGATGGAATTTTACCCTGACCTTGGCAAAACCTTCAACCTTGCATGATCTCTCTAGACATTAGTGTTCATGCATTAGTGGACTATGATGTTGGCTATCTTACAGTTCCTCCTGAATGCTGTATACTCAAGGTAGTGAGGTTTTCAGGTTGCTGTGCCTTGAAGACATGGGATAGAGGAGTGAGAACCCGTCTTGGGGCTGTGAACATTCCCAGTGGCCACTACAGTTACTGCAGATGGATTTCCGTAACAGCTGGAGCAGTGCTGCGCACCACTGCACTTTTCTTTGAGTGTTTATATACCTGATGGTGCCTAAGCTGTATTTGAGGCTCAGCCCTGCAGAAATTCTCACTCTCTCTAGTCTGCAGCGGAGGTGCCTACCAAAAAAGGGCTTGTCAGGAAGGGGAAATCCCACACTTGAGTTTGGGGTGAGGGGGGAGGTGCCAGCTTCCACTGTTCTTCCACTCCCATGAACACTCCAGTTCCCATTACACACATCACAATTGGAGGCACAGCTGTGCTTGTGTCAGGTGCTAGAGGGATGAAGAAGACTGCAGGGCCCAGATGTGGCAACATTACTGGAGATGTGATCCATTACTGGAGGAGGTTATTTAATATTCCTGTTAGCATGCTTTTGTAGGGGCCTCAACTTTCTCACAATAAATGCTAGTAACATATTTCTGATTAAGATTTGTTCTTCATCCCTGCACCTCAAACCAAATCTGTCTCACCTGCAGAGTAGTCACTGGGTCTAAGACACATGTCTTCCAGGTTGTCTTAGGGGTCCACTGCCTAAACTTTAGGATTTAGATTGTGGATTTCAGCAGAAGAGACGTTTCTTGCCCTCAGCCACTGAGATATTTTCATATTCTAATGACCTGTAGAATTAAAGTGAGTGGGTGATTTTAATCTTGACACTGGGGGAATTTTGGTGAATTGTTTTTGTGTTTGCTTTCCTAGAGCAGTGCAGGAGGAGCTCACTGTTTCCCAGACCTTCGAGTTGGAGTATTCAAAGAAATTGTACCTATGGGCATTGATCCAAAGATAGTGTCTTATAAGGAAACTGGTAAGTTTTTATAGTGGAAAAAAAAAAAAGTGAAGCCTCTCACCCAAATGAGAAGTAAGTGAAGAATAAAATACCTTCAAAAAATATTTCCCTTTGCACAATGGCCAGGACACAGGAAAAACAGATGAGGAAATTGATTTCTTACTGGTAGTCAAAAGCCACTGGTGCAGAGAATTTGCTGACCCAGGTTTTGGATAGCTAAGTGTGTAGCTGCCTCAGAAAACTTCAGAATTGATTTCCCGTTTTGTGGGAGAGTTTAGATGACTTGAAGCAGTTACCTTGTTGTGGGAGAGGGACTGCTGGCTTGGCTTCACTCATTTTGGAACTAACAGCCATCCTCCTGCCTCTTGCACTAAGCAGATCCAAGTTCTGCATGAGCTCCATCTGACTGCATTTGTTTTGTGCTACTTGTAGCTGCTTAGTATGGATTATGTGTGATCAGGTGTTCTGGCTATGGATTTGCTGTAAGGATGCTTACATGGGTGGTAAGCAGGAGCACATCAAATAGCAATTAACAGAGCAGCTTTGGGCTTTTGTTTTCCACCAAGAGGTTTTGTTGGTGCCAAACTTCTACAGCATCATTTTGTGGATTTGGAAGAGGATTATTTTTTGTTCCCATTTTTGGTAGTTTGTGGGATGTATGTTTGGCTATTTCTTTCCTTTTCTTCCCATTTTCATCCTACTTTGCAGCATTTTATGGAGATAGTTCCTATTACTCTGGCAGGTTGCTTGTAGGGCTATTTTTTAGTAAAGTAAAGGATTTTGCTGGGGGAGCTTTTCAGTTTTTCAGCAAATTAGAAGTCCTAAGTCCTGAAAGTTGAGAAACTTTATGTAAGTTGAAGTTGTACTGAAAATAATACATGTTTATGGAATTTTTCCATTGTTATAAAGAATTTTAATTTTAAAAATTGTATTTCTGCACCTCTGAATGTAATGACAAATGAGCAAAAGGAAGTGGAACATGTCACTCCCTCTTATACAATGGTAAGAGTAGCCAGGGTAATGTAACAAGAAATCATAGAGATGGGTACCTGTCTGCTGCTTCTTCTGTTATGTGGAACAGTGTTGTGTTTTCTTTCATTTGCCAATAGGAGGTCATACATGGATAAACTTGGCTGATTGAGTTGGGATGAAAAGTCTGTGAACAGTCACAAAAAATTTTTGTTTGGAAATTTGAGGAGAACCTGGATCAATGATCTCATATGTGACATTGTTTCATAGTTCTGCTTTTCACTTCTCTTCCCCTCTCCTATTTCTTTGTTTTTTGTTTTTCTCTTGTTAAAGGAATCCATTTGTCCCCTCAGGAATTTCATAGAGAAGTAGAACAGTATTTGTCTCAGGCCAGTCAAGGACAAAGTGATACCATCTTGCTGGACTGTAGGAACTTCTATGAAAGTAAAATCGTAAGTGCTGTGTGCCTGCTTCTTGCAGTATATTACAGGTGTTGAAGTATTTATGATTGTGAGGATGTAGCCTTATCAGAAGAAGCGATTACATATTCCAAATTGACTGTAACGTGTACAAAATGCAGTTTAGTAATGAGTATTTGGCACAAGCAGTAGAGGACCTGCCCAGCAACTCAGAAAGGGAGCCTGCCTGGCCAAGTGCTTGTACAGCATGGGGCAGGAAGAAAACTAAGTGGTCCCTACAACATGAGTATGAATGTTTGAAGTGGCATAATTTGTAGGGATGTTTTTCTGCATCTTTTGTCTTGCCCCATCTGTCAGAAAGAACAGGGGCATCCTGCTGTCACAACCACCACCCCTCATGCACTGTTGTGGTTTGTCCTCTCTCTGACAGTTCTGCTTAGATCTCTCTTCTGTGTTTCGATGAGTAGACTTGCTGTGTCCAGAATCCTGCTTCAAATTTTAACATGTGTTTTGATGCATGTTAGTGCATAATTTTACTGCAGCTGAGGAGTTGCCTAAAACAGCTACAGTGAGCTGAGTATTCTGGCCCAAGGGTTTGTTACGTCCTGTAGTTTGAGTCACAGACCTTACCAGTAATGGTGCTTGTAACCAGTTGCATGGCCATCTGTTGTAATTGCAGGGTCATTTCCAGGGATGTCTGGCTCCAGATATCAGGAAGTTCAGCTATTTTCCCAGCTACGTAGATGAAAACCTGGAGCTTTTTAAAGACAAGCGTGTCCTGATGTACTGCACAGGAGGGATTCGTTGTGAAAGAGGCTCTGCTTACCTCAGGAGCAAGGTAAGATGTCATTCTGAGGACACAAGTGTTGGGAAGTTGAAGCTGCTTTAAGGACACCTGCCCTTTGTCTTGCTGGTGAATTCTTAACTGTGCATGAACTGCCAAATGTATAGATGGGGAGATAAATGCCTCTGACACATGCTTGTCTCATGCTGTCTGTGAGGGACCTGCATAGTTCAGTGTGACTCAGAATGACCTGTGTGGACTAGTGTCACAGCAGTGAAAATAATTGCATAACCCATTCCCTGAGAAGAGGTATTTGTAGGACTGTTTTAGGAGGGCTTGAAAATACTCTGCAGTGTTTCCACAGACTGTCTAGGTTATACTCTGTGGTCATTACTGCACAGCTTGAGGATCTCAGAGTGGTGAAAATCAGCCAGTCAGTGCTTTTCCCAGTGTTGTGGAACTAAATCCAGCACACTGCTTTGTTCTAATTGTGCTTTCCATCCCACTCTTCTCCTGGATCCTTCTCTCATGGATCAAGAGAACAGGACACAATCTTAGAGATTTAAACCTTGGGGTTCTTTTTTTCTGCTGCATCAATATGAACCCTGCAAACTTCTGCTTCTGCTAACAGTTAATTAAATAAAAAGAGAATAATAAGCAACAGTTCATGGAGGTTCAAAAGCATTTGATCTGTGATGCAGCAAACCTCCCTCAGGTGAGGAGGGCTACTTGAGGAGTGTAACACTAAATAAAGAGTTGGGTTCATGTCAACAAGCCAGCATTGTGGAGCTGCCCAGTACTCCCTGGTGGCACTGTCTAGAGCTGTGGCTGCACGTGGTACCGTCTGATGGTCACTGAGAGGCTGCTGCTTTTCACTGACCCCTGGCATTTACAACATTTGCTTTGGGAACTCTGGCACACCACCACTGCTGTGGTCTCCTTCAGCTTTTCTGCTAATATGCTTTAAACAGGCAGTATGCAGAGAGGTTTACCAGCTAAAAGGTGGAATTCACAAGTACCTAGAAGAGTTTCCAGATGGATTCTACAGGGGGAAGCTGTTTGTATTTGATGATCGTTACGCCATTTGTTCCAATGAAGATATCATCTCAGGTAGGACTAGATAATGTAAGTGCAGAAGGCTGGGAAGCTATTGCAGTCATTTCCAGAGGTGTGCAGGATAGGGACAGCCAAACCGGCTTGTGTAGTTCTTCCTCATACTTGGTTTGATCTCATGATGCTGTCACTTCTTGTGATGACTATCAGCTCTATGGCTTTAACATGTAAAACAGAAATGAGAGGAAGGGGGGTCACTAACAAGAGTTCATTAAAACTGGAGCAGTAGAAGGAAGTATCCCCTGCAGAACAGCAGCTGTTAGGAGCCAGCTGCACCTATGGAGGTGTATGTCCAGCACTACAGCTGTCATTACCTGCTTGTTGCCCACAGTGCCAATCAGACTGTGGTTGGCCAAGTGACCAAAGCTTTAAATAGTTGTACTGCTGCCAGCAGTCCTCTGCTCCAGTAGCCTCACAGAATATCAACAAAGACTGCCAGATATTGGGAGAGTAGTGGGAGTATGCTGTATAGCACTTGTTATTTTCATGCTTAAGAAGTTTCTGTATCCAGTAGAATTTCAGTGGCCTCTAGTTGAAGTTGTTAAGAACATTGCCTGATCTTCTGGCTGGGATTGTTCTTCAGTTACTGCAAATTAAGTAATCTCTTATTTTGCTATCAGTTGCCAGGTGCAACAAATATCTGGAATTTGGCTCTAGCCTTTTAAGGAAGCAGTGCTGTTTTTTCGCTGAGTTGGTAACTTTTCAAGTATAACCTCCCATTCCTCCTCTGCAATTAATCTATACATCTTGAAGGGGTCTGACTCGGTGTGGAAACAGAACACACTCTGAATACATCACAGCCATCCCTGTGGAAGTTCCAAGGGGAAGTGCTGTGGTATGCACCTTCTTGGTACAGCTAAACTGAGCTGTAGCTTTCAGTTAAAGATTTAAAACCTGTGATGTTCTGGAAGGACTCTACCAGGACTGCAAATGGCACCCTGTCTGCACCCTGTCCTCCTGCTTGCAGATGTAAGGAAGTTCCATGGCATCCCCTTTGCCAGCAGGTGACATTCCTGAATACTGGCTTAGTTGCCACCTGCATGTCTTTCTTCTTCTCTTGGCAGTAACAATCTCTCTCTGTTCAGAACTAGAGAAAGCACTAGTGAGGACTTTCCTCTTTTCCAGAGAGAAAACTGTGTGAAGTATGTAAAAAAGAGATGTTTTAAAATGAACTAGATTCTAGAAGATGAAGCTAAACAGAAATTAGAAACCTGCAAGAGAATAGCCACTTAAATGAGAGCTGGCAGCCCCCTGGTGCCTTGGCAAGCCCTGTGCAAGGGAACAGCTGGAGCAGGATGGGTGTTAACTTTTTCTTTTCCTCCTCCCTCCAGCATGCAGATACTGTGGGGTGCTGTGGGACCAGTATAAACTTTGTTCCAGTCAGCACTGCCGGCAGCTTGTCCTGACATGTCCCAGTTGTTGCAACAAAGGTCTTACAGCTTGCTGTCCTGTTTGTCAAGAGAAGGAGCTCAAGGTAACTTCAAGGGATTCAGGACAGACACTTAAGGAGGAATGTGAATGTACAAGGAGACGACCAAGGGTACCAATTGAACATGTCTCACCAAGGATGCTGGACACAGGAAAACATTAAGGTGCTTCACAGGTTAATCTGGCATGTGCTCATGTGAAGGACTCCTGTAACCAGATGTCTGTTAGTCAGTTAGGTTTGGAAATTACAGAAATGTGTTGACTTGGAAAGTCTTGTTCATATGCTGCCTTTAAACCTAGAGTATGCCCTGAGAACCATCCATTACTTGCCTGTAACTTACCAGAGTGCCCAACCCATCACCAGCACTACAGGATTCCCCTCCGTGGGTACAGTCTTGTAGTGTGGCCTTTACCATGGGGATTTTGGAGCAGCATGTCTGCAACATGACAGAGCTGCTCACAATTCAAAAGAAACTGAAGGAACATAAGAACAATTCCATTTTTTTCTTCCTGCATGGAGATCAACCTGTCTGACCTCTCCAAGGATCATGCATCTGCTTCAATAGCTTGTAGTAGGGTGTGCAAACAGCAGATTTATCAATTTGGTGTGGGTACGTGACCAGATTAGATCCTGAAGATACGTTCTATGTGCACGCCATCTACCTGCATCTCTTGCTTTATACCAGTGAGAAGCAAGAGCAAGTTACCTGAAATCACTGACTTAACTCTCATGTAAAACTGGCTGAAGGTGGCATAAGGAGCTGGAGCAAAGGCCCAGAGGTATTGTTTGCCCTGCTGTACTTGTGTAACCTGTGGGAAGAACAGCAAACCCAATCTTCTTTCCAGTACTCAGTCTCCCTGGGAGCTGTTTTTTCCCCTCAACTTGTCAGTATGTGAAATATGCAGGGCTCAGCTCTGCTTGCACTAAAAAAACCTGACAGCTTGAAGTATGTTGAAACAGGCACAGAAAGAGGGGAGCACAGAGACTGTCAAAATACCAGCATTATAGCACTGGAAGTGATGCATGTGTGCATAAATGTCAGCAACAGCTATGAGAAGACTGCAAGATCCTTTATCCAAGTTAAATAATTCAAGTTCTGGGGAGCATTTGTACTCTTTAAACATGACTGGAGTTTTTTAAAAGCTGCAAGATGTTTATGCAATTTCTAGCACCTCTTAGTGGAAAGAAGGTCTTTGAAGGGACCTACAGCAGATGAGCTTAAAATACTTCCCCACGTGCTGTTTTGTGTGCCTGATGCTGTAGAATGTACAGAAAGGATTTATTAATAGTGTGGAAGATGTGTCTTGACTGAAAAAAGTCTTTGAAATTCACTGTCATTCTGGGAACTAAACAGTAGTTAGTCATTAGGACATCAAAGTCACTGGGTTTAGGGTTTTTTTACTGGCAAATGCTTTTAAGACAAGAAAACGATTTCTTAGGTTTCTGCTGTTGCTTAATAACAGGGCTATGTTATTTTCCTATAGATTGTAACTTTTTTCTCATGGTGCTATTAATTCAGCAAGGCCTCGTTGGCTTGACTAGCAACTTAAATACATGGGCATTGGTTCCATTAAAGCCATGACAAACATTTCTTCTTGCTTCCAGTATTGCCACCGTGAAAGCAATGGTTCACCAGCTGTCCTCATCACAATTCCATTAGAGGCAAAACTTTGCAACTTAGGGATATTTCCTTTGGGGATCTTTCTAGGATAATATTTAATAGTAAATCTGTGAACAACCCATTCTGGAGGAGAAATTGGAACATTCCCATCAGTAGACACCTTCAGCAGAAGTCTGAGTGGTGCCAATGTCTCCTTGGGTTCCAGGTCCCTGCTAGCTGGTTAACCTCTGTGGTTTTAGGAGATTACTCTGAGGACTGGAGTATTTGTGAAGAAACATGCAGGTCTTGTCTAGACCACTGATGGGGAGTGCCCTATGATCTTCCTGTGTTAGGCTAAACAGAACACAATCTTTTTATTCAGTCTATCAGCAGGTCTGGAACACTGTAATCAATTTGGAATGCTGTTTCTTTATCACTTATCAATACAGGATGACAACAACTGTATTTTATGTGTAAACTTCTGAAACATCTATGCTAAATAACCTTTAGGGCTTCCATTATAATTTTTTAAGTACTGCACAAATACACTTCACATGTTATGTTGGAGGTGCTTAATTCTGTAGAGGTAAACACTGAAACCTAGCTAGTCTGCCACGTAGTAGACCTGGCTGCAAGGTACAATTCTTCTGAGAGCTCCTCACAGCTGGAGATTCTACCTCAAAGGCAGAGGAGAGCCATAAGGCCTCTTCTGGTCCCTGCTGCACTAAAGCAAGGGAGGAGAAGGATTTGAGAGGTACGTATGGAGTCCCATAAAGCCATGTTCCCTCTGCTGCAGAGAGCAGAGAGGGGTTTAAGAGACGTCCTTAGCCTGCTTCTTGCAAGTTAGCCCATAAGGGGCTCTCTGTCCTGTTTTCTGGATTAGTTTTGTCAGATTGACACAAGTAAGGATTTGCCATGTGAAAAGCTGTGTAGTGGCATCCAGGCACGTCAGTGGTAATGCCTGAGAGAAGGCACATGAGCTCCAGGAGAGGGAAGAGTTTTCAGCAGGGTGGGCTGTGACTGCCAGATGCTGCAGTCACGAGATGGCTTTTCCTCCCTTTTTCTGGAGATCTGCTGGGGCAAAGAGAGATACATTTGCTCCTAAATACCACCTTTTGTAGCTCCATTGCTGCACAGCTTAATGCCTTTCACCACACAGCCTGATGCCTCAGCGCTGCCTGTCTCTGCTGCACCACGTTCAGCTGTCAGATGCATTCTGCAGCAAAACAGCTCTGTGAGGATCAGCAGAGGAACCTGGAATAATCCTGACAGCTTAATACACCTTGGGGCTGCATGGTTAATTCGGGTGCTGCTACAGTGAAACACAGGACAAAGTTCTTGTCGTTTTTTAAAGGGCTGTAGTAGTATCCATGGTAGTGCTCCCTGGTCTGCAGATGCATCTCTTTGCAAGTCTGTGTTTCTTAGTACCCCCAGGATTTTCCAGGATTAGATGCATTTACGGTCTTCTGAAACCAAGGGAAGAGATAAGCCTGTGTTGTGCAAATCCAAGTGGATGGCTCAGCTGAAACTGTGTGGCTCTGATTTGATGATTGAGTTGGTTATTTCAAAGTCTTCACAGTGCACATGGAAGAAAGTACTTTTTGAGTCTACCAGTGTTTTTGTCATTTTAATATGTTTTCAAGTGTTTTTTCTTCTGTATTCATTTTCATACAGAACTAGCACAGTGGAGGAAACAAGCTATAGCAAAGTATTTTATGAAATACCACTGGCATATTTATTAACATTTGAAGAGCAACAAGTGTGTTTCCCACATTACTGAATAGTGTTTCTCTGCTTCACTGGTCAGAGCTACATCATCAGTGGTGTTCATGCATAAGCTCTGAAGAAATGTGTGGGACTTTTGCCAGATTGTGTGTAAAAGGCTGAAAAACTTCACTCTTTAACAGACATTTAAAGTCAGATTTCTAGCAAGAGAAAACATTTTCTAGGGTGTGTCACCTGCCCAAGATTAAGGTTTCAGTACAGCAATGCTCCTTCCAGGAGACATCCTACTGAGCAGGATCCCACCCACATTAACAGTGGGAGTTTTGGGTGTGCTGGGTCCAGTCCACTGCAGCTCTGGGAGATACACAAGCTTATGGGGAATTCCTCCCAGGCTGGATGATGAGTGTAGACTGACAAAAAGCTATGGGATCACATGAAGCACAAGTTCAAATTTGGGGTATTTCACTCTACAGCTTTTCTAGGGCACAGAATTTATTCTTGCATTTATGTGGACATAAGGGACAGCAGTAAAAGAAATAATTCCTAGCAGAACAAAATTTAATTAATGGACATGGTCATCTAGACAAAACAGCAAAGGGAGAGGATTTCACCTGTCTCCAGTGAATACTGGACAAACACTTTTAACATTAGGCAACTGAAAGGAGTGGGGAGTATAAGAGAAGGTTCTCATTTGCCGATTAGTTTGGCCATCTCTGGGGGTTAGGATTTGTATCACATTCTAAAGAATGGGTGTTTTCTTCATACGTGTATGGGATTGAAGGGTATCGACCCATCGAAACCACTTGATTTTTGAGACGCTGTTTTATATTTGGTGGCCTTAAGTTCCATTTGATCAGGGGGTGGAGATCAGTTTTTTCTAAGAAACACTGGGATGCATTTGAAACAACATCTCCAATTAAATGGTTCAGCAAATGTTGGTAAAAAATTGTGATTCACAATTCTTGAAATTAGCCATGGTTCCAGATGTTAGAAGTGCTTGTTGAATTAGTTACTCCTCTGTAGTTACTTGAGATCAACTTTGAAAAAAAATAAAATAAAGTATTTTTTTAATACTTCTATAATTCGTGTGAAACAATTGTATCCTTCACTCATGCATACCACACTCTAACTTTATGAAACACCGTGCAGTAAGTTTATAGAAAAATTAATCCCCATTAACAGTAGGTTGTACGCTAAACTGAGATTGCATAAAATTGACAGGTTGGTTTGAATAGTGTCCAACTCTACTGAAAACATCAACAGTCCTACTGGATAAAATATTCATAAAAACTACAGCCACTATTTAATTTAAACTGTTAGTGCATAAAACAGAACAGAGGCACCACAAATACTCTGTCAAGGCACTTAATTGCCTTTAGATTTCCACAGTGTAGCACAGATCACCAGGAATGACCTCCATAGCCAGGAACTACACTCCAGTTCTGCACTTGGGAAAAATAGGCCCATTCACCTCTGCAAGTCTTCTCTTCCTCACTGAAAAAGAAGAGAAAGAGGAGTCAGTCATGGCAACAGGAGAATATGGATGGCAGACTTGCCTTAACAGCTGTAGAAAGGAGCTGAGAGACGTGCTTTCTGCCAGGAAAGAAAGAGGATAGCATCAGCCTCTGAATTCCTGTTTTAAGCAGCAGGCACAGCCTTTATACAGTAAAATCAAGGAAGATGAGATTTCTCTCCCTATGAATGTTTAAGGCCAGAAGCTACTTTCAGCCTTACCTCCCTTCTTCTGTAGTTAATTAAATTTCACAGTTTGTCTTTGTAAAAGTTGATTTACACCTCTTCACAGTTATACACCCATGACTTTACAAGGCAGGTGCGCAAAAAGCCCAGAACAAAAACGTGTAAAGAGGGTGCAGAAGTTAGCTCATGAGGATGAATATAACTTCACAGTCGGTTCACGCAGAGCATCTTAGGGAACAGAAGCTATGGGACCAAAACCATGTTCTGGTAGCATCAGTTGATAGGCAAGAACACTGGAGTGGAGCATAAGCAGAGAGCTATTGCTGACAGGGAGGAAAATAAAGTTTTTCTTTACTTATACATTGTCCAGTTGTAGAGCTGAGGTGCTATTGCCAGAGACCATCAGATCGATGACTACGAGCTGCAAACAAGAATCAAATCAGACAAAAAATGCAGATCTTACTGGTCAAAGAGGCAAAATACACAACTCTTACATGGAAGGCAAGCTGTGAATTCACCCCCTTAACAGCAGGAACAATCAAAATACTAGATTTTGAATCTTTGAGCTGATTCCTTTGAAAGCCAGGTGATGCAGAGTCATTAAAAATCATACTCTGTTCCAAGCCTTTCCCAGTGCAGTGCTCGAGTGACCAGGAATGCAACCACAGGTAGAATAAACACCCAGTGAACTCAGTGAATACTGAGTATTTTGTGTGATCCCTGAAGAACTGGAACATACCCCTATGCTTGGCTGTGGTTCCTAGGAGCACAGTACAGGCTGAAGCAAGTGACTTTTATTATCTGTTTTTAAAGCACAACAAATTTATCATCTGCCTAGCTGCTGAGTACAGCGTGGTGGGTGTGTTAGCTGCATTCAGCACTGGTCTGCTGGCCTGGCTTCCAGTGCTCTACAGCAGCTTGTAGCTGAGCAATGGAAAATCTCTGCCGTGTGCTTTGGCTGAAATGGCATTTTGCAGACTTGCCCACTTTTTGCTTCACAAGCACTTCTGATCACTTCATTGAGGGTATAAAGATAACTCAAAGCCACGTGGCTTCCCATGTATCCCTAGAAACAGTTCGTTTTGCTGAAGGGGATGGGCCAAATCCTACTGCTGTCAAAGTTCAACTCCACTACTTTTCATCTCCTTGTTAAAGTGTGAATAAAGCTGGAAGAAGACAAGCAGTTGGCAGGAATCACAAATGCTAGCAGCTCATAACCCGTGTGCCACATGGAGTATCACAGGCTGCACTGAACCACATCAGTGGCTCTTGCTCTTTCCCAACAATATTCACTGAGAAAACATTGCCTGTTTTGGGAGTTTTAGCTGTGCTGTGTCTCCAAGTCTGGAGCACAACCCACTGCCTGGCTGACAACACCTGCATTAAGGAACCAGTTGGTGAAGGCTGCTTTCCTCCTTGAGGGGCAAAGCATCAGGCTCTTCAAGAGGCACATTCTAATTCATACACATCTTTAACATGAGCAGTTCTGCCCTAATCCCACCAGGAAGTGCCCACAGGACCTTCCCATGCTTCCCGGCTTGCAGCCAGCCTGACTCACCCAGGTCGTTGTTATTCATCATGGCATTGGAGGCGCGAAGCCGGGGACCTTGCTGAGTGAAATGGTACCCAAACTTCAGTAGAGAGGTGTTCTTTTCCAAAATATTCGCAATTTCCATTTCTACTTTGTTGCCCAAGGGCTGACTCTTTGAAAACAGAAAACAGAAAAACAAGCTGTGCAGTCTAGAGGAAGATTCAGAGCAAGCATTTAGGTCTGCAATCTCCATACTTTCCCTCTTTTTCTGGGCCTGTGCTTCATTTGACATTTCTGACTTAGAGCTGGGAAAACAAACTGCTGGCCTGTTCCTGTACACTCGCTACAACCAAGTGGCTTCAACTCCTCCAGCAGACTTTCCCACAAGTCCTGTTGCCCAAAGACTTTATTTTTTGGACAGATTAGCAGCTAATGGAATCTGGAGAAACTAGGACTTCGGTCTCCCAGTCAGCTGTCCCCAAGTTCCCCATAGCTCAGCTGTTTGAAGCTCTGGGTTTCTTGGGGTGCTACACTTGCCCCAGCCTCTGTACCACAGCACACTCAGTTCCCCACACAGGCCACGTTCACCTGAGTGGAGCTGCCACCCACAAGCCTTTACCTGGTTGTCAATGCGCAGCTCCACAAGCGATGTGTTGCCCTCGAGTGCTTCGACAATAGCCAAGATCCCTGACCCGGAAATGAAGTTTGACTCCACATTCAGGCTCTTCAGTGTGTTATTGACCTTCAGCATTTCTGCCAGGGCCTGTGGACAGAGGTGGGCAGGGAGAGCTGGCAGTCAGACAGGCAGGGACAAAGCACCACAGGACAGCAGGGCTTCAGCTCCCCTCACCTCCAGAGGAGTGCAGGAGGATCCCACATCCTGAGCAGTTTCGCTGCCACCAGATGGAAGTGCTCTTTGTGGAGTGAAGGGGGTTCCCTGCTGTTGCAGGAGGATTCTTGAACCTCACATGGACAAACACCTGGGGCTACCTCAAAAGGTGACAGTCCACACCTGCAGCTGCCCTGTGACAGCTTATCTGTCCCACTTCTAAAGCCAGCATGGTGATGACAAGGATGCTGGCCAGCACTGGCCCTGCCTGCATTCTGATGAATCCCTGCCTGCCCTGCAGGGGTTGAGATGCTTCCCATTACAGTAGGCAGAGAGAGGAGCATCTGTCGTGAGCAACAGGGGATGCTCCATATCCAAGGTGTCTTCCTAAGCAGCATCACAACCTTATTAATAATTTCAGTTTCCTTTAGTAGGTGAGACCAGGATTAGATCATCTCACTTCATAAAAACTGCAAGGGAGGATCCATCTGCATCATGAAACAGAAGGACCAGAAGGTGATGCTCACATGGCAGGGCTGACCTGCACCCACAGCACTTAGCCCCACAGCTCACCTAGCCCAGCACAGTGCCCCTCAAGCTCTCACATGGCACCTGTCCTGCCTGCACATGCTTTCTCCCCAGTGCAGAGTGCCTGAAATAATGTAAGGGCAGTATCTGCCCTCCAGAAAGTTTCTTTTTCTAGCAGGTAACTGGTGTGTGCATGTTGGTAGGTAGGCAGGGGTGACGTGGGTGACTGAGAGCAAAAACTGAATGTAGTGGTGCTGGAGAAGGGTGCAAAGATGAAGCCTGGAAAGCAGCACAGGCTAGGCAGAACGGTTGGCTTCTCTTTGCATCCTCACTGATATTTCAGATCACTCACAGCAGCCAGAAAGACCCATTATCACCTACAAAGGCCACGCATTAGGACACGCAGAGTTCTGCTTCTGCACACATCTGTGCAAAGAATATATGAGAGGGAGCTGGAGCAGACGTGTGAGGGGAGCAGAGGGTTGGCACACCTTTGTACCAACAAAAACAAGTATCAAGAGAGAGAGACAAACTGCATTTAGGAAATGCTGTTAGGACACCAGTTCTTGCCTCACACTCCTTTTCCAGAAGCTCCTAGAGGACAACTATGAGACTGCATGGGATTAAAGGACTGCACCCTGAAATCTCCACAGATGAAAAATTAAGTGAAAGAACCAAAGTGTGTCTGTTCCTGGCTTCCATTAGTGCTCCTGAAACTGAAGCACTTGCACTGAACAGCCAGAGGTGTGGAATGTGCCAAACACGACACGAGGTGCTGAAGCAGTCAGTCAGTAATGCTGAAAATACCTTGCCCCAGAACAGCTCCTGGCACAACACTGAGATGATGAGCCCACAGTACTTACAAAAGCAACAGGATCGTTGCTCCGTGTCCCAACTATGCTGAACTTCTTCACATATGTGTTGTTTTTCAGTGCTTCTGCAAAAGCTTTTAAAGTTGGTATGGGAATATTCTGTGAAAAGAAATGCAGAAAGCATGGGTTAGGCCATCATCTGTATGCAATGAATATGCAACACATTTAAAAGATACTTTTCACTTCTCATCAAGGTCAAATTACCAAATGCACTGAAGTAATTCAGGAGGGGGTTGATAAATGTTTTCACAAGTTCTCTTTTTATAACCAGCATGGTCTAAGGAGTATGACAATGTCTTCATCTTTTTTTGTTCTCTGCGGAAAGCTCACTGCCTTGATTTGAAGCCACATATGTGCTCTTTAATTGCCCAGGAACTCAGCTACCTAGGAATGCGGGCATTGTGAGGATGTTTGTAACCAGGATCTGAGAGCCTACAAAGCACTGCTCCTGTGCTCTCTGATGTGAACGACAGCACTGAGACACATTTGTGTCACGTTCAGAAAACTTCCGCCTACGTGACTGATCCAGAAAGGCCTGAAATTATCTCCTTGTAACACAAATCACAGACACTTCTGACTGCTTTATACAGCATCTTTCAGGCTAACATTTGCCATGCTATGCCTTAGCCCAGAAACAGATCCGTGCTGCTTATTCCTTCGAAATGAGTATTTTTCACTTATCAAGCACTTCAGATACCCTTTTTAGATGTGAAAATTTTCACCCAAAATTGTAAGTGGCATCCTCACCTTGGAGTTCTTGCCACACCATTTGGATCCCACCATGTGGAATCATCTATACTCAAAGTCATCCACAGAGCCATAACACAGCACCACTCAACATCTTAGAATCTCCGCTGTCACTCTCCAGTTCTCCAAACACCATCCCAAATTCATGAGTTCAACACACAAAAATAGTGCCTGTCCACCAGATCCTCAGCCTTGTGTCCTCAAGGGACAGGCTCACTAGCCTGAATCAAATACATGCAAGTAAAAATATTTTTGTTTCAGAAAGGTGCAGGTAGCATGGCAAAAATGTCTTTGATGTCCACATGCAGTTAACAGTGTTCTTGCTGTTTAGCTATGTCATCATTCAACAGGCCCCATGAAATAGGAACTGTATTTTTTAGTATGTGTATGTGTCCCAAAGGCAACATAAGAAGTGGTGCTCTGTCCTGATTTCCTTTCTACAAGAAGTAAAAGAGCCCCACAGAAGGGATGGGTGGGAGACAGACAGGGTCAACTGCAAGAAGGGAAGCTTCTTCATATTTTCATGGCAAGTGTCTGGATTATGAAGCCTTTTTTCCTCTCACCATCTTATAATATACATCAACATCCCCTCCCATCAAATATGCTTGACTAAATCATTAAAGCAACTCAAAATAGCTTTAACCAGACAGCCAGTTTTGGGTCTTCCCAAACTACCCTTGACACAGCTCCATTCTTCCAGGCACTTAGAGGAGTTCTCCTACTACCAACCCCATGCCTTTGTCCCACAGCAGGTAACGATCCATTCTGCTTCCCACAATGCAGATGGGAAGTGCTGGTATTTCTTGCCTGGCTACATTCAGTGTTATGATACTGCTCTGAGCAGCAAAACAGATGCAGTGTCTGCCTTCTGTGTATCAGATACTGAGTCTTGTTACTAAGAGAGGAACGTAGAAAGGAGCAAATACCATGATGTTGTTAAGGTTGACTTCCTCAAGGTCAGGATCATTGTTTTGTATTCGTTTCAGAGTTTCCTCCACATCTGTTGAATTTGGCTCCTCATCAGGGACTGGTTTGTATTTTGTGGGCTTAATCACACCTGCAAATGAAAAGCAAGATGTGAGAATGAAAGCACCTTGAGCAGCACTATCTTTTCATTGAGTGTGTTCCTCCTCTTCCAGAATGGAGAGATGGAAGCATTGGAGGTGGAAGCATGACCTGACAAACAGACATGAGATGAGAGGCCCCTCCACTGGGTCCAGCCAGCACAGGACAACCAGTGCCTGCTGCTGTGTGCTATCAAGGTCCAAATCTGGGTGACAGAAGGCACACTGCCTGCAAGGGGCTGTCCCCTGGGCTGTGCTGCCTCCCGGATGGCACCAGGGGAGTGGCTGAGACTTCACTGGCTGGCACAGGGCTAGGATGCACCAGACATGGCACTGGCAATCACAGGCTGCTCTGACATGCAGGGCTCCAACTTTCAGTCTAAAAATAATTACCACTTTGTCTTTGCTAGCAGCTTCAAAGCCAAATACTGCAGCCTGCTACCAGTCTAAATCACTTACTGTTGAGCCCTTCTTTGTTCACAATGGTGCTGCTCCCCAGTGCCTCGTAGTACTGCTGGTTACTCATCAAGGTGTGCATGCCAAGGATGGCTACAGAAAATGAAAAGGAGAACATGACTTATTGCAGGCTCCAGAGCCAGGAAAAGACACAGATGCTGCCAGGCATGGGAGTTCACAGCTCACTACCTTTCCCTGTGCAAGCATAGAACATATAAAGGCAGGACAAAGCCCCCTGGCTGACATAAATATACATCAGTGCTCAAATGTGTTCCCTTGTTTATTCCAATGTACCATTAGCCACAGGAGAAGAGGAACATCATCTTGTGGACAACAAACAGACAAACATTCAAGGGTTCCCAGTAGCCTACCTGACTCAGCATTACATGAAAATAATGAGAAGATGGTAACACATTCAGAAAAATGCCATTGGTAGGCTTCAGTATAAGGCCAGTTCAGCAGGAGCCTGCACATCCTCGTCAGCCTTGCTCAGTGGGAACACGCCACACACTTCCACAGCTTTGGAGATGAGCTGTGCCCCACATGGAGCCAAACTAACCCCAAGGCAGCAATACAGGAGGTGACTGTCACCTGAACTGTGGCAATGCACATATTTTGACTCAAAGAGAAGATGGGGTGGTGAGCTTGGTACAGTTGGAACGTGGCATTGTGAGAAGCTAAAGCTCTGCTGGCCTGGTTAAAATGTAGAGAGTGGTGGTATGAACACAATTCAAATGCTCTAAGAGCCCAAAAGCCACACTCAGCCCATTTGAGTCTCTCAAGACTGCAAAGCCAATATGCAAATGTACATTGAACCATGTCTGGGGGCTCTGGTGACATTCCTGGCAGCTGCAAATGACCAGTAAGAAGTCCATGGCTTTGGAACTTTTGGGCAAAGAGTCTGTTTCTGAAAGTAACCCTGCTACTCACAGAAAGATAAAGTTTGAAAATAAACTGATTTTTTATCAACAATTTTTTTTTTTAATAGCTGTATGACTTGCTGAAGAAAAATGCAGACAAGTGAATACTTGTTAAAACAGACCCATTTAAACAAGTCTTGACCTCTGGATAGACACAGTTGGGAAAATAATAAATTTCTCCCTAAAATCCAAGCATGCCACCACAAAGGCACTTCTTAGGCTTGGTTGGCACCTGTCTGTCACCACGCTCTGTTGCTTTGGCCAAGAAGGGCTGGCATTTACAGGCAAAAGGTATCCTTGAAGCCCAGGACATGAATAGGATCTGTTATGGTGACAGCTCATTGTGACTCTGTGTCTGGGTTGCACAGGCTGGACAGCCAGCAGCACAGTGCATCAGTGAACTTCCCCACAGACCCCAGCACATCCCCCAGCACATCCCCAACTGGATCTCACAGAGCCAAGCAGTCTCCACCTGAAAATCAGAGTGAGGTTGGGCACTTTGAGTTCGCTTGTATTTTAGCTGGCTTTCTTCTCTGCCATTTTCTTGCAGATGGAATTTTCAGGGGTCCAACACAGCTTGGAAAAGTACTTTGCAGGCTCAGCATTTTGGGAACACAGATACTCCCCTAATCAGCTTATTTGGACAATGAAATCTCTCCAGCAGCCAGGAGTGTGAGTGTCTGTGCTGCAGAGAGAGGCAAGGATCTGCTGTCATGACCACGGGTTTTGGGGGCTCAAGTTTGTGTTGGTAGACAAGAGGGACCCACTGTTTCTAAGTGAATTCCTTTGGAAAATACACAGTAAGCACCAAACAGAACTAAATCATCTAATTTCTGCCTCCCTCACTGGACCAAAGGCATGGTAGCCCTTGCAGGACTACTTGGGAGCCATGCTCCTAGCCCTGCCAAGGGCCAACACACCACAGCTCACAATGATCCCTGTTAAACAGGCAGGAGCAAGGCTGATACTATCAATATTGAGATATCAGCACAGCTTGTATCACATCAGTATTCATGCTGCCATTTAAGTGTATTCTCCCAGCAATTGTAGAACAAGTTGCCCTGAACATTCCCCTGTGACAATAATTGCTGCAGGGATCTGGAACTTAGAAAGGCAAATTTTATAGCATAGGGCTTTATAGGACTCTAGGATTAATGGTAAAAAGGCAAAATCCAGAGATGGAATGCTTGGCCAGGGTACATATGTTTGGGAGCCTTAATGCAGAAACACGTTTTTAACCAAAATATGGTAATATTATGTAGAAGATGTCTAGCTGGTGTTGTTATTCTACAGACTTTCTTACAGACTTCTAGCAAGGAGGATACTGCTAGGGAGTATGGAAGTCTGAAGGAGACAAAACTGGAAGAAGAAGCCAGTATCACAGAAATATTCATTGACTGCTGGACCAGCAGAGCACATGTGAGCTTGGTAAAGCACCATGGGACGTCCATGTGCTCATTTGGCCAAGGCATATCCTATCCCAAGCACAGAGTCCACACTATGGGCTTCAGCATGATACCAACATTGTCATCTGACTGACTGACTGGCCACACCAATTGCAAGAAATCCACCACGTAAAATGTGTTGAAAAAGCTCCATAACAAGCAACAGGCCTGAGTGCCACTGAAAGAAATCTGTAACCTGACAGATTCCTTTATAGGTTGCACAAGAAATTCACATTCTCACTGGGTCTCTACTGTTTCTAAAGATTTGGTTTGAAGAAAGCTGTGCTCTTGAATGTACAGGCTGGAATTAGCAACAGTCAGTGGCAGAGACAGAAGAAGAGATCAAACCACACACTGTTCCTGTGTTAAATCCTTCTTCTCCCTCCAGCTTTGGTCCACACTCCTAATTAAATCACATTGGCTGAGAGTAACTTCTTTTAACAAATAAATTCTCTCAGCACTTACAGCATTTAGACAAACAGCAAAAAGTGTGACAGCTCATTTCCCACAAAAGAACACATAAAAAAACCCCCTAGTAGCTGAACAAGTTGAGCCCCCAGTTATTGTGAAATTATTTTACCAGCAATGTCACAGAGCTCTGCATCAGAGGCATTAGCAAGGGCTTCCTCCAGTTCCGGCTCCAGAGTCACACTTTCTAAGACAGGATCCATTGGCTTCTGCTTGGGAATCCAGGCTTTTCCTACAAATGCAAAGTGAGGTCACTCTCGGTACAGCTACAGACCCCGTTCACAGCTACCTGTGCAGACACATTTCCATGGTGGGAGATTTGAAAAGTAGGAAGAACAGAGAGGGCACAAGAGAAAAATCAGAGGAGACCCTGAATCCCTTTCCATCAGCTTGGTCTGAGTCCCTGCTGTGATGCAAACGGGGAGGCACCTGCCTCGAGCTGAGCCTTTCCATCAGTGCAGCATCTACAGAAACCCAACAGCACATTGGTACAGGATCACAGCTGTTCACAGCACAGCACTCAGAAAGCCATGCACAGCCTGACCCTGCAGGTCTTCACTTTGAAGGCTGCACAAAAGGAGTGAAGCATTGCCAGCACTCAAGAGAGGCCACTAGCCTGGACCCAGCACTGTGCAGGATCAGTCCTGCCACCAAGAAACCTCCTGCTGCCCACTCCAAGTGCATGTTGGCAGGGCAGATGGCACATTAGTTAAAAGAGGGTGGAAAGGAGCAGATGGTCTGGCAGCAGGCAGAGGTTTGGGGAACACAGGCGATGCAAGGAGCAGCAGGCTTAGGGCAGCTGGTCTAGCTCTGTCTTGCTGCAAAGGACATGCCAGATGGAAACTCTTGTGCTTTATCTCTCTGGACAGCAAAAGGCCAGAGAACAGATCTATTCCCTGCAATTCAAAGGTGCAAACCCACAGGTCCAGCTGGTAATGCAAACTTGTCATCTTAGATGCTTGCTCATGGCCTTTTCCTAAGGGGGGTGCCCCACATGGACAAGAGGCTGGAGCTTTGAATAGATTGGGCTCCTTGCCAGTTCCCCATGGTGGCCACTGGGCAAGCCATGACCCTTTCTCTGCCCGAGCTGGCTGCATCCCAGGGAGGCATGGGCAGTGGACAGTGTTGATTGCCCTGGACAGCTGCTCCCAGCTCCTCACCACTCACACGGCCAATGCGCAGCAGATTCTTCTTGGAGGCAGAAGGGTCAGGTCTGAGATTTCACAACAGGGCATCCACCTGTGACTGCCCAAAAGAAAAGGAAGAGGCCTGTGATGTTTTAACACACCACAGCAGGGAGCAGTCTTCTGGGTGAACCCAGCATTGCTGGGACAGGAGTAGGAGGGCTCTGGGAACATTTTGCAGCAGTCCCCTCCCCTAAATAGTCCAGGATCGCTGCAGAGATAGCAAGTGCAAAAGGCTTGGCCTGGCATGCCAGCCAGCACTATTTTTGTCACCCCTCTGAAACCAGAGTCAGCGGCACCAAAGGGGAGGAACAAGCCTGCTGCTCAGGGATATGCAGAAAGGGGCTAAATTTAGCATCAAGGAAGAAGCAACTGCACCTCAGGCTCATCTGGGACAAAATGGAGGCTGCCATAAACAGCCTTTTGCTCCCATCTCCTGCCTGTGCGCTGCCACCCTGACAGAGAGGGCAGGAATCTGCCTCCTGGGACACAGCTGTTCTCACAAAAATAGGCAGAGTGTCATTTTCCTGCACAGCCAGGCATCTTCTGGGTACTTGGTAGCAAAATGTCTGCCCTGGCTTGGTGTGGAGATCTGGACCCCTGTCCCGTCAGATGCATGGCTGGGCAAACTGTATTTACCATGTGGTGTGTGCAACAACAGCAGGGAACAGGAGAAACAGGGCAAACTTAATTCTGCTGTCACACAGAAACTCCTTCTGACACCTCAGTGTTATCAAAACTTCTGGGATTTAATTCTAGTATAATTTTAATTATCCAATTTAAGTTAATTTCTAATTCTTAGAAAGTTTTGTGTATAAGTCATGCTTTGTTGCAAGATGGAGCTTTATATTAAATGGTGCATCCATGACAATGACAGTGCATGACATTTTATGTCCTAACGGTATATCTGCACACCCCAACTCCCACCCTGCCCAGCAGCATGGCCAGGGAGAGCACCTCCCATGGCAAACTAGTAAATCACCCTCCAAACTGCGAACATGATGGTTTATTTACAGCTTCATCACATCTGTGAATATGTAATCTACCATCAATGGCTCACAGTCAATATAAGTAGTGTCTTCTCTCAATAGCATGTTACAAATTGAAATATGTTTAATACATTTGAGATAACAACAGACTCAGGTATGACGAGGTCACACAAGAAGCTGCAGACTCAAAATGCCTGAAATACCTCTGTCACCTGCAGAACATTGATTCTACCTTCTGGGCTAGCCAGGTGGGTAAGAAACACTGAACTGGGGCACATCTGAAAGGTACCAAACCAGTCTTTTTGTAAATTGAGCACTCAATTTACTCATTTACTTCTCTCAAGGAACACTTCTTTAAAAAATCTAAAAATACCACCTCAGGTTTTATTAAATAAACATATTTAACACAAGCTCTTTTTAAGAGCCACGTGGGTCAGTAAGAGACACCATTCAGAAAGACCTCAGTTAGGAAACATGGTCATATGCCCACATTTTCATACTCTTCTATTTTAATACAGGGCAACCATTAGCAAGAGCAATGTACAACCAGATCTTCTACTGCAGGGGATCATGGTATGGAGGGAGACACAACACCTGAAAAAAGCTGCTGAGCAGCTCCTGGAATGCAGAGACAGGGACCACACCATGTCCCATGTCAGATGATATTCAGAGTTCTACTGGGAACAGGAAAGTAACTTGAATAATGTGTCATGTATGAAGAGAACAGGAAAAGATGCCAGAAGGGCAGGAAAGAAAAGAGGCAGAGGAAAACCCTTGCCCACAGGCCTCAGGGCCATGCAGAGCAGCAATGCAGCAGCTCCCACAAGGCAAAGTGCAGGAAGACACAAATATGCAACCTGCAGGAGACTGGGAGACAAGGCTGGGGTTGTCAAGAAGTGATGAAAATTAGATGGGAACTGCTGTGACTCATCACAGCTGTGGAGAGCTGTGGAGCTTCTCTGTGGTGAGAAGCTCAGAGTGTTGGGATGGAGTGTGAAAGGCAATGGTGAAACATGGAACATAGCATGAGGAGCTCAGAGGAGAACAGGGCAGAGGAGGAACGAGAGAGGACACCAGACGAATTCTTTCCCAGAGCCTGATATAGGTGCAGTGGCATGGGCATGGGAAGAGGCAGCACAGTGGTATAACTTCTGTCCAGCACTTAACAATGTATCAGGTGGTGCCCAAATCAGCAAGCATAGGGACCTCTTGGGCACACCCCAGTTTATCAGCCAGCCTGGGCTGGGGCTAGACAGCAGAGAGAGCAGATTCACCACCCCAGTAGTGTGAAAAAGAAGTTTTATCAACACAGGTCAGACACAACCCTTCTGCTCTGCACCCACTGTGCCTTCATTGTGACACACCTAGCATGGTGCAAAGAATGACCGTACCTCTCTTTTCGCCTGTGAAAGGAACCAAGTCTTCTCTGTCTTTAATGTCCTTTGCCTGCTGTTCTAGGTGGGCCATGAGTTCCTCCCTTTTGAATGGACCAGTCGGTGGCTTTTGTGTCTGATCCCGCTGCCTGAGCCCTGCTGGCAGCAGTGCATTCTAGACATGGAGGGGAGAAACACAGGTTATCTCTGCAAACCATAATCCCCATCCATCAAACACTCTCCCCTCTACACTTCCCTCATTGCACCATCCTTCCTCCACATTGCTGGAAAGTTTGGTTCTCCTTGTGTCAAAGGTCATCTTCATCCAGTGCCACTGATTCCCACATCATCCAAGACATGTGATGCTCCTTCCCCCCTTCAGTTTCAAACGCTGCCAAGTGGATGTTTCTCTGCAACATCAGCTGCAGCCCTTTCTGTCTGGAGGCTCTCAGCCATCTTCTCCCCACTATGAGTCTGTCCAAGTGCCCACAGTGCCCCGTGTGTCCCAACAAGAATCAGTTCAGTTAAATCTCATGGTTTTTCACAGAGCAGACCAGAGAGTTACAGTGGTCTCTTCTGCCTTTCATGATCCATCACAAAACTACAGAGAAGGTCTCACAGAGAGGGTCACTTGGTTGCAGAGCAAAACCCCTGTGAACCTCAGCCCTTTTTTAAACTACCTCCTTGTTATTCAGTCACATAAGCCACCACGGGAAGTTGGTTCGTGCCTGACAAATACGGCACGTAAACACCTGCTTATATTTAAATATAGAACAGCCTTAATGCAGGAAGGCTATTCCCAGATTTGACACTAAGCATGTTCTTTAAAGCTTTACTGGATAGAAGTCAACATTTACTTTTTAAGACATCCAAGGTGATGTTGAACACCACACTGATTTTTCCACATCTACCTGATAAAAGTAGTTCATTGTAATTTATATCTGTATCAGTGAAAATCTGTGGAAGGAAAATAACTAATAGGAAGCGGTTAGACCCAGGCAACCTTAGAGGGCAACAGAAGAGAAGTGTGTGAATTGCACAAGCAGGGAGGCATAGGAGACAGCTTGCTTCCTCAGGCTTCATGCTGTGAGAGGCAACCATGCAATCTTCAAGCAGACTGCACCTGCACTGACAGATGTCCATAATTATTTTACCTTTCTGCATCTTTCACAGAATGCTGCCTGACTCTGTGTCTTCTGAGATGGCTGTAACCAGCCCACCAGCCCACATGCTTAATCCTGGGAGCTAGCTTGCCAGCTCTCAAATATTTTCCTGCATTGCAATTAAAAATACTGATGATGCAATCGACACCACCCATCATTTACTCCAGAAACACTAACTGCATGTTGCAGGAACAATTTCTCACTTGGCAGTGCCCAAACTCCTCGAGTAACACTGCCGTAAGCCAGAGGCCTGCCAGTTGGCTCAGCACATCCCCTGCTACAGGACAGTGCTGGCTCCAAAACCTTTCACCAGCTTGGCACCAGCAGACTCCATGTTTGCGTATGTGCAGCTCCTGCTGATGTTAGGAGGTCGCTAAAAATAAACTGCCCCACTTTGCAAAACTCTGGGATTTGGATTTCTGCCTAAATGGAGGAAAATACAGACCATTTGAAGTTTGTTACAAAACACCAAAAAAACCCCAGAAAACCCTCCAACCAAGCAACCCACAAAACATTCCCTCCAAGGTGGCCTGGTCAGAAACAGAGATTCATTTTCCACAGGATTACTGCCCTGCACTAGGACTGGCTCATATTGGTGCTGCAAGTCACTGTTGCTTATCACATTCGGAAAAGGGCAGGAAAACAGAAACAAGGACACACATGTAGACTGTGCTTCCAATGGCAAAAAATTCTTCTGCTCATCTGCAGCCAGTCTCTTCCATTCTTGCACCAAGTACATGCTCTGCAAAGGATCCCACTGAAATACAGATTACTAATGCAGCCCATTCACCCACAATTACTGAGAGTTACTATCTAGCATCTCAATTAAAAATTACTTACATCAGGATCCAGCTCTTCCAGTTCATTCTCTAACTTCCTGAGCTCCTCCTCTGTCAGAGCTCCAAGGATCTGATCTTCATCTAGGTCTCGGTATTTTTCTAGCTCCTTTCTGTAAGACATCTTAGAGGAGTCTCGTGGATCTCACTTTTATGCTGAAACAGAACCTGATATAGAAACAAGAAGTGTTAACACGGGACACATGAAGCATGATTCTGCAACCCGCCTGGTTGGGGAACACTGAATACCCTGGAGCTGCAGATTTGTGCTTAAAGCACAGCTGATTTCAAAAGGTTGCTCAGGGCCCCCCATCCACAACCTACATGCACATAATGGCCCGTGGACATGAGAGCGGCGCAACGCCGGCGGCACACTGTCCCATCGTGGATTCATGGGGCAGGACTGAGGAAGTTCTTTGCACAAAACCCTGGCTAGAGCTGTCTTTCTGCAAGCAGAGCTAGATGTTAATGAAGTGTCCTGGGCATTATTTCCTTGAAGGACAATAAATCAGAAGTCATAAAGTATACAGCTCTGATGTCCTTACAAGCCCCCAATAACACTGCTCTGCACATGGTATTCCAGATAACATTGTCACCGGATGGGAAAACAGATTTGTAGCACCACTGAGTACCTCTGAGCCCTGAAAACCTCCACGAGGCTACAGTGCATGGCACTTCTTCCTGTGTTTTAAAGTTTTAAAGCCACAAGGAGATCAGGAAGTATTATCCACTCAGGTTCAGGAGGCTGCCAGTTAAATGTGCTATTTAGTGACCCACCTTCTCTGAGAAAACACGTTTGCACTGCTGCCAGCTAAGCAGCTGACCTGTGTGCTACTGCACGTTCTAAACCAATCCTTCAAGAAGAGAAGTGAATGGTCTATCTGGATAATCCCTGCTGACCCCGAGGTTTGGCCTATGTCTCCTAATATAACATGCTATACACAATCACATGCCTGTAACTAGACCTCTGCAAAAGACCTCAGAGACAAAGGTCAATATGCTTAAAAGACACAGGTGGGTTAAAGGTACACTCAGTATGATACACAACAGGGTATCCAGCTCTGCTCTTTTGCTGGCAGTCTCCTGGTCCACAACATTGTCTGTACACTTACATTTTTTTCAGCTCAGTTTTTGCAGAGAATACTGAACCCTAGATAATTTAAAGAGACTTTCCTTAAAGTTTAGCTATCCTTCTGAGTGACATTTACATTAAAATAACACCAAGACCTGTGCATTTTTTAAGGAGCCAGACATCTTTTGAGTTTCTATAAATGGTCTCTTTTCAGCTCCTGCGGAGCATTAGAGCCCTACCCTGAGTCACATCTCTCCAGCTTTGCTTGTCCTCTCAGGACAGATTATGCTCTTATGACCACTCTTCATTAGTGGAGAAGTTTCTTTATACAAGTTACAACATAGCTGCTGTTCCAGATAGGAAAATTATCTTTAGCTTGGTCACAAAAGGGCACAGTAATGCACACACGCTTGCTCAACAGCAAGCCCTTAAATTTAGAGCTGTCATCTGGTTAGACGTTTGGTTCCCCACTAGTGTGGTGGCAATTCCTGCATCACTCGCATTCCTGCCACTCACCACTAAGGAGGTGAAGCACCAGGAGACAATGCCTTCTTGATGGGAGAGAAAGCCCCTGAAGCTCCCTCAGCTGGGAACCGAGAGGGTGAAAATCAGCTTTTCATTGGGCTGGTTTGCTCCAAGCAGCAACCATTAACCTGTGGGCACTGGAGCCAGGGGCAGCCAAGAGGGTGAAGGGGAAGCAGGGGCGATGGGGCTCAGTGGGTCTGGCTGAGTGAGGCAGAAGGGACCCCACACTCCATGCTTCATCAGCGCCCTGCAGCAGTCAGTGCAGGGCTCCCTGAGCTGCAAGGCTGGCAGGCAGCAGCCACACACCAGCCAGCCTACAAGCCATGTCCAGCAGCTCAGCCCCTGCAAGCCTGCCCTTCCTGTGGGGATAGAGAAGGGCAGAGCCTTTACTGCAGTTACCCATGCACACTGATGCAGGAGATCCTAGAAAAGCAGCCTGGGATCAGATCTGGAGATGTGCCACTGTGGCATTAGATTGCAGTGCATGAACCACGACAGTCTGGATTTCATATGCCATATACAGGTTTGACCATTCTGCTGTGGAGCTGGAGCTTGGAGCAGGCAGGAAGGCAGAGAATAACCCACCCCAGGCTGCTAAATTCTCTGTAATGGCTTAAAATACCCACACCTTCCACACACATGGCAATCTTTGTCTTGGCTACATGAGGACAACTATTCCCAGAGGCAGCCACAGACCCTTCCCAGGAACGCAGGCTAGTCTACAAGCAGGGGCCCGTCTAGGACCAGAGCACAGCCCTGCAGGGCTGACCTTGCTACCTCACGCCAGAAGGACAGAGATGTCAGCACCGAGAGGCGAGAGGCAGGACAGACATCGGATGTCAGTGCACACAGGCAATGCTTCTGGAAAACGCTTCAGGTTTCAAAGCATCTTGCAGAGATATGAAGCTGGGGCTGCATATAGCAAAGGCCCTGAGGGTTGAGGACAGGTGCAGAGCCTGCTGAAACACAGTTGAAATCCCTGTGGGGAGAATTTCGTTTGCCACATACCCCGAACAGAGCTGCTGCGGGGCGCAGTGCCCTCCCAGCCTTGCTGGTGCAGCCGGACAGCACTGGCTCCTTGTACAGCTGCCACAGAGAGCACACTGGGTGCTCGTCAGGAGCACCAGCCTTGCCCGTGGCAGCAGGACATTCTGTGCTGCTCCCCGGCCACAGAAACAGCCATCAGCATCCAGGACCAGTATGTTCATTGGCTCTCCCTTATCTCCACATCCCAGGCCTCTTCTACCCTATCTTGCTAATGAGTGCTGGGAGAAAAAGCAAAACAGCCCATCTGCTGTAAATGGCAGGAGGACTTTATACTGCCAATGATAAGAAAGCAGGTAAATTCCACTAAGTATAATTGTTTTCATTTATGCAGAGTACTGAAACACCGACCGCCACAAACAGTTCTCCCTGACTTGTGCCACGTACAAGCACAGTTTAACACAGGTCCCACCTTCACCTGAGCTCAAACTTAACAACAAGATCCTTCAGCACAACTTGAGTTCTCACTCTTTTTTGTTAAACCTACCACTTTGCATTCAATCAGAAATCCATAAGGACTCATCACAAAAGAACATATGTGCAATATACAGAAACTACACTGGACTGACACTATTGCAATTTGAAGTCCTCAAAACATTGAAATTCATATTGTTTACTAAGATAGCAAGGTATTAGGTCTCCTTGTTCAAAGTACTTTTCAGACACGTGGGAAGACAGCCCAAGCACTTGCACTTGGTAGGTCTGAAGAGCACACAGGTTTGAATACACAATGACCATTAAAACCATTAAAGGAGAAAAATTAAATTGGATGGGAGATAATAAAAGGTCATCTACAGGGAAGACTGCTCTCACCATGAATACGAGAAAATAAAACAAAAGAAGACAACATTTGTGATTGTAAAGGGGATGGAACAGTTTCTTTCTAAAGGGTTCAAAAATGCTGAACAAACAAATGGATGCTGAGAATAAGTGAAAATGACAAGCATTCTGTATGACACTGGAAATAATCCTTTCACAGTGCTTTGCACTAGTACAGCCCTCCTGCAACACCATAACCTTTTTGAGGTACTGAAACCTGAGAGCAGCACCAACGTCTGCACAGGGAGATGGCAGAAAACTCTCTGGGAAAGTGGCCCAGGTTGGACCACTGTGTTTCACACCCAGCTGAGGGCAGGCACCAGTGCTCTTCAGGTGGCAGGCAGGGAGGGCAGGAGCAGGGCAGCAATGGGGTTAGGCTGCAGAGCAGCACCCTTGCTGCCAAGTCAGAGGGTCTGCTGGATCATCCCCCAGCCATCTGACAACCCCGGGAAGAAGAACAAATGAGAAAGAACTGGGTAAAGTGACAGGAACAGCAGCGAAACGAATTCCAAGAAAATACAAAAATGTCATAGTGAAAACCACGGGTGCTGTGTCAGGTGAGCTGTGTGACACGTCTGGCACACACTGTGCCGAGCAGCCCACTGTCTTCCCACACCTACATGCCAACACCAGGACAGCACAGACAGCACTTCCTTTCACACACACGCTGGGAGAAACAGCAACTAACCTCAGAGAAGGTGCAGGGTTTTCCAGGGTAAACTCTGGTACCAGCCCAAGCCAGCCCTGGTGGCTGGTGAAGGCTGCAGCATGGAGCCAAGGCTCAGCATGCCCAAGGCTCAGCATGTGGAAGGGTACGGTGCATCCCTAGTCCCTGCCACTCCAAACAACCACCAAAGGCAGAGGAAGGGAATTCTAAGTACTCTGCCATACAATGAGAGACATGGCCAAAAAAATTTACATCCTTGCCCCAGACAACCCTCAAATCTACCACAAAACTTTTTCTGTGCTCTGAAATGTGAAAGCAGACCAAGGCGCTTGGGTGTTGGGACCAGGAGGTAGCCAAGCGTGACCAGCACAGATAGCGATGGCTCTTGGAAAAACTGCCAAGTTTGAAGGCAGAAGCCTTTTTAGGATGAAAGCTGTTTTTAAGGAGCAGTGAAAGCAGGAATTATTGTTGTGAGGGATGGCTTGAGAACAGTTTGACTTACACAGGGTTTTATGAGATTTTTTTTAATAGCTTAAGTATAAACCTGAGTCAAAGTTCAGAACTATTATTCTTGCAGTATAAAAAAACCAAATCAATACCAACCAAGCCCTCTGTATTTGCTACAATTGCCTTTTGCTTTTTTTTTTTTCTTTTTTCTTTTCTTTGACTTGCAGCATAACTTTAAATTTTAATGCCAGGGTTTGTGGGGGTTTTGATGGAGGAATTATACATATCTCAAGTGACGATTTCATATAAACTCAAGAGAGTTAGGTACTTTCTGTGCATACACTTAAACCTCAGTGAGTCACCCAGGTGTACATTCAAGATGCATGCTGTGCAGATGAGAGGAACAAAGCAGCTCCAGCTTGTTCCTAAATGGAAACTGTATTTTTATGTGGTCAGTCTTTTGATAAACCTTAAAGCCATTAGCTATTCCTAATGAAATCTCATG
This sequence comes from Entomyzon cyanotis, assembly GCA_024500445.1. Classification (NCBI taxonomy): domain Eukaryota; kingdom Metazoa; phylum Chordata; class Aves; order Passeriformes; family Meliphagidae; genus Entomyzon; species Entomyzon cyanotis. The sequence goes on from JAKEPQ010001021.1 coordinate 5,305,041, forward strand.
CAGGACTCAGACCCTAATTTCTTGGGAAGCTGCACATGTGTGCAAAGGGTCTGTCATCCTAGAGATCTCCTTTGGCTGATAGTCAGGAAATGAAGGCGTGCTGGGGCACTTGCAGGGTGGGAGAAGGGAGGGCAGGTGGTACCAGAAGCACTTGGAGAAGACGTAGCTGTTACAAGTGTAGAGCTGGAGCAGACACAGGGGGGACGTAGGGATGAAGGAGATTAAACCACCAAAAAGTGAGTCTCTGCTGATTCTGCCTCTCATGGGACAGCTTTCAACCCTGAGCTTGCATCCCAACTACCTGGGTGCTGGTGTGCAAGAGCCTGACTCCATGGCCACCCTGCTTTTTGAGCCGCTGGGCAACCAAACATAACCAGTTCCCTGGAGTTTCAAGAACTGACCAACAAATTATGCAGATGCAGCAGCACCAAAGGGAAAGATGCACATCAGCTCCTATTGAGACCACATTTAAAAAATGTGAATCTATGTGAATTTTGCAAAATGCAGTAAGGAATCAGAGCAGAGGAGAATCTGGATCCATCCCCAGTGTCATCACGCAGCCATACATAACTGAATCCTTCACTGCTGGGTGCTTGCTATCACTATTTACCCTGCTCACAAGGGAAGTCAGTGTAGGTGTGCTGCTACAGGGATGTCTCCTCCCACAACTGAGGTACAAACATCACCCCTGGGTGCCACAGTCCCTTCTCTCACAGACACAAACAGAGCCCAGAAGTGGCCTTGCAAGTGACCACATGCCCTGCCCTGAAGTACAGATGTTCAAAAGTTTACCTCACTTCAAATTAATATTGTTCCCCCTAAAAGTCAAGTCTTTGGCTCAAAGAAATGAAAGGAAGATAAATACCTAAGGCCAGTCCTTTAAGGGAATGGTCTCCTGCACACTTTTGTAGATCCCTTTTCAGGCAGATCTCATTTTCTCAGTCAGAGAGGAAAGCATTATTTTAACAAGCCATAATCACAAACCCAGGCTGCAGCATCAAACACTGTTGGTCTGCTTGGGCTCTGCATCACTACCTTGAATGTACAAGATGTTGAAAACTCTTGTTAAAGCTACAGAAGGCTCTATAGACTCTGCTCTGGACTTGGAGACCAAGCTGCATTAGAAAGTGTCAAGTCAGCAGACCCACATGAAAGACCTGAAGGAGACCCTTTGCTTAGCACCACTGAGGCTGCAGCTGGATGCTGTGTGCAATTTGGTGTCCCCTAATAGAAGACAGGTCTTTCCAAGCTGAACAAAGAAAGAGTATTTGGCTTTTTCAGCCTGGAGAGGGGAAAGCTGCAGAGGGATCCAATTGCAGTCAGTGAGTCACATGCTCCCTGAAAAGAAAGCATTTCTGAAGAAGAAGAAACACAAATTCATGTCCTGGATGAGGAGAGTGGACAGAGAAAAGACAAAGGATGCTCCAGATGGTGAGAAGCTCTGCCATGTCAGATGTGGAAAGCAGAGCACACATTCTCATTGCTCCGGGCAAGTCAGCTAGAAAGACTGAAGGCACTCTCAGCCTCCCTGCAAGAGGCTCATGTTTAAGGAAATCCAAGAGCAAATCTGCTGTCCCTTCAGGAAACTCAGGCTTCTCTAAGGAAGGTCTAGGTTTCCTCCCAAGCAGCAGGTGTTAGAATCTCATTCTGAAATTAATATTTGAAAGAAAACATCTGGAGAAGGCATTTTGGGTCTATCACAGCACACGACTTCTGCCTCTCCAAGTGACATGCCAGACATGCAGAACATTGTAACTTTGTTTGGAGTTATTGTCACCACCCAAAACCCTGCAAGCAATGAAGTTCAAGAGGACACAAGCAAGACTTACTCATGATGATGCTGCTTCATTCCTGTGGATATCCTCATGCCAGAGCTGACATTCCCATCCTGGCACTTGACAGCTCCACAGCAAATGGCTTATTGTCCGAGGTCATGCACACACTAGAGAAGGCTCCTTGTGCTTGAGGTAAGTGACCTCTCCCCTTATCCAGCTGTGCTGAGCAAAGTCTCACACTGCTTGCGCTCTCCTGAGTCGTCTTCTCAGCTCACCCAACTCCTAACCTGATATCCAGAAACTATCTGTATCTCCTGGCCCTCCTCTTGTCAACACTCCTGCAGCCTGCAAGCCACACAACTCAATACTGGCTCTTACCAAATGGTCTTTCTCATTAGCAAATTGCCTGCATGTGTGGTGACCAGGCGAACATCTGCCAAAGCCCAAACACAAAGCATCCCAGCCGTATCTCCTCACTTTACATATTTTTAAAGCACACTTGTAAACACAGTTATGTGTTTTCCTATTTGGGATGAGATTCTCTCATGCAGCTGGCATGCACTCTATTGCTTAATCACTAATCCCTGTGAAAAGCATGTGGGCACACTTGGGTCATTAGTGACACTGTGCACTCAGTTCCTGCTCTGTAACTTGAACCCTTCCACTTGGAAGCTTCACAGCCAGCACAGTCTCCTCTGAAAAGCCATCCTGGGTTTCTTGCCTGAGTTTCTCTTAGTCTGCAGATGGACACCCCTGTTTCTGAGGCACACTCTGGTTTTGCAGGGAACCTGACGGGTGCAATGTGAACACAGGAGCAGAGAGGCTCCTGTCTTGCACTGAGTGGTGCCCCAGATCCTCAGATAGGGAATGACTATGTCCTGTAAAAGAGCCCTGACAGACTGCCAGAAGCAAAGCACAGCAAGCTGTTGGTAACACACCTATGTCTGTCTGCAGGTCCTGATCCCACCCCACTGCTAGCATGGCTGAAGCACAGGGAACGGAAGTGAAATGTCCCACCACGGTGCAGCTAATAAGCCCTAGATAGGTTGATGCTTAATTAACACTGAAACAAAATGAGTACTGTTCCAGCAGCAATGAGTATGTGGTGTGCAGTGTGCACCAAATCGGAATGAGACACTTAACAAAGGTGAGACCCTCACACGACCATGCAAGGCCTCTTGCAGAAACAAAGAAACGAGCTCCAGATGGGAGAGCAACCAAACTGCACAGGGCCTGAACGGTGGAGAGCTCTGGGGAAGCATCACTGCAACCTTGTTTCCATGCTTTTCCCCAGAATCCTGGAACGTGCAGACTTTGATCTGACCCAGGATAGCCTCTGTTACGTGTTCTTCTCATTCACCATGAAAAACATTGGAAGAATTCCCTCCAAGGAGGGTGATGCAGCTCTGAGGCAAGGCTCCAGGGAGGTGGTTTCTCCATCTTTGGGATCTGCAGACACAGGCCATATGAAGCCAGAACTTCCCTGTGTGAGGAGAGGTCTGCTGTGAGCTGGGGATGGGCTAGAGAATCACTGAGCTTCCCACTGAGCTGCATGCGTGTGCCCAAGAACATGGGGGCATTTAGCACCATGGAGTCATGGAACACAACTTCATGTCCTGCTTCTTCTGAGAGCCTGGTAAATTTTACCAAGTAAAGACATTTTGTCTGCAGGTCTTTGCCTGAACAGAGAAGTGAAGGCAAAGTCTTCCTAGCTCGTGGTTTGCAAATGGCTTTCAACTACAGAGGGAAAAAAAAAAAGAAAGCAGATCATAGTTTCCTTCCCCCAAGCTGTGCTTGCACAAAAACTCCACACACCTGAAAAACAGTGAAGCAGCACACAGAAAAGTAAAACAGTTCATCTGCAAACATTACATTTAATATCACATCACACTGGGGAATGTGAGCTACACATCTGGCAATAGGAGACTGGTGCTTCTTACAGAAGGATAGCTCAGGATCTTTTGTAAAGATAAACAAAATGGTCCTTTGGGTGAATGAAAGTAAACTTGGGCAAAGAAAATCAGTAATGAGATAGGCCAGACTGTTTCCATATCTGTTTGACTTTCCCCAATACACAAAGGGGAGTGGGGGGCAGGCAACATATTTCCAATATTATGCAAAAACACAGTATCTGGAGAAAAGGCAGCAGACTACCACAGCTGAGAAGTGTGTGGAGAAGAACAAGATGAGTCAGGCTGGAAAACAATGCAATGCTGAAGGAGGGGTGGGGGAAGAGCCATGACAAGGGAGAAAAAGAAGAGACTTTGAAATGAGAAGCAGTGAGCCTATGATGCAGTATGCTTGCTGGAATGCCCAGCTGCATCTACATTAGGGCAACAGGTACAGAAGCTGTCAAGAGACAGCAGTGCACTTCTACAACACTGCAAAAAGCTTTTGGCTCTGGGCACTGCAGTGCCAGCGAGATGGTGTTTGGCTCTAATGCTGTTCCCCAGCTGCTCCGTTCAAGAGGGCAAAAGACTAAGAGCTCACTACTATAACCTGAAGGAAGATTTGTGTGCCCAAAAAGTTTGTCCGCTATTTGCTCTATCAGCTTGTCCGAGAAAAGATGCCATCTCTCAGCACAAATCTTGTCTCTTTGATGAGAAATGAGGAAGTCACTCTTCACTCCTGCATGACCTGATGGGTCACACAAGAAGAAGGGATTTTATACAGAAAAAGAGAAAAAAACCCAACCTCAGTCACGTGGCTGAGCACTGAGCACTCTTCTGGCTCAATACCCAAGGAAAGATGTAAAGTAAGGAGAGAAGACCTCCACATAAGGGTAGAGCAGCTGGCTCTGAAGGGAGCAGAGGGCAATGGATTTTTCCCAATAAACCATCCATGACCATTTCAAAAGCAGAGGGTGACAGATGAGCACACCAGGATGGCACGAGTGGGAGCAGAAGCTGTGTCTATCTGAGTGAAGAAAGGTTATCTTCGGGACAGGCAGTGCCTTTCAATCAAGGAAGTGACTATTTCAAGCTGGAGAAAGTACGGCCATGGAAAATACATCGCACGGCTTCAAGGAATCTTTCCCCCTGCTAATTTCCACTTTTCCCTTACAAAACCAGCACAGCTTTTCAGTGATCCATTTTCTGGAAAACCATTTCCCAGGAGAGCTCGCCGGATTACAACCGCAACAGCAGTACAAAAGAACTCTCCGTGCTCTTTGCAACCCGCTCAGCACGGTGCAAGACCCTCTCCTCTCACCGTGCCAGCACCCCCGATCCCCGCCGGGATCTGCAGCGGACACGCGTGAGCGCCGCCGGCTGCATCCATCCCAGCGCCTCCGCCGCGGGCCTCCGCCTGCCCGCCGGGGAGCCCGGGAGCACCGGCTGCCCGCCGGGGAGCCCGGGAGCACCGGCTGCCCGCCGGGGAGCCCGGGAGCACCGGCTGCCCGCCGGGGAGCCCGGGAGCACCGGCTGCCCGCCGGGGACACGGCCGCCCCGAGCCCGGAGCACCGGCTGCCCCAGCGCTCGCCGCCAGCTCCGCGCATCCCGGCGTAGTGCTACCACCTCCGGGCACGGCTCCCGGCAGGCAGGCAAGTGTGCTGGCAAGCAGGCAGAGATGCGGCAGGCATGGAGGCAGGGAGGGAAGGAGGGCGACCCAGCACCTAGGACGTCCCCTCTCCTGCGCGCTGTCGGGACCGGGGCGGCCGCCGCCGCTATTTCTGTCGAGCCGGTGCCGCCCGGTGCCGGCCAAACATTCTGTCCAGATATGGGCCGGACCCGCCACCCCCTCGCCCGCTTACCGCACCCGTGCGCCGAGCCGTGCCGAGCCGTGCCGAGCCCGGGCGGCGCGTCCTGCCCGCGCCGGCTCCGCCGCTGCCGGGGGCGGGGGTCCGGCCCGGCCGCGGCCCCGGCCCGGCCGTCACTCAGCGGGGCCGGCCCCGCCGCCCCTCCCGGCAGAGAACAGCTGCGCCCGGCTCGGCCCCCTCCCGGGCCCCGGTTTGTGGGTCCTTACCCTCCGCCCGCACTCGGGATAGCGAGCGCGCTCTGTCCATCCCCAGAGCAGCTGCGGGGCGCTGCGGAGGGCGGCGGCAAGGGCAACATTTGCTCCCGAAGGGTCTTGCCTTCTTTTTAACGATTCAGACACGCTGGAGCCTGCCTTTTGTCCTTGCCAGGCGCCTAGGCAAACTGCCTTTTTGGGAAACCCCACAAGATGTGCGCGCATCTTCTTGGGGATCCAGGACACTGTAAAGCACCGAGACTGCGGCTGGAAAAACACCTTCCTGGGAGCAGTGGTGCGGCACTGGGACAGGGTGAGCAGCGGGGCCTGAAGGCTCAGCCAGACCAAGTCATGGCCACCCAGGCCTCTGGCTGGATGTCCCCACTACCAGCACTGCTGGGGACCTGTGCCTGCAGTTATGCACACTTTATAAAAGCTACTTCCCCACAAACGCCATTTGTACCAATGCACTTACTAATCCCATCTCTTACTTTACTCCCTGTCAATTTGCCCCATACATCCAGAGACAGCCACCTTCTAGAGCTGTTCCAAGTCTCCCATCAGCCCAGGAGAGCTGCCTTCCAGTCTTGCGGTATCAACTTTTAACATTGCTACCAAATCTCCTTTCCCCTATCTCACCTTTGAGTCACTTTAAAGCCCCATGGATTTGTCCTTTAATAACTTTTTACCTAATCTCCCATAAAGTGTCAGCCCCAAGCTCCTCCTTACCTCTGCTGTCTGGTCTTCACCAGCAGCCACAAGGCAAGAGTGGAGAGGCCCCAAGGTTACCAGAGGTGGCTAGTCCACCTGAATGTTTCTCCAGCCCCATACTTCCCAGTCGTAGTGATGACCTTCATCTGAAAATGCCCCCAGTTGCCACGAGATGGTACTTGGCTTTTTTTTGCATGACCTGGCTGGCACTGAAATTCCCTGTCCTGGGGCATTTGGAGGAAGATCTGCAGTTGTTGGAAAACACAGTTTTCCAGCAAAAATTGTGTGTTAGTTGAGCAGGCCTGAACATAGCCTCAGCATAGGCAGGCCTCAGTAAAAATCCTAGTAAAGTGTCATGAGAAGGTAAAACCTGAGAACACAGCTGCGTTTCTAAGCTGTGGGAAAATTGTTGTGAGAACAGATAAGGAGTCAGAAGTGTTATGAGAACAGAATAGGGAGTCACCGGGAAGATCCCTGAATATGTGGGAACAGACTGCAAATACGTGTGTAACTATAATTAGTAACATCTGTAACAGTATGTAAGTTTCTTGTTTGGTGAAATAAAATTGGAGCTTGCTTTTATGACTTATGTTAAGTCGTGTGTGAGTTCCCTCGCGCCGCTCGTCATGCAGTTAGCACTGAAAATACTACTCACGGCTAGGACAAATGAGGGATGCAAATGAGGGCCATGCCAAGCACTGGATTCAGTGCATGTCTCGTTGAGGTGAGCAGGATTATGGCCCAAGTCACTGGCATCATCCCAGCTGCTGGCAGAAGAGGGAATTTAGAACCACCCAAATTCAGGCTGAAGAAGCCTGATGGGTACAAGATCAGCCACATCTGGATGCCAGTTTCTATGCCACCTGTTTACCAAATGCCTTTTTTCTTCACTTTTCTTGCCTAGCACAGTCAGCACACAAGAATCCAGGCTCTCAAAGGTTTGCCTGATGCACCACTATGAGGGCAAAGGATAACTGTGCTGAAAACACAGAGACCGAAGATCTTTGCAACAAAAGTCTTTCCAAATGGGGAAAGATGAGTCCAGGATTGGAAACCCTACAGACAGGAATTAATTTTGAGATGGCAAAGAAGGTTCTCATGTTTCTGTGACAAAATACAGTTCCTCAAAATGACCTGGGATGAACATTGGGAGACAAAAATAGGTAAACTTAAAGTTTGTCAACAAAATACAGCTGAGAAGGAATAAACAGAAAAGAGGCAGTTTGAAGGTGCTTGCTGTTCACAGCCCTGGGAAAGCAAGACACCTACTTTGTTTGGTTTTTCTAGTTATGACAGTGTTATCTGTTTTCTCTAGGTAATCAATGATCATTTTCCATTTTATAAAATTCACAATGATCCACAAAACACATCTAACAAAGCTGCATTCCCTTTTTCTGGTTGTAAAATTATCCTGGGTGGGGTCCCAAGAATTACACATTCCACATCCACACTCCAAGGGAGGATCAGCTGAAGCTTCTGCAGATACATCCTACGTGGTTTGGGCGTTTATAGTGAAACTGAAGTTCCAGTGAATTCCTAGGCTTTGGCCGTTTCTTCCTACAACTACAGCTTTTACATATTTTATCTACATATAGAAACTGTTATCAGTGAAAACTTCTGGAAATGTTTCCCTCCTTAGCCTTCTTCCATCCAGACCGACTGCAAATCCTATTATTTAAATGAGACCTTCTAGATGTTGTTACTTTTATCTGGATTCTCTGTGATTTTCTCTGTGTCTTTCCTGGAGGACAGTGCCCAGAACTGCACACAGGGTTCCAGTGGATGTCTCTCTAATAGCTGTCAGAATGGAAAGTAACTCCACCACCTGCCTGACTCAGACACAGGCTGTGGAAGCAGCCCTGGTGAAGTACCATGCATTTGTGAAAGCAGAAAAACCATTCACAACCACCCTGCAACACTGACTGCTGAAAAACGGAAGTTAAGAACCATGCAGCACTCTGTGTGAATTAACAACTTCCACAGTGCAGACGTGTCTAGGGACCTCTACCTCCCAGGGACAGCAGACTAACTACTATTGTGCTGTTTCACAACTTGGAAACGTCAACAAACTCCAAGTGTTCAGTATTGAGCATGCCCAACGTGTTCTGCACATTTTTCAAAGCAGACCATGAAGCATCTCAAAGAGCACTAGCAGGTCAACTGGCAAATGTATGATGGGATCTTACATGGGGTAAGAGAGTAACACTAAAGGCAGGTGTAAAGTCGTACTTCTGCATAAGGAGACAGCAGTACCATTACTGTAATGGACTAACAATGGAGCTACTGAAGGCAGGGATGGTACTGTATGGTGGGAATGAAGATGGAGACATATCAGTGCAGCCCCTCTGGATACAGTGTATGAACTGAACACAGCATGTGTCAGTAACTTCGGGTTGGGTGAATGTTCCATGTATGCACAAAACAATTCACAACATGGAGAGTGGTGCCCGTGGGTTTGTGGATCAGTTAGACAGACTGTACCCTGTTTTACCAACGTACAAATTAGCCTCTGTGAACTCCAGAAGTGAACTGTGCAAATGTGTGGGACTGTAGGAATGTGTCCTTGCTTCTGACCTGGGCTTTTTAGCCACAGACAACCAAGGAGAGGGTGAGGTGTATTTCAGACGGGGCACACAAGCGTGAAAACCATCTTGAGTCTCTTGAACATCTCCCAGGGTCTTTCCTCTAATACTACAAATGAAGAGTCACAAACTATGCCCCATCAGTACACAGGTGCAAATAAACTTCTGGCAAAAAGCAGATCCCCAAGCCTTAAAGGATGCAAACACAGCACAGGTAATTCTCGTGAAACCGAACTTCAAAATAGTTCCAGCAAAACGCTCTATTGCCATGAAAATGGCTTGTAGCCATCAGCCTGCATGATTGTGAAGGTGAGATATGCTCTCCGACACATAGGAAAACTCTCACTCTGCTCAGGAGCTCAGGGGAGTGCTTGTCTCATCCTACTCTCCTACATAATTCAAATTTTCACACTCAGAACCCATTCTAAAAAGGGAAACTTTGCGTGGAAGTTTATCTTACAGTTAGTGTTCATCACCACATGGACTCCTTCTCTTGCATTCTTCACCTTCTCTGCCATGGCAGCTGAAGAAGTTGATTAATATGGAAAAATATTAGTATCTTCATTGTTAATACTACCTCTCTCTCACATACACTCAAGAGACAGCCTCAGCACACCTAAATATGGAGAGGACCATGTTAAGTAGCAATTTGCATCTGAATAGCAGTTTGCTAGTTTATCACTACCCACTGTAATCACAAGGGCTCTGCTATACCCAGTGTACATCCAGGCAGAGAGACACTCACCAGACTTCCTAGAGGACTCCTTGCTGCTTAGCCCAGACCTTCTCCAGAACGCCACCAGAATTAGACTGAGTGCAAATGTAAGTCTTACATGCTGAAACAGCTTGTTTGCTCAGAGTATTTTTATGTATTTTTTCTCTCTCACCCTACTGTTGCACGGCACCTTTCAGTCTTGGCTCTCTTTCTGTCCAGTCTCCTGCACTCCAGCAAACTGCATTATAGCCGAATTTCTTAGCTTGCCTTGTGTACTACCAGAAATACTACACAGCCATGCATGGCAGAAAAAAATCTCATTGCTGGCATTTGTCGTGCAAAGCTTTAATGCTGTGTTTAACAATCTAGAAGCACTGTGGCAAGCAAATTCAAATTGAGGCAGCAGACTATGAAATATAATGATGTCTATACCTCCTCTAAATATTTCTAAGGCCAGAAATAAAGTAGATTCTGAAGTAGGCCAAAAATACTGTGTTCAGAGGACTTTAAGCATCCATCCACATGATTACAGAACACTGCCTTCTCCTGTCTCCAGGGAGCAGAAGTCCTCTGAAGTTTCTCAGAAGCATACATGAAAACAAGCTACCAAAAAGAGGGAAAGGAATGCTGTGAATTTAGCAGCTGGCCAGGGGGGTGGTGTGAGCAGGGGACTGGAGAATCCAGAAAAGTGGTATCATTGCTAAAGGACAGCAAACAGAGCAGTGAGTACACAAAGTGCATATGCTTCTGTGAATGCTCAGCCCCACAAATGCCAAACAAGGCACTATTCAAACCTTACAAGTTAAGGAAAAGGGAAAAACTCAACAACAGTGCATGTCTCTGACAATAAATTCAAAAATACTAAGGACTCCTTCCATGTTTCCCAAGTAAAAAAATGCTTGTTAAAGGAAGGACTACCCCATAATGGCTCTAAGCAATAGCTATGAGATAAAAAGCCCTTCAAAATTAGGGAATTATCACGAGAACAAAATTCAACATTGTTTTATTGATAAATAACTTTTAAAATAATTTAACTCAAATATTCTAGCATTACAATGGTAAACAATGTGAAAATTTTCAGAAAGTCAACTGAAGTCAACAGAACCCAAACTTGTTAAACAAACACAGATTTTTCAATTTTATCCCCATTATGTCTTCAAGGCAATGTAGTAGTTTTATTTCTCTTCAAAGCCTGTTACTTATTTTATTGCTAAGCTGCTACATTTCAGAAGTGGTGATTAATCACCCTTTGAAAATTCCACAAGACTTTGAGACACAAAATCGTGAATCCATGTATCAACATGTGGAAGAGATGTGTCCACGAGAAAAGTCACTATTTTTCGATCCCAAGAGTTAGTGCTGTCATTAACTGCCTGTATCTGTGCCACAAAAGGTTTCTTCTCTACAAGATTCCGAAACACTATTGATGCCTCTTCTGACCACTGCTGGTTTTTCACTCCTAGGACAAATGTAAAGCAAAACAGAAGGTCATTTATAGACTAGATCAATCTGATTAAGTTTATAAAGAAGTGGTATGAGTTTAAATACTTGAGAAAACAGATCTTAAAATGCTAATGAATGTAACTTAAATCTAGAAAAGAAGTATAAGCTCACTCATCTTCTGCACAAACAAGCTTAATTATCACACAGACTAGAACGTTTATTTTTTCTTGAAGTTTAGAGATTTGGACATGTTTGCAGAAGTGAAAGGCAAATGCACTGACTCACTGAGCAATTCAAAGAGTATTAGCTGCCTTGCATGACCAGGGCTTATCTGGAACCAGGACAAAATGGAAACTAAAAATCCTTTCAAAACAAACTTTGTCTTCAGTCTGAGGGGACTGAAATAACTTGTTCTGTTGTCCTTTCTTTAGATGAAGTTTTCTACATCTGAAAGCAGCATCAGTTACTAAAACACCTACCAAACCTTCAAGTCCCAAACTAGACATACAGAAGGCAGAAACAAAGAGAAATGATGGCTAAATGCCTCACAGCTGCTCTTCCTTTTGTCAGAGCAGCATCTCACAAAGTCAAGTCTGCTGGAACCTAAACAGGTTTTTGAATATGGTTGTAACCCATCTAGAAATAAGTGGCTCCTGCAGACTTAAGATTTAGTCTCCCCAGACCACTGCTGAGGTACAGCATCTAGACACAGGGGCTCATATCATGCAGGAATACCCAAAAGCCAGTTTATGGATAAAAGAAGCAGAACAGCAAAGTGAAAGTACTTTGCTTTTACTATTAGCAGCAGCTTGCCACTGATAGGGCAACACAGGAACACAGCTGCCTGCAGATTACAGAAGGAATTAAAAGCCAATAGTTAATCAACACTTAAGAAAGGGTATTTAATGCTAGGAAAGGCTATTGTGGAAGCAAATGGGATTTTAAAAGGAAACAGATCAGACACTTAGCCATGAGACATGAAAACAGGGAGAAAAAAGTGGAAGAACAGCAAGACAATAGTTACTGGTCTTCCAGGCTCAGCTAGCCTGCTTTGACAATATGAAGCATCTCAGAGGTAACTTAACTAGCTACTTGGGAGACTCTTTGAAGCAGAAAAAGTGGATGACTTGCAGGCTTGCTGAGCTGGATCCTGTACTACTCCAGAAGACAAGACAGCTAGAAATCCACTACAGCAGTGCAGTCCAATGACCCAGCCTGTCGGTAGCACATCCATCACAGATCACTAGTTTAAAGCAACCCCTAAAGTCACACTGAGGCTATGCAAGAAAATAGGTCCAAAAAATCCAAATTTAATCTGTAGCCTCTCACTTCCAAGAAACATATTCTGTGACTGAAATCTTGCTAGTGACCAAACAGCATCAGAAAGCAGCAGCTGACTAAGACGAGACGCATGCATCTGAAAGCAATGCAGAAACAAAGGAAAAATTTTAAAAGGAAAGACAGCAAGGAGAGACAGTTTTATTTTTTAAATTCTCTCAGATGTATGCATAGTCTTTATGCTCCATATTCTCAAGGAAATTATCTTATGTAAGCTTAATGAAAGACCCCACCCCCTTGCGGAGTTTTTTGTTTGAGAAAACCTCTGTATTTCAGGCAGCTCTGCATTCCAAATATGCACTGGAGAACTGTAAAGTACAACAGGGTCAAGATATATATAAAAAATTTCTCTAGAAATTCAGCATCTAGGTTCCTAATTTTATGTAAACTACGATAATCAAAACATTAAGTTCTTATCAACAGATACATCATAACTTTCACACTTGTAAACTGGTTATGTTAAAGGATCAAAAAACATTTAGTTTTCATTTCCCTTTGTCCTTTGCATAGTAGGTATCATACACATTAAATGGTAAATTTTATGACAATGAAAAGCAGCTGCTGGCAAAGTTTAAGCAGTCTTCATTCTCAAACATGGTGACTTCAAGTATTGCATTAAATTAAACTAACAAATAATAAAACACAATCATCACCATCTATGCCAAGAATAAAAGCAGAGCTACTTTGATGACATAAACATGTAGAAAAGACTTATTACATAACATTTGACTTTGTCCAGTTTACATTTCTGCTCATTTTATATCCCCACTGATGTAAGACTTCAACAAAAACAATTGCAAATGCTTGATACCTACCTGCAAGCTGAGCTGTGATAGCTTGGAAAGGTAGTCTTCTAAACGTATCCAGGAGTGGCTGTACTTTCCGCATGCTGACAAACTCATGTTTGCCATAGTCCAGCTCATACACTGATAAAAACCCATTTCTAAGAATTCCTTTTATTATGACCCTGTACCACCTAAAAGGGGCGAGAACAATAGACAATTTGAATTCATTCACACACTGTCAAAGCACCAGAACAATAGTACACAACCAAAAGATCTTCACCAACATATCTCAGGCTTCCCAGATCTGGGTTTAGCTGAATAAAAGTCAACTATCCCAGCTACAATCTGGACACATGAGGAGACTGCAACCTCATTTACTCCCTTAATCTCTGAGATATCATTGGACATCTGCCACCTCGTTAACAATGCGGACTAAGCAAAGCTAGGCTTGCCTAGCTTAGCAGAGCTAAGCTTGCTTTCAAAGATTTTGTTTTTAAGTAATTTAAGCATCTACTTACTCATCTCCAATTTTAGCTGCATACAGCTTGTTTTTTTCAATGTTCACAGGTTTCTCTTCTGCCCTGCTGTAGTACAAGATCATTTCTTCCATTAGGGCATAGAGATTGTTTAGCTCATTCCAAGGCTGGACAATGAAGTGACCGGGATGGCAGGCCACCGAGACGTAGACATCCATGAGCTCACCCGGCTTGGGCAAGGGTAGGGGAGGAGGCATATCAATGGTGGACACTGCACTGCTGGGCTCTCTGGCTGAATCAGGGAAACTCTTCTCCAGCTTCCCACTAGATAACTGTAGAGCTGAAACAGCATCACCTAGAGCTTTTGTGGAGGTAGTCCCACTGGGTGCCACACTCAAGAAAACATCTTTCTGATGCTTCCACAGGTCTGCATTTTTGATCTGTCTATTGATGCTACGATCCATGTCTGGGAAATTCTCTGGAGCAAACAAGTAAACGTGTGCAATTCCCTTTGAAGCATCCTGTTTAATCACCTTGGAACACAAAATACATTTTAACACCCAGTTAGTAACTATTAAAGGCACATTTGATTTTGTCCAGAAGACTGCAGCAGCAACAGTTAATTGCAGTTATGCACAGAAGCATTTTCAAGGTTCCCCCAAAGACATTAATGAAATTGTGGGTAATAAGCCATTCACAGCAGATAAAAAGATAAAAAGCACTTGCAGCTATTCCACTAATTTAAAGGAAACACAAAACTTGAATTGAGCTTTGTTCCATCCAGCAGGTTCAATCTCAATACTGTGTGTACAATTTTAGTTTTCAGAGGAACAGTAGCCAATGTCCACACAGATCTAAACAACAATTAAATATTAACACTTAATCGTTCAAAGTATCTTCCTGTCATTATGGGAAATGAAGCCTGCTAAATTAAGAATGGGAAAGAAATGAAAGAAAGAAAGAAAAGATGAAAAAAGCTTCCAGGCTTCTATCATGAGTAATTTTCAAGTACTGCCAAGAAAATATTTCCTATTTAACATCAGATATGCTAACATACTAATAGTAAACCACTTAAATATTAATTTGACAAAGTATGTAACACTTCTCTAGAGATTCTTCTGTTGATGTTCCTATCCAGGAATAAAAACTTTCTGCTATTAAAGCATACATCTGCTATTATTTAATCCAGCAAAAACTAGCACCAAACTCCAACTCTCTTGGAAGAGAATGCCTAGAAAAGCCAGGTACAACAGGTGTAAGTCTTAGACTAGAGGTCTAGACTAAAGCAAGCAAAAACATTAAGGAACAAATTCCAAATTACAAACAACTTTTTCAAAGTGTCTGACAGTATCTGGAATCAAAATTTTAAGAGGACTAATCTTTGTTTAGTCTGTAGTTAGTAATAGATTTCCTTTAGGAGGGTATTATCAGTTAGTTAAACTGGTTAGGATACACTGCAAATGGAAATTATTTTCTCTCAAAGATAAGAGAAATTCTAAGTATACAAAGCATAAACTAAAACAAACTCGATTAGAAACATCAAACAAAAAATAAAACTGCTTTCAAAGACCAGAAGGGGAAAAAGCTCTGCTCACAAGAGGCATAAAAGTAATTCAAGATTAACTCAGAAGCTGCATATTTTTATATGCTGAAACATGAACATGTTTATTTCTTACCAGTGGTAAAATAACTCTAGCTGAATATTTGGCCTTGGACAGCAAAATGTGAAAAACTGCTGTGAAAGTTGCTAAATTCACAGCAGAGGGGAAAAGAGAAGATTCTAACAGGCTTAAACAAGTAAGTTTTATGATAAATTTCCTAGGAAAAGAATTTTGTATAAAATTTATGTCCTATAGCTCGTTACAAACTTTTACACTTCTGTAACAAAAATCAGTACGATGAGTTGTTAAGCTTCCAAAGTTGTTCTTCCAATGCTCTTTTCACATGCCTATGTGATATCAAGTCTCATAGGCATTTTGACTATTTACCTTCATGCTAAATTCAGGACAATTCATTACAGCATCTCTCAGCCACAGTACAGCATCTGGAGTCCACATGCCAGTGTAAGGAGGCAGATCTGCCAGGCAGCATTTCAAAGCCTAAGAACAGAATTAAACATATAACATATAATTTAGTAATTCAAAAGCTGGTCCACAAGTTTCAATTCAGAGAATAGTGCTGACAGTCAATCACATATGACAGAAACAGACACACAGAAATGCAAATCCAACACCATGACACATAAACAAAATTCTGCCCACCCACAGGACAACACTGTGATTTATTTCAGACAAAGATGCATGAGGAAATACACTGCAATGCTGAATGCTATGAAACAAACCAGAATTTCATTATATAAACCTTGAAGCAGAAGCACTACAAACACTGCCAAGAGATCTGATACAGGTTAACTTTAACATGTCTTTATACCTGAGGAGGTATTGCAATTACTTCTCGCAGGAATTGTGGTGGGATTTCTTTGAGCTCTGATACTTTTACAGTTGCAACTGTTCCACTATCCATAAACTGCACATCGAGTGCCCGTCTAGTGTGAATTATTTTTATCTGAAAGAAGAAAGCAAGGGCATCATTTTGAGGTTAAGAACCCCACAGTGAAACACAGATTATAAAATGTTTCATGGAAATGAAAGATTCAGATTGAGTTGAACGAATATAAGAGACATTTCTATGTAGGCAAACTGTAGCTGCTTTTTAAATTCCTCTTACCTCTACACGTGCCAATTTTCCTTTGGAAGGAAACAAGCAGATTTTGCCACAGAAAGGCAGTGATACATGGAACTCAGATGTCTGCTGCAAATACAAAAACAGAAGTCAAAAAGCTATTATTATGGAGCTATTACACAGAGCTATTACTATCTGCCACTCAAGTAACCATTTCAAAAGCAACGGATGGCATGAACAGTACTGAGAAGCAACAGCTCTGTTTCAAATAAAGAGCATCTTTCCAGATTTAGAAGCACTTCTAATCACATTGCTTTAAGCTTCTGAAATGGTTAATCTTTTCATTCCAAGCTTTGTATCTTACAGGGAAATTGAGAGAATACAAAGTGCCAGGGGTAAAAAGCAACATTTGGAAAGAAAATAGGAAATCATCAACATTTACTTGACTGTTCTGAAAAGCAGGGGCAGTTAAGAGCTATGACAGATAACTGAGGGAGCTCCTGGCTTATATTCTAGAATATACAGTTTCTTGAGATATCTAACAAACCAAATTTACAACTGACTCAAATGAAAGTCTCATAGGGGTGGCATTCACCATGACAATCCTAAATAAAATAACAAGACAACAGCAACTCTATAAAAAGCATGGAGAAACTTCATTTGAAGAACAATCAACACCTTACCTGGTTTAAATTCTCAGGCAAAATTAATTAAAACCCTCAAGATGAGCTGCAAGCCTGATACTAAAAGAATCTGAAGAATAATCTCTTTCTTTGGTATCAGCAAGAACATAACAAGTACTCTCCAAAGAATACAAACTCTTGAAACACCTATCTGTCTGCTTTTGTGTCTTTATGTTGCTAAATCTTTCAGGGTTTATACACTTTCTTTCAGTGTTTAGCTTACTTGAAACAGAATCCTCATAAATGACATCTGTTCAGTATAAGATATTTCCAGATGATCCCACAACAGGTCTAAAGCTCAACTTCTATACCCAAAACACTTTGATAGAGAAGTTCCACAAGCAGGAGTTCTAACAGGACCTTCAAGGATCTGCACTGCATGACTTAATTGTGTCAGGCTCAGTTGAACTACAAAATTGATTATCTTAATTCTTACAAATTAGGTTCTCTTAAGATTTGTTCTCTTTGGCCAAAGTTCTCTGGAATCTAATAAGGATTTTTGCATACATCTGTAAATGGCTGGTGGAATGTCAGACTTCTCTGCCACGTGCCTATTTTAAAGCAACTTAAGACTTTCCAAAATATGTCCTAAACAGCACTTTGACGTTGATGTTAGCCACAACAATCAAAAGCTAAGGGTGCAAGGACAAGATATGCAGAATCAGATATATAACATCAAAACCACTGAATCTCCAAAGAAGCCATGTTAAGAACAGACCTTGATTATGCTGCTTTTATTGCCACTTTGCACAGACCTAGTTGTTCATGCACCTCAACTTCATCATGTAAAATATCCAGAAATCCGTATTGTTAGAGGCAACATTCAATTAGAGGCAATTAGAGGCAACCATTCACTATTCTAACTATTCAAGTAAAGTTGTAAGTAGTTACTGAAGTCTTCAGCAGTGCTTGAGAAAAAGAAAGCATCAAAAGACACTTTTCACACTGAAAGATGCACCCCAAAAAACCCCAAACTAGAAAGAGAATTTTTAGCCTTTTTGAATAGTCTATGGCTACCACAGAAACTTGAACTTATACGCAAGGAAAATCATTGGTACTCTCTGGAGAAATGCTGTATGACTTCACCACTTCCCTCACCACAGAACTTACCTTGTAAAGAAAGTAGTCTTCTATTTTCTGCAATATTTCAGAAAGTCTAGACAAGCCTTTGGATGGCACTTGGCAACACAGGCTTCCATCAGAGAAAACAGTGGTTACTCTGACATTGGTATACAGCGCATCTACCTGCAACAGTAAGAGTTTGACAAGAAAAGGTAAAAAAAACCACACAAAACTTAGCAAATTTCTGAATATTGTTTTTTGTCCATCTAAGACCTCAGTCTTAGAGATTGCAGTCAATGATTTTTAATGATTAAGAAAGAATGAGGACAGTGGTACCTGTAGGTGCAGTTCAACAGACTTGTCATACAATGCCTTCAGACAAGTAGCATTGATGTTGATATCATCTTCTCCAGAAGTGTCATATAGAACAAGAAGAGGAATATCACTCTTTTCCAGTATTTCCACAGCAAATATCTTGAAGCATGTCTGTGATTCCACAGCCTTTACCAGGACAGGATCATCACAGAAGGCTTCCAGTCCTGTAAGACACACAGTACTGTTTGTGTACAGAAGTTGCACTGCACCCCTACTACTTGTATTCTACTTAATTTCTACCTTTTCAACAAAGAAAGCCATGTTTGGGGGCAGGGCAGAATAGAAAAGAAAAAGACCCTCTTCAGAAAGAGCTGAGGCAAATGTGCAGAGAAAAACTGAATGCATCCAAGTATTATAAAAAAATCCAAAAAAAAGGCCAAGCTCATTCACAGCAATTTCACATATTTAAATTTTAATATTTTTAAAAATTAAAAAGGCCTACTAGTTTTAGAAAGGTAAATGAATTCCAGCAGAGTCTAGGAAGTCTGCAAGTATGCAAGTACTGAAAGGCGAAGGATCACTCCAAAATAATTAAATAGGCTCATATTTAGAAAATATGGCCTCATCTGGCCACAACAGATGTGCCTCATTTATGGAAAAAGATGTTGTGCTAGTGTACATTGCTTCACACAACAGTAAACGTTTCTTTTATTTCTTTAGGCCTACATATATTAAAGGGACAAAGACATCCATGTTAAGCACAGAAACAATTAAGCTCCATTAAGAGATACAGGATGTAATTGTGTTCTAATATCAAGGATTCTCTGCAAAACTCTTCTTCACATCCTTTCTTGCTTCCTTTTCTTTCTTTCCATGCATACCCATGTCTGCTTAGACTAGCTGTGCTAGTCTATCATACACATACAGAACTATTACTAGCCAGGATCAGAACTCCCAGACTCATAGAGGCTTCAATCCATAAGTTGTGCCAACAGTAGGCATAGCAGTATGTGTGCAGTCAGCACTGGCTTTCTCTTACCTGCCAGTTTACATTTTGCAGCTTGAAAAGGAAGAGATCTGAACTGTTTCTGTAGTCTGCACACACTGTTGCTTTCAACAAGCTCAGTGAAGCCATGATCAACATAGTATACCTGAAAAAGAAAAAGGGAATTAAAAGCACAAGTTCATGAATATAATTGTAAATATGTTTTCTTGAGTCTAGGGAAAATATATTCAGTTACCACATTCTCTATGCAGCCAAAAATTACTTTTTGCCACTTTAGTACCATTAATTTCATGTTCATTTCACTGCTTGAATGTTCAGTTTTCAGGGAAAGCCTCCTTCTCAAGATCTCTATAAAACCATCCTCTCCAACTGTTCTACAGAATCTCAACTCTTAATAGTAACAATGCTGCAAGAATTCAGCATATATTATCTCAAACCATGTGAGAAAAGGTAATAGAGTCGTAATCTTTGTTTATAAAGTTCTGAAAGTGTTGGAAAGTCAAATACCACGTAGGTGCCATTCTAAGTTTTGCCTATTGTTTTTACAGCATTAAGAGAATAATTATGATTGAAGCTTGTCTTTACTTTGATGCAAATACCATAATCAATGCAGGAAACTAGTAGGGAAACTGCTGATTGGCAGCAAATAACTGGAGCTAAAGTGAGAGAAAGAAGGTTTTGATGGGACTTGCCATAACTTTTTTTCTAAACTCTATCCTGCAAAATGTCTGTACAGCAAATATTGAAAGGAGGTCTGAACACTGTTTAAGGGGGTAATCAGCAAAAGCTGCAATAAAGCAGTAGCCTTCTTTTGGCTGACAGCTATAACTAGGGAGAAATTAGAGGCAACCATTCAGTAATATTCTTGCCAATTCTCTAACCCCTATAGTCTTCCACAAAACCAAGTTCTGACACCCCACTCCAAGTTCCAGCTGAAGGGTACCATTTTAACTTTCAGAAAAAAACTCAATTCTAATGCATGTGCTATTTAAGTATTTATAAAATGGTTCAACTTTGGAAGTATGTTAAGTAAGCCTGGGTAAAAAGTCACCTAACTGGGGGAAGAAACAAAAAAAAGTTAAAGAGGTATCATTAATGTTGACTAAACAAAATATAATTGGGAGGTTTTAAACTTTTTTTGTACTTCTAATTTCACCACACATAGCAAGAAGACTCTGCCTGACACAAGAAAAGTTTAACAGAGAAGTTAAATAATCTCAGTGGGGTCTAACTAAAATGCATACTACGTAACTCCCAGATCTGCCTGGAAGGGGAAAGCATGTATATTGTTTTTCCTTTTTTTTTTTTTTTTTTCTCTTTAGTGCATGTCAGAGATACCTCAGTATAAGACTTCAAAGAAGATCTAGGAGCAAATGAAGTTTGTTCTTCCCTTTCCCTTCCTCTGTCCAACTCCAAACAGTGTAAGTACACCATTCCTCCTATCAAAGCTACATTTTCAGTACCAATGTGCTATAGGGCCCAGCCCCTTTTAAAACCAAAACCCCCCACCTCAAACTATTAATGGAAAAAACCCCAAAAGACCATTTAATTTTGTCAGTCCTATAACTTCTACAAGGTCTTCATTTCTCATAGATCTGAAAACAGAAACACTTTGGGGCAAGAAAAGAAATAACGCTAGTGTAGCATATTTAAGAATTGACTATCTAAAAAACAATTGTGTCTCAATTCTTTCTCCAAGTGCCAACAGAGGTAACTGCTTGCCTTCACTCTGTTGTCTTCTAGAGAAATTATCCGAGCACGCAACCAGGCATCTTCTTCAGCATTTACTGCAACAAGTTGCCCAACACTCAGAGAGTGAGCTGGTGGCACTGTACTGTTCTGATTGTAGTATGCTTTCATGTCATCTTCCATTTGTTCCTGGGCAGAAGAATAATCTTTGCCCACATACCTACAATATTTTACAAAAAAAACCCAAAACACGACCAAAGTTAGGATGCAACTTCAAAAAAGCTGAATAAAAACATAAGAATATTTCCATGCATATATGAATACATTATATACATTTTCTAAGCCCATTAGTGTCCAAACTCTTTTCCCATTAACAGGCCAATAGAAAAAAAAAGTTACTCTGTCACTAACAAACACCATCTTAATCTGGTTTTTACTAAGGTTGATCCAAACCAAAACACCTAAAATATCTTTAAAAATCAGCGGTTAAACCAAGTGTTGTTTACTCTCCTACTCCAGATTTATCTTGATATTAGGCTGCTGACCTAATGGTTCGTACTAATGCTGCCTGTGTTAAAAAGGTATTTTTAAATAAAGTATATAAACTTTCTGAAAAATCCAAGTGGGAAGTTCTGAATGCTTCAGAAACAAGTCAGATTAGAGCAGACAAAAGGAAAACTTACCCACAAATTTGTACTAGTAGCAACTGTTTTAGCTTCTTCATAGAGAGTTCGATACTGCCCAATTCTACGCCACAGTTTAGCCCAGATATAGTGCAGATATCATATGCTATGGTAACTCTGTTATAAATATTAAGTTAAATCTGATCACATTCCAGGGAACTGTGATTTTCCTAGAAACAGCGTTTTTGTTTCTGTGCAAGCATTAGTCTACTTCACAATCGAGATAAAGTGCTGTGACAATCACATATGTGTTACTTAAAAGTTTCTTTAACATTTGTTTAATAAAGATACCTAATAGTTGGAGTAGCTCAACAGAAAGTAGAAAAATCTTTCAGAATTTCTTGCCTCATTATTTTATTCATTATTTCTTGTGATAATTCAGCTGCAGTACCTAGCGTATCATCTCTCCCTTCAATCACTCTGTTGTGAATGCCTAGCAAGTATCTAGGAGTGTTTCTATCACTTCCATTTTATTTTGACTATATTAGAATTCTTTGAGAATTGATCCATGTCTCAAAACAGAAACAGCACCAAACCTTACAGCTTTGCCTTCATTAATACTGCACTTGAAAGGTTTCAGACAAGAAACTAAGAACTGCTACTCCACATACACAGCAAGTTATAAATGATGCCAACACTAAAAGGTGTACAGGAAAAAGGAGAAAGTTTTGTAAAGTTAAGTCACGTGTGCATAGCACGCTGGAAGTAAGACATGTAATGTAACAATCCACTTACACTGTCACCTAAGACTGGGCTGATTAGGAACCAAATCAAGAAACACTAATAGTTTATTGCTGGATGAAAGCTCACCTTTCCAAAAGTGGAATCTGTGCACACTCAAGTCATGCCGAGTTAGTGTAAGTCAGTTACAGAAGTAAAAAGTGTTTTGATAAGCACAACAATAATATCTGAATACCATCATGTTTTGTAGTAGGGTTATTTCATAAAGTCTTCCATTGGAAAGTCAAGAGGCATCACAGTGCCCTGATTCTCAGACAAGCTAAAGCTAATGATATAAGTGATAGGTTCAGGACAGAAAAAGTTTCAGAAAATTTCCATTTAAACATGCAAACAAAAGGATTTTTAATTTTCATTAGCAAAGTAAGTAAATAATCAAGTCCTGAAACCTCCTGTTCATCTATTCTTTTCTGGCAGATCTGCGCAATATAAGCATGTGGATTTATAAATAAAGCAAAAAAGGTAGATTCCAAAATACAAACTTGCCTAATTAGGACATCATTAGTGTTTTTCAGTTCCAACACCATGATGGACACAGATCCTTCCGACGGAATGATTAGAGAAGGAACAGTTATGCTTTCCAGATACTGGTCCTTGGATTCTTCATAGTGCCGTTCAGCTGTGGCCTTCACACCATCATGCCTCTTGACTTTCTCAGTGACATTCAGATTTTCATCAATGCATCTTTGGGGTTTAGCATAGAGGATCGCCTTTCTGGGGACTTCAGATACATAGTCCACAGTACACACATCTGACAGCAACTCTAGGTTATTTAGCATGTCTTCAGGAAATTTGACTTGGTAAGTGTCTTGGTACACTTTGGGAAGTGCATGAGCCCAAAGACCATTGGAATACTTCAGCAAGATGCCAACAACTTTCTCCTTGAAGTCGCTACTAAGTGATGCAGGTGTGGTCTCCATATTTGGTTTTAACAAAGGGTCTGCTTTTGAAGAAGTAACATTCTGAGATGCCTTTTCTTGCTCGGTATCACTTTTTGCTGCTGGTGGTATTTTCTTAGCAGGATAAAGAAGTCCATCCATCTGATCTCCTCTGGGATTCTTTTCCAGCTTGGGAAACAAAAAATAGAGTCAATAATCAATTGCACCTCTAATACTAAATTGTTTCACCAATTACACTTTTATAACATGCATTTTATATGGACTTTGAAGAGAACATCCACAGGGATTTAAAGCTGAGGCAGTTAATACAGGTTAGTATTTCCTGTAATGCTTCCTGCTCTGTTTTGAAGGGTACCAAACTCATATGACTCCATCAGTAATGGGCAAGTATTTATAACCTATGCAATAAAACTGGGACTTGCTTCCAAAGAAGTGCAGTCTCTCCTTCCTTCTAGGACCAGAAGATGATGACACCCTTCACAAATTTATGTCCTTTGCACATTAACCTCCCCAGTCTTCCCCACAGGTAAGCAGATCATAAACAAAAGTTTCTGTCTCAGTTTACTGAGGGAAAGGAGATTTGACTCAATACTTCAGAAACAAGAGGACACTTGCCAGACAGTGCTGTCAGGCAGGCTATCTGCTGTCATGCTCAGGGAATTATTTTGATTTACAAAAGTTCTGAAATTAAGGAATAAATTTCTGGTTCACAATAAATTTAATAATAAAATTTATTAGACCCTTTTTAGTCATGCCCTCAGCCTTCCCCAGAACCACATATTTTGCCAGTCCCTGTGTCTCCACTCTTTGCTAGTTTCAAGAATAAGCATCTCACATAGTCTGAAGTCACAACATTGAAAGTGCTGTTTGAGAACTGTAGCCACGAAGTCACAGTAAAATTTTGCTTCCTAAAGCTTTGCAGTTTCAGCCTAGATTGATCTAGCCACAGCTTAGCAGGAATCTATGTAAAATTGAGATAACAAAAGCTCTTAGTGTATTTACATTGGTCCCAAAGTAAGAACAATAAGAAATTTATTAAGGTTTATGTAGCTCCACTTTGAAGTTTCTCAGAGGAAATAACTCTAATCAAAGCAATTTTCAAAAGCAGATCAATGAAAAAATGTGGAGCAGCTGAATTACTTGCTACTACTCAGAGGTAGCATTCACCATGCTGCTGATGTCCATACCCACCAGAACTTCATAAACCTTGCCCAAGCAATTCTTCAAAGCTTTGTCCTAGCAACATAAAATCCAAGCATAATGAACAAGAATTCAGGCATTACCTCACAGAAGAAGAGTAACATGTATCACCCATTATCAAGATAACATTAACAAGAAACAAACACTGAGTTACAATACATCGAAAAAAATTTAAACGGCCTTTTCTGTGTCTAGAACCATGTATTTTTTCCTATGTATACCTCATTACACTCAGCCTGAATTGCCACATGATGATCTGAGTCACGAAATGCACTATGTAAATGCATTTCCATACACTTGCTCTGCATTACATTGTCTAGGCTGGTCCCACAACAAGCTGTGAAATGGTTCTTGGGAATAGGTCCTGGTCAACTTCCACAAACACTAGCATGACACAAAGGAAATAGTTTTCATAAACATAAAAAGATATTAACCATGTTACAGAACTGTCACACATTCCTGGTAGCATGCCTGAATTATTATTTATCAGTGAAAACCAAAATAGAAATACTTTCTGCAAGAATAAGACATAAGAAAGCAAAGCTCTTGGGCACCTCTGCTAGTTAGCCTGATATAAGAGACAATAAAACATGTCTGGCAGTGCAATCTAGAAGGACCAAAGACGCCTTCAATGACTCCTGACAGAGAAAACCTGTATTTGTACCCTCTGGTATGAGGAATCTTACTGTGCCCTTTGTACCATGGGCAAAGAAAGGAACTCAGTTAAAAATAGAACCAAACAAAAAACTTAGGCAAAAGCCTTTGCAAGGCTTTGATACACGGTCAGGAGACCAAAGTATATCAAGTCACACAAAGACAAAAAAATCAGAGCATGCCATCCTGGCAGATAATGACATCCTAGATAGAGAGTAATCAATAAGGATGTCCCACGTGTCCATGCACAAGTTTGAGGAATTTATTTACATGATCAGCCAAGGAAACTTTTAGCTCCAGAAAATACTTAACATTAACAAGACAATTATTATCTCAATTTGTTTGAGAAGGCTGTGTTGGAACGTATGGCAGTTCATCTTGGAACAAGCTGGATGCAGATGTCTACCTTTATGCATTCTTTGTCTTGGCTAGTGCTCTTTAAATAGAGCTGCAACAGAGCTGAATAAATTTTTGCTGACAGGACTATAAACCCTTACACACTAAAGGCAGCAGACTGAGGAGAGAAGATCCTCAGAGATCTTTAAGCCTCTTAACTCCAACAATAGCTCTGGGGTTTTCTAGGCATGAAGTTCAGTTTTGAAGAGGTTGTAGATGCCAACTGAGCAAACCATTTAGAGACAGCTAAATGCTGTTTCAGTAAATAGTTTCAGATTTCTTCAGTATAAATAAGCACAGGTTGACATCACTAGAATCACAGAATCATAGAATATCCTGAGTTAGAAGGAACCTACAAGAATTACTGGGTATAAGTCCTGGCTCTGCACAGGACATCTCCAGGAATTACATCACCTTCAAGGCCACACAACACCACAGACTTTTAATAACAAGCAAACAGCTTCACTTGCGAGCAGCACTTCAAAACAGCCACCCTTTCTTTAGCACAAATACCTCAATCAAGTTTCCTTGAGTTTATAGATTTGCCTTGATGGTACTTGCCATTAGTATGGCTGACAGACCAGCTCTGAAAGCACATTATTAGTCTGGGAGATATTGAAAAACACCTGAAAGGCAACACAGTAATTCACCACAGCCAGCACAGGTTCCTGAGGGAGAAGTCCTGTTTGTCTAACTTAATTTCATTTTATGACAAGAGAACCCACCCAGAGGATCCAGTGGAAATAATCTCTTGGCATTTCAGTACACCTCTTCATACTGGCTCTCAGAGTGTCCTTCTGGACAAAACGTCTAGCACGCAGCTGGATAAACACATAATGTGATGGGTGAGCAACTGGCTCATGGGTTGGGCACAAACGGTCACAGTGAAGGGGGTGACATCACACTGGTGACTGTCACTGGTGGGGTTCCACAGGGCTCCATCCTCAGCCCTGTGCTCTTCAACAGTTTCATACATGACCTGGATGCTTAGTAACCCTTGGAAAGGGTACTAAGCAAGTTCACAGAAGATACAAACCAGGAGGAGCTGCTGACTCCCTCGCAGGTATGGAGGCCTTGCAGAGACAGACCTCGATCAATTAGAGGGCTGGGTAACCACCAACAGTGTGAAGTTTAACAAGGGGAAGTGTTGGTTCTGCACCTGGGATGGGGCAACCTTGGATGTGTTATAGACTGGGGAACAAGAAGCTAGAGAGCAGCTCCATGGAAAACAAACTCAGGGTCCTAGTTGGGGGCAAGTTGAACATGGGTCAGCAGTGCCCTGGCTGCCAGCAGGGTCACCTGTGTCCTGGGGGGCATCAGGCACAGCATCACCAGCCAGGCAAGGGACGAGATTGTCCTGCTCTGCTCTGCACTGGGGCAGCCTCACCTCCAGTGCTGGGGGCAGTTTTGGGTGCTTCAATGTAAAACAAGACATTAAGCTGTTAGAGGGCATCCAAAGGAGGTCAAGGAAGATGGAAAAGAACCTTGAGGGGAAGCCCTATGAGGAGTGGCTGAGGTCACTTGGTCTGTTCAGCCTGCAGGAGACTGAGGGGAGACATCACTGCAATTAGAACTTCCTTGTGGCAGGAAGAGGAGGCGCAGACACTGATCTCTTCACTCTCATGACCAGTGACAGGACCCAAGGGAATGGCCTGAAGCTGAGTCAGGGGAGGTTTAGGTTGAGTATCACAAAACGGTTCTTCATCCAGCAGGTAGTTGGGCACTGGAACAGGCTCTCCAGGGAAGTGGTCACAGCAACAACCCTGACAGAGCTCAAGGAGCACTTGGAAAATACTCTTGGGCACACAGAGTGATTATTCAGGATGTTCTGCACAAAGCTAAGACATGGATTTGATGATCCTTGTGGGTCCCTTATAACTCAGAATATTCTGTGATTCTGTGACCGTGACTGTTGTCACCTCTCCATTACAGAGCACAAAGCAGAGGCAACAGCTGAGGCAATGTATTTTTAGGGCAACAAGAGAGTGAAATTGTTTTACACAGGAGAATAATATATTTGTCTTGGGCTTGCATAACAGAGGGAGCTCTTAAAAATTGAAATCTGGAGACTGAAATAATAGAACTTCAAATAAAAAAAAATACTCTCAAGATAAATACTGACACTGCTACTGAGTGCAATGCAAAAGAGAAGTCCACTTGTTTTGACATACATATATAGAGAGGACAAAGGAAGACATGCTCCTGTATGTGTTGGTAGGACATAATATATAACACATATAAACTAAAGAAAGTATCCACTTCGCAATGCCAGCCTCGTTTAATTGTGCGTACAATGATAATCATACACTAGTAACCTCCTGGAGCATCAACAGTGTCCAGGAAGAACTAGAGAAAACACATCCTTGAAATGAGAGTTTCTAGTCAGAGAAAATGTCTTTTGCTTTCAAGGTTACATTCAAATTAGCATACACAGTTATTTTCAACCATTCTTCTTCAAGGCAGGAAAAGAAAACACTTCCAGCAATGGAAGTTAGCATTTAATGTCAGTGACAGAGTCTCATCATATGTGGCAAATGAGAAGTCTGGCTCCATGGTTCTTGGTATCCAACAGGTACTCAAAGATGGCTCTAAAATATGGATCTGAACTATCACTCTGATTCATGAGAAGAATTCGTCAGAAGTGTGGTGCAGGACTTCTCTCAGATTGCATTTAAATATGCAATATGAAAGCCAACTACCATGGCATACACACCACAGACTGTACACGGACACATTTTATTGACAGGCACCTCAGACAAATGCTTCAATGTGAAGGCAGCTCTCATCTACCTGACTTGCCTCAATACTTACTACATGAAGTTCAACTGCTAGCAAGCTGGAGCTTGAAGTGTGAGGAAGGTGTATAGAATATACCTACCTTTATACCTATATATAGCTATAAAGAAATACCTTCCTGGCCTTGATCGGCACTACCTTGCATCCACACGTTGGCTGACAGCAACTTTTCTCTGTCAGTGGCAGCCACCACAACTTCAGGTCCCACTGTTTGTGCCCATCCTTCTACAGTACAGGTTTCCACAGAAAATTGTGAGATGCTGCTTCAGCATTAACACTCAACTCCTCCCTGCTCTTCCAAGTAGCTGCTTCTCAAGGCAAGAGAGTTTAAGCTACCAAATGGCTGAATATGTGTCCAGAGCAACCAGTTCTGGGGAAAAAACAGACTTGGCCAATGTTCTTGAGAGGCTGAAGATCCCCACTGCACAGGGTGGCATCACTCATTAAGGAGCTTTTCCTTACAAGGATGTGGAAGCTTCTTACATCATCCAGTTACAGCTAATCCTTGGAATCCACTCCAGTTTTTCTAGTCTGACATGCAATTAATTGTTTTGCATGGGAAACTATGATAACTATCTTCTTACCCTAAACAACAAAAGAACATATCAAAAGGCTTGTTTTTAGCAAAGCCTCATGTCAACTGGGAAGTTGGAACCGGACTGGAATATGTTTGCCAGAAAAGTTGTAGCATGTCCATTTTAAAAAACATGACTGGATACAGACCTGGGCATACTACAGGTGACCCTGCATGAATATGGGGGTTGTATTAGGTAATCAAAAGAGGTCCCTCCCAACCTCAGTGATACTGCGATTCTGTCTCTGGTTGTCATTTCTTCTGTACTTAACTGAAATGTTAGAATACAAGTCATACTGGGCATATTTTTGTATTTTCTGTTGTTAGACTAAAGGATCCCTACTGTCAAGATATCCTCTGTTCAGGTTCAGCTCATGTGTCCAACACCTTACCAGACATCCAAGAGATCAAGTAAAGAAAACTAAACTTTCCTTTACTCTGTAAAGTCTCCTTCTCAGAACAGACAGCCAGGCAAATGTTCTCCAGTCTGAGGAGCCTTTTCACACAGCATCAGCCAGCAGAGTGTTTAAGGTTACTAAACAATATGCTCACATGTTACATATTCTTGAGCTGTATTTTTATTAAAAAGCAGTAAGAAACCTGACTGAAGAATGATAGATTACAGAGATGAAACTGTCCTCTGGTAAGTACAGATTAATAGTTAATCTGACGTGTAGCCAGAGCCAGTAGGATATTTCACGAAAAAGAACATTTTTGTTCTAGAACTGCTGAAAAGCAAATATATCTCTTCCAGTGCAAGTGGAATTTCAAAATACAGAATGGTAGCGCTGTCTACCAGTTCCTTCAGAAAACTGAGAGAAAGACTAAGGCAATTATTACCACAAGAAAACTTTAGAATCAAGTCAAGATGCATACATCCCTTCTTTCTGTCAATGAAAAGGTGTCTGCCTGTTATGCATTCTACAAATGTACCAGCTCTAGCATTGGTGTTTTCTCCAAAACTTTGGGGTTTATAAACCTGGAAGAACTTCTGAGGCACAAAGTATGATTGGGTCCAACAGGATCCATATGTCCTGATGGGTGAAATGCATTTCTGTAAGTGACCTGCTGTGCCACTTAGACACTCAGAAGTCTATGAAACAGGATGGGATACACCTGAGAGTACTAAGGGACCTGGAAGAAGCACTCACCAAGCTGCTCCCCACCATTTATCATGAGTCCTGGATAACTAAGGAGGTCTGGGATGACTGGAGGTTGGCTAATGTGATGCCCATCCACAAGAAGGGTTAGAAGGAAGATCTGAAGAACTACAGGCCTGTCAGCCTGACCTCTGTGCTGGCAAAGGTTATGGAACATATCATCTTGCACATGCTAGACAACCAAGGGATTTGGGCCAGTCAGCATGGGTTTGGGGAAAGGCAGGTCTCGCCTGACGCCCCTGATATCCTTTTATGACCAGATGACCTGGCTAGAGGATGAAGTAAAGGCTGTGGATGTTGTCTGGCTGGACTTGAGCAAAGACTTTGACACTGTCTCCCATGGCATTCTCCTGGAAAAGCTGGCAGCCGACAACCTAGACAGGTGCACTTTTTGCTGGGTTAAAAACTGGCTACAGAGTCAGGCCCAGCGAGTGGAGGTGAGTGGTGCTGCATCCAGTTGGCAGCCAGTCACTAGTGTTTCCCCCAGGACTCAGTATTTGGCCCAATCCTGTTTAATATCTTTATTGATGGATGAGACCAACTGTATTCTCAGCAAATTCACTGATGACACCAAGCTATGTGAGAGTGTTGATCTGCTGGAGGGCAGGAAGGCTCTGCAGAGGGATCTAGACAGGCTGGATCAATGGGCTGAGATAACTGTATGAGGTTCAATGAAGCCAAGTGTCAGGTCCTGCCCTTGGGTCACAACAACCCCGTGCAGTGCTACAGACTGGGGGCAGAGTGTCTGGAAAGCTGCCCAGTGGTAAAGGACCTGAGGGTGCTGGTGAACAGCACCTGAACATGAGCCAAGAGTGTGCCCAGGTGGCCAAGAAGGCCAATGGCATCCTGGCCTGTGTCAGCAACCGTGTGGTCAGTAGGAACAGGGCAGTGATTGTCTCTCTGTACTCAGCATTGGTGAGGCCACACCTCAAGTTCTGTGTCCAGCTCTGGGCTCCTCAAGACAAGAAACACATTTAGGTGCTGGAGCATGTCCAGAAAAGGGCAAAGGAGCTGTGAAGGGTCTAGAGGGCAATTCCTGTGAGGAGCAGCTGAGACAGCTGGGGTTTTTTAGCCACGCAAAGAGCAGGTTCAAGGGCGACCTTATTACTCTCTACAGCTCCCTGAAAGGAGGCTGTAGCCAGGTGGGAGTCTCTTCTGACAACCAGTCAAGGACAAGAGGAAATGGACTCAAGCTGCACCATGGGGGGTTTGAGATGGCCACTAAAATTTCTTCACTGAAAAGGTGGTCAGGCATTGAACACACTGCTGAGGGAGGTGGTGAAGTCACCATCCCTGAAGGTGTTCAATAAATGACTGGACATGGGACTTAGGGCCATGGTTGACAAGGTGGTGTTTGGTCAAAGGTTGGACTTGATCTTGGAGCACATCTGAAATACTTGTTGCACACCAACACACACAGTATGAGAAACAAACAGGAAAAGCATCAAGCACTGGTCAGTTCCCAGTGCTATAACGTCTTTGGTGTCAGCAACACTTGGTAGAAACAAGTGCCACACCTGGAGTGCTGGGATAGAAGGCAGCAGGCTCTTCAGGAGGGACAGGTAGGGCAGGCAACATGGAAGAGCTGCACTACATGAAAAGGGGAGGTTTGACTGCAAAGCCATTACCATTAGCAATGATATGGTTGAGAGACTCTGGTTTCAAAGACGATGTTGTAGTAGCTGTCTGCTACTGACAGGCACTTATTAGAAATCTCTGGGTCGGAATCTTGTCCTTATGGGAGACTGCAGCTTCCCAGACATCAACTGCAAACACTGCACTGCTGTAACAAGCAAATATAGGAAATAAGTGAAGTTTGTAGGAGATAACTCCTGGTCACAAGTACTCAGTCAGTCAACTAGGAAATATGCCCTCTTAAGCAGAGGACTGTGTCAGGGGAGGTTCAGACTTGATGTTGGGAAGTATTTCTTTACCAAGAGGGTGGTCAAACACTGGAACAGGCTTCCTGGAGAGCTGGTTGATGCCCCAAGCCTGACAGTGTTCAAAAGGCTTTTGGACAATGCCCTTAATAACATGTTTTAACTTTTGGTCATTCCTGAAGTGGTTAGGCAATTGGACTAGATGATCACTGACAGATTTCTTCCAACTGAAATACTCCTTTTCTATTTATTTTGCAAATACTTATCATTTGCATTTTTCTGTACTGAGCCAACATTTGCATGAAGCTATTACAAACGCCAAGATCCCTTTTTCCCATGCTTAACACACAAAAAGACCTTATTTTTTTAATGTAGTGAGAGTCCTTTCTGTCCATGGCTGTAATTAAGATTACGTTGAAATTTTACGGGCCAGAAACATGGTATGAGGAAGTTACATACTTCTTCAGAGAGCTCTGGTCTTTATAACCCCGAACAACCCTGCATTATTAGCCAGATGAACTTGTATTTGCATCCTTTACCAACTCACTTATTACAATTCTGACCAGCATGTGTCCAGGTGTTGAGGAATCCCACCATGACTTCCTGCCTTTCTGAAGGTCAGTCATTCCAGGCTTGCTTCTTTTCCAGTCTTTACACCAACTAAACATCAATGCAAGGATGTTCCCTATATCCTAGGACTGCCTAATTCTCAAAAAGATTTTGGAAAAGAACTCTGGAAATTCAAGCAAATGTTTTGAGAAAAGATTTAAGAATTTAGGCTTTTCTTGCATTGCCGTATTTGAATCACCATCACATCACACCTGAATCACTCCCAGAATTCAAGTACCTGAGGAGAGCTGAGCATGTGCAAGGAAAAAGTCCCTTAAACATACATACAACTCAGTAAGGACGTTTATATTTAGACTGCAGAGGGAACCATTTTGTCATGTTGCCAGTCCAAAAAAAATTATTATTACTTTTTGGGTTGTGACTTACCAAAAAAACCAACAAAACAAAACAAAAACCCCAAAACTTTTAAGTTTACATGCCTACATACCTCTCACACCTCTGCTGCAATGTTCTCTCTCTCTCTCAGGGGTTCAGCTGCCTGCGTCCAAGGATTCAAGGCTGAGCCCAAACACAGCAAAACAATGTAACTTTGGCTCAGAATTCTAAGAAAACAGCCAAGTTGTGAGAAAGACTTGTAACAAAAATATGTAGAGAGATAAGAAATGAGACAGCAGTCGGAAGTCTAAACCAGGGATCACTAGCTGCTCAAAGATGCATGACAAAGTAATTAGTAAAACAGAATGGTAAAATATTCATAAACAAAGGTGAAGGTGGGAGAGTCACTGCCAGTCATCACTTTTTTCAAAGCACTGGTTTGTAGGTGAAAGCAAACAACTCAGCAACACTACAGATCTGCCCAGAGCTGTTGAAGCACATTCCTCTTCTCCTGGCTGAGGTCTGTCTATGCAACAAATACTTGTAAGCATATTTACTGTCAGCCTCAATGCTCATGAAGGCTGGGCTATAATCTGTGACTGCTAGCCACTATTTTCTAACTTTGGCTTTTGCATTTAGCTGTGCAAAAGATATTGCTCCAAGTAAGAGGCTCAAGCAAGCTAACCTAAAGAGGGGAGGTAACACACCAACTGGAGACAAAGTCAACATCAATTCCTCCTGCCAGAACAGTGAAGCCTGGAAACAAGATCATCAACCTGCAACTTACAGTGACATTTGGAGACTTGAACTCACTAAACAAGAAAATTTTACCATTACTCATGGCTGTAAAAACATAGGAATGACCATTTCCTAGATAAAATTCCTGCCTTTCAAAGAGAAGTTTAAAGATGCAAGTTATTCAGAAGTGATACTCTCCAAAGCACAGTCCTCAAGTAAAAAACCTGGAGACACTGAGAAAGTATTAGGTTTATTGTCTGCTGGTTTGTAACTATGCTACTGCTGATCAAATGAGTTCAAAAAGAGTATGTTCTGCCTCTTTAAGAAGATAATGAGAGAAACTCCAGGCATTTTTTCTCTTCTCAGCTTGGCAGACACTCCCGGTGTAAGTAACCAACAAGACAGAAATAATTCAGAAATCAGTCATGGAAGCATCTTTACTTTTAATGGAGAGTATAGTCTGTCTTCTGCATTTCAAAGATTTTACAGAGCTGTACACCTGCAGTTGGGATGGCTGAACCAGGAACAAACACTGATTATATATAAGAGGTGTACAGTAGCTTTCATATAAGAAGTCCCAGTTCAAAGTTCTCCATGCCTGAGCCCTAATTACTATTTTGTAAGTCAGTAAGCTGAGACGGGCTTTAGAGGCTCATTAACAGTTCTCTACAGTAAGACTGACTGTGCCAAGATAACTTGATGGTTCTGACCGCTGTTGTACTGTGCCCATTGTATTGCAATGTTTCCATGGATTTAATCACTGCTTATTTATGCTTAAATGACTTTATTTGCATGCCAGAAAGAAGAGATAGACCCAACAGATAACAAGCAAATGGATAACAAACATAGAACAAAGATCCTGGATGAACAGGACTGACAGGAACATTAGCTACAAAAAAGACTAAAATTTGCTGCATGAATTAAGCAATTCAAGATGAAACAGCTTGCTCTATAGACAACCCAGGAACCAAGCATCAACCATCAAAACAAATTGCTGCTGACTGCATACATTTCTAGTATCTGTAGTAAGGTGTTACAAACACATTTTATGTATCTGTGAGAATACCATACATGCATGCTAATGGTGTTAATCCTGAAGAGCAATTATTTAACTCAATTAAACCTTTTTTTTGCATTTAACTCTTTTTAAGTCTCAGAAAAGACTTAGTAGGACATACATGAAATGCACTTCAAGAAGACAAATATTCTCATTACTTCAATACTCTCCTATGTCACAGTCTGACAGATACTGAAGAAGTTGAAAATGTTTATTGATATCACTGGCCTGTTAAAGTAAAGCTAAACAAAGCTTTGATGCAAAGTTGCATGACACCATAAATGACGCATGAATGCAGAAGAAGAGACAGAAATATAGCAGTTGAAGGCCCTCAAACCAGTGGGTTTGAGCTCATGATGCCAGATGGCAGCTCATGTGTCAGACCTCTAAGTGGACAGTCAGATACCAGTTCCTAATACAAAAGGCAGACACCCTTGGTAATCAAGGGGTAAGAGACATCAGAAGGGCAGGAAGGGGTTTAGCTGTAATCTCTCCCCCCAGCATTACAATCTTCAATTTCATCTATTATTGTATCATAAGCCTAACTTACACAGCAAAATTCCTTGCCTTAAGATGTGAGAAAGACCTTTGGAAAAGTCTATAGAAAGATAAACACAGTTAGACCTCAGACTGTTCACAAAGGACCTGTTGGTAGCTTATAGCTTTAAGAGGAGATAAACTCACCACAAAACAAAAAGAAAAAAAAAAGCAACTGGGGGAAAAAACAAACCAAGAACAACAACAAATATGGCATGCAGAGTACGTGTCATCGGCTGCTTGGGTTGTCAGTACTGGAGTCAAAGGTGGCAATGCAGCAACCCCAAGCACTTGCTCCAGGACACCATAGAGGCTTACCTTCTTTCTCCAAAACAACGCTAGTCCAATCAACAGTGATTTTCTGGGTTTCAAAAGGCATTGTTACAATTTGGAAGTGGGGTGGTCGGGATGTGGGGCTTTTCATTACTGCTACAGAGAATGGAAGGAAATGCAGGCACACATAAAATAACATTTGGCAAATGGACACTCAGAAATCTGCAGGGTACTGGCATCTTCCATAAAAATGGCATTCAATACTTACTGTGCACACATGAGGCCAATTCTCAAGCTGATAGAGCACTTCTGTGCTGAGGTCCTCCCAGTACATTTCCCGATAGATCTGAGGCATCTTTGACATCCTCACACCACTGCTGTACTTGCTCAGAAGCTCCTTAATGCGATTTTGAAGTTCATTGACATCGGCAGCAGAGGAGCTGGGGGCAACAGCATGTGTCTCTGCAGTGGATACAGTCAAGCCATCTGTTAAAAAAATATAGCCCCCAAGTAAACAACAGGAAGACAGATGATTATGTCCCTACTTAAAAACTAAACATGGGAGCTTCCAGCATAACACCAACTCTAAAATGTGGCTCTTCTGCTCAGCATGGCTGGTTCAGTCACTTTGTATGGCAAAGAACTATGGAAATCTCAGACATTTAGTAACTACCTAAAGATGAATTTTCAATGACTGTAGTTATTTTCATAAGATGTTGCTAAATGTTACTTCTGAAGGGATTCTGGAAGAGGATACAGAACTCTCAGCCCCACCACAGTGAGACACTGCACTAAGGCAGTACCCCAAGAGCAGCATAAGGTGATTTCTTTATGAGTACAAACACACCAAAGACATAGCACAACAACCAAGAACATTCTTCTGTATTCAGACAGATGTACAAATCAGACCAATGATTTGCCTTTCATTCCAAGATATGTCCTGAGGAAGTGTCCACCCAGCAGGCAGCCTTTCTGTGCTACTGCATCAAAGGAAGCCCTCCAGTGGAGCAAGGAAAGTGACAACTGTTCGGCTGCAGTTCTCTGGGCAGTTTCTCTGGGCAGTTTCATACACTGTGTGCAGGAATTCGGCAGTCATTACTCCAGGGGGAGGTTCACATCACTAGCTTACTTACTCCCTCATAGCTACTCTTCTCCCTTTGGTGGGCTGTATTTGCTGCCAGACCTGAAGCTTCACAGATCAGGCTAACAGATCCCAAAGAAAGCAACCATCATCTGGCAAGCCTATCAGCTGCACAACTGTTGAGCTGGGCAGGCAGAAGAGTATTTTCTGGACAGATACATTAGTAACGCAGCTTACTCCTGAAAGCCATGATTTTATCCCTGTACCAAATTCCTACACCAGCAGTAAAGTTAAGCTTACTCCTTCTGTTTCCAAACTCCTCACACTAGCTTTGTGATTGGCTTTGACACTTACTACCCAATGTTTTTCCTAGCAGACTGAAAGCCAGACAAGCAAACACACACATTTCTTGAGCACAATGAAATTAGAGTGAAAAGGTTCACTCACAGAACTTGGTTTCTCATCCAAACCAATCTTCATTCAAAACAAGTACTAAGAAGGGTTTCTTTTAAGATGACACCCACTCTGAGCAGTCAACAAAGAATTTCTTAATGAGCATACCACTTGACTCTGTGGAAGAGCTTCTGGACAGGTGAACTTGCAACTCCTTTTGAAACCGTGATGGGACAGTCAGTCTCTTCTCAGGCCTAAAATTGGAAAGCCAATTGCTTAAAAATCACTCTTCCATCTCTAAGTAACATTCCATTTGCTTCTAAGACCTATACATGAAATAAAATGCGCTACACACACTCCTAAAAGGCCTCCTATACAAGAGGACTACAAGTACTCACAATGTCCTTGCTTGGAAGACAACCTGATCAGCAGTAACAGGTCAGATCAATGGGTAGTTTCTAGTTTTTAATAATTTTTCTCATTATTACAAGAAACAAGACATAGTAAAAAGACATTAGCAAAAGGAAAGCAAGTAGGAACACACAGGCATTCAAAGTCTTTTTGTGGATGCTGTTGTCACACTGGTTCAGATTCTTCTCTGAAGATCTCTCCCACTGAAAGCACACAAATGTGATGCTTGCAGGTGTTCTTCTAAAGACCCTCATAGAGCAGCAGCTTTTACCTGGGCGAACAGATACGAAAATGAACTCCTGACACTGAAGAGCGCATATCAGTAGCTCACTAAGACCTGGAAAAAATCACCTGTGAAGTAACTACATGCACGACAAGGAAAAGGGAACAAGAGTTGGAGAAGGGAGTTCAAAGACTAGGACCAAACACCTCCCAAAGGGAAAGATGCACATATCCAAGGAAGAGCTGCAGTGTAGAAGTCAGGGTGGCAACATCACCACAGCACAGCAGGTTCCTGGGAACCAGGCATCTCCTGAGCAGAGCAGACTCTGCACATGCACTGGGCAGGCTTTGCAGGTCTCTGCCCAGGGGCCAGAAAGGAGACTGGCCAACTTTGCAGTTCAGAGACAACAGCGGAGCAAGCCAAAAAGCCCACCAGCTGCAGAAACGCTAAGGATAATTTTCATGCTTCACCTGGACTCTCAGAAGGTAGGACAGCAGTTCAAGTACACTGCTGACGATAGTGGCAACAGGAAGTCAAGACCAAGTAGCTCTATGTGTCACCACATTGACTTTTAATCAGAGCATATCCATGAATCAGAAAGAGACCCCCACACTCACATATTTCCTAAGGAACATCTTAAAATACTTAACATTGGTTTGTTTCCCCTGCTTTTTTGCTGTCCCTGTTAGACAAAACCATTGCTCCTTCATCAACTGTGGGGTATCACTTGCACCAAAGACCATACTTCTGTTCTGAGTCATGTCCAACAGCATTAGCTGTGAAGACAGGCACTGCCTGACTCAGCAATTTACAAAACAGGAGTCATGCCCAGAAGCGCTAGGCAGCAGCAAATCAATTACAAGCACATTTGCAAAACTCAGAAAGTACAAAAGCAAAGTCATCCACACTGAATCAAAACTTATCACACCTGGCACTTGCTGGGTATCTGGAAAGCCTCTTCCAACAATTCATCTGCATTACAGAAAAACTCTCTGCTTTCTGAGCACACCTCAGATGCTCACATGAAGCAGCAGTAGTCTTTTCTTAGAAGGTGGCTGTGGCTGCCCATGTAGATGCTACAAGAAATCCACAATCCCACTTCTTTGTATGTGTATTTACCAGAATGGACAACTCCAAGCTGAACAGATAATCAAGCTAAAAAAGTCCTCTTAATGGAAGCAGACTCAAAAGAGGCTACCATCATTGCTAGGCAAAACAATCCTATAAAATAGCCACATAGGTACTGGAGACTGTCATGCTACCCCTGCCTGCCAATAGGAATCGTTAGCTGTGTTCTAGTTCTCGGTGCCACACACACTTGTATCACCTTAAGCCACGAGTCAGGTGACACAAATGACATGATTGCAGGGTAGGCCAGAAGGAATTGCACTATTCACAAATGCCTGACCAGCCATGCAGCCCTGCCAAGTCCCCATGCGTAGCTGCATCTGAGCAGCCAGTCATGTCTCACTCCCACACACAACTGCCTCACATGAAAGGGGGCAATGCCCTTCCCTGACAATTGCCTTACCTTGGGAAGGCCTGTGCCACCCCAGTCTGCTCTTTGGCCCTTGGACAGTGCTACCTTAAGCAGCAGGTCTAGGTGGTGGCCAGCAGTGAATAGCTCCTGCTGCTTCAAGCAATGGGGTCACCACACATCTGAACCTGTTCTCATCCATGCTGCTCCTTTCCAGCTTAAAAGATCTCTGCAGTTAGCCTTGCCAGCAAGGTCTCTCCCTGTTTCTGAGGGTTTGCAGGTCCACAGCAACATTGTCAGGATAATCCGAGAGAGCGCTACTATGAAGACAAGCCTCTCAGACCCTGCAACAGCATCTGCAAGAAGGCCTCGGACAACTGCAGCTGCCTTCAGTATCTCTGTTGTCATGTGAATGTAACTGAATGGGGAAGACAAAAACATCCTGTTCCCCTTCCACCCAATGCTACACAGTGGCAAGCCCCTGAAGCTGTGGTCATGAAAATATATGAAAAACATTATCACAGAATGCTACAGAGGTAAGATGTGGACTTTTACAGTCCCAAGGGAACCACCATTTGCAGCCTCACTGTGAAGCTTCACTACATAGTACTGGGTGGAGCCCCAACACCAGCCAGCACTCAAAGTCTGTCACTGGCAGGACATCTTGTCAAGACAAGTAACACACATCTGCCATAGGAGGACAGATGTTCAACAGAAAAGGAGAAAACAGAGATCCCTGTATGCAACCATGAGAGCATGGATGTGTTTTCCTACAACTTGGGTAAATGGAGGGGCAGGGTGGGTAACAGAAAGTCTCAAACTGCACCCAAACAACGGCTCACTCCAAACTGAGAAGTGGGGCAGAGAGTCTGTCATCTTCAGGACTTGTCTCAGTCAACCTGTGCTGTGAAAGCTCAGCCACTGTAACAGGCAAGCACTGGCACCCCTGCTGGAACAGTGCCCTTGAGTCTGTGCCAGATAACTATGAGGCTGCTGTCAGCCCAGGATTTCTGGGGATGCTGCTCACAACTCCATTCATTTGCATGCTGTTTTGAGGTCAGGACCTCCTGGCTCAAAGAAGCTTTCCCTCTTGCAATTCCCAAAGCACAAGCAACTACAGCAGTGCAGGAGGTACAAAACGTCCCCAGCAGCAAGGACACTTGGATCTCACCAATCCTGCTACAAACTGGCCAAGTGGAAACAAATTAATCCAGTCACATGGTCACTACACAACCTTGCATTCAAACAGAATATGAATCTCTCCTCCCCGAACTCTCCCTTCACTGTGTTCTAAGCTAACAGGATAGCGTTTGGACTCTTTGCAACAGCAGAAGCTGTCTTCTCCTCCAAAACTACCTGGGCCACAAGCAAAGTAGACTTTGCTTGTAGATTCTCCTACAGTGTAGTGAGAAACAGACAACAGAAACAAAAGCAGAACATCTACCTAAAGGGAGCTCAGGAGACACTGCCAGAGACGAACAAAGATAACACAAGATGTAGCAGACTACATTAGGAATAGCCAGAAGAGGATTGACCTTCTAAACCTACCTGATTTTATTTAGTGCATTACAAATCTTCAAGTGCTATAAAATACTTCCTGACCTTACAGTAATTAACTTGGACAGAACTGAAAATGCTTTTTGCTCTGCCTGAG
This sequence comes from Entomyzon cyanotis, assembly GCA_024500445.1. Lineage (NCBI taxonomy): Eukaryota > Metazoa > Chordata > Aves > Passeriformes > Meliphagidae > Entomyzon > Entomyzon cyanotis. Next base: position 5,346,020 of record JAKEPQ010001021.1, read on the forward strand.
GCAAAGTGCCTCTGCCTTTTAGGGAAGTGCCACTTAAAAAAACTCAACTCATCTGCACACACAGAAAAAAGAAGGCACTAGCACACCTGCTTGCACATTTCTGAGTCACAGCAGGATGGGTGAATTGTCCTTGTCTCCCCTGCACAACAGACTCCTGATTGCACATGGAACTCATACAGGTGACTGGGGCAGGATGTGCCTGCGTCCTGTGGGTCTTCCAGAAAGAGCAGGCACCACAGCAGGATTAAGCTGTCGCGCTGCTCTGTGCCACTTCACAGCTATGCTGCCGTGGAAGCAGCACACCACTGCCATTTCCATTCAACACCAGGCTGGCTTCCAACCCAGCCCGGTGACCCGCAGAGGATTACCGCCACAATCACAGCCCCGGCAGACTTAGCACAGCCACAATGAGCAACAGCAAACACTTTCTCACTACCATCAGCTGACGGCCCAGGGCAGCCGAAAACAACACAGAAAGAAATGATGGGGCAGCAGCTGGCTAAGCCACCCGGATTAGAGAGGCTCAAACGGGGCTGAAAACCAGCATGTACCACTAACTCAGCAGAACTGCAGCTCCAGCCCTCATCTCAATTCACCCAAACATGGTCAGGTGCCTCCTGGCTCCGAGAATGCTGAGAAGGAACACAAACATCAACGCTGCAACACAGAAGTCAGGCAACAGGGAGAGGGCAGCCACCTGCACACAACCATCACCCTCAACAAACATGCACATCACCTCTTGCACACAAACCTGTTCCTCCTGCTCTCTGTCACGCTGGCCACAACAGCTCCCTCCTGAGCCTGACCAATAGCCCCATGCTCCCTTGCTGTGACACTTTTGGTCATATTTCTCCCCAGAAGACATGGGAACAGGCCAAGAGCACAGACTAGTTACAGCAGCATCCAAAAAGACAAAAGGTCATCTGTCTTCTTCTTGGGGTACCATCCCACACTCAGACTTCACCTTCTGCCAGGGCAGGAGCCTGGATTCCCAGTGAATCCCAAAAGGCACTGCTTGCGTGGTAGCATTCAAGGGTCCACCACACTTCATTTCCCCTTGCTCATGCACACACACACATGCACACACTGACCTGTTTACCACAGTGACGTGCCTCTGCATGGGGATTTCTTTAGGTGATCCACTCCCAGCAGCTGAAGGTAAGGCAGATCGGGCACTCTCCGCAACAGGTTTCACACCTCCACATGCCACTTCTCTGCCTCGGGGCAGGCGAGGAATGGGCCTCTTACTGCCTTCTTCTGGCATGTTCAAAGACCGTGGCTGTCGCAAAGTTCCTTTGGGCTTTCCTAAAGAGTTTGTAGGTACAGCCATGAATAGCATTCTCCCAGAATCTATCTCCACCTCCCCAGGCACCTCCTGTACTGCCATCCAAAGGGTTTCTTCTCTACTCTGGCTTGAGGGCACCTGAACTCCCACCACACAGCAGAGGTGACCAAGTAACATCCACATGGGAACACACCACATTAGAATTCAGGCCACACTGGGATAAACAAGCTCTTGGTCACTTTGCTGTTTATGTGCTGGATGCACCACATCAGTTTTGGAGGTTATGGGCACTTCCAAGGGGATTGATGTGCAAGACAGAGAACCAACCTGCCTTTATAACCCCTGTTGTTTAACTGGGATATGAGCCACCAGTTCAGCTTCCCAACTGGCATCCTTGCAGAAGAGCAAGGAACAGCAAACCCTTCATTACAGATAACAACAGGGGAATACACACAAACTATGAGACACACTGCTGGCTCCAAGCTGCCAACCTGCACGCAAATAGTTCTTGCCTGGGCTTGATTCTGGGGCCAATTCCACTGACAGTCACACAACAACAGCACAGCAGTAAGAAGAATCCGACCCACGTTTAGGAAAACACTGCTACAACAGCTTATGCAAAAGGTAAGAGGTAAAAAGGGAGGGAATGGGCATCAGAACTTTTGGCACTGTAGCACTAGCATCAGCAACTGGAGCCACTGAAATAGCCACAGATGATGCTGCAGGGACTCCTCTCTGTGAGGGCATGGCTCACCTCTGCCACTCCACAACAGGCCAAGGCCAGCCTTGAAGAACAAGCAGGCTCATTGCCACATTTCTTGCCTCCATCTGAACTGTGTTTCTCACAGAAGCAGGAGCACATGAAAGTGAAGCCAGGCATCCTCCAAGAACATCTTTTTTTCAGGATCATTCACATCTCACACAGACACTTGAGAAGGGCTTTCTCTCGGACCATGGCTTTTAGACATAAGCACCCTTGTCAAGAACACTTCATCTTCCCACACTCTCCACTTGGACCATGTAACTCCTGGCCATTAGTGATGCACCCTCACAGCCACGACTTTTGCTGCAGCAGCGGCACAGTTCTTTCATAAAGGCAGGCCTTCTAGAGCCTACAGCTTACCTGATAAACTAACTGGAGATGTGTTCTTCAGCCTCATCTGACAGTTCACCTGCCGGACTGTTTTCTTCTTGGAACTCCTCTGTCGGGCCACAAGTTGAGCAACTCGCACAGTTTCACTGCAACTAACAGCATGGCAAATGACCTTGATGGAGCAGAAAGGGGACAGGGGAAAAAGCAGTCAGTGAGGCCCAAGCTCATCCACAGCTATCAGAATCACTTGCGTTCCTTTCCGAGCCTGTAACTGCTGAATAATACAGGCTGACAGGCAGTTCAGGAAAGGCTTCAGCAGCAGACACAGATGTTGGAGACTTCACTCTCCTTTTGTGAAACCTCCTAAGAAATCCCAGTGAACCTCAAAAATCAGCAAAGCAGACAGCCAGAGCCTCTCCATCAGCTTCCCACATTAGGCTGGGCTCCTCTGAGAAACAGCCTGGTTCCTAACTCCATTCCCACAGACCTAAAATCTCACTTTATTACACTGGGAAGCCACAGGGCTGCAACCTGCCCTTGCTCCTCCCGCCAAAGCTCACTAGATGCTCTGGCACCACTCTGACCTGTAGAGCAGGGCTGCCTTTGCCCCACTTACCCAAGAACCTGCATGACTATCCTGGCTGCACCAATCACCCTGCAGGCCCCCAACAACAGCCCAGCCTTGGACAAGCTCACAGCATTCTCCCTGCTCAACTCCAGGGCCTCTTGCCTCAACATCCTCTCACCACAGGCCATCCCTTGGATGGATACAGGAACCTGGCCTTCTCAAGACCCCAAACCACATGCCTAGCATGCACTTTGCCTCACAAAGAAGATGCAAGCCCAGCCTTTTGAGTAATTCAACTGCTGCAAAGGCAGCTGGATGCATAATCCTCCAGGACTCCATAAGGACACAGGAACTCACCCCAAAGCAGTAAGTTAAAAATGGAAGTCTGTGGTCTCAGCCAAGTTCTATGGTGGTGGCAGAAGTTAAGAAAGAGCCTCTCATGGAGGCACTATTGCTACTTTCCAACCATGGCCCCCAGCAAACACCACAGATGACCATTTTGCACAGGAGCAGGGCAAGAGAAACTCAGGGACTTGACCAGCACCTCTGAAATTTAGCTAACCCCAGCTCCAAAAAGGATCTTTTCTCACAACCAAGACAGAGCAAACAAAGCAGAAAAAACCAGAGTGCCAGGACAAGAAAAGCAAGCAATTGCTAAGCAGCAACAGCTTGTTCAAGGCACCTCCTCAACATTCTCAGGGTGACACAAACAGCCCAGGAAAATATCAGCAAGAGATAACAACACTAGAAACCAGGCAACTCCTCCAGCACTGCACTCCAGCTCATCCTTCCCCCTCCTCTTCTTCCTCCTCTGCTGCACACCCACCACCTTTGCTGGGCTGGCTCAACATAGAGCCACTGCAGGGTGGGCCTCTTCTTCTGAGGGACAGCTCTCCTACCCCAGGAGCTCCTGATTAGAAATCAGACAGCGTACCTGCTGCACAGTCAACACCTATAAAAACAGCAATCCAGCAGCCTCACCACTGCAGTGATTAAAAAATTGAGGCTGGAAGACATTGCTACAGTCCACGTCATACAGCACCTTGGCTCAAAGATAGACCTAGTTACTCAGTCAGGTAGTGGAATATCTCCAAGGACAGAGAACTCTCAATCACTCTGGACAACTTTTTCCATTGTTCAGCCAGCCTCACAGTAAAAAAGTGGGGGTTTAATGTTTACAAAGGACTGCTTTTATTTCACTCTGCTTCCTTTGTCTCTTGTCTGTTCACTGCATACCACTGAGAACTGGAGATGGAATCTGGCTCTATGGTTTTTTTACTCCCTTCAACAGAGATAAGCATATATGGCTATGATTCCCCCGAGCTTTCTCTTCTCCAGCACAAACAGACCCCACTGTCTAAACCCTGTATCAGAGATGTTTCAGTCCCTTCACAATCTTCAGTCATTCAATGTACCTGATTCAGTGTGTCTATGTCTGTCTTGGTCTGGGAAGCTTGGAACTGGGCACAGGTTCCCAGATGTAGTCTCTGCTGCTGAGTAGAGAGGAATAATCAACCCCATCAGAGTGCTAGCAACACTCTTCCTAATGAATCCCAGTATGCTGTTGGTTTCTCTTGCTGCAATGGCATACTGCTGCTCACCGTGAACTCTGCACCCACCAGAACTCCAGGGAATTTCTCTGCCAAGCTACTTTTCAGCTGCTTTTGGTCAGCCCCGAAACTATACAGACACATGGGGTTATTCTTCCCCAGGTGCAGGACTTGGCATATCCTTAAATTGAACCTGATGGCATTCCTGATGTTCCATTTCTCCAGCTTCTTGAGATCCCTCTGAACAACAAGCACACAGGCCTGCTCTACCAGTCTCTCCTGTCATCTACAGACTTGCTGAGGATGATCTCTGTCCCACCACCAGGCCATTCATGTTAGACAGCAGCTCCTGAGTGTCTACTCCCAGCGCACATCACTTGTAACTGGTCTCCCAATGGGTTTTGTGCCACTGTTATGGAAGAGACTATTACAAGCCTTACTAAAATTCAGATGAACCACATCGAATGCTCTCCTCTCCACTCAACCAGTCATCTCATTTTGGAAGGGTGTTGATTTGGTCACATATGATTTTCACTTCATAAGTCCATACTGACTTGCCTTCTTGTCTTTCAGACATCTGGAACAGCTTTCCAGGATTAGATGCTCAACAACTTTCCCATAGTTCAAGGTCAGGCTGACCAGCCTGAAGCTCTTCCTTCCCACACCTTCTGTTGAAGGGTGGTGCTTTCTTTCAGTCCTCAGGAACCTCCCACAAACTACCATGACCTGTCCAAGATAACTGACACCTGTGGGTGCATTTCCACAAACCCACGGACTTGTGCTCACTCAGCTTGCTCAAATGCACCCTATCCTCCACCAACAAGGCTAAGACTTCCTTGCCCTGCACTTTCCTCTGTATATTTCCATAGTATCTCTGTATCCCTTGAAACTCACCCAATTCTTCTGCCTCCTGTGTGTATGCTCATAATGATAGATTTCACTCAGGAGCTCTTTTTTCACCCATGTGTACCTCCTGTAACCTTGCTTAAAGTAAGAGAGACTTTGTCATACAGCAGCCTGTACCTGAGTCATAACCCATCTTTGTGAAAGGTGAACCTGAAATCCTTCACTCTTTACCCTCTCACAGACGTCTGTGCAGCAATCTGCACTCAACAGCTTGAACATGGGCTTGATAAGGCTTTAGTGAAGTGAAACACAGCAAAAGGCTGAAGGTCTTCATTTGCTATACATTCTTTCTTGTAGTTTTGCTGTTGTCCCTGTATTTTCCTCCCGTTGCCTGTACAGTTAACCAGCTACTTTAAGCACTTTCTTTGGAAGCATGTTCTCAGAACTGGCAGTGCTCTGGGAGCTGTTCTGAGGGATATGTGACTTTGTCTTGGTCTTCAAGTTGTTCAACTAGTCTATAGTAAATGCAGTCTTACGCCTACGTATGTTTGTTTGGGCAGCTTTTGTACATTCCTCCCAGGTTGCTTCTCCCTGCTCCCACCTCATGCATGATTCCTTTTTATGGTTCAGTTTTGTCAGTACTCCTGTCCCCTTTGCTTTTTTCATCAACTGTTGGAACAGACCATTCTTGAAACTGGAGGAGGCAATCCTTGAAAGTCCACTACCTTTCTTGGATCATTCTCCTCTCCAGGACTGTATTCCATGAGTTCTCCAAGCAGATTCCCGAACAGGCCAAAGTCTGCTCTCTCAAAGTCCTGCATTGTTGATCCTGCTTTTTGGTTTGTTTTCCCTCCTTTCAGGCTCACAGACACCACCATCTAGCCACTCCAGGCAGGGCTCTTCCCAGCCTTTACATCCGCAATCACTGCTCCTCGTTTGTAAGGACTGTGTTCAGCAGAGCACCTTTCCTCATTGGTTCATCGCATGTGTCAGGATGCTGACAACAGCAGACCACTGAAACATCCTGGATTGCTCATGCTTGGATGTCTTCCCTACAGCAGGTATGGTCCAAGTCCCCCATGAGGATGAGGGCCTGCAAATGTGAGGCTTCTTGCAGCTGTCAAAAGAAAGCACCATCTGCTTCATCTACCACTTATTCTCACCTAAGCCACCACGTTGCCCATACACTGGTCTGTCCACTACTCATAAGCTCTTCCTGTCTCATCTGTCCCAAGATGAGACTGCTCCCAAACTTGGAAGGTCTTATGGGAATTGTCCTACTCACCACCACAGCCCATAACTCCTCAGGAACCTGAACAACATGAACAACACAGACCTCCAGTTTCTCCTGGCTGTATCCCAAGCTGTGGACAGTTATGTACTGGCACTTCAGAGAGGTACCCAGTTGTGTCCACTTCCAGAGAAGGGTATGAGAGCTTTTGTCATACTACCAGCTCACAGGAGTGGATGCATGGGATGGGTCAACTTGAGCCTTGCTCTATTCTCAGTCTCAATATAAAAGGTTTTTTGTTTCTACACAATTTATCATAGTTTTATAAATGCACAGTTTCACAACATTGGTACATTTCAGGTTTTTCCTGTCACTAATGTTCTAAGTAATTTCCAGCATTTCCTTCCTTTGTTTTCACATCACAAAGTTTAACAAAATGGTTTGAGTTAGAACAAATTTAGATGTAAAAAAGGATGGGGTAGATAAACAGAGCAAAACAGCCTTCAAATTTCTCCTTCTGAAGGGGCTTAATTATTCAAGCAGAAGTCAAAGTTTTCTTGGAGGAAGGTGCAGCTACACACTTCTTGTAAATGAATATGAAGCAAAGCAATGTAGCGTTCCTCGAAATGATACAACCACCTGTTGCAGGTGCACAGTATTTCAATGACTACCCTTGCAGTGTTTTCTGTATGCTGAATTTAATTCTCATCTTCTGTGGAAACTGGAGAACATGCCTACTGCATTAAGAAAAAATCATCAGCTTTCATCTTTCCCACATTCAAGACAGCTAAATTAGTGTTCAGGAGCAAGAGGAACAAGGGACAATTTATACCATTGCCTTCCCAAGAGAACCAGTCTGTTCAGCCACAGTTACCTAGCCAATATTCACTTCACACAAATACTTATGGCAGCATGTAACACGTGGTGCTTTGAGACCAACTTGTATTATTTATTGTGTACTTCATAGCATTCTTTGTTGAATGTGTTTCTTCTGGTATGTCTTATACAGCTGCCCTAGCAGTAAGCAAAGTCCTTTTAGGACTATCTACACTGCAGTCAGGATCATCAGCTGCTGGCAGACCCCTGGACGTGCATGCCTTTGCTGTCCTGCCCTACTGTCCCCATATGGATTAAAGGAAGAGGTGAGAGTCTTGACAGACATGTCGGAGGTCAGAGTACTCCCAGAGCCATGAAGAAAGACTGGCTGACTGCATGCTCTTGCAGCAGCCTTGTGTGGACTCTGAGCTACAGTCTCAGCCTATAATGGAGCTCAAGTATTGTGGAGAGAGGTGAACAAAGGGTACAGGCTTATAATGACGTATGGCCCAGGTCCTGTATCTGGAAAACATGTGGGATCAGTCCCAGGTAGCTACCAGCCCACATCAGGGCATGATCATGCTTGGCACCCTCTGCTTCATGTCTGCCTTAGGGATACTATGGACAGTGGCAACAGGAGGGTCATCACACAGCAATGTGGGCTCAGTCTTTGCAACTCTCCTGCCTCCCAGGGGTTCAACAAGATGCTTCCTCTCAGCTGTCAGTCACACAGAGCATAGTTGGCACTTCTGAACCAGAGTCCTCCTCAAGTACCTCAAGACCCCTGTTCAGTCACTTTCTCCTTTTTCACCTCCTAAAGCCACATTTAACTCTCTTGTAACAGCTGCCACAAAGAAGTCACTGCCTCTAGTGCTATCCAAGAGTTCACAAGGCTCTTAGCACACATCGTATTAGTGGATAAACAAGGCTCTCAAGGGAATGGGAGGATACCAGATTACATGCTGCAAGGCCCTAGTTAGAAACAGATGGCTATCTGCCAGAACCACCACGAGGAAGCATTTAATTGCAGGATCACAAATGTTCCCAGACCTGAGGTACCTGTAATCTTGTTCCTGATGTAGCTGCAGCTGAGGCAGGCTTTGGAAAAAGGGAAAAAAATCCCAAACTCGCTTATCTGCTGTAAAACAGCAAATTCTGATGTAAATATGCAGCAACGAAACCTGTTGCTTAAAAACAACCACGTTTCCAGGTATCGGGACAAAGCCCAGGATACCTCTCACTGTATTCTCACTCCACAGCTAATGAGGGAGACCTAGTTCTGAGCTGCCAGATGCCATCCTGATCCAGCTGAGCAAACAAGGAAGCTCAGCCTTAAATCCTGTCTCTCCAGACCTGCTATGACAGCCACACATTGTGCCAAACATCCGCTAGCTTTCTGCTCTGCCCCAGGCTACGAAGACTTCAGGAACCCAGACACAGCTCCAGCAAGGGAGAGGCTTCAAGCTTGCCACTCTGACCATCTGCAAGTCACAAAGCTACATCAGCTATCACAAGAATGCATTCTGACTTCAAACCAGGAAGTCTAGACTATTGGACAAAGAGGTCTGTGGGGCTAGCAAGCAGCTTCCAAGGTGGCAACCACCAAGAGTCACAGGCTAGTGCAGCAAGAGCAAGGAATAAGGGACAACTCTTCTACCACACCAATTCTCTGCTAAGATCTGCTCCTTCTCCTCGATTGGTGTGATGATTCCTTGCCCCTTGCACACTTGCTAAGCTGAGGCATTGCAACTCTTGCAGCAAGGCACCTCGCTTGCACAGGCTCTTCCTCATCCCAGCACGTATTTGCAGTCCTGTTGCACTGCAACCCTTAACAAACAAGAGTCCTAAGTCCAAAGCAAGCACTGTCAGGCTCATAAGCAACAGCACCTAAGAGTTTCACTATAGGAGAACAATGGTGCTATACCCCACTGAGAAGAGATGATCAACACACACGCAAGCATACACACGTATACACACAAGTTAACCTTCTTTAAGGTCCCAGGACAAGCCACTGATATCTCCCCCAAAGTCACAAATGCTGAGAAAGGGACCAGTGCTCTACAGTCACACAAATGATGTTTACAGACAGAATTTACATTTCCCGGAAAAAGCGCTCCAACTTTACACCTTTTGCATATACAACTTCATGTCTGGAATGCAGAGGTAGGAAAATAAGAGACACTTGGCATCTTATGTCACAGCTTCCACTTCTCTCAGAATTAGTGCACCATATGCATGCCACAGAAATCCACAGCAGAAAAGGAGGTAAAGCTATGAATCATGAACACTTTACAAACACAAAAGCCATTTCTCAACTGCAACGGATTCTTACCTCTCCCGTTTTGTTCTCTTCCATTCTGACCACTCCTGGGATACTCTCCAAGTAGCCTTCCAGTGTGTCATATCCCAGGTGCCTGAAGGGAATCAACTCATTGGTCAGGGATCTGTACTCACTCTGGAGTTCTGACAAACGTACGCCATTTTTAAAGGCATGAAGAACAGCTCGCAGGGCTTTTGCAACAAGTTCTGGCTCCTGCATCTTCACCTATACCCTCTCTCCAAAAGAAAAAAGAAGAGGAGGGAAAAAAAAGCATTTTTACATATACGGACTAAAACCACCACCTTTTACTATTCAAACTCCCTCCCCCAACAAGCTAGAATTCAGCAGCTCAGTGGCTCATCTTTGGAGACTGTGATACTTCTGGGTAGTGTTGTAGGGCCATGGTTGTGCAAACCAAGAATAATGTGGTATGGAATACACAGGGCATGACATTGTCAAAAAGTGACAAAGGAGTGCAGTAGCCATCACGCACAGGTTGGCTCTACCAATCATGAGACACCACATGGCCAGAAGAGGTGCAGGGGCTGCTAAGCAATTGGACCCCCAGACAAGTGCTGGCTACTGCATCTGGGACATGGCAAGCCTGGTTGTGTGTAAAATGGGGAAATGAGAGGCGCTGGAGAAAGGGATCTGGGGATCCTGCCAATGGGAAGCTGAGTATGAGTCAGCAGTGCCCTGGCAGCCAGCAGGGTCACCCATGTCCTGGGAGGCACCAGGCACAGCATCACCAGCCAGGCAAGGGACGAGATTGTCCTGCTCTGCTCTGCACTGGGGCAGCCTCACCTCCAGTGCTGGGGACAGTTTTGGGTGCTTCAATATAACAAAGACATTAAGCTGTTAGAGACCATCCAAAGGAGGGCAACAAAGATGGTGAAGGGCCTTGAGGTGATGCCGTATAAGATCACTTGGTCTGTTCAGCCTGCAGGAGTCTGAAAGGAGACTTCATTGCAGTTACAACTTCCTTGTGAGGGCAAGAGGAGGGGCAGACATTGATGTCTTCACTCTCATTACCAGTGACAGGACCCGAGGGAATGGCCTGAAGTTGTGTCAGGGGAGGTTTACGCTGAATATCACAAAAAGGTTTTTCATCCAGAGAGTGGCTGGGCACTGGAACAGACTCCCCAGGGAAGTGGTCACAGCAGCAAGCCTGACAAGAGTTTGAGAAGCGTTTGAACAACGATCTAAGGCACATGGTGTGATTCTCTGAGTCTCCTGTGCAGGGCCAGGAGTTTGATTTCAATGATGGGGTGAGTCCATTCCAATCCATGATATTCTATGATTTAATTACACCTTATGACCTATATAAGGAAGGGCCAGAACTTCCACCAAAAGTGGGGCAGGGCTCTACCAGCACCTGCTGCAAGGCACCCCACACTCCCTCCCATAGTGCTGCAGGGTGTCTGTGGTGAAACCACAACTGCTCCTGCAGTCCCTGAGCCTGCACCTGCACCAATGCACACCAGTGCACTGGGGCACCATAGAAACTGCATGCACCTGGGACACGCAGTGTCTTACCCATAATTACTCAACACCGTGATTGAACAGCCTATCTTCACAGAGAAAATACAACATAAGTACCTAGTCACATGATTATCAGACATTGGAATTTTGTTCTGGCCTTATGTTTCTTCAGCCTGTGTTGATCATGTCTGGTAGGGCCATGGGATGCCCAGAGCCTGCCCCAGGGATAAGCACTGCATGACCATCCCACTGGGCTCTGCCTGGGCACAGAACCGCTCAGCCTGCATCAAGGGACACATCTCTTCTGGGGACATGACAACCTGCTTGCCGACGCCTGCCTGCTGGCCACCTCACACAACTCCACAGCCCTCAGGCATGTCCCACTGCTCTGTGACACCTCTTGGCTGCTCCCCAAACAGCTCAATGCTTCTTCTGCAGCCACACAGAACCTGCCTTCTACTTTTCTGCAATGTGTTTTATTCACATCTAATTTTTCAGAGCTTCATCAGCTCTGAAAAAAGACTGCTTTATCTACCTCAGGCTTACAATTTTACCATTACAAATGTTTCACTTAGGTGCTAATTATATACATTTATAGAGGTAGATCTAAGTCTAAATATACTGACACTCTCCCTCATACAGAGATCTCTGACTAGCTACATACCGTAGCTATGTACTGCATATAAAGATTTTGATATCTGAGCACTTCCTGGTACAAGGAAGCAGGAGCTGCCACACTGAACAAAATGGCAGCTCCCTCCCACAAAATGGTGGCAGAAACCTTCCAGCCAGGGCTCCGGCCTGGGAAGCCTGGGCAGCAGGAGGAGGTTCCAAAGCGGGAGCCAGCACTACCTAAAGCCCTCCCAGCCCCTCAACTCACCCGCCTGCACACACTCGGGGCTTCTCCAGGAACACCCAGCTATGCCCATGCAACGCTGGGGAGCTCCAGGCACAAGTGCTGCTGGGCAGGCTCTGTGCTCCCAGGCCGCTGTCCTGCTCCCAGGCGCTCACTCACTGCAGGAATGCTCTCGCCACAGGAACCTCCCAGCCACGGCGCTGGACCAAAGCCGGACGCAGCTCTCGCACAAGCCAGGAACAACCCTGCTCTCAGAGCGTGTGCTGAACGCAGGCTCCAGCCCAACTCTGAGCACCCTTGCGCACCTCAACGCCTCGCCTTCGCCCCCCAGCAGCTAACGTGCAACACGGGTAGGGCCAGTGCTTCAGGAGAAGGCCACCTCACTCTCCTCAACATGCTCCAGTTCAACGCACAACACCTGAGCGCCCCACCTCCAGCACACCACGGTGAGCAGCTGCTGCCCACATACCTGTGCGAGGCTCTCTCCAGTCTGCAGTGCTGCCATGAGGGACCCCGTGAAAGGCTGCCCTGCGCTACTCTCCGCAGAAGCCGTTCCTCTACCGTCACCCCTCCCTGCCTGGGGAAGTCACCCCGGACAACAACACACCAGCTCCAAAAGGAAGACAAATCCCAACCCTCAGCCCATGTCAGATGCCACGACACAAGCTTCAGTCTCTCCCTTCCTGCACACAACTTTGCAATGGCCCAGCAAGGAGGCACAGCATCAACTCCTTTTCTGCTCCATTCCTTGACAGTTTCACTTTATTGCACACTCAGCACTTTGCTAACCAACTGTATCTCTCGCTGTGAACACTTACATTTGCACACAGGTACACCCACGTCCCTGCACCTATACACGCAGCACTGCTGATACAGGTGTTCACACACACACGGTTCCTGAGCCCTGCAATTTCTGCCCTTGCTGGTCCAGACGGTTTCCCTGACTGATCCTCCAACAATCCCTCAGCAACAGCTGCCCTCACAGCATCCTCTGCTCAGCTACAGGCACAGCCCAGGAGGAGGAGCACATGCTGAACCTGCACATCTCCACACAGGTGGAGATGGGCAGATCTACACTGGGCACTTGCATCCTTGTCTCATCCTTTCAGAGCCTTTGCAGCTGGTGAACTGAGCTTCAAATAGTGAGAAGACGTGATTGTCACCTGCTAGAAGAAAAAGACACAGGAGGTTCTTATCTGCTTTGGGCCCGCTCACTGTCAAGGAGATGTCACGTGCCACGGAATGGGGCAACTGGTGTAAAGTTCTGATCAGATGTAAAAAATCCCAAACACTTAAGTATTGAGAAATACAGCAAAAATTGCAGTTCTGTCTACAACTGAGTTTCAAGCCACATTCATTCAGGAGACATGGCAAAGTTGATGAGAGGCTTTTTGGGGGCCTTTTTCTCTACTCTTTCTCTTAAATAACAGACATAATTTCTTATTTGGTTAATGTGGCTCTTGAAAGTTCTCTTATCTAAATCTCCTGAGTTTATCTTCCTGCTCAGGAAAAATGAACAGTGTACTGACTACAACTGGACAAAGAGTGGTGAAAAAAACTTACAAAAACCTGGGATGTCAGTTTCAAAAGTTGATTCAAAAGAAGAAACTTCACTTTAAAAGAAATTGAGCATGACCATGGGGCATTGACATCATGTCGGTATCAAACAGGTTAGTTGTATACCAATACAATAGTTGAATTATACCAGGAATAGCAAAGGCATATTGTTAAATCTAGCCTCCTAAACTATATTGTGAGGAGTAGTCACGAGGACAAGTTAAACGAGGTGACAGACACTAGGATACAAAGGTTAAGCTGAATCCAGTCTCAACCTACACCTTACAATCCTCCCATTCCTACAGTCAACAATAACGCAGAAGAGTTGCAAGGCAGTAATGGTGACAACATGGATACATTAACAGAAAGCTACACAGCTCAGAGTAGCTTCCGAAGCTTTTTCAAAATCTTCTTTGTAGTTAGCTGCTTGAACATTAGGCTATTCAGCAGTTATGACATTTTCCCGGCGGCTCACTACCTCCAGACAGCAGGACACTTCACTGGAAACACAGCCCGAGCCGCCCCATCATCACTGAATCAGCGCACATCGCTCAAACCACCTCTGCTAGCATCTGAACCGAAACTTTTTTCAGTATGCTCAGAACAGATGATTCGCGCTGCGGTTCATCAGCCAAGGTAAGGGGAAAAAACGAAGTACGGACAGCTCTCCCGCTGGGAGGGATACACTCCCTAGCAGCTACGCTTTTGGCAGACTACAAACACACTCCTGGGGAACACAAGTCGCCGAGGGCAGAAAGCAGCCTCTAACCCGCTGAAGTCGGGACACCTTTCCTGTCACAGCGCAGACTCTGAGGAGGAGCAGCCTCCCGCTGCCCGGCAGCGCCCGTCCCTCCGCGCTGTCTCTCCCGTCAAACCGCGAGGACTTACGCCCGGCGGGGCTCCGCTGCTTCTTTTCCACTTCCTCCACCCGGGGCTTGCAGGCTCCGGCCAAAGCCTCTTGCCGTGTCGCTGCTGCTGCCGCCGCCGCGGGCCGGGCCGGGGCCGGGGCCGGGGCCGGGCGGAGCCGCCGCCTCCCTGCGCGGGGCCGGGGACTGAGGGGCTGCGCGGCCGCTCCCGGCGCCACTGCCCCACCGGCGCCCCCGCCCCGCCGGCCCAGGCCCCCCTTCCTGCTTTTGCGCGGCCCTGCCCGGCCCGGTCGCCGCCTCCGCCCCGCCCGCGGCCGCCCCGGGCGCCTGCGCGCCACCCCTGTCCTGCCGCTCCCGGGAAGGGCCACGTGTCCCCTCGGCCGCGGGACACGGGAGCCGCTCCGCACTCGGGCCGGGAGCGGCCCTGCTGCAGCGCCCGTGCTGCCTCGAGTCGCAGTGCTCTGCTCGCACGGAGCCTCGCGGCCGGCGAAGCCTCGGCACTGTTACAAGGCGGCCGCCAAAATCGCCTTCTTGAGGGAGCGGCTGAGGAATGACAGCTCCGTGCTTCTCTTCTGCAGAGAATCAGAGAACGTTAAGGGGTTAGAAAGTACCTTAACGATCATTTAGTCCCAACCTCCCCTGTCATGTGCAGGGTCACTTTCCACTAGAAGAAGTTTCTCAAGGCCTTACCCAACCCTTGAACACTGCCAGTGCTGGGGCATCAACAACCTCCCTGGGCAGCCTGTCACACTATCTCATCACCTTCACAGCAAAAGATTTCTTCTTAATATCTAACTTAAACTTCCCCTCTTTCCGTTTGTACCTGTTTCTCCTTGTCCCACTGCAGTTCCTGACAAAGAGTGCCTTTCTGGCTTCCCTGTACAGCCCTTCTGCTACTGGTTACAATGAGGTCTCCACACAACTTTCTCCAGGTTGAACAGCCCCCAACTTTCTCAGCCTGTCTTCGTCGGGGAGGTGCTCCAGACCTTTAATCAACTTCATGGCCTTCCTCTGGATGTGTGCCAACAGTTCCATGTCCTTCTTACGTTGGAGGCACGAGACCTGTGTGCAGTAGTCTAGCAGATCTTTAATTAATTCACTTAAATGCCTCAATTTCAGAGTATCAAAACGCACTGAATTTAGTTCTGCAGCAGGAGCTCTCGTCAGCTGTACAAAAACCATTACACAGGTGTGCGTTCCATCAAGGCGGTGCTGATGGATGACTGTCTGCACTGCCTTGGGCCTACAGCCCTTCTCAGCAGGGCTGTGGCTGCACAGCCCATACCCAGGTCACTGCCAAGCTCCAGGTGCTGTGCATCTGTGTGGGCACCTCGGGCATTGCTGCACACTTGAAACCTGTAGACCCACAGGTTCAGCTTTTGGTGTGCTCCGCAGCATTCCAAGGACACGGCTCATTTGTTCCCCACACAGGTGGTTATTAGCGATGGAGAGCCCCTCAGTGTCTGGTATCAAGGGACTCTGCCACCCTGCAGCTCCCGTGCAACAGCATTCCCCTCTCTGTAGATGGCCACTTCTGAGAGCCAGACTGGAGGCAGCATCAGGTCAAACTGGCTGATCACTGATCCGTGGAGGTCTGCCAAAGCCAAGCCAGAAGTTGCCTCCACAGGGGGACTCTTGCCAGGCACATGCCAGGGGAGAGGTGGAGCTGCTGAACCTCACAGGGCTGTGCCTGCAAAGGGCTCCCAGTAATGAGTACCACCACTATTTAATGACAAGCACCTTCTGCTATGACCACTACAGCCTCCAGAAACTGCTTCCCATCAGAGTCCAGTATTCTCAGACCAAGCATTTTTAGAAAATCCACACATGGAGGATCCAACGTTTAATACAAAACTTAGTCACTTGAAGCTATTTTCATTTACAAGGGCTTTCCATTTAGTAGGGTGATACAGCAGTTACAGTAAAAATGCACATTAAATTTTGCAGACTCTTGTGTTTCCAATATATTGCTGAATCACAATACAGTTATGAATCTCATAAGTATTCTCAAGAATATGCATATTGTTACAACACCGTCTTTAATTGCTAGGAGGGGAGATGTATGTTGCATCCTGCTCAAGCCAGGTGCACTCTCTTTAATGGGCCTTTGTTTTTGACATTTTTGTACTTAGTTGTGCTAAATATAGCTGTCACAGCTAAAATAAGTAAAACAAGGTTGTAGGCCAAGAGAAGTTCTTGAAGACGAGCTTCACAGCCCCCAGGCTAGGCCTTGTCAACTCAGTACCTATGCCACTGCCAAGAACACTATCCTGGACCGTGAAAAGCAGGTCTTACTTTGTTTTACTTCTCCTTCTCTTGGTCCAATGTGGCCATAATTTTGCACAGAGAATTACTGGATGCACTTACTCCACATCAAATGTGATATTTGCAGCACTAACACAATGATGTAGTGAGAGAAATGTGGGCCAGCTGTGAAGGCCTTGAGGAGCAAGAAGGACAGAGGAATACAGGCATGAAGTGTGAAGAGATGGTGTCACAGAAACTGCAGGAAAAACAAACTCCTACAACATCTTTTCACTATTAGAGATGTTAAGCATGACTTTATTCTGGCCAGGATGTTTTTCTGACCAGGATGTGCAACAGAAATTATTTAATCCAGATATGCCTGGGTTGTGCAGTGAAAATCATTCCATCACATGTGGTTTCTACTAGACTTTACACATATTTATACATACAAAACCCAAAGAAAGTCATGTTCATTGGTTTTAAATTACACAGTTCTTACTATTCAATTTCCTATTGGTTATTGATCCCTTCACCTTCGATGATAATTAGGTCTTCATTCTTTGGTTCTCTTACCAATCTTTTCACAGCTCAGGTGTCTTCAACTGAACTGGGGGTGGTGGTAATGGTCGTTAATGGTTTAACCCTTTTTATATCTTTTGGGTACTTGCAATTTGTAAATGTTAAACTCACCAGGCCTGAAGTAAAAAAAAAAATAAAAAAATTAGAAGTTGTATCATTTCCAACAATGGGACACAGACTTCACATTGCACACTCCATGGCAATAGACTCAAGCAGACTAGTGTAGGGAGTGTGTATGTGGCTCATCTAAATGATAAGTACGAGCTTAGAACTGGTACAGGTAAGAGACTTGTTCAACAGGCAGCAGAGTGGGGAAGAGTATTTCATCCCTCTTCACCCTTGGGTTTGGTGGATTGACCTGTGTATATGTGGAATTTGAAATTACAGCTACTGTGGAATGAGGTTCTTCTGCCACAGTCACAGGTGGATTTTCAGCAGGCAAAGTCCTGTGCTAAATAACTGTTATAGTTACCCACATTAAAAAAAAAAAACCCCAACCTATATATGAAGTTAGATTGGAGTCATAAGGTCAGAGCATTAAACAGATCTAAAGCATACATTAGCAGTGTTATTTTGACAATAAGTATGTCCCCAGAATGAATTGTGGTTGAAATCTGCATTTTGTAAAGTCAGAGACATTTATGTAACTGTTCCTTATGCTTAGCTGATTCAACGAGTTTGTCTGAAACAAAAGCATCCTCTGGTTCCCTCTGGTATTGAAATTAGTTGGGTGTGGTTAGTCACTCTATTAGTGTCCGCTAAACCCCAAGGACATGGAGCATCTCCTAAACTTCCCAAAGCATGCTTTCCATGCTAAATGAGGGGGACTAGGAGGAGGGGCAAAAGGGTCCTTGTGTAGTTCACAATGTGCAGCAGAAGTTAGGAACTTCTTTGGAGCCCACCAGGTACTAGCAACTCTCCTGCAGCTTCAAGTCCTAATGAACATGAGGACGTACAACCTCGAGAATGAGGCTACCGCTGAGAACATACAGCTGTTTCTTTATGAGTCACACTAACCAATTCTTCGAGTAGCTTATCAGCTTTCTCTCTCTCTGGTCCTAAATGCCAAACACAATTTTAGGGAAAATTACGTGATTTCTTGAATGTGAATAACTGCTTCTGTTTCTTCTGGGCATGGATCAGAAAATTAACACTTTTGCTATCTGTCCCCAGTGCTTTGCTGTAGGATTGACCACAAGATGGAGAGGATGCAACATGCAAACGTGAACAGCTGAGAGGCAGTTCAGAAACCTGCTTCTGGGCATTTTGCAGCTATTGGTGAGTGAGCCACAGAGCTGGAAAGGCTTGCCTCCAGCCTGAATTGATCCAAGGTCTTGTGGCTAGTTTAGTGAGGAGAGAGTAGGGCTAGCTTTGTGAGCTGTCTTACTCTGTGGAACTCTGGGAACACATCTGTTTTTGCTAGTCCATGGGATATGCAGCATGGCCTTGTGTTGCAGACCCAGCCAAGCACAAGAAGCAAATACAGGCAGCTACTTGCTGCAATGGTTTGGTTACACTCAGTATGTTCCATGCCGTGCAGGCAGCTAAGAGCAGTGGGATTGTCTGGGATATCTCACCATGCTGGGTAATGTCAAACACTTATGGGTGGCTTGTATTTGCCCAGATCTTGAGAAGTCACATTCTCAATAAACACACAAAAAATACAATAGGACTCAAACCCACTTTTTGATATTCACTTATCTAATTTTACAAATACATTTAATAGAGGATAGACAATAATACCATCACTAGTGATTTTTTTTACATAATCCAATTACACTATCACTATTACATTTACCCCAAAATAATGCTACAACAAAAACAACCACAGGATCAAACCAAGGGATCTTGCTTTGAACTCACCAGACTTGGGGAATGAGAGGTCTCCCCGGTTAATATTTTCCGTGTGTGCTTGAAGCCCCTCACAATCCCAGAATATACGGACCATCAACAGCAGTGTTCTTTGTGGTTGCCAAAATTGTCACCAAAACTGGGAAAAACAGAAACTCTCCAACAGCATCATTTCACTGATAGGGAATTTAAGCATGACTTTACTCTGGCCAGGATGTTTGTCTGACCAGGATATGCAATAGAAATTATTTAATCCTGATATGCCTGGGTTGTGCAGTGAAAAAGCATTCCACCACACATGTTTTTTACCAGATTTTTCACATATTTATACATAAAAAACCCAAAGAAACTCACCTTCATTGGTTTTAAATTACACAGTTCTTAGTATTCTATTTCCTGTTGATTATTGATCCTTTTGCCTTCGATGCTAATTAGGTCTTCATTCTTCAGTTCTCTTAACAATCTTTTCCCAGGCCAGGTGTCTCTAACTGCACTGAAGGTGGTAATATTCGTTAATGGTTGTTAATGCTCGCCAATGGTTCATTAATGGTCATTAATGGTTCGTTAATGGTTTATCCCCTGTGTACCTTCTGGCTTCTCCCACTCTGTAAATATTAAGCTCATCAGGCTTCCCTCAGTGAACAGAGTCTTTTGAAAAACTTCAATTATGCTTCTCCTGGGCAAAGGCAAAAAAAACCACAGACTAAAGTTACATACAAAATTTTAAAAGTTGTATCACTTCCAACAATTTCACAAAGGTTTAAGGCAGGGTTTGATTTGCAAAGGCTGCTGTTGGCCCTCTGCCAGTCTGACCAGGTGGATGGACATGTTCACCCACGGCACAGACTCCTGCAGGCTTGCATTCCCAGGACTGTGAGACAAAATTCCAGACCAAACAAGTTTCACAATGCAGACCTCATGTACCTTGGTAATCAGATAAACCGCCAGTAACATGACTGATTGGAAATTTGTGCTGTGGGAAAGGCACACGGCACAGCTATGAGAGCAACTTCTTCCAGTCCACCAGGTCCACCGTGGCTGTGGTTTATTGGATTGTACAGAACTAGAACCTGCACATGCATCCAGAACTGCTGGGAGTGACAGTGCACGGTGAGTTCCCTCATTTCCAGTAATGCTGCAGCATCCATGAGATACTCTGACAGTCTCAGGATGGGACAATGAGCAGGCAGACATAGGAGAAGAGGACACTGAATGCTTTTTACCATCAAAGCTTTAAAACCAAGTTAAGGCTTATGGATTTCTCTGGCACATGACATCTCCTCAACACTGAGCGGGCCCAAAGCAGATAAGAACCTCCTGTGTCTTTTTCTTCTAGCAGGTGACAATCACGTCTTCTCACTATTTGAAGCTCAGTTCACCAGCTGCAAAGGCTCTGAAAGGATGAGACAAGGATGCAAGTGCCCAGTGTAGATCTGCCCATCTCCACCTGTGTGGAGATGTGCAGGTTCAGCATGTGCTCCTCCTCCTGGGCTGTGCCTGTAGCTGAGCAGAGGATGCTGTGAGGGCAGCTGTTGCTGAGGGATTGTTGGAGGATCAGTCAGGGAAACCGTCTGGACCAGCAAGGGCAGAAATTGCAGGGCTCAGGAACCGTGTGTGTGTGAACACCTGTATCAGCAGTGCTGCGTGTATAGGTGCAGGGACGTGGGTGTACCTGTGTGCAAATGTAAGTGTTCACAGCGAGAGATACAGTTGGTTAGCAAAGTGCTGAGTGTGCAATAAAGTGAAACTGTCAAGGAATGGAGCAGAAAAGGAGTTGATGCTGTGCCTCCTTGCTGGGCCATTGCAAAGTTGTGTGCAGGAAGGGAGAGACTGAAGCTTGTGTCGTGGCATCTGACATGGGCTGAGGGTTGGGATTTGTCTTCCTTTTGGAGCTGGTGTGTTGTTGTCCGGGGTGACTTCCCCAGGCAGGGAGGGGTGACGGTAGAGGAACGGCTTCTGCGGAGAGTAGCGCAGGGCAGCCTTTCACGGGGTCCCTCATGGCAGCACTGCAGACTGGAGAGAGCCTCGCACAGGTATGTGGGCAGCAGCTGCTCACCGTGGTGTGCTGGAGGTGGGGCGCTCAGGTGTTGTGCGTTGAACTGGAGCATGTTGAGGAGAGTGAGGTGGCCTTCTCCTGAAGCACTGGCCCTACCCGTGTTGCACGTTAGCTGCTGGGGGGCGAAGGCGAGGCGTTGAGGTGCGCAAGGGTGCTCAGAGTTGGGCTGGAGCCTGCGTTCAGCACACGCTCTGAGAGCAGGGTTGTTCCTGGCTTGTGCGAGAGCTGCGTCCGGCTTTGGTCCAGCGCCGTGGCTGGGAGGTTCCTGTGGCGAGAGCATTCCTGCAGTGAGTGAGCGCCTGGGAGCAGGACAGCGGCCTGGGAGCACAGAGCCTGCCCAGCAGCACTTGTGCCTGGAGCTCCCCAG
Organism: Entomyzon cyanotis; assembly: GCA_024500445.1. Taxonomy (NCBI): domain Eukaryota; kingdom Metazoa; phylum Chordata; class Aves; order Passeriformes; family Meliphagidae; genus Entomyzon; species Entomyzon cyanotis. The sequence goes on from JAKEPQ010001021.1 coordinate 5,367,590, forward strand.
CGTTGCATGGGCATAGCTGGGTGTTCCTGGAGAAGCCCCGAGTGTGTGCAGGCGGGTGAGTTGAGGGGCTGGGAGGGCTTTAGGTAGTGCTGGCTCCCGCTTTGGAACCTCCTCCTGCTGCCCAGGCTTCCCAGGCCGGAGCCCTGGCTGGAAGGTTTCTGCCACCATTTTGTGGGAGGGAGCTGCCATTTTGTTCAGTGTGGCAGCTCCTGCTTCCTTGTACCAGGAAGTGCTCAGATATCAAAATCTTTATATGCAGTACATAGCTACGGTATGTAGCTAGTCAGAGATCTCTGTATGAGGGAGAGTGTCAGTATATTTAGACTTAGATCTACCTCTATAAATGTATATAATTAGCACCTAAGTGAAACATTTGTAATGGTAAAATTGTAAGCCTGAGGTAGATAAAGCAGTCTTTTTTCAGAGCTGATGAAGCTCTGAAAAATTAGATGTGAATAAAACACATTGCAGAAAAGTAGAAGGCAGGTTCTGTGTGGCTGCAGAAGAAGCATTGAGCTGTTTGGGGAGCAGCCAAGAGGTGTCACAGAGCAGTGGGACATGCCTGAGGGCTGTGGAGTTGTGTGAGGTGGCCAGCAGGCAGGCGTCGGCAAGCAGGTTGTCATGTCCCCAGAAGAGATGTGTCCCTTGATGCAGGCTGAGCGGTTCTGTGCCCAGGCAGAGCCCAGTGGGATGGTCATGCAGTGCTTATCCCTGGGGCAGGCTCTGGGCATCCCATGGCCCTACCAGACATGATCAACACAGGCTGAAGAAACATAAGGCCAGAACAAAATTCCAATGTCTGATAATCATGTGCTTGGGCATAGTGAGGAAAAGACTTGCAGGGGATCCTCCAAAAATCCACATGTCATTCTTTATAATTAGGTGACCTCTGCAGATCAAACACAGAAGATTCAGCATGCATTGAAGTCTGTTTTGTTGGACAACAGTCACTGTGAGGCCCATAGGGACCAGAACTCCTGAGGAAAAGGCAAGTGGATCATTATGAGCACTGGGGTGTTGCAGAGGTTTTCAGCTCTGTCCATGATTATTTTGGGAGGAGCAGGATGGTGGTGATAAAAGAGCTGGTGAGGCCTTCAGTTTTGAATAATATGGATGATTTTCTGCATTTTTCTGAGTCTCACGGGGCACTTGGCTGTGTTTGGTCAGACAGATGCAGAACTACTGAGCAAGGCAAAAGGGTTGCATGGTAGACTACTGTGGTCTACACAGAGAAGGGTCACACCAAGTCACATCCTCTTGTTGGAGGATGAGCTTCATGTTCACGTGCCCATCCTCTTCCTGGCTGTGGGGATTTTCAGGCAAGAGACAGTCTCAGCTTTCTCAATGCCTGTTTGAATCCATCAGTGCAAACACAGACGCTGTCCTGGGCACATACTGAACAGGGCTGGTGAGTGTAGCTGTGCATTGGCATGGGCTAGTCACAGCTGGGACTATTCCTGCATACTTTGTGTGCCCCTTTGAAACATGGAGGGGGAAAGAAGAAGGGATTATTTGCCTCCTTGCGGTCATGTTGCATATATGCTTTGTGCCTGCTTGAGTTCAAGCACAGACAAAACTGCCTGTCCATGCTCTGACACTGCTGGATTGCTGTTTTTATAGGTGTTGACTGTGCAGCAGGTACGCTGTCTGATTTCTAATCGGGAGCTCCTGGGGTAGGAGAGCTGTCCCTCAGAAGAAGAGGCCCACCCTGCAGTGGCTCTATGTTGAGCCAGCCCAGCAAAGGTGGTGGGTGTGCAGCAGAGGAAGAAGAAGAGGAGGGGGAAGGATGAGCTGGAGTGCAGTGCTGGAGGAGTTGCCTGGTTTCTAGTGTTGTTATCTCTTGCTGATATTTTCCTGGGCTGTTTGTGTCACCCTGAGAATGTCGAGGAGGTGCCTTGAACAAGCTGTTGCTGCTTAGCAATTGCTTGCTTTTCTTGTCCTGGCACTCTGTTTTTCTGCTTTGTTTGCTCTGTCTTGGTTGTGAGAAAAGATCCTTTTTGGAGCTGGTGTTAGCTGAATTTCAGAGGTGCTGGTCAAGTCCCTGAGTTTCTCTTGCCCTGCTCCTGTGCAAAATGGTCATCTGTGGTGTTTGTTGGGGGCCATGGTTAACAAGGTAGCAGTGCTGGTCCCATGAAGGGGCGATTTTTCAGGCCGTACCACCACCTTATAAGCAGAGCTGAGGCTTGCAGAGTATCAGGTGTGCAGTTTTGCAGAGTGAAGCCTGTGTCTGTCAGCTGTTGGTGTTGAGCTGTGGTTTCCACCTGAGATGTAATCTGTTGTGGCATCTCCCAGGCTGTTCTGAGACTATAAGGGGAGATTGGTCTCTTTACTTGTTGCGATGTGATGGTGGAGATTGTGGTTTGTGAATCCCTGGGTGCAAGCCACAATGCTGTAGCACTCACACCTGGTCTGTGAGTCTGTACCCCAGAGACAGATGACCTTTTACCATTTTGGATGCTGCCATAGCTACCCTGACAGATAATGTGCATGTTGAGGGTGATGGTTGTGTGCAGGTGGCTGCCCTTTCCCTGTTGCCTGACTTCTGTGTTGCAGCGTTGATGTTTGTGTTCCTTCTCAGCATTCTCGGAGCCAGGAGGCACCTGACCATGTTTGGGTGAATTGAGATGAGGGCTGGAGCTGCAGTTCTGCTGAGTTAGTGGTACATGCTGGTTTTCAGCCCCGTTTGAGCCTCTCTAATCCGGGTGGCTTAGCCAGCTGCTGCCCCATCATTTCTTTCTGTGTTGTTTTCGGCTGCCCTGGGCTGTCAGCTGATGGTAGTGAGAAAGTGTTTGCTGTTGCTCATTGTGGCTGTGCTAAGTCTGCCGGGGCTGTGATTGTGGCAGTAATCCTCTGCGGGTCACCGGGCTGGGTTGGAAGCCAGCCTGGTGTTGAATGGAAATGGCAGTGGTGTGCTGCTTCTACGGCAGCATAGCTGTGAAGTGGCACAGAGTAGTGCAACAGCTTAATCCTGCTGTGGTGCCTGCTCTTTCTGGAAGACCCACAGGACGCAGGCACGTCCTGCCCCAGTCATGCATGAGTCCCATGTGTCTTGGGGTTAGGGTGCCAGAGGGGGAGAGGAGGATGTGCTTGGAGCACTCATGAGAGCAGCAGCTGCCCCAGTGTTTTGTTGACAGCCGACAGCACTGCCATGTAACCTTCTCCCCAAAGGGCCCTTTGCTATGGCAGTGCTCTGCTGGATGTGCTTTTGGGCAGGTCCCCATTTGGTGCTCATGCAGCAGACAGGTGGCCTAGGAGGAGGAGGAGGAGGCAGCCTTGGGGCTGTGGGGTGGGTCTGCTGGGGCTTTGCTCTGGGCCAGGACTCTTCCCAGGGGCAGGAGACACTCCGTGTGTGTGGACTGTGGCTGTAGCAGCAGCTATTTGGACATGCCCAGGCAGAAACTTGGAGCAGTTGGGAAATGGATGGTGATGACAGCAGAGCCAGAGGCTGTGAAGGTGAGGTGGGCATGAGGAGATAGGCATCAGGAGCAGGGAGAAAGCCAGAGGAGCTAGCAGCATCTGTGTAAGCAGTGGAAGGCTTGGAGGTAGGGCCTGGGGAGGAAACATGCTGATAGCAGCAGGTGAGGGAGTGAGGCCTGTGCCTCAGCAGGAGCAGGGAGATTCGAGATGGGCCTCTGTGTGCACCACACACAACATCATGAGAGTGAGCTGAGCTAACCCCTGTTCTGGTCCTGAGCAAGCTGGGTGGAGCTGCAGTGGAGAAACGTGTCACCAGCCCTGTGCTCTGTTCTGTCAAGGATACTACACACAGAAGACAGAAGGACTAAGCCATCCAGCTGCCCAGGAGAGATTTGTTCTGCAGGTCCTTCCACCTCAGGTCCCCCTTGAGCCAAGTGCTGTGGGACCTAGTCCTCAGTCCACGCAAATTCTGCCCCACCAGCTTCTTGGCCTGTTTACCCAGGGCCTGGCCCTTAGGCTCTTGAGAGCTTTGCTCTCCACCTTCATCCAAGACAGGACACCTGGTATCTGGCTGGGGTTGTGCCATCACTGTCCACCACCATGCACAGTGCTGCGGGGCCTGGCCTTTAGCCATGCTGGGCCATGAATTTCAGGCTCTTACTTGATACGAGAGTTGTGACACTGTTTCCTGAGGGCAGGCAGACCTCTGCCACCAAGGCTGTCTGGCTCTCAACATCCCTGGAGCTCGCCCATGAGCAGTGCTGGGCTTTGTTCTCCACTGCTGAATGCTGTGGCTTGGCCCTCATGCTGTCAAATGTAGACCTCCTCCCAATGTATGAAACATTGTTCCCCCATGTCTTGCTTTAGCCCCATCCGGTGTATGTGCAGTTCTGAAAGCCTTTCCAAAGTCAGGGGAGGGTTTTGCTATCCCCAGTCAGAAAGCAAGAGGGCAGCAACCTCCAGTTTAACAATGAGTTAACTGGACAGGAAAATCATGAAGCGGTCTGTCCCCCACAGCAAATGTCCTTGCTTGTATTAAAAAAGAATTACTAGAACTAAAGTTTCTGTTTTAGTAGCATGGTACTTTAATGACATTGCTTCGTTTTTGTGCCAACACTCATAAAACTTGGTAGACACCTGGAAAGATATTTATGATTAAGAGAAACTCAAGCAGCTCCCCCTAACAGGCAGGTATAACAGACTTTGCACAGGTTTTAGCAGGATGCAGGTTAAAGTTTATGACCAAAACTGCTAACACATCACAGTTACAAACTTCAAAAGACTGGAAAAAGTCTTCCCAATGTTCATTTGTAACCCAAAGAAGCCTGAAAAGAGTGTTAAATGTTTCTGGAGGACAGTAAATATGGCAAACCATTCTACAGAGCAGTGATATAGGACCAGTGACAAATTCTGGGAAGACAGTGGCTGATTAGGAGTTAGGAATATGATGGAGGTACCAACAGGGGCCAAAGGCTGGGAAGCTGAAGTGGGAGAGTGCAGAAGAAAAACATGTCACCCAGTCAAGTGAAGCAGTCTCCTTTCTGAAACAATTCCGATGGAGTCTCTTCAATTCTGGCATGTCCTAGATGAGTGCTGTTTTCACATCTTTGTTGCAGACATGCTGAGACTCTGTCAGATGGCCTCCTTAGCATCCCTAAGTTTTTTCTGGACTGTAGATGTTGGGGTTTGGCTGTGCAGACTGTTGCTTATGAGACTGAGAGTCCTAAGAGATTTGCTATTAGCTCTGCTGTATGTTTTGTAGGGGAGGCTGCTGTATCAGAGGACATTCCTGTTGTGACAGGAAGATGTGGGAGCAGGACCTTCGACGCAAGGTTGTATATCCATGTGACTGGATTAGTTTGTTTCAACTTGGCCAGTGCGAAGCGGGACTGGCAAGATCCAAGTGTCCTTGTTGCTCGGAATGTTTTGTCCTTCCCGAGCTGCTTGTGCTTTGGGAATTGCGAGAGGGAAAGTTGAGCCAGGAGGTCCTGACCTCAAAACAGCATGCAAATAAATGGAGTTGTGAGCAGCATCCCCAGAAATCCTGGGCTGACAGCAGCCTCATAGTTATCTGGCACAGACTCGAGGGCACTGTTCCAGCAGGGGTGCCAGTGCTTGCCTGTGAGAGTGGCTGATTGTGGTAAATAATCAATTTGATTAACAGCACAGACTGGCTGATGGAAGCTCTGAAAGTGACAGAGCTTGTCCTTTCCTCATTTTCACGTGCAGAGCGAGGTGCAGTCTGTGTGCAGTTTTTCACTGTATGCTTTATCTGACACCTACCCTGACCCCGACAATCTCCCCCCAAACACCCCACCCCACCCCACCCCAGCCACAAGGGCCCTGTATTAAGTCAGCTGTCTTCTGGTCAGAGCACTTGTCTGGGCAGACCCTGTGCCTGATCCATGCAGGCTGTTTTACCTCTTTAAACTCTCCATAACTATTTTGTTGCTGTTGGTTTTCTCCTCTCTCTCTCTCTCTCGGTTTCTGTGGTTCCCTGGTAGACTTTGAAGCTGGATTTCTTGGTTTTCAGAACCTGAAAGCCAGGTTTAGGATAGACCAAGAGACTACAGTGCCAGATACAAGAGAAGTCTGGGGACATTGAGAGAGACAAAGATTCATTCAGGAGTGAATGTTGAGCCCCATTAGTTGGTGAGGAGGCACAGGTTTGGCCCATTTGTATTATTCATGCCAAAGCTGCCTGCCTGTGTGTGTGTGTGGGCACCTGCCTGTGTCTGCATGGGTTTGTTTGCAAGATGCTGCTGCTGCCACTGCTGTGTGTTCCAGCATTTGGTCATTCAGCTCGGGTGGGAGGGGTTGCATGTGCTACAGTCCACCAGTTGTCCACAAGAAGAAAGCCCTTGTTGTAGGGGCCCAGCGCTGTCATCTGATGATCAGTTTGATATCCAAAATGGTTCCATTACCCTTAAATTTAATTTCCTTGTGATTTAACTATTTTTCTAAAGTTTTGCTTAGCTGTGCTTCTGAGAGTATAGTCTAACCGGTGACTAAACCCACTTTGAAGTTAAGCTGGGATTTATCATAGTCAAACCCATCTTTCCCCTTCTCAGACACCACTTCCCCTTGATGGGACAGTGGTATAGCCAGATTGCAAGGCACAACCCTATATGGGCAGGGAGGAACTGCTGGAAGTTGTCTTCTCTTCTTGCTGTTCTCTGCTCTTGCTCTCTCAGCTCAGAGGAGGGCAGGGATAAAATTCACTTCAGGTTTGGATGTTTCGTGGTTTTGGGTTTCTTTTTCTCTGTATGAAGGTCAGTATTTTGTTTGCTTCCCCTCTTTTCACAGAACAGTACCCTCAAACTGAGTTTTTCCATGTATGGGTTTTAAATGTAATTGTAGCTGCTTCAGAGCTTGTTGATTTGCCGTCCAGCAGGGAATAGTAAGGTTTACCCAAGGGCACTGGGGCACAACCAAGGCCTCCTCAGTTCTGCAGCCAGTTGAACAGAGCGGGAAGAACCAATTGCTCATTGCCAGAGGCAGGGTTACTGCAGCAGGAACATCCCAAGTGGAGGTGTCCAGCTGATGGCCTCCCCACCATCCACGAAAGGCAGACCTTAACCTCCAAAGATGGGTGGACTGTCCACCCACAGTGGGGCAGTTTCCACCTGGGCCCGGCTTACTGGACAGCGCTTCCACTCGTCCCAGCTGATTCCCTCCAATCTACGGTCCATGAGGTCTGGCCCTTGAGTTGTGCAGGCCAGGTCCACCACTGCTCACCTGAGCCAAGCACAAGGCTGCACGTGCATCTGAAAACACCAAGTAGTTTTTCTGTAAGCGTGCAAACAGGGCAAGCAACTGTACAAAACTACCTTGGAAAATCTGGATCATCATTGAAGTAACTCAAAACACCAGAAACGCTTTAAACACTGTGGTACTATCCCAAGAAAGACTTTACTGATTACGTAAGTGCTATCCACAGATATAAGGGGTCTAGACGTGCTTGAATGTTGCAGGGATCGAACTCAGATGTCATCTTATAAATGAAAACATGTGAAATCACACTCTTAGAACACAGCCTCCCTTTCATAGGGCATGACACAATCTTAAACAGCAAGGCTACAGAATTCCTATAAAGGTAGTGCCCAGCTGAGATAAAGTATGTTTCTCTCTGCAGAAGTGTATTGCACTATTTTTAAAGCATAACTACTCCACAAGCATCCAGGGTAGAAGAGATGTTGTATTTTTCACAGACAAATTCTAGTTACAGATCTCTGGAACTTGTAAATAATACTTAGAATACAGTATTTCATATTGGTGCAAAATGTACAGTCAAACACAAAACATGTATTGCAAAATATACACAGAATTGTTCTACGAACAGAACCCCAAGGACAAACAGATGTTTAAATATAGGAGAAAATGCCATCTTTTATAAATTACTTTAAAAAAAATCTATTAGTACACTAGGTATGTTATTTGTAGACAAGTTACCACAATATAGTGACATGTCTCATTTGCTAGGCAGACACTGAGAAACATGTTACATCATTAAAAGCTAGTTTTTCAGACCAATCCACAAGTCAACGTGTGATAATGCATTACTAGTTTGAGGCACACAGTGTGGAAACAGTTTTCAACCACTTTAATGCTTATACTTAGGCATTTTTTTTCCTGAAAATTAGGCAGATGCACAAAGAATAAGCACTAGACAATAACTTGTCAGCTTACATTAGTTTATTGGGTCAAGATTATTTATTACTGATGTATTAGAACATTCACAAGAAATGCTATGAGACACCTTAAGAATATCTTGGTAATACAACAGCATTCGCACAACTGCAAAAGTTGGAGAGGTGAAAAACAATTATTTAAGCAATAGTTAAGTCATAGTTTGGAGAAGAATTAAGATGCCATCAGTCATTCGTAACTAGGAGGGATGCTGAAATCTATAGTGAATTACAAACCGATGCTTTGCATTTAAAGCAGAGATGTTCTCTTCCAATATTCAGAACTTGTAGCTTCAAGACATTGATTCCTACTAGCTACACCATTGCTAACTAAACTATCACAATGCTAACTTGCTTCGGGCATGTTTGGAATGCTGGAGTTATACAGCTATTGCTACGCTACAGATCCCCAAATTTTGCTTTAAAATAGCAGTGAAGGCCTTATAAGCACCCAAAATTATACAATAAATACTCAGTAATACTTCAAGCACCTCTTGCTACCCATTTTGGCAAGATAAGCAGCACAAAGAAATGGATGCCATGGTGAGACAAGCTTTTAGCAGTTTGACTCGGGCACTCTTGATTTGTGCCTGCCTGCTTTCAGAAAGCAAAAGAGCTTGTGTGGCACACCCTGTGACAGTGAGAGAGAGGACTGTAAGTGCCAGACAGTCACCAGACGTATAATCTTTCTGCAGTCAAGCACAAAGGCAGGTTCTCTGCTCTTCAACCTGCAGTGATCTGTATGGGGGAGAAATTCTGCGTTATCTGGCTGATGTTTATATTAGAAGTTGCTGCAACAGGTGTAATAGGGGTATGCACAATATAAATGAAGCCCTATCTTCTGAACTCAGGTTGTCCCCTAAATAACAAACACACTTGACCAGTGCAGAGTGACATGCTAAATGGGTATGCTGCCAGAAGAGCTCAGAGGGATAACTACACCAGTAACCGTGCCCTATTACAAAATACTTTGCTTTGGGATAGATCTTTAATATCTACACACATTTATTTCAAGACCTCAGACCAACTTTTTCAGCACTAATCTGCTATAAAACCTTCTCATAAATTATCTTCACAAAAAATAAAGTCACTCTTTCAGAAAACATGTTCAATATAACACTTGTATCAGTAGAAATTCTGTCCTGTGAATCCATGGCAGAGAAGTCATAACCAACGCTTAAAAGTCTCCAAAGCAACATAACCGTGACTCTAGAACCAGAAGGCAACTATTCCATTAACTATCATGGTCAGCAGAAACAATGCTTCCAAAACACATGAAGAGTCACCGTTTCATCAGACATGTATGGGTTTACAATCAATAGTCACTGTCCTGTAAACATTGAAACTGCTGCTCTAACTGCAGGTTAAGATTAGAAATTTGCATTCATTTCACTGCACTTCACACATACAATGCCTACATGGTTAAAAAAACAAAAACAAAACCAAAAACAAAACAACAAAACAAAACCATTAAATAGCAAAAGGAATGAAGGCTTTGGGCTGGATATCTCCTGCAACTAAGCGTCAAATCAGCAAGTGTTGATATTATAAATAAAACTTGAACATTATTTTATGCATTATAAGAAGCAGTCTAGTAAAACCTAAAACTTAGAATAGCAGCAAATTTGCTCAAAAACTTACATGAACTTTCAGTCAGTCAGCTATAAATACATTCTGCGATGGAAGGAAGAAGCCATCTCTATCCCCAGACAGACTTTCAAGGAGAACACAGTGTTAGACAGGGATGGGGATCAGGAACACTGCAGTCAGAGAAACTCCTAAACAACTGTATTCCACAAACTTGTTTTCATTGTTTCAAAGTGCACCTTTTGTATCTGTAGAATCATCCCCATATTTACAAAAAAATTACAAACATTGCAATTTTGCCACACCCTAAGCCTATCTAACCTGCATTTTCTGTTAAGTGCAAAAAGTATAATGAAGTTACATGTGCTTTGGTGCATATAAGATCAAAGCCTGAAAATGAGGCAACATTGTCACTGGTGAATCCAAGACAGTTCAGTAGTTGCCAAATCTTTGCTGTACAGCTGTTAGGTGGCTAAAGTAGACGCTGAAGTAGAAACTAAAGAAAGAATAGTCTAAGCCAAACTGACAGAACAGCATTGAGAGCAGGAACTCCATTCCCCCACTCTCCACACACATTTATCAGCACGTGCTCATACCTTCATTACCAGTTCCGGTACAGAGCTAGGCCCAAAGGGCAGGAGGGCAGCCTGGCAGAAAGAGAAGGATGTACAGTCACTCTGAAGGTGGCAAGGAAGAGATACTGCATACAGACTAAAAAAGTATCTACTGCCAGGTCTCTCAAGTGCACAACTCCAGTAATCCCTAACACTGGTGCTGGAATATGGACTGGAGGCTAAGCAAGACAGGGCATACATACAGTTGGTACATTATTACATACATATGCAACTACATCTGTTGTGTCTTCAATGTAAGCCCTTTTCAAGTGTCGCAACAGCTTCTCTTACCTTCTCCTCCCCCAAAAAGAGGTTTCATTTGATAATGACATTTATATGCCAACAGACTGCTACAGAATCACATGTGTGCATAAATACTTAGCAATTTCAAACAGTTGATATTCAGGTCAAGTACATGATTTGCTCTTCAAAGAAATGAAATCTGTACGGTATTTGTAAGAGGTAACTGTGAAGATTAACAACAGTTGTCTATAATGGTTCATTTAGTTTCATTCCTTAGTGAAGGCCTGCAGCGGACAGCTTCTTCCTAGCTTTTACAATGTTACAATAGCCATTGCCATTAGTTTTAGACACACAGATACTTGACTAAAATCTAGAAAGAGCAAGCAGAGCTCTAATTGTATACATGCAGAGACTGTACTCTAAATACAGTTGTGCTTTCAGTACACTGCCATCATGTCTTGCTGGAAAGTTCAAGTCCTGCCTCATGTCCAAAACTGGTGAGAGAAAGATCCAGAACTGAGTGCTGTCAAAATGTTGTAACAAGGCAAAAGCTGTACAATTAGGCACTGTGGAAGGAAATATAATAAGGTGTATTCTGAAAGGGTGTGGGCACATGTATGCATACACATGTATGTACACACACATATAAACATGTATATAAACAAAAAGGTTTTGGTGAAATAACTGTTTCACTAAAAATCAATGCAGTGAAAACACCAGCAATTTAAACTGCACAAATCAAGGGTAAAAGCCGTGGGGTAAAAGCAGCAAATTTTCTGAAGTAGCACCTGTATCTCAGGTATGAGCTTTTGAATTTTGGTTCTAATTCAAGACAGAGGTAATGTGTTTATCCATCAAAACTGATTTTAACGAACTGACCACCTACGCTAATCTGCAACATTGGGGCATTTAAAAGGAAGCACCGTTTTCAGGACCCTTCTCTCCCCGATGCTGGCAATGCCTAAGTAGGACACTAGTAAAAGGTCAGGAGAGTGTTTCTCAGCAGGAGAGAGGCTATTTGTGCCTGCCATGGTTTATAGGCAAGGTAAAATGGCAGTGGAAAGATGATGAAGGAGTGTGTTCAGGATAGCAATGAGCCTGCATCTTGTCCATGTCCACAGTTACAGCTCCTGGTCCTGTGTCCCTGATATTCATTAACACCTGTCTTGAGAGAACTGGGCCTCTTCCCCAACACTTTTGTTGCTGCAGGATTTGAAGTACTTGGCTGTGTGACCACACTATACTACTCAAGGAGTCAGTATGGAGAATCATCTATCTGCCCACTACCATATAAGTTATATTGTGTTGTTACGTTCAACGGAAAGGTTAAATCTAAATGTTTCATATTAACTACAAAGAGTTATCCCCTCCCTTCATGGAGGCCTAACATATCACAGAAGAAAATACTAGGCCTTCTCAGACATCATATGCAATGAAAACGTGAGGAAAAAAACCACACACACACATATATTCTGGAACATCTTAATAGAGGGGTTAATGAGTGAGTTGCTCATTCTAAAAGGTTTACAGGGGTTTTCCTATCTCAACTGCCCAGGCATCTGTTTTGTCATCAAAAGACATTAGGCATCATCTTATGATGCACAGAGGACTTAGATGCCAAGTGTGTTTTTCTTAAGGTATGTTTTCATTCCAGTCTGGCACTCATCTGCTCAAACAATATATGGCAGTTGGTTTCTAGAAAAAAAGAAAAAGGAAAGAAAAACAAAACTCAGAGCTTTCTTGAACTCCACCAGGACCCTCACTGGAAGCTGGGGGAAGAATACACATATACTTCAGTGTCACCTTGCTACCACGATGCACCCAAAACAGGCTTGTACAGAGTTCCAGGGATGGGAATTCTCCAGGAAGAATATGCCACAGCAAAGGGCCCTCTGATTAAAATACGGTGACCTGTGAGTTTTGTGTTATTTCAGATAACAGATACAGAGCAAAAGGGAGAGACAGCCAGGTCCTCAATGAGCCAAGAACTCGAAACATTCAGCTACAAGCTGCAGGATTATATATGCCTGGAAAAAAAGTACGACAGGTTTATTTATTTGGGCTGCAGAAGACAGTCACTACCAGCAGTCTTAAAATTTATGCATGTTTTCTGTAACAAAAAGTCCAGCTTCCATTACTGAGTCAGCAGTTGGAAAGTAAACTATGCATTCTTTCTGCTGCCTCAAGAATACAAAGCAATTTCTGTCTTTCTAGACAATTATGAAGCAGCAGTCTATTTCAGAATTCCTCTTGCATTTGTGAGCTTCATTCAGAGAGTGCACATCCTGAAGTACAACACTTCCTTCTACCTTGTAATGCTTGTAATCCATACTTGTAATGCTGGTACCAGGATGCCAGAAGAGGTCCAGCTGACCCTTCATACCCAGGTTCTAAAGAAGACAACCCTGTGTTGTTTCATTTGAAACCCTGTATTTAATGATCAGGAAGACAAGGGTTTTAGATCTGTACTATCCAAACTCTGTTCTCCATAGCATGAATCCAGTTTTCATGTTGAATAAAAGTTAAGTTGTAGTCCACACTATGGGACCTAAAGAACATCCCCAAATTTAAATTAATAATTTAAACAATTAAGAAAAGCTGTCACTGAAAAGGAATCAGTGATTCAATCAGGGATCCAACCACATCTCTACCAGAAAACTGAGAAGGAATCACTAGATTGAAAGGAGAAGCTGCAGGCATGTGCCATTTTTTCATAGCTGTTTTGTCTCTTGTTATAGCTCTGGCTGCATCATTCTGTTGCTATAGATAACTGTCTTGTAGGACATTCACACCCTTGTTGCACCATGACTGGAAAGTAGAAAGCACATGTAATGATCAGCTGTTGCTGAAGCGGCACAGAGCTGAGAGTACCGACTCATCAACAAGAATCAGCAAGAACTGCCTTAGCATATAACTGGTGCCATCACAAAACGGCTTTTGCATATTTGAAAGTTACAATTCCGTCCCCTGAAGCAGCTAGAGATGTTTTTTCTGGACACACTGGCAAGACGAATGCTCCTAAAGCTGACACTTGAGTGATGAATTCATGCCACCCATATCTGAAACAGTTATTACTGTGAAACAGAGGACAAGTAAGCCCACCATCTGGCTAAGTGGGCTAAGTAGCCAACATGGCTTAAGTAGCTCCAAGCAGCAGATGCACACAAGTGGCAAAACCATGTAAGCCCCACCCCCTGCCCAAAGTGGTTCACAGTGCTTTTTGAGAATGATGTGGACCCAAAGTGAAAGGTTCAGTCCCTGGGGAACCACAGGGAGATGAGACCAGAAGAGATATGGGTAAAGAACAACATGACTACAGTCATTGATAGCAGATACAGATAGTGTATGGCAGGACCAGCATGCAGTGCCACTCTCCAGCATAAAGGTGAAAAAGGAGTACTGGATCCCCACAACTTCAGCAGATGGGCAAACACAGAGAGGTGATCTTGGCCTCACAGGAGCTGACAGAGAAACAGCCTCTGAAGAGCACACACTCAATCCAAATGAGAAAAGAGAGTCACTGTGTCCCTGGGCCCATATCTAATAACAATACCCACCAAGGACTTGAGAAGCTTGACCAGGTAAGTGAATTTTCATGATGCCTCCTGCATTCCCAGTTATTTGAAGCCTATGGCATGTTACATGCACACTACAGGCTTCAACACCTGCTAAGGCTCCTCAGCAAAGCTATGCTGTACATCATTCCAGCTCTAACATATGACTGTGCTAATTTACTTAACTAAACACTAAGTGGTACTTCTTTTATCCTAATTAGTGATGATTCTTGAACTTGCTGTTACGTTACAGGGTAACTTGACAAATTAGTGAAAATGAAACAAGTCAAGACAAAATGTCTGATGTCAAAGACAATGGTTTCAGTGATAGAAAAAAACTGGTATAACATAATACTGCCTTGGGTATTCTTGGGGGTTTTTTTTATGTTAGAGTTGTAGCTGACGGAATTCAAATGCCTTTTAAAACCGGCTTTGGCTGAATAATTAGAAACTAAGCTGCAGTTGAAAAAATGCTCTACAAGCTGTTTCCCCTTCATTCATGCTGTCCAAATACTGTTGAAGTAAACACTCTGAAATATTTTGACTCAACTGTTCTAGTACTTTCTCTCTTTCCAGGGCACTGGGCTCCTTTTATAGAAATAATCTCTCCTGTGTTTTGTGTTTTTGTCTTTACACTTGTACTGTTTCAGCTGTGCTATTTGGACTGACGGAGTTCTCAGCAACTAATGTCTTTGCCTTTTTTTGGTTAGGATGCTATTGTGAGCATTAATTTAAAGGAACACATTTTCAGCTATGGAATAATTTAAAAAAATTATCTATGGAATTATTTTCTTTAAGAAGGAGCTGGGAGGAGGGAAGGACTCTTTGTGAAGACAGATGCAGAAATCTCAGCATCTTGGAATCTCTGTTTGGCTGGGAAATGGCTTACGGAAAAGCAACCCAAAGTATACATTTCAGATGAGACAAGTGGTACATAATAGTTACTTGTGACAATGAGGCACTATCTTTGAAAGACAAAGAAGAACCCAGTACTATCAAAATGTAATGAAAGGCACGCTCATAGGCAACACTCTTCATGAGTTGTCTGCGCTCAGGTTTACTGAACCAGCGTGGTATCTACAGTTGGCATGAACACAGGTCTCCACTTAGCGTCCTCCTTCAGAGACTGACATGCTATCCACTTTCACCTCTCTCAGGCTTCCAGTTTTTTTCTGCTTCTGCTTGGATTTTTTCAACATATGGACCTAAAATTGAAAATATTAAAACAAAGTGCGTAAGTATTAAAATATCTGTAGTCACCAATAAGCTGATCTAAGGCAACTAATTAGTAACCAAGTAAAAATCTGGAACTGTAACAGAAAAACATTTAAATATGCAATTAGTCAGTGCACCTATCCTTATAAAGCTATAGGATTTACTGCCTTTTTTTACATAAACATATGCACATTATGCAAATGTATGTGTGTGCATATATATTCCTGTACAAACACATACATATCTCCATATACAGCGCTAACGCTACTAGTCAGTAACATGGTAGTAGAAGTGTTTCTCACTGAAGGACAAGTTACATTTGTTCTCTCTCTCTTTCCATTCCCCTCCACCTTCTTCTTGTGAAAAGAACAAAGTTTTAACATATTCTGTAACTCTGAGGTATGACTCTCTCTTTCACTCATTTCTCCTCAGCAAGGCCAATTGTTCTGGTAGCCCTTCTAGTACAGCTGCATATCCTCTGAGATTGCCTGTGGCAACAAATTTCTGTGCATTGAAAAGGTATACTTAAGGTAGCAGGAAAATGTGTAGACTGGTGTGCACCACAGTCACCTACTGCAAGATGTTTATTTCAGAGTTTCAAAGTCAGTAGAGAAGTTAAATTCTTAGGCAGCTAATGCTGTCTTTCTTTTATGTACACATTGAGGTAATCAAGAAAAAACAGACACTGATTACTCTAAAGTCTTTTTCACAGACCCTGCTCCTCCTATATTCATTTTTCTCCTTTGCTACTACTGTCTGACAGACATTCCCTTCTCCAGCAGACTGACTGCACACTACCATGCACACTGCACTACTACCATGGCCTTTATAACTGTGACCTGCTTCAAGACAAGCAACACCACCTGCAGATCTCAACACAGGGGAAAAAATTAAGTCACTAGGCTGAAGCTCAGGGACTATTTTTTTAAACGTGAGCCTCATCTGAGCCACTGGAGAGAGCCCTCAAACCATCCTCTTTAGAAACTGCTGTGTTAGTTACCACACGGTGCTGAGCAGCTCCTGTAGGGTTAAGCATCAGAACATATAGACAAGCAAGATTATATGGTAACATGCAATGCAGGAATGAAGTCAGCTTGCTCAGAGAAACCTACTGCCAGTACCTTTGGTCCTGCAACAGAAATTATAATCTGGCCAGGGGCTTGAATCCAGGGCTCTCCATCAACTTGAACTGGAATTGGCTTTAGGAGTGTTACACGGAAATATGAGCCTTGGGCTATGCGGATTCCTGATCGAAAACCCCCTTGGACTTGACCCTGTAAAATAATAAAAGCCAGGATATCAATCACCCCAACTAACAAGAAGTACAAATACTAGCTGCAATAGACTGAGTGGATCTTATTTTATTCTCACCCAATGTTTTAAGTTTCAGCTAAAAAAGCTGCTTAGGCAAAATCTGCACAGGAGGCCTTTACTGCCTCAGTGTTAATTATTTCATTTAGTACAGGAAGAAGAACTTGGATACCCCTGCAGGCTGCGGGAGGCAAAATAACTTCCACAGCAAAGCCGTTTGTACACAAAGATTGGCCAAGGAGCATAAAATCACAAAGGTATTGTTTGTTTTGGCTTCACCCTCTGTAACACAGTGAATACTTTTAATAACACCTAACTATACACATGGACTTCAGCACATGTGAAATTCTAAAGTCTAAAGGCACTTTTTTAATCAGAAAGAGTTTTCCCAAACTCAATAGCTATGGAATTTCCATATAGCTATGGAAATACATACAGACACACACTGAACTTCTTATACACATACTCAGCTACAACATAACAGCTGAGTTAACTTTTTAGAGTTAACTGTAAAAAGTGAAGTAAAGTGAACTTTGCTGCTACACATGCTCCTAGGAAATGTGTGCAGAAACACATATATATTCCACACATTCTTAACATTTATATTCCAAAGCTGCTTCTGCTTTCACAAATGATTTAAGGATCTTTTCCAAAATACTTCTTTAGTGTCTTTTAGAAGATCTAAATTACAAAATGGTAAAGTTCACCAGGACCAAAAATTAAGCTGCATAAAATTTTAAGCACCCACCTTGCCATTTTTGGTGGTTTTACGGATTAGTTATCTCTAGTTACTTGACCACATGTACTTTTTCAGAAGCAGATTTCTTTAAATAGTGATAAAAATATGAAGACAAAAATAACCAACCATCCCACAGGACTGTTACTAATAGCAACCATTGTAAAAATTTGTACTACATGAAAGAATTAAAGTTGCATAGGTTGAGTCATAATATTCTTTGCAGAACAGCATACCACCTGCTTGATGTAGCATTCAAATCAAGAGCAGCGAGTATCAAGTTCTAAGTGATAGGGGCTGGAAAGCCTGTGTAAAATAATTATAAAGCCACCTGTCTTGACAGAATCTCCACTGTGATTGTGATGAGGTACAACAAGATTTTTCACAAATACACCAGGTGAAGAGTGCATGTTTTTGTAATATGAGAATAAAATCTTGTTTTCATCCCATGACCTGTTTCATTTGGACACCATGATACCTGTTACGAAAAAGCTAGGGCATTCCATAACACATACATATCTTTGCATTTGTATATATATACACACACACGGATGTTTCTGTACTTGGTTCAAAGTCTAGTTAAGTCATGAAGTATTTCCCCATGGGTTTTTACCAAGTTTTCCCTTCCTTTCCAGCCTTAACAAAGAGGCACAATTTTTAGGACTATGCATTTGCAATGCGCTGTTTATTACAGAAATAAGCCATCCTATAAAATGTACGTTTCTTCTGTGCTTACTGGGATGCCAACTTACCATGTGAACGACGCCAGTCACACCAACCACTTCGAGCAGGCCGTCATCGATGCGTGGTTTCTCAAAGCGGTTGTCACTCTCAGACCCCCAGAGGTCAGCTCCGGAGCCCCAGCTGTGTGGAGAGCACACCAGTGACCATCTGTGGGCCTCTGATCTGTCCCAGGGCACCCTCCTTGGTGCCCTGCTAAGGGTGGCTGGTTTGCCAGGCTTCAAAAGCTACACACTCTGCTCCCCCACCAGCTGGAGGGAGCAGTTTTCTTGCATTGTAAAAGCAGGAACTACTTTCCTAAAATCTAGAAGAATTCTGATGAGATCTTTTAGTAATAAAAGGAGTGAAATAAATAGTTTCCATTGGAAAGAAAAGGTGTGAGTAGGAAGAAAGCATTTTAGTTTGCTGGGAAATACAGGTTACAGCTACACTAAACCTTAACTTTCAAGACTTAAGAACTTAACATAGCTCTTACTCATCTTGAAAACATTTATGGAAGCTACTGAAGAGAAACTAAATCTAAAACAATTATCAAGATTTTATTCTTGTACCTGGCCAAAAGCACTTGTAGTTAGGTGTGCACTTCAGTCCTCAGAAATGCTTCTGACAATTAAAACTGTGCTACTTTTTGTGCGGTACTGACCCTCCCCATTCAAATCACTTGCTTATTGTTTTGCTGCGTCATTCAATTTGGATCTTCTCTTCTCCGCAGCTCTCACATGCAACGTGTATTTGTGTACATGTGCAATGTATGTGCACATGTGTACATGTAAAAAGACATATTTGAATAAAACATTTTCAGACTAAAATGCAAAGAGATACAGATGGTTTAAGATAAGATGGTACTTGAAAAAATAATAGTATGGCAGCACTAATTACCTGCTGCTTTTGTGCAAACAAAAAAACTGCCTCTATCAACATGACATCTACAGAAGCCAGATCTCCAGTGGATCTGGCTTTCATTCTTCCACAATAGTAGCTTGAGCTCCCTGCAGGTGTCAGGGAAGCATCACAGGCCTGCAGAGGTATCTGAACCATGGGTTTTCCACAGCTAGCTTGGTAGCCTCACACATTCCATGTATATTGACCAGCTGCCTGTAGGACCTGGGCAGTGTTTGGCAGTTAAAACCTGCCTGGCCTTCACTGCAGGATCTGCTTAGGCACCCAGCCCCTAGCATGTCAGAGAGTGTGTGCAGGTCAATTTTCTTTGATCCTGTTACATAACCATTTGACATTCAATGATCAAATACCAAGCAGCAATTCTACACATAACATCAGGCATGCATCCACAAGGGATCCTTCCTCTACTTTTTACCTGGGTATATTAATAAAAATGAGTCCTTCTATACTTGGTAACTCCACCTCATGCTGGTCCACTTGCAGCTTTATGTCCTTGTGAAGGTTTCTAGTATGACTTATCTTCTGCAGCCCAACTTTCACATAAACACCCTTGTTGTGAAACCTAGGAGCAGACAAGCATCTTGTAACTAAAAGGTAAGGTCAGGCATAGCACTCTTCCCTGTATATATACCATTACTGTCCTCTAGCAGGAATTTTTAAAGCATATTTCAATTAAAACCCATTTCAAATTCTTCTAGCTTTACTACAGAAACAAAGCATAAGCCATGAACTGCTATTTTATGTACCTTTATTTCAGGGATGATTCTGCTGTTGAGGCATGTGCTGATTGTGAAATTTTATTACAGAAAAATCATCCCTTCTTAAAATGTTGCCTGAATACAATGCCTCTTTGAAATGTAAACTCCTGGGATGGAAGATTACATTTTTGATTAAGACTTAGAGGTCGTCCTGACCCATTTTAAATTGTTTTCTCATGCAATGCTACAATACTTATGGCAGAAAAACATTTGAAAATCTTTGCTTTACACATTGCTAATTAATTTGAAATAAACTTAGCTGCAGAAATAAAACAGGCTTAGCAATCTTAACTGTGACAGAGCTCTAACATCTCTAATTTTAGAATAAAAAAGATGAGGAAGATTTTTATGACATCCCTAGAAATGGCAAAATATTTTACGAATAACATAAACAAAAGATAGTTAAACATACAGACTATTTTCTTCTATAATGGAAACCTTTGGATACGTGGCCTTCATGGCAACCTTAAAATAAAAAGCATAAATTTCCATTATTTGACCCTACTAGCATAGGGGTGTCATCGGAATTCAACTCTGCAAAATCTCTCTAACGTTATGTCTAAATACCATAGACATTCACGTGGGGGAGACAGCCAGTGCGGGTTACAGCCAAGTCTTCAGACACAGATTTTTCAGTCATCTTAAATTATTACATTGGGAATTATTAGTCCTATGTCCTAACAGTTTAAAATATCACCAAATTAAAGGTACCTCACGTAACACCATTTAACATACACTTCTCCTCCAGACAAGATGTGTCTATGCTAAGACAGGTTTTGTCTAATTTGGATACAACTGAAAAATACTGGAATATCGGTAGGAAACACAACACTTTCAATATCCTCAAGAAGTATTAATTTTTATTGCATGAAGAAGGAAGCCTTCAGAAACAGAAAGAATACTTCACAGTGCCCTACCTACAGAACAGTTGTTTATCTATGTAAAATAAGTCCAAACTTTTGCATTAAACTACGCTGAATATTCTCTCTAACAGATAGGAATATAGTTGCAGATAGGAAGCTGCTTGCCCCAGCAACCTCCTGCCATTTTAGATGGCACAAACAAGATGTCACCTCTTCTGTAATACGCAGTCCTAAAGACCCCAGGATCCCATGGGAATGTCTTAGATGAAGAGCCAGATGCCTCCTCAGCAAGTTCTCTGACAACATAAAGCTGGCAGGAGTGGCTGATACCCCAGAAGGCTCTGCAGCCCTTCAGAGAGATCTTGACAGGATGGAGAGATGTGCAGAGAGAAACTGTCTGAAATGCAACAAAAGCAAATGGGGGGGTCCTGCTCCTGAATAACTGTCGCTGTTGAGCCGCTAGCAGAGAAAAAGACCCGGATTCTCAGTGTGGCATAAAAAAAGAGCTTTTATTATTTAATTCCAACTTATATAGATTTTTCAGAGGTCACTCAGATTGGTCAGTCAGAAACCTCCCCCTAGGCCTGACTGGCCAGGCCTGAACTGTCCAAATCTCGGACACTCTTTTTAATAACATCCAAATTTTATCTTTGTTCATAAAGCACAGGAAAAATTTCTCATGGGAAAGACCTGTGCTAGCCACAAATAACCCCATGAACCAGCACAGGGTGGGAGTGACCTGCTGGAAAGCAGCTCTGTGGAGAAGGACCTGGGGGTCCTGGTGAATCACAAGCTGTCCATGAGCCAGCAGTGTGTCCTGGGGGCCAAAAGGCCAGTTGGATCCTGGCATGTATTAGGAAGAGCATTGCCAGCAAGGCAAGGGAGGTGATCCTGCCCCTCTAACTCAGCTCTGATGAGGCACATCTTCAGTGCTGTGTCCAGTTGTGGGCTCCTCAGTACAAGAGAGAGATGGAGCTCCTGGAGTGGGTCCAGTGGAGGGCAACAAAGATGATTAAGGGACCAGAGCATCTTACTTATGAGGAAAGGCTAAGGGAGCTGGGTCTGTTCAGCGTCAAGAACAGATGGAACCTCATCAATGTCTAGATGTATCTGAAGAGAGAGTGCCAAGAAGATGGAGCCAGGCAGCAAGCAAGGACAAGAGGCATTGGGCAGAAACTGATGCATGGGAAGTTCCACTTGAACATGAGGAACAACTTCTTTACTGTGCAGGTGACCACACTCTGAAACAGATTGTCTAGAGAGGGTGTGGAGTCTCCCTCACTGGAGATATTCAAGAACCATCTGGAATGCAATCCTGTGCCAAGTGCTCTGGGATGACCCAGGGAGGTTGGACCAGATGACCCACTGTGATCTCTTCCAATCTGATCCACTCTGATTCTTTGAATGAAGGCAGATGCCCTGATCATTAAATTTTACACTGTGAAAAAAACTCATATAGTTTGGCACTCAACAATGCAAAGACCATCACTGTCACAACATATGCTATTTTTATCTGCCCGGAAATGCAAGATCAGCATTAAATTCCTGCAGGGAAGTCATTGCTGCACTTTGAGCTGCTAGATAAAGGTAAGCAGTCCAGAGCATGTGAAGAGACTCTACTGAGTGAGGCCAGAGAACACACAGCTTTTGTGACATTTAAAAGTTTAAAGTCTTGCTTCAGAACAGCACTCAAGCCCATATATCTTCCAAGGACTACCTGCAATTTCTGTTGGCACAACCTGAAACTTCCTCTTCTGCACTCAAGTGTAGCCAAGTCACATGCCAGTGGCTGCTGCATCTTGCATTAAATAGATACCCTTTTCAGTTAATTTATTAGAAATAATTTAAAAAAAAAAGCTAATATTACTAACAAGAACATGTACTTGCTTGTCATGGGGAAGCATAAAGTGAACCATTTTAATAGTCATTGTCACGGGAAGTCAAAGATAAATATCATGTGTCAGCACTGTCAGTCTGCACAAGCTCCTTGTCTTCTGCAAAAATGTATCTCATTATTAGTATATAACCCTTCAGATTAAAAAAAAAAAAAAATAATAAAAAAGGGCTTCCCCCACAAGCCCTTCAAGTCACCCTGCAAGAATGACGCCAAGACATTGTACACTGCACTACAAATGCTGCACACTGGGAAGTGACTGACTGAGATGAAGATTACAGGGATTAAAAGCACACAGGGCAATAGCAATGAAACTATATCCCTTAAATGCAGTGGCAAAAAGAAGAGGATGCCTCTGCTGAAATGTTGCAGCTTTGCAAACACAGAGTAGTATATTTTGAAGAAAGAATGAACATAACTCTTACATTATATTAACTACAGAAGTCCATTCTAGAAAAGTTTCATATACTAGAATGGGCACTGCCATACACTAACTTATTGCCTGACTTTACTGCCTATGATGCTTTTAATCCAGTGTATTGAAAATGCAAACCATTGCCTAATAGTAACTTATGTACCAGGCACCACCAATGTTTACGTCAACAGCTGTATTACTCTGTTTTTAAGAAAAGAACCATGAGCAATGCCAGTAATGATAGACAGAACACTACAAGATAGGTCAGATTACACATCATTACACTCATAACTGGTCAGAGAATATTTTTACTAGTTACGATTTGAACACTGCATAGTTGTAACTGGCTGTAACTCTGGCAATGAGGAGACAATTTAGAAGGCATTTAATCACAAGTGCAGGGGAAAGCAAACAAAACCAGTTTCTACAAGGAATTGCTGGTTAGATGTGATTACTTTTGCTCATCAATTTCAGTAAATATGGGAAGAAAAAAAAGTCCCATTATTGGTTGATGTGCGTGCCAGAGAGGAGGAAGGTGCCTCTCAACACATTTTTAATAACATTCTCACTTGAGATACACAGTGTTTTTTAATCCTTAATACCAGCATGCAGGTGCTACCCCAGCACTAAGCAGAAGTGGAAAAGGTACAGAAGAAGTTCTGAACACTTCTGAGCGCTTCTGAACAGTGCTTATTGCTCATGTAGCAGCACTACCCTCATTCCTGCTAAAGGCTTTGAGCAAGAGATACTTCCAATCTCTTAAGATTTCATTAACTCAACAAAGCAGTTATTGGCAAACTACGAATACTGAATAACAAGGACATGGCTTGCAAAAACTGATTTGGTGCTCTCTCATGGTAGAGGAAAAAAACCCCAAACCAAACCCAAACCAACAAAACACAGTGACTTCCTGGATAACTTAGTTCCTCCTTGTCCCAGCTCTGCCACAAGCAATGTTAGTCTGTGGACACCTGAAGCATTTAAGGCTATCAACTGTAGTGTAAATTGGAAGTAATGCAATACCACAGAATTAACCTTCATACCTCGTTTCCCCAGGATTACCTGCTATTAAATTTCCCTGGTTCTTCTTCTCTAGCATGATGAAAGTCCAAGCTCAACTCTGCGTCAATGCCAAGACCACAGTAACTGTTCATCTGTACAATCTGACCAAAAGGGAAAAAAAAAAGGTATGATTTCCTGCTTACATTTACAAATGAAAAATGAAGAAGTTCCAAAGCTTTTCAACAAAAGCAGGCTTTGCAGATGATTATTCCAAGTCACTTGCATCTTGACAGATTTGAGAAAACATTTTCCAGAAACACTGCACTAAAAATAAAGCTCTATGAACAACTGTTGATATGTGTAATCATTATTTCCAAAGTATCAGAAACTTCAAAATTTAATCTTAATTAAAAGTAACAAGCATAATAAGGCAGAAATAAAAACAAATGCAGAAATAAAACCAACTCAACCTCTCAAAGTGATTCTATGTAGTAACTTCACAAACTGCTGAAGATTAATGCCACTATTATTTTTGGCATCAGCCATGGATTTTTATTACATCATTGGGAAGACACTCTTACTTACTTTGGAAGGTGACCAATGAAGAACTTGAATGAAGAACTTGACTTCACCTACTCATCTGCGTTTTAGCTAGCTCCCTATGTGCCAGTCTCAAGTTTCTACAGATTGCGACCTTCGCTTCCATTAATTCTTCCTTTGCATGCCAGTCCATTCCATAGCTCTTTTACCGTAGTCCTTACTCTCCCATCCTCCACCTTTTAAAAGCAGATTAGGCACCCAGGGAAAATCAGCCCATGTCTCCACCAAGTGAAAAATAGCTGGAACCTGAGCATCTTAAATCCTCCAAGTGACTCATAATGCCTAGGATTTTCCAGTGACCAGACTAAAATCTTGGAAAATTGCTACCATTGTTACAATTTCCTACTTTATTTTGCAAGCTCCTTGTCCAATTTCTTCCCTTTGTCTAAAAATAGACAGAACCAGGATTCACATAAAGCTCTGAAGTCACCATCTATAATCAACATTTTCATTTTCCTAAACATAAACACGTTATTATGAACCAATGGACCGTGACTTTCACTCAAAAAAAAAAGCAAATAATAGATGGCACATATACAGACATACAACGGCAGTAAGATGACAAAAGGATTTACTTCCTGTATTTGCTAGCAACTCCTAGTAGTTTCTTAAACTATGAAAGGAAAGATGAGAGTACCTTTTGGGGAAGGGAGTGTTTTTTGGTTGACACTACAGTTTTACAAGTGTTTTGGAAAGTGTTTTGGCATTCCTTCCAAAGCCTTTTCTTATCTGAGAAATAATTTTCTTTCCAACTGAAGCAATTAGGAATGCCATTGCCATGTGAATCTTTTCGTTAATCCTCGATCAGATGCTTCTTGCTAGACAGACACAAAACATGCTCTGCCGTCAACCAGCCCTGCCAAAACTGAAACACTAGATTCAGACATGTGCTGTATTCACTAAGGAACAGTAAGATCCATGTGCAAAGACAAGTGAGCAGTAAAAATTAAACGTTAATACCCATCATCTTTGTGATTTCCACTAGAACAACACTTCCTAAGAATCACACCCAAATGGTGCTCAGCTCACCTTGGGAGGCTCAGGTTCCGCAATGCCATTTTCTGCACCTTCAGCTGGCTCTTCTGCATCCAAAAGGATAGTCCAGCGATCCATAAGAACATCATCCGCCTCATCCACAGAAACCAGAATGGAGTATGGGTCCTCCCCACTGTAGCCAGCTCCCCAGCGCAAGACCCTCCCCAAGTCATTACCTGGGCAACAGTGAAGAACACCAAAACATGACTGTGTTTCGTAATCAGTGCATCAGCCCTGTTTTACAAACCACATTGCATTAAGGGTCTCCAAACAAGTCACAGAATTAGTTTGTTTGGAAGGAAGAGTTAAGTAGCACAAAAAAAGAAAAAAAAATCTAAATTTTGTTGTGTCTGCACATGTGCTTACTACTGCATACAGACACACTGTCTCATCTGGAACATTTTCACAAAAAGTGGTAAAAAGCCTTTTATGGAGTTGAGACACCAGGGAGCAATTGAGTTTCTGTTTTACAGCGGTGGCTGATGAACCTGTGGTTGTCAGGAGGAGGATATTTTGCCCTTGCAACTCTGCCCACTCACGCACACCCATATCAACACTCCTGCTGCTTGTTTGTCCTGATGCTGTTTATCACAAAGCATGACTGACACTTCCTTGAAAAGCTGATATTGCGGTTTGCTTTCCAGCATAAACCAGAACTGAATCTCATGGCATCTCAGCTGCAAAATTGAGTCTTGTGTCAGACAGGTAAGAGAAGAAACCTTCTGGAGGACTTCTGTCCTCAGAACAATGGTTCTTGCTGTGATTCTCACCTGTTCCTAAAGGTAAGATGGCAACTGAGGGCTCTGAGCACACCAGCTTGTGCCTGATCTCCTCAAGCGCACCAAGGACCCAGCCAACGGTGCCATCCCCTCCGCAAACCAGCACTCGGAAAGAGGGCACTTTGGAGAATGTGTGAAACCTCCATTGCAAAACAAAGCACAGGGGAAAAAAAATGTTACAATGGAATACAGGAAACGCAAAGTCCCGATATGCTATTTAAAATAACACAGTATTATTTGACTTCTGCCCATGCACACCTTTTCTATCAGCTTCTGGATCAGCTTCAACAAAGTGAATGAAAAAATATGAAGTTTTAGATAATGATTTTAAAAAGAGTGAAACGCATACTCCTCTAAGATTCTTCACAGACAGAGTTAAATGGTTAATCACTTCCTTTTTCAAGGGCACAGAGACCTAACTAGTCCTAATTTCAACGTGAACATCTGTAACTCTCTAAATCCTAGTGGAGATGTTGATTAGTGGTGGTGTTTTTGTACTTAGTCATAGGAATGACAGTACATTTTCTTCTTCAAAGTACTGTTTTCCTGGTGATGCTTACCTTTTGCGGCTTTTCATCCTACATACCAAGATATCATGCAAAAGAATAGTTATTTCCCATTGCACAAGAAGCAATGAGAACAAGTGCGAGCATTTTGACATAAGGCTACAGAAAGATTCCAAAGCCAAAACAAAATGAACTAGGTTACTGAAGTTGCAGCTTGAAATGCAGTAGAAAGACAATAGAATTATACAGTTCTGACAGAAAAATTAGTTTGTGTAGCTTGTTTATCTTGCCTCCTACATAAGCTGCATTTTTCCAAAAAACCTTTTGTTCTGAAGATCTTGTCATGACAAGTTTTTTATTAAAGCAGTGCTGAAGGAATGAGGAATATGCTACAACCATTGCTTTCAGTTTTATGAAGCTGTATCAAAGTGGGGTTGATTAAATCAAGTCATCAGTTCCTGCCTTCCTACAAGCACATTATGTTCTGTTCCTTGTAGAAATGTTGCAGCTGTGATCAGGCAGGCCCTGTTAATTCTTCAACTGTGGCCAAGTTTCAAGAGTCAAGAAAGAAAATTTTATTATACTTCCCTTGTAGTTCCCATGAAACAAAAGAAGAAATAAAAACAAAAATTCACCCTCACTGGGAAATGTGACATTTCTCTTTCCATCTCCATTCAAATAGAAAACCTTTTTATTTTTAATAATTACTGAATATGTGCTATTGTAAAGTGCATATGATTTTCCCAGGGCCAGACTCTGCTAGATTTGACAGAGATATATACATCAAGAACTACTCTATTCTCTTTTCTTTAGAGAACCTCAAAGTTTAAATCTGTTCTCACAGTAAGTCAGAAGGAAATGGTCCACTGCCCTTGTCTTCAGGCACAGAAAAGAAAAAAATTTACATCTTCAAAATAAGTGAAATCTAATCCACCCTTTTAAAAAAGGAGAAAACAATGTAAATTGAAACAAAAATTAAAAAACATGATAGCTTACCCCGGCAGTGGGCCCCCATTGGTAAGTTCAAAGACCTGATGGGGGTTTAACAGCTTTCTAAAACTGTACAGCAGATCCCGACCTTTTAGACCACCACTTTTTGGATTCACAAATACAAGAAGTGGGCAACAATTCCGTGGTATCTTGGAAGCCTGAAAGAAATCAAGAAAAAGATTAGTCAATGCCACGAAAAGGCAGGAAAATTACTATTGAGTCTCAGAAATATTACCTGATGTTTCCTGATGCTCAGTAAAAGAAATCCAGATTCTATAAATAAAAAGATTCAATGTCCAGACAATGGACAGGTTAGCTGCTGATCTTGCTTCCCTAGGAACTAAAGGCTCCTTAACTCATTCCAAATACACATTTGAGCCTAACATTAGAAACTAAGGCATTGTAAGTAGCTCTTCCTACACATTTTCAGTAAACAGTCTAGGCCAAAGAACAGTGTGAGGGATAAGAGTGCTATACAATTAAAACAGTTTCCTTGAAAAGTGAGAGCTTCTCCCCAAACCAGTTGAAAAATTGTTCTTTAGTTTTGTGATTGTCTTAGAATGCATGTCAATTTACAGGGACAAAACATAAAAATGAAAATGTTCGGGGCAGACACTGGTGTACCTCCCCTGTAAAATAAGAGGCTGAAAGCTTCGTTTAAAAATATGTAAGTAAAGCTTTTACATCATGAGGATTTACTCAGGGGTGCCAGTGTCTTACAACCCAATGCTTCTCAAAGCCTCCAGAAACCACAGAAAAGGAAGCCACTGGACATGGCAGAGGTGAGATTTCCCAGGGCAGTCCATGGACTGCATCGAAACAATACCTGCAGCCTCACTGAAGGTCGAAACTTCCAGCCAACAGAAGCACCCCCTTGGGATTGGTTTTCAGCCAGTTTGCCACCCCAAAAATTGTTCTGTAATTTGTAAGTAGTTCTAGAAAGATCAGAAGACACCAGCACACCTTCCATCCATCCTGCCACAGAGCTGGGTACATGCCAGAAAAGTCCATCGGACAACTTCAACAAGTGCACTTCTAAACAGAAATATCTGCCATAGTCCCTAAGTTGTGGTAATTCTTATTTACAAATTGGACAGCATTCAGGGAACAGCAATTTGTCACGCAGCTGACCGGATGGATTCAGGGAATAGAACAACAGTGCTAAATATAAGTCAATTTAGACAAGAATGATTCAGGGGGCGGTGAGGCAGCAGCATGACCACAGCGTGCAAGCATGTGGAGAGATACCAAGAGCTACAGACGGGAAGAGACTGCACCCAGAGAGCCTTTCAGCTGCGGCCTGTGAGCTACCATCAGAGACCATGTTCTTAGGTGAACAACAGAGAAATCAGGTCAAATTAATGAATTAAATTTGTGGGGATGCAAAATGGGACTCTGACATTGAGATACCCCAGACCTGTAAGCTGATTTAGGCACTTAAAAACAAATGATTGCTTGGGTCTTCACAGTACTTGAGAGATTCCCTCTAATTTTCTGTTCTTAGAAGAGCTGGGTGCTAATCCTCTGAAGTCACACCCTGCCAGATGTGTCAAGATTCCGACAAACACATAAAAATCCTTCTCCTCTAACACTGCCTGCATGAGAAATGCTCTCTGCCATCCAGTGAGACTTGTCTCTTGTCAAAGAGAAAACACAGAGAAGTGGAACACTAAGGTGTGAAGGCTGGTGAAGCAGGCACATGCTGCCCCTTCTTTACTCATCCTTCAGATTCTACCAGAGACATTCAGTTTAAAAATATATCTGTTTTCCTGTACAAAAAAATAAGCCAAACAAGGGCTGTTTTGGGGAACAGAGAGCCAAAAGAACCTCAACATTTTATTTTACTGGAAAGGTTCCACTGCTGAGAAAACAAGTAGGTTGGTGAGAAAGAGGCTGGAAAGCTGTGCACACAGCTCTCTCCAAAGGAACCATCCTCATGCTAAACTGACAACTGAGGTCAAAACACCTTTTGCCTCTACATTCATGCCTAACTGAAAAGGGGGAAACAATTACTCAAAGCATAGCCAACACATAATAAGGGTAATGTATTCATTTCTGTTAAGTACATGGAAAGGATATTTGTAGGCAGCAAAGGAAGTCTATGGAAAATAATGCATGCCACTGTCACAAAGATTCCTTGAGAATTAAGTCAACAACTCAAGGATCCACACATCTCAAAGAGACAAGTGCATTTCCTCTCCTTGAGCCATTCCAAGCATTAACAAAAGAGTAAGCAGAGCTCTATTTTTTTCAGAAGGCCATCTTGGTACTCCATCAGTTCCTGCACCATCAGCTGCCATATCCCACTTAGAACAGTCCTTTGATAATCACAGAATCATCCAGGTTGGAAGACAGCTTTAAGATCATCGAATCCAGCCACCCACCCAGCACTGCCACTGTAATGCCTAAACCACTCAACCATATCACCAGCACCAGTTCCACATGCTTCTTAAAACACCTCCAGGGATGAAGGCTCCACCACCTCCCTGGGCAACCTTTTCCAATGCCTGACCACCCTAACAGTGAAAATCTTTTTTTCTAACAACTAATCTGCATCTCCCGTCTCAGCTTAAGGAAATTTCCTCTTGTCCTTTCCCTGCAGGCACGGCAGGAGAGCCTGACCCCACCGCACTGCACCTTCCTTTCAGGGAGCTGTAGAGAGCGATGGGGTCACCCCTGAGCCTCCTCTTCTGGAGACTAAACAATCCCAGCTCCCTCATCAGCCATTTCTCATGAGGCATGTTTTCTAGTTCTTTCATGAGCCTTGTTCCCTTCTCTGGATAACACCCCAGCACCTCAATGTCCTTTCTAAAGTGAGGGGCCCAGAACTGGACACAGAGCTCGAGGTGAGGCCTCACCAGTGCCAAGCACATGGGGACAATCACTGTCCTGGTCCTGCTGGCCACACAGTTGCTGATACAGGCCAGGATGCCATTTGCCTTCTTGGCCACTTGGGCACGCTCCTGGCTTACGTCCAGCCAGATGTCAACAAGCACCCCCCCAGGTCCTTTTCTGCTGGGCAGCTTGTCAGACACTGCCCCCAGTCTCTGGTGCTGTAGGGGGTTAAATCCCACAAGCAACAGAAGGCAGAGCAGCTCTGAAAGGAAATATCACATCCCGTGGGGTAACAGAGCAAACTGTTCCCTTCCAGCACTCTTTGTCCAGCTTCTACTCTGCCCTACCCACTCTCCTGTCCACTTCCCATTTCTTCATCTTCAAAGCTTTTTCATATCTAAATTTAATGTCCAGCCATTGAATGTAGCAAGAATATTTCATTATCTTCTCTTCTTTAGGAAATCAGTTTCTAAAAATACTGGTTTGGGACATTTAGAAGTGACATGCTGAACACATGTTTTATATTACTTGCTTTTACAGGCACATACTAATGCACTGGGTTTAAAACCAAGTAACTAAAATAATTCAAAAGCAACTTAAGGGAATCACGATTATTTTTGAGACGTGGTACACTCTAGAGCATTCGAAAGCACAGCTGCATTTTGTAAAGTTGTCTGAGATCTTACCCAAGTAAACATAAATTGTTGCAAATATGTATTCACAGTTTCTACAAAATTGCCAACTAAATTTCTTGTCAAGTGTCAATATTGTACAAAAAACCCCCAAATCAGTTAAACATATACCCTGAATGCTACTAAGATTCACAAGCAGCTGTGGCAAATACCTGGAGCTAATAAACTATCTGTATATAGTGTAAACTGAGCAGTCCTACTACTCAAACCCACCTTTGTTCAAGTATCTCTTAATGTAAATTCCTAACTATACTCATTCAGTAATAGATGCACTTATGCAGAATAATTACTAGACAAAATGCTTGTCTTTACAGTGACTTTGCTTCCTATCATGACTCTTCGTTAAGCTTAAAGCTGTAAGAAACACTGCTAAATCCCCAGATAAAGGCCAACTTCTAAGAAAATAATTATTTTTTTGAAGGCATTAAAAACTCTTGACAGTTTGTACAGTAGAGCAGGGCTGCTGCTGTGCTTTCTCAAGAGCACACTCTGTTACAATTACAAACAGCCACAAGAGTAGCACCCTTATGCTGCACAATTTTTTCAAATTCCTTAATAAAGCGCCACTGGGGACAAACAAGTGAGTTTGTTACTGGGCAGAAGAGAGTATGTGACTCACAGCCCGAGGACTCCCTGCCCCCTTCAGCCCTGGCTTCAGTGCTGGGCTTGAGGAGTGAAATCTGCAGAGGGGTTTTGTGTTGGCTGGCATTCAGGAAGGAATTTATTACTCCTTTCTTAGAGACAGCTGAAGGAGACTTTGTGATTTAGACACTGTGACAGTCACTGGAATTGCTTAATTTGTCAGGAGTAGTACAACATGGCTTTAGACTGGGGCAAGATGTTTATTATCCATGCTAATCCCCTTTCCATTGAGTGCACTGTCTAATCACATCTCATAACAAAGCAGAACAAGGCATTCTGTGCCACCAGCCCACCAGTGTGACAACCACAGCACATCTTCCCTGGTGCTGGGTTGTCTTCAGGAACTGCAGCTACCTCTGACAAGAATTCAACATTTGCAAGCAGCTGCCAGCAGCATTTTCCATGTGCAAAGACTCATAATGCCCCGAGCAGAAAATTTCTCCACCCTGGCCTGAAAGGACTCATTTTCTGATTAGTAATTACAGGCAAGATGTCACAACACAACTGGAACAGCAGCTATATCAACCCACAAGCCTTTTCTTTATTTTTTGGCATATTGCAGAAATGGAAGAATCATAGAATTATTGAAGTTGGAAAAGACCTGTAACATAATCGAGTCCAACCTTTGACTGAACACCACCTTGTTGACTAGACCACTGCACTAAGTGCCATGTCCAGTCACTTCTTGAACACCTCCAAGGATTGGTGACTCCACAACCTCCCTGGGCAGTCCATTCCAATGCTTGACAACCCTTTCAGAAGGGTGAAAAGGGTGAGAAGGAATCACTCATGCTGTTTTTGCTAAAAGGCTCATTTAACTATGATGCTTTTAAGATGTAAATATTTGTGTGAGGATTTAGTGGAATGAATGAAATGGAAAGTTTCATATCTTTGGGAAACTTCTACATCCTTTTCTGCTACTCTTAAGGAATCTAAACACAGAGTATCAGAGGGCACTCGACTAGTAAAAGGCATTAGTGATAAAGCCACAAAAACCTGTGCTGGTACTGGCCTCATACAATTCTCTGCTGACTTCCTTGCTTGCCAGTGCTGCAAAAGAAGTTCTGGTAAATTAGCTCTGAATTGAAAGGTTCAGTCCTGCAATGTCTTTCACCTTGACATGATACCAACGAGTGAAACCAAATTGTCCATGCAGTTCCTTACACACAGCAGCTAAACAGCTTTATAAAATACAGTAAGGTTTTTTGACCCTTCAGTGAAGAGAGTATTTTCATTTATTTGAATACTGTGAAATGAAAAGTGTTTGATTAAATTCTTAAAGGTCTGAAATAGCAAAACAGATCAACACATCTGATAACACTAACTGCTTGACTTTCTAACAAGCAGCTTATGCAAACTGATTCTGCACTCAAACTTTTCAGTAACGGTAATAAAAGGGAGAATTGCTTTGGGTAGACCTGAGCATGACAGACTAGAGCTGTGCCTCCTCCTCAGATGGTATATCAGATGCAGAGTAAGCAAATTTCAGCTCAGAAAAATAAGATTATGACTAGCAACCTGCTAACCACCAATACTTCTGTGCTTTTATCAGTTTTTAAGAAGGGCTATTTTGGCTTGACGGTTTTTCGTTTGTTGGTTGGTTGGTTTCTTCTTCAATTTAATTGGCAATTAGGAAAAATCATTAGCCCTTTATTCCAAATTTCTTTGTATTTCACTCACAAAAGGAATATCAAACATGGTGTAAATTTAGTATTGTGTCAGTTCCCGTGTATTTCCTGGTACTGTATTTAAATCATCACCCATATAAACAAAGACTATCACAGGCTAAAATGATAGCCTGGGTTGGAAAGTACCTCAGGAGGTCATCTAGTCAAATTGCTACCCAAAGACAATAATCAACCATTAGTCTACCCTGGGCAATTAGTGAATGGTATAAGCTGGGTGGCCAAATCATATTAAAAAAACACTTGGAAATCATATTAAAAAATCATATTAAAAAATACACTTGGAAGTATCATTTAGATTAACTCTTGGCTTCTTTTGGCAAGATGACAAAATATAAACAACACATGCTAAAATGGAAACACAGTGTTTGTGCCCATGTACAGCCCCTCTCTCCTTACATATTAGAAATTAATACCTAGCAGTCCCCCAAACTGGAGTTTCTAAAAAATATCTTGCATCAAATAACAGATGGCAATATCCACATTATTCTGGCATCAAGAACTCCTCTTCAAACATGTCCAGAGTAAGAAAAACAGACATATGTAATCAACAGAGTGGAGTATGTTCCACTTCATACAGCAGACATCAAATATAGGCTCTAACACATTTGCCTGAAAAACAAAGAAAACAAGTATCCAAAAAGGAGAAAGCTTTCTCTTTCTCCTAACAGGCATTCTGAAACCTAGTTTGGACAAGGGGAGCCTTGATTTCTAAGGACTTCACAAAACATTATTCCTATGCATGCATAAGGACAAGGCTCTCACTTTTTCTGGAGGGGGTATAGCTTTTGATTTTGCCAGTTGCATGTAAGAACAACCACTATTATCTGCTCATATAGAAACCATAATTTTGCCTTCAGAAAGCCTTGACAAGTGTAGGACTCATTTTTAAACAGTGAAAGCAGGTACGTAAGTAAGCAACTATGGCTACTGAACTTGAGACCCTCCTATCTAAAACTGTTTCATTATTACTACTAGTTACACAATTTTAAAAAGTTTCTGGGCTTCCATGAAGTTCCAAGAAGCTAAACCAAGACCTTGACTTCACTTACCATGATGCAATTCCAGAAAGATAGTAATTGCAAGATGCACAACACCTCAGCAGAAGGAAACTACAGCAACACTTTTTTTGACAAAACTTATATAATCCTGGTTAAAAATATCACTTCACTCAGTTAATAGTTTTCCTCTTCTCACCTTGACTCTACTTTATTAACATGAAACCTGTTATTAAACCAACTTTATAATAACAGATATATAATAACAGATAATAATAACAGATTCATATGAAAGTGATTTCTAACAATAAAAATTAATAAATCAGAATCAAGCTTGAATTTGTGAAAGGATTTTTGCACTAAGTCTTTCAAAAGACTATGTTCTTCTGAAATCCTCAAGGGGTAAACAAGGTCAAACTGCCTCTGATACAGAATGGGGGAAATGAAAATAATGTCCATGTGAAAATCAGCAGGAGTACTTTACCTGACAGTTAGGGAGGAAACACATTTAGCTTCTATAACAAAGTTTTGTAAGTATTTTAAGACATGCCAGTTGAAACTGAAACCTCACTTAACTTTTTGATCATTAAAAGAAACAAAGAGGAAAAAAAAATTCATTTTCTCCCTTTTATAGTTGTATAGTTAGAGAGCTGTATATTGACAATTCAACGGTAACAGAACAAGTGACTTAACTCACTGAGTATATCATACACATGAACTACAGGTCCTGGAGTATTTTTTTTCATTGCACTGCAATATAGCCTCTTCAAATAAAACATATTTCCAGTTAGCTCTAGCAGAAAGAGTTTTATGGCAGTTGTTTTTTTTTTTTAAGACATATTTTAAATCCAAATCTGTCTCTTACCATAACTGCAGGAATCACCACAGCATTCAGAGGCTTGTCATTGACAACAGTATCTTTAACTAGCATATATATTCTCTCAGCTTCAGAAAAGCATGAAATTTGGAGTACAACAGCACCTGTAAAAAGGCATCAGAACTGCTTTTTATATTTTCTATTATTATTAGAAAATAGGTCTCATATTATAGCAACATTTACTCAGTTTACTGAAGACATTATTTAGCAAAACTTATTCTGCAGTCATTTGTTATCAGTTGAATTGTGTTGTTCTGTTTTTAAACCTTCCTTCCTACCCTCAAACACACCTCAGATTTTTGTTAAAGCAAAGCAGCTTGAAAACAAGAACTGCAGCACAGAACTGATGCATGTTTGAAGATTTCCTTTGAGCTTCAGGGCCTATTTGCATATTCTATATTATAACTAACATTTTGCTCCCATTATGTACAAGTGACAGAGGTATGAGGTTTAATTTTGTATCCCATTATTAAAAATCTATTGGTTCTGCTCATTAACAATATCTCAGTAAGAATTACTGCAAGCAAAATTCTGGGCTGAGAATCAAGTTTAGATCTCTATGCTGGCATGGGTTCTGAACAGGGAAGTTGGGGAAGAAGGGAAAACAAAAGAGAAAGAGCAAAACCAAACACTGACAAGTTAGTGTAAAGTAAGATACTCGGTGAGGAGGAAAACAGGGCAGGATAAGATGAAAATGCATAATGGACAGCATATGAGAGGTAGGCTGGTAACATAAACTGGCTGCAACACAACGGGAGAGTTAGAAAGTTATGAGAACTACAAAAAGAAAAACATAAGAAAGTGACAGTAAAAGTCACATACAAGCATAAACATCTAAAAAACACATGCATGTAAATTTGGTTTAATGACATTGTGACATGAGAGGAATATCACAAAAACAGGTATTTTCCACTGAGAAATGTGGAAAGGAGAAGGCACATCTGAAAGCTTTACAGCCTTTCCTATGAAAAGTCAGTATCAATTAGTCATGTGGAGACAGCAAATACACAAAGAAAGCACATATCAGTCTTCAAAACCATGCTATAGAAAGATCCATTCAGCAGACATGTGGAAGTTAAGCCTGCCAAAGGATGTGAAACATCTCAACTATAGACACTTAAACATACAAAAGAGAAAATTTCAGTTTCTACCAAATGCAGATCTCTCCTGACCACTGAACTAAAACTGCCCAGAGCCACTGCAGCTCCAGCTCTCAGAAACCTCATGGCTTCTCTGATCTTGCTGAAATAAAATTCATACAGCAAAAGCAAAGAAACAGCTCAAAGGATTAATGCAGTGATGAATGCATCTATATTCTTCAACTTTCAGCCCTTGAACTCTACCTCTTAACACTGCTAGGAAACAATGACTATGAAACAGACCCACTGAATCCAAAATCAGTATAAAATTTTAGCATTCTTGAAATCGAAGAGAGAACACTTTAAGAATTTTTAACAGTTCTGTGCTGTTAGATTACTCAGTTGAAATGTAACTTCAAAACTCATTTTTATGATTAAATATTACCACCCTCTGGTACACAAGGCATGAAGCCAACCTGTTAACTTTTTTTAATAAAGTAACACTAATCCACTGCTCTTCATGAATACAATGTGTTACATTTTACCTGAAGGGCTTTTTACTTATGCAGTAAGACTAAAACACTCTGAGCTTCCAGCCTCTAGTATTAGGCTGCAGTTTTGAACACAGACATTGTTTGCAAGACTAAAAATTTTAATGCTTACCTTGTGCTTGATAAACATGACTCATAGATACTACATTTGCTGCAAAGGGTAAAAATATAAACACATAAAACCTTGGGTACATTTAGAGTAAATATTTAAAGTATTTTTAAAAGTTACATAAATATAATATAAATAAATATTAGAAGTTATACAAATATAGGGAGAACCTCAAGCTAACACTTTCCCTCTCAAGTTTACTTTGCAAGCAAGAAAAGCTAAACTGATTTTCATAAAAGGTGACTATGAGTTTTTTCTGGCATTTCAAGTTTAATTCCCCTTGAAGTGACATAAAAGATTGGGAAAAATGCTTTGTTTCCTGCAACAAAAAGCATGACACATTCCTGACACTGTTTATACAACGTATTGGTTGAAGGAGTATTATGAAAATTCAATTCCACTTCTTTGAAAAAGAAAAATAAATTCTTTTCCCTGTGTGCGCACACACTGCTCATACTTCTCCATGACCAGACATAGAGCTCACGAATAACAGGGAGAACAGCTCACACAAAAAGTGCCAGAGGTTAATAAAGGCAAGGGACATTCATGCACCTCTTTTAAGGTGTGTGTAATTCCTCTAAAAAGTGATGCTTTTTCACACACGCACACACACACACACAAAAGGTGTAGTCACAAGTAACTCAAGTAATAATTACTCTGTAAATAACGAGCTGTCACATCTCTCCTGCAGCTGTGAGCATGTTAAAATGATTAAAAAAGCCCACGTGAGAGTACAAGGCAGAATGATTTTTTTAAAATAAGGTAAAAAAAAAAATTGAAATTACAATAAAAAGGAGCAATAGATGCTACTACATTTTGTTCTGTACAAGTTAATGTGTCTGAAAATGCACCTGTTTACTTACTTTTGATAGCTAACTCTTCCTTGAGAATATTTGTGTATTCTTCAGGGGAAAGCTGAGGTGGAAGGCCACCAATAAATAAATTTACTTGTACAATGGATTTGCTGTTTTCCACAATGTAAAATCTTGTTTGATTCATCTGACGTATTGAAGTCTACCAAAATAAAGGAAAATAAATGACAAGACATTTGGCAAAAAGATATTGTGAAGCAAAATCCAAAATAGTTCTGCTCTTAGCAATCGTGTCCTCTATGCCTAGAGAATATCACAAACAGAAACAAACTTCACTTCAAGCACTTAGCTTCTCTACCCTGACTCTGCTTAAGGGGTAACCATTTACTCACTTTTTCTGCAAGAAAGGGGACCCTCTACTTGTTATTAAAAAAACCAAAATCTTGTTTCTTTTTCAGATTTACCTTTCTTATGTCCTTGAGTCTGTTAAGAATAAGTTCCTGATTGTCCAAGGCCATACGCTGAACTGGTGAGGTCAAGAACATTAACCATGTTAGAAAGCATGTAAATTATTATCAGGCTCAATTACACAAAAACAATAAGAAAAAAGTTAGGGAAAAGGTACAGCTCTGCATACAACTAATTTTAACGTAAAGGACCATGCAGACTCAAGCTACTTATTATCCAACAGAAGAAACTCATAAGTGCTTGGAACAGTCTGACCTTTTTCACAGTTCTTAAATACCACCCTCCTTAAAAAAAAGGGAGAAACAGCCTGAACCCACTCAAAAGACAAGCAGTACTTTGGTAACAATCTATTTGACAGAAGACTGTAAAACTGTATTCCTCAATAAATACAGTAATAACCAACTTCTGTGTTTTATCAAAATATTAAAACAATTCTAACAACTTCCAGTTAAATTCAGGATGCAAATGATGCTTTAAAACAGAGCACCAGAAATCAACCAAGGTTATGACATTCACAAAGCTACAATAACCTTATAAAACAAATTCCCAATAATGTTCACAAATAAAGCAAAGCATCAAGACAGTATTTGAACTACAAAGATATTTACTCAGCAGTGGTCAGAGCATTAGACTATTTTAATGTCTTTCTTTATTCCTCTATTTAACCTTACAAATACTGAGGCACAAGAGGCTGTGAACTTGGAGAACAGCAGCCCAGCTCCTGCAGGATCACATAACACTTGAGCAATGCTAGGACTGCAGATTTCTGTTCTTCCTAACACAGAAACATATTATTGGACTGTCTTAGGACTCAAACTTACTCTTCTTTGGGGGCTGTGTCAGGGGAAAAGAAGACAGAGGAAGGAAGCCATTTGAACTTTAGAATTAATCTTTAATAAATAACTGCAATTAGGAAAATTATGTCAGTTAAACATAGCTCCCCAAAACAGGGCCAAAGTGTCAATACCCACCAGAAACAACAATGAATTTTTATGTAATAATGAATGGGAACCTTGTTCCCACAGGACACACAAAACTGAAAAGAACCAGCATCACTTATGATTTAGTATTTCAACATCATCATGAAGTTTCATTTGTGTTTTTCATTGTAGGAACTGAACTGTGACTGTGTTAGAATGTGGGAAAACACCCACATAGATCAGACGTGCCTTTGGCCAATGCTCCTTCACTTACCTTGCTTACTGCCCATAAGCACTTCCACCAGTTTGAAATTCTGGAGGCACTCCGTCTGCCAAAAGATGCAGCATGTAAATGCAACTTCTGAACAACATAATTTTGCCAGATGCTTATATTATTGTGTTATATACCATACACTCTGTATAACAGAGCATGGAAAACTAAACATTTTTTAAAAATGAAATATTTTAAAATTAACCATGATGTTCTTCCTCTAACCAACTCCTTCCAAGACAGGAATAATCTTCATTTTACACACTCATGGCAGCAGGCTCCCATGCTCCTAAAAACATTGGCACCCTCACAGCCACATTGTGAAGGGGCCCTGTACAGCACAGTTAATCCCATTCCTGCTTCAGTGATCCGCAGCTCATCTAGCGTATTTCCTGAGCATCCTTCCAGAGAAAGCATTCGGTGAGCATGGCTGTGCCCTGGAGCAGCAGAATTGTGCTGATCTGCCGGTGTGCTCACAAGACCCAGGTGCTGAATAAAATGGGCACAGTACAGCTTTGTGTCTCCACACTGGTGTGGCTGGGGCTGCCAATGGCTTGGCATGCTAGTGTAGTCTGCTAACATGTTTCCTGAAAGTCATGCTGTTTTGGCACCAACCCTAAGAAGCACAGGCAGACTGAAAAGAGATTATCTGCCAAAGCAAGAATGTGCATCTACAAGATTACAAAATGTATCTAGAATTTTCCAATTATGTGGGAAGGAATGCAGACAGTAAAGAACATGGGTGCTGTTTCAGCCTTGAGTCCTTCCTTGCAGCCCTTTAAGGCTACAAAGATACTGCTTACCACTGTAGGGAGCAAATTTCTGCAGTGTTCTGTGATGTTTTCATAAAATGTCTGGATGATGGAATCAAATGCACTGCCAGTTTCCTGATGGAACTAAGCTAGGAAGAGCTGTGTACTCCCTCAAGGATAGGGGATCCTTACAGAGAGATTTGGATACGCTAGAGAGCTGGGCAATCACCAACCATATGAAACTTAACAAGAGCTACTGCCAGATTCTCAACCTTGGATGGGGTAATCCTGGTTAAAAATATGAACTGGGGGTAAGAGCAGGAGAGCAGCCCTGTGGAAAGAGATCTCATGGATCGGGTCAACGGCAAGCTGAACATGGGTGAGCAGTGCCCTGGCAGCCAGGAGGGTCACCTGGGCCTGGAAGGCATCAGGCACAGTATCACCAGCCAGGCAAGGGAGGGGATTGTCCTGCTCTGCTCTGCACTGGGCAGCCTCACCTCCAGTGCTGGGGGCAGTTTTGGGAGGCACAGTGTAAGACGGATTCAACCCTTTTGTATGTGTCCAGAGCAGAGCGACCAATGTGATGAAAAGTCTTACAGTCAAGACTTGGAAGGACTTCTCTGAGGTCACTTGGCTTATTCATCCTGGAGGAGGCTGAGGGGCCTCATCATGGTTAACAACTTTCTCAAGGTACACTGTGAAGAGAGAGGTGCTGATTTCCTCTCTCTAGTGACCAGTGATAGGACCCAAGGAAAAGAGAATGAAGCTGTATCAAGGGGAGTTCAAATCAGATGTTAGAAAAACGTTTTTCACTGAAAGGGTGGCCAGTCACTGGAACAGGATCCCTAGGAAAGTGCTCATGGCTCCAAGCCTGTGAGAGTTCAAAAAGTGTCTGGACAATGCTGTTGGTAATACACTTTACTTTTAGGTAATGCTGCAATGAGCAGGAAGTTGGACTCAGTGATCTTTATAGGTCCTTTCCAACTTGAGATATTCTGTGATTTTACTATTTCCTTTCCAGAACAACACAAAGAATGAGGAGACAAGCATGATCATCCTAACAGTGATTGCCAGTTTCCCAACAAGATAAAATTAGCAAAGTAGCTATGTACGTAGGTGTGTTTTAAATATTTCAAGACATAAAAAACGAGTAAAAATATGCTGCACCCCAAGAATCACAGTGCTCATGCGCGTAAATCCGCTTGACCCAGAAACACCAATGGTACCTTTTAGTACAGAGCAACCACACCTACCTACCCTGAAGACAGCATTAAGCTTTGAGCAGCATGCCAGTAACAAAAGATCATCTACCAAATGCTAACAACATTTGCATTAACTGTGAATTAAGTGATTGCAATTTTTCTCATGAAAAAAATATGTGCTTCAGGGTGACTCTGGTGGTATATGGATGTGTTTCGCCTCTTTCCCTTACCTGTCTTCCAAGTAATGGGAGCACTTCTTTGATCACAGTCTGCACAGTGCTATCCTTATTTACTCGGAGAGAAACACATGCCATTCCCACCCTAAAGAGAAAAATACTTATTGCAGGACAATCATTTGACTTATTCTGTGTGTACCTTTTTTAACTAAGTATAAAATTTTCCCTGGGGGTAGGCACATATTTGCATTAGTTGAAGAAAGTTGTTCACTGATGCTCATGATGCGGTATCAGCGCCACAGAGAAGAAAAAAATGTTCATCTCAAGGAGCTGCTAATTACAATTGTAAAATTGTAACTGCAGATTAGCTTCTTCTTAATCATAAAGATAACCTGTAAGTCTTTCATAAAACTTAGCAATGCAGTCGCAACAGCAAGATGAACACATTGTTAAATTTTATCCCACTGGTCTTCACAAATTAGTAGGTCAACAAACCATTTTGTTTCCACTGCTAAATATGCTCAAAATTTATACTGTCTGAGTGGTAAATTGAACAGGACTTTTTCTTTATTATTTATTTTTTCCTCCTCATCTCACATGGGAAGTTACACTGTAGTTCTCCCTACTTCACATTTCTTCTAAAAAATCCATTAATTTTTCAAGTGATTTGTATGTCATCATTTGTTTATAGATGTAGTCAGTGTAAAGGTGTATCTTTCTGACCAAACACATGATAATAGAACTTTACAAGATGCACAGCGTGTTCCATGCATGTAAAGAAACCCAAGAGTTTTCAGGATGGAAATGAACAATATGTATACTACCCATTCAGAAAAATGAAGAGAAGAATCCTAAAATACAGAAAAAGAAACTACATTCTCTGTTATAGCTCTGCAGCTTCAGTAACTAAAACAAACAAGGCTAGACTAAAGAGGACAAATGTAGCCAAGCAGGATAACCTTGTGATCAAGAAGGAAAATACTCACTTTAGCCAGGCTGGATAAATTCTGATCACTTCCTCGTCCTTTGGTTTGGCTCTGATGATCCAAGCTTCAGGAACAGATACTCGGAATACTGAGCCCAAGTTGCTGTCCTCCGCAGCATCGTTCCTGTTGATAACATCATCAGAGAGCAGCA
The DNA here is from genome assembly GCA_024500445.1 of Entomyzon cyanotis. Lineage (NCBI taxonomy): Eukaryota > Metazoa > Chordata > Aves > Passeriformes > Meliphagidae > Entomyzon > Entomyzon cyanotis. The sequence continues at coordinate 5,410,644 of JAKEPQ010001021.1, forward strand.
CCTGCTGCGTAAAGGTCTGGAGCTCATACTCCTGCTGGTCATCATTTATGTAGTACGCCCTCAAAGCAGCCTCCTAAAACACAGCAAGATAAATTAACATTTACTTGAAAAGACACCATTACTACCTATACAGCCATAGACATTACAAATACCTGATTTATGAAACAAACCTTTAATGCACGTTCTAACCTCAGAGCAGTGGACACATAGCAATGGCAAAAAAAAAAAACAAAGCAAGAGTGAAACTTTGAAAACAAATTTTAGAGAACATGAAAGAAGAAAACTTGATATATCAATGTATTTGAACACAGTCCACAGTATTTTCAGAAAGTGATAGTCATTTTAAGATCAAATGTAAAAATTCAGGTCCAATGAATCTACACTCACACATGTAGAATTTACTCCACAAGGAAAATGGTAAATGACACTTGATGGTATCCAACTCTGCCTATTCAATCTTCTTGCACAAAGGGGATGCTAAAAATTAGTGAGCTTCTCAGCCACAAGGCTGCCCTGAACCCACACGCCTGTGAAGAGGAAAGGGAAGGACTGTCCTAGCAAGATGTCCTTGCAAGATGCACACAGTCATGGGAATTTTACTGTGTGCTCATTTATTATGAGCTCATGCGTGCAGCACCTCTGCTAACACAGATGCTGCAGTCAATACAGCTCACTCATGAGAACTTGTATTCACCTTCCTTGACATTAAAAACACCAGCCTAGTAAAATGTGCTTGAAAGACGAGTAGCATTCCTAAATAAAAGTGTTTTCAGTCATGTACATAGTTTTTCTTAAAGATCTTTGACATGCAGGACAATACATACTATTTTCAAAACTAGTGTTGATTTTGAGCACATTATCAAGATAAAAATCCTAATGATCTTTAGCCTTAAATTGTCACAATTCTAACGTAATACATTCTTCAGAGTCCTCTGCCAAGTCTGTTATGACTCTGAGACCTCACTATGCTCAATTCTACTGTGCACCACCCTATTCTCCCTCCAGGATTTATTTCTCACAGTGTGGGGTCTTTGCCTAGCCCAGTAAATAAAGATCTGTACAGCACACTTGATTTAGTACTAAGTGGTTTTCCCACCCCAGATGAAGCACTGGGAAAGCTAGGGAGTGGTGAGAATGTGATCAATAATTCATTACTCTCACAGACAAGGGGCGAAGATAACTTCAGCAAGCTTTAGTGTTCAAAGCTGATTAATTCAAGTGCAATATTGGTGGCAGTCCAGGATAAATATCAAACCACTACTTCAGAAAAGGAGCAAGACCTAAGGAGCTGGTTATCCAGTATTGCTCGTATCAGTAAAATCAAAGTAATACACGGAAGCAGAATGACTGCTTAACATGTGATACTGTGGTCACCATTATGCTACAGATATGTAAACCACCATTTCTTCAGATGCTCCAAAATAAGAACACTACATGAAGAAATCAAATTACATTGTAATATTATAGCCCATTTACAGATTTTTGTTGTTGTCGAGTTACATTTCTAAAACTTAGCCTTTTACTTTTGTAATATGTAATTGTATGTATCACACTGGAAAATTGACCTTCAGTGGGTTTCTTACCACAACTTCTTCATTTTTTGCAATCCTTGGAACTGAAATCAGTCGAAATTGATTGCGTTTCACTGCATCATTCCCATCAAATATCTTTAGAGTTTGTTTACCTGAATGGAAACAATTATTATACTTCATTAACACACACCTCGAATCAGAAAGCTACCTGAATAAGAAGGGTATAAGGTAACTAATAAAAATCTGCTTTTAACCCACAGAAATGTTTCTTCATTACAAGCCTTTGAGGCTGAATATTTTGATTTTTGTTTTGTTACTGTTTCTTTACAACAGGGGTACATTCAGAGAGGAAAGAGGGACAAGTAATCACAGTTTTACCCTGGCTTTTGATGTAACTGTTATAACTATACTGTATTCGTTATCACTTCTTTATCCTCAGCATTCAAGACTGCATTTACTATTGACAAGTTGAACAACTTGAAGACCAAGACAAAGTCACATATCCCTCAGAACAGCTCCCAGAGCACTGCCAGTTCTGAGAACATGCTTCCAAAGAAAGTGCTTAAAGTAGCTGGTTAACTGTACAGGCAACGGGAGGAAAACACAGGGACAACGGAAAAACTACAAGAAAGAATGTATAGCAAATGAAGACCTTCAGCCTTTTGCTGTGTTTCACTTCACTAAAGCCTTATCAAGCCCATGTTCAAACTGTTGAGTGCAGATTGTTGCACAGACATCTGTGAAAAGGTGAAGAGTGAAGGATTTCAGGTTCACCTTTCACAAAGATGGGTTATGACTCAGGTACACGCTGCTGTATGGCAAAGTTTCTTACTTAAGCAACTATTTTAAGAGTAATAGCAAAGTGCAACCAAATTCTCATAGAACCAGCAGGTTTTGAGATGTTTTCGCTAATATTACCAGTGCATTACATGTGTCCTTACTGCTTCTGGAAAGGAAATCAAGTTAATTAATCCAGACCAAAAGGAGATTCCATGAAGACAGACCTTGTGTTCTCTCCTGATCACATCTTTATGAAGACACCTGATGAGCTGCTCAGTTTTGCAGGTACTCCCCAGAGAGCTGATGCTTTACAGCAGACATGACTATTCTTCACTGACAGAATATCCCCTTTTTATTGCAACGTTGGACTGAACTAAGGGTGACTTTAACAAAAGTCACCCTTTGTGTAGCACAGTGTTACAGAGCCTGGTCTCATGACAAATCTGTACACCTGCATTCATCAGCAAGTAGTAAAATCACTAGAAGCTATCACTTGCAATTCTTGAAATGTTAGAAATATTAAGTGAAAGCCACATACACCAGCTGCGATGTCGACACAACTGGTTAATCACACAGTCTGTTAACACACATCGAAGATACATTACATGCTGCAGCCTACTTCCATACTTCCCTTACATCTTGGAAATATTTTGTAGTACAGAATAAAATACTGAGAGCCTTTTGCTCTCATAATATCAGCATTTAGGTTCAAAGAAACACATGAGCAAATTGCCATTTACTACCATAGGAGGATTAAAAAGGAGAACTGGAACTGGAGGAAGAAAACCACCAAACCATCCCTAACTGATGACCGAAAAAAAGCAAGCAAGAATCTAGACAGAAATGTGCATCACTGGGAATCTCAATGCTGCAGTGACCAGTGCTGCAGGAAAGACTGCAGAGGAAAGACTGCAGTGTTTAATTACTTTGCAAGGACATTTCAGTGCTAGCTTTCTTAAACCACCTGAAACTGAGTATGTTGTGTCTAATCCACCTACTTCTGCTTCAGTGTACATTCTCCAACTTCAATCAAAAGCCGACAACACAGAACTGAAGGATTATCTAACACTATGTTTGAAAGTATTAAAGTCTTCTAAAATGAGGTTCTAACTCTCAAAGAAAAATCATGATACATTAACTCTCATGACCTTTATTTCTCCTTATTATGAGATGTGACAGGTGTATTTGGACTTCTTTTTCAGAGTAGACGTGTCCACTTCTCAAGGCCTTTCTTCATTATCAATTCCACTGGTCATGGCACAATGTCTGTGCAAGGACATTCTCACTGGGTAACATAAAGACCTCATTGCACAGCAAAGCAGTCACCTGCACAAGTACAGTGTACACCAGTACACATCCTACTCCAATGTCATCCTAGTCCCTCCTGGAACAAAACTGGCTATGTTGACTGGGCTATGGGTAGGTGTCCCTACCCATGTCAGAAGGGTTCGGATCTTTCTAACTCAACGTTCAGTGATTCTATTATGATACTCAAAACCTTACTGAACATGACAAACTCCTCTGAGTGACCTTGCTTGAGCAGGGGGGTGTCCCAGATAACCTCCATATTGCTTCTAACCTCAGCCATGCTGTTACTCTGTGGAGGGAAGCCTTTACAACACATGCATGTAAAAAGAAAAACAGACAGAGAGAAACAGAATAAATAAAATTACAGATTCATAAAATAGTTTGAGGTGGAATGGGCCTTCAGGCATCATCAAGTACAAACATCAGGACATGCACAAGGACATCTTTCACTAGATCAGGTCGCTCAGAGCCACACCCAACATGGTATAATACATTGTGACTTTTCAATTATTTTTGTTAATATGAAAAGCATATTACCATAGATTCTCAGTTTTCCAATTATCGTAGTTGTCAATTCATTTTTTTGACACAATACAAGGAAGATTTAAATATCAACTCTTGCTTCTAAAGTACCCTTGAAACTCAACAGTCATTGAACTGAGACTACAGCACGCATCGGAAAATTATCTACTCCTTTAAATTCTGCTGGATTTATGCCAGAAAGAGTGGAAACCTCTTAGAAACAGATTTCTGTCACTGTGATCTCCATGGTAATGACAGCATAGACAAATGCTAACCAAAAGACACACTGTGTCCTGGGTGACCTTCCTTAGAGCTAACACAACTTGAGAAAACAAGTGAACACTGGTTACTGACAGCACAGCTGATGTTCTAAGTATGAACTTTCATAACACTGTCAAAATCTCTACTGTTTTTTCTAGCAATCCAGAGAGCAGACAACCATCTGAGAATAAAAACATTCATCCAATTCTAGTACTTGTTTTCATTTGAAGTGCCTTTGTAGTCTGCTCTTATGAGATACCAGCTGGCCTAAGAGAATCCCCAGCAATTGTAACTGGAGAATTTTTAATGAGCTCTCCATGTCTTAAGAACAGTCAAAGAATAGCTGGATTGACTCTTAAACTGGTTTACAAGGAGAAGTTTAGCTCTACAGACCAGTAGTAATACCCTAAGCTCAGGCGTATTTCTTAGTTAACTAAACATAATGCTGGTAATCTGGTATTCACCACACGAACTGTCCCCCCTCAATTTTATCAGTGAAAAATCACATTTAACTTTGTCACTGTCCTCCTCACAGGGGACACTTTTACCACAACCCAGGGAGAAATGGCTTGCTTGCACATGAGCTTCTGGAAGCACATTTACAAAAGAACAAACAGCTACATATTGCAAATTAGTCATCCAGAAATACACTTCTCCACTGATTCAAGAGCATATCCAATACATGTAAGTTAAGTGGTGTCTTATGCCAGTCTGATTTGGCTAACTAGCCTTGGCAAGAAGCTCAACTATAACCACTTCTGAAGTTAGACAAAGCTCTCCCTTCCACCTGTTCCAATTTTTAAATATTAGAAAATTATGTAATTACTGAAGTCTACATACCTCTACTTAGTATATGTATTAAAAATCCCTTGTTAATATGCAACAGATGCGCTTATCAAATTGTGGTATTTAAAGGAGTTACTGCCTGTTTTGTAACACTGGCACCTCACTGCTAAACGTCTTTTATCTCTTCCTGTTGGATCAGAGTATACAGTATCAGGACTTTCACCTGAAAAACACATTATTTTTTTTCTTACCATGGGATACTGAGCTGAAAATAACCTGTTATTCATGCTTACCCCCTTTTCAAGAAAAAATATCTACCAAAGGTTAACCCCAGGCATAATTTACAAAACAGTGGAATTTGATTTCAGAAGCTATGATACCAAGTTTTCCTGGGAAAAGGATAAACAGCATTGGATGTATCTAAAGTTCATGTTCCCTTTAACTTCCAAATCCCCACAGATGGGACATGGCTTCTGAAAAGCCTTACACGTGGCTTCTGACTGTGATAAGAAAATGATTTAGTCCTGAATGGTTTTGCCGCTGAAGAAAGTTAGAGGCCTACACTGAATGTATTTGTGAAAATTACTCTTAAAATACTAAATTCTAGCAACATAGCTGACCAAACACCATTCTTCCCAAAATAACTTAGGTTACATACATGCTTTATGCTCTCCTTCTCTACTGCTACTCCATATTACAACAGTGTGGGGATTATGGAATTATGGTTTATTTCACTATTAGGATTCATAACCTACAAGACAGCCTTTATGAATGTAAGAATTGTGTATTTTTTGCTTTTACTGCCCTTGAAGAGAGCCTTTCAGAATCCCAGATTCTTTCCTCTTTTCTTCAGCTCTTCCTCTTCCGGGAGAGACAGTTGCAGGTGTGTGCCTTATCTGAACTTGTTTTCATAAGCAGCTCAAATTCCTAGTTTCAAGACAATTTTGAAGGACAAATCCGTGTTAACAGCTGTCCTCCCACTCTGGTAGGCACTTCTTAACGCATCTTCTCTTGGTTTTTAGAGCCTCTCCAAGCACCTGCCATATATATCACCACTTGATCTGGTTTCATCAGTTTCAAAGTTATTTAAACCACATTTAAGAGGAACATGTGACATGTTTAGTTATCTGTAACCAGTTATATAAGAACACAGTGGCCCTTTCTTCTCTTAAGCATCTTTAGGGGAAAAATACCTCCCCATATGCTGTCCTTGCTTCTTCTGGAAAACAGTTTATTCCTGTTTGCAGAGTGACAGTGGAGATCTCCTCTGCACTGTCACCAGGTTTGGGACAAGAGATAAGCAAGCTCTAAGCCAACGACTTGGGTCTACCTAATACAAAAACCATTTTATCTCTTACTCAGGACATGAACAGGAACCTAAGCAGGGCAAAACAGAGGCTGCAGAAGGACATGTTGTGAAACCTGTTTGCTGACAGCACTGCAGTCCCCATTTCTCTGCCCAGACAGACTCCTCTAAAACCTCCTCCAGAATGGGTTTTCTTTGATGGCTGAATTTTGTCCTGCAGAAGATGGACACATGCTGAATCATACAATTCACTTGCAGCCAGTGAGGGCTGAGAGACACTCCCAGGGCAGAGAGAGCCCTTTTCCAAACCTGCTTGCATATCTGTTAAATCCAGAAATCAGCCCAGGAACTGTATGGTTGTTTTTATGTTAATTTTATACTTTTAGTTTCAGTATCTTGCTAGGCTAAATATAATGGTTGATTTCACACAGTTAAGCTTCCAATATTAAGACTTAGACCTTCTAACTTTACACTTCACTCAAGCCCATTACAATAGCAAAGAAACAAAAGTGAATGTGGACCACTAATTCAAATCTTCTTCCAATATTAAACTACAGACTTTTCTATTGCCTTCTTTCCTATGGAAAAAGTGTGTCTTTCCACATCAATATTATTCCATTTGTTCTGACTTGTTTTCACTGTTTTTAAAACTATGTACCCCTACAACATAAAGAGCAGGAAATAGGAAAAGCTAAATATTCTGGAACGTAATTCAGTTCAGACACTCCTGAGGGAGAGTATGGTTAACATTCCAAAAGACATGGCAGAAGTACTGAATCAACGCACAGAAGCAGCGAGCAGCTTTTAGCCCATGTTACACAAATAGTGTTAACTAGAGACAGGTTAAAGTGGTACAGTCCCCTACAGCCATGTCATTCTCATGTCAAATTCAATAGGTTATGACTTCCCACACCCAGAGAGGCACAACAGCTGGCAGGTGAACCTCAATAACTTTATCAGGTAGGTTATCAGATGAGTCACGTCCCGAGCTGACAGAAGGTCATCAGTCCCATGGTCTGGGGGTGGCACACCAGATGAGTCCACAGGGGAAGTCCTGTGAGTCACCTCACTGACCAGGGAGGTCACTCAAATTGCAGGGATATATGAAATGCATGTAAAAAGCATTCTGGGATGGTACCGGGGTTGTTAGGGGAACTTTACGAGAAGCAACCAAAGGGAGAGATCAAGGTGGCTTGGGGAAGCACTAGTGTGGGAAAATAGAGGGATAACGAGACAAAGGAAGCTGGTCACATTTAAGGAAGCTGCTGGTTGGTACTGCATTGCCGTACCCTGGACCTCATCACCACAGTCTGTCCTGTCTCATCAGTAAATGCTATTTCTGACTCTTTTTGTGAGTGTGATTTTAGTTGAGCATTCTAAGTCACAGCAAAGTTACTGGGCTCTACACTGTCCTAAGTTTTGTGAAAATGCATAACAAGAAAACAATTTTTAATGCTACTGTTCTTTTTAAAACACAACTAATGATACTTTACATGACTCTTGAAAATACAGCATCTATTGCTGCTTTCTCCAGTCCCAAGATGGACTGAACAAATGACATATTGAAGTTTGTATACTGCCCTGAATTTTCATATCTTTTTTCTTCTTTTGGGAAGGCTAAACTAAAGCTGAACTGGCCTGTACTAATGCTTTCAATGAATCCAGTTGAAATATCTGGATACATAATTTGCTCTTTTGAGAGTCATAGGGGAAATAAGCTTAATTGTTGAAATGGAGAAGTCCTCACACTCAACCACTTAGGTCACTTTAAAAAAAAAAAGTGAAAGTTTTTAGACAAACTGCAGTTAGTCGGAGCATTTTCCCACAATAAGGAAGTATGGCAGTGGATCATAACTTAGAGCCATTCAGGAACTAAGAAACAAGAGGATACTTGAGAGCTCTTCTGAAACTGATTTAATTACTTATTTAACTGATTTTTTAAAATCCAAATAGCATTTGCAAAACTAGCCTCTTCATTTTGTAAGAACCTTAGGTTTAAAAAAAAATTAGTATTTATTGATTTAAAATGTCCTTTTTTACAACAATCCATGCATCTACATTAGGTAGCAAGCATGTTGTTCTAGGTCCTAATATGGGTATGGGGGTGGGAGGCTCTTGTACTGCAGTTTTACTTCATCTTCTGAAAAGTAAGAATTTGGCTGATACCAACCCCAGAAAATGCCACATGCTTCAAAACTTAACTGCAAAGGAAGCAACCAGTCCAGTTCAACCCTGTTTACTGCAACAGGCCCAAGCCAAACACAAATTCAACCAGTATCCTCAGTAAAATTTGGACCCAGCAAACTTACAAGCAAAAGGCTTTGAAAAGACATGCTGTCTGCCCTTTAAATTCATTGCTTATCTACAGATTATTAACACCATGTTTCCTTTCTTCAATTGCCAAGAAAATTGAGAGAAATGACCTTTTTGTCAGGGTAATGAACAGATTGTCACTTACGCCAACCTACCAATGGAAAATACCAAGGTGATATTTTTAAGGCCCTGGATAAATGTGTTGGATGAAAACTTTGGACCTGAAATTAAAACCTAACATTAGAAAAATAGCCATGTAATATTTTGTCATAAGGCAATATAAATTAAGATTATATGAAGGACGACTGAAATGGGTGACTATTCACCACTTATTAAAATTTTTCTTACTTGAATCGGTTGAAATCTGGATATCTTTTGTTGATCCTTGTGTTGACCCGTCAACATCATCATCTTCATCTGTAAAAGCAGAAACATTTTAAGAAAGGATTCTTGCTAATTTGAATGGAGAGAATGGGAGAGTGTTTGTCATTTAAGAACAGCTTCCATCCACCAAGCTAACATAAAAGGAACCAGTCATGAAAGCACACTTTCTTCCTCTACCTACTTTATGATAATAATTCATACCGTTAAAACAGCATAAAAACCCCCAAATCTGTATTGTCATGTAACTACAGTGAAGGCATACCTGAGATCCTTATACTATTAGCAGTTGCAATTACAATACAATTACAATTATTGCAATTGTAATACTGCAATTACAGCATTTCATTATTTTCTGAAGCCATGATGTTTGCCTATGACTGATGTATGGGTGGTTTCCATTAAGTTATAAATTACCAAATCATTCCAGGAATTGCAGTAACAGCCTTCCAGTCAGAAACAATGGTGTTATAGAAGTCATTTCCACAAATGAAAAACAAAGTTACTGACATCCAACGAGAAAGAAATTGCTGGTCTCCAGAAGAGGACTTTGACAGTAGGCTCATCACTCTCAGTAAAGCTAGCAGCTAACATGTCAGAAAATAATGCACCTGGTAAAACCACACAAAAAATGCTAAGGAAAGACGTAAAAAAATGCTATGAACATATACATTTGCTTCTGTGAAGAACATCCTGATTGCATTCTCATTCCTGACACTCAGGGCCATACAAGACCACTGCAAATCCAAATACGATCAATTTTCCTTCTCCCTATTATAGCTGACAGACAAACAGATCAAGTTGCAAACTGGAGAGAAATTTAGACAGTATGGTCTTGAAACACCCTGAAATAAAAAAAACTAAATGCCTTCTTGAATTTCACTCCAGACAAAATCAAGTTTAAAAAAAAAGAAGTAAATATAACAATAGGGAATGACTGCTCCTGATTGCTTCCAACCTTCTTCTTTCTCAGTTTAGATGGGAAGAAACTGATTTCTTTTATTACACTTTCTTCTTCAGTCTGAATAGTAGGGAAATCTACACCAACAGCATCTTGAAACTATTCCAGTGAAGTTCAATGACTTCTCTACGAAGTTATCATGAAATTATGACAGGAGTAATTTGGAGGAAGAGGCTCCAAACTGCTCTACCATTACATACCCCAGTAGCTAAAGACTTTTAAAGAAGCCTCACTCAGCACAGAGATGTTTGCTGAATGTTGGTCATGGAACTCAGCATTTATGCAGTGGCAAAAGTTACTTTGGACAAATGGTCCCTAGTAGGTCAGAGATGATGGATGTGCTCATTCACTGCATGGGACAAGTCATCTGGCACTTCCCAACCACCAGCTTGGGAAGAGCTATGCCTACATCAGTCAGCTCATCCAGGCAATTGTCAACACTTCTTTGGTACCTCAGACTGGTCTTCACAATCTTCTGAGTGATGCCCTTCCTCAGCTGTGGCATCAGAGGAGCACCCTCTGCATGCCATGTCAGGAGAACCTCTGAATGAGCCTGCCCTCATCCAGAAATGCTAATTATCCTCCAACAAAGGAGTTCCTTGCTCCCCTAAAATATCCCGAACATGCACACAATGTTTAACAAGATGGGCTATCCAGAGTCTCCTACCTTTCCCCTAGAAAAGCAGCAGCAATTCCTGGGGCAGCTGTCCTGGCCCGTCTCATGGTCAGAAGAGCATCAAATACACCCTAACAGAGTATCAGACAGCTGCTAACTCATGACACATCTTAGTAACTTTCAGCACATGCCAGGAGCTAGTGGGGTTTTGTAAGAAAATGCAAGTCTGTTCTGTGAACACGGGTAACAAGGACTAAAGGGACAGAGCACTGAGTTTCCTTGACACAGGATGATGTGAGAATTAGTTCAAGACAATTCTTGGCTCTACCTTTGAGGAAGAATCTGGGCAGACAAAAAGAGCATATAGCAATGGTATTTGGTGCTTTTGGCAGCAACCTGCACCACCTGATCTTCAGCAGATGACTAAGAACGACAAACGTCCAGCAACAGGTCTCAAAGCAAGGCTCAACAGGATGTAGATTGCGTAAAAGAAGTCACGTGTGAAGACACCAGACTAGTATCTGCACAGTCAGGACCCAAATGCTAAACCAAAGTGCTAAACCAAATTGCTAAACATAGCACTGTCAGCTAAGGAAACACAGAACAAAACACTTTCTGCACAGCAGAGTACAAGGCGAGTACTGCACCACAAATACTACTCACCACGTCCTGTGCTGAGCCACAGCTGTGGCCCACTGACTATGAAAAAAAAGGAAGATGTCAATTGCTGGGGCTGCTGTCAAGTTCACAGGTATGCAACAGATCAGCAGTGAGAGGAAAGGGAAGTATCCCCATGGCTCGGCCCCTGCTCCACTGGCTGTGAGCAACCCCATCATCCTGGGAGGCTGCTGCCCACTGGATGACAGGGAGCTGAGCCCAAGAGGCAGAAATTCTCACAAGCCACAGAAAAGAGATTCTGTGTTAGAAAAGAGATTTTTTTGGGGTGTTGCTATATTATATCTCTATTATATGCAGGCTGAGGACTATAAAAATGCATTCTGGCTTTCCAAGCAAGGTGAGTTTTATGCAAGTTGATTTTACCCACCCTGCTTCATGTCACAATAAAGCACTGGAAATAGTCCAAACTGCGTGAGTGAATATTTCTCCATCTCTATGTATCTGCTTCTGACCAGAAGCTAATGGCTACATGCTCTCAACTCAAAGTACCAGACATACTGTTTCATTAAATAAATGCAAAAAACACATTCTTACTTCACAAAACCTTGACTGTGAGTAACAGGAACTCAGACACTTAGAATGTAGCATAAGTCCTGAAACAGAAAATCTTCTATTCCATCACTTAAAATATTGAAGGAAGAGACTAGAAGGTGCAGCTAAAACCTTGGATTCTTTCACTTAAGATGCTCCATGTTCAATTTTTATTAAGAGGAGATTTTAAAATAAAAAGGTTAAAGACTGACATATTAAAAGAACATACCACTGTTTAACATCAGAAAATTCAAAGCAAAGACTGTATTTTAGAGGTTTGTGGTTAATTTCTCTTAGTTATAATAATACATCTTCACTTAAGTCTTTGGGACACTCGTAAAATACCTAAAAATAGACCTGAACCAAAGTTCACAGTGAGCATTGCGGCAAAATCAAGCTCATCCAGACTGTTTATTTCTGTTATTTCTTAGCAACTCCATGACTTTTAAGTGGGTGCAACACTACATCTTTGCCCACTAGCAAGCAAATCCACTAACAAGAAAAATAACTCACTGAGAAAAAGCCAATCCACAAAAGCAAGCTAATGCCTCCTCTCCACCTTTACACTCTCACAGGTCACTGGAGTGTGTCTGGGTCACATAGACCTGGGGTCACGCAGTTTATGCAGTAGCAGGACTCCTGCTACAGATTCTGCACGTAGAGCACAGGCCTCTTGCTTGTGATTGCCTACGCTCACCAAAACCAAACCTATGATTTAAGAGCAGAAAGCTCAAGAGAAATCTGCCAGATTGAGAAAAGAGCAGTTGCAAATATTTAACTTCCATGAGCTATATTTTACCTACCTTTTATTTCCTATTGCATTCAAGCACCAAAAGAAAGGCTTTACAGGAGCATAATAATCAAAATATAAATTAAAAAATACTCCAGTGTACTTCAGGCTTAAAAAAATTCTTGTTCCTGAAGAGCTAGTTAAACAAACATTCACTCTAGATGGCAGCAGAACGTTACCCTGGCTAGACACATGGTGTCATTTTAGGCACAGAAATCTTAAAAAGGGCAGATGCTTAATCCCAGAGACAAATGAAAGTATCTGTACACATGATAGGACAAGTGTTTGCAGCAAAGATAACACTAACAAAACATTTTTTGTTATTTTAGGTTTTCACTTTCTTTGTTTCAAGAACAGTGCACAAATTGCTTTGCACCAGTAAACAGAAGTTTCTGCATTTTGCACAGTGCCCATTTAAAAATATCTAACCTGTACCAGAAATACCAAGTTACAGTATTGACACAAAAGCCAGTAAAAACTAGCAACGATGCACTTAGTTGAATTATGACACTAGGTTAAATATGCTCATCAATTAGTTGCATTCAACTTTGAAATTTTTACCTGATTCTGTTGGCAAATTTTCCGATATTCGAAAACAATGTAATTTGCTGAAGTTGCGAGAAAACAATTGCACACGGTTTGGAGGAAGAATCATATTCCTTAACCTTCCAAACGTACATTCTGGTGTGACAATTACGTAGCAAGCAGCATGAGCCTACAAATAAGAGCATCAGTTAAGAACTTGTGATACACAACTAGAGTAAATTTGTTTATAAAAAAACTGTGACTGAAATTGTCTAACTCAGGTTAGGGATTACATAAACCTTTTGTAAATCACCTTCATTAAATAAATGGCCCATTTTTTACCCTAGATTTTCATTTGTTTGAGTCAGGTTTTGTATAATCAATAATGGGGAGTTTTAATATGTCAGGAAACTTTCAAAGATCACAAACCTGCTCTATTGAAAATGAAAGTTTTTATACAGCTACATGGAGAAGTTTAAAGTTTTGGTCTCAAACTCTGATCTTCCATTCTAAGTGGATATTTACTGGGGGAAATGGGAAAGGTGCACAGGTTATGTAAAATATTTTGAAAACAGCAGTATCCCCTTACATAGCCATAACCACTTGCAGATGCAGAGGTAAGACTGTTTCAAGTTTTATTCCAAAGGGTGACTGGATTGTTTCTGCCTTTACATTGCTGTAAATCTTCTGTCATTATTGAATATACATATCTTTGTATGTATGGCCATACAGCATGTTACATTTCTTAGACTGTTCTCAAAGACCATCCCTCCCACCTCAGTAATTATGTCACAGATTAAAATACAAACACACAATATTTAAAAAAAAAAAAAAAATTGAAATCATACCTGAAATACCGAATAACCTCTAGAGTTTTATTTTAAATCATTATTACACGGAGTACCTCATCTAGCCTTAAGTAGCAAAATAATGATTTCTTACATACACTTTTCAGTTCCTGCTCCATCTGGTGCTACTTTGGACTTCCAACATATTTTAATATGAGGTAGCATTAAGTAATTGTTATCTGCATAGCACATTGTGTATCAGTGTGTGAAAATCTTGGTTTCCATGAGAATTATTGAAGGGCAGCATCAGCTTGCACAGGAAATAAACATGTGTCATGTGAATGGAAAAACTCAGAAACTGATATTGACAGCTTTAAAAAACCCCAACCACATAGGTTAAGACCTATCCTGTACTGAAGTAAGAGCAAACATATTAGAATGGTAAGTCTTTTGATCTTGCAGAATTCATTATTTGAAAGAAATTCTGATTTAACACAAAAACTGACTGCAGGCTTCTAACCACAAATCTATAATGATTAGTCCCTGTTAAATTCCATTGGATTTCCATAAGCTTCACTGTGATTTTGAGAATTGCTCAAGAAAATGACTATGAGGAGGATTTTAAAAAAAAACAGATTTTCCATCTAACATATAAATATATATATTTACATAAATAAGTGTATAAATTATGAGGTCTATATAAAAAAGTGTATATAGACAAGTGTATAGAAAGTCTATACAAAACATATTTATACAGCGTGCAAATAAATTATGTTTATAACAAGTGTTTAAAGAAGCACATGCACGTATCTACGTGGTTCCCACAAATAAATGCAGCAGCACAACATACCAGGATGCCACACCATTCACATCTCATGCCAGAGAGCACCTCAGAAGACCCACAGGTTTTTTTGCAAACTTCGCAACGAGCACTTGAAGAAAGGTTGCCCTCCCTCCAGTGGTGATGGTAAGTATCCTGAAGGAACACATAATGACTTAGCATTACATGAATCAGATACAGATGCATCTTCAATTCAACTTTAAAATCAGTAATTCAAACAGCTCTGAGGAAACAGCAACAGAGACTAGGGCATTAAGTGTTTCTCAAGATAAATATGAATCTTAACAA
The DNA here is from genome assembly GCA_024500445.1 of Entomyzon cyanotis. Lineage (NCBI taxonomy): Eukaryota > Metazoa > Chordata > Aves > Passeriformes > Meliphagidae > Entomyzon > Entomyzon cyanotis. Next base: position 5,425,851 of record JAKEPQ010001021.1, read on the forward strand.
TCTTACATTTCACTAAAAGACTAAGTGTTATCAAACTATCAAAAATTTATCACAGTGTTTTTCCTTCACAGTCCACTGAAAAAAAAATTTAAAAATCCTGAAATATCAGTATTCTGCACATACTGTACAGGAGAAGATAAAAAAACAGGCAGTCTTGCCCCAGTCAGAATGCAGGAAGCATGAGGACAAGAGAATGTTTGCCAGGGATGCAATGCACCCAACAGCTCAACATATAGAAAAGAAAAAGAGCTCCATGCCAGTGTCTGTAAAGCAAACTTATATATAAGATGCTTGATTTTTTTTGTTTTAATTTTTAATTTGGACATTGTACACATTCCACAGACTTTTCAGCAAGAGTTCAAAAGCATCATGAATATATCAGCATTTAAGTTCATCTCACTATCTGTGGTACATTCTGAAGTCACACATGTCTTTTGCTTGCCAATAAGCAACAAAAGTGCTTTGATAATTGGCAGCATGTGAAGGTAAAGGCCAAGGCTTCTCCTTCTCTAGTCCACAAAATGCATGACCACCCTCCCCCTGCACAGGCATCTGCACTTACATGGTCCAGATGCCCATCCTGGTGACACTGCCGGCAGTCACTGCAAGCAAACAGGACACAGTCTGTGTGCACATGTAGTTCACAAACTAAAAGCACAAAAACAAGAAAGATTCTTTAGGCTGGAACCCCAGGGCTTTTCTGCATCTCCTTCTTCCCTCCCTTCAATACTTCTCCACTTCCTTTTGACACCACACTTTCTCTCCTTCATGCTTTTAACATTCAGCAAAGGTACACAGAGTTGTTTACCAGACTTGCTCTGCGTGTTCCTCCATTTCCTCTGTGTTAAAAAGATGTAGTAAATATAAAGGCTGACCGAATTTTGCTCATAAGCAGGAATTGTCATATTTCCTCCAATTACAGCAAGTTAAATTTGTATAACTGCTTGGCTTTGTCTCGCAATTTCACAGTAACTGCTGCCTACTCCAGTAGAACTGTGCCTGAAGTCTACTTTGATTCAATCACCATATATAAGGCAAATCACCATTTCATTGTCAAAAAAAGGAAACAATTTTTTCAGAATACTCTCCTAAGTAAGGTTAACATTGCCTTCCAAAAATTGCAGGTACTGTAGGGAGAAGTTGTTTTAGTGACCTTTTAAAGGTTTAGACAAGTTTTGGTTTTAAAGTACCATCATTATTTAAAAGTTAAATTGAAATACCAGATGTGAAAGAAAAGAATCTGCAGTTGCTGCAAAGGATGAGTTACCAAAAAAACACCCAAAACGACAACTAAAAGATCTCAATACCTAGTTTCATCACTTCAAGAGTTAGGAGGGTTCTCTACAGGCCTGAGACAGAGATGCATGAAGAAGATCCTCCTGTAGCTGCTTTGTAAATACTTGTATTGCTCTGGGAAGGCATCTGACTTTTCATTGAGTAAATGAAAGCAAGAGACAAGCATCAAATTTTTCAAATATTTTTTCAGTTTTGGTGAAGGTTATTTCTCCATGCATATCACAAAAATATGAAAACTGTAACCTGAACATTGGAAGGTGGCAACTGCACACATTAGCTCGTTATGTGAAAGTATCTTGAAAAACAGTGTTATTAATTTACATAGAGAATAATACCCAATTTGAAATTTCTCTGGACTCTAGAAGAGGTGATCAGAACTAACACTGTGTTATTCTAACCCCACAGAAGACATAATCTATCACCACACTGAAGCAAAAGATTCTTGACTAAGTCAACCACAAGCTCACACACAGCTCGCCATGCTCCATGTCTTCACTGCACTCAAGCACTTTTCTCTGAGCTGTGGCACAGTCCATCCTCCACACACATTTCTCCGTGTTCATAGATGTAACAGGAATATTTTGCAGTCTTGCCAGTTCAACTATCAGGCAAACTAGATGCTTTGAGTCACATCCTTGCTAATGGTAAAAGTGTCTGTAGACGAAGTCAACAGTGTCACGGAATTTACAAAAGCATTGGGGGTTTTATTTTTAATTTTGCCAATACAGGCATGCACTGCCCTTTGCTATACTTTGTAAGAACACAGAGGGGGTTTTACCCTTGGTTTAATTCACATCTGCTGCTTCTAGCACCAACCCTACCCCAGACTTCTTATGCATTTCATGTGAATGCATAAGAAATGCATTCACATGAGTGGCAGGAGTGTCACAAGAGTTCATCCCCTCAATTAACTATCCTGCCATAGGAAACAGGACATTTTTGAATGTAAAGATCAAGTCAAATTAGAGGTGCTACACCAAGAAATTTGATCTTTATCAGCCATTCCATAATTGGCGTGATTTTAAAACTCATAACAGAATGACAATCTTCTGTTCAACCTAGTTATGAAAGTTCTTTATGATTGCCAAAAAACCTAAGCTGATTAATTGCAGATACATAACCTTGGAAGAAGAACCTTTAAAATGTTTAGTGCCTCCTTCTGCAGTAAATCTGCTGCTCCTGGTTGATGCTTAATAAGAAACTTTCGTAAAGAGTTCAACACCAAAAAAATGTTTGGGTTACTCCAATTTCTTTTTTTTTATTTTCCATCCCTTCTTCTTGGCAATAAAAGGAAGAGCAACTCTCACCATCCTGAGTTCAGGTTCAACTGACACCAGTGAAATCTGGTAACAAAAATAGCTATCCAATCAGTAAATGACAACAGAATTTGGAGCCCAACTATTGTAATTTTTACCAATGAAGTGTATGCACTTATTTCACCATGGGCTAATACAGATGCACACTTACTTCTGAGAACAGGTCCCCTACTGTGCACTCACAACATTTAGTACTTGCCTGAAAACTTTTATGTCTTAAAACAAACTTTCTTGAAAGGAAATAATCAGTCCAAACCAAGCGATTAAAATTATTTTACAAGTACATTTAATTAAGTCAATCATTTACTTAGAAAAGGTAATTCTATCTAAACCCTCTTTTTTATCTTCATGATGGTAAAGAGTCCAGGAAAAGTTCTTACTTTTAGTATCAGGCATGAACATCATAAAAAAGAGTAGATTTGTAGTATTAAGCTAAGTCATTAGAAGTAAACAAAAAAATGGAAGAAAGTTCAACATCTCCATCTGGATTTAAAAGCTCTACAGATTAAAACACTAGACTTCTAAAACAAATTTCAAAAGCATTTTTGAAGAATAAAAGAACAATCTAGTGCACTTTATGAACTTCAGCTGTCCCTTTTAAGATACATTTTTAAAATGTTCAGAGAAACAAACTGTAGACTTATTGGTATTCAGAAAAAGGGCTACCAAACAAGTCACACCACACAAACCAGTAAAAAGGCAAACTGTCCAATCCATGTGAAGAAAGCAATTCAGAACCTTCAACAAACAATTTTTAAAAAATTCTGTGCATCTGTAATACCTAAATACTACATGGGATTTCATGTGTTTCATGGTAAACACTTAAATGGAAACATGTGAAATAAATATTCCTTTGCACTTGTGTGCTGGTTTTTGCTGGGGTAGAGTTAATTTTCTTCACAGTGTTAAGTATGGGGCTGTGTTTTGGGTTTGTGCTGCACACTGGATTGATTGTATAGAGATGTTTTAGTTGCTGCTGAGCAGGGCTTGCACAGAGCCAAGGTTCTTTCTGCTTTTTGCAATGACAGGCTGATGAGGAAGTTGGTGTGCATGGGAGGCTGGGAGGAGACACAGCCAGGACAGGTGACCCGAACTGCCCAAAGGGATACTCCAGACCATTTGGCATCTTGCTCAGTATTTAAAGATGGGAGCAAGAAGGAGGAAGGAGGGAACATTTGGAGTGATGGCATTTGTGTCTCCAAGTCACCATGAGCTGTGAGGAGGCCTTGCTGTCCCGGAGATGTGAAACACCTGCCTGCTCCTGCGTCTTGGGGCTGTTCTTTTATCCCATACCACTTCTTATATCCCATACCAATTCTTGTGGGGTTTTGGGGTTTTTTCGTTTGTTTTCTTGGGTTTTCTTTTGTTTTGCTTCCAGGGTGGTCACTGCCCACCCCTGGGCTCTAGGGATATCACGATAATTGCGAGCCAGCTCAAGATTTCCTGGGAGAGTTGAGGTGTGGGCAAGGGGCAGCTCCTCCCTTTCTTCTTGGGCAGTGGATTTGGCTAGCCAGGCAGCATGCTCTCTCTAGCAGAGATGTTGCTGCACGTGAGTTGTGCCTGGTACTTTCTCGTTTTCCTTCGGCACTGTGGCTGGGTTTACTGGCTCGTTTCTCTGCCTCTCTGCTGTTTGGTAGCCCAGAGCCAGTGTATGCTGCATGGGGACCGGGAGCACCGCTTTCCCTGCCGTAGGGCCCTCCCCTCTGCACAGCCCAGGCCCGGGGACCAGCCATCACTGCTGCGGAGCTCCTGCTGTCTCTTGCTTGCTACCCTGGGTGAGCCAGCCCTGCCACTCCAACTGGCTGCTCTGAGGCCCCTGCTGCAGCCTACCCTGCCATCGAGCCCGCCCGCCATTACCGCTTGAAGGGGACGCGACAGAGCCCCGCGCCACAGCGCCCCCTGCAGCCGCGGGGGAATCATCGCACCGCCCTGCCCGGCCGGGAGCCACCAGCGCCCCTGCCGGCTGTGAGCGGAACTGCACCAGGGGAAGGCGCCGGGCAGCCCAGGGCAAGCTGCTGATGGTTTCTGGTTTGTTTGCTGTTGCTGCTGTTGTTGTTGTTGTTTGCCTTGTTACAAGCACTAGTAACGAACTGTTATTCCTTTTCCATATCTTTGCCTGGAAGCCCCTTAATTTCAAAGTTATAATAATTCAGAGGGAAGTGGGGTCATATTCTCCATTCCAAGGGAGATTCCTGCCCTCCTAAGCAGATTCCTGTCTTTCAAACCAAGACACCCTGGGGAGCAGTGAATGAGTTCTTTGCTTTTCTCTGGTCGTGTGTGTGGCTCTTGCTTTCCATATTATATTGTCTTTATCTCAACCCACGAGTTTTCCATCTTTTACCTTCCAATTCTGTCTGTGATCCTGCTGGGGGGACAGGCAGCAAGTGGCTCTGTGTTGGGCTTGGCTGCTGGTGGGGGTTAAACCACAACAAATGGATGCAATGCTAATGCAGTAGAGTTAAGACAGTAAGAATATAAAAGCAAAAATTAAAAAGCTTTAGATAAATAAGATCACTAACCTAAAGCTATTTGCAACAGTTAAGAGGGCATAACTAGGTGTAACTATTTTCTTTTCAAATTTCTATGTTTATCTCATGCCCCACAGGTTGTGAGTCTTATTGTGACACCACAGAGAATTTTCTAGTGATCTATCTGTAGATCATTGAACATCCTACCAAACCATCCAGCTCACATGGTAGCTATATTAAGTGACATATTCCTACCAGTCAGAAGAACAGTTTGGTTCCATTACGCAACTCAACAGACAAAAGCAGAAACAGAAATACTGTACCATTCTACTGCACCATTCGTGATCAAAGAGGAATGTTTCCCCTACACATACACACAGAAAACCATATTAAATAAAATATGATCTTTAGCAAAACAGCAATTTTGGAAGCATCTCAATTCCCTGCAGAATTGGTTCTTCATTAATTAGACTTTTTTTTTTTTAACAGCTCAGAGGTAATACTCCTATAAACCAGTAAATTCTACTTAACTTCACAACATCAACTGAACAACAAGTAATAGACATTTAAGACAAGGGAGAATTAAGTAGCTGCCCTACATCAAAATCAGTCACATACTCATGCCAACATGTATTTCAAATAAAAAAATCTGGTGTTTGGGTGATTTCTTTAATTACTGTTTTTTCAGCGAATCCATGTCAGAACACTCAGAGCAGTACTATTTTGACAAATAATATTTTCAAATATCTTTCCACCTCATCCTCATTACATGTAACAGATATCTGAGACTAGTAACACAGGAAATTCTACATTCTTCCCTAGGAATATGAATACCTGATGCTTCTCTGTACCAAAAACTTCCACTGTAAACAGAAATAAATTACCTCAACAGGACAAGCTTTTCTTTCACCATGATAGCTCCTCATTCTTTGCACATCTCAGGCATGGACTCATTGCACACCATCGCCACCACAGACTTGCTCAAAGTAAATTGGAGGAAAGATGAAAAGAGCGTACAAGTTTGACAGTTTGTTGTTTATTGAAGGTGGTTGATTTATTATTCTTCAGTTTGAAGTACGCCTTCCCACAATCAATGAATGGATAAGAAACAAGCCAAAAATTTCTCAAGCACAGCAAGTGGTGGTTTTGTGTATACACATACACCCTTGAGGTATGCAGTATAAGAAAAGTGTGGGTTACTGGGTGACACACAGATGGCTGTACGAGTATGGTTTAAGTTACCTTCACATCGAAAGGCAGGTGACTCTAGGGACTTCCTGCACACAGTGCAAAACTTTCTTTTGTAATGTCCTGGAGGCCCAAAACAGTGTGCAACTGGAACCTGCCAGCAAAGAATGCATAAGACATCATCAATTTCAACTTTCAAAGTGTCAGTTAAAATTCATAGAAGCTGCTTTATCCTGCGAAAACAGGGCCGTATATACAACAGAAACTTAACTAAGCACAAGAATAAATAGGTGAATCATCCTTTAAAAAATAAACATAGTTTATATCCATATATTTTAAATACACATATACACATAGTTTAAATATATACACATATATGTATTTTAAATACTTTATAATGTAACTGCTTTTTAAATTTGTGGGAATTCATATGTGTTGCATGTATTTTTAAGTGCTGATCAGCTTATTGACGATTCGCAGCAACATGAATCCAAAGCCTTCCTTTGGGACCTACCTGCAATCACAGTTGTTCTTCTAAGAGTTCTTAATTGAATCAAGGACAACTAAAGAGCAATAACTGCACAGGCAAACAAAATACCCTACAGCCACACTCAAGACAATTTTAAAAATCTCAGTGCTGCCACAGTTCAGTACTCTCCACATGCCTTTCACCTCCTCTCCGAATACACCCCAACCAACTAGCTGACTGGAACAAAGGCATTGGTCTCCCCTTCCCTATCCAAGGCTTCAAAGCCTGATTGGTATAGGGATCCAGCTCCTGAAGTACATCCAGACTGAGATCCCTCTTGACTGTAGGTGGAAAATGATACATTACAATATGCTCTTGCAAGAGCTGTCTGTACCAATGGTTTTGGCAAACGTATTCCTGGAATATTATTCACTTGTCTTAAAATGTTTTGTTTCTTGCTTAGTGATTAATAATGAGGATGGGAAGCGATAGTACTAAAGGAACAACAGATGAAAAAAAGCAAGTCAAGAAGAAACATATTTGAGCTTTATACTTGTTCTAGAGACTAGTCTTCTTAAAAGATCCACAGCTTTGATAAAGTGACTTTAACAGTAGAAGGTAGGAGCATAACTGTATTTTTAAAGTCCTAGAATCCAAATGAGTTCCACAGAAGTTTGCAGTGATTTAGGTATTTAGTATTACGCATCTCACATACCCTTCTTGCTATAACGAACACATCAGATTTATCTTGTGGTAGCATTTCTGGTAAAGGCTGAGCAATTATAATTTAAGTGTGAAATTAAATTAACAATTCCCAGTAAAATATTGGAAATAATGACTTAAGATACATATAGTCACAGATAGAAGCTTTCCCTCTCAGATATACTAGTAAAAAATCCTTCAAGGTTATTCATCAGGATTTGAATTTTTCTCCTTGTATACTGGGGCTTTCCTGAGAACCATTAGCAGCAAATCTGATACATACTGTGAACACAGAATTTAACGACCCAAGGACTCACTTCCAGTTATAAACACCTAATTCCCACGAGCACTTCTGCCTCTGAAAGCCTGGGGACAGTTACACCAAACAACCCTGTAATTCAAGCAGGCACAATGAAAGAAGTGAGATGAAGTTTTTGCCAGATGCAACACAAGGAGAAAAGAACAATGTTGGAAATTTAATCAAGAAAAATCAGTAACTCCCAAACTGCAAAGCATGTGGTTCCTCCAGTCCTCCTCAGAATTAAGCTTTGGGAGATAAAAGAGGATGAAGAGAGGTATGGAAATATGCTTGTGTTACCAAACATGAAGAAGATCATGCACAGCAGCTGACCACAGAAACAGTCACCAGCTCATAGCCCCAGCTGACTGTGTTGTCTGGAGGAATCCTTGGTCCCTGACTGACCAGGAAACTGCCCATTCAGATCCCAGGCTCCCCACCAAGCTGGCCTGACAGACAGCCAACAAAAACCATTTCGTATCAGTATCTCCAATATGAAATACAACAAAACAGCACTGCGTCCAAAAGCTTCAAATGTCAACTTTATGTACAAGTTGGGGATTTAAAAATACAGCCAAACCATTCTTTTTGGGTCCATACCCTACTCCCATCAGCCGAAACTGAAACGTCATTCTCAGCCCTCCAGCTCTAACTGACATAAAAACCATAGCTAACTTACATTATTTTAATTAGAATACTCTAGCATTCTAACTCTAACATATGTCTACAAAAAGAATATATATCCTTGGGGGAAAAAATATCCTGGAGAGCCTAGGGAGCTTTAATCAAACTATCTCAGATTACGTGTAAGGTTTATAATCCCTGCCCACCCTGCTACTTCTCCAAGAGAAGGGAAAACCAAACTTGTCTGTGCAGTGACATGCAATTTACCTGGGTAAATATAATAAATAAATAAATAATATAAATATTTAAAACTCAGACTAGAAAAGCCAGTGAGGTTATCATGAAAGAATATTACATGTTATTGCCTAGTTTATATCCACCTGCATAAGTACAGCAAAGTACTGAGGTATAAGGTGGCCTACAGAGAAAATGTTAATAATTTATGAGAGTTTAAAACCTCTTTTCCAATACAACTACTTAAATTACCTTATGAAAGCCAGTAAAATTGATTTCCACAGAAAAATACCAAAAATTTCTGCTAGTAATACCATTAAATGACATCTAAGTGCCCTTACAATATTGATCAGAAGCATATCAGCAGAAAGTATAATGGTAACACTCCAGCATGATCTCCAGAATGACTTTGCATTCATGGACCCCTAGTTCCTGTTCTATTTCCTGCTATCTATTAAGGAATGTGAGGCATTAGAAAATGTAACACATCTCTGTAAATGTTCTATCAGCCTGTAATAAAATTTGATCCTCTAGAAACCTAAGACTTAGATTCTATCTCCTTCACTGCAATCTGTGCAAGTGCACAGCAGTTCTGCATTACACAGAAAGAACAGCAGCAAAATGCTTTTAACATCCAAACTTTGGAAGAAAAACAAAGGACAGAATGGCTTTCTTTTGATAGCACCTTTTAAAATTGTTCCCCATCCCCAAATTGTCCCAGGGTGTCAAGCATGTGACCAACTGTATATCATGAATTTAAGTAATCTTCCACTAAGGCAGAGTCACTTTGTACAGAGTAGCCCAACACCCATGCATCTCCTTCCCTGTCACATCAGGGTGACTTGCACTTGGCATGACTTTGTAAAAAACACCAGAGAGACCTAAACACCTAAAGCAGTGTGGGAATGAACAGCTTCCAAGTAGGAAACAAATGGTACACTGAAAGAAGGGCACTAACACTCTCAAAAATAGCCTCCAAAGGTTGAATAAAAGGAATTTAACTTAAGATCACTAGTTTTCAGTTCAAAAACACTGTAGCATTTTAAGGATAAACACAAGCACATGTTGGAAGCAACCATCTTCATTAGACACCCACAAGGGTAGTTGCATGGGGTGATTCTCAAAGACTGCTCTCAACATAAGGCAAAAAAAAATTAGCTGATAAAAATTAAATTGGTGTTTCTGAAACAAAAACATGTATGGATTTTGATGCTTATGTGTAAAAGCACTTCCCTAAAGTTTCTAATGTTCACTCTAACCCCATAAACCTTTGCTCTAAGGAGGCAGATATGGTGAACACACCTCACTACCCTCCATGACTATTCTGTCCAGGCCTAGATTATACCCTCTTGGACAGAAGCTAACAACTCTGTGATTCAACTTTTGCCCATATTGACATCTTTTCAATTACTTCCTTATTACTCAGTAATCACAAACAGCCCTTTGATTTGTTTGAAACCTCTCTGATTTAGCAGCAAAATATTTCTGCAACTTGAATACACTGTGTGCTCTGGAATGCCCTGGTCTTTTCTCCTTTTAGGGACAATGCCTATCAACTACTCATCAGTTGTGTCCAAACTGACATTCTTCCTCTCAGCACCTGATTTGTCAGTTGGTGTTTAAAGGCCACGTAAGTACACATTCCATATGGTAGCTCTGAAATGGGATAAGAATACAAAGCTAAATGGTGTCTCAACATATAATAGGACAGGAGAGACAAAATCAAAAAATTACCAAAATTTTAATTGGCGCAAACATAAGGGAATGACGTACATCCACATGTTATCCCACTATATCCAGGACTGTTTTTCTCCTTCCTACAGATCTCTGTGATAGGACATTTGGTCTTACATAGTATAAGGTCTAAACAACCCTTTGCAATGGGAACTGTATAATGCATCCCATACTATTTCAAACCAGGAATATATGATATTTCCACTGAAAGGTAAGACTTGTGTAAAAGCTTTCCACTGCAATTAAGACTTCCTTGGACTAGTATTTTTTGTACTGTAAACAAAAAAAGTGTACGCAAAAGTCACTCAACTCCTTGCTTTTATTGCTACAGAGGAAATAAATGTCCATCTCCTCTTATCAAGATAAAGATTAAGAATTAATACAAACACAGTGACATCCCATAATGCTTCTGAAACTGAAGACTCAGTGATACAGCTGCAGAGCTCATCTGCGAGTTCAGATCAAGTTTCAAGAGAGCATAATAAACTCTCTTGAGTTTATGAACTAGGAGGTGCTAGCCCTTCCTTCCCTTAAACTCTGAGGTTGCACTTCAGGGAGAAAAAGAAAACCTTGGTGCACTGCCAAGATTATCAGCAAGCCGTTTCAACCCCCATTTGGATTCCAAATTATGCCATGGGACTGTTTGACTCCAAGCAACTTACTGAAGCACTGGTCAGGTGTTGGAGAACTGGAGACGGTTGGTGGTCAGTGACAGAAGGTGGTCAGTCCCAGCCAGCAAGCTCCCAGGTAAAATCACAGTCACAGAATGGCTTAGGTTGAAAGGGAGCCTTTTGAGATCATCTCGCCCAAACTCCCCTGCAATAAGCTGGGACATCTTCAACTAGATCAGGTAGCTCAGAGCCCTGTCCAACCTGGCCTTGAACGTTTCCAGCAGACAAGAGCAGAGATCCCTGCAAGCACCACAAGCTTTCCATTCCTTATCTCAGCCGATGAATGCAGCAGCTTTCCTTACAAAGGAAAATTTTATTTTTAGCACAAAAAGATTCAGAATCTAATGACCTAGACTAGCATTTTTCCATTCTAGACAACCCGGCTTTAAGAACAAAAGCACACAATGTCTCGTGAGCAGTCTTTAAAACCTTCTTAAAATGGAAATGTTTAGAACCCATTAGAGCAATGCACCAACACACCAAGAAGGAAAAACAAGCATAGCAAATGCTGAACTTCACTAAACCATTTTTCATGTGGTCTCATTTCAATTTAGCTTTCCAGGAACAGTTATATAGAAAATATATACACATTTCTTTGGCAAATATAAGAAGCTGTAATACAGCTTCAATTCCAACCTAACGAGGGAAAACAAAACTTCACATTTCACCCCTTAAAATTATTTTGTGTTGGTGTTTGGGGGTTGATTATTTTTTGTCCTCCCTTTTTTTTTAAGACATGTACTTCAAAGTAGGTAAATATTTACGGGAAAGTAGGAAAGAGAGAGTTTGAATTTGAAAAGGTTGCTGAGGCCCTACCAGTTGAACAAATCATATGCCCTGCAAACTTTTCAGAAGACTGATCCATGAAGGCTTGTTTTGAAACATCATGACCTGGATACATTCTGGAATACTAAATGCAAGTGACAGTGATTTACAATAGGGAAAAAAAATTTGTAGGTCAGCCTTAAGAATGAATTCATCAAGAATAATCTGAGGCTGGACACAGTTGCGGCATGCTTGCGACTCTGTGGGCCTTTACGTGACCCTGGGAAGGAAACCCTACTGTCAGGAATAAAAGTTTCCACAAAACATCTGCTGAAAAATTATTCTCTGATGGGTTGACTTAGTATCAAATGACACACACTCTGATGAGCTTTAACAATTGCCATCTTCTCTAGATGAAATCCAGGCAAGTAAAAAAAAAAAAAAAAAACAACTCATTTCTGTAATACACTGAATATTGACATAGCTGAAAGAACTATCAGAAAAAAATTCCACCAGTATTCCCTCCTACGTCAGACCTTTTAATAAATAAATAATCTGAAAGGAGAGATTAAGAAAATAAACTTTCCACAAATTGTATAAATGACTGTCATTTGTTTTTTGCTCTGTTGTATTTTTTACGCAAATGCCAAGCCTGGTATTTGCTTTGACAGAGCCTGCATGCAAAACGACATCTCCCATATGGCAGACTTCAGTTGAACAGCTGATCAGGATTAATGCAACTTGGATGACCACGTCAAGCAGGACATGACTGTCCAGAACGAACAGTACAATCCAGAACTTTCAAAATAAAATCATTACGGCTCAAGACAGAAAACACAGACTCTTTGCAGCTAACTACAGCAACGCTGAACTGCAAACAGTTCCAAAGGCTGACGACACTACCAAGATAACTATCCTTGTTGTGCTGTACAAGTTGTGTTTATTGTTTACAGATAAATCACAAGATAAAAATTATGTTTTGGGTCAGAGAGATTATAGGAACCGACAAAAGAGAAAAATATTACACTGATGTCTACAACTGATGCAAATGGAAACACTAGAAAGCTTAAATAGAGGATTTTTACCCTATAAAAGCAAAGGAACAAATACTACTTTAAACAATGAATTAAATTTAAATTCACACAAAAAAAATTCACAAAAGAAGCAGTCATAAATGTTTACAACACTAACACTCTGAATTAAATTACTGTTTTCCAGCTGGATTTTTGCCATCACCCTAAAGGTCCTTGCAAAGATACATATATGATCTGATTCACTATTCCTTTTGCTACAATGACTGATTGCCAGCATACTGAAACAGCAGTAGATGTTAATTCTTAGTAAAAGCATTTCTCACTATCTACATGTCCCTTTACCATGGGTTCTAAGACTTACAGCAGTATTTCTTACTAATTCACCAGCAACTTTCTATGTATCAAACACCTTTTTGACACCTCTCAAGACGAAAGGTAAGTAAGGAAGAGGAAAACCAAAAAAGAGAAAAAGCAAAGCTTTGTGTTAGTAAAGCCTAGCAGCTTTATCACCTAGACAAAGCATATTGAAGAAGAACAAATGGGTAATTTCTCTCTATCCAATCCCTGTAACTCGAATTGCATATTGTTTTTACACTTTCACGTCTCACCCCCTACACAGGTTTCCACAACATAAAGGAACCTGTAAAACTTTTCACAACACAGAGAAGGGAATCTGCTCCCCTTCACAGGTCTACACAACAGATTCCCATAAATGTGCTTTTAGTCAGCACAGTCTGTAATGAACATGACTGATTTTACAGCCATGTCTCATTGACTTTTGCACATGGCTCCTTAAGTTATTTGTAGTGTTTTACTACTTCTCTAGTAAATTTCTCACATCCTTTTCCCCTTTTGCTCCTCTTCTGTCATCCTTTCCCAAGTAGATAACACACTTTGTTTTCTCTTCAGTTTAGCTTCTTAATACTTCAGTTCCATCCTAGTATCTTCAGTAAAGCTGATTCATGTTTCACACCCTTTAAATCTCCCACAAGACTTACGCATGAAGTCTTGTGGGAGATCACAAGCCACCTGAAAACAAGTACTTTATTACTCACCAAAATATTTGAACTACTGTGATCAACTGAAGTCCTGCCCTCTTTTTTTTTTGGCTTTGAAATCCTATACTTACAATGCAGTATCTCTGGACACAATAAACAAGCAAAATCTTAAGATGCAGCAATCAACAGAAGACAAACACAGCTCCCTTGTTAGGCAGAGAAGGTTTCATATGTAATAGCTGTAAAAAAAATTGGTGATGTACACAGCTCATCTTTATGACACATGGTGCATTTTCCAGAGAGCACCAGTCATTCCCTACCATATTGCAAGACTTCCAGGTAATGACACACAGTAAGAACATCTAGTAATATTTAAAGAATGCAAATAACTGGTCTTCAAAGATAGACTATCTACAGTTGCTCATAGCAGAGACTCTTCAAAGGAAGTGTATCTTTGTCTGTGAGCAGCTATAAGAGCCTCAGTGATGACTAATACAATTTATGCATTACCACATTAAAAAAACCACTGCTATACAACCTCATGTTATAGTGATAAAGTGTGCTATTATCCCAAGAAAGAGACCAGCCAGTGTGTCTTTACTCACCCTTACAAGGCTGGGAGCAATACATGAGCACGGTATCTTGACATTCTTGAGGCACTTTTCGTGAGACATGAAGTTGCAAACTGTGGAAATAAAATAAGAATTGTGAGTAAATCTTCACAAGCAAGGGACTTCGTGAAACATAATCAATCCAACAAAACCAAAAATGGAGTCAAATGGAATTAGAAACACACCTTTTTAATCACATTTGCTATCCCCTAGGTCTGAGAATGTACACTACTGTCATACCCTGTGCAGTGCATAAACTCCAACTTATTTTGCTACTAAGATGTTGGCAATGGAAAATGAAGGAGAGCTTATCCCAAGAGAGTACAAGCCTGCCACAAGTCACGTCCTCCCACACTCTCTCCATGAGCATCAAAACGAACTCTTACATTTCAAAAAAATTTTAAACAGTCCAAAACAGCTCTTTGATGTAGCCAAAGCAGATGGACATGTTTGCAAGTGAATTATTCTACAAGCTAGTGAATGTTACATAAATAAATGTGAGAAAACAAAGTACTGTTACAAACTGAATGTAATGGATGAAGGAGACAAAATTAAAGGTCACCAGTTACAGGCAGTTTTGAAAGTCAAGAGTAACTATTTCTTTTACTACAGGTTTGTAATTCCATCCAAGCTCCACAAAGGCATGCTTTCAAGCGTGACAGTGTTTGAAAATATAATTTCTCATGGGGGGGATGTTTTCCACAGCTTCTTACCATGAATTTGCATTACATTAAGCTGTACAAAGAAAACAAGCAATTCTTTATTTCATTCCCACCACTTCTGATTAATTAGGAACTAATAAGCCATGCAGCTATGGATCAGAATCCTCCTTCTTTCAGAATTACTCTTCACCAATTCAAGTGTGAAGCCTTGTGCAGATGCTCAGGTTCTGACCTCCTGAGTGGAAGCTCAGACCTCTCCCAGTGCCCGGGCAGAAGATCACCTGCCAGCAGCAACTGTAGACAGGGGATTTTCTCATGTCCCTGCTTTTCATAAGCACACTGTACCACTTCCTAAGTTTCACAAGTATCTGACAACACCCCCCAGTGCTTCAAACTTGCTGCCTGCAGTCCACTGTTGCCACTAATTGTATGCGCTAGTGCCACCAAAAGTAGTACATTTCCTCTCCTCCCCCTCTCCAGCTCATCGACTGCTGATTGCACAACGCTGCTTCTTCCATGTCAACTGAAGCATTACAATCCAGGTCCACTTCTCTAAATGGCTTATTGCCAGCCTGTGCAGAGTAAATTTTCCTTTTGGTGGCACAAAAAGGGTGACACCTTTCCCATTGGCACTCCTCTTATTATGAGCAGTAGGCACACATTTGATTTTCATTAATATGCAAGTCAGAAAAAGAAGCACTGCAAGTCGCTACTGTGTACAAACGTGTCATTCATCATCCATGGTTGAACCCAGAATGATTATTGCACTGATGAAATAAAGTGTGAAGGAGCAGAACTGAATCTTCTGCTGGGTGCTATGAAATGTTATGTGCATCTCTAAGGTTTGTGGCTGTTTCTCACTAAATAGGGCAGATCAGGGAAGGAAACAGTCAAGAAAGGATGATAGACCAGATTCTTGTAGCTGAAAATGCAGATGCTCAACAGATTTGGAGGTGATCTCCATGGTGAGAAGGAGCACACACCCTATCAGCACAGAGGAGACTGAAGAAAACGAAGTCACTGTCCAGGAAGATGAAAGATGCATCTCCTGCTCCAGCAAACAGGTATGATTCCACACAGAAAACTGGTGAATTCTCATCACTGATGTGTAATCTCAACAAGGATGTAGTGGTAACAAAACTTAATGATAACATAACTAAACTTGCTCTCCCCTTAGGTCTCCGCAGTATTTCTACTGATGCTTTTAGGAGGGCCACTTGCTGTGAGAGCAGCTCTGCAGAAGCTGCAGGAGAAAAGGGACAAAGGCTCCCCTCCCCTTACCACCGATAGCCTGTAATTTGCCACATACACCCTGAAGACATCTGCCCCAGCCACTGGTTCAGGTGACCTCATTACTCTCTCAGAGTGGTGCCCAAAGCTTACCTGAACATGGCTAGGTGAGGGGATATGACCTCTGCAGGCAGAAGCACTGTGACAAAGCTTTCCGTGGCTCTGACCCATGAAAAGCAGAGTATGAAGTTTCAAATATAAACAGGCAGTTGTCAAGAACTTTGTAAAGACATGACAACTAGCCAAGGAGGAAGCAGCAGTGACTAATGAAATTCAGTGAAATGACACCGTTTTTCCTCACTTTTCCAGTTCAGAAGCAGGCTTGCTAGAAAGGAGAGAGCACGGCGCTCTGGACTGATCACAGGAATTTTATGATCTGCAAGATGCAGCAAGCAACTGAAATCTGTAAGACCACTCTCTCCAAGTGGCTATTAGACTTAAGTGCACACAAACTCAGCGCACAAGTTAATTAAACAGTAGACAAACACCTCAGAAAATTCAGAGAACCCGTTGATAGAAGAGATGCTCCTTCCATGGACCTTGAGAGATGTTCTCTACTTACTTAGACAACCCAAGTCACTACACAATACCACAATTTTCTCTTTGCGGTGACAAACTCAGCAAAATATGGTCTTGCATAAAGACAGTAACATATGCTTCAGCTAAGGAAACTTGACAGAAAAATTTACTAAATCAGCAGCTTCAGAGAAGCAGTAAAACCCAACAGTGAATGAATGTTTCAGACAAGGAGCAAAATAGGAATGTGCATAAAGGTTTTAGTTGTTTGAGTGCATACAGAAGAAGACAATCCAGAAAAGAATAAATTTCCTAAAATTTCAGCTGGAAAATTGAAGCATTTGCAAATAACCAAATTAAAGAATATCAAGAGACAAACAGCAGGAGGTAACTAATGCCCAAACACAGACGGTAACATTCTCAGTGAAAGATTTTCACACATTTTTCAGGAGCTACTCACACAACTCCTCCTCTGGTTGTCACATTCCTCAGGAAGTGAAATTACTCCTACAAGTCACCATTTTGTTTTTATTTTGCACATTCCACACAGAAAGAAATAAACCCCAAATGGCAGCAAACTGTTGCACTACCAATATTGGGGCAGGGGGAGGAGTAGGGGCAGAATCCTACATTCGTATCAATAGTCCCAGAGAGGCTTAATTAAGTCTTAAGTTCTGACAGCTAGGAGAGGTTTTGTGGGTTTTAAGGGGTGACTTTTCATTAGGAAAAACTAGCCAGAAGATGCTGTGTGTGAAATTTCAGTAGATGAAATGCGAAATTTTGAGGAAAAAGCATTTAAAGGAAGAGGACAGGCTGTTCTCTTTAAAGGAAGAGGATTTCTTGATCCATACAAACTCAGTGATGAGCTACAAGCAGACACATCTATGGGTTGTCAAAGGCAAAACAAAGCAATTTCAATTGCAGCTTTCAGACTGTACAAAACCGATGGTCTCAGTCAAGTCCAAAAGCCTGCAGTGCTCAGTGCATTCTTTAGCTGAGCATTTTAAATACTGTCAGAAGTACCTTACAGCAAGAATGAAGAGAGAAACAAACACATGAGGTATATTTGAAGAAAACAGGACCCCCCAACCTTTGAATTGGACTGAATACAAGGCACCTATATCCAGGTGTCAGCTGCATGAAGTTATACGACACTGAGGGAAGATTTCAAGAGACATTGATAGAATCTACAAAATCATTTACTTAAAGGTTCAGGGGGCTTTATGTGGTGTCTCCAAGCACCTGGCCAGGCATACAGCACCAGCCATATTTAACAAATTTACCTTGAGTCCTGCTCTATTCAGTAATAAATTACTTCCTTCTTGTGAAAAATTAGATATTACCAAAGCACAACAAGAAGCCATGTGGCCATCAGGCATCACAGGGCTGCTTCCTGTCCACATGGAGCATGAGATGTGGCTTTACAGCAGTCTCTGCCCATAAACCATCATTTCCTGGGCCACTTTTCTTACCACATTCTGTTTGACTTGGTGTTTTAATAAAGATAAAGACAATGTGTACATATGGCAACTCATGGAACATACAGCCAGTAGCTCTCCAACATACACTTGAAACAGAAAACATCTCTCTTCAGCCATCCCCAGGAAGGCAGGATATAAAAGCTGGGAATCACTGTAACTCATGAGCTGTGTAACACTTCCTAGAAAAGTGACAGCTATTTACACCCTGCAATATGTCACATTTTTCCCACATAAGCATTTTTCTCTCTGTCCTCAAGACAGACTTCAAAGAAGAACCCAAAAGTAAGAAGAAGAAAAAAGTGGATTGTGCCCTGTAGAGACTCTAGATAGGTAACAGCGTCCCATGCAAATGGTGTTTGGGTGACAATTGCTCATGAAATAATGAATTTAACACATAATCTTCTCCCACTTTTGAAAAGACCACCCAGTCCTGAGGAAAAGCCTAGGTTGTGTTAAAAATTACTTTTGTTTCCTCTTTGGGGAAATACTCACCATAATTCAGTTTTGGTGTTTTTCAAGCAAAAATTTATTTGTAAAGTTGTATTTTAACATATTGGGATTTATTTAATTTTTTCCTTTATCTTTAACAATGAAATATAACTTTGCGTTTGCTGAACATTTTTTAAAAGTATAGCTGGCAAACTGCTCTCCAAGGAGTATAAAGGAATATCAACACAAAGCCAAAATGGATTTGATCCTCTCCAGGAAGTGTGATCAGTTTAACACGAGACTTACTATGGATCTACTCACAGCAAGCACTCGTTTTGAGCTTATAAAAGCACCTGCAAAGTAATTTGCAATTCCTTGTCCAACCCTCTGCTGTGTGGATTGCTTTCCTGCTGCTCAGCCTCAGGTTTTTACATCTCCATTAACTTGCTCCAGTACTACACGCAGCAGTAACCATCTCCTTCTTGCAACTATTCCCTCCTGCTGTCCTCACTTCAGGGTGCCACCACTCGCGGGTTTTGCAGCTTGTGGTCTGCTACTCGCACTGGAGCCACCGATGCTATCATTGCCACAGGTCATGCTGAGGACTCTCAAACAGAGAGAGAGCTCCTGCACCTGAAGACAGAGGCAAATTCCTGCAGCCGAGCGCTCTCTCCATGCACACCTTGCGTGTGCTGGCACAGAGCAAACTCCAGTAACTCCCAACTTGCTGCTTCAGCCAACTGGTATTGCCTGTCACAGAGCCAGCACAGGGAAAATGTCATATTCTGACATAAAGTGACCATACCACAACACCTCAGTATTGCCTGGACAACTTGACTAATAATAATTTCATTTCGTTTGGCATTATTTGTGACTGCAATAACTTGCTTGCATTCTGCTCCCTTTCAACAACTTCAACTCCCAGCAAGTACCTGCCAAAATTCCTTCTAATCTTGGTGTTACAGATTAACAGGGGTTACAGATTACTGAATGATTTAGTTGACTAAAGGGTTTATTCTTGTTTTTGAACAAACCATTAAATCTGTCACAAATGGCTTAGAAACTCAGATTTCTTTTTCCCAGCTATGAGAGCTATTTTTCATTTTTGGAAAAAGTGAAATGCATTAAAGAACATACCCAGCTTATTAATGTGAATATAAATAAAACTAAATTAAGTGCAGTAATTCTCTGCGGCATCTTGTTAAATGTGAGACTTGGAAGAAGTCCCTGTCTTGGAGAGTTTACTAGAATGGATGGCCTGACATACGTAGGAGTATTACATAAATGGAAAAATCTCTACAGTCCTCTACAAAAAGCCCTATAAACACACATAGACTACATGAAATAATTACAAGGGGACTAAAAAAAAATAGAGAAAGGAAAATGCCATATTCAAGATCTAATGCTGCATCAGACACCTATGGACTCAGCAGCAGCTAAGCCATTGCCCAGAGAGAACCTGCACACTGTGACTTTATATTGTGGCACAGCGGTGGCTTTTGTGCTACTCCTCCCCAGTCTTTTCCTAATAATGTCTACCATTCAGGTTGCCTTTTTTTGACAATTACACAATGGGCACATACTTCCCTGGATGCACCGTTACAACTCTAAGATCCTTTCCTGCCTATCTGTAAAAGCCGTCTAAAGGATCATCAGCTTGTAAGAGTACTTTAGCCCCACTTCATAACCATCACTTTACATTCAACCACCCCAAGCAGTAAAATGATAGACTGAAATAGTCTTCTGCAATCTTCAACAGCTGGTGTCAATGTGAGCTCTCATCTCACTACTGTCCTTTGCAGAGGAGGTTGAGGACTGTACATGGAAGAGTTGTGTAGCACAATCCCCCACACTGCCACAAATACTTGTGCAGCCTTGTCTTCCGTTCACTGCTTCCTTCTATCGCTTTCATCTGACACTCACACCCAGGCATGCAGTCAGTGTGTTTTTATTTTATCATTTCACACATTGTGAATGCCAACTTTCAGTTCCAGTGAGAACCTTCCATGCACAGTATCTTTGCTTATATCTGTCTTCTATGAAGACACTCAAAAAAACAAGGCTAAGAAAAGGCTGTGGTTATGGTTACCAACTGACTCTGGCACTAGACTTGGGTGGCCAGGGGAATGTTGTTTATCTTTTCCTAAGCACATGAAAATTTTATAGTATGAAATAAAAAAGTTTCTACCAGATTAAATATCCAACAGTTTGGATTTTTTCAACAACAGGTGTCTGCAAGCGTTATAAATTATTCCTTTCTAAACACAACATCTTTAAAAGGTTATCTTTAAAAAAAAGATGAAACAAAGGCTGAAGAAACATGGACAAAGTCTAAATCAGGTATCTAAAGTGTAACGTAACTCCCACTCTGAAGTGTCTGTGTACTCATATGTAAACTTCCACACTCCAAGAATCTCTATCCTCCTTCTTCACATGACAACCTTCAACCCATTAGTGCACCTCCTGCATCAAATGAAACTCATCTGTAGTCACATCCTTCTTTTTTTATCTGAAAAAGTCCCAGCAGCTGCAAGGAGCAACATTTTCTGCCAACTGAAGACTGGCAGGTCTCTGAAAAGAGAGAACCATGCCCCTTAACGCTTCCCACCACACATTTTCAGACTTGTCTGTAATGAGACTGCAACAAGCCACCACTGGCCCAAGCTCTGATTGTCCCAAGAGGGTACACAAGAAGTCCAGAAGGGTACATAAGAAGCCCAGCTTCCTAGAGCTGGCAGAAGGACACATACTTTATGGTAGCTTTGCCCAGAGTCTGCATTGCTAGCAGATGGTTCCAAGACCCAACTGTCTCATGGCTGCAAACTCCAGGGTGACAAGCACCAAGAGAAGGACTTTGGTTTTGTTTCCAAAGAGAACTGTTGGGATTTGGTGAACCCCTTGGGAAGGAGACAGCATAGGCATTTTTTACCCTACCACTCACCTGGTGCAACAGACCAGCGACCTCTGCAACAAATCAAGTTTAGCAGCAGTTTCCTTGGGGCAGCACAAAGGATGTGCAGTGCAGTTCCAAGCCTTGTGCTTCATAGCAAGCATGGCTACGTTTTAAATGCAACAGGTACTACGGAGACAATAATGGCTCTTGCCATTCACACCAGAAGGGCAATTCATTTCAGCAGAGACTGTCGAATTCCATTTCTTTTCAATACTTACAATGATTTTAATTTTCATTAGCTCCAGTAAAGAGAGGATTACTCTTAAGAGTGCACTACAACTACATCTAACTATGCAGTCTGAAGTTAGGGTCAGATTCTCACATGCTGTAAATCAGCAAGACTACTTTCAGTTTGCTAAAGCATAACAATTTACAGAAACCAAGGTTCTTGAACTTCAAATCAGTATACCAGATTATAAATTTGATCATGTAGCATACGTCTTGTTTTTACCAAGATGAAAGAATGAACTAGGGGTAAAACTAAACCCTCAAAACATTACCAGGCTTTCTGTAAAGCTTAGCGCTTTGAACAGAAAGCCATCAGTACTTCCAGCAACATAAATATTTCTTTTAAACAGATGCAATTATTATGTATCTTTGCTCCTTACGTCACCAACTTATATGAGGCATTCAACAATCCAGAACAAGAGGAAGTACTTGAATTTGCCTACACTACAGTCGCTCAAGTGGTTATTCTCACCCCTCACGTCACTGAAAAACAAAACCCCAAACAAAACAAGATAGTGCTCAGCAACTGAAAAAACAGCTTTTTTTAAAGAGCACTGTCAATCACTGCTAGAATATGAGAAAACAAGACACTCTCTTATTGCCCCTCTTATTCAGGAAGAAGATGTAAATACTTGTTCAGTCCAGCTAATATCCCCAGGGTTGCCCTGAAACACAGCAGAGCCCTCTGCCTTCTGGTGGATCACCAAACCAAACTGCTTTACTCCAGGACCTGGAAGGGCTTCCAAATTTCCCCTTTTGCTTGCCGTCATTCATGGAGATGTCACAGGTCCCACCTGGGTTCTCGTCTGCAAACGAGTCATGAAACTGCAGCACTGATTTATATAAAGAGGCTGTTGACGAGTGCTTGGGGAAGGAAGACGGGTACAGAAGTGCTGAACATGGAAGAAGCAGCTTGCCCAGATTAGTTAATAAAAGTCCCCCCCACACAAAGGCAAAGATGGCCACTGCAGGAGGCACAGCTACTGCAGCATGCCTAAAAGACGGAAGGAGGAAGGACAACTGCCTGTAGACAGACAGAGGAAAACAAACAAGAAATCTTGCAAAGCCAGGGAGTAAACCAAAGCTTCAAAGCTGTTATGCAAGACAACAATAACAGTCTCTACTTTCCAAACAATGAATCAGTGGGACTTAAAGGGCATATCAGCACCAAGACAATTCAGCCTAAGTCAATCTAACTCTTTCAAAACAAAGTTTTATTTTGGTCAGAACTAAGTAGGTTATTTCCTCTGCTCTTCCTGCTCTTCCATAGCATGTGCCTGACATAACAGAAACCAAAATACAGGCTTAATCTGCCTCTGTCCTTCACGGGCTTTATCACTCCCTTCTGAAGTTGTCCTTGGTGTGCAAACAGGCTTATTTTGTTCAGTAGGATGGTCTCTGCATTCACTGAAGAGATCCATTGATAGTTAAAAGACAATAGCTTTCAGAAAAAGCCCACTGGCTAATTAGTCACAGATTGGAGAAAAATACTTTTATTTTTTCTATCACAGTGTTTTTAAATTATATAAAACACACTTACCAGACTGCTTATGCAGACAGGACCATTCAAGCTAGTGGAGCAGTCACCATTTTAATGAGTAACCTAATAGCAACACTTCAATTTTACTGGAAGTTTGTGGGACTTAACTTCTACGTTTGTTACACAGCTTTGAGCTCCTTTTCCATTGTAACAGCTTGCCAACACAGATGCATGTAGCTTTTTCATTTAGGACTGTGACCACAGGCCAGCCTGAATACTGTGACTATTCACTGAAAGGAATGCTGGATGCAGTACATGGACTTTGCCAGCTTATTTCCCAATTCAGCAGAAACATGCAAAGACCTGTGTGCAATATTGGTGTGCTCTCTCAGACAAAAACACAGCCTAGTTTAACTTTAGAAGTCTGTTGTGCAATGCTTGCTAAATGTCACCAGGAAAGCTGTCACTAGAAGCTTTGGTCTTCCCAGAACATTTCAAACAATGGTGAGACAGAAATGGAAAAATCTCTGAAAGCTTTAAGAAGTCAGGCATTAAAAAAGACCCTCCTTGCTCACTGTGGTGAGAAACTTCGGGTTTTTGCTTGTCTTACCACACTGAAATGAAACCACACTGTAAATACTCCTCCTCCGAAAATCCAGAAGAAATGAGAACCTTGTTAAGGTTTTCCAGATATTAATTGAGCATCCTTATAGATCACTTGTATTTGACAGCTCTTTTCTCTCTCCAGGATTCTCTGGTCTGGTCAACTAACCACTCATACCTGCTTCTGCTTTAAATGGAGATAGCCGTATATGCACTGTTTGATAAAAATGCTATTTGTCTCCACACAATGGGAACTGCCTTGCACTTTTTATTTCCAGAACTATCTACATGAGAATAGTTTCTCTTTATAGGTCATAGATATTCCAAAGAAATGTTTTTGTAGCATCTGAGCTTTATAATTTCAAAGCAGCACATCTGAATTGCTGTTCATTTGCATTTCAGATATGCTGTTAGAAAATAACAAAGTAACAAGACAAGTGAAAATAAGACAAGCTACTTGTTAGGAAAACAATCAAGTAAGTTCAATGATATACTTGAACTGTCAATCATTTGATTATAGGTCTGCTTGAATTGTAGTAATCTCACAAAGCACCTGGGCTACCTAAGCACTTCTCACTCTCTCATCTCTAAGGCAGTAAATAGTCTAAAGCCTACAACAAGGTTATCTTGCTTCTCCATCTCCCTGGTACAGTAAAATGAGTACGGACAAATGAACTAAAGGAACTTCACCTGCTGAAACAGGACTCTCTCTCCATCCTCACATCTCCTGACTATACCCAGAGCAGGTGATCATGCAAGGCAAAGCCAGAGCACCAACAGCTGGAGACAAAGGCACCTATGCTATGTGCTCACCCCTACCAAGGCTTCACACTCCAATGAGAAAACAACTGCACAGGGAAGTTATACCATAGTAGCAAAAGTTGTACCATAGTAGCAAAAGCAGATATCTCCATTTGGTCAAGAAGCTTTTCTAAGTCATAACCACAGCCATCAGAGAATCTAGACACCCTACCAGCTGTGTCTATACACAGAAGAGGGGTCTATCTACTCCACACAGGATGCTACAATCCACTCTCTTTCCAATCTGTACAATATGGCCAGTAAGGACATGGTCCAGCTGAATACAGGCTGGGGGGTGAACAGAACAAGAGCAGCCCTGCTGAGAAGGACTTGGGGATGTTGGTGGACAAAAAGCTGAAGAAGCACAGCCAGCAGGTCAAGGGAGGTGATTCTGCAGCTTTACTCTGCACTCTTGAGACCTCAGCTAGAACACTGCATCCAGCTCTGGAGTCCTCAGCACAGGTATGTTTGAACAGGTCCAAAGAAGGGCCACAAAAATTATCAGACAGCTGGAGCACCTCTCCTATGAGGAAAGGCTGAGAGACTTGGGATTGTTCAGCCTGGAAAGAAAAGGCTCCAGGGAGAACTTACTGTAGCCTTTTAATTCTTAAAGGGGTCTTGTAAGAAAAACAGTAGGGCTCATTGCAATAGGACAAGGGGTAATAGTTTTAAACTAGAAGGGAGTAGATTTACACTGGATATAAGGAAGAAATTTGGTAGGACAAGGGTAATGAAACACTGGCACAGGCTGCCCAGAGAGCTGGTAGATGCTCCATCTCTGGGAACATTCAACTTCAGGTTGAACAGGGCTTTGAGCAACCTGATCTAGTTGAGGATGCCCCTGCTTATTGCAGGGGGTATGTGGGAGTGGGGTGTTGGACTAGATAATCCTTAAGGGCACTTCCAACCCAGACTATTCTGTGATTCTGTTCTATAAAATCTTTTGAGAATGGCGAATTCTACACAGACTTTACTTTTTCCCTCTTGAAAGACAGCTGGATCAGACTTCCCACCAGTGAAATTAAGGTGAACACACAATTTCAGAGGCATGCAATTTTAGTACTGAGCAGGTCCCCAACACTAAGAGTGTTTTGTTCTTCAGGGAGATGAGAGATGACTAGGGTCAAACTTGCATTCACATCCAGAAAGCACCAACGCCTTCTCTTTCCTTGAAGATTAGGCCAAAGATAGGACAATGCCCTGGGACAAGGCACTGGTTCACTGATTGAAAACAAAAATCTTCAAAAGGGCTACAACATCAGGAGAGAGTTCAGCATCTCATCTCCTGACAATTCAAAAAAGGATCCTTCAGAGAAGAGGTTTCTGACTAACAGTGTGAAATTTCACAAGGAGCCTGGAGGGACACAGTTTTTGCCACCAACAACGTACCAGCAACATACTGTTGCAAGGGCTGTTACTCTTCTCCCAGCATGGAGGAACCACAAACTCCCAATCATAGGGACTACCAGCAGTACTCAGGGATAATGAAGGCAGGAATCCAAAAAGAAACTGTCTCTGAACCACAGAAATGTGTCTGTCTGAGGGCAAACAATTAAGCACTCAAGTAGCTCTTTTGTACAGGCTAAAGGATATAGATTACCCACACAAGCCAGATGCAAGACCATGTAATACAGTTGTGGCTTTTTCCCAGGTTTCCCAGACTGCAGCTGTTACACATCTAGAAAGGGTCAAGCCAGTTCTAAGGCTGACAGAAAAACCTCTGATCACACTCCCTGCACATGCAGTGAAAGGCTATAGATCCTAACAGCCTTCAAAGGAGAAGGTCCTCCAACGATACCCAACTCATAATTTCAGCAAGGTTCCACAACGATAAGAAAATCAAGTACCAGATACCACTACAAGCCTCTTGAAGACCATTTAGCAATCAGCAATTTCTCTTGGCTCTGTCTTAAGCTGGTGCCTCTTGTCCTCTGCCCATGCAATCAACTGAACCACAGTGGCTGGAGCAGAGATATGCCAGCTCTGCAGCATCTGTAAATGAAATTGGACAGGAGGGGCAGAGAAACACGAAATGGTTAAAAACAGAAAAGCAACAAGGAAGATCCAGCTGGACTGCAGAACCACCTACTGTAGGGCATGCACACCAGTGTCATAGATGCTTAGCTCCCTGCAGCTGTTGTCTGCAACAGCTTCTCCAAATCACTGTTTTCAGGGTGATGCCTCACAAAGAGAAACTCTGTCAATTGTTCAGCACTGTCCAGCTGACTTACAGCTACTGGTCAAAACAAAGAGTTACAGCTTATAGTATTCAGAACAGCACAACAAAAATGACAAGAAAGACTCATCCTGACCTCAATTTAAAGGAAAATGGACTAAAACAATTTGACATTTACTGCAAGCATCCTTGCAACTAAAACTTCACCACAGAACCATAGAGTGGTTAGGGCAGAAAGGGATCTTGAAGATCATGTAGTTTCAATTCATCCTGCCATTCACTACACCAGCTTGCTCAGCACACCATTCAACCTGGCCTTGAACATCTTCAGGAATGGGGTACCCACAGTTTCTCCGGGCTACCTGTTCCAGTAGCCTTCACCAGCCTCTGAGCAAAGAAATTCTTCCTAACATCTAATGTAAAGATGCTCTCTTTCAGTTTAAAACCATAGTCTTTTGTCCTGTCACTACCCACCCATATAAAAAGTCACTCTCCCTCCTTTTTATAACCCACTCTTGAAGCTACTGGAAACCTTCTCTTCTCCAGGCTGAACAACCCCAGCTCTCAGCCTGTCTTTATTGAAGAGGAGTTGAGGAGTTCCATCCCTCCAGTCATCTTCATGGCCCTCCTCTGGGCCCACTTTAAGAGGCCTTTCTTGTGCTGAGGACCCCAAGAGCTGGATGCAAAGCTCCTGGTGGAGTCTTACAGGGGCAGAGAAATGGGACAGAACTGCCTCCCTTGACCTGCTGGCCACACTGCTTTTGGTGCAGCCCAGGATGTGCTAGGTTTCTGGCATGGCCAGCTTGAGTCCAGCTTTTCATCCACAACAACTCTGAACCCCTTCACCACAGGGCTGCTCTCAAACGACTTCTTCTCCCAGTCTGCATTGCCCCTACCCAGTTGCATCACTTTGCCCTTAGACTTGCTGACTTCATGAGGTTATCATGCCTAGGCACTCTGCATGGACCCTGCAAGGTTCCAGTCCTCACACATGTGGCCTGCTGCACCATCACTGGCTACCCAGTAAGGCACAAATAAATCCACACACCACCATGTCACAGATGTCTCCTACGAAAAAGCAGTCCTGTTAACGCTTCAGCTATGTTAGACATACCTACGCCGAAATGCTTCCCTGCATACGAATGGGAAATAACAGTAGCATGTCTTCAGCTTTGAAAAAGAACAACTTGAATTACACTTCAATAAACAGGGTGGATCTCAGCTGAACTTAACACATAGTAGGACTTCATAAGCTGCGGCAGCATTTTGGCAGAAAAATGTGATATCGACACAGTCACCTGGACACTGTCACTACACCCAAAAACTTGGAGACTTTTTCAACATTGCAGCATCCAAACCAGCTGTAATACAGACCAGTCCTGCACCTGTGGGGCATATCATCAGGGGCTCACAAAGTAGACCCCACATGTATCCCATGCACACAGAGGCGCAATGAGTTAGCTCTGTGCTCTGAGCAGTGGGGCAAACCAAGAATTCCCTCCAAAACACATATAAGATGTTGAACAGACCAAGGAGAACCAGGCAGCATTTCACATAAGCCCAGTCTTTCCCACTCAGTGATATAACCAGTAGACAGGAGGTT
This sequence comes from Entomyzon cyanotis, assembly GCA_024500445.1. Classification (NCBI taxonomy): domain Eukaryota; kingdom Metazoa; phylum Chordata; class Aves; order Passeriformes; family Meliphagidae; genus Entomyzon; species Entomyzon cyanotis. Next base: position 5,454,481 of record JAKEPQ010001021.1, read on the forward strand.
TGTAATCCCTCCTCTGCCTCTTAAAAACTGAACACAGAATATGGAAATATAATAAGAAATCCTGAAGATGCTAGAACAAAAAACACTGCTAAGCTTAGCTACAGTAATACCCACATACCTCCACAGCACAGTTACAATTTTTAAAGAAAAGCTAAATACAATTAAAGTGTAGGTCCAATTATTAATCTAGATAACCCCAAAATAAATTTTCTTCCACTTTCACCTTGGATAATCTCTGGATTATTTAAGGCATCTCAACACTTCCTAGCAACACAAAACAAGGAAAAAACCAAGATACCCCAGAGCTGCCACAGCAACCTCTACTTGTCATTCCTATAGGGCTTCATTTACAAGTTGCATCACATTCGGAAGTGTATAAAGCTATAGGATTTGAATGAAAAAAGCACAGAGCTGGAAAGGAGAGAGGAAAAAAAAATGCAGGAAACAAAGAATCCTGTGCCAATTGGGTAAGTACATTCAGTATTTTCTTCAGTGTGGTTACTACAAAGCTATTGACATGGTCAGAAAACTAAAGCCAAATGATTCACGCAGTGGTGAATCAGGAAAACAAAACACTCACAAGGCACTATTTCCAGAAAGGCTAGCAAATGGAAAGTGCTGATCTCCATGATTTTTTTTTTTTTTTTTTAAATCCTGGTTCTTAATTTTATTCACTTCAAGCATCCTAGAAAGATTCCTGTTAAGAAAGTGGGAGGATTTTAGTTCTACCACTTAGGCTTGAGTCATTGATGAGACTGCAGACTATATTTATCCTGAATTAAAGGAACAGTCTCTTTCACATGTCTAAGATCATACAAAACTCATAGAAGATGAGTCTTTACATCTATCCAGAGATCAGAAGCCCGCAGTGACAAGCTATATATACCACTGATGAATACACCAAAACTTCCAAGTTAAAATAGCTCTGTTCATAAACAGTAAAATTCAAAATCTACCCCTGAAAAACTACAAATCTTTCCCAAAAAGGGACCACATTATATCAAGGCTTATATTTTCATTTCAGTTTAGTGTTGTTTGGTATGGTCTTTCCAATTGATCAGACAGAGAAAGTTCTTGTTGCACTTGATCTTAATTTTTTATGTAGCATGATCAGCTATTAATTTATACATGTGAATTATCAACACATGCTGAAAGGTTCTTAAGGTTTCCCATGACAGCATATTTAAGAAAAAACTTACACTGAGCAAAATTAAATACACAAAAGTAAAACTGAGAAAGTGCAATATATCTCCATTATCTTAAGGATTTATTTTTAAATAATCTACTTGGTTCACCTGAAGAAAAGGTGCTTGAATGAAAAATACGGTAGTGTCAAGAAATCTCCAGGCATTTGCCAAACAGGAGCTTTCTGAAGTAAACAGAATATAATAGGAATAGAGTAACAGAGGTCAAAATCAAAATGAACACAACAATATCTGGCTGTTTTGAAGAGTATTTCTAACATTATACTATTTTTACCTTCTACTTTAGCCTATTTTTTAAAAAAAAGGATTTGGCTAGCAAGGCCTAATAGTCCCAGCTGCTGTTAGTTAACTTCTTGACAAGAGAAAATATGAGCATGTAAGTCTGTATTTGATTTCTGCACAGAAATCAAAACTGGAATCTTTAAAGTTGTTTTTGTTTTTGAGGTTATATATTTTCTTTCACACCCTCCTCATTTTGGATCACGTGTTCGATTTCTCAGTCAGCATCTTCTTTACAGAATTAAGTCAGCCCAGCATCCAGACAGAGGGTTGGAGCATCACACATAATTGTAAGCATCACTTTCAACCCCTTCTAGGATAAAGGGATTGTGACTACTTTTTGGAAGGGATGCTATTACTAGCAATGACAACTGTCCAGCTGTGAGGGTAGACACACTGCTCACAGCTCACATGTCCACCTGCCAGGCACGACTGTTCCAGTGCAGTACTGTGCCACTGGGACATCCAACAGCACCCACCCAAAATCTGGGCAACAGCGTGCAAAAGTGCCTTGAGACTTTTAAATTATCTGAATGATTGTGAATATCTAAACTTTTTAAAATCAGCTTTTCCAGTACTCCATATCAACACTACTTTGAGAAGAGGTTGAATGCGAAAATGCAGTTTTTCCTAAATTGTTGCTCAACCCACACCTTTGTTTTAATTCTAAGGGATTTTCTTTATAGCACATACATTCCAGGATTGCTAGTCCTAATCGGTTTCCCATGCAAATTTATGAGTGTGATGATTTAAACTCACTCTGTCATCCTAACTAGATTCTGAAGAAGATCTGTCATCTCATAAAAAGCCTTTCTTATTTTGAAAGAAAGCATCCACAGTCTCAAATAGGATTAGCTTTTTCATGTTATGTTCAGAGCCTCCCCTCATGCCATCTTCATGCTTAGAGGAATCTTAGCAACTTCCTGGGATCCCAAGTTAAGATCCCAGCCACATAATGGCTTCCCTGAGGAAGTATTTTTGCTTGAAACACTTAAGGAACTGGTTAGTGGATTAGTTCTTATGTTCACTGGTTAACAAGGTGTACCAGTTATTATTTTCACATTCTGCAGAGAAAGTAATGCAGAAGAAGGAGAGACTCATTTCCTGAATTATAGTATGACAAACCAAGACACCGAAAAGTGACACCATCTGCCAAGCAGAACAAAAAGCAATGAGGAACTGAGATTTTTTTTATGCATTCTTGCACTTAAACGGGATGTCCTATTTCCCAGCCACCATAACCTAATACCACCCGGCAAAACAGCACAATGCTCCTACTTTAACACCTGTAGTTCAAATAATTCAACAATTCAGTAATTCCTTACAAGAAAATCTGTTTAGCCAAATATTCAGAATGTCTCTAGCAGTACTGTGTATATAAAACCTTCAGTGATGGATTAAACTGTGATCAAATACAGCATTGTTTATTCTGTTAGTTGTTTTAGGTCTCAAACAATGTTATTTTTACAACAGTAAGTGCCATGACAATTATATCATACAACTGGTATTTAAAAAGAAGCCAAGCAGGTGAGTGATACCAGCACATGACATTAATAATCCTAAACATGTTTACAAGTAAATCACTGAAATTCAATTTTAAACAGGAAAAAAAGCAACAGAGTCACATAAATATATGTAAATATGTATGTATGACTACATACACGCACACGCCTCCATTCTTCTAGAGCCAAGCAAACAAAAATACTTAAATAAGAACAGGAAGTGAAATCAGGGGCTGACTGTACTCTACTGAATAACAAACTTCCACAAGTGAGACAACAGTAGGCAACAATATGGTTTAAAAGGAAGAACATTGTGGTAGCACTTAGAACAAAAAGTAGTATGCTTCTAGTGTGTTCCTTATCACATTGCAATATACACACATTAGGTTTTGCTCTCTGCTTGGGAGTATTTCCCAACAGGCTTCTCAAAACCTGTTAGGAAATAACCCTGACAACCTACTATTAAACAAAAAGGCTGGGAAAAAAAGCCCCAAACAACAAAACCCAAAAAGAACAGGAGCTGATCAGCATGTATTGTTTAATCCTTTAGAAAGATGTACATAGTACAATCTGCACATTCCCCACCGGAGCTGAGTCAAATTAAATATATTCAAACAACTTAGTCACCTGTTTTCCGTAGGTGTTGCAAAGGCATTTTCATGAGCCAGCTCAGGATGGATCTAACTGAGCAACAAGTAGCCCAGAAGGAAGTTAGTCTGGAAGAAACTAGTGACATAACCAAAAAGCAAAGGTCATCCGGGGACATCCTGGTTCAATGAAAATTCAAAGCTGCCACCTGAGAAGGGAGCTCCAAAATCGGGAAGGGAGCCGGCTCTCTGCGGGACGCTAAGAAGCAAAGCAACACTGTGAACAACTTATAAACAGCATGTAATCAAAGGCAAAGGCACCCTGCCCAGAGGGAACCCACCAAAAAAGTGAAGCAAAATGCCTTAACCCTGGATTTATAGTTCCTAGTTCGGGTGGTGGTGGGTGGAATCAACAGAAACATTTGTTATAGACTGCCAAGAGGAGAAGAAAACTAAAAACCTTGCATGCCGTTCCCCCGGCAGTAAAAGCAGGGGGCCCCACCTTGAGTTACAATTACAGCTGGGTCTTTAAAGGCCATTGAACATAGCACGATCCCTGCTGTAAAGCAATTCTCGGTGGAAAGTGATTGCTTAATGGGGCTATTTCACGTGGAAAACCCCAGGATATTAACCAACGTTGTCGGGGAAACATCGAAATAAAAGTAACATCACCAGCAGAAAAAAATAGCTGAGCACTAAACTGAAGGAGGACAGAGTAATCACACACAGACGTGCACTGCAACCCATGTTAATACAGACTCCTGCATCTGTAAAGAGGGAATGTATGCCATCTCTAGAGCAAGGGGAGGTGTTACCAAAATGTACCGGTTTCCAAAAAGAAAGCAAATCTTAAGCAGGAACTGCATTAGCACCCAGCAAATGCATGAAAACATCACTGAAGGTCGGAACAGGCAAGTGCTTCTCCACCTATGGAATACTGAGATCACTTCTGACTGAAATGCTGCACAGGTTTTAAGGAAAATGATGTTAAAAGGCTCAGTACAGTACTTAGAGCATGTTTTATGGGGAAAGCCTCAGAGTTAACTGTCCTTTGTTTATTACAAAGAAATAACTAGTCAGGCATTTATCTCCCACACAACTGCAAGAAAGAATAAAATCTTTCTAGCCTCTTAGCACAGCATTGCAAGAACTATGGTCTGTGGGAAACTTACCAGAGGAAGATTGAAAAATTTTGTGCAAGATTAAAAGGACGCTGGGGTATTACCCGTGAAGATGGCTCAGAAACACCTGAACATATTATGTCTGAGGAATATCTGATGAATGATCATCTTGAAAGAGAACCTGCGGATCACCAGCCACAGCTACTCCACACCATGATGGGTTGATGAGCACCTTCCTTACTGCTTTTGTCATTGCTCACCAAGTCAGACTGAGGCAGTAACACAGATGATATATGAAAGTGCTGTGCAAGGCTTGGTATTGGATTACAGGCTTTAGCACTTTCTGCAGTAAGTTATTTACTACCTAATTGAGTTTCTTGACTGAAATCTGGGCTAATGCTATCAACACAAACTATAGCTTCCAGCTACAAAAGCTGTGTGCATTCTCACAAAGCTCCCTGTCCTTTTCTCTGCACCACTGATGGTGACAGTGATACTTTCCTCTGAGGCACTGTCAGAAGGAAGCGCAGAAGAGAAAAACATGAATTCTTTTCACTACAATACAGATTATCCCTCAAATCCAGACCAGTAAATTGCATTTTTCAATGTGTCAGTCAATGCTCCGAACATTTTTCTCAACATGTATATCAGCTTAACCAGAACTGAGCCAAGTTTCTGTTTAAGGTTTTATTTGTGGAAATTTTTTTAGTGGATTTTTTTTTTTTCCTTTTTTGACAGTCTGTGTTTGCTCCCAAGATAAATTCAGAGTCAGATGGCTCCACCTAAGTTTTAAATGTAGCAAAGTCACATTTACTCAAACGTTTCAGCACCAAACATCTTATTGTTGCACAGAAAGGCCCCACCACCAAGAAAACCACAGAAGAATAAAGCAAGCAAAGTCTTGAACATTCAAACTGATTGGAGGATAGAAGCAAAAATGTACTGTGGTTTCACCTTCTTGCAGCTTTTATTTTTAGTTCAAAATGCACCAAAAGCAAGTGTAACTCATCATAAGAAGGAAGAACATGTTTTTCCTTTTGAACTGCAAGCATTAAGACTTTTGGGGAACCTCATACATTACTCACTTCCTTCAAAATAGATCTGAATGAAACCTGTAGGGTCAAGGATGTTTCAGATGTCTGTCTTAACAACAGAACTAACTCGTAAGGATGAGAGTTCAAGGAGATTGCTCCTTGTCCCCTTATTCCCTGCTACTACTTCCACATCTCAACAAACTCCCTGTTCATCTAACTCCCAGCTTTAACACACCTTCCCCATCTGACTCTATTTTCTTAGAACAGCCTTTAAATGTATGAGACTGCATTCAAAACAGGTCCAAAATAAGCATCTGAAAACTGCTGCAAATGCTGTCTGAACATCTCCATGCTCTCCTAAATCAACAAGGAACAACACAGTTTGTCCATGTCTGGGACATGCCTATATAAATCACAGCAGCTTTCTCGCTGTCCTGCCAAATCTGAGATTTATGGCATAAATATTCACCGTTTACAGCTTCACCGTTTACATTTAATTCTGGAAAAGCTGTGGTGTTGTCAGCCAACATCTAAATCAGATTAAGAGAAACAAAGATTTATACATCTTTGGAAAAGTTTGGAGGTTCTGCTTAGAAGCCTAAAAAGAAAATAATTTAACCCACCCCAAGCTCCCCCCCAACTCCTCCCCCACCCCCAAAACAAAAACAGAAAACAAAGATGCTGTTTCCCAAAATATTATTTGACTTAGAACCTTCATATCAAGACAGGTGCTCTACCTTCTCAAATGATATTTCCCAAGTAGAAACAGACATATTAAGAAGTCCACAACAGCAGCTTCCTATCAATTTTCTAATGAAATATATAGATACAAAAACCCTGAAGTGGTTAAACACTTCTAAATTTGCAATCAAACTTGCTTATTACTTAAATCACTCACATTTTATTTTTGGCTAAAATAAACCAATCCAAGTTTACATTAGAAAGTTTTATAGAACTGGAAATATTTGCAGCCCCCAAAGTATACAGAGTCACAATTCTTCCAACTTTTTTTTCCTTAAAGTGTTCTACGTAGAATAAAAGCACTGTGAAAAGAAATGTATTTATTGGTGGCTAAAACTAATCCCAAACGCTAATACAAAATATCTGCTAGCTACCTTTTAGTGTATGAAATTGGTCCTTCTGTGAACTACCAGTAAGAGCTCCCTTTACTTCTTATACAGACTTCATGTATTTAGTATTTTTAATTTTCAAGATGCATACACACATGCACAAAACCTCAATCACTTACACTGCCTCTTCTTTGCCAAGCCTGCGGAAATTTAAACCCACTCAAACCTGAAATGACCATGCTTAGGAAAGCAAGAGCAATGTAAGAGAGCAGTTTTTCATGTTACAATTCAAGCATCACTTATGCTGTCATACATACACACACACTTATCAAAGGAAGTCACAGTGGTAAGAAAAATAGTTACTTACAAAAGGTTTACAAAAAACAGATTTCTTGGGGCAGGAAGGACATGTGAATAAACCACAGATGCAAGCCTGGTTGATATTACAATAAATATGTGCACAGAGGCTTAATACAGTGACATCTTCAGACCCAACTGGACACCTAATCCACAAAGGAAGACTACCGCCTTCTCTGTAAAATTGCACTTGTAAAAATACCTTGCCAATCTAAGAAAGAGAGCTGCAATTCTCCTCTAGAATACCTCCAATCCCATACAGAACACATACAAAGCCAGACAGTGGTCTGGCCCTGAACGGGAGAGGGAACAAGTACCTTACTTTTAAACAAACAGATTAGATGCAGGACACTTTGTGCCTTGCATGGTGAGCATCAGAGCATCACTTCTGTGTATTTTTTGGAGTTCATAAGAAGAAAAGCTAAGGATCCCTTATCCTGGCCTGCTCTATCAGAAATCTTTTGAGAATTCATTTTATTTTCTTGTATTTTTGCTACACAGCTATGTCAGCCACATGGACATGTGCCAGTCTGCTGAGTAGTTGGTAAGTTTACAGAAAAACTCCACAGACTTGATCATTCACACATAGAAGATGCTATTCTCCAAGGGTCTAAAGGGTGACCACAATTAAAACACAAATCCAAGTCATTCAGGCTGCAGAACTACTCAAACTAATGATAGACAAGAGGCGGGCTGTATTGGTTTGTTTCTTTTTTTTTCTTTCCTTTTTATAATGGGAGGAATGGCATCACCAGCATACTTGATTCCCTTCAAAGTTTGGAAGCTTTCTGTTTTGGTAACAGCCAGCTTCAAGGAACGTCAACACAAACAGCACCAGGAGCCTGAGCATCTGATCTCACGGAACTGGAACAGCAACCTCTAAAAATCCACTCAGGGAAAGGCCCCTCCATGGCTTCATTTTGAAGCCAGTAAGTGGCTCATTAAAAGGAGTCCGAACACAATTACACCTGCAAACCTAGACTCTCTGAGAAGAAAACGGAGGTAGCAATTATCTACCATGCTTTTCAAGTCTACAGCAAACGTTTCCTTCATTAACAGCTGGGTGGGTTACTTTGTTGTTTTAACAGGCTGGCACTCCTACCACTTCTAAAGCAGAGTGAGCAAGCTCCATTAGTCAAGGTAAATGTGACAAGGAGGTAACTATTAAATGGAATTTACTTAAAATATAATTAAGACATCACATTGGCATTTATTAAATTACTTGGAACTTGTCAGAAGAAGAAAATGACACATCAGGTGCTTTTGAAATTTGTTGTTTAGCAGGAAGTCGTTGGAAAGACAAATATGACTCTAAGCACAGCTGGTTGGAAACAGACAAACGGACAAAAAAACATTAGAAAAAAATCAGTTCTTCACCCAGTGGAGACACTGATGTGCCAGGTGCCATCACGGGGTGTTACTACAAACTCTGAGCATGGAATATTAGAGCTAATGAAAACTAAGAGCATTTCCTCTCTCTCATATTACTGTTCACAGAAGTGCCTTGCTTGGGGTGGAGTTTTCAGATGTAAGTTTAAAAGAGATATTTTAACCCTGGAGCTTGGAAGTGCATCATCAGGACATGGTCATTGCACAGTGGTGCTAAGGATGCTTTATCCAGAATTCTGCTGGAAAAGCCAAAGGGAAAAACCAGTTCCAGAACACAGTCAGTGAAAAACTACGGTAAAAACCTAAATGCAACTTGCAGCAATACACCACTTTTAAGTATGTAATATGTGCATGAAAAAAAAAGTGAGACATTCTGGACATTCTGCTCCTTTCACATTTTTCTACCTCTTAGCATTACCAAAACTGCTTAGATCTTTAACTGACAAACTGGCACCTGAATGCCCAGTTTTATGACTCCAATAATTTGCCACGTTTTAGGTCAGTGATTGAAGAGACCATAGAAGACTGGTTCTGTGCATTTTCACAATGAAAGAAATTATCATGTTGAGCTTGGGGCTTTTTCTGCTTATCAGGATAAGCAGTGACTTTATTCTACACAGACAGAACAACACATCACTCAGAAAACTTTTAAGCAAATATGAAACCATCCTTGCAAGACTTTGCACCACACAGGAACATGACTTTCACCCAACCTAATCCTGCACCCTCTTTATCCATGGCAATGACAAAAGGCAGGAGCTATTTCAAGAAGTGCAGGGTACTCGTTCTACACCTTCAGCCTTGTTTGACACCCACCCAAACAATGAGGCTCTTGTACAACCTGGCTCTTCAGACTTGGCCTTGGAGCTGCAACCCAAGCCAGCTGGGCTGCATATGCTCATGAAGACATCAGGGTGCTGTTTTGTTTGGGTTTTTTTGTTGGTGGTGGTGGTGTGTTTGTTTTCCTTAAAGAGGGACACAGAGAACCACTCTTTTTCCTATGACACCACTGGATTTTGCTGCATCAGAACAAGCCATAATTCTGTCCCTTCCAAGAACCTCAGCTGCTGCATAGGCCAACAAGGAAACCTAGGCATTCCTTCTCCCCTTCCTGGCATGAGCCAAGGTTTAAAAGGTCCAAACTCCACACAGGTCTCAGATTCTTCCTGCCATCAGGCGTTTCAGGAGGTAAAGGCGCCCTGGGATGGAGCTGCTGAGAGCTGCTGGCACGCCCGGTGGCTCACGGTGGGTCTGCCGGGATGGGCACTGCTGGATCGCAGCGCACACCCGTGTCACCACACCGGGCTCAGCAAGGACACACCTCCGGTTCTTGTTATCTTCCTCAGGAATTATTATTGCTATCGTTGTTAGAATTTATTACTGTAATTTTTTTGAAAGAGCAGAATTTTCAGCACTACTGCTCTTTTCAGAATTGATTTTTGCAATTTACGACTATTACTATTAGAGTTTTCATTACTATTTAAAATTTTTGTTACTACCATTACATACTTCTTTTTGTGACAGAATGCACTATTTTTATTATCGTGTTTCAGTACTGTGCTTTAGTACTGTGGTTCTGCACTGGATTTTAGCATCAGATTTCAGTACTATAGTTTGTTGATACTAATTATGAATAGAGTTTATATCAGCAGCGCGTTCAGGCAATTTCCCCCCCCCCCCCCCCTCGCCCCGGACGCGTCCCCGGCAGGTCCCCGCGCCCGCCGCAGCCCCGGCAGCCTTACCCTCGCACTGGTAGCCGGCCAGCCCCCAGATGAAGTCGGTGCAGTAGTGGCAGAAGGTGGGCTTGGTCAGGGTCACCCTGCGGAACGCGTGGCCCGGCGGGCTGCTGCCCCCCGCCGCGGCGCGGCCCCGCCCGCCCAGCACGGGGCTGGAGGCCGGGCTGCCGCCGCCGCCGCTCCCGCCGCTCCCGCCGCGCACCGAGCGCGCCCCGTCCGCCATTCCCGCCGCGCGCCCGCTCCGCGCCGGCCGCCGCTCGCTCTCTCGCCCGCCCGCGCTTCCGCCCCCGGGCGGTGGCAGGGGCGGGCGGGGGCGGTGCCCGGCAGCGCCCGGCGGGCGGCGCCGCGCTGCCCCCTGCTGGCCACGCCCTCCGCGCCGCGCCCGGCCTGTCCTGCGGCACCTCCGGCGGCGGCTGCACCGCCTGCCCGGGCCGGCGTCTAGCCGAGTTCTGTGCAGAAACTCCTCCTAGCGTCCGTCCCAAACCTCTCCCGGCGCAGCTGGACAGCTTGTCCTCTTTCCTGTCACTAGCTGCCTCGGAGAAGAGGCCGACCCCCACCTGGCTACAGCCTCCCCTCAGGGACTTGTAGGAGAGTGATAAGGTCACTCCCGAGCCTCCTTTTCTCCGGGCTAAACAACCCCTGCTCCCTCGGCCGCTTCTTGCAAGGCTTGTGCTCCAGCCCCTTCATCAGCTTCGCTGCGCTTCTCTGGACTCAGAGGTGAGACCTCCCCTTTCTTGCCATGACATTAATCTGGGTGGGTTTTTTATCCCATGGTCGTACCGTTCTAGAGCACACAAAGCTCCACCTCAGCAAGATTTGTGATGATGCATTGGCAGAAGATGATTTGCCATAGGTTTTGCCCTCTACACTCAACATCTTTTTTTAAAAATAAGGGGCTCTGCCAAGCACTCTGCCTCCTCTATAACACAGCTTTTTTTGTTCCTTGTTCACTTAACCTTCTTGTTGCTAGTTTAGAAAACGTTTACACACCTGGATATTCCCATGTTGCTAGTCTCTGAAATGCCTCTGTTTCTTTCACTTATTAGATTGCATAAACTATTAGGGGTGGAATAGGTTGGGACTAGAAAGGAGGCTATCACTTTGGATTTTGTATAGATGGATGTATGCTGTCCACATCTCAACTTGTCAGACTGGATCCTTGATCTCAGCTTTGTATTGAGAATCTCCGCTGAGCTGTTCAAAACAGACCCAGGTATCCTCACTAAGCCATAAGCGACAAGAAAAAAAAAAATTAAAATTTTTGTTCCTAGCTCTGTTTTATCTGTATTTTGGTGAAGGGTGTAATAAACCTCTTGTGTAATAAATGCTCTTGTCCTGTAGACCAGCAGTGAAGTTCTTCTAAAATTTCTTAGCATCTTCTAATTTCTACTACTCTTACTTTACATCTCCTTTCCATGTTGTTAATGTGAATATACTTATGGTCAGGAGGAATTGACCTTCTCAAGGAAAAACAGTAGAAATAACTTAAAAGACCAAAGAAAGCGTAGTATGGCTTTTTACGGTTGGAGAAAGTGTGAGCAGTTACCTACAAAAGCTTTGAAATACTTCTAACTGCTTCAACAAACATGATTTAGAAAACATATCTAAGATACTACAGACTGTATGAAGTCCCAAATATAGAAGAGGATAGGGAAGAGGGAAGCAGTGTGAAACCCTTTTGTTTGAAGATGCGTGCCTGCTGAAGACAATGAATCAGCCAAAGCACATAACGATGGGTCCCATCTTACACAAACACAGCCCTGCTTTGGCAAACAGCCTTGCTTTGGTCTTTGTAAAATTCTTAGCACAAGGCCTCTTAGAACACATTTCTGGGCACATGGAGAAGAGGACAGTGAGGAACAGCCAGTATTGGATTTGACAATGGTTAGTGGTGCCTGACCAACTCGATTGCTTTCCATGACAGATGTGTAAATCTGTATAGGAGGGGACACCAGTGTAACCTTGGCTTCAGCAAGGTTTATGACTTGGTCTCCCGCAATATTCTTGTATCCAAAGTGGAACGTAATGGTTCAGCATGGGTAGATGACTAGATGGGTAAAAAAGTGGTTGGATGGTTGAGCTTAGCAGGTAGAACAGGAGAACTCTGCATGGTGGCCCATAGTTGGAGGAATATTACAGAGGTCTCTCCCAGAACCTGGGCATTGAGTATGTTTATCAAGAACATGGAGAAGGTGACAGAAAGCAGTATTGTCAAGTGATGTCAAGTTTGCACATGAGACAAAGCTGGGGCAACAGTCATTACACTGCCATCAGTGTAATGAACAGTTAGGAGAAATGAATCATATCATAGAATTGAAGGGTTGGTTTGGGTTGGAAGGAACTTTAAAGATCATCTAACTTCTTCCGCCATGGGCAGGGACACCTGCCATTCGATCAATTTGCTCAAAGTCCCATCCAGCCTGACTATGAACACTTCCAGGGCTGGGGCATCCCCAGCGTTTCTGAGTGACTTCTTCCAGTGCGTCACCACCCTCACAGAAAAGAATTTTTTCCCAATATCCAATCTAAACCTTCTCTCTGTCAGTCTGAAGCCATCCCCCCTTGTTCTGTCAATACACACCTTTATAAGAAGTTCCTCTCCAGCTCTCTTGAAGGCTCCCCTCAGGCAGTGGAAGGCTACAATTAGGTGCTTTCTCTTCTCCATGCTGAACAATCCCAATTCTCTTAGCCTTTCCTTGTAGGAGAGGTGTTCCCTCCCTCTAATCATCTTGGTGTTTCTCCTCTGGACTCTCTCCCAACAGGTCCATGTCCTTCCTGTGCTGGGACCTCAGAGCTGATGCAGAGTTCCAGGTGGGTCTCACCAGAGCAGAGCAGAGCAGAGCAGAGGGGCAGAATCTCCTCCCTTCCCTGCTGCCCACACTGCTCTGGATGCAGCCCGGGACACGTTTGGCTTTCTGGGCTGGCAGTGCACATGGCTGGGTCATGTCCAGCCTCTCACCCACCAGCTCCCCAAGTCCTTCTCACAGGGCTGCTCTTGATCTGTTCATTCCCAGCCTGTGCTGATACTGGGGGTTGGCATAGGTGAGATGCAGCACCTTGAGCTTGGTCTTGTTTAATCCCATGAGATTCCCATAGGCCCACTACTCAAGCTTGTACAAGTCCCTCTGGATGGCATCCTGTCCTGCAGTGGTAAACAGCACCACCAGCTTGGTGTCATCTGCAAAATTGATGAGTGTGCACTTCATCTATGAAATAACACTGGTCCCAATACAGACCCCTGGGAGACACCACTTGTCACTGATGTCCATTGGAACTCTGACCTGCTGACCACTACCCTCTGGATGCCACCAATTTCTTATCCATTTAACAGTCCACCCATCAAATCCATCTCTCTCCAATTTAGAGAGAAGATGCTGGGGGGAGCAATGTCAAAGACTTCGCCGAAGTTCTAATAAATGACATTTACAGCCTTTCCCTTGTCCACTGGTGGAGTCACTCCATCATACAAGACCTGAAGGTTGGTCAAGCAGGACTTGCCCTTGGTAAAGCCATGCTGGCTGTCCCAAATCACATCCCTGCCCTCCATGTGTCTTAGCACAGCTTCCACGAGGATGTGTTCTGTGATCTTCCCAGGCACAGAGGTGAGGTTGACATGTCAGTTGTTCCCAAGGTCCTCCTTTCTACCCTTTTAAAGGTGGGTACAATGTTTTCCCTTTTCCAGTTGCCTGGGAGTTCACATGACAGCCACAGCTTTTCAAATTTCATGGAGAGTGGCTTGGCAACTACATGGACCTCATCCCTCAGGGCTCTGGGTTACATCTCATTGGCTCCCATAGACTTAAGGATTAAGTTCAAGATCTTCAGATGGTCATGAACCTGATCTTTACTTAGAGCTAAGGGACTTTGCTCCTCCAGTCCCCATCTGCTGTTCATCACTTGAGATGTGTGGGAAGAGAGGTTACCATTGAAGACTGCAGCGCAAAAGTTGTTGAGTACCTCAGCCTTCTCCTCATTCCTTGTTACCTGTGTACAGCACTGGTTATCAGGGGACTCACCTTCTTTGACATCCAAATGAGCAGACAGACAGCAGGGTTGCACTGTAGGAAACGTCATGGGTGTCTTGGTTCTCAAAGAGCCAGTTGTGCACATTGGCAACAACCAGGATCAACAGCATCCTGTGCTGTCCAGGAGTACAGCTGGTAGGCTGAGAAGGGATTATCACTGCCTCCCCAGCACTCTAATATTAGAATATTGCATCCAATTTTGACCTCAATAAAGGAAGCACATGACAGACTGCTGGAGCAAGTCCAGTGGAGAGCCACTAGAGTGATTAGAGGTTGGTGCACTTATCCTGTGTGGAGAGGCTGAGGGAGCAGGACTTATTCTACCTGAAGAAGAGACAGTTTCCAGGATGTCTCATAGCACCCCTATTAGTACTGACACAGAGGTTTTCAAGAAGATAGAACAAGGTTCTTAACAATAGTGCACACTGTGAGGACAAGAGACAAAGGGCAGAACTTCAAACAAGGTATTCAGGCTAGATCTGAGGAGAAACCTTTTCACCCTAAAGGCAGTCAAACAGTGGAGCAGATTAAGTGGAGTTCCACTGGCCAGCCCTGCCTTTCTTTTCAACATAGGCTGTGCCCTTGAAATGTATTTCTTTTGTATTGATCTAATAGTTCTTCACCTCTTAAGAGTCAGAGGCCCAAGATTTGGAAAGCTGAAACTCATGTGAGCAAGTCTTTCCTATGATCTGGGAAACTTCCTTATAATGGCATCAGAATTTGGCTATTTCAAAAGCCCGAGGAAGTAATCAATACCTCTTTCTATAAAAAGGTGAAAATGCATTCAATTAACAAATAATTACATTTGCTACTGCATCACCTACCAGGGCAGGTAGTCACAGGTTTTCTTTGATAGAAGAATGTGGAATGGTAGTTTTTGTCATTAAGGTGTAAATGAGATTTTGAATATTTTTTAGGAACTTACTCCCCAGATACGTATTTATAAGCTATAACACATAGGCAGGTGTGAACTATATTTGTTGTGCTTTAACTTCCCTTCTTATCTCTGAGCAACCAGTATAACCAGTCAAAACAACCTAAACCATCCAATGGTTGTCTTCAGCCAAGTCTGCCAACACATCTGCTGCCAGCAGCCATGCAATATTGCAGCAGTTGAAGTCTAGCCATCCTTTCCATTTCACACGTGTAAGCAGACCTGCTGCCCTAGACAGTAGGAAAAAAGTGAGGTAAAGGGTTATTACTGCAGCTGTCACATTCACGAGAGTGGTAACTCCCTAACAGTGTTTTTTCCTCATGCAGGAATTGTTGCTTGATGGACTGGTAACTGGAAGATGGAACAAACAGGAAAAAAATACCACTTCTTAGGTATATTTTTTTTTTTTAAAAATTCTTTCAGCATCCCTGGTATTTGTTTTGACAAGATTAGTAAGACAAGATTAGAAAAAAGGTAAAAATGAAAAGCTTTTCAAAGGAGAATTTACTTCATTTTATACCCAGATAAACATTTTGTAGCACTTTGGATGCTATATCCTCATTAAACTCAAGTTATGCAACTCCAGGGCAGGCACCACCAGAAAATTTTCATTTTTACAAGTTTCTTGGCTTGGTAGAGGAGTATTTGGTAAAGGGAGCAAGCTTTGCACCTTGGATCTTCTGAACGTTTTGTAACCTCCTTGTACTCTTTATATCTAGGGAGAGAACATACTGTGACAGATAGAACACCTTTGATACAACTGAGAAATGAAAGTTCTGGTACGTTACCCCAAAATTATGTACAGGATTAAATAAGTTTGATGTGCTTTCGATATCACATAATGTTTTTTACCCTTTAAAGAATTCAGTTAATTATATCAGATGAAATTCCGTTACTCAATTCTTCCATGAAGCAACCTATTCACAAGCAAGCTGAAAAAAACCTGAAAATAAATAATCGCGTCAGATCCAGGTAGGATTTTATAAGGGTGTATAAATATGGAAGTAGCGGGTGAAAACCAGATGGAGCTGAGCTGTTTTTCAGTGGACTCTCCTGGCCTTCCAATTTCCTGGTTCCTCAGAGAGTTATGAACAATTTCATCCATCTACTTGCATGATGGGAGCGGAAGTAATTAGCTTCCCAAATGCCAGATAATATTGCTAAACTTCTCTTTCTATAAAATGTGTTCTTTACATGTTGGCAAGGTGTGAAAGTGTGAAATCCAATGGTACCTATCTCATAGAGCTGTGAGCAAAAGCCTTTCTAGATTAGCTGGAATCTTCAATATTGTTGACTTCTATTTTCTGAATTCCCTTCATTACCACTAGGCATTGGAAGAAAGGAATGACACAAACCATATGTGGAGGTTGAAAAGGAAAATTTAAAAAAATTGTGGGTTTTAAGAACAAAGACTTTAGAACACAGGCATGCCTTTGAATGTGCCCTCCTGTTGACAGCCAGCAGGGAAGAAAAGCTATAGGGGGTTTGGTTTAATTTGGTTTAAACCAGCATATCACTATTTGGAAATTGAGAGATAATGCTGTTTTGGCTCATGAAAGGAAGTGGCTCATGAAGTATCACCTTCCTAAGCAAGAGAGGTTTCAGGCTTGCAGCTTTTTCACCACTCCAAGTTGGTGATGTCGTAACCAAAAGCAAATCCTGATGTTCATTCATAAAAAATACCTTTTTTTTCCCAAAAAAACCCTTACAAGTGAAGAGACAATGAAAGTATTAGATCATGTGTGTGTGCTCTTTGTCTTGCAATGGGAAACAAAACAGAAATTAAATTTCTTATATCCACACTACAAAAAAATACAGGTAAGCACCTAGCATATAATTAGTTTTCTTTTTGCTTCATAATAGTTCTACCATTACTTCCTGAAAAAAAGTCTTTAAAACAACTGCTCTGATCACACTAGAAATAAATCAAGTGCTGACGTGCTAGTTAAAAACACCAACTGCCCCTGAAGTTCTACCATTACTTCCTGAAAAAAAGTCTTTAAAACAACTGCTCTGATCACACTAGAAATAAATCAAGTGCTGACGTGCTAGTTAAAAACACCAACTGCCCCTGAAGAAGAGAAGCAAAAGCTCTGATATGGAATGCCAACAGAAAGTCCTGGGTTAGTTCCAAGTTATGCAGTAAGATATGGTATGTCTTTCAGCATTTTATTTGATTCCTTATTTAGCCAGATTAAGAGACTATATTTTTTTTAGATAAAGGTTATAATAAGGAACACATTAGGCTGCATAATCTAAACAAAATTATGTATTAATGTTTATATATCAAATATATGCACACTTTTCACATAGGTACCGAGACTTAGATGAAAATAAAATACTTCCATTTAAATTCATCCATCTCTTGAGGGGAAAAAATCTGCAGAGATCCCATCAAGTAATACATCTTTATTTTACCAAAATTGTTATAGTCAGCACTAGTAAATATTTAACAAAAAAGTAAAGACGTTTATCACAGGCAGACATAACTGCAGAACTCATATTACATTTTACCATTTACACTTCCTGCTATCTAAGGAGTTTCTCTAGTTCTGCTAACAAAACTGAAACCTAGTAAATAATAACCCATATCAGAGCTGAAAGTAAAGAAAACTGTGTAACAACATAGCAAAGTCAAGAGGCTGAAATTTTAGGTTCAGCCAGCTAGCAAATATGAATGTATGAAAGGAAAGTTGTTTGTGCTTCAAAACCACTGATTTTAATATTTAATAGCTTATTTCCAGCTCTTAAATTTTAGAACAAATAACTTCCTGACAAAGTATATAAGGGATTTGCTCTGAGTTAATGAATCACTTCTCTGGGAGGAAATCACCAACCAACCAAAAAGCCAGCTAGGATCTATTTATTGTAAAGGATTGCTAGTTTAACTTTTTTTCTCATGTTTTGTCTCTGGACCTAGGGAATATGTAAGCAATTCTTATGAATAGAGTAGCTTAATACATTCTGAACTGCAAAATATGCAGAAGCACCCACATATGGAATAACAGATTGCTGTTAAGGTTTAGTAAGAGTTGTGCACTTTGTTAATAAAATGTTTAAGTCTTGTTAAAACCCCATTGCAACTTCTGATTCTACACTCTAATAAGGTATTGGCAACCCAGTATAAAAACCACTATTTTTTATACATATATATAGATAAATATAAACATATAGCCTTATTTATCTTTTTGCCTGATAGAACCTGTTGGCACACAGAATAGATCTAGTCCTTCACCAGCAAGAATGTAAACATATACCACCTGTGCTAGACCCGAGAGTGATGTGCTCATGCATGAGATGCTCCTTCAGCTGTGTCACTGGTGCCCACATGGATGACAGGAGATAATGGTCTGAGGGCTTGACAGAAGCACTCCAGATCAAAGGCCCTGGTAGGCAGCAAACTTTCTGAGACAGTGAGGTCAGCAAAAGTAGAGTCTTTGGCTACCATGACTTTCTCTGTCCTCATGAGGAGCTCAGTTGTCTTTTCCTGACTAAGGCTCTTTCTCTTTACCTGTTTTCAGAGTGTTGCACCTGAGTGCCTTCAGGTTTATATCTACACGACCAAAAGAGGTCATTCTCCTGTTGCCATGAGTCGCAAGCTCCCAACCTTTCCACCTTGGGAATCTCAGGCTTCCCACCCTGGGAGTCCACACCTACTACAGAGTCCAGCATAGCCTTTTGGCTGTCCCACCACTTAAGAAGCTGTTGCAGATAAATTCTTAAAATAAGTCATCATTGTGGAGTTAAAGGTGTTTATTGATTATGAAATAATTATAAAATTAAACAATTATGGGATGACAATGAAATAGTAATATAATTACTATTATGTTATCTGTGCAGGAGAGTTCAGTGGGCTCAGGGTGGGGCTACAGATGTCTATACTTAGTGTAATGTGGTTGATTTGTAGTTAACCTGCCTTGGTGCAGGAGTACAGCCACAGCAGTTTTAGTTTTGCCTAATCTTGCTCAGGATGGTTCTGTTAGGTCCTGATAAGTTGTGGTTTAGATTCCTTGGTTCTTGAGAAGGCAGCGGCCTGGCACAGCTCTCTGGGTGTGCACAGCAGAGCTGACTGTTGGTGATGCCTGAACCAAAGTGCTGTTCACTCAGCTGAAGTCCTGCACCTGTCACTGCTGCAAAGGGCTCCAGCACTTACCTCTGCAAAGCAACTCCTTGGATGGATCCTGTTGCTCTCCTGCTCATCCTCTCTACTGCTGTGTGATGTGCTGCCTTCTCCAATAGCTGCTGCACCATGCTGCCCTGTACCTCAGCCCTGCACCTCAGCCAGACCTCAACCTCCCTTGAGTGAGGGCAGTATCACTCTTGGGAAGAGGCACCAGTCACTCCATATACCCCTACACCTGCAGGACACCTCATATTCCCTTGGAGCAGCATTTAGGCTGGTGCAAAAAGGCATGCTATTGTGCTGGCTCTAGCACAGTCTTCAGCAGTGCTTCTATGCCCCCTTGGTGTCCCCCATAAGGGGACTGCTGTGCTAAAGGCCAGCTGCGCCTCACCAGTGGATCACTGCTCTTCTCTGATACAGCTGAACAGAAGCAAACAACCCCTGACCAGGAAAGCACTGACTTGGAGCTGCTGTGTTACGCAATAAGGAAAACAGGAGGAGCAGAAGTGTATTTCTGTCTGTGAACAATAAAAACTGGTCTTTTAAGTCTGGCCAAGTCCCCATTTCCTACCCCTGGTTACCACTACATTTCCTTCTTCTACTCTATAACGAAGTTTGTAACTGAAATGTGGTCTGTTGAGTGCAGTCCATGGTTGAATAATGGAAAGGCAATTCCTGTGAATGCTGCTGCAAGCATTGGTTTTGTAGGTGTTTATTGAATAATGAAATAGGAAGGGATTTGGAATCCTTTCCTGTGGAATAGGAGAGGACTCTGGAGCTCAGAGCAGAGGCAACCTTAAAGTTGTATCTCACTTTGGTGTTAAAGCAGTTCCCCACATTCTCCCAGCGGGGCTGTTGACCTTTTTTATCAACCTTGCTACAAAGACAAAACGTTACAATGCGTAACTCAGTTCAAGATTTCAGAAAAAATGTGAGTTTTCCAATCCATGCTACAAGTAAAACAACTGAAAACCTGCTTGTATGTTCTGTGACATAACTGGACAGGACCATCTGGCAGCCATGGTTAGAAGTTTTCAAGGTGTGCAGGGCAGCGAATAGCTTGGGCAACAGTGTGACATTTCGGAGGGTCAGGCAAGGCAATGTGGCAATGACCCTTATTCATGCAGAAGTTGATGTCCTTAGATTCCCCGCAGGCCAAAGGAAATGAGCATCCAGCTTAAAAATGCGGCTTACCACTAAGTTAACAGTGATCCTGCACCTGTGCATTACACTATGGGAACAGGCACCAGCACTTCCAGTGCCAAAGCTGTAATGGGCCTGGAGAGATGCTGAAAGCTCATCCCAAAGCCCGAGACCCACCTGCAGGCTGGTTACAGGACAGAAAAGCCATGAATTGTGCAGATTCCCACCACAGACCAGTGACATAATGGAAATCTAAGCACTGGAGTGCAGAAGTGCATTGGGAAAAAAACAGTGAATGAGATTTCACTGATGGAAATGAAGCACTGAGAGCCTGGTAACACTGAAGTTAATATTTCATAGGAAATCCCATTGGGTAGCTTTCTCTTGGCACAATCACAGCTTTTCATTAAGGTCTCCGGTAAATGACGCAGTCTGTTCACTGAAGAGAGATTAACAATAGAGGTATTATTTGTACACAGAGCAGTAGTAAAGGATTTCCCACTCTCATGGCATCTAAATGTTGTACTAAGAAATGGGGTAAAAAAGCCCACCAACCTCTGTCTTCTTCACTATGTTATCCCCATGTGTGCGTGTGCATGTGAATTTAACTACTTGCAAATGAGCAAAAAAGACAGCTTTTGTGAGACTGAGCTTCATGCTCTCACTTTCACCAGCAGTCAGGGTATATCCTTCACAATGCATTTACTCTCTGCCCTTAGAGGCAGGAAAATATGTCAGGGGAACATCCATCCTGACTGTGCCATATCATAAGTGATCTGATAATCTGATCTGCTCTATTCAGGAAGCCTTTGAAGAAACTAAGTGGAATATTCTTAAATTGTCATTGCTGGTTTTATTCAACATGTTAACTTACTGCAGGAAAGTTGAGAAATCAAAAAGCAAAGTACTAGTACAAACATCTTGGGAAAAATTTGCAGTATCAAATTTTTCACTGAAAAGTAGTTGAGAACAATTACTCTCTCATGTTCAGGCATAAAGATAAGTAAAATGTTACAGAAAAACAGTCTACGATTAGAGTGCAGCAAAGGAATTCCTACTGCTCTTCTGTGCATCTTTAATGCTCTTTGAGCAAAATGTGTACGTGCAGGCAGTATAAAATATGGAGCTCTTTTCAAAAAGTGTGTTTTCCATTGCCATCTATAATGTGCCAGTTGTTTCTTACAAAGTTCTAGATGTCAGAGCAACTACAAGTAATTACTGGTCAGTACAGTGAATGGCAGTGCTCTAGTGAATGGTCAAGGCTGTTATGTTTATCAGTCACCAAGTGCATGCAGCAAGCATGTAGTAGAAAACAGGTTCCTCTTAGGTAAGGATTAGTGAGTGTGCATGCAAGTTCTTTAGGCAGGTCCAGTGGCAAAGTGAAAACATGTATCTTAGACTAGCCACATGATAGATGGTAAATTGCTGGGCTCCAGAGTTTGTTTCTTCTACCAACTTTCTGCATTAGTTTACTCCCTGCTTCATCCTGCTATATCAGATGAGTAACATGTTCTGTCAGAATCCTGAGCTCAGTAAGGGAGTGTCGCTGCAACACAGACTATCAACAGCACAAGTCCAGGTCACTGTGTGCAAGGGTGTTACACATTATCTGTACACCAAAGGTTTAAAGAACATTTTGAATATGGGTTGTTTTCAGGTGAGTATTCACAGGAATCTAGCCTGGGTTAAAGTCCTCTACACTATTCTGGATATGCAGAGAAATACACTGGTGGTCAGCAAAGACTCCTGCATTTACTGCAAGTTATGTCATTACTCTCAAAAGGGACAAGAACAATCCTTCCGCTTCTATGGTGCAAATGGTTTCTCTTTCTCATGCTCTGTACAGCAACTATAAGCTGATCATAGATTATGTACTTTGGAAGAAATTCTCCAAAAGCATTACACAGTCTGCTGCTGAAAGTGCAGTGCTGACAGTCAAGAGTTTTACTTGTCTCAGACTCAATTAATTCTTTGATTTTTGGTACATAATCCCATCCTCAAACTCCTTTTCTTCAGTTCCTGTCGCAGAGTCAAACAAATGCTTTTATTTTGCAAGAAAACTGTATTATTCCTTGACAGTACTCTTGTGTGAGTTTCTACTCAGGGGTAAGGACAGGAACTGAACTCCCAAGTCAATGCCCTCTTACTGAAAGGCGCGACAACGAGCCTTCGCTAAACCCCATTTAACCGGTAGATGGCAGAACTTAATCCTTTGTTTTCCTACTGGAACCAAAGTTCGGTAACCATTACTGCAATTTTGTGAAGACTCATTTAAAGAAAGACAATTAAGTAAACCAATGCTAAGACCAGAAGCAAATTATAATGTATTTATCAAAATATGCAGACCACAGAATTTCCTTTAGAGCATGCACAATCATCTAATTAAAGAGGGAGATGCAGTAGGCCCTCACTCATTTAGTTCAATAACCAGAGACCACTCTGGTATTTCTGAGAGGTCTCCTGAGAGCTGTCAAGCTCTCTGTTTTCAGACTTGTACTCCTGTTGAACACTGACAGTTTGAATAGCCTAAAAGAGTCATGACTGACAATGAAACCTCAGCATGAACTCCTTCATGAACCACAAAACATATGTTCCTGTACTCATGACAAGCTGTAGGGCAAAACCTGGAAGCTACCATCTCACCAGTTCTCCAGCTCATTCACAGATGGCTTCCTGGAGTGAAACACTTACTGAGTCTTGAACTCATTTGAATATATAAATTCTTATGCTCTGTAGAACATAGTATGTTAACTGATGTACCCTTAGGTGCTGCTTATGGGGACACAGCACTCCAGAGCAAACCTCACCAGGACTTTTCATTATACTGCAGAGAGCCAGGAAAAGGAAGACACATGCAGACATTTCTTTTTGATGACAGCTCCAAAGCTCTGGGACCTCTAGGCTGCCAGCTCAAGTTTATTGCCTCCCCCTCAGCCCTGTCCTAGCCCAGTTTGAGACTGATTGCAGCAATCCAGTGATTGCAGCAATCCTGTGATTGCTGCAACCTCAGTGATCAGCTGAGCCTTCTTGGAAGATTGGTACAACACTGAAGTCTACAGCTGTATGTTAAGGCTTTATTGGCTGGAATAAGTTGAAAGCTGCCTCTTGGGAATTCAAAGTATTTGTAACTTCTCGATATGATTGGAAAGAGTGAAATATGTTTAGAGACACAATAGTGAAATCAGGTAGGAATTGAATAGATATTATGTGCTCCCTGGACTTCTAGGACTTTGGTGAATAACCTCAAAGAACACTCCAGAGGGAATCTGATATTAGACCAAGCTTCTTATAAATGGATTTCAGTGAGACAGAAAGGACAGAGGACTGACACATAGTCACTCATCTGCTGTGAAATAATTTCATGAAAAACGCTAAAAACAGGAAGTCATGAGTACTGGGATGCACATGATTGCACCATGAGAAGCATTGTTACTCCTATTTGCATCCATCTTCACTGCAGGAACAGAAAGTAAATTTCTTTAATCCTGATTTAGCACAATCCATGATTGTCCAAGAGAACTGTTGGACATCCTTACAATCTGATCCTAAACCGAAGAACCCATTTCAGTAAACATCTTCATTACAAACAGTGGATCCAATATAGTTCTCAACTCCAGGCAGTCTTGGGAGAAAGGTAAACCCACGCATTTTTAGTCATTTGCTAAATAAGACATATTATTAAAAACTCAGCCCCTCTAAGAAGAATGACAGCCTCAAATACTTGAATGCTGGCAACACCAACTTGCAATAACCTTCAGACAGCATTGCCATAAACCCTTTAATGAACAGCCTCTGTCTTCCAATCCCTTGATGGCCTCTGTGTCCTTACAAAGAACCAGTAGAGGCTGAAGCAATTCTGCCTCTCTTTCTGGGATGGAAAATCTTCCCTATCTGTCAGCCTCAAGGATCTTACCTCCCCACAGAACAGAAAATACAAATCTTGCAGATGATCACTGGGAAAAGTCAGAGATGATGTATGGATTTCCCATTTCTGTTGCTGACCTGCTATTTTCACTAGTTTTTGCTTTTTGCTCAAGAGGTTTTAGGTTAATCAGATTTTGCAGCAATTGCTTTGGTATCTAGGCATAAAGGATTTTATTCATGATTCAAAACTTAATGATACACGTGGGCCTTGGAAGCCTGTTCTGTTAGAAACAACAACAATAACAACAACAAAATAACAATTTAAATTTTTTTTTAAAGGAAGTGACCCAAAGAGTCATTACAGGACTCAGTCTCACAAATAGGAACATACTTGAAATGCTTTTATTACTATTAATTAATCATATTCAAAAATAAAAATTTCTATCAAATAATGAAACATCTAAAGCTCTAAGGAAAGCACTAAGAGGTTTCAGAAATGCTCTGGCTTTTCATACCATCAGAATCATCTACTATTTTGTGGAGTCATGTAGAAACATGGGCTTCCATCTTCAAAAGCCAAACTACAAATATAACTTTTTTCTGCCTAACTCTGTCTTATGAATTGCTCTGGCCAAAGATTTGAAAACAATATTATGAATTAATGTCCAGTTCCACATGAACCATTTGTTAAAGCAAATCGTAAGTTCTAAAAACTAATTCTAAAAGAAGAACTTAGTGCAAGTGAATACCATGTGGTATTTATGCTGAACAGAGAACAGGCCAACCTGGAAGAGACTTTGAGCAATAACTCAAAAGTACTGTATGTTGTAGATTACACACTATTTAGAAGTATCAGGTCAGAGAATAGCAGGTTTAACTATAGCAGGTCCCTGGAAGTCTTAACTGTTCCAGTGAAATCAGTAGCAGATGAGCCAAAGCCAGGATCTCTGTATTTAATAATAATAAAAAAATAATCCTACTCCATCTATCATGTTTGCTAGACCCTGGCGTCCTGATTTGTCCTGGTCTGGCTGTTCCAGCTGGACAGTGTATGTAGGCAGGAGGATCTGCCAGCACAGGTCAGTGTGCAGGAATCCAACCTGCAAACGACCAGGTGAGACACCGTGGGCATTTTCTATGTTTCATCCTTCTCTATGAGTACAGCTAAGCAGTTCAATTTTCACTCATCAGAGACTTGCCTCTCTGCAGCAAAGCCAGCAAGTAACTTGGTTTGCTCTCAAGCAAAGCCAGCAAGTAACTTGGTTTGCTCTCAGCCTGAGCTTTCTTTGGGTAAAAAGAAAACATGACTGGTTTTCTTTTACTCCAACTCTCAGTGGTTAGCATGTCTCCTAGCCAGTGCTCTCCAAGACCTTACCCAGACTTGCAGAATATTTACATTTCTTCCATGTAACTCCTCTCTACTATGTATGTAATCATTTTCCTGTAATTAGATACTTTTTAGTTTACTTAATTGTTAAGGAAAGTTTCCTGTCTGACCATCCAGGAACCACTCTGGCAGGCACACTCAGACCACGTGAGCTGGAACGGAGGTCACTTCACAATGGGTGGCTCCAGTGAGCTGACGGGTGCCCTACTTGACTCCCTACACACCCCACTCTCACCCAGTCACACCAGGTTTCCTTATGGGCGGGACCCCAGGTTTCCCATGGCAGACTTTCAGACTCCTGGATTCTTACAGCAGTTTAATTGTGGTGCAGCGGCAAAATAACAGCTCCAACTGAGGTCTCCAAGGAGGGCTCCGAGCAAAGCAAATCCTGGGCTTTTATACCCTCACAGTCTAAGTGTGTGAATGTCTGGGGTCTTACAGCTGAACCACTGGCTCCTGCGGTGTCTCTCAATGTCTGCTCCCCTGGCTGGGCCACAGGGCCCTGTGCCCTTTGTTGGGTCGACACCTGGCCCCTTACTTGTGGCTCCTGCCATCCCGAGCTCAACCTGCAGCTGTCTGCAGCTGCACTCTGAGCTACCTGCTCTAACCGTATGTGTGAACATCGCTCAGGCCCAAACCGTACACTGTTCTACCGGTACACGCTGGACACTGACACACTCTCCACAGCAGTCAGCTGCGGGGGTGATGTAAATTACGTCCCCTAGGATGTCCTGTACTCTGATACTGTTAATATTGACGTCATGATATTGATCTTGAGCAGCTTCTAAGTCGCCTGTTTCTGCCAACAGCAAGGCCAGAGAGCTCTCCCCCTGCCAAGAGAAACAACAGGAGGTCCCACTCCTATCACACGGCCACGAGGGTGAGGATGCAGTCCTGTCAGGTGTTGTCCCGGGCAACACCTGTTCACTTCCGGGCCCAGGCTTCACTGACAGCACCTCTGCACTCCTCCGAAGCCTGAGCAAAAAGCTGAGCTGGGAGCACGTGGAGCACTTTCGGCTGGCACGAGGCACATCCCAGCCCGCATCCCGCTGCCCATGGCACAGCGCCCGTCTCTCCGATGGCTCTGCCAGCAGCATATCTGGCCTTGACATCGGTACCACCCTCCTACCCACCCCTCCACACTCACAGCGCTCCCTCTCCTCCTCCCACATCCAGGGAAAGGGGCTGGCCGAGGAAAGCAGCGGCTCTCTGCGGGGCCAGGGCTGCGGACAGGAAGGGGAAGCCCACCCGCCCCGCGCCCCCGCTGCCCGGCTGGCCATCGCTCGCTCGCCCTCCCTTTCTCGCTTCCCGCCTCCCACTCGGGCGGCTGGCGGCCATCCCGCCGCCGCTCCGGCCTTGGGGCGCGGGGCGGAGCCCGCCCGCCACCGCCCCTTCACTCTCCCTGCGCCCGGCGACTCCTGACGGCGAGCGGCGGCGGCGTGTGCTCCTCGGTCCGCGGTGAGTGGCCCCCGCCACCCCGCTTCCCTCCCGCCCGGCGCCGGCGGCTCGGGCGCCTGGCGAGCCGCTTCCCCGGCCGCGGCGTGCCCATTGCCGGCGGCCGCGGGGAAGGGTGGCGGGGTGGAGGGGCGCCCCTCGGGGCACAGCCGGGACGGGAGCGGGCCCGGGCGGAGGGCGGGGACCGGCGGCTGGCAGGGCCCGGCCGCGGGACGGGGGATCCTGCCGTCTGTCGGCCTCGGCCCCCGCGGTGGGGGCTGGAAAGGGTATTTGGATGCTAATGAGGGAAGGCGGCTCTGGCGGAGCAGCCCCTGCGAGGCACCATCTCGCAGCAGCGGCGGCAGAAGCAGCGGCGGGCTGTGCGGCCCCCGCCGCGGCTGCGGGCCCGGCTAGCGAAATCGGGTCTGTCCAGCAGCCGGCTCGGGGCCGGTTCACCGCGGGGACAGGGGCCGGCCTTTGCGGAGCGGAGAAAGGGGAATCGATTTAGCTCCAGGAGAAAAGCGGGCGTGGAAGCGTTGTGCTGCGCTGTCCTCATCTAGGTGAAGCTTTTACGTTAATTTTCTTACTGGAGCGGCTCGGGCTTTGTCTGTTAGTGTTTCGGTAGTATCTAAATAGTGGAGGAAGGTGTAAAGTGTACATATCAAGCACACAGAAACTCCTCTGTGTTGCAAAAAACCTCAGTAGGTCTGCAACACAAGTGGGATAGGGAAAGGATGAAGAAAATAATTGGAAGGTGATGCCTATAGAATGTCAGGTTTTAATAATTTTGGGTGACAAAATCTGTTTCACGTTCATGGCACCGACGGCAGGTGCAGGTGCTGTGTAACAGTCGTGGAGGTCGTAATGCAGAGGCTGGTGTTTGCCTTCTAACCTAATTTGACTTAGGACTGGCTGTGGAGATGTTCAGTTTCAGTATCTGGAACAGGTATATGTTTGTATTGGTCCCTGTTCATGTTCAGCACGTTTCTATGTTTCATAACACCACCACAGTTCCCATTTATTTTTTAACTGGAGGTTGTACTTTGATATTTGATTTCCACCTCTAAAGCTGGTGAAGGTGGGGGGAGGGGGATGAAGGGGAAGACGGAGAGGTCTGGACTTTAGTGTTTTTTAGTATCAGCAGGAAACTTGGTCTAAAACAGAGGATTCTCTCTCCAAACAATTGGAATTGAATTAATATCTCTGAGCACTCAGTGCTGTTGCTATTGTTCAGACTGGCTTTATCAATCCGCAAAGCCGAAGTAAAGGAAGACCACCCTAGAGAAATATTAACACTGGAATGTTTATTTAGTAATGCTTTGCTTAAAAGCAATTGTACTTCATCAGAATGTCCTAATAAACTTCTGGGGATTGTTACTGCTTCAAAGAAAGTATGAGGAGTGTAATGGGCACAGAGTAGGAAGTGCAGCTGAGTCTTGTGCCTTCCAGGATCTGTGGTGTGTGTATGAGGAGTTATTAGGAAAATTCTCAATACTTTACTAATCTCAGACTTTATAAAACAGAGGAGATTCCTGAAGAAGCTTTCCATGTATGAAGAAGTCTCATAAAGGTGCTTTACAGAGTATGTCATGCAGACTGTTGCTGAATTGAAAAGACCATAGGGCTTTCAGACTGCCTGTTTTTGTCATATCAAATTTGTAATTTAGCACCTTTCTTTCTCTCTGGTAGTCTTTGGCCAGTGGATGATACACTCCAACTTTGATACTATTTGGTGAAGTTTTTATAGTAATGGTGCAAGAGCCAAAACAAAAATGCAGAAAATTAGAGAAGCAATAATATTTGAGTTGTAAGAAATGGACCAAATCTCTTTTGCTAGTGTTTTCCAGCATAGATTCTCACTGCAGGATTTTACCATGTAAGAGCTGGAGGAGCAATCCACTTAAGCTAAGCAGAAAGATATGAATTGAAGAGTGGTCCCTTTTTATTCTTGAAATATAGAGAAAGTAGAGAGGAGTCTTGATTTCCAGTCTGCTCTGTTTGTGTGAAAAGGAGATAAATTTTTTCAGGGTTTTTTGCTTCAGTGCTGCCTTAGGGATTGATTAATTCAGAAGATTTCCTCTGGGTATTTGGCACTTCCTTGGAAGAATTGGGACAGCACACAGTTCTAGGGTCAGGACTCCAGATGCTTGTGAAAGAGTGTCTTAATTTTGGTTGTTTGGGCTTTTTTTCTCCCTACCTTTTTTGTGTGAAAACTGTTATGAAAAAGTTGATTTAAAAATCTTTAGTGAAACTTAATTTGCCTTCCCATGGAGTTTGGCCACCAAACTCTGCTAACAGCTCGTTCGAGTTAATGGAATTATATCAGACACACACTTGTTCTGCTTACAGACTGATGCTGTGGGTGTTTGAAAGCTGGATTCATCTACATGAATAGTTGAACAGCTGCTGAGATTGTAGGCAGCAGTTTTTTTGGTGAGAGAAAATTATTTTCATTTCCAGACCACAAGTTCAGGATTTGTCCTGAAATGGTGTGAAAAGTTAGGACTTTCCCCTGACAGTGCCAGGTTATTTACAGCAGTGGTAATCCTCTCATCAGTTCTTCACCCTGAAAGGAATCCTTGCACCTGCATATCTCTGGTAGCTCTGAAACAGTTCATATTTCAAGTTGCAGAAAAGGAGTTTTAGAGCTGCAGAGAGAGCAGTTTTATAGAGCTGGTATAATGGTAATGGCATGAGTACAGAGCTGATTCACAATACTCTCATTTTGTTTGCTGTTCCCATGCACCTCTGCTGCATTTCTTCACCCTTCACAGGAGTCTTTTGAAACTAACAGACCAATACTGAGATGTCTTTTAATCCTGCCTTCTGAAATCGAAGACAAATTTCAGACCAAATATTTGTGCACACTTAGAGCACTCTCTGTATTCCACACTTCTTGCAGCGCTTACATGTTGGTTTTAGTTTTTTTCTAACTAACACTGAAAGCTAGTTCTTTGTTAAAACTGGTCCAAGCTGCATATTTGTTAATGAACAGTCTAAGAGTACTAACATAGGGTAAAAGAGCAGCAAGTTTGTACAGAGGTAGGAAGTAGGTTAAAGTTCAGAGTTGCTCTTTAAGGAGGTAAGAAAAAAATTGCAAGGCTTCATTTTTCAGTGCTTAGTAGTCTCCAGATAAGCTTCCCTTTATTCTCAGGCATAACACTGCTTGTTTTCCTGTAGCAAAAAGGAAAATCTATCTCTACTTTTAACTGGGACACTCAGTGGTGAGTGTGCTGACAAAGCATTTCCTTAAAACACTTACACTTGCTTAATTATGATCTGGATTTTGTTAAGACTAGGTCGCATTTCAGAGGCTGTCTGAGAGCACATGAGAGCACACTACATATGTGTGCTTGCCTGGGCTACCAAAAGCTGGTGAGATCTATGCAGGAGAAGTGTTTTGACTGTCCCTCTAAGCTGTAAGTGCTCAGTAACTGTGTTGAAGTGAGGGAGGAGGTAGCATTTAGCTTTCTGGAAGGATGACTTGAGGGAGTTTAGTCTCTGCATCTTGGAACTGGGCATGCATCTAAACTTCCAGTTCACTTGGAGCTGGAGTTACTTTAAGACCTAAATGTTTGATTTCACAAACTTGATCTCTGAACTAAACTCTTATTTCCAATATGTCCAATACAGCACTGCTAACAAAGTGAAATAGAATATTTATGACAGCCTGTGAAATACACAGATTGTAGGAATATGCAATTGGCAACCTGTTCAGTGCTTTGGAAGTGTAGCACGTTATGGATCTGAATAAACAAGTATTTTAGTGTTGCAGTCAAAAGTTTCAGCCATCAGGAGAAAGCAGGAAAGTCTGTAATCCAAAGCTCTGTTCGTTCCAGTACAGTGTTCCTCTAGAGTTTAAAATTTGAAATGGGTTCCCTAAAACTTTGCCTAGAGATAGTTTAAAAAAAGTCCCTTTTATATTACTGCATTTTCTTCCAATGTAGAATAATGGTGTAGTTTATACCATCAGAATAGTTGCTCAATCATCAAATTGTTAGTGGACTTCTCTTTAAGGATCTATGTGTAATGATGGACTTCTGTGTAATGAAGAAACATAAAAATTCTTTTTCCAGTCTCTTTAACCGCTGAGATCTCCTCTCTGTGGGTTAGCAGCAGTGCAACAGTGTATATTTTTTTATATAGTGGCCTTATCTGCCACAGGTAGACTAAGTGTTAAATAACAAGAGCTTCTCTTAATCAAAACAAGAAACCTATGTTCATTGCAACAGTAATTGCACTCATCTGTTCTTTGTACATCCAGAAGTAATTATAGCATTTTATGTTTTTATAAAACAAGACTCTGCTTGTTCTAGTTATGATGTTGAAGTCAATCCAAATGCTGGGGGCCTGTGTGGGCTTGAGGGTTTTTTTGGCTTTTTGTTTGGTTGCTTGGATTTTTGCCATTTTTTGGTGGGTGGGTGGGGGTTTTTGTTGTTGTGTTGTTGTGTGTCTGGTCATCACTATCCATCCATAAAATCTATCCATCAAATCTATCCATCCATTTATCCAAGGTAACAAAACATTTTTCTTAGGCAACTTGGATATTTAAACTAAAAAACATTTCTGCCAGAGAAATGTATTTATTAGGATTTTCTTTCCAAACTGACTTGAATTATGCATGGATTTACTTACTGAACTTCTACTACTTCAAACATCTGACTAATACTGGAGACATTGCCTTTCCATATTAAAAATGCAGGCTTCTGTCAACATGATTAACATGGACATTCTTCTTCCTTGCTTTTCAGGCAGGGTAGGTGTGCACAGAGCATGCTGCAATTTCAGTATGATGGAAGTTCCTACATGCTGGACCTGCTTAGAGATCTTTGTTCATGGCTATGCCATCTATAACTTAGATAAACTGGAAGTAGTCATCAACATTTCTAATGGAGGCCCACTGCTGACTAGAATGTGAAACCATGAGAACAGCTATGTATATTTATAGGCTCAGGGAAATTGAGCAATAGCCCTTAATTAAAGAAGTGCTGTCCAGCTATATGTAACTGCTAGTAACGTCCCAAAGTGCGTGCTTAATATTGTGATGAAGAATTTATAACTCAGTAGCCTGCTGCTCTCTGCTCCAGTTCCCTTTAGATTTTTCAAGTTGCTTGCTTTTGCTATTTGGAAGTGCTTGTTGCAAGTTTGGCAGCTAAGTACAGATACATACAAATGTAGTCATTTGAGTGGACAAAACCAAGGGAAATAAGCTGTGGGAGCAGGAGTGATAAATGCAATGGAAAGTGGTAAGATCAGATTCAGCATGGATGGAAAACGTGTTTTTCAAGCGAGGCCATGAATGTTGCCTATGTCCTGCCTTATCACCAGGCAAGGACTTTTATTGTGATGGTCCTGCCAGATCACCTCTTCTTTTCCATTTTTCAATTGGAAGTTTCATCACAGAAACATCATATTTTGTCATTTCTTTACAGATTTCCTGCAAGTACCAGCAATTCTGAGCCATCCCCCTTTTTTTTTTTTGATGACTGATAAAATAGCATCTTTGCTTTGCCTGAGTGTAATCTTTTTTGGCATTTCTAGAGTCTGGTAAAATGTTCAAATTAAACTGTTTCTTTGCTGAGTATGTGCTTTCCAGTGGTGGCCAAGAATTTACCCACATTTCAGGAAAAAGAGCGTTTACTACTTGAAATCTGTATTAGTTGAGATACTAGGTGTTTAGTTTTATGAAGAGATGTCTAAAATTAACCTCTTACCATTAATAATGTAGGCACCCTTTCATAATTGGAAAGATAGCAACTCAGAAACAGAGACAAAATAGAAAAAGCAATTGTGGAAACATGTTCCCTTTCTCTAAGTGAGGTTAAATATATGTCTGTACTAAAAAGCTTAATAACTATGGCTGTTCTGTTCTGACATTATGGCCTGAAGCTTAGAGAGAAGTTATCTCATCCAGAGCCTTATTCTGTCCTTTTTTCCATTCTGCAGGTCAAACAAAATAGTCTGTGTCCTTGGTTTGTCCTCAGGCACTTCTGTAATAAATGTGATTATTACTAATCATGAGTCTTTTGTAAATATTTGTGTCATGTACTACAGAAAGAGCATGATTTACTGTCAGCATGTATTTTAGCAGGAGACGACTCTATGCTACAGTTTTCTCTTTTTCTGGATGGTGAGAGATGGGTGGGATACTCTGATATGCCTAGAAAACCCCAAACCAATAAATATTGTTGATAGTATGAATTTGGTTACAATGAATGAGTGTAAGTGCAGCTGTGTTTTTTTAAAAATAATCTTTTTTTTGTGACATGAAAGAAATTGCTGCTTTTAGTCTGACTAGCTGTATTCAGTTTCACTTTCAACTCTAAAGTTAGTAGAATAGTATGTTATAATGTGATGTCTAAAACAGTTTTCAGACTTTTTCTCACGTATGATGAGAGGCTAAACACATTTTTCCCTCTCTATGACCTTCATGAGATAATTTCTGCAAGTGCAAAATTACAGGATATATTATGATGTTTTCTTAATTCCATTAATTTCAGTAAAATTTATTTGTTGTCATTGTTCCAAGTTACACAACTGCTTTTAAAGGGACCTGAATTAGAGTCAAGGAGTCACTGTCAATCAAGAATGTGCTTTAAACCAAACTAAGTCATTTTCCAATCAATGTTGTTGTGATGTGACTAGTACTGTGTTTATGATAGATACTCAGAAAAGTTAAAACAGCTGAAGATTTGAAAGCACACACACAACATATATTGGAAGTCTCCTGTGAATGTTCTTTTCTTCAAAAAAGAAAAGATTTTAAGTTACTTACTTAAATCCTCTTTGAGGAGATCCACATGAGACTTTAATATTCTTTGAACTTATCTGATGAAGTTGATTAACTAATAAGAGAAGACAAGGAAAGAGGATGGACAGATACCTTTTTCCTTCTGTCTCCTTGGACTCGTGCATGTTTCTTATGTCGTGATCATCAAATGGTGTGGCCTTCAGGACACCACAGAGATCCCCATAGACAGCACAGCCCATAGGCATCTTTGCGGTGATCTTCTGGTGCTAGTAAACATCTGAGGTCTCATGGTTAAAGCTGAGGTAGCTGGCACACTCAATACAGATGAAGTGAGGAGTGTTGTACTAAGATTTTGTTTGTTCAAAAGCTTTTTTAGAGTGTCACAATGTAAAACTTGTGTTTCCAGAGAAATTTGAACAGTCCTGCATCCTGTGTAGAGATACAAACAGCAAGAGTCAGCTGTTGTTGCCAAGAGTTCATTCTCTGCTCTAAAAGGCAAGATGTTGCATTGGCAAAAAACAGCTTCCTTTTTTTTATATTTTGGAAGTTATGGCCTTATCCAAATAAATTTGGCCCTCTGGTATTCATGGTTACAATCTTTCTGCACTTCTGCTTCTCTGGGAGAGAGACAAAAAACAGCAATCAGACTTTCTTGTGGTGAGCTGATGTGCAGTCTGGGTGAATTGAGGTGCATTCTAACAAGAGATTGAGTGTGGTGGCTACTGCATTGATGTAATGAGGTGAGTGGAAAACAACATTGATAGGGAGTTCAGATTTAAAGATGATCAGCACTAGTGTGGGTCAAATTGTGGGTGTTCTCAAAATTTTAATAGTAGCCACAGGAAGGGCTAAAATAAAGCTGTTTGTCTGGTTCAGTTCATGCTAGTCATGCAACCCTTTGAGAAGGTTCCAGTACCCTGAGATTAGCTCAGTTGGTCAGAGCATAGTGCTAATAAAGCCAGGGTTCTGGATTAGAGCCTCATATGGGGCATTCACTTGGACTTGGACTTGGTGATCCTTGTGGGTATCTTCCGACTCATAGTATTCTGTGACTCTGTGTCAGTAATGTGGTACCTTTTTTTTTTTTATTTTAAATTTTTGTTATTATTATTACCCAGTTGAACTGTTTTTATAGATTTTAATCAGCTGAAACCACTGGAGTCCTAGGGCTGTGTGCAGTGTGTGCAGAATTGCACAAACACTGAAGAACATGTGTCTGCATAACTGGAAAGGGGAAATAGCTTGGGCTAGAATTGCTACTCTTTTCCAAGGTCAGGATGAGCACTGTTTGTGTAGGTGGCTTTTGTCATTAGGAACCTCTTAAATGAGGTTCTGTCTTCGTGCGGGCCGCTGTGTGAAAATCCTATTCTGCATCTTCTGGGGTTTGAATAATCCCCAGTTTCTTATGCAACCTCCACACAAACAGTTTTAAGGTTGTTGGGCAGAAGATCAAGTGTTTGTTTTGGTATGTCTGAGCAGGTATTGATGTGGTCATGCACTGGCCATGGTCAGTGTGTGTGACCCTGTGTGCTGCACCAGTCCCAGGCAGACAGATGTCCGCTCACCCATGTGCTAGCCTACGCGTATTTACATATCTGTGCCTGCAAAACGTGAATAAATACTCTGTGCTGCAATCACAAGTTAATCTGTATCAAGTTAATCAAAAAGTTAACCTGTATCTCTTGCAATGATTACTTTAAAAATTTTGGTATACTCAGCGTGCAGAGTATTACCCCCAGGTATCTTTTTGGCGAATCATTAGTTTGAGTTCTGTGCTGTGGCCACTCAGTTTATAATTTACTGTGTGGAATTAGTAGTTGGTATGACTGAGACTTCCCTGACTCTGTGAAATTTGCTACAGCAATGCTGCTAGCTGGTATTATTTCTAGATATTTTACTTCTTTTTAGGTATTTCTGCATGACTTCCAGGCTCGAAACAGAGTTGTTCATATCATTGTGACTGGGCAGATGAAAAGAACTTGTGATTAGGCCTTGGTCAGCCCACAGTTTGTCTTATTTGTGTAATTCACTGATGAGAGATTAGTGCTGAAGTATCTCATACTGTGAACTAAAAAGCTTGGGCAGGGTAGAGGGTGATGTCTGGTAAAGTAATGTTAACATTACTTTACATGTAGATAATTTGTCATAACATCTTGAATTTCTGCTGTGATTTGCCAAGACATGGACTTGGATGGAAAATGTTAGAGCTGCAATTTATACTTGGATGAGAATATGTGAACTGAGTACAGTGAACTCATGGTCATATCAAATTAATGATCTGCTTTATCTGTCAGGGGATATCCAAATATTTTCTATCTACAGCTACTCTTAGACTTTCCCCTGAGAAATAGATATTCATAAAATAAAGTTCTCGTATTGGAATGCAAAAAAAGTAAATCTCAACAGGAGGGTAGCTGGCAAGAAGAGAAAGGAAGAAATTAATTTTGATCACACTCGGTGTTAGAAGCACAGAGTTTGATTGGAGGAATAGCTAGTAGTTAATGCTGTTTAAAGATGATGACGCCTAAAACTTTAGGGGCTTGTATGCAGGATGAGTATCTGCAAAGCTGGGAAGAGGAGTTTCAGAAAATAACCTGTAGATGGGAATGTGAGATGTGATACATTTGAGCTTGTGTATGTTTTTGCAGTCTGTTCATTTGCCAGCCTTCCAGCTTCCCTGGGCATTCAGCTTTTTATCTAGAAACATCCATTGTTCACTGTGAAAGAATTCAGGAAATTTTTCTTTCTTTTACATTATCTTGCTGCTTTACATCCTGGACCTTCTTTTGTCACTATTTCTGCTATCTCTCGCTGGTTGTTTTCAAAATACGAGTTTGGAATTTCAAAAATACTGGAATACCTGAAAAATCGCCCATAAATGTCTTCCACATGGTAGTAGTTTCTGAACATTCAATGAAACTGGCAGATGAGATAAATTAATTAATTCTTTGACCTTCCTTTGTCTGTTTTTAACAACTACTGGATTTTGTGCATCCCTTTGCATCAGTCTCCAAGGCCTGTTGTGCATATCTCATGCCTTGTTGTGAGTTTTCTTGTTTGAAAAATTGGGGCAATAGAAGATAATGTTACTTGAATGAAGACAGGAACAGTAGTCTGGGAAAACATCAACAGATCTGGAAATCAGGCCTGTGATTATCTCTCTTCTAAAAAAATTTTAATCGTGACTGGGCATGTTGCCAGGCACTGCAAGAGAATTATTCTTACTATTAAATTGTTAGCTTGATCCTTGGCATGTGTTGGCCTAAGCCAATGCTTCAAGAAGAGACCTGGGCAGAGTTCAGGTCTTCAACATGTCCTGGGAGGTGTTCCATTAGGTAGTTTGCATGCAGTTAACCTTTTCTGGAGATTAAGAGATACTTCTATAGTGAATTTAGGCCCCTCTCTGCTAGTTGGCCTTGATATGGGGAATTTCTTGGGGTATTTTAACTTGTGAAAGTGAACCCCTTAAAGTCCTATGTCCCAGAGGAATGCTTCATCCAGTAAACCATTAAGCCACAAAATCCAGTAATAATAATCAGTAAGCAACAACAAAAAAAGAAAACATTTCCAACTTAAATTATGTTTACAGTAGAGTCTACATAAATTTTCTTTTTGGTGGTTGACCCTAACAAATCTTTCTCAAATCAGGAAGGTTCCTTTTGTCTCTGATAGTGTTTGTAATCTTAGTCTGTAATATTTTCTGTCTTAAAACGATTGAGTTTCCTGGTTTGGTTTAATTGATTTTAGTTTTGAATGCAAATGTCTGTCTCTTTAGCCACTCTGGTTTTGGCTGGGATACAGTTAATTTTCTCCCTAATAGCTAGTTAGGGGCTAAGTTTTTGGTTTTTGCTGGAAACAGGGTTGATAACACAGGGATGTTTTTGTTACTGCTGAGCAGGGCTTACACAGAGCCAAGGCTTTTGCTGCTCCTCACCCACCCCACCAGCGAGGAGGCTGGGGGTGCACAAGGAGCTGGGA
The DNA here is from genome assembly GCA_024500445.1 of Entomyzon cyanotis. Taxonomy (NCBI): domain Eukaryota; kingdom Metazoa; phylum Chordata; class Aves; order Passeriformes; family Meliphagidae; genus Entomyzon; species Entomyzon cyanotis. The sequence continues at coordinate 5,492,400 of JAKEPQ010001021.1, forward strand.
GGGGACACAGCTGACCCCAGCTGACCCAAGGGATATCCCAGAGCATATGGCATCATGCTCAGCATATGGAGCTGTGAGGAGAAGGAAGAGGGAGATGTTTAGAGTTATGGTGTTTGTCTTGCCAAGTCACCGTGAGGCATGATGGGGCCCTGCTGTCCTGGAGATGATTGAACACCTGCCTGCCCATGGAGGAGGTTGATAAATTTCTCATTTTGCTTTGCTTGCAGGTCCAGTTTTGTTCTACCTATCAAATCATCTCTGTCTCAACCCATGAGTTTTTGCAATTTTGTTCATCTGATTCTCTTCCTGATCCCACCAGAAAGGAGTGAGGGAGTGGCTGTGGGGTGCTTGGGTTATGTCTGGGGCTAAACCACAACACTTAAGAAATGGGGCTATGTTGTCTTGGTGGTTTGTGAATCACAGAGGCACAAATGGCTGTCTAGAAACAGTGTAAAGAAGAGGAAAATGAGGACATTGTACTTTCTTCCAAAAGTGGTGTCCAGAGAAGGGCAACAACGATGGTGAAGGGGATTGAGCACAGGGTCTGTGAGGAGTGGGGTTGTTTAGGCTGGAGAAAAGGAGGCTCAGGGGAGACCTTGTTGCTCTCTACAACTCCCTGAAGGGAGGGTATAGCGACGGGAGGTCAGGGTCAGTCTCTTCTCCCAGGCAGCTAGAGACTGGATGAGAAGACATGTTTCTCAAGTTGCACCAGGGGAAGTTTGTATTTGATATTAGGAAAAATTTATTCCAGTCATTGTAGTAGGCTGCCCAGGGAGGTGATGGATTTATCATTAAAAGGTGTGTGGATGTAGCTCTTGGGGACATGGTTTAATGGTGGATACAGTTGGACTCAACAATCTTAGAGCTTGTTTCCAACTTTAGGATTGTATGATTCTAAACCATGTGGTGTATCCAGATTTTTCACAATATTCTTACCTTCCTTCAGACCTTTTATCTCAGAGGATGTGTTACAAGTAGATTTGTAGTGGAAAGGGAATGACTGACAGTACCTTTTCCTCTGGTACAGGCCTTTGTGTGTGGGACAGATACATTGTATACTGTGGGACACGTATGTTGTATGCAGGACAGATGTCATGAAAATGTCCTTGATTTTTCTTTTGTTTTAGGGACACTTAAGGGTCTTCAACAACCATGAGCAACCCTTTTGTACGGATTGTGGAGCCACTGGACCCAAAACAGCCTCTGAAGAAGTTTTTTAATCTGACCAAATTGGAAGATGTGAGATATGGTATGTGGACAACATAAGGAAAGCATTTTGTTAACACTGGTGAACCGAGGAACCTGAACAGAATTTGCTGCATTAGATGATACTTGGTTTCTAGAGAGAACTGTGAATTCAAAAGGGGAATCTTGAGAACCAAATTTTTGCAAAATTTAATTCTTGAAATTTAGAACTACAGAAATATTGGCAAGATCACAGTAGTATTTTCTCAACGTACTGTGCACACAGCAGTCTTGTTTTCCCTGAGGCAATGAGGAGAGCTAGGCAAAACTAAGAGCACAAGTTTTCTCATATACTGTTAAGCTGTCTTGAAAGGCTGGAAAGTATCTAACACTGATGTGTACGACTGAACCAATCAGGAAGATTTTTCAGCTTTAAAAGTAGTATTGGCTAGAGAATCCTTTTGAGGAGGCTTTTTCTTTAGTTCCTCTGACTAAGGTTTCCAGAATCTTTCAGTGGTACCTGTAAAAATCTTTGTGTCTGTGCCATTGACTTAGAAAGTGAGTATCTATAGCTTAGAATTGTCTGTGGTGGGTGTTTTTGGTGTTCCAAAATGGAAACAGGTGGTTAAGGAGAATTCAGGGAACAAGAGGAAGGACATTTTCTCTGAATGTTGGCAACGCATATCCATTACAGACTCGCATAAGTGAGAAGTCAAATAATGTCAGACTTGGTGTGTGAAAAGCAGAGATGAGTCTGAAGAAATAGACAAATACACATATAGTGTTTCCAGTTGATCCATTCCAGTATTCCAAGAGTGATAACCTCCAGATTCTTTGAAGAAAAAAGGATGCAATTCTCACTATCCAGCAGAAAAAGGGAATTGCTTAGCAGTGGACAGGAGAAGATTTTTAAAAAACACAAAACAACAACAGTAACAATAACCCCCAAAACTTCCAAACAAACAAAAACCCCCAAAACAAAACCCCTACCAATAACCAACCCAAATGATTTTGAATTACTGTGTCCTGAATAATAGATGGGGTTTTTTTACAATAGCAGTAATGAGGTCTCACTGTGATTGGGACTTTTGTATCTTGGGAGCCAGCTTTGTGTAGAACAAACTTCTCAAAAGATTTTGAAATATAAATATTCTGAGAGGCAGTCAAACAATTATTACAGTGGACCAGAGGAGGAAGGGCTGGGACATGTTTGGGTTTTCTCTTCAAGTACATTGCTTGTAGTAGAGCTGTCAGGACTGCTCCAATAGTATTTTGTGTCATCTTCCAGAAATAGTTCTAATTTGAAGTAAGATTTATAGATGCACAGTCTAACTTTCATGCAGTTTCATTTTCCATCTCTTGAGATGAAGAGACTGCATAAACCCCTAAAGCTGTGCTGTCCAACCTGTCAGGTAGAAAATTGTGGTTTTGTAGAGCATTGATATGTCTGTGTTCAGTGACGAGTCAGAGCAAACTGCAGGAAAATAAGGTGAGCACAGCATGTCTTCAGGGTAGCCTTGCTGTGGAGGATGGAAAAGCTGTGGAAAAGTCCCTCAGCAAAGATGTCTACTGTCTCACAGAAGCTAAGATAATAAAAATGCTCAAAGCATCAAGTGGAACAGGTCAGTCAGTCCTGACCTCCTTGCAAAGCTGAAGGCTGGAAAAGGGGCTTTGATGATTTGGGCTAAAGCCTTGTGAGAATATGGGGGCAGCACCTGAGGACCTGTTTGCCCCAGGCATGGAACTGGGCATTTGCTGACATATGTCCTAAGGTAAAAACTGAGTTTGTTCTTTGCCTCTTACCCGTGCAGCTCGCCTGCCGTTTTCCATTCGAGTCCTCCTGGAAGCAGCGATCCGTAACTGTGATGAGTTCCTAGTGAAGAAAGGAGATGTTGAGAATATTCTCAACTGGAAAGTGATGCAACACAAGAATGTTGAAGTGCCATTTAAGCCTGCAAGAGTTATTCTGCAAGACTTCACGTGAGTCTGATGCTCTCCAAAGCAAGGAAGTGGGACTTTTGAGAGTGCAGCAATGCTCAGCTTGGGGTAGAGGGGTGAGCTGAGGGGAAGAATAGCAGTGAGATGTTTGGAAAAGCCTTTTTCAACTTTCCTGGATGTCATGCTACAGACTACACTTGAAGAGGCAGACACTCAGGATAAGAGCATTGAAAGAAATTCTTCTGGGATGGTGAAGTAAATATTTTTACAAAACTTCAAAGTAGGAAGAAAATGAGATTGATAAATTGCATCCAGAAGAGCAAGTGTGGGGTTTAGAAGTTTTATTCTTTGAAGGGGGTATTTTCTATTGTCTATTCTCTCTTTTTTTCTGTTTTTTTCTCCTTTTTGTTCCCCGGGGGCCCTTGCTTTCAATTTTCTATCTATTTCAGTTCTCATTTATAACCCACATCATTACATCATCTTCTGAATGAATATTATTATAAATATATATTTTTAGGGACTTCTCTGCTATTGAAAAAATAAATGTATTATTTTTCCCAGAAATGCAAATTGAGATTCCTGCCTAATGGACTCTGAAAACTGGGCCTTGTTATTGCAGTGAGTCCTCAGGTGTCAGTAATAATCATGTAATAGTCTCTGTTCAATGTGAAAAGTGAATTTTTAGGTGGAGCAATAGCATCTAACTGTTTTAATACAGCATTTGACTTGCAAGTCCACTCACTGTTCTTTGTATCTCTGTGCTCTGTCTTTATGAAATGTTTTATTTCATTGATGGAAAGCCCAGTGCTGCTATGCTGCCAGTTGATTTTCTTCCTCAAGAGTAAAGTGTCTTAGCTGTCATACCTTCTGTTTTGCATTTTCACAAAGGTTGTCCAAATGCTAGAGACCCGTCACTCTCCAACTTCTAAAGACATTAGAAAAAATTGGCAAAACCTCAAATGAAAGAAGTGCTGATTTCCTAGCTATTTTTCATTCATTCACTGTTGCTAATGTTTTGAAAAATGGGAGCAGAGAGGAAGCTGAACTTCGAAGCAGAGATTCCTTCTCTTACTGCTCTTCTTTCTTGCCCCCTACTCCTGCTGAGTTTTAAAAATTTGCCTCTAAGTCTGCAGAGCAACTGCATTTCTGAGAAATGAGCTCTTGGACAGGCTTCTGAGGAACCTTTTGAAAAAGGCAGGTTTGGCAACTTTCCAAAAGCCATACAACAATTACATTCAGGTTGTCCTGGTTTAGAATTATCTAATTTCCTAGTTAGGATTATTCTGTAGTTACCCTGAGTTGGTCTAAGATAGTAGAAGGATATTGTGTCCATTCCATATCTATAGTATAACATTCGTAAGCTGGCAAAATAATTGTTCTGCTACTTTCTTTCTAGCCTTCTCCCTCAAATTCCCCTAGATAGCATAACATAGAATTTCCTATTTTTCTTGTAATAAGCATATCCTGGTATGTCAAACTGCTGAACAACATCAATTAAATGTGTCCAGGTTAGGTAATGTGTATCCTTTTTCATGTTTGTTTTTTGTAAACGTTCAGGATTTTCAAGGTAAAATTCAATGGCAACTACAAAGCCTTTACTGCTCTTGTTGCATGGTTTCTGATATTTTTAAAAATCATAATAGCTTCCTTATGGTCAGAGTTGAAAACATAAACTCTTACTGCTTTTAGCTGCTCTTAGAGCAATGTAGCTTTTTCAGTGGGTTGCTCACTGATGCCAGATTCTTAAGGGCACATCAGAGAACTCTTTTTGTCTCAGCAATCAGCAAAATCAGATAGACAAGTATGTGAGAGGGTTTTCTGTGCTGCTTGAAGATATCATGGTAGAACATATCTCAGTAGTAGCTCAGAATGTGTGTGCAGAGCTTCTCAGAAGCTTTGTTAAAAAAATATGGAAATGTGTATGATCTCTTAGATAAGTCAAGTGTTGAAATGCCAGAAGTTCTGGTTACTACTCATTATTTGCTTGCATTCAAAGTAGAGGAGTGGAGTTTGCTTTGTATGTGGCAGTAGGTGTCTGTTCTACATCTCAGGATTGGTTTTTGGGTTTTTTTTTCTCTTTTCCAAATTGTGTCACCATGCCTATTTTGTTTCTGTTGTAGTGGGGTGCCTGCTGTGGTTGACTTTGCTGCGATGCGTGATGCTGTGAAGAAACTTGGTGGAGACCCTGAGAAAATCAATCCTATCTGTCCTGCTGATCTCGTGATAGATCACTCCATCCAGGTTGATTTTAACAGGCAGTAAGAATACAAAAATCACTCTTTACTTCTTAACGGTAGTAAGTACACTGAATCCAGTTATTGGTCATCAAGATATTTCTACTGGTGACACTCCTAGCATTTTTATTACAACATCTCAGATATTAAGAATTTTTAAAGTTAGACTGTTGTATCAGTTACAGTGAGTTAGGGGACAGTTTTGTTCTGTCTGTGGTGCATCTCTGAGCAGCACCAGCATGGACTAAATGTTGATAGAAACAGACTCAGTCCAGGCTTGTGGTTATTGTACTTTTCTTTAATAATGCTGCATTATTATTAATTGCTCAGAAACAGTTTTTTTCCACATTCACTTTTTGACCCCCATAGGGGTTTTTGGATAGGACAGATGAGAATATTTCCTTTCTTCCTCACTTCTCTAAGAAAAGAGCTGATCTACCCTAGGCTCAGCTCTGAGGAACTGCTTTCTGCTTCAGTGCTTCCAAACAGAAGAGCGCAAGACACTGCTTAATAAAGCCCCTGTGAGTCCAGGGAAGAAACGTAGGGCTGTTCAGTCCTCAGAATGATACAAAGATACAAAGACTCACTAACATTCACTAGACCCACAGTGAAATGTTAGACCTGTGTGTAGAGGTTCTTCTACCCTCCAAGGTACATAAATATGGCCCTATTGAACTAATCTTCCAAACAGATCCTGCTGTTACATGTTTTATGATGGTTTCCTTCCATCTTGAAGTTTTTTGGTCTGTGGTTACTAACTGTTATTTTTTGTCACAGCCTTGTCTTATTTCTATTAGGCTCATGAACATATGTAACGAAATAGAGATTTTCTTTTATATAGAGAACGTTGGCTAGATTTATGCTTCAGTTCTTTCAAACTCTGCAGACCTAAGTTAGGCAGCTGATTGAAGTGAAAAATGTGTTAACACTGTCTATTTTGAAACACAGAGCCTTCAGGCAGTACTGTATCTTAGCGACAAACTTTTTAACTGAAGTTGCAGGACAGTTGTGTTCCAGTTTCCTTTACTGCCTTGCTGATTGCTTCTGACTGAGGTGTTGGAAAGGTCACATTTCTCTAACATGGAGTGTTGCCTTTCTCAGGCTACAACTTTTAGGCCTGCCAAATGTAGATTAGTATTCACATTTAAAGCAGAGTTCAGGTATTATTTCTTAAATCCTTTTCGTCGGTTGCATGTAGTGATATTAAAAAGGTGCAATGGATCAGCATTCACATTAGCTTATAAATATTTTCTTTCAACCTTTGGGTATATCTGACTAGATATAAATTCCAGGTAGATAGTTTTCGTTCTGACAGCTGGTTATTTTCACTTGCAGGTCAGACAGCTTGCAAAAAAAATCAGGACCTGGAATTTGAAAGGAACAAAGAAAGATTTGAATTCTTAAAGGTACTGACAAAAATAATCTTATTTGCATGGAGCGAAGTTCAGTGAATGAAAGTTCTTCCAGTGCTCATGTTGAAAATTTTTTATTTGAATTCCTTTTGTTTCAGTGGGGATCTCGAGCCTTTAAAAACTTGAGGATTATTCCGCCAGGCTCTGGCATCATCCACCAAGTGAACCTGGAGTACTTGGCAAGAGTGGTGATGGATCAGGATGGCTACTATTATCCAGACAGTGTGGTGGGCACTGACTCACACACCACCATGATTGATGGCTTGGGAGTGCTTGGCTGGGGTATGTACAGCAATGTATCAGGAGAGGTCTCTTGGCTCAGTGAGCTGTGTTTTGGGCTCTGGTGAATTGACCCTGGCTGGCAGGTTAGCCCCCACCCAATTACTTTCTCACTCCTCCTACTAGCAGGATGGGGAAAGAGTAGTGGAAGTGCAAATGCAAGATTAAACTAATGGGTAGAGACAAAGACAGTTTAAGTGAAGGGGGGTGAGTGTAGGGAAAAGAGATTGAAGAAGTGGTGCAAAGACAGTCACCACCTCCCACCAGCACAACAAAGCCCAGTCAGTCCCTAGACAGTGGCTACTTTGGAATGCCCACCTCCCAGGTTTGGTGCTGAGCATGATGTTTTACGGCATGGAATATCTCATTGTTCAGGTCTGGTCAGCTGTCCTGGCTGTGCACCTCCCAGTGTTTTCTCCACCCCAGCTTACTTGCTGAGGGGCAGTGTGAGAAACAAAATTCATTGACACTGTGAAAGCACTGCTTAGGAGCAGCTAAAACACTATTGTGTTATCAACACTGGTTTTGGTCACAAATCTAAAACATGGTACTTTATGGGCTGCTCTGAAGAAAAGTTATCTCTGTGCCAGCTAGACAGTTACATAGCCTAACCCCAAACACAAGTAACCTGATAAGGTCTCTTACAGTTACGTAAGACTTTGTAACTAAGCTCCCTGTTCTGATAACTGCATCAGATGATTTCTGCTACACGTGTTGTTGGCTTTATTTGGGATTTTTATATTTTCTTTTCTATTCTGCATTTAAATCATGAGGAAGTAGATAAGGAAGATATTAAATAAATGAAGGGGGTTGAAGTATCACTGACCATCCAATTGTTCTTGTGTCACTTGGCTACTTTAAAAGTGTTGGATTATCCAAAAAGTACTGCAAGTACTAATCTATTAGGTGGAATGTGCTGAAAATTAAATATGGCTCGAGAGACATTATGAAAAACAGGTCTGTGAAGTATGTTCTACTACCAGTATTCTGCAGAGTACTTGTTACAGGAGTAAATATGAATAATTATTGAGTGGTAAACTGCAGTGCTTGAATTATCAAATAAATAAGTAATGATGAAGTGGGAGTATTTCCAGTCATCCCATACAGCAGCAAAGACTTCAGCTGAGCCTTTATTTTCTTGTGATATGGTGATAGGACCACTATTGAAACAGCTGCTGTACAAATATGGAACACATTGTGTTTTTGAAAAGTATTTTCCAGTTGTTTGTGAATGGAGCACCACATATGATAGGACTTTCTGGTTTTAATACCCCACCTATACTACTGCAGCAATATTGGTTGATTGAGTCTTTCTATCGAGGGTGAAAGAATTCCTGGCTTACAATACAAAGATAAACAAGTTCAATGTGTTTAAAGCATGACATCTTTGGGATTAGACACATCTCTTGTTCTATATTTTGTTGCAGCATATGCATGGAGCCATCATTTAGATGATGTTGTAGCACTAAAAGCTACTTGGAAGAGTGTGACCCTTAGCTTCATTTTTTCTCCAGAATTTGAAAAGTATGGCTGGACACAGTCTGTAGTGTTATGTATGCTCAAAATGCATACTCTTGGATCCAACATTTCTTTCCAGAGGCTGGTGATGCTGAACTTGCTTAATGACTGTCAGTGGTAGTCAGTCAGTTATATGGATTTACTTGATTGTTTAAAAATGGTTCAGTGAAAGAAGCCACATAATTTGATATGTCACAGCATTATCTTTTAAATTAACATAAGTATATAATTTTGAATTTAAAAAATTGAAAATTATTTTTCAGAACCATTCTTAGATTAAGTGGGGAAAAGGATTGAAGTGGTGATTTGGCATTTGTAAGCAACTATTATAGGCATTTTGTTGTAGCTCAGTATTAATTAAGCTAAACAGAAAGTAGAAGATTTTGAGGGAGAAGATAAATGTATGAGGGACTTTCTACAGGCAAAAAGTTATAAAACTGCTGCTAAATGCCAAATTGCTGGATAATAAACATCATGGGTTTATTAGATTGTGTATGACTATGACATCTTGATACTTTACCTTAATGAATCAGCAATATTAAGTAGTAGCTGGAATTCTGATGGTGAATATGTACTGATGCAAAGGTTCCCACCTATACATTCCCAAACCCTGTTGAAACATAGTGGACATAAGGGAAGATATTTCTGCCTTAGCAAGTAGGTTTTCTGTTAATATTCTTTAGTAACATTTCTTTCTTTAAAAATAACTTCTGAGATTTTGTTTGATGACCAACAATCGTAGTCTGTGTATATTTCACTCTCAGCACATGATGTTCAATGCCATGTCAGTGGTTCTTGGTTTGTTGTGTTGCATGTTTAAGATATTAAATAAAACTTTTACATTTGTTACTGTAAACGCCAAGCACCCTTAGAGTAAGTTACTTAAATTCATCTAATATCCTATCTAATGGCTTAGGAACAAGGATGAAAATATGAAACAAAATAAAATTTAAAAGCCCAACCTTGCAGAAACTGTAGCAAAATGAGGAATGCCTCTTAGCTGAAGAGTTGGGTTGTCTACTTTCTCTCCCCTTTCACACCTTAAATAGAGTACTCATCAGGCAACTGACCTCAGGTGTTCATCTCTGACACATTAGTATCTTTGTGAATAGTCGCATTGTATCCTTCCTGTTGCAGGTGTGGGTGGCATTGAAGCAGAAGCTGTGATGTTGGGCCAGCCCATCAGCATGGTGCTTCCTGAGGTGGTTGGCTATAAGCTGGTAGGCAACCCCCAGCCACTGGTAACATCCACTGACATTGTGCTCACCATTACCAAGGTAAATTACCCAGGTTTGATGTTTTTCCATTCCTGCTGAGAGCTAAACACATTCTGTATGATACAGCCATTTTATGGAATGCTTAAGAACCCTGCATGTGTTTCCATGTGGACATTTTGGACCTTTTTAAAGCTTTATCACAATCTGTGGATTGGAATCAGATAATTAGGGACAATTTTCTAGGCATATCTGTTTCCCAGAAGCCAAACAAAATATATATTGGGATATTCTGGGGCAACGGTGCTTTTTCCTCTGCTTCAAAAAAACCCCTGATGACTTGTTTTTTGAAGTCCCCACTTAAAATGAGGCAGTGTAAAGCCTGAAAACCAGACAGTATGCATTGCAGTATGATTTCTTTGATGTGCAGGTGTTTGACTCATGTCATATGTTCATAATATGTTTATTTACTCTGTGCATTGCCACTGCATAAGAGTATTACTGGGTCAGCATTATTATTGTTGGAAGTCAGAAATCTGGTACTCAAGTTCATAATGGGATGCTGTCTACAGAGAGACCTTCAAATGGGGAAATTCAACATTTTTACCATTATTTTATTCAGATGCTGTGTGTGTTCAGTTTGACTCATGTACTCGTGCAGTTGGTCCTCCTGTTTTCCCATCTACCTGGGTTTGCTGGCTGAAGACTCCCCACGCAGTTCTTCTCTTCTTAGAACATCATGTTGAGATAAATACAGTTGTTGTGAGATAGAGTCTAGTTTAAATGAGAAGAAGAGCAAGTTTTAGAAGGAGTATGTCCTTATGTTGTACCTTATTATCAAAACTTTACATCTCTGTGTCCTCATCTTCATGATTTAGTTTACCAAAAGCTTCCTGGTTTCAAATGACTGTAGAAACCTTCAGAAGATATTTCTCTGAGTCAAAATCTTGATTTCATAACAGACATGCTTATGTCATTTGACACATAGCAATGACACAGGCACTGTATTTTTGTGACAGCACCTTCGCCAAGTTGGAGTCGTGGGTAAATTTGTGGAGTTTTTTGGTCCTGGTGTTGCCCAGCTGTCAATTGCTGACCGAGCCACTATTGCCAATATGTGTCCAGAGTATGGAGCAACAGCTGCCTATTTCCCAGTGGATGATATTAGCATTGGGTACCTGATACAAACTGGTGAGTGTAAGAAGAAACCACAAGTTAAGGGGTAATTGAAAGCAGAACTTCAGGTCTCTATGGTGTTAGCTGTGGGATTGAGTCAGGTGAAGCTTTGTGAGCTTCAGTTCATTTTTTTATTGATACTGGCTTATTGAGGCTGCTTTTTACACTTAGGATCCATGTTTAGGAAGAGCTGAGTGTTTGACTTTTGGCAGCTAAATGCTTGCTTAGCCTGCCTGAACAGAGATTGTCCAGATGACAGAAATAGGAACCTAAGATCTTGTTCTGCAAAAGTCCCTGAGTCTGCTCAATTGCTTTGTTTTTAGTGAATCTCTACTATTTGTCTTGTGAAAGGGTCTTGTAGTGCTATTGACAGTGTGAACAGTGATATACCCTGTTATGCACTTTTTCTTGTTCTGTCAGATGGTGGTTCCTCCATTTCACTTGCGTTTTGTTTTTGCTGTATCTGGCTGTCATTTTAGGCCGTGACAAAGAGAAGGTTATGTACACGAAAAGCTATCTTGAGGCTGTGGGAATGCTAAGAGATTTCAAGAACTCCTCTCAGGATCCAGACTTCACACAGGTTAGAAACTACTCTGTGTTGTGGCTTCTTGCTTCATGCCCTGTCCTGTGTTATTGTGACAATTGTTTGTTTTTCACAGAAACTAAGAGATAGTCAAGGGATTCCTTATCCTTTGGTTTGGTCTGCACAGCTGTCTTATTTTAAGGCCCAGTGGAATGAGTCAGCTGGCTCTTCAGGTGTGAAAACTTGGGTGTAGGTATAGATTGGCTCTCAATTTACCTCTAGCTGGTGCAGGTTCTGCAGTTTGTTCCATGGAGCTTTGGGAAGTCCTGTCCAGACTGAAGGACACTGAAGCGTAACCGTGGAGGTAGTGTGGATGTTGTCTGTGTAAGCCTTGTTTGCAGTTTTACATTTTTTCTGTTTAGCAAATTATTTTACTGTGTGAATCAGGAACCTTAGAAGCCGTGTGTGGTAACCACAGACCACGCAAGTAGTCTCCTATGCAAGAAAATTAAGATCTTATTTTGTGTCCCATAAACTCAAGAATATTCCTGGTTTTCTCTACTGTAAAACTTTACCTTGTAACTTGTGTTTGGGTTTGCGTGATTATTCAAAAATCTTAGTAGAATTGGAAAGAGATAGCACACTGTGAAAACAAAGTTAGAATATGGGTGAGGAATAGATGAATAATCTGGTTTGGTTTGTGTCAGTACCAGTATTTCTTCACATAATTTTTTTCCCTGCTGCTAGCATGCAATAAGACAAATGAAAAAATAATTTATAATGTTTCGATGCTTTAGTCATATTGGGTTTTTCAGTAACTGTAGTGCTTTTGATAGCCATACCTGTGAGCTGGCAACATCTGAAAGTAGAACTGTTCCTTTTCTTCTGATCTTTCCCTTCTCACGTGTCTTCAATAATTTCTGCAAATAAAGATGTGCAGACTTAGCAGAGGTAACCATAGCTGTAGCTTACCTGGGTTCTACTTACCAGGCAGTGCCCAACCACTCTCTGTTTATGTTACATGAACAGGTCATTGAGTTGGATCTCCATACTGTTGTGCCTTGCTGCAGTGGACCAAAAGACCTCAGGACAAAGTTGCTGTGTCAGATATGAAGAATGACTTTGAAACTTGTCTGGGAGCCAAGGTGGGGACTGGGAACGTGTGGGCAAACAACTTAATACATGCTTCTAAAAGCTGTCGTTCAGGAACTGCATTCCAGGGCTGTGTGTTGTTTCTTTGCCTGTTGAAAAATAAATGAGGATATTGGACTTCAGTTTTGAAGGTGACAGAAGAAATAGGTAGTTTAAAATTGGGGTGTTGCTTCTCTTGCATGGCAGTGTTCATATCCTATTGGAATAGTATTTCTTTCTGAACTTAGGCCTAACGTGATTTTGACATAAGCTAGAGATTTCTGAGCTATCCACAATGAGGGGTTTTTAATAGAGGGAGCAAAATACCTACTGCACTAAATTCTGAGCTAGCTACCCAGCTCTTCAACTCTCCAAGCAGGTTATGCCCTGACATACACAATGTAGTTTTGCACTAAGTATTGAATCTATTCAACAGAGCAGAACTGTATCTGTCTCTGTGACTCTTTGATGTTGCTGATAAAGACAGAAAACAATGACTACATTCTGCATCATCCAGTCAAAAGTGGACATTGAAAGAAGAGCGAGATTCGTATTTGAATGAATATTCCGGGATACCTAAGTTTTCTAGATCAGTTTGAATCCTTACTCGATACAGTAACCACCCTTGTTGAAGGCAATACAGAACTCTGGTGATGTAAATCAAGAAACCTAAACTACAGCAATTCCCAATAATTCTCATCTTGTTACATTTTCCAAACTCCATTAAGTTATCTTATGCTTTCAGATCTCTAAGTGTAATATTTCATGGCATAAACAGTGCTCTTTGGTTTTTTTCCAATTGTCCAGGAGCTGATTTGAGAGTCAACTTCTGCCTCTCAAATCGGCTCCTGGTATACGCTTAAGCTGTTTGATAATCATGGCTTAAAAATCTTACATGTTATGGCTAAAATCTCAGTACTAGACTGTGTATTAAGACTATGTGTGATCAGGAATCTGGAACATATGGGCGTAAGAAGCATCTGAGCAATCTGAAGAAAAATATATTCAAGCAGGAAGAATGCACAAATACGTTTTGCTGCAAAGGCTGCCTCTTTTACCAGTAAACAGAGAATGATAAACTCCAGAAAAAAGTAATTTTTGTCCGTCACTTTGGTTGACCAGACATGCAAGCCTTCACAATCAGATGCAAGCAGAAGCATGGATGTGACTAAAAGATGCTTCTCATTGGTGAAAAAACAGTCCATGCTAATGTTCAGTCAAAATACTTATGTTAAGCATTCCTTTTGATTCTTATTTTTTCCTCCCACAGCAAGGATTCAAGGGTTTCCAAATTGCCCCAGACCGACACAGCAGCATAGTCAAATTTAATTTTGAGGGCTGTGACTTCGAGCTTGCTCATGGTTCAGTAGTGATTGCTGCCATTACAAGCTGTACAAACACCAGTAATCCCTCAGTTATGTTGGGTGCAGGTAAGTTGATTTGCCTAATGTGCAAATACTGAGATACTCTATGACTCTGCATGAATGTCCTAATGACAACAACACCACTGGTGTAATTCTGCATGTACAGTGCTGGTTTTGTCATTTGTCATGCTAAAACTGAGCTTAGTTTCTAAGAGTAGCAGGAGGATTTCTGGAAATGGTAGCTAGAAATGTTGGTTGATGAAAATGTATTCTTCCTGCACAGTCTTCTGTACAGGACAAGCTGGAACTTAATTAACCAACACTTCTGACACTTTTTCAAATGCACAGAAGCTGTTATGTAGAGCTGAGAAGAGGCTGTTGAAAGTCAAAGCCAGAAGAGAAGTGAATAATGGTCTATTTGACATTTGGCTAGAGGTTGCCCTCTATAGTTGTTACAATCAAGGGTTTGAGGGCATGTTAGGGGTGAGTAAAGGAAGCAAATTGTGTTCTCAGAGATTGCCAGCTTTCAGAGCCCTTTGATTTACACCTTAACCACATTCAAAAAGAGGCCAGAGGTGGGCTTAGTAGCATGCACTACTGCAGAACAGTTAGTGTGACTTGATTGTGTTGAATTTCAGGTCACGAGATTATTCTTTTTTAACCTGGCTAGTCTGGGCAGAAAATTTGTCATTCCTAATGTGTGCTTCTGGCAACAATACAGGGGTGAAGAGTGTGAGCTCAAAGGGTTCAGTCTATACCAGACAAGTTTGACCCACTTTCCCAGGTGCTTGGCTACATGTTCACAAATTTCTTTCTCTCCTCTGGAAACACATACGTGGATGGTATCTGTCATTGTAGGATCACTGGTGCATTAGGGCCTACTAGCCTGTCAGACCATTCATGGGATGCAGACTTTATTCCTACAAGGGTCAGAAGGGGTGTGTCATGGGCACTACAAAGGCCCTTCACCAGAGAGGGTTACTTCCTGGTTGAGGTAATGTTTGTTCCTGTGTGGTGCTGGGAAGCTTTTGGCTTGTCAGAAGTCTCTGTCAACAGTCGCTTTGTGTTTGGCTTTTCAATGTGATATATATCACCTATTTTTAGACTAGCATCTGGCTTTGGGTACTTTACAGTAGCAGCAGTTCACCTCCCTCCCAGGTACAAAAGTCTTAAATTCTAGCAACAGGTTTGAAGTCCGTCATAAACTAAGATGTGTAGCAAAAAAGAAGCAGAGGAGAGACCTGCTGATTTTCTTACCACTTTGAGAGGAACAGAATTGAACAAGGTGTCCCAATCCACTTGCCCTTAACAGACAACCAAAGCAGCATACCTCTTTCCTCAGGTCTGTACTGCAATACAGCAATACAGCAATACAGCAATACAGCAGAATTTCTTTCTTCCAAGGATCAAGAAGTAGGTTTTCTCCAGGCAGACACTCTTTGCCTTGACTATTTCCTTAGTTCTAGGTGGGTGTATCAGTTGTGCCACCTGTTTAGGATAGTTTCCTCAAGTGTTTGGTTCCCAGGCTAATGACATACAGTTTTAACTCTCTCTGAGGCAATAGGGATACTGATCTGTCAACCATCTTGGCTTAATAGCTTTATGAGTTTAAAGTGTAGAATGCTCTGCAGATGCAAATAGAGGTGTCTTTGAGTGTACTTTGAGTGTATTGACTACTGTGTAATGCACAGCACCCTGAAGAATGTAGGCCTGAGGATCTTGGTGTATGTGCTCAGATTTAGTGGCTACTCTCACCTTTCCTGCCATTCTGTATTGTAGCACCTATGTTTTGACCTTGACAAGGAAACAAAAAGTAATTCTGTCAGCCTCTGATAACTGTTTGTAAACAGAGAAGCTCTGAGGGACCCACAAGAAACGTGATAATTAGGTTTCAAATGAAAGTAAACAAACATACGCTGTTCCCTTCATGAGTAACCAAGCCAGAAAAGTCCAGGATATGAGCAGTTGTTTCAAACTACTGCTATATATGCTGTGCACTAAGCAGGGGCTGTGTGTCTGTGGGGATAGCGGGTGTATGCTGCAGGAACCTTGACAGCCTAATCTGACTTTAACAAAGGTGTTGGATTAACGTTGCTCAGAGCAACTAAAGTTCTGGCATCTCCTTCCCAGTTTTGGGAGTTTGACTTTGCCATCTTTTCAGAACTGGTATGAGCAGGAAGACAGAAGCCAACACTTTCAAACAGGCTGTCAAACTCTCAATTCCTAGCGTGATTGTTTGTTCATGGTCTCATTTGCAAAAGTATGCAAGAGCAACAGTTTCTGCAGTTTCCTCTGGTAGCTAAAGAACCTCAGCAATTTCAGGAATAGGACTGCTTCTTTATATTCTTTATATTCACACAACACTTGAAAGTGTCATGGTCCAGCTCTTGTCTAACAGAGCTGCTAGACAGCTGGCAAAGAGAACAGTTTGATGACATCTTCCTCTTGGAGATCATGTTGGATCAAAGCACAGCTTATGTCTGTTTTCTTATCTAAATGGATGTCATGTGTGAGAGGGAAAATGCAGCATGCGAATGTAATGTTTTGCATAGTTAGCCTATCTGCTGCTTCTTTCATGTTCAACTTGGGAAAGAACTGGAGCTGACCTGTTTTCTGAACATTCATCTATGTATGGACAATTTATTTCAAAGGAAGGAATTCAGGGTAATAGTGTGTCTATAGCACATTCCACTGAAACATCTCTATGCATGTTAAAAATCCAGGAGTGGTAAAACAGCACTTGTGCAACAAGGTGTGGATTGCGAGATAGCTTGTTTGTGTCAAGGGCCAGTGTTGGTGCTTTCATGGCTTTCTGCTTCTGAGGGCAGCAAATCCTATGCTGGCAGTTATTCCTACTCTGGGTTACCAGACCACAGTAAGTGGGAACTTAACAGTTCTTCACTGCAGTTTTTGTGAGACATTTGTCTTATAAACAGGGTTCTGAATTTTGAATGTCTACATGTTGCCTCAGTGAGTGCATTTTATTGAATGCAACTTCCATCAGCTTTCTAGTGGAACAGAAATTGCAGTCTGGATCTACAGTTCAACAGAGCACTTCAGCTATAGCTGGTTATTACAGAATTAGTGCTGTTGGCTTGCTGTACCATTTCATTGCTGGTGCCTTTTCTGTTCCCAGTTATTTAATGGTACTTCTCTTAACATGCTTATCCATCAAGCTGTCTCACTTCCAGGAAAATCTGCAACTATATTCTGTATTTTTCAGGATTGCTTGCTAAGAAAGCTGTTGAAGCTGGTTTGACAGTGAAGCCGTACATTAAAACTAGCCTGTCCCCAGGAAGCGGGGTTGTCACTTACTATCTGAGGGAGAGTGGAGTTATGCCTTACCTTTCCCAACTAGGGTAGGAGTGCTTTTCTTACTGTTGTCCTATGCCTGCTTAACTAAAAGCATTGTCAACAAGTGATGCAATAGAATTACTATTTCTCTGTACAGCTTAAAAGATATTGCAGGTACCTTATTGTATGATCCTGCATGAGTGAACACATTGCTGTTGTGCTGCCTGGCTTTGTGCCAGCAATGAGGACCTGCTATAATTTCTTGAAGACTTACATTCTTAAGCAGGAGAATGGGTTATTTTCAAGACTAATTATTTTGAAACAGTATAAATCACGCTATATTGTTGTTCCTCTTGCTTGGTAACACATTTCCCATTCTGTGTGCATGGACAGTCACTGCAGTGGTAAAAATGGAGCATTCTCAAAATTGCTCTTTTCAGCAGCATTTCATTTGTTAAATCAGTACTTCTCCTGAAAGTAACCATTGCAAACTGCTGAGTGGTTGAATGTCTTGTTCCATGATAGCTTTTTGTTCACTATTATTTTTGTGCACTGTATAGGTTTGATGTGGTGGGTTATGGCTGTATGACATGTATTGGCAACAGTGGACCCCTACCAGAGTCTGTTGTTGAGGCCATTACACAGGTATGCAGTTTTTTGCAGCTTACTTGTGTAAGCTGTTCTCTGCTGTATGCTGTTCTGAGCTGTATTATACAGACTGGTGACTCTTCTGAGCTCAGTACAAAGTAAATTCAATCTATATTCTCTTTTCTATGGGAAATATTTTGGGATTGTTTGGAAGGAGACAGTTCCATGACTGTCCAGTCATTGTTGTTGCAGTGCAGTGAGGCTCTGCAGACTTGCTGGGTGTGTGGATTCTGCAAGCACCTCACCTATCTTTGTCTCAAACTGTCTTACAGGGAGACCTCGTGGCAGTGGGTGTGTTGTCTGGCAATAGGAATTTTGAAGGGCGTGTCCATCCCAACACCCGTGCTAACTACCTGGCCTCCCCGCCACTGGTGATAGCCTATGCAATCGCAGGGACCATCCGGATTGACTTTGAGAAAGAGCCTTTAGGTAAGAGAGGGTCGGGATGCTTCCTTTCACAGCTTACAAACTAAATTCTGGAATTAAGCTCTTCAGAAGCATTTGTGGTAGGGAAGTGCTTCAAAGTACTGAGTACCTCTGGGAGACAAAGCATGTGATTGTTAAAGAGTCAAAGCAATAAGGAGTCAGTATGATGGAGAAAGAATGCTCAGGCTTGGCTTCCTCCAAATTCCACTGGGGCATATTTTTGGTTATATTTTGGTTATACTGTCTGGGTGGTTGTCTTTCAAGAGCTAACCAGAGTTAGTAGATTTTCTTTGCGCAGACAACCTTCCCAGATCCTTTCCAGCATAAATGATTCTATAAATTATTCTGGAAGGTGATTGGAAACTACAAAAGAAGCGTTATGTACAGGCATTATCAAGTTTATGACACATTTTTCTGTCAGACCTTTTAGGTGAAATAAAGTGTGTCTTGTGAGTGTTACAAGGAACACATAGCTAGAGAACAAAGTGGTAAACTTTCCTTTCTTCTTAATGAAAAATTTATGCAACAAGTATGACAATACCTTTTTATACAGGAATAAATGCTTCGGGGAAGAAGATTTTCCTGAAAGATATCTGGCCAACAAGAAATGAGATTCAGGCTGTTGAGCGTCAGTTTGTTATTCCTGGGATGTTCAAGGAGGTCTACCAAAAAATAGAGGTGAATTAATCCTCTTGGCAGTAATTTGATTGATGTAGTATGCTATTCTGGAGATACTAAGTAACATGGTCATGATAATGAAATGAACCTTTTTCATTTATAGCTGTTGCTCTTGTTCTAACAAATATTCAAATAAGTTGTTTTTTTAAAAAATATCTTCCGGATAATTAATTGATTCCTACAGTAAATCATGTTTTGAAAATTGTTCCTTATGATATTTTTAATGTAACATGTAGATTATGTGTCTTCAACAGCCATCCCCAGTTGATACTAGAAAGTGGGCTTTTCCATTTTCACATATGATTTTTTTTCAGCTGACATTAAATTCATTTGCATTAACTAATAGGATTGACATCAGAAAAAAACTTGTAATACTTGGTAATGTCTTCCTGCAAATCTTTCTCAAGTGTTGAAACAAAGTATTCTTGGGTTTTATATGCCAGGGAAGCTTCTTAAGATTATTGATAAATACACTGGAGAATTACAAAGTGTTACCTGTGTACATAAGACAGATAATTGTCAGAAAACAGGATGAAGGTCTCTTCTTTTGTAGTGAAGTGAGGATTTTTCTAAATATTTTAATAGGTATAATCATTAAAAAAAACCCCAATCATAATGTGTATCGTTATATACATTTTCCAGAGTGTTCTAAGAAATACACAAGGCTTTTGCTGAAGTCAAATTTGTAATTTTACCTGGATTCTGAAGTAATTGTATTCCTTCTGAAAACTTAGAAATCAATGAACAGATTTTGTGTGTTTTTCAGACAGTAAACAAAGCTTGGAATGCCTTAGATGCTCCTTCAGATAAACTGTACACTTGGAATCCCAAGTCTACTTATATCAAGTCTCCTCCTTTCTTTGATGGTCTGGTACGTACATGCTTTTCTTTTAAATCAAGCCAAAGTGTGCAGTGATCTTGACTAATACTGAAGATGATGCAAAACCACTTCAAGGGGCCTGAGAGGATCTATAAGAGGCTATTGAGGCCTTGGTTCTTAAGTGTTAGAATTGCACTATTGTGTTTGTTTTAATACAAAGACATGAGTGAATCTGAAAATTGTAAGGATTCACTTCAGGGTTCTTGAAAATTCTCCTTTTCCTTTTATGTTGAAATACTTCTAAACAGTCACAAAGCAAGTGAATAAAAAGAGCAGGAAATTAAATGCACAGTTCCACCTGCTTGTGCTTTGCACCAAATAGTTCAGTGTTTGGATTGCTAATTGAGTGTTGTTTAAAAGCAAATAGAGATTTTAATGCACACACATCTCTAGGAATCCTGGATTTTCATGCATGTATCACAGGAGGCCTTGGCTGGTTTCCATGTCTCCTCTGTTTTCTTCATGCGTGAACCTGCTGACTGACAGCCCAGGCATCATATTTGGTTCAAGAACATAAACATTTTTAATAGGTTTTTTTTCCTTTCTCCTAACTTGTATAAAAAGGGAGACTTTATTTTGCAATTTGCAGTTTTTTGAGAAAGTTAGAGGAATTATTTTTCATATATTAATTATTTTGTTTGTATTCGTGATGGCTTAGACTTTGGCTCTTCAGGCCCCGAAAACAATAGAAGATGCTTATGTCCTGTTGAGTTTTGGGGATTCTGTGACAACTGACCACATATCTCCTGCTGGGAACATAGCAAGAAATAGTCCTGCCGCCCGTTACTTGACCAGCAGAGGGTAAGCATTGCTTCTTGTTCTTGAAAGACATTGGGAAGAGGAAACAAGCCACAGCTATTATACCATGTTACAGGCACACATACCTTCTGTCTGTTCACATACACTTGTATACCTTGACAGCTGCCTGGAGAACATATAAATTAAGAAAGAAAGAGAAATGCCTTTCTGCTGCTTCAGCAGTTCTCACTAAGTGTAAGAATTAGAATAGAGTGTGTGTATCTGTTACCACAGTAGAGCTGAAGACTTTTTTATGGAGATGGAGTAGAAGATGACTTACTGCAAAAATTAGCCTGTAAGTTTATTTGTAAATAAGGGAATCAAGATTTGTCTCTCTATCACAGCAAAATGACCATTTTCTTCAGGGCAAACAATTGGTTTTATAGTAATTTCTTCTAGCATGTGCAGCTGTTTCACAGACCTAGGCTCTTATGTACTACAGAACATCCAGAAGTTTAGGTTTCAGTGCAGCTGCAATAACTGGCAAATTTATTGTGATTGGAGTCCAAATTCCTGTAAAATGTTCATCTTTTTTATGGCCAGTCTATCACTTTAGTACTTGGGGTTTAACTTAAGGCAAGACTAGGACTTACCTAGAAGACCTATTCAGTCTTCACACGTAATATAATGCTTTTATTCTCTGATTTAGCACTTTTAAACTTCAATGATGTTTTGAGGAACAGCACTGACAAAAAAAAGTCCTAACTCAGTAGACCTAATAATTTTGGAAAGAAAATGGATTAAAACAGCATGATATACTGACAACCAACTGCTCTGGACTCTTTGACCCGCTGCTATCAGTTACTTGGAAATCTGAATAGTCCTACAGGCATTATAAAACAGATGTTGTGTGTCATAGTTGTATGTCATTGGATGTAGCCCAATGCAAACAGTCTAATTTTCTGTCACATTACAGTGCATTTTTTTGTTTACTGGTTAGGCTGGAGTAACCTCATTCTCATATTTCTGTTTGCAAGTAACTTTTTCTCCTGCAGTTCTAACTTGCAGCAGGGATTCTTGCTGCCTTTTAGATCTTTAGAGCAGTGCTCTGCCTTTGTTCTAGATGCTATAGTAATATAAGTAACAAGGAGGATTTTCAGTCACTAGCTATTAAGAAAAAAATTGTGTTGCATCTTCTGACTTAATGTGAATTGTATCCTTGCATCACTGTCAGATACTGTTTTCTATGGCAAGAGTTGAGAATACTATGGAAGCTGCTTTATGACCAAACTGTAGCTGTTTTTAAATTATTTTTCTTTCAAAACATCTCAGAAGTAGAAGTATTAGCTAACTGGAGGCTACTGCCAAGGTGGGAACATACCTGTCTCAGAAACACCAGTTTTTTACTTTCTTTTTTTAGAGCACAGAGTTCTTTTAGGCTAAAAACAACAGTTTCCTCTCTTCTTTTCCTTTAATAGCCTGACTCCTCGAGAGTTCAATTCTTATGGCTCCCGCAGAGGGAATGATGCTGTCATGGCCAGAGGGACATTTGCAAACATTCGCTTGGTCAACAAGTTTATTGATAAACAAGGACCTCAGACTATCCATTTCCCTTCTGGGGAAATTGTAAGTACACATGCTGTTCTTAACTGTGGCTCACTGACAAAAGAGTGGAGTAGTGCTGGATTTCCTTCTTAGGTCATCATCTTAGGTCATTTACTTCAGTGCCTTTTAAGTAAAGCTGATTGAGGGGACAGGAGCTGACTGAGGGAAGCAGTCACGTGTAGCTATGCAAAGTGGTACTTTCAGGCATATCAGTGGGGAGTGTAACCACTGTAGAAGCACCAGTGGAAGGTGCAGGTTTATGTTGGGAGTGAGATCAGACTAGAAGCCACAAAGTGCTGTGTAGTCAATGTCCTTAAAGTGCTCCTTGGTGGAAGTTGTAGGCTTAAGTTGTTTATGTGGGCATGCTTTTCTTCCTCCTTTCCCTGGAACTGTCCTTCCACCTGCAAAAAGTTTACAAAGCCTTTGGCATTTTTATTCCAGCTGGATGTGTTTGATGCTGCAGAAAGATACAAGCAGGCTGGTCATCCACTGATTGTGCTGGCTGGGAAGGAATATGGCGCAGGAAGTTCCAGAGACTGGGCTGCTAAAGGACCATTCCTCTTGGTGAGTAGCTACAGGAGGGCAGAATTAGAAGTGCAATTATTTGTCTGGAAGAGTAGCTTATGACCAACATCCTGGGTAGCTCATTCTTAATTTTGGTAGCAAGAGCTATTTTGAAATCTCAGCTGCCTCCAAGAGCCACAGTAGAGTTGCAAAAGCCATTTAAATACTAAAAGATCTTGTTCAGACTGGAGGACTTGACTGATCTTCAGCTAGAAATCCACAAGGCTACACTAGAAAGACCATTTTCTTTACTTCCACTTTCCATAATATTGTAAACCATAGGTCTGCTTTCAACAGCATCCTTATACTTACTTAGCAAGGAAGCTGGAAAGTGTAACAGAAGAGTATCAATGAAAATGAAATTTATCAGGCCTTCACCATGGGAGCTTAACAGAAATCCACATACAGTGAAATACCTGTTTCTTTCTTTGTCTGTCCAGTCTTATATTGTTTACAGCACAAACTCTAATTCAAGCTTTCTTGCATTATTAGAAAAAGTTTTATGAGAGGGGGTGTTCAAGTTCATCTAGGTTTTTGGAGTTTTTTTCTGGCAATGAGGTTTTGTGTTAACTGTATTAACAAGTAAAACATTCAAAATTAAACTGGACCCTGGTGCTTACAGGAGGGCAAGAGTGAATGAAGAAGAGTTATGGAAATGACAAGTGGTGCTCTGCATAAGACATGTTAAAGTAGTATGTAGGACTCCTGAGAAAACACATGTAACTTTTTTGAGTCAGGCTTCTTTTAAAGAGGTGTGAGAGTTTAAGTACAGTCAAGTCATCCTGGACAGTTTGCTGTCAGACAGACCTGCTGACTCTACCCATAGCTGGTAGATGAAATGGAAGGGACCACAAATGAACCAATTTTCTCCTTTATGAGTAGAGAGATACTGTTCTGAACTGTGACATAACTCAACCTGTTGTGTATTTCCCAGGGTGTCAAGGCTGTGCTTGCTGAAAGCTATGAGAGAATTCATCGAAGCAACCTAGTAGGAATGGGAGTGATTCCTCTGCAGTATTTACCTGGAGAAGACGCAGGAACTTTAGGACTCACTGGACGGGAGCGCTACACGATTATCATTCCCGAAAAACTAAAACCACAGATGAATGTCCAGATTAAGGTATGAGACACCTAAGAGATGAATTTTCTGAATTGCTGTAATTTTACTTAAAATTAGTTGTCTCTTCAAAACATATGCTGTCATATGGCAGTCAGATTCTCTCACTTAAAACAGGAGAATTAAGATGGTGAAGGAGATTAAAACAGTTATTCTAACAGGGACTAAATTGAAGGAGGGTAGAATTAGATTGAATGTAAGGAATAATTTGAGATGAGGCACTGAAACTACTGCTCAGAGAAGTTGTGGATTCCTTCTCCCTGTAGGGGTTCAAGGTCGGGTTGGATAAGGCTTTGAGCAACCTTGTCTAGTGGAATGTTCCCTTCCCATGGCAGCAGGGGGCTGGAACTAGGTTATCCTTAAGGTCCCTTCCAGCCCAAACCATTCTATGATTTACTATGATGGCATATAAAAGCAGGATGCTCAAACTGTTTTATTTAACACAAAGCCATCCTGTATTTTGGACCAGTCACTCAAAGGCCACTATAAATTTCTCAGTTATAAATGAAGCAGCAAATGGAGTGAGACACCATACTGTGTTTGTTATGGTTTGTTTTAAGCCCCTTTCCTCTTAAGCAGCTTCCTGGAATCTAGTGTGGATAGAAACAGTGGTGCCTGTTCACTTTATCTTTTTATCACAATTTTTAAAGATGACAAAACTATCCTAGTAGTCCTTATTTTACTATGATGTCAAGTAAAATGTTCAAGGTTCTGCTGCTTGAATGACTTTCTTTGACCCCAACAGCTGGACACTGGGAAAACCTTTCATGCCATCATGAGATTTGACACTGATGTGGAGCTCGCTTACTTCCACAATGGCGGCATTCTGAACTACATGATCCGTAAAATGGCATCCTAATAAAAAAAGAAAAAAAAAGAAAAAAGGGCCCAGGTACAAGCCTGCTTCTCGTGAGCACAATAAAACTATAGTAATCGTGCATTTCAAAGTGTGAACCATAAAGTGAACAATTTTTTTCTATGGATTGTATTAGAAGGCTTGTTTACAATGCTGAATTTTTCTGTGTATCAGGAAACTGGACACACCCACATAAAGTAAACAGCATTTATTATCTGTTTTGTACGGCAGTTGGCTTGCCTTACCTTAGAATGCAGTGCAAAAGTCATTAAAATACTGCTGGCATCTGTAGAACTGTTGAAGATCATGTGCTGATTTCATGTATTTGGTCCACTTAGTTTGACTCTGAAGTTAAGTTCTATGCTCCTATCAGTGATCTAGAAATTAACTGACAGTATAAAAAAATTTATTCCTTCCTGATTACCTGATACTGACTTGCTTTCTTATTCAGTTAAACAGAATCTGAATCTAATACAGAAATTATTTAGCTGCTTATTAATTTTAAAAAAATGTGAACTCTGTTTAAAATCTAAGCCTTTGTGGAAAGGTGGACTTATTGGGGATATTTCTAATGGATAAAATTAAATTTATTTTTAAGAAGCTTGTTGGTTTCTCTCATTTTATCTTTAGTACTGGGATACAGAACAAAACTTGGACTTACACTCTTCTCATTGTCCCTCAAGGAACAGAATCATACAAGTCTTGACTGTTCATGTTTTAATTCTAGTTTCTTTGCTGAGTCTGCATGAGATAGAATGAATACAAACACTGGTGGTCTTCTGTAACCAAACAGAATACTGGCATGATGTAATTCCCTCTGTTTTGTGCCCTCAAGAGGACAATCTCCACAATTTCAAGATCCTTGTCAGGCATTTCTGTGGCAGTTAGCAACCAGTGAATACACTAATGCACTCAATGAAGTCAGTGTCTGCCCAATCAACAATACATATGAATCTATTTACAGGGATAATAAATTTACTCTTACTTGGAGATAAATAAGGTTATAGTACTAATTCTTACTCTTGAAAGTATTTAGAGTAGCTGCTGTAACAATTAACACAGTGGAGAAATTCTTTCAATCTCCTAATGTGTTTTTAGTGCAGTCAGGTGTGGCTGTTTCTGGATAAAAAAACAGCTATTCAAATAATTATGAAAGAAGAGACTTAAGGAGGGCACAGAGATTGCAGTGTACCTGCAACAGGTTAGTCTTGCTTGATTAGAACAGAGCTCCTCTAGTAAATCCATCAGAGTCCTACCACACTGTTGCAGGGTTTGAAGGGTCTCTCATGAGGACAAGCTGAGAGAGCGAGTTTAGTCCAGTGAATGGAAGGCTCAGGGAGATCTCTGCTGTTTGTGCACAAATCTCTGAAGGGCAGGCACAGGCTCTTTTCAGTGCTTAATGACAAGAGCAAGCAGCAGTGGACACAAACAGCGTGAAATACAGGATGTTCCCTGTGAACATCAGGAAACACTTTTTCACTGAGTGACCAGCACTGACTGGAAGAGATTATCAAGAGAAGTTGTGGTGTTTCCACCCTTGGAGATGTTCAGATGCTCTCTGGACATTTGGACATTGTCCTGGGCAATCCCTTGGCTCACAAGATGACCTCTAGAGGTCCCTCCCAACCATAGCTGTTCTGTGATTCTGTAAACAGAGAGCTGTTATTATGGTATAATCATAGTAATAGATATGCAATTTCAGGTTCAATTTAAAAAAAAACCAAAAAATAGATATTCTCAAAGGCCAAATAGAGTGCTGGTGTTCTTCCCCACCCTTCCATCTCGACTCTGTACTGAAGGAAAGGCTTTTTGTATCAAGCTGAATTCTTATTAATGTGTTACCCCATCAACCTTTAGGCTGATTTGTGGAGCTGTTTTAGTCTCAAATCCTTATGTTCAGAGAATAGGCAAATTCCAAAACTTCTCAACTTCAACTTCCCAGTAGTTACTACTACAGGTTGTGAAATTTAGGACTGATTATTTTTTATGCCAAGAGTCCCAAAGCAGATGGTCTTTTCACAGAGCAATTTGATACATAAGGACTGTGGCTTTTCCATGTACTTTTAATCTGAAAGTGCTAAACCAGCCTTTTTCAAAAATATTTTGTTCCTAGTATGTTTGGAGGGGGGGCATTATCTACACATAAATCATGTTTATTCATTGTTCTGTGTTTCCTTTTAGGTAAAAACTAAGTACAGAGGAAGTTACTGTAGGACTGAGATTCAGCCTTCCTGTACAGTGCATACAGCTTTCACAGTAAAAGGCATGGATTTGGGTGGAACATGAAGCAGTGCTTACAAAGTTCTTTTGCTTTTAATGCTACCGTCGTGATTTGACCCTGGCTAAATGCCAGGCACCTATGATTTCTGCTCTCTCTGCTCTCTCCTGCCACAGCTGTGCAGAGGAGAGGGGAAAAAAAAAGAACTGTTAAACATAGGATTCATGAGTTGAGATAAGGCACTGGTGAGGGGATGCACTGAGAAAAAGGGCAAACAGGCTGAAAACTTGAAGTTGGAAAGTGATTTATTAACCTAACAGAGTTGGAGGATAAATGAGAAGTAAAAATAAGGTCTTAAGACACCAGTTCTCCGCTCACCCCCATCCGTCCTTCCAAACAACAGCACAGGCAGGGGGCAGGGTAAGGGGGTTTTAATTTGGTCAGTCCATCAGGGAGAGGAGTCCTCTTCTTAGCCACGGGGTCCCTCCCACGAGAGACAGTCCTCTGGGAACTTCTTTCGTGTGGGTCCGATCTCACGAGCAACATCCTGCCTGAATCTGCTAGCACACAAGTCTTTGTCCACAAGGTGCAAACTTCTGAGCCAAGGCCAGGCTGCTTCCATCCCAGGAGCAAGGCAAAGCCTTTCTCTCCCTTGCAAGGCCTTTGCAGCTTTAACTCTTTAGATGAGACTCCAACTGGATCACAGCTTCCTCCAGGCATCCACCTGCTCCTCTGACATGGGCTATGGGTGAATTTCTGCATTCTTGTGGACTCCATGGGCTGCAGGGGGACCTCCTGCTCCCCCCATGGCCTTCACCATGGTTAGCAGAGAGTTTTCAGCTCTGGCGCCTGGAGCATCTCCTCCCCCACCTTCTCCACTGACCTTGGTGTCTCCATGTTGTTCTCCCTCCACATATTTTTACCCCCACCTCCTCCTCCTCTAACTAAAAAGAACTGTGTGCTCACATTGTTTTGATTTTTTTCTTAAATATGTTTTCACAGAGGCATAACCAGCACCTCCAATTGGCCCACACTTGGCCAGCAGCATGTCCATCACCTTCAGAGCCATCAGAGATTGGCTCTGCTGGACATGGTGAAAAACTTTCAGAACCTTCACACAGAATACACAGGATCCATCTTTGTGCCACTCCCAACCCTTCAGACACTTCTTCAGGCCTACCACAACAGCTTTTGAAGGGTTTAAATTTCTCTCAAATGCTGAAGATAGCTTGCTGATGTTCTGGGCTATGCAAAACCACCCCAGCCACACAACATGTTACAAGAACACTGCAAGCCTCACTGACGAGGATTTAGGTGATTTAAAATAATTTTTGGACTATTAAATTAGGTACATTTTCCAGCCTTTTTGTTGTTGTTTTTCTTTTTTTTAATGAGTTCAGGTGTTTCAGTAACATAATTCTTCCACATACATACCTTACCACACTGTCAAATACACAAAGTAAGCTTAAAATGCATTTGTTCTTGGTTCCAGAAACACTTAATACTAAGCTCATTGAAGATGGGTAGAATCAGCATGTGCTTTAAAGTGTTTAATTATAACAATGTTTTACATAACTCTGTAGCAATTTCTGTTTCTCCCAGAGAAGTCTAGGTAAAGAGGGATTTGAACACACTAATGCCTACAATTTGTAAGAATGCTAGATCGGCTCTGACAGAAAGCTTACAGTATTCCTAGTGTCTTAAGAGATTTTAGGTGACAATCCATGAGACAGGGCATCCAGGTAAGTGCTAATCCCCGTCAAAACTGAACCTCCACCCATGTTCCAGGGCACTGTCTTGTCCCCACTAGGGCTCCTTCAGCTAAGCAACACAGGAGGATGCCCCTTCTGCAACTTGAGCAACAGCAACTTGATTAAGGTGCAGTGATATAAAATATAAAGTGCTACTATTTTAATCACAAGTATGAATCCCCAAGAGGGCTCTGCCCCTACTGCATTTCTTATCCTATCGCAAAAGTATTTCCTATTAAAGATGGATTTAGGTGATGTAATATCTTTCTTACAGAAAAGTTAATGGACATTTTTCTCCTAATTATATAATACCTATGTCTAGAACATTAAAAGTAACATTTTAAAATATTTTAGAAGTAGCTAGAATAGTTCCTGAAGTGCTAGTAAGCCATGTTGTCTGCATCGATGCACATTCCAACAAGTTAGCAGTACAAAAGAAGTTGCTGATTCACACCTCAGTTCCTGAAGGTGTAGCCTGTCACTTGAAGTTAGATGTTTATGAAGTAAGATGAATGAAGGTAGTCATTCAACTCGATCTTATTTTTTTTCAGACCACCTTCTTCATAGCTGTAATGATTCAGGTCTGGACACCTAGGCACATATTTATCCTTCTAGTGAAACTTCTAGTGAAATATTTCATTACACTGGTTTTAGTGGCTTTACCAGCCTTTTATAATCTAGCCAGATGTGGATGAAGGGCCTAGCATAAAGAACAAAATTTTATACATGAAAATTGATTATCTGCTATTTCAGCATGGTGCAGTAGGACAATATATCCATTAAGATGTTGAGTTCAGCTGGATGTTTCTTCATCAAAATTTTTCAAAGACAAATTAATGTTTTTCCATTTTTGAAAATCCATTTGTGTCCCAGTTTCAATGTTCTCTAGCACAAAGCTTTTGCTTTTGATCACTGGTAGATTATCAAATGTTTTGTACTTCACTGTGATCCCCCAGTCATGCTGGCAGGCAGTATTTCGGCAATGCATCTTGCTTTTTTTCTCAAAACCATCAAACTGAATTGGTTTCCCGTGGGGCTTTGTTATGTAACGTTCCTTGAATGCGTCACCTAGGACAGTGTGATGAGATTCCTGAAACAACACATGCCAGAAGCACTTAAAAACAACATTCCTCATTTTTTCTTGATACTCCCCTTCTTAAATACATGTTCTCCTGTTAAGGCACTTGCTGTCATCCAGTAGGCTCACCTTTCAGCCCCTTTGGCTCATTGCTCTTTTTTTCCCTCATTCATTGAATACCAGGTACTAGCAGGACCCAGGCCTGGGCTAATCAAAACCAAAAAAAAATTTAGTGTGTTTCCGCAGTCATCAGCTTACACATACTTGAGCTTACTAAGCTTTCTAAATACTGTGTTTGCAGTATTTGAGCCTTGTCCATGAAACTAAGAGTAATTCAGACATGGACAACTTTGAGAAACTCCTGCTTCCGATGAGAGATGATGCAATTACTTTGGAGTGTTAGAAAAAATAACCCTAACAAGGTAAAGGAGCTACAGTTGTTAACATATATAATCTAAGATTAAAGAGATAACAGCCTTATTTGAAAGCATATTTACAATTTAAACTTGGGTCTGAGAATGCTAGATCCTCCTGGAAATGCAGTTTGTAGGGATTATTTAAAAAACGGAGGGGTTATTTGCAGAGTACTATGCAAAAATTCTTACTGAAGAGTTTTCTGAAATTGTGGATCTATTTGCACAGGTATAGATGATAAACCAGGAGTAAATAGAGTAAAAGTCAGAGGTGCTTTAGACAGCCCTTGTTTTTTTGTCAAAGAAATGTAACCAAGTTTTCACAAAGCTGAGCTATTCCCAGCTCCTTGCAGAGGAATAGTGAACTCCATCTACATTCCAAAAACAGCTGGTAAAAACAAACAAAATTTTGGCAAGGGTCTGAAGGCAGACACTGCAATGCTCAGCTGTGGCCTGAAGCCCCTTATTGCATTGCAACTGTACTTTTCAGAGCAGCATAAATAGAAATAGCTTCAAAACAACAAAATGCAGAACTATATAGGCTCAAAGTGCTCAGAAAAGCCTCTTGTATGATCACCACTTTCCATGCGTAAAGAGTATCGCCTTCTTTTGTCTGCAGAGAAAATATTCACATTCAGAAAGTACAATCAAAATGTCCCTATGACATACATAGGAGCAATGTGAACTACACCGGTAGAATAGAAAACAGAAGAATAATGAAGAATTGTATGGCTCTTCTAGTGAAACCTTGGTTTACCTTGATTTTCAAGACTCCAACTGACCCATAAGACAAGGAGTTAGTAAGCTGATCCCAGCACTTTGTGTAGATAATTGTCAGTCAATAGAAATAGTGGGAGAAATCTCTCAAGAGCAGGGAGACTTCCAATCTGATGCTAATCAGGAAAGTAAATATCCAGCAGTAACACCAGTAGGTTATGTAGTGGAAGATCACTTTGTCTTCTACAAAATTTGTCAGTTTCTAACAGAAGGGCTTTAGGAAAACTGAAGTGATTCCTACTATATCATGCATTTGCACACCTTGGACAAGATCAACTAGTATCATATCATACTACAGAAGTAGTCACAACAGTTCCTGTGTTTTACTGATTTACTCAGAATTTCTATTCTCCTCCAGTTTGCACAAACTAGCCGACTTCCACACTGATAAACAATGCAGTTAGTTTAATAATGCTGACTTCCCTTGTGTTGTTCATGGATGTAAGTTGCCATACAGAAACATACCTTTATAATTCTGATGTCATCTGTACTGCAGACATATGCTTTGCATTTTCCACACAAAAGATTTTTTTTTCCCTTCCACTACTTTTTGTTTTGTTTCTTTCTTCGTGGAATCTCGTAGTACCTTTTCCTTCATTTGCAGGCCATGTATCTTTAATAAATAAATAAAAATCAAGATCATTATCAAATGAAGTCCCAATGTCAGCCTAAACATGCCTTCAGGTATGTAACACCTAGAAGCCGATTACTTAAAGCACACAAAACAACACAGCTTGTTCTGGCAACTCATACCAAGGATGAACAGGGTACATTTGTCAATTTAGAATGCAGGGCTAGAATGAGACTATCTGATGGACAGCATTTATGCTGTTTGTTCCTTCCTCCCCTCTAGCCCCATACAGCCCCTCTGGTCTTAAGGCTGATAAGTCTGTGTGAAGACCTAAAGGCATATGAGATCCTACAGCACAAGTAATGCTGCTGCTCTGGGAATCTCATGGCTTGGAAAGAAAGCTACAGAGACCACCGAAACTGCAGGTAGAGAAAGAAGTAACAAGCCACAGCCTGGAGCTGAGAACTAAATGCAGAAACAGAACTCTCTGAGAAGAAGCAGGAGCAACCACACCAAGCCTTGGAGGTGGGAGAAATGTCACAAAGGCCAGGGGACTTTGGGCATCCTTTGTTGCACAACTCAGTCTCTGAAAGCTTGTCTGGAAACACAGGATGATTTGTGAGTCAAAGGGGATATGGAAGAACTGTGCATAAAGCTTTTTTGTTAGTAGTGGCTGCTGCTGGCTTATTCCAGTCTGCCCTGTGCCCTGGGGAACACCACTGATACCAGCCACCAGCTGTATTTAACTCCAGTCACCCCCACTCTGGACCCAGCCATCCAGCCATTTTTTTATTACCCAGCAAACAGTGCACCCATCCAAGCCATGAGCAGCCAGTTTCTCCAAGAGAATGCTGTGGGAAATGGCGTCATGATCTTTACGGAAGTTCAGACAGGCACCAACTGCAGCCTTCCCACATCCACTAAGTGGGTCACATTGTCACAGAAGAAAAATTAGGCTGCCCAGGCAGGACCTGCCTTTCATAAACCTGTCCCAGGTGGGCTTGATCCCTGGTTGTCCTGTATGTGATGGCACTCAAAATGATTTGCTCCATAATCTTCCCTAGCACAGAGGTCAGGCTGACAGACCTGTAGTTTCCTGGATCCTCCTCATCCTTCTTTTGGACATGCGGTCACACTGACGAACCTTCAGTCACCTGGGATCTCCTTGATTACCCAGGACTGCTGATAAATGTTGGAATGTGAATTGATGAGCTCCTCTACCAGCTCCTTCACCTCTACCCTTGGGTGGATCCCATCTGTGCCTATAAACTTGTGTGTTTCAGTGGTGTAGCAGGTCACTAACCAGCTGCCCTGGATTTGGAGGGCTTCATCCTGCTCTGTATCTCTGTCTTCCAGCTTAGGGGGCTGGGTTTCCTGAGAACAACTGGTCTTACTGAGGCAAACAAGGCATTAAGTACCTCAGTCTCTTCTTCATCCTTTGTCACTCTGTTCCCCACAATATCGAAAATGGGGATTTTTCCTTAGCCCTTGGTGGTGGTTCATATGAAATTCCAGCTGCCCTTTGGCCCTCCTGATTTTCAGCTGCAAAACATCACTGTATCTTTGTACACTATGCCCAAGACAGCCTCCGACTCTCACATCACCCAGAAGTCCCCTGTTCATAAGCAACAGGTCATAAATTCTACCTCACACTGAATTTTTTGCAGTTACAGTACAGTTGACCTTCCCAAGCTGGCAGTACACACTATCTCTTCTCTGCTGACGTAGCCTTTGTCAGATATCACATACAATGAACACTTCCCTCAGGTTATTACTTGGCCCTACATTTATGTAGGCCCTAGTAGGTGAAGGCTGATATAGATTATGCCTTTAAAATCTGATTATGAAAATTGCACAGATCACAAACCTTTGTTGCAAATGTTGTTTCATCCCAATTTTGTAGCTCTTCAATAGCTGTATTCATCATTTCTTCCTTATAATTGTTCTGTTTTTCATTCTCAACTACTTCTGTTTTGCTCGTCACAATGATGCACTTGCTGTCTCTTGCCCTTCCACGACCTATATAGCAACACATTTATGCTCCTTAGTTACTCCTAACAACATGTGCAAAAGTGATGGGTCTACCATAAGACTATTAAGGGCCTTCTGTATGGCTGCTTTTGTTTACAGTGTTCAGATTCAGATAATGCTGCTTTTGAAGAGCATTCTTTAATAACAAACCAAAATAAGATGCCCCCTTCCAGGTATCCTCATGGACATACCCTAGCCAGTACTGTATTGCCTGCTTCTGTGGCCTCCCCCTGTTGAGTTCAGGCATGCTTTAAAATCCTTATTGTATAGCATTTTGCTGTCTTCTTGTGGTGTTAAAAAAAAAAAAAAAAAAAGTAAAGGAGATAAGTTCATCTCAGTCTGTGCTATTAGTTTTCATCCCTTCTAATTGGTGTCTAAAATACCCCCAAAACATATGTATCACAAAAACTTATGGAACTGGAAATACAGGGCTGACAAGAACACAGACAACAGCAAGCACCTGCTCTTCTACCTGACTATGCCTACTGCCTGCCTCTCTACTGAAGCTGTGACACAGGCAAATCAAGAACTACAGGGATCTCAGGCCAGTTCAGAAGTATTTTGGTTATCAAAAGTGTTCACATTTTCTTTTGAGCTTCTTCTCCACAAAAATCATTATTGTATGTGGTTTAAAACTGACATAATCTCTTTTCTTTGCACCTATAATGGCTTTTTAAGAATAAACACTATCCTTTCATTCACAGAAGTAAATTCTGGGCCAATTACTTCATTACAAGACACAGGTAAGAAAGTTACAAGACACAAACCCTGAAAGTAGAGTACAGTCTAACTATACTGGAGATCACTTTCCATCAAATTATGATGTTAACTGCTTGGTGGACAGGATAAAATACTGCAGATGCACCCTTAGAAGAGGAGGCAATTTTATGCCGTTTAGGCATGTGAAGCAGAAACCAGTATTTAGTGTCGCTCTTCATTCCCCCCTACTGGGCGTACTGTAAAATCACCAAATTTAAGACCAAAGTCTTGACAGACTTCTCTGGACAAGCCAAGAAGATAGGGTGTCCCTTTTTTTGGTCTTAAATATTAGAGATCTGCACGTGCAAAGGCCTCATGTACCTGGGAGTAGCTGGGGTGGTAATAAACCACTGACAGGGGAAGGCCTTCCGAAGCCAAGGCAATGTATGAAATTCCATTGCAGCAGTCCTTTGCAAATTGTCACAGAATGATTTGTACTATCTCTGACAACAGTTCTTCTAGCCATAGTTCTGCTTATATGTATAGTTTTCTACTTGAAGTAGTACTACTAGTAGTCCTCAAGAGCTCAATAACCTTGTGCAGCATGGCTACTTTGCCTGGCAAAAGAACAGTCAGACAACATCAAGGGCTCAGCTCTGTGAACAAATTTATCATGTCCCATAGTTCATTTGTCTTTGCTCTGAGGCACAGCAGAACAATAGCAAGGCATACACATATTACTACAGTATTTTCAATGTGCCATTTAGCAGCATTTCATGTCCATTTTTAGGCCAAAACAGGTTTCTGAAGTAAGAGCTCTGAAATTCCATACCTCTGACTTGGATCATTTTGGTGACGTTACCAAAGTATTCATAGAGCACCACAAGGTTGCACTCAATAATATCAATGCCTTCATCAGCAACAGATGTAGCAATTAGCAGTCTGATGTCTTTGTCATTTCTGAATGCTTCCAGTACCCCCTTCTGCATTGGCAGGGTCATACCTACAGTACCAAGAAACTGTGTCAGGTAAAAAAACACTGAAGAGCTCCTTAAGCAAGATACCTGCATTTGCTTTGGCGTAACTGATTAGAAATTAGTACATCCTCTTGATCTGGAAAACTACTTTAAGTTTGATATGCAGCTGAGTGTATATTATACCCACTGACCAGGGGTTCCTGTTGATGTTTCACAGGAATATCAACCTGGGAAACACCATTTCTGACACAACACCCAGATGATCTTTATTGAAGACACACATGCAGCTTAGTTAGAACCTAAGCTAGCTCTTAACTTAAGCCCTAGGTAACTCATTTTGGATGTACCTTTCATTCTACCTTAAAATGTCTGTGTGCCATCAAACACAAAATAAGACAGGGACAATATGAGAATGAATCACAAGAAGCCATGGTAGTGAAGTTTCTACACTGCTTTTGAACTAGCAAAAGAATCCTGCAGAAAAGTGTCACTGACAGTGTTACTGCTGCTATAACCAAAGGTTCTGGACAGAAAAGACAACCATCTCTTTAGGATCCATTTAAGGTCTTCCAGATATGGAAGGACGCAATTGCAAACTTGCATGACCTTCCTCTGTTTAAGAGCACAGAAGATAAACACTGGAAAAGCAGAACAGTTTTAGCAGCATAGCCACCATAGGTTTAGTATATGTTATATCTCAGTGCAAATCTGCATACCTGTTTTATGATCTTTTCTTCCCTTCCCCATCAACATATCTGGCTTTATGTGGCTAAGTAGAGGGTTTGCTTCTATCCACTTCTTCAAAGCCTAAAAAGCAAATCAGGGAGTTAGATTCCCCATGCAGATGAAATGCTAGTTAGAGATAGATAGGTAGATCTTTCCTACGCTTGCCTAGTCAATTAATAATTCCAAAAGAAGAACCAAAAGCAGAAAAGAAGGTGGAACTTGTGTGTCAGGATGGAATATTTATTAATAATTGAGAAAGCAAGGGTCACAGCCATGATGCCAGATTAAACCATACCAGACTGATTTCCACTTTTCCTATTCCTGCAACTTAATGGCTGGCTAGAGAGCAAGCAGTCTTTCACTGCTAAAAAGTTTGCCTTTTTCTCTTACAAACAAACAGGTCACTGAATGCTACACCTCTGGGATTAAAGGAAAGTAGTTGCTATTTACAAACTACACTTTTACTACACAATGACAGTAGTACCTTCAAACTGCTCTTACAGAAGAACAAAATTCAGCCAACATGCTGTAAGCTTTTAAGTCTAGAATGGAAAGCTGCCAACAGATGCTTGGTGTTGTTAGTTTGGACTTTAGCCTGCTTTTAATTTTTTCTGGTTTGCAATTCATCCAACATGTCTATACCCAAGGATAAAAGGAGGGGTTGGGTCATTCATCTGATAAATCTGTTTACAGTAGCCAGAGACAGCTAATATCTTGCAGTAAATCTTTTAAACCTACCCATGCTAATGATTAGCAGCACATTTACTTCAAGTGTGAATCTTTTCTGGGAGCAAAGTATTGTAAGGGCAAAAAACATCATCCAGCCTGGATCCTTGATCCTAGGCATGTATGAAACAGACCAGTGACAAGAAGAGTCCAGAGAACATCTGGTGCACAAAGTCTTTCCCTTTTCTTGATCAAAAACAGGTGCCAGGGCACAGACCTCCTTTAGGTCTATAGGAATCCTCTGAGAAATGTATAAATACCTCCTGATGGGCAGTCAGTAACGGAGTAGAGCTGCTGATTTATAACACTGCTACCTTAAAGCCAAAACCCTTATTAAAGCTAAGTTAAAACTTTACGCCCAAAGTAAAAATCTGATGGCTTAATGATCAGCTATGACATGTAGTTAGACATGAGGAAGGACACCATGCCTGTATGGTAGTTTTCAGAAAAAGAAAAAAAAACCCATACTCATCCTGCCTCAGAGCATCAGGGCTTAGGTAGACACAGTAAAATAAATTAGAAAGATCAAATACATGCATATTTTTCTATTTCAGATCAAAATAGCAAGGGTAATAGATAAGGCATCTTATTTTCCCACTTCCCCTTTTAGGAGCTTTAAAAACAAATGTCTCACAGCTACTAAGGCTCTTGTCTTGGCAAAGAGAATAGTGCGAGTCTCTGGGTTATAGTGATATGCTTCGTCCAGGATGCAAGCAAGCTCTTCCAGCTTTGGATTCTCATTTGACTCATCTTTTGAAAGGGCAGTCAGCTCTGTTTCTTTCTCTGAAAGAAAAGAGGTTCCTTGAAAAATTTACCTTTTTATAATGCAGGAAGTAGAATTCCCACACAAACCTACTTTCCAATGCCACACACATTCTCTTTAGCTTCATTTTTATTTTCTCTTCCATTCTTTTAGATGAAAGCAGAGAAAACTGTTGGTTAAATGCAACAAAATCCCCAGAAAAAACAAAATTATGAATGTCTCACATTTTGTAGCAAACTGACGTGAGAACTTCTGTGATATACTGTGCATCAAAAGAAAGCAACAAAACAAACTTATTTATTGCACAGAGTGCTGCCATTTCTTCTTAGAAAATAACTGACATTCAAGAGCAGACAGCCCAGTGATTTAAATTGCAGTCAGCACTGCAACACACCAGACCACAGACTGGAATATAGCCCACTGCTAATTAAATCAGAAGTCAGAGAACAGTGCAACCTCTAACTTTCAGTCAGAAAGGTCCAAGGGCCACCTGCTTCTCCCCAGAAAACTAGGATTCATCTGGGAGCACTGGCCAGGAGGCTAGGCAGGGCACTGAGCAGTGCATGTTGGCTTATCTAATGCTACATGCATCCATGATCATAGAACATGTGTCCATAAGGACACTGTTGCCTTATCTGCAAGCCAGGCATGCAAGAACTTACTACAGCATCTAGCTTCAATTATTACTATTTTCTCAGCTCCTGCACTAGAAGCTTGCAGACCCAGAAATTAAGTCGTCCCACTACCCACCCCCCACCTGCCCTAACACTACACTTTCACCCATACAGGCACACATCTTCTAAAAAGTGCAGTTTCTGGAAAAACAACTGCACTTACTCTGAAGAAAACACCTGGACCATCCTACCATCAGCCTTTCTCCCCTGAAAGTGTCACAGGTACTGCGGAAAATACCTTGAAATTTGTCCGTCAGTTGCTTCTCTAACTCAGTATATGGTCCATTTTTTACATTTGTGAAAAATTCGTTTAGGTAGGCTAAAGCATCTTCGATACGGGCATCTTCACTGATAATGAGAGCGTCATTGAATTTCTGCTCAGAAAGAGATATACACATTTAGGCCTCATTTTCCATGTGGTGGGATGAACACAAATTTTATTTTACTAGATTAAGTGTTACAAACTTGATTTCTTCCATTTCCAAGATAACACAAGCTTTAAAAAGTCTCCTCTGCACTAATCTTTCCCTAGTGAATATCATAAGACACAACTCTTACATGCCTTATGCTTTAGCCTGTGTCAACTTGTTGCAGTCTTCAACATCCTCACTTAGAGGATCTCTTCTCTCTAGTGACCAAGTGACAAGACTCATGGAAACAGGTGAAGTTGTGTCAGAGGAGGTTTAGGCTGGATATCAGGGAAAGGTTTTTCACACAGAGAATGGGTGAGCACTGGAACAGGGAAGTGGTCACAGCACCAAGCCTGACAGAGCTCAAGATGTACTTGGACAATGCTCTCAGGCACATGGTGGGGATGTCCTGTGCAGGGACAGGAGCTGGACTCAATGATCTTGGGAGTCCCTTCCAACTCTACATATTCTAGAATTCTAAATGGAACAATTAGGTTCAAAATCTGCTTCTAGGTGAACATACCTGTATCAGAAGGAATAGAATTACCCACCTCTGTATGAAAGGAAAGAGGATACACACTTACCCGCAAGTGTTCAGTACAAATGAAAAGGTTTCTACAAATGTTGCTCTCCTTCTCCTTATCTTCCAGTTGCAACAGTCTGCATTTCTTCTGAGTGGAGACTATCCATTGTTCATATTTCTGTGTTCCAAAGTCAACCTTGTTGATCTGGGAGATGGTATCTAGTAAAGAAGGAGGGAAGAAACATTTGTTCATCTTGAAAAACAAATAAAAACCATTAGCTAGAGGATAACACATTTCCTGCTAATATTGGTTCTAAAATGCCTTTCCAAAGGAACAGCTTTATGATACAGTCACAAAGCCACTAAGGCTGGAAGGTACCTGTGGAGGTCTTTAGTTCAAACTTCTGCTCAAAGCAGATCACCTAGAGCTGGTCACTCAGTCCAAATGGACTTTGAGTACTTTGAAGGACAGAGATTCTACAACTTCTTCGGGCAACCTGTTCCAGTGTTTGACCACCTTACTGCAAAAAAAGTTCTCCTGGATGTTTAAGTATTTCTGTTTGTGCCCACTGCCTCTTGTCCAGCCTCTGGGAGCTGCCTGTGAGGAGTCTGGCTCTGTCTTCTTCCAGTGTTTCAATGTATACCCAGATTTTAGCCTAAAATTAACCCAGTACAATTCAACTGAGAATCTGTGTACATACAAACATCTGCAGGGAATTTAATAATAAAATTACAGCTCACTTATTCTATGACAAGCCTGTGGTATTCACAAAATTGCACGTGCATTGCTCCTTGAATTACCAGCTAATCAACAGTTTACACTCATTCATTAAATAGTCCAGAAACATATTGTCCAAGGGCCTGTCATCGAGGCAGAACTAGGCAATACCTCATTGCTGCATACATTATCTGCCTGAGTGCTTCACAGACTTCAGTAATCAGAGGCTCCACAGAAGGGAAGCCAATGTCATTCATGCAAGAGGAACTGAGATGCAAAAATAAACTTCAGAAGTGTTTGCTTAACATAATGTGCATTTTGAAAATCTCTCTCTGTTTGTACTTTGATTGGGCTTCTTGGGTTTTGGGTTGGTTTGTTGGTTTTTTTAAGTTGGGTAGGGGTTTTAATTCTCCCTTCCTGCCCCAAAATATAGTTCACTCTCAAATATCTGGAAAGTGGAGGGTAGGGGGGAAATCTAGAGCTGAGGTAAAAAGGTTTAAGGCATTGCAGTCAGTGTGCAAAAGCCATTCTAAGCACAGACAATGTCCTTTAATCCAGAGCTGGAGAGACCAAGGCTGATCCTCAGCACAGCCATAGGTGGGTCTCTCCTTTGCACCCCCTTCAGCTCTCAAATTTTTTACAATAAGCACTTACTGGACACCACTTAGGAACATTGCAAAAGCAGAAAAGATGAACTTATTTCTGAAGAACTGCAGAATTAATCTCATGATCATGAGACCTGTTTTCTTTTCACAGTCATGCATCTCCCTCTCTTCAAATCTTCCCACCCCTGTAGCTTCTGAAGCTGGAACCCTACTGATATGTGCTTCCTTTCTTGGGCAGTCACATCCTCTTTTCAGTGGTGTTCATGTTCTACAGATTCTACTCTGAAACATTACCTCAAAGGATTGTCAAAGGAAAATAATGGAGACCTGGTAAAAAGTGGAAATAGGAGGACCTGGAAGCATAAAGAAGATGGAATGCTGACCAGAAAAGGTGGCCAGGGCACCCCTAGAAATAACACCAAGTGCAACTCAGAGGCCAGAGAAAATACAAGTGTCAGAGCAGAAAGTGTGAAAATTAAATTTTGCTGTAAGGAAAAAATTACAACATTCAGAGTAATACCATAACTGTGATGCTTCTTATTTTCCTAACAGAGACAGACTTAGGTGTGAAGCATTTGGAGAAATGTTTAAATAAGAACATACAGGCATCTCTCATCAATGAAATCCAGCCCATTGCATTTTGAATGCAAGCCCTTCTGTTTCAGATTCTTTAAATTCAGAAGGATTTGACCATGTCAAAAGCACACCATTTTTAGTTGCATGAAACAGGCTGAAATTCAAGCAATATTATATATGATTGGCAAACTAATCAGGTATAACAGGAAAACAGTTGAATCCCTTATCTGTAATTTCTTATTTAGGGAATATTGGTTAAAGGCAAGTAAAAATTAAGAAGGAGAAAGGAAATTTTAAAAGCGTCTGTTCTAGCAGCTATAAGGATTCACAGTGATATAATCAAATACTGAACTGAAATACAGGCACGTTACAGAATCTTACCCACTGAGTAAATCTTCCTCATCAACGCCTCTGTCTCAGACATCAGACCAGAGATAATGTTTGCAAAGGGATTCTGAGCTCGCATTTTAACCCATCTGACATCTGGAGAAGAGAAATGTAAGTCAGTGGTATGAAAAAATAAAACATTTCCTTGGGCAGCACAGAACAAATTCTCATCTAGAAGAATGGTACACATGGTGCTCCATGCAATCACAATCAAGTTTACTGTTAATGTGCATTGCAGATGCACAGAAAAAGCAGCCCCCAATCCTCACTGGCACAACTGAATAAAAACCAGGGATGGCAGATAACAGCAAAGAGAAAATGTGCCCAAATGGGCACTGCCTTACTGCAGGGCAGCGATAGATTGCAAGCCCAAACTTCTTTCAGGCTAGAAGGAAGGAAGGAAGGCTCCAGCTTAGTTTTAAGCATTTTAATTAATCTGGAAAAAGGGGGAATTGGACAGCTGCCATAATCATTATGCTCTGCAGCTCACAGGAAAATAAAAAGGAAGTGTGCTTACGTGTTTCTGGCTTGTTTCCGAATCTCTGCAGATCTTGTTTGTTCTCTCTGACAGTGGATATGGCCTGTATGTCAAGGTAGGAGCAGAGGGTACAGATGTGCTCCACGGTTTCTTTGACAGTCTTGGCATTGCCAACTCCAACAGACGCAGTTAAACCTACAATCTAAGCACACACATTAATAGCGGTGGTTGCTCCTTTGTCACAAATGTAATAAAAACAGGAGACATTGTTATCAGTCACCAAATTGCCACTGTCTTCAAAAACATGGAAACAAAACAGGTAGCAGAAGTAAACAAGCAGGCACAAAATCTTAAGAACCAAAACCTGTATGCACTCATGTGCTCTCCAAGGCACTCAAGAGTATTTAAACTTAAAATAAATTATTCAGCCAGTTAAATCCACAACAAGCTGTGTTTGTTAGTGCTTATCATCCAGAGGAAGAACAAACCCACACCCAGATCCACACTTTGCCTTCATTCAGAGATGTCTTCTCAGCTGGATGAAAACCTCATGTCAGCAGAGGCAATGGCCCCATTTTGTTGTCACAGAAAACAACAGAGAGGTAATAAGTAGATACTAAATTACATGCTTTCTTCCCAGTTCAGCTCTTCCATTTGCTCTCAAGTACTCCAGTTTCTGCCATGCTTGGTCAGTCTTTCTTGGCAGCTGAAGGGAAGATGTAACATGGGAAAAAAGCCTGGAGGTGTCCAAGAATGAAGAAGTGTTCCAGATGCTACTGTGTCCATGTGCAGCCCTTCTTAAATAGAAGTGTGAACTGGATCAGCACAGAAGGCAAGAGTTTAGCCTTTGTGGACTGCATTGCAAAACGCTTTCCTCTAATGTTTCCACCCCTAACAGGCTGGGCCTTACCTGAGGCAGCTGGTTTGTAGAGGAGTCAAATTTCTGATCCAGGTATCTAGTCATCAACACATTGTAAGGGTAGTTGCCTGTAGTGTTGTGGCACTCATCAAATATCAACAGAGTGAAGATGGACAGGGAGCTAAGGATCCCTCTTTCCATGCTATTCACAAGAATCTGGGGTGTTAACACAATGATGTCACTGTCCTGAATAACACTTTCTACACAGATATTTGCAGCTGTTTCACCACAAATTCCTTGAACAGAGTATCTGGAAAGAAGATGAAGAAGCCAGGGTATGAAAAAGGATACCTTGCCAGGCAAAGAAAGCTAGAAAACTGGGCTTTTCAGCAAGCTTGAAGGGAGTTACTAAGTTTCAACTGTCAGATGGCTGGAGCTGGCAGTTGGATCACAGAAGCTTAGAAAAAAAATGCTGACAGCAAATAACTGGATTTTCAACTACCATTAACAAAAATATAACATATTTGAAGGGTGATGAACTTGTACATTTAAGCTGCATTTGTCAGTTCACACTAAACATCCCTTTTGTCTATATGTCTAGCATCACGGGACTGTTTCTGTCCAACAGCCTCCTTTTCCCATAGCTATAAGGATATCTGTGGATGTTCAGTAATCAGTTCCTCCAAAATCACAAGCTATAGGTTGTTGGTGCCCCTCTATGTAATTTGCAGTCCCATCTGAGAGGTGGACTATCATTTTCTGACTAAAGGTTGAAAAAAAAAGTAAGAAGTTCAAGTCCTTCCATTTAGAAATGAGAGCCTCTGAGAAAGGCAAGAGGAATCCCACTGCTGCTGCCTGGAACTGCCTCATCTTTGGAAGCAGGGGTGGAAGGAATCTCAGGAGAGAGCACACATCACTGTTTTCCATAGACAAGTACAGAAATACTTCCACCATTTCCACAGATGGGCAACAACCAGTGCTTAAACTCTCCAAAACCAGACTTCAGATTCTCCAAATAATGTCTGCCATGGCAATGCCACTCTTGCAGCTATACATCATCCTGATGTTAATGTCAAACACTCCTGTTCACCAGTAAACCCATTACATCTTGCCCTGGCCAAAGCTGACCTATAGGGCAGTTTATTTTTTGTGGAGGAAGCCACCAGGTAGAATTACACTTACCCACTTCTTTCAAAATGCTGCCTGAATACGCTCTTCTGTTGTTCATACACTGGCACTGTTGTTGCAAGGAAGACAACTTTTGCCTTTCGTCCTAAGGGAACGTTTTGCAAATGATGTTCACAAATAAGAAGTGCCACAAAAGTTTTTCCAGATCCTTTAAACAAAGAACATGAAAGGTAAAGCACTAGTATGAAAGGGTGCATTTGTAAGCAGCAGCTTGTGTGATCTGAGTGCCTTACAACAAAAGGGAGCTGACAATGGGGCTGTTACACTTCCAGACTTGAATACATTTGGAACAGATTTGAACACATGCTCATTGCTTACTCAGGTGGGGAATCGTGCCTTTCTCTCTCACAGTCTCAGTCTGTAAAGGCCATTAGGCAGTCACTGGGAATTAAAACCCATTTGCAGTTGTATTTGAATTCTTTGAAATCACTGAGTCTGTTTTTTGCACTTAGCATGTGCACTCACATCAAATCATGACTATGTATGGAAACCAGGCCCTTTCAGCTTCCATCCTTCCCCCATGCAGCCTTGCTCCTCTCACACTTGCTTTCCTTTGCTCCTCAGGCTCACTGCACATGTTCCCCAGAGCTCTTCTCTGTCCCTGCCCATTATCCCACCTGCCTCTCCAGGGCTCAGGGAAAAATTTGGCTGTCTTGATGTTGTAGGCATTGCAGCAGAGAAGACAGGGGAACCTCAGGCTAACTCATCCTCTTTTTCCTTCAACTTGCTACCCAAATTTCTTAAATATCTGAAAAGATTAACGACTGATTTTAACTGAAAAATCCAAACCGAGGAGTGAGAAAGCAGAAGTCAGAACATGGAAATGAATGCTGAATGTGCTGAATACAAGCACTGAAGTGCCAAGAGACACATCTGTCTTGCCCAGTCTCTGTCCTGCCCATGGTTATTAATTGCAGGCTAGATCTGTATCTACTGCAAGGAAGACCACTCTTAAATAAACAGCTGAAAAAGTCTGATTCAACCTTTACCATTCCCTATCCTTC
Organism: Entomyzon cyanotis; assembly: GCA_024500445.1. Classification (NCBI taxonomy): domain Eukaryota; kingdom Metazoa; phylum Chordata; class Aves; order Passeriformes; family Meliphagidae; genus Entomyzon; species Entomyzon cyanotis. The sequence goes on from JAKEPQ010001021.1 coordinate 5,537,332, forward strand.
CTAACCATCTGCACCAAAAGAATTTGTCTAAGAAATGTCTGCTTCCTTACCTGTGGGGGCACAAATCAATGTGTTTTTCCCATTGATAGCAGGCTGTGCAAGCTCAATCTGGTAGCTCCGAGCCTTCTTTGGTTCATAAACAGATGAAGACACACAGACCTTTTCTAGGATAGAACAATGTTTTTGTGTTGAGTGTTGCAATAAAAATGCATAAAATATATTGTGGCCCATATAGTTGCTATCTAAAATGATAGCGATAGAAGAGTTTTCCTAGTCTACACAGATCATTCTCTGGCAAACAAGCCTTTTAACAGGACAGACGCACCAAACAAGAATTTTGTGTAGGTTTGATGGCACACTTTTGTTACCCCTCAACTGTGATTCATAAAATGAGCTCATTTCAAGGTCTTGGCTGACAACTCTCACTTTAACTGGTCTTTTTTCAGCCCAGTAGGAAAAAAACACAGTGGATTATTTCCCCCCAAATATATGCATAGTATTTCTTCTAGCCTCCTGCTCTACAGACTTTTGAAGTTATGACTGCCTTAAATTGTGGTCTTGTCAGAGTGTTTGGACTTATGGAACAGGAACTAGAAATTACTAATGGAGAAAAATTCATTGTAACAGTCACTGCACAGACCCTTTGCAGCCACATTCAGCTCTCTAAACTGGTTAATACCAGGTCATGTCTGAATTGATTATAGCAGACAAGAGGTCCATCAACAACCAGGCTAGTGTTTGGGGACCTTTTTTGGTAATGTGCTTAAACAGAACACCTTTTCACTAGAAATGTGAAAAATGAGGGGCAATTCCCTAACATTTGCAATGCCCCAGCATGAGATCCTTTAAACTTTAAAACAGAAGATGGCTAAATCAAGTCAGAGATTTGTACTAATTCCTTAGTACCTTCCTTTGTGGCACACTACATCTGTGTCCTACGGGAAAATACCAGCCACAAACTGTTTTCAGTTCTTAAGCATTACCTGGAACTGAAGAGAGATTTTCACTGAGATTATAACATTCTGCTTCTTCAGAAAATGTCACCATGGTTTCATAGTTCTCAGAGCCATCGGTCATTTCACCATCAATATCTTTGCCATTATCTGTATAATTGGAAATAAGGCATATTATCAATCCTTTCGATTTGAAAACGTATTTGCTGTGATGACTAGATGAAGGAGTTCGTTGCTGGCAGAAATAGACTATGTAAAATCATGCTGCACCCAGGCTTCTTCTCAAGGAAGATGGATAGCACTGAGAATCTTGGGTTTAGAAGAACACACTCAGTGCACGTGTACCTATCCCTTAAAAATCAAAGGAGACAATAGATTGGGAGGAAAGTTTATCCTCTGTGTTTAGTGACAAGAAGTCCCTGTGTAACACAGATATTAACCACAAGCATGAAAAATACTTAGGAATTCAAAGAAGCTTTGTAAATTCAAGATTCTGCTCTCCCTTTCTCCCCACCTTCTGATGGGACCTAGATATCAATCCCTTATCTTACCCAGTGATCAAAAGAGAAATTTTCTTTGGCCTCATAATTAGTACTTTCTCAAAGAACTGTGCCTGGGCCTTGCATGAAGAGTCTCTTTGCAAACAGAACATGTGATCACAAAGTGCTGCTTTTGGAGTGGGAGAAGGACCACATTTGCACACCAAACCAGCTACAGAAAGCACACAATATCTGCAATTAATTACTACTAGCAACTCTTCTTAACTGCTAGCAGTAAAATGGTTCCAATATGGACAATGTTTCTTCAGGGGGCTGACTCTGGCTTTGCTAAGCTGGATGTTAGAGGAAGATGCCCCAAAAGACAGTGACATCTTTAACTTATACAATATAACTGCCAACCAAATAATATGTATAGCCACCAGCTACATACTACCTAAAGATCTATATGTAGGTATTATTCTTACATATTATTTTACATATATTTTAATAAATTTATTAACTATGTATACAACCTTATGCATATGTCATAAATAATTCTCCAGGTAAGAAGTTACACCCTTTGACTGCAGCAATTTAAATATTTCAAAATAAGAAATATTACTTAAGAAGCCAATTTAAATACTATCCCTGTTGCTAACCAAAAAACCAATTGAAACAAGCACCAAGGGAGACAGTAAATGTAGATGGAATGACAAAAGCAAAATCTTGTGAGAGGCAACTCTGCACTTTTACAAACTGTGAACATAACCACTTGGTAAGGGCTGCTTATCAATTTCTCAAAAAAAAAAGTATATGATCTGCTCTGTAGATCATAGAAGTGTTTCACTCTCTAGATTATCACATTACTAATCATATTTTATCAGAAAATATTGCATCTATCACAACTCAACCAACCAAAAAGATGGCAAAAGTTGAATTAATTAGAAGGAGGGAAGGAGGTAGGTAACTATTTGGCTGGTTTTATGCCTTCAGAGTCTGTGCTGTTTGATTCTCTTTACCAAAAAAATGTATAATTCCTAACCATTTGGAAGAAGAGTACTCAAAAACTAACTTCTGCCTGTTTGTTAGATAGTACTTGTATTTAATTTTATGTAAAAGACATTTAAAATAAATTTTAGAAAGGTTTTTTATTTTTAGACAACGGTATCCTTCTAAATTAGCCTTATTCTCCTGAAAAAAAATTACTGTTTGATACAAGAACACGAAAAGAGCATCACAAAAACAATTCACAATTTACCTTCTCTTATATTCCACAGTTCACTTGCATTGTAATATCCTGCATTATCCAATGCCAGCTGAAGACTTTTTGGCCAGTTTTCCTTATCCGAGCGACAGAGGCATTCAATGAGTTTAGTTATCCCAGCTGCTTTGCTTCTGTATTCACTGATCTGCACACACCACAAACAGAAACTGCTGCAGGTTCTGAGTGATCAAACCCACTGCTCTTTGCTTAGCACATGAATTTGTTATGTTTGATGTTCACTTGGAAACTGAATTTCCTTGTCACTGAATAAAAGCTTTACAATAAAATTCAGCCATTTACCCACTACAGCTTCAATTCTGCCAATGCAGTCATATACTAAACTTAGCTGGACTACAACAATAGGTAGGCTATTTGTTTGAATATTTGACTGTGGTCTGAAACATCACAGAGCTGTTCTGTGAATTTCCATCTGGCAAAGTCCTTGTAATAACGTGTATCTGCCACAAACCTCTGAGGCTCTCCATTTCAGAACAGGAAAAGAAAAAAATAGAAAAATTATAGCAGACCTGGCATTTGGTCAGGTGCAACAGCTTACCAAACCTTAGGTATCTCCATACAGTCACAAACAATCCTTCTCAGGAGTTGCAAGGAGCAAGAACACCTACCAGACTCCTCCACAGAGCATCAATACTTATTCTTAACCAGTCATAAATGATGAGTGCTTGGTAACATCACTTGTTAATCCTCATCTGAGTCAGAATTGGGTAGCAGAACAGCAGCTTCACATCCAAAGGCAGTGAAAATGCTGTGAACTTCTGTGACACAGCATTTAGCTGATGACTTTAGACCTCAAATTCCATTTCACACTATGGTGAACACCTGCCTTTTGGTGCTGACTGAACTCAAAATGCTACACAAAGTTTCTACAGTTAAGGTAACAGAATATGTCAAATTCCATAACAAGCAACAATCAATTTAGGCAACATCTAAACACCCATTTCCGTACTTCCATCTGTATTTTTAGGAGCGTTAATGCAGTGAATGCACCAGAAGGGGGTCTATTTCAAAGGCATGGCACTGCTTTCACTGCAATGTGGCACCTTCCAGAGCCCCTGAGGTCTCCTCATGTGAAACTGGACTCCCCAAAGACATATAGCTGACCACTGTCAACACCAAAGCCACCCCATCCTGCCTCCCTGCCTGCAACCCTTCTGCATGCCCCCTTAACCACTGGCCCACAGGGATGAAGAATGAGAAGTGCAGGTGTCACAGACAGCACCGCCATGGGATGCTACAGCCACACAGGAAAGCTTCTTCTAAGGAGAAGAAATCAAAGTCCTTTCCTGGGGAACTGTGTCCAGCCATCCTCCTCACCCAGTGACCTGTCACACAAGCTCTGATTCACCCCACAAGTGAGGTAGCCAGCACTTCTCTGCAGCAGAACTAGGCAACACCAGGATTTTACCATACCTGCAGGATCTCATCACATTCCCTCTCTAGCAGGCACGTGTTTATGTATGGCATTAGTGCTACTGGATCAACTTCTAGCATTGTTGCTTCTATCCGCTTCAACAGCTGCCTGTGCAGCTCCAGTTTTTCCAGTTTGCTGAAGTCCCAGTTTTCAATTGCTTCTGCCAGTCCAGTGTAACCTTTCAGAAAAAGAGACAAATAGTCACTATGAATTCAATCTCTAAATAGAATAGGTAGGATCTAATAAATCACTGACAAAAATCTATGATACAACAAATGTGTATAGAGGAAAGCTGGCAGATGCTGCTAATTTTATGCCTTTGCAATCTCTTCTGTTTCATCTCATGAAGGAAATTGGATTAGAAATTCACACATCAAGAAGTTATAGCTGCTGTGGAACAATCATCATTATAAACTACTAATGGCTACTTCTTGAAACAAGACTTTCAAGGCCACTAAGGAATTTTTTCAAATTTTTAAAAAGTAATTTAAGACTGTCATTGAATGAAGTTATCCCATGCTACCAGTTTGTCCCCATGCACATCCTGAAACCCATTTAGCTTTCTCTTTCAGAGGATTTTGCTTCCTCTCCTTGTATTTGGTGAGAACAATGGCTGTCTTGTTTCTTCCCTGAAGGCTCTGAGACACACAAGCCTCCTGCCAATGAGGCTTTCTCCATACTCAAGAATTGTTCCAGCTGCCTCACCTTCCAACAGGCACCTTCCAGACCGTGTCAGGTGTGACAGGAGCCGGCAGCTGCAGCCCACGGCAGCGCAGCGACCCTGCCCGACCCGGGAGCGGCAGCGGCGGCTCCGCCGGACAGGGAGCAGCGGACAAGCCCTCTCGGGAGTGTCACCCACCTGCTGCGACCAGCGCGTCCAGGAAGCCCCGCAGCCAGCCCTCCGCCTCCAGCAGCAGCATGGCATCCAGGAACAGCGCGGCGGCCGCCGTCACCCCCTTCTCCTCCTCCTTTCGGACCCGCTCCTTCAGCTCTAGCAAGAAGGCAGCAGAGGCAGAAGGTGAGCGGAGCGGGAAGGGGCAGGGGCGGCGGGCGCGGGGCAGCGGCGCTAAGGGCTCTCACCGTCCGACAGCCAGTCCGTCATGTTGCTCAGGATGTACACGGGGTTCAGGCTCCTCTCGATGTACCGCCGGTAGCACCGCAGGTTCTGCTTCTCCTCCGCCGTCATGGCGAGGCCAGCTGCGCACCGCCGCCGCCGGTCCCGATCCCGGTCCCTACCCCGGTCCCGATCCCGGTCCCGATCCCGGTCCCTATCCCGATCCCGATCCCGGTCCCGATCCCGATCCCGATCCCGGTCCCGATCCCGATCCCGATCCCGGTCCCGGTCCCGATCCCGATCCCGATCCCGGTCCCGATCCCGGTCCCGATCCCGGCTGCGTGCGCGGAGCCCTGCCCAGCCTTGGTGCGCCGAGAGCTGGTAGGGAGTGAGTGCGAGCCGCCCCCGAGCAGGGAGCGACGGGAAAACGAAACTTCAGTCCAGCTGGAGAATAGAAACCGAAAGCGATCTGGAAGGAGAGCGCTGCTTTCCGCTTGTGTCTGTCCTTAGCAAAACGAAAATGGCAACCAGCCCCCCGGCCCAACTAGTCATATGCACACGGTTGGAAAGGCTGTAAGCAGCCCCATTTGCGCGGTGAGAAAAAGCACAGCAAAGAAATAAAAGCATCTCACTACCTTTTTTCTTGTTCCCAGAAAAACCTGAACAAGTTCTTACGGGCTGTATCCTGTATCCTTAAAAGATAGAAGCACTTTTCAGGGAAGTGAAGGGAGAAGGCTTACCAAAGGGGCAGTCCTGTTGCAGAGCAGAAAGCACCCACAGTCAGAAGTGCAGCTAAACATGACAGCACATGCAAACCTCCCTCTCACCATGTGTTAGTGGATGCACCATATCCAAACAGACTGACAGGTGCTGACCCAACACAAGACTCCTGCTTTCTAAAGCCTTGCCAACACAAGGCCACTTAGCCGTGGGCTTGTACTAGGACAGCGGGTAGCGGGGCCAGAAGGAGGGGCATTGAGGAGGGCTCTTCTCAAGGACTCTTTTCTGGTCCACTTTTACTCTCAAGTATCTAATAGCCTTCCTTTTCTTTCTCTTAAGTCTTCTGTCTATTGGAAGAGTGACTGGGCATTGGAGTGGGCTGCCTAGGGAGGTGGTGGAGTCACTGTCCCTGGAGGTGTCAAAGAAAAGACTGGATGTGGCACTCAGTGCCATGGTCTGGTGGATAAGATGGTGTTGGATCAGAGGTTGGACTCAATCATCTCAAAAGTCTTTTCCAGTCTAATTGGTTCTGTGATTTCACAGTCAATAAGGAAACTACTATTCTTCTAAAAAGGCTATAAAGGTCATTAGGGATCTTTGCAAAAGCTTTTGGTCTGGTTTGTTGTGTAAACCTGATGGCAGACAACATGAGCCTGACCGGCATGTGGAGTGCTGAGACAGAGTAGGCAAGGGGCAGCAGGACTTCCATGGGTAACTGCATTTTCATTCTGCAAGTAAGAGGATATTAATATATCCCAGTAAGAATCCCAGTCATTTCAGGGGCTTTCTTTCCATTATTACTCAAGAAAGCTGTTTGTATATTGATGCCCCTGTTTAAGCACTAGATTGCCTCCAAACACAGGGATGGGGCTGCTGACGGCAAGGGGATCTGGCAGCAGATAAGGTCCCTCATGAAGCCACAGTGCCCTTTTCCCAGAATGGCTGTTTTTGTTCATCTTACATCACTTCCCAGGATCCTCCATTCCTCACACTGTCCTTGACTGCAACGTGCACGGACTCCTGCTTCAACTTTCCATGCCTAATGCTGAATAAAGTAAAATACCCAAGAGAAAGGCTTGCTGTGGCATTGAGACCTAAAACTGCTCTTTGATGGTCCTGAGAGTGTAGTGTTCTATGCATGGTGAGCAGCCAAGACACAGTAACTATGAACGTCAATACAAAATTAATTGGATTTGCTAAGTCACTGTGTGGAGGACTTGAACTTGACTGTATACTTGCCTGAGGGATGTTTTGATAAATTATGCTGTATCTCCCTCTGTTGATCACAACTTGAATCACACCTCACTAAAAGTCAAGGGAATGGCAGCTTTCTGAGTGTGGCTGTATTTCTACAGAAGGAGTCTAAGGTGATCTTTAAAACTACCCTTTTCTGTAAGTTCATCAATAATCATCCACAATGCAGAGAATAACAAATTGGAAAAAAAATAATTAAATGTAATTATTAAACTGTAATTAGTGTGGTGTGAGATTAGATAGTAGGTTCTGTTGTGGCAGGAGAAGTGTATGAAGTTTTTGATAGAGAACAACAAAGAGGGCTGCAATTCCTAATCTTTTCATTACTGCAGAATGCATGGTGTTATGATCCAATTATTAAGGTTCTTTAAAAATACCTCTGCCCGAATTAAGGTACAAACGAGACCATATGCCAGTCAATAGTATGGGTTTTATTTGATAGAAAATATGAGAGAGAGGGAAGAAAAGAGAGAAAAAGAGAAGTAAGAAAAGGGGTGGGGGGGACAGAAAGAGGGAAAGAGAAAATATCACCATCCATGGATCCCAACAATGTTGTGTTGATCCTCTCCAGCCAGTCTTCTTGGTGGTGATGGTCCCCCCAAAAAGCACAGAATGCCATGGGTTAATGTACACTCAGGCCAGGGGCAATGTCCAGGCATGTCCCCCCAGGGGAGGGGCAGTCTCCAGCAGCAGACTCTGCTTGCATCACCTGCAGTCCTGTGGTGCCAGGCCTCTGGGGAGCACTCTGGGTGTCTGTGATGGATTGTGACTCCCCCTCAGCTGCCCCTCATGTGAAAGTCCCGTGGATGTGGCCTGTGGGGTTGGGGGTTCCACAGCTGGGCAGTTTGTGTAAACCTGGCTTCTGTAAGCTGTGCTCTGCCCCCACCCCAAACTCAGCCAGGGATGATTCTCAGCACAGCTGGTGGCTTTGGCCTTTGTGTATGCATTCCTTTCCCTCAGCCTGAGATGATTGAGCAATAGGATTTCCCTTTATCTAATCTCAGCAGTTTGACTCAGTCCAAAGTCCCAGTCAGGTATCTTCAGGGAGGTTTCTTTGATTGTAGCATCTTTATACGGTTTTTGTTATAATGAGCAAAACTTTATATCAATGTTTGAGGCATGAACTATTTCAGTCTCTGACTCATGGATATGCTTCAAAATACCATACAGCACCGGGCTAGTTGCCTCATTGCAGTATGTACTGCCTCTCTTGCAAAATGCTCACAGGTCTCTGGCTCTACCCCAAGGGTCTGAAAGACCTTTTGAACAAACACTGCTGTTCCCCTTCCTTAAGATGGTGACTCCTCCATCTTATCCCATTTAATCTTCCCTTGGGTTAACCTGTAAGAGCAGCAAATGTCCTTTGAAACTGACATTTTGCATGAAATTTTATGTTTCTTGGGGAAAAAAGCCATGTTCTCTGTTTAAAATAATTTTCTCTGTCTTAAAATGTTATTTCTCTTTTTTGAAGACTTTTATATCCTGTTCATTAAGGAAGGGGAAGGCACCCTGCAGAGATCTTAGAAGACACTAAAATTATGCTTGAGCTTACTTTCAGTCTTTGCAAGGAAAAAGACAAGAAATAGAAGAAAAGATTGTTTAAATTACCTTTGCCTGTTCTATGTGAGGAACTCAGCACAGCTCGTAAGTAGCTTTGTAACAGAGAAACGATCATTGTGGCACTCATCTTTGGCTTACAGAAAATCTTCAAGATGATATCTACTTCAAATCTTCAAGATGCTACTACATTTGAAGTATGCTTGAATCTCCTCTAGTGCTTTCAGCCTACCCTTGTGAAACTAACATCAATTTTTATTCTAGTGTGTTTTGTCTCAAGCCCTTTGGGTACTGATACAGCGAGACAGAAACTCCACCTGAACTCAAGAGCTGAACATACAAAGAAACAGGAAACAGCAGAGTGGCTGACAAGGATTGTTACTGTTTTGTGTCTTATGAAGCAGACCTGATGAGTGCTGCCAGCAGGGCAGTTCAGTGCTGCTCACTGGTAAACCTTGCACATCTGGGAACTCAATTTATTTTACACAAGAATTCTGAAGTGTCTTTGTTAACCAACATGTACGATATTTCATTCTTGTTTTCAACAGACATTTGGTACTGCACAGTCCTCTCCTCCAAAAGATTGCAGTAGCTGCTGGTCCAAGGAAATTTTTTGAATGCTGGAAAGCAGTGGAATAGAATTAAAGGAGGCATTTATGAATGACAGCAGCTGAACACCCCAAAATCTTCATTATCTCAGTTATTTTAGTCTCTAATTTTTCAATAGAAGGCTCATAGTGGAAAGTAAATCTCTGAAAAGATCTTGTGCATTTCCCATAAAATTCAGCATACTCATGTCCCATAGATAGCAAGAAGGAATTATCTTCCACTGATTAATGTGCATTAAAGTCTTTACAGGTTTGACTGGACAGAAGGACTTTTTCCCATGTGAGGTAGTAAATAGGAAATAGTAAGAATTATCAGCCAAGTCAAACATCATGGAATTTACCTGGGGCCTGAGTGAAAATGTAAAAATAGGTTGCAAAGGAGCAATGAAATTCGTTGCAAAGGAGCAGTGAAATACAGCTCCATACAACACACTGGGTGGGATTTGTTGCTAACCTCATCATTATCTGTAGTAGACTTTAGACAGTCTGTTCATTAATTCCTCAAAGACACCTATATGCACACAGTGGGACCTACATCCCAGTCAGTGTCTTTGAGGGGGGAGGTCTACTGAAAAAAATAATTACTACTTCTACTACCACTTTCTTGCTAGAAAAAGCACATTTACAGGAACCACCTGTAACACTCCCATGTTATGAATTTTTTTTAATGAGACTTTGAATTATTGTAAACGCTGTGAAACATTTTTAGTCTAAGGACATGAACACATTTAGAAAGTTATATATCTCCTCTTGCAATGCAGGCTGACAGACAGATGTGAAGAGGAACAGCCTGAACCCTGTGTCTTGATGGGTGCTCAGTTTGTTAAGTAAATCCTGCTATGTAGGTTGTTATATTTTCACCTCTTAGGCTGTCCCTTTGGCACAGTCTTGCTGACCACATAGGTACCTTTAGGCTAAGTTTCTTGCACATCAAGTGTTTCCATGATACTGAAGCCCACATGCACTCATGCAAATACTTGTTTCCTACATATCACAGGTAGAGCAGTTGCTCAGCTGATAAACACAGACTTCAGCAGCACTGCAGTGCCACAGCCATTGGAGTCATGTACAATACGGTTTAGTTTGCACCAGACTATTGTTCATAATTGTATTGTGATAATCCAGATCGATTCAGGGGTAAAAGCTGCTGCTGTGGAAGTCAACGAGAGTTTTACCACCTTTCTCAAGCAACAGTCATACAATGAGACTGCTCATGTCAGTAAGTTTCTCTGTGTTTTTCAGCTGTGCCTGGCTGACCCTCCTGTGGCTTCGTCTTTGGGTGAATTAATGAAAAATGCTCATACTGAACAAGTATACTATATGTTTACTCAAACACCAAAGATTCCAGAAAAGTGTCCCAATTTGAACTTCCCCAATGCAGCTTCATTCTCTCTCCTTGGGTCCCATCTCTGGTCACCAGAGTGGGATCAACATGTCCCCCTCTGCTGTCCCCTGTGAGAAAGGTGTAGTCTGTGATGGTGTCGCCCCTCAGCCTTCTCTTCTCCAAGGTGAACAAAACAAGTGACCTCAGCCTCTCCTCCTAAGTCTTTTTAATTCCTTAGCCAGTGGTCTAAGCACAGGATGACTCACATTGGTCTCATAAATCCTTTAACCCCTGGTTATCCTCTCAGGTTATATTTCCACTAATGCAACACCACTGACCTCAGTGGATGTATCCCTAACCTGCAAACAAGCAGCAAACAGAGAAGCAGTCCCAAAATCCCTCAGCAGTAACCAGCTCTGTGGTGTTCTACCCTGAGAGCACACATTGGTATCACCCAATAAAATTTCTCACTGTAAGCATAAATGTACAGTTAATTGTCATTGATATAACAATACCCAGCAATTTCTCAGATTTCCTGAATTCCCCCTTAATCCCACTGCCACCCTCCACTGGGAACACAAATTAAGCAAAGCCATAAATTTTCGTGTTTAAGGTATGCGCTGAGTGGACATCATTCATGTTTTAATGGAAAATGAAATGAAGCAGTCAGTTTGCTACCCTTCTAAGAAAGCAATTCTAGAATACAATTAAAATACAATACATCTGATCCTTTTGACTAAGTTTGCGGCTGTAAATGCTCTTCTGAAAAAATCACAAAGCCCAAATCAATAAGCTAAACATTTTAAGCATCACAACATCAGAAGATAAAATAGCGTGAGGATAAACGTTTTCTATTAGTTAGGCTTGAATAAGGTGGCAGTTTATGCATGTTGGTACCACACCAAGCAATTAAAACATGCTTACAAAAAGTGCACAAGAGTTCAGAGTGGAACTTCTTTGTAAATCTCAATTTCCATGCAACCCCAGGAAAAGAGCAGTTTTGAAGTATGTTTTTCAAAATAAGCCAAGTGAGCAAGGACCCAAAAGCCAGATTTGCAAATTAATATAGACCCAGATGGGGAGCATGGTGAGCTCTCAAGACAGACTTCTGATGCTTAGGTCTTAAAATGTCAATCATATATTTTGAAATTTCTAAGGTTCTCAATTCCCTCGGCAATTTACTATTAGTGCATTGAGCATTCTTCTTTTTTATTACCGTGGTTAATCTAAAATTATAGAAGTTATTCTACAGGAGAAATTATTTCCCAGAATGACAGAATGGCTGACTTTGGAAGCACCTCTGGAAATTAATTAGTTCAGTCCTCTGCTCAAATAGGGTCAACCTATTTGTCCAAGCCTGTTTCCACTCAGTTTTTTAATATTTCCAAGAATGAAGACTCTTGTGTTGAATTACCTTTACAATGCAAAAAATAATAATTGTATTGAAGTAGAATTTCCTATATTTTACTTAGTGTCTGCTGCCTCTTGTCTTTTCACTGGGCACTGCACACAAACACTGCATTGGATTTGAAAGTAACTTGCATTAGGAGAGATGCCCCTGACACAGAGAGCATTCACTTGGATTGGTACCAGAACCACCAACAGCTGTCCTGTCTTCTGGAATTATCATTAACATCCTCAAATTAACTGTCCTCTGTTTCCGCGTGGGAGTTCAGGAAAACAGGAAAGGAAAAGCATGTGTTTAAAATAGTAATTGCCAGGGACTAACAGAGAAGATAGCTTCACGTGTCATTAACCAACCCATAAATAGCGCGTGAGGATTAAAACAGAGACACATGCACACGTAGTACATCACAACATATCGCACCACTCCACTGTTTTCACTGTTTCTGAGATTGCCAAGCGGCGACTAGGCTGTGTGGTTTTTCAGGTAGTCTAGGGACACCATCTAGCGTTGTCATTTGGAAAAAGCACATTGTGTCCCGGCCCCTTAACTTGTGTCACACCACTGTGGGACAGATAGAAAGGTGACTGGAACAGTTGCCGAATCTGTAGCTACATCCTTTGTCAGGATAAAGGGTAAAGCGAACAACCTGGATGACAATAAATGAAGCATAACAGAGCCCATCTTTCCCGGAAACAAAGTACAATGCTGTAGCAATTTTAATGCTCTCACCTTTCAGCAAATCAGGCAGCTGCCACGCTTGGGCAGCTTTGCTTTCTTAAGCTTTGCACTTATTGTCCTGTCTGGTCACAGTGAAGCATTTGGCTTAAGGATAAGAGTTTTCTCACCACTTTACTTCTGTTATTCAAAAGAAGTGCAGTTTGTTTGCATAATTTCTGAAATGTAAGGGTTAGAATACTATCTGAATGCATGTATATTTCATGGCTCAGACTATCAGGAGCAGTGTATTTCACATGTGCATTTCTGGGCAGAGCAACCACCATTAAAGCAAGAGGGAGGTCTTTTTCCCAGCTTCAGTCCCTGTTACAGCAGATAAGTCTGGCAATATCACTGCTGTCCATTACAGTGACCTGAGAGGATGCCACCAGGGAGGGGCAGCTCCATTAATTCGTCAGCACAGAGGGCTGAGGGTCTAAGTCACTCTGTTAGGAAGGGAAATGAGAGCCTTCTGTTCCTGCAGCACTTTTGGGTGGAGGTAATTTATTCCAGCATCTCTCCATAGCCTGGAAATGTGCTGTGTAGTTAGATTTCTTGGGCATCTTTGTCCCAAGCAGCCCAAGCCCTCACATTTCCTAGATATGTATGATTAGCTCCTGTATAATTCCACTAATACTTTTAATACAGAACTGTAATCTCTTGTTATTTCTACATATAGAACTCAGCAGAGTCAAACTTAAGAGAAAAACGCTCATCAAGCCTATGAACAACTCCATTAAATTCTGACTCACAAAGGTTTACTTGGCCCATTATTCTCAAAATGTACAAAAATAGTTATTTAATATTTGCTAATTTTATTCATAATATGAGCATTGCTTTTCTAAGTTTTAACTCAACATGATTCAATCAGATTGCAGCAAATTTCAGCCCTTATGATGACAGATTTTCATCTAGAGTAAAGTTGCTATCTTTCTTTCATTTTCAAATCCTTCATATTTTAAAAAGTTAGGTGTGATTACAGACACATATGTGTGACTCAGGGGCAAACAAGGGAGGTTTTCCATGTTCTCAGATGGACTGCAATCATCCCTTTACTGCTGAAAAACTGAGCAATAATGATTATGATCAGTAGTGTATGCACACAGGTTTCTTGTATTTTACCTTGGTACCAAAATTCAATGAGATTCATTGAGAAAACCCAAGTTTCAAATTAGCAGGGAGTAAAACCACTATAATGCTAGACAGAGATGTGGTCAGTCCTACTCACATCAAGCTTTGGTGGTAAATTAATTTCTTTCATTGTGATTTCACATTTGTTTTAAAAACACAAGCAAACAAGTTTTACACCTACAAGGAGTTCTTACCCCTAATGAACTGTAAAAACACCAATACATTTATTAATGTAAATACTTAAATATTTGTTTACCCTGACTATAACTAATACTTATCTCAAATACAAGGTTCAATAGGTGAACCTTTGAATTCAGAGCTGTCAAGGACTGATTAATGGTATGCAAACTACATTTTGGCAAAATTTGTGTCTGTTTCTTTTTTTACCTAGCAGATATACTGCCTTTAGGCAATGACTGAGAGTCAGCACTTTCAACAGAATTGCTGTTGGAAAACAAGATATTAATCACCCCCTACCTGTGAAAATACCTTTTCTGAGCACCACGTTCTTTTCTGCTACATTTAAGGCAAGTGTGTGTGTGCATTAAGCCTGGCACTTACTTAACCAGCTCGGTGAGCTGCAGGAGGCAGGGCCAGCACTCTGGATGCATAGGTGGGAGACCTGAGATTCCTGAAACCCAGAGCAAACCTGGGCTGTATTCCTGCTGGATTCAACAACCAACACAGGCACAACTCCACACACCAACGCCCTGTTTGGTTGAACAATCTCTGTCACTGGATGTTTTGTCATTAAACAGGCTGATCACGCAGACAGGTCTCAAACACACTGGCCTGTCTCTAAGTAATTTTGCTTTTATGACATCTTTCTAGCTTTATTATATCTCTCCTACTTATTTTGCTAATAAAAGAAAGGTATAGTTATAAAACTGCAGATTAACTTTATTTTGCTCCCAGTATTCCCTGTATTATGAAAAGGAAAAAGCTTTAAACTATTTATTAATATTTTAATAAAAATGTTTGTAAAATATGTTTGTGTTGCTCCCACTTCTACTGTTTCAATAATTCCATTTATGGCCACTCACTTCCTTAGGCATTTAAGTGAGATGAAGAATCTGGAGACATGTGACAGCATGTAGAACACTTTGATCCTTGTTTTTCTGCAGAGGACTGGGAAATCCCCATGAATAACGAGGAAGGAAATCTAGGGGTTTCCCTGAAGATCAACAAATCGCCTGAGCATCTTCTGAAATCCTGTGCAGCAGGAACACTAACAATCAAGCTGGCAATATTATAAGTAAGAGTGGTTTGCTGGATATGCTCAAGCTACACTTTCGCAGGAAATTAATAGTAACTAACACATAGCTCTTCAAGTAAGATGGTTTCTCTTTTCTTGCTTTGCACCACATCCAAGGAGCCAAGAACCACAGATAATTCTTAAGTGTCTTTCAGTTTTGTATGTGATGAGCAAGCGGCTGGAACAGAGCTGGACTAAGAGTTAAATAAATTATTACTTCACTGGAAAAAGAAGTAGCACAGGAAGAAAAGCTATTCACAAATCATGCACTAAATTACCAAAACTTGTCTTAGAAAAGAGCCCAGGAAGACTTTTAAAACTTTACAATGGTTTGCTTTTCAGCACGAATTCAACTTAGAAATGTTCTACACTAATTACCGCTTTTCAAAACAAAACACTTTTAGTTTTGAAAATGTTTTTGGGGTGTTTTTGTAATTTGAACATGGAACTTAATTTAAGAAGAAGGGTTAAAAAAAAAAGAGAACCGGGTTAAGTAATATAGAAATAAGGAACAGGTGTTAGTAGGAATATGCAAAATATTTGCTTTGAGAAAGAACCCAAATAAATCTGGGGTAGTTGTTGGCTTGTTTTGCAGAAAATAGTTCTGTTTCAGTCAGATTTTATTTGACTTCTCTTCCTTGTTCAGTCAGCAGTTCTTCTCATTCAATCAGCGTGACAAAAGAGAATTAATCACCCAGCTCTAGCCTGGAATTACTTTTCTAATTATGACTGACAGTTTTTTGTCACACTGAAATGCAGGGATCCACGTCCTGAAGAGGTGATAACTAATTTTGCTGTGTGTCCCAGACTTCAAGTGCCACAAGTATGCCACAAGTTCTGAATGTAGTTCAGGTTTCCACTGAAGTGCCACACAGCCTCCACCACAGACGTGTATCTGAATTTCAAACAAGTGTTGTCTTTTCCCTTACTGGTCAGGTTAAATGTTGCTACACAAAGGAAGGGAGCTTTGTTGCCTCTTATTGCTGCCAGGCAGACAGGTCAGGTTAGGTCAGTAAAAAATCTGTAAGTTACAGGCAAGCTGGCAGTGAAAACAAGAACAGATGAGAAAGTAGAGTGTGGTATCATACAAAAGACTGTTTATTATAGGCTGTTTGAGGATTTGTGCAAGTAAATACTGCCAGCAGCAAAACCAATGCAATGGGTGAGAAAGAGTTCAGTGTGTTTTGGCCAGCTTCAGCAGCACTGAACAGAGGTCAAAGATAGAAGACAAAACATTTCAGTCGTGAACAGAGTAATATTACAATACCTTCTTTTTCTAGTGCCTCCATCACTTAAATGAAAATGCTGCCTCGGAACAGTTCTAGTAGAAAACAAAGAGTACCTGGCTGGCCCATAACAACATGGACATGTGCAGCAGCACGTGTTCCAGTGTGGTTTGAATGCAGCTTCTGAATCAGGAGAGCCCAGCAAAGCAGACACGCTCCATTTCTGGGCTTAGGTGAAGGGTGAAATGAGTGGAAAACAACCCATTGCCCATCAAGGTTGGTCTTGGGCAGCTCAGAGCTGCAATGTCTGGTTTCTAATAACTTTCAGGTAAAAATGTACAAGAAACTTACAGCCTGGGTTCTAGACAACAGGACACAGTGTGTAAGTGACCTCTAGTTCCCACTTTAGCTACCAAGATAATTATTTTGAACCTACCACCGACTTCCCACTGCAAAGGCTTCCTACTTTTTCTGGGGGAGATGGTCACTGAAAATGAGGGGACTGTAAGGCAGAATCAACAGCAAAATTTGAGGCCAAAGAGATTCAATAATATTGAAAGTTTAATGTTTATTGAACATTTGAGTCAGGCTTTCTTGTTAACACTGCAAAACTTAGAGCTTCAGGGCAACCAAAAAAAAGAATAAAATTTTACAGGTTTTAGGTTAATACAAGAGAAAACAGTCAATGTTTATTAAACTAACACACTGCAGGTAGCTTTCCAGTATTTCATTACCTTATTTGTTGTACTACCCTCCTAAAATATCTTCAATGTGCTATTTCTTTTCTGTTTTTTTCCCTTGAGTGTCTGCGTGTCTGAAGTTATCCTGAGGGAAGTCATCCATGTTTTACAAATCTTTAGGCATCGTGGTCACTAACACCTAAGTTAGTGACAAGATTTTAAACCTACTAAAATGTACTCAGTCACCTGTTGCACCAATTAACACAGCATTAATAGAAATACTGTGTTATTGTGAGTCTTAGAATTTCATATATTATGGAGACATATGTCTTATATTTTTAAGCCGAGTCTGATCTAAGTGACCTAACCACTGTCATTTTTATACACTTCAAATCCTTCTCATAGATACCTTTCATGGTTGTTATCCACAAGAACAGTCTTCCACAAAATCTACTGTCATTCACCAAGTAACCCACAATAAGGCATTTTCATAGTCACCGGACTGTGTATTAATTTCTCTGTGACCCATTTGTTCTCTCACATATATTTCAGATCCTGCTTTACAGGAAATTTGATCCACAATTTCAAGGTGCATACATCCATATGTGCAGAAATAAACGTGCTTTGATATTTTTCTTGGGCTTCCTCAACGTGGAGGAATTCAGGGTTTGCAGTGTTGTTATCTTACCCTGTACACTGGGAATTTACAAACTAACCGCAACAGACTCTGATTCATCTTTCTATTGCTGAATTTCACATTCCTCTCACAGACACCTGAAAACAACATTCTTAATCATAAAGCAAACTGATTTCCACTCAGACACCCAGGGTGAAATTGGAAACTTAACTCTTTACTTTCCTTCACATTAACCGTGTTGACTTGGTTTTTCTTCTCACACTTTGATTGCACTTTGCTGAACATCCTTGCTTCCTTTCTGTACTTTTAGAGAGTGCACATGGTGAGCACTCTGCTCACCTTCCTGGACATGGCATGCCCCATGCTGTACTTAACTGCAAGCTCTGCTCTTGCTCTGTCCAATGCACATGAGCAAGGTGGAGATGGCCTTTTACAGAGAAAGACTTGTGCTTTGGGAAAGTTGATGAAAAGCCTGGAGAAGCAGTTCGTTTGGAGGAAGTGACGGATATGTTCTGCTGTGGAAACTGGTCAGACACATAGGAAGAGGTACGGGAAAAGACAGGGAAAGGATTTAGTGAACTCTTGAATTTGATATGTCTAGTGAAAAGAAAGGAGATTTGAAGGTTGTGAGGAGGACAGGTGATCCAAATCCAAGTCAGAGATATTCATGGCCCTGGCAATAGAAAGGCTTTCACTATTTAACATAAATTCAAGGGCCTTGGAGGGGGGAGCCTTCAGAGAGAATCTCAGAGAACCATGGCCAAAGATAAATTAAAGATCACTCTATGAATGAAGCTGAATGGCTGTAAGAAGGAGTTCAGCAAAGGCTGAAAAAAACTTTTAACGAAGTTTTGCTTTGGTTATTGACAGGAGCATCAAACACTCTGCTTGTAGCAGGCAACTATATGTATAAATATATATGCCCTTTAGGAAATCCACTCTGGTTGGTATTTTTTAAAAATTAGTAGGATTTTTATCTTCCCACCTGCAGTTAATTTTTAGAAACATAAGGAATTTTGATATCAGCAAAACTTTGTGTCTGCAGGGCATGTTCAGAAAAGCACCTTTATTGATAGGAGGAATCTCACTGTAAAGGAAATCCTCCAAAAGAAATGGGACATAATATGGTGTATATAAAAGTGAGTATATTATAACTACCATAAAATGTAGTGTATTGTCCTTCTAAAGCTCCTTTGAAACACAAGATATCTCCAGAAGCTCTGCATCAGCTTCCAGCTGGTAGGAGTTTTAAATTGCTACCAGTAAACCCCTGAATGGTGGGTTGCACCATCTTATCAACAACAGAAGGCCTGTGTAATCATGCCATTTACTACAAACACCGTCTGTGTTTAATGGTATCTTGCTTGTAAGGAAGGACAGAGCTTGGATCAAATCCCATTTCCCTAATTTCAGCAATACACTTGATGTCTGTCACTTGTGTTCTAAGATTTTCCACAAGGAGAAAATCTACAGAATGGAAGTATATCCTCCATGAATATTACTTCTGAGTGGAAAAAGGGGTTATAAAAATGTCAGTCTGGTAGAGCTGTGGAAAAAATGACCCCACCAACATATGACAGCTGTTTGGGAGTGACCAAAGTTTGGGTAGTTCTCACTAATCTTTGACACCGTCAACACCAAGGTCAGTTTTGATAAAACACCATGATTTATTGCAATATTTATTGAACCTAAATTAAGCATAACTGTACACTCAAATCAGCACAAAAACAGGTTTTCTAATTCCTCTAAGGCATTCTGTTATTCAATTTCCTACATCAAAACAAGCTCCGTGTAGTGCTAAAAATATCAGTTATGCTTCTCTCCTGACTTCTCTCAATACTGGGAAGAGACTATAGAAAAATACTTTATGCAAATTAGGAAGGAACTCTGCCCTCTGTGATTCAAAATTAATTGCATAGCAATAAAATATTACAAGATCAGATTCAACTGTTTATACCCATATCCAAGGCCTTTATTTTCTAGGGTTGCCATTTATCTTACAACTTCAAATTTCTTTAAAATCTACAATAGCTTGCAAACCACTTCATGCCAAATTCCTCACCAGTGTATGTGATGTAGGTGGCACAATAACATTGCCACAATATTTCCAAATAGTTTATAAGGTTGCATGAGTGAGTCTTATTGTTTGGAAGAATAATGAACAACTAAGCCACTGCAAATGTTGATGTATATTTTCAGTACATCAGTCTGTGTGTGGGAAATCAGGCACTGATTTACAGTTTCTAATGTTACTGAAGAAGACTAGTAGAGCATGTGGCTGCTTTTCTACGTACGTCTTGGGAGTTTTATGGAGAGTCCCTATCAAATTTAAGAATGAATCAATATCCTGTAAATAACTGTTCAGTCCTCAGTAATGGAATCCCAGTTACACAAGGTCCTGGGTTAAACATAGTTCATTTGCATTCCCCTGGGTAATGCTTCATACACATTTTTGCTTTTTTCTAGATCAACCATCTTTTAAGTTTCGCTTCCCTAAATTGCTGGGTTCAGAATTAAACACTGCCCAAATGGAAATTAAAGTGTAGTCTGTCATTTTTACCTCATCTGAGAAGAATTTCACCAGCTGTATCTAACTTTGTTATTACCAGTACTTTATTGGCTGCAACTGTCTTCTTCATGTAATTCTATTTAACCAAAGAGTTTGGATGTCACCCAGATGCTCACATAAATTATATTTTACTTTACTTGAGACTGACCTCACTGATGTCCTGTAGCCATAAAAAGACTTGACAGCCTTTTCTAACCCTGAATCTCTATTCATACTTTCTAGAAGCTATGTGCATTCTTATTTCTATTGATAAAGTGGCTGTCAAGGTCATATGGAGAATAAGCTTCTTCTAAGGCAGAGAACACAAAGAAAAGCAGTTACTACTTCAGACTACAGCACACTTTACGACACTGGGTAGACTATTGATCTTATTAACATAGTAAGAGATTCCTACTTAAATAATATAGTGTAGTGGCCACTTAAATGCCATGGGCTTGGTTGCTTTTGTCCAAACACCTGCATAGATGCAACACTGCAACACTGCTGTGGTCATCAGCTCCTTCACAGAGTTATTGCAGATGCTTGTGAGCTGTGTGCTGGGGTAGGGGACCAGAGGGTGTGTGCACATATTCTCCAGTGAAACAGCAACTCGACTGCTATTCATAAATTATCCTTTTAAATACAGGAAAAGAATCCTAAGGACATCCGTTCAAGTTCAGCCTACAGACTCTGAAAATCATTCCTCAAATGTGGTCCATGTGTACCAGACACTTCTGAGAATCTGGATTTTCTCTAAATTATTAGAAGGCCTCCTGTGGGATTAAAGATTTTTGGAAAGGTTATGAGACCTTTATTTTTCTAAATAAACTCACATACCACAGTTCTCCTACATGTTCAGCTTCACAAGCTTGCTGAATTCGTCAGCAATGATTAGTTCCATGAAATCCTTTTATGCCTATTTTTTCCTCTTCCAGGAAGCGAAAAGTTTTCTGGAAGGGTACTTCTGTTGTTTCAATGAGCCCCTCAGGCAAATACAGCCCAACATGTCAGTGAGAGCATTCTCTTAATGCTCGTTTGTGAAACAGATTTGTAAAAAGTTGGAGATTCCACACAGTGAAAACTTCAATCTACACATAGCAGGAGATTGAAAAAAACTTAAATTTTTAATTCTTCATCCTATTTGAACATTTTGTCAATGTTTTCTGTCACAGCAACACAACACAATTGCAGGACCCAGATTTTAGCAGAGTATAAAGACAAAAAAATAAATCAACTAATTGATTTTTTGGGAAATGAAGCTTGCTTTTTTTAAAACGTATTTAGTATGTGCCACCAATGCAACCAAAGGGAATTGCTAAGAACCACCTTGAGAAAGCATAACAAGAAATCCACATCACTTTAGGGGAGCATATTTGGTTTACTCTGTTATGTGTCCTTGGGCCACTAGCAGAAGGTCAGTAACAATGGACACCTTTTCCATCACATATTGTGAGATAAGATGCACATTGACAGTGGCTGAAGGGTATCACACAGTGGCACAATCTGCACATCAGTTCAAGGATTGGACTACCATTCATGATGACTCTCTTGTTTCGAGGAGTCTAATTTTCTAAATATTAATTTATTCAGCTCATAAGCAGAAGCCCCTTCTATCAATCCGTAGCACCTCTGAAAGGTGATATGTGTCTCTGAAGCCAAACCAGAGAGGACTATGTCCACTCACAAGACCTCCACACAAAACAGTAAGCCTAGAGGAGAAATTAATTCTAAAAAGCCATTAGTAGACATTTCCTATGAAATAACGAACTTCCTTATCATTTTATTTCCAAACTGCTACTTTTTCACGGTGTCTGATAATCTCAGAGAGCTCTTCTCCTCTCAGGATACACAAACCACAGGATTCCGATGACTCACACCGAAAGAGCTTTCAAACACACGGAGGACGGAAGGGCACGCTGTTTCTGCATTAAAGCTTCCTGCCAAAGCCCCAGACTAAGCATACATGAATATATTTGGACTAAGTTTTAGCAACAATGGTAAGTTCACCTCACTGTAACCGTTCCAGTGAGACAATCTTGCCCATTTTATGAACTGTCTGATTGCATCCTGTTTGACACTTCCTTTTTGACAATCACAGCTAAAGCAAAAATACTTGTGAAACTGTTGTTTGCACAGAAAGGTGCTATATTGACTTTTTGATGCAAGAATATAATATCTCTCTTCATTTCTGGTCAGCAGAAAAGGTAATTAAGCTGAAATGTTGAGTGTTCTTTGGACAGAACCTGTGATGCATTATGCCCTTGTTTTACTTCTATCTCAATAAGCTCCTTTTTGGTTAAGCTCCTGGTCTAACATGCACAGTATATTGAAAACTAAAGTGAAGTTCTCTTTTCTTGGAACTGTAAAGATAAATCTTTCAGCTGGGGCAGCACCTCTCCTTCCAAAGGAGAAATATTAAGCTCAATCCTCTATAGTGTATAGGAGTCTTTATGGGAAAACTTCAAAGAAAAGGGGTCTGAAAGAGGAGACCAAATATATGCAGGTTGAAATACAGTCTGATGCTGCTGCTGTCAGTAGAGCTATTTGGCCTTTCCACAGTGCTTCTCCAGAGACATGCCATGGCATTCAGCTGCTGTTTAACACCTAGATAACACAGCAGGGGAAATAATGAACCCTGTTCAGCCATATCTTTCACAAAGCAAAGGCTGCATATGCCCAAATATCCTGTTTAGCTGAACTTAGGTAGTTTCTCAGACCATGGCTTGGACTTCGATGTAAAAGAAAATAGAGCAGGTGAGTGTGAATGGTTTGCAAAGCAATAAGTGTCAGGTTCTTACAAAGACCTGCATTCTGAAATTCTTACACTAGATTTAGTTGTGCAAGAGTGAATGTCTGCCTTGAGGGAAAGGTGTGAATAAGCCATGCAAAACTTCGACCTGATGAGCTGATCTCAGAAGTGCAAAGCAAGACCAATGGACCTATAGAGCACCCCAAGTTTCATCACCTGAATTTCACCCTCTTCAGCTGCAAGTGCTGAGCTTTCAGTAATTTGAAGTTAATTTGTGTATGTTATAGCCCCCAGATCCCAGGTACCAGCTCCTTACTGACTACAGCTCCATTACTGAGGACAGATGTAGGTGCAGTAGCAACAAGACTGCACCCCCTAATATAGTTAGTATTACATAATAATAATAGGAATAAAGCATTTGGGATCCCAAGCAAGGGGATTGGTGATTTGTGCAGTGGGATGATATATATTTGTAGGGAACCTCTGTGTGACTGACAGGAAAACTGTGGAAGTAGAATACAAGAATTGCAAGGGTACAGTGAGGACAAGAAGCAGGAGGCCTTACACTTTAGGAGGATTATAACCATCTTTATCCACCCAATTCACAGCCCTGTTATTATTGATGTGTGGAAAGCAGATAGCTACAGTTTCTCTAGGGCAATGAGTACATCCCACAGTTCATGTTTTGCCACACCCACAGGGAATTACTGCGCTCATTCTTCTCCTTCTCAGTTGCGTCTGCAGCTAATGGCACTGCGACTGATACAGATTATTATTTTTCTCAGTCTCCTAAGATATCAATGTACAGTGCAGGGCATATGGAATACCATTCTTGAAGGATTTAAAGGGGTTTTCCTATTGCAGCTCTCACCTTTGCATCTTTCCATCCCGTTCAAAGTCAAGATGGATCATTCTTTCTCCTTCATCCATTCAGGCATATTTAGACACAATTATTATAGAAGACCTATAAAGGGCCTTGAAGAAAGTAATTTTATAAATGCACAGTGTTATTACTAGAACACTCTGTTTCTTTATCCTGTTTGTGTTAACCTCCCATCCAAACTATTCCCTATATGAAAGTTTTCATAAGAAACCAAAATCATAACCTGCTTCTCATGTAGATAATGAAAAGCAGTGGTTGCAGAGACAGCTGATTCTTTCTTCTTTTCTATATCACATTTGGTAGTTAAAAATCTACGTCATTCTAGATACTTGAAAGTAGCTTAAACTTAGTATCAAAGCAAAAGTGGATATGTGCATGAAATAAGAGGCTACATTAGGTTCTGGAAATAAAGGAAAAGCATGGTAGGTGTACCCTGGTATGCATTTCAATTTTTTAGATGTCTGGATTTAAATAAGACTTTTGGAGCACAGTCCTGTATGACTTTTTTTAAGTGAATATGATTTGGATTATACTGTTCTAGGATGGCTGCTAAGCATTTTGGGAAAGCACACTTCAAACAATGGAGACAAAAATGTCAAACAGGATGCATGTATCAAGTAAGTTTTCCTTGGGTCTACCCCAGTCAGAAATTCAGTGTTCTTGTTAACCACTTGGATGATGAAAGAGTGAATGTGTTTATTGCACCATCAGTGTTGTATGAACTGCAAGGTTAGATGTGCTAGAAAGCAAGGTTAAAGTAGATTTTGAGCATTAAAGAAAAGGTCTGGAAACACTGGGTTCAGTCTTCAGTGGCAAAAAAAGCAAAATCCTAGACAAAAATGGCAATCAAATACTACAAACACAGTGTAGGAAGTGATGGGCAATTGTAGCTCTGCAGAAGGGCATCTGGAAGGAGGTGGCTTTGTACCCTAAGAACTCCCACTGGGATATGGGATCGGGTGGCTATCTTGAGAGCCAGGGAGAAATTGCTTGTTCTCCATTGATACATCTTCAAATTATTTTTGTGCTCAATTTTAGGCATCATGTCTTAAGAAGGGTGAAATACATGCACAATTACGTACATACATACTGGAGATCCATAAGAGAACACAGTGAGGATGATCAGAAGGCTAGGAAACAAAGCTGATAAAGAAAATCTGAGACATGTAGTGTCATCTGCTTCAGAGATGATTAAAGGAAGTCTAGGAAAACAGTAGGAGTGACAAATTTAGGGAACCTGCACTGAGGGATGTGAAGATCAGAGAGGTCTGGATGTCTCAGGTCACGCAGGAAGTCTGTACAGGCTGCTCACCAAACATTGTTGTAACCATGACCAACAACTAATCCTCACTAACAATTGTCAGGGGGAAGAAGACAGCCACGATTTTTGTCTGAACCTTCTAGTCCTTCCAAAATGTCACATGGGCATCACGGAGTAGAGAAGCAGTATCAAAGTTTTTAGTACTTCTGGAAAGATTGTGGGGATTAAATAAACAAAGATAAGATGCAAGGGTGTCTTAATTTGGTCGGTCTTGAAGGCTGTATGTCTTGGACCCCTGTCCAAAAATGGGATCCTCAAATACACTAAAAATCAATATTAGTGAAAAAAGCTTACTTTTGTGGAAATAAAATTGGGACAGTTCACACTATTAATTGGGTAAACACTAACTAATTCAGACAGTCTGAAAATAGAAAGGTTGATATGCATTTCTTCCCCAGCCCACTGTGTCTCTGCAGGCAGATCCTCATGTCCACGGCTGATTGCAGGCAACTCACTGACTTTTTGAGTAGCAGTAGATTTTTACCAGTAGTCTCTAGGAAATCTGGCCTTCTTTTCCAAGTCTCTGATGCTTGGATGTGTGATTTCTCCTTAGGCAACAGCAATCTAAACTCCTTTTCTTTCTAGAGGACTGGAGCCAACTTCTTCACTTTTTAATGGAACACAAACAGCATCCATCACACCTTCCTGGTGGAAAGCATGCCAGGTTAAGGCGATGGTAATCAAGGACCAAGAATTTCTAGAGTGTAAGGCCAAAAGGAATCACTCCTGATGTCTGGATAGCCTCTTAAAAAACACAGATCACCAAATTTCTCTGAAATATTTTTTTATCTGACAAAACCATTGTCTTTCCTCTTCAAACACCAAAATTCCAATTCAAAAATTTCAGCTGAAAAACCTGTCCCATTTTTTGGAACATTGATTAGTTACCCTTGCTGCTGAAAATCTGCAATTTATTTCCAGTCTTCACTTGTCATTCTCTGGTTCCTGTGATCTTCCAGGCTGAAGTGACAAAGTCAAAGACCTGCTGGGAGACGTGGGACCAGATAATCTCCTAACTTCCTCTTTGGTAAGCCAACTATTTTGAGTTTCCTAGTGTGGGATATGTTTTTCAAGTCATTACTCATCCCTGTGGTTCTGCCATGAGCCCTTTGTACTTTACCAACATCTTTAATAGTGCTGCAGAAATAGTTGCATTGGTGGCACATACTAAATACATTTAAAAAAAAACATGCTTCATTTCAACTTAATACTTCCCAATACATTTCTTAGGCTATTTTGGTACTGGCATTACAGGGGGAACTTGCTTATTGCTTACACACCATCCAAAAATATCTTGTCACTGGTTCCCATTTAGACTCTGCTGCCGACTTTCTCACCCTGAGCCAACATACACTGCTGCACTTAACTAAATATTTAGGTTTGATTGCAAAATCCACAATGCAATCTCTTCACAGCCCAGCAGCTCTCCAATATTTGCCTTATGCAGAATTTAGATTCTAGCCATTTTATCTTTTTTTCTTAAGTAACTGGCAAAGTGTCTAATGTGCTAGATTTAAGCTTAATGGAGTGGAAATGAGAAAAGCATTTCAATACTTGTTTCAAAATGTATAAAACTATGATAACTTTCAATTTGCATGATTATGTTTCTGAATTTTCATTTTTTGTTTCTGGGAAGTTTTTGTGGGTTTTTTTTTTTCAGATCTCTTCATGTAAGGCGCTGTATACAAAGATATAGCCCAAAAATACGTTGATTGATCCTTTTGGCAGAAATAATGGGGTTTTTTTTTGTCAAAATCACAATTCAAACAGGGACCATATTGGTAGGATTTTTTAAGTGTTGTGTTTTGGTACTGACAGGAGTTGCTAGCAACATTTTAATAGAAGAAACTGATTTTTCAGTTCAAGCAATTTTCAATGTTTATTTAGGAAAAGTTTAGAAACATTGAAACAGCTAAAAGCAGAAGGGAAATATTTTAATATCAATAAAGCCTCAGGATTTATTAAAAAACCACAGTCAACCAAAGGAGCTTTCAAAATGTTTATTCCTGCAGGGTATTCAAAAGTTTTTTTTAATTTAATTCTCCTTTGAAACAGACTGCAATTGTCAGATTTCCTGGGACACAGAAAAGGCTGCACCAGCCAACTGTTACATTCGAGCCCCAGACAATTCTCAAAGTGCTGTGGGCAGGTCACAAGGACAACAAACCCCCAGATGCTGCAAAACAGGAAGGAATTGTAGAGCATGGCAGCGAAACAATGACTCATGCGGATGCCAAGGGTTTGGGGTGGTGTGATTCACACGCGTTATCGTGCCTGCCCGCCGAGCAGCACCGTCCCACCAGGGCAGAGCAGCCCGGCCAGCTGAGCACTGCCACTCGCATCAGGACACATCCGCCGCTCACAATCGCTGCTCGCACGGCAGAAAAGCTCACTGAACGCGCAGTGCTTAGCCCTGTCCAACCCGCGCCTCTCTCCCGCCCTGCCTCCCTGCGGAGCCTTCCTGGCACCTTGCAGAGAGCCTACACCGCTGACCAGTGCTGCTCTCTCAGCACCAGAGGCTGTGGAGATCCCACCGGATCCTTTTTCTCATTCTTGTCTGAAGACAGACTGTGTAGCTCTTAACTAACTCACATAAACCGAAGTAAACTTGACAGCTATTTTTTTCATCCTCCAGGACTATCAGCCTTTCCCTTTCACATCTGCAGACAGTATTTTGCATGGGTCAACAAGAAAGGCAAGGGGCACAGTCTAGATGGGAAAATCTGAACTTCTCCCATCATTGTGTGTGCTTTCTGTTGTCTCCAGAATAACTGAAGGGGCTTTTTTGTTATTATTTTCACCTTTCTTGTTTCAAGCTCCCTTTTCCACCCCGCAGAGACAGCACAGTCATCTCTAAGTCTTCCCACATATCCGCCTGTTCAGCAAAACAGAAGATCTGGGCTCCTTCCTCTTCCTCCTTGAGTTTTTCAGGGCAGACATCAGGCCTCCACAGCAAAGACAATCATTGCCAAGGAGCAGTGAGGCAGAGGGGGTTTGGTAAGACAATTGCAGGAGCGGAGCACATCTTCACAGGGTTTGCAGAGCTCAGTGCTGGGTGTGGAGTGCATGCTGTTATCAGCAAGGGCAGGGAAAACAGTGGTCTTTTACAGACCATGTTATCAAGTTCAGCACTGATGAGGAAGTGTGTGGGTGTCAAGGGATAGCAAAAGTTCCTCTTTTCACAGTTGGCCAATCCCATCAGCCTCATGAGACATAACCGGCCCATTGATTTCATATTTACCACAGAAGACCTACTTGGTGCAATACTGCTCAGTGCCAACACTTCTCCTTGAAAGTTCCTCTCATCAGACCCCAAATGCTTCATCTGAACATTTTAAGTCCACAACACACCTAGGTAGCCAAACCTGCTTTTCTTTTTTCTTTTCCTTTTTTTTTTTTTTTTTTTGGGGGGAGTGGCAATATGATTTCTTGTGTTTTCCACTGTCTTCAGATGGTGTTCCCTTATACTTTCAGTGTTCCTGTGTCCACAGAAATCTGTGAGAATGTGTCGCATTAGTATTGTCACCTGCTGGAAGTAATTTCAAAAAATTACACAGCTAGCAGAACTATCCATGAACTATTACACTAGATACAAGCAACGAGACTAGAGATTCACTTCCAAGACTTTCCCGTGTCTTTCACTGCAAATTCTTTGTCTTCTGACACATGCTTTTTCAGCTCAAAAGAAAAAGTAACCCTGAAATAAATAACTAAAGCTCATTGTCACAGCATACACATCTCTACATATGCAAATAATTGTTAAAAATTAACAATAGTTGCTAAGTCACAAAAGCACCATCTTTCACATAATTATCTGCACCTTTAGAGACTCTGTAATCTTCTTTTTTCCCTATAAATGCTTTGCATTAATCCAAATATTTTGATGTTGTCAATGAATGAAACTTCCCCAAACGTGAATTTTTTCTTTAGGCAGACAAAATTATTGATTCAGATAAATTTTGGAACAACAGATTAACTCAAGACTCAGACAAAACTTGCACAACTGACTTTCCAAACCTTCTTCTGGTGGAACCAGAAAATAATGCAATAAAAGGCATTAAAATAAAATTAAGCCAATTTCTATAAAACCAGTGAGTTTCTGTGACTTTACATCTGGCTGATCATCTGACAGTATGCATATGTCTGAAAAGGTTCCTAATTATAAGTGTTTTCAGAATAAGGGTTGTCATGCAGCATCCTTTTCCATGAATAGATGGTCCCACAGCCAATATAAAGTGATCAATTCCAAGGAAATAGCCCAAGCATTTCAAAACACAGGTAGTTTCAGAAACATTGTGATTAATTTGAGTTCTACTCCTCGTCTCTCACTGTAAGACTCAAAGAATGATCTCAATAATTTTGGACACAAAGGAAACCAAGGACAATGCCACAAATCATCCAGTAAATTCACATAGCTCATACTTAGAGATGGGTCTAGCATCTTTTGGGCTTTTTTTTATTTTACAAATACACCTCAGAGCAATAGATCTAGGGATATGTTGGATGTTTCGACAGCAAAACAAAAGCAAAAGTCAGCAAAGTTTTTTGAAAAGCATTATCCCTGAGACTGCCAGATGAAAACAAACATCTGCCTTTCTTGGCAATTTGTGCTGAGACTCATTCTCATTGTGTAAGTCTATTCAATTTTTAACTATTTGTAACCACTGTGTGCCCTCTAGAAAAGGCAGCTATAAAAAACCCTTGGGGATTAATAGGTGCTTGGATTGGGACAAAACCAGTACAATAGCATCAGGAGCTCTGCTGATCTGGATTCAGTTCTGGACTGCAGTGTATATTACACTATCTCACTCACTCTTGTGATCAGACAAGGTCTGATCTTCAAGGAATGTTTTTAAACATCACCATGTCCAGGATGTTGCATGGTAGCCTCTGACTCAGACTGCCTTTTTCCTCACAAAATCATGATTTACAGGTTGTTGAGGATGAATGGGCTCAGTGGGAAAGTCTTCATTTTTTGTAAAAACCAAACATAAAAACATCCCACAGTCTGGTATTTGCCTCATTGTACTCTGCACCAGGTTTTCCACAGCCCCTAGCCTTTTGACTAGACCTTATTTCTCCCTCAGTATTTGCACCCTGCATTAAAAGCTGTCTCACCTTCTTCTAACCATGTCCCTTTGAAACTGTAGTGTCTCCTCCCATCACGCAGAGGGGCAGGAGGTGCAGGTGTGCTGGGAGCTGCTCACCCAGGCATAGTTTCCAATGTCTGTGTGCCTGCTGCTGGTGCAATGATGGTTGTACTGCTTTGTGGCCAGAGTCACAGACACTCCCTTCTCCTTAACATGCACTTCACACTGCACCCCAGACTTCTTAAATTGAGCTTTTTTGAATTGCAAGGTTATTATGCCTGAAGTCAACTCCCAGAAATCAGTCTTCTGTCTAAGAGTCTAGAGCAAATGGCAGTCATTATAATTAGTAAACACAATAACCACTTCCCATCCACAGACAAGTGTATTCATCAAACACCTGTCTGTTTCTAGTTGCTGAAATATATGCAGTGCTCTTCCCACCACTGTGGATTCTCAGAAGAGTTGTTCATTGGTACTACTACACAAAGGGTGTGTCATCTCAAACATCTGTGTTTGGGGAAAAAAGGCATATATTGAGCTGAGTTCAGCTGTCTGTTGCTAACTGACTTTCCTTGGGTGAAACTCAGAGTTTAAAAGAGACCTGGACAGACACAAAGATACTCAAGAACAAGTCAAGACATGACAGCAACACACAGAATTTCTGTGACTGGAACACTTGTGTGACCAGAGAGCAAGTACAGCAGGGAGGAAAGTCAACAAAACACTATCTGGCTACCTCTCACACTGAACAGAAAGTATCACATGCCCTATTCAAACTTAATTCATTCAGACTTATGCATTGTTGCACTCAATGCATCTCATGGGTGTAGTTTTTACTGCTTTAGGAAACAATATTGTACATGCTTTCTTCCTCTTCCTATGTTTTGGATTTACAACCTATTTTGGATTTAAAGAGAGCCCTGGGATTTTTCTTCCTATTACTCACTATAATTAAATACTGTTTATATACTTTCGAGTGGAAAGCTTTCCACACAATTTTCCCCTTTCATTATCAATCACTGGTTTTTTTTGGTTTTTTCTTTCATGACTCAGTCCCTTCTTTGTATACATCTTATTGCACCTTCCTAACTTGCATGACCTTTGGCATTTATCCTTTATAGCTTGTTTGTTTTGTTTTCCCTGTGCAAATGCCTTTTCCTTGGTCAATAAAGTCAGTTCTGTCAGACTGTAAGATTCTACCCATAAGAACCTCTGACCTCCGACAGCCTCTGTTCCAGACAGATTGAGGGTTTTTTCCCCTTTTTATCTTCTGAAATGTCTGACATACTTCTCAACTGTTGTATCACTTCCACGTCATATATTATATCTCTGGTTTATTCTGCTCTGAATATATAAGCCATTGCTTCCTTTTTTTCTCTTTTCATTTAGTCCATTGTCCTCAATCCTCTCTCAGCTGGTGGGGCCTAAAGTCTTAATTTGAGTACTCTTAATAAAGAGTAAATACAAATGGCTCAGGTTACTTAACTCTCGAACTCAAGCCTGCCTGCATTTTGCTTAGGTGTCATTACACATTATTAACTTTGGGAAAAGACTCATGATGAAAATTGTGGGCAACCTCTGCAATAAAGAGTTTTTGCTTTGGTCATTTAGTCATTAAATATTTTGATTTCCAGATTTGTATGGTCTTCATTCTCATGTGTTAAAAATAATGTAAGACAGGGGATCATGATTCATGGATTCCTCTTGCATACATTCAATAAACAACAGGAAAACATTGTTTAATTACTAGGTAGGGAAAAACATTTTTAACTGAACAACACAAACTATTTGGCTGTTTATGCCCTTTCACAGAAGTCTAACTTCATCACATGGGGAAGGGGGCTTCCTTGAGATTTCAGACATCAGGACCCCAGTGAAAAGTATGGGGTCAGAACAGAATCTTCAGTCCTTCCTAAAAGATCATGTGCCCAGAGACAGAATCAAGAAAACCCAGATCTGGCAATAAAAGCTTTCTGAAGTCAGAGGTAGACAAAAACTCTTTATATATCATAAAGAAAAATATATAGCAAAATTATTTAAAAATAAATGTTTTACGGTTACATCACAGGATACCACTAATAATCCCAAACTATTCTCATTTCCCCTCTTATTGCCTGTTTGTAGGATCATTCCTTTATCATTTTTGAGGGCTTAGCAGATCTTTTGGATGTATTGAATTTCCTCTCTCATCCTGACTCTTTTTTTCCACTGAAACCTCTGGGTATTTGCCTCTCAATAATGATACAAACGGATGTAGCCACCCACAGCCTTGCGGTCAGGCCTCTCAGAGTCATTCTTCTCTCTTATGAATGCCTAGATGTTATGATCCTTTTCCAATCCCATTTCCTAGTTGACTGCAATGCCTGGTTTGAGGGGCACTGCTGGTATTAGCCAAGGAGAAATTATGAAACATGCAAACAGGAGAAAAACTGCAGCTGATACTAAAAATCAGAAGTTGCAGTGTTGGTAGCTGAAGTGTGAATGGGAGAAAACGAAGTTTTCCCTACAAATTTTCTGTATGCAAATGTTTATCTTTTTGGCCTTACATATCTCAGCTTCACATTGCTCAGAAATTTGTTTAGGCTGTGTCACCTGCCAGTGGAAGGCTTCATTAGTTCATCTAGTGGTAATGAAAATCCAATCTATTAATTAATAATTAAATGTACTCAGTACCACCAGCACACATGGGAGCAGCAAGTTAAGGTCTTAGCGCCTTTGAAAGTGGAAAGTGAGGCCCATCCACTTAATGGATTAAACTAATAAATTCATAAAGCTTGATAAATTGATCATTGTCACGAATTACATGCTGATTAATTTTGTACTTACTTCATTAACTGAAGACCATAAAGAGCCAGAAATGTCTGGGGGAAATGCAGAGGGGCTGTCTTCCCAAACCAAACAGTCTTTGGTCAAGGCCAAGTATGGGCAGGCTGTGGTAGCACATGCTGATGTGATACGGGTGTGCTGCATAAATGCTGCTGCCGACACCAGGGTGAGATCCCAAAAGCAGAGGAGAGAGTGCCATGTACTGTTTGCTGCTCACTGAGCCACCAGCCACTCTTGACCTCAACATGATCTCGACCTAGGCGTGTGCTACCACAGCAGCAGACTGCACGTGTCCTCCCCTCCAGAGGTTTCCCTTGAAAATTCCCAGATCTCCACAAAAGAGAGGTCTCAATGGCAGAGATTAAGTCTGAAAGCCTTGTGCTTATAGACAAAACAAGCATATTGAGTCAGTAAGTTTCTTACTATGCAGTGTTCACCTCAAATGCTTGAAGATGCAAAGTTCCCCAGACCACATCCTAGATCCTCCTTTTGAACAAAAAGGCTCTGCTTCAGCCCCTTGAGCTTCTGCCAGGTGAAACACAGCAGAAGGAGACTCAGATGTCCTGAGCTTCCCAGTTCACCAAGGTCTGAACAAAGTGAGTGCTTTGTGAAACATTCATACCTTTCATGACTGAGAACTTGCATAAAGACAACTATTTTGGAAATTCCCCTATTTCTTGCCAGGAATTGCTGTGATCACACGACAGGCATTGCAAATCTAGAGGATGAAATGTGTGTGAAGGTAATTTGGAAAATCTTTGCCCTTCTACCCAAAGGCAGTACGACGTCTAGCTGCCAGAGGGAAGGGTCAGGGCTGTGGGTGAGGGGTGTCTTCTGCAGAAGCAGCAGCATCTTTGAAAGACTGTTTGTTCTAGAGAAACAGACTTTGCTGGAGTGAGGATAGTGTTCTTAATGTTGAGAAAGCTGAGGAAGAGCTTATGTGTCGTTCATGGGAGAGGATTTGAACAGGCACTTGCTTATAAAGGTACAGGTGAAACGGGGCTGGCAGGAATTCAGGTTGTGCACGGTTGGAGGCATAACCCCCAACTGCATGGCAATCTTATAATTTGTTTTAAAAAACCATGTAGCAGTCATGGTTGGCATTAATTTACCATTGCTCTGGGTGTTACTACATAATGTCCAGATACTAAGAAAGCAGATGATAGTACTGTTAATATATTCTTGTTGGATGAGAAGTAGTTGATCAAACACTTGCAAAAACCAAAGTGAACATAAGAAGTGTTTATTTAAATAAACTGCATAGTTTCACGTGTGTACCATTCCTAACATCAATAAGGTTCTATTTGAAACACTCAGAGAAGGAATTTCCTTTTTCTGTGTGAGAGTACCACAGCCAAAATAAAGGCCTGTGGATGCAGTATGAATCCGGATTTTGATGGCTCACAATCTACATTTTATGTGTAATTTATACCATCAGAATGTGTCAAGGTGCCTAAGACATTTCAAAGTATTGTAAATATTTTAATTGTAAGGCTAAGTATTCTTGCATGTAAATAATTAATAAAGACTTAATTTGACAAAGTCAGTTTTCTGTTTATTTTTTTACATGCTATGCAGTGTACTCGCACTGAAATCAAAGATAGCAGCAGTGACATAGGTGCATAGCATTCTGTTTATAATTTTCTTCCCACATGCCATGTGGCAAAGTTAATTATATGTTTTGGTTATGTCTTCTGAAGTATCCTACCTCTTCATCTCCCTCCTCAGTGCTGATGTGCCAGTGGCATTCTGTGTGAATTGCTGTGTCCTTAATTTCCATTATTTTACTTTGATTTTATAGAAAGAAAGGGAATAGCTACCTTAAAAACTCTGGTTGTACAGGTCCACAAAACATCAATACTTACAAGTCATTAATTTTGTACCATTCCTCAGAATGAAACACCATAGGTGATAAAGATTCAGCATTCTTTAAAAAGCTAAAGCAGGGTGTTCTGTTATGCAAGAACTAGTGCTACTTTTATTTTGAACCTAATTTGTTCTTCGTACCTTTAAAAATTATCTTCTCACTTTGGCACTCTGAAATCCAATTATCTGTTTCTAGTCAAACAATTTGAAATTCCAGGTTATTCCCAGGTGTTGCAGCTTAGCTTCTTGATAATTTTAAATCATTTGAACAATTAATTCCTCCAAGTGCTCCAGGTGTACTCCAACTTTCTGAAAAATAACTCTTACTTCTGAAAGGGGTTTCTGGATTTATTTTTTTTAAGTTAAAATATACATCTATAAGATAAGGGATGCTCAGTTTGCAATGTGTTATCTTCTGCATTCCCACTGGCAGACAGGGTTTAACCAGTTACTCATACTGTTACCTCCCGTGAGTCTCCCCACCCTGGCTTGGTGCCAATTGCTGCCAACATGCTCTGAAATGCATTTCAACAGACCAAATTACCAACCTGAGGGAATATCACACCTCTGCCAGGAGCAGCCTCCCCTTCCCATGCACTCTGCACACAATCCAAGTTCTGTTGCGGTGGCCATGGCACATCTGAGTGCCCCAACCCCATGGGAGAGAGATGGGGATGGTTCCTGGGCATGGTACACTCCCAGGACCCCCTGCTCTCCAGGCCAGTTGGAAGGCACCAGGCTTGACAAGGTGTGACAGCTACTCCTCTCCCCCTCCCCTGGTTACAAATATGGTTTTAGTTCTAGAATGTTCTCCTTTGTTCTTGTTAAAGCTAATATTTGGTTGGTGTTCTTTTTATGGTGTTGTTATCTCTTTGGTTATATGAGTTGTCGTTCAAAAATCCCCCTTTTCCTATTTGCTCCCCTAGCCTCCTCCTTCCCTTTCCCCTCCTACTATAAATGCTGCTGTATGAAAGTGCTCGAGGCCATTTTGTTGCTGTCTCCAAGCCCCCTCCAACTCCCCTCACCTTTC
This sequence comes from Entomyzon cyanotis, assembly GCA_024500445.1. NCBI lineage: Eukaryota > Metazoa > Chordata > Aves > Passeriformes > Meliphagidae > Entomyzon > Entomyzon cyanotis. The sequence continues at coordinate 5,573,341 of JAKEPQ010001021.1, forward strand.
CTCAATAAACCCTCCTTGGAGCACCGACAAATTGGACTGTATCTCCTGCTTTCTTCGTCGACCCACTGACAGCGCCTGCGCTCCCTTGGAGCCCCAACCGCCCTCTCCCGCAGTCTCGCCCTTTGACGAACTCCTGGGTGGTGGGGCACCCACGGACAAAACCCCCTCAAAGTTCTACCCTAGTGCAGCAAATGTCTTAGCCCTGGAGAGACCACTGCATTCCAAAATCCCGTTGTGCTTCAAGAGGTGACTGATGGGATTTCTCCCAGTCAGAGGGTGCTGCCACTGCTCTTGGAGAGGCCATAATGAGACCAAAGGTGCAGCTTGCTTCAGTGGGCACTTATAGGTGGGTTAAAATTTTATCATTGTTTGGAAACAGTCAGCTTTTCCAAGAATTAATTGTCTTGGTTCTTCTGACCAGCTGTTAGTTTATGTAAAATAGGGCAAGTCCCCAGAAGAAAAGAACTGAGGTCTTGGAAGAAACTCAGGATCTGCAAGATATTTTGAGTCACTTTTCCTGTTGCTTGCTGATGCTCTGTGTGTGTGCCTTTCTGTGTGCTTACCAAGTAAATACCTCCTATTTAAACTTGAAATCTCAAGAGGAAAGTAGTTCCTGCCTTCAAATCAACACTGAATACATAGTCCCAAACCTAGTTAGGACAAAAGCTCCTAAAAGTAAGAAAAACATTTAAAAGCAAATATTTTGAAATTTCACATATCACAATGAGTTTTGTTTTAATTTTGACCATAGACTTACTCTCAATAATCTTAAATATCTAAATTATTGACCATAGACTTAATTGTAAATAATCTTTGAATTTTAATTCTTTCAGAAATAAAGGTTAGGGATTTTTTTTTTGTTAACTAAATTTTTAATTGTCAACTAAAAGGTAAACAAAATAATATTGACAGGAAAAAATTCTTATAAATAATTTTTTTCTTTTGGAAATCTTTGATTAGAATATCACCTTTTTACAAAGGATTATTCTCTACCAAAAATATAAACCAGATCAATTTACCAATAAAATTAGACTTGAGAAAAGGCACAGTGCAGTCTTTCACACTTCATAAATATTTTGAGACACATTCTGACACAAATCTTTACTCTTGATGAAGAACTCATACTTTTTCTTTATATGACTCAAAATAACATCCTCTGCTGTGGTCAAATAGGGAGAAGAGTATCAACCATTTTGTTCTCAATATTGGTGTCATTTACACGAGAGTATTACAAAAATACCTTAACGAGGAAAGGTTGAGGAGAGAGAGAGATAGAAATGGTAACTGTGGAAGTTCTCGGGAAGAAAGTTTGAAGAATTTCTGTGGGGTTTTGTTGTGTGAAAACACATCTGAGCAGCACACTGTCAGTGGAATATACATTCAGGCCTGTATTTGAGGGTGTGCCTGTCTTTACTGTTCTTTTATACAAAACCAGAAATACACGCTTTAATACTCTTATTTTCTTATTTCTTGGTTATAGTTATACATTGCTCTGTCACTGAGGACATGTCACACAATTCACAATGAATTGGATGGAGAAAGATTAGGTAAACATTTCTATTTATTACAATAACCTTGAATTGCATTGAACTTCATGACAGATTAAATAATAAAAGGTACTCACTTTTGTCCTTTAACTCATCACATTAAAGACTACTTTTAAACCTACAACCAGTGTTTCCTGGAGGAATTTCTTTTACACCTCTGCACACCAGCATGTCTGCCAAGCACTGGCTATTGGACCTTGCTGCAGTGCTGGTGCCTTGCACAAATGCAGATTCTGGATAGGTACTGAGGAGGTGTCTGGGGCTGGCTTTTCCTACCCCACTGCTGAGGACAAGCCAGAGCACTTGGGGATAAATCCGCAGGACCGTGGCACACAAGGGAGTTTCAGTGAGAGAAGGGAAATTCCCAGTGTCAGGTCATCTGGCACTAAGTGCCATTATCCATCGCTGGCCTCCTTCCAGGGCATTGCAGCCCCGTGGGCTGTTTGCTCTCACCACAAGCAGGCTGCTGGAAGCAAGCTGCTCACAATGTGCTCAGGGAGGGTGGAGAGAGCTGCTGCAACACAGCACACAGGCTCAGAGGAGTTATGGAGTCAGCTGGCCGCCTAACACAGGAAGATGACATGGTTCGGTTTTTTACAGAAGCGAGAGAACTTCTTTCCTTTTGTCATGTGCTACAGAGTGGTAGAGAGCAAGGACACTGGGGAACTTTGCTGTTTATTTTGAAGGTGTGTGTTAGGTTTCCCACAGCTGAGAGACATGCAGCTTAGCTTTCGTGGCAACTTCCCTTAGTTCTTGGGCTTCTGTGTTCAAATAAGTAGGAGAAGAGAGAGGAGGTCTAGGAATCATTTTGCCCTTCAGCTGTTTGATTTATAAAACTTCAATTTCTGGTCGTTAAAGACAGAACTAGTCAGGTCAAATGGAGGCACACTGCCATCCACCCACACAGACTTCTTTTGGTAGTTCTGGGTTTGGTTGGGTTTTTGTTTTTTTCATGCACAGCAGTAATTGTGCTTATAGCCAGAGGACAGGAAAGAACAAAGCAAACAGGCCAAGTAAAAGTTCATAAGAAAGTGTCAAAATACTTTTAAATATTCAAATCCTCAAAATTCCACTCCCTTATCTTTGAGATTAAACTATTCCTGTAAGTTAGAGTAGCTCTTCTTTTACCATTAAAATGAAGCAATAAAATCAACTCTGTAATACATACTGAGAGTCTTCTGCTTGACAATTGCAGAAGCACTGAAACTCCTGATAAGCAAGTGGCTATTTTCAATGAGTCTCGAGTTCAGGCTCACTAGGAAGTAAAATTTCCCCTTACACAGGATGAAATAAGGAAATCATCAGTTACCTTAGCAACCCTTCAAAAAAAGACTTCTGCACCTATCCAAAGGGCAGCTAACCTAATTAGAAATTATTGTAAAGGTTATGTGAACGACAGTAGCAAGAGGAAGCCATGATTCATTATTTTAGTCTATGGGAAACAGTATTGCCATTGTGCTCCTGCACGGGCTCTTCCACCACTGTGCTCTGCAGACCCTCTGCCAAGAGCTCCTACTTAACTCCCAGGACTGACCAAAATGCATCTACTGAAAAATCTGGCCTGGGCTCACTGGGAGCCCAGCTCTTAACCTCTCCTGGCTTGCAAGTTTCTCACTCAAGGGAGGCTGGAGCCCAAAGCAGGCATTTTCTTATTCAGTCCTGTATGTTGCTCCAGGCATGAAATTTTCAAAAACCCTCAAGCATTGCTCAGAGCTGTCTACCCTTAAAATTGTCATCTGCCTTTTAAATATTCTCATGGGCGATGGGTGGTGATATCTATTAATACCACAGCTACCATTTAATAGCACTTAACTTACAGTGTGGTCCTAACTGGCACTTTGTGACAGGTTGGATTTATCGGACCAAGGAAAATGTCCTGCCCACCAGCACTTTCTGAAAACACCATATGCTCCTCCTAAATAATTTTACCCTCAATTTTCCCCAAAGTCAGAGTGTGCACTTTGCAGGCTGTGTCTCCTGGAGCAGAAGAGCTTTCACCACAAACTCCAGCTTTCGTCTTCGCAACACGTTTTAGCAGAAAGATGAACTTCACAAATGCCACTGTCTGAGTGGCGGGGAGCAGACATGGTCTAACACTGGGATTGATGGCAAAGGAAGAGAATGCCAGGTTTTACAGATAAATTCTCTGTCACAAGAAGTGATCTGTACCCTTTGGCAGGAACACACAGTTTAAAAAAGGTGAATCAGAACTTCCATCATTGTTTTTAAGCACGATCCTTACTTAAGAGGAAGAAACACAGGAACCTACATGTTGTATCTTCCTTAAACTGCTTCCTGTACTCACAAATAAATGCAAAAAATCCTTCCCTTGCCAGGTTGTTTAAACCAGCTAGAAGTCACTGTTAAATGAGCTGCATGTCTTCACCCAGTTTTTCAATCTGACATTCCTGAAAAGTCATGAACACAAACCGTGAGCCTAATAGAGGGGTGGTAGGCTTGAATGATGGCTTAGGTTTTATTTATAGTGCCATGACCTTCTGTTTTTCTGGGATGGCATGGGTTGTGTAAACCACTGTTGATTTCAAAGAGAGCCAAGAAAGCCTGCCATTCCCTAAAGCAAACAGCAGCTGTGCCCATCCCTGAGCCTGGGGACCTCTGCAGGGCATTCCATGCTGCTGAACAGGGGGAGCATCCCAGCCACATCCCAGTGGAATGCTGAATGTACTCGCCAACCTCCACACACCCTGCTGTCCTCTAGAAGGAAATCCCAGAGGCTGTGAGAGACAATGCCTTTCCCACGTTTAGATGCCTCCAGCTGTGTGCTGGCCGTGGGTTTTCTCTTTTGAGTGTCACTTGAAATCTGTCCTTCTATGGTCTTTGTCACAGATTGCCAGGCTTGCTTCAGGAGATTCTGTTTGGGCTCAGGCTGGGAAAAAAAATTCTGGAAAATCCCTGGAATCCCACCAGCTTTGCTGTATTGCATAAGCACAGTCATGTGCTGCCTTTGGTTAGAAGCTGTAGGAACCTCTGTTGAGATGGAAAAGTTGAGAGGATACCTTTCCATTTCCTTCACCTGGAAGTGAACTGTTTTCACCTGAGCAAAATGAAGACTTGTGTGATGAGGTAGAATTTTGTGCTGATGTAGTAGAATTTTTCATTGGTTTTCACAAGTGCTTATGGACAACAAGACATCATCTCTTAAAATGCACTTCAGAGGAATAAAACTAAACAAGGCATGAAATTAGTATGTTCATCTGTCTCCAGGAAAAGGCAGAAGGGTGTGTTGGTAATAGCCTAAAAAAGAAACCTGGGCTGTGAAGGATATGGTAATTTTCAGTTTCAGTGGCTTGGGAATGACTTCTTTCACTCACCTCCCACTCCTGCAAGGCAATTTTGTCACCTCCTCCCAACTTTGGGTTTCTGTAGCACCCCAAAGAGCCACAAAGGCTATGCTCTTCCAAATGCAGCCTCCCAAATGGCAGTGAAAAAGAGAGTGACACACTCCTTGCACAACAGTGGCAAGGATCCCCCTGCCATTACTTTTCTGGCACTGTCTGAATAAAGAGCCGCAAATATTTCCTGTGAGCAGAGTTCAGCCTTGCTTCACCAAGATATTTATTATGCAACATTAAAAATGGGAAACGGAGGTAGGGGGGAGTTGCAAGGTCACACAGGAAACGTGCAGCCCAGCTGGAAATAAAAACATGAATCTCCTGACACTGTGACCAATAAGTCCTTTCCTTTCTGCAACAACAGAGTCTACTCTGAGAAATGTCTTTCATTTCTCTGACAGCACAAGAAGATTTTTATATGCACAAACTTAAATGATTTATCATTGTTATTATCATCATAACCATTGTTCTGTTCTTTCAAGAAAGCTGTTCAGAAAGTGCTCAAAAATGGAAAATTTTAGTTCTAGGTAATTTTCTTTCTGCCTTAACCTTCTATGCAAATAAATTGGTGGAGGTATTTCTCAGAATTTCTCAGTTGTATTTCAAACAGCCCAACGTCTATTCCTTTCAACTTGATTTAATCCTGTGCTGTGATCTCTCAATGTTAGCAGTAATTTAACTGATGTCCAGCAGGAGGAGAAACAGACCAAGGTGTGATCCTCCACATACAAAATACAGATAAAATGGCTAATGCAAAAAGATGGTATTAATGGGAGCTTGAGGTGGAATCACTCTTGCCAGCAGTTTTGCGTCAGAGTGCTATTTGAGCATCAGGGGACTGCTGGTATGTCCACTACTCCCTCAAAGCACAGCATGTTCTGTCCGCCCTCCGTGGCTGTCAGACCTGTCAGGCTGCACACGTCCTCCACTTGACCCCTCTGGGTTTGCAAGGTGCATGTTAAGGAGCAAATATATAAACGTGTCACCACACCTGGAGGCACAAGTTTTATTTTGCCCTTCTTAGACTCACTTGGCAGTGCTGCGATGACTCAGGTAGCATGCCATAACTCCTGATCCCCCTATGCTAAAGTAGCGTGAGATAAAAGTACCTGTGGGGAGGAAAGCAGCAGGAAACCCTGCATGTTTTCAAGTACCCGAAAGTCCCTTAGGAGCTGAACAACTTGGGACTTTCACTGAGATTGGCAGCCTTAGTTTTGCGTAGGTCGCTGTGATTCAACCATCAATGCCAGTGGCTGTACAATCTGATGCACTACGGGAGCATATACAGCAAATTTTTTCAAAAGGGTGCAGCCAGGCAACACCGATGGAGGTTGCTTGTTTGTCTTGTCAGGTCTGCAGCAGCTAGGGCCAGGTAAAACCCTGCAGAGGCACAGAAAGCCCTCACCTTTTCCAGCGTTTGCCAAACATGGCTGGGATGGGAAAACATGACAGCCTGTGAGCTGGGGGTGAGAGACCCTATCTAGAGGGAAATGACAGTGAGCCAACAGCACCACTGCTCTCGCTCAAGATCCTTCCAAAACCTCAAATGTGCATGATGCAGTGCATTCCTTTGTAGAAACAGGACCTTTTTCTTCTGTGACAGCAATGTCCAATCAGCATGAATTGGTCTAAAAATAGGTGTTTCTTTTAGGGTTACCAGTCTCCTTCAATGTAGTGTTGGGGTTTTTTTCAGCTGTTTCATATTGGGTTAGCTTTCTGTGGCAAGACAAAATGTAATAGGATGAGGAGATGTATCATTGTAAAATCAGTCTGGAGAGTCCAGTCTGGAGAGCCCAGGCCATAGAAATATACCCTGAAACTGCTGAAAAAAATCAAAGAGACAACATGCACTGGCATGAAAAGTCAGATTGTTGCAGTTTAGTGGATGTTATTGCAGACCTTACTGAGAGCATCTCTGCCCAGCCCGGTTCAGCGCCTCAGTGACCAAACCCTCCTGGTCACTGTGCTCTCACTGCCCGGGGAGCCATCAGGCTAGCTCTGGTTCGTCTGCTGCCACAACCAGCAGTGATGAAGGAGGCAAGGAGGGTCTGTGCAGAGTGTCCATGGAAGGTTTTATTCACATGGCTGCACCAGAGGCCAACGACCTCCCAGAGGCAGAGATGCCTCATGGGCAAAGGCCTCACGTGCACAGACATATGTGGTGCACAGACTATGTGCACAGACCATGCACAGACATCCACATGCACAGACTATGTGCATAGATCATGCACAGACATCCACATGCACAGACTATGTGCACAGACCATGCACAGACATCCACATGCACAGACTATGTGCACAGACCATGCACAGACATCCACATGCACAGACTATGTGCACAGACCATGCATAGATATCCACATGCACAGACATGTGCATAGACAGCCAGATGGCGGAGGGTGAGGGGTTTTCTAGGGAGACAGAGGGCAGGGACAGCACACTGTCCCAGTGACCTCTGGGCACAGGGGCAGTACATGGGCAGAGTTAGGGTACAGGAACCAGTAGGGAAACCCGAGGGCGTGGCCAGGGCCACCAGGGGTGGGGAAAGGCAGGACAGTAGGCTGTGGGAATCACATTAAGAAATGAATGAGTGGGGAATCTGCACCTATCATCACAACATCAGATCTTCACTTGTGAACCTAGCAGATGTAACATTTATTTTAAATTGTAATATAGAGGATGGTATGCCAAGATGTGAGAGTAAATACAGATTGGTGCTCCCAATGCCTTATCTGACTCACCGACATCCTCTTCAAACAAGAGTATTTGCTGCAGAAGTGTATTTATACTAAAATAATATTGAGAGTGATGTGCCTTTCACACTATGCAGTAATATGCAGCATTATGCCAATAAATGACTTTTAAAGACAAGAATAATGGAGCGATGTCATGTGAAAGGAAATGAGAAAAAGCATACGCCCTGATCCACATCTAAAGGCTTTTGTGCAAGACAGAGTTACATGTTTACCAGTATACTTTCATGTCTCTGGTTCTGCTTCTGCACACAGCAATGCTGCTGAGCTACTGCTGAACACCTCAGTGACCATATCCCAGAGTGCCAGTCCTTAAACTACCATCTCTTTGATATATGCACACTGAAAGTCTCAAGTCTTTTGCTGTATCACACATACTCATAAAAGAAAATATGGCCAGCAGCCATTATGACTCAAAAAAAAGGAGGAAATGATAAACTAGTGAGATTTTTAATATACACCAATGGTCACAGCTGTCACACAGGCGGATCCAGTTTTAGGTTTATCTCCAGGATAGAGTCAACAATCCTTTCCCTTTGCCACGAGAAGGGATAAAGCCCAGCTGATCCCTGCTTCATTGCCAGTGACATCTGTGTTGACAGAGCCACAGAAAACAGGTCCCCTCTCTGTGAATTGTTGCAATGACACCTCTGGATTTACTTCTCCTTCATGCTACTCTCAGCATCATAACCACTTGAAAATTTTTCTGTCCTATTCCAAGGAAAGCAGGGATAATGTCAACCCTTCTTAGCTGTGGGCATTTCCCTGAAGCCTATTCTCTTATCCAGTCCTCCCTGCTCCTCCTTGAGTCTAAGCAAAGCAGAATGAATCTTCATGAAGCTTTATCAGCCTCAGTTATATTACTTTGCTACCAGAGAGACTTCACCTTAGGTGTCTATAAGGGAGTGGTATAGTCTTCCTATGAAGATGAATCTCAGACAAGCTCTAAACATTGATCAGGGAATTGTTAATTGTTCCTTCTTATGTAGCTGGATTATATTCGGTGTGTGGTTTGAAACACTTATTGGAGAAATGATACTGGAACTCAGCAAAAATTATTCTTTTTCTTTTATGAAGTCCTTTTGGCATTTTCCATTCAGCTAGGCAGGTGAGTCTGCTTTTCCCAACAGGTATAATTTATGTTAAAAGTGAAAGTCCAGCACCATTATGAGCAGATAAAGTGCTTGCCTTCTTCTGTCTACCTGGCTGCATTCTCAAAGGGTGGTTTGATTCTCTAGATGTCTGTGAGGCACAGATCCCAGGGCAGCACTGCTGTTAGCTGACAAGAAAACCATTCTTCTAGCAAAAGGCACCATTCCAACAGCAACGGTAGTTTCTGTACCTGTAGATATTAATTTGATCTGATATATTTAAAACACTTAAAATTAAGTTCTGCCAAAACATTTGTCAAATGTATTCTTATCAGTTAGAACTTGTAGAAAAGAATTCATTTTCCTCTATATTTGTTCTCCAAAGAAGTTGAGTTGCTTTAGCTGAAGTAATTCGCCATTAAAAGTTAATCACAGGATAATTTAGATTGGAAGACTTTATAGGCAGTCTGCTCCAACTCCCACTTGGAAACAGCTCCAGTTGGATCAGGTTGTGCCAGGACTTTGTTCATGTAAGGTTTGAATATCTCCAAGGACTACCCTGGATTTTGTTCCAAAGTTGTTAACACCATCATGTTACAGAAGTTTTTCCTCATACCTAATGGTGTTTTCCCATGCCTGTTACCTCTTAACCTATGGCTGTGCATCCCTGAGCAGAATCTGTCTCTCCCACCAGGCAGAAACTACAGCCTGGTCTCCCCTTTCCCACCTCTTCAAAAGGCTGAACAAGCTCACTGAACTCCCCTCATAAGCCCTGTGTTCCAGCCATCACAGGGCAACATCCATGGAACTCCTTCCATGTCAGTATTTGTTCTCTGCTGTGAGCCCAGGACAGCACACCAGGAGTGGTCTCATCGCTGCTGAGAACCTGTAAAGGATCCCTTGCTGGTGCAGTATTTTCTGCATGGTGCACTTCTCCCTCTTGGCCAAATTGCATCCCACCAGGATACCAGGGGTTTTTCTGCAGCACTGTTAACAGCTGGTTGGTAACAGCCCGTCTTATTTGCAGGGCTTTGTCAACTTCGGAGGACCACATTTACGTTGCTGTTCATTCAACAAATCCTGTGATGTTCCCATCAGCCAATTTCTCCAGCCTGTGCTGTTAGAACAGCAGCCCTACCTTTCAGCACATTTTGGCACAACTCCACATCTGGTGTCATCTGCAAATACACCAAGAGCGCTGCAGTCCAACCCATCATCCCGATCATTAATGAAGGCAATAAACTGTACTGGTCCCACTGCTAGTCCTTGAAACACACCACTTCTAACTGGTGCCATAACCACCCTTTGAACCTGACAGTCCAGTTTTCTTGCTTTTCATGGTCTACATACCCTATGTCTCATTGATTTGGCTACCAGGAATCTCTGGCAGACCATGGCAAAAGCCTTCCTTAAATGTAGACCTTCCTTCCCCTCTTATGTCACTGTAGAAAGTGATCAAGTTGGTTGAACACCATTTGTTCTTGGTACATCTATCTGACTGGGCTATTCCCAATCAACATCTTGTCCATTCCATGGCTGGAAGTGACTTTCAGGAGGATTTTCTCTATCACCTTTCCAGCAACTGAGCTGTGGCTCACCAGCCTGTGGATCCCTGCATCCTCTGTCTTGCCCATCTTGAAGATCCATCTAACGTTTGCCTTTCTGCCGTCATCAGGACAGGAATCTGAATAATCTAAGATGGCAGAGATGGAGTTGGGTAGAGATGAAGATGGTAGAGAGCACACTTGTAACGACCCTGGCCAGCTCCTTCCTTCCTTCCTTCCTTCCTTGGGGGCATCCCAGCTGGTCACATGAACCTGTGTGATTTTAATTGCTTCATGATTCTCCCACATGGGTTGTGCTGATATGCTCAGGGGACTGCCTAGCCTGACAACAAACCTTCAGGTGACAAGTGAGCCTAATCCTCCTGGAGGGAATTACCCAGGATGGATGATTTATTCTGAAATTGTTTGAAAGAATAGCAGTGGCAAAATCTTAATGTACTGGCACATGTTTTTCCCTAATACTTGTGGTGGGAGCAGATGAGTCCTACAAGCACACATGCCTACATGCAATGTACAACAGATCAATAAAACAGGTATATGAGTCACACCTAAGTTATTGTCTGTCCTTTAAATCAGCTAAAGGCCATATCAAGTTGAACACTAAAAATTCATGTGGTTTTCTGCCTTCTTTAATGTTATCAAGATGATAAACCTTGTTTTATTTTTAGCATGTGATGTGCTACAGAGAGGATTGATGTCTTGCTGTGCCAGGCAACGAAGCAGAAAAAATTATTTTTCTTCTTAAAAATGCTTCATACATTCGTGAAATTTTTTCCTTTCTTACCACAGTGCTTTATTTGGCAATTCAGAAGTATGAAAAGAACGCTTACAAATCCGTTGTTTATCAATCAGGAAGCCAATGGATCTTATTAAACTTCTTTTGAAGGTGTTCTAAACTCTAAATGTGGAAGACCAACAAACAGACATTGTCACAAGCTTACAAGGTTTGCAAAACAGATCTAATACTGACAGTAATTTTAGATAGTAAAGGAGAATAAATTCAATGAATCAATGTTAAAAAAGAAATAAAAAGAAGAAGGAGAAAAGAAAATTGATAATACAGCTTTCATTTGGAAAAGAGGATATTTTTTTCTCGTAAAACTAGCTTGCTGCAAGATGCAGCTGAATTCTATAGAGATATGGGTACATTTCTGTTCATATCAAAGAACGCCAATGTCATCTGGTTTGTTTATCTTCAGACTATTCATCAAAACGAGGATATGACATGATCTCCACCTTGATAGCACATCTTAGATGTGAGAAATAAGGAGAAGTGATTAAGCTTACAAGACTATCTGAAGCAAAGTGTAAAACTGAGTCTAATTGTTGCAATTCTTGAAACACTGCTTTAAATGATCTTTCCCAGCAGAAGCCAGAGGAGACACGCTCTAGGAAGGAGTGTGAATGAATGTGAATACCAAATGTCCATGACGAAGTGAGACTTAATCTTGTGCTTTAGAAAACCTTCCTGTACATAAACTTACCTGATTTTAATCTTTTTCTCACAGATCGGAGACACAAATCTCTGATAAATTCAGTGCAGAGTCAATATCCAAGAGCTCATGGAATATTGACTCACTCTGCCCTACCTCTCTCCTTGGCTTTTATCAAACAATCTTCTCATTTCAATAATCAAGATTAAATCACACTGAATTATTGCCCCATACACTTAGGTATAAAGCTTGTGGTAGAACTTGGATCACCCCTGTGAGCCTCTTCCAACTCAAAATACTCCATGATGTCTAGACCACACAGCTGTGTTCACAAAGGTTCACTCAGATCAAACCTACGTCTGGCTGCCTCTGTCCCGTGTGAGAGCTGGCAACATCCAGCTCTGCACAAGGGTGGGTGTTTAACAGCCACCTTCACTATGTCACTTGTGAAATCAATCATCCCTTTGATAAGAGTGGGCTAGAATGGCACCAGAGGGACAAATTTCCTGAAGTTTCAGGACAGAAATTTATTTTCTTGTACTCAGCTGTTAATTCTCTTCAAAGGTGTATATTTATTGCAAAACAAACTTTTAGACAGCTTGATTCATAACTGCAGTCCTGGAGTTTAATGTGTTTCTGAATATAGATAAAAGAATCTATCTTGATTCACCTGTCTCCGAGTTCAGTTTTACAGTAATTAACCTTAAAAATACTTTGCTTCTCATAAGTCAAGTTAGTCTGTAAATAATTGCTAAAACAGTAAATATTGGGCTCCATAATAGATCCTTTTCTGAACAGTAAGCTTAGATATGAAGAAGAACTTCAGGTTCTGAGTAAAATGTTAGGGAATTACTGCCAATCTCATTTTAATACATGCTGCACTTAATGTGGAATTACTTAACCCTATTGTCTCCTCTGTGATAACAAAGTGTAATGAAATATTTACATGATGTTAATAATGGAGCTTTTGCAAGAATGTGTAAGAATTCAGAAGACCTGAATTATTAATGATGTTTTAAAAGAAGGTATACAAAAAATTGTGGGTTACATCTAAAAATAGGATGAAAACAAAATTTTATTTCAATTTTTTACAGTTGGTCTTAAGACAGAAGACATTTTCACAAACCAAAACTAGGGGAGTGGGAACAGGATTGAGGTTAGGGGGAGATGAGCTGAGAGCCTTCAAAACAAAGCTTCTGAATACTGTATAACAAAGAGGAAGATAAATGTGTTATTTCATGCTACAGTCTTTATTGTGGCATATCAGTCATACAGAAAACTTCAATCTTGATTAGATTCTAAAGCTGTGGGATGCACACATCAGTGCTGCCATGATGCTGCATTAAGAATATCAATGCTACTTGCAACATTTTTTTTGCTAGACTTGGGGTTGCTGTGGTGGGAAACAATTACTTACTCTTTTAAAATTTAAACTACTGAATCGGCAGCCTTTATAGTAATGCATTCAGGAAATAAAAGAGAAGAAACTTATTTAAAATGAAGTATGTAAAGTGTACTGCCAAAAATGCTTAATTACCTTGACAAAATTCTCTCATAGCTTTGCTACAATACTCAGGTTTTTTATGAGATTCTAATCCTCTATTCTGAGTCACCGCACAATCTTTTTGGAGTACAGGATAATGATGTTATTATATATTAATCTGAATGCTTAAAAAAGATGTCACCTTCTCAAGAGTTTTCATACCATGCTTGGCTATTGAAAACTTCTTATACTCAGGTGTTTCTATTCTGCTACAACACATAAGGCACGTTTTAACTAGAATATCAGGTGTTATGAAAATAACTTCAACACATTTAAGTCTAACACTTGCTGTCTTTCTGAAGGTAGTCATCACATAGCAGGACAGAGTGTAAAAGTGAGGAGAAATAAGCTTTTGCCCATGCAACAGTCACTGAGTTTTCCACACGGAGCATGCGGGGGAGCACTGCCTTCTCTCTCATACAGCACTAGGCAACTGCCTTGCAGCCAGAATCCCAGCACCCTGCATCCTCCTGTCCACACATATACCCATTGTGAGCACATTTAGTTCAGCTTTCAACTGCCTCCCCCTTTTGTTGTTTCCCCCAACCATTAGCATCTTAATGTATCTCCACAGTTCCTCCTCGACTGTGAGAAAGGCTTCTCCTTCTATCTGTCCCCCTGGAAGAAAATCTGTTTTGTATTTTATTCCCTCTGATACCTGGTGAAAGGTGGTGAAAAAAGAATTTATTCGCTTAGGTGACAATATGTCTGGCAAACGCCCTGACTTCTCTGTTGAGTGTTAAACCACAGAGTATTTACAGAAGTAAAGCCACCCATCTTCAGAGGATCAGCAAAAGAAATTCAGCCTTCATTACTGACAAATATACAGTAATCTGTCTGAGACTGGGAAGAACACATAACTGAGGAACAAGTGCTGTTCCCAGCTATGCATTGCTGCCCCATACTCTTATCATCTTCAGCTAGCTTCAGATATTGAAGTTAAGCAGCACTTGTGCTGGTAAGAGCTAGACTGTGTTACTGCTCTTCATTGACTCAGCTGTCAAATACCTCAGCTTTGGAGAAGGTAATCATTGGACACAGTGATTCTCAGAGCATCTGTTCTTATTAGGAGGGAAAATGACCTCATACAATGAACATACTGCTATATGGACTTCTGTCCTGAAAGGCTTCAGAAGATCCACAGTCCTGCCTCTGCTCTTCTTGCTTCCATCCTTATATCAGACACCCAAGGAACCCCTGGCTCTGATCTGGGGAGGCTGTGGGACAGACTTTTCCGTGCCTCAAGCAGACAGGGAAGAGGCTCTGTACAGCTGAGCTGCACTGCTGTTCCTGACAGATATATTCTCTGCTATTTCATCCATTACAGTACAGCAAATAATTAAATACATACTGCCATTTATTACCATAGTCTACCAGACTGTTCATGACAGTAATTTGACACCTCAGTGTTTGTGGGCTGGATACAAGCTACCTCTTTGTACCAGGGCTCTCATCCGATCAGCCAGGCTGATCTCTGGTTTCTGGCCTAATGGCCAACTTTTTGATTGTCTATTAAACTTCATTTACTAAACTATTGTCTTCCTCCCTCCTTGTAACCAGGTGTCACACTCATACAGTAACCTCAGCTGTTCATAAGTCACAAATCAGAGCAACTCTAAGCTGGTTACCTTTAAAAGCTTAACTACTGCTTTCAGGCACCGTCTTTCTTTAGCTGATGATCACTGCTCCTTAAAACCAGCTGCTTCATGTCAAGTTATTTCACATTTAAATGCTCTCTTTAGACATTGATGTGTAACTCCTGTCCTACAGTCTTTCTCTCCTCCAAGACACTGGTGACACCCTTGAGAATTCTGTGTTAACAGCCCCTGTGACCTACGTGAAGACAAGCTCATTATGTTATTTCAACAAAGCACAACCATAACGCTCTGCCTCCAAAGAGAATCAGCCAACGATATTTGCTCATATTGTAGGGTTCAACCTTTTCCCTCATCCCTGTGGAAAATTGGTCTGAGGACCCTTCAAACTGCATACCAGCCTGGTGCATACTCCCAAGAGCTTACTCAAGATCTCTTTACCGGCCCCAGACAGAAAAAAAAAGATAATGGTAGGCAGATGTTGGATGTGTTCCAAAAATGAAGAACAGGAAATAAGAGGTCTTGTAGTCTGTATCAAAATGATGTGGAAAATAGGCCTGTGCCTATTGAAGTCTAGTACATATAAACTATTTTTCTTAAATAAGTATAGATTTCAAATCTTTACATCTTGAAACGGATTGTTCCAGTGTTGTATAAATTAGTCTGTCTTACAGTTTTACTGCAGACAATGAGGCAGCTGTCTGCCTGGTTGATACACAAAAGGGCAGAATCCCCAACAGTGTTTCTGGTAGAACATGCCCAGAAGTATTTCAGGAAATTCTGAAAGGAGGTGTGCAGTCCATGTGTGGGTGAGAGACTGACATTTCTCATTAGGTCATGGGATATACCCAAGAACATGTGATGCCTGAATAAATTTGGAGTGACTAGAAGACTTGTAAAAAAAAGAAAATATGACAGGTTGCAACAAGTCATCTGCTAATCATCTCTTTTTTTTTCATTTTTGAAACATACAGACTTGTAATCCCATTACATATGTTGTAAATAAAATTCTGAGCCATAATGTGCCAAATATATGATTTAGAGTCAAACCACTTCATTTTCCTGATATTCTTCTCTTTTTAAATTTTGTGAGGATGGAAGAAGACAGCGTCTTTTTCTTTACCACTTTCCGAGAAGTTACCTTTCAGACTTGTATGCATGCGTGTAGAAATGCTAGGTGGTTGGGTTTTTTATTAAAATCCAGGAACATAAGTTTAAGAATAATTCAGCAAGCTAGGATCAGTTAACATTTACTTCAACTTTCCTTTTGCATTACATAAATTTAGAAAAAAGATATGTAGGCATTTTCTTCCTCTTTCAAATAGGCATTGCCCCTTTCAGGAAACACAATTTGAGACTGGAACCCTGTGCAGGGAGAAAGCACCTGTTAAGTGTGGTGCAAGAAAACAAAGTGTTGGGTAGAATGTGTATATAGCTGTATTTTTCACTTATTCTAATAGTGGTAATGGTAAATGCACTTTTGGTTTTGGCTGGGGTAGTTAACTTACTTCACAGTGTGGGGCTCTGTTTTGGGTTTGTGCTGCACACAGAGTTGATAATACAAAGATATTTTAGTTATTGAGGAGCAGGGCTAGCAGACCCAAGATCTCTTCTGTTTTTTGTATCACCAGGCTAGTGAGAAAGTTGGGGTGCATGGGAGGTTGGGAGGAGAGGCAGCCAGGACAGGTGACACAAACTGGCCAAAGCAATATTCCCTCATGGAATGTACCTCAAGTGCTGGGAGAGCTGGTGCCCCATTCTGTAGGTCATCTCTATCCACATGGATAACATGATGACAAGAGGACAATCAGAAGTAGTCAGCATGGATTCAATAAAGGTAAATTATGCTTTACTAACCTGATGGTCTTCTGCAATGAAACAACTACCTGGATGGATGAGGGGAGAAAAGTGGATATTGCCTACCTCAACTTCAGCAATGCTTTTGTCACAGTGTCTCACAGCATCCTCACAGGCAAACTCAGGCAGTGTGGACTGGATGAGTGGACAAGGAGAACCAGCTGAATGAGGGTCACAATCAGTGGCACAGGGTCAAGTTCAAGGCCTGTCACTGGTGATGTCCTGTAAGGCTCCATACTGGGCCCAACATTGTTTACCTTATCCATCAATGACTTAGATGAAGAGCCAGATGCCTCCTTAGCAATTTCACTGATGACACAAAGCTCAGAGGAGTGGCCAGAGTGCTCTCCAGGCCTTCTGAAGGACCTCGATGGGATGGAGAGAGGGGCAGAGAGAAACTGAAATTCAGCAAAGGCACCAGCACAACCCCAGGCAGCAGCACAAGCTGGGGATGACCTGCTGGAAAGCAGCTCTGTGGAGAAGGACCTGGGGGTCCTGGTGAATCACAAGCTGTCCATGAGCCAGCAGTGTGTCCTGGGGGCCAAGAGGCCAGTTGGATCCTGGGATGCATTAGGAAGAGCATTGCCAGCAAGGCAAGGAAGGTGATCCTGCCCCTCTACTCAGCTCTGGTGAGGCTGAATTTGGAGTTCTATGACCAGTTTTGGGGTCTGCAGCTCAACATAGAGAAGGATGTACTGGAGTGGGTCCAGTGGAGGGCAACAAAGATGATTAAGGGACCAGAGCATCTTACTTATGAGGAAAGGCTAAGGGAGCTGGGTCCGTTCAGCGTCAAGAACAGATGGAACCTCATCAATGTCTAGATGTATCTGAAGAGAGAGTGCCAAGAAGATGGAGCCAGGCAGCAAGCAAGGACAAGAGGCATTGGGCAGAAACTGATGCATGGGAAGTTCCACTTGAACATGAGGAACAACTTCTTTACTGTGCAGGTGACCACACTCTGAAACAGATTGTCCAGAGAGAGTGTGGAGTCTCCCTCACTGGAGATATTCAAGAACCATCTGGAATGCAATCCTGTGCCAAGTGCTCTGGGATGACCCTGCTTGAGCAGGGAGGTTGGACTGGATGACACACTGTGATATCTTCCACTTTTACTCTTTCTGTGATTCTGCAAAGATAAGCCGCTCCTTCAGGTCTAAACTGGGTTTCTGCTTCTGCACAAAAAGCCCTGTAGTATTTGGAGGAAGGGAAATGAAATTGTAAGATTTTGATGCAGGATAGAAAACTCTGTCCTCAAGAGGCCTAATCAGAGTGCGCCTGCCTTGTAACTTAACTTTTGTCAATATTGAAGTTAGCTAGGCTTCCCTGACCTGACAGACTTAAAAGAAATTACATGTCTAAACAGACAACAAATACTGTTTTGGCTGAAGAAACTAAAGAAAAATCTCATTTGCAGCACCTTGTATTAAATACATAATAACGCGTCAGAATCAACTTATGTGATGAATTTGTACCTCTTGATGCCTTCAGTTCAGAGGAGTCCTAACATGTAGCTTTTCATACAGCTTTACCCTCAGACAGCATTAATGACAAGAGTCTGACACCCCCGAGTCACTCTAGTGCTCATTCACACCATCAAGTCACATCTTTAATGCGTGTTCTCTGTTGATTCATGCCCACAGGATGGGCATGCAAGACACCTGTACGTCTCTGGAAGTAACCAGACTACAGCTTCACGAACAAAACCCAGCTGATCAGTCTCTGAAGCTATTCCCTTGAAAGATTTCCACTGGTCAAGAAGTGCTACTGCTGCTGTTTGTTCCCAGTAATCAGTGAGTTCTTTGTCTGTCTCTTAGATCAGAATGAGTTCTCTTTTCAGAAGAATCCAGTCAGTGCTACAACTTACATAGACCTTATAAAGTCTGTTTTCAGTGGGAGAAAGACTGTAAGAGCAGCCCTATCCAGAACACAGTACCCCACACAGCCAGCAGAAGAAGGTCCCACCCCTCCCTGCACTTTTTAAGATCCTGGCCAGAAATCATGTCCTCCTGCCTGTCATCCATGTTTAATTAATTTCTTTTTGTGGGATGGGAGTCCTCTGAGAGTAACACCTCTTGAAAACCACCTTATATAATAGACCAGAACCAAGCCAGATGCTAGACACTTCCTACCAGTTTCAAGTTCATGAAATTTAGTAGATGATGGGTTCTGTTAAAGACCATTCTCAACTTAGAGAATTGTAACTGGCAATTGAAGTGGGTGGAACAGGTATGTAAAACAACCAAAAGGCTCTTTCTGATTGCATGCAATAGGAATTTTCCATCAGGTACTGAGCCACTGTATAGGGAAAGGAAGTGTTATAGACAGCAGTAGCAGTTACAGCAGCTGTCTGGTTAATCCCTTTTTTTCATGCCCCTTTCAGGAATGAGCAGGAAGTAAACATGCACTGTGTTCAGACTCATCATTTATTAGACATTAAAGAGAAAATAATCCAATCTTCCATTAATACCAAACATGCCTAAAAATGATACTTTTGAACACCCCAGGGCCAGAAGAGCAGGTCACACTTCTACCGTATAAGGGTCTATTCTGATTAGGTCTATTAATGAATATTCAGGAATAGGCTTCATAATTTAAGGAAAAAGATGAAATGATGCCTCACTCAGCGCATCCTATTATTTTCGGTGGAATTTTTCCCTCCCAGCAAATCTGCACTGAAAGGTAGTGAGCTGACTCATGCTGTCTGGCCAGACAGGGACACAATGTTATCAAGCAGTGGGTGGAGAGCAGAGGATTAAAAACTATGTGTTTTAATGGATGTTTCCAAGTATTGGTATTGTACCTGACTCAAGGAAAAGTATCTAGTAACAAACTTAACTAACAGCTTGTTAGTTAACAATTCTCAAATGTAGTTCTCAAACATTGCCCTCAGATGCAAAGGGATAGAATTGTAAATCTGGACTCCGTTCAAATAAATAAAATATGTCCCTCCTAGGCTGAGCAAACAACCCTTTATGTTTATACACCCACTAACACAGACAGCTGTAAGGGGTTGCTGCAGGAAAGAAAGAGCTGGCCTACAGTACATAAAATCCACAGCTGAATTTTGTAACCAAGTCCCTTCCTATTCTGTAATGGAAAAAAAGCCAGATTTTAGCTCCATTAGAGGTCCTGCACTTTGTGCTGAAAGCAGCTCTTTAGTTTAGCTAGCTTATCACTGAAAAGCTAGTCATAAAACTGTACCCAGCACAGCTACAATGGAATTTACCAGAAATCACTTGCGTACACTCAAGGGTATAAGCAAACACAAAATAAATATTTGTCCTTTGCATCATATTTGTCCAAGTTGTTATTTCTCCTTCAGCAGTTTGCAGAATTCTTACCTATTTTGTGTGGAGCAGTTTCATTGCTAAGACCATCTTCTAAGATAAATAGTAATAAATATCTTAGGCTATAAAGCTAATGAAAAAATATTTGAATTTTTTTTTCATTTGCCTGAAATTTAAAAAAAAAAAAAAAATTTTAATTTTTTAATTTTTTTTAAAAGCTAGAGGTAAACAAGAGAACAAGTTTTCAAGGAACAAATACAGATGGACACCATTGCACACCAATCCCACATGCCTCAGATATCCTCTAACCATGTGCTCAACTATGTCCTAAGTGCAGCTATGACATCTAAGATATGATACAGCATCTAAGACAAAAGAAATGTCTGCAAAGTGTAAATCCATCAACAAATATGAGCGCTCCATCCGCACATGGTAACTGTATTTATGGACAAATACAGAAGTGAATGTGATGGCAGCTCTCTGTTTCATTTATTGCTACTACTCTATCATCTGTATCCACCCCCACTATGGACAAGGAAGGTGAGAACTTTTTTTCTTAGTGCATTCCTCCTATCTGGTAAATACAGTTCCATTAAGTTGCCTTAGATCCTATAAACAATGTGCAACTTTGTAATAATTGTGGGAATTATCTGGCATGGCCACACACATAACCACAAGGCCAAATACACTCTAGCCTTTTAGTTATTACTTCCTTTTTCTGTAATTGTAACTCCTAAGGCAATCAGGTTAACAGGATTAAAGTTGTTTAGTCACCAGGGGAAAATATTCTCTTGTCCACATACAGAAATTTAAACAATTCTAGATATGCAATATTTCAACAGGAGACACAAGGTTCACAAAAGAAACAAACCGCTGTCTTTCAGAATACAGGTCTTGATTTTTAAAGAAATGGCTGGGGGTGAGGGGCAGGGGAGGGAGAAAGAGAAATTGAAATATTCTTAGCTTCAAAATGACCCAGTTAGGAGCGCAAGAGCTATATGGTGTTTTCTGCTCACTCATCTCCTTCCCCAAGCCTTTGAGATCTATCACTTAACCAATCAGAGCAGCCCTCATGAAGCAGTAATGTGCAGAAGTCCCTTGTGAAAGACACTGCAATTTACAGTCAGGCATGCTGTTGCTGGGGAATGAAGGAAAGATTTCAAGGGAAGATCAGCTTGGTTTGTTAAGTATCTTGGCATGTTTTCTACATCTGTTTTTCATTAGAGCCTTGCCACTGAGCTGTAAGAATAAATGATCATTCATCCACTGCCCCGGTGCTCTAGTTACAGAAAGAAGGAGAACCAGTTTTTGGAAAGCTTAATCACTTCACCTGTGAGGGTGGGGGTAAGGCTAAGGTACAAAGCAACCTCAGGCTGCACACAAAATGGCAAAAAATAAATCTTGTAAGTCACTGTAGGTGTCTTCTAGGTGAATGGAAATTAAAAGGCAGGGGGGGAAAGATGCTTTAAAGTGAGTGACAGGCAGCAGTGGTCAGGCTTAGGTAGGGGGATTTACTTGAAAGCTGCCATAGCTTCCCTCTTTTTAGGGAACATATGAAAATAGATTGAGAAAAAGCTTGACATCTGTTGAAGACACAGTCAGTGAAACAGTCAAAGGCTCACCTAGATAGATAAAGCCTGGGTGTGGTTAGTTTTGAATTATGGTGGTAGTGCTTCCTCCACCACTTTGTACTCAATTATTGTGTTTTATGACATAATAAGCCTATATAGTCTGAAACTTTTCATAATAATTACTCTCTGACCTCCCTTACTTGAGAATTCTTTTCAACACGTCTCATTAGTTCTCCCTTTTGCTTGTTTGTCCTAAACCTCAGTGCAAAAAAAAAAAAAAAAAAAAAAAACCCCAAAAAAACCCAAACCGCCTGAAAACCTTCTTAAAAATGTATGTAAATTCTTTCTCTTGAACTCAAAAGCTCCTTATGGTATAGACTGTCTTTTTGGACCTGAATTGTGCAGCACCTTGCATTGTCACATTCTAATATATGGCTTATGGTCCTAAATATGATAATTAAAATGTGACTAGTGCATGATAACTTAAATGGAAAATTTTAACTGCATTTAACAATATATAATGATAATAATGTCCAATAGTACAACAGTAAGAATGTTCCACCAATTTCTTTTATATATGTGCATAATAAAGAAAACTTTTAAAAGTGGGATGGTAACATTTGCACTTTTAAAAGCACATAAAAAACCATTCAAAATTGTGTACAGAAACCTAGGGAAGTGAATTATTTATTTTTTAAATGTAGCTATTTTTAATTCCAGATTATTTTCATGAAATCATAGAATAGTGAAGGTTGGAAGGGACCTTTGGAATTAATTTAGGTCAATGCTTGAAGCAGGTCCAGTTAGATCAGGCTGCTTAGAGACTTGTCAAGTCAAATTTTAGTTTCTCCACGGTCAGTGACTTCACACACTCTCTTGGCCTTCTTTCAGTGCCTGATCTCTCACATGATTTTTCTTAATATCTAACGGGATTTGCCATGTTCCAGGTCATGTTCAGTGCAGGTCATCCTGTTGGTGTTCACCACTGGGAAGTGTTTGGGTCCATTTTCTCTGTTGCCTCACACCAGGCAGTTGCAGACAAGGAAAAGTTCTCTCCGTCCCCTCCTCTTTCCCAGCTCGAACCAGCTGAGTGACCCCCACCTGCCCTTAAATTCCCTGTGTTCCAAACCTGGATAAGTCCAGAAAACTGGACTTATCCAGGAAGAAATTCTTCACTGTGAGGGTGATGAGGCACTGGAACAGGTTGCCCAGAGAAGCTGTGGGTGCCCCATGTCTGAAAGTGTTCAAGACCAGGCTGGATGGAACTCTGGGGAACCTGCTCTAGAGGGAGGTGTCCCTGCCCATGTCAGAGGCTTGGAACTAGATGATCTTTGAAATCCCTTCCAACCCAAACAATGCTATGATTCAGACCCATCTGCTCAGCAGTACTTGCACATTGATCGCCCCACCCAGTTTTGTGTCATTGCCATCTTTCCAAGACTGCCATTCATTTCATTGGCTGCATTATCAATAGACACGTCGCTCAAAGCTGTGACACTTCCTCCTTGCCTTATCCCAGACTTTTGTTCAGTTGTTGCAGGCCTGTGGATGAAGAGAGAGTCTGTTTGCTGCTGACACAGAGAACAGGGTTTCAGCCTCTCCCATCCCAAGGGTCTCCAAAATGCTCTTTGTCTACCCATGGCCTCACTTCTCCCTGTACTGTGTGGCTTGGGCTTTTGCCTCTGCAGGATGCCTTAAAAAACCCCATGGATAGGGTGTCCCTCCTTCTTAATGCTGTGCAGTCTGCTCATCTCCTCTAACACTCTTGAAATTATTTCTTCAACTATGGAATCTATGACTGAGATTCAGAAGAGACACATCTTCCTCATCCCCGTCACCAACACGAACCTGGCTCAGTGGACTCAAGAAAATATTAGTATCCTTTGGCAGTTTGACCTTGTCCAGGTAAAAGCATTCTAATACCTCTATGTGGCCTCAGAATCCCATGTATGACAATTCAGTGAGTGCCTTCTAGAGACAACCTTCTCTGAATTCACAGCAAGTGCCATGTGTCACAGTAGGCATTTCAAATAAAGATTAATGTTCACAGCACTAGCATTTCTAAAGCACTTCCTCTCTGAAGTTCATATGAAGACAAAATTCTATCATCTCTACAGGATGCTTGAGGTTTTTGCTCAAGTACTCTCAAGAGATGCTTCAATACTATTAATCTTCTCATCTTAGACAAAAAGCAATGAATGACGTGTGAAATAAACCATCGTAGGTGTAAACCAAATGACTCTTTCAATGCCCTTCTAAAATGAAAACATCTCCTTGTTGCAGGGGTGGCCGTAACTTACTGTTTGGATATTAATAATCAGGCTGTGTTTGCCTGGCTCTCAGGAACTCAAACAAAAGGGCTGTTCCTACACACCCTGGGAGAGTTACTGGCAGAATTACCCACCATGGCTCTGTGGATGAGCACCAGCTGTTCAGACACTTGAGAGTAAAGGCTACTCCTAAATAGCATGCTTGCATGCAGAAATGATCCCCATCCAGTCTGTAGCTCAGGGAGAGGGGAAAAGGTTCAAACAGTCTACAAGAGATTACTCAATGCAATAAAACTAAAGCTCACAGTTCAAGCTCCTTCCTGTGCCCATTGTCTTCTCAGCCTGCAATCAGCTGATACAGGGAAAGAAACTGTAAGTCAGTTTATGGAACCAAGAAATGTTTTATCAGATAATAACCCAGATAGGTATTTTAATACCAGCGCTTATCTTTATGACAGATATACTGACTGACTGCAATAAATTTTAAATATTTTGCTGAAGGAAGGTCTAAAGGGTGGTTACTATACAGAAGACCATGCTCTTCAGAACCTGAAAACCTGAAGGTCCAGTTATATCTCCTCAAAATTCAAACAAGGTATTTTTAAAGAATAATCCCTCTCCCTTCAGCTTCATTCAGAGTGAAGCAGAAAAGGAAAATTTGTTCATCTGCTGTCACTGAGCACCTGTTTCCAGAACCTTTGTTAACTGAGTTTACAAGTCTGGACCCAGTCTCTGGCCATCCATCTCTGACCTGAAGACAAACAAAACTTCCTCATGCCTCAAGAAAAAGCTGTAAACAGCGGCTGATCATCTGCAGTATCTCCTGCCAAAGTACACAGAAAAACAAAGGGTCCTATAGTTAGACTTAATATTTTCTCTGCTACCCCATAAAAAGTAACCAAAACAAATACGTGATCTAAACATTCCCCACTCATTTCTAGTCATCCAATGATCTCCTTTGCATAGTCATTTTCATTCTGCCTCTCTGTGCCTGTAAAGATCTAAATTTCTCCTCCCTGAAGAAAGATCGGCTGACTGAGATGGCAACTGTGATCAGGTCTGTGATGAATGAGAGAAGGATGCTGCAGGCCTGGGCTGGGAGAAGATCTTGGGGCAGGGTGACCTGAAATGATCAGTCATTTGTGCAGAGAACAACATGCTTGGCTTTGTAGAACATGTCACTTCACACGCTGACTATTGACAGGACACTGAGTGAAGGTGTTCAAAGGGCAGCTCAGGATACGGTGGTTTCCACAGCCATTGGATCAGGGATTATCACCTTCTCTATTCAGAAGGGTTGTATTGCACGCTTTTTTTTCCTTTTGCGATAATATTAGGAGTCAGGGGTGATAAATTGTGTGCTTTAGTTAACATTAGTGGGTTTGAGGAAAAAATTTGAAAATGCCATGTGAACAATCTGTTAGCTTTTCTTTTGCACTCCCCACCCATAATCACCCTCTTTTACAAACCAGCTGCCAGTGGCAATAGGCTACTTCAAATTTTGCAAAGGTATGTCATTAAAAACAACAAGAAAATCCTTCCTTGATCAGTTAACTGCAATTCCCATGGTTTAGTTTATTCCCTGGCAGAAAAGTATAATGACTCATCTCCTGTGTCAAGAGTCAACAACCTACTACAGTATTGAGTTTCTTCCAGCACTGACACAGGGAGAATTTGGCACAAATTAAGTTTATCTCCTTCAGAAAGATGGTTAAAAATACATTTTTAAGATTTTTACTCTTATCCTTGACACAAAAGGTGATATTGTCTCTTTCCCAAACTTGCAGGGGTGATGAAAAATAGAACCTCTCTGAAGGGGAGGGTAGGAGGAGAGATAAAAATCTCTTCTAATAACTTCAAGTGTAGTAAATCAGCTTCAGTTTGTCCTGCGTAGACTTCTTAGTGAGATAATCTTCTGCTCAAAACAAACAAACAGAAAAAAAAAGCAAAACCTGTACATACATTTCTGAGAACACATTCCTGTGTTCATTTTCCCACTACTAGGTCCCCTGTAAAAAATTTGTCCAGTGAATGAATCTGAGATTTCAATATTAAGCCAAAACCATCCCCCATTTTCATTACATTTTACAATTTCCAACCCCTGACTGCAGGGTGTGAGAGAATGGAAGAAATATAGTTAAAAGGCTACCTTACCTATCTTAACAGATAGGTAAGATTTGTATCCTCATTGAAAAGGTAAATACTTATATTTTATGTGCTCAGCCAAGCACTTCAGTGTTACATGATTATGAAACAGAAGACATAACTTTGTCTTTATGAAAGTTTGAAAAATAAACAAACAAGTTGAAGACAACAGGAAAATGGCACTAAGAAATAAATCATTATCTCAAGAGAACCCTCAATATAACTGAAGCAAATTCCTGCCTTACTGTAAAGAGTTCCTTCTTTCACCCAGGAAGTTGAACTGTGCTTGTGTCTCTAATCTTTGGGAGTCTGAACTATGCTGCAGATTTACTTGATGTTGTCTTCTGCCATCTTCCTCTATATATCCTTCATGATGGAAAAAGGCAAGGGGCAGGCAGAGGCCTGTCAGGTTTTTTTCAGGCACCTGCTGATGAGTCAGCTGAAATTCTCTTTTCACCTTTTATTCATTATTGGTAGAAAAGTAAGTGAAAAGTCTGTGCAGGGAAAAGAGCTTGCTGTTATTCCACCCAGGCTCCCAAACATGGGAGCTTTTGGCTCAGTAACTTCAGACATGCTACTCAAGGCTGGATAGTTTGAACCTAACTTCAAGTCAGATGCTGAGTTACCTAACACTCCAGTGTCTAGTCCTCAGAGTGAAATCCAAAAGGCCAGAAACAGCAAGAAAAGGTCCCTGTGTGTTGAACCAAAGGAGTGAAGACCCAAGGAAGGAGGTACAATAAAACCAGCTGCTGAGCAGGAAATCACCTGTAGCTTGGCAAACACTGTAGAGAAAGTTGTGACTGCAATCTCACTCCTTTCTCAAAAGTGGCCTTCAGGTTCCCAGCTGCAGCTGGGCGTTTTTGCAGACAAGAGGCTGGAATCTTCCTCTGCAGATGAGCCCTGGTCTTCAAAAAGAACTGACGCAAACAGAAGTGGTCCCTGCAGCGAGCCTTTGGGCAAGGTGCTCTGGGGCTGATCCAGCTTGCCTGATGCCACACAAATAATAATTTCTGGCAAAGGTTTGTGGTTAAGCTCAGGCTTTACCTGAGGTATTCAGCCCTCCTCTCCCTTTCAACAGGACATTGTCACAGCTGCCTGAAGAGATTAACTGAAATATCCTACAGCTATGAATTAAACAGCACAAATTTATAGGAGTTTTTGCCTCTGATCTCCTGCCTTGACCACTCAAAACTATTGGTTTTGTGGTAGAAATTAGAAATTAATTTAACTGGTGTTCCAGAGGCTCCTACTAACATTGCAGTAGTATTGCCCTGAGCTTCTTGCACTTGGAGGAAGTTCTTCCCATCCTCAACAGAGATTCGGTATTTAACGAGGGGAATATGTAGTTTAGGAGCATATTTAGGAGCAGCAGAACTTCCCCATACACCATTTCCAGGCCACAGAAAGAAGCATGTGATTTATGTGCAGGCAGAATGGTTAGACTGGATGGCAACTACTTATGATACTACATTAAGAAAATTGCAGGTTATGGACCTTTTTCTGTGGGCTTTTTTTCAGTAGATTTCTAGTTTTTGTTCCCACCAGCTCCTGGAAACCCCAGCTTACTGTTTTTACCCATGCTTAAAATTTTTAGACCTGATAAAACTATAAAATTCTCAGACTGGCAATTGTTCAGGCTGTTTTGTTTTTCTAAACACTTGTCTACTTTACACACCCACACACTGTATTTATTACCATCTACTTTCACGTGTTACCCACACTTAATAGGATGAAGTAGGATTTTGCCAGTAACAGAAAACTGTACATGTTTTTCCAAGCATTTTTGCCAAATGTGCATAAAAGCCTGTATCATAGATGTCAAAAAAACCCCTGGTGGCCTATAACCATCATTTCTCAAACAAATGGAAAGAAACCTGCTCTGGAATACCTTTGATGTCTTATCAAACAAAGTATTTATTCACTGTGATGAAACAATAGGCATTCTTCAAATCACAAACACAAGCTTTCAGAAAAGTAAACAAAGATATCTGCTACTCTGTGCAGTGGGATCACATGCAAATCCCAAAATCTGACAATAGCTTTTAAGTCTACTTTGTGATGGCACCTCTGTTTTTGTCTCTGCAGTGAAATGAATATGTTATATGCAGGAGAAGGGTTCCTATGGCTAATGCAGTTGTCACTGGATGCATCCCCAACTTCCTGATGCCACAAGCAGCACAGCCAGCAGTGCTCCTGCCTTTGCAGGTAAGTTTTCAGGTGTATCACACCCCAGTGGTAGGGAGTGGGTTGTGTCTCTGTTCCATACATCCTGACTACTCAAGAGGTGACCTTCCTGGCTATTCCCTGATTGCACAAAGTTCACCAGGAAGTTGCCAGTGGCAGTAATGGTAGGGTTTGCTTTCACTAAACTCATAGCTCTTTTTGAAAACAGCCTATCTGAGGTTTGTTTTCTGGGGGTTTTTTTGCCTTTTCTGCATCCCTGGTAAAAACAGGCTCTAATACCATTGCTAAATGTGAAAAGCAAACACTGGCATTTGTCACACATGATTTACTCATAACTGGTTCTTTCACATTGAAGTTCAACAGCCTTGTAGAGAAAAGTCCCAAATGAATAAAATCTTTACTGGATGCTTCCAAACAGCTGTGTCTCCACCTTTCAAATTCTGGTGGGTTTTTTAGTGCAGAACAGCTTTACAAACTTCAGTGGGTGTAAACTCCACCTACATATCACTACAACTCACCTTAATCTCCATCAGGGAAAGAAACTTCTCAAGCAGCCTGTACCCAGCACACTGAAAAAAGCAAGGTATGGGGCACATTTCCAAGGATTTCAACATCCCTGCTCCACTCCTGATACCCATGTAGCTGCCTGTGACACACCTGTAACACACCTGCCCTGGAGCATTAACCGTCTTGGGGAGCTGCAGGGATGTACCTCTGCCAAGAGCTTGTTCAGACTTATCTGCAGAACAACTGGGCAGAGCACTCAGACCTTGTGTAAGGTCAAATCTGTGGGAAACTTTGAGAGAGCTGAGTGAGCTAAGAGGTTATGTGCAGAGTGGAAGAGGAGATGGTTGTTATAAAACAGCCATCAAGCAGTTAATAGCATGGGCCAGCAATGTTTTTTGGGATAATGCCATGCTCTAACCTCCTTTCCTTCCTGTTCATTCAGCAGAAGTTGTCCTCCCTGCACACTATAAGGATGCAACTGAAATAAAAATAGCCTGTTCCCTGAAATTCTCTGGACAGGCTTCAGCTGGGCAGAGTTGGTTTTTTTGGTTGGGTTTTGTGGTTTGGGGGTTTTTTTCAGAAAAGCGGTTGGGGCAGTGTGGGGGAAAGACTTTTCTGAGAAATCCCTTGCAAGTCTTGCCACCTCAGGCAAAGGCAGCTGCGTGGCTATCTGGACTAAAGTCAGAGTGCTTCATGCTCACAACCTGAATGCTTTGCCAGCCCATGCAAGAGTCTCAGTTTCTCTTGCTGGCACACCAGTCCCTGACAGCAGTCCAAAACCGTGGGATGCTTTGTGCTAATCCTGTTTTCACTGGTGACAGAGAAACACCATCATCACATGTAAAGCTATGATCCTTAGTCAAAGCACAGAACAGAGCCCAGTAATATTATTTGGGATGTTTCTCACCTTTAGCCAAGTAAAAATCAGGAAACAAAGCTGCGACAGCTGTTTTGAATTCCTCTACATTCAGAGACAGTCACTTTCAGGAAGTTACTGTTCCCATTTGTCTTGAACACTCGTTTTAGGGTGATTTATTCTTTTGCTAAGAGTAGGTTAATGAGCTTCCCAGTAACTGTCAATTCCCATGTGTAAGTCCCACCCGACTGAAAATAGCTATTGGAGGGTTTGCTATGAACTAGACACATAACACTCATAAAGCTATAATCACAATTAAATGGTAGTGTCAATTCTTAATACTAATAAAAATATATCTGAAATGTATTTTTATTTCACAATATGAATATTTGGGCTGTAGGGCGTAAATCTCACCAGAAGTTCCTGAGACCTGTTAGCAAGGGTTAGAGCTCTATGTTACTTTTGAAAATATTACAGCAGTTGCAGATTAACTCTGGAAGTCTCTGTTCAGTCCTGATGTTTATGCTTCAGAGCACATTCTGGCACCAAAAAAAAGAAAAAAAGAAAAAAAAGGGGGAAAAAAGCTACAAAGAAAAGCCTTAATCTTGAAGATTTTTCCTTCAGTGAGAGATGCTTGAGAAATTTCAGCAACTACCACAACAAAAGCTTAAAAGTGATTTCGTCACAGCCTGTGAGTAGCTACATTTGGGGCACATTTCCAATACTGTTTCTTTCAACCAAACAAGGAAAGAGACACAATGTCATTTGATAGCTGGATGTCAAAACTGAAGACAACCAAGCCTAGAATAGTGATGTAAAGTTTTTAAAATGAAGGTGATTGGGTATTAAGATGATGATTGGTTTTCTGCCAGTGAAAGTTTTCTGATAAATAAAACTGATTTTTCCACAGACATACTGAAGCACAACTGTGGGGTTAATACAGAAATTACTAAGCAGATTTAATAAGCCATGCTGTTTGGACATGGTAGTAGTTACCCATTTTTCTCCCCAGATGTACAGTAGTCTCTTTGCCCTAATCTTCAAGGATTTCTGCAGGAGTTCTTCATGCATCTCAAAAATTGGAAGGGAAGAGAAAGGAACATGGAGGAGGTGTTACAGAATATTTGAGACACCAATAAGTAACCAATGAATGAGTAATTCTCAAGTTTGTTTGCAGCAGAAAACAACAGTGTTCTTGATGCAAACCACAACAAAGGGTTGCCCTACCTGTTTGATGTGACCCTGTCTGATATTTGCAATCATTATGACACTGCTGTATCTAATTCTTTTCCTACTAGCAAAATCTGTAGTGAATAAAATAAGAGATCCTCAAAAACAAACAAACAAAAAAATCCTAGTTGGCATCTCAAGAGCTATGGCAGCCAATAAAAGAGAATCAAGAAACCTTTCTAGAGTTTGAACCGCATAGGAGATACAAAAGTTGACTTTTTACCCATTTTCTCTGAACTTCTGGGTTTTCTTAGCAGCAAAAGAGCTGAGAACTAGTTCCAGACTGTCCACAAGGGGAGCATGCCAGGTGCATTATTCCCACCATGACACTTAATATTGAAACAGGTCAGTGCTTCAGGCATGAACATGACCACATGGGTCACCAGTCCAAAAAACAACAGTCCTGCCCCAATCTGGTGAGAGCACAGCTGGTAAAGGCTCATCAAGCAACACACACTTATTTAGGTTAGAAAACCTGCAAGTGGCAACTGAAGTTACACTCAAGAAAAACAGGTGGAAGTTTATCAGTGGACTCTTTGCAGTGTTCTTAAAATTCCCCTATGAAGGGAGAGGCTTAGTTATAATGAGTCTGCTGGCAGGAGCAGCACATATTTCCTCCATCCAAGTGATTGGAGGATCAGACTCGCATGATCTCTTGTGCGCTGACTCACCAGAGGGCAGCAGCTTTCCAGATGTGATGTTAGCCCATAAAAACGCAAGACGCTCCTCTTGCTATACAGTCTGACCATCTCTCTTTGCACTGTACCCTGATGTCAGCAATCCCAATTTTGCATGCTTCACTGGAAAGCTAAACATCACAATGTCTGGGGGTAATGGCAAGTCAGGACATGTACCTGATGCACAGCTAATCCACAGTTCAATCTCTCAGTTTTGAAAACAGTTTGAAAACAATCTCATGCAATTAATTTGCAATGAGTAATGCATCTAGGATTGGTCTGCTGCATTATACAGACAGACTTTTTGGTTACTCCATGGCAAATTGAAAAGACATGTAGAGACATTCTCTACTTTAGCAGTTAGATATACTGCCAGTAGGACACCACTTCTTTCCCCCAGTTTGCTGCTTTTAACTGAAGGATGGAGACATTTACATTTATTCTCTATTAAGACAGGCAAAACCTCTGTCTTTCAGGAGCATGCCCTGGCAGGGAGAAAGTCTGACCTCTGTGTATCTCCAGTGTGTGTCTGCAGATACCCTTCCTTGCTAGTCTCGCTCTGTTTCCTACACTCTTTTTCCCTGCCAAAATCCTGTCTCCCTCCTGGTGGGAGGTTGGGAGAGTTTCTGGGAGGCACAGGGTCATATGTGCCACAATAATCAGGAAAGCCTCATAGCATTTGCATTTCTGTTGTTGCTGCCTGAGTTCTGGGTGGGCTGCTGTAATAACAATGGCTCAGAGCTTCCAGCACAGGCTTGGTGGTGCAACTTATTAAGCTGGAGATAAATTAACTGCAGACATTGAGGAGTCCATTTTCATTTCAGCTGTATGGGAACGGCACCACACCAGGGTCTGCAATTTTCCACCAGTGATGCAGAGAAAATGCTTTTCACATCCATCACAAGGGGAGTTCACTGAGGGAGTGAACAGGACATACATCCCCTGACTGTCCATCAGGATGATTTTTCACAAGTATGAGATGCAACACAGTTAGAGAAAAATGAAACACCGTGGTAGTTGTTTTAAATACCTCTGTCTAGTCCAGTGCTGCTGGGAAGGTGAGAGGAATTGACCAAACACTATGGGAATGCAAACTGTTATCAAAAAATCCCTGTCAAGAGACTTTGAGAATTTGTTGAGTACCAGGGAAGTGTGCCATACGTGCACAAGAGCAAAATTGGTTCATATTAACATGTTCAAAGCATTAACTCCTCTCCATGCACTCTTTGTACTTGAGACTAAACTTCTCAAAGATCCCTAAGTGTTTGATGTGGTAACACTAACTCAGAACAGAAATTGTGATTTCTGTATAACAGAGGAGACTTCCACGTTTCGCCCAAAGATACCACTTAGAATTCAGTTACTTGGCTGTTAAACATGTATTTTGGGTGCTACTTGAGTTGGAGCAGCAGTCCCAGATAAGAATATAAGTAGACACTGTACACATACACACTGTCAAGGGAAGACAAGCTCTGGCATAAGTGATTCATTTTCTAAACAGACAGGAGGAAGGATAGGAAAGGAGGGACAGGTAGAGGTGAAAATGCTTAACCAAGGCTCTATTGCAGCAGATGCAAAGCAGGTCACAGCATCCCCTGGTCCATCTTGTATGTCTGCCATCATTTTTGTGGTTGGCTCTCACCAGCTTTTCCTTCCCCACAGACTCAACACTTAGAGCTGTGGACATTATTTCTGGAGCAGCACAAAAGATAATGGTACAGAGTGAGAAACACCGTTGGGCAAGGGATGCAGGTCCTGCAGCATATCTGGTACCATGCCAGCGGGGAAAGAACTCCTTACTCTTGAGCCCCCTCCATCTGGTTCATAGGTGGAAATTCAACCTTCAAGAGCAAGGGCTAGAATCCTATATATCTTATAGAAACATTGGTAGCCAGTAAGCCATGCATGTGCCTTGTACAATTCATCAGGGCAGATATAAGTTTCTTTAGCTGCTATACCAAATCACCTGTCAGGTTTTGGGCTTTTTCCTCTTCAAGTGAAATCTCATTTGGTTCAAGTCTTCCTAAAATATCTTAATTAAACTAGTAAAATAATTTTCTCTCTTCTTGTTTTTCTAAGTTTGTGTTTTTAAATATTGTGAGGCAGGGGTAAATCAGGGTTTTTTAAATATTGTGAGGCAGGGGTAAATCAGGATAGCAAGGATTATTGCTTTGGATTTATGACAAGAATAGGCATCTAAAATATATCAGATTGCATGGAGACATGTTTTTGCCTAAAGGGTTGATTTCTTTTCCCAAGATCCTTGACAAGGAATTAATAATTATGTAGTCAAACAATTATTTAACCCCCTAAACTGTATCATTTTTTGGACAGCTTTGACAAAGTTCATCCTCCCAACAGTCCTGTCAACCACTACAATATTGCTTACCCTCAGAAAAGGCAGCACAGAAGATATAACAAAATTTACACATAACAAGGCTGAGGGGAGGCGGACAGGGAGGAAGTACATGAGTTATTCATACAAGATGCAGCCCTGCAAATTAAGTTTTAGTGCAGGAGAAGCTCCTGCAGGGCTACAACAACTAAAGAGCACCCTGCAGCACCAGCAGGGTCATAGCCAGAGGAGGGGGCACGTGAAAGGTAGAAAATGGGAGGGAAGAGGAGCTGCTGCAAGTTACTGTCACCCATTTGGAGGGCAGCACTTTACTTTCCCTGACTTTTATTTTGCAATGTGATTCCTCTCCGTGGCAGGGTAACAGGTGGCAGGCTTTCACTTTGTGCACGATCAAGCAGCCCCACTCCACCAGCTCACCTCAATGATGATTTCATTGGTTTCTGCTGTGGCTGCTGGGTGATTTCGAGGAAGGCGTTGCCTTGCTGAGCATGTCTGGTCTTCTAAGAAATAGGGAGCATTTTTAAACTCCCACCACCCCACAACCACAGTTCCTTTAAGTGATTATAATTTTATCATCATTTACTAAAACTGAGCACTTGCAAGCCTGAAGCTGTATTTTTGTTACTGGGCTTAAAATTGCAGTCCCTGCAGCCACCAGGAGCTCAGGCCCAGTGGTGTCCCCTCCAGATTTCCTCAGAGACCATCTTTCTTCTCTCAGAATGCCTCCAGGACCCCCACTTTTGCTCACCCTCCCCTTCCCCCTGCAGCAGCACCCCAAATCTCTGCAAGCTGGGGACAGCACCCTTCTTGTGTAAGATTAGACATAGCACTGCCCCCTCTTCTTTCCAGTTTCCCGACACAGGACTGATGAATAATGTAAGCAGCCATGAAGACCATCAAAGGAAACTTACTTCACCTTTTTTTTTTGCTATCATTTGCATGGCAGCTCTTCATTAAAGCTTGGAAATAAACGTCCTTTGCAGCTTAGCAAAAAATATCTGTGCAACCACGTTAATTAAAAAATAATTATATAACAACAAAAAATCTAGGCTTCAAGAAACTCTTTTGCAGAAGTAAATTTCAGTATGTAGAGTTAGGTTTTTATGAATAATACTGATTTCTAGAGACTTGATAGCTTCCTAAGGGAAAAAATATAATTCAGACCATGAAGCATAAGAGTAGCTGGCAGCTACTGGTAAGGAACAAAATATAGCTGCAAATGTTTACTTTTTAACAGATAAGCAAGAGTCTTGTGTCTTCCTGGAGCCTGACTGGAATTTAGATATTGCTTGACTTTTTCTCTCCTACAACACACATTGGAACCTATAATACTTTCAAAACCTTGAGCAAATAAAATACCGCAAGTTAAACATTACACAAGTCAAATGTACCCATTACCATGACTCCAAAGCAACTGGTCAGGCAAACTCACATTTGTAATAAAATATTTTAATGAGGAATTAAGAGTAACCGGTGTTTACCACAGCTCATTTTCCTAATAATACACCTGCCATCTCTATGAAGATTTCTGAAGATAACACCACTCTATCCATTCCTGCAGCTTCTTTTTCTTGGTGGGTTTTTTCCCCACGGAAGAAGCCCAGAGCATTTGACATCTGTTCATTATTTACCCAATGCAATGCACTTGGCAAGCACAACCAGTTCTGCTCATTTAATCACAAGAGTAAACCAAGGAACAGCAAGCCAGAGCCTCACTGCCAGTGCTAATGGCTTACATGGCACCATGACAATTTACACCAGGTAATGACATATCCAAGGGTGTTAGCCTGGTTGCCAGGGTTATGAAGTAAGTCAGGGCAGAGTCGATAGCAGTGGGAGACAGTGCAGCTATGGTCACCTCTGCTGACAGAACAGCAGTTGCAGATTGGACCACTGGCAACTCTGGGAAAAAACTATATAGGGAGTTTCTTGTCAGGAGTCTCAAGACTTTTTCTTATTTGAGAATTTGAAAAATAACCCACTGGTCCACATAAATACATGTTTTTGAGACATATTAAAAAAATTATATAAAAAATTCAAATAAAAAAATGCAATATTTATTCTCAAAATTATAATCACTCAAACCCTCTAAATTCAGTTTCCTGTGAGCAATCTTTAAACAATGACACTTAAATTCAAGGATATTAAATTTCAAAATTTTTAATACCTATATGTAGCTGACTGATCACAGACCTCATTGAAAAAAATTCCAAAACTACCAGTTACCTCATTGGAGTAAGGATTTCACCCAAATTTATATGAGAACCCCTGCAAGTAACAGCTGAGGACAAGCATCCTGAAAATGGCACTTTTGTCTGCTTTTATAGCTTGTGGATGAGAGGCAGCTACTTTTCTTTTAAGATTAACTAGCCTACAACATGCTTTGATCTCTATAGCTTTCTCAGTGTCACATTAGGACAGTCCAACAAATGTCCTTGCTAAAAGAATATCTCCCGCTTATGTTAAAATTTGGTCTAAGGATGCCTTTTGAAACAGCAGTATTCATGACCCAAATAGCCTGAAATAATACCTATACTCTTTATTAAAAAGAGCCTTTTGTTATTTTATTCCACACTGATAAGTTACCGTATCTTCTCTACTCTTCTTGTTTGGGAGTGTATTTTTCTATTGTCAACATTATTCTTCCTCCTCTGTCCTCAGAGCTATTTTTTAAGATAGTGTGACATTAATTCCACTGTGACGATCCTTTTCCTGGACCAAAATTTTATTTTCATTTCCATATCAAATCCAGTGCAATTATCTCAAGTAATTTTCTCAGAGTTTTAGCAAGGCAAAGCAACTTCATTTATTAAAAGCTTTTTTGAGTAGTCATAATTGTAGTTGGTAAGTGCCAGAATGAAAAGGAAGTGACAAATAGTAATTTTCAGGATTTTATTTCCTAGTTACAAAGCTCTGCACTAGTTCTAATAACAACTGGTGTAGTTCTACAAATACTAGTGTGTTAAGAGAACAGTATGTGTACCTGTGAAAGCAGTGGGAAGATGTTTTAATGTTTTCTAGTACGGCTAGCTCCAGAAATTGTGAGTTTTATTTGCCTTTTTCTTGAACATACGTGTATTTTCAATGGCACTGATTCAGACCCCACAGACTTTGAGACTCTGTGGTCCATCTAAACCATTACTTTGTTTATTTTAACAGGAAAACAAAGGCAAGCTCCACCCTGGTCATGGAGCCAAGAGACAGAGTAAGTCATTGAATCTTCATTCCTTCTGAAAAAGAGATTTCCCAGTTGTGTAAACTTCATATTAATCTCAGAATACTCATACCACTTACTCTGGAGCAGTGAGACATAAATTGTGTAATATGTAAAATTCTAGAGTTTTATCATGTTTTGTTTTTCTCCCCATCATTTAAAAAGCTATGTCCCCAGCACAGGCAGGTTCTGTGGCTGATGAGAAAGCAGATGCTGCCACTTCTGCAAATTCTTTCCTGGGGAGGTTTGTCTCAAATACACACAAGTAGAGAGAAATCAAACTGGCTTTAACTCAGCCACCTAACCTAATATTACAACAAAATAGCACTAGTCTTTTAGCAACCTATAGTAGAATAGCTATGGGTTTATGGTTATTTCTTTTTTAAAAATTAAGAACTCCAGTAACTGCAAAAATAATTTCTTTCCTGGCATTAACAGAAGCTAGACTCTACATCTCTTTCAGGTTTTACAGAATCCTTCTTTGGGAGACTTGGTGTGTACAGAGCTATTCCTCCTAAAGACTTTTCAACTTTAAATTAAATCATTAAAACAGGACATTTGTAATGTCTGCACTCTAACGGAACCAGATGCAGTAAGAATGAAAGAAGAGCCTGAGTCCCCAAGAGCAAACTTTGGCCCAAAAAGTTCAGTTTCAGCTGAACGTATTTTTCTTCATCTGTGCCCTTCTGTCTGGATTTTTCCTTAGATAGACACAGGTCTCCATGGCCACCAAAATTGCCATGGCATGTTATACTGTTGCATGTACACATGGTGTGCACAGCCTCTCTGTCCCAAGATCAGATGTTGGTGGGACTAGAGCAACTGAAAAGAAGGTGCTATGGGTCCACCAAGACAAGCTGTTTCCTCCCTTCATGTGAAGACCATGTTCTGCGGAGCATGCACTTGAACCCCTGCAGGTTTTGGGTTTATCTCCCATAAGAGCATGGAAACTCCTCAGCTTTTATTTTGTGCAGCAGTAGGCCCTGAATTGTTTGCCACCTCTCTCAAGATATGCAGTGACAACAAAAATAAGC
This sequence comes from Entomyzon cyanotis, assembly GCA_024500445.1. Classification (NCBI taxonomy): domain Eukaryota; kingdom Metazoa; phylum Chordata; class Aves; order Passeriformes; family Meliphagidae; genus Entomyzon; species Entomyzon cyanotis. The sequence goes on from JAKEPQ010001021.1 coordinate 5,611,409, forward strand.
CACAGTAGACCTATTTTTACCACAGCCTTAGCTATTACTTTGTGGTTACAGCCCAAGGCACGAGAATCCCAACATGGGATCAGATGTAGCAGCCCTGGTCTCAGGAGCCAGACACGAACTACAGACCAAAATATTTCCTCCTGAAATGGAGAGTTCCATGAAACTAATGTGCTTTGTCAAAAATAAAATGGTGGTGGTATTTTGATGAGAAACATACTCTAAAAACTTTAAATTTTCATTCACCATTTAAAGGTGGATTTTTTTTTAACTATTTCTCTTACAGAACTTTGAAACCAAAGCCCTCTGATCTCTCTGTCTTTGAAAAATGTTGCTATTTTGGTTTTCTACCTTGTTTCTTTGACAAAGCCTGAGAGCTGAACTGCAGAAGGGTCAAAACTGCTTTTGCAAGGACATTGTGGAAGGCTAGCCATGGGTCAACCTTCATCTGATCAACCTCTTCAACACATGTCAGCTCCATGCAATAACAGCCCTAGATTTCTTTCAGGTCATCCACCAGCACCTTCCCCTCAATCCTGTCTTTCACACGTCATTCTACCAGTCCCAGAAAGTTCTGGTAGCAGCTCATACTCCTCACTCCTCTTCTCCTCCTTTCTAGGCGTACTTTTTCAATTGTTTTCCACTCCTGAGTACACTTCACTTTGTTCCTCAGCGGAGAAGGAAAGAAGCCAAAAGAGAACTTCCTTAGGGGTTTTCCTTCATTAGAAATCTTTTGAATGTTCACTTGCCATTTAAATAAAACCAAAAGCCAAGGGTCCCCGGGTTCAGTGCAGAAACACCCCTGTTTTGTTTCTGCTTTTGTTGCAGCAAGTAGGCTTAGAAATCTTGCAACATACACGGTCCCAGATTATAACTGACAAATTGGGCAAGGGTATGCTTGGCTGCTTGGCATAATATATTGTGTTAGAGGCCACGTACAAATGATACAAATATTACATGTCGGATATGTACACATTTCTCCAAAGCAAACTCGGAGCGCATCAGAATAAAAATTATTTTATCAATGCTGCCAGGTGTGGAATACTTTTGGTTTTTAGCACCTTGCTCTCAACTCTTACAGTAAAAGGCATTACAAGTTGTCTTGGAATACAGCCAGCATTTCTCACTCCTCCTCTGAGAAATGCAAACCATCTGAACCTGTGTTAGGTTTTAAAAATGCCAAATAATTGGGAGTTTCCTTGCCAAGATTAACACCTGAAGCCAAGTGCAGAGACAATCTTGGAATGAAGGATGGAGAACTTCCTCCTTGTGTGAGTGAAGGAGGGAAAAAGTGTGAAAAAAAAGTAAAAAATGCCAGGTCACTAGAGAAACTACAGAAATATCAAAAATCAAAGCATTTTAAATGAGTGAAGTACTCGAACCATAATTATGAGGGAGAAAATTACATTATTTCCTCATGGAAATATCTTTTTTGTATTGCTTCTAAGAGCATCTCAAAACAATCTTTTTTTTGTCTGGAAAAAAATTAGAAAAAATTAAAATGTCATTATTCCTTTACAAGCCTTCTTTTCATGGTTCCTTGCACTGACAGGTCTAAACGCAGTCTGTTTCAATGTCATGACATATTTTAAAAGCTTAAGACTTTTTAAAGATTCCAATCCAAAGTCTTTCAAACACAGAATATTAGATTTTTCACAGGAAGATCAGCTTCAGCCAAACAGCCAATATAAAACTAAGCAGATAGTTTTGTAAGCCCTCTCCACAGAAGCTGGCAAGGCTGTCATCTGGCAGTACCACTCTGAGAGTCGGCATCTAAGTGCCATTCCCAACAGTGTTCCAGTACTCCTTTATGCTATTGAAGAAGTCCTTTCCCTCCACGTGTCTCAATATTGCAAATGCAAAAGGTATTAAATAACTTTGTGCTATCCCATGGTATTCATATTATTCATACATGTATGCATGGCCCTTTATGCTCCAGACGGAAGTGTGTTTCCCATACTCTCTTGCAAAAACTTTAGAAATTCATTGAAGTCTCCTTTGTAGGCTTTAGCATTGAATACACATCCTTCAGTACTAAATTTTAAATAAATAAATTTACAATGCAATTCACCTTGAAAATCACCAACTCAGTACAAATAATAATGAGAAGAAAGCACCTCTCCATCAGAAAAGGGCAATTCCTCGAAGCTTGAAGCAGTTAATTTAAAATCCTGCAAATTAGATCTCTTCCTTGCCAGGGATCCTATGATTCTCCTAGGCTGCCCCTGTGCTCCCCCATGGCAGCCTGTCTCTTTCACAAAATATAGGTTTGACTCAAAAAGTCAAGACTCCCCCAAAGCTGAAACTGCTTTTTTCCTGGAGTGACAAATGAGACCAATGCTCATATGTGTGCATGTGTGTATTTTTTTGAAAATGTCCAGTTCATGAATGGGTAAAATGAACCACAGGGGTTAAAAAATTCACCTACAAAGCCTTGGAAACAAATAGAAATTTGTGGTGGTTTGCATTTCCAACCACCATATCTAAGAAAAAAGGTCAGTGCCTCACACCAAGAAGAGAGAGGTATCAGAAAAATCCACTTCAGAAGGAGGAGAAATTTCTCCAGCAAATGTGACTTGAATGCATTCCATTTAACTGAAAGGAAGCTCTGCCTTTAAGCCATACCCTTACTGGTTCATAGAAACTTCTCCAAGAATCAATGTTACACAGTTGATGTTTTTGTCTTTTATATTAACACACTATTTTCCTTCCCATTCCTTGACATTTCATCTCATAGCAAGCTGCGAGAGATGCAATCCCTAGTTAGCACCTGGGAAAGAGCCAGGAGTTATCATAATCCTGGATATGTTACATGCATCTAGCTGTGGCCACAGGCAGGCAAACATCTTCCAGTTTTTTGTGCTGCCAACTAGAAATAATATCTGCAACCTGTAAGTGATCCAAGGCTCATCTCAGCCACTGAGGTCCACATATTGTGTTGAAGATTACAGGCACTTCAGATGATGCTTCTGTTACACCACAACATCAAAAAAGAGCAGTGCAGACTTGCAGCTGATCTTTCAATTTCAGACCTCTATCTTCCTGTTCTGAAAAAGCATCATTAGTCTATCAATATCCCATTCTGTGATTATGTTGAAAACTGTTTTGTTTAGGCTGGATCATACCAACGGCTTCCTGAGAAAACCCAACAAATGTTTAAATTTAAATGTTCTTTAAATGCTCTGCTTCTTGGTGTTCAGGCTCCTTCTATTCTGTTTCCTTGGTTTGTGTTCAAATTTTCTTCTAGTAAATACTTTGTTTTTCAAACGGACCCAGTACGAAGAATTTAAGACAGGCAGATGGAAATACCTTACAAAATTACCAAGAAATGTAGTAATACTGTGAATGAGTTCCAGGAATTACTGGAAGTCACTTGGTATTAATTGCTTAGTAATACAGTGCTTGAGGTTTCCTGTCACTAGTTCAGTTTGCCAAAACTTAAGAAACTAAATTTCAGTTTCACATGCTTTGCAAAATCCTCTTTCTACCTGATCATTTTGCAAAAAAGAGCTGACCTGGTATTCAAGAAGATTGGCGGTCTTTTCTTAATTCACTTTGTGACCAAACTTCTTTAAAAATCAACCATAAGAGCAAGAACAAAATGGGTAACACAGAGTTAAAACACAATAGGCATCATTCTCCTATGATATCAGGCAAATAATACTATTGCTATTGCCAGGTAACTCAAGGATGGCATTTCATGTTGGATAGACGGCACCTCAACCCCACAAGAAGTGTTTTTCCACATACCCCTTTAATTCTGAGGCATCTGCTGAAACCATAGCATGGTGTTTAGGAGAACAGGGAACCAACTTCCTCAGCAGGAGCACACAAACACTCTTGCTCCTCATGGAAGCTCCTCATGGCAGCCGAGTGTCTGAAGATACCCTGCCTGCATGGCTGAGGACCACAGACTCATGCAGTCCACTAGGGACATGGGAAAACTGCAATCTAGCCCCTGCCTCAGGGCAGACTCAGCCACAGGGTCAGACTATTGGGGTACACAGTGCTCCCAGGGTAGAGATGGCACAACCTCTCTTGGCCTCTCCTGCATTGTTGGGCTCTCTTACTTCTCACCAGGCTGAGCAGCTTCTGTTGCAGTCTCTGGCCATTGCCCTTCATCTCCTGTTATTTGTGTCTCAGAGGAGCAGCTTCGCAGTAACCTCTTCACTGATATTGGCAGAAAGGCATAGCAAGAAATGGGCCACTGCATTGTGGGCACAAACACTGTGCCCCAACAGAGGCAATGCCCACGGTGGTGTCAGGCTGGTGACAGTGACCAATCCCACCTGCAGCAGCAAACAAGATGAGGTTAACAAGTCAGTTCTGGGGTCCACCAAGGAAGTCTGCTTGCAAATTGCAGGAGATGGAGCTGAGTGCATATGGTTCATATGGTGTAGCTCAAGTCAGAACAGTGCTTGGGACCATTTGGTTAGACTAGAGGCCTCCAAGGTTCCTTCCAACCTCCACGGCTTGTGACAGATTATTTCAGACCTCGTGGCAGAGAAGCACTGATGTACTGGAAAGTAAAAGTAAATCATTCATACAATGGATGATTGCAGTCTGGTGGGCAGAGAATTGAAGCTTATTTTATAAGAGTAAGTGCATGAGGACAGAATCAAAAGAGCAGACTGTGTGTGATTATTTCCCTTGTGAAGTTTCTAAAGAAGTCTACTTGCAAAAACGAATTCTATGACACTGTACCTTTTAATAGGTTCTTCAAACTTTTTTCAGAAACAGCTTTCAATATGTTCAGTGTAACAGGAAAATCATTGTTACTGTTATGCACAGTGTTCATCTCTGCTTATGCCTCCTCCAATACGCTTCACATACATGACTTTTCCAAGCTAGGGAGAAATAGTAATATTTGCCAAAGGAAGGCGATCTTGTCAAGGAAGCACATGCCATTGTTATCCTTATCCAGGGAACTATCTGCAAATTCCCAGTTTAGTCCAAACTGAGAGTTTAAAGTGACTGTGAAGTGCCAGATGAAAAGATTTTTTGAGAACCAAATCCAAGTGTACTCATCAAAAGGAGAAATCAGGGTACAGCCTTTACACATTCACACCAAAACAGTGAGCAGAATATATATTGCTCTGGATCAATTTTTTCTGTCCCAGAGGGACACACCTTACACAACCAAGTCCACCTCCCTGTTTCATGTGCTGCCACTCTCAGGCTTGTCTGGTTAAAGAAATGGCCCAATGTCTCAAAACCAGACAGATCTGGTACTTCAGGGAAATTACATCTGATAGTCTTTGCACGTTGCCTTAGAGGAAGACCAGTTAAGTCATGAACTCTTCCTTGAAGGCACACCTATTTTAAAGGACTAATTTTTTTATGCCACTAAAACTCATGTCAGTATACCAGCCCAGCACTCTGATGTGATTTTCCACCTATCTACATAGGTAATATCAACACTGATCCAAAGCAGTGTGGCCACCAGCCCTGAGTCAGCACCCCACAGCCTTTCAAGGACATGTTACCACTCAGGTCTGCTGGGAAGAAGAAAAGCACCCCAGTACCCTCTCAAAAAGGGCAGAAGAAACAAGATAAAACATTGAGAAGTAGTGCAAAGGAGGGACCAGAACCAGGAATGCTCTAATTCTACTACTCTGGGGTAAAATTGTGCATACCGGGCAATTCCAAGAAGATGGATTGCAGCCTATAGCTCAGAGAATATGGCTTCTGGGGACAGGAGGTAGGTACAGCTTTACATTTTAAAGTCCCAAGGAACAGGCAGCAGGTGGGAGTTTTGAGAGCCTTTTCAAACTGGCAGAGATGTGGGTGTGATTGGCATGGTTGCATAAATGGAGGATGTGTAAAACAGAAAGAATAGCCTCCCTGCCCTCATTGTGTATGCTCCCACACAGATTCCACCCCCTACTTCTCACATCCTACCTTCCTACCCATAACCCTCCTCTTCTGCCCAAACAGTTACTCCAAACACTGTCTGTGTTTGCATAGCTCCTCAAATAAGGTCGTGCAAAACCACAACTTCTCCAGGACTGACCTCCTGCCTGGGAGGCTGGGCACACCAACCCCAGTATGGCAAACATGGCACCAGGAATAACAGCCTGATGGATAGTAAAGTGGTTCAGCTGATAAGCAATGATTTTATTTCAGAGTTCTCTACCAAAAGCAGAGTGCACATTGTACTGTCCTGTGCCTGGAAAGAGCATCTACATAAAGAACTTCACGAGGAAGGGGTAATGGCACTGCAGGTGTGTCCCACACTGATGGTGCTGAGTCAGATCAGCACAGGTCAGAGGGAGAAAGGAATAACTGTATTGTAAAAGACAATGTCATCTGGTTGCTGTCTTTGCAGTGAGTGGGCATAACTTCACTGAGACACGGATGACTAAAATAAGCCATCAATTCTCCCGTTTGGTATTTTAAAGAGCAAATCCCTTTAAATCTATGCAGCTCTGCAATTTCCTGTTCCACACTTTGTTGTGAAAATATACACAGAAAGATATATATAAAAAATATACATACATTTTCTATGCATTTTAAAAGTATCTTTATCTGGTAAAAAAATTAATTTTGCAAAGATCACTAGACGTTTCTTAACTCTTGAAAGTGAAACAAAAATGTAAACTGATCCAGTGGTAGACATACCCAAAAAAGCAAATAAATGAGTAATGTTTCATCTGGTTTTCTCCCAGAGTAAAGACAAATTAAAAGACTACCTCATTGTTTATTCTCAGCGGAGCCTTCTCATCAGGTAACACAACCAACACTGAAGGTTTGCAATATCCATGAGTCCTTGCTTCTGTTGCTATTAAACTCCGCAGCTTTACTCAAGTCATTTAGGGGAGAATGTTCTGGGGAAAACACCAGCAGGTGCATTTCCTCCATTCTGATACTTTATAGCCAGCAGAGCTTTTGGACCTGATATTTCTAAAACAGGGTAAACAAAAATCAGTTCAGCTAAAATGAACCCAGACTTCAGAAAGTCCCCAGAAGTACTCAGAAGTAGCATATGCCCTGAGAGGGAGAAAGTTAACTCTTTTGCGGTAGACACATTGCATCGCACATACTCAAGAACATTACAAGAATTTCCTCACACAGTCTTAAAACAGATATTACCGTGGCACTGGAGAAGGGATGAAGCTATACCTGTATAGAAGGCATGCAAACTGCGGGGTAGACAACAGGAAACAAAAACACAGCTTAAATAAAAATGTCAGTCAGTGTTTATTACTGAAATGCTTATTTCACAACAGCAAGGAGAGAAGAAAAATAGAGACGCCAATCAATGTTTTCCAGTTTTTCACCCTTTACCTGGAGAAGACAATATGGCACAGTATCAGAAGCAGGAATATGAGCACAGGTTGGGACAGCGTCAGGATTCTCCACATCCTGGACAAAGCAAAGAACATTCAGAAGGGGATACTTCAGGAAGACAAATACTTGTTTCAAGATTCTGTTAAAATTGGGTGAAGGAAGGAAAATAGTTGAACTGTGTTTTTTCACCCTTCTGGTCAGAATCTGGACAGAGAAGGAAGAGAGATAGAACCTAAAAAGTATCACCTAACCCTGCTTCTTTGTCTAGCTCCAGGAAAAATCTGTGGCTGTGAACTATGAACAGATGCACTTTCCTAGGCGGTTGGCAGCTTTGAGGGTCTTCTAACTTCTGAAACCTCTTAGTCTCCAGATATTTGCTAGAGATGCTTCACCAGCTTGCTGGCTTTTGTGAGTTTCCTATCTGGCACCTGGCCATGTGAAACTTTCATCAGGGGTTTAGGTGGCTCTGAGATCCAGTAATGTCTGAGCACTACTCTAACATCACTGGCCTAGCAATGACTGGTGAAGACTAGGCTTCCCTCTGTGAAACCATTGATCTCTCTTTTGTAAACATGGGAAGAAGGAGACCTGAAAGAATGCAGTCTTACCAGTCTCAACTGCCCTTTCTCTGATGGTATTTCAAGTTCACCAGAGCTTTCAGATGAACTTACTGAGACATTTTTCTTCCAATTAGCTCAGTGGAAGACCACCCTTTAGAACACGTTAGATATATCCTGCCCCCTTCAGCATCTCTGCTGCAATGTTCCCTGCTTATTGCTCTGGGTCTAAACAGGGATCAGGGCATCTCTTGGTGTCTGGGACCATACTTCCTTGAGCACATTCAGTTGCTTTTGAAGGGAGGAATTCTCTTCTCTCCTTTCCAGAGGTATTCACCCAACATAGTCCTTTTAAAGAGGTTAGTATAGCAGCTGAAAGCGAAAAGGAATAAATTGACACTGTTCTTCAGCCCATCAGATTCACAACAGGAAGTGATTTACAGAAATTTCCCCTACACAGACCTAAAAGCAGTAATGCTGGGTTTGGCAATTCAGATATATTTTCATTTACATGGTTGACCTGCTTATATATCTGTTTCTTTAATTTTAGTATCAGTCTTGTATCAGCTTCTATTTTTTTCAGGTGCACATCTTAGTCATTTTTGCCCTGAGGCAAATTATGACTGCATTAGCATGTGTGAAACCCAAAAGTCAAGTTAGATAATATTACAAATAAAACCCTGACAGAGAAAAGGCCTTCTATCTTGAATACATGCAAAATGCAACTGTAGCCATTTTGTTTCTATAATGTAAGAGAATTTTTTTGCAGTTGGGCCTATTCCTTTGTAATTTGTTGCACTGTTTCAAGTTCTGCATCTGTTACTCCAACTCAACATTCCATCAAAATTTTAAATGAGTCTAAGTAAGGGAATCAAGCATGAGAGCGAGACAGAGCTTACATTTCTAGGGCCCCTTGCTTCATCCTTGACTTGATGAACAAGCCCAGAGGATGCCACCAAATTGAGGGATGGAGCACCTCTCCAATGAGAAAAAGCTGAAAAAATTGGGACTGTTCAGCCTGGAGAGGAGAAGGTTCCAGGGAGATGTTATAACACCTTCCAGTAACTAAAGGGAGTTATAGGAAAGCTGGAGAGGGGCTATTTTGCAAGGGCATGTAGTGACAGGACAAGGGAGAATGAGATTAAACTGAATGAGAGTAGGTTTAGACTAGATGTTTGGAAGATAATCTTTGCTGTGAGGGTGGTGAGGTACTGGCACAGGTTTTCCAGAGAAGTTGTAGATCTCTTCTCCCTGAAAGTGTTCAACGCCAGTTTAAATGATGTTTTGAGCAATCCAGTCAAGTGGAAATTGTCCCTTCCTGTGACTGGTGGAAGAAGCTACAAAGTATTAGAAGTCCCTTCCAATGCAAACCGTTCTATGATTCCGTGAACCCCTAATTTGTCTTAGGTTGATCTGGCTATGATTAAACATATGCCTCAAAATTTTTGCATCTCAGCTCTGTTTGCTAGCCAATATGAGCAGGGAAAGCTCAGCATGTGACATGATAATTGCTTCAGGTATGATGACAGATGGCAATGAAGCTGGGATATCAGGTAAGAAGGAGAAGAGATTCATGGTGGTGTCAAGTTCTCTGGAGATGAAAAAGGGTGACAGGTATATCTACATGGGAGCTGAAGAGGAAAAGCAAGATTTATTCTTCACACTGATACATACTACTCCATGGTAACCTGCTGAGATGTATTTGGTTGCTGAACCTCTCCAGTAGCATCACCTGACAGGTGCTTCCCTCCCTTTCTTTCATATTTGCTGCAGGACATATGAAGGGCACTGACATCATATTCTGACTTTCCAGATTTACCTGTGAATCAACACTGCAGCATGGTTCATCTGCACAACCTCTTCTCTGACAGAAGAGCCAAATAAAACCTCTGCCTATGCTGAACCCACGGGTAGCAAGAGCTTGCCATACCCAAACTTTTAAGTCCTTTTATGACTATCGCTTTCAAAAAACTGCAGGGGAAAGGAATGAGAATACACACCCTTAATCCTATGTTTGTCATGACTGTAACAATGGAGTCAGTCCCTTTGAATTCCATTTAGCATGCCTCCACTGCCAAGTGAAACTAGTGTGCCTATGAGCACCACAGTAAAACTGCCGAGGTGCAAACACTGATGCTGCTGTTTACAGGAAATGTGGTGATTGATGGCTGAGAGCCCACCATATGAACATCTGATCTCAGAAGGTGACTTTGTCATAAATATGCCCAAACCTTCTGAGAGAAACACCTGGAGTTCTGTAACCTAACAGACTGTTTCCTATTTTGTAGTAAGAATTTTGTAATCCTTTCATAAGGAATTGCATGAAGAATGATGACCCAGAGTAGTGACCCAGTTATGGTATCAAACAAGCCAGGGTCCAAATAAATCAGTGAAGCGCAGGAATAAATCTGGTCAGAAACTGCTAAAGTGATGGTTACTTCTCCAGTGGTGTTTGAAGACTTTCCAATAGACCAGAAAATTAGGGAAGGTTGTGATTTCCTCATGAAATTTATGGAAAAAAATATCTTGAGCTAAGACTCCATCTCTTCTCAGAATCATGTCTTTCAACACAGAGAAGGAGAGAGCAAAGATACTTACAAATTCCTTGTTAATCCTTAAAAAAACTCCTCTGAAATGAGAAGAGGTATATGCAACTAACAAAATTAATTCAAGTTCAGCAGTTTGTTCAATGCTACAGAAAAAAGAATATAGTCAAGTTTTAACTCAATCCAAACCCCTATCTATCCTTTTTGTATTTTTACCTGACACATACAGTTAAACCCAGAGTGTTTATTCATTTTACAGGAATTGTTGTTCATGATATCTCTATTGCTTGAAGACAGTCAGCATGGAGTATCCGCCTACAACCTTGCTCAGGGAAAAAACATTGCAAAATGAAATGAAGAATGTACAATATAATTGTTTTTCTAACTTTTTATAAGCTAAAAAAAGTCTCTAAATTGCTTTCAATCTCTCTATTTCTGCTGTACCAGAAAAACTTATTATCGGTTCTTGTAATTTTAAGCATTTATACTTCAGAATTACTACTAATCTCTATTTCAGTTTTACCTTTGTTGATTTTATGCTCCTTCCTATATTCCTCACTTGGATTAAATTTTATTTTCTGGAAGAGAATTCTCTAGGCTTTAGGGATATCTGAGAAGCTATTTCAAGTTGCCCACTGCTGATCTGAGAAGCCATTTCAAGTTGCCCACTGCTGATCCTCATGCTATTCACAACCCTCCTAATAGAGCATCTGTGCTTTCTTGTGGTCAAACACCTTGTTGATTCAACTTTCAAATCATAGCCACATAAAGATCCTTAAACATGTAAAAAAATCCATTTTTTCCCCCAAATAACAGCCTGAAAAAGCTGAAACATTTCTCTCCCACTGAAGCTGCTCCACTTTGTGAAAACAGGAACTTAAGCCCTGTCTCCTTTCCTGATGGAGCCTTTCCTTTCGGTACCAGAGGCACTGTCTCTGAACCTAGGGGTTGGCAGAGACGAACACGAGAGGATGCCATTGCCCAGTGGTCAGTGAAGGCACTTATAAAAGGAGAGCTGTGGTCAAACATCTTGAAGAAAGGAACAAAGGATTCAAGTTCAGGTTAACAGACAGAAGGTCTTCAACTCACAACACATCATGCAGCTGCTTTTCCATGAAATTCCTACTCAAGTAACAATGTGGTATTTCCTGCTGCATCCAAATAGCTCATAACATAGGAAGGCCTGGTGTTTCAAGCAGGAGTCAGGCATGGCTGACATATTTTGCTTTATGGTGAATTCTAAGGCACAAATTGTTCTGGTAATGTACTTAAGGGGCTTTAGAAAGACGAATTTGTGCATTAAGGTCCCCAGCTAAGGACCTCTAAGGTCCTTAACCTTAACCTCCAACTCTAACAAATAAGTAAGCAAGAATCAGAAGAACACAAATTTGGCATTTAAATAACCATGATGTCTTAGTGTGTTCATTTCCAAATGATACCCAGCTGGTGGGAAAGACAGAAACAGGAAGACAGTGGGCTGTGTCAAGATGACGTACATCTCCCTCCAGCCTGTGTGCTGTTGCTTAAGGAAGTCTGACAGCATTTCCAAATTCACAGAACTGCAGTTTTCACCAGGTTGCAGAGGACTAAAAAGTAGCATGCATGACTTGGATTTCATCCAGCAGCTGGTGGACTTTGTTTCATTATTTTCCAATTTCTATCTCTTTTCATGACAAAATCAAGCAGAGTGACCCACAAGTAATAATGATCTAAGCATCCACAGTATGTGTTGGTTTTGAAGGCTTCTTCTTGTTCTCTTTCAGCTGCCTTTTCAGACACATAGAAATATGTCTATGACACTTTAAAAACATTAGAAAACAAACAGAGAAATGGAATTGTAGGCTCTCTGTCTTCCCAAACTTATGCTTTAGAGGTGATTGATAAAATCTCTAAGTGGCAAACAGTAGGTTAGATCCCCAGCTAGAGCCCATTAGCTTAGGCCTGTGTTAGCTTCTACCACAGTTTACAGCAACTGGTGGTCTGCGTGGCATTCTGTGGTGAAACAACCACTTCTACTTTACCCACGGGCAAAGCCTTGAAACATTTTACTCACCACGGTAAGTGATTTTTCTTGGCACGTACGTACCTCAATACTAACCACCCACAAGAAGATTGTCACAGTGTTTACTCAGCTGTGATTGCAATCCCTGGTGCCAACAGAAACAAGCAAAGGTACAAATTCTCATCTCTCTGATTGGGGTACATGAGACACTAAGCAACAAAAAGGTGCAAAAAAAGTACCACTTACCTCCACTGAAGCCACCCAAAGGGAGAAGAAGGTGGGTTTAGCCTAAGTCATGTTGCAATCTGCCCACTGAGTGATGTAGGTTCTAATAATCCTGACTGGGCTACTGGTGTATCTAAAATGGGTGGGAAAATGGGTTTTAAGTTGTATTGGGATATTTTTAAAGCAGTTAGTAAGGTTGTTTCTCTGGAGAGAAGAGCCAAAACTTGCTATTCCAAACCATATTTAGGGTCATTTTGATCCATAATCTAGTTTCTAGTTTTTGAGGTGTCTCTCCTTTCAGCTGAACCACTATGTGTTCTACAAAAAGAAAATATAATAGCAAAAAGAAGAAAGATAATAAATTATCGGAGAGATAAAAGCACACCATTTCAGAAGGAGACAGTGTGAGAAGAAAGTTAAGGAAAAAGGCTTTAATACATGGCTCAGAAACATTTTCTTATAAGTGAACTGATCCCTTCCAAATTAAGTACGTAAAAAGCATCTCCTTTCTTGTTTGCGACTCATTGTGACAAATTTTAATTCTTTGTTTTGGGGTGTTATGTAGAGTGTGAATGAGCAAATGTGAGAGAGACTCTCATGCCAGGGAATCAGGAGCAAAATTGGTATGTGCAGTTTTCCAAAAGCTTCTGGTAAGGGTATTTGTTCATTCTTCTGAGTGCTCACAGGGCTGGTATTGCAGGAGCCCTGAGCATGTACAAATCAGCAAAGAATGAGGAAACACAGTAGGATATAATTGCTGACAGAAAGAGAGAAGACAACACCCCGTGCTGGGTGATCACTTGACAAAAGGGAATGCTCAAATCTAGAGGTGGAACCTGCCATGCAATTTTGTGGTGCAGCATCTGTCCTCAACATCTTGCACAGTAAAGACATTTTTATGAGAATATTAACACATGTGGAGGTAACTCCAGAAACACATGTGGAGGTAACTCAGAAAAAAATAATCCAATTTAGCTCTCCCATTCCAAATCACATCACTGTTATGGACCTATATTAAAAAGGTGTTTGTTACGGATTCCAGCTCCCCTGCTGTAAAATCCTTCCCTCTTCCTGCATCTCAACCCCATCAAGGGCTAAATCCAAGAATTACTGCTGAGTAAAGCTGCTTTGTGCACACACAATGAGTATTTTGTTCAAGCCGTTTAAGACATATTTTGCAATAAATCTGTTCATTATCAGAGGTATTTTTAAAATGTTTCACCTTTAGTCACAGTTTACAGATACACTGTGTATAACATAAAGGTTGGTATTTGATGCACAACAATTTTTTTTCTTAAATACTTAATCATTTTTAAACCACCCCGTGTTATTAAACATAACCAGCTGGGGGTAAGTAAACTTACTTACAAAAAGCTGGGGGTATTTTTGTCCATAGCAGAAGTTTTCATATTTAATCTTCTTTACTGTAGTATGCAATAAGTTCTTTCTCAGAAGAGAAAGTGAGGTAACAATGCCTATATGGATATAACTGTTTTAAAGCATTGGTTTCTTTATGGTGTTTCTCTGTGAGTTTCTTTTTTTTTTTTAAGATCAAGTACCGTATATTCTAAAGGAGAGCTGTGGCCTGCCCTTGAAAACATTTTTATTTAATACATATTCAGCTAAGAATCTACCTTTGAGATGCACACAGACTTATAAGTAATTATGTCACTGATCTTGCAAAAAATATTTCCTGCACAAATCTTTATTTTTTTACAGTCATACAATGTCCCACATATCTTGCTTGCAGAAGCAAGACTGGCTTGTTGGAACCAAACATAGTACATATAGAAAGCATTTCAAAATTAGAATTAGACTTCAAAATTAAGGTAATTTTAATTTACTCCTCTGCTGAGCTTTGTTTCTCTTGTTACTGCAAATCACAATTAAACCAAACTCCAGCCTCAGTTCCTAGTGAGCACCCCCTCTAGGCTGCAAAATTCTAAAATGCTCCCAGGAGTCTGCTTGGAAATAATGAAGAGAACTGACCAGTGTCAAAACTGTCTCCTCTCCAGCAGGATCTAGCATGAAAGTGACTCAACTGAAAACTCTGACTGCTGATGCAGGACCCATGATGGGTTCCCTGTGTGGAAAGCCTTCTGTCTGATAAAAAGAGAAAGGGACTCTCCCCATCCCCCCATCTTATATTTAATACTAAACCTGACCCAGTGATGACTCCCTCTACATTGCCATCAGATAAAAAGGTTCTGGGAAGTAATACAAAGTTGTAGCCACCTCCTCGTCTTCTTATGACTCCTTCACTTGTGACTTCATCACTCATTTTCTGAGAAATTAATTTATCCTACATTCTCTTCTAAGAAGTGAATCTGTCACCTGTCATGTTGGGGAGGCTGTATTTTTCTTCTCTGCAGTGGGAAGCTGAACTTTTCCTCTCCCCTACACACAATAGAAAACAGACTCTGTGCTGCATACAGGGAGGCACCACTGGTGTGTACATGCCCTCAGACTTGCTTCACATGATTTTACCTTAAATGGGTATGAAGAACAATGAATTTGCAGCAGCATAATGCAACACTTCAGCAATTACTTTCACACTGACTTCAATAAGCAAGCCAGGTACATCCAAGGCAGTGCAAGTATGTCTGTGTGCTGCCTGATGTTGTGCAGAGATGTCCTGAAATGTCGGGGCACTGTCATGAGCTTTTGAAAGAATAACCTTTTTCTGCTTTTGAAAGAACGACTGCCCAAGGTTGCTTCTTGCTGCTGTGCAACATCCCAGGTGCAGATCCTTTTGTACACACAGTGGTACTGACCAGCCACAGATCTGGCCAACCTCAGTGGACAGTGACCTCATCAAATAGTGCAGAATAAGTTGGTGGGGGTGGGGGGAGGCTGCTTTTTTCTCTTACACAGATGGAGAAGCTTCATCACATTTGTACCAGTTAGACAGCATCATGCAGTAGAAGGGCAAGTCACGAGTTGTCACCTGAGCTTGCCCTTCTATTTTTGCACTTTCCTCAGCTTCTGACAGTGAGCAAGGGAAGTACCTACAGGACAAAGTACTTCACATTCCTTGTTGTTCATTGGTTTGCTATTTGCAGTAAACACTTGGAGACCACAGGTTTTCAAACAGCTACTAAATGTCATGAAGTGTCCTTTTGAGTGGACCCTTTGTGTGAGGCTGATGTCATCAAATAAGTCAGTGAAAAAAGCCATGTCAAATATACACTGACACTGGTTAGTCACCCCCTAACATTAGTTACTTATCAGAGAAGTCACGATAGGTTTCAAAATGTGAGTAGATTGTACTACATATTAACTATTATTCCAGATTTTTCTGTAAGCAATATAACAATAAGCTTTAGGGAAATTTTTCATTTCTTGAAAGCCATTGAGCCAATGGTTTCTATTTAGAAATCTTCCAATGTGACAACAAATACAGGAGAAAATTATCAAACACAATATGCTGGCCTTAACACCGCTGTTTGTTTGTACATTTTGCAGCAGAAATCACAGGGTATTTCACAGTGCCTCAGTTTGTTTACGTCTGAGCCAGTCCTCAGTGATTTGAAAACAGAGAGCTGACCTTGTCAAGCAATAACTGCCACACTGAAACCCTGCTCTGTGGTTCCAGTAGTGCCTGAAGATAAACATTGCATGCATGTGAGGGTTTCTTACCCACAAGAAACTTTGTGCACATAACTTCACACAGAATCATCTTGCTGGTAAAAGTCTTAGATGAAAGAGTAGTATTTTTTGCTACCTTGCAAGATCTGGGATGGAGGGAATGAGGTTATGATGCTGTCTCTTGCTCTTAAAAAGCTAACACTCTCACAACCAACCATTACTGAACTTTGTCTGCTGATCTAAAACTGATACATGCCAGAAGTATTAGATTGTGCAAGATTCAAAAAACAAAGAAGACACAACAAGAAGGGAGGAAGAAATCTGGTTTTGCCAGGTCAGAGCTGTTTCTCTCTGCATCTTAGGAACTAGACAGCATTAACAAATGCCAGGGTTACTAAAATATGCAAACAGGCATCCCCACTTTTATTGGAATAGAAAAGAATACGGCATTCTTAGCATTTTTTCCAGGGATATGCAAAAGCTTTGCAAACACAGAGGTACAGCACGCCATTTACTGAGGTTTCCCAAAGGGATTCAATCGTTGCTGGGTGCTGGGGACTTCTTTGCAGGTCCCCTGTGCTCATTTCAGATCGCTTCAAACCCGCAGCGCAGCGTGTCCCGTCCCGTCCTTCCACCCTCAGGCGGCCGCCCTTCCTCTAGATGGCACACGTACCTCTCCTAAAACTCAGACCCGCCTCTGACACGGCATTTGGCAGCTTTTCTAGCTACTATTGCAAATTCAAAACAAAAAAACAGCTACCAAAAAAGGCAAGTTTGCTGCTTCTGCACGGAGTGAGGCTGCAGGCACTTCGGGGCGAGGCAGGATGGCAAGTGGGGTATGAGGCACAGTGTTTGTTATCCCTGATAAAAGCAATGATTGCAAAGAGTAAAGGTGTTCCTCAAGCAGCATATGCTTGAAAAAGTGCCATTGGCTTTGAAATCTGGGGGTAGGGGATGGAAACTATGGGACTGATTAAGTAAAGTCAGTCTTACAAAACATGGATATGCAAATATAACCGTGTGAAGAGTACAGAAAAGTCTAATTCTGGCCCAGAGCTGCCTCAGAGCACCCTTCCATCTTCCACAGACATGAAGTGGTCTACTTAGCATCAACCCCAAAAGCAGGAGCCACATCTGTTGGGGCTGGAAACTGCTTTATGTGTGCTGCCCCTGCCTGGTGTGTTTTTGCAGCCCACATGGCCCAGGGCTGCATCTGTCACAGGTATGACCTCCATCCACCCATTAAAAGCAGCATCACACTGCTTGCAGGCATTACCCACCGATGAAAGGCACATTCACCACACACCCCATTTCTCCACTACTGTGAGTCCCTCTCTTGCAGCAGTCTTGTTAATCATTTCCTCACTGTATTCTTTCCTCTGTGTTTGGGAGTCCTGGTACTTACTCCTTGTCATGGTCTTTCGTCAGGACATTGCCAGGAGGATGCACGAAAAGAGGGCAACCAGGCCCCAAGCTTAAAGTTGCAAAAAGTGTTAACTACCTTTTTGCAGGGGATCCTTCCCACGAGAGACAGTCCTTTGGAACTCCTTTGGCGTGGGTCCAATCTCACGAGCAACATCCCGCCCGAAATTCTGCTGCAGCATGAGTCTTTTTGTCCATAAGGTGCTGTGCAGATTCTCCCAAGCCGAGGCCAGGCTGCTTCCATTCCAGGTGCAAGGTCTTTCTCTCCTTTGGAAGGCCTTTGCAGTTTTAACTCTTAGATGAGACTCCCACTGGTTCACAGTCTTTTCCAGGCATCCACCTGCTCTTCTGGCGTGGGCTGTGGGTGATTTTCTGCACTCCTGTGGACTCCATGGGCTGCAGGGGACCTCCTGCCCCCCCATGGCCTTCACCACGGCTAGCAGAGGGTTTTCAGCTCCAGCACTGGGTGCCCCTCCTCCCCCACCTTCTTCACTGACCTTGACGTCTCCATGCTGTTCTCCCTCACATATTTTCACCTCCACCTCCTCCTCCTCCAACTACAAAGAAGTGAAAGAAGTGCGTGCCTGCTTTGTTTTGAATTTTTCTTAAATACGTTTTCACAGAGGCGTAACTAGCACCTCCAGTTGGCCCAGACTTGGCCGGCAGCATGTCCACCACCTTCAGAGCCATCAGAGATTGGCTCTGCTGGACTTGATGTAAAAACTTACAGAACTTGCACTCAGGACACACAGGAGCCATCTTTGTGCCACACCCCACCCCTCAGACACCTCCCCAGGCCTACTACAACAACTTCTGAGGGGTCCAAATTTCTCCTAGATGTTAAAAACACTTCACTGATGTTTTGGGTCAATCAAAACCACCACACTCCTGATGCTTGAATATAAGTTGTTAAAAACATTGGGGGTTTGGGGGATAAGGGACAAACAAATTAGCTAACAACCATACCATATTTATTTTAAAGACCTTGTTCATACAACACTCACAGTAGTGGTGCTCTGCCTTGCTGTCACCTCTAAGCAACACTGCAGATATATTTGCACATAAATGTAGGATTGCCACCAGTCATGACCCAACATGTGCCATATCAGAAAATGCAAAAGGATGAATTTAAGATTATAAGGAACAATTCTCAAAGTCTTCCAAGATGCTTCAGTGCCTGAGTGCTGACTGCTAAGCAACCACTCTTCTATCTTTTAAAATTGCTTTCAAAATCCACATAAAACTTTGCTAGTCAGAGCCCTCACATTCAACTGAACAGAGAGAAAACCTACATTCAGCACACATGGAGGCGACCACATGCCTGATACACACTGTAGAGACCAACCAAAGCCAACCTGCCCTTGGGAGGCCAGCACTGCACTAGCTGCAGCAGGTGCTACCCTTCTGCACCCAAGGTTTCTGTCTCCCAGTTTGGTACAGTCACTGCTTTGGAACCCAACCAGAAGGGCTGATGCAAACCTGATGAACAAAGACATGGCAAGCAGGCCCTAGGCTGTGATGTTAACGGCTTTCACAGCAAAAGAGGCTGTGCTGCCAGCTGCAGAAACCCAGCTGCAGAAACCCTGTTATTAGACCAAGGAATCAGACAGGAAGCTGCATGCCACATAACAAAGTTTTGCTGTGGAAGTAGCAGAAGAAAGGATCCTGAGCTGTAAAATGTTAGACTTTGAAGGTGGCAGCTAGCACAATCAAGGAGGTGTGCTGCATTAGTACAGTATGGGACACCGCAAGATTACACAGCCTGTGGAACATGCATTAAACACATCAGAAAGCGGTAACTGAAAGGTAAAAAAAACCAAAACAAAACCCACAGCTTTCTCTTATTGCAAATAAAACCTTCTTTTCAGTAGAAGCAAGTAATTTCAATCACATTTCACACATATAAAACTGGGACTTTATAAATACAGCTTTATAGAGGACTGCACAGTGGTTAAAGGTGTCTGAGACTACAGGAATGGTAACTAATGTGCAAGTATCCTATGACAGGAGGGCACAGTGCCATTCCAGAGGCAAGAGAAAGCAAAACACCTGTGTTTCTGAGGCAGTGGCCTTTTGTGAATATGTAACTTGAAAACAAACACGCGTTCAAACATATTTGATAGCAGCCATCATAGCCTGTCCCCAAAAACCCCAACAGAACAGCATGTGATAATTCATTGTAGCGCACACAACAGCTTGCACTGCAGCATCCACAGATGCAGCTAAAGCAGATTAGGTGAATCTTCCTGCCATGGTCAGCAGCTGCTGCATGGCTGATTACTCAGACTCTGCAGGAAAGCAGAGGGAATCAGCAGCTACTCCTGCCCCTGAAATGGGATGCCACTGGTTCGAATCACACATCATCCTGGGCTCCTTTCATTCACGGAAAAACAACAAGCACACCCATTCTGAGAGGGATTTTTTTTATTATCTAACCTATTGCCCGTTCTCCACTTTGAGCACCTTCTGTGGCTTACAGAAAAATAGTTATGCTTTAACTGGATTAATTTCACCAAAGGTTGTGGTACTATAGTGACTATATCTAACCAAGGTAAATAGGAATATGAAGAGAAATAATGAAATGTTTCTCACAGGCTTTACCACTAAAACAACTTTTTTTTTAATAGACAAAAAGGAGTTTTAATAACAGAAATCTTATTGCTTAATTGCTTAAGAAAAAGATAATACACAGATATCAGAGATTTCCTCAGGTAGAAACAGTTTAGTTTGAAACCTTATCATAACATTCTCTCTTTATCATTTAAAACCTCATAATATATGTAGGCATTATAAAATATGTCATTCTGTTTGATGACATCATATATGCACAAGAATTCCAGCATTGCCAAATTGTAAATTTGAAGTTACTTTAAAACATGTGTCAAAATACTCTGATTTTACTGAGCTTGCCTTAAAATATTTGATACTTAAAGGACACTTATTGTTCCATCTACTCATTGACCTTTTGATAAACCACAAGGCAAATCTCTTTCATTATTCTGTCTACAGAAAGCATCTGTGTTCTCATGTTAAAAATAAACCTACTATATCTTAAGTCCGAGGTCATGCCTTTTAGAAACCAACAGAGTATCAAGGCAGGCCTTTCCTGACCACATGGTGTCTCCTTGCTTATCCATAATTATGACAGCTACAAATAATAGAAGTGTTTTATAGCTGAATTTTGTATTTAGAGATTCTTGTACAGAAAAAAACACTGTCAGTAAATACTAAAATATTTGCACGGATGTAACACCAGGTTTGATTGCCCGATTAGTCTTGTTTTTCTGTGGGAGATACTAACTTTCACCATCAGCTCTGTCTACAGACATAATCATAACACAAGCACCACCTGAAATTGTTTAAACAGAAGAGAACCTTACCAATAAAACAGGGTGTTTAATTGTAGAACCATAGAACCTTAGAAAGATTCTAGAAAGGAACCACACAAAGGATACACTTCAAACCACAAGACATGAATCAGAAACACCAGTAAACCCAAAGTATAGCACAGACAAGGACTACATAGTCTTTTAGAAATGTAGGGAAGATATTTTACCTGATTCATCTATCATCAACATTTCAGCAGTAAATACGCCCTCTACAAAGCACATGTTAAATGGACCACACTGCAGACATAATATGAACTCAAATTTTTACCGAAGTTTATTTTACTTGCGTAAACACTTTGCAAACAAGTTAACTTGGATAATGAGTCCTACTGAGCAGTGCTGTATATAAAAACTGCAGAATAGTAAAGAAATCCAAACTTCAAACACCATTCCGTTGTCAGTCATACAAATACAAAATACTGGATGTCTTCAATCAGACCTACTACATTTCCAGGTCTGGCCTTGGTCTAGGCTCAGACCCAAAATGCATCCCTCGGCACTTTGGAGCTACCTGCTGCTACTTTTGGCAGTGTACCCTGAAGTTATAATACACACTTTTAACAAATTCATTATGAAAGTAAGAGGAAAAACAGTCAATATTCAAAAGTGGAATGCAGGCTAGATAGAAACTAAAATTTCAGACTATGCTTCTTGTCCTAGGTTACAATATAGATGTATTTAGTATTCTATTACCACAAGCTGTGGGGCATTAGCTGTTATCTCCTGCTAATGACTCACCCCTGATAACAGACAATGAGCCATCAAGAACCCACCGCATGACTCATGGACTTATCCTATTGTGAGATGCTACACCCAGGAGGGAGGAGCCAAGACATTTCCCACCTGGATATAACCTGGCTTTGGAACTGCCCAAGTCAGCCCTGTCTACTGGATTCCCAGAGCACAAGAGCTACCTCTGGACCTTCAGGAGGAGACCAGACCTTCCACAGGATCACCACTCCAACTGAACTACTTCATTTCGACTGCTACCACCACCCTAACAGGGTGTCAGGCTATATCTGACTTTGTCAATGCTTTTTCCTTCTATTATTGCACTTATTTTTAATTTTCCTATTAAATGATAACCCTGACTTGCAATCCCCCACTGGTTTGTTTTCAAACTAATACACTTCTTTCTCCAAGGCAAAAGATGTTTGCCTTGTAATGTTATCATAGCGTCAGTGAGTAAATGGAACAATGTATTTTAAGTATCAAATATTTTAAGGCAAGTTCAGTAAGATCAGAGTGTCTTGACACAAATGTTTTAAAGTAGCTTCAGCTGTACCACCCCTCTTGCAGCACACAAACCCAAACTTTTGCCTGCCTAACACTGGGGTTTGACCAAAGCCTCAGACATCATCCGCATATCCATGTTTCCACTTTCTAGCCATTGTAAAAGGGCTTTGAATGACAAATAACAAAAGACCAAGCCAGTGAACAGACTTATTTTTGATGGCTGAGAGACATCAGGTAAAGCTGAGTTTTCAGAATGGACATCTCCTTTTTTGTGGGAGACTTGTATGAAGCCTGCTGAATAGGGGAAATTATGACACAACAAGAAGTAAGGAAGTGAAATTTCAACATTTGGAAAAAAACTATTTATGGAATTGAAAATACTCTAGTTTTCAGCTAAACACCTAGTTCCATTACTTAATGAATGTTCTGAAGAAAGAATGCTGTGGTTAGAGTCAAACCACTGCTTCACCATTCTGATGAATTTTTACGTACTTTGGTGTGACCAGTCTGGGTAATAACATTATCCTGTTTCCTGCTTTTTTAATATCCACAGTTTATGGTCTTATGTGATTAGGTAAAATAAATATCTTAGCTTTTTGAAATAGGTTTGAAAATATGACCACAGGAGATGATATAATTAAGAGACAAGCTAAAGATCACCTAAATTGCTTGGGGTTACAGTGTGATAATCTAAAGGATGTTAGATTATACCTTGGATTTTCAATAGCTGCATTGAATAGAGACTCTTCCTTACTAGTCTGCCAAACAGTTGGGGAAGATCAGGTTTGATATTCCTAACAACGAATTTTCAAGCTGACCTAGAAAGCAAATTGGGCTAGAGGGAAAGAAAACTCTTAATGTTTCTCTTTTTCTTAAAACCTCATGGGCTTTACAAAAGCAGAACAAAATTAATTTAATACAAATTCTTTGCAGGTCAGCTTCTAAAAAATATCTCTATCTCCTCCCTGTGTTCCTCACTTAAAGGTAAGACAGGCACAGCCACCAAAAACTTAAGAGACATTCACTAAACACCGAGATAACAGAGCTCACTTTGCAACAAGCTGGCATGTGCTCTGAATAAAAATTGAAAAAAGTAAGTAGTCTTTGGTGTCCATAGGCTCAGGTAAATAAAATTTCTGTATGTTGTAATAATGCACTAAATTACACTGCCTGCAACCCCCAGCCCCATTTGGAATAATTCAACACAAACTGAATGTGAGTTGACTGTGACTGGGAAATCTTTGTCCTTTTTTCCCTGTTGGGATATAAATACGTAGCTACAAAGATATATCAATCAATAAGGATAGTTTACTATCAGATTAAATTGAACCTACCTTGTATGCAGCTAAACTGTAGTGAGAAATCAATAGCTTTTTGCTGATTTTGGCCACCATACTCTTGATCAAAATTGAAAAATCTCATGCAATGTGACTGATTCTTCAACGCAAGCTGATTGGTGTGTTGCAGCTTAGGCAGTAGTCTTAATATTGTCATTAACAATTGTTATACTAGTACATATACCTGGGGAATTGATTAAATGTTTAATTACAGAACTGCTAATTGTGAATCTTACATAACTTGGCAACATAGTTATTGATTGTGGAAGATGCTAGTACCTGCTTGACATGTTAAGCCCAGTTTAACCCTCAGCACACTGCCTGATTCACATGCTTCTTCAGACAGTGGATGACTGTTCCCTGGAACTGCAGAATTACAAAGGCCAGTGTGGATGGTAGTTTTTAAAATTTGACTTTTTCTACTGAAAACATATCAAATTCAGTAGCCTTTCTCCTGTTATCCTGCAGGTCTATGACCCCAATCCTTACACGTACATGTGAGCCAAAGAGACACAGGGATTTGCTCAGCACTGTACAATTAAATGATGGGATTTACCTATGAGAATTATTTCTTCGATTCTAAGAACTTTTGCTGCAATTGCCACAGATGGCAGGAACGCAAGCTGGGGTTGTGTTATACTTTGTGAACTGAATAATGTGTCCTAGATTCTACATTCGTGTCTTTATCTGCAGCCAACTGTACCTTTGAATGTGAAGACATGTAAGATGAAAATTAAAAAAAGAAAAGAAAAATTAAAAAGTTAGATCTAGATAGCAGATTTTTTTTATGTTGCGGTTTATCAAGATTTCCATAGCACAAACCCCAGGACTTCTGTGGATCATGGAACTCTTTATGGTAGGGAAAATACCTAACACCCCAATAACAAAATCAGGGATAGTTTACAGACAAGATAGTTGGCTAGCATCTGCTTGTGTTTTTGCAGCTTACAGTTCTTTGTCATAAGAAAGTAATTGGGGTTTTTGGTGGTTGTTGTTGTTGTGGTCTTTTTGTTTGTTTTTGGTTGGTTGGTTTGGTTTTTTGTTTGGTTGGTTTGGTTTGGGGGAGTGGGAAGGTGTCATTGTTTTTGTTGCTCTTGTTTTTCTAACAGTACTTTCTCTACCACTGATAAGGGTATTCTGGGAGAATATTTTATCAAAGGGCCACAAGAAAGCAAATGACATATCCAACATGATGACCAAACATGGAAGCAAGTTTCAAGGTCTCTCTCACTGAATCTGTAAAATTTACAACTTCAATAAGAGTAACAGTGCACACAGAGAGTTCACTGCAAACACAGTTGGGCAAATAAAAAAGCCGTAAAATTTCCAGAAGTGAGTCTACGCATTGTTTTGTAGTGTTGATGTCCACTTTCCTTGAAATAATACTTAAAGAACCATGGGGTGAAAATGAGCTTCCAAAATATTGTCAATACTATGACAAGGAAACACAATAAATTACTTAGTGCTTTTCATACTTGCGCTTGAAAGAAGTGTAAAATAAACTACTTAAATGGTGTCAGTTAGAAGAAAACATATCTGGGAAAAAACTGCCAATAATGTTTTTTGCTCTCCGGGACCAAGTAGGCTGGTGATAACCAGCCTAGTTTTGTGCCGAAAGAAACCAAAGAAAAACCAGACTTTTTTCACAAAGCCAGATTCTCCTCTGCTTAAATTAAGTCTACCTGATACATTCAATTAGAATTTGCAGGGAGCATGGGATGCTCACCTTTTGCTGACAGGTAAGCAGATGGCCAGAGCTGGCATGTATCTACTGTGAGGTACAGTCAGTAGGAGAACTGGATGGTAAACAGATGATATTTTTGGAGATTGGAAGTCCACTGCTCTTGCAGTCACGTTATCACTCAGACTGAAGATTATAAAATCTGTTTTCCTTATTTTGATAGTTTTATCTTGAAATCATCACCACTGTATCTCCAAATACTCCTGTTGTCATGATACCCTACTCTTCTTGGCAGGCATCCCTGGTGATTTCCTATAGGAGTCAATGATGTCTACAGTGAAAGCACTAACATAACTGGCAACAGGGGTTTTTACTGACATTTCCACCCACTTTAGGAGAACATTATTTTTCTGCAGAAATATTTTATTGACAGGTTTTTCAAAATCCAATGCTCTTTTTAACCTGTACTAAATTACGTTGTTGCAATGAACTGTTTTCTCTAATTTTAAAACAATGTTTTGGAAGAACTTCAATTTCCTAGGACTCAAATCAGTGAAAATTAAGAAAATCCGTTGCAGCATTTTCCTTTGTGGTAAGCTGCTTTTGAGTAATACTAAGCTGATTACACATTATGCATACTAATGAGTATCTTCTTGAATCTCTCAATTTTTCTCTTTTCTCCTTTTGATTGTAGAAAATAGTATTATTGGAGTCCTTGCAATGTCTTTCCACTTGCCAAGAGATTTGTATTTATTTGGCATTTTGTCAATGTCCAGATAAATAATCAATAAACCTGCAGTACAGAAAGGTGTGGCACCTCCCTAAAAGATTGTTTTGAGGTCATGATTATACAACTTACCTTTCCACTATTAATTTTGAAACAGGAAGAAGTCACTTCCAACTGTGTAGCAGCTTCTTTAAAGCTACCATGAACTGGACAGTGAAACTGTCCTTCAGACAGCAACTGCATATCAGAGCAAAAGGGAAACTCTCTGAGATTCCAGCTTCAAGGCAAACAGTTTCCAGCCAAAATATGTAATTTTTGCTAATGGGCTTGGTCAGGAAAATGAGCATTTATGAATTCGCAAAAGCAACCTGCTGGAGGGGAGTCTTTCCTAATGGCACAGTGTGGGCTTTTTGGATCTGCAGAAAAGATTCTGAAGGACTCCTTAATTTGTCATTCATGTATATCCAGCAGTGCTACTTCATGAGTTTGGTAGGAAATGCCACCATTTTCTGAAAGCAGTGTGAAGGAATATTTTGGGGCATAGTTATCTTTTTACAATATAGCCTTGGAATAATAAGTTAAACAATAAGTAGAAGGCTTATCTTTCTTTACACATTATTTTCATGCTTTTTCTTTGTTAAAATAAAGTGCCCCACCTAAATCTTTCACACAATTCCAGTAGAAATGGACTGGGGTTTTTTTGTTGGTTTTTTTTTTAACCTTATGGATATATCATTGGCACCAAAGCTTTGTCAGAACCCTTTTTCTTTATTGTTTTTCCTGTAGCTGAGAATCAGGAACAAAATACTATCTCTATGAAACTGTTTCCACAATATTGTTATTTACTGCAGCTGCTGTAAAGATTAGCTTGCAGTCTTTTTAAGGCTTAACTATACTGCTCCCAACTTGGGTGTTCCCATTGTACAGTGGTCTACATAGCAATCTATATGGATTAACCTATTCCTCTCGTTTTCTTTTATTTAATATAGAGTGCTGACATATCTTTATTGTCACATTTGTATGGCAGCGGGTGCTTAAATGGAAAACTCACTAATAAAGAGCAAAGAAAACCAAACCAACAAAAAAACCAAAACCAAATGCAAGAAAATTGCCAGATCATGTTTAAATGCTCCATTATTTAACCAGAAACAACAATTTATTGTGAGTGAAACTCCACTGAATTCTACCTATCTAGAAACAGAAGCAATGTGTAATGATGAAGCAGAATTTGGCACTAGACCACAATTATAGGAACGTGCCAAGTGTTTCAAGTAAACACACAAATGTAACCTGAAGACAGTCATCATCGGTCACCCCAGTTATCACTCCTCTCTTTGCTGGTGGTGGAAATTGCTTGCACCATTTGGTACTGAAAACAAATTGCTTTCTTGGTAGTACAGTTCTGCCTTTCTAAAGTATTATGACAAGAAAGTAATTAATATTTTTAATTAATATGTGCTAATTGTTTTAGATACAGCTAAGGAAGCAAGGTGGCATGATTGGTAAAGGATTTTTAAAAAGAGAATGACAACGTGGAGTAGAGTTATTACAGTGAATGCACCAGGAGAACTAGCTTAGAGATCTCATGTGTCTGTCATAGGTCACATTCCTGCACTTAAATGAGAAATCAGTTCACTTTTGTGACACTTCACAGTGAAAGAAGTATAGGTAATTATAACCTCAAGAATCACAGAATACTGTGATTTGGAAGGGACCCAAAAGAATCATTGAATTTAACTCTTGAGTAAACTGATTGTAAGGGAACTGAATTCACAAATTCTGAATTACTAAGCACCATGTTCTAACCAACTGAGCTAACCGCAGGGTTGTGAAGCATACTTGAATGAAAAAACGGGACTTTTTCTTTGAACCATACATGCAGGAAGACCCAAGAAACCTTTATCTCTCCTAGTAACTCCCACACGCCATTTATGGTGCTAAAGTGAGCCTCATGGCAGAGGATGCGGAGAACCACACGGCCCGACATCCACCGTGCGGACATGCGGGGCGTTCACCAAAGGATATTTTAGGGCCAGCTCCGGGGCCGGGGCGCTCTCCCGAGCGGAGGCAGGCCGGGAGCGGTGGGCAGCACGCCCGCGGCGGGGAGAGCTGTCCGTGGTGCTGCCGACCCCGCGCTGCCCCAGCGCCCCGCCCCGCCCCGCCCCGGGACCCCGCCGGGAGGCGGGCGCTGGAGCCCTGCCCTGCCGGGGAAAGCGTCTCTGCTCGCGCGGCCTTTGTTTGGCTTGCAACTTTTTTAAGGGGGAAAGAAAAAAAAAAAGGCAAAACCAGGCGGTTTAGGCGGTGGGGTGGAAAGGTCGCAGGCGCGATTCGTGTCTCACTGAAGGCTGTCGGCGCCGCTGCGCCCGCTCTCTCTTATTAAGTGTCTCTGCCAACTAAAAAAGCAGAGACGGGAGCTCGCAGCTCACCCAGGGAAAGGGAAGGAGGGGCGGCCACCGCCTCCTCCTGCGCCGCGGGTTCCGATGGGTGTCCCGGGGAGGGAAGGGGCCCTGCTGACAGTAGGCCCGCGGGCCCGGGGCCTCTCTCCTCCTTATGTCCTGCTCTCGTTAAAGATTTTTGCTACCTTTGCTCCTATCCTTCCACCAGCCTCGGCTCCTCTCGGGGCGGTCAGGCACTGATTAAGACTCTGCTGCCCTCAAGAGAGGGACTCGGAGAATAAAACAACAGACGAACATGAAACACAGCGAGAGAGCCCGCCCCGCTGCTGGCCGCCCAGCCGGGAGCCCAGCCCCCTTTGCCGTCGGTGAGCTGCGCAGGTCGCCCCGCCCCGTCAGGGCGAGGCCAGTAGTGACCATGATTTAGGCTGGGCGGTGCCAGGCGGGAGGAGAAAACAAGGAACGCCAAGAAACGCCCTCGCAGGTGGAGGTGGCCCAGGTGGCAGCGCCGCTCGGAAATCTCTGGGCCGGGGCCTCTGGGGCGCGGGGCCCAGCGCTCCCATGGGCGAGGCGCTCCCCGCGGGCGGCATCGCCGCCAGCCTCGGGCAGCGCGGGGCGGCCGAGCGGCGGCTGCGGCGCTCTGCGGGGCGCGGCGGGCCGGGACGTGGCGCGGCGGGCGGGGGGCGCGGTGGCGGATGAGCTGGCCAGCGCCGCCGCCCGCGGGGACCTGCAGCGCCTCAGGGAGCTGCTGGACGGCGCGGCGGACCCCAACGCAGTCAACTCCTACGGCAGGACCCCCGTCCAGGTAGGGAGGTGGGCTGTGGGCGGTCGGGCGAGGGCAGCGGGCCCTGCGCGTCCTGCTCGCCCTGCCGAGGCGTCGGCGACAGCTCCTGCTCAGTCCCCCTGCGCCAGCCGCCCCCGGTGACTGCCCGGCTGCTGTCGAGGCGGCGCGGCACAGGGCTTCTTCTCGCCTCTTTCGGAAGGAGAAAGTCTGTGACGGCTGTGACAGAGGTTTTAGTCTTAGCAACCCTTGACTTGTTTTGAACCAACTGAGATAGGATGACTCAAATCCGAGAACTTAAATGCTCATCTCACAATAAACGTGCAATAAAATGTAACAACTCACGTTTGCAGAAATAATCTCCCTTTCGTTACACCTCGTCTTCTGCTTTATATGACTTAGTATTTTTCCTCTCCTCTCCTATGAGAAAAAGTATATTCGGTGGCTCTCACGAAGAGAAACACCCCGTCGCAATAGCCTTGCGCAGCTGAAGCTGCAGGTAGACAGCGAGCAATCGCTGTGGGGCTCAGTCTGCCCACATTTTACACTCGCGCGAACGGAGTGTATCCAGAGATTGTAGTAGAGGTTAAATTTATAAAGGCTGAGTTAATTTCTGAGGTAGTTCTAGCCGGCTTTTTCTTTAAAAATTTTAATTTATTTTAAAATAAAACGAAACTGGAATAATCTGAGAAGCTATATTTAAGTTTTTCTGCCAGTGCTTGCGAAACACTCTCCTACAAAATGCCGGTGCAGCATTTCTCTCGAAACAGCTATTTGTTGCTGTCCTCCCGTGTTTGTTTGTTTGGGTTTTTTCCCAATTTGCGCGGCAGGGATTTAGCCCGTGTGCTGAACGCACTGCTGGGTGTGCTAGGGGATACCGAGCTTAGAAAACGGTGAGCCCGAGAGGGTAGGCTCCCGACCATTTTAGTACTGTCCCGGACACGTGGGTCAGGCAGAAGGTGCATTATGAGACTCCTGACGGTGAGGGAAGCCCGGGCGCGGCGGCGCAGATACGGTGGGTTCCCTGCATACCCGTCTCCCCTTGCCAAGGATCCTCTGGAGAAGTGTCGCGGATGCGAGCGGAACGACGCCAGTCCCCGCGAGCCTCTCCACCGGCACGGTTCCGCGGAAACCGGTACAAAGCGGCTCGGGACTCGACCTGGGCTCCTGTGGGAAGCCGTCGGGAGGAGGGCGAGCCCCTTCCCCGGTTCGTCTGCTCCGAGCCTACCGCACTCCCGCCGTCTCCTGTCGCGGAGCAGCCCCAGTGTGCATCCGCAGGCCCCGACCCCGGCGGGGGTCCCGTGCCTCTCTGCCCCACCTGTTCCCTCCTGTCCCCTGGCGTGGATAAAGGAGGGTTTTCCGATGTGGCGCAACGGCCCCGACGGGTACATGCGCTCCACCTTTCGTCGCATGTCCGGAGCAGATTTCTAAGCCTCACCCGCGGATTTTCTTCTCCTTTCCATTGGCGATCCTCGTTCCTTTGGGGCTGAGAGAGAAAGCCTGAGCTCTGCGGCGGGCGCTGACGCTGTCTCTCCCCGCAGGTGATGATGCTGGGCAGCCCGCGGGTGGCCGAGCTGCTGCTGCGGCGCGGAGCCGACCCCAACCGCCCCGACCCGCGCACCGGCTGCCGCCCGGCGCACGATGCGGCCCGGGCCGGCTTTGTGGAGACGCTGGCGGCGCTGCACCGGGGCGGGGCGCGCCTCGACCTGCCCGACGGCCGCGGCCGCCTGCCCTTCGATGTGGCGGCGGGGGGCCCGCACGGAGCGGTGGGGCGCTATCTGAGCCACCCGCCGCCCCGTGCCTAACCCCTCCCCGGGCCATCCCCTGCAGCCCAAAGTTATTGCCCGCGCCTGGCTCGGGAGACAAGTCGAACAGAACTCATGCGATGCTGTGAATAACCTTCGGATCGCGTTTCCCTGCTGGGATGCACGAAGGACAATATTCTTTGCTCATGCCTGTATATTGTCCTGCACTGGAAACCCTACAGCCCTCCACAGGCCCCTTTTTTCACACTAGAGTCCAAATACTGGACTGGACTGAGAATTATGAAGTACTAAGTATGAAATACAAAATCATTAAATACTAAATGTGAAAATATTAAATAGCAAATATTGCATCTTAAATATGAAGGAAAATCCTTGCACAGAGGTGGTACTATAAACCCTTGCTCTGTTTTGATGGGGCTGTGTCTGGGCTTTCTTCTCCCCTGGGCCTCCCCACTCACGTTTGCTAGCCCTCCATATGAAGTAGGCGGGAGAGGCTTCAGGCTCTCCCTGTCCTGACTGCTCCTTGTTTGATTTTGGTTAAACTGAACTGAAGGGATGCTGAAGCCAATCTGCTGCTCTCTAGCTAAATTGGCCAGGAAAGAAGGATATCAGTGCTTCCTGGTGTGATTGCAGCTTTGGTAAATACCTCCTTAAAAACATGCAGGGTGCTGTGCATGTCTGTACACGTGTCCACAACGCATCCGTGGCTGTTGTCTTGAAGCAAGGATAGAACCTAGAAGGAGAAAATAGAGATTTGTATCTCTGCAAGCCCGATACCTTCCCCACCTGAAGTACTCGTTGTTTTAACAACTTGCAAGTGATCTCCCCTGAGTTGCAGGACCTCAAAAAATCACGTCAGTTGTAAAACCAGGGCAGCCATAAACGAAAAATTAAAAGTCTTACTTCCAAGCTCGATTCCAGTGCCTCCCAAAATGCTCAGAGGTGACACATTTGGTAAAGAAACAACCAAACCTTAGAAACGGCTCTGCTGCTGGTGGGGAAAAGAGGGCAGTATCACATAGTAATTATGTGAGGGTCGATATATGCTTCACTCATTGCCCTGGTGCGGGGGAGGTGGGTGTGAGCGCCCCAGGCAAAAATACAGCGGCAGCCCAGCCTCTACCGAGGGGAATTGAGGAAATGGAGAGACCCGCTCCCACTGCGGCGAGTCCCGAAGCCCCCAGAGAGGCGTGCTGCGGAAGCGCACGGGCAGCAGCGAGCAGGGCATTGAGACAGTGCTCCCAGCCCGCACTGAACAAGTGGGAGACCTCGCCTCCCTCCCTGGGACCCACGCGGGGCTGTGTTCACACGTCCTGTACCTTAGGAACTGAGAAAGGGAAGCCAGGTGAGACAGTGACAGAGCTCAGGTCTCGTACCCCAGCGCAAATCCTGGGCACTCTGCAGAGCTACCTGTATAAAATGTGAAAAAGATTTATCTTGGTTTTGTATTATTATTGAGTATCCAACCCCTAGATATTTCATATGTAAACATTAAAAAATAATATATATACCTTTTTTGTAATGTGTTGGAATATGTTATTTATTATAATGTAATTTTATAAAATGCGTGCTTTAT
The DNA here is from genome assembly GCA_024500445.1 of Entomyzon cyanotis. Classification (NCBI taxonomy): domain Eukaryota; kingdom Metazoa; phylum Chordata; class Aves; order Passeriformes; family Meliphagidae; genus Entomyzon; species Entomyzon cyanotis. Next base: position 5,643,922 of record JAKEPQ010001021.1, read on the forward strand.
AATTACTAAGTTGGAACACTATAAAATGTTTAGTTGTCATTAATTTACACAATATATCTATGTAATACCTATATAAAATATACACGATATGCCTATATAAGATATATATATAATGTTATGATTATGCATAAATGCGATGTATTTGCTTATCAATTATTTTTATATGTAATATGCTTATTTGTTTAATTACACTTATTGGTTTAATTATAACCAGGTTATATGCACATAAAACATGTACCAAACATTTATGTTATGTTTAGTCTATATTCACACTTGTGCTTCGTAAGAATGCCTAGAATATATATTTTATACATATATTTAAATAGAAAACATATAACATTATAATATGCGATTGCAACACCTTATTAAATTGTACCACTCTCTGCCCTAGAACATGGAACAGCTGTAAGCTAAGCTGTAAGCCAAGACCAGCCAAGGACAGCACTGGGGATGCAGCAGTTAACTGCCTGCACCCCGTGCCTGTAGGAACTGGAATGGAACTGTGACCAGATACAGAGACAGGGGAAAGCTAGAGCCTGATCATGCTCTTTACAGAACAGTAAGGTTCTATTAAACTGCACTTCCAACCTCAATTAGACCAGTATTCCTGTTTTAAATAGTTATTTTCTCCAAGAATCAGACTTGATTTAAATTTTTTAGCATTCTCATTAAGGCTTATGAAACTACAGCAACAGCAGCAAAATAGTAATATTATATTATTACTGTTATTGTTTATAAAGTTGGCAGGGAAAGGACAGGGTTTGCTAGGCTGACTGCACCAAATAAATAGAGTGTGCCCTCAAAACCCAGCAGGGTTAAATACCTAACTGCCAGAAATCTGCCTCACAGCATAGGTCCGGAGCCACTTCCCAGGACAGACTCATGGTGGGGACTACTCACTCCGTGGAAGGATGAGGATCACCGGCTTGATCCCGCCTGGCTGCGGGAGTGTCCATAGGCACCGTTTTTTCTGGCAGCAGTGCTGGCTCCAGGGCTTGGAGTTCTCCTTGAAAAGAAGAATAGTAACAGTTAGCAAGAAACAGCAGCAGCAATACACTTTATCAAGAAATCCCCAAAAGCATTATATTTAACGTGGCAGATTACTCGCACTTTTTTATTTTTAATATTGCCGGTGTAACTGAGTACATGTGCGAGCACACATACACCCTTCTGCCGCAGAGTTTGCGCCCTGTGCACGACGAGCTGCTCCTCGGCCCCGGGTCGGCCATGCATTCAGCGTCGGTGGGTATTCTGCTCCTATTGCCAAAGTTGTCTGTTCATGCTCCCAGCGCTGCTCCAGCACCTGCATCACACAGCCAGGTAGGCATTCCATTCTCTGAATTTTGCCTCACTGGTCGGGGAGCAATCGTCACGGCGGGGGAGATGAGGAGAAAAAAACCCAGAAATTAAAAAAAAAAAATTAAATTTTAAAAAAAAGCTTCTCTCGAAAGTTGCTTTCATTTCGAAATGGCTGATTTCACTCACCCAGTTTCTCAGGCTTGAAATCGCACTTGGTCGAAAAGAAACCGTTTCAGGCTTTTCCTTTTCAGCATTGTTGTAAGGGTTACTCCGTGCCGAGGCAGAAGGAAAAAACTTCTGTTGACATCGCAGTTATTACTTTTTGTCCAGCCGAGACAAGGAGGTGTTTGTTGTGGGGGATGGGGAGAGGGTGCTGCACACACTTCTGTCACCATCCCTCCCAGGGACTGCCACTCTGCCTCCCCTCCCGGCGCCTTTCCCGCGGCTCTCCGCAGTCCCGGAGCTGTCCCGACCCCTCGCCCAGCCGCCTCTAGCCGGATCGGGCCCGGGGAGGGTGAAGGTGCACCAGCAGAAACGACACTCTCCCTGGCCATCGTTCTTCCTACGCCTCGCACGGAGGTACCCCGCACCCGGGTGGGGAGAAGCGCAGGCAGGGGGATTCTCGGGGTGGGGGGCGGGACGGGGAGGTAGCGGTAACCCCCTGCACCGCCCAGGGATCCTCTGCCCAGCGGCAGAGCTGGCTCAGCAGCGGGCAGAGCTCGGCAGCCCTCCGGTAGCTCCTGGGAGCTGGCCAGGTAGGGCAGAGCCTGCAGGTTGACAGGCGCTTCTGAGCGACCCTCCGCTGCTCCCCTGCCCTGCTCCAAAACCTCGGCTTTCAAAAGGGAAAAAAAGCGGTCCGACACCGCGGAGCACAGCCAGGGAGAAGGCCCGGGGGCTGAGCGAGGGAGCCGTTCATTACCCGTTTCGGTGACAGGCGCGGGGAAAGCGAAATCCTCTTTTCTTATTTTTTTTCTTCCCCCCCTTCCCCCCCATACGCAACGGTCCCGCGTCGCGTTCAAATGGCCATGTGATGTGACAAGGAAATGGCTTCTCGCCCGGGCCAACATTGGCCCGCGCTTTTAAAGCGGCAGCGATCCGCTAGCCGGCTCCCCGGGTGCCAGCGCGGCGCCGGGCCGCCGCAGGCCCCTTCCCAGTCGGGGTTTTCCCGGGGGAAATCGGGTCCGACAGCAACCGAACAGCAAGAAAAAATAACACCCGTCCCCACCGCAGCTGGAGGCGGTGTGTTTGGAGGGGCAGACCGGGGGAGGGCAAGGACGTGTCGTCAAGGCTCCATTTGAAATCAGGGGAGCGCCCTGCGATTGGCCGGTCTCCACGCCCGTCTGGTGGCGGTGCTCCCCGGCACCAGACAGTGGGAGGGCAGAGGAGCCGGCGGTCTCCCCCTTCCCCATCCCCTGCTGCCGGTCTTCCTTAGGCCGCTTTCGAGGCGGGAGCCATCATCATGGGAGGAGCTCAGAGCGGCGTGTAGGGGAGGGGTGCGGAGCGGGGGGCGGTGAAGTAAAATGGGGAGTCGAAATTAGTTAAACGGAAAAGAAAAAAAAAAAAGGAGAAAAAAAAAAGAGAAAAAAGAAAATCCTCTCCAATGAATGGAGGGTGAGAGGGCCGATTCACCGGTGGGGCCCCGCTGGGGAGGTATTTGTAGAGTGACGCTCCCGAGGCTTCCCCGCACCCATGGCCCCCCGGATAAGGTGCACCATCCACTACAGGCGGGCACGCAGCCGGGCCCGGGCCCGGGCGCTGGGCTGGCGCATCCTCCGCAGCGTTTTCGGGGCGCTGGGGCGGCGCTGGCCGCGGCGCCTCGCCCTGCAGCTGGTCCTGCGGCGGCGGCGCGGCGGGGGCCCCCGGCCCAGGTAGGAGGCCGGGAGCGGGGCTGCACGGGCGGCGCGGGCGGCCCGACGGGGCGGCGGGAGCGGGAGGCGGCGGCCCAGCGCCGGTGGCAGCTCTGCGGGGACCCTCGGCGCCGCATGCTCAGATGGCACCGGGAACGCTGAATTTGTGCAGGCGGGGTGCTTTGCTGCGTGGGGTTTTTTGGTTTTTTTTTTTTTTTTTACGCAGTAGAAAATGTCCGGTTATTGAAAAATTACTTTAACTTATTTCTGCCTTTCCTCTCATTTTCTGAGAAGTTTTCTGTATAGTTTATAAGAAAATATAAACCCATCACCCCTTACCAAGCTTTTCAGACAGTTCCTTGCAAACAAGGAACATAGCTATTGCTACGAAGGGAGAAAATGGCCACTGATTTCCGAGCGTGTATTACTTTCCACTCTTTTAAATGACAGTGAAATACAGTGGCCTACTTTGCCTTCCCTTGCCATTATGAAAATATGGGAAATAAGGGTCAGAGCTGCCGAGCAGCGTCAGAAAGATTAATTAAAATACACTCGTATGAAGCACCTTGCGAGGCATCCGAGGCTGGGGCAGTTTTAGAGACTTTTTCCTTACTGCAGAATCCAAAATCGGATTCTTGTGGACCTAGGCATTGATTATCACACTTCGTAATAATAATAATAATAATAATTATAATTAGACATACAGTGAAGCTGAAGTGAATATTAATTTTGATGCGAATTTAGGGATTCTCCTGCAAAACCTTCGCAGAGGGTTATTAGAGCATTCCAAAACCTCTAATACAGAGCACAGGCTGGAAAAGAACAGAAGCAGAAGAGAAGCAGAAATATTTGTCCCAAAATAACTACAAAAATAGAGATAATTTATTCTATAAGTGTATAAAGAGATGTATAGAAATTTAAACCTTTCAAACTATAGGACTCGGGGTATTACTTTATCGAGGAGATAAAGTAATTCAGAGTTTTCCCAGCCTCAGTCTCTATTGAGGTTACTTCAAGTGCTTTTTGAATAACAAGTGTGGGGCCATACACACACACACACACACACACACACACACACACACACACACACACACACACACACACACACACACAAAAAAAAAAAAAAAAACCCACCCAAAAACTTAGGCACGTGTTTCTATATAATTCATAAACTATAGCAAATTTTCTTTGTTGCCTTAAAATGCCTAATTTTTTGCATTTGTAGTAGGCCTCATTTCTTCATCTTACACTAAATGGGGGGAAAAGAAACTACAAACTCTGTCTGACCTGATATGCATGAATCTCAAATACAAACATAAATATTAGGGTGCTAATTATCTTCAACTAAATTCTCTGTAGCAAGGATGAAACCCCCTCATGGATCTGAAAGTGTGGCTATTATTTTCTCTCTCTATTTCCACTCTTGCTGTAAATACTGCTACATGTTTAATCTACTTCCCCTGTGCTTTTAATCAGGGAGATTGAATTTCTCTAAAATGCCAGTTAGCTCTAGACTACAAATCTGATTTTGAAGGGCCTGGGATGGACTAGGACAAGTGTGTGTGCTAAACGTAAAAAACAGAACAAAACGAAACTAAAAATCTTATGAAAAATACAGTATCTAGGGATATTTTTATAACTGTCTAGGGTAGCATATAATGAAGTTGTGCCTGCCTCATCTCTGGAAGTGTCCGAGACAAGGCTGGACAAGGCAGGGTGGTGGGGTGGGATTGGAAATAATATCTCTGATGTCCCCTCCAACCCTAACCATTCTCTGATTGTGAGATATACTCTGTGAAGTACTTATTCGTTATTACTGCAGTTTGTTTGAGTTTTGTTTGAGCTTTTGGGTGTGGTTTTTGGTTTTGGCTTTGTTTGTTCATGGTTATTTTTAAATAATTTTTATATTTAATAGAAACACCCGTGGCACAACTCCTGAAAGACTAAAACAGAGGTGATAGATTTTTCTGTTCTTACCTAATATGTGTAATCAGGATAAATATATTTGCAAATATTCTGACATTTTAAGCTGAAGAGAAGAACGGTAGTGTTAACTATTTCTGTACATGGATATTGCTTCATTTTTAGTGTAGTTCGGAACAACTGTATCTATCCCCCATCCCCTTTAGATATAAAACATGTTACTTCCATGCACCCTCTCCACTGCACCTCCTACCCCTGCCTCTCTTGTGCTCTTTTTGCTATTTACAAGCTAGGAAATCCCAATATAATTGTCTCTTCATAGTATTTAATTAACCCCTGAACTTGTTACCCAAATACTTATTAGATAAAATTATGTAAATGCTTTGAATTTTTTTTGTTGGTTTTGTTGAAAGGGTAATACTTGCCAAGCCTTAAACGGGGCATAAGATGGCTGCCTTTGTTAACTGAAAGTTACTTCTTCCGTCCTTTATGCTCTCATGAAAACATCTTAGAACAATTTGCAGGATTGCTGTACTGTAGTATTAAAATGGATCTGTTTTCAGTGTCGAAGATCTGTATGGTTGAATAGTGATTCTAAAATTAAGTAATAACAGTTATGTAGGATAGGGACACTGCTTAACGATATTCTTTTTTTTTCTTTTCTCCCGTGAAAATATCTTTGCAGTAATGTTTGCTGGGGGGAGAAGGTGGATTCTCGTTCCCCCCCCACCCCAAGACAGAAGCACAATACAAGGTTCTTTTTCAAAATACAGTAGCACAGGCTGCGTTATTATTCCCCTAACTTCAGATATGACTCTATGTTGTTATGTTTTGATTAATTTGAGGTCCTTCGTTGATTCCAGAATCGTATAATAGAAGATTTGCTTTTAGAGGGGAAGAAATAACATTATTTCAATCATGTAACTTATAATTCTATGACTTTAAAATATTCTAGTAGTTTGATATGTGATTTGGAGCATCAGTATTGTTGGAACATAATAATGGGACAGTATTTGTTGTTTTACACTGTAGATTTTAACGTAATTTAGTGAAGATGGACATATTCACAGGCCCTCTGACTAACAGTAATGTCTTCACTTGCAAATACATTGACTCGTGAGTGTGCATTTTTTTTTCATCACAGAATTAAGTAGGTTGGAAAAAGACCTTTGATGTAATAGAGTCCAACATATTTTTATCCTTATATATTCACAAAAAGACACATAATCAATTTATATTTATACATACAGATGCATAAAATCCAGGATCAATACTATTTTCACAGAAAGCAAGACGAGCCAGTGGTAACCTACAAAACCTGCCACGCATCACTATTGAATTGATATTTTAAGACACCTGACAGACATAACCAACGAGGTTTTCTCCTCGGATTTATCTCTCTTGTCATTAATGTCAGAGACCACAAGAAGAACAGCAAGATACTTTATATGTTGGTGGGGGATCGTCTTAATTCCTTAGGCTTTACTGACTTTTTAAAAATCCACTCTTTTAAACTTTTTTTTAAATTCATTTATTTGTTTTTAATTGTCTGCCTGTCCCGAGGGGCGGTCTGCACCATGCATTGCAGGAAAACCACGATGTGGTGGGAGTTCACCACCAGACCCCGGCAATCGAGGGTCTTGCCTCACAAACCCCTTCAAATGTTGGACCTTTGTCTTGCAATGCCACCTGCCCCGGGCACTTAAGCAAGGGAGGCTCAGAAAGACACTAAATGAAGATATTTCAGTGAACCTCTGACTTGTCTATTCCGGGAAAAATCTGTGTTTATTTCTCCTCATCCAAGGATGTCTCTGTCTTTCGGTTAACAGTAAATGTAGACATCAAGTCACCATGTTTCTCTAGTAGCTAGGCAGAGCTCTTCGGGGGTTCATGCCGAGGGGCACAAAGTTGCATTTTCGCAGCAGACACTGCTTCTGTGGCGTCACACCGGTCTTCTGCAAATAAAAAAAAGGAGATTAGGGAACTGACATTGTGAGGGGCGGGGGGAGAGGGGAAAAAAAACCCAACAAAAAGAAAACAAAACGCTGAAAGACACCCTTATTCCCCTTGCCTCTTACAGAGGTCGGGCCAGAACTTCGAGGTGGGGGAATAAAAAGCTCACGCCGCGGGTCGTGGGTGCCGATCTCCATCTGCCCCGCGGCTGGCGGGGGGAAGGTCTCTCGGGGAGGGGATGTGTGTCACGGGCGGGCTGGGGGCCTGCAGCGGGGAGACGCTGGCGGAGAGCCGAGGGGAGGAGCCAGAGAATTGGATTTTGAGGATCTTTACAGCGGCAAGGCGAGATCCTGCCTAGCCTCCGACTGCGCGGCTGGAGCTGCACCTTGCCCTGGCGGGAGGCTCCGGCAGGGCCAGGCTCGAGCGATTGTGCTCTATCTGGTGCCCTGGGGTTGGGCTCAGGCTGGCTGCGGGCACGGCTCCCTTCCCCACCCGGTCCGCCTGCTCTCGGCCATAGCAGGACGGAGGGGCGGACCCCCGACCCACCGCTCGGAGGGGTTCGGGCAGGGCAGGACCCCCTTCCGGAGGTAGAAATCAGAGCCATCCGTCGTGCAAGAGTCCCTCTCTGTCCCGGGAAGGTTCTGGTCCCTCGTCCCCTTTTCATGTCGTCGTCCCCCCACGCTGGGTATTCGCCTGGCGGGTCCCACCTGCCTCACCCAAGACAGCTGCCATAGAAGCTGTTTGCCGGGTCTGCTCCCCCTCCCCTGCCTTCGCAACCCGCCCAAATATGGGGAGAGGTCGGGGCGCCATTCCGCAGCCCCCTCCCCTCCCCTCCGCCGGATGAGAGGAAAACCCCGCGAGAGGCACCCGCACTAGGGGTGGGGGTGACACGGGGCTGCCCTCCCGAGGTGCCTTGCGGACCAGGCTGCTGGCATCCCGCGGTCCCTCGCCGCCCTGCCCGTGCTCCTGGCCCCTGGCGGGTGCGCGGGCTTTAGCGCAGCCGCGGGCAGCCGGAGGAGTGCTTGGGGCGGAGCGGGGAGGGTACGGGGGGCAGCAGGGGGAGAGCGAATTGGCCGCTGCCCTCGGGAAGGAGGAGCTGTGTCGAAGCCACGGGCGAGGTCGCGGCCAGGGGACAGGGAAAGCCGGCTGCAGTAGTGCTGCTCAGGTCGGCGGCGGGGATGGAGGGGTCCCCCGGAGCGACGGCGACCGCCTGTGCAGCGCCGCCGCCCGCGGGGACCACGAAGAGGTGAGGAGGCTGCTGGACGCAGGCGTGGATCCCAACGGGACCAACTCCCTTGGGAGAACCCCGCTGCAGGTACGGAGCGCAGGAGAGAGGGGGAACGGGGTGGGGCTGCGGGGGCAAGCTGTGCTCTGCCACGCTGGCGGGGAGGGGTCGGTATTTCGTGCTTGGAATGAATTTTTATTGTTGCGATCGGAACCGTACTCCAACCGCAGCTCTCTGAATTCAAACAGTCCCTTGACCTTTCCAAGCTCTGTCGTCCTGAAAATACAAGATGGAGTTGAGAGGGGAATCGCAGGCAGCAAACGAGTTTTTCTAGGGGGTTCTCAAAAGGAGAAGTGGGACTGCAAAATCCGCTTCCAAATAGGTTTGGGGAATTATCTACACTTTGAACCAATTTTTCGATTTTTAAATATAGCTCGAATGGGTCTTATTTCCCCAAGGAAATCGAAGTGGGGTCCCTTATTTATTCAGGACAAAAACCCTAGAAACTGTACTGATAAAAATTGTGACTTGAAACTTGGTATACATTAGTCATCAACTCTTCTTTTCTTTCAGTAGTAGCAATTTTAATATTCTTTATTCATCAGTAGTGGCAGTATTTACTGATAGATGTTAGAAGTACCAATATGTGGAGTTCCTTTCCAGGCAGTTTGAGAGTTAAAAGTGTGTTATATTAAATGACATACTTAAGTAGAAAGTTTTAAAATGTTCAATGAACTATTAATGTACTGCGATTTAAACAAGGGTCGTGTATCTCACGAAGAAGATTTTTCGAGTTGTCATTTGAAGGAATATATTTAATGATTCATCAGCTAAGCTGAACAGCCATTTTGATCCTTGAAAAATGAAATGTTTTTCTGGAGTAAGTTACCGAGAAAGGCTCTCAGACGGTTATCCGTTTTATTTCTGTTGTATGTTCAAAGTCCATGTGAAAAGAATCTCCAGATTCTTCTAAATTAGGTGTTTACTTTTGCTCATTTCAGGGTGAGACTAAGTTGTCTTTCCCTTGCCAGCAATTTGCAAAATTATTGACACTCGAATAGGCGGACCCTTTTTTTTCTTTCTGAAAAGGATTAAGATTAGGTCTTTATAAAGTATGATATTTATAAGCATTGTCACACTTCTATAATAAATAAACCCAACTATCTGAAGTGCAAAAACCAAATTCTCGAGAAAGAAAGTGATGAGAAAAAACTATTGTCTTAAGATCTTTTTCACAGTGTTAAGTCACAATTTATAGAGGTTAAAATTCCACTGAAAATGATCAGGACAGTGAGGGAAGTAAAACCTCAGGTACAAATTTATTTTGGGTTTTTTTTTTAATTGGATTTTTTTGTCTCATTTTGTTCAATCCTGTATTAAATCACAGAAGCAGAACCTTGCCAGAACGTTGTGCTGCTGGCAGAAAGGCGAAACGTCATTAGGAATTTTCCATTTAGATACAAACTATCATTTGGAATTTTCCATGAGTTAAGTTTTGTGCATTGCTCGTGAGCGCTCAGCAGCTGCTCTCATACCTCTGGGAAGACAGAGCTGAGTGAGAAGGAAAACGTATCTTGAGCCAAAACTCAGAAGGGAAAAAATCCGCGGGAAAAATCTACGTTGGCTGCCAAAAGGAATCACAACCAACCTCATTGCCCAGCTTGCCGTGCTGACCGTTGATAAGTCAATTATGCATTCTAAGTGGAAGGAAGCTTAATGCAAGGTTACTCAGGGCTGTCAAAAATACATGTGTATATATAGTACATAAATATATGCACACTCTTGATGTGTATAAACATAAATAATGCATTTTTAATATTTGCGTATGTCTAAATATATTTATAATAAATATATTTATAGTAAGCGGTACATTACATAAACGGTATCTATATGTTGTGCATATATATGTACACACATACATAGCTGTGTCCATACGTGCGTATAAACGTGTGTGTTTACACACACCGCAAGTACCATTTATTCCATGGTATAGGTAAATGGTATAACCGTGAAGCAGGACTTACACATGGGGTAGTACGTAGTCTGGAAACCACACGCATCGTAGTTAATATTTTAATTTATCGTTTAGTCGTAGACTATCTCGACTCGGAAGGGACCCGTACGGATCATCGCAAACGGTTGTCAACATGCGTGCTGGTCACGACTACGAGCAGCCGACATAGCAGAATTACGCCCCAAAAGGGACCTGGGTCGGGCCGCCGCCAGCCCCGACGGCCACCCGGCCGGTCAGCGACGGTGCTGGGGTTGGGCGGGCGCTGACGCTGTCTCTCCCCGCAGGTGATGATGCTGGGCAGCCCGCGGGTGGCCGAGCTGCTGCTGCGGCGCGGAGCCGACCCCAACCGCCCCGACCCGCGCACCGGCTGCCGCCCGGCGCACGATGCGGCCCGGGCCGGCTTTGTGGAGACGCTGGCGGCGCTGCACCGGGGCGGGGCGCGCCTCGACCTGCCCGACGGCCGCGGCCGCCTGCCCTTCGATGTGGCGGCGGGGGGCCCGCACGGAGCGGTGGGGCGCTATCTGAGCCACCCGCCGCCCCTTCCGGGAGCCGGGAAGGACGCCGAGAAGGCTGAGCGCTGACCCGCCTGCTGCCGCCCCAGCTGAGACCCTGTCTCCTCGTCCCCTGCAGCCCGTTTCCCCCCGAGTATCCCCGCCGCCGAGTCACCGGCGACACATCGCGGCTGGTGGCGCTCCCGATGTCCGACTGCTGCCAAGAGTCTTCCTCTGCCCCGTTACCCCCAGGGCTCTTCCGCACGCCCCGGGTACTCCGGCTTCTGCTTCTGCGAGAAGATGCATGCTGCTCAATTTCCTGAGAAAAAGAGGGAAAAAACCAAAACACAGCACTCCTGCTTTTCCCTCTCATGCTCTCCGGCGGGCACGGCACATACGGCAGACGGTTCTTCTGTGCTACAGGAGAAAAAAAAAGCAGCTCGCCTCCTCTTCTCTTCTCTTCTCTTCTCTTCTCTTCTCTTCTCTTCTCTTCTCTTCTCTTCTCTTCTCTTCTCTTCTCTTCTCTTCTCTTCTCTTTTTTCTCTTTTCTTCTTCTTTTCTTCTTCTTTTTTTTTATTGTTGTTGCTGTTGTTTTGGTTTGTTTTGCTTTGTTTTGTTTTGTTACAATAAAGCTGCTTAGAGAATGCTAAGTTTCCCTTACTGGCTTTCTCACTGCGCTGTAAGGCTTTGCATTTTAGTTATTCCTTGAGATTGCTTTATCTTGTCGCGCTCTGAAATAGTGAACACCTTAGCCATCTCATTTGCAAATTTAATTAATCCCCAAATTTTCTCCCCTCATCAGCCCACTCAACATACAGTTTTGACACCGGGATATAACACTGATCGAATGTTAAAAATTCTAATGCTGATGAACATTACAGTTTGGGAGCTACAAATATTTTGTCTAGCTGTATTCAGGGGAAGCTATTCATGTGCAAACACAATTGGTAATCAATTAGTTACTGCATCGTTTTTTGCATTTGGAGACCCCATTTGCCCAGAATATATGGCCAACAAGCTTCTTATTTTTAAGACAGCTTTCCAGGTCTCTAAACCAGATATTTGGAAACAATAACAAATGACCGAGTTTGGTTATAAATCTGGATCTTTTCATACTTTTTGTTTTCTGTTTTTCCTATGTGATTTTTAACATCTACCCGATGTTCATACCACTTATGTGTGATGTAATAGTTGTTATTATTCCGTAATAAAACATAAAAGAGTTTGGCTTAAAAATACTTCACTCCTTGTGTTCAACTATTTAATGTTTCTGTATGCAGCACTATTCCTTTGGGTAGTGTTACTTATTTCACCCTTGTTCGTTGCTTTCAAGTCTTTGTGTGTGTGTATCTGCATAAATAAATATGGATACACACAGCACATTCAAGTGCGTCTAATAAGAGGACTTTTTGCAGATGTGTATTATTTAAGCACATACACACACGGGTTAAAAGTATCCAAATCACTTATTTCCATTTATTTCCTTATTGAAAACAACGCTAAAAATGAAAAAGGAAAGCTCAACTGCACTTTGTACCTTTGTGTAACCTTATGGTTTATTTTTAGAAGTGGGAGGGTTTCTCGGGGTTAAAAAAAAGCCACAAACGCACACTGTGGAATCAGGAACCATGGGTGCATACTAAAACTGAAGGCTGTTTTTTCTGATCCCTGCAGGAAGGTTGGTGTTGGTATGTCCGTATTTCGGAGTTCCCACTTTGGTTAGGGCACAGGTCCTGAAAAAGCACCAGGTCCATTTCTCTAAAATAGAAGCGGAGATGGGGAATCACTTTCCTCTCTCAAAAAAAGACAAAGGTTATTTCCTAGCTCTTTAGGGGACAAATGGAGAGAGAGCCGCATCAGAGAGGACGTTTGGCGTCTGGGACCAAACCCATCTGGGGCAGGGTGAGTGGGATCATCGGACTCAACGATCCTTGAGGCTCTCTTTCCAGCTCAGAATATTCTTTAATTCTGTGAACGAGCCTTTCGTTTTCTCCCCCGACCCTCCAGGTGGGCGGGAGCCCAATTCAGCCTGGCGAACTGGAGCCTGCGGACAGGTGTCACGCAGAGCTCGGCTGGCGCGGCGGGGCGAAGAGCACCCATTCACACATCATCCACCCCAGCCTCCGCGCTCCCTGTCCCGCTCGCCCGCCCTCCTGCCTGCAGGCTGCCCGCCCGTGGCAAGGAGGGCCAGAGCTCCGCGGAGTCCCCTCCGAAACATGGCAGGGGGAGTAGCAGTCACACCGGGATGGCCACGGGCTTTCCACCAGCCTCTCCCCTCTCGGGAAAGCTGTGCCAAAAGAGTGCCACCGTCCCAGAGGCTTTGCGCTCAGTTGCCAAAGCCCAAAACTTCCCTAGGAAGTTGCTTGAAGAGGATGGAAAGTTCTTATGTATGGTGATTTCAGAGGTGGGGTAAATTGTCAGTCTTTGGAGAAGAAGTCAGTAGTGCTGTGTGCTGCAAAAAGCACACCTCAAATGTGTGCAAATGCCAGCTTCTAAACAATTTGACAAGATATTTTTCAATTGTGGTGTCCCCTGCCAAACTTTTATAGTTAATAAAAACACCTTCATGTGTAATGGCACTTAGAAAAACAGAGTTTGCTATTATATGGTATGAAAAATTACTCTTTGAGAACACAGGCAACATTCCCTTTAAATTCACCCAAGTATATTGTGTCTAAGGTCCACAGGCTTTAAATCTTGTGTTCAAAGTCTTTGAAAGCTTCAGGAAAGTGAAAAGCAAAAAGTTTTAGAAAAGGAAGTCATCACTCGACCTTGCATGGTGTGGAAACACATTAACACACCTTCCAACAAAGGTGTGGAAACACATTAACTTCACCATCTACTTACACAGAAAATAAGCCCCATGTACTGTGAGTCTCAGGAGGAAAATGGAAATGCTCAGGGCCCTTGCAGAAGAAAGTGAGAATTTGAAGATGGAACAGGCAAGCCAAAGTACCATGTGCTGGAGAGGGAACCTCTGAAGACATTAGTATCTTTTACATGCCCTCGTGGGGCAATCACTCCCAGAGAAGAGATGATATCACTAGTGGTTCTTTTTTTTTTTTTTTTTTTTTTAAATCAGGTTTCACTCAACATTCACTGAAGTAATTTAACATTTTTCCCCCAAACTCACAGGAAAAAGAATTAGATGTACTTTAAAATACTGTATGAACAGAAGACAGAACACTCTTTGTGGAAATGTCCCCAGAGAACACATTTCTCCACATTCCTGTCTCTTACTATGTACTTGTAAGTATCTTTACACTTTTTTAAGGAACATTTGCAAACAAAGCGTTTCTGTTCCAGACGAAGTCCAAGAAGGTGTAGTGAAATGAGAGGTGGTCCTTAGGAGCTGAAAACCAAGCATCTTGCAACTCAAGGCTTCAGGCTGCCTCCCAGAAAGGTACATCACCCAATCCAGCATTGCTCTTGCTATCAAGTGTAAGTTCAGGATTGAGGGTGGGCTGTGAGAAGTCCTGTCTGCACCTACAGCTTCAGGCAAATACGGACTAAAGGGACATCTAGGGTTCAGCTGACACCATCAGCAGATGTCATGGTATTACAATTACCCTACTTCCAACCACCAAACTAGGTACCTCTCACTGCCATTGATATAGTCACTCCTTTCAGGAAGCCACATCCTACACGTGATTTTTGAACAAAGACATTCTTACTTGAGGAGGTGAATCTAGAATATCATAGCTTGATCTCTCAGGTGGGGAAAGTGCCAGCATCAGCACCTTTTTCTCCCTGCGGTGCTGGTTGTTGACAGGTAAGAAAACAGGCATGCTGAGAGCTGGGAGGAGGATGTCCAGAACAGCAGAGAAAAGACACAGGTGCAGGTCAAGAGAGAGGTGCCTGGGGAGAGGGGAGACAAACATGGCTGCCTGTGCCTGAAAAGATGCACAAGGGGCATATATCCCTACCCCACTCTGTTGCGGTTTAATGGATGTTATTGCAGACCTAACTGAGACCATCTCTGCCCAGCCCGGTTCAGCGCCTCAGTGACCAAACCCTCCTGGTCACTGTGCTCTCACTGCCCGGGGAGCCATCAGGCTAGCTCTGGTTCGTCTGCTGCCACAACCAGCAGTGATGAAGGAGGCAAGGAGGGTCTGTGCAGAGTGTCCATGGAAGGTTTTATTCACATGGCTGCACCAGAGGCCAACGACCTCCCAGAGGCAGAGATGCCTCATGGGCAAAGGCCTCACGTGCACAGACACATGTGGTGCACAGACTATGTGCACAGACCATGCACAGACATCCACATGCACAGACTATGTGCACAGACCATGCATAGATATCCACATGCACAGACATGTGCATAGACAGCCAGATGGCGGAGGGTGAGGGGTTTTCTAGGGAGACAGAGGGCAGGGACAGCACACTGTCCCAGTGACCTCTGGGCACAGGGGCAGTACATGGGCAGAGTTAGGGTACAGGAACCAGTAGGGAAACCCGAGGGCGTGGCCAGGGCCAGGGGCGGAGTTAGGTACAAGAACAAAAAGCGAAAACTGGAGGGCGTGGCCAGGACCACTGTGGGATGGAGAAAGGCAGAACAATGGAAAGGGTGAACACATTAAGAAAGGAACGGGTGGGGAACCTGAAGCTATTATCACAACACCATTCCATGCCAGCCTGGGTCAATGGTTTTGTTCGGCTTCTTAAACAACGCTTATCCTTGCAGATATCCAATGCATGTGGCTGATGAGCAGTGGCACTTAAAATCAGAGAGCAGACCCTGCTTGGTGGAAATCGTGGTCAGAGGGCATTCCTTGCCTAAACAGAACAAGCACTTGAACACTGTTGGCTTTATGGGTTTTTTTACATCTGTTTTCTCTTTAGATGATGAGCAGCCTAAGGGCCAGAAAAGGAGTCAACCCAAGGTACCAGTAACACCATGGAATGGAGAATTTATATCAAATATGGATCTGACCCAAGGACTGAAATAATTCCCTTGTCCTCACATGAAATTAAGGGGAAAGAAACTCCTACCACTACCATCCTGCTACTGGCTTATCTTGCTGGCCTACCATCAGGCAGATCCAAAAGAATGGTTTAAATATTTGATTGTGTTATGAAAACACAAAAAATGTATTTCAGAACCTTCTTACACAGTTGATAAAAGCCCACACAAAAGCTGCTTCCTATAAAGCACTAATTATTAAAACACACACAGTTTCTATGGTCAAATTAAAACATTTTAGATCAAATGTCTTCCTTCTTGTGCTAGAGGAACCACACTGCAGGAAACCAAACAACTGGACAGTCTTCATGTGTCCCCTAAAACATTTCACTTACTACAGGCACTATTCTTAGTTCCAGCTGGGTCTCATCTATGACACCCTGATATTCAGATTGAAAACATACTTTCATGTATGCCTAATCACACAGGTCTTTGCATCACAAATTGCCTGAGCCAATTCATAGCAAAGGAGGTGGAGAAATTGACAATTAACTGAATAAACAATGGCAAACTTTTGCAAAAATGTGATCAAACACTAATTTCAATTCTTTTGAACTGTCCTGCTTCAGCCAACACTGCAATGACAGTAGGGAGAGGAAGCAGTCATTAAACCAGTCCAGCCAGTCTAGACAGTTAAACCGTCTTAGAAGGCTGATCCAGCCCAGTGCTGAGCACCTTCTGAATTAATTTCTTCGCTTATTGACACTCAGCTGGTTTCAATAGACAAAATACTCTCTTGCTGGTTACCATTCTGGGAACATCAACTGCTCTCAGATCTGTTTTGCATACTAATACAAAAACTCAATTCTGATGTCACATGCCACCTGTGTGGCCCTTGCAGAAGAAAGTGAGAATGCAAAAAGATAAACCCATGGGGGTTGAAAATGGACACCCAGAAAAAACTTTCTCTTAGAATTTCTCTTAGAATTTCTTGGCTCTGATCCATTTCACAAAAAGTGCTTAAGGAAGCTGAAAGTTGCTTTGGATATTAGCATGAAAGAGCGTGAATTGTTAGATAAGTTAAAATGAGATATGAGTGGGCAATCTCATGCTAGCAAGACAGATCGATGTTAGGCTGCAAAGAACGATTTAGAGAAAACAGAAAAAGGAGAAAAGGAGTAAATCTAATGGCCTGCCTCATGGTCTAGTTTGTGTCATATTTGAACCCACAGTATTGCATTGGCATCAGTACATTACACTGCTAATATGCACACTGGAGGATGCTCTGAGCAAAATAAAAGGAGATCTCATCCAAAATAAAAGGACTCCAAAAGCCATGGATAGCTGGGCTTAGCAAAATACAACATCCAAGCAATCAGTGAAGAGCGGGATAGGAGATAGTGGCAACTCCACACACAAAGAGCAAGTGCTCATGATACAAGTGTGCACTTGGAATATAGACAAGGGCTCTTTGGGTCTGAATGTTACTGAGTCCAAATCAAGCAGTCACTTCAGCCAAAGCAGGAGATCTGTTGCCTGGGACACCTGTGCCAAGGTGAAGCAAAACTCTTAATGAACATTACTGAAGGGACAGTTGGACAAAAGCTCCTATGAGTTGGCATAGCTCTCCTCTTGCATATATTTCCACATCAAACTAACCCTGCAGTGACATTTCTGCCTTTGGTCTGTGTGGCTCTGGATGTTCCATAAAGTTCCAATCTCTGACATTTACTTTGGAGGCCAGCTGAAAATTTAGTAAGGAATCAGGTGTTCATTATTCTGTTTCCCGGTCCTTGCCTAATACTGGCATGCCTCCTGCTTTGTACATCTGTGCTATTTGTAAGCACAGTCTCCCCACTGTGTGTGGGAAAGAAAATTAGGCTTTGAGCATTTATTTCTAACATATCCACTGTTTCTCAGCTGCATTTCTCTGTGCCCCCAAGGTATATCCTCAGAGGAGCATGTGAGACTGACCTGTTCAACAACAGTTCCTGTGAGCTCTAGGGCTGTTCTCTGTGCCCCAAAGTCATGGAAGCATTCAGGCCATACAAATCAATAACTTTAGGACAATTCCCTGGAAAATGAGAAGCAGACCTGGAAAACTCAAGGTAAAATTTCACTAGCTAATACTTTATTGGCTTTCCATGGTTCTAATCAATTTTGTATGACACGTAATTTACCCACAGAGAAGCTACTTTATTTGCTTCAGTACTGACTATTGAGGTACCTGTGTTGAAATGACCACTCTTTAGAGGAGGCTTTAAAGTAGTCTGTGAAACATACACATACATAGAAATCAGATAGGTCCTGAAAGCTCCTGCTGAAAGCTTTCTTAATTTTTCTAGGGACAGCATTTGGTGTAAGAGATGCTGGTGTAAAACCAGAAGAGTGTAACATGTCATGCTTACCAACCAGAAGACACAAAGTTTCTGTAAGATGAGCAATGGTATCAGTCAAGCTTGAGAGGCCACACTTTGGAACCTGGGATGTTTGAAAACTAGGCAACTACCACAATTTACCATCCTATATCCTGATAAGCCATTTACCAGACCAAGACGCAATTTTCTAAGAGCCTCAAACTGGTACCTGCCAACACTAATTCCGATGTTATGATATAGGAACAATGTCAATACTCTGCACCAGGAGGCAGTGCTCCAAATCCTTCACAACAAATGGACTGAACAGTTGCAAAAAAACCCAAAACATGGTCACAAAGAGACAAACTGAAGTTTGCTCCAAAAAATTGTCATCGAGAGACAGTCCTCTGTCCGTCACTATCTCATTCTTGTGACACCAGATACATTCTGAGTCCAAGAAGGGGCCATTATTCTTTGTTAGAATGTTTGCTTGGTTTTAGTAATGCAGTACATACAATTTGTATCTTCCTCTCTATCACACCTGCAGTTCTTCCTACAATAAACACCTTTCTCAAGACTGTTTAGAAAGACAACTACAATTACTTAAATTTGGCCCTACCTTTACATAATTAAACATTAACCTATGCTTTTCTTGCCAATTACCATCTGTTTGTAGTCTTATGGATAAATTACTTTCAACACATTTCAGAGTATAAAATGTACACTGAACTGTGCAAAAAACACACTACACAATACCACTGTTTTACAGACTTTATATACAAATTCTGCATGAGATACCTTTGCATACCAAGCCTGTGTTAACAGAGCAAGTAAATATCACAGAATGGTTTGGGCTGGAAGAGACCTTCGAAGAGACCTTCAGTCTAATCCTCCCACCATAGGCAGGGACACCTTCCACCAGTCTTGGCTGATCAGAACTCTGTCCTGCCTGATTCTGAATGGTTCTGAAGATATCCACAACTTCTCTGAGCAACCTGGTCCACTGTCTCACCAGCCCCATCATAAAAATAGTTATTACATCCAATCTAAATATACCCCCTTTGAGTTTAAAACTGCTGCCCTTTGTTCTGTCACTACAGGCTGCGGTGAAATGTTTCTCTCCATCTTTCTCACCAGCCCCCTTTAATTCTTTAATTCTGAAAGGCCACTGTAAGGTCTCCCCAGACTTTTCTTCTCCAGTCTGAATAACCCCAACTCTCTCAGCCTGCCCTCTTAGGAGAGGTGCTTCATCCCTCGGATCATCTTTGTGGCCCTCTGCTGGACTTGCTCCAACAGGTCCACATCTTTCCTACAGACGATCCCAGAGCTGAATACAGTACTCCAGGCAGGGTCTGATGAGAGCAGAGGGGCAAAATCACCTCCCTCAATCTGCTTTTGATGCAGCCCAGGATACAGGTGGACTTCTGGGCTGTGAGTGCACATTGCTGGCCCATGTTCCATTTTTCAGCCACTAGCACCCCAAATTCCTCTCCACAAGCCTCATCTCAATCACCTTTACCTCAACTCAAACACAGCACCTTCCACTTGGCCTTGCTGAACTTGGGCCCCACCCTTCGAGTCTGTCAAGGTCCCTCTGGATGGCATCCCTTCCCTCTGGTACCCAATTGCACCATTCAGCTTGTTGCTTTTGTCTTCCACAAATTCAATCCCACTGCCTTATCTAATTGATGAAAATACTACCCAGTACTGGTCCCAGACCTTTGGGGGACATCACCTGTTACTGGCTTCCACCTGGACACTAAGCTATCACTATAACTCTTTGAATGCAGCCATCCTTACCTAGTGTTCTCATCAGCCTTGCATATGAAGAAATTGTAAAAGAAATGTATAACAGAACCCACTGCCTATGGACCTGCTTTGTACCACTGGCCCGTGACACTAAGTACCCAGTATATAAAACAAAAAACATTAGCATAACAATTACTATTATATGTCACTACCAAATGCAAAAAGATAAACCCATGGGGGTTAAAAATGGACACCCAGAAAAAACTTTCTCTTAGAACATTTCTCTTAGAATTTCTCTTAGAATTTCTTGGCTCTGATCCATTTCACAAAAAGTGCCTAAGGAAGAAAGATAAAAATGGAAACCATTCTTAAGGCCAGATACCTGATTTGGCTTAGTGGAAGGTAATGAAAGGTATGTTCAACCTCTGGCTCCTGCAATCCAAATTCTTAAAAAAACCAACAGGAAATAGAAAAAATTGGTTAAGCTATGTCCCCCAGAATCTGAAAAGCATTTCTACTGGTTTTGCTAGAAAGAATATGTCCAAATCTAAAGGCTTTCACAGCAGGAGACTGGGTGTCTAACAAAAAAAAAAAGACTAGGAAGCTAAAATGCTAATGTACCTGCTTTCTTCTATTCTCCTTCAGATTAATTTTTTTTTAACATTACTATGAAAATCCTTACCTTTCATGTTTCTGATCTTTTCCTTGCTTTCTGATCCACTTCTGCGTCAGCAGTCCCTGCTGTCCCGGAACTTAGAACCTAAAGTTCTGAGCAGCACAGTATTTTCTAAAAAGTGTCTTTCTAAAAGTGCTGTTTACAAGGTCTCATCACCAACCTGTTCCATGAATGGCAAAAGTCATTGTGAGACATAATGACTAGACGAAAATAAACCCCCCCCCAATTTCCACACATCTTGGAGAAGCATCCATTTGTTTTATTTACTAGACAAGCAGCAGCAGGTTATTTTATTAAAATAAAACCGTATTTAAAAAATTGAAATGCACACATTCAAACCACTCAAGCACATTCATCGCTTAATACAGGAACTAAAACTGAAATTGTTCAATGAAGCAGAAAATGGCCAGCAGAGTGTTTGGGACACTGGCAGCAAAGCACCTTTTCTATGAAAAGTCACGTAAGTACATCTTCAGGCACAAATTTGGTTTAGACATTACCTCAGTCTCTTCAACATTAACTCATTACACAACTGCTGCTGCGACAGAACCACCACAATTATTAAAACATGTCTTTTAGCACACAAAACAAATACACTGCTTTAAAAAAAAATCACTGGAATAAAAAATATGGACAATGTATAAAAATAGTACGATTTTAATTTGAAATTGTTTCTTCAGTTTTTCTGTTATGTTTTTGAAGTGAATTGTAACCATGTGCCTTGTTGAAGGAAAAGATGGGAGGTAGAAACAGCAACACAAATAGCCTGTGAATCTGCTTTCTTAGATCTTATTTTATGAAACTGCAACAACAATATTACTTAGATTTTCCTTTCTACCATCAATGAAAAGGTACCACTGAATAGAGGATACTGACTTTTTTCTCCAACCATTGTCTGATACAGTTTGTCAGTGGAGCTATTTATAGTTAAAAACATACTCAAAATCTAATTTTAACCATTTTATACATGATCAAACCGACAAAGATTTTAACAGCAGCCTTACAAAGGATCATTGATCAATGTTTAGTCCATTCTTTTAAGCTTCTAACAATTTTTGAAGATATAACCTCGGGAAGTTCAGAAGTGGCCCACTCTTCCTTGAAAGCACTCAAACTTCAAGGTCCATCCAAGTTGTTACTGCTTTGGCAGGATGACTGAACACTGCACTGTTGTCTGAAATACAAAGTCACAGCAGATAAATGCTTCTTCTGCCAATAAAGAGAGTATTATTTTCATTGTAAAGGTAGACTATGTAGCCTGCATTTGGGTTACAAACAGGTGTAATTCCTTTCATGTGCATAGTATCTCCAACTTCTTCCAACATCACAGAAATCACAGAATTACAAGGAGGGCATATGCACACAAGGAGTTTTCGTGACAACTTTTCAAAAGCTATGTGATAGGCTTCTTGGTATGGAGAAAAACAACCATATTGCAAAAACACTGAATAATAGACTTTGGGCTCACAGGCTACAAATGAAAAAAATTTTGCAGCTGGCTTTTCATGACTTCTACATGACTTTGCATCAATTCTGAAGTACAGCTATCAAGAACAGAAACCAGTTAGAGGGCACTGACTGGGAATGAATAAAATACTCAGTTTATGTTGGGACAGGCAACTTTGACACTAGCCACATTCAAGGGCAGGGTCTGAGAAACATTTCAATCTCAGCTTTTGTAAGAAGTCCTTGGCCTGCAAGTACCACTGCATGTAGACCAGAGCAGCTACAATTGAAGTGAAGCCTTGATGAATTTTCCTCCTCCATCCTATTAACCTGAGTCAATATACTCTGGTCACATATGTATGTATGTTCACTGATTTCACTGAGATATTTTTTGAGGAAGAAAATTACTCAAATTGCAAGATTTGATTTCTACATACAGAACGTAGGAATGTAAGATTCAGTTTGAGATAGACCAGAAAAAATGACTGAAAAAATATTAAGCCTTTATGCCCTTCAACTTGTTACCTATCAAACACATAAATGCCCAAGTGACTCACTGATGAAGTGTATTGAAACACATCTACAAATACCTTATCCAATCTAAACTATCCTACAGTATTCACTTACCACAGGTCTCAAAATACAGCATTATTCCTTGCATCAGAGATCTGACAAGTACCATTTCTTGCAGGCTAGTACAGAAGTTCCAGAAAAAAAGCAGGCAGAACCAGCAGGTTTCCTCACAGAGCCAAGAAATTTACCTGAGGAGCACTCACAAAAGCTATGACACCTCACCACAAGCTGATATTCTTAGATCCAAGATCCAAGGGTTTCATGTGGACACTCACATATATTTTCATCTTACTTTGTATCTCATTTGTTTGTGTCTTATGAAGGATAACAATTCATCAACCATATATAGCTGTTCGTTTTTTTAACCTTTTCCAAAACTTCTTGTAAAACTGAAGCTAGACCTTTGCAATAAAACTTGTGAGAATCTTGCACAATCTGCCCTTCTTGAATGGATTTGGTTTCTTGAGGCATTTATTCTGAAACGCTTTGATTTAAGCAGAAACATCCTGTAACATACACCTGTGTAATGTGTGCATACTCATACACTGTCCCTGGCACTTGTCAGCCTCATTTGTGTACTTACTTTCAGAGTGTGTAGGGTGTTGGTCCATTCCATGGAGCCTATCTGAGGTATAGCAGTAAGGAGTATGCTTGTAGCCTTATTTGCATTCCCTTTCAGCGTCTTTAAAACTTTATCCACTGAAACCTAGAAATACAATACAACTGAGTGGTGTCTCTCAATTTTGACAGTGCACATTTTAAATACCCACATATATTTAACTCAGAGGTCTAAACGTGAAGTCTTAGAATATCACAGTCTTTTTTGACAGTAAAAATAACTTTGTGAGTGTATGGTTTATACTTGTGTATTGTAAACAAATAGGAGAGCTAAATATATATTATTTTGCACAGAGCTGCAGAAGAGAAAAACACCAGATCAATCACAGGAAGACAAGACATATATTCATGAGCTTCATACTCACAGACCCCCTGATTCAGACAACAGGAAACAAAATGTTTGCTAGTAGTGGGGCAAGTTTATTAAAATGCATATGATAGCAACAGTTGACTCTACTCTTACTTTCACAATCATTCATCAAGAATAACGCAGGGATATTAACATAATTAAGAAGAGATTTAGTACAGTAGGTCATCTCTTATCAAAACCTACACATTCTCATCCAAATCCCTCATGACAACACCAGAGTAGAAAGTTTTACTCACTGCTTCTTCATGTTCCTTCCAGCAGTCATAATCTGTTGCCATTGCAATACTAGCATAACTCATTCCAGCCTCCTTTGCAAGAATCACTTCAGGCACTGTAGTCATGTTGATAACATCAGCTCCCCAGCTGCGAAACATACAGCTTTCTGCACGAGAGCTGAAACGTGGGCCTTCAATTGTGATCATTGTCCCCTTGGAGTGACACTGGAGTCCCAGCTTCTTGGCAGTCTCAATAAGAACCTACAAAACATGGAAAGGAAATAATTCCCCCTGTGCACTGTTTTTGCATCCCACCGAAAACTTGCACACAGTAGAAGTTAGCTTTATACAAAGTAGTCACACTTCATATGGCTACAGCTGTCCAAAACCAAAGTTCACTTTTGCTTTCCTCACCCAACAAGAAAAATTAATAGTCCTACCAACAGGGATGAACTTGAACTCATCTGATTTTGTTAGTATCAGTTGCATTACTGCTTTCAATACAGACCAAGAAGACCGGGAAACAGATTTTTTTTGCATATTTTGCACTGTGGCTACACTTGCAAGCAGAATGGTAAAAGCATTCCACTGAGCACTACATTATCACATGGTGGAGCTGAGCTAGTGAGTACAATAGTAAGAAATTTACATTTTGAAAGTAAAACTCTACAAGCACATACTTCAAAGAGTGCCCTGGGAATCTCTGCAGAAATTATGACCACATTTTCCCATGTCAGTGGCTCAGCTGTACACCTGACATATAGCATGTACTTCACATTAGTCCTTATAGTTCCAACTAAGACCTGATATACGGCAAAATAATCCTGATTTCTCTCTTGTTAACTGGCCTGGATAATGCCAGTTGATACAGTTAGAATAAGAGGATATCAGCCTAAGTAAATGGGACTAGCATACCCATCACTGTCCTAAGTAGGAAAGTGAAAGGAACTACAATGATATCTATTTAGAACGGTCATCAACAAAACAGAAAAGCTTTAAAAGAAAATGAATGTATCATCAAAAATTGTGGTAGGCCAGGACAGACCTTCATAATACAGCAGCAGTTAGAAACCTAGACTAACACCACTAGAAGCAACTTCTTAGCATCATGACTCAAGCCATGTGGAGCAGATTCCCTGCAAAACACTGTGAGAAGGCTACACAACACAAATGGATGCAACAAGCAGCAACAGCTCAAATGTGTTACATGACCTTACACCTTATGGGGTGCCTTCTCTGGATGCCTTCTCCCTGGCATGTGGATCAGTGGATTGTATGGAGCACCACAACAACATAAAGCTGAAGTACCCACATCTGCCACTGCAGATGCATGTAAACAGGTAAGTCTGCACTCTCAGAAGAGGGTGTGTGTGCACACCCACACCCACATGTGCTGAGGAAGGATAGTGGTGCATGAGACTGCATGAATGTTTGTAGGGGTAAAGCAGAGCTTCTGGGCATTAGCCACAGAAAGACATACTGCAAATTGTGGTGTTTGTTAACTCGATTTTGTGACACTGAACTTGTCTCCAAATCAGACAGACACAGATTTGAAGGACAGAGCACTTAGTGGATTAAAGAACAGGCTAGACGGCCACACGCAAAGAGTTGTGGTCAACAGCTCCTTGTTTATGTGGACACCAGTGACCAGTGGTGTCCCTCAGGGGTCAGTAGTGGGGCTGATGCTGGCCAACACCTTATCAGCAACACGGACAGTGGGATCGAGGGCACCCTCAGCAAGTTTGCCACTGACACCAAGAACTGTGGGGCAGTCAATACATTGGAGGGAAGGGATGCCATCCAGAGGGACCTGGACAGGCTGGAGAGGTGGGGCTGTGCAAACCCCATGAAGTTCAACAAGGCCAAGTGCAAAGTCCTGCAGCTGGGCCAGGACAATCCCAGACACACCTACAGGTTGGGTGGAGAAGTGATTGAGAGCAGCCCTGCTGAGCACTTGGGGGTGATGGATGATGAAAAACCCAACATCACCCAGCAATATGCACTCACAGCCCAGAAAGCCAATGGAATCCTGCACTGCATCCAAAGCAGTGTGGGCAGCAGGGCCAGAGAGTGGATTCTGCCCCTCTGCTCCAGTGAGACCCCACCTGGAACACTGCATCCAGATCTGGGGTCCTAACCCTATGAAGACAGACAGAAAGTTGGGGCTGTTCAGCCTGCAGAAGAGAAGGCTGCATAGAAACTTAATAGCAACCTTCCAGAATCTGAAGGGTTGTACAAGGAAGGTGGAGAGGGACTCTTTGTCAGGAACTGTAGTGATAGGACAAGGAATGACAGGTGCAAATTGAAAAGAGGGGAAATTTAGGTTAGATATTAGGAAGAAATTTTTTAACATGAGGGTGGTGAGACACTGAAACAGGCTGCCCAGAGAAGTTGTTGAAGCCCCAACACTGGGAGTGTTCAAGGCCAGGGTGGGTAAGGCCTCGAGGAACCTGGTCTAGTGGAAGACAGCCCTGCACGCGGCAGCAGCAGTTGGGACTAGATGACCTTTAAGGTCCTTTACAACCCCTTAATATTCTGGGATTCATTCTGTCTGTAAGTTAATCTAATATTAATCACACCTAATATTTGGGTTTATTGCTGCTATTAATTCTGAATACATGTTTAACTGAATGCCAGTCAATTAGGTTGTTAATAAATCAACAAATTGTGGTTTAATGACTTAAACTATAGTTCAGCAGTACCTTTCTGAAACTCTTTACAAGTTCCAATTTTACTGCCTATAAGACATTGTGCTGAGCCTCAGTTTCTAAAAGCAGTAAAACCAAGATACCCAATGTTACTCGAAACGTCACAGAGAAAAAGATAAACTCTATTAAATATAAACTCTATTTAAATACATAAACTCTATTTAAATTCTCATTTACTTTACCAACTAAAGCAGAGTATTTTGATATATTTGCACAAATGCAATATAATATGAAGTTTTCAGATGTTTTGATGCAAAAGTCCTTAAACAGTATGTTACATTCACAATTTTGACTTTATTATTATTACATTTATCACTGAAATTCCTCTGAATTGCAATAAACTGGGCTGAAATGATCCCAACAACTTTCAGAGATAGTTTCAGGAAAAAATTCAAGTCACTTTTATCTGGTATTTTCAAATGAAGTGAAAATATTCCTTCTCAGCCTCACAAAGAGCTCAAAAACCACACGTTCCTTAAGACATCTGTTAGGCTGATTAGAATGCACAGGCTAATGAGATAATGATCACATGTGAGACTGGGAAGCACCTAAATGTTTTTCTCTGTTTGAAAAGGCACATTTCTCTGCTGGCTTTTCAAAAATGTAAAACCCAAATAATGGGTACTCTATATAATAATAAACTCTAGCTAGTTAATGACTGAAAGAAAACTAGTCTTGGCATATGTTTCCTGCAGTCTCAGGGAATGTCTTATGTATGAATGGAATACATACTTTAAAAAAAAATGACAGCGTGAAGTACTGCCAATCAGCAAAGTAATAATACTTTTGAATGCATTTCTTAATAAACTCCTTGCATTTGCTGTGACATAACACCATGCTCACAGTTAGAAAGCAACTAAATGCCAACTAATCTCCGGTAAGAGCATGTGGCTAGGCCTTTTTTGCAAGAAAAACACAAAGTATTTTGCATAATTTGCTGCTCAATGGAAGAAGGGCAAAAGCATGCACATATATAATATGCAATGGTTTGTTTCCTCATGAGATTTAAAATATCTTTGGTTCATTGTAAAACACCTTGACTCGTAGTGTGGACATCTCTAAACCACAGTGTGGCCAATTAACAAAAGCAGCCCATAATGACACTGAAGTGAACTGGTGGCAAAAGCAGAATAGCTCAGTAGTAAAAATGTTTGTACATGCTCCGGGTATAGATTGTGCCACCTGCTCCACAATTCAGCTTTGTCTTGCTTGCAGAGAGCAGGTCTCTTAGAAGGACATGACTGATTCTGTAAGTACTCCTGATCCTCAGAAGAATGTACCCCCTTGCAGCTTCTGATCAGAGCATTCCACAACACCACAAAATATGCAGTTCAATCTTCACCTTCCTTTCTCCTCAACTCTAGGAATACACTAAGGTGACATATTTAATATGACACATTCCTCCCAGAAGCTTATAAATGTGCTGAAAAATAGAGAAGTGTTTCATGCTCTCTAGTCTAAGAAGCCTGAAAATCTTGAAGTGACACAACTGAGAGTAACAATTAAGAAAAAAAGGCTATATAATTTGGTTTGTTTCAACAGCTAACATTGTAAGCCTTGACTCCACCACCACCCACCTCTACAATGCATAAAAACACAAATGCAGTACTGCAATTTCTGTGAATGTTAAAGTACTACTTATTTAAATAT
This sequence comes from Entomyzon cyanotis, assembly GCA_024500445.1. Lineage (NCBI taxonomy): Eukaryota > Metazoa > Chordata > Aves > Passeriformes > Meliphagidae > Entomyzon > Entomyzon cyanotis. Next base: position 5,671,939 of record JAKEPQ010001021.1, read on the forward strand.
TAGATGCAGCTTTAATCAGAACAATATGGAACTAATTTCTAACCCTAACTGCTATGTTCACTTTGTTGCTTTCTTGGCTGGTTACTTGTTAAATAAGGATTTTTTGCCTTGTTATTAAGACTCTGGGGAAACCTATGTTGCCAACTGACTTCTTCTGCATATGTCCCTTAGGAAGACAGACACAAGATCTTTTACTTCCCACGTCTTCCAATGGTTACATTTGTCCTTAATACCATGATGTATCTGAGAAACAGCATAAAGAAGTGCAAATTGCCTCTGAATTCTAAGAATGCACAATTTGACTAATATATCACAAATAAGTATCATAAAAACATTTCTTAAAACTATTACAAAATTCACTAACCTCTCTGGTTTTGGTACAGAACGGCTCAGCCATTGGAATATGACATACTCCTGACAGACTGGAATGCTGTCCATCATATAAAGTACACTGTCTTTTAGTTGTCCTGGAAAAGCAGAAAACATGCTTGGAGAGAACAACAGACAGAAAACAGAATAGAAAGCAACAATTGATACAAATCATGAAACACAGCATCCCTGGGAGCAGGAGAAAAAAAAATCAGTATGATATTAGTGACCACCTGTAATCCTGTTTTATATTTCTATAATCTTTGAGAATTGAGCTAAAGAATATAACTCTCTTACTCCAGTAGTGCACTGCCAATTCCTTATGAAATAGACATGCACATGTACCCAAGAGTCAAGCTAATGAAGAGCATCATAATAATGAGCAGGTGGACTGAGCTGCCAAAGTGAAAGTATCACAGGTGGATCTGGACTGGCAGCACAAAGGAGAATTATTTCTAGCTCGTTGGGGCCCATGATGCCTCTGGTCATCAGGGAAGAGATGCAACATACCAATGGGCTTGTGACCAAGGGGTGGACATAAGTATGGACAGTATCTCATGGGTCATCCACAGCTGTGAGATCTGCGCTGCAAACAAACAGGCCAAGCGGGTGAAGCCTCTGTGGTGTGGTGGATGATGGTCAAAGTATATAAATGGGGAAGCATGGCAAGATGACTACATCACCCTTCCCCAAACCCGCCAAGGAAAGTGCTACGTGCTGACCATGGTGGAAGCAACCACGGGATGGTTAGAGACCTCCCTGTGCCTCATGCTACTGCCTGGACCATCTTGGGCCTGGAAAAGCAAGTCCTGTGGAGACCTGGCACCCCTGAGAGAATCGAGTAGGACAACAGGACCCATTTCAAGAACAGCCTCATAAGCACCTGGGCTAGGGAACATAAGAAAGTTGAACGGAGCAATGGACTGCTGAAGATCACCTTGAAGGCACTTGGCAGGGGAACCTTCAAAGACTGGGAACTGCATTTAGCAAAGGCCACCTGGATGGTCAATACCAGAGTTTCCATCAATCAAGGTGGTTCTGCCCAGTCTGAACCTTTGCACACCGCAAATGGAGACAAAGTCCCTGTGGTGCACAGGAGAGATATTTTAGGAAAGACTGTTTGGATGCGTCCCACCTCAGGTCAAAGGCAGACCCATTTGCAGGACTGACTTTGCTCAAGAACCTGGCTACACTTGGTGGGTAACGCAGAAAGATGGGGAAACCTGTTGTATGCCACAAGTGGACCTAATATTGAGAACTGTGTGCAGTGAGGGCATTGATTGGGTGTTACGTAAATGGTATACAATAAGGGGTGGATAATGTCTTAGGTTACATTGAAGGTGTAACTGAAAAATAGGTATTCTATTACCATCTTCATAATCACCTGTTAAGAACAAGTGGGGCAGTGTTCTTTATCTTCAGCAGGACTCAGCCCTGATAACATCCTCCAGAGGGCTATCTCTGCTCATGGGCCATCAAGGTCTCCGAGAGTGACTCATAAGATTACATCATCCCCTTGTGAGATGCTCTGCCCAGAGGGGAGGAACTGAACATTCCTACCTGCATATAAACTGAGTATTTTGAACACTGGTTTACCACTTCCACTGGATTCCCAGAGCAGGAGAGCTCGGGAGTCACTACTGGACCTCCAGAGGCCAACCAGATCGTTCTTCAGGATCACCACTTCAACAGACCACATCCATCACTCCAACGAGGCTGCAGCCACCATTTAACCGAACTGCTACCACCATCCTGACCAACAGAGTGATGGGTTGTACTCTGATTCTTATCAATTTAAGCTGGTTTACTTCCAAACTAGCACACTATGACTGATTCCAAGAAGCAAAATCCAACTCAAATAAATGAACAAACCAGTCATTTCCATCTGTGGAAAATGTCACCCCATACCCTCTACCATTTTCATAATCACCTTCCTTCTTCTTCCAATAAAACTGAATTATCAAATTACTGGTAATTAAAGAACAAAACGTAAATTCACACTGGCATCGGCTGTATAAAGAACAGTCTCAGTATGCTCTGCATCTTCAGGGACACTGAAAGAAAATTCTCCTACAAAAAGCCAGAGTGTAACAATACTGCAGTAATTGCAGTTGTGTGACACAGAGACCGGAAACCATAAAACTGGCAGCTGTTGCAGGAAGTTATTTTCTGCGTCTCCTCAACTCAGCTCAGTCATTCAAGTAAGCAGTTACTGTCTTGCACTTCTCTTCCTAGCAAATATCAGCAACAAACCAAACAGAAAGTACTCAAAAGCCTCCAATTGACTAACAGGGCTGCAATTGACTAATAGGAGTCAAAGGTATAAAAAAACTTATCACATATTTTTAAAGTATATTTTTAAAGAAGAAAACAACTGTTGCAGCCTATAGTAGCAAGTGGTTATCTTTGGATTTTGGAAGCAAGGAGAACACAGTATAGGTATTCTTGTATTTATTGAATGAAACACATCTTTTACTGTTTAAGTACACAAAATAAGCATAAAGAAAGCAGAGACTGTATATGTAATCAAACACCAGGTGTGGTAATGATCTGCAAAATTAGGCTCACAAAAGCCTGGAAATCTTATATCATGTTCTATATAAGAACATCTATATTCCGTGCTTCACACTGTATGTCAAACCCATTCTAGGCAGAAGTCCTACACAACTCCTTATATTGCAATTCTCTCATTAATTTCACAGTACACATGCCCAAAGAGAGGAAATTACAATTGCTGCGTACAGTTTTCTGCTCTTCTCCCAAGCCTATTCACAATGCCTTCTTTTTGCTTCACACCTGTAAGAAGAATAGGAATTCTCCATATTGAGTATATATATAGAGAGAGAGCCCAGGCACCAAAAGCTACCTGTATACTAGAAAGCACTGATTTTAATGGGGGCTTCAGTAAATTCTTGCCACCTAGACCACGACTTCCTTCCCATGTAATGCCTGGCATGGGTTAATCACTATATAGAAGCCAGAGTACCTTTCAAGAAAAATAACTGTCAGTTCTTGCAAATTTAACTAGTACCTTCTTTCCAAAACTATTAATATTGTTCGCAGAATCCTGATCTTTCATTAGAAGGTATTTCAGAAAAATTCTATCTTTTCAGACTGTGGCAAGCAACTAATATATTCTGTCCCATGAAAGTATCTTCCCATCAGTAGGACTGTTTTCATAATGACTTATGTAATGCAATCACTCTCAGACCACTGTGACGGGCTAAATACAGATCCTATCTCCAAAGACCTGGCAATCAAACACTCCCTGGCATAGAACATCATGAAGAAAAAAAAACTTAACAGAGAAATTCAGCTGTCAAAAGAGACAGACTATTACAAAACATTAGTTATCTGAATTAAATGGTAAGTGGGATGGCTTTTAAATTCATATCATTTTCCACACTGAAACATTCTCACATGCTTTTCTGAGAAGACTTTTGGTTTCCTGGAGCCATTAAACAAGTCACAACAAGTTTCCACTTGCCCACATCAAAACGAAAACTTACTTCCCTGAATGAAACACTGCTCATAAATAGGCTACACCGTTATTACTGGTTACCATCTGAGTAAACTCTAAATGAAAACACAGATCACAGAATAGCTGAGGGTAGAAGTGACCTCTGGAGGTCACCTGGAGGTCCACCTGGAACAGGCTGTCAAGGTCCATGTCCAGACGGCTTTGGAGTACCTCTAAGGATGGAGACTCCACCACCCTTCTGGACAACCTGTGCCACTGCTCAGTCACCTTCAGTAAAAATGTTCCCTGATATTCAGAGGGAACCTTCTGTGTTTCAATCTCTTACTATCGCCTCTGGTTCTGGGCACTGCTGTGCAGAGCCTTGGCTTCTCCCACTTTACACCCTCCCTTCAGGTATTTTTACACATCAGTGAGATTTGTCTTGAATCTAGTCTTCTCCAGGATGAACAGTCCCACTCTCTCAGCCTCTCCTCTTAGGAGAGATGCTCCAGTCCTTTAACATCTTCATGGAGTTGGGCACTCTCTAGTATGTCCATGTTTCTGTTGCACTGTGGAGCCTGGAACTGGATACAATACTCCAGGTGTGGTTCACCAATGCCAAGCAGAGGCTCCCCTCACTTACCCAAGAGTCTACCAGGTGATAATGCTGTCAAAATAACTGGTGCTTGACTCACAATCACCAAAACCATGTCACCAAGTTTGCTTAATATCTTTCCTACATAAATCAGTATCAATACTGAAAAAAACAGAGCATTGTCAGCAATACAGCTGACATCCACCCATAAATCAACTCTAGTACAAGAGGAAGCAGTTTATATGGGGCTTGGCCCTGCAGGCTACTTAGTAATTTAGATACACTATTATTTAAAACCTACTTGTACAAGAAGAAAGCATTTCAGCTACACATGCAAAAAAAAAGTCTGTAAGTCTGAATCTGAATAGCACTACGCTGCAGGGAATCTAGGTTTACATTTTCCATTGCCAATGAAATATTCCCAGCAGCACCACCAATGCCCAAAGAAACTGCACAAACCATTTAAAGTACTTTATATTAGGTGGAATACCCAAATAAGACTTCAAGATATAATACACTTCCAAATATTAAAAATAAATTTACCTTTAAAATACGCAACTATATCTTGAATTACTGGTGTTGCTGGCGATCTTTAGAAGTAGCTTTATTTTGCCCCCAATTTGCTTCAATTTTTTTAATCACATAATCGAGCACAGGACTGGCTGGCATACACAGACTTTGGAAACAAATTTACTTCCTTATGATTCTTAACAAATGGGATATGCAAGCATCTATCCTTTTTTAAAAACAACCTCCTCTCTTTTGCTGCTGTGTTGCATTTATCTCTCTTCTGCAGGACATCATTATTATGGCATATATTTTCCTAGCTGACTCCTACTATGCTTTCTTACACCTCTCCATCTCACTTCAGATTCTTCATAAAACTTGGAATAGCCTGTGCTATTATTCACGTTTCTCTCCCTCATCTGAGACTAACAAATTTCTTCTCCTGAAGAACAGTCTCCCCATGGAGCTACACTTCAGTTCATTCATGGCCATTCTTCAAAGCCTGGTACTTCTATGTCTGTTAGAATGGGACTTCTTGTAATTGCATTCCTATTTACTATCACATTTTCTTGTATGAATCTTGTTTTTTGAAGGAAGAACTGAGGCTATCACCTCATTTTACAAAAACTTAATTTAACATGAACACATTATTATACGGTTTAATCCCATTTGTCCTCTTTTTTCTCTCTCTTACTCACCTGTCAATGAACTGGTCAATTATGACGAGATCACCAGGCTGGATTTCCTCTCGTAATGAACCACAGGCAGTAGTCACTAATACATGAGAACAATTTTCTTCTTTTAATGCCCAGATATTGGCACGGTAATTGACGTTTGATGGCATAATTGTATGATGCCTTCCATGTCTGCAAAGATACATGTTGCAAGAGAGTAAAATATATCAGACTGAAATTGCCTTCGTTGTCACAAATAAAGAGAATTCCAGGAAACATGTTTTCCCTAATAATACTAGAAGTGGAACTGACCATTTCAGTTACTTATGGTATATTTTATTTTCCTAAATGTATTAAGCTTCTCTTAAAATGCAATTTAAGAAGCAGTGGTACAATTTTCTTTTTAATTGCAAAATTTTAAGGTCAAGACTGTAACAAAAAGAATCTTAAAAATACAATTCAAATATACTTCAGCAGCTTCAAGAGTAAAATAAGCATTTTTCTCTGAATTTTCTAAGTCAGTTCCATAGATTCTGAAATCCCTTTTCCATACACTAGAGGAAATGTTAAAGGTTTATATACATCTCCGCGAATTTTCTGCCCAGAAGTGTTGCTTATATTCTCCCCCACAAAAACTAGTACATCACAGGACATTGTGCTCTAATCTGTCACCTTTCCAAAGAAAACAGTACACAATCATCACATTTTTGTCTTTGATCATAAAGTGATCTGACAGCTTTAAGAGTAAATTAGACAGCATAAATTAGAAGAATGACTTCACACTGTTGCAGTATTCTTTTTCACCAAGACAGGAAACACTTGGTCTTACAAGCACAAGCTTTTGTAGTACAGAAGTACATCACTTACATGATTAAACACATTGGAAAATTGTTTTCAATCATGTAAGAGAAAAGAAGGAAGTTAATTTCTCAACTCATGTTTTCAGAGGCCGAAAAAGTCTTAAGAATTTGATAATTCAGGGACCGCACACAATATGACGAAGCACTGTCAGGAAGGATTGCCATGTTTTTATTAGCATTTCTGATAGGCTTCTAGGCACACAGATTTATGGCTTTACTGCAGTTGCTGTCATAATCTTCCTACAGAATACACATGCCCTTTCTTTATCCAACCTGATTCAGAAGTCAAAACTCAAAGTAAAATTTACCGGTACCTTTGCCCTAGAAGTAAAACCACAAGGTTCCTATATGAATGGTCATAAATCCACGTGACGAGGTAAACCACAGCCAAGTTGTTCAGACATCTGTGGTCCAAGGTCGAGTTTGAAACAGCACAGCTATGAAGTTTTGACTTAGCATTTCATTTGAGAAAATGAGAAAAATGTTGTCCAGGTGTAATAAAATACATGAACCAAACCCATAAAAGATAAGAAAAGTAAAACCAGGGACAGAAGTGTAGTTGCAGAGACGGCTGGCAGTCAGCAGCTTTAATGGAAAAACACTGGCATGAAAATAATCAGGGCCATGAGTGCACCACTGGGTCCTAAGTGCCCTGGCCAGTCTCACCCTGGGCCTCCACGCAAGCTCCTGATGTCTTTGAGCCTGGGTGCTCCTGCCTCCAAGCTCAGACCCCAGCCTTCACTCCTGGCCTGAGCTCTGTCACAGCTGAGCCTGTCTCCAGCCCTGTCCCCCACACAGCCTTCAGACCCATCTGTTTGTTGCCAGAGCAGGATGGGCTTTAGACACATGCTACAGGCCTTGTCTCTCACCTGCTACTGCTCCTGCCTGAACTGCCCAGATGGATTCTGTACTTGACTAATCACCTTGACTTGACTGGGCCCACTGATGGACCCGGTCATCAGCATGTGCTCTGTCCGTTCTCCCCTGATGCCAAGAACTGTGTTAGTATTGTTATATTTAACCTCGTAGCAAGTTGGTCCTAGACATCCATGGATACATCAGTGTGCAATTTCCACATTCATCTGCAGATCCTGCTTCCAGGGTCTCTGCTGAATATAGTAAAAGATGTCTGAATAAAAATGACACAGGGAGGGCACTGCAGGGAATGCAGCCCCTTAAGCAGTAACTGCAACACCCAAAGGACTCAGTAATCTAAGGGAATGATTTGGAGGAATTTACAGTGGTCCCAGAGACACAGTTCATCAGGAAGCAGACATTTTCTCTATTTCACAAAGGAAATCTTTACACACAACAAGCAGATGAATTATAAGGCTATCAGCACCACCTACCTATAATCAGAATAGGTGGCCTTACCCAATAAGAATGGCAATACCTCCCACTAAATTTTTTTCCTAACATAGCCAGCATTTTCAATACTCTTAGCCCCTGCAGTACCAGATTTGCTCATGTAAACCCCAGACTTCTGCTGAACTTTACCAGCAACCACACAGTGCAAGATGATGTCAGAGTAGAAATTCAGCTCACTTAATGAAAAGAGAAAAAATTCTAAGAAAACTTTAAGATGCGTCATACAAACCCGCTTAAAATGCTCATTTACCTTGCCAAGAGCACACAGTCCACATTTTTGATCTTTCCCAAAATCAAAGCATCTGATGGCTGCAAAACAAGCAAATAAGAATGAGTTACAGCCTGACAATCACATTAGAAACTTTTACTACTGCCTCAAATTAAGCTCAAAAGTTATGGAAGAAAATACTGGTTACTAATGTATTCTCAAATTTTCTTGAGCTCAGCTCTGTAATTTGATATGGCAGATTAGTAAAATGGTCTGGAACAGAAAGACCAAACTTGAGACCAGAAGGCTTATCACAGTTTTTTTCTGTGTTCATACTAACATTAATGTTGTAACTCTTCAGTTTGGGGTTTGAAACTGTAATACTTCCCTATGTATCAAAAGAGTGTTACCATTAAATTGGTTAGCATGCCTCACTCTTTTGTGTAAACTTCACTTTCTTTTTGCTAAATAGCTCACCTGAGTAAGGTGTGATGCACACCTCTTTGGTTCCTTTCCTGGAACTTCCTTCTTCTTGTAAAACCGTAAGTCTAGCTGGAAGATACTACCGGCACAGTCTATTTCCTTCCACTGTGTTTAATAAGTTCCTGTATTGGCCACCATTTGTAGTGTTGGGGGGCAAGGCAATGATCTCCTTAGGTCATGTTCAGATAATCTCTTTATTCACAGGAAACAAGCCTTTTTATACACTCCAATTGGCAGGCTAGGCATGGATTGGCTGTGTGTCTGTCAATCATGTGCCTTCCCATTCAATCATTGGGGTAATCATCCAATTATTAAGCACTAGGTAAGCTGCTTAATAATTAAAAAAATTTAACAAATTAAAAAAGCCTTCCATACTGACCAAAGGTACATGGCTGATGAAGTTTTTTTTACTCCTTTGTGCAGGAGCTATCCTGCAAGTACTCTTACTCTTCTCAGTACTGCTAAGACCTGCTGTAGGCCATCTACTGCACTGCTTCAGAATTTGCATTCCCCAAAACCTGTTGCATACCAGTGCTGTGACAGACTAGACCTACAAATGCTGTGCTGCCACTGTGCCCTTAATTCTGATCTGAACAGAACCCTGTGAAGAAGTGTTCCATCCTTCTTAGATGGGAAGGCTTCAGTTAATATTTGCTACAGGCATAGTATTACTTTTGCATTGCCAGCAATCTCCAAACATATCTGTGCTGTGAACATCCATGACTCTCAAGAAACAGGGAATGCAATGGCAACTGGTTTGGTTTAACCAGTTGATTCTCCTTCAAACCAATGCTGGCTACTTTTGGAAAACAGAGTGTAGAAAACAGAGCAGGTAAGTTCCCTTCATTCTATTACAGTTTGTTTACTCATTTTGAAAGATGGTAGAAAAGTCAAATCAGTTTTTCTCATTATGGCTCCCCCCACCCCTTAATATTTACCTCCTTCCCCTTCCTGAACGGTGTGGATACAAATTCCTCTTGCTCTTTACCCTCCTACTGCCACTTTGAACCATTTCTGAATGGAGGCATAGATTCAATTTTCAATCACACACCATACCACTGAACTTTCTGGCAAGCTTCCACTCACAAAATAGCACTTGCTACCACATACCAGATGCCTTTTTGTATGTATAGGGGCTTACACTGGTAGACTGAATAAGCTATAATTCCAATGGCAATTATAAAGCACGCAGACTTCCCTGGTCTTATGACATTACAGAACACCTAAGATCCAACTCTTCTGTGAGCTTCCTGTGTCAACCAGCACATCTCTCCCCCTTGATTTCCTGCCTACAAAACTCCCTCATCCTTTGTCTTGCCTGTTAGTACTATAAATGCTTTGTGCCATGAACCATCCTTCACAATGCATTCAGTGTTGTGTATAGAGCAACAGCCCTAGCCTCCACTCCATTCTGCTGAGGGAAACCACAGAAGTAACATGATGGGAACTGTTCAGGTATACCAGTGTCACAAAAAGTTTCAGAGCTTCATTTTCAAATTATGTGGCTATAAGCATGTTCTTACATTCGCATGTAAAACATAATTCAGTAGCTATAGAGAAAATGGTGTCCCATATACCTCAAAGAATGGTTTTCAGCAATTCAGAAAGGTTCCTGGACCGATCTGACAGATAAGAGAGGTCACATATCAACACAAATTTGAAAGAGGATTCATTGCTTGACTGCAAATTCAGGACTGAGTTTCTAAATTCATTTGATCCACAAATGAGAAGAGGTACAGTCTCCTTTGCACATCATCTTTGCAATACTTTGTTTCTACATACTGAGAATCCCACAATACATAGGAACTAAAAAGAACAACTGTGCCAGCACCTCCTCTATACATTCATTTACCAGTCTGAAAATTCTTAAAGCATAAAAACATCTTGAAATTTGGTAAAAAGTTTCAGTAACAAATAAAAAGGTTATACAGACCTTGCCATATGGAGTGTCAACGTATTTTTCTGTTCTTCCTTCTAAGATATCTGGATCATCCAGGCCAGTTCCACCGATAATTCCAATCTTACACAGAAAATACATATTAGTTTTGCAATTTTCACTTAACTGCATATATGAAAAAATGACCAGGCAGCTACAAAATGTATCTTCTTCTCAAGATGAGGCTAGACTACAGATCAACAAAGCATAATATGCCCATCACAATATTCCAGAATGTAAATTCAAAATACCTGATTTTAAACACCTGTATTTAGCTTGCCAGTTTCTTACCCCGTGGTTCTCCTCTTTAAGATAGCAAATAAAAAAAAGCTATGAAAAAAATGCACAAAGATGTGCCAATTAAACACTTATTTCTAATACAAAAATGAAGAGTGTTATTTGGGAATGCCTGTAATGAGTGAGAAATGTATATAGAAAGCTCATCACAAAAAAGGCTTCTTGTTATACAGAGAAAAAGTCTTACACATAACCACCATACTGAATACCAGGCTGTCATGTTTTTGAGCCCTGCTGGAAATTAAGCACCACACAGCCACTTGCTCAAACCCTTCTTCTTTGCTCCTGCACTCTGGTGGAATGGGGAAGAGAATCAAAATAAAACTTGTATGCCAATATAAAAACAGTTTAATAACTGAAAATAAAGTAAAATATGGTAATAAGGGTAACAATAAAAAATGGTAACAATCATGATAACAAAAAGGGAAAAATACGTGATGCACAATAGAGCTGCTTCCCACCCACTGACTAATGCCAGACCCCCATTCCCAAACCCAGACTGGCCACCATTCTGGGTAGTTCCCTCAGTTTATATACTGGGCATGACGTCCTGTGGTGTGGAATATCCCTTTGGTCAGTTTGGGTCACCTGTCCCAGCTATGCTCCCTCCCAGCTCTGTTTGCACACCCCCTCTACCTCCTCCCTGGCAGAGCATGAGACATGGAAAAAAGAAGTCCTTGGCTTAGGATAAACATGACTCAGCAAAACCCAAAACATCAGTGTGTTATCAACACCATTCTCACTCTGAATCCAAAACACAGTACTGTAACAGATTCTGAGAGGAAATTAACTCTACTAGAGCTGTAACCAGGACACAGGCATTTCTATATGGTATTATACCTCCAAAATAAAGAAAACCTTCTTGAAAAAAATTAGTTTTTCATGGTGACTTGACAAAATCTAAGAGGTTCCCCAACTAAAATCCCTGTAGTGTTTTGATTTGCCTGTGATTACATATTCCAGCTAAAAAAAAAAATGCACCTGTTTTTTCTTGTTTCTAGTTCATCACTGGAACATAACTTGTTTTTTGTCTCTCTTGGGATAATTAGATTTTCAATCAAATCAAGTTTTCTCTTGAGTTCAGAACACTTGTAACTCTTTGGATGGAATCAGTTCTGTCAAGCTTTTCACACTGAAAGCTTAGTAGTGGTATTTAAAAGCGATGTCACCATTTATCACACACAGAAAATGTTAGTGCTTCTTTTTTACTTCAACATGACCAGTTGTGGCAAAGCTTGTATCACTTTCAAGTTGAATTAATATCATGACTGATATGCTTACCAGGGAAAAACAAAATCTGAACCATTCTGACATAACTTATTACCACAAGAAACAAAAATTTCCCAAGTAAAACCTCCAGATTTCAACACAAACACCCCCTTCCACAAAACACACACAACTGCCTCTCACTAGCTATTTCTTACTTTCACATTCACAGAGACACCATTTGTTCAACCACTGTATTAGCTGGCTCATCAAGCACTTCTTTTCAACAAGCAGAGGCTCTGTGATCTTCGTTACTCATCGAATACCTCTCTAACAAAGCTTTCCACACCAGATGGTGCAAACGCTGATACGATGAAGTAGTTTTAACTGATCTCCCACTTCCTTCTGCTACCCCCTGTGGAGCACGAGGAGAAGTGCAAAGCAAAATAGGAGTAAAATCCCACGTACGCCGACCCTGAATACACACAGACTTTAGGGAAGACCTCAATCATTGTTTGCATTGTAGTATTGGTGGGTCTGTTCCACGTTACTTGTGTTGCTTAGCTACCACAAACGTTCCGACTTAGACTGCTCATGAAAATCCTGAAAACTATATACACTTTAGGCTGAATAACATATTGCTGTAAGAATTCTGGAAGGTGTGCAACAGGAGCAATCATGAAACACAAAATGAACAAAAGAGCATCTTTAACGCTGTTCATGAGTACATTCAGTAACCATTGATGATTACTACATTAACAGAAGATAGGACCAAAACAGTGGGGATTTTTTTCAATCTAGGGGGAAAAAAGGTTCCCTCAGCAATGTTACTAGTTTTAGCTTGGTGTAACACTTGTTTTTCTAGTGTCCTATGCCTTAAGATTTCACTAGCAAAGTGAAAGTCATTGAGACTGACGAAAAGAGTGCAGTGCTGGAGATAACAGCTACAGATCCATAACATAAAAGTTATTTCGGAACTGCAAAGCATTAAGGTCATTATGAACACACAGATCCATCACAGGAACAGACTGTTCCTGTACAGAAGGCAGCACACCTGGCCTGTGGCAGCATAGGCCAGGCGCATAGGTGCAGATGCTCTCAAATTTGCTCTCAGGCTCCCTAAACCTACTGCTGCAGTAGCATCAACGCATGATTTGGCTGCACTGCTCAGTTCCTGAGTAGGTTTTTACACCAACAGCTATGCTGTCAGAAATGGCAGCGCTGCAATGAGCTTGCAAAATATTCACCGCTCCCAGGGTGCAGAATGCAAAACACAGAAGACCTAGACTATGTTGATTTTGCTTCTGCCTTCTTATGCACTGCAAAACACCTCAGTGGCAGTCTGGTCAACCCTCAGGCCACTTGAGGCAAACACTGGCTAAAGAAATGCTGGGCTCACTTAAAATTCACTAGAGAGACACTCCAGTGGAAGGAAAGTTAGGCAGAAGAGACTTTTGAAACACCTGCTTCTCCAATCATTTAATGTCAACTTGGAGCTGACAGTTCTAATCCTAAAATTAATTCTTTCTCTCTGTCAGACAATTATTTTTCTTCCAGTTTACATAATCTCCAGAAATATAACTTGCGTCTCGTAGCTAGACACAAAAATCTGTTTCTACACTAAATTCTGCTTTCCTTCCAGTGAATTACCTAAAGGAATGAAGATGCTCTAGGCTCAGTGGGGGAGATACCCTGTTCTGGTCAGGGCAGGATTAATTTTTGCAGCAGCCTGGGAGGACCATGACCAGGACACAGAGGTTATTTTATACCACTTCATATAATTTTCCAGAAACAGGGGAAGAGGTCCTGGGTCAGGATAGGGTGACAACTGGGTATTTTTGGGCTCTGCATAGTGGTGAGCCACTGCATATTAATTGCTCACCTCTCTTGCATACTTTTGCTATTAATATTGTTGCTGTTAGTTTGCTTTTTTATCTCATTGTTGTTTCCAGTAAACTGTTCTTATCTCAACCCATGATCCTCACTTTTTCTGCCTCCAATTCTCTCCTCCATTCTGCTGCAGGGGAGGGGGGTGGGGAGATGCATGGTTCTGAATCATTTCAGTGGGAACACTAAATTGGAGAACACCATTTCTAAACCACAACACCCTGTCAGGGAAACAGAGTTCTACTCCTACCTACCAGTCCAGGCATTGAAGGTATGGGAAGACAGAGAGCACTTGACCAAGGGAGAACGGTTTCACCTTTCCTCACAAGCCAAAGGAGTGACCTCATATCTAGGAATGACCTCAAGAATGGAAAGATGTGAGACTGTATTCTCCATTTCAGACTTTCTTCCTATAAATGGACACAAAGGATGTAACTTGTAAAAGTTAATGGAGGCTGTATCTAAGGTTATCTGGAATTAAATCTCAAGTCAAATGGCACTGCAGTACAGTGAAACACAAATTATTTTACTATTATACAGCTGACCTCATTGGGATGAGGTGCAACAGAAGTGAAACCTAGCAAAAAGTTATCACACCAGTAACTACAAAAATCAATCCCATTTCTCTGTGGGAGTTCAAATAACAATCACATTGAAGCGTATGCCTTTCTTCACCTGGCGTTTGGTGAACTTCCCAGGTAGGTTTAAGCCCAAGCCATAGAGGTATCAGTGCAGTAACAGCCAACACTTGTCCATCTGAGGGTCTTAAACACTGGTACATGTCAAGCATTGCCATGATCACCTACGGGTATTTTTGACAACTATCCAACAACAAACCTTTCTGTATTCCTCTCTTCTGTTTTTTGGGGATACTAAGAAGGGGGCAAGGATGGCATTACAAAGATTTTTGCTTAAAAGGAGATAAATATCAACTTGCATACCATTTACAGTTAACAGAATAAACCTGTACATTCAAGACCGTTTGTAACTGTTTTGTACCCATCAGAACAACTGTGAGTTACTTCACCGCGGAAATATAATGCACAGTTCGTAAAAACACAAGTTTCAGCCTGACCACCGGCCTGCTCGCCCCTGGTGCCATCACCGCTCTGAGCCGCTTTTCAAATACACAGGAGACAAGCCCTAGAGGGGAACTTTTGCACTGCTCACTTCTGCGAAAGCTTCGAGTTCCGTACATGCTTACAAATACAGCCCACAGTTACAGACCCGCCACGGTCCCGCTCACTGACAAATCTGACACACCGCACCGGGCTAGGAGACCCGCAAAACGAGAGGCCTCCGCATTCTTTAAAAATAAAGATCTTAAAAAAAAAAAAAAAAAAACCAACCCAAAAACCGTCTCTTCCGGGACGGGCGCGGGAGCCGCAGCACAGGCCAGGGCGAGGGAGCGCTCGGCGGCACCGCCCGCCACAGCCGCACCGCCGCTCCCCGGCCCGCTCCCGGCAGGCGGCGCGGGGGGACCCTGGGAAGGCGGCAGGGAGTGGGGATGGACCCAGCGGGCGGGAGGGAGGGAGGGAGGCAGGGAGGAAGGAAGGAAGGAAGGAAGAAGGGAGGGAGGAAGGAAGGAAGGCAGCGTTTCCCGGCACGCGGTCGGCAGCGCCGGGAGAGCAGCGGCTTGGCCCGCGCCATCCTGCTCCCGCAGCCGCCCCGAGACGGGGGGCGGAGGGGACAGGCGGGGAGGGATTGCGGGCGGCGATGGACACCGCCTTCTCCCTCCTGAGGCGCGTCTGGGCGGAGGCGCGCTTACCTTCACGGGCACGGAGGCGGCAGCGGCGGCGGCGGCCATGCTGGCGGGAGGGCGGGGCGGCGCCGGGGGCCGCGCTCAGCCCGCCGCGGGGCGCTTCCGCCGCCAGGGGGCAGCACCGGCCCGCGCTGAGGCCCGGCGCGCGGGGAGCGCTGCCCTGTGGGAGTGCTGGGGTGCGAGGGGGAGTGAGAGCCCCGCTGGGCTTAAACGCGGCTTGTTCCGCAGCCCGGCTGCTTTATTCACCGTCCTTCCGACCTGCGCGCTCCCCTGCGGCTCTCGGAGCCTCCGCTGCGGGCAGCCGGCGCGGTGCTGCCGTGGGTGTGATTGAAATAGTTTGTCTGCTTTGAGGTTGCAGCTGTGCTCAGACGGCTAAGCGCTGGTGCAGTCTCTCTGAAAACTTAACTTTCAGAAGGCCCGTATTGCAGAACACCTTCTCATATTCCTGGAAACTCAGCGTTTTATCTGACTTCCCCCCGTTCAAATTCTTGATTTTGCCAGCAGGGGTGGAGGTAAAGTGCACCACAAAATCCCCGAAGCATGCTGTAAAACAATGGCATGAAGCTAAAAAGTGCTGATTAGCCCTGGAGTGCCAGAAATGGCAAAATGACACCAAAACTCTTGCTCTACCCTACGTCAAAATGCCTAATTTAAAATATTTTTAACTAAGTGGAAGAGGTTTGTTTTAAATAAACCAAATTAATTTAGTTTTAATGTGCTTCAGATTAAGGGTTGTCTTTTCAATATCCAAAATTATGTCTGAGAACTGGAGCGTGTTTTGCACAAAAGAAAAATAGTTCGTTCTGATGTACACATACATAGAAAGGTTGTCACCAAGGCTGAAACCTTCTTACTGCATTTCAAAATGTAGACCATACTGACAAGAAATGTACCTTGGAAAATCGTGCTTTAAAAAAGGGAGAGAGAAGGACACGAGTGAAGTTACATGTTAACTTCTGCAGCTGAAGTTATGGTTTGTCAGGTGAGGTTACAGCTAACTTCTTTTACAACCTCAGCATGTATAACGCCCCAATAAAACTGAAATTTACAATGTATTTCTCATTCTGTTGAAGGCATATGTTCTGCTTTTAGTGTACAGAATCTTTTAATGAACAATCCTTGGCAATTCTTTCTGTTTAATCCTGGAATTTTCCTCTGCTGAATTGCTTTTAAAAAGTTGTGTCAGTTGTGTCACAGTATTTGTCTTTGATCACAACTATGTGCATATGAGAGCTCACATTGCTTAAATAGTGTGAAAGTTTTCACCACTTGCACTCTCGGGGTCTGTAAGTTCAAAGTTGGTTCTTACTGCTATTTAAAACTCCCAGCTTCATACCTGTGCATTCTCTGATGCTTTGTGTGTTTTGTAGGAGTATTGCTCTGCATAATGCTCCCCATATATTCACATTAGATCTGAATGCAGAGCAGCCAGCAGAAAAGACTGCTCACATTGAATATTTAATGACATAGATATTTGAAGAAATGTTGAGCTGGAAGCTCAAAAGAAGCTTCATTAGATGGACTTTCTGAAGATGGCTAGTCTGAGCAACGGTTTTGGTACAGTCCAGGCAATGGATGAACATCTCAGACTCAGAATCAGAAAAGGAGCAAAAATGCACTCTTGAAGTACCTTTTCACACTTAATACCATGTGATTTTCAGTTGAGCAGTTTTCCAGAAGGAAAACCTGTATCAATATGAAATTTTGCACTTCTTTAAGTGAGGTGCTTATCAACAGTTAGTGAGTTCCCATTACTCATATAATTTTATAACCTAGATTCAGGCATGCATGTATTTAAGCCTTCAGAATTATTTAACTAATCAGTAGCAGGTGAGAAACAGTGCTTTGTGAAATGAACATTTAAAATGCTTTCATTTCTGTAGACCAAATGCTTTTGATATCTCAGTTTTGAATAGCTTAAAATACTGTTACAGGACTGAGAGGTGGAATCCAGTTCAGTGACTAACTGGATTTTTATGAGGAAACTGTAATCCAGAAATCTTTAACACAACACTTATCATTGTGAGTAGTCAGCTTTCTACAGCAGCCATTTGAAATAGGAAGCAGGTAATTGAACACCATCCCAACAAAACCAAAACGTTCGGCAACCAAAATGTTCAAAATGTTCACAATGAACATAAACAATTAAAAAGACACTTGTTACAAGATTATTAGAGAGATTGCAATTTCAGTTCACAATGCCATTTATGACATTATAGAAAACCTTGAAATAAAGTGATAGCTTTGTCTTTTCCCAGAGATTGCACTTTGCACTTCATATTCTAAATGATGAACTGTAAATGCATTTATCCGAATAAAAATGAACAGTTTGGTGATGTTTCATTTTTCCAAAAATAAATGCACAGTTACCTGGAATCTCACTGCTTTGATTTCTCAGTATTTCTCTCCACTGTGTCTCATGGGCAGTGTTTCCTTAGCTTAAGTTATAATAATGTGTAAAAATTAAGTCTCATTTAGACCTTACACCATTCAAAAAATACGAAAGAGCCTGTAGATGAAAGTAGGTAGTTTATATATCAGATCAAGGCCTTTCGAACTTAAATGTAAAGTATTTTTTCATGTTTCAAAGGAATTTTTGTAGAAGTCCACACGTAGTCAATACCTGAAAACCGTGAAAGTCCTTAGAAGTCTGGGAAACCTGACAATTTAAGTTCCCCCACAACTATCTTAACAGTTTTTGTCATATGGCTGACAGAGCTTGGAAGCCTTGGTCAAATGAACAGAAACATTATTGTTAGTGTAAGAAACACTTTCATTACAAAAATAGTGTATTATTTAGTTAAATATAGAAAACAGTCTATGTGTAAGAAGATAATTCTACACAGTACAAACCAAAATTGAGAAAAGGTCTATTGTGGGCAATTAGGACATAGTGACCCTTGAGTTTTAATCGCACTTCAGACATCAAATACTTTTATGCATATAAGTAATTTAAACCTTGTTCCTTCTGTAGTCAGAATAGTGATGATAATCAACCTGAACTGTGTTAAAGGGTGTTCAGATTAGCTAGAATGTATTTGTGGGAATGCTTTGAAGATGAAAAGCGCTGTATCAAGGTAAAAGGTCTTTTTTTTGTTATTAAAACAAAAGTTGCTGTAAAGAAATAACAGTGCTGTGTACACATAGCTGAGCTTTGAATTGCTTTTGCTAATGTTACTTCAAAGAAACAGTATTTGCATGGAAGAAGGGAAAATAAAGCCCCAGTCAAGTCCACTTTACCTTCATTCATTCATGCTGATCTCACTGTCAAGAGTTCCCATTATGCTGTACTGCTTGTAGACTTTGTTGTTGCTGCCCTACAAGTTCACAGAATTTTTTCAATAGTGATGGAGTATTACACACATTAAATGAAGAGCATCCTCTGTGTCCTTCTGTATCAGACAAAACTTGACCCAAAAAGGAAGCACATATTTGCTGTATGCTCTTGCTGTGAAACTACCTTTCTTTTTCACATTCCATGTTAATTTCATCTTTTCTCCTGTGTACTGGAAACAATTTGCTGGTCCCTGTCCCCAGAATAATGATTTATGATTTCAACTGACTTCCAAGAAAAAAAAAAGTTCTGTGTTTAGTGTTAGGACAAATAAATTTTTAAGCATAAATAAGCTTCAGGGCTACTGTGTGTAAGCATCCAAGTCAGGTTCAGGAATATTTGAAAACCTAATTTTCCAACTTTTTATTACAATCCACTACCTAAACTACTAGTTTATTGTTTCTACAGATCTGTTGTGGAGCACAGAGTTCTGTGAACCCTCAAAAGCATGACAGCAAAAGGCTGATCAAGGAAGTTCAAAAGGCCTTTGTCAGTAGCTGAAGACATCTGTCTTTACATTGACTTTACTGTGGGACTGTAACTTTTTACATTGCTCCATCCATTTGTTAAATGAGCAGTTGGGCTTTCCCTCATTTGATACAAGTGGAAGTATCTTGAAGGGATCTTTGTAGCAAAACAAACACCAGAAAATTCCTTCCTTAGCATGATTTTTTTTTCTCAAGGAGGAGGCACGAAGAAGTTGACCTCATAATTTTTAAAGCTGTGATGTGCTTCTTGAGCACTAAATAACCGTGATTCAATGAAGATTGCACAGTCCACAGACAGAGAAACTCACCAATTACAGCGCAGAACTTTTCATCTTACAGATAATTTACTGATATAATAATTTGGAAAGCTTCTGTGCAAAGAAACGCACTGTGAGCTCAGGTATGTAAAATCTGCAAGATAAGGTAATGAGGTTCAGAAACCTGACATTTGACATTACTGACATAAATTAGTTCAGAAATAAAATCTATACTGCAGTTATGTAGTCATACTCTTCTTCGTGATTATAATGTATAGACTCAAAGTCCTCATGATCTTCAGTGATGCTACAGAGAAAAGGGAACATCAGATCATGTAGGAAATGGTTACAGAATATGAGCATTATTTTAATTAATAGCTGAATTTGTCTGCTAGAGTGAGGGATTCTGTCTAATACTGCCCACATACCAGTTAATTAGTTTTTGAGCATGAAGTACATGAGTGCATCCATGTTACCTGTGCATAGAAGTGCTTATAAAACTAATCTAGGTAGCTAGAGTAAAAACTGCCTCCCCACGTGGCCCTGCTGGAAGCTGCTCTTCTACCACATGCTTCTACTTCCAGCATTTTTTCTAACCTAAGTATCAGCTTAGCTCCCACCTCACAAGTATTAAAAGGAGAAGAATGAAAAAGAGTGGCCTAAATATTCCACTGGTTTATGCCGAGGTGTAGTTATTCAAACTCCATCTGGATTTTGTTTACCTATAACCCCTCTTTGATTGCATCTTGAGTTCAGGTGCCTTCCTTGGCTCTTCTCAGGCATCACTTCTGTATGATTTTGATGACTAAAAGTTAGGTCCTGGTAATTGTAAACGCCATCCCAGGGGACAGGCCCAGGAGGCACAGTGACTCAGAGGTGTGTGTGATGCAGACTGCCTCCCTGCTTCCCCCTGGCCATGGGCATGCAGGTACTCACTGCTGGCCTAATGCATCCTTCAGTTAATTACATGCCCATCCCATGCAGCCTTACTCTGGATGGTAAGTAGAGGGAATGGGACCTGATTTTCACCTTGTTCCTGCCTCTGCCTGCTCCCATTTAGTGGGCTCGCAGTACCATTTCCCTATCATTAGACCCCTGGTTCAGCAGGTCCTGTGTGGAGGTGGGTAGTTGCTGAGCATTTAACACTTTGTTCTGAGGTTTGCTGGTGCTTCTAGCCAACATGTGGCTAGAGACTGTGCCAAATAAAACTCACAACACTCTTACATGTGTGTCCATTGCAGGTACAGGTTATGTCCTTCAGCAATGTGATTTGCTTCTGGCAGCAGAATAGCTCAATTTTATTGTGTGGGTGGCTTCATTACTAATGTAGCCTGTGTGGTTAAGCTTTGGTGTATATGCCATCTTCTAGCTCATCATTCAGCTTTAAATAGCAATTAAATATTAATTCTGTACATGTTAAATGAAAAAGAGGAGGTTTTTTTCATCTTCTTTATATTGCCATCTCCCAAAATAATAAAGGAGGCTGGAGATGAGGAGGTGATGGCTTAAAATACTGTTTAATTCACTAACTACTGTAAAATATTTGGAGTGAAGCTAAGGAGGTGTTTAAAACTTTATACCTAACATTTTAGTTGATCTAAGTTGACTAGTGTCATAAGAGGAGTAAAATAAATCCCCTGATCAGAGGACATATTACTTTTTAGCTAAGTAAAGAGGTAATGCTTTGAACAGTAAGTGATATGGTATCTGCTGGCGATCCATTGTGTATGGCATTCATCTTATTGTAGTTTAGAAACATATAATATTTCAAAAATGCATCTCTTAACAACTCCCAAATGAGATGGTAAAGCTACTTAGGAATAATTGGCTAAAGGGTTGATGAAAAAAGAGGTCAATGTGTCAAAATACTGAAGATCTTAACAGGTGCTCGGGTCTCTAAATAGGTGATCAGTTAATGGAGAGAGCTGCACACCTGGTAATGAGATCAAAGTATCCCGAATATCAAGAGAGACATCAGGAGTAACTTTTATGTTGTCCCTGCTACAGCATGAGTCATTTGGCTAACCTGAGCAGGAAAGCCATGCTATTGCACCACGTAGTTCTGCCATGGTCTGCATATCTGCCGTTTCTGCACATACACAAGGAGAAGGGAAAGAATTTCCCCAAAATAATTTCTCAGTAGAATTCTCTGGGTTTCAATCAAACACAGAGGTGCCTCCTGAGACATCACTGCCCAGGCATCTGAGCCTCATCCAGACTCAGGGCACAGGGAAAACAATTCTTTGATTGTAACGGGGAGTAATGCTTAGGAAACTTCCCTGTCCGGCTATCTAGGAGCCACTCTGGCAGCCACATTCACACCACATGAGCTAGAATTGAAGCCCCTTCACAGCTACCCATCCCCTCCCTCCCCCCTCCCCAGTCAGACCAGGATCCCTCACTGGCTCAACCCCCAGTTTCCCATAAAAAAGTCTCAGACGTCTGTAGCCTTAAAATAGTTTAATCTTGGTATGATCACAAGATGCTCGAGCTGGTGCCCCCGAAGAGGGATCCTGAACAAAGGAACGCCTGGGCTTTTATTCCTTCACAGTCTAAGCGCTCCAAAGTCTCCCTTTTCATCCGGAGCCCACAGCTTCTGCTGTGTCTCAGTGTCCAGTCACCTGGCCGAGCCGCAGGTCCCTGTGCCCTTTGTTGTGCTAAGGGTCGGCAGTTCACAGCCTCTTGCCGCGGACTGGGGCTCGGGCTCCTATCCCGGCAGAGCTTAATCTGCAGCCTGCCCTGCAGCTTGCACACCGAGCTACCTGCACTGAGTGTATTTAACGTCCATAAGATACTCGTGTGACAGAAGTAGTTTTCAGCAGCTGAAATATTTTCTATGAAGAAAATCTTTCTAATTTCCACTATTTGCCTTTCAGCAAGATTTTAGAGACAGCTATAAGGTAAAAATTAGAATTATTTGGTTCAACATTATTTTCTGCTGGTTTTTTAGCTGCCAAAATAAGTTGAACATGATTAACAAGACTTTTAATGTGTGTGGTGTTTCTCTTCTGAAAGTATGCCATGCCGTAGCCACCAGTGTATCTCTGAAAGTGAGAATCTTTAGTATAGATGAGCAGAAGTGTGAAGACAGTGATTTGCAACTGCACAGTGTGTACTGAGATGGTCTCTGCTTCAGAGAGCATACTGTTTATGGAGATCCAAATGGGCAGAGGAGAGATAGAGGCAATTGAAGATACCTGAGCAATGAAAATGTAATAACAGAATCCCGTGTCTCATCTCTCCCAATCCCGTATTTCTTCCACTGAGCCTGACTAAGTAACAAATGTCAAGCTTCCTTAAGCAATAAGTTATAGTCATCCTAGTTTTGAACTAATTTTAAGTTAAGAATTCATCCTGATGCTTCTGTGCACTCATTGTCCCTCCACCCCCCTATCAGCTCAACCATCTGCACTGCTCCCTTCTTTGCCAAACCTTCCTCAGCTTTCCTTGGGACAATGCATAGGACAGATTTAAATTTCAGTCACTTCAGAGAATTCTCAGACAACAATGGAAAGCAGAAGGGAAGCGGCAGAAGACTATGATTATCTCTAGAGTCAATCTTGAATGAAATAAATAGGAGCCCAAAAGTCCCCATGTGCATGAATTGTTTAACAGGTTTCTGAGCCCTGTGGAATCACCACTCTGCTTCTAAAAATGTCTTTTTTCCTGTTTTCTCATTTAGTAGGAGTAGATTTATTTACTAAAATCATCTTCTTTTTCTAAGCAATTAATACAAATCTTTAGACAAAGAAAGGGGCAGGGTTGTCTTGAGGTGACTGATTTGTCTTGTTATTGTAATGAATGACCATTTGAGTTTACCAAGCTTTAGCAAACTAAAAAGCTGTTGTCTTTGTACAACCCTGCAGCCATAAAGAAAGTTTGTGTGTTAATAATCCCAGCATGAGGAAAAAGCAGAGGTCTAGAAGAAAACAATGCAGAAACGTATTGCAGGCCCCTGTAGGTATGTTCATAGAGGCCTGTGATTAGAATTCGTGCAAAATTAAGAGTTTGTGGCTGGATTGACCCTGGCTGGATGCCAGGTGCCCATCAAACCACCCTATCACTTTCTTCCTCAGGAGGACTGGGGGAGGGCAGAAAATATGATGCAAAAAGCACATGGGTCAAGAAAAAGGCATTTTAAAAAAGCAAAAACTATAGCTGCATGTGGAAGCAGAAGAAAACAATGGATTTTTTCTCTACTTCCCATCAGCAGGTAATGTGCAACCACTTCCTGGAAAGCAAGGCTTCTGTATGTGCAATTGCTCCGGAAGACAAACATTGTAATAACAAATGCCCCCCTCTACTTCCTCCTCCTTTCCCTTAGCTTGTATTGCTGATCAGATATAAAATGATATAAAATATTCTTTTGGCTAGTTTGCTGTCCTGGATCTGTCCTCTCCCAAGATCTTGCCCATCCCAGCCTACTGGTGAGGGGTGGAATGCTAGAGGGAGAGGCTGGTGCTGTGCCAGCACTGCTCAGCAGCAGCCAAGGCACTGCTGTGTTGTCAACACCTTTCCAGCTGCTAATGCAAAGCTCAGCGCTGTGAGGTCTGCTGCGGGAAAATTAACTCCATCTTAGCTAGACCAAATACAGAGTTTTACAGTCTAAGAGACCACGTGGTTGCAGGGCATTTTCCCCTGTCCTGAAACAGGATATGCCACATTTTATCGATTAAGGTAGGAGCTAAAAGACAAAAATATTGTTGGAAGATGCATTATGGAGCTCAGGCACTTCAGCTGCTAAATGAAGACACATCTACAGAAATGATTCTCTAGACCTTATTTAGAAAGTACTTAAAGTCACTGCCTGTAGTGAGGCTCTCAGGAAACCATTTTCAACGTGAATGTAGGAAAACTTATGTTACGATGGATTGCAGAATTCCATGACTCATTTGAATTGCAGCAAGGAAGGATGACTGGTAGAATGAAGAAGGGTTGGCAGAATAACAAAGTAAATGTAAATTGATGTGTGAGCAGGCAGGACACGATATGTGGGTGTACATACTGAGGGTCTGAATGTGCTGCTTACTGTTGTGAAAAAGGCACAAGTTCAAATGGCAGAATTGGAGGATTTCAAAGGCTCTTGGCAAAGGGCTCCTGACTCAGTGGGAACAGAATAACTTAAAACCCATCTGAAAGCCAGCAGTAAGTGCTCCTTTATCTCTAGGATTATTAATAGCTGAGTCATAAAGTTTTGAGTGAAGTTAACCTTATAATAATAGCTTGTTATATAAGACAAACTGGCTACCAAAGGGAAGAAAAAGAAGCAACAAACTAGAATGAACAGCTAATATGCTGAGCTACTTTGACCTAATTATCTAATTTATTTTTCAGCTGATATTCTTGTTGAGGGAAATTTCTATTTAGTTATCTCTCTGAGTTCAGTAAGAAATTCAAAAGAAAGCAAAATACTCTTGCTATGAGTTCATGGTCTGCATTGCATGTGCTCTGAGGTCCTGGACCACAGCAGATGACAAGACCTATGGAAACAGAACATATGCTGGTTTCACATGAAGGGATCTTTGCAGTTTGTACAGAGAGAGAAAAGAAAGACGCTTGTGATCCTTACAGACAAATATAGCCATTCAATAGCTTTTGGCCCTTACATTTCTCTACAAAGTAGAAGGCATGTTGGAGGCCTACAAGGAGGCATATGGGGTTAGAAAAATTTGAAGTATTGCTCCACACAGTTGTTTGAGAGGATTTTCCTGGACCATATTTGACCATTGTGCCTCTCTGTTTATCTGCACCCTTCTTTCTCACCCTCTCCTATTGACTTTTGATATAACTGTCCAATGCCATTCCAATCCAAGAGGGAGAGATGTCTTGAAGGATACTGGTTCTTTAGGACTTGTGAAAACGTGTTGCTGGGTAGAATAGGGAGAGCCAGTTAATAAACAATTCTTTCAGACATCTTCTTCCAAAGGACAAGGATAAAATACAGTCCTTTTATTGTAAAATAAAAAAAATCCTTCTGAAATGCACTGAAAACCAGTCTTCAATGTTCCTGCTGCTCAGACGGCTACTTTTTTTTAAAAAATTAGTTACATTCTGGCCAAAGAAGAAACTGGTACCCTTTCTGAACAATGATAATCTTTTTCATCTCTGCAGGATGTAATGACTGGACAAAATGAAATAAAATGGAAAGTCTGGAAAACTTTTTTATTATTGATTTAAACCACAAGCTAAGAGGAGAAAAAATGTATTCCTGGGCAGTAAGAGTACAGATTTACCACATTTTTTTTATGTTCTATTAGCACTTTTTATTACTTTTTGTACTTTTTCCTTTCACTTTCATTGTAAAATTCAGAGCATATATTCCTATCTTCATAGAATCATATAATCATTAAGGTTGGAAAAGACCTTTGAGATCATCAAGCCCAGCCATCAACCGAGCATCACCACTATGATGACCATTAAACATCACCACTAAACCATCCTTCTCATTCTTCCTTTTTTAAAGGCTTCTGTTTTTCTCATCTCATTCTGTCTTCTCAATTTGCCTCATGAATTCTTCCACATTTATTTTGAGGTTTCTGGAAAACAACAGCAACAACAATAAACTAAAAGCCTGAGAAAATCAGAAAAAAACCAGAATTTTTTTATAACTATTTGATGTCATTCTGCCTTACTCTATTTCCAGTACTGTGGCAAATACATTTGTGCAACAAACTTTTTCCAAGAAATTATGCACTGGAATAAATTTTAGTTTGTATTGTTCCTATAACTTCATGATTCTCTCTTAACATTGTGTAGATATTTGATCATACAGATTACAAATAAACTACTCGCTCCCTGACAAACTTTCAGCAAATTTACCTGGCAATCATTTGACTGGCTTCTTTCAGCCTGGGAAATGCTTCTTGTTATTGCAGAGCAACTTTTCTGACTAGGCTGAAGAAATGTATTTGATGTCCCATTTAAATGTTCTGTCTGTCCCTCCAGTTAGCTGTCAGCTGCATTGCAACATCATAATGCTTTGCAAAACAGAATGGGTAGCTGCCATTTGGTTGATTAATTAGTATTTCCTGATAAAATATTGTAAAATGTAAGAAATTATTATTATTATTAGAATCTGCCATGCATAACATAGAGAACAAAGACAGAATTGCCTTATCTTTTATTCCACATACAGTAAAAACCCTCATGAGTTGTTTCACCTTCTCAGTCTTTGGACACAGAGCTCAACCCATCGCATTTGCCTAGCATCCATTAATAGTATTAATTTTGTAATGTATTACTGAAAGGAAACCAGCACTGTTTGTGAATTTGTTTGATTTCATATCACAAGCAGGGGATGAGAATGTTACTCTCATTGTTTTTTTTCTTTTAAATACTAGGTACCTGTCTAATATTTTGAAATAAAACTAGTGCAAGAAATGACAAACAAAGGAATCAAATAATTTTTTGCTTGCTTGTCCAGATGATTGTTCTATATGACTGAGTCAGCATGAGTATTAAATCCCTTGATTGTGACCTTTAAGCATGGAAACAGTCATGTTACCTTCAGCGCTTGAAGTTACCACAGAGAATCAAACAACCCCTGTTCAAACAATATTTGTTAATGTAAAATTGAAGAAAAACACGTATGTTACCACTACCTCCCTCCTTTCAAAGGGTATAAAAAAGCATGAACTTGAAATATACTCTGGTGACTTTGATGAAAATCATTCACAATTATTTAACCCAGAACCCAGTGCCAAGTTGTCAAGTATATTAAGGATTTGGTGTCCACACTGAAGTGTGATAATCAGCAAACAAAATAAATGGGGTAGAGACATCACAGACTACCACCCATGGTCAAACCTGAACTATGTCTGCCTCAAGAAATGGGGAGATTCCTACTCTTCTTCATTTAGCTGCTTTTCCATGAAATCAGTTCATTTTTATATTGGGCTTATCCTCCATAGTAACAGAAGTGGGCCAAAGATGAAGGCATTTGAAAACTCCTCTCTCACAAAAGTAATGGTGTTCCTTTCTGAAATATAGTATTGGAGAGGCTGGCAGAACGACTTCTACCTCTTTATGTTAATGGTTTCAGTTCCACTGGGTTAGTGGAAAAATACAACACACATGTAAAACATTTTGGCAGCTGGCAGTTCATAGCCAAGCAGTCCTCACTGAAAAGTTACCTCTCCTTTGTCCACTGCTACTTCCAATAATGAGGTCAATTTCAACATACTGGTATAAACTCTCCCAAAACAGGATCAGGAGTACTGCCACAGCAATAGGCTGCTGACTCTGTTTGGTTTGCCATGTGTATTAATAGGACTTTAGAGGTCCTAGGCCCATTGGTATGCTGACATTCACGGGGGGTAAAAGCCTCTCTAAAATATAACCTATCACAGGAGTCTGTTATAACTGTTTGGAATGTTTAAATTAACTTCCTAAATGGCTTGAAAACAACATTGTTCTGCATATGGAGAGGTAGTACTAATGCATGCCATGACATTTTGTTCCTCTGAGCATTTGCTTTGATTGCCAAAGCACATACTCTAAACACAGTTTTTTTATTAACATCACATCTAACAGTAAGTGCTTGTTTTCTCTCCTTTCAGGATGATCACCAGAAAACAAAAAAACAACCTATTGGTTACATGATTTCACAATTTCTTTCACTGAATTTCATTGAGAAACTCCTGGTGAAATGAGTTTGGCAGAAAGAGTAAATCAGGAAGTTAGGGAAGGACTGCACGTGTGGTTAGTACCTTTATGCACCGGTGGGAAATCAGTAATTGGCAGTACATTTTACAATTGCAAAATATGCCTTTAAGGAACAAGAACCACGCCGATGACATTAGGCTCATTTGTTGCCTTACCCTGAGTTTTCCTTGAAGTGGTCTGACCCATACTTTTTGATTTTTTTACAGAATATACTTGCATTCTCTTAACAGCCCTAAAGCACTAGTATTGTATTGTATGAACCTGTAGAAAAAACCAGCAATATATTAATGCAAAATCACCTGTTGGAGTCCTGCTTACATACAGGAAGAACGTAAGTGTTTTGCAGGTCTAGAGAGCATGTCACACTACTAATAAATACATATTATTACACATGGATTTACTACTCACCATGAAAAAACCTAGTTTTACACTTGACATCATTTTATATGTGATCTTATGTATCTGAAGTGGTTTTACACTGGTTGGATGCTGGGCACACACCAACCCATTCTCTCACTCTCTGCAACTAGACAGGAGAGAAATAAATGGGGTTCACGCATTGAGAAAAGGATTGGAAGAGATTACTCATCAAATACCATCATGGGCAAAACAGGCTCAACTTAGAGATACTAATTAAATACTAATACTAAAAAATACAAACCATAGTAGGATAATGAGAAGTAAAATAAGCCCTTAAAAACACCTTCCTCTCACCCCTCCCTCCTTCCAGCTCTACTTCCTACCCCAGCGGTGCAAGGAGACAGGGAATGGGGATTATGGTCAGTTCATCACCCGAGGCTTCTCCCTCTGCTCAGGGAGAGGAGTCATTCCCCTGCTGCACCGTGGGGATCCTCCCACGGGAAACAGCTCTCCATGAGCTCCTCTGACATGGCTCCATCTCACGAGCAGCAGCTCTCTGTGAACTGCTGCAGTGTGAGTCCATCCCAGGGGCACCAGTGCCCCTCACACTGCTGCAGTGTGGTCACTCTTCCATGGGGTGCAGTCCTTCAAGGACAGGCTGCTCCAGCATGGGAGCAGGGCCCTTCTCTCCATGGACCTCCCATGGGGTCACAGCCTCCTCTCAGGCCTCCACCTGCTCCAGTGTGGGGCTCTTCCATGGGGTGCAGGTGGATCTTTGCATCCCCATGGACCTCCATGGGCTGCAGAGGCACAGCTGCTTCACCAAGATCTGCACCATGGGCTGCAGGGGAATCTCAGCTCCAGTGCCTGGAGTATCTCCTCCTCATCCTTCTGCACTGACCTTGGTGTCTGCAGACTTGTTTGTCTTACATGTTCTCACTCTGCTCTTCTCAGGTCATAATTACAACTGCACAACCCCTTTTTGTGTTGAACTCTTCTTAAATATATTATGCATGGGTATTACCATCATTTCTAGTTGGCCCAGCCTTGGCCAGTTCCATGTCCATCTTTGTAGCCACCAGGAACTGGCACACGGGGAAACCTTCCAGTAGTTTCTTATAGAAACCATTTCTGTTGCCCCTCTGGTACCATAACCAGGCCATGCAAACCCAATAAATTTACTTAGAACATTCACCTAATAATTACCAATTGATACTCTGGTCACTTTTGTGTTCAAATCTGGAATGGCTTTTCCAGGCAGAAGATATTTCATTGCATTGATGGAGCTTGAGATCTGTGAAAGAAAAATATCATCATAATTGCATGGCAAAACTGTTGCAAGAAGAATGTGCAATCAATATACCTTACCTCCATATTAATGTGTAAAGCTCAGGAAAATGTGGAGGATCTGGAGCTGTTCCTGTGGGACACAGCAACATGGTTGTTACTACTGAGATTTGTTAGCAAGACCTCAACTAGTAAGGGTTGAAGTTATTGGTGGAGACCTATTTACAAATTGGTAAAAGAGGATCAGTAGTGGTATAATACTGATTTTATCCAGTTTATTGACAACTTAGAGGTTATTGAGTCTTGTAAATGATAAAGTATTGGATAGAAAATATTTTTTAAAAAACCCAGTAAATTCAGATTTGAGAGCCAGCACATTAAAGTCTAGAGCACAAGTGTTCTGAGGAGCAGCTGAGGGAGCTGGAGTTTAGCCTGGAGAAAAGGAGGCTTGGAGGACAGCTTATCTCTCTCTTCAGCTACATGAAAGGAGGTTGTAGGGAGACTGGGGTCAGTCTTTCCTCCCAAGTAACAAGTGACAGGATTAGAGGAAATGGCCTTAAGTTTCACCTGGGGATATTTAGGTTGGGATATTAGGAAAAATCTCTCCACTGAAAGAGTGGTCAGGCACTTGAACAGGCTAGAACAGGGAAAGTGGTTGAGTCACCATCCCTGGAGGTATTTAAAAGATGTGTAGATCTGCCACCACCGCTAGCAGAGCTTTGGATAGTTCCCAGAAATTCTACTTCCTCTGTCACCAATGTAATGCAAAAAAAGTGACTAATGCTGTGTGACAGCTCATTCTGGTAAGACTGGCATAAATTCAATCACCAAATTAGCAGTAGGTGTCCACAAATGATTAATGACCTGCTAATGTCTTCTGTGAAAATTGGGAACTTACATACATTAATATCTGTACTTAACACTATGCAAATATCAGTGTTCCCAAGAAGAAATTATTATTGTAGGGAAGTATTTCTGCAAAAGTGTAAATAAAACATAGTAATACCACAATACTCTGTTACTGACAGAGAAAAAAAAGCTCTATTTCCTCATGTTGAAAAAATGGCTACTTCCATCAAATGCACCTTATTAAACTAATAAATGTTAGATGCATATGTGCAGTTCAAAATCTAGTCAAGAATATGTTTCAGGATAGGCTTAACTTTCCATGCTGCTGTATGTTAAGATGTCTTACCTTTTTCACCAATTTTATGTGTAATTTGATGATTCTTTTGGACCAAATTTTTTTAGAGTCAGCTTTCCAGGGAAAAAAGATTTTTTGTGACAAGGGATAGGAGATGTAACATTACTCAAAAACCAGCTAGACAACAGAGGGAGTCAATCACGCAAGCTGTAGTGCCCCTTGGGAATGTGACTCAGAGGTGATGGGAGCTATGGAACTGCTAAATTAAAGTTTCTGCCTGGACCAAACATGCAATTTCTACAGAAATGGGATGGAAGAAAATGGTTTACTGATCTTTATTTTACAGTTTTGTTATAAATACTAGCAAGAAAAAAGAAGCCCCAAATATCTTTATATACACTAGAAAAATATACAATATATTTTATTACGTGCAATATATTGTACAATACAATATATGATACAAGATAATGTATTAGATTTTATGATACAATATAATGTATTGGATATTATATATGGCATATATTTTAGTAGGTAATAAATATGCAACTGCCCTTCTAGAAATTTGATTGAGCTTCACAGAGGGATCATTACTAATTACAGCTTGGAATGACAGTCATTTCCAGAGTCTTGGAAGAACAAGAAAAATAATATGTGAATACCAAATGATCACATACAGGGAAATAGTTGCTCAAGTATTGTCTCCTAGTAAGATCATCTGGAAGATATTTTCCATTCAAAAAAGGGGGTATTTTTGTTGTTGGAAAATTTCAATAAGTGCATACAAAACACCACCTAAAAGTAGTTGAAATCAAGCTTGAAGTGCTCTTGGCCTCACTGGGTTTAGGTTGGGTGAGAGGAAAAGGACCAGTGAACTCAATCAGCTGTGTCCTGAGGGAGTGACAGGGATGAGGGTCCTGCAGCCTGAGTCTTCCTTCTCAGAACCTTCAATAATAACCATCTCCTGTCTGAACAAAATCAGCCTGATGAGTCATGCACTCTGTTAGAGGTGTTTTGCCCTGCTCAGCCACAACACAGCAACCACTTAGTGAGAATCAGGTTTACTATCAATACTTAGTAAAAAAAAACAACTTGGCCCATTCTAAATGGTCCATGCTATGCCACATAACTCATAAGGTGATACATACTTTGTAAATTGCAAATGATACCAAGGAAGAATCAAAGAAAAAAAAAATCTTTATATAAATATGGAAGAGGAAACTCATTGGCTGTAGGAGTCTCTGTTAACAGCAGGGGAGAGAGTACCACTGACCCACAATAAAACCTCAATGTAATTTGCTTATATCAATATAACAAACAGGTTTAGAACTATCTACGGTGAAAGACTAATACATTATTGTACCACTGTCCCAGCCTAACTATAAAGCCTTAATATTGATACAGAAATTGGCCAGATATAAACTTTCTAACACGGTTTTGAGTATTAAAAAGCAACATTCTTTATTGCAGCATGCTGGTCACCTGGAGAATCCTTCCCCTAATCGAGTGCCCCAAGCATTGGGTAAATGCTCAAAACTGTGAGTTTTTATCATACATGCTGCTGACACATTCATTGGCTATCCTTGCTTACTTGATGTATGTATATTACTTTATTTTACATAGTTTTACCCCTTGTTGGAAGTCCTTATATGGTTCTTTGGGGTGTGTCTTCAACGTCTGGTGTCATTTTTAGGTGGCTGTTCCTCAACCCCCATTTTGAGTAAGAGCAGTATTGTTGCTATGTATAACTTCTGTTTTGTCAGCCTTGCAAAGCTGAGCTGGCATCCTGCTTGCGTTTT
The DNA here is from genome assembly GCA_024500445.1 of Entomyzon cyanotis. Lineage (NCBI taxonomy): Eukaryota > Metazoa > Chordata > Aves > Passeriformes > Meliphagidae > Entomyzon > Entomyzon cyanotis. Next base: position 5,704,881 of record JAKEPQ010001021.1, read on the forward strand.
GCATTACTTCTGTTTTCTTAAGTTATAGCCTTTATTTTTCCAAGGCTGTACTATTGTGTTCTACTGTCCTTATCAGAGTAAATATTGTTCTGTTCTACTGTCCTTATAAATATATTTGTGAAACCACAATTAAATTGCTGATATTGTCATGAAGAGTTTTATTCCCTTGCCCATTTAACATGAATTGTAGAACTTAGGACAAGAAGAGCAAAAATGGCATTGTTAGGATGCATAGGGGTAATAAATGATGAAAGCAGAGATCACCTCTGACCTCTGAGGGGTTTCAGGGAATGGTCTACCCTGGGGAAGAGCTGCAGCATGAAAACACGGTAATAGGCAGATGCTATGATTCATTATTTCTGGATCAGCTCAGCAAGTAATGATGACTCAGTAATGATGAATCTGTCCAGAAAATGGAGTGGATGTAATCCAGAGAGCCATAGGTCATGCTTTCTAAGCAGCTAAATGGAAAACCCAAGGATGACAAGGATGGGGTCAGGAGAAGAGGACCAGCATTGCTGCCATCAGGTCATAAGCATGAGCTGCTGTGGTGGCTGTGCTCTTTTGCCAAACACCCTGACCATATGCAACATCGTGGGGCCTTGAGCCATCAACAGGGATGCTCAGGAACAAAAGCAGGATCTTGCAGACCTTTTAGCACTAGGAAAAGCCAGGGATTTGAGACCAACCATCATAACCATACTGGAGCACTGCTAATTCTTCCATGACTGTGTGCTGCTAAGGCTTTTGTAGATATCCACTGCCATCATCAAAGTCGTCTCTTAGTCATCTTGCAATTGAACAGTACTCCACCATAACTGTAACCACTGTTGCCATGCTTGCATTATATTTATATATTACAGTTGCATAAACTGTCACACCACACATGTTATTAAACGTCATTATATAGACCTGGCAGAGTTACAGCCCCTTTTTTCTTTTCTGGGCAATACCTCTGTGTGCTCATGCCTCCCCACCACCAGAGCTTATCTTGCTACCTCTGCAACATAATTAATTTCAAGGATGAGCTCTGTAAAAATTTCTGCCTGTGACTCCTCCACCCATCCCTAGAGGCACCTGTCAATTATATCTCTTACACTATGTCAGCATACACAGTGACATTCAGTGACATGCTAGAATGGGCAAACACTTTGTAGCAAGGTCTGCTTTTTAAAGTGCTCCACAGGTGGTCTAAAAAGCGAGATGCAAACCAATCAAACTGATGGGGAAAAAAGAGAAGAATTTATGAAGCAAAAAAGCTAATATAAGGTGTGCTGTGATTACCAGTGATGGGTCTACTGTTTTGTTTCATGGCATATTAAACATAGCACCTAATTAAAAGTAACTGATGAAACCTCTTTTGATGGAGGAGTTGCAAATACCAGCATGAACATAACACTCAAATGCTTCTTCTTTGGACCAGTGTATTGTTTTCTCTAATCTATACAGAAAGACTCTTGGTACACAAAGACAATAAAACTTTGCAATAACATGGAAAATTTTCACCTTGCCAAGCAGAAGCTTCAACAGTCCCAGCAGTTTGACTAAATGCCGATTATCCTAGCTATTTTCTAGCGTAGCAATCTGGGGGCTAATACAGTGGTCTTGTAGCACAGCTCACTGAGTATCAGACTGAGACTTTTTAATACAAATGTACAGTTCTGAGTCTAGGAAGAAAGTGTCTACAGATGAACAAAAATATAAAGAAACAAAAAAGTGAGAGAAAAAGATTTGGAGTCATCTGGAGTTGGATAATATGCCTGTTTCTGCCAGAGCGATTTAAAAAGTGAATCAAACCCCAAACATTTTAGGTATAATTACTGTCTCATCTTGCAAATATGTTTGCATGCTGAGAACTCATTTAGTCTTTATCATGAACCTCAGCACCCATAAGTAAACGCCCAACTTCTCCCACTTATCCACTCTGAATCTGTTACAGTGAGGGAAAGGAGGCTTGGCATTACAATCTGCAGCTGCAAAACAGAGGGTGGCTTCCCCTCTGTGTACCACCTTTCCAAGGGACATCCCAGTTGTCCAGCCAAGCACTGCCAGGGCACAGCAAGTTGATGGCCATGGCTTCTTCCTCCCAGCAAACCATCAACTTCATGGGTGCTTGGCACTGCCAGAATAGCAAAATAGGCTGGGGCAGACTGTAAAGAGAAGCTAAGCCAAAGCATTTAAAAGCAGTATTGATTTTTATGAAGAATATTTTCACTTTGAAATGGCTGAGTGTCTGTGAATTGTTGATATTCAGTTTCTCTCTTCAATGTTTAACTATTAGTGCTACTCTTCACAAAACATATATCACATAAAATTCAATACATGATTTCACATTTGGCAAGTGTTTTGTTCAATTTATGTCTGTATTTTTGTGATCTTTGTTTTTGCAGCCATTGAACACAACCGTGTATCATGAATTAAAACCATCACTAGTAGTGATTGTCATCTGGATTAGATTTAGTAAATGGAATAAACTGAAATTCTATATCAGTATATATAGATATCTGTATATACTGGAGATACCTGTATTTCCATTTCAGAGAAAGCATTTGGGCTTTTTTTGGGCGAATAAATAGCATGATGACTACAGATAAGTAGTGTGGGTAACAGCAGCAGAGCCTAAAATATACACCTTAACAACTTGTTTAGGTTTGCCCCATAGCCTTCTTAAGAGTGCCTGATGGCCACATATGTGTAAGCACACATCAGCATATGGGTTTGTGTCAATGCATTTAGACCAAAACAACCATCTGCAAGTGGGGGATTGCCTTTTTTGCATGGGTTCGAAAATCACACCATGATCAGTTGATTTGCAATATCATACTTGTCACATCTACAAGTATTTTTTCCTCTAAAGCACCCATTTCCCGGTAACCCATGTCCCTCAGCCATGGCATAGCTTAGGGCATGAGCCAGGGATTAAAGTGTATTGCTTTCCTCTTCTTCTCTAGTCCTGGATCTTCTTGACATTATCTCATCAGAGAGAAAGGGCTAGAAGCCCTTCTGGGAGCTGTACACACTACAGGGGTGCATCTTGTTCTGTGTTTTGCTGTCTATAAAAGCTCTACTGATATTCTCTGACATCGACAACCTGCGACTTACTGCTTCCCTGCCTTTTTGCCCACCAATGTTTAGTGTCTCTCCTGGGAGACAGTCCTACCCAAAGAAGGAAGATAAATATTAGATTTTCCATTCTGAAGAACAGCTTTTACTTTACCTTCACCACAAGCTCATGCATGGGCTCGCGTTACTTCTGCCTTTCTTTGTTCATCTGACTTTCTCATCACCAGCTGTACATCAGTACATGTCTGTTGGAAAAGAGGTACAAGATGCAGTTTATTGAGTGTGAAGGGGCATGGCTATGAGGAAGGACACTGGACGTTGTACTGACCTTTGAAATCTGTGTGAATTTGACCTATAATTATGATAATTTTTTTAAAAAGAAGATGTTTGTTTTCCCATGGCTTTATGACTGAGGTAAAAAAGTTGAATTCTTCAACTGGAGGGTGGAGGGGAGAGCAGGAGCCAGAGGCAAACACCATGTTCTGAACCAGATGAGTGATTGGAGCTTGGCTCAGATCTTTGAGCCAGACCCTCCTGTGTTTCTGGTGCCAATAATCTCGCTATATTGTATCTTCCAAAGCCGAAAGTGACCATGTATACTGCTACATTCAGCAAAAATGTGAGGCACTAATAGGCTGAACGTTTTCAAGTGTGTATTTGTAAGCCAACCTGATGCGTCTGACCGCAATGGTTTTTTTTTACGTTTGTACTTTTCACTAGGTGCCTCCAAGAGTGTAATTTCAGCAGCATTATTGTTGCTGTTACTCAGAAAGAGATCAGCAAATCACATTAGTGAGATTTACTATCAGCTGGTTCACACTAGTAACATGACAGATGCGTCTGTGCTGCTGCCTTGTGCTTCATCAGATCTTAAAAAAGCTGTTATTTCATTCCATGTTTGCCCAGAGTACAGTGTAACTAAGCTCTCTCAGACTTTTCAACAGTACAAATATAGCTCAAAACAGAAGGAAATCACATGTCCTGAAACCACTGGTGCCCATAAACACTGGTGGTCTCATGTTTACTGTGGAAAGAACAAAACTGAACATTTTCACTTCTGGGTATGAGTTATTATCTTATTAATTCAGGTCTGTGCTGAGATGACACATTACCCAAATCATTAACCTTCAAGTCCTAAGGCACTTTTCACAGACTTAAAACTGAGTGCCTATTTAAAAGGTTTCAGGAATGTGACTGTGATCTTTAAAATTGTCATTGTACTTCAGTCTTCATGAAACCTGTGCACATGGGAAAAAACCCTGTCACTTCCTAGATTTAATTCCAGCAATAGATGATGTCTTTTAGAATATCACTGCAAATGTTAAAGGAGAACTTAGGAACAGTGCAAATTGAACCAAGAGAGTATATGAAAAGGGAACAAGTTACTTTGTCAACAAGAGGAAAAAACCCACTTTTTTCCATCTGGTTGAGTTTTTACATAGATCTGTTTTAATAAAAGCCTTTATTTGCATGTTGTCTCTCCATTGTGGAGAAAAAAGGCATGAGGACTCCTTGTGATGTAGGTTAGGAGGGAGCTGTGAATGAAAGGACTGAATCTGTCCTACATAAGTCATTTTACTTCTCTAGGTGTCAGCCTCTCCCGTCAGAAAAAGTCAACACTTCCAAGGCACTATGGTCAAGAAAGAATGAACTGCTGCAGGAGCACCAGGTGGATTACTGTTAAGAAGTTTCTGAAAAATCAGAACCTATAAGAGGAAAGAGAAAAAATTTTTAATGTATCATTACATTCATAACAAGGCTATGACTTCATGGACCGTCATGTGCAAGGAAAGAGAGACTACCAGATAACTGGCAAAGTGGGTAAAGAAATAAGGAAAAACAAGGCATTTCTACTTTTTGCATGTGCTGCCGTTGAAACACTCAAGTACAAACTCCAAACAATCTTTTGGACATATCAAAAACACTGCATAAACTTTTCCATCTCCCACCACACGGTGCCTGTCATTCCTATGTGGTCTCTGCCCTCCTCCACAATGCATCTGAAATATATAATCACCACAGCTATCATCTTCTGTCAACTGTGGTATCAGATCAGTTCAATCAGATGCAGACAGTGAGGTCAGCATAAAGCATTCAAATGATGACAGAAGCAGTTTGCTATGCATAAAGGAGTTGTTTATTATATCACTTTTAAATTTATAGGTTCAGTTCATCTTAAGCTAAATATCTAGTTATTTAACAGCTGTTATGAGTCAGCCACAGAGAGGATTAGTTAAAAAAATGTGTCAAGAAGTGCTTTAATCTTGAGCTACAGTAGAGGAACAAGCCTGGTCAGGTCACGTCTAACAAAGGTTGTGCTCCAGTAAGACTGAGGAGCACTGTTCGTATAAAACAGGAGATGTTTTGATATCGTTCATCCTGCCACCTTCATATTAACCCCAGTAATTTCAGAGATAGCTGGGACAGATTTTTTTCAGGGCGTAGAACTGTACTTAAACATTTTCAGATAAGAAAATTTTACAAATGGGTATTAAAATGGCTTATGTTATGCAGAGCCTACGTATACTTTATTCTGTCACGACTCAAAGTTCAAGGGACTTCCCAAGATGGTAGTATATTTTTTGTGTCTTCGTGTCACCTCTCTTGTAAAAGTGATGGAGACATTGAGACATGAGGTCAGTGAGTTTTTGTTTGTGTCCTTTACATGTAGCTAAGAAGCATAAAGAGAATGCAAAGCTGTAAAGCAGTCAGAATGGCTATTGGAAAAGATTCCATTTTCATGGGTTTCCAGTATAATACACCATCCTTAATTCAGCTTGACAACCACAGGCTTAGACTGCTGGGAGAACACGGAGGAGAGGCATATCCAGGCATTGCTATCCCGTTACTCCCAAACTTCAGGTGGTCCCTGATGCCACCAAGACATGTTAGAGCAGTCAGGTAAGAGCAGCCCCAGCACAACACAAAACCACAGGAATGAAAATGATTTTAACTACTTTCCAGATGAGGATTAATAATACTGGACTAGAAAGCTGTGATGGGTAGGTGCTAAATATCTCTGAGTTATAGGGCAGCATGTGAAAATCAGCAGAGCACCCAAAATGCAAAGTTGAAGATCTGTCAGCCTTGAATGTCCGCAGCCCATAGCAGTATTATCTCTGGAAAACTTTTCTGAAAAATCAAAAATCCATAGAATCCTCCTCACACAGAATTGAAGTCCCACTGGTGGGAAATGTTTAACTCATTCCTACCAACTGGAACTTAAATAAATACAACTGATTGCTTCTTACATTTCTAAGGGCGTGCTAATCTCAAACTGTGGCTACCTAAGCAATTTATGAAAATAATAGAGTGTGCAAGTAGTCAATCACAAAGCAGGAAAAGGAAGTATGAATACAAGGCATTAAAATGAAGAGAAAAATTCTGGGAAAGCACAGAAACTGTGGTCTCTGTGCCACTTGTTCTTAGCTCATCCATTTGCCAGCTGGGAAACCAGGTGTTAGGAACCAGCAGCCCGAAAAATGGTTTGCATTTGGGCATGTAAAAAAATTTCTGTAACAAAAATTCAACTTTAGTTCAAATGTCAGTCCTGTTGATTATTTTTCCCTCATCTCATTAATATCCCAGTGGTATCATAAAGTAGTATCACATTGGATCAGTCAGATTTCTCTAATGACAATACTGCTACAAACATGAAAAAAACCAAACCCAAACAGACAAACAGAAAAACAGTGAATTGCCCACAGGAAACTTACACCTTTAAGCAAGAAATCTAGGTCTGTTTTTGAGTAAACTAGAAACCCTTCTTGAGTAAACTAGAAATTTTAAGGGAAACCCCTCAAAATCTGTTCCAAAAATAGGATTATATTTTGGGTTTTCTACAGGAATGGATATTTTCCAATTCATAATATTCCTTGTTTTTAAGGATTTTGTGCTGCACTCAGCCTTATTGGAAGTTTTGAATACTGCAGGAGGAGTATAGAAGAATAGCAGAAATTTGGTATTGACCACACTTATCATGTGGTCATCTCCTCCATGGAAATCATTATTTGGTAATTCAGGACAGTACTGAAAGCTGGTTTAAAATCTATCATTTTCCAAGGATAAATCCTATTCTTGTGAACGAAAACATGTTAAATCCATTCAGTACTTTTTAACAAATCAGGTTACCATCTAACCTTTTGATGGTGGAGCTTCCCAAAGACAGAGAGTAACCCCTCCATTCACAGCAGCACACAGTATGAAATAATATTTTGTTCTTGACATGGTTGCAGAAATTGTCTGCATCAGGAAGAAACAGCACAAACATCTAAACTGAGTCTTCACAAATTTTTAAGACATTGATTTTGCATGTAAAAAGGATGGAAGAGGAGGAAAAAGAATAAAATTAGTTGTGCAAAATCGCAGAAATACACCCTTCACATAGATTATGTTTGACCAACAGTGACAGAAATGGGGGTGCATTTAAGTACTTTGCTGTATTTAAGCTGAAGGCCAGCTTGCTCCTGAAAGATTCTTGCAGATGCACAACTTTAGGCACCCCCGGTCTCAATACATTCCAAATTCTAAGTATTTCCTGCTTTTAGTCCATTTCTTTTTCAGACAGTACAAAAAAAGATGTTATCGACATCCTAACAGGTATGTTAGAAGGTAGTTTTTAAAAAGTAATAAAAAGAAGGTACATCCTCAATTCTCATGGAAATTTCCATGGTCTCTTCAAGAAGAGACCAACACCAAGCAATTACGTGCATGAAACATTGATTTGGATCACATGATTTAATTAGCAAATTATACCTTTGTGGCACTTTTCACAGAATGATAGAGGAGAAGAAAGTAGGTCTTCAATTCATCATTCTTAATTATCTCTCTATCAGAATTGTTATTTAATGAACACCTCTGATTAAGTTTGTTTCATTAAATTACAGATCTGAATCACACTATAAGACCTGTACAGACTTATGAATTTTAAGGAGTAAGGAAGCTAGTCCAGTATGTGTCAGCTTGACATCTAAATTATTAATCCTTTTTCTAATGTGCTTTTGAGTTGCTGGTTTGTTACTTTAATAAGGACTGTACCATTGTATGGCTGCTCTCCTCTTGTCTTTGTCTTTAGCCTGGCATTATGAAATAACAGTTATTCATAGGATCCTAATTTTTAATCACTTGGGTTTACTAATAACCCTGAAGACCAAATTATTTTTACAAAGAAGTGTTTGAAATATTTACTTTGTTTTGATCCACATAGTGTTTGGGTTTTTTTTCCTGATTGTATCTGTTTTGAATGAAGTTGCAAGTTATAGAAAACCAGAAGAATAAATTAAAATAGTTATATGGTAAGAACCTTTACTGTTGTGACAATCATAATGAGATAAAGATGGGGTTTGCCTTTCATTAGTAGAGTAGATTTGGCAATCTAGTATTTATCTCAGTGGAATTCTAGTCACAGTTATATTTCCCTATCTTCCCCATAAAGCAGTTAAACACTTCAGAAGTTCTTTAAAGATCAACATTAGGCACTTCATGTCCAAAGAATTAGATGTGAAATGTTGCAACACAGAAGATTAAAGATTTATTACATATCACTGTAAGGCTAAGGATAAAAGTTGTAAAGCCAAGGCATTCACAAAAAATGTGCGTCTTGAAGAGCAATTTTTAACATGGCCCTTGATTCATTATCATCTTCATAATTGTTCCTTTGTTCATGCTGTGTATTAGTTTATCAATCCAGTACTTCTACTATAATCCAGTGCACCAATAAGTGACGGTAAAGGAAGGAGTTCTTGTTGATGAAGTTATTAAGAGAAATAAATAAGATTTGCTTTTTCTTTCTTGAAAAGAGTTAAAATTTAGCTTCCATATTGTTCTTTTGCTGCAATTTCTTAGAATTACTAGAGTTTACACATTATATCTTGGGAGTTACTCGAATAACTAGGATTTGCTAGAATTCTTAGAATTTACAGCATTATCACTAGAATATACCCCAATGAAAGGACAAGGAACCTCTTAATTACAAAATAAAATGTCTGTGAATATTCCAAGTTCATTTTAATAAGTGAAAACTTGGAAAGACAAAAAAAAGACAAACATTACAAAAAGCTTTCTGAATATCACTTCTTTAATTTAAAAATAATTTCCTCACCCAAACAAAAGCAAACCAGATGATTCTCCATTCATAACAACACACTGAATGGAGTTTGTTCATAAGGTGAATTCATTTTTGGTATTGTCACTGTCAGCTACAGCCAGAACGTATCCCAGATTTTCTGTTTGGGCAAATAGATTCGTGTTCTTCTAAGTGTCTTTGAATCACTCATACAACATGCAATAGGACTGGCTCTAAAGATAGACAAAGGAGTTACAAAGAAGAAGTTTCTTTGTTGCAAGTTACCCAAGAAAACTCTTTTCATGTTGAAATTACTAGCTTAATCCAGCTAGTATTTACAGAGAAGTTTTAATGTCTGGAATGGGGAAGTGTCTTCTATTCCACCTTCAAAATAGGCTGGTTCTGGCCTAAATTATCTTCACAAAATTTTATGACATTGTGTATATTATGTAAGCTGCTTGGATTTTCTATTTATGATTCATAATGGTTGCATGTTCTTGCTCCTCTGTTTAAAAGAAAAAAAAAGGAATTCATGTCTAGTTCTAGGCAGAATTAATAATAAAATTAATAAGAAACAATTCAAGTTTAATGTCTATTCTGCTGAAGATTACAAATTACATAGAAAGATTACAATTTTATAACAAAACAGATGAAATTGAAAATTTCTTCAGTATTACATTTCCCCACACAAATGGTTTGCCAGTGTTCACTGTATCCCCAGACACATAAACTCTGTAGTTTGCAGCAGTGACCTGCTACACCAAAAACTCATCACGGGTTTTACCCCTTGCTTAAGTATCAACATAAGAGGAATTAGCTGCAGTACTGCAGCACCTCAACACCTCAGTATAGATCAAACTCCCCAGTTCCAGGCACAGCATGCTAGAGAGGGGCCACACCAGCCTTTGCACATCAGGCTTACACAGCCCACTGCCAATGGGAGCAGAAAAAAAAAGCAATTCAGTTATCCTGGTTTCCATATAAGAAACCAACGATCCAAGAAAATAAGGGAAATTATAGGAGGGGTCCTTGGTAGAGAGGGGATCTGAACTGGGATTGTGGAAATTTGGCTAGGGTTGGGATACAAGTGTGCAGACCTCTTTTATTATTAAACAAAAGCAGCTGCCTTGTTATGACAGTGAACGACTTTAGTCTGTAATGGACAGCAGGGTTCACAATTACAACATGAGGCAAAGTTTCCCTTCTGCTAAGCAGAAATGTAAATCTTCTGGGTAATGCCTCCCAAACTACTCAGCACAGGCTGGGAAAATCCCCCGTTTTCACCATGGATTTATTGTTGTAGGTCCACAACATGGAGCTGAATGACATAAAGCATGTTAATGCTGCTGCAGGACACATGAAAGTCATACAACAGCATTTTCCCTGAGTGGGTGTATTCAGCTCATTTAATAAAGATTACAACTGACTGCACCCTTTCTTTGGCTATGACACAACTCAAGGATAGGGAAATTTAATAGCATATTAGTCATCTGCCCAGAGGTAAAGTATTTCATAATGAACTGAAAAGCCAGAAAATTGTGTCTATGTGTGTGTTTTAATATTACTCTGTTCCTACTAATGAAATTTATGCAAAGTACCGCAAAAACTGATGAGTGTACATCCCTAACGTGACTGAAAGACATTGCAGGTTGCATTAGGATGAGGTGTTAAATTATTTATGACATGTCAAGTTTGGTTTTTTCTTTTAATTGCTTTCCTGGTATTTTGAAATTATTTCTGCTGTTTAGTATGAAGTTATTGGCAAAAAGATCAAGAAAAAAAAGGTCACATTTTTGTTCCTGCTGCAGGAAAAAACCCCATCTGTGTGCCTTGCCCAATGGATAGGGTAAAAGGCAGGGATATCCCAAAATATCTGTAGGCAGAAAAACTCGTGCTTTTTTTCGTCTTTTAAAAAATATTAGGTGAGCTGGATGTGTGTACAAGTGAGAGGGAAGCAGGGAAGGACATGGTGATTCAGAGGACTGGCAGTGGAATAAAGAATATGTGGAAAAAGAGTTTTGCTTGCAGGCGTAAGGATGAGTGATGGCACGGCTGAACTGCTTGCTCACCTTTGGAGCCTGCAGCCCTGGGGTTTGCCCCAAGTACCTTATGGGTGCTGGGTGTGGCTGCGGGTGATGTGGGGACACCATGACCATTGCTGAGCCCATCCTTATCCTTGCCCATGGACCACCAAGGTGACACTGTGGGTGAAACCTGGTTTTCTCACCTTCTTGGACTTAGCACTGTTGTCTATGTCTCTGTGCTGTCAACCTGGTGCTAAGGAGAAATGGGAGCACGCCTTTTACACCCAGCTGGAGCTGGAAATCAGCTAAGGGTCCAAAAAGCCAAGAGAGTCCAGAAGATCTGTATTCCTGGTTCCTTCATATGAGAGGAAGTTCTCCCACTCTACCCAAACATATGTGATACCAGTGCTCCTCAAAATCCTCCTTGAAAGCCCCATGCACCTCGTGAATCTCTGTTTCTTTCCATGGAAACAGCTGCTCATTTTGGGTTTTTGCTGGGGGCTTGAGGAATGAGAGATGGCTCCCTTCATCTGGAATGCCTCCCCCCACTGGAGGATTACTCACAGCGTCTGGGTGTCAGCCAGGAGCTGGATGGCAGGGTGCTGCCTCACAGGTCTAGTGCTCCTCCTGCAAGTACAGATCTGTGAAAGCTGGCACATTCCCTGCCCTTGCGAACAGCAATCTCCAAGCTGGGTTGCCAAGCATTCTGAAGACCCAAAAATGTCCACCACTATACCTGGCCTCCAGCTGAAGCCATCTGACACATGGTCAGAGACAAGCTCACGGGATGCCTCTCGTGGCCATCAGTTCCCCGTGACCAGGGAAAGAGAAAAGGGCAGAAAAGACAAAAAAAAATCTTATATTTTTGGCTAGTAGTTTTTTAAAACTTGTCAGGAGTGCCTCGGGAACTAGACAACAAATTGGTATCTTTCAATTTAATTTTCTGAATTTCTATTGAATAGCTTTTAATAAGATTTTTACCAGTAGGTGTGTTGTTGAATGAGAACCTAGTGGCTACTGAGCATTTTAAAATGAGTGATTATCAAGTTTTCCTCCAATCATCTTCAGTGAAGGCTTTATTCTTCTTGGCAGTTTGCACCTAAAAAGAGGATAAGGCAGCCTGGAAGAGCCTCTTGTTCATATTAGAGCACAATGCTTTGTGCTGAGCAGCTGCAAATTGTTCTAAGGAAAGACCAGTAAAAGCTACAGACCCAAACAAATGGGCAAGTACTGCAGGCAGCTCTGTACATGCTTAGAGCAAAGGTGTGCTTAAATGCATTACTGGACAGATATATAACACTACAAATTATCTCCCTAATACCAAAATCAAGATTCTTAAATAAGCTCACAGCATGTGTTTGATGTCTTAAGCACAATACTATTGTGATTTATTAATATTTATGTATAAAAAATTATGCATAAAATATAGAAAATATATTTATGTATACGATCCATTTATTGAAATTGATAATATACAAACAAAAGTATAATTGCTCTCAATAACCACCACTGTACATCTACTTTTTTTTATTGTACAGAATGCACAGTTTGGTAGAAGCAGGCTTGATAAAACCAAAAAGCTCATTTTAGCTGATTCTGATTTTTTTTCAAAATCAGCTCTCCACATCTTTATTTTCTTTTGAGTCATGCTTAACATGAATGACCTTGTAAGGTTGAATGCAAAGTTTTTGTTATTTTTGGGCTTTGAAGTTTGCAGAAAGTCCGTTTGTAGAGATGATAGTCTTGGTCCTGAAAAAGTCTTATGCGTGAAATTTCAGGGTACTTGAAATTTTTCCTAGTGAGGGCAAAGCATATTCACTCATGAGGGAGAAGACAGAGTTCTTTGGCTTGTTGAAATTCACCTTTCTGAATGCATGCCGGGGCAAATATAAATTGCTCTTTCAAGAAACTAGTGCAAAAATCTGTTACAATTCAAGAAATTTGTTTCTTTTCACATTAGCATGATATTTATGGAATTCTAATGCACTTGTTGCAGTTTTAGAACAAGTATATACAGCGTATTTTACCTAATTGTAAAATTTGGTAAAATACGCTGTATTGCTTTTCTGATTTTAAATTACAGTTACGTAGAAAGAGTTGCAAAACCAGACCTGTACAGCATCAAAGCATCATGCTATGAAGGGCTCAAGCTTATTATGTGTTGACTAATATCAGAGATAAATCTTTCGGAATTCAAACAGGATTGATATTTGCCTATGCTTCTCTTACTGCTTACTAATAAACATTTTTCTAAAATTGTGCACTCCTACTTACACAAACTGCTTTCATGTCATATTATTGATTGTATTGCAAAATGTCCGTTGATTTGGCTGGCAGGATGCTAGTTGGAAGCTCAGAGATAAAGTACAAACCTCTAAATATTTTTCTTCAGAAACTGAAGAGTTATTTTCCTTACATTGCCTAAAACTAAAGTGTGATTTCTGGGGCTCACACATTGTATGTAAAAACTCAGCTTTTCTGTAATATTCTGCCTGATTTATGGTTTTAAGAATGATTTAAAAAAACCCAACCTTTTTTCCCCCAAAGCAGACATACAAATATGGGGTTCACAGTCTTTTCAATTTCAGTTTTTAAAGTGTGCTTCCTGTTAGTTTTGTTCTGTCCCAAACTACATGTTGATAGCAAGACAATCAATATACTTGTTTTCCTTATATAAAAATTATTTCAATGCCTAATAAAAAATTTATTAATTGAGAAAGAGGAACTTAGCATTTGCAAAGAAATCTTCAAAAGCCATGTGAGATAACAACCACACATGATAAAAGTTTTGTATTAAAGAAAGCATATTTCAAGGTTCCATGGGTGATTTCACTGAAAAATGAAAGCAGCTGGTGGTCTTTGCAAACACCATTGTGTGGATAGGTCACAGTATATTCACACACACAGAGTAATAGGAAAGTATGAAAAAGCTCCCCAAGAAAGGCCAAAGATTTTGCAGAGACTTTTGTGTCTCACTGCACCAATAATTTATAAACAAGAGGGAAGGAAAAGACTTCAGCAAGTTATGTAACCAAGTCTAACACAGTCCCAGACATTACATACCATGACTGTTTTTATAAAGGATGCCATAGCAACTTGAATTATTTCTGAAATGTCTGTTAATAATGTCTGTTATAAATTAGGTTAAATGTAATGTCAGGTTTTTTAAGCATCAGTACCCTCTTGTGAGTCATTCTTACTCATCCAAGCAACCTGGTTTTCATGTAAAGGGATGGTGGTAGTATCACTGATGCACTACAATTGTACTTCTTTTGATTTTTTTAAAATTAAAATTACTACTTTGTTTACCATGTCCCTACTTGTTAGGTGAGAAGGGATACATCCTAAAATGTTATAAATTAAAGCAGGAATATGAAGCTCAATTGCAGTATTACATAGTCTTAGAGACAATTATGGAGATCTGCCAAACTGAACAAAATGCAGTGTTTTTTATCAGGTCTACACAGGAACACTCTCTTTCACTACAACAGAGGATGTAAAATAATAAATGTGGTACTTTTGGTACTGAAAAATGGACAAATAAGGAAGATCTCATGCGCAAATGAAAAATATGCTAAGAATATCAGGAAAGAAGGGGATACATTTATTTTTAGCTAAGCCTTTGACATCCCCTGTAAGAGTAATCACAAGTCTGCATTGCTGTGTGTGATTCTGAAAAGTCTACACAGAAAGAGGAATCAAAGAATAACTAACTAACAAACTAGAAACCCAACAAAAATACCAGAATCCAGTGTCATGAATTTAGGATAAGAAAAATAATCTGCTTCAAATACCTTAACTTTAAGAGTATTGGCATAAATGGAAGAAACAGAAGAGGAGCAGCTGTGACACTTCAGAGAAAACACCACAACCTATTATTGGCCAAAAACAGGATCCATCCTACAGCTCTTTGGGACACAAAATGGGGAGCAGAATCAGGAAAGTTTCTGGGAGCAGAACTAGGCTTCCAAAGACCTGCAAGAGCAATTTGGTCTTGGATACCACTCATCCAAACCTAGCAGCCCACAGTGGCTCTGAGACACCCAGAGCAGTAGCTTTACTCAACAGCTGTACCAGACACCAGTGAGGAGGGTCCCACACAGCCACAGCCTGCCCCCAACAACACTCTATTCATGCTACTCCAAATTCTATCCATCTCTTTGGATAGAATTTATATGCTATTTATATGCTAAGATTTATATGCTGCCTTTTTCTTGGCAAAGTGCCTCTAAGTGCTGTGTAAGACCTGAGAACCAAGGGACAAGACAACAAATGAATCTAATCTTTCCAATGTTATGACATGGGATGACTCTGAAATGACAAAAAGTGGTTTTGCAGCCCACAAAATCTCACTTAAGGGAAAAAACACAACTGCTTTCAGATTTTCAGCTTTACAGTCAAGGCTTTACTTTTTTCTATTTTATATATGCTTATATATTAATATGGATGCTTTCATGTGCATATTTCTGTGTTTGGTACATACACAGAAGCACAGAAACATTTTGGCTGCTTCTGCTTTCCTCATGCACAAAATTGCTGATTTAATAGCTAGTAAAGAAGCCTCTTACCATAAATCTGGTTTTAGTGCTTTCATTTAAATTGGTATCTAGAAAGAAGTACCCATATGCAGATATACATACATGTGCTTAGATTAAGGAGAGGAAACATTCTCATCCTTTTGACTCCCTGCTTAAGGAGAAAATTGACTTGGGAGCAATGGACAGCATACCCACTCTGTGTACAAAACATTTATATCTCTTTTGATTTTTGATTACTTACATGAGTCTTAGAGGATCACGTATTTTTACTGTTCTTCTATCCATCATAATTAACAAGTATAGTGAAAATCCTGCAAATTATTGTGACACTGCACATGTGCAAGACCTAGTTTTCAGCAATTAATGTCTTTGTCTGTTCACATCCTCCTAATTTTTTTCTCCAGGTAGACAGGGTGTGCAATGATGCCTGTTATTTTGCAGTTATTTTTTCAGATCAATGCTTGTTCTTAAGCTGTTTTAAAAACAGCAGGAGTTTTGCCTTTAATGGTGTAACATGCTTCGAATTTATCTTTGACATTAAAATGAACATGAAAAGTGCAGCTATTTTTGCACCACACTGAGCACCTAATATAATAAAATGGAGAAAAAGAAAAATTCTTTTTCTCTTCAATTGATTTCTTGTCTGCCAATATTTAGGAAAAAGCCTTTCTTGTCTACAATAAAAATCACCAAAACTCAAATAAATATTCTATTATCATTGCAAAATTAAGCCATGAATAGAACAACTGTGCACCCTTTGTCTACTCTGGCTTATTGCACTCTAAATGCAAATATTGCAGCTATACAGCATTTGCACTTGTTAATATTTACAGTTGGAATTAGTAATATTTTTGTCATTTATCATATTATAGTTTGTCTGAATTATGAGTACAGCATCGGATTGCTAAGAGTGGGAAATGAAGAAGAGTATAGGCAACAAAAATCAGCAGTTAATTTACGTCAAGGCTAATCAACTAAATTGTGATATTATTGCAACTGTTGCCTTCATAATTATTTTACTGTTAACACTTGAATTATCTCATCCCTTTTAGAAATACTGAGGTTTGCAGGCTGAAATTCTCTATCCAAACACCCTGTCCCTCGCAGACAACTAAGTGAAACCCTTCACCAGCACTTCAAGGGCACAGGTAACCTCGGAGTTAAAGAGGATCATTGTAACAGCAGTGAGAATACTGTCAGTCTCTCTCTCTGCTCAGTTGGTTCCACTCCTCAGGACAACAAAAGTCTCAGCAGCCTGATCTCACGTATTAATGTTGCAGAAGGGTTTTCATACAGCAAGCATAACTTTTGGGGTAAGCAAGGAATGCTGTGTGTTAAATATTTCAGTACAAACTTGATAAAAGCATGGGCAAAGTAAACTCAGGCTGCTGAAAAGTTGTCCAGATTTTCTCCAGAAAAAAGTGAGAGTATAGGAAGATAGTTTTTGCAACATTTTTTTTTTTCTGTCCTATAAGGTACAGCAACTGAAACTTCCTATCAAGTGCATCTAAATGCTGCATTCAAGTTACCCATGTAATCCCCCCAGCTTTTTTTTTTTCCTTTGGGGGTATGTACTTTGAAGTACAAACTGCACCTGGGAAGAAGGCATAAAACACCAGAAACCAGTAGAAAATCTGAAGGAAATCATATCAGGATTACAGTGTACAACAATCTAAAAATTATCCCGCAAGTCAAAACTTTGGATAGCAAACAAACAAAAGATTGAACCCACATGCAAAATAAAACAAATAAAAATCCCCTCTAAATTGCTGTCAGCAGTGGAACTAATGAAATATTAACTTGTATTTAGCCTCTTCCAAATCAACACCTGCAGCTACTCCTCCCCACATTTCAGCTTCCCCCACAAGTATTTGCAATACACTCTAACGCTTGTCAAATTCCTCTCTTTTTCTCCCTTTTTTGCCTCGCCTGCCTAAGACGAAGCCAGATGTGGATTGCAGTGACGGAGTGGACAGGTCATACATGCCAACCACTGTCAGGTGTCTGTATCTAGGACGGTAGCTTACCTCTCTATTGCTTGCCCAAACATAGTTTTTCACACAATTCATAATAACGATGGATCATCATGCATTCTTCAGTCAAATTTAGTTGACATTGATGTATTAATATAATAAGCATTTTTTCAGGAAATCATGGCAGATATAAAATGAGATGGAGGACAGCATAGAATCCTTAGCAAGAATGAGAAAAATGGACCTATCCTGGGATGTTATTCAGAAGAGTGGTACATAGCAGACTAGGAAGCTAATTGTTCTAATACTCATTACAGATTAAGTGCTGTATACTTTCTTGGATCTGACTTTGAAAGAGAGATTAATTGCAATGCACTCTGAAAATACAAATAGTAACAGACTGGGGAAACAAGCTCTATAGAATAAAAAGCGAGATGAGTGGATATGTTTAATTTGGATGTGAAAATACAGAGATGAAAGGTTATGTAAAAAAGTGTTTAATTAAGTGATCAACTGCTCTCCATGCTGGGAAGGAAGAGATAAACTTCATTAACTGCAAAAAAATCTGCTTGAAATCTTAGGGGGAAAAAAGTGCTTTTTTTCCCCCTAAGAAAGAAAGAGTCAAACAAGTTTTCCAAGGCAGTGTGTGATCAGCCACCACGGAGGCTCTTAACCGCAATTTCCACAAGCATAGTCTCTTGTAGGGACTTTCATCTTTATGTTTCTGTCACTGCATCTTAAACCTTTTCATTTGGGGAGATTGAGGACGCAGTAAGGACCACTATGGTTACAGCAGCACAGCTTGGGCTCCATTTGCATAACCTGCTAGACTTCTAAAAATGTTCTCCACTGATAAATCTGAGAAAAATCAAGTGAAGAAAATGTGAATCTTGCTGCAGGCTTCGGTTAATTTTAGCTCAAGATCTGAATACATGAAGACAGTATACTTGTGTATTTTAATATCTAACAAGGAGAAACACTTCTTTCTCACAGTCTGGGTTTTATCAAGCCAGTGAAACAAATTCAATTCAAAGAAAACAAAAAGGAAATATTTCTAAAGCCTTTTCCTTCTTGGTATTTCAGTCCGATGAAAATGGCTTAATGGCAATGAAAATTAGGCTTTATGTATGTATGTAATCATTTCCCAATAAACATTAAAAGTGAGCTTTGTTTAGCGGTTATTTCCTTCTTCAACTTCTCCAAAAATACTTTTTTAAAAACCTGGTTCATGACTATGGAGGCATGTCTTCATTTATGGAGAGGTGATTTTAGCCAGTCATTCTATATAGGGCAAACTGGTCTCAAACAGTTTTTTGTTTTGTTTTGTTTTGTTTTTCACCTGAGACACAGTAAAATTTCAGTCCTGCAAATCTGATCCAATGGACAATCCTTAGCCACCTAAACATTTACTAATTTCAAGTGAGACTTTTGCATGAGTAAAATATCATGAGCAAATAAATTCAAAGTCCAGGACCCAGAACTACATTCTGAATATAAGGGTTGAAAGGCAGATTCTTTCTTGATTGTTACACCTCAAAGGGGATTGTACTACAATATGCTATGTAAGATTTAAAAAACGGAGAAACTACGATACAGGTGACATTATTTTAAAAGATTGGATTTCACTAAAAATCATATAATTAGCTGATAAATACTGTATTTCATTCATGTTAATTCATCAATTCATTGCTAAACATAAATGTTTATGAAATCTGGGGGCTAGGTTTTGGAAAAAGAAAATACCAGAATTATGCCCCCTTTTACATATACACTTCATATCTAATTAACACATCTGTTCCTTGTCCTTAATATGCTAAGTCTGACAATAGCTATTTTATGACTACGGTCTGGCAAACCAGGGTACTAAATGAGTAATCATTCCAAACTTTGAAACAGCAAAGGAATAAATAGGAGATCTCTCATGTATGTCCTCAGCCTAAAACTTATTTAACATGGCAATAGAATGGTGGATCAAAGAATCAACCAGAATGCATAATATCCCAGTTGTGTAATGAAGTTTGTCCACATTATTCTGTTTAATCTCTTTATACTTTTTTATCTGTTTTATTGTCCAGGAAGGAATCTCTCTAAATCCAGTGCTTTGAAAATCCAAGTAATGGTACCTCAGCCACACTGCTTGGCAGCTTTCAAGTTGTTCTGATTGGTAAGGTAATGTAGCTACCTTTGTAAGAGGATTTCGGAGCCCTTACCACATGCATTTCTCTAAGTACATATGAGTAGACCAATGGGAGCAAATATAATAACTCCCATGCAAAATGTGTGGATGGATCTGAGGCCAAGAATTATATGTATAAGAGAGGAAAAAGAGGAAATTCCACAATAATGACTGTCAGAGGAAGAGCAGAGGTGCCAAGGCAGCAGCAGCTTCCTGAACTTCAGCCCTGAGCGGCACCATTTTAAGTTACCATGTTTGGTTTCAAGTTCATTACACATGGGGTCAAAGGACGAAGAAGAACACCCCTAAGATGACAATGGAAATTTGCACCAGCAAGCCAAGATAATGTTTGTGACCCCAAAAACTGATGCGTTACTTGCATGTTCAAAAGATGTCAAAATCAGCAAACGTATCTCTGCTAAAAATTTCAGTGCCAGAAGCCATACAATTGACTCAAAGCAAAAGGCATCTCAAGTGAATCATGCATCCAGGCAAGCCCAGACAGGACACTGTTAAGTATCAGTTGGCCATCATAATGGTTATCTCTCTTCAGGAACTTCAGTGTCAACAGAACCCCTGGCAAACATAGACCAATCTCACATGCTTGGGCCCAGACCTGTTCTCTTTCCCGTGGTAAAATTCCCACAGGTAGCAATGGAAATTTTACCTTTAACATCTGTGCAGCTCTGTCATTTGTGTGAAGGTCAGAGCTGAGTCTTCTGTAGACAACAAATAGTTATATGTATCTTGATGTTTCTCTGCATTGTGTCCTAGCTAGAGAGACTCTAAGGGACTGTCTGGAGAATAGGGGTAAAAGAAAAGGAAAAAATGTGGCTTCCCTGTGCTGATGCAGTTTAAGCACTAGCTTATCAATCCTTCCTAACCACCCCACTATACTCGTGGCCAAGTTACTCAGCAGAGGTTTTGCCTAATGCCCAACATTTGGTTTCTGTCATTTCTAAATGTCAAGTGGGTAATTCTTGAAAGGCATCAAGAAAAATGTGCTGATGCGCTCAAAATTGGAAGTGACAGCTCTGTCAGCAACAGAGTGGGGATCACCTCTCTCATCTACAATAAGCCAAAACTGATGGACAGCTTGAGCTGGAGCTCCTTCAGTTAAGCAATGCCAATTCAGGCTTAGGGGAATATGTCAGATCACCCCTTTCCTTCCAATCATCGGCTAAAACTCTATCCAGCTCTCCAATGAGTCAATATCTTCCACTAAATTCAGCCATAGGGTCTCTTAAAACGGAAATCAGCTGATGATAAGGTCGTTTCAGGAGCACTAGTAGAAAAACATAATCAATAGCTAAGGTGTTTAAAACACCTTCAGTGAACTGCAGCTGAAGAGAAGGAATTTTATCAACTTACATGTTTTTCTATAGTTCCCACTACTGAATTTCTAATATCGTATTCAATCCAAAAAGCTAAGTATCCTCCAACTGCAGAATAGTCATGCTACTTCAACCAGAACTCAGAGATTTATCTTCTTGTTCTGTTAAATGGCCCACTAAGATGCAGTTTTCTTCACTGAAGGCAAGTGTATCTGGTAGGACAATGCTTTGCACATCTCCTATAAACTATATAGCATGAGTTATAAAACTTACCCATAAACATTTAGAGATCATCAGATGAAATACAAAGCAAAATCTTGCTTACAAATAATCACTAAAAGTCTTGCAGCCTGAGACACCTCTCTGCTATCTCATTAGCCCAACTATCCTGCATTTATTGTCAACAGAAAACATTGCTTTTTACTCCTGAAAATTACCATAGATTTGTTTGGGTGCCAAACCCCTCCCATTTTCCATCCCACAGACAGTTGAAGCAGATAGATGTAGCAATCGCAATATTCTGCCTTGCCTCTGTTAAACTATGTGGATAATGGGATTTTTTCCATGAAGTTCTTAATGACATTCATTGCAGAAGCTGCTGTCCAAAATCAACAGGAAGAACTCAGACTCTCCTCCAATGTAATCAGTGCATAACCTATATTTTAATATTTATTAATATTTAATTTCAGTCATAAAATAAAAATAAAATTCATGTTGGCATTTTAAATTAACAAATAAGGAAAAACTAGTACAAGATATCTTCCATGTCATGAAAGTAGAGTTTTATAGTGAAACAGCAATTGCACCACAGGTGTGAACAAAGCCAAGCTCAGGCTTTACTGTCATCAAGCTGTCAGAAGGACTCCCTTGCTATGATCAAACAATGATAACGTTTCATCTTAGACTTCAGCGATTAGCCAATACGCTGACTTTTCCAGAGTTATTTCAATTACAAGATGAAAAAATATAGATATATTAAAAGGGCACTTTTTTTGGTGGAATCTAACAGAAAGAGAACAACAGCATTAAATTTCAGTCAACAGAGTGCTCAGAGGACTCTGCATTTGAGAAGATCCTGACAATTCCCTTCTCCCCCTGTTATTGCAATCAGTTAAATCCCTGACACCACACAACTTAGCCTTGCTGTAACTTCCCAACCACCACTGTTCAAGGCTGCATTTAATAACCCTTTCCACTCAGTGTTTTGGCAGAAGGGATGCCAAACATAGCTACTGGACCAAATCAAGTTTCCAGCTGTCTCTAGTTCACCATCTGATAGCTGGCAGGCATTAACATTCTCCAAAACAACAATTCTGTCCCTACAACTGCCTTTTCTTCCACTGAACCTGGCAAAACATCACTAGGTCTAACACTAGAGGTGTAAATATTCACAACAGGTCCAGGCAACTACATTTTATAGATGGGGATGAAAAGAAAAACAATCAGGAGGTATGATATAATTACAGGGTAATAAAACTATAAACGTTGTTAATACATTAATTTAACATTTGGCTTTCTCATCTAGGTGTACAAATCCACAGATGTCTAATTGTTACCATTTTAGGTTGGAGAAAGTAATTTTTTTGACTGATGCCTATCAATAGACACTTTTTTTCAGCAGTGACATAGATGAAAAGGCATCAGAAATATTACTGAGGGAAGCTTATCTGAGTTACAAAGTATGCAAAAAGGTTAAAATAAAACCTCCCATTGTCTTAAAAAGATTTGATTTATCTGGTATTAAAAACACCCTGCTGGAGGAAAATTGTTTATATAAAAACTAGGAAGTGCAAGATGCTTCTGCTACCATAAGAAATGTCCCTGACATCCAACTTTCTGATTCCTTTCTGAACATCTGTGCCTACATTTGAAACCCTTGGAAAACGTATTGTTTCAGATGAGGCCCATAAAAGCACAACTGTCACAATTTTCCTGGCTAAAACCTAGGCATTCTCAGAGCGAGTCTCCATGGACAGCAGAGGAAAGATCGTTCTAGTCTTAATTTTGAGGGGAGTCAGGAACTATGCTAATGACAGTGTGAAAAGATGACGCTTGTGGGAAGGTGACACACAAGATCTGTAACACGTGGCAGAAAGGGTTGGGTGGGAGGGAACAGAGGTGAAGGGAGAGAAAAGGGGGAGATGCAGAATTTGTTCCAGGGAAGGAATGTTGAACACAAGGGGAAGACTGCAGGAGTCAAGGATAGCTATGTAATTTGGAGAGGTGTCAGCTGATAATTCACCAATTCAGAGCAGGACCAAAGTAGCCAATAGAAAACTCACAAAGGTTTGCCTGTTGCTGGTTTAAATAAAGTGAGAAACATAAACCTTGGGAATAGCAGACATTTTTCTATCCAGAATAAGACTGTGAAACTTTTTTTATTTGCCTAGTTTCAGCTACCTCTCCAAAGAAGAAGCTCTGAGACTCCTTTGGAACTGGACACACAATTGTTCTTCCTTCATTTTGTACTTGAAAAGTACAACTTAAAAATGCTTTGAATGAAGAAAAGCATTAATGTTTAAATGGCTGATCCAGTGTGTTGAAGACAGAGCTTATGTGTCCTTTTCTTGTTGCAACAAATGCAAAGCTGCCACAAAGCACTCCACCCCTTATTTAAAATAAGAGTTTCTGGATATGAAAATCACCAGAGCAAAAGCCATTTATGCCGCCTACAGAATACTGAGACATTCCAGCTATGCTCTATTTCACTTATCAACAATAATAACTGCAATTAACTCATGGCTCTGCTGAAGTCTGAAAAGTCTGTTGCAGTTTAAAAAAAACAAACCAACACCAAAAACCCAAACCCCAACCAACAAACCTCTTGCAGAATGATATAAAAAAAATTTATATATACACAGTACTGTAGGGAATTCTGTATAAGCTTGTTAGGAATAATCTTTATTCCTCTGAGCGACAGCAATAAGGTAAGAACAAGTAAGGTATAAAGATAGCCATTAGAGAAACAAGCTTTAGGGATTACCCTGTGAGGTTTAGGGATGCAATCCCATTTTGTCCTGTGGGATGGAGTGGATGTATGCTGCTGTGAATTTCACTGTATTCTCCAGAGTCTACACGTTCCTCTTCTGCATAATTGTGTACACAAGTTTAGTAGAAGCACTATATTTTTCAAATGATCAAATGACCCTTTTCAGATTATCACTTTGAAAGCTCATTATTTAAGAATAAACAACCAGGGTGTCTGATCAGAGGATACATCATGCAATGTGCCTTCAATGCAGGCAGTGATCTTTTAAAAAGTAATTTTACCCCAGATTTCCTTTGGAGAGAACAAAGTGCTTACTTACTTTTCTAAGAACAACAAAATGTCAGTTGTGAGCAACATTTGAAAAGAATATGAAAAACTGGGAAAAAGAGTGAACAGCTGAAGAATTGCAATTGCTTCTGTGTTGGTTATAAAATTTTATCTTGTCAGCACTTTTAAGAGTTACTATGCAAAGGATAACAGTACCTTTTGCTAAATTAATTTCCTGAAAAAATATTGTCACAGTTATTTACAAGGATTGCTATAATTTTTTACCATATCACCTATAAAGAAAAAGCAAACTAATTTTAAAATACTGTATAGAGAACTCTAGTCAATAATATATTTTAATAAAAATTTCTCTGTGTATATATACACACACCTAGATATATAAATGTATATATATAAAAAGTAAGTCCCAGCCTTACCTACAGTGAAAAATCTTGCAGTCATACAAGAATGAAGTGGGAGATGAAGCCCTTACTCATAAAGAGAATCAGATCACAAGAGGGAAGAAGGTGAAATCGGGAAGCTAGTTCCTACTTGAAAAACCACAGCCGTGAGGAAGGCTCTAAGTTTGTCTATGAATCAGCCAAACATCTGATCTCTGGTGGTAATTAACTGCTGGAAAATAAATGCATCTGGAACCTTTTCGTGAAAGAGGAGGTAGGAGTACAATAGAAGCCACATAAAATAACAAAGCTCAGGAGCTTTTGGTAGATATCTTCTGTAAATTATTTAATAATGCCTTGGTAAAAATTAGAGACTTGAACACGACGGAAAAAAAAATTAAAATTTTAGCAACAGACAGTACTTTTTGATCTCCTTTACTCACAAGTACTTTTTGATCTCCTTTACTCACAAGTAAAGGAGAAAAATGCAGAATTACTGAAACAATACTATCACATTTTTTAAAGTGAAAGTGCTCCAATTTAAGATGTTTATGTGCTTTTTTAGCATAGACATAATGAGCAGCTGGAGTGCAGGCTTTCTGCAGTGTGCAGATAATACAGATGTTTCTTCACAAACTGACAAGCAACAGGAAAAACAAATCAAAGCTGAGGCACTTCCAATTTGCACAAATGCAACAAAAAGGTAAGTCCAGGAAAATCCAGTTGCCTTGCCCTCCAAGTGCCCTGTAAATACAGCCTGACTGATAATGACTGTGACACTTCTTTGCAAAAGGAATAGGAAATAGACATTCACTTGCCCTGTTTTATATGCAGTAATACATATTTATGTATTATAACTTCATCATCTGTAGAGTATTTAAAATGCTTTAATTGACTGAAAATATGAAAAATACTTAGAATTCTTTAGCTATTTTAACATCTTTCTGATATACACTGCAGGCAGAGGTTAAAAATACTCACAGAAGGAAATAGTCTTTTTATTGCAAGTTATTTAATTCCTTTAAACTAAATAGAGGAACCAGAGCCACACTGTTCCAATGGTGTATTTTCCTCTAAAATCAAAAGCTTGTAGAACTGGGCTGTTTTATTGGCCAACTCCAGCCTGTGTATATTCAAAAGTTACTCTCAAGTTTGTACTCTCAAAATTACTCTCAAAAGAACATTTGTGTTCTTTGAAAATATCAGATTACCAGCTGTGAAGTGGCTATTCTGTTACTTTGAAATGTTCAATACTGTCTTAAGATATCAAAACCAAATTATGATAGTTGCAATCACCATATTATTATTTTTTCTTTGGTCAGCAAATCCCTCTAAGAAGTGTTAAAAAAACACAAAGAAATATTACAAAGTACTGCATTGTAAACAGTACTTAAACCATGTCATGAAAAGAAAATTTAAATAAATTCCAACCTGCTGAGAATACGAATGATACATTCTGTGGTTTGCCCTTGCTGCTAATAGATTTTAAGGGAAAGGCAGTGCCAAAAAGCTGAGCAGCTACATGTCCTTATCACAGAAGCATATTATTAGAGCAGACAGCAATCACACCGAAACATAGCACAAACTGCTTTCCAAAAAACATTTCCCATTTTCCAAAAACCTCTACAACAGATATCTCTAAGAAGAAAGTACAAAAAGTACTCTGCAGAGGGTATAATGACCCATGAAGAAAATCAGACTCTTCCAAGAGGAGGTGATGAACCTTCTCCACAACAACATGGAAAAGGAGAGGGTGCCACAGAACTTTGTAGAGGGAAAAATAATTTCAACAGGAACGGGCCAAAAGCTAGCGTAAAAGTTTTATTACTCAAAAAAAAAAAAAATTGACATTTAACCCAAGAAAGCAGACTTTATGACAACAAGCTAAAATCCATTTTTGGGGTATTTTTCCCTTGTGTAGCATAGCTGAAGACTGGTCCATGCTGAATAGCAGCTGAGATTAGCTCTGTTGGTTAGAGCAGGGTGCTAATAAGATCAAAACTGTGGGTTCAAGCCCTGAAAAGCTCTTTGCTTGAAACCTGGCTTTCATCCTTTCAACTCAGGATATTTGGTGGATCTGTGGTGCCAGGCAGCAATGCAGGCTGGTAAGATTATTGTGGATTTTTGCTTCTGAGGACATGGGACAGTCATGAGGACATGGGACAGTCATGAGGACATGGGACAGTCATGAGTCCTTTCCTGGCCTCCCTATGGATAGTACAACCTCCTGAATATAATCCTATCCAAGGGTATAGTCCAGTTCACTTTTCACTCATGAAAAAGTGATTTTTTTTCAAATCTAATTTATATGTTTCTTAGATCAAGCAGATGCTTGCTCTCCCCTACTTCAATCTGCAGTTAAGCTCAAGGTCTTTTAGTGTCTCTGACATCCTGGTCAGTAGCCTGTTAGCTTGGTTATAGGCCCAGCAGAGTCGTCTATTAAGATATGAAATAAAACCTTCCATTCACCATCTCTGACTGCAAGACTTCAATCTGAACATGCAGACACCCAGACTCAGCTGCATGCAAATCATATAATTTATTATATAACATATTCACCTTCATACACAGAGGCCCCAGGCAGAGCCATCAGCTGGAGGAGCAAATCCCAAAGGGATGTGACTGGGGAATAAAGATTCCCTACTCCACATAACTGAAAGTAAGTCAGTCTATCAGAGCAGGGCTGCCAACCACAGACCTTTCCATTCAAACACACAGAGCAGAAGTGCTGGTTCTTGGGGGATATCTTTCTGTGTTTCAGTCCCACAGCAGCACACAGCTTGAGGAAAGCCCCTCATGGTCCCTACTGCTACTCTGAGCAGCCCACCCTTTCCTCAGGTACCCCTCATTATCCCAACACGGTGCTTTGCCGACTGTCACCGGTGCCTCCTTGGTAATGAGTTTTGCTCTAACCACACCCAGTTTCAATTGCAGGCTGTGCTTTCATTCCTCATCAAAATGATTGTGTGGAGGTGGATTTTGCAAGGCCCTGAGTTCCTCTGTTTTGAGCAAACTTCACTGCTGCACACTGTCTGCTCAGAGGTGCTCCTGGAACTGATGCCAAACGCAGTGCAGAGGGATGGGACATTTTACAGATGTCCTTGGCAGGAGGACTGGATTTTGTTTGTACTTTACAAATAAATCTTTGCACATCTTTTCCCCCCTCATTTTTGTAATATATTCTATGGTCCATGATTCCCTGCAATGTCTGCACAGACGCTGTGAGAATCAACTGAAGTTTCCATGGGAGGGAAAATCAACCAGGCGTTCCACATACTTCTACAAAGAGAGTAAACCACATTTTTCTGCCAGGCTTTTTTAGAGCTAACTTACTAACTTGCACTAACTGTCTCCTGATTTACATACCATAATATCTATTTGCTTATATAGATGCAAATATCACTGGTGGCAGGAAGTCTGCATGTGGATCATTATTTCATCTATTTATGAATTTTCTCTCTTATGGTCCCTTTTAGTCCTTAGTACCATGATGATTTCCTTTTCTCCCTTAAAAAGTTTTTATTGATGAGAAGACAAAAATGCTGGCATTACAGTGGCAGAGAAAACCTGACATTTGTTCCATTTGGCCTCTTCTTTTAACTCCCCTTAAAATTGTCAAATCTTTTCAATTGTGTTACCTCTGCTCATTTTGTTGGTGTTGTTGTTTGGTTTGGGTTTTTCTTCACAAGGGCCAGCCATGACTAAATGATGGCACCAAGACAAGTACAAATATGCTATATATTAATTTTTAGTCCCCTCATCAGATTAGCAGTCATTCCAGGAAGAAAATAAGGAGGAAATTTTGCACATGCTGTAATTTTCAGAAGCATATTTACTGTATGAAATGACTTTTGGAGATTTCTTACTTAACTGAAAAGCTAATTGCTTCTCTGATAAACTGTTGTTTAAAAAGAAATACACGTGAGATACACAATGATATATACAGACACAAACCCACAGCTGGGACAGATTCCACTCCAAAAGGCTCATATTTCGACCCAAAGAACACCATGGCACATATCCGTCATTCTGGAGACGCTTCCACATACCTGAAGCCACATCTCATGTAAAGAGACAAGCCAGGGCACAAAGGTGGTATTGGATGTTTCATAGGGTGATAGCCTTGGGAATTCCTTATGTCCCTAAGAGTGCCTAACTATTTTTTCTGAGTTGTAAGTACTGGACTCAGCCCTGTGTAAAGGAGCTGCACAAATCCTGATTTGGACATGGTGAATACATGTAGGCTGTCTCCTCAAGAGAGCTCTGTGGCCACTCTCAGGGTCAGATCAGTTGTGTATGCAGACAACAAACTCATTGGTGCAGTCCCAAACCCAGGCAAGAACTGCTTTCCCTGAGTTTGTCTGGCATGGGACAGATGGACTTGTGCTGTCTGGGGGCCATCAGGTGCACTTAGACATGCTGTCCACTGGCTGACTTATAAACCCCTATGTGGAGAGGAAGATCTAAAAAACTTACTTATTCCCAGGCCTTTCTCATTTACCTGTGAGTACCATAACAGCAAAAACTCATCTTTGGCAGGTGAATCTCTTATGCAGGAAATATTTTGGATACTCCTTGCTCTCAGACAATACAGTCGTACAATTCTACTTGTAAAAAGCCTAGCAAGCCAGAAATGGGCCTCTGGTGTCCCTTAAAACACTCTATAAACATCCATTAGCAAACAGCACTCAGTAGATGACGTGGCTTTCTAAAAGATTACTTCTGTTATCTGAGGCTTTTTCTCTCATACTTCAGGCTCTCACATAATTTGTTCATTGTGTTACCAAAATTTTCGTAAAATAGGAAAAAATCCTTAACACCAATGAAGCATTAAGAAGCAGGCATTGTGTATTTGGCCAGGTGCATGGAGGAATGGCTCCTCCCAAATCCCTGCACGCTGAGCACAGGAAATTTTCTGTTTGTATCCTCTATTCTACATGCATATTCACTGATTGTCCTGAAATAAACATACATATGATAGTAATTTCCCTGAAATCATTAACATGTTTTCCCTCCCCTTTACATATGTATTCTTCCCTCCTTAGGGTCTCTCTGGTGGTCCCTGCTGGTCATAGACCCCAATGTTCCAGCTGACCTGGCTGAGCTGGCAGGGCACTGGAGCTGGTGAACTTCCAGTTCTCCCTCTAACACAATGGGCATTGTGCAGTTCCACAGGCCAATAGTTTTGGAGAAGAAGCATTGTGTTAGCTCACCAGGTGCAGACAATTTATCACTTGGTAACAATTGAAAAATGAGACTGTTCTCTTCTTATGGCCTCCCAGTACATCTCCACCGATAGTTAAATACTACCAAGAGACACCAATGTTCTTGATGTGACTCACTTTTCAATGACAGAGAGTTAACACATTCCCTTTCCACCACTGATATCCAACAGATAGGACTGTTACTGGCTGTCAACATATAACACATTAACTGCTCCAGTGCAATTGTTGGTGTTCTTTGAAGACAAAAATTATATAAAAAGAAGAAAAAACACCTTCTCAGCTGTGATTACTTGGTATAGGTAAATAATCCTATTTACCTATTTGTCCAAGATGGGAAGGTGACAATGAATACCAGTTTGAAATCTAAATCTAAAGAGGTGGATGAGCTTCAAGACTTCTCCTTTTGTCCCAGGCCATCTACTCATTATTGACAAGTCACAGACCCAGTAACTTCAAGATTTTAGGGTGACTCATATCCATGAAAATCCCTGGCATGTGACATCTAATGAGTAAATCCTCAAACGATCTTAGTCGTTGTGTCACCAAGGGAGGCTGAGAATCCTGCAGAAGTATTTAAGAGACTAGAATTTTACACACATAGCAGCATGTGGATATGGGAAAGTACATTACATTTTACTCAATTCCTTCCACAGGACATTGGAAAATCTATGAATTTTCTTGATTTTGTTAGATAGACCAGCTGTGTGAGGAAAAAACAGCTTTGTGGGAAGCCATAAACCTGTTGGAGTTCAGACAGGAAAATCAGCATCTTTTAGAAAGAGGGGGAGGCCCATGGAAATGGCCCAGGTATAATGTGTCAGACTTAAAAGGTGTCATGGGGTGGGATGATACTGTGATATCTCCAGGGCAGAGGTGTCACAATATGGAGGCAATAGCTTAATGCCTATTGACCACACAAAGGGGAATTTGGAATTCCAGGTTATTGAGGGATGGCTTCAAAAACGAACACCTTACACATTGTGAGGCAAGTTGATAAAAAAAAGCATCAATCTGGGAATTTTTCAAAATGCTATTCCAGCAGAAAATGACAATTCATTGAAAACAAATATTTACCAGGAAAATTATGTCTCTTCATGTAATTTTCACCCAGCTTTTGAGAATGTTTGGTTTAAAAGTTTGAAACTAAGATGATTTTATTTAATTTGGAGAAAAGTCTACATTGTAAGTAGAACTAAACTGAATTTCCTTAAACTTAAAAATCTTTTTTATGTAAGTTGTCAAACCTGATGAACAATTCCAGTTCTATGAAGACATCCTAATGATATAAACCATTATTAGTTTTTAAAACAATCCATGTATTTAACTTGTGGGGAAAATTAAGTGCTATTTAGCTCATTTGCAAGCTGTACTCCTGATGCTCTGATTAGAAAATATTATGAGGTGAGGTAAGTCTGTCTATTAAAGGGCAAAGACACAAATACAACTTCTGTATCATTGCAAGTGAAGGTTAAAGATCTTTTAAAAGAGAAGCGAGACCTAAGCCTTTTAATTGCATTATTACCCGTCCACCCCAATTCAGAACCAACATGCTGTTTAGACACCTGCCCAGAAAAACAGAAATAACAATTGCATAAAAACCTAAATCAGATAAAATAGAGCCTGAAATGGCCCAATGGAAGCAATTTGGGTTTGCTAAATAAATTACAATACGGAGTACAATTTTTTTTTTAAGCAGATGGAAGGAGGAGGAGGCAGAAAAACCTCAACTTCGAGGAGTATTACCTGAGTCATCATACAGTTAAGACTGTGGGCTAATTTTGGGTCTGTTCCACATGCTTTGCACCAGCTCAGTGGTATTACACATTTCAAAACCTACCTCAGCTACCCACCAAATGACGCCTTAGGCATAAGAAAATTTTTAAACATTCCCTCCTGAGCTTTTGTGTAAGGGGCAGAACCAGCGAAAGTGAATGGTCCAACTAGTCTCACTTCTGGGGTGGTCCCTTGGGGACAGAGACAGTGGATGTTAAATTCACTATCTCTTGGCTACTTTAATTTACACTGGCAATTGTTATCAGGTATCATCAAAACATGTCACATAAATATTATGACCCATAGACTAACCACAGGAAGAAAGCAAGCTTCACTTTGTGCCTGCAGATAAGACTGTTCATGAATACAAAACTAATTTGTAATTTAAAACTAGGTTGATTCTTTAAAACAAGTCTCCTCCTTAGATTGCAATGTGGTACACAAAAGGAACTGAGTTTCAACTGAATCCACGTAACTCATGCTAAGTAAGCCAACACTTGAGCAAGGAATGTGAAAGGAGGAGACAGAAAACAAAAAGGATGATGTTGATTCAACAGAATCTTTTTTTGAAGATAGGTGATGCTATGCAAAGGGCTGTGTTTCTGTAAACAGTTTGCAACAGCATGAATGAGAAATAGAAGGGAAGGAAACGAGGAGGGCAGTTTTGCCTTGCCACCTTGAAAACTTTCTTGCAAACCCAGATTTGCATTCTATCGAGAGCCTCAAGTGATGGTGCCAGAAGCTGTACAATAGCATACAGTATTGTGAAGGTACCACAAAAACCTTAAGTCCATAGGACATCTTAGAGTGTTTCCCAGTAAGCCAGAATGCTCCCTGAGGCCCAAACTTTGCACAGAGAAAGATGTTCCATTGTCCTTCTTCACCCTACCAACAGTGCAAAAATTCCCAAAGCCCCATGGTCCACTGTCAGCAAGTACCAAACTGCCTTTTAGAAGGAAACAAAGCAGCTTGACTCTAGTATTAAAAGTTTTGCTCAAATAATAACTGAGATGGTTTATCTGGAGGGGGAGAAAAAGAAAATAATTTTGTAATGAAGGCTGTATTCCAGTTTTCAGCTTTTGCCAGTAGTATAACACAGAAAAGCCTGCAACTTAACAATCATGATGAATATTGGTCAATTTTAGCCATTTTTCACCAGATAGCCTCATTAAGTAATAATTACTAATTTAAAAATATTAGTCACCACATACACTTATATAGTGGTAATAACGCTGAAACATGTTTTTTCAACTGCAGAATTTACACTGAATGTCTGCTCCAGTTACGTTAGACAAGTAAATACAAAAATCCTTAACATAATGGAAGGGTAAATATGGGTACAGAAGTATATATAATATTTTTATGTATATATTCACACATGCACAGACACATACTCAAAAATACTTCACTGAAGTGTACCGAGTTTTCAAGAGAACTTGGCACTACTGAAAGATTCATATAAACTAACCTGAAAAATGGTTGTCAAATAATGCAAACCAAGGCAAAGGAAAACATATACAATATTAAATACTTTGAGCTTACTGAATTGCTTGCTTGGACTTGCAGGAGAAACCTGAAAACTGAGATATAGTCAGTATGAAACAACGTTTAAGTTTTGTTTCCTATTAATGCATATTTTATAATTTTTGTTAATTATGACATTTAATGATGGGTAATCTTCAAAGAGGTATAGAAAAACCTCTGAGAGAGAGATTGAGAACAAGGAATAGATTGGGTGCAGTCACAAATCAAGGGGTGGGGTGAGGAAACAATCTTGGCTCTGTGGGACAAACATTCAACAGCATGAGGGGGCTAAACGTGGCAGTGAGTCAGAGACAAGGCAGATTTTCTCCTAGGGGAAAGGGAGGGGAACATCAAGGACTCTGATGCAGGGAGCAATATGAAAATAAGAGTTGGTCTGACATGGAGAAGAAGATTTAGGAGATCTGTGGGTGGCAGAGCAGGGAAGAAATGTCATTGTTGAAATGACTGAAAATTCAGATTTTGTGCAAGTCTAAGTCATCCCCTAGAGGCTTGTACCTCTCATTGTTGGCTGTAAGTAGTGTATTAGATAACACCTAATTCAAGGTTTCAGGTAGGAACCCAAAGACAACTTGAAAAAAAAGAGTTCCCAGAAAATCAATGTGAAAAACATACTCAGAAAAAATGTAAAAAATTTCCTGGTCTTCATTGGTACAATGTGTCCTGAGGTTTGACCACTACTGACTCAAAAGCAAAGAAGAGAAAAATGCCATTACAAGTAATCACACAAAGTCCTGATGTTTTATAACCTTCTATTCTTTGTAAGTGGTACCACTGTTGTCCTCGCCAGTTTCCAACAAACAGACGAGAACAGACTGAAGAGGTAGTAGTGACCTTAATCAAAAGGAAAAGCCACTGGCTGTTTGCATCCAACTTGGTTAAAGAGCAGAACACTACTGGACCTTATTAAAGGATGGATTGCAACTGGCTGTATATCAAAAGACAAGAGGCTACAAAGCAAACTCTTTGTCTGAACACGCATCAGTCTTCTGAAGACATCACGGTGTGTGATGACTGCAGCATGGCCCTGCTGCATGAGCTGGTGAAGCTGCACCCAGAGAGACAGAGGACAGAGAGAGGATTCGGACCCCTTCATCTCCCTGGCTGTTAGAAATGCTGCTTTTAGCCTGAATCTGTGGGAGTTCTTGTTAGGTATCACCTCCTGCTTCTCCTGCTAAATGTATGAATACTAAGGCAGATGGATGTGAACCAGAAACAGTAGACAAATTCCCTTCTCGCAATTTGGAATGACAATATGAGATAACTCCATCTCACTTTATGGAACCTAATTCAGAGCTGAATTTTATTGAACATTTAAGTTTGAATATTCCTCATCTGTTAAAATGAGGTATATTATGGCTTTCAATTTAATTAACAATTATATTCAAGCCCTATTAGTTGACCCATTTGATGAATAAGACCATCAAATAGGTCACTGGGTGATTAGCTCTTCCTGACTTTCAAAGTTCTTCTCATTTTACATCAATATCAGGAAACCTTCTCAACTTTCTGTCTCCAGGAAATTTGGGATTCAGAGTGAGATAAATAAACCATCACTGCTGTGATGCATTTTACTTAATATAATCCAGAGCCCACTTCTGCAAGCTCCTTAGCAAAGGAAGCTTGGGGCTGTTCCATGCAAAGGCCAAAACATCAGTGGGGATATCTCATGAAGAACACTGGACAAACATAATGTCCCTGCTTTAAACTGGCATCATCCCTCTGTCACTTCCTGAGGGTTCTAAAATTAATTACTGATGATCTGGAGGAGTTAGGGCAACCTCTGAAATTGAGTCCTTTGAACAGTTGCATTCCAAGGAGCAGAAAAGTTGTGCAAGAGTCTGGATTATCATGCGAATAAAATGCATTTAAAGGTAACCATGATCTATTAAACACAACCCTGCAAAAAAAGAAAGACTCTCCACTTAGCTTCTTGTAGAGCAGGGAGAGAAAAAAAAGGAAATTGCACACTAACAGCTCTTAAGGGTCCTTCATACTCTCCTCTATGTCATGGAAATGTATTAACCTCTGTTATGATTAAAATAAAGTAAAATGGCTAAAGAGGACTAGGAAATTCAAGTCAAATGGACAAATCCATAGTTTTCCTTCAGCAGCATTCGGAAACAGGAATCTCCATTATGATAAGGAATGCTATTAGTGCAATTACTTGGCAAGAACATGCACCAAAATAGTATTGAAAATTTTTCTGTCTTGTCACAAAAATGGGCTATGTTAAAAAAAAAATAAAAAATCTGACACGGCTCAGTGGAAGGCACCACTTCAAATGATTAAATTTAAGAACTTTTTAAATTGTGCATTGATTTATGAGCAATTGTGTTTTCTTGGCAAAAAAAAGAAAAAATCAAGAAAAGCAAATACAAACCTGAGCAGGGTACAGCATTCCAAATATGCAATATTTACACTTGCACATACTCTCCCAACAAGTGGGCTAACATAAGCAGGCTGGGTCTGCACAAGGATAAACTTCAAAGAAAATGTTGAATTCGGTAGTCCATATGAATATTGTTACCTCGAGGTCCAACTCTCTCCCTCCTTTTGCATTGTACACAGTGATAGTTTAGCATTTAAGTTGGCAAGAAGAAATAACATCATGGCAAGACGGTGCCCATTCTGCTTGCAGGCTGCTTGTAAAAAAAAAAAGAAAAAGTTGTTGCCTGCGTTTTAGTAAAGTATACAAATGTTCTGCAAACCAAATGAGGAGATCCTCGGTAAGCGATAATAGTCTGCATAACACAAGTAGTTTGCTCTAGGTGTTGCAATGACTAGTTTCTGTTTTTTAACTCTTAGCATAGCCTGGGATGGGCACCAACTGCTCTCAAGCAGTGGATACCTGCTTTTAAATAAAGAGAACAGTCACAAGATAACTACACTGTCATCAAGTTATTAGTGCTATTAGGTATGAATATATAGCACTAGATAATAAAATCACAAGTAAACCCTAAACTTGCATACATTTCTTTTTGGAAAGTGTACTATAGAACACACAGATTAAAGCATGAGTAAGTTTAAACATACGGGAGATACTATTAGTGTTGTTTTACAACCTTAATTTCAGTGAGATTCATGACCTCCTTCAAGTGGAGGGTAGATATCAATCTGTGTGTTCACTGTGATGACTTAGTAATTTTTCACTCTGGAGAGTAATTCTTAGATAAGGGTTCCCTGTGTTGGTGAGAGACTTGATATTGGGTGGGGTCATAATTTCTTACATGTGCTCAAAACTTAGAGCACATATATAAAAGCCTATACTGCTTTCAACTTAAAAGATGTTTGTACCTCAAGTGAATTCTATTCACAATTTCCATCAATTTCTGCTTTTTACGTATATTTCACCTACATTTCAGTAGCAATTTCTCCCTTTTAATGTGTTAAAAACTGTTTTTTCTTGCATGTTTCTTTTTTCTTAGAGGCAGGAAAATAAAAGAATAGAATAGATCAACTTTTTCTTTTACTGTGATCCTTGAACTAGGATAACTGTTTGAGACTTTATATAAAACTGACAGCTAGCATACATAAATTTTACAATGCTTAGGACAAGTGAAAATCTGTTTTTTGATTAAAAGCAGAATCCAATTTAAAAGCAAATAGTGTCTCAGAGCATTTACAATTCAAACAGTGCCAAAAATGCATAAAAATTAAGGAAGTCCATAATCTAAAAACTGTAGATAAAAAATTTAGACTGGATGTCTAGGTACTTAAGCATTCAAGACGAAAAAACTTCTTCTTATGAAGAAGAGAATTCAATACTCGTCCTAAGAACCAGTATTTTATTTCTATGTTAATTGGAAAAGAGAACATGCATAAGGATTAAGACAAAGTATAAACTGTCATCTAGGAAAAAGTACTACCTACTCTAAAAAGTCAATGCTTGTAGTGTGGCTCATTTAACATAATTATAGCAAAGCTATTTTTCATACACAGCAATATCAACATTAGTAGGCCAAGAGCTGAAATGACCAAAAATTATTGAAAATTAGGCCCTGATTGAGCAAAGCACTTAAATGTGTGCATAACCCTAGGGGCAACAGCAGTCCAATTCACCACCACAGCAATAGGCAGCAACATGCCAGAGGATTTTGCTTGGGCACATTTCAGTCACACACTGGAAAACTCACACCCACAAAAAAAGTTACTATGACACTTGTTTCTTTATACAATCTTCTTACACAAGGATGCTTTGTCAAGAAAAAGAATTACAAATAGAAACCAAATCAACCTCTTTTTAGAAGGTCAGTAGGGAACCTTTCTAAACCCCGAAGCATTGTGGTGTGGTACAAAACACTGCTTCCTTCCTGCTTTCTTCCAACCAAGCAGTAAATTTATGCCCTGTTCTGAAAACACTGCTCAGTTCTGGAGTGGTTAACCCACTGCTTCAGAAACAGACCTGCTTGGAAGCCCTAAAGTCAGAGATTGCTACTGCAATCCATGTTAGTGCATAATACAGCTCTTGATTTGTCCAGGAGGGTCTGAGAAGAGTTAATTTGATGTCACCTAGGACAGGATTAGCTGCTGGATATTGCTATAGTTGCTGCCGCCTTGGGTCACACTTCACAGATTGATCTTGCATGGGACACCCTTCTGGTCCAGTGGATGCTCCCAGGCCTTCCTCACCAACCTCTTCCCAGCATGTTTTGACAGGCCACAAGTACCAATCCAGGTACAGTGATGAGATTTGCTTTCAAAAAAATTCATTAAGTGAAGCATGCTATTTAGCTTCCTAACCAAGAAGTATAAAGAAAACATAAATGTACACTGTGTGGATGAAAATGTGTTTTAGGGCACATACACACATATTATTACTCTTGGCACCAAACATAATATCTAAACTTGATACAAATATTTAGAATTTAAATATGAATTTAATTTATGCTGTTTTTCCTTTTGTATGTCATCTTTTGACAGCAAAATTATATCAGTCACAAAGTTCTCACCATTTTAATGTTAACATGTACTTTGTTTTCATTTGCTTACAATGAATCGGAGTTCTAAAGTATTTCACCTGTAAGAAAATTTATATTAATATTGTAGTCTTAAATGAAAACCTACATGCCTATTTCACAGATGTTCCTTTTCTATCTTTCCCAGCAGAGTACCCCCATTCTGCTACATGTAGTCAGAAGACAAATTTTGGTTACAATTCTGAAGATATCCATTAAATAAATAGTTCTAAAGACTAAGTACAATTCAAATGAAGACAACCAACCAGAATTAGCAACCACTTTCCAAAACTTTGGCATTGTACACCTCTTTGGTAAAGTATCTTGCACGGCTTGAGCTTCAGTAAATGATTTGTACCTCATGCGAAATAAAACAAGCCCTAAGGACACAGAACCAGCTATAAGTATAATGAAGTCTAACCTTTATGCTTTACTGTCTTTATCTTGGAAATTTTAATTTACCTATGCAGTCCTGCAAGGTCTTTTTACCTCCTTAGATACAGATGTTTCACAGAGGCCAATGAAATTTCTGCAAGGAGGGAGTCTTTAATATAATCACACACTTCAGAACTTGCTTACAGGTTAGGATTTACAAAACTGCTAACACTATATATGAATGCATTATCCTGCATACATACTGCATTGATCTTCTGCTGTTCTCTTCACTATTGTTTCATAACTAATACTAAAAAATCGCAAAATTTTGCATTTTATGAATAGGTAGAATATCTGTTTTGCAAAGAAGAAAAAAAAGAAGAAGTAGGCATAACAGGTACCTTGATGTCCTCTATCATGATGGCCCAGTGCCAGTATCTAACAGATCATACACTAGGACAAAAAGAAATTAATTACTTTGCATAAACCTACTTCTTTTTATGA
This sequence comes from Entomyzon cyanotis, assembly GCA_024500445.1. Classification (NCBI taxonomy): domain Eukaryota; kingdom Metazoa; phylum Chordata; class Aves; order Passeriformes; family Meliphagidae; genus Entomyzon; species Entomyzon cyanotis. Next base: position 5,744,087 of record JAKEPQ010001021.1, read on the forward strand.
CTCATTCGTTCTCAATGAGGATTTCCTTATGCCAACTGTTAAAACAGTACAGTCATTGCACTTCTGACAATTAATACAAATTCCAGGGCTCTGCTGCCGTCAGAAATGACAACACCCATCCAATGTTAAAACTTGAATATTTTTTTCCAATTGTCAAAAGAGACAGTTATATTATATTTGCTGCTTGATCCTGCGGCGTCTATTCAAAACAGTATTTTGTCTGCTTAATGACTTTGACACAGATGCCCTTGAGTTTAAACTGTTGCAATATAAGGTCTTCCTCCAGGGTGGCAGCAGGGAATGTCAAGCATGTCCCACACAACTTTAACAAGAGCTGGGAAAGGTGTAAACCTTCACCACCCCAAGCCACAGAACAGACACGTTTTGCTACCTACTCCCTAGTACAGTGTCCCATTCCCTATTTGGCCCTCCCTGAATACAGTTTTGAAAACTCTGCTTTAAGTTTGGTCCCACAATACAAGGAAGATATTCTGAATATTGCAAACCCTTTGTACAATAGTTGTGCAGTGAATCAAGTCAACAAATGAAGAGCAGAAAGGAAAAATTGGGCTGCCACTGTGCCTGGTGGCAACCTCCCAAATTCCCTCCCTCCCATAAACAAGCCCAGGGGCAACAGCACCTACAGAAAATCCATACAGCCTCTGATGGTTGAACTCTGTTTAAAAAGAAAGAGATCCACAGTTTCACTGGAAAGAGAGTTCCTGACTTCATTTTGCCATGGCAGTATCTGCTGTGGGTCTCCCAGAAGAGCTTTCACACAGGTATCTTTTGTCAGAGACTCTCTGCTACTCCTGATAGAGAAGATATGGCATCCATTGATAAATTTGTCAGGTTTCTCTTTGTGACACTAATGCTTTCCTACTGATCTTTGTTTTTCTGCTTTCATGCCATTTGCAGTGAAAATATTGAATGGAAAAGAGTTTGAAGACATGGAGGAAGAATCATGACAGTAACCAGAAATCATTTGTCACTCACTATTTTTTAGTACAAGATAACCAGCCTGCATACCTTTACATATCCCTTTATTTTGCTCCTGTCCTTAATTTATTACTATGTGCATCAAAGACTGTAATTTGCATAATTTCTATGTGGCATTTTTTCTGTCACTGTTGAATCATCACAAGGAAGGGAGCGCAGACGACGAATTTATGAGATCCTAAGTTCTTAAGAATTATATGCTATTATTGCACAATTGTGAGATTTATAAGATTTCTTACTACTTTTGATAGTCTGGAAAGGGGTCTACAAAGCATCTACACATGTGATTAGTTATTTTATTTATTAATTAACTATATATGGAGACTAAGCAATCATCAAAATAATATGCAAATATTTAAAGGATTTTTCTGGAGAAGGTCAGACACTGTAACTGTCCCAGAAATTAAAGATTTCAAGTGACTAAAAAATTCATACACAACAAGCATTGAAAGAGAAAAAGAAGAAAACAAACAAAAACAATAATGCAGACCTCTTATAGCTTAGAAAACATACATCACCACCAAGAAATATCCCTGTGATGCAGGGTGCATCAGTCACCAAAAACACATTGCAAACTGAGCTGCCAAGGTTGCTGTTCTATATTTTAGAAAGCTATTCACAACTCAGCTCATTTCACTCACTGGCACAGAGCACACTCCCCACTGGTTACTGAGGGTAGTAGTCTGATGAAAAACTTTTAACAAGATTTTTCACCCAGAAACCATACTGTGGAATCTCACTCTAATGTGCAGTGTTAATGCAGCCTTCCAAGAATGTTGCTGGACAAAATAGGATAAACGCTCCCTTTTATTTTCAGCTGAAATATCTCAAATAGTGTTCATGAACATGGATGGAGTTGAACATGGATGAAGATCTCTTGATCCTTCATTATGCAAAAATCCCCATCCCCCTCATTTTCTAAGTGGGAAGGATGGATGCAAAGGGAGACTAAAAACATTGCACCATTTTTTAAGTGCAGAGCACTCGGAAAATCATACAGAAATTGTACATTGGAATCAGGGTGAAGGGCTGAACATGTTTGACTCCCCTGAAAAACTACATTTGAATCAGTGGGCCAAGAAATGGGACAGAGGCCTCAGAAATGCTACCTTCCTACAGTTTTCATCACAGGCATTCAAGGACAGAAAAATAAAAAAGCATGTATGCCTTTCAGGGCTAGAGCTCAGTCCTTAAAAGACTCAGTCTTGAAGTTGAAACTCAGAGGAAAACAGGATTCCTGATTTCTGCTGTTCACACAACTGATTTTTCTGTAACCACTGATTTTTCTGTAACCACTGAAAAATTTTGGTAGGGAGCTCCCAAAAATCTTTATGCTTTGAAAGGACATGAACTGCAGCCAAACTTGTCAGATTCAGTTCTTACCACCTAATGAGTAGCCATGGTAATCTCAGATTCTGAGGATCATTTAGAGTTGAGCACTCATCTGGCTGAGGATGTATTTTATCTCTGCTGGTCCTGATTGTCCAGATTTCACATGCCCTATTAAAAATAAACTTTCAGGACCATGATTTTGCTAGGACTAGAATATTGCTGCAGAAACAACATTGTCCCAAATTGTCTATTTCTTAGTGAGGCCAAAGAGAACACAATACAAATGTAAAATCAGTGCTATCATAATGGCAATAATAATTAAAAGTAAATAAATTCATTTCAAAGTGAGAAAAAATACTTATAGAATGAAAGAAATCATAAATACCCCAGTAAAACATGCAAGCTGGCTGAAAAAATGCCCCAGTCGTGATTTGTTAAAAGTTAAGATGCAATTGGCTCACTAATACACAGTGAATGAGAACAGTCAGTCTCTTCCAGAGGGCAGTTCAGAAACCTCATTAAGAGATTCTTACAAGGAGTCACATCTACATACAAATATTCTTCACACAGACATCCTTGAATGAAAACTAATTTGTAAATCACGGTCGTGTAAGGCACTGTCTTGAGAGCAGAAACAAAAATCTTCACAAAGACATGAAACCCAAAAGACAAGCAGCTCTTCCACGGGAGAAGACAGACCCCAGCTGCATGTCATATGGGTAACACAACTCTATTTCCACCCTAGCTGCTGAGAGACATCATCCCTCACTGAATATCTCATTTCCTTATTCCAGTCCTACATTATCCCAGAGTGTCTTTAACCCAGGCAGGGCTCTATTTTCAGCCTTATCTTTAACTGCTCCTTTCAGAGCTAGCAGTGTCACAACTGGCACACACTTGTGAGGCAACACCTTTGCTGAGGGCGATGCCTCCTGAGCACAGCTCACCTGCACCCACAGGGGAACTTCTGACTAAGGGATGATTAATACCTGTACAAACAGATAGGCTTCCACTTGAACGTAACAGGGGCTTGAAGAAAACACGTAAGGGCAGCAACAACATCAGGGGAACCACCTGTATTAGTGCATGTTAACTAGCATATTGCACAACCCTAAATCAGGGGAGATAACACTTTGCCCAGGAAGTCAATGAGATGTAAAGGTGTGGGAAATTAATGTTGATTCATTACTTTGAAGGATGAAGATAAATGTTCAGTATGCAAAGTGAGTCCATGCCTTTTTGGCCTTGCAGCATTTCCTTTGGCAGTGGTCTTGCTCCTCTTGTACACTTTGATAAGGAGTAGCTCTGATTCAGATTGATTCCAACTCAGCTTTACCAGAAAATTCAGTGTATTTCTATTTGTTGTGTGCCTCAGTTGATTGCCAGGCCTCTCTTTCCAGATACAGTTTGAATGCCAGGTAAAAAAAAAAGTGTCAAGATTTGTCGCTGTTGAGCGGCTAGCTGAGGACTGACCCAAGTTCTCAGACAAGCGAAGAGAGGAGAAGAGGAACTTTATTGTTTTGAATTCCATATATATAGAGTCTACAGAAGTGCCCCAGATTGGTCAGCCCGAGACCTCCCCCTAGGCCCAATTGGCCAAGCCCGAACTCACTCAATCCGGAGAAACTGTTTGCAAAACATCCAAACTTTATCTTGTTTATGAAATATAGCAAAATGTTCCCACGGGAAGAACCTGTGCTAGCCATAAAGATTGTCAGAAACAGAGCTGTGGAGATTATCCCACAGTAAAAAGGACAAATAATTTGGATGACTGAAACTGTCATTTGTTTGCTCATTATTTTGGTTCTGCCTCTGAGGACATCAGTGTGCTAGGTATGTCACACTGAGGAGGCAAAGTCTAATTTCTCAGTCCATTCCCCATTATAGAATGTTCTATTAAGATCTCTGATTTTTTTTCAGAAAAATATCTGATGTCTCAAGTTTTACTTGACCACTTTACCATCTCCTCTGAAAGAGTTTAAATGCCCCAATTTCAGTATAAGTTGCTAGGCTTGAAAATATTTTCTTCTGAGATGACTACACATTTTCCATATGGCAACAAGAACAGATCCATCCCTCTACCTCTGCTTGCAAGGTTATATGTATAGCGTTCTTTGTAAAGGTGTAAATAATGTCCTTTACAATAAGATGACAGTTTTATATTTTTTGTATAAAGCTATATTTAATAATACACTTCTATTAATTAATTAATATATTAATTTGTAAGATCCGTTCAGAGGAATGAATAACTCACCATCCTCTGAGATGGGAAAAGCTGTAGAGGGGCTGTCAGGACAACTTAAAAGATAAGGTTTTGAAAAAAAAACCCAAACCCCAAAACATTCAGAATGAAGGGGTTTGAAGTTAAGCCTTGTTGTGTCCTTGTTTCTCTCCTCCTTCCTCCTGGACTGAGGTTCAACAACCTCATCCCTCCCGTATCATTCATGTATCATTCTCCTTCCTTCCTTCCTTCCTTCCTTCCTTCCTTCCTTCCTTCCTTCCTTCCTTCCTTCCTTCCTTCCTTCCTTCCTTCCTTCCTTCCTTCCTTCCTTCCCTCCCTCCCTCCCTCCCTCCCTCCCTCCCTCCCTGGTCTGGCAGTGGTGCCCCCACACACACCACCACATTATCTGCAGGGAGCACTGGGTTCAAGGCCACACTCAATAACCTGCTATTTTTAGACAGAATCTCAGATCTACCTCTCCCTGGAGAGATTCTTGGTGGCATAAAGAAGTTGGTTATTGTACTGTTGAAGCCACTGCTTGCAATCCTCTCCCAGACAAAGGCAAAAATGGTAGTAAATTTTACTCAATAAATTTTTTTCCTTTTGTGTTGGTTTTGGAAATACAGACCAGCTACTGGGGACACCTAGTTAATATTACTCTAAATTTGAATATGCAAAATGGCACTCAATCCTGTGAAGCAAACCAGCAAATCTCAGAGTCCTTGAAAGGAGAAAAGGCTTTTCTTAAGCAGAAAATGCTCTTCTACTTTAAGGAGAATAGGCCTACTTCACTGAGGTACTACAACACATTAAAAAATTACTTATTAAGAGAAACTAAATATTGATAAATGGCTTCTTCTCCCTGCCCAGTTATATTTTCCAGACATTACCTTTAAAAATTACAGCTTCTGCTAATTTATTTCCAAAAATATTCCATTTATAGCTTGCAAGATGAGAAACTTTAAAAAAGAGATGCAAGTATAGGAAATTACATGAAACCTTCACAGGATGCAAAAGAGCTTTTGTAACCACAGTACCAAATCTGTAAAATATTCAAAGACTGTGCAAGTGGGTTCATTAAATGAACTGTGATAAATTATGAATCCTGTAAGCTGAAGCTTCTTTCTGAGAAAAATATGTATGTCTTCATTTAAGGTGTTGATTTTGTAAAGAGATAAATTTGTCTTTGGGGTTTCTCCTACCACATGAAACAGGATGCAGTCACATGTAGCAAAGGGCTGATCTAATATAAAGTAATTTTGCTGGTTCAAATTAGCTCAGAAAACTTTGAAGCTTTAATTTTGTATGAAAGGCTGCAGTCAAGATCAAGTATGGTCAATCCACACAATTCTAGTTTTATGTTATATCAAGTATCATTAATGATGCATAAAGCTGATGAGCTCACTATACTGAGTAGCAGTTTTACAGAAATGTAGCTACATGCCCAAGGTTATTTGAATGATAACAGGACTACATCCAAAGACCTTGGATCAGGAAGAAAGGCTCACGAGCACTTCCAAAGTCATCGACCTTGTTCTTGTTTGATTGTGCCTCAACTGGACCTAACAGCACACTGACATGAAAAGGTCTCTGCTTCCTGAGAAAGTAGCTCAGAATTTGTCATTCTTAAAACTGCATTTAGGTGTAGGTGTGAAAAAACACATCAGCGAGGTGTACCTGGCAAACCCAGGATATGAGTCAATATTTTCTTCCTACGTAGTAATTACATGAAAGAGAGGGAAAAAAGAAAGGGTAACAGAAAACAGCGGATATATATTCCCTAAAGCTTGGGTTTTCCCTTGGTCCGTAAACACTCCTACTAATCTCCCTCATCAACTAATTAGAAGAATCACAAAAAAGATTAATTAGAATGATCACAGTAAATCAATCACCAGTGAGAGGACAATTTGTTGACTAATAATGACGTGTCTCCAAAGGCCATGGCTCAAAAGGTCTTCTTGCGGATGGACGGACTCATTCTGCTCAATTTCAAACCCACCTGAACAATTCTATCCATGGTTTGCATTCGTCTGGTCAGCCACAATGCAAGCATGAAAGGGAAAAAAGCTGAAGAATAAGTATATTGCAAGTTTTAGGAACTATCAGCATTAATAATGCCATCGGATTGAAAGACACCCCAACAACAGTCACTAAAAGGTAAGGGCAATATTTCAGTGATTTTTTTTCTTTTAATGGAGAACTGAAGGGTATTCTGTGCAATTCTAAAATATTAATATTGATATCATATGTATTTGCATGTGGGCATTACTGTTGTCTTTATGTGAGCATGTCTGGTAATGGGACTATTCAGGGCAGTGTTAGTTAATATTCTGAGATTATAGCCACTTTCAGACAAACTGTTTTTCACTTGAGCAAAATTTTATATATGGCATAGCATCTCTTTCAAATCTCCTATGACATGGGAAAACACACCTTTGAATGAATTTCCAACTATCCATTTATTTATCTACCCTTCCAAGCCTTTTGTGGTAGTTTTTTTCTAAAATAGAATACTAAAACCAGTCCTCTCTCACTTTATCATCCTAATTTAACATCCAATGTTACAGGCCAATGGATCCTTATAAACTTTGAAGATGTCAACTAAACAGCAGGGACTTGCGAAAAACCAAGGCTCATGTGAAAATTGGTATTGCTTGAGCAGATAGAAAATACCTTTGGCCATTAATTTTTCTTAAGGATGATAACAACTTTTTAGCCTTTCTCATCCCTGCCAGCTATAAGATGTAAGATCTATCCCCTTTAATGCTTAAATCACACTTACGTTCAGATGATGCCATCCAGAAACATCAGATTTGTAAGTACTTTCAAAGTGATTAAATATTCACCCCCTCCCTTTAGTTTAAAATGGACACTAGAAATATTTCCTTTTTAGGTTGGATATTGGCATTTGTGATCTGATCCAGTTGTAGTTACCTTGTTGTCTTACGTAAGACCCCCCCGAATTAGATAACTTTCTTCAGTGATATTCCATGGTTTGGATATAATGTGATTCTTGTTAAAAATGACAATAAGTGCTTTTAAGACACTATGTACTCTTGCTGTCCATATCTGATAAATACAACAAAATTCAATGTAATAGAATTAAAATGTCTCACGTGCAAATAAAAAGTGTGCTTCACGCTTATTCAGCTTGAGGTCCATTTGCCTTCATGTCATGGATGGTGACTTTGTATATGTACCAGCAGGGTCTTTTACCATTGTACTGCTGGCTTTGGAAATGACTCTGTTGCTCATGATTGCAATAACAAAAATTTGTACATTTAAACTCACTATGGATTCTTGGAATTGTTTTTGTAAGAAGAATTAAAGCTCTATATTGAGCATGAACATAGTTCTGTATCAGCTGTAATAATCACATGTATGAAATGGATACCTGCAGAAGTCCTTCCATGGACAAAGTCTGCTTAATAAAAGGGGAAAAGAACCCCTTGACTTTAAATGAAACTCCAAATAAACCAAAATCAACAGTCCAGGAGAAATTAACTGCAACACCTAGAGAATGAATAATTCACCTCAAAAGAAGCCAATCTTTTTTTCTACGTTGAGCAACTCGTGCAGTACAAAAATTTTCAATCCAACAGCTGATTCTTTTTCTGGAGGAAAAAAAATATTAAAAGAAAAACTGCACAACTGTTAATGGGCTGTATTTTTATAAATTTTTACCTCTAGGCTTGGAACAAACTTTTCAGTACTCACAAAGGAAAATAATATTGCAATATGCCACATGTTCTGAAAAGCGTAACTTCACACCGATGTTTAGAAAAGCAACCAACACTCTAAATATATGAAAGATTTATTTTCTACAAAAATAACACAAGAGAATGCAAACATTTTAAAAAGTTGCACAGCTGGTTTTAAACTTCAGTAAGTAAAACAGTAAAAGTTCTTTCTCTGCTAATGCAGTACTTTTACTCTGAGCTAAGTTACACCCTGATTTATCAGTTCAACAAATGGGATTTTTCAAAATACTTCAGGTAATTTGAAAAACACTCTTATTCAACATCATAGATGTCAGTAACCTAATTACAGTGAGGGGTATTACTGCAGACCTCTGTTTCACCTTTGAAATTCAGGAGAATATCCCATTCCTTTAAGCCCAAGGTTGTACAACTGGCTGTATAGCGTCTGCACAATAAATCTAGGAATATCTAATGCTAGCCTTTCTTGGCCTTTTGTGACAGATGCACAAATGCGTCACCTGATCTCATCTGTCAGGCTTTACCAGTGAAATGTCAGGCAGGCTGGGTCACTTAAGCTCCAGATAGCAGTAATCAGCATACCAGCAGAGATTAAATAAAATATGTATTTTGTGACTCCACATGGTCTCCAGTCACCTCTAGTCTTAAGGGGACTTCTCTTATGACAGTCATGTACATAACAACAACACAGTGGTGCGAAAAGTGTTAAGGCAGTTGAAGCACAGACACCTTGCTACTCTTCATGTCTTTAAAAACACCCTGCAGACGCCTTGTTTGTACCCCAACAAATTTAGTCTTACAGAACCAGGTGGCAGCCTAGTGAATTAATAATAATTTTATAGAAGATGTAGAAATCACAGCAAATATCTACAATGGAAAGCCACAATAGTAGCAGCTCAAAGCAGGCTTAAAACTGGAACTGAGCAATATATGTTAACTACAGCATACAGATTTTAAAACTGATAAATAGGCCGATCTACCTTGTATATATTAGTGGAAGACTTTTTAGAACACTTTTTTGTTTAGTAGTCCAGGTGCTCAACCCTAGGGTAACTCACTGTGGTAATTGCAGTTCCAGCATGTGTGTCAATCATTCTGGAGCTGAACCTGGAAGAAAACCCCCTTGTCTGCTACAGCCCCACCAAGAACGTGGTACTTTCCAAATTTCTGCCAAAGGCAGAATCTTAAAATATTAATAGCAAGAAAAATCTGCCTTGAGTACACCACTGCCTGTAAAGTGTTTTTCTCCTGCTGCAGGGTGAAAGGAGAAGTACCCATACCAAGATTATTGTCTAGCTAGCACGAAGAGGCATGCGAAAGGGAAATGAATAAAACACAAAAGAAAGAAAAGCAGGAGGAGTTGACTTTTGCTTTGCAGCCATACAGTTAAAACCAGATGGGACTTTCATCAGAAGCATCTTGACAAAGTGTACTCGTAAATGCAAGAGCCAACTACAACAGAGGCCTTGCTTCTTCCATTGCTAAAGCTAGAAAATGTTAGATTACTTGATGGCAATAGATGACTAAATCTAGAGCTTGCTGATAAGAGTAAGGAAAAAAAAAGCAGAGGCTTATATAGCAGTACAAACAGCTAAAAATTTAAAAATATACAAGATAATGTGACATTTGTGCAACAGACAATACAAACTGCAGTTCCATCATAGATTTTAACTTGGCTTCACCACACAAACTCAGGTGTAGTCTGTGATCAGCTTTAAGAGGAACCAGAACAGAAAGGCACCTTGACACCTGTTTAGGATTAGGAGTCTCCTCATTAGCAATGTCTTCACTGATGTATTTTGATAGAAGTTTATCACCCACTGATCGGTCCCAGCAGCTCCACACCTGTCCAAATGGTTTTTATCAGATTGCTGACATAAGTTGTAATGTTTTTAAAGTATTAAAGTAAAAGATACTCAAGTATCTTTTTGAAAAACACTTGCATGTTAAAATATTAGTTTTCTTATCTTAGCCATTTAGAGCAAAACAGCACCATGTTTTGGGAGGGCAGAGGAACGATAAATGTTAGCAATCTAGTACACTGAACTGTTCTACTTTGTCTCTTAAACATGCTTTCAGTCAGATGTTCATAAAAACAAGCCTTTGGAATGCCCTTTCTGTACAGAAGAAAAGCACTTCTGGATGCACAAGAATCCTTGCAAACTCAGACAGGGTTCCCACATAACAGGTGACTCTCCATGCTTTTTTTTCCAAGTGGGCAAGACCCGTTTAGGAGACTGGTTTCGAAAAGAAACCACTGGATTTTTCCTCAAATAAAAACTGAGCATTTCTCAGATGAAGCCCTTTCTTCAGAAGACTGGATGGCCCAAATATCTGGTCTAAGCTTTCTAAGAAAATAACAGGATTACAACCCCATGCTAATGGTAAAAAACTTTCAAAGTACAGATTAATTGTTAGTGAATACCTGGTTGCAATTATTCCTTTAGAAGAACTATAAAAGCATTGACAACGCATTGCTCCCTATTCTGTTTCCTCTGAAGCTTAAAGTGCCTAAAAGACTTGGGAAAGGGATTTTCTACACAAGACCTCTCAGGTATAATCACCAAGGCGTCTATAAATCCATTTCTGCCTTACGCATTTAAGGCAGTTAAAGCACGGTACGCAGTTAAAAGGAGTTTTCACGTCATTAATTTGTGATTACTGTAAGGTCCTTTTCTGTGTTCAGAGAGGTGTTGAAGATTTTTTTTGTAAATAGAAGTAAACGTACATCCAACCAAAATAAGGACTAAATAAAAATAAAAGTGCTAAACAACTAATCGAATTTAATTGATTTTCAGGGCAATCTGGGTTATTTAGACAAACTGCCCTTAATGAAAAAGACCACACAGAATAGTTTCACTGTTTTCAGCTCAAGTGTGTCTGGACAGCTTTGAAAATCTCTGACTACTGTATTCTGAAAATCCCTACTGAACCCTTTTGTCAGATGCTACATAAAGAAATTTGCTGCAGAGGGTTATAATAGAGTGTAAAAGCTCAACCAAACAGTAAAGACAACCTTTAGATTCATTAACATCCTTCTGCAATGTAGGGTTTGTATCACTTCTACAGGACATACCTATGATATGGCACTGACTCAGTAAAACTCAAAATATTCATTGACGTGCAGGGTAAATTCTAGCCAGAAGTAAAAGAAATGTATAACACAGGAACCACTGATCTCAACTCATACTGGGATAAAGTTGACTTTTTTGACATCCTTGGATTCATTAAATAGAGACAAAAAAGTGTCTAAGAGATACTGCATGTATAGATGGATTTATGTAAGGTATTTATTTTATTTTAAATTCATTCTGTTTGACCTTTTAAAGCAGTACGCATCCCCTTTTCATCCCATGCCTTCTTTTGTCCTGCAAAAATTGTTAGGGATTGAAGGTGCTCAACATCCAGGCAAAAAGCATTAAATATCTTTCAGCATTGGAAACCATTTCATGTATTGTGCAATGAAAGCTTTCCTCAGGTGTGCATAATAAGCTGTTAACGACTGAGACATGGCGATGAGGACTGCAGCTCTGTGGAGTATATTTTTCTTTTCAAGCGGTGGTTAAAATGTATGTGTTTCCACCAAGACCCACAAATGCCAGCTCATAAGGAAAATATTTGGAAATAAGAGACCAATTTCATTAAACTGTGGGCCTAATCCTGTTTTAGAAATATGTTGGATTTCATTAAACTTTACAGCAAAATAACTGCAAATAAAGGCTGCTGTATTGAAGTTCCCCAAGACAAAGCCTTCAGCTGGACAATGTGTTCACACAGCTGAATCAAGTGATATAACAATCCATCCAAACTGAAACAGGACTCTCAGAGAAAGAAATTATTAAGAAAGGATTAAACTTGCATCAGTAGTAACTCCTTTATTGCATCATTTGTATTAGGAAGAAAATTCATTATTTTTTCAAGGATGGAAAGAAAATCATCCATCTCCTTCAAGTAACTTAAAATCACTTAAAAATGGTACCTACCGTATTTAAAATAGAGAGACAATAATTTTATAGTTTTTATGGGAATATTCTTTATCAAGCATTGACAGCTCAAAAATATCTATGAAAAAATAACTACAGAGTGAAAATGCAGAACTTGATCTGCTTCTCCAATGCAGAAATCTTTCAGACATTCTTAATAACCTCCTTGAAACATTTCCAATGGGATTTGATATTAATGAAAACCTTGAATCTCAGATAAACTTGCCTCTAGAGAAAGCAGAAAATGCCCAAACTAATAGCAAGTTATCAAATGTAAAATGTTAGTTACTATGAAAGGCAAACACATCCACAGAAGTGCAGATAAATATTTTTCCAGAAGAGTCTAAGCTTAAACTTCATATATTAAAATAATCATGACTAAACCAGCCTTTTCTCATGGGTACCATAAATGAAAGAGTTACTATGTTCTTCAACAGAATTTAAAAGGCTTCAAACCATATTTGTTACCCAAAGGAGCAAAAAAGTCTGGGTCATAAAAGAAAAATATCAGCAACTTAGGGTAAGGCAAGAACTATGCCGTGATTCCAGTAATAAGAAGGCTTGGAATGTATCTCATATATAACACAAAACAGCAAAGATAGGGATTTGTATCACTCACTCTACACAATGCAGAAGTGAAGACTTAAATAAGGTATAAGAGAATCTGGTCTTCCTACTAATTGTCATGTTTTATAGAAGATAAGAGTCAAAATGAGAGTGCAGACAACTGACACTTGAATAACTATTAAATATATATTTAAAATATTCTGCAGGAAAGCCTATTCCCCAGAAGTATAGAACACTTGGTTTACTACCTCTAACTGTGCCTGACAGCTCAGCATCACCAGAAGAAAGGCAGTGAACTTTTTTATTAGTTAACTGTCAGAAAGAGCTGACTACAAAGAGCAGAAAAAATAGTAAATGAGAGCTCCATTCCTCTGTACACAGGACTGCAAGAACAGAACCATTGTTGAGAGAGCTAACCATGCAGGCTGTCACCAGCTGAAGTCACCTTGAGGTCCTGGCTGCATGTGCTGTTTGGAAGTGAGACTAACAGCTTGTCTATGTGGGATCCTATAACAAAATAAAGCAGTGTGCTCTCCACACATGTGGAATTATTCCCCTTGCAATTTACTCCATCCTGGGTCCCAGTAAGGTTTAGCTCAGCACACCATTACAGTGGGCTTACAGCAGGAAACTGACTGGTGGCCCCACGGGCAGCTAGTGGGGAAAAACTATTCCACGGAAGGTCACAATCAGAACCCTGACCTGGTTTAGTCTAATTTGCAGTCCCCAAGGAAAGGACTGAAGAAGCCAGCTGCCTTTCTGACACATACTGTATCTACTGCTGAATGAAGAATTCCTTTTCAGCTCCAGACTGCTCTGCCTCACTCCTTTCTCTCGCTGCTTGCACTCCAAAACTTGTTCAAACTTCTTTATGCGCCTTTATGATTGCATAAGGAGAAAAGTGTAAAGAGTTCTTTACCCCTGGTTTTGAAAGAAATAGTCTCTGACCTTTGTCCACCTGCTTACAGAGGTTTGTAAGCAGACAACAGGTGCAGTAGAAAAAAGCCAGAGTCAGAGGAACCAGAGGTATGCCCTCTATGTCTTTCAGGATCACTCTTAATGAGAATAATTGCAGACTATAAATCCCTTTCACCACTTTTTCTTGTCTCCCATCACTGATTCTTCAAATTAAAGGAATGCCTAGAAAACATAGGGAGAGCAACCAAAGTAGCATTGCTCAAGTCTGTAAGTCTCCAAAACTACAAAACCAACTTTTTGTTACCTTCTGCTTTATATAGGAAGCTGTAAGTCTTGAAATACATGAAGAAATAAATAATCAAAATTCAGTATCAGGCATCAGCTATTTATTGCAACTCCTGATCTCACTCACAAATATACCCAGCACCTGCTTATCACAGCATAATTGCATGTTGCTAATACATTACAAAAAATTGTGAAATAATTAATGCTTTTAATTTATTTTCTCTAATTGGTAACTCATCACACCTTAAGTGCTATTGATAGTAGATAGTAGAAAACTGTGTTTACTTTTGATTTTGATCTCAAATTAAAGGAGCCCATGGGATGCTTTAGATAAAACTAAGGAAATGTATGTACAATTGGAAGTTTCCAGTGGGATTTTAAGATAAGGACAAGACATTCAGAAGGAGGCATTCCAGGGTATTTATTCATTCTGACTAAAAGACTATTATAGAGATCATGAATGAAGGAAGCATTATTTATTATTAGTATCACTGCTAATGGTTGTTTAAAAATGCAAGAAAGTTAGGTAAGACAGAAGAATCAGGTTATTGCAAACAGAGAGCATGTCACAGGAACCAGGAGAAATTAATGGAGTAATGTGAAGTGCACATGGTATATTAATGTTGGCTTTCATGCTTTCAGATAATATTCTGGTGCCCTTTTTGGAAAGAATTTATTATATATTGTACAAGTTTTCTTATGAAATAAATCAATGTGCTCTTTCACACAGACTTTTCTATATAATTAATTTGAAAGAAACCCAGGGGTTTCTTTGTTACTCATATGCATATACATATATCTACAGAAGTACGTTACACAAGTTAAACAATGCTCAGGATGAATCTGTATCTCTAATTGTTCCTGAACACTTACTAGAGCAAGAATAGAAAATAAGGCTACAATAATTCTAAAAAAAAATAATTCTCGCTACTTTAATTGACAAGGGCTCCTTAGATCTGTGTTTAAATTAAAGCTGGTCAGTGGTGACAAGTACATAGATTGCTGTCAGACTCCAGTGTTTTCTAAAGGTTCACACATTTACTGCAGCTAGAGCAACACATGAGCATCTTAAACAATTATCCTTCAGCTTCTAAAGATGTGACACATTGTGTAAGGAACAAGCCATCAGACACCCCCATTTTTGCTATATTTACAAATAAAAATTATTCAAAAAGGAAAGGGTATGTTCACCACAATTATGTGGCATTTATATCTATCATATACCAATGATCTGTGAAGTCCAGCTACTAAATTCTCATAGGTACTATTAAACAAAGATCAAACAAAATATTTTATGGCTCATGAAATGCTTACCTAAGTGTCTACAACATATTCATATCTGAGACAGATATCAGCTACTATTGAATTAGTTTATTTATTACAGTTTTAGAATTACACACTTTTGTGTCAGTCCTGGGCCACTGTTTGAAACGGGTCCTGAAAGCAAGGTGGCTGGTGGTTGTGCACCAGACCTTCCTCAAGCATGTACCTTTGCAATGGACTCCATAGAAAATGTAAGTTTTCATTTCTTCCATAATGCAGTTGAGAATCCAATATAATGTTGTATAATGACAACAAGATGTCCCAAAAGAGTTTTTCAGAATAAAGCAATGCCCCAAGCAATTGACAGAGATCTCAGGTTTCATTGGGAAAGAGGTTAAGAAAGACAATACACTTCAACTAAGTGTCAGTGATGCCAGGACAATTATCCCATGAAAAGGGTTTCTGCTCTCCTCAGGCCCCCACAATGCTTTAAAACCAAACTAAAATCGCTCAAAAGGATAGGATGTGCACATGTGGCACAGTAATAATTATTTCCATCACCAAAATTGGGAGTGGTTACAAACCTACAGATGTAATCTCTCCATGCAGTGATACAACTCTGTAAATGTTTGTTTTGGCATTCACCTGTGGAAGCCACATTGATAATGAATAACTGAATTAGTTGCTCCCGTAATGGGTGTGGGCATCGTGAGACCAGTAGATTCCTGTCAAAAAAGATTGCAAAATACTATTTTCTGTCCTTCAGAGTCACATTGAAGACGATGAGAAAGTTGTAGAATTCTCAGTGAGTTTCACTGTAAAGTTTAAATCTGGTAGGTTGCATTGGTATTTAAATTCTGCTTGACAGGTGTTACCACTATGGAACAGGTAGCTGCTTTCAAAAGTTATAAAGGTGTCATTTTCAGGAGCACTTAGTTTAAGGCTATTCTACATAAAATTGCACTCCAGTCTGTCGGAGAAAGCAAGCTAACCAGTGAGCTCAATAGTATAATTAGTCCTTGAGATTAGGCACTAATTCAGGCCTCAGAAGCAACATTATTCCATTTACTGCTGTTACCTCCAGCTAACTGGTTCCACCTCTCAGAGCGATTGCCAATATATCCCACAGAGATAGCTCTACGTGTGCCTGGTTCTGAAAATTGCTCGTTCAGTGCCACATGGAGGATCTTTGCAACTCGCTTTAATGCAGTTTCAGCATCTCCACATCCTCCAAAGGAGACCAAGAGCAGTTTTGTTGGACAGTGTTTGTGCATCCACATCCCTTAAGATATTTGCTTACCAGTGGCAGTGGTAGCATGAAACTCAAGAGGCTGCAAACCCTCCACTCCAACAGCTGAGCAAATATTCATGCAGTGGCCTGCACCACACTGAGAGCTGCAACTTTGCCAGCAGCATCTATTTCAATAGCTTAACTCAGGTGTGCCTGTAGGAGTGACCACAGTGCAAACATGCCCCCCAGCCCTTCTAAAAAGTCCACTTTCATGGAACTAAGTGACAAGCTCAATCAAGCTCAAACCAAATTGCACACTGATGTGTAAGACAACTGTGTTTATTATAAGCTAGGCAGCTCTCCTAAGGGTGCTGCTTCCAGCTGCATTCTGCATGCATCTGCACAAAAGGTTCAGGCCCTGGCTTTCTCTTCTAGACTTTTTAAAACAGACACCTAACTCATTAAGGCAATACTCTTGCAACTGCTACTGACAGTTTTTCAAACATCTGTTTCCTTTAAGACTTTACAGAATAATCTAGACAGATACAACACACGTATTGCCCTATAAATGCAGTTCTCCTTTCCTGAAAAGCTATATAACTGAAATCAAAAAACTTCATTCACATATAAGGGTGAAATCTTCCCCTCTGTAACAAAGAAAAAAAGCTGTCACTTATTCTGGTCACTTATATTACCTTATTTTTACGTTTTCTTAAAGACTCTGTTCCAAAAAATATGTATACCTATGACTAGCTACATGTGTGCAGCCCAATTAAATTCAATGTCTGTTAAGACAATACAATTTTGAGGTATATTGTCCACAAAAAGAACTCTTGTGTAGCATGAATAGACATGGCAGCATCCAGTTCTTGCGCATCCAGACACAGAACATTACTAAGGCATTAAAAAAAAGGGCAGTTTATATGAAAGAATTCCTTTCATGTCTACTTCTGTCATTAGTGATTTACTGTAGCCATGCTACAGGATCTCACGCCACCCAGTATTTCAAAAGCCTTTCTGTGCAAGACAGCTCTATCCCTTACAATGCAAAGTTATGAAAAAACTCCGGGCTAATACTCTAGGCCTTTTTGCCTAGAGTAATGCCATGTCATTTAAAGTCCCATTTTAGAATTTAAATGTATAACTGAGCTGCTATAGGGCAAGAAAATCCACAATATTTCGCAAAATCCTAATTCCCCAAAAAGAGAGGGTAAATGCATAGAAAATGTATCAGACCTAGTAAAGATCTACTGCTCCAGATGCCAAACAAAGATTTTAGGACAAGAACCACAAGCAAAAGGAAGAAGAGGGAATTAATCTGGCTTCTGTTCCATGAAAAGAAATGAAAAAATATGAATTTGCTTTCTCATTTCTTGTTTTTTTAAAGCTTCATACTTTTAATGTGGTACCCCTATTTAAAGATGAGAAAGTGAAAACAAGAAGAATAAATTATTCTGGTTCAGTGCCTTTGTGCAGCTTTCACAAAGTACTTCCTCTCATGGATGTCAAACAGAATTGTCCAACTCTCGAAGCAGCAGCAGGGTCTCATTCAATGTCTGCTCTGTTATGCACATCCAATTTTAATAAATAGCAAGAACTCTATGAGTAAACACAAGCAAGTAGCAAAGCTGTTTGAGTATCACCAGGGCTGAAGTCTTTGAGGTTACTTCAGGTGTAAATATGGTTGTAGGGCTGATTCTGGCAGCTCAGGCTGCCATATCTGCACAGCAAACTGCTAAGTGAGCTTCCTCAGCCTCTGCAAGAAATCTCACGTCTGCTGCACAGCCCTTAAGCTGTTCCCAGATGTGGTTTCTCCTGTTTCTGCACAAACAGAACACTAATGGTTGGAGACATCTGTTGTGACACCCTGCTTAAAGCAGGGCCACCTGAGATCAGGCCACTTGAGACCAGGAATCAGGAACAGATCTGAGGAACCCCTTAGAAACAATAATAAAATTTTTAACCCCCCAATTCCAATCATCCAAATTAAAACTCAGTCTATGAGACCTGCAACCTCTTTTCAATCAGTAGCACTCACAAGTTTTCATTGAAGATACATGAATTTTTATTAAAAATACATAAGATAAGGTAGAAAACAATCACAAAAATCGACAGCTATAAGAAGAAAACTTCAAAGGAGGTAAAGAAAAGAAAGGGAAATTCTACCTCAAAAATAAAATCCTAACTGTGCTGGGTTTTGTGGGGTTTTTGGTTTTGGTTTTGTGTGTTGGGTGTTTTTCTGTTTGGTTTTTATTCGGTGTGTGTGGTTTTGGTTTTGGGGTGTTTTTTTGTTTGGTTGTTCTTTTGGGGTTTTGTTTTGTTTTGTTTTGTTTTGGTGTGTAGCTTTAGGTTTTTTGGTGGTTTTGGTGCATGGAGTTTTTTTGGGGTTTGGTTTTTTGGTTTTTTGTTTGTTTGAGGTTGTTGGTGGTGGTTTGGGTTGGGTTTTTTTTTAAATATCTTTTGGCTACAGCAATAACACACCAGGTCAAAACTATTCTGAATGAGATGAGGCATTCTGAGCCCTCAAACAATACCAATACCTTGTGGAAAAACTAAAGGAATAATTCTAAGGCAGCGCAAATGAGGTAAAGAGATTTGACACAAAACTCCCTACCTGAAGAAAAAATTTTACCATATTTTAAACTGTCAGCATTTTATTCTATGTAGCTTTGAGAGCTTTGCCTCCATGATCCTTTTCAGTGCTGCTAAATCAACAGCAAAAACTATGTATACATATACTTCACACATATTGTGTAATACATATTCATACATATTGTATAATTTACAGACATATGGAGATGCTCTTGAGATGAACCCTGTTCATTCATGGACACCAGGTTTTGACACTGACTAAAAAAGGATCTGCTCAGATCTCATAGTGTGAGGCACTCACGCTGTTTTTCTTTTTTTCATTCTTATAGACAAACCTGTCAATAGTTTGAAGTGAATGTAATTTTCTCACTCAAACAAGTTCTTTATCCTTTTCTTGTTTCTTTATGGAATGTTCACAATACACAAGATAATAAGTTGTTTCAAAATAAAAAAATTTTTACTTTTGTTAAAAAAAAAACATAAACAAATTGTCCAGGAAAATACAGTACAAACACAGTTTTCTTACTTCAAATTCTTCCTGACAGAATTTGCCTAAGAACAGATGTCTAGAGGCTGAACAGTTCATTATTGACATATAGGCCTGGAACATCATAGAGCTTCTGTGTTTTCTTCATGTACAGCCAAGAAAGGACACCTCCGTCATTTGGAAATTACAATTCCTTAATAATTTATCAACAGCAAGAAAAAAAAAAATCTTGTGGGGAAAAAAGGCAGCTTAACATTCATTGAAATGATGAACTGATTTGTAAATAGTCATTAATTACTTCCAGAAAGCCTAATCCACATTGAATTAAATTCAGCTGGTGGATTGGCTTCACATCATGATGATAGCATACAGTGAAATACCCCTCTCTCCAGCACCTAGAGGTATTGTGTATCAAAAACACTTGCTGGCTGCAGTTAAATTATTAGCCTCTTACACAGTGTTCCCCAAAAACTCTGGTTTAGCTGCTCCTCAGATGCTCTGAGGAGACTTTCTGATTAAAAACTTCATATATCTCAACATACTTTATCAGATGCAATACCTCTATTAGATATACATAACTCAGACTAAACTTTCAAAAGCAGCCTTATAAATTGAGTGTGCAAGTGTATAATAAATATATAAGATAGATAAACTTAGCACATTCCAACTGCATACAATGAGGATTTTGGTTATTGTAGCAACTGGTCTTTAAATGTCTGTCTCTCTACAAATTTACTTCAGTCATAGAGAGTAAATAGCAATTTCTAAATATATTTTCATTGGATGCTTGTGATGCCTTATTGGCTGGTAAAAATATGAAGCAGACATAGCAGTAAAGGGAAAAGGGTATTACCTTGGTTTTAATAGGATTTTAGGTGCACACTTGTCAAAGGTGGAAACACACCGAGAAGCACACCGTGTACAATGCGTATACAAATTTATGGACCTTGCAAATTAGCATATCTACCTAAAATCCCCCAACAAGAAACTTAATAAGTGAAGTAATTCTCCCCCTATTCTAATTACACCACCCCCCCCCCCCAAAGAGAGACTACAGCCTAGTTTGCAAAAATATGTTCCAGAGAGGAGGCTCTGTCCACGGTTGGAGCATCTAGTTCTGAGATAGTATGAATGTTTGGTCTTTCCACCCTGCAAAACCCCCAAACCAAGCTAAATATCAGACTGCAAGAATTATAAATATGTGGGGCTAAAGTACAAGCACTGTGTATAGAGGATACAAGGGAAGAGAAAGGCTATAAAATGTATAAAAAGGGTATAAAAAGAAAAGACAAAAATCATCAGGCATCATTTGCAGTTTGGACAACCTTCCCATGTAACAGTAAAACACCTTAGCTTCTCTAGTGTCTCTGGCCAGAAAAAGAAAACAGTTATCAAAATATGAGAGTTAAATTGATGTCGTAAAGAAAGAGTTTCAGGGAAACAGACGTAAGCTTAAAAACAATTAGGTAGAACTATACAAGAACTCCACGGAAAGTTTAGGGATGAAAAAGTTACCATTGAAAATCTACCAGAGATAACTAGAGAAGAGAGAGCTCAGACAGAAAAAAGACATCACTAGAGGGACACAAATGTTACACAAACACAACAGCAAGGCAAAAAAATTTTTCTTCCAATACTTCAAAATATCTCACCTGCTTCTGCATAACCCACAAAGAGCAGAGGTTAATGCAGCCCCGTGTTTTACTTTGCATGGGTGCCCCCTCTCATTGCTGAGAGGGAAGGGACAGAGCAGAGAGGCACAGCAGGGAGGGAAGGGACAAACACTGACAGCTGTAAAACCCTGGGGATTCCCAATAGGAAGCACCCTTACACCCGTGGACAAAAATTTCCCAGTTCCAAGAGCTGTGCTATTATTCTTCTCCCTTCTTTCTACAACATGCAGACCCCATCTAAGACGAGATCCATCATTCCAGCAGATCAGAAGCAGCTGTGGTGTAAAGCCTGGCTGTCCTCATTTGTTTCTGACTTCACTGCTTCCTGTAACACCATCT
Source organism: Entomyzon cyanotis (assembly GCA_024500445.1). Taxonomy (NCBI): domain Eukaryota; kingdom Metazoa; phylum Chordata; class Aves; order Passeriformes; family Meliphagidae; genus Entomyzon; species Entomyzon cyanotis. The sequence continues at coordinate 5,765,696 of JAKEPQ010001021.1, forward strand.
GCATTAAGCCCCCAAGGAGAGCCAGCCATGACATCCAAAGAAAGATCAGCAGTTTTTAGCCTGTCAGGCATTTGCTGTGTAAGTATGGAGGGAAAATGAGACCAATAAAGCACAGATACCATGCTCAGACCTTTACAAGCAGACAAAGCCTAACATAAGCAAAGATGGTAAATTTGCTCTCTGACTGATTTGGTTGAGGAAACAGGTGAATATTCCACTATATCCCTCTAGGAAATCTTTTCCTGATTAAATGTGAACAGGAGTTTCCAAATCAGTGGTGCTGACAGGCTGATGAAACCCATGCAGTTAAACCAAGTGACTTGGCTAAAAGTCTAGCAATCTTTTTTCTCAAATCAGAGGATTCCTGTATTACAGTTTCCCTGACACCAACAGGGCTCTTCTGAAACTGCCTCTGTGTGTTTGTAACCCACACACCAATGTCACTCAGGTAAGGGACACTGTTTCTAACCTTCAGTTTCAGTTCCATACAATACCAAAAATCACTGACCTATCAGCTTTGCCCAGTTGTTACTCTTATCCTCTTGCTCTTCTTCAGTGGTCGTTCACTGCAGGTACAAGTGCACAGCAGCTGTGAAAGCCACACCCTGACTCACCCCACTGCAAAACTTCTGTCCCTTAAGACAGCAAGGCTCTTGGGATCTCTGTTTTCGTGTAGAAAACAGAAGAGGCATTTTTATGACACTGCATGTCCTCACACAAATTACCTGTGTTGTCTGATCCTAAGCTTCCTCACCAGTAAAATGAGGCCATACCTAATGTCAGTCACCTAGCACTTTGTAGGTGAAAACTACTGCAGCTAATCCTCATGTTCCTTCTGATTTCTACCTTCATACTCAGGGTGCTGGAGCTTACAGCAACTTAATTTTTCAAAGCTGCAGAAAATTGATACCATAATTTTGCAGAGACGTGGGTAATGAAAACTTATATGAATGGATCTGTTTGATTATCAGCCCCGTAGTTCACTTTGATATCTATTTATGTCAAGTCCGTATGAACAGATATTTACAAACATATACATGTTATATTTTTCTTTCATGTTATCTGTCATGTATCTTTCTTCTATGATAAAATGTGCTGTAACTTATTTATCTATTCTGCAAGCAAAGCACAAAAAATTTATCAAATTATGGTCTGGAAAAAAAAAAGAAAGCACAGAAATGGAGCTTTTATAATTTAAGAAAGCTTGTGGAAAGAGTAACCCACAAGTTCCTCACTGAAGTGTGTAAGGAAGCTAATACATATTCTAGTCTTGGTTTGCGGGAGAATTTCCTATGTAGCGGCCAACCTCAAACACACTGTTACTAAATTTGACACATCTGCAGTAGCTCATAATGCTTCTGTAGCAGTATAATAACGTATATATTTATGAGGGGTTTAAACTCTTAAGAAGAATCAGCTAGTAGCTGAGAAGTCAAAAGTCCTGCTTTTGGCCTCACCGAAGTCCTTCCCCTTTTAATGTAAAGCAGAGTAAAACAAAAGAATACAAAATGCTGCAACACTTCAAAGAGACAGAATTCTACATTCAACAGGTTGTTAATTAAGTCTGGAGAGTTTTCTTTGAGGATTTTATTTTCTACATGAAAGAAATACCTTCATTTTGAGTAACTGCTGTTATTTTATCCATGTGGCTTTCTATGCCTTGTTATACTTTAAAGCACTACAAATTTTCTCCATTTAAGGTACTCAGTAAAAAAGAAAGGAACAGCTTCCCTGCATGTCATCTGCTATGCAAAATTTGGTAGCCAGGCCAAATGGTGCTTATCTGCTGACAAGAGATCTGCCTTACACACATTTAAAGGGAGGCAGAAGAGCAGCAGCAAACTGCTTTTTGTCAGTAAGTTCAATGTGAAGCCATCAGAGGCACACCAGTATTATTAAAAAGCAACCTGTAAGAGATTACCTGCCACTCTGCAGGCTGGCAGGAGATCAGTTCAAATTCTCACTGTTTCAATATTGTCACTGATACCATTAACCAACTAGTCATTGAGAGGTGCTAGCTGAGATCTGCTATTCATGCCTCGTCTCACAGGTGAATTAATTAATTACACAAACAATGTCTCTTTTACCTAGAAATGAAAGACAATTGAGCATCAAAGAGCCACAGCCAAACAAATATTCTACCAAAACAGCCTGTACAGGGTTAAGCAGCACTTTCATGGTCTCTGCATGCATCTTCTATATTTGCTGATAAAATCTGTAAGTGTGCAAGTTACTCACATTCTCTTGAACTCGCTTCTTTTTGGCATGTTTGCAGTCTCTGCAGTCTGAGTTAAGTAGTGGAGAAGTGAGGTGTGTTGGAGCAAAGGAATAGGGAAACTGGCTGACTGGGTATCTCATGCTGTTTCTTATCACTCAAAACCACCTACAATTGCCTCAAATTGGACTGGCGTTGCCACAGAATTTGGGGTTTCTCGTATAGATTTGAGATTCTGCATTTTATTAATGTTCTGTCTACACCATACTTTTTATCACTTACTACTCTTCCCAGTAAACAGAAAAAAGGGAGATACAAGAAAAAAGTTAATTCCGATAAAACTGGAATTCTAAACATACAGACTCCCTCACCTTTTTGCTAACCCAAGGCTTTTAAAAATTTAAGCCATTTTTCATTTCCCCTCCAAATCAAGGGGTTAGATTAAAAAAAGCTCATACAAGATTAAAGAAACACTGTGTTTTCATTAAGAAGAAAAGTTCTTAGTAATTTTTAGTTTCCAGATATTACTATTATCAAAATCCTTCAAAATAGTAGTACAGCGGGCTAGAAAAGCGGTAGAATTTTCAGATCAAAAGAAGACAGATGGTCTTGAAAAACAGAAGTAAAACTCTAAACCAATATGAATTTTTGATTCTCTGATAAAACTAAATAATTGTTCCAAACAGATAATTTAAAGGAAAATATATTTTAATGATAATATAATATAATATATTACATTATATTATATTATATTTATATTATACTATATTTTCTATCAAATTTTAAGGGGAAGTCAGTCCTGACTGTACGGGAAAAAACTGGGAGAGATGGCAGTGTCATGGCACTGCTGAACCACTTAAAAGCTTTCTATATCATTCTGGTCTGCTCTCTCTCTTTCAAGGAAGGCATAAAAAAGCCACATTAAAAGTTCATTTTGTATAATATGTTGGTAAAATAACTACTTACACATTGCCAGAAAAGCTACTGAAGAAATTTTTCTACCTCCTCTATGTTTGCCTTGTTCATGGTATAATAGCTAGAATACACTAATTCTGAGTGAGGTCCTTACCTCTAACTCTCACTTTGCAAAGTTGATGGGAAGAGCCAGAATTGTGAAAAACTCACAGTTTGCCTAAGAAGAACATGTCAGTACACACTCAGCAAACCCAGAGCCTGCAATTTAGGTTTTAGCTATTTAACGTTCAACAGAAAAAGGCAGAAGGAACGACGTGCAGTATTTCAAGCCCCATAATGTATATCAAGATAAAAGCTGCTGTCAGTGGATTTGCAGGTTCTTCTAAAAATGATGTGGTTTGGACAATTACATCTTTAAACATTAGGTGGACATACACACCATTCAGTTTATTGACATTTCTTGAAGTCATACTTCAAGGCTTTTCAGCATAAGAAGACAGTTATCCTTTTAATATACTCATAGAATCACACAATGTAAAGGGGTTGGGATGGAGCTTAAAGATCATCTACTCTCAACTTCCCCTGCCATGGGCAGTCACATCTCCCACTAGACCAGGTTGCCCAAGGCCTTATCCAACCTGGCCTGGAACAGTGCCGGATTTGGGGTTTCCAGAACCTCCCTGGGCAACCCGTTCAGATGCCACACCACCTCACAGTACAGAATTTCTTCCTAATTTCTTCTCCTCTTTCAGTTTCTTTTGTTCTTTCCCATTTCATCTACAGTTTTAAGTAGTCTGAAAGCTTTCAGGTTTGGCCAGATAGGGAGAAAGTCTCAACAGAACTGAGTGTAAATTTAGTTGGTATTTCATTTAAGATATATCTTAAAATTAATAGAAAGGCGAGAAAGCTGTGCTGTCATGCGCCTCTGAAACAAACACAGAACAGAAGTAAAATAAGCACTTCTGGTCAACAGAAATATCAGAATAAGTATTAAAAAAATTAGCTGATGATCTTTGAAGTGCTTTATAATCCCCAACACATCACATAGCATGCAAATCAACAAGCAGATGCAGTTCCAACTTTACCACAGGGTAAGAATTAGGTTTGACTAGACTAGACATTAGAATGACAGTATTCATGGACAATAAAAAGTGTTAAAGTAACACAAACTATACTTTATAAACCCAGGGAATCTGCAGCCTCTTTCTGATATATATTAATTCACTAAGCATACACAAATCCCTGGGAAAGTATATAACCAACTCGATACACGTATTTTTCAACCTTTTTTTGTGGCTGTTGTTGCTTTTCTCTTCTGATAATCCAGCCTGGTTTGGTGGTCTATTTCTCCATGTCAAAAGATTTTGCCAAAGACATTACAGTTGCAGCCCTGCGTTTTCGGCCAAGATATTTATAGACTAGTCTCCCAATGCTATTTTTAAATCAAGCAATTTCTGTGTTTTTTCCCAAAGTTAGGCTGTATTAATCATGATTGAAAGGAGAGGAAGCCTGTTCTACACATGTGAATATTGCCTATGCCCTGAAAAAACCTGAGAAACAGCTCCCAGCACCAGAAATGAACGGAGTTGTAATGCACTGACACAGGCAAAAAGGAATTTCACATGTGCTGGGACGTCTGTTCAAGCCTTGCTTAGTTGTGGAGTAAATCACTGAGGGACTACCTTTGTAGTACATACTGCTGTCCTCTCTCATCAAGAAAAAGGTGATTAAAATGACATAGTCTTACAGTTGGTAGAAAAATCTACCGTCAGTTTTGCAATGCAAAAAGCAGGGAACTAATGGCTATCTCAAGTAAGCAGACTTTCTCCTGGAACAGCGTTGAGCCATCTCTTACAGAAGGCATAAAGGAAAAGCAGTCCACATGTGCATAACTGAAAATCCTCTTAGCTAGGCACCTGAAGATTTTATCTCATAGCTGCTCTGTCAGTTTTGTGGGTTTACAATTGCCTTTTTTAATTTCAAAAGAATGTTTCAAATTGCTATGAGAACATAGTATAAAAGAATATGGCGCTATGCAATTAACAGTGCACAGAAGGAAATATGGAAAATTACTCTATACAAAGATTTTTGATAAGAGTACAAACCAGAACAGGAATAAAGAAAAATATATTTGCCTGATCATGGCTTAATAAAAGCACGCATTGGAAGTAAATGTAGTTAAATTTAGAAATTAGCACTATTTTTAATTAGCAGCATGCTTCTCTATGGTGCATGCCTGTGTACTCCTTGGAACAAAAGCTCTGAGTTGACCATCTCATATGGAAATGTTATTTTACAGGTCACACTTGAAATGTGCTTTTAGCTTTTCTGTGTTGCAGCTGCTAGCCAAAAAACTCAGATTGTGAATAAAACACCACTGGAGAGAAATCGTGAGGATTTACTTTCCATGAGTAACAGGATACAAAACCCACCTATCTCCCTGCTCTGCCACAATGTTCTCTTCCTTTATTCTCAACCAACCCAATGCATTACTTTAAAAATTGTATCTAACCATCACTTTACTTTAAATCTTACATTTTGGTGTTTCTTTTCAGCCAAAGGAATTAGGTCCAAAAGTTTGATTCTGTTTCCCAACTGTACTGTCAGGTCAGATGAGCAACACTTTTTCTATGCATACAAAAAACAAGTAATTTGAGTTTAAAAAAAATTAAAATTAAGATGTAGTTGTCCTACTACACTAAGAAATGTAGAAAGTATCAGTGGTGTTGACATTTTGCATAGGCTATGATATCTTGCTGGTTGCCCTACAATAAACAGAAAGTGGCAAAAGCTGCTGAACATTCAGCGTTGGAAGTCTGGTGTTTGGGATGCATGGTTTTGAAATGGTGGACGTTATTCATACTTCTTTGCATCTGGATGTGTACAGGGCCTATGTGAACAGTCTGTAAGCCCACACCAGGAGATCAGCTCTCCCCTGTCGTCGGCTGCTGTCGCGACAGGATGCAGCCCCGGAGGCCCCAGCGCCGGTTGCGGGGGCTTTTGCCCGGCTCGCGGTCCCGAGCGCTCGGCGGGCAGCCCCGCACTGCGCGGGTCCCGCCGGGGACTGGCGGAGCTCCGGGGGCGAGGGGCGGGTCTGGGGCCGGGACCGGCGGGAGGGACACGCTCCCGGGCAGGAGCCGGCCGCCAGTCGGAGGCTGGCTCTCGGAGAAGGGGTCTGGGGCGCGGCTGCCCCGCGGAGCCCGCGGCAGGTCCCGGGGCTCGGTGCACCGCGCTCGGGGGCAACACCTGGGGCGCGGCGCGGCGTAGGAGCGAACGGCGAGCGCAGCGCCCGCGGGACCGGCCGCGCCGGGAGCACATCCCGAGGGGGCGCGGAGGGCGGGCAGCGGGGGCGGTCGGAGCACGGAGGCCGAGGCGGCCGCCGTCGGGGCTGGCCCCGGCCCAGCGCGGCTCCCCCGCCCCGGCAGGGCGAGGCGTGTCCCCCGCGGGCGCGGGCAGTGCGCGGAGCCGGCGGCGGCCGCTCCTGCGCGGCAGCGGCGGCAGCAGTGGCAGGTGTGCGGCGGCGGGGACGGGCACGGGGAGAGGGACGGGGACGGGCACGGGGACAGGGACGGGGACAGCCACCGCAGCGCCGAGCCGAGCCGCAGCCCTCCCGGCTCTCCCGTCCGCCGCTGCAGGTACGACGGGGTCGCGCCGCGGAGCCGTGGGTGGAGGCTGTGCGGGCGCAGGTCGATCCTGGTGGTCCCCTGCGGGGGCTGGGGGCTGCGCGGAGCCCGAAGCCTTGGCGATAGGAAGCACGCTCCCTTCCCGCGGCCGGCGGCGAGCCTCGGCAGGGAGTCTTCCCGCCGGGACCGGCTCGGTTTGGAGGAAGGGGAGCGCGGCGTCCCCGGCAGAGCGGCGTCCCCGGCCGAGCTCTGGCTGAAGGGACCCGAGCGCCCCTCGCCAGACCCGTGGTCGCAGGCGATGAGCATCGAGAGTTGGGTGTCCCGCAGCCTCCAGAGTGGCTCGGGGCTGGCAGCAGGCCGTGCCTCCGGAACCGGCTCCTCCGGCGGGTCGCAGGGACGCGGAGAGGGAGAGGGACGCGGAGAGGGACGCGGCTCTGCCGGGCCGGCGGCACTCGGCTCCCTCCCGCCGGCGGCCCCGGGCGGCAGGGTGGCTCGGCTCGTCGGCCGGAGGGTCGAAGTACTAAAAGCCACTTTCCTGTCAAAACAGTAGTAGCGCTAACGCGGAACAGGTAAAGTGTTAGCAGGAATGTGCTCAAGGAGTGAACGGTAAGAATCAAAGAACAAATTTCTCTCACGCTAATAATGGGGGGAAAGGGACAAAGCCACAGGCAGACTGTGCCGTGGTGTACAGGTGTGGTTTTGGGTAAATGCTTTCATAGGGCAGCTACCGTGTTTTACAGCTGGCCATTGGTAAGATGTGCTTTTTGATCACATACTTAGTTATGTTTATCCCTGTGCAGATCTGTGGAATATCTCTCTCCGCAGATACTGTCAAACATGGTCTTTTTTATTCACACTAGTTGCTCCTCCGTAATATTTAACTGGATCCTTTCGTTCCTATGACTGGAGCTGAGCCATAGTAGAAAAAATTTCTGAAGGCTATGTTTTTACTGAGCAAAAATTTATAAACAATATAACATTTTAAAGTTTTTGCTTCTTTTTTATCTGTGAACTACTTTAGTAATTTTTTTACAAGCTCGTAATTATTCTGTGCTAGTGAGTTTGAGACATTTCTCATACAGACTGCTGCTGACACCTTCATCTCTAATTAAGCAAAAAGTTGTCAGAGACTATGGACTTGCAGCCCATGGTTTGCTGTAATCTCTTGATTTTCATTTTTTATATTTAGAACAGGGAACACTTATTTGTATGAACAGGCGAAGTGTTGCCCATATTGTCCTGTTTATACCAATAACTTCTTTACTACTGCTGTCCTAAAAGGAAAACCCCACTTCGTATGTGATGGTGTAGGATGGACATGCTGAATGACCATGGGATAAGGCTTTGGTGCGTAAGATTATATTTAACTGCACCGCGAGACGTTTACCTGCGGGCTCAGCTGCATCTGAACAAACATGTAACAAATATGTAACAAACATGAAACAAACCCTCTCTCTCATCAATTGGTCATGGCAACTAACAAAATATGTATAGAGCAAAAAGCAGAACACAGGAATTTATTAAGAATGTTTAAGCCTTTTGTGATTTCTACCCAGTGTGTTTCACTTGGACTGCAGGGTAAGGCAGATATAAAGGACTTGCAGGCACATAGTGGCACTAGCTACTGACCTGCTGTGTCTGCCCAGTTTACCAAATGAACCACTAAATCTAGAAAAATAAATCAGCTGCAACAACATGAGGTATAAATTCCTCTGCAGCTCACAGGCTGTCAGTTGCCCAAATTATTCAGCCCATTTTTTCTACTCAGTGTAGAAACCATACACTGATTACTCAACATTGGAAAGTCCAGAAGTTGTAAGGGAAGTTACTGCACTACAGTCCTCAGAGAGATGTACAAAATCTATCCTTACCTTTGCATTATGATTAGTCCATATTAGCCATAAAGTTAGGGAAATATGTTTGTGTTACCCACCGTATGACTGTTGTCACAATAACAATTTACTAGTTTACAGACTGGGATTTCCACAACTACACCAGGTTACAAACAAATAAAAAGTTGATATAGACATCTTTCTGTCTCAAAAGGAGTTGGAGAGTTGAAAACACATCATAATTCCTTCGAGATTTTGCAAAAAGCACTTTTCAAATTAATCTACTTATGAAATCAACTATTCTGTTATTCTTCTGTTTCATTTTTCTGTTCCTGACCCTATCTATCTGCAGTTCTCTGTTGAACTTTAAAGAAAGGTGTTAATTACTATTCCTGGGTAACTTCTTACAGGGGCAGGTGTCTTGCAAACGTGTTTGTGCAATTTAAAATGTTCTTAAAATAGCTTGCTGTGAGCAGCATGTTCCTAAGTAGGTCTAAGAAACACTGATTAAGTAAAGCTCCCTACTGTGTCAAGAACATCTTTACTGTAAAGAAATTTGCAAATTCACCAGGGTTGATCTGGATTTCTGACTTTTAAGTATGGTTTAATCCTGCTTCAGGCGAAACCAAGAAAGTTTGGTTTTCAGTTTTGGGCTCAGAAATTTTCAGTTCACTGCATAGAAGGCTGTCTAATGTCTACTACAGTACTGCCTTTCTTCCCCTTCATCCCACTACCTACATTGCAGACACTGCCAGCAAAGACACAACTTGTTCTTGGGAGTTATGGTGAATCAGTGATGAAATGCTGAGTACACAGAAATTGTTGTGGGAATTGTGCTTTTTCTTATATTTTCTCTTTTTTAATGTGGAGTTTTAAAAGGCAGTAGATTGGCAATTCTGAAGCAGAATCATAGGAAAAAGGAAAGGTTTACCATGATTAGCCAATAAAAGTGGATAGCACATGGAAATTATTCTTCTTCATGCAGAACAGGTTAAAGAATACACCCCTCTGTACAACTGGTTAAACCGAGCAACCCCTAAAGAATATGTTTGTGGGGTCTACAAGTAGTGTAGCTGGTAGATACTTATTGAATCCAATCTAAGATGCAATAGGCATCTCTACAGAAGAACCAGAGGGACTGATCACTTCTGATGGAGGATTCCTTGGGCAGTCATTGCTGGAGAAGACCCGCTGAACTGGTCTCTGAGGGGTAACACATCAAGACCAGTACAATAATAGAAGAAATGTGATTTTTTTTCCCCTGTCCTGTTTATAAACGTGAGAAGATTTTTGTGCTCAGTAAGTGTTCTTCAATATCTGACCATGACTAATTTAGCCAGAATAACGAAGTGCATTATTTGTTGCACCCAGTAACTGGAAGATTCACCTAAAACAGTATCAGACTGGAGAGAGTCTACACAGCTACTGCCGGGCAAGCTAACCTCGAAGTGGATTTTGAAAATAATCCCATGGTTGTTTTCTTGCTTGTATGAAGCTACCTTCTCTTTTGAGGTCTACTTGAGAAAATCTATGGAAAACATTGACTTGGTGTTGTGTCGGTTTTGGGGTTTTTTTTAATTGAGTTACCAGTTATCTGATTTCTTAAATTCTAAGATAAAAGAATGAAACCTATGAAAGAATAATTTTAGACATACATTTTATATTAAAAAAATTGCAATGTATTGGAATTTTCTCATTAATTTTCTCATGTATTGAAACGGGCTATGTACATGAACACAGTAAAAAGAAAGAAATATCTTTTTTTCCCCCTAAATAATAGTAGTTAATTAAAACAAGATTTTGTGGTCATAAGGTCTCCACCAACAGACTTCTAATCACACCTTTTGTGTTCATGCATTCAAGAAAACGGCATCTTACTAGTAGCCAATAATGTTGTGTCTATTTCAAATAGTATAAATAGTGAAATTAGATAACAACCTTATGGGTTTTATTTTTTCTTTCTTTGCTGATTCTAAAGAAGCTTTAAAATGCATTCAGAGCATAAGCATTCACTGCTCATTTGCTCTGTTTTAAAAATCTTCCACATTTTAGCCTCTGTAATTTTTACCTCCTGATTATCTCGAAAATTTGTGAATACTATTTTTAAAAACAACTGCTTGTTGTATTTTGCTAAATGAAGCATTGGCTCAATTCCTCTGAATGTCAGGGCTCATTCTGATATTGAAGTCTGTGGAAATGAGTGGTGCATAGCACTCTACCAGATCAAATCCCAACAGATAATTATTTACTACTGAATACAAGCTTGGTTTTTTATTTCACTAACTTTCTTGAAGAAATTTGATTTTGTATTAACAGTATTTACTAGCTATATGCTAAAAAACTTTTCACAAGTTTTTAAAAGTTTTTTACCTTGTACTGAAAAGACTATGATCTGGGAAATCACTTAGCATAGTACATGAAAGGACAGACTTTGCACTGCTTGTTGCAGAAGTTACAGGAGATATGTGAATTAAGTATAGGGGTGGGAGAAATTTAAAGAGTTATTTTGCTGTACAGATATTGAAAGACCTCCTAGTAAATTGAATTCCTTCTCAAGCCTACATTTCCTATGTGAAGCAGGTACTTGACTTCTTTCAAAGTTTTTAAAAATGTTTACTAGTTGTTAGAACTTTGTTTTCTGAATAGCCGTGATGAAATACACAAAGACAGAACAGCAGATATGATGATAACCACCCTGCTATGCTGCCGAAATAGTCACCGAAAGGATATCAAACCTAGCCAGGATATCCAGAACATGCATGTTCTGACTGTATTTACCCTACTCTTCACCGAAGTCTTGCAGGTTTTGTGAAATAGAATTAGTTTGTTATGAGACACTCAGAAATCACACACAACACTTGTACTAAAGGCACATTTAGGAAGAAATTTTAAAAATCATCCTTGGTCTCCAGTGGATAAAATAAAATAAAATCAAACGTGATTCAAGAAATGAGGCAAAAGATATTAAAAAAAAAAAGAATAATTATTTCACCAAATGAAGGTGGGACTCTAATAAGTGAAAAACAGTCAGTAAATATTCCATCTCTGGATTTTGTCTTTTGCTGTCTGCTTTCAAGTTTAGTAGATGTGTTGATACAAATCTTACAAAAATGTTAGCTGTTGTCTTTTAAAAGAAATTATGTCTTTCTCTTTTCACAAAAGAAAAAGTCTGTTTGTAGCAATGTCCATTTCATCTACCCAGGGCAGCAAGAAAGCAAGTCTGCCTGTGACACCAGCGTTGGTCTTAGCGAAGGCTTCTGGCCTTTACAAGTCATACTCTCCCTTTTTTCTTCCCTTTTTTTTTTTGTGACCACAACAGAGAGATGTAATTTCTCTTTAAAGAAAACAGCTAACATTATTGTAAAATTTGTATCAGCATGTCTACTAAACTTGAAAGCAGACAGCAAAAGACAAAATCCAGAGAAGGTAGATTTACTGACTGTACAGTAGGACAGTACTATCCTATCTTTCATCATCATGTCTCTCTTTAAAAACAAATGTCAAATTTAAGAACTAATTCATCTGCCCTATTCTTAAACTTGTCATAGCTCATTCCCATGAAGACATTCCTCCTACCACTAACCTTTCCTCTGATGGGAAGTTCTCACAGCATCTGTTCATCTGCCAACTGCACAGCATCACTAACAAGCGAGGGAAGACCAAGGCACAGAAGAGACGGCCAGAGCTATTCTGAGCTGAGCCCAATATTAAGTTCACCTATACTGAAGAGGCAAATTCCTTTCTATTCTGCTCCCAACCCCCTCAAAGAACAACCAAATCCAAAGTATTATTTTTCACTAAACTGTACTTTTATTGTGGATTTTGAGCCGCCAAGAATAAAACCTTGCTTAAATTCCTTAATTCTGCCCATCTGGTAATTCTTCCCACCTTCTTGGCATGTTCTTCTGTCATGTGAGGGAATGCTGTGCCTTCTTGCTCTGGCCAGAGCCTGACTGTCCTCCCTACTGTTTTTTAAGGAGAAACAGCACTGCTTAACTAGCTCATTCCTGAGGAGACACAATAGCCACATGGGTTGCTGACAGAAATGGAAGTAGCACAAGGAATCCCTAGCTAAGATAACAATTAGAATTTACACAAGGATTTCTTCTTTATTCATAATTCCTTCCATTTCTTCCAGCCCTGTGCTTTCTCCTTCTGTTCACAGCTCCTTCATGCAATACTCTTGCACTAAGAAATAGAAAACAAAGACAACTGTGCATAGCAGAACAAATGTCATTCCCATATCTGAGATTTTACAGTTCTAAGAAGTCTCCAAAAAAGAGGATAGCTTGCTTCAATTCTTGGAATAACTTGGTCAAACACAAAGAAAGAGAAACTTCAAGATAAGGGACCACTCAAAACTAAGCTGGGAGTGTACTTCTTTCTGTAGCTAAGGACAACACTGGTTTGTTCTTTTGCCAAGCATCCCTCTAGAGTGACAAACATCACCTCAAAACAAAAATCTTGATTCTATTCCCAGGCTAGAAATTCTTCTGTAACTGCAGAGTGCTCTGCAAATACTTAAAGCAGCCTGTTTGCTTTACAAAACCTAAAAAAGGCACAAACCTGCTTCCACCACTACTTGCACAAAGTCCAAAATCTCAGGTAAATCATAGTTCTAATGCATTAGTAACCAGCCTTTACAGCTACAAAGATACTTCAGAGATTTCTTTTTCTGCATACTCTTATGCCATTGCCTATCAGGAGCAGTCTACTGCCTTCAAAACGTGACTTACACCACTTGTGTCACTCAATAGTGAAAATCTTGTCTTGATTTTAAAGTTTTAAAATTAATTCCCTATGAAGAAAAGTTTTATTTACACAAAGAATTACACAATTATTACACAAGGTATTAATATAATTAACCCATATACTGGGTTAATTATAACTGCTTATCTAACCTCTTCTTACTCCTCCCCAAATTAGATGCAGGGAGCATTAAAAAAATCCATGGCTACACACAACTGTGACACTTGTTGTGGAGTCCATATGTCAAATACTGAAGAATAAAATAAAGGTTATGACTGTTTAGCATAGACTTGGGCTAGTCAGGTGGTACAGAAGGATGATTTTTCCTCTGTTTGTACATAATCCTATTGACTCCAATTCTTCTCCATGTTAAAAGTTGAAGAAATCTTTTTATATGATTGTGTAGGTACTTTACTTGCCATAGTGAAAGTTTTGTCTTGAAATAATCTGTAAACAAATCCACTCTTTACACTCTGTCTCTGAATACATGTGCAGGGCAACTCTTTAAAGAAGTCTTCTGAAAAGCTAAGTTAAGTGGGCTTAAACTGAAGCAGTGCCAAAAAGAAGTTTTACTTTAAGTATAACTCATCTGAATTTTTTGATTGTGCCTTGAGAACAGCTTCTCTTAATCTGTTTGAATAAATAAAGGAAGTAAGGCTGTTTCTTTGCCAATAGAGAATATACAAGTATTAGTTGGCTTATATTTTCACAAAACAGCATTTAACCTTAACATAACACACTTAGGAGTGTTATCTGTCATTTGTATCAAACTTTTTTCCAACTGAAAGATGATTATCTTGTCAACAATCAGTTGAGGTGCTATCCATTACATCCTCTTTGCTGTGGAAGTATGTATTAGCAGTATACAAGATACTCCTGAAAAAAACCCACTCCCTGAAAAAAAAATTCATTATTAAAATGCTGTTAAAATTAGTCTTCCAGGGACAAAGCTGGAAGCTAAGTTTGCTATAAGCTTATGGAATGCCTTGTTCCTTTTTAAAAGACTGCAGAATTTCCCATCATCACTGACCTTTATTTTAGCAATTTTTTAAAGATGTATTTTTTTGCATTTGGCTACTCTTTAGCTGACTGACCTAATGAATTCTCACTGGAAAAAGAAATATTCAGAAGACCTGAGTTCCTGTTTCTTTTTTCTTTCTGTGGCAAGCTGTTATTTCCCTTGACATACTAATTCCTCGCAGAGTGTTTTAAAAGGACAGAATTCACACAGGAGAATGGAAATGCTATTAACCTCATTCTGGTTTCATTCACATTCTGACTTCCAAACATAAGCATTAGTCTATCCATGTTTCCACCTAGTCAGTGGCAAAATTCCATTTACCCAGAAGTCAGCTGTTAATTTATCTTGATTTTTTGAGTTTTGACTTCCAGCAAGGATGAGAGGTGTTCATGTTACACTGATTTGGGGTCCAAATACAGGGTTGAGAAATCTCAGGATCCTGTATTCCAAACTTTGTCCTAAATTTTTTAATCTTAAAGACACATAAGAAGTTTAACGTAATTGCGGCAAGCACCTTTATCAGGTTTAGTAATGTCAGTCATCACTGTGTTTGATGTTAAGAATTATTGATTTAATTTTTTGAAAAATACGCTTACTTTCCTGCTTAATCATGTGACTTACTTTACTGGTATCTTGTGCAAGTTTGGATTCAATTTTGGATAACAGGTATGATGACCTTCTAGCTAATCAAAATTAAATATCTGAGAGTGTAGTATCTCTTTAATTTGTACAAATTGATGTAATGAGTAGACTTTTTAGATAAGTTGAAGAGGTATTTGAAGCAGTACATCCATCATCTGCAGGGAAGTTTAAAACCCAGAACTTTAGTCTAGGTAATTTTTTTAAAACAGGGTCTGACATTAAAATCACAGGGATTTCTTTCATAAATAAGGACTACAGGAGCACTGGTGGATCTGTAGAATCAGATATTTTGGCAAGTTTTATATGTTTCTATCTTGTTTTATCTGATTCCATTTGAATTGTTTTCATTTCAGTCTAACGCATAAGCAACAGGGTTTGAAGTTGTTATTCATGTTGCAGACTTCTCCACTGAAACATGTGAGGTGTATTGCTTAATTCAAATACTGATAAAATGTGTATTTTATTTATATCTGCAGAAATATGAATGTAAGTGAATGAAATAGAACGGAAGCTACATTGTCTTTAAACAAACTCACAGGTCAGAATTTTTTTAAAATGACTTGTTAGAATCAGACACCTGCATAAGGGTGACAGCTTTTTCATTATCAGGTGAAATCAGGGATATTAGTGGGTCAAGGCTCAGTGATGCATCGTTAAATGCTGAGACAAATCCATCCAATCACATACCTCATATCCTTGGCACTGGGACCACCTTGAAGATTGCTGAGTCTCCCAGAGACTTGGAATTCAGCTAAATCTGGGAAACTAGGCCTTCACAGGATTATTCGTTCTGTGATCTTCCCAATAATCTTTCATTCTGAAGCTCCACTTTCTTTCAGCACCCTCAGAAAGGCAGGTAATGCATCATTCCTCAAAAGGCATAGTCTGTACTATATGTCTCTGTTATTCCCACAGCCACATGCAAAAAGTTAGATTCTTTTAAAGGACAAAAATCGCAATTTAAAGAAGATTAATTCAGTGATTGAAGTAATATCCAGTGCAAAGATCAAAGGAGCTCAGGCTAATCTTATTTAAAGTAATTAATTTTTTTTTTTTAGCTTGAGCCTAAACATCATCATTTGTGAAGGTAGCTGAGGATCAGCTATGCCTTAGCTAGCTTCAACACAGAGATACAAAGATTCACAAAAATTTGCAGAAACTTTATTTTTAATTTTTTTAATGCCAAAAAAGGACATGCCTTAAAAAAAAAAAAAAAAAAAAGGGGAAAAAAAAAGCCACATATGTAGACCCAATAGGCTCAATTAAAAACCCACAGAAATTAACTGGAATCTCTTTGACAGGGGTGTGTCTTCTGAGACCATGCAAGAAAATTAGGCTATAGCGTAATTGCATAGGTTTAAGTAGCTGGGGACAGAAGACAATTTTTTGTTATATTTAACTAGAAGAATACCCATGGAAAACTTAGTATGGAAGAATCCTTCAATTGAAGGAAGAGGGAAGTTCTAGTCAGTCAAATCCAGTTAGAAAGAGTAATGGTTTTGTACTGTAATAAGTGAATAAGTATTTCTGGATGAATAATTTATAAAATTTCCTATGGCCAAGTAATTTGGTGTGAGGGAGGAATATATGTGAGCCTTTTTAAAAGAAATGTGACAAGGTTTTCCTCAAAGAATATTTCAAGCAGCAGTATGTTCTTCTGTTTCTAGCTGCTGCTTCTTTATTGTTGATATGTTCCCAGCTGAAAGTTTTCCTGGGAACTGGGATTGCAGAATATCCTAGAAACTGTTTGCCCGCTCATTCCTTCCATCTACTTCCTAGTGCAGGATGCTTTCAGATTTTCAGAAATCTCCCAAATGCTCCCAAAATCTCCAGTCCATAGGAGAGTTGACATGACTTTGGCATCAGTCTCCCTACAACTTGGAGCCCCTCTTGATTGTTCCCCAGTCCTGTAGGATTAAGAGTGTTACTCCTCAGCAGTGTTGTGTGTGCATATGTTGTGTTGGTCTCCTTAGAGTGAAGTATTTCTTTCCTTCAAAAATGTGCATTTAATGTATTATTCTGCATTTAATGTTAAAAATACTTTAGCCAGTGCAATACATTAAAATTAATTAAAATGCAATTAAGTCAATTTATGACAGACTCTTATCTTTAAAAATTTCAGGCTATTATTCTGGGGAAATTAGGCATAGTCTCTCTATAATTAGTGAGAAAATATATTGAAATGGATCATGTAAGTTGGACGCTGCCAAAAGACTTGTTTTAAACACAAAGATCCTTGAGGGAATGTCCCAAACTCCCAGTTTTATGAAGCTTCAGAATTTGTTTGTAGACCTTTACATTACCAGGTCTGCATAATTACAGGGATTAAAATATGCCTGTAAGGCTGCCTGTTTTCTCCTGGTGCTTTCCCTCACACATACTCTGCTGCTGCTAATGCCAGTGCAGCTCCTGGTTCTGATAGTGGGAGTCCTATAATACAAGAAGCTCCAGGCAGCTGCCAATGCTTTGAATACTGGTTGTCTAAACCTGCTCAGAGCAGGTCTATACACAATAACCAGGTGATGCTGGGGGTTGGAAGGTAACTTTGCATTCTCTACTGCAAGGTTCATCCCCGTGAATCAGTATCAACAATGGTTATTTCTCCCTTCCTTTGTCCCTTCACAAAGGCTTAACCTCCATGGTTCGCGTGAAGTTTTGCCTTTGTTTCAAGAGCCTTTTAAAGCTACAGCTTAGCTTCAGTGATGTGCTGATCCTTTGTCTGATTCAAGCCCTTTTCATAGAATTACAGAATCATAGAAGGGGTTGGGTTGGAAGGCACCTTAAAGACCATTTTGTTCCAACTCTTTTGCCATGGACGGGGACTCCTCCTACTAGACCAGGTTGCTCAGAGCTCCATCCAAACTGGCACTGAACACTTCCAGGAATGGGGCAGCCACAGCTTCTCTGGACAATCTGTTCCAGTGCCTCACCACCCTCACAGTAAAGAAATTCTTGATATCTAATCTGAACCTTCCTTCTTTCAATTTAAAGCTGTTATCCCTTGCCCTATCACTACATATCCTTGTCAAAAGCCCATCTGCAGCACCTTTTAGGTGCTGGAAGGCTGCTATAAGGTCTTTTCTGAACAACATTCTCTCCAAGCTGAACAACCCCAAGTTTCTCAGCCTGTTTTCATAGAAGAGGTCCTCCAGCCCTTTAATATTTCTGGCACTCTGCTGGACTCTCTCCAGCAGGTCCATATTGTTTTTATAGTGAGGGCGCCAGAACTGGACACAGCAATCCTGGTGGGGTCTAACCAGAGTGAAGTAGAGGGTTGGACTCCCCTCCCTCAGCCTGCTGGCCAAGCTGCTTTGCATGCAGCCCAGGACCTGGTTGTATTTCTGAGCCACAAGTGCACATTAGCAAATCATGTCCAGCTTCTCATACACCAGCACCCCCAAGTGCTTCTCTCCAGGGCTGCTCTAATTCCATTCTCTGCCCAGCCTGTATTTGTGCTTGGGATTGTCACAGCCCTGGTGTAGGACCTTGTGATTTGCTTTGTTGAACTTTATGTGTTTTTCAGAGACCCTCTCCAGCCTGTCCAGGTCCCTCTGGATGGCATCCCTTCTCTCCAACATGTCGACTGTCCCACACAGCTTGGTGTCAGTGGCAAACCTGCTGAGGGTGCCTTTGGTCCCACTATCCATGTCACTGACAAAGATGCTGAACAGCACCAGTCCCAGTGAGGGACCTGAGGGACCTGACTGACCCTAACTGACCCCTGAGGGACAGCACTCATCACTGGTCTCCATTTGAACATTGACCACAACTCTTTGAGGGCAACCGTCCAATTCCTTATCAGCTGAGTGGTCCATCCATCAAATCCATGTCTCTCTAATTTAGGGACAAGGGTGCCATGTGTGACAGTGTCAAATGCTTTGCATAAGTCTAGGCAGATAATGTCTGTTGCCCTTCCCTTGTCCACCACTGCTGTAACCCAACCATAGAAGGCCACCAGATTTGTCAGTCACAGTTTGTCCTTAGTGAAGCCATGTTGTTTGTCACTAAGCACCTCTTTATTTTCCATCATCTTTGCACAATTTCCAGGAGAATCTATTCCATGATTGTGCCAGACACAGAGGTGACTGGCCTGTAGTTCACCAGGTCTTCCTTTCCCCCCCCCCCCCGCCATTTTAAAAAAGGAGGTAATGTTTTTCAGTCAGTGACAATTTCATCAGACTATCACAACTTCTCTGATTGGGTGGACTGAAAGGCCTACTGCCTTTCATCTGCCATTTCTCTCAGGTGCATCTCATCATGTCCCATGCACTTGTGCACCTTCAGTTTCCTTAGATGATCTCAAACCAGATCCTCTCCTACAGCGACTGCTTCTTCATTCTCCACAGTCCCTGCCTTTATCTTCTGCACTGGGCTGGAACAATTGCTGGTAAAGACTAAGGCAAAAAAGTCATTGAGTACCAAAGACTTCTCCATGTCCTGGGTAATCAGGCCTTCTGTTTACATCTGAAGAGGATCAATATTTTCCTTAGTTTTCCTTTTATCACCTGCAGAAGCTTTTCTTGTTGCTCTTGACATCCTTTTATATATAGGTCAGATTTAATTCTATCAGGGATTTAGTTTTCGTAGAATCATACAATCTGTCTCCTTGGACAGTCTCTCTGTGTCCCTCACAGTCTGTCTCTTCTTGTTTCCATGCTCTTTGGGCTATTTTTTTAATGTGTGTGAGTTTGTCCAGTTGTTTCTTGTTCATCCATACAGATCTCCTGCCAATTTTGTCTGACATGATCTTTGTTGGGATCACTCCTGATCCTGGAGGTGAATCTTGAATATTAACAAGCTTTCTCTCTTCTCTCCAGGATTTTATCCCATGGTACTCTACCAAACAGATCCTTCAAGAGGGCAAAATTTTCTCTCCTGAAGTCGAGGGCAGTAAGCTTGCTCTGCCCCCTCTTTGGGGCCTAAAGATCTTTATCTTCATCACTTCATGGTCACTGCAGCCAAGGCTGCCCTGGAGCTTCTCATTCCACACCAACCTCTGCTTGTTGGTGAGAGCAAGGTCCCACACAGCATCTTTCCCTGTTGGCTTCTCTGTCATTTGGAGAAGGAAGTTGCCATCAGTGCTCTCCAGGAACCTCTTGGGTTGCTTTTGTCCTGCTGTGTTGTCCCTTGAATAGCTGTTGGGATGGTTCCAGCCCCTCTGTGGACCAGGTCTGTGAATGTGGGGCTGCTCCTGTGTGTCTGTAGAGGGACTCATCTGCTTGGCCTTCCTGGTCAGGAAGCCTGTAGCATCCCCCTGCTGTAAGGTCACCTGTCCCTCCCCTCCTTTCAGCCCACACCCAGTTCAACAGGCCCTTTCAAACACCATCCCTTTGACCAGAAGGATTGATGAAAACACTACCTTCCCTTCAGAGTCCCTTAATGTCACATCCAGGGCTCTGTATTCCTTCCTGCTACTCCTCAGGCTGCTCCTGGCTGTGTCACTGTTGCTGCATCATGTGAAACAGCAGCACTGTGTAATCATCAGTGAACTGTACAAGGCTCAGTAGTCTCTCAGTGACATTTCTGCCATGATATCCCAGTAAGCAGGACATCTCTAGAGAGCATGAGGTCACCAAATGGGTACCTCTGAACCTCTCAGAGGAGTCACCTACTGCTATCACCCATTGTCTTTTCTTAGTTGCGCTGTTTGTTATACAGGGAGAAAATGGGGTTACCTTACTCAGCCCTGGTGCCTCTCCTGATCTGGCAGATCTTTCTTCTTCAGTCTGCAGAGTGTTGAAGTTATTCTTTGGGGAATTCTCTTCTTTCTGCAGGTCCTTGCTATTGGAAGCTTCCGTTCTTCTGTGTTATCACCCCCCTTCCTTCTGTGTGTGTTGTGCCTTCTTTTGCTGTCTCTCTTCCCTGCTCCCCTGCTGCAGTGTGTTTGAATATTGTAAAGAGTAGTCTGAGAGTGGAAGATACTGTAATGCATCAAATGAATAAGCCTGTAATCTGCTTGCTTTCCCCTTTCAGATTCTTACCTGGCCAAACTGAAGACAAGTTGTGTTCTTCTACTGAACTTTTTAATAGGGAGAACAGATGACATTGTCAAGCATTAAGAAAAATGCACTAACCCACCTCTGTTTTTATCTGTTATATTTTTTTTTCCTTAGTCAGAAAATGGTTCTTTCAACAGCTGGCTTTCTTTATGCATTTGGTAGCGTTTCATGTATTGCCAGATACTGAACCTGCTGGTCTTTGTAGTTCACAGGGTCTGTGGAAAAACCTACAAAATATAAAAAAGCCATTAATTATATTAGATTATTTATAGCTTCCTTTTTTCTTTCACAGTAAACATTGTCTAAAATGAGCTGTGGCATCGAAGGCACTTTATCAGCAGATTGTCAGAATCTTGTACTGCCAGCACCTCATGTTAGTTCTGCAAGCTCTACACATCTCTGATTTGAGTTTCAGACACAGATTTGTTAAAGGGGATGTTAACTACCAGCAGTAGCCCATTACTACTGCAAAGCATACTCTTGCTGGTGGTTTGAACTGATTCAATTTTGGGTCATCACAGCATGCCAAATACAGACTCTTTGGGTTAGTGGCACAGCTAGGATGTGCAGCTTTGAAATAATACCTCCCTTGGCCTAAGTCCAGACTAAGCTGCATTTCATACACTGCCCTCCAAAAAAACACTTGTGTTAACAAGGACAACGAAAGGTGCTCTTTTGTGGTATTTTGAAATGTGATGAAGTGCTTGGCTCCAGAATGTTTTCTGTTCTTTTTATGTGAAATGGAAAAATGAAAAAACCTCCCCTTTTGATGGCTGTAAGTTGTATATTGTGAAGGGGCTTGATTATTGATAGCAAGGTAACACCCGAATGAGGCTACACTGTACAATCTCAGCTTTGAACCATTTTGTTGAACCCCAGCTTCTTCAAAGATTACCTAAAAATTTTTGTGCTACCAGAGGGTCTGGCAATCATGAATTCATTTCTCTTTTCTTAAAGATGTTGTAACAAATGTAAACAACTTATCCTTTGCTTTTCTCCTCATTCTGAAAAATACGGGGGAAAAAAACCCAAAACTACTGTCCTGGTTTGAAAGACGTGTGTCTGCCAAAGAAGGCAGGAACCTCCCTTAGAATAGAGAATATGACCCCCCTTCCCTCTGAATTATTATAACTTCGAAATCAAGGGATTTTCAGGCGAGAGATATGGGAGAAGGTATAACAGTTCTTTACTAGTACTTATAACAAGGCAATAATACAGAAGCAACGGTTTAAACTGACAAAGTCAAAATACAACCTGCCAGCTGGTTAGTCAGGATGGTGGTAGCAGTTCAGTTAAATGGTGGCTGCAGCCTCGTTGGAGTGATGGATGTGGTCTGTTGAAGTGATGATTCTGCAGAAAGGATTGGTCTGGTTGGTCTCGGGAGCTCCAATGATGACTCTTGAGCTCTTCTGCTCTGGGAATCCAGTGGAAGTGGTAGTCCAGTGTTCCAAAGACTCAGCTGATATGCAGGTAGGAATGTTCAGTTCCTCCCCTCTGGGCAGAGCATCTCACAATGGGATGATGTAATCTTATGAGTCACTCCCGGAGACCTTGGTGGCCTATTGGCTGAGATAGCCCCCTGGAGGATGTTATCAGGGCTGAGTAGTGCTGAAGGTAAAAACCACTGCCCCACCTGTTTTTAACAGGTGATTATGGAGATGGTAATAGGATACCTACTTTTTGGTTACACCTTCCATGTAACCCAAGACAACTACCAAAACTCCACAATGTTGATACAACATCAAGGTGTCAGGTTTGGAACTGAAAATTAAAGGTCCAGTTGACAACTTGTGCAGCTGACAACATCATCTGTTTAGTAAAGCATATGCTTGGTATTGTGAATGACTGATCTGGTCAGTGTGCTGACAACCATGTGATGGTTAGACCTGGTCAATGTGCTCCAGATGGTTATCAAATTATTACTTTTACATTTCACTGTTGCCATTCTGGCTACTATATAGCACCATGATTGGAGAAATATATTGAAATATCTCCCCTCTTTTGTTTCAAATAAGTGAAAAGGAAACACCAAACAGCAGTCAAACAGTGCAAGTGTGGCACTGTGGGCAAGGTAAAACAGATGAGTCTGTCTCCAGTTTTGTAATGACTACCACTTTCCTCCTGAAAATCTGTCTCCTTGGCAAATCTGCTGCGCCCCCTCCCCCAGATGCATGCAAATGTTTGTGCGAATGGAAACTGATTATGAGAAGGTGTCAGTGTCATTTCTAGATATGAATGAAGCTGCTGATGTATTTTTATAATAGCAAATGTGTGTGTTTTAAATCTCTTCCTTTGGCATCACTTTTTTGTTCAGGTGAATCTGGGACAAAGAGATGGACCAAACACAGAAAATGAGTTTAAAATGAAGTGACTTGAGAATATGATTCTACTGTGGTGCATAGGATACAGCTCTAGATCAGCCAACCTCTGTCTTGGATTTTATTGGTGCTTTGGTAAGAAAAGTCCTGAATACATTATTATTTTATGAAAAATAGTTAAGCAAACACTGTCTCTACTCTGCCGCTGTTACAGGCAGAGAATTACAAACTTGTCTTTTGTTGGGGATTTTTTTTAAGACCTCATAACCTAAGGGGTAAAAACCCACTCACATTAGCATTACTGTTCACTGTACAGTGGGACTGATACTCAGATGTTTACTTTAATAGTGTGACGCTTTTACATAAATTTTGCTTTTCTCTTTTGATCAAACAAATCACACTTAAAGATTGTACAATTCCCACAGATACCTTTCCAAGAAGTTCCTTTATGCAGAGCTGGAGGGGAGGCAAGATGTTGGCATAGCTGTTGACCTAAAAACCTGCTATGCCAACATATTGTCATCTTTCCTGTCTGTTTGCGGCAGAGGGAAGTTATACAGTGTAATGGGCATTTGGTACAGCTTTAGTCTTTATAGATAACTTGAAATGTCATTTCTCTGGCCCAGCTTTTGAGTCAATGAGGCAAATGTTTATTAGTTACCTAACAACCAAAGGAGGGACAGAATTTGACTTGGGGTTTTTTGTTACTCAAACAACAAACAGCTTAACGTGCTCTGAAAAGGTTAATGTGGAGATGCAGAAGGAAAGGGGCTTGAGGAAGTCATCAGGGGACAGGACAAGAATTGAGTGGTTCACTGTCTGACCTCTACACATTTGCAGAGAGATTATGACTTGCCTGCATATGAGTATATTTCTGTTTACATAATTTTTCCTCTTCTGATTATATTCTCCATCCCTGTGTACTTTTCATGTTTGTACTTTCTGTTAAAAGCCATCTTGTAAAGGGTGTTGAACAATGAGAATACAGTGGTAGTCATATAATGAATGAGCATCCACTAATGAAATATTGTAGCTGCGTTTCACTGTTGATCTGTTTCCAATACCTAATTAAGAAAAATAAAACAGTAAAATTTGATCTAGAAGAAAGTCTCATGATTGAACAGGGAACCTCATAAAAAATAAAAATTCCATGTGGCAATTTCATCATTCATGTACTTATTCTACATAAGATGTTACTTCAAATCATTAGAATTTTGCTTTGAGAATCTAAAATTAGAGGCTGGATCAAGAGTAGTTGTGCTGCTGAAAAATACTATAATGAAGCAAAACTTGATTCCACATTGCATACATGAAAGTATATAAAAGTAGACATAAAAGTAGTCCTTTTACACTTCTAATTTTTTCTTGTCACTCAAGTATGGTGTTTGATCTGTATAGTAAAAAAAGTGGTCTGTTATGATTAGGCTGTGTCATTGCCAAACCTAACTTTGGGTTTGTATCTGCACCCACCATAACAAAGTCATTGTAATTAAATGTTCTTAATTCTTTCAGCTATGTGATATTCAGTTTTATTTAGCTTCTACACTTGAACCATGTATCTGCAGTGAGAGATCATTCAAGTGATATATAAACTTTTCTATACAATCTAATTCTTCAATGCACTCATGATGACAAACATGGAGTAGCAGACCAAATACGAGATACAAAATACAAACACTAATCGAAAAACTCCATCATTCCAGCAAGCATAGAAAATTCTACTCTCCTGATCAGAGCTGAAATTAATCTGATATTTAAATAACAAGGTCCAAAGGCAAAAACACACTACTGCATCTTTTTTCTAAAAGCAGGATGCAGGCAGAACTGAAAATTCAACTCCCCTCCTGTACCAAACTTACCATGGATCCAGAGAGCAGCTGTCATCTTTCTTGTGGCAAGGTGACTTCTTGCTCTCAAACAACAAGTAGTGTCCCATTATTTGAGTGCCTAGTCTGGGGTTACACATCAGCATTTAAATTATTGCCGAGCAGTCCTTACTCTAAACCTAGGACTTGTTACTTTCCCATTCTTCATCAACCAAGCTAGGGCATCAGAAGCACAAACCAGAAGATGAGGAGGCTGCAGTCCTCAGCAAAAGCTGTCTCAACAAGGTAAGAACAGTTACTGGCCTGCCTGTGTGATCATGGAGAAAGAATCCAATAAGGTGTTAGGAGACCCCAAACAAAGAGGCATGTTCAGGGTGTATGAGGAACACATGCATAAAAATTCTAAGGGAATAAAGGCCCATGGGTCTTTGGAAGGGGTCCCTCAATAGAGTAACCTCTCTCTAGCTGTCCTATTGCTGTATCATTCAATTATTTGGTTATTTTTCCCTGCAGATGGATGTCTGAAACTCTGCTGTGGAGAATGTAAGCTGAAGAAATTTCTTTTTTAACATCTTCATTACATAATGCAATGTTTTAGTAATACACATGTGGAGCCTAAACAGTTCTGAGCCTTAAGCTCAACAAGCTACATAGAGTAAGCATATTCTGTGATGAGACAGGAGTTGTGGCAAAATCTTACTATTTGTGTAGGAAACAACTGTGCTTTAGGCGCAATATGTCTACTATACCATAGATATTGTAAACTGTCTACTACACCATAAGAAACATACTCAATAGGAGCACCTCAAGTAAAGTATAACTGATACACTTTTTTTGTGCATATAAATTCAAAATTTTTGTTAAAGGTGATCTGGTATGTTCAGAAGAATGATAAGTGGTACAGGAAAGAGCTGAACAAGAACAAGGAAAATTATCTGTATCTTTCTTGCCAAATACAAGACTGGGCAGAATTATAAGGAAGGGGAAGGCAAGGGCCCGGGGTGAATTTCTGACCTTGCTGGTCTCAGCACAGCTATTGTTCCATCTTTTTTCAGGATGAGGATACAGCTGTGGAATTCAGTTCACTGTAAGCAAGGTCTGGTTTAAAACATCTTCTATGAATTTCAATCCTTAACAATGCTTAACAAGGCTTAACAAGACCTTTTTGTATTGACAAAAAATGAAGAGTATTTGTCTAGGAGAGAGCTGGGGAATGAAATATGTAAGCACTTCTAGGCAGCCCAGTGGGTGACTTTGATTACTCATCAAGATTCAACAGCAGCTTGGCTCCTGGAACCATGGAAATATACTGTGAATATAACATATGTCCAAAATAGGAAAATACCATTAACTGGGGAGAGGGGAGGCAGGAAAGGCAAAGGTAATTGGAAACTAATAACAAAAGGTATCTTCAGAAAAAGAAGAAACAAAGAGATTTGATATTTCCAATGATTCCATTATCCTCTAGTCTGGATCTGGTATTTAGAATCTCTATCTGATTTCATGTGACTACATGTTCTGTACAGCACTGACTTTACTCTGCCCTGCTAACTGATAATTGCTAACACAATTGAGACATGCAGTGAGGCAAGAAAAAGCACAGAACAAAGGTTTCTCTTGTTTCATACTTTTGTGATCATGGCACAAGTGAAAACAAACTGCTTGTTTCAGTCTGTTGACTTGTCTGGAGAGTAGCTGTGAGAACTCTTCTGGCAGACAAAGGCCTGTTTTCATCCAGATCAACTGCAGAACATCTTTTCCAGAGGGAGATTGTAACTGTTCACTCACAGCACACACAGCCCTAGAGCATAAGTACTACAAGAAGTAGTCCTCAGATGAGGCACTGTCATGAAAGTTGTTTGTCAAGAGCATTGTTTACTTCTTATCTTGTATTTTTTTTCAGTGGATGACAAAGACTTTGCTGATCTGCCATAATGAGTGAAATTGGGAGAACAGAACAAAAAAAGGTGAAGTTACATCTCAATTCAAAAAATGAATTTGAATCTAAGTTGACTGTTGGTAACTGTTACTTAAAATATTCTCTTTCATAATCAGATAACTTTTTAGATAATTTTCCAAGAGCATACTCACACTAGTACTTGATGAATACTCAGTTTTTGATAGCTCCATTGACAAATGTTCATAACATTAACTATTTTGGATACGCTTAGAAGCAATTTCATTAACAGCTTCTGCCAGCTCTGTAGTGCATTTCTTCAATAATGCAAGGGTAAATTGCATGATTTTTGTCAGTTGGTTTCTATCCTATTAAATGGTTATTAGCATGAGGTAGGTATCTGAGTTGTGGGAGCTCATTTTTGTGTTCACTGCTGCATTTGTGTTCTTTCAGAGCTCAAAAGTTTTCCAGTGCTGAAGTACATGCCTTACTGGAGAATGAGGAAAAGGGAAAGGGATGTACTTGAATAGGAAATGGAATGAAACTGTCTACTTATTGCCATTTCAAGCAGAAAAAGTTAGGCTTACTTGAGAAAGATGGGACAAAGTTAATAATGGTACTAAAAAAAGTAGTTCTGCTTGCCCAAGAACAAGAAAGGACTGGATAAAAATTGGCATATACCAAAGGAAAACTACTGCAAACTCTTTCCTCCTTTTCCATCACCTGATGAAACTTGCTTACATCTTCTGCTGACCTGCATGTATGTGAGCATACAGAAAGATTTATTAGTTGATTCATAGGTTGGTAAGTACTTGTGTGTGCAGTAGCAATTCTGAAATACATTGTTAAGAATCTACTTAAGGTATTTGAAAATTAACACAGCACCAAGTAATTTTTTAACAAAAAAAAAATCTTTCCTACCTCAACGTCAGTCTTTCTTGAAACTCAATAAACACAAAATAAACAAAAGTGCACAAGCATGAATGTGTCTTCCTTACATATCACAAAAAATACCCTAACTCAACCAAAACTACAATTTCTCAAAATAAAGTCCATGTTTCTTACACCCTTGTCTTACAGTCAAGAAACTGATTAATAAATTCCTAGCATTCATAAGATATTATTAATCAAAGCATGAGAGATTTCTCATATGTATCTTCAAATGCCTGTTCTGCTTCTCCAAGTTTGTATGTGAACTAATTTTAATTCAGGTGGTACCTCTTCAGGAAATGTGTCAGATTAACTGAAGTAACCATTAGCTGGATGGTCAGTCTGGGCTTCTGGCTACTCATTTATGTAGATATCCCATTTCCAGACACAATATATGTAAAACAGCAAATTGATGTGATCCTTCCTCTACTAACTGCTAAACTGTTTTCCGGGAATATCCCAACACTGTGCACACTCTTCTGCTTCCATCTCCTGCTGAATTTGTAGAATATGGTGTAAGAAATAATCTGTGTATATATTTAACAGTGCTTGGATGAGCATATTCTCATAATGGAGTCACAGAGCCAGTCAAAAGTAACTAAAAAGCCCATCCAGACAGTGGTTGGTGTGAAAGGTCTCCGGTGCACTGTGCCTTCTGAGCCCAGGGCTGACCTTGCAAAACACTCAGGTGGGAGAGCTACACAGTTGCTTTATCCAAGTGCCCAGACCTGCTGAAGTGATGCTACAAGGCTGCATCCTTTTTTAATACTACTTTTTTTGACTTCAGACGGAGCAAAGATGGATGAAGAAGGATGCAAGCAATAAATACCTGTAATTTCAGTACCGTTAAGGGAGCTTATTTGAATGACTGCGATTTCATGCATACTGGTTACCTTGATCACGTCTCTTCAGTTCACGGCCTACAGGTCTTCAGGGCAGCAGTTTCCCTGCCTCTTTCCATCCTAGAACCGGGGCAAAAGCTATTTCCTAAGGTGAAGTCTCCGCTCAGTAACCAGCACCCTCTTGTGTTCACGGCGCGCAGAGGCCAAACACAGCGCCGGGTAACTCCGGATGAGCCCGGAGCTTCATCCTCGAGCATCTCCCACAGACCCAAATCTGACCTAACAGCAGGAGCCTCAAGGCTTGTCCATGTTTCTCCAATAGCTACTGGCTATTGCCCAGACTGGAAAGCAGTAATTAGCACGGCTATGTGTACCTCACATGTTGTTGTTGTTGTTGTGTTTAGATTACTTTATACAGAAAATCAGAATTGCATATAGTTTGCAAATAGCTCTCTGTAGAAACTGCTCAGCAGCTACAGAGTTTAATTCCTGAGGGAATGGCATGAAGCTGTGTCAGGGGAGGTTTAGGCTAGATATTTGGAAAAGGTTCTTCACCCAGGGCGTAGTTGGGCACTGGAAATGGTCGCAGCACCTGACAGGGTTCAGGAAGCATTTGGACAATACTCCCAGGCACATGGTGTGACTCTTGGGGTGTCCTGTGCAGGGATAGGAGTTGGACTTGATGATCCTTGTGGGTTCTTCCCAATTTAGGATACTCTATGATTCTTTGAGAACTGCATATTTTTGCAGCTTGTCAAAATCCTCCTATGGAATTCTGTCGAATATAATGCTCTTATTGCACAGCAGTTATTCTCCAAGAATTTCCTAGTATGATCACCATTTTCTGTTTAATTCTACTGTTTTTTCTGTGAACAAAAAAGTCAGTCTAAGTATTTTGCACATGAATATAACTGTATTCTATTAGGCTTGTATCTTACTTAGAATTTTGTCATCTTTGCTAACCAAGTCTTGAATAACTTCTCCATGTTAGAATACTATTAAAACTAGGTAAATTTTTTATCCAATTTAAAGTCACAAAGTGACAGATGTAGAAAGATGTATAAGCTTGTAATAGGTGAGTTAAATGCATGTAAAATATATTCTGAAGAACATGAGACACAACAATAGTGCTGAATGCACTCATGATGATAGATTTCAAGGATTACCATTAAAAGTAATTAAAACAACTCAAAAAAACATAGCTTTGTATCCTGAACCCCAGTGTTCCTTATGCATATAATGAAGGCAAAATACTATATACAAAAACCTGATAGATCAGCTCAAGTTAGGGGAACACATATTCTAAATTCCTGTTGTTTAATGTGTATCAGGAATACAAAGAAGTGTGGATGAGAAGGGATTTCAGCCCTCACAGCCTTGGCCGGGCACAGTGCACCCATTCTGGGTGGTGTGCCTTTACATCCACTGCTCTCCATTGGTTCATTATACAATCCTGCACCTGTACTAGTGTTTGTAATATATTGTCAGGAAGAAATATCCCGTTGTGTTTTGATACAAATAAATTGCTTAATTACTCTTTGATTCCGCTGTTTAAAAATACAGATTCACAATCCATTAGTGCCCATGTGAGTTTAGTATTACAATTTAAGTAAAACAAAAAATTCTGTATTCAGATGCAGAAAAATATCCTCCCCTGATGTGCTTCATAATTCTGTTAGTTCCACCAGTAAAAATAAGAGGTGAGGTTGCAATAAAACTACAGCTTGTACAGCACCCTCCATGGATGTGTCACCCAAAAAGTGCCTTTATGTTTTTCATTATATTCTTCATTTTAGTTTGCATTTTGTTTAATACATCATCCCGTTGTCATCATTAGTTTCATTTCTGCAATCTCAATCTGGCAAGGATGTGTACTTTGGTCAGAAGTGTTACCTGTTTCATGGATAAATGCAAGCAGACAACTGCCAGTATTGTCACCCACATTCACAACCAGAATTCAATTATGCTTTAAGCAATTCTGTATATCGACGAAGCCTTTGTCTTGTCCTGGAAGATACTGAAGCAGTCTTTTAATGTTTAGTTACTGCATTTCTCAATTGACTCTGTGGCTTGGTTTCTTTAATTCCTTTTGGATGTCATGAAAATGTGAGAAAAAGAAAAAGAAGTGGCAAACCTCTAAACAAGTAAAATCTTGTTGCAAATATTCATTAACTCAATGACTATTCTGAAGGCTATTAAAAAACAAAAGATGAACAAATGCATGATTTCTCTACAGAAGTTTTTGGAAAAAGCAGATAAATTTCTACCTGATACAACACAGAAGAGTGTACCCGAAAATTATGTGCCATTAATTCATTCTAAATAATCTGGAAGTTTGGTCAGGGGAAATGTACTTCAAGCAGATCAGTGCAAATAGACATGCTGGAGTTCCAGCTCCATAAGGGGGAAAATCAGCACATCTAGCGTGACCACTAGTGTTAATAAGTCTGTTGTGAAAAATGGTAGGGTATGATGTCTTTTTACAGAGTCATAGAGTCAATCCTTTGTGTTGGAAGGGACCTTTAGAGACTCTCTACTCCAATGCCTCCCTGCAATCAGCAGGGACATCTTCAACTAGATCAGGTTGCTCAGAGCCCTGTCCAGCCTGTCTCAGTGTTTCCAGGGTTGGGGTACTTTCTACATCTCTGGGACACATCTGCCTTTTTTTTTGCCACCCTCATCATAAAATTACTTCCTTACAAGCAATTTAAATTGACCCTTTTTCAGTTTAAAACCACTGCTCTCTGTCCTGTTACAGCAGCCCCTGTCAAAAGCAAGGCCCATCTTTCTTATAAGCCCCCTGTAAGTATGGAAAGACTGCAGTAAGATCTTCCTGGAGCCTTCTGTTCTTCAGCTTGAACAACCCCAGCTGTCTCAGTCTTTCCTCATAGATGACATCTTCCATACCTTTGATCATTTCTGTAGCCATCCTTGGACTCTCTCCCAACAGGTCCATGCCCTTCCTGTGCTGGGACCCCAGAGCTGATGCAGAGTTCCAGGTGGGTCTCACCACAGCAGAGCAGAGCAGAGGGGCAGAATCCCCTCCCTTCCCTGCTGCCCACACTGCTCTGGATGCAGCCCAGGACACGTTTGGCTTTCTGGGCTGGCAGTGCACATGGCTGGGTCATGTCCAGCCTCTCACCCACCAGCACCCCAAGTCCTTCTCACAGGGCTGCTCTGATCTGTTCATCCCCAGCCTGTGCTGATACTGGGGGTTGGCATAGGTGAGATGCAGCACCTTGAACTTGGTCTTGTTAAACCTCATGAGATTCCCAAGTACCCACTTCCTGAGCTTGTCCAGGTGCCTCTGGATGGCATCCTGTCCTTTAGGAGTGTCAGCAGCACCACTCAGCTTGGTATCAACTGCAAACCTGCTGAGGGTGCACTTGATGCCACTGTCTGTGTCATTGTTGAAGACATTTAACATTACTGATTCCAATACAGACTGACCCCTGAGGGACACCACTTGTCACTGATATCCATCTGGACACTGGGCCATTGACCACTGGATGTGACCATCCACCACCCTCTGGATGTGACCATCTAGTCAATTCTTCATCCACCAAGCAGTCCACCTATCAAATCCATCTCTTTCCAGTTCAGAGAAGAGGATGTGGAGGGGGACTGTGTCAATGGCATTACAGAAGTCCAGATAGATGATATGTCTTGTGGAGTGACAAGAGCTCTTCTCTTGTCACTCCACAAGAGAAGACCACTGGGTTGGTCAAGCAATAGTTGCCCTTGGTGAAGCTGCTCTGGCTGTTTCAAATCATCTCCCTGTTCTTCGTGTGCCTCAGCACAGCTTCTGTTTTCCCAGGAGGATCTGTTTTCCCAGGCACAGAGTTGAGGCCTCACCACCATCCACTCTCTCTGTGCCAAGCCCTAAAATGTAATTGGTGGTTCAGGGCTTGGACCCAGCAGCTGGTTCTTTGCGCTGGTGTGATAATTTCTGGGAATCCTGTATGATCCTGCAAGACAATCACAGGAGACCAGAAGAAGGGAAGTACTTCTGGGACAAAGCCTAGCCTAACTGGTCTGTGGTCCTTCTGTTAAAGTAGTGCCTGCAAGTGAGAAGAAATTCTGCCCCCCAGGCAAAACAGGCAGGATCTCCAAGTTGCCATCAAGTCAATTACTTCATACAAAACAGTATTTGCCATTTACTAGGGAGGAATTAAAAGAGCAACACTTGAATGCTTAATCAGTGTTTATGTTTTCATTTCCAATCTTATTACATCTCCTACTGCAGACAGACTGTGTGGAAGGGCTCCAGGCAGATCCCACACATCTTCTGCACAATCTTCCCAAACTCTGAAGGTCCAGACCTGAGCTGAAAAGGGACTCACACAGACAGGGTGAAGGACTAGGGGGATGAAGGAAGAACCCAGGTAAGGCTGCTCAGATTCCTGAGTCCCTTTTTGTGCAGCCTTGCTTCCCAGCAAGGGGTGTTCTATATCTTAGAGACCTAGATCTGAAGGGTGACTTGCTGGGATTTAAAGGGTCACAGGCAAAGTAAAGCTGCATGTTGCAGCTTGCTCTATTGTAAAAATAAAATAAAATAAATCCAATCCCCCAAATCCCATGCATCACAGTTAAGCCAACACACCCATTTAGATGAGTGACAGCTGGGGGCTGAGAATGTCATTCCATTACAACACTGCCACCTCTTGTTCTGCTGGTTTCATTTTTGCCCAGCTCCAATTTGTGGTGGAGATTGGAGAACACCACCAGCAGAAAGGCAAAAAGTCTCCATTACTATATTAAACTAAAACCTTACAAGGAATAGCAACTGATTGGATGCAATGTCGTGTACTTCCATATGAGTTACAAGAAAGTAGAAAGCTTGAAAGCATCCACAGGCATATTCTGTTAGTCAGTGTTGACTAGTGTGTAACTATTTTCTCTGCTAACTCAAAGAATGAGGTACTGAAAGAAACCTTTCCCGACTGAAAGGGCTGGGGAAGAGGGGGGATCAAGCCAAACCTACCACAACAACAACAAACAACCAACCAACCAAACAAAAAAACAGAATCCAAGCAGGAGCAAAACCCACCTTGGGAGAAAATGTCATGGGATTTGTCCAGTATATGTAAAATATGTTTTGTCCATGCAATGTTATCTCCAAACTCTGCGATTTCTGATATGGACGTCTGTTGTCCTCTCAGTACTTGTCCCATCTGCTACCCCAGGGCTGCCACCCAGAGGCATACATATTCCAGATGCTGGTTAATGAAGAGCAGCACCTGCCTCCACCAGGAATAGCAAGTCTGAGAATTATGTAAAGCCTCCTGGAGAAGACTTGGCTGCAGATAAGTAATGTAAGTTGATAATCTTTGTCTTTGAATTTTGTCTGGGTGGTCTCTGGGAAGAGGTTTGCTCTAGGAGAAGGTGGATCACACTGTGCTAGCAGGTGCAACAGGGTGAAAGCCCACAGATAGCAAGGAAAAGAGAAAAACTGGACAGACTGGCTGGACAACTTCATCCTGCTGCTTGATATTCAACTAGCTTCTTCCTTGGGGTTGGGCTACTGAAAAAGATGGGGTTTCTGCATGGATTCTTTGATTTCTAGCACTATATTTCAGAGAGCAGTTATATATAATGCCCTCTTGAATTACCACGTTTTTGCTAGACTTTTTCATGATGCCTCCTTATGTTCTCAGTCTTCAGTAGCTGAGAAGGGTGTAATGTTTTAGCCAAACCCACGTGCCTGGGAGCTGCCAGAAGCCTCCAAAAGTGGTGAGCTGGCAAGGCACACAGCACTGATCCCCTGGGCTGTGGGGCCAGCTGAAACTGCTGGTCAAGCCACCACAGAGGAAGAAATGACCCGACAGTCAGTCTGTCAGGAGCAGTGTTCACATCTCTTCCTAGCTGGAAGATCCAGTTAGAAAGAAAAACTGGGTTTTCAAAGGGAGCTGTCAGAAGGCAAGCAGATTTACCATGGCTGAGTTCTAATAGGATAGGACTTGAAGCAGCTGGGCTTTTTTTGCCTTCATACTTGGTAAACACATTATTCTGAACCATAGTATTGAATCCAGACTTTCATGAAACTGTGTCCTCTGTCTAAACCCAAAATGAACCGTCAAAAGCTGTGCTTCTTGTTTTGGACATGTTGTGTGTGGGGCCCACCTTGGAACTGTTAGTAAGGTGAAATCAAGAGATATTTTAAATTAAAAAATGGTGTCATCTCATGTAAATGATTTCAAGAGTGAAAAATACACAAATGCCAATTCTATCCTGACTCTTACTGCGCAAGTTTCTCTCCTAATTTTTTTAACCTGTGCAATAGAAATTACTGTAATGTAATGTAAGTGGTCATGTGTATAATGAACTTGCTAACAGCCATCAGGTTAGTGCACAAAGAGGGTATTGTTATAATTTAATTTTTATATTGTTATAATGTCAGTATCATGCCACTAAACCCTAAATCCTGATTCCTTAAGTTAGGTTTTAGATTTACAATTTTGATCTTTATGTAAACCACATTTATCATTTTGAGCACTATTATCAGGCAAAATAAGAACTATAAAATCAACTCATAAACTGAATAGTTCTTGATATATTTTAGTCCATTAGTTCATGTTTCAGTCCAATTCTGTGTAAATAAACCATCAGTAAATATGTTGCATGTAGAGACAATCTACATGAGCAGTTCATTGAGATGATTGTGGTGCTTGGGGCTGGACACAGTGCTGAGAGGATCATCAAACAGCCAGAGTATGTGCTCTATGCCTGAAAGCCTCCAGTACCAAAATACAAGTCCTTGTTATTGTTTGTATGGGAATGAAACAGAGATGCCACAAAAAATGATTTCATTATTACATGAGAAATCAAGAGCAAATGCCTGCAATATCTCTAAGAAACACCATAAAAACATCCACAAGCAGTTAAAAGTTTACAAATCTGACACTTGCCTCCAGCCCTGTGAATGCACTATCACACATCTCCCCCACAGGCGTTACTCACCCACAGTCACAAAAGTGGCAAGCAGAGCTGGCTACCATTCCTGACTGCTCTATCCCTGCTCACTACATATCCATTTCTTTTGTAAAGTCCTCCCTGAACAGCGTTCTCACCATTTCCACCATGGCTCTTGCTTTAATTTAACCCTTCTCTCCAGACTGTCCCACATACACAATCCCCCAGCTCAGTGCCCCCTTGCCCATGAATGGCATACCCCAGGTGTGTGGCCCTGCCCATTAAAACAGCCTTCACACTCTGAGTGTTTTCAGCTTCCCCATTATTTTATCTTTCTCTGGGCTAAGAAGAGCTCATTCCTGTCCTGGAAAATTATAACTAATAACAATAACAACAATAAACCCCAGCAACAACAATAACAGCAATAATAATAGTAATGCTGATAGCAAAATGAACAGTAGTGGGTTTCTTTTTGAAGCCAGCTTCTCTGTACCTGTTTCAGTCAGAATTGCTTATGTGCTCTTACTGCTTAAAAGTAAGCAAATGCCTTATAGAAATCTTTTTCTCACAAAACTCTGGCTTTCTCACCTAAATTTGTGCTCTCTTCAACGTGAAATATGAAAACTCCTTGTGTATCTTTCCCCTGTGTCTGCCTCGGCCCATGTAGCCCCCTCCATGCTGATAGAATTAAGGGCTGGTTCTCAAAAAGACACACACAGATGAATTGTGACAAAGGAGAGACAACAAGTTCTTTCAGGGATCCATCGTTTATGGATCAAACACAAAGCAACAAAAATGATCCAGCTCATGGTGGTTGCTCCCCATGCATTGCCTCCCCAGACAAGTCCCTGCAGCTCGGATATACCCTGTCTTCTCCCAAAGGAAAACCTGAGGTCCTAAGCCTCTGTGTTTGTCCCAGTCCCTCTGGGTGCCCATGGGGAGGGAGCAGGTGTCAGCTGAGCAGCACCAGAACCTCGGGTTTCTAGTCCTGTCCTGACCCGGCTGATGGCCTGGCTAAAGCACACAGTAACGCTTGCAGTAGTCTGGGAGAAACCCTTAGCCTCTCCCTCTGAGTGCTAGGGATTCCCATGTGTGAATCAAAACTTCCAAAATACTGTCATCAGAACACTGACTTTATTAATAGAGACAAACAAAGGAATAAAACATGAGTTTGCTGAAACACGCAGTGTACCTGTGGAGGACAGACATACTTATATACATCAGTTCATTGTAGAAACGTGAGCCATTTGGTCTAGATGACTAGGATATCCCCAGGTAGTTTGCAACGAATCCAGACAGCTTTCTCTCCGTGGTGGCCCTGGTAAAGCAATCAATTTCCCCCCAGCTCCACCCCATCCAGGCTAGTGCCAGACCCCGCTCACCACCAGTGTCTCATGCAGGGCTTTCTACAACGCAGGCTGAGCAAACTGGTGCCGGCCGCTTGCTCTGGGGTGTGCCGAGCTGGGTCCTCTCAGCAGAGAGGCAAGACAGAGGGGGTCAGGGTGCTTTGGACACACCCGCTTCCCGCCTCCCCCCGCTACCCCCAACCACCCCAGGGGAATCCCCTGGACCCGGCTCCTCCAGCTGGCGGAGGGTGGATGTTTCCTTCCCGAGGAAGGAGCCGGACAGCCCGGGGCGCGGCATGGGACCAGCACCGCTTCCCGGCACGGCTTGGCACCACTCGGGTCTGCACCAGGACAGCACTGCAGCTCCCGGGACCGACACTTCTACTCCCAAGGCACGGCCCGGGATTTTCCTGGACGGACAAAAACAAGCGAGGGAAGAGGGGAGGGAGAGGACGGGGTGGGACGGGGGAGAGAAAGAAAACAGCTCCACGGGTGTCGGATGTCACGGACGGCGTTACACGGGCGGCGCGGGGGCTTCTTGCCGGGTTTCTCGGGCGGAGGAGCTGCGGCAAGTCGCAGGCACGTCGGGGCGGCCAGACGTCGGTGCCTGAGCTCCCCGGCGGCTTGTCGCGGGGCTCCCCTGCTTACAGGCACTTGAGGAGGAAGGAATTGCACGAAGTCCCCCGGGGGCAGTCGCAGAGCTTCCCGATGCGAGCCCCCTTCCTCACGGCGCACTGCTCCCCGGCGTCGCACTGCGGGCAGCGGCCGGCGGTGAGTGGGACCGCCGCCAGCGTCCGCCCTGTCCCGCCCTGTCCCGTCCCGTCCCGTCTAGTCCAGTACCATTCTGTCCCATCCCGTCCCGTCCCTTGCCGTCTAGCTTAGTCCCATGCTGTCCCATATCGTCCCGTCCCATCTAGTGCAGTCCGATTCTGTTCCATCTCTCGCCTTACCTTGCCTTGCCTTCCCTTCTCGTCCCGTCTCTTTCCCATTCCGTCCCGTCCCCATTCTGTCCCGTCCCTTCCCCATTCCGTCCTTTCTCCATTCCGTCCCTTCCCGTCCCTTCTCCATTCCATCCCGTCCCGTCCCGCCTCGTTCTGCTCTGCCCCCTTCCCCTTCCTTTTTCTTCCGTTCCCTGTCCCGTCCCGACCCGTCCCGCCGGGACACTCACCATGGGCACCTGCCCGAACTTCTTCTCGTAGTGCGGTCCCCTCTTGCTCTTGAGCTTCTCCAGCACCTCCTGCAGCGCCTCGATCTGCGGGGAGAGCCCCGAGCAGCCGTCAGACCGCGCCCGCCCCGGCGGCGCCCCCGCCCGGCCCCGGCCCCCCGCCGCACCAGCTCCTTCTCGCGGGACGCGCCGCCGCCGGGCTGTCCCAAGTCGCGGGCGCGGCGCGGCGGGGCCGATCCGTGCCCGCGGGCGCTCAGCAGCAGCGCGGCCGCCACGGCGCACAGCGCCAGCGCCCGGCAGCTCTCCATGGTGCTGCCGCCCCGCCGCCGCCGCCGCCGCCTTTATAGCGCCGTGCCCGCCCCGCCGTGCGTCAGCGCCCACCGCCGCCGCGCCCCGACTGTCGGCACGGCACGGCACGGCACGGCACGGCTGGGCTCCGCGCCCCCCGCCTCCCGACCCCCCAGTCGGTGCCCAGAAACGCCGGCCGTGCCTCGCCCCCAGGCCGAACAGCGTGTCCATCTCTGAGGGCGACAGAGGAGAAGGCGGCCAGCCCAGCCGCACCCTGCCCGCGCTCCCTTGTGCTTGTCCACAGCCGAGGGCTGGGTGTTATGTGAGCAGAGGGGGAAACTCTTCCCTCGTCCCTGAGATGTGATGGATGGATGAGGGAGAGGGTGGACATCGCACATACAGAGATGCAAGTGGAAGTTGGGCTTGCAGACTAGGGAGACTAGGCTTGGAAATCAACACAGGGATCTGAGAGGAGGGAGAGTAGGTACACCGTGGGCTAAGGAAAAGCACGATGTGTTGGAAGGAAGAGCCATGTGGGAGGATTAGCCTGAAGGATTTGGGGAGAGATGTAGATAGTGATGATGAGCAACAAGATGACGAGGATGTGAATGCTTGAATAAAGGCAGGTGGGAACCAACAGGGTGGGGAGGCTCAGGGACACCAAGGGCAAGGTGAGAAACAGCATCAAAAGGCCCAGGATAAAAGCAACTGCTAATACTTCAAGCAGAACTGTGAATGGTGCTTGAGGTCAAATATCGTATCACTGAGTAGGTTCTTGGGGAGCATCATACACTCTGTGTGTGAAATGAGGCCACCTCCATTTTGGGAGAGAAAAGGTTCAGTTGCCAAAAGGAGACCTAGCATCAGTGAGCACATGTCATTTAGACCTTCCCACTGATGTTTGGTTCTGCAAGCCCAATTGCCTTGTGTGCATGAATACTCTCACTGAAAAGATCCCTGGCAAGCTCAAACCTGCTCAGGCCTCATGGTCATGGCTCATGGTGGCAGGGGCATTAAGAAAAGCAGTGGCATACCAAGAAGAGTGTGCAAGACAAAGGAAAGTGCTGAGCCTTCTCCAGTCTCCTCTGGGCCAAGGCTATGGTAAAACATGGCCACTGAGCAGCAGTTTTGCTGGCATGAGACACTTGGCCAGCTGGTTGCTGGGACAAGGCAGTGAGCTGGGTATGCCTGTGAGGAGGCTTCATTTCCAGCTCACAGCTCTGAAGTAGCATGGGGATGCTCCTGCCTGCGAGTCAACAGCAGCAGAAACTGGGCTGTGTCTCCTTAGGTGAAGAGAGGATTTAGAGATGGATTAATTTAGAAAACCATGTTAACAAAACTCTCCCAGCTGTTCATTTGCAGACAAGTTAGGAAGGGAAGCTAGGAACAGCTTGAAAAGACAATGCAATGTGAGCACACACACACAAAGTTGTTTAAAGAAAAATTAAACAGGCCTAGGCATGTATTTTTCCAAGTACACAGGTACTGTTTCAAGGGAACAAAAGTAGTGTGGTTTAGCAAGTAATTTTCAACAGCAGCATTTTGTTTCAGGCAATAAAAATCTTCTGATCTCTCAATCACGTTGCTTGCCTCCAGTGCTGCGTGTTCACCTCTTGCTGTTACCTCCTCCCACACACTCCTATTGATCATCACATCTAGCAAAAGTCTCATTTGTAATTGCTGGTCAGAGTAGAGATCCTCCGCCTGTTTGCGTGGATCCTCCAATTTCGTTTAGCCACAGGGAAGGCTAAGATTTCAGATGTCATGCTGGTGGTAAAGCACACTCATAGCAAAGCCCAGGCTTTTCTCCCAGGCTGGAGCAAAAACAAACCCATGTGCAGTACTGAAAATGATGGGTGTACCAAAATGAAGTTTCTTAGAACAGAGAAATAACTCAGGCTATGAAAAATGCAACACTTCATGTGGAGAGGCAGATATATGGCCTATTCAACTTTAAAAGCAGCATCTGTGAAGCCTGACCAGAAATTCAAGCCATATTTTATAGTGTGAGGATTACTCATGCAGTGTTGAACACACCAAAAGTGCTCAGAAGACATCACTGTTTTCTTTCCAACTTGCACTTTCTGTAAAAAGCTGAATTTAATGTTAGCTACTCCAGTGAAATTATTGTTAAATGTGGAGGCAATTACAAATTTTTGTTTCCAAAAGTCATTATATCTGTCTGGCTACAGACACCCACAGAACTGTATAAGATTCTGTGCCTGTTACTGTCTGTATCACACTGTCTCTGCAGACATCACTGTCCCTTGTTCCCCATTCAGCCATTCTTGTACACTTTGTCTCCAGCAACATGGGATAAAAAAGCAGCAAGATTAATATCAGCAGGATAGCTGAATATTAAGTTAGAGTGTCAGGAGCTACCAGGTCAAGGAGCAGAAAAGGGTCAAGGAAAGGGTCAAGGCATAAAAATGCAAAATCACTGTTTAGAATTGCAAAAAGGCACGTACATTCTGACAGCATCAGTAGCCAGTCATAACACAGCTGGCTATGGAATGAGGGGAGCCTGTGGCACTTCAGAGCTCAGCTCTGGATAATCCACATCAAATACTGTCAGACATTGGGGATGGACATCTCTGTTGTACCTATGTACCAATTCAAGTTTCTCAAAGCTAACTTCCTCCATGCAAATGTTATTGCAGACAAGGTACAAACAGAACACTATCAGTGTGCATTAGAACCTGTATATCAAATGGATAATTTTGAAAATCATACATGGCATATGCTTTTCATAATCACACACTTCCATCATGATCAGTTAACTAAGTGTACTTGTAAAAGTGAGAAAATAATGGAGGTTTATGTTGATGCTGGTGAGTTTTTCTGTGTTCTAGTTTTGGCTTGATGTAGATGTAGAGTTGGATGGATTTTAGGACTACTAGACTGTAGAGATTAGTGTCAAGCATTTGAACAAGTGCTCTACTGAGTCAGAGACATGAAAATGGACACTTGGCTCTAAATTGATGTTTTAAGGCTTTTCAGAAAAGCAGTAGGCTTTTGTAAGTGCCTTGTTAAATTGCCTTAATTCATAAATGACAGTTAAAAAAATAATACACCATCATTGGTTTCCTGAATCAAGACATTTCTTTGGCTGAAACCTTAAACAGCAAGGAAAATCTAAGATAAATCAGAGTTCTGCCACATTTGAAGTAATGAGTCCAGAGGCATGCTTGAAAGATAACATCTATTTCAGCAGGAGATAGCAATTAATCTTGATGAGTAATGGATTGGAAAAAAGCCATTTAAATAAAAGATGGGTTCTCAGAACAACAGTGCATATACCAATGCCCACACAAGCACTGAGGCTACAAACTCCCCATTAAATTGAACCCCATATGGGTGGAAGTGTGGTGGCAACAGGTCCCCAGTGGCTTCTCCATTTCTTCAGGCAGAGCTATTGCAGAGGCTGTGCACTACCCACATCTCATTGCAGCACTGGAAGCAGGCTCATAGTGATTGTATTCCAGACACTCTGCCTTGACTTTTGTTAAACAAACGGCTGCCAATTTTGATTGAAGAGCAAATTGCAGCTCCCAGGTCCCCAGCACCTTCCTAGCTGCCATGAAGATAAAAAGGGAAATGGCAATGGGTACATTTTTAGGATCCATCCTGAATTCACCATCTCAGCCAGGATAATTTGAGAAGGTAACCCCTGGATACTGCAACAGTCTCTAGGGACATGAAGAGAAGCTTAGCCCACCTCATTCACAGCTTGATGCACACAGCTCAGAAGACCTATGCCCAAGGCAAGACTAGATGGGAGCAAAGGTCCCCTGGAAGTCTAGAGTACCAGGTATGATGTCCTGGTCCACCACAGCTTGTGTGCTTGATACGGCACAGCCATTTCCCTTGTTCCTCAACCTCCACCTGAAAAATCAGTGTCATCCCAAGTACCACCTTTTCCAGTAACGTAACAGATCAGTGGTTGTGAGCTGCTTCAATACTACAGTGAATGTATACTGGTGATACGTACCAGAGATGACTAGGACAGGTCTTGAAATAGTCACCCACAGCTTCTACAACACCATCAGGAATATTACACCCTTACAGTAGCAGCTACCTTTAATTTAGGTTTATTTAAAATTTCCTTTCATTAAACATCCAAAAGAGATCCTACTGGTATCGCAGTGCCAATGAGAACTGAAAATGACTGCTGTAATGTCATCCATATTAAACCTAAAAGGTAGCTACTACTGCAAAAGCATGATATTCCTGGTGGCAGAGGCGATGTAAGAGCTCTGGGTGATTATTCTGAGACAGCACAAATAGATCTACCAACATCATCAAACGAGGTACAAGCTTGGGGTCCAACTGCTTACTCCTGCTGGCTCCACAGAAAACAGTTTTACAGCAAACCTCTGGGCAGCAAGAGACCACCTCAGTGATCAGAACACCATCACACATGAGGGGCAATGCGTACAGTCAGTGCCCCGTACAGAACACAGCATGGTAGCATGCAAAAGCTTTTCCAAAATAGTTGTACAGTGGAGGAGTGATAACCACTAGCATCTCTCTGAACTGCTGTTCTGCACTGAAGATCCTGCTTGGTAGCAGCTGCTAGCCAGATCTAGATAGGATGCTCAGCCTGTGATGATTGATTTCATTTGCTTAACATGTTTCCAAAGCTAAGTATTATTAAGGCAGAACACTCCTATTTATTCACAGATGTGTTTTGACTTTGCTTGCGTACATATTCAGAGGAAGAAATTTTGACAAATGTGAAGAACTGTGTTTTCAAATATAACAAGAGGAAGTTACCATTCTGCAGAACCCTTCCAAACATACCTGCTTCTATTATCTGTATCCCAGGATTACCTGTTTCTGTCTCCAACTTGGCATGATTTAATTACCAGTAT
Organism: Entomyzon cyanotis; assembly: GCA_024500445.1. Classification (NCBI taxonomy): domain Eukaryota; kingdom Metazoa; phylum Chordata; class Aves; order Passeriformes; family Meliphagidae; genus Entomyzon; species Entomyzon cyanotis. The sequence goes on from JAKEPQ010001021.1 coordinate 5,809,090, forward strand.
AATTAAAACAATATATTAAAAATTAAAACCTTATTCAGAAGAGATCAGATTTCTTAGCAGAAACAGGCAGTACTCCTTATGGCTTTGGGAGTGACAGACAGGGGAAAGTGACCCCCATAAGTAAGAACAGAGAGACAACAAGTGCCTGAACTGATTATTCAACCCGAGTAGGAGAAAATACAGTTTCTTCTTGTTGGAAGCCACTAACAGCATTTCAGGGTCTGAAGCTCTTTTCCTCCCTGATTATATTAAATATATCTATATCTATATATCTATATCTATATCTATATCTAGATATATATATTTGTGTTTACATATAAATCTGTATTTATAAGTAGGATAAAGGCATTCCAGAAGCCTACTAACCATGGATAATTTCACTATACTTGCAGGATAAAGAAATCTGAGTCTTGAGTTCCACAAATTTGTGTGGTCAGCCAAGAACAAGAAATAGTAGCGCAAAAGCACAGTTCTGTGCCTAGTTGGTGGTATTTTAAACTATTATTCTCTGCTGAATATTTATTTAATATACTAAGAACATGTATGCGAGCATGGCAATGCAGACCTACAGAAGTAATCTTTCTAGAGGTGCAGAACACACCAGGCTTTGGCTATACTAAAAGGAGATCTCAGTAAAAAGAGAGGGAAAACTGCTCTTGTACTGCAATACAAAGGTGTGCCAGAGACCACACAGCTCAACACATGCTAGGCTGCCTGTATTATACATTGAACATCCCCATTCCAAAGATTATTTAATTTTCTCTTGCATCTGCCTGAGACACCGCTGGGAAGGCTGGTAGATAGCAGATTTTCCATCCTCCTCCTGGGTCCAAGGGGAACTCCTCTCCACCCAAGCCTAGGAAGATTACACCTAGCATCTCACCCAGGATGATCACTTCTCTTAGCAGTCTTCCTCTCCCCACAGGCCAGCACAGCATAGAACCTCTATTCATGTACACTGGCTGTTCTTGGATTTGATTCTCAGTTAAGAATATTTCTGGCAATGGCTATCTGGGCACCTGTAGAGCAAAGCTAGGTAAAATAAGATCACCTTCCTATTCCCAGACAGAACAATATTTAGTTTCTACAAGGTGCAGTGTTTCTGAACAGAACAAATTAAATGACAGATACTGAATTCTTGAAAAACTTTACACCCCAACAAGCTATCCTAAACAAATTATAATAACCAAAGCACTCTAGCATCTCAATGCTCCTTAAGTCAGTGGATTTCAGGCTTCTGCTCTGAGTGAAGGATTGATCCTTGTAAAAAGAACACTCTGTGAAACCAAAATTACCAGAAGGACCACATACCAAGATGTTTAAACACCTTTGCAGCCAATCCCTGTCCTCAGAAGTGCTTTCAGCAACCTTCTCCTCCCACAGATACCAGCACACAATTCCCGGCTCCTCCAGAACACATTATGCATCCATCAGGTTCAATAGTTGTTTTGATTTCAGGGCACCATACAGAAAAACAATGTTTTTTGGATGAAAGCCAGAGACAGGACAAGATAACAACTGTGTTAAATCTGTAATTTCATGCTGTGTTGAACTCCCTGCCTGCCCTTACAGCACTCTCACAAAAATTATTTACTAGCCAATCTGGGTTTTTCTTTGTTGCATTGCAAAAATATTTTGCATTTACAGGAGACATACAAAGAAGAATTAAAAGAAACAAAGGAGCTGATAAGCACCAAATGTGGAGCTTATTTTGCACATTTATTTATATAAGAGACAGTATCAATAGTTTCTTGTCAAACATTAGGTATAAGCCAGAACCTGCACTTTATTAATGCAATGCAGTTATGTAAGCACTTAAGTGACTAATCTCAAATCACTTGCAAAAAACTGAAGCACTGTGTGACAATTACAGTCAGTGAAAATAATGATGAAAGTTTCATTAAAAATAGCATCATAACAGTATTTATTTTTAATCACTGAGACATTGTAGTTAGTGTGCTGTCCAGCCCCAAATAAAATATACAGAAGTAATTCTGATGATCACACATTAAAGTTTACATCCTGAAAACTCCAAATTCTGTCTTCTTCGTAGGTGCATTTAACGCAGCACTGAGACTCAGGCCCAAAACCAGTCTTGTGTCAGCTGGATCAATAATTCCATCATCCCATAATCTAGAGAAAAACCAAGAACATAACAAACCAAAACTTTCAATAATTAAAGGAAATTAACATACACAGCTGGTATACTTTCAAGCCCATGAAACTGGAAATGGTTTATATTAAAGAAAGAGGAGTAAAGAGCTAAATTATACTTAAAACAATGGAGTCAATTCACGCTGATCATCAATGCAATAGGCTAGTCTGCATTACTCTGTGGACTTTGTCTTCTGGAACAAAGTACACATTTTAGATAAGTGAAGAATGTCAGATCTACATATTTTAAATAGATTCTTCACACTTAATCTGAGTCACCACCTTAAAGAAAAAAACCCTCTTTGCTTGTTAATGTTCACGTGGAGAATGACTTATCTTCTTTTATTAAGAATGCTTGCACTTTAAGGATTATGTCACATCATTATTTACACTGTAACATTATTTACATCATTATTTCAGGTTAATTCACCTGCCAGATGAGGATAATACTCGTTTATTTTGTCGTCATTAAAAAGGCAGAATAAATTTCAAGTATTTCCAGAATTTCTGTGGTGGGCTGACTTTCGTTGGATGCCAGGTGACCAGCAGGCCACTCTGTCACTCCCCTTCCAAGTTGGACAGGAAGAAAATAAGATGGAAATGGGAGAGAAAATAAGATGGAAATGACTCATAGGTTGAGATAAGGCAGTTTACTAAAGCGTAAGTGAAAGTCTGCATGCACACAAAGAGAAAAAACCTAACAATTTTATTCTCTACTTCCCATCAGCAAGTCATGGTTGGTCACTTCCCAGTAAGCAGGGATTCAGCATGTGTGGCAGTTGTGTGGGAAAGCAAACACTGTCAATAATGAATGTTTCACCTTTCTCCTCCTTTCCTTAGCTTTTTTAACTGAGCTGAGGTCACATGCTATGGAATATCCCTTTGGCTAACTTGTGTCAGCTGGCCTAGTTGTGTCCCCTCCCAGGATCTTGCCCACCCCAGAATCCTTCTGGGGTGAAAATGCTGGAGAGAGAGGCTGGTGCTGTCCAGCACTGCTCAGTAGCAGCCAAGGCACTGCTGTGCTACCAATACGTTTCTAGCTACTAATGCAAAGCACAGCGCTGTGAGGGCTGCTATGGGAAAAGAACTCCATCTCAGCAAGACCAAATAAAATTTCTTTTATTTATTTTTCAATTAAGTCAATTTCTAAACAACTGGAAGAGACAACCCTCCTTAGCACAGGCCTGAAGGCAACTAAATTATAAATGAGCAATTGCCAAATTCCCAGGTCCCCAAAACCACCAACACTTGTGAATAGCCTCTTTGATATTATCCAAAAATTAAGATATATTGTGGCATCACTTCTCAACGACAGCTCCATCCCACCTAAATTAAAATCCAAGCTGAAACCCCCAGCAGGCCATGAAACTGTAAATATTGTTATTCCCCCAGGAGAATATTTAAACAAGATACCACATTGCTTATTGAAACCCAGTCTCACTTAAACACATACTTTAACCAGCATCTGCAGAACATACGCATAGTATCTTTGGTTAAGACAGGGATGTTTCTCCTCCATCCCATCTTTCCCTAGAGAGACCTATTTTGCATTCTTTGTGAACTTACTTCAGTGTTGGTTAAATGCTTAATTCTTTTTGGAATTTAAAAATACTTAAAACAGCTGCGAATAGGGAGCAAAAATTGACTCTACCAAGAGAAGACACAGCCTTTCCTTTCTAACTGAAGGAACATCTGCAAATTTCCTCTTGTTTGGAGATCAATTTAGCAAAGTCTTTTAGAAAAGAAACAATGTATTTTGCACTCTTCTTTCAGCCCTAAATGTGCCAACCTCCCCCCACAAGAGGACTGCAAACTGTACATAAATACATGCTGATAAGCTTAAGGCAGCAGCAGACACTTCTGAGTATTTTCCATCTTTGCTTTATTTTGCCATTTGCTGTGAAAGTAATATTCATCAAATCAGATAAAAATACTAAGAGACTGACAATGTATGCTTTTTATTTTACAGCAAATATGTGTATCTGTCCCATGATGTACAAAATGGAATTGCAGTAGAAGACACCTTTAATAAGGTCAGGCACAAGGGTTCAGGCTCAGCTCTAAAAGAATGTTCTCCAACTATTAGATAGAGAAGAAAAAGGATGCCCAGCTCAGAAAGAATGCTCAGCTGTAAATATATTGTATCATGGTGCAGCTTCCCAAGCAGGAGACCGTTAAACTAAGTGGGGCACAAGAGCAAAACTGAAGTACAGAAGAAGAAAGGGTCTGGAGAAGGGGAGATTTTGCTGTTAACTGGGCAAAATCAGGCTGTTTCTTTCTTGGGAGTGAAAACAAAATTTTGGTTTAGGAAGTCTTGCACCACAGTAGTTGTGACACTCACAGACCCGACTTCATACTGGTTATCACTGTAATAAGCACTTCCATACATGAAACACATTTTAATGGCAGGTTTTTTTTTCTTTTTTTGTAACAACACAATTAACTTACATTGACAACCATAGAGATTTTATGTTGCATGGAAGTCAAGCTTTTGTATGGTCACCCCTGGCTTCTGCTTCTCTTTGTTTAAAGAAAACTACATTCTCTATTGGGATGTAACATTAATAATTAAACTATCTATTAAAACCCCATTGCTGGAACATGAGTCACACCACACTCACAAAGTATCTGTAAGACAGATAGTGTGAGTAAAAGAAATGAAGCTGCCTAAAGTAAAATGCTTGTGTAATTTGTTAAGATGCAAACCACTGAAATCTTTTAAGAAACCTGTGAGCAAATTAATTCATTAAAAAGGGTGCTGCCTAATGACTGCCATTAATTAAGACTGCTTATTGTGAAAGGTTCTAATCAAAAAATTGGTTAAAGTCTGATTAGAAAATACAGCTGCAGGGAACAGTATAATCTTGTACATACAGCAAGTTATCATTTGTAAGCAAAATTATATAAACAGAGCAAATAGGGATATTTTCTTGTCTTTTAAGATCATTAGGGCATTTTCCTTCTCTCTCCTTATTACTGCTAAAAGCCTAATGAAGTCAGGTGGAAGGGTCACATCAATCTCGATGGACACTAAGAGTGAGGCAGACACTAGGCAGGAGGAGAGTGTGAAGGAGCCTCCAAACTGGCTGCACAAAAGGAGCAATACAGACAAGTCTTTGTGCCCATCTATCTTTTTTTTTTTCCTCTCAGAAATGCAGAGTTGTCTGTTGGAGTTTCTTTGCTGACCTTTTTGGTGGAGGGATCTTACAACAAAGGCCATCCACATTCAGTTTCAATACAGCACCCTGACATTTCGCTGACAATCAACTATTTTTTACCATGCTTGGAACCAAACAGAAAGCACCCTTTAGAGTAAAGGGAAGAGATTACTTCTCCCTGAATTACAGCAAATGCTTGCTAATAAGTAGCTGCTGATGTTGGCTGAGGAAAGGGTTGTCTCCAAGATGCAAGGTTCATCCTTCCCTTTAAGTACACTACTTGCTGCAAAGACTAATCCTACTTCATCTCATTGTTTCTGCTTGGGCAGCCTACTCCACAGTAATGAGAACTTCGAACTATTGATCTGAGGTCTTGCTTAGGAATTAAATAATGCAAAAAAGCACAAAAGGGCAGGAAACATGAGTATATCCACCAAAATACCCAATTAACTCTACGAGACAGCAGAGAGCAATTAAAAGCTCCTAGACAATGCAGACTGCACCTGTTTGGAACTGAAGAGTGAGAGAAACCAGCCAGACTCTTTTGACCTTAGCCAGTCACACTGTTGTCAAAAGCACTCCTTTGTGAAAAGAGGCATTTCACTTTCACTGCTTATAGCCAGATGAGCCTCAGTGGGATTTCAGCTGTGACATTTGACTTCATGTCTCAGCTGGGCTTATTATCTTGAGTGCAGCATCCCATAAACCCAACCACAGGCAATCCAGACCCACGCTAGTTCTCAGCCAACTCATATCTGCGCACGTCACGTTTCCTTTCCAAGCTACAAGCACAGTAAGAAGTGCATAACTACCCTGCTTTTTGAAATAAATGACAGGTCACCTAGCACTAAAAGCACTTTCAAATGCTTAGGCTGGGCAAATTAAAGCTATTTACTGGGATGACTTCTAGATTTGCAACCTAATTTCACAAAATGGGCAAATATTCTGAAAACATAAGCTGGTAAAAGTTATTCATCAGAGAGCACAAAGCTGGTATTAAACACTCAAGTTTCATGTCTAAAAATTACTGGACATTATTAAAAATTTTAAATGTATTATTTTTTAATGGTAGTCTTAATGCGACATAAAACTACTTTCTTACAGATTAGTAACTCACTGTTGTAAATACTGACAATCATTTGTTGGTTTTTGGGAGAGGGCACATTTTTATATTCCTAATATACCTAACATATTGAATATTAAATAAATCATGAGTACAAAGAATCTGACTTTTTCCAGTGGACATACAGAAAAATGCAAATGTAAAAAAAAGTCACATTATTCATCTTCTCCTCTGGGGTCAGGGTTAATTTTAAATATGAAGAGTTTGACTAATTTTTAAACTGCTATTGTATTAATGTGTGGAAAATTCTTCTCCTTAAAATCCAGTTACAAAAAAATGACAATACACATATTTTTCATTTTTTCCTTCTTGCCTTAGAGCACAAGGTCAGCTGCTAAACCTTTTGGGTTATTTCTTTTATTACCCGTTAAAGATCAAGCCTGATGAAGGTATTCATTTGATTAAACATTAAAATTAATGTAGACTGCCCAAGTATGAATATTTCAGTTAAGTATATTCCACTATCCCTATAGAAAAAGTTAACAGTAATTTCATATTTTACTTCTGAGCATGAAGAAGGAGCTCTTTCCAGGTTACCTGTCCCTGTTTCCTCTAGGCGTACATTTACTTCTTACTCAGTTTGAGGAGCAAATCCTTGCTCAGCCATGCCAGTTTACAGCCTGCCATGCTGGATTTTGTGCACACTGGAATGAAGAGCTCTTGTGCTTTAAGGAAAAGTTCTTTGCCAGCTCCAATCAGCTCATCTATCATTAAAGATACGTTCCCACAGGGAATCTCTCTTCGGAAGTTCACCCTTCCAAACTTCTCAGCAATCCATCACCTAAAGCCCTACACAAATTGATATCATCCAATCTAATCACCTACCATGATCATGACCTGAAATTTGCCAACAGCTTCAGGTCTTCCTGAAACTGCTTGTTCCTTTTCCACTGGCCTCTTCTACTTGTTGGATCCCACTAAAATGAATTCCTCCTAACACACATGCAGCCACTCATTACGTTGTTCAACAGACTTTAGAAAGGTGACCAGATACCACATAGGGCAGAATGATAGAAAACTTACCCAGAATAAAACATATAACATATAAACTCCATGCTACTACATAATTACTTACAGAACCAGCAGACTAATTCCTGAAAGTGTATGCTGTCTTCTGGAACAGATCATGTTACCAGGTCTCAGAGATAAGACAGACAAGACACTGGTTTCAGCATACATCAGACACAATCTTTGTTTCCGATTGCTCTGTTCTGATGTTCTTTAATACCAAGAGTTAGATGTTTGATTACAAGCAAGTTTTAGAATACTTATTTATGTTACCTTGCACTGGAATAATAAGGGTTTCCTTCCTCCTCAAACCTCCTAATGATTGGCTCCTTCAAAGCTGCTTCATCTGCCTCAGACAACTAAAAAAACAGGCAAACAAACACCACAGACAAAATATTCTTTAATATTTTCTTCTACAATGATAGCAGAGCTTTATAGGCAGCATCAACATGAAGAAACTGCCAAAATGATCTCCCCAAAGTTTTTTACTCTTTTAGCACACAATATCAATTTTGCATGTTTGACAATAAAATTAAAATAGCAGTTTTCAAAACTAGTGGGTGGAAAAAGGAGAATAAACACATATTTAACTGAGTGCAAGAGTAATCACTGACAAGCACTCACAAAATTACTGAAGCTACTGTACTGAAAAAAATTGGGGTTGCCTCTGGCAAGATTTTTTAATAAAGCAAGTCTGTACTATTCTAACACTGGGTTTTCTCTATGATCCAGACTGGTCACTGTAATTCAGAAAATTTTCAAGTTTCTAACACATTTTTTTGACATTTAACTACTACTAATTATTTTTCTTTAAATTCTTTCTAGGTATCATGTTTTTCGGAAATTAAGACAGAGATGAGGTTGATTATATTTTACCCACAGAAAGAACAAGTCAAGGGTTGAAAAGGAATAATGTTGAGATAACACATTCATATTGCTTCACTACTGTGATTAACTATTCATGATAAATATCAAGAACTTTAGAACATCACAATAAAACCACTTCTTATGGTATTAAGGCACTACTATTACCATAAATATTGTAATTAAAAAAACCAATTCAGCAGAAAAGAGTGTGCAGAGAAACTATAAAATATTATTAAACAAAATACCTCTAGTTTTCAATTAAAATGTTGAAATGAGCAAAAACCTTTCCAAACCTCTCCTGACCTCTGCTGTTACGAGCTTCATAATTCTCAGTCACGGAATCACTTGAAGATCAACTTTCTCTAAAACCGCCACCTTCATAATAATTGGAAAAACACTTTATCCTGACACATTCCTCTTCATGCTCCCAAACCAAGGAGGATTCCTAGTTGCTTATCTTGGGTAGAACTAGTAACTTGGTGCACAAAGCACAAAAATATGAAGGTATATGAAATACTCCTCTTTTTAAGCGAAGATAAGAAATGTTAGGAGTGATCTTCCCATTTCAAAGAAGTAAGCAATAACATTTCACAAATGCTTCATGTTTGCCAGTGCACCAGGTGGAATTGGGATAGTTCACAGGTGTCGCACTCTCTTGCACCCTTTCCTAGCCCACAGAGTGACCAACTCCAATGAAAGAGTAAATGATAATGACTTTACTACAGAAGAATGAAGAAAGATATACCTGTTTTCCCTCCCTTGCTTTTTGGTCCTTAGCTATTGTAGCTAGAACAGTTGCAGCTTGTTCCCCTCCCATCACCGATATGCGAGCATTTGGCCACATATATAGAAATCTTGGACTGAAAAAATACATATTAAGCATTAAGGTAAGACATTGCTATATTTCCTTGAAACACTAATTCTCACTAGGCTAAGAATTCATTTTTATGCACAACAGTATTACAATATATTGTTTTTTAAAAAAAGGTACATTAAAATACTTCAGCACTTGCAGCATCATGCTTGAAAATGCAAAAATTTTGTTCGTTTCTATTATTCAAACACCTTGAAAATTTCTTTTTCTTGAGTCTCTTTAGGTCACATCCCCAGCCCACAGGAATTTTTCTCCTAAACATCCCAAATAACTTCATTAGTATCAGGGATCTTGAAAAATGAAATTTAAAAAATCACATAAGTCATGTCCAAAGGGTCAGCAAAAAATCTTTAGGGGTTCTACAAACCTGACTAATAAAAACAGGCTCACTGTTGTGAATAAGGATTTTTTACACAAGCTGATATACTCTTCCTATGAATGCAGAATAAAGGACCACCCTATACTGCCCAATGTTTGTTTAGGACTTTACAGTTTTTCCACCAAGAACTGAAATGGGAGAAAACGATGTGAACAGGTTTACATGTTAGAAGGTCTCCTCCATCACCTGATTCAAGGTGAATCATGAGACTTTCCAGTCTCTACAAATTTCAGGCTGTTATTTACTTATGAACATATTCACTGAGAACTGTTTTATTTTCCAAATAGCACAACTTCTTCAAGAGTTCAGATGGTTTTTCAGAATGGTACTTCAGGGTTATGCTCTCTTAAATTATTCCTATCTGCTGTCATAATATGAAGCAACACTTACCTATATGCTCTTCCACACATACCATAGTTTCCAGCTCCGTAAGAGCCACCGATAATGACTGTTATTTTAGGGACATTGGCACAAGCTACAGCAGTTACCATCTTGGCACCATCTTTTGCTATCCCTCCAGCCTCGTAGTCTCTGCCAACCATGAAACCTAAAGAAACACAACGTGAACAAAAGGCTCACCAGCTTTGTGTTATAATACTGTGCCATATGTCATACTACGTGCTTCACAGCACATGCAGAAAGAACTGAAGAGCAAATCGTAAGGAAAGGCTTCCACCACCTGCTGACAGGGTGATTTCCAAACAGGCTGGAGATGCAGGTACTACAAAGCACACAACAAGCTGTCTAGAACACAGCTTCAACAGTTAACAACAAAGCCTACAACACAGTGAAACCTCAAAATATTGATCTTATTCACCTGTAATATTCTGCAAAAACACAAGGGGAATATTTCTCTGGCAACACAACTGGATAAAATGTGTACCCTGTGGAGAGGAAAAAAAAAGAAAAAAAGAAAAGAGTAAGCCATTAAAAGTTGGACAAGTGAAGCTATCATTACCAGCTTTCTGAAGTCTGTGCTAAGTCCTTCCACTGAAGTCCACCAGATTATTTCCATCAGCAAGTGCTACATTACTTCTCCTTCATCCAAAGTCAACTGCAAAACGTGCATTCACTGTAGCACAAGTAGGAGATTTCCAAAAATGTGTGAGCCCGTGGGTAAGCAGAAATAATACTCCTGAAATGCATTACTATTAATACTGAAAAGCTCAACTGCTGTGATTCAGCCAATGTGCAGTTAAACAATGGACAGCTTCAGTGGGACATCTGACACTGTGTTTGGTAAGACTATGTTAGAGAAATCAAGACAGTCAGAAAAAGGTATCTCCCCATTTTCTGCACAAAATAAAAGCATTCTCTGAAACTGGGAAAGGCCCACATGTATTATTTACTCATGGGCCTGTCAATTGCTGTAGTATTTTCTCCTTTTCCTGGGGGCAGTTGCCCTCTCCCTATTTACTAGCAAAAGACCAACTTCCTAGCAAATAGTAGATTCCAAACTTCTTTTTCAACTAGAAATAATCTAAATCAATAAAGTTCCTCGGGTTATTTATACATTTGGTGGTGAACAAAATAAACAAGGTTATGTAGCACAACAACTGAGAAAACATCTAACCTCTTCACTATATTAAACCTGGAAAGGTTATAAAAAGAAAAAAGAAAGAAAGTAATGAAGTATAATCTTCTTCAGAGAAGCAAGTGAATAGCATAGCAATGATCATGGGAAAAATGTGCAACAACTCATTACAAAAATGCAAAGAAAAGAAAGGAGTACTGCTTGAGTATGTTGCTTATAGAAGCAACATCATGGACAAAGGTTTCTCTAGAAGTGAGGCAACTGAAATTTGACCACTTCCTTTTACAGTATTGATATGCCAGTAAAAGTCAGAAAATGAAGATTGCTTAATTTTTTTTTCATTGTTAGGAAAAAAAGTTATAGCACTAAATTGTCAGAAAAATACTGAAGAGTATTAGAAATAATACAAGAGTTTTTTCTACTTGGAAATAACTGTTAAAACAAATGTTAGATTAAAAAAATATCATTTACTGTAGTGCTTCAAGTTGGAAATATTCCTTCAGCACATGGAACTCAATTTCATGTATTATATTATAACAGCAATAAATCCAGTAAAATTACTTCCTTTCTCCATATCTCTCAGCAATGCTTCCTTTTACTATATATTGGCAATACTAATTTCCTCACCATTAGTTTGAGAAACATGTTAGAACAAAACTAGCATATATAATTGCTATGACAAAAAATTCAACTGACAGTTGTTTCTTGAAAAAATAAAGAACTAAAGCAAACAACATAGACCAAGGCAAACACTTTGCCATACCCAGATACGCTTTATCACCATCATTCCCTGAAGTCCAAACTGTAAAGTACTATTAACTGTAATAAAATCACAATATTCCTTCATAGATGGCCCTTCATTCACAAAACAGCTCACAGATTTTGAGAGACTGCATAGGTTTTCACTCATTATTCCAAGCCAGGAGATGCTGCAGCAAAGTATGAAGATTAATACTCTGGTAAAACAATGAACTGAGTACTGCAATCCAGGATTTAAATTTTCCACTTATTACAAAAAACAATGATGTGATTTTCTGTAGTACCTCCCGGTTTAGAGGACAGGAATTCCCGGTATTTGATGCAATCAGCACAGATTTGTCTTGTAACAGCCATAAATTTCACAGTACGCTTTTTCAACTGTACCGTATGCACATGAATTCGTATGCTGTTCTGCTATTGGCCTGTCTTCTTCACATCAGAAAAATCTACCAAACACTGTTTCTAAAGTAAGATCAATTGCTTTTTACAGCTTATTAACAGTTTATACCTGTTTCACATTTACATGAAAAATGCAGAGACAGTTCTGTTTCACTATTTTAAAAAGTTCCTCATTTCAAGAGCAAGTTGTCCACCACTTTTGTTTTTCAATGGCAAAGAAGCTAATAATCTATTTACCTTTTTTGCTGACTCTGAGAAAAGAACGCCATTGTTTCCAATAATTCCTACTGGGTAACCAAAAATTCTTGCAAATCCTAAAGGAGAAAGATTAACTTGTAAATTTCTACATGTATTTCTTTTTCCATAGCATATAAAGGTAATACAAACTGCTATCCTTCTGAAGACAAATGCCATTTAAATATCAGTGGGTGAGCCAGAATAAATCCAACCATAAAACCAGTGTGAACATATACAAAATAATTATATTTCTACTTACCTGTAACTAAAGTATCCCCATACAAGGCTTTGAATTCATCAAATCTACTTCCATCTACAATTCTAGCAATGACCTTAAGAAAAAATGGAAAAAAACCTTTAAATTATAAAACTTCATGGGTTTTAATTGGTTTAGAAAGACCATGATAACATATAAACAAAAATATAATCTTTCCATTTACAGAACATCAAACAGCCCATCATATAAACAGTTTGGATGACAGGCAAAGCCCATTTAGCTTCTTCAGTGTGATTTATCTATGTGTTTGTAAAAAATAGAATTTCAAGATTCAGAATATTCTAATCAAATAGTTTAATTACACAGGAACAAGGTTTTCCTGATTAATTGAATTTCAAAGAAAAACCTCTGCTTATATTAAACAATAATCAATAGCTTCTCATTTGTAAAGAAAAAAACCTACACTCATGCATCACTTTCTTAGAGATATGATTATTTTTAGCCTTGAGTTTGCAACATACAAAAATAATGAAGATCTGCTTCGAGGTTTCTCTGTGATGCAAAAGAGCTATTTTTTTATAAATACAGATCCACTGCTGCAAGAGATTTGCCAGAAGATATTTATTTCAACTTTAAAAGAACATAAATCCCAAATTTCCCAACTTTTGAGAGTGATGTATGAGACTCAGTGAAATTGTTCATCTCTTTTTCTCCTTAATGCAAAGCAAATCCTAATAATTTCAGCCAAGTATTTTAAGAGAGGTACATATTAAGACTCTTCCTAAAATACATACTTGGTTAGCAGTGAAAAAGGCTCTGAATGTGGGATCTTTGCAAAATTTGAGAAAGTATGCGGGCTCAGATTAAGGTTCCAAGGCAGATAGTTACACCAGACCTGCAGTAGAGTACAATAGTCTATGTATGCAGCTGGGAGAACGCTCAATTGTTTGGTGTGCTTATACTCCATAAATCTTCAAACAATTGATCTTTCACAGGATTAGCAGAAAAAGAAAGCCACCACATCACTGGGCAAGTCTATAGAATGCTTTCCCAATGAGGAGCTCCCATTTCTGTCAGTTTTTTCAGTATGTTTTACCAATCTCTCATCCTTGCTCACCCTTCTTAAAAGTAAAACAAAAAAGTACTATACTTTTAACAGCTCACTGCCATTGCAATGGATCTGCTCGACAAAAATATAAAGAAATAGGTACCCATACCAGGTATTATCAATTATGACAATATGACAAGTGATTGCCTGCAAGAAAATGGGCGCATGTACGTATGGGCATGTGGAGCTTGCATTAATACTCATACCTCTTTGACATCAAAATTTCTTTTTAGCTGGTCTCCAACTATTCCATATATTTCATCAGCTGGAAATAAAGGCTCTTCTGATGGTTCTATAGTCACCTATAGCAATTTAACGAAACAATTTACACAACAAAGGAACCATCAGCCCACATTATGACTTAAAAATTCAAAAAACAACTGATTTGTCAACTTCTTTGAGCACAGACTTCTCTTCACCAACCACATCAAAATGCCTGTACTGACTTGTCATTTTGCATAAAGATCAAATTTCTTAAAGGGAAGGTTGCAAACGGTTCCACACTGTTACCTTTTTTCTAGTCCTGCATATATCCTCACATGTGGTCCACCTTTTCCATTTTATAAAAAAGTTAGACATGTCCTCCTATTTGCTTACTTTCCCCCTGTGCCCGCTAAGGCAGGCAGCATTCTGAAAAACCAGTGAGGATTTTTGTCACACAACTGAATACATCTTGCCTTCCTTCAGCTTCCATTCACCCTCTCTTATGTCTTACTAAAATAAAATAAGGCAATTCCACCCCCATATGCTATCCACCCTATTTACTACAAGGAATTTTTAAATCAATACAATACATTGATTTAGGTCTATCCCCTCAGTTTTAAATTTCTCATTAATAATCACAGAAAATGTCTACTCAAAAAGATGCTTTACCAGCTATCTAATTTTAAGTCCATGGAAATGATCATGTGGGTTTAAAATCACATTAAGTATCTCACAAGACTGGATTAATCTAAAAGTGCAATTCTAAGAGTCTGAAGCATTCTTCTAGTTGTTTCACTCTTGCATTTAATCCAAATATTTTTATTAGGAATAATACAGCAGGAATGTAATTGCAGAACTGAAACATCAGAGAAATCTTCAAGGACAAGAACCACAATTTCCATTTTCAAATGTGTAAAGTCATAGACAAAATGTGTTATATAAAATAAAGTGTTATACCCATCAGGCTAAGCAAAGTGTTCTTAATTTCAACAATGCAGTGTTTCCAGACTCTACACACTTACATCTACTTTCTTCTGGAGATTCAAACTTCTTACAACTTTCCTTGCTAGATGAAGTGCATGATTGTCATCCAAAGCATAATGATCTGTTACACCAGATTTTCTGTATATAAATAACAATAATAATATGAACACTTAGGGGGAAAAGACCCTTAAATCAGGCAATGAAAACTTCAAATTTTAAACCTTCTAAGACCTTCAAAACACAGATGCAACCAGTCAGCTCTCTGTGTTTTATTATGAAATTACTTTAAAAATGCCTGACATTTCTTTAAAATAGTACCTTCAATTTATCAGACATGAAACAAAATAGCAACTGCAGGAAATAAAAAATCTAAGTGACAATATAAAATATAACAAGCATTATTCGAATGCAGAAAAAATTCACTTTAAATTATAAAGAAAAACATGTTTACAAAAATGGCATTAACTGCCCTTCAACATAATTCTTTATTCACTTCAGTAAATTGAAGTAACAAATATGCATTTATTATACAGCAATACATAACTTACTGTGCAGTAATACCTGATTTTTTCATTAATTGTATAACTTGAAAGTGCACAGATTTTTTTGGTTTGATAACAAGTATTTTTTCACAAAAAGTGAAAGCTGTTTTGATCTTACTTGTAGTTAATTATACATGGCAGTAAGATACAATCTGCAAAATGTACAATCTTTCTCAATACATATTATTCTATTAACACTCAGTATTAAAGTCCTCCATATGAGGCATGATGCTGCAGTATAACAGACATGTCAGTATTTTAAAGTAGTAAATTAAGGAAACAATCGTAACTAGAGTAACACAAGGGGAGGGGGGAGGGGGAAGGGAAAAGGGAAAAGGGGAAGGGGTAAGGGGGAAGGGAGAAGGGGGAAGGGAGAAGGGGGAAGGGAGAAGGGGGAAGGGAGAAGGGGAAAGAGAGAGGGAAGCTGAAGTCTAATATATAGAGGAAATTAACTCTCGGAAAATATTTCTTTAAACCTGCAGTGAAGATCTGCCCCTCCAAGATCCTCTGCTGATACCTGTTCACCTGTTGCTGCTTTAACCTACCACAAGAAAAGGAAAATGAGCTTTACAGTTAACACTTGTCTTACAATAATATTTATACTAGCTTAGGTACAGCAATAAGAGATCTTTGCAAAATGCTTCTTCATTAAATGCATCTTCATTCATTCATCACATCTCCCTAGTTACTCTCCCTCAGAGCATCCAAGTGTGACAACACAAAATCTTGCAAAAATTACTTTTTTCTTTGACTTTGCTTCCTTATTCTAGCACTAATATGTAGCTCTTGTTGATAAAGATTCTCCTTAGTGTTCTATTTACTGCCGTGGCGCTGATTAGTGTGAATATACTTACACATCCTTTTGGCTGATAAACACACTTTTTCACAAAAATTTTCTTAGCACTTAACAAGAAATTTTGAATGTGGTACTTCCATGCTTTGTTTCAAGCAAACAATATCCCAGTTGAAACTTAGAATTTTTCAATTTTGCTTTCTCTACACAAACTCTTCTGTGAATTTTAACTTACTCATTTAAATATTAACCACAGAACAACCATCAGCAGTTTTCATTTTCTAAACCTTCCAGTAAACACACAATAATTCAGTAATAATCACTGTCTTTAAAAGAGCATATCAGTGGCATGTAACTATTTGGATCAAGCACCATGTCTCCATAAAAGTACCTGGATTGCACAGTCTAAAGCCTACATCTGTGTAATCTTAGATCTGACAGGGAAATTCAAGAGTGAATGGTCTCCTTCTTAGAACAAAGCAGTATAATTTACTTTCAGTTTCCAACTTTTGTATCTAAAAATGAAGCACACTAATTATATAAAAATACATATATATAAAATACTCTCACACACACACTTCCAAACTGTCAAGTCTGTAAATTTAAGTATAGATATTTCTTCAACAGTAGGATTTTTGCATTGAAATTTGAATTACCCATGCAATATGAAGGTGTGGCATACTAATAAATGGAAAGTTTCTGTCAGAGATGTTAACTTGTCTTCATTAAACAACGAACAGAAGGACATACTTTTAAGAGAAGTTAGGAAGATTTCTTTGCTGAAGGGGTTGTGCAGCATCGGAACAGGCTGTCCAGGGTAGTGGTTGAGTCACCATCCCTGGAGGTATTTAAATGCATATAGATGTAGAACTTAAGGGGCATGGTTTAGTGGTGTATTTGGCAGTGTGAGGTATACAGCCAGACTCAATGATCTTAAGAATGTATTATAATCAGTTTATTAAATGCTTTTATTCTATGATTCTATGAAATAATTACATAGAACTCTCTTTATGCAACCAGTTAGAACATACTGTTAACTACTGCACAACCTGGCACAAAGCTGAATAGTGCAGTGATTTCCATTAGCGTGGAAATCCAGAGACTCATTTTAAAATATTTTACAAAAAAGGCTTTTTTATTTTGCCACAGAGGAGCAATTTTCCTTCTCCAAATCACAGGATTGGAGCTGTGGACTCTGTCTGCCACCATGTGAGACTGCAAAGTGTAACTCATCTGCTCAAAGCAGGGTCAACCAGAGAAGGTTGCTAATGACCATGTGATGACAATGAGTTTTGAGTATCTCAAGGATGGATATTCCACAAACTCTCTGGACAACTTGGTTTGGCATGACCATGCTTGCAGTAAAGAAGTGCTTTCTTACGACTAAGCAGAACTTCCTGTATTTCAGTTTGTGCCTGATAGCCTCTTGACATATCACTGGGCACCAATGAGAAGTCGGGCTCTACTACCTTTACTCTGCCTTGCAAGGTATTTATCTATCCATATACCCATGGATATATCTGCTCTGAGACATATTTTCATCAGATTGAAAAGTCCCATCTCTCAGACTCTCTTCATTTCCATCTCTCATTCCCTTCATTATCTTCATGGAATTTCACTGGCTCACTCAAGCATGTCCATGTCTTTCATATTCTGGAGAGCCCAGAGCTGCTGACCCTGCAGGCCAAATGTTTTTATGAAGGCTGAGTAGGTGGGAAGGAGTATTTGCTGCATGACCTTTCCAGGTACAGCAGTGGAACAGAGCATTCTACGAACAGTAGTTTTAAGTAAGAGTTAAAGTTACTTAGAGTTAGTGGTTGAAGTTATCTTAAAGTTCATGAAATTCTAACAGACTGCAAGTAAGACAAGATATGTGTGCATTTTCAAAGAAATACCTGTTCAAGCTACTTCAGTTAGAAATTATTAAAAGAAATAAACACAAACTGTAGATACAACATCCATTTCCCACAACAGATTATATGTAGAAAAGTCCCCAGTACATAAATACAGACGAACCTGAAAAACTTATTCTCTCCTTTCACCAGACCTTTTATCACCTCTGAGTACAAAAAGGAGCAAATTCAAACTCAGGACAGAAGAATCAGAAGTTTCTGGAACAGGAACCCTATAGGTCTACACAACATCCTGAACTACCAAGCAGTACTGCCAAAGATAAGGATACAGATACTCCACTTGGGATAGTGCAGAAGAATGGCCCTGAATTACTACTACTGTGGCACTTGCCCTATTCTATCGAGATCTGTCTACTTCTGAAGTTATTACTCCTCACCTTTCTAAAAAGAGAGACCAAGAAAACTTCAATTTTAGACAGTGGACTGTAGCTGCAATTCATCTCAAGACTAATTATAAGTAACATCAGGGATATTTTTTTCACTTCCTCAGGATGGTCTGTTTTAGACAGGTAAGCAATAAAATCCAGTCCAATTTTCTTCATATAGGAAAGAAGTTTTTGGGAACAGATCTTACGCAATAACGGCTACAATATGTGCTACAGCATGGAATGACAGTTTCTATGGGAGTTTGAAGTAGTTTTGATGCTCAGAAGAAGGCAAGTAGAATATTTTCAGAGAGAATATGAAAAGTTCTACAGAACAGGAAGGCTGACAGGTAGTGATAATAAAATTTTATCTATACGCACTAAGATAAGGATCACTGCATCTGCAGATTGCTAAGAAACAAATTAAATTGGAAGATAGTTGTGAAATCTTTCTCTGAAAATGGGGAAAGATTTTAAAACTTTCTAACTACACAACACCCTTGCAGTCACTGACTTGCCTAGTCAAGTCTTCCCCTTGAGGCCTGACTTAGGTCACCCTTTTCCAGCTGCCTATCCTGGCAAAAGTCTCATATGCTACATCTCAGTGACACACACACATGATCTAAATTGCCTTGTGATGTTAAATGATTACCATTCCCAGAGAACAAGGGTCTGGTTCTCTTTTTTCATCTTCCAAGCCAGCTTTCTGGGTAGTACTGGTTATCAGATACCTTACTAAAAACCTTTTGAAATGGTTTGTACTCGGACAGCTCAGGTGTTCCTGCAAACAGGGTAGCTATTCTTAGTTACAGTAACCAACCTACCAACAGACTGATGTACAAAGTTCATTTCTTTCATCACATTAATTTTCTTATCTCAAAGAACAGATGTATGAGTCACAAAATGTTATTCAACTAATACTATTCTCAACTAGTATCTTCATTCACGTTCATGCCACATTTCAACAAGAAACGCAAAATATTTAAATTACAGTGATAATTTATAGAGAATTACTTAATTTTGAGGAGGATTTGTCTTTGTTTACCTATAAACAAATTGAAAAAGACTAATACAAGATAAAAAGCAACAGAAACCTAGGTAAGACATTTGAAACAATTACTGTCAATTAAATTCTAACAGCCAAATTCTAATGAGCAGTAAATAAATTAGCATTACATTACAGAGCTGCTATTCATTACTTTATTTGCTTTTCCAGATTACTTTGTTCTTGCTATCAACTTGGAAAGCCTCCACCAAAGTAACAGATTACTTCAAACGAAATGCTTTGTTTTATTAGGACAGACAACAAGTATCCTTGTACTTTCAGGTGGGTGTCCCATGCCCCTCCTTCCTATATGCCAGTTAAATTCTGAAGTTATTTAAGATGTTCTGGAACAGTAAATAGCATTTACCATTCATAGAACAGAATCTCTGTCTATAAAGAATCTCTGTAAAACTTTTTTTTTTACTGCACAAGAATTTCAAAGCCTGAACTTCAAAAAAGTTATAAAATGCCAAATCCACTTTTATCAACAAGATGATGCAGCGGGGAAAAGAATTCACTCTAAAGTAAAGGAAAAAGATGCCATACAAAAATATGCTGTGGAAATGAGAGCAAAGCCATACAAGTTAACACTAAATTACTTTAAAGGATGAGTCCTTCAGACTTTTAATGAGAGTAACACAATCAAGCCCTAGGAACTAGTCAACAAATAGATCTGTCAGCAGTTGTTTTCCTGTAGTTTAATGGGATATGCCACATTTTCCCAGTATCTTAAGTATTGAATGAAGTGTCTTCTGAGAGATTCCGCCTCCTCTGTTACTAACAGAATCAATGTGGCAGCATCTTCATTAACAATGCTGTTATAAAGCAATTTCTCCATTTAGGCACACTGAAGTTGCAAGGACTTGACAGAGACATTTGATTTAAATTTGGCTTTGTCACAGGAAGCACACCTAAAAGTTCCCAAAAGACTGTAACCAAAACAGAGCCAACATCCTGCCTCAGACTCAGACCAGTTTGTACAATAAATCTGAAAAAGATTTGACTATTTCAAAAAAGCAAGTCTATCCAATCATGTTTCACCAACACTTGAATAGCTGTGATGAATGATGCTCTGTCAGTTCTAGCACTTGCATTTATTACTGAAAATTAATTTCTTCTCTTAAAGCCTGTGTTAAGTAGAATAATTTTTGTCAGCAAAAGACTGACATTATTGTATTATTAATTGTATTGATATAGAACTGAGACTAGACTAGAACATACAGTTATTTTTAAAATAATAAACCACACAAGCAATCCAAGCTATTGTAATTATAAAGTTCTCACAGTATTTTGCAGTTACAAGCTCCACTATGAGTTCTACAATAAAGCAGGTTTTAATTCACAGGATTTTTCATGTCAGTTTCCGTAGAAACAGGACAGAAGGAAGGAAGGGTGCGAGAGGGAGGGAGGGAGGGAGGGAGGGAGGGAGGGAAGGCAGGAAGGCAGGAAGGCAGGCAGGAAGGCAGGAAGGCAGGAAGGCAGGAAGGCAGGCAGGCAGGCAGGAAGGAAGGAAGGAAGGAAGGAAGGAAGGAAGGAAGGAAGGAAGGGACTGTGACAAACTCCACCATAAATGTGTCTTCTTTGTCAGTAAACTGACATAAAACACAGCAGATCAGTCCTCCTTCAGAAGTTCTTTGCTCTTCACTTTGAGACACAAGACATATGGTTGTTAATTTTTCAGATTTCACATCAAACCTAGAGACTACATAACTAAATATAGAAACTATTTTTATCATTTAAAATGTTCACAGTAATCTAAAAGCAGTACTATAAAAGGACTTTAACACAATCCTGTTTATTTATATACACCTCTAATGGACAGAAGAGATTTAATTTAGGATATAAACATTCACATATACTTAAAAACACTAACTAATGTACAGAATATCTGGAAATATCTCATGAAGGAATGTCTCAATTTAAGGTGTCCAGGTATTGCAGCACGATTTGGGGGAAGAGGGAACATATCATTAGAAACTTCTGTATCCTTACCAGTGGTGGCCCTCCCAGGAATATTGTTCCCTGCTTGCCAACAATAATACTTTCATCAGCCATTGCAGGTACGTATGCTCCTCCTGCTGTACAGGACCCCATTACTACTGCTATCTGTTGGGAAAACAAAAAGCATAAGGTAATGAACTGTCCAACCCTGAAAAATAGCAAAGGTATGAGATAGTATGTATTTTAATACAGGTCACTAGACAGCACATTGTCCAAGATTATTTTTGCCTAATAGAGCAAATTTTTATGTTTTAGCATTTCTTTAAGAAAAAAGGAATCTTCCCTTTTCAACAGTCTTCTGAACTATGATCTTCAGGCTATCCTGCTGGAATATTCATATATGAAGCACCATGAACTACATATGTGATATGTTTGAAGAGACACACATTCTACCATGGAATTCAGTTTTACTGAAGAACAGTAAAAGGTTAAAACCTAGAGATTTCTCTTGGTATTTCTGCTTAAATCAGGGCTTCAGTTACTGCTTGTTGGCATAATTTGAACAGTATTAACATCCTCTGAAGGAAATTTCTCCCATCTCCTAGTATGCTACCTCAGGTCTTCAATGGATCAAGTAATTAATTTTGCCCCTTCAAAGTATGTTATCTTGTTACGGGCTTCAACATGAAAAATCTCCGATTCATCCTTTTGCCTGCTTTTGAAATGAACATCTACCCAGTGAACACATTCTACCAGTAAAGTATCTTGGTGGTATTTTTATTGACTTGATCCCAAATATGGTGAATACTGTAACAGCAGATGATCATGGAAGTGAAGTTTCTCAATTTCTCCTTCAGGGGAGCATCTTCAGAGACCCTTTCAAGACACTTGTAGAGCAGAAGAAAATGAATACTCACATGAAAAAGGCAACAGTTTCTCTCACAACACACACAGAACCCCTAAAAAACCCGCGAAAACAATGCTACTTTAAGTTTGTTTCAAGATATTTCTAAGGTGACAGACATCAAGTAGTGTTCTCTGTTACATGATAATTTAGAAGAAAATACCACACAGAAAAATAAAACTTGCAAATCACATTATGTGTATCTAAAGCAGGAACAGATAAAAAACGTCCATCTGCTACCATCAAATCAAACAGTCTTTTCAGCAAACAGTTTTCAGCATCTTAAACTATATTCAGAATCATGATTAATCTGCAGTATTTCTGTTGTGCATTTAATAAATAACTCCTGGTAAATTAAAAAATAACATAAGCCTCTAAAAATGGAAGAAACTTGGGTTTGATAAGTTTATTTGATTTTTTTCCTTCAGGATTTGTGGTTTTTTCCTACTCTTAATTTCACCATGCTGATGCTGAAAAATGTGCCTGCATTTAAACTTTAACTCAGGTATTAATTTTTTTCCAACATAAAAATTGGAATATGTATATAGAGGAAAAAAACCCCAAAAACTGTCAAAATCCCAAATAATGTCCTACCTCCTGACTTAATTCTCTGAATTATTGCAAAGGACATTATTGATGAGCTCAAGAAAAATCAAGAGTCCTGAGCGCACATACACTACTTCGTATCCAGTGATCCATCCCCCATTGTATCCATGCAGCATAGGAGTGTGAGAGAGCTCAGGAAGCAGCTAATGAGGAGCTGATCACAGCTTTCTGATTCACAGACATATAGACAACAATGTAATTTAAGATGTAGTGGGTGTGTAATAAATTAGTCACAGGTAAAAGTGGAGGGGGAAGTTAAAAGCATCATCAGCAACTAAAAAATAAAAAAAGAGCAAAAAAAGCAAGCACTTTAAGGGACAGATTGAAAAGAGCTAATGAACTGATGAAGAGACCTTCAGGAGGGCCACAGCATAGAACATCAGGCAGCAAACTAAAAATATGCAGACTCCCATGTCAGAAGAATTAACCAGAGTGGAGATCGGAGAGAGCATAATTTCCTAATCCCATTTTCTAATGAAA
This sequence comes from Entomyzon cyanotis, assembly GCA_024500445.1. NCBI lineage: Eukaryota > Metazoa > Chordata > Aves > Passeriformes > Meliphagidae > Entomyzon > Entomyzon cyanotis. Next base: position 5,832,684 of record JAKEPQ010001021.1, read on the forward strand.
CATGCTTTCAGAAAGGGAAGGTGGTTCTAGCTACCACAATCTGTTAGCACAGGGCCAGTAATAGATTTACAAATGTTAATGGTGTCTCTTTGAAATAAAGAATAGATACATCTCCCACACAAAATGTGCCCTCCTTACATCCTCTAAATAAAGGAAGTGCTTCAGTAAAACATTTTTCCCAGTCTTCCATAAATATTTAAAGAAAGATAAATGTTCATCAGTGTCATACTTGGAAAATTTAACTTTCATCAGTGTCATAACACACAGAAATGTGTTTTATTAAGAAACAAATCTTTCTTATATTTCGTTTTTAATTGTATATGAACATAATTACTCCTAATACAACACCGTATGGTAACTGAGAGAAAAATTCAACTTTTTTACACAACTTTACACATATGTTAAATACATTTCAAGATACACTGGAAACATCAGCATGACTTTAGGGTCAGACATTTCTATAAAGGTCCTGCCCAACATCAGTAATTTGCAAGCTGGGTATACACATTTATCCTTGACATAACATATAAAAATCATTACTCCCATAAGAGGATCAGGATTCAAGTCTCTAGCAAAAATAAGGCTTTCCAAAACTTCTAAAAAGATAATTAAGCAAAACATCACTCTGGCCATCTCCTTTGATGCTTGCTGTTCCACAAAAACACTAGCATCAACTTTATTTACACATATGAATGTGAAGTACAATCTAGACCTATCAGTGAGTCTAGATTGCATCAGTGAGTGCATGATGACCAGATTGTAAACTTTTTTTGTATGTATTTTTGTTCTAACTAAATACTGCTTTTCTCTGGAGACCTACCTAATCACTACAGTTGGTCCACTTCTACTGTTGGAAAGAACTGCAGAAAGTAAATTATGGCATGCTTCCTAAAGAGATTTATTGTGTTGTTGGAATATTCAGCCTTGGATTTTTCCAGAAAAATGGATTTCAGAATTCTTTGGAAGAGGAAAAGACGATTGAAGATTTGAACTCCAACTTGCTTCGAGAATGTGCCAAAAAGGCATCAAGGTAACAAAGGCACTTTCCTCACAAATCCTGCAAAGCCAGTACCTGTCATGTAAGGAGTCAGGCGAAATACTGTATCCTTGACTCATGAATCTGCTTCACCCTAGAAGGACATATTGGCTTCTATTACCTCCTTCCCACATAAAGAAAACCCTGTCCAATGCCCCAGTGGAGTCTGATGTGTGAGTGGCTGGAATCGTGTCCCCCACAAGCCCTGGGGCACGAGAATCCCGTGAGGATGGTGCAGGTCACTCAAGGGTTTTATTCCTTGTGAAAAAAAGCACTGGATAGTGGGGTTATGGTAGGATTTGTGTCATAGCACTGCCATGGGCTCTGGGAGTGTGACAGCCCAGCCTCAGACAACATGAGGTGAAAAAAATGCTATGACATACAACTTGGGAGAACCTCAGAGCACATTGAAGGCACCCACAAATTAAACTGTACCCAGCCCTTAGCCAGGATAATGACCAGCATTTTCAGGCCTTCAAAATGTGGTGGAGAATTTATTTTTCTTCAAAATAAACATGTCATCACAATTTTCAGAGGAACGATGCGTTAGGATTTTAGCTTCTGTATTTTTCATGTATCTGTAATCCTGTAATTCTTTAGTGTATAACTCTAGACTCCATATAGGGTGCCAAGATACTGTTCTCTTGTTTGTAGACAAAACAATTCCTCTCTAAGCCCGAAACTCTCAGACATCTTATTGTCTCAGGCCCTGAGTATGAACAGGCCCTATGTAAGAACAGTTAACTGGCGGGGGAGGAAACCTGGAGTAATTGACTTCATTACCTGAAGCTGTAATTGGAGGCTTAACGTCCCACATGCAAATGGACAAAACTTAAATTGTATGAAAAACCCATGACATGTTGTCCATTTCGGGTGGAGCCCCTGCATGGGCTGTGACTGCCCTAAATGTACCTGAAGGCCATTCAATAAATGTAACTGCTTTTTTTTCTCTTAACTTTGTCTAGCCTCTGTTTTAGGTAAGCCCTGGTAAACAGAAAGACATCTGCAGGATCAAATAAACTTTGCTGTGCCTCAGTGCTAAATGAGGGAAGCTGTCTGCTCTCCCTTGGGATCAATGGAAAAAAAGACTAGTTCTGAGAACTGGTGCTCAGAACTGGTAGTTCTAAGACGTTTCTCAGTATTTCCCCTTTTGGACTTGTTTTAAGGACTGTTGCTGCAGTCTGTCTCCTTCATGTCAAAAAAGATAGAGCAAGGTCTGGAAAAGAAGATGAACTAGCACCATCAAAAGTGTGCAACACTGTGCAAGAAGAACAGCTAAGTAAGCTTGAATTTTTTGGTCTGTAAAAGGGAGTATGAGACAGATATAAGAGGGGGCTACAAAACCACACAGAGAGGTGGGAGCTGACTGAGTAGACAGCAACTCTGTAGGAACTACCTGGTTGTTTGCTTTCCTGTATTGTTCCTTTATTTGCAGGAGGTTATCTTCAAAGACCATGGATTTCTTCACCTTCCTTGGTAGCTTCTCACAGGTCCCTCATAACAATTCCCTTTGAGTCTTTATCCTGTTACCTGCTTTTCTCAACTCCATTGGGACCTTACACTCTGCCCTCCACTTTCCACTTTCACTGCAGCCACGGCTGCCCATCAGCAATCCCAAACATTTTACACTCTTCATGAGTAATAGATCCAGAAGTGCACCTTCCCCACAGCACACCCCCTGAATCAGAAAACTGATCCCTGTGGACTCCTGACTGAACCATGACATAAAACCACTTCTAAATCCAGGAACTGTGACTAACAGTAATCCTATGCATCATTAATGCATTAGAAAACAACCTCATTATTAGGGCAGTTTTATCATAAAGCACATCAGGTATAAAATGGATTAATAAATATACACATAACCCTGTTAGTGGAAAGTGTCTCACTTACTAGCCATCATCAAGGGGGTTCTCACCTTTGCAGTGTTGATGCAGAATAATCAACCATTCCAGGAGATTTTCTAGTGCTTTCTCAAATGGCCCTGCACACCATGCTCCCAAGTCCATTTCTCTCCTACTCCCATACAGGAGCAGGTAGGTCAAGTCATTAACACTAAGACTAAGAAAGATGACAGTTTCTTCAAAACTATAATGAATTCTTGCAGACAGTTACTGTGTTTACAGTGTTTCCAAGCCCCAGACTGGGCCATCAGGTTAGCACAACACAATGCTGTCAGAAACCAAACATGGGCCCAAGCCCTGAAAAGAGGTACAGACAGCAAGCATAAAAACAATTCAGTACATTTAATTCTTAGATAAAAGCAAATTACCTGTGGAATTCCTTGTGAGGACATGACTGCTTGATTATAGAAAATACGGCCAAAATGATCTCGATCTGGAAATACTTCTGCTTGCCGAGGTAAATTTGCTCCTCCTGAATCAACTAGAATGAATGAAATTATATGAACAAGTTTTGAACAGTGTTATATACTAGTTGGTGAAGTAGCTGCATTTTATTTAAAATATACAGCAATTACTGTCACTAGCACTGTATATATTTTCATGAATCTAGGTATATTAGGACATGCTTTCTGGAAAAATAAAGAGGAAAAATAGTAAACACCCCTCTTCCTAACAACATCCATCCCAACCATTTTGATGGAAAATAAACTCAGAGATGCTTAAAGATGCAACCATATCTCCCTAAATGAACTCCCTAAACTCATCTTGTTGCAAAATATTTAAACTAAGAACACTTTTAATGTACAATTTCACGTCAACTATTCTATTGCAATTCTGTCACAAGCTCCAGAAACAGGCAGAGCTAACCACCACCAAGTTCAAAAGGTGTTGCCTGTGTGCTTTCATACCTTGCTTATACTTCACAACAAGGAAATTAAACTAGCTTTAGGAACATTCATTAATTATGTGTCCTTGCCTCGTGATACTCCCTCCAGTTGACAGGTCTCCAACGGTAGCTACCTCTCTGCTCCCAATTAATGAAAACACAACCCGTCATGAGAAGTACCCAAAGAAGGATAGGAGACTACAAAGAAATGCACAGGGAGGTAAAGCACCTCTGAGAATTCTGGCTCCTAGTCATTAATTTTTACATACAACCACCAGTCTGTATGCACATTCTCATCTTACATGACTGCAGCCAAAAGAAAATGCCCACACCAGTGACTGACTCAGTCACAAATGGCACCAAGTGTCCACATGAGAATTAGCACCTAGGCAGTTGTTATCACTGATGGAAAAGGCAGTTCAAACAACATGCAAATTATATGGTCAGCCAGCGCTGACTGACTACAAGGCACGCCCTCTTATCACACAGCTCAAATGAACTGGAACAAGCCCAGGTACAGAAACTGCAAAGGTAAAGTAATTCACCAGGTCTGAATGACAAATAGTGCACATTCAAGGACTTTACATCTCAAAGATGGAATAAAACCCCTAAACTTGTCTTTCAAAGGCATAGCTGCATCCCACAGCTCCTCATTCTGTAAGATCTTAAAACAGTAAAACCACCCGTAATTGCTCACTGATAACTCACTAAAATAATAAGAGCTCTCTGAACAAATAAAATTTGCTGATAATTCAGATAAAAATAATCTGAACAGCTGTTTTGCAGACAGCAAAGCTAAGTTTCTTCTGTATTTTTAACAACTAAGAAAAAATTTAACCCTCTCTTTTCCTCCAGGACTCTTACTACAGCAATCCCACAAAATCTACACCCACACTGTCCCTGTATCCACCCCATCATCAGTTTTAAGTTCACACTTCTCCTCTTCCTTCTATTGGTATTATTCACATGTTTGGCTCTCAGCACAGCAAGAAACTTCAAACACTTGTCCTGGTCAGGACCTGTATTTATGTTAACTGTTTAACTAGTACACGCACACAGACTGGCAAAGCAATTAATGCCCCTCAGCTGATATTTTAGCTGCTAAGCTAAGCTGAAAAGATAAGGAATAACCCAGCCTATTTTTTTAAACGGAGTAGAAGGTTCTCTCTCCTCTGATGCTGACATACACAACATCCACAGGAATACACACTCCCTTACTGCCCTCTGTCAAATCTGACTGAAATTGGCTAATACATTCAAAAGTCATTAGACAGGGAATTCAGGCTGAAGGGAATACATTGGCAGAAATCTCTTGTATTTGTATAAAACCAGGCTAAGAAAACACTACTGGTTTATATCTGTCACTCTGTTCTTAATCTTTTATAAGAAAAGTACATGTAAGTAAAACTTACGTGAAGGTTTGGCCAAATACTGATCTAATAGACTAAACTCAAAATGTAAATCAAATACAATTAAATTTCTGCTTCAGAAAAATTAATCCCAAATTCTAAAAATCTATTGATCCGAACTATTACTGGTAATTTTGGCACTATTACCATTTTTATTTCCTTGCTATGTTTTCTCATACAGATACATCCTCTACTGGAACACAGGGGGTTATTTTAACTGCAATTTGAATTGACTGTATGAAACAGGAAAGATTTCTCATCCATGACAGAAAGAAGTGATACAGTGTTAACAGCTGTATCCTCATTTTATTAATCCAGCCCTGTAGCAATGCAGAAGATAGTGCTCAGAACCTGTACATACCCTCCAGTTAAGATGTACCACCAGAGATAATACAGTATTGATGAAAATATATTTGAATAGATGTGCTTAAAATACATTCCTAGTTAGTCAGATCTGTCAACAGAGATGAGACTCCCCTTAACACAGGGCCTTTGCTATTTCTGCAATGGAACTTACCCAAATAAAGGCATGGGAGATGATTTTGCATTGCAATTTCTTGAGCACGTAAATGTTTCTTAACAGTGATGGGATAATAGGTACCACCTTTGACAGTTGCATCATTAGCAACAATCAAGCATTCCACCCTAAAAATAAAACAAGTTTATGAGGGAGAGAAGTATTTCCAATGAATAAGTATGCATGTTGGTTAAGAACTGCAACCTGCCAAGGACTCTTGAAGCCCTGATGCTCTAAGAGAGCTCTTCTCACCCACATTCCCTCAACCACACATTGTAACAGCAGTCTCAGCACTACAATGTCCTGTTCCATTATTTTAGGGAGAACATAATTACTGTATAGCACAGTAATTAATTTCAATAATAGTCTTGGAGGTACTTTAAGTAAGCAAAACTAATTTTTAGGCTATTTTTTGAAAATTACTTTCCAGATGCACTAATCTCTTTCCTTCATGGGGCACCAGAAACTCCATGTATGTTTTGTTTAGTTAGTGGGATACACCAACTAAAAAATCCCCCAACAAACAAAAAACAAAACCAAAAACTCACTTCCTCTTCCCTACGACTAAACAGAGATATCAACTTTCTTGATTTTTTGAGTGTCAGAAACAAAACACTAAAAACACTAACAGCCTAATACTGGAAACCAAATAAAATTATACCCTCTTCCTTTTCGTATCAGCAGTAATGTAAATGATTAGAATCTCTCACCCAGATACTCGTCCAATGCCTGTGATAATGCCTCCTGCAGGTACCTCCTCATTACCATACAACTGGTAACCAGCAAACTGGGAGAACTCCAAGAACGGAGATCTGAATAATGACAAATGAAACAAAATTGTAAAAAATTACTGGTTATATCTGCCATTGAATCTCACTTAAAAAGTTAAATTTTTTAAAATTTTTTTTTTAAAGAGATCAGTAGTTCAAAAAACACTTCTGTAAAATTTAAATTATGTTATTTGCCAATGTTTATGGAAACTAAAGAGAAAAGAAGCCTGTTGCAATATTTACCTGCAAATGACAGCCTGAAATGTTTTTTATTCAAAAAGGAAGTACTTACCCAGGATCAATAAGCTTGTCAATTCTCTCTCTGGGTAAAAGCTTTCCTCTTGATGTGTGAAGCTTACGAGCTTTTTCTCCACCTCCTGTGATACAACAGAAAATTGTCACATTTTCTATGGATCCAGACAAGATAAATCACCAGTTATATTAAAACTTAGAATGGAAGTGCTGATGAGTTCCCAGTTTTTGAAGTATGGACCTTAATAATAAATTTAATAAATACTAGTTTCCACTTCAAACAGATTTAAGGCATTAATAAAAATGCTTGCTTTTTAGAACCTATTTTATTTCCCCCCTCATTTTTTACACTGAGTCTTGAGGTAAAGATTTTAATAAACATAGTAGTCTGAAACTTTTCCCCACTACTTGGCAACAAACTGATGGGCAGAAAATACAAATATATAGATAGCACAGCAGCAGAACTACAGAAAACACTAATCCCTGGAACTGATTCAGAATAGCTATGCTGAATCCAATCTTGAATGACCCAGCACCGTCTGGACTAATTTCCTTAGATCACGCCAAAACTGTAAGCAGAATTCAGACACACAGCATTTAATATCAGGTTTATATTTGTTTCATTTCAACCCTTCACTACAGGTCATCCTAAATCATATATTTGGCTCTCTAGAGCTTTGTGTCATTCAATACATAAGATCTGTTGACACGCATCAGCCTCTTTATAAGAACAGCTTATACAAACACTGTCTGTGTAGACAGATCACTGATCCACCTCATCACTCTAAAATTGTCTCCCTGTCCAAAATAAAGATGGTGCTGTTTTGCTAACATTTCTCCTGAGACTCCAGGATTTCTCTGTCAGTTTGGCATCACTGAAACAGAGCTTCTAAGCCTACCTTTCAAGCACTTTCTCCCACCTCCTTCCTTGATCACTACACACATCATTTCCTACCTGTTAGGCATGCCAGAAAGCCCACAATTTATTTCCAGTTCAGCCTGTTCATTAGGTCTATATATCCAGCCTAAGTCTAAATCTTGTAAATTCTTTGTGTTCAACTTTCTCAAGGAACAACCTCTCATATCCACCCAGAGAGATACTACTCTCACCCACATTCTCAACATCCCACATCATAACTACAGTTTCTCTGACCTCCACCTTGAATTTCTCATTTACACTGAGGTATGCTGCAAAAATAATTTCCATCCTGTGACTTCTGTCATCTCTGTGCGCTCCTCCTCTTCACACTCCAGTCATAAACGCTTGCTTCCCAGGTGCTGTAGCCATTCTATTGAACATCCCTCTTCCAACATCACAACACTCTACTCTGCACTAACCTCCATTCTGTAGACTGAGAAGCAGCGTCCTTGACAATGAAACAACTTGGAGGCATTTAATTTGAAACCTCTTCTTAATTTCTCCTTTACAACAATGTCTATGCCACTGTGACTGCTGACGCGCTCCAGTAGTGAAGATTAAACAAAACTCATTTGTTTCTCATACTTCCAATCAGAAAACCCATCTGTTGTAAAGGGGCAAGGACCATCTTCCAGTTGCACGGCTGGGGATTACTTGGTAGAGTGGGATATGGGTTCACAAAAACCCAACACACAGAAGTAACAGGTAACAAATAAAGTATTCATTACAAAGACCTCAAACAAGAACTCATCCTCTTACAGACAACTTTTACAGAGAAATCTAAAGATGGTGCACATATTCTTAAAACGTATTTAACATAGGTACCTAATTCTTCTCATATACTTAAATGATAGGTAAAGCAATTTCAATCAATGTCACTCAAAAACTGTGTATTAACGTCATGGTAGAGCTTGGCCAGATGAAGGAAAGATAAGCACTATGGTCTTGTCCTGTCATTGTGTAACAGGCAGGAACAGGGCAATGAGCAGCAGTGAAGGCCATGATCATTAGATCATGAGCCACACATCGTTAGTTCATTAATTGCTGAACAGTTTCCACACCCAAAAAAGACAGATGCAGTCCATGGGTTTTAGCATCTCCTTAGGAAACTCTGGACCTCTGTTTCACAGCAAGCAAGAAAAAGCACTGAGCACAGAATCTTAACTGTGCTCCATTCCAAAGTTGTAAAAGAAATTGCATAATATAAGAAACAGTGTATAAAATGATGAAAACAGTATAATGATAGTCACAAAAACAGGAGAATTAATGCTACATGCTCAGCCTCTGGCAGCATAATTAAGCATTTATTAAAATGCTTTCCTTTTATTGTCTCCATTAATTAGAGTCAACTGCAATTCATTCAGGCAGTCTTACCAGTCAAAAAGAAGAAACACAGATTTCAGTCTTTTAAACTATTACAGACCTGCTTTCTCTTTGCCTGTACAATAACAGCTAGGAACTTGGAAAAGATCCACCAACGAAAGGAGGACAAAGGAGAAACCCCATCCTTTACTGGATGCATGGGAAACATAGTGACAGAAGATGTGGAAAAGGCAGAGGTACTCAATACTTTCTTTGATTCAGTCGTTAACTGGATACCCAGCTCACTGAGTTGGAAGGTAGGGACAGGGAGCAAGCTGAAGCCCCCACAATCCAAGGGGAACTGGTTAGTGACCTGCTACGCCGCTTAGACACACACAGGTTTATGGGGGCTACAAGGGTAGTGAGGGAACTGGTGAAAGAGCTCACAGAGGCACTTTTCATCATTTACTAGCAGTCCCGGATGACCACGGAGATCCCAGGTGACTGGAGGCTGACCAACGTGACCACACAAGAAGAACTGGAAAGACAATCCAAGGAACTACAGGCCTATCAGTGTGACACTGGTGCCAGGGAAGGACACAGAACAGATCATCTGGAGTGCCATTATGCAGAACATACAGGACAACCAGGGGATCAGGCCCAGCCAGCACAGGTTTAGGAAAGGCAGGTCCTGCTTGACCAACCTGATCTTCTATAGCAGGATGACCCACTTAGTGGATGAGGGAAAAGCTGTGGATGCTGTCTGCCTAGGTGTCAACACAGCCCGTGACAATGTATCCCACAGCATTCCTCTGGGGAAACTGGCTGTTCATGTCTTGGATGGGTGCACTCTGCTGCGTAGAACTCCCTGTCTGGATAGCTGGGCCCAGAGAGTGGAGGTGACTGAATTACATCCAACTCATGGCTGATCACTAGTGGGGTTCCCCAGGGCTTGGTTTCGGGGCCACTCCTGTTTAATAAGTTTAACAAAAATCTGGACAAGAGGATTCAGTGCACCTGAGCAAGTTCACAGACAACACCAAGCTGTGCGGGAGTGTTAATCTGGAAGGCAGGAAGACTCTCCAGAAGGATCTGGACAGGCTGGATCAATGGGCCAAGGCCAAGTCTCTGAGGTTCAACAAGGCCAAATGCCAGGTTTCTATTCTAAAATCTAGACTATCATACTTACCTAATCTGATTTTTTCTGCTTGTTCTTGTAGTTCAGTTACTAGTGCTTTCATTCGTTCATAGTTTTCCTAAGTGGGGAAAAAACAGAATTTTAAATTCAACCAAGAGTGACTACATTGATTTTAAATAAACAAACATAAGAAGTATAAGACTAATTTCTCTTCCAAATCTAATTATACCTTACTAAATACCGTCTCTGTATTGTCTTTAAAGTAGTAACATTTCTACCTATGTACTGGCTTTTCTCAAGCATCTCAAAGCATTTAATAAAAATGCTACACAAAAATTCTTGTTGAGTTAGGATAGATAAAGGCTAGTTCTGAATTTAATAAACTAAAACAGAACCAGTCACTAAAGAGTTGAAGTGCTGTCTCTCAGATTTTGCTTATTTTTGACATAGGTTTGTTTGCCTTTTAAATCTAATTTTTAAAAAAATGCAGATTCAAATGAAGTACTCTTCTGACTCTTGTACCAATGGACAAAGTATCTAAGTCAAACAGATGCTGGTAAACACTTTTTAGATTATTTTTGTTTAGGTTGAACAAAAAGATTTTTCAAAGGTTGTTTTTATTTTGTCTTGGTTTGTTTTGGGGGTTTTTTAAAGCTGATCTTCTTGCCATTATGCCTCTAGAAAAACAAAGACTCACATTCAGAACATGAGTGAACCAATAATGAACTCACAAATTCTATAATTTCCCAGAAGTCTGTGTGTGCATTACAGCAGGTTAGGGGGTTTTTTCAACTTCTTAGGAATTTAAAGGTATTAGTCAAGCCTAATTTGTTGGGTTTTTTTGGCAGACACATTAGGAACTTAACTACCTTTTTGAAAAGTGCAACTGCAATAAAAGAACATGCTGCACAAAAAGATCTTATTGCCTTGTCTAATTCTCATGTAGATCATGTTTGAGTCTACTCTGACAGAAAAAGACACTTGGTAACTCTTTATGTTCATATATACTTGAATAGTCAGACTTAAGGCTCCCCTAAGTAGAAGCTGCAAATGTTGCAGCAAAGTTTGTTCAGCTCTGTCTTAGGCATTAAAAGGCAAAGATGCAAGGCAGAAAGAAAATAAAAACATGCCCAGGGCAGCTCACATTTGAACTGTTTTAGGTGCATAGCAACTTCCAAAAGAACATATTTTTCTGCCTTTGTACTTGCTACAAACAGATTAAAAATATTCTCTTGAAAAGTAAAAATGAGGCCTGTAATTCCATGCTTTTAAAAGTCTGCGGTTGTCACAACACCCAACATTATTCTGTATCAGTGTCTGGCTGGATCATTTTGCATCATTACACATCAAATATTTTCCCTGTTTCTCCTTGTTCAATCAGCCTGCTTTCGCTAAATATGGTCATCTTTTGCATACAGTACTGAGCTTGAAAACTCACCTTTAACATAGGAAAAAAGAAAACAGCAGCTAAAAAGGCAAAGAATATTAACAGAGGAACAGTAATATCAATAATAGGATTTTCATTATATTTTGATTTACTGTAGCTACTTTAGCTACTCTACATGAAAAACTGTGAAAGGACTTTTTAGATAAACTTTAAAAATTGCTGCACACAAATAACTGAGTTGCTTAAATTCACTTAAGTTCTATCATGATCTTTCATGCCTTAACCCAGAATATAACACTGTTATGCTTTACCAAAGAGGAGTAAGGATGTTTTGACATAATTCTGAATATGCACAGAAAGGACCCAAAACCAGACACGCTAGTTCTATACATATATTTGTGGGCTCTTCATTATTGTCATTAGTTAATGACAGAAAGGCCAGTTAACTGGAACCAAGTTCTTTCTGGAAACTGGCCCTTGCACCAGAAAGATATGTAAAATTCTGCTGTTAGTATGAGGGTTTCTACAAATCTTAAAGCAAAATCAAGAGGCAAAAGCCACAGACTAATCCTGCAGTTACTGCACAAGCTAAGGAATTACTGCTTACACCACCAAAGTGGATGTAAGAGCTAATCCCTGGATTAGCCCTTTAAGCAGACTTTCCTTTGTTTTCCAGAATTTAGACTCATTCACTTTTAAATTACCTTTTTGCCTATCTGGTTCAAGAGACAGTTTGCATTATGAAGGCCAGCCTGTCTAGCTGAATTCACAGCCAGAAAGGTAAACATTGGCTAAAGAAGGCAAGACCTTCATCACAAATCATAATGTCTTCTTGTGTTTGCACTGTTATTTCTTGTATTACTTTTATTTCAGATGGTTAAGTGCCTCACAGCAGGAACCTCAGCTCCTTGCGTTTGCAAAGCAGTACTTGTACTCACAGTGTTCCATAAATTATTTCCACCAAATACTAACATTATTAGCTATTTTATCAAGCCTTGCTTTTCTTTTGAGGTTGAAAGGTACCAAGACACAACTGCAAATCTAGGGACAGCTTAGATGAACACCTTTATTAAAATACTACCTTTCTTTTGATACAAAAAATATGAATCTGTACACAAATATACACACACTTCACATACCCAAGTTTTGTACGTATATATATGTGTATATATGTGTATATATATACACATACGTATACACGTACGTATATATATATGTATATATGTGTATATATATACATATATACACACAAATACCGAAACTTCACAGAAGCTTCAGTCACCTAACTTCTGTCCCAAATTTAGTTTCTGCAAAACAAAGCACAGAACCAAAGGACCTATCTCAATAAGAATGCATGTTGTTGCTTCGCTTGCTGTTTGATATTTTACATGTAACAAATATGAAAACGAATGCATGCTCTCCTATCAGTCTTGATCCACACCTCAAGCCATGTTTTTCTTAGAAAAACTGTAAACACGATTTTTGAATATGATGACGTTAATAATGTGCCATTAAAAATAAATCCATGGATACCAGATCCAAGTACTGCTGTGTCTTCGTAAGGACAACTGGAATGACACTTATCTCTCCTCCTCAAAAGATTATGTTTTTTGGAGGCAGGCCCATAACTGTGTACAGCTATTCCACCTATTTTCAACTCGGGACTCCATTTGCAAACACAAGGGACCATCCAAGTTTGAAATCATGAGGTTCCATCTTCCACCGCCTACAAACACCGCCTCCACCTCATCAGCACGGCATCGATCAGCCTGTAAGGCAGCACGAGCAGGCAACCCGATTTGAAAACGGGCAAAAGCAGCCGTGCCGAGGCTGGCGGCTGTACCAAGGCAGGCCCTGTTTTACACGCCAGCCGCAGCCCAGCCCGCAGCCACGGGCAGCTCTGGGCTCGCACCGAGCAGGGCGGGCCGGCCCGAGTCCCGCGTGTCGCGCAGCGACAGCCCCTCAATGGCGCCGCCGCGCCCCGCCCGCCCGGCCCGGCTCTGCCCTGCCGTGCCGTGCCCTGCCGTGCCGTGCCCTGCCGCCCTACCTGGTACAGCGCCGAGCCCGCGTCGGGGCGCGACCCCACGGCCGCCACCGCCTCGCCGCGGTACCCGCGGGCCAGCAGCGGCCGCAGCAGCCGCAGGCAGCGGCCCGGGAGCCGCGGAGCGCCCAGCAGCATGGCCGGGCCGGGCCGAGCGAGGCGAGGCGAGGCGGCTGTCCCAGGCCGCCGCCGCCGCCACTCCCCCCGGCGCAGCCAATGGGCACAGCGGGGCCGGCCCGGGCCCACGAGTCCTTGCCCGATCCCCGGAGAAGCTAAGGCTGCAGAACGCCCTTTGGGAAAATTGTCTTGGGACGCCCCAGTTTACACGGGATTACGTGCTTGTGCGGCCTAGGAAAGCCCTTGCCCTTCTTAGAAACTTGTCATGCAGTAATAGGGACGGATCTTTCTAAAACCCAAACCTCTTTGGTCGAGTTACTTCCTTGCTTGAAAGCTTTGCTATTCTTCAGCATTCCCGTTTTTCCTTGTTTGAAGTCAAGGCCCTTGTTTTTAGAGAGAGGTAACAGCAGGGAGTCTGATACCAAGTAAATTAAGCTCTATTCTAAAACGAAACCAGGGAACGACAATACCCCTGTTAAACCACGCTCAGCCTGCTACCGTGGTACCAGCAGGTCTGTGGGCACCCGTGGTGCAGCCCAAACATCAGCCTGTGCTGTAGTTCACACTTTCGTTAGCTGAGTGTACCTACAAGTATTTAAAAACTGCAACTGATACTCCAAGAAATGGAAACACCAGTAATAGAAAATAATTTATTAACATAATTTACATACAGAATAAAACAACGTCTTTTGAAGCAGAAAGCTTATATGCGATGATACAGGGTGTCAGACAACTCTAAGCAAAGCAGTCTTATGCCACGTGTTTGTAAAAACACTACTCATAGGCATTGAGATTTCAACGATATTTTCTTACATCCTTCATCATTATAAAACTTTCATACACAAAGCAGAACACAAAATTGTCCTATTTCTACTCAAATTAAATTTGTTCTTTAAAAAAAAATCCTCTAACAAAGTGCATGTAATTTGCTGCAAGGAAGAAGAAAGCATAGTCCCAATTAACAATGCAGATAAGGCACCATAAATCTTAATAATGTAGTAATTCATTTTTTTCCCCCTGTAACAGGAATGCAAACTAACATGTATGCAACTAAATGTAGAATGATTATCCCCTCAGAACGCACTCAGAAGGTACTCACAGCAATTATTTCATAGGCATTCCCCACAAATCTATTTTTAGGCTCTGTGAGTGCAAGTGATATGAACATGCCACATATATCAGAAAGTAAACACTTGCATACTTAATATCTACAAGATATACAATACATACAGTTACATGTATACATTAATCTCTTTCATAATGTTTACAGTAAGACAATATTTAGGTAAACATTTCAAGTTAAACGGATTAGGCAACACAAGATACCACCTGAACAGAAACTGTTGATGGTGTTTTTGGAGGGTTTTTTGGGGGTGAGGTGGGTTGATCAGATGCTTTCACGTAAGTTACTCTACATTAGGACCACTAGTTTTCCATCGTGTCAAGGAATACTGCTGCTAGCGACATTTCATTCAGAGGCCTGCTAACACACCAATTTGCAGTAACAGTAGCTTTTTTCTGCATTTCTCCTCACTCACAAAATTTTAAATGCTCCTTCAGAAGCCTTGCCGATAACGTATGAAAAGAAAAACATTCTCAAACTTCATCAAGTATTTCAAAATTAACTACATATTTATATTATTTACCTACCAGTAAATGATTACCCGGTCCAAAGCTGATGATAGGTTTCTTGGGAGCATTAACAATACCTTTTAAACATCAGTTTCACCTTCATAATAAAATGTTTCGCAAAAGTACCTGCTATTATTAAGTAATGGGAAAAATTTTAAGACTAGTCAAATCTACACACTCACTGTCGTGCAAGTAGGAGTTTCAGACTAAATACTGAATCTTTCAGTGATCACCTGACTTTGAGAGTGCATACACCTAATTCTTCATCAAGACAAATTTCTTAATGAGGTAAGTAAAAACTTAGATTAAAATTAGATTAGATTCTGCGTATGTCCCAGAATTTTATAGCAAGTTACAGTAAAAGCAGACATGCAACATGAGAAAACCCTTTTAATTTAATTTTAAATTAATATTAAAACCCTTTTAATTAAAAATTAAAACCCTTTTAATTTTTACTGCTTCAAAGCAGCAAATCCTCAAAATGACATTGTATAGTCATGGTTTAAATCCAATCTCTCTGTGCTACTTTGCACAAGGGAAACAGAGGAAGACAGCAAATATACAAACACCTACATGTAAAACCAAGGAAAAGAAATTGTATCTATAACTTTGTTTCCAATTTAGAAGAAAATTAACATTTATACTAGGAAATATCAAACTCTTCCTCCCAGTGACAAACAAGGTTGCAAACATTAACCTTGTGTTACCATCTTATAGTAAACTGTGTTTTTTAGTTTTTAACACATTTTTAAGGAATCAATCCTATTGGGCTTTCCAGGTTAGGATCTCTTAAATTATGTAGTTAATTTAAACTACAAAAGTACGTAATTTGGAGACTCTAATAAAAATGCGTGCAGTGGGTAACATATGTATGTATGTATTTACTACACTACTTCCAGTACTTGCATTCTGATTTTCAGAGATTACATTGTACTCAAAAGGTTCATTCCTTCTTCTAACATAACATACTTCAAAAAAAGAAATAAAGAACTTGAATAGCCAGTACCAAAAAGCTTTAACATTAAAATAGAAAAGGATAATTGTTACAAGATTAAACATTATTTCATTGTACTTTTCCGAAGAATAGTTATGCACTCATTATCAGGGTTTAAGCAAGTGAAACCATAAGCCAGCAGTCACTATTCTGGTCCAAAGATGTCACTGTAGTGGTTTAGACTATGTCAGCATTTTGAAAGTGCCCAGGTTGCTTCAGAAGAAATCCATTTTATCCTTATGGCATTAATTAACAACAGTATTGGTATTACTGGCTGATAGTAAATGTGGCATAACGAGTATCAGAACAAATTGTAATCTTTAAAACACTCTTTTCTTGTTGCAGTGTATTCTGTGATCCTAGGTCTTTATAAAAACCATTTGCTATTCTGAATCATCCACTTCCATAAAGATGTCACTGAAAAAGTACTCAGAGATTTTGGTTGGCTCTCCTTCCTTCTCTTGATCTTCAGCACAGAGAGGTGGCTTCTCAGGTGAGTTGTTACTTGGAACCTGATAAAACAAGGAAAGGTTGCTCTTAACAGTCTTCATCGGTGTGTATGTGTAAATATATTTACATACACATGCACTTGAGATTCCTATTTGTGTTTGAAATTTTGACCAAAGAAAAAAGAGTTTACTGAAAATAAGAAGCAAGTAGAAACCCCATGAAGACAAAAAACAACTTAGTTCCCTTACAAGTTTCCTACACATGCAGAAGTCAGAATTTGTTGACCAGAGCAGATAACAGTCTCAAAACATGAATGCTATGTGCCCATCTACCCATTCCTGAAAGAACTAATTCTCTGTTCTTCACCCCTCAGAAATGCAGGGGTGTTCAAAAGTAAACACATACCGTAACTGCAGCATCAGAAGCTACATGCTCATGTTCCACAGATGATGACGTAGAGGGTAAGGAACAAGACTGACTATCATCCTTAGTGGATGGAGTGGGTTTCTTTACACTTCGTTTTGGAGTCACAATTCGAGGCTTTTGGGTCTTCCCTCTATTCCCTTTGGTATCTTCTGCAGAATTGCTTTTTTTGCAAATTAAAGATAAAAATCCCAACGGTTTTCGTCCACCCCTGCTCAAAACAAACATAGTCAGGATGCCACAGGACTGCTCCATAAAAGGAAGATGTAAATGGTATTGCAGGAGTCAATACAATACAAAGGAAACAATATGGATATATGAAAATCCTAAGGAAAAAAAGTCATTCTAAGAAGGGCTTTTGTATTACTGGATATTCTGGTAGAGATTTTTTTTCAACAGTCACAGAGACTCTTGACAATTTTCAACACTGAGAACAGGAACCTACCATTTGCTGCTAATCCACAGCCCATAACAAGCTACTATACTTTCAGAGAGTCATTCCAAGAGGTATGGAGACACATTCCTGAGGAACAAACTGAAAATTCTGAGTGTCCTTCATCTAATCAATGGAAAAAGAAACCTGATTCCCAGGGACGGGCTACAGCAGACTATCTGCTACAGGGTTTCAGCCTACTTACAGCATCAAACCCAGTACCAGTGAACTTATGGCACTGAAACACGAAAATCATGGCACTGAGGGAGGCAGAAAAAGCACTAACATTTCATGTTGTTGAAGAGTTTACAAATTAGAAAGTAAACTTTAAGGCAAGGATTCTGATGTTAATGAATCACTATGCAATTGCTGTGTATGTCCCAAGAACACATAGCCAGTAATGGTACTCACACAAACATACTGAAAAAGTAAATGACAGATTAGAAGAGGCCAGCAGAGCATTGCAATCAAAATAATTGAGCACAAGAGCAACAGAGAGCAGGGAGTCAAATATTTTAAAAAACAGTACAGAAGGCTGTATTTGAAAAAACAAGTCAACAGAGTTAAGAGCTGCCAAGATTGAAACTCCTTTGGGGAACTGACTTAAGTTAGTCCTAAATATCCAGTGTGCTCAGTACTGCAGCAGTAACAAATCTTTCTGGCAGGACAAACACCAAAACAAGTGGATGGATATATATCTCACAACATAAGACTTACCTGAGGAAAACAACAATTATCCTAATTTCCTATCACAGCCTGGATACCTGCCTCACAAAAGACATCTATCAATGTCTAAACAGACACACAATGTGTCCCCTGATCTACTTATTTAGTGAGTAAAATAATTCAAATTTCAGAGCAGTCAGTTTGATCCTTTCTAATTTGCAGGAGAGTATAGATACGGTAACTCTTAGCCATGCAAGTCACAAATAATGGTATTGATAAAAATGTCAACATAGAAACAAGATTTTTTTTTTTTTACAGAACAAGCTGACAAAACATGATTGCAATTATTGCATACCTGAGTAATGGAGTTTTTGAAGATGATGCTGGGCTTCCAGAATGTTCCAACTGTGCAGAATCACGCACATTCTCCTGCTTTCCTTGTCCACTTATCTCTGCTTTTCTGTTAGAGGTTAATCTAGACATAACATCCTCTTCCTTTTTGGGTACTGGATTCTCAAGTGGTGCTTTCTCTAAACTCTCCAAAGTCTCAAGCTGGCTTCTCTCAGCCAGTTGTGACATAGACTCAGACACCAATACAGAAGTAAGTACTTTTTCCTTTGTTGAAGACTCTGTTTTTAGAAAAGGATTCCCTGTTAAAGGAGTTCAGAGTCAAAGACTTCAGTGATAACCCAAGAGCCCAAAAAATGCATGTGATATTAAGATAGCTTGCACCAATACAACAGACGGGCTGAATTTTTGTTCAGTCTTTTTTGTCTATTTATTTTTGTAAGTCTCCACTAAGAATTAAAAGTTCATGATCCTCTTTTAAAGCCTGTAAGATCATACAGATATTATAAGGAAAAGCTGGTAGAAGTGTGGTTTTAAGTTTTACAGCACACTCTTCCCCCTCTCATCCTTTACAGCACACTGCAGAACTTAGTCTAGTCATCTAGCTGTTTAAGCTTCTACAATTTCCCTTAAAAGCCTTTTTCATGGCAAAAATTGTAGTTCAGCAATCCCTTCACAAGCTCAGATCACTGAAGATTGCATTGTCAGCAGTTCTGCTTTTACTCTGTTTAAGACAGATTGAGCTTCCAAACAACTACGTATCTTTTAATAGAAATGCAAAATAAAACAAATTACTTTGACACAGTGTGGTTAAAATGCTAGCTCATACTTTTGATTAGTAGTGCTCTTTAACAGGTGGAAATATTTGTTTAAGAGAAGATAACATGTTTAGTCAAAAAACCCTCTCAAATTTCACAAATAAACCAGCTACAGCAATGCTTTTAGAACCATTATTAAATTAGCAACCATTTATGTAATCCAGCACATGTAATTTACAGCAGAAAGCATGGAATGGTGGTATAACATAGTTAGAATGGTGGTATTAGCATATTAGGTATTAGGAAAATTTCTTTCTACTTCTATGGTAGATGGCCTTGGACAGGACTTTTTAGCATGACAACCACTATTAAATTGTGATGCGTTAAGCATTTACATTCAGTATACTTTGGCTTACAAGTTTAAGTGTACCTACCAGAAGCTATCACTGGCACATCTGTGGATTTAATTGAATAACCCTGTATTTAAAGAAGAAAAAAAAAAGAAGTTATTTCTTTGTTGCTCTCAATACAGAAGAGACAATGAAGTTGATAAACTCCTATCACACATGTACAGTTCTAAGAGCAGAACTGATACAGAAGACAGTGCAGCATCATTCATCACTTAACTCATTTCCTGAGCAGGCTTTTCAAGGTGTTTTTATGACAAATGACTCAAGACAAGGATGTTGAGATAAGAGATCAAAGAAGGAAGAAGACTGTTATCCAGCCCTTCCTAGAAAAGCTCTCCGAATCATGTGGGGAACTACCACCCATTCCTTCACCAAGGTACACTATACAATCTTAGCCCACTTACAAAGATCAGTGGTAGTCACTGTCAAAAGCTTGATCATATTGTAAAAAAGCACAGAAGGAAGCTGGAAATACAGTAGCTTGTTTTCACTGGCAGCTTGCTCTTTTAAACCAGTGCCTGCTACGTTAAAAATTGATAGGAACGTATTTATCTAATCTATCTAGGCTTCTTCATCTAACAGACACAATGCAGATTCAAAACATCATTCAGTGAACCTAGACAGTCTGCCAGTCATCCAATATACCTCCAGAGTTTCCCCTCCTGCAATATCGTTGTCGAAAAGGTGATGCAGAATGAACCAAATAAGACGTATTACCAGTCTGCCTACTAGGAAGTCTAATTAAAATAACCTGAGAACCCACAGATTCTCAAAAAAACCTAATACTAAATAAACAGACACCCAAAACCTGTTGTAGATTTCAAAATTAGGAGCAATCTGTAGGTGTTGATTTTCCTTTTAAGTTGTATAGGCAATACATATTTAAGCAAGTTACACCATTAAACAAGAAACATAATTAAAATGCTCTATTATGTGTTATGCATCTACCCCATGCACGAAAACTCACCCGATCATGATCTCACCTTGTAAGTGGTTTTCAATTTATCTTCCACTGCAACAGTAGACAGAGTTTTCTTGGAAGGAGGAAAATCATTCTCTTCAAGCTCAGCAGCTGACCGCTTTTGAGCTGTCTGCAACTTTGGAACAGGGTCTGCTGATGCACTCTCTAGTTGTTCGGTTTCCATAGGGATGTTTAAAGGTGCAGCAATTTCACCAGCTGCAGTTGTCAAGGATCCAATACTGTTATATATAAAGTTATTATTGTGACTGTACAAGAAGCCAAAATTTACTTTGTATAAGGTTTCTGTATGGAAATCACACATGAATCTATGGTGATACTCTTCCTTGCTTAATGTCAATATTAACTTCATATGCACCATTTACTACCAAGAAACGTTTTGTTGTGCTATCCAGAGTTAGTTCTTCTAGTAATAATTGAATCTAGTTTCTTTAGCTGTTTTATTTGAACTCTACTTGGTCTTTTCATACAATGTACAAATATGGCAACTTATTAATTGCCCAAGAAAATATGGTATTATTTATCTGCACAGTTGAAGCTCCACATGTGGTACTATCTCAAAAGACATAAAAGATATTCAGAGAAGCAGCAGAGACTAGACAAATAGGGTAGAGCAGTCCAAGAATAGTGAAACAGAGCATGTACTCTAACTCTGCCTGCCAGCAATTCTATTTATCATCAGTAGTTCCAAGGGAGGTAGAATTCTTACACTGTGTACCCAACATTCACTCAAAGACCTACCCTTTAAATAAAGAAATTATATTTATGTCTGATATCACAAGGTAAGATTCTCCGCAATTATGTGGAATTGCATCACATCTCTAGTTGTGATCTGAGGGCTTTATTATTAGTATAGTATTAGGGCTTTTGAGTTTTTTGCAACTTTCCAACAATTCCATCCTTCAGAATGTCTTTTTCCTTTGATTTTTTTTCTCCCAAACTAAGAGACTTAGTTCAACTGCAATGTTGATGCAGCAATTTTGTTACACTGCCTTGAGAGGTTCTCCTTGTAAAAGAAATTCAAACCCTTTTAGATTTCTGTAGGCAAACCAGGTATTATTCTTTCAAGTAATTAATTAGTTTGTGTTTTCATCGTGTCTGCCTTTTGAACAGAGCGCAAACTCAAAAAGAATAAGAATTTGTATCTCCTATTTATCACGTTCTCCAGAAGACCATCTATATAAAAAGCCTGGAAGAGCAATTAATAAACAGCTACTCTACAAAACTCTTAAAGTACTGTAAAAATACTTAGATTTTTTCAATTCAATTGCTTTGCACTAGAAGTATCTGTGGCAGGATAAGGCTCAGGCTGGACAAATGACTTCTACTAAAAAGGAAGACTTGCTCTAAAAGGTAAATAAGAATTAAGGTGACACCAAAATCCCAGCTAACTAAAACACTAACTTTAAAGCACCTATAAAATCTTCCTCAAATCTGATTAGAGCTCTTTTTGCTTTCTTAATTCTCTAACCAGTCTGTCAAAATTACCTCCTCTTGCATTTCTTCTTTTCAGAAGTTTTAATCTGCACTGCACATTCAGAGAACAATGAAGGTATACAAAAAGTGTTTCACTTTGATAAAAAATAAAGCATTTACCTATCCACTTCAGTCGCAGCTGTTTCACTTGCATTTATTGGGCTGGTAAGGACTGGGGCTGGTAGTACTGATTCTGAAGTTTGTTCCAGCATAACAGATGCATCAAACTCTTTGGAGTCAGCTGGGATTTCCACCAATGTTAAAATGAATGTTTGTTCTTCCTCTGGACATCGATGATCATCATTCACTACTGTAATTTTTTTCAGGGAAACAAAGAAATAAACTATTAATCAAATATGAAATCATGTTGTTCTCTTCATGTCCCTGTCTACATGGCGTACTGAAATTTTAGGCACTCTTTTCTCCATTGAAAAAAAGCACTGGGCATATTCTTGAGACAATATGCTTCCTGTCTTCTTAGATGAGACACACATTGTCGTCTCCTGTCACCTATTCATTGCAGTGGAATCCTGATTACCATTAAAAATGCCTAGTAACGATGAAGATTTTAAAATGGGTGTTCTAGCATTAAAAGCAAGTTGCAGTTTAATTCAACTTGTGTTGTGGTGGTCAAATGGCCCTCTGCCTTTAATTCCATCTCTCAGGTATTAAGAGTTACTTCTTTAAATGGCAGGTGTCTGCTGTTTTGAAGGTAAACACAGGATTTTTCCCCTCACTGAAGATTGGCAGAAGAGGATCTGAGAAGCACAGTCTTGAATTTAATCGATTAAAAATATGAATAATTTAATCAAACAGACATTAACAGATAACTGCCAATTGCCATCTGTTAGAATTTAAGGAATGAATATTTGTAAAGTTTTCAAAGGATAGAAAACAACCATGGTACTCCATTATTTAAGACTGCTCTCAATGATGTAAAGCTGTTATTTCAACCTCAGCTTGCTTGGGTTCTTCATCTAATGAAATATGATTTAAATGCTTCATCCCAAGATTCTTGCAATAATAGAGGATAGCAACAGAAGTCTAAGAAGAAGTATTAGCCCAATCTTTTGCACCAGCTCATGAGTTACAGCTTTGGGCTGCAGTTTCCATGTAAAGTAAGTATTCTGTGCTTCTCTCACCATCACTACCCCATACATTAGACAAGCAGTGGTTCCAAACCGACTGTGTTTCAATCTGTTCTAGGGAAAAGCAGCCATCACCTTCGTAACTTTCATCATACCTGATCAGTTACGCATTAACCTGTTGACTCAGTACAGCTAAAGAAGGAAGTTTGATTGTCTTACTTACACTTCTCTTCTTCTCTCCTGCTCCACACTTGCACAGCACAGCCCTCCTACTCACACAACCCTGCCAACAGCATTCACTTGATAACTTCATGAGCAACGATAGCTCACTAAGCTGGTGGAAAACTACACAGTTTCTGTGTCATGTTCGGTTTTTGACAGGTGAGTCAGAGGTGCATAAAGGGCTCTAAAACTGCTATACCTACCACAAGGTAAGCAGCAGGAGCTCACAGCACGTAAAAGATAACAAGTTTCCCTTCTACTGATATTTAAACTCAATAAAGGGCCATTGAAAAAGTCTAGTTTCTGTTAATGAAATGTAATGATAAGAGGCTAGGGAGGGGAATGTAGCTGTGCTGTGGATCATTATTTGTGTTAATGAAACAGATTTATGAATCATGTGAATGAAAATTTTAATATTTTTTAATGAAAATTTTAGGGGTTTTATTAATCTTTTAGTAACTGCAAGATACGCAAGTGTGGGCTTTTGCAAATTCTGAATATTAGCACATTATACCTGAAGTTTCTTCTGTGCTGCTTATGCAGTGTTGTTGAGCATCCTGAGCACAAGCTTCATTCTAGAAACAACACAGTTGAAATAAAACAACTTAATAAATCTGGGAAATAACTCTAGGAAACAGGAAGAAACAAAGCATGTCAAATGCTGAAGAGCCAAAAAATCTAATCATGTCATCATTATTGCATTTGTCAGTTTTCACTTCTAGCTGTTCTAGGCTGAAGAGTATTAGCCTGAAAAGGACAAGAAACACTGGGGAAATATAAAATTTATATTCAGCTCGTTGTCTGTATTGATGGTTTGTCAAAATAAATTTATATTTCCTACAGCACAACTTTGTCAGAGATGACTCACATGATAAATTGTTCAGTGGCACTAAGAAAGCAGATTCCTACAACCCTTAACAAACCACTGAGTGCCAAAGAAAAACACAAAGCTCTGCAGCTCATCTATCCCTTCCGTTCTATGATTTGTTCCTTTGCCAAACCAGGAATAATCTACTACAAGTTGCCTTTTCTCATACTCTCTGCCAAGCCTGTAAGAGCCACATCATTCTTGCATGTTGTTCTAATATGAAATTACTCTTGACAGATCAGCCTGCTGCACTGGGGGAACAATCGTCTATGCATCAGCTGTCCCACCATAACTACACGCTCACTGATCTCAGACAACACCAGAAAACCTGAGGGAACTCAGAATGAACCTTTCTCTCATGAAGAAATAGGTAACTCTCATTTATAGTGGAACATGGACACACAAACCACTGCAAAGAAACAGATGTGAAAGACACATTATTTGTCCATGACAATATACAGGATGATGATTTACATTATATATATATATATATGTAAAAATATGCAAAATACATCCATGCCATATAATAATATGCATTAAAAGCTTGGGTTTTTAAAAAAAACGAGAAAGAGCAGAACAAAGGATGCAGTTTGTTTTGAATAAAGCAAATGAAAGCGACAGTGAACATGCTCCTCCATGCAGTAACATTTTAACTTCATTTTAATTTAAACAAATATCACAGTAAGAAGTCACACTGAATGGATACATGAATCCTAGGTAACTTCTTCCATCAAGACTCCTTAAAGATTCCAAACAATTTTGCTAATGCATATCACTTATTGATGAAATGTTCTACACAGAGTTTGCAAACATTAAGTGTGTCTGAAAGAGTGTTTGGATATACCCCTGCAAAAAAACAAGTTTCATTTACCAGCTGAAGTACCAGGTCTTTAGAACAGGTGAGTACATTTGCACTGAAAACCTCTTTCTTTACAGAACTTCAGAAACTGGACACTTCTGGACTGTAATTAAGTTCTTTACCTGAGTAAAGTTGACCGTACATATATTGTGCTCAAGCGGACAAGGACTTTGCTCAGCAAGTTCATCCACAGAACTTGGATTTGGACAATCCTCTAGCCCAAGGTGTGAATTTTCAGATTTTGATGATGCGGGTAGAGGTTTTAAATCTCCTGAATATCCACAAGCATCTCTTCTCTGTTTTTCTGTTCTGCAAGGTATACAGCTAGTTAATTTGAAACCAAGTGAAGATACCCTGTGCACATGCTTAATTCAGTGCTAAAATTTTTTAATACAAAGCATATGTAATTACAGGGAAACAAAGCACCTGTTTAAAAACTACATCATTCTACTAAACAGAATACACAATCTTTGAACAAGTCTACAAGAAGAATTTCAGGGAAAGGCCTCTGTAACTCCAATAATGGAGACATTCCTACTAAAAATACAATCAATCAGCTTATAAGCTCATTAACATTTCTAGATGGATCAACTCCTTAACATTTCCGTGCAGTTTCATGGAAGAAGTTAAGCAGCAAGGTAATTACAAACTTCTGAAATAGCAAACGTAAGTTAATGTCTTACCACCAAAAGCTGTATTACAACATGCAAGGGAGAAAAACCCAAAGACTAAACTGTAGGCTGTCTGTATAAACATACACAGTGTCTGTGAGCACTGTTTCCATTAAAGTTGCATACTACACCTGAACTTCAGCTGCATATTTTAAGAGATAGTAGGAATAAAGTCAGTATGAAGTGATGAGTCTTCCTACCTCTCAGCTTTGTCTACTTGCTTGGTAAGTTCCATACTTCCAGCTGCAAAGTCATAAAGAACTGAAGAATCATCAGCATCTGGTCTGACTGGTTCTAGTTCCACCTTCTGCATTTCTGCAGTACCCCTCAGAGTTGTAGGATCTAAGTTTTATAAGAATGTAAGTCAAAATAATGTCTTTTTGGTCCGCATGTGTGTATATATATTCAAATTATTTTTTACATATAAGCTTGTATATATTAAAATTTTGTAGAATGTTTATATAGACACATATACATATGCACATTTATGTATATTTGGTTTTATTTATATAAGGCACATACATATGTCATCTTGCCTTTCATATCTTGTGCATTTTACCAGTGAGATGAAGCTAATTAAGAGTTTGAAGACTACCTTTTTGGCAACTGCCTTAAAAACAGAAGTCAGTTCTTTCTATCTCCTCTTCTACTTTTAATGGAAGGAAAAGACAGTAATAACAGAAATGAAGTGCACTGTAATGGACTGTATTTCTGTTATTGGCAGTCCAGTAATTCAAGTGCTTTCCATGTAATTTAATACCTGCAGAATAAACTCCTACTCAAATTCAATTTTATACTGAAAGGCATACTTATATGTTAAACTATACCACAAATGGGTACCCTGCGTTACAATGGTGATCTACCATCTGTGAACATGAACAGATATTGAAGGCTTTCAGCTTAGTTTAATTTCATTAATAGATGTGCATCTATCTGAATAACCACTTTCATAGTCCTAAGATAAGAAACAGGCTTACCAATTTGAATTTGCTCGAATTGTTCCATGAGTATATTTGTGTTTAGTAATTCCTGTCTCATGTTTTCATTGAACCTCAATATTCCAGAGGCTGGCTCAGGCTCCAGGTGTCCACCTCCTGTCAGTCTCCTATTATTCACCATAGGCAAAGAGCTATCACTGCAAGTAAAAGGAAAAATGGCATCATGAGTTCTTGATTTTTGACAGCTAGTGAAGAGAAGATATACGAGATACACGGTAGATCAGACAATGAAGACCTGAAATGCAGGCTGCAACTGGCACAGGAGGCAGAAAACTGTTTGGCAGAATAAAAAAAATAAAAATCATCTGGGAATTGAAACAGACAGTATGCTGCCAACTAATATATTCCCTATGTAAATGGAAAAAAAAAGAATAATTGAAATGTTTAAATAACAGGAGAAGATCAGAAATCTAATACTGATCACCCGGTAGTTAAGTTCTGGTTTAATAATGTAGTTAAACTGGATGCAAAATTAAGTATCTTGGATTATGATTTTTCAGAAGAGTATAATCTCGTAGTTTGTTTAAGCAATCAACAAGTTAAATAGTCTTTCAAATAATACATGATCACCAACATCTGTTTTTCTGGAAAAGTGTCCCACTAAGCTATCTTGTAATTCACAAATACAAAATTATAAAAGATAAATCACTAAAAACCATAATATTAGAAGATCAGCTGGTTTCCTGCCATCTCTTTGCTCCAAATCTTTGATCTACACTCCACAGCAGCAGTGACACTTTAAGCAATTTGCCTTGGTATGATCAACTGTACAGAACTTTGTGAAAAAGATCTTGGTAATTAACAGTGATCCAGTACAACTTAGTTTGCATTTTCTTTTCTCCCTACCCTCTTCCTCTGTAAACTTAATTTCATGAGAGAAAAACTAGTTCTACATCCCCAAAATTACAGAGAAACACCTCGTGAAAGTTGTAAGAAAGAGACAAGAGAAGCTTTTGCAGATTGCATACCAAATTACATGAACTGAGAAATCTTTACTAAAGCAAGACTGCTTGCAAATCAGTGAAAATGCTAGAAGGAACCTAGCAAAATCAGTAGGGTAAGAGGATCTCTCTCACTAAAGAAAATGAAGTAGTAATTTAACCTTGTATCAGTAGCATCCTTCTCCGAATATTCTTCCACGCCTATTATTGCGCCAGTGATTTGATTCTCTACATTGATGTTTTCATCCTCAGAAGGCAGGAATTCCTTGACAGAAGTGTCTGAAGCAAGCAAATACTGACTAGAAGTCCTGTTTTCTTTGGAGCAGGTGTGAGTTACAAGGCTATCAGCCATGTCCAACTCATCTTGAGCAGGTGACATGTGTGTCCGTTCTGGTTTTAACAGCAAACAGAATGGGAAAACATAATTTAAAACACTCAGGTTTGGCATGTATATAAAGCTATATAACTTCAAGCCCCATTTAACAAAGTTTGTACTCTCTAAAGACACAAATTCAAATCCCAGATAAATACAGTCCTAAAAGAACGTTTTTGGCAGTAAGAACACAAAAACTAGCATTCCATCAATGCAAGTAGGTACTAAATGCTAAATAAAATGTATTAAAAAGATCCATACAGGCAATTTCAGGTTGACTCTACTGAGGGTGAAAAAGCTATGCTTCACACTAAAGGTCAGAAAAGATCACTGAAAGTTACAGTCATTTAAGCTTGATCCCTTTCTTTTGTCCCGTTTATGTGACCAGATCAATTCAAACATGTCCTTCCTAAAACAGGTCACAGAAACAACCTTCTGGCAGCAATGCAGTTGGCAGTATTCAGTAGGGTGCCTGCTTTTTCCAGCCAACTTGCATTGGCTAGACTCATTATGTGTTACAATGCAACAGGACTAAAAACATAAAAGATTCTTGACTCCTGCTATGCCACATCATGTGGAAGAGCTTTGCAGCTTCTGCTCCATCCCTCCTTAGATGGACCCAGAAAGCATAAGAGCAAAGCTTTGTCCCATAAATCAGATCATACCTTCAGTGCCTGTTTTTAACTGGAAATTTGGATCACCCATTGCAAGTAAAGTCATAGCAGCTTCAGTGCTTCCATCGTTCCCTCCTGTGAAGTTGTTCACACACATTAGAAGTCACAAGCACATTAACCAGAAATCCACTAACCTATACTCAAAAAGCATTTAACACTACTACCAATACAGTAAAGTACATATTTTTTAAATTGACCATATTTATGAATCAAAATGTTTGTAGACAAGCAGCCATTTTCTTTCAGTAAATTCAAACTACTGTTAAGAAACACTGAGCAGCAACACGACTGCCTTTAATGGTGTACTGGATACAGGTGGCAAGGTGTTGGCAGCAGGGGGCTGCCCTGGACACAGCCAGTTCCAACTGACCCGCTGCAGGACACAGCTGAGCCTGTCAGCCAAGATGGTGGCACCTCTTGGAAACATATTTTAAGAAAGGGGAAAATGTATATATTGGTAGCAAGTTAACAGGAAATACATGAGCAAGACTGTTTCATATCCTACCTTTGTCCACATCTGGATTTTCATGTATGGTCATTTCCTTAAATACAAAGAAAAACAATATCACAGTTCTATATAAAATGACCCCATAATTTTAATTAAATGCTTACACTTAAATTCTGTACCAACACGTTACTGTGGTTTTAAGGCTAACAATATTTACTTACATAGCTCTCCCACAGCTGTGCCTCTTATATCTGTGTGGGATAGGCAGCAGTTTAATAAGCTACACAGTTACATGCAGACATAGCAACAAGTGACTGTTGAAATAGCTTTGTATGAACAATAAAACAAACAAAAGACATTCTTACAGATGTTGAGATGCTTACTTTTTCTTCCCTCTGTACTACTGGTTGGATAGATGCATCAAAAAGACCTTCAGCATCAGTAGCCACCTGCACATCTGGGATATTCACAGATATTTCCAGCTGTAAAAATAATTTTAGAAGTATTTCAGTGCAACAGATGCAAAAGAAAATCTGTCAAATGCAAATTTTTATAAACCTCATATGTTTAACAGATGTTCAACATCTAGAGGGGTCCTTCCCAAAGATCCTGTCTTCTGATTTGAGAAGGCAGCAGTGGTATGAACAGGAGCCAGAACAGGTAGTGGTACTTGTAGCTAAGCGGATGCATCAGACATCCTAAGGCCTTGTTTCTAGTCACTCTTTTCTCCACCAAACTAATTTATGCAGGTGAGATTTTTTATGGTGACTGTTAATCTCAAATCGGTTTTGTTAGTTTTCACTTTTTCTGCTTTTTAAGTCTTCAGGAAGGAAAAACAGTTCAGCCTTTTTTCCAAAGCAAGATAGGGAACAGACATACCCACACACAGAAACACAACCACTCACCATTTTACCTATTTTTTTTTCCTATTCTTTAACATTGTATTTTCACTGAGAACTTCAGACATTTGGTATTTTCAGAAATGAGGACTTGAAATTTGACAGAAAGGTTGCAATATTTCTGGAGAAGTTCTCACATAAAGCACTGCTTAATCCGGGTTGCCCTCAAAGGCCTGCACTTTTACAGATGCTTTTTTCTGACCTATTTCAATTTTACAACAGCCGAGTCCTCAGGCATCTGACCATATCCCTCACTAGTACTCATGTCTCTTATGTGTTAAACCAGGCCACTTGTTAAAACATCACTACATATAATATATATTACACATCTTTGAAATCAAAGATTAAGCAAAAGTTTCCATGCAGCATCTTCACTGCCCATTATTATTTTAGAGGTTCTCCTGGTGTTTTGACTGAGCTTTACATTATTCTGCTGTTTCACCTAGAGAAACACTGTGACTAATTCAGGAGACAAGAAAAAACAGGATTTCAATGGGAGAAGAGGACTAGCAAAAGTAGTAAGCAAAAAAGCACTAGAAAGCAAAAAGCACTGAAATGAATGCAAAGCAGTGATGATAGGGGGGAAAAATAGGAAAATGTCTAAGCCTTTGAACACAATGCCTTCCAAGGATTTGAACAGAGTACACTATTCCCAAACCTCCCCATTTCTGACACCAAAAAATGTGTGTCCTTTCCCCTCTGGTGATTGGTCTAAGTAGATTCAATACTATGTCCTGCTACACCATGTCTTGCTTTTACATGTCTTGAATGTTACAGGATCAAGTTTAATACAGTCTAAGGGTGCTCATGAAATATAGGCCTCCATTCCAGGCATTAAGTTTCCAACTCTACAAATGATCTGTCAAAGAGTAAAAATGTATAGTATTTGAAAAAACTAACAAATATGTAGATGGTCTCTCATTGACAGCCTCAGGGACTGATGCCCATTGATCTGCCCCTGCCAGCGAGAGAAAGAACACACCTAAATGGACTGCATCCCGTGGAGAATCCACACTGGAGCCTGGGCTAGGAAGGAGTGGAATTCACCACACCACCTAATTCTACTGCATGAATCAAGGCAACAATGGCTGGACATTTTAATGGATACACATTTATTTTAACCTGTCATCTCAGTAATATGTTACATTAAGAAGAACATGAATCAAGGGAAAACAGGCCTCACAAGAAACCAGGCAAGTATAGCTGTCACTGACCTGAGCTGGCTTTGGTAGCCAAAAACTCAACACAGCATGCCACCTCTCCTGAGCAACCATGTCATACATGGAGCCCAAGGCATAGATTGAATAACTCAAAAGGCCATTTGATGGGCATTTTAAGGTGGGGGGCAGAGCACAGACCAAGGGAACGATAGCCATATGTTTATCAAAGAACAGAAGCGGTGGCTAATAAGGATGTATTGGATAGTGTAAGACCCGGGCATGACAGAAATGGTATGAAATAAAAGGCGAAGATTGTACTGAATGTGGCTGGGATGAAGCTAATTTTCTTCATACTAGCCCACATAGTGCTGTGTTTTGAATTTAAAATTACAACAGTGTTGGTAACACAGAAATGTTTTTGTCAAAGCTTTTCTTCCTGCTCTTTTACCCAGCAAGGAGGCCAGGGGTAGGCAAGAGGTCAGGAGAGCACACAGGACATCTGACCCAAGCTGAGCAAAGGGAAATTCTGTATCATATGATGACATACTCAGCAATAAAAGCTCAGGGAGAGGAGGGGAAAGAGAAGGCCATTTGTGGTTAGGGCATTTGTCTTCCAAAGTTACTCTTACACAGACTGAGGCCCTGCTTTCCAGGAAGTAACCCGACAATGCAAAGTAGCAAACAAATTCCTTATTTTACTTTTTATTAACATGCAACTTCTCCTTCATGTATGAAACTGTGTTTATATCAATAGAGGAATCTTCTGACCCTCCTTCTGATTTGTCCTTGTCCCACAGGAAAAGGGAGTGACAAGCAGATGTGTGTGTCTAGCAGCTAATCACATCAGCCTACCAGACAAAAGTTTCTTGGCAAGGGGGACATGGCATACAGAAACTTTTCCCTCATACCCTCATTTCCTAACATTCAAATATGAAATTGAAGTGCTCCATTTGATCCATCTTGGGCCTCCAAACACACAGATAAGCTTGGCAGTCTGGGGCTATATGCAATCCCAATAAACAAAATGGTGAGCATCCTGCAGACCTAAATACAGTTTGCAAACATAATTACATAACTAAAGTTTACACTGATGAGGTATTAAGTTCAAAACCAAGTGTATATGCCAAGTAACACACTCCTGCTACTCCCAACACCATTCTTCACTTGAAGTCAGATAAAACCCAAATACTCAGAAATACAGTTAGAATAAAATCTTTTTGAACAATCAGAACAAAATAACATGCAGAACCCAGCTACACAATACCTCCTCCATGGTTTCCTGTATCTGCACAGGAATTGGTTTCGGAGATCGAAGACCTATAGGAACAAACACTGGAGCTTTGTTTACTTCCTCTGGTGCAAAGCATTCATCTTCATCATCAGGTGCAAAGTCATCCATCTCCTCATCGTCCTCCTCTTGAGAAGCTCGGAGGGTGACAAAGGTTATTTTTGAACTTCTGGGCTCCTTCCCAGTTTTTCTTCTCTGTGTAGTTTTCAAACCTTTGCCTCTAGTAACACTCGGTTTAGCTTCTTGCCTTTGATTCCCCTTCTCACTGCAATCAGCCTCACATTCAGAGGCAGAAATAGCAGCTCTTGGCTCCAACACATGTTCTGGCAGTGATGTCAATTTTGATGATCTCCTGAACTGCCTTCTAAAGTACAGAACAAAAACAAGGACAAGACATTCCAAAACCAGGAATACCACAATTCAAAACAAACTCAATTAAATAAAAAAGTTATCATAGTAAATAGTTATCATAGTAAAAAGTTATCATAAGTAAATAGTTTGCATTGTGACCAACAATGCAAACTATTTACTTCCTAACTTAATAGTGACAAATACGCATTTAATCAGCAACTTGATTTCTTCGTGTGTACATAAAGTACTAATTGTAAATGTGTATTAAGCAGTTTCAGAATGATGGAAATCTTCACAAATAAACTTACAGAATTCTTTGATTAGAAAAGTATGAAATCATTTTAATTTTGAGGGATGTGGAAGTCACATACTTTTTAAGTCATGGGAAGACTTCCAGTTGCTTTTACACTAGAAGTCCCAAACTATGATACTTTAGTTGATCAGACTATTGTTTACAACTTGAAACTGTCAGATGATAACTACTTATCTGCTTTGGTTTCTCAGACAGCAATCTCTTCAGTAAACAGTTGCCTGTTTCCTTGCTCAAAATCATGGCCACAACCACTTTGAGTATCAAAAGTGATTACAAACTTCCCCTCAAAACATCCTCCTTGGTAAACTGATGGGGAGTGGAAGCAAATGGCAGCAGAGGACACTTCTAGCACAAAGTTTCTCTTTAGGTTAATCCCACAATCCCTATGGCCCCAAATATGTGTACTTCAAAGTCCTCCTGTATAAAATTAGGAATTTCTGTTGAAACCATGGGATGGATTGGTGAGAGTGCTGGCTGTGTTCATTTTATGAGAATACAGGCAGGGTAAAAGACATAAGGATATTTGCATGCATCTGCTAAGTCAGACAAGCACTGACATACTGCATGAACACATAACACACTGCAGAACTATGGCAAATAATTATCAATCAGTTGAGTTTAGAAACCAAAACAGTTGTTTTACCTTGTAAAACTGTCTGTATGTTTTTCCTGAGAAGCAGAAAGCTGAGAATCATCACCTTGTTCTACTTGACTCTCACTCTCTGATGGTCTCTCTGGAGACTGGAGTGCAATATCCTGCCTGATTCTCTTACAAGATGTTTCTTCAACATTCTCTGTAAAATTGTGTTTTCTTGTAGATTCTGATAAGAATCCAGCTTCCACTATGTTACTGGAGTTTTGCTGAAGGAGATACAGGGAAGATAATTACTACCATATTAAGTGCCAAACATTTATATCCAGTTTTGGTGACAAAAACATTTAAAGAACACAGTTTGAGGATCTTGAGAACATGCCCACCTGGAATCTCTGATTACTGAGGATATTCTTCCTCATTGCCTTTAATTATGGGATAGCAGAGGTGTCATTAACTGGTATTATCTATGATGCCTGAAGTCCCCATGCTGCTGGTAGTTAATAGACCAAGACCATGCTCAATTTATCAAGAGCAGCAACTCTTTAAAAGCTGGAAAGATGAATAATTTTCTAAAATTACCTATTAATTTAAAGAACAATTTGCAGGGAGGAATTTTTTTTCTGCCTTGGGAACAAACTAGGGAGAAAAAACTATCATACTAAATATAAAAGCATTAAAATATTATTCAACAGACACACAGAGAAACATCAGCAACCACAGTTCTGTCAGCTATGGATACTTGACTAAAATAATATGTTAACTAGAAGATTTTAGTCATCCATACAGAAAATAGGAAACACCAGATAAACCTGACTCAGTGATCACAGCATCAGACAGAGAAGGAACTACTCTGGGTTAAGTTAGACCCACTGAGTAAATTTAAGCAGAAGAAGGTGTGAACTTTGCTCACACTCATTTTGATTTCTTAGTACACTTATACTGATTTTGGGTAGTATCTGAAGACAGTTAACTGCCTTATTTTCCACTGTTCAATGAGTAACAAACATTAAATTAATTATTAACTAAGTATTAGCATGCATTTATTATAATACATGCTAATATTTATACATTATAATACAAATTATTATAGTATTATAATACAAATTTCATACTTACACACTTAAATACAGATTTCTGACCATATAAACCACAGAATTTAGGGCAACAGTATATATTAAATATTTCCACAGTTTTTAGATTATAAATCCATTTATTCAGCAAAATTTCCAGTAGTGGATTAAAAAAAAATCTAATAATCACATTAACCCTTTCCAGCCATATACTGGATTTCTGTGCTAGCTACGGTTCTAAGAATTTAGGCAAATGGATTGAGGTATAATTGGCTCAATATACATTATCAGCACTTACCACTGATACACCTGTTTTTAATAACAACAAGCTCTCTTCATTTCTGTTCTCACTGTTGTCCTCTTCTCTGTTTTCACCTTCTTCAGGATAATCTCTTTTTCTAGTACTTCTCATTAGGTCTGACCTTGGGTTCCAGTGGGATTTCCTTGCTCTCTGTTCACATTCTTCTCCAGAACTTAATTTATCACTGGACCTACAAAAATATGTTTCAACATTTACTTCTGAAGAGCTATAAAATACACTCTACAAGCTTAGTTTACTATCAGATATTTAATACTTCTAGCTAGAAATGAACTTGTGTTTTGAATTTCTATTTGCTTAGTTGGTTACATGTAAAAAAAAATTTTAAAAAACCACCAGAAGAAAAGAAAATTCCGCAGCAGAAAAAGATTACTTTTTCCCAAAGTAATCAGGACCTTCCTGATTACTTTGGGAAAAATTTTTGAAAGGAAATTTTGAAAAGAGAATTTTTGAAAGCATTTAGTCAGATACAGTAGGAAGTGTCTGCTATACTAATGAAGGTCCGCAAAATTAAGAAGCCATAGGAACGTTATATTCACTAATTCCAATGCTCAAGGTTTCACTGCTTTCCAAAAGGACACAATTCTCACATCTGTTCAAACACATTCAAATCAGTAAAATAGAAATCTCAGCCTTCTAAACTAATGACTTGAGAAAAAGGGAAAAAAATAATCCAGAAGACTAAAGTCTAGTAAGCCTCATCTCAGTCCCTGGGAAAGTGACAGAACGAGTAAACCAGGAAACTACTTCTAGACACATGAAAAACAATCTAACTTGGAGTAGTCAGAATGGACTCATAATGGGGAGGTTATGGTCAATAAACTTCACAACCTTTTACAATGAAATGACTGGCTCAATAAATGAAGGGAGAGCAGTAAAGTGTCTGCCTTTACTCCAGAAAGGCTTGTAACACTAATGCTGCCTGTTCTAACAAGCTCACAAGGGAGCTGATGAAGTATGGATTGAAGGTGCACTAAAAACTGAGTCATTGGGTTCTGAGGTTTGCGATCAGTGACAAAAAGTCCAGTTGCAGACCAGTAACCAACAGTGTGCGCTGTGGGTGAATAATGTGTCAAATCCTGCCCAGTATCTTCATAAATGATCTAGGTGATGGGGCAGGGTGTAACCTCAGCAAGTTGACAGATTAGGCAGATCTGGAAGGAATTGCTGACAACCAAAGGTTGTACTGGCCTCCAGAGGGACCTGGAGAGGCTGAAGCAATCCATGGGCTGACAGGAACCTCAGGAAGTTCAGCAAGGGGAGATGCAAAGTCTTGCGCCGCGGCAGGAACGACCCAAGGCACCAGCACATGCTGCAAGCCACTCAGGTGGAAAGCAGCTTTGCAGAAAAGAACCCAGCTGTCCTGGTGGTCTCCAAGTTGAACGTGAACCAGGAAGGTGCTATGGCTGCACAAGCAGCTGATGGTGTCCTGGGCTGCAGCAGGAGAAGTGTTGCCAGCAGGCTGAGGGAGGTGATCCTTGTCCCTTATTCAGCACTGATGAAGCCACACCTGGAGGACCGACCAGTTCTGGGCTCCCTGGTAGGAGAGACCTGGGCACACTGGAGACAGCCCATCAAAGGCTCACACAGATGGTGAAGGGGTAGAAGCATCTCTCCTAGGACAAAAGGCTGAAGGAGCAGGAGCTGTTCAACCTGGACAGAAGGCTGGGGGCGATCTCTTCGAGAGTTATACAAAAGCCCAGGGGGAGGTTGCTCGCATGACAGAGCCAGACTCTTTCCAGGGGTGCCCAGTGACAGGACAAGAGACAATGGGCAAACAATGAAAGACAGGAGGTTCCTTCTGAGCAC
Organism: Entomyzon cyanotis; assembly: GCA_024500445.1. Taxonomy (NCBI): domain Eukaryota; kingdom Metazoa; phylum Chordata; class Aves; order Passeriformes; family Meliphagidae; genus Entomyzon; species Entomyzon cyanotis. The sequence continues at coordinate 5,869,877 of JAKEPQ010001021.1, forward strand.
CAGGAAATCCTGTTTTACTGTGAGGGTTACCAAGCACTGGTACAGGTTGCCCAGAGAGACTGTGGAGTCTCCATCCTTGGCAAGATTCAAAAGCTGTCTGGACACAGTACCGGGCAACCAGCTCCAGGTGGCTTAATCGCAGCATTGGACCAGAAGACTTCTAGCAGAACCTTCCACCCTCAGCCGTTTTGTGACTCTGTGGAAGTTCACCATCACAGAAGCCAAGAAGACTGGCAGGTAAGGCCCTTGCCTTGTTAGCACAAAAACAGTGGCACATGATTTGAAATTAATTTATGGAAGAGATGTTAAACAGAGTTTCAGAGACAGATGTGAACCAGAAGATAATTTCAAAAAACAGCATAAGTAAATTGATTTGAATCGGCCCTGTATTAGTTAAGACTGAGCAAAAGGTAGCTTATAATGTAACTCATAGCTGTCACACATAAATGACACTATCTGCCTCATACTGCCCATACATAAAAAGCATCATTAGAGGAAGTTCTCCTACTGAAAAGAAAAATTGAGGAGACACAGAATACATCTTGGAGAAACATAAAATGAGCTTGCTGTCTGCTTGCCACTTCTCAATTATAAGGGAGTGGACATAGCACTGCTCATTCTTTGATCCATGTTTGTGGTGCACTGTACCCCAAGAATTTATTACTGAGAAATTTAGACAGCTAAACCCTGATTACTTCCTTCTATTTCATCCACGAAGTATCTTCTGAAAAGGAAAACAGCCTTGAAAAAAATCCTCTTAAAAACTCTTATATTACTTAAGAATGCCACCTAGTGACTTTCACAGTACACAGTAGATAACAACTAGCACAGCTCAGAGCTTGTGCTTCCAAAAGCAAGTGTTGCATGAAAACAACTGGACAAATGAACAAAGTTTTTAAAGTACTGTTGTGGCTTCACTCCAGCTGACAAGTAAGTGCTGTGCAGGCAAATCAGCCCCCAAACCCCATGGAGGAGGAGATTTGGAAAGAAAAGGTAAACCTTGTCCGTTTAGGCAAGAACAGTTTAATAATCAAAACAAAGTAAAATATAAAGTCATGAAAAGGAGAGGCAGACACACAGACAGACAGGAATAAAACCCAAGGGAAACAAGAGATGCACAAGTGCCCACTACTTGCTGACTGATGCCCAGCCATCCCCAGGCAGTGTTCAGCAGCCCCTGGCCAATTTCCTCCAGTTTATACAGTGAGTATAATGTTCCATGGTATGGAATATCCCTTTGGCCAGTTCGGATCAGCTGTCTTGGCTGTGCTCCCTCCCAACTGGTTGTGCACCTGCCCACTGGCAGAGCATAAGACACTGAAGTCCTCAACTCAGGGTAAGCACTGCTCAGCAACAACTAAAATGTCATGTATTATCAATGCTATTCTCATACTGACTCCAAAATGCAGCACTGTACCAGCTATTAAGAAGGAAATAAACCCTACCCCAGCTGAAACCAAAACGAGAGGTTTTTTACTTTGTCAACAGGTAACTTTACCTTTCTGTGGTATCCTGAATGCTTCCTAGAGCATCTGTAGATAGACATTCTTCTTGCTCTCCATTGTTGGGGCAGTTTGGTGATTTTTTAGACGAACAAAGCGTTTCTGACATCGTACTTCTCAAATTTATGTCTAGATTGTCATTCTTGGCTGAATTTCCCACAAGCAACAATACCTCCATATCATCCTTTGATTTGAGAAAAAAAACCCAACAATATTAGAACAAAATACATCACCTGTAAAATAAAGTACTGCAAATTATGATCAAGTTGTTGATCTGAGACAAAATTTTATTTAAAAACTTTCAAGTAGTTTATGGCACCATTACTGTTCCTTGTTCCTCTAGGAAGGCATTTAGCTAATAAAAACAGATGCTATAATCAATATAGTCCTTAATGAGCAGCCACCAATGAGCTCAGAAGAAACCCAGCAACAGGAATACAGCATGCAGTATCATGAATATGACCAAAATGTTAAAGTTCAAGTGAAGTCTTTAGATGTCTTATCAATGTGTTACTAACAGAATTCTGGGAAACCTCATATTAGCATGCAAATATTGAACAATTCTTACTAGTCCAAAATTAATTAATGCATTTACAACAGCTTATTTAGATGTCAAACATCTGGTGTGGAGCCAAGCATCACAAAGTATAGTCAGAAATATATGAACAGAATTCTCACTTTTGAGGAGACAGAGTTTTTAGATTCTTCTGCCACAGGAAGATTCTCTCTTTTATTCATTTCTTCTTCATCTGATGCAGCAAGTGTTTGTACTACTGGAGATTCTTTTTGGCTATATGTTCTTTCTAGGTTTGGTCTAGTTTTTGGAGACTCAGTCCTCGTGAATTGTCCTGGTTTCAGAGCACCCAGCTTGCCTTCTTGGGAGATAAATTTTTCAGTACTGGTGAATTTAAGGCAAACAAACAAACAAAAACAAAAACAGAAAAAACACAAACACAAATTATGTCACTTGACGTTGGCTGGGAGGGTAAAAAAGCACTTCGGCACTAAAGTTTTGAATCAACACTTATACAGGAGACTGACAGACTGCTTTGCTGAAAATCAATAAAATTATATTTTCAAATATATTTCTCATTTATGGTTAACTTTGGAGAAGGAATAACAAAATGTCTTTGTCAAGGCATTTTAAACATTAAAAAAACAAGTTGTGTTGCTAACCATACCACCAAGTATCAGCAGTTTAACACATACTTGAGATCTTAAGATCTATAGGAAGAGCACATGGGTGGGATCAATGAAAGACAAGTCTCTGACATTTTGCAAAACTTACATGTTATGTATGTTACATATGTGATCGCTACTTAAGCAAATACAGACCCAGTATTAAAAACCTTGGTCAAGAAGAACTGTGAGCTCATACAGATCAAGTATGTACCAGATAAACAATGACAATGAGTGCAGATAAAAAAATGTGCTCTGAAAATACTAGAAGAAGCTGTCTGTAGGCACTTAAAATGAAACACTGTGGAAAGTCAAAAGACAAGGAACAGAAGAATTGACATCTTGTGGTGGTTTTGATTGGCCCAAAACATCAGCAAGGTATCTTTGGCATCTAGGAGAAATTTGAACCCCTCAGAAGCTGTTGTAGTAGGCCTGGGGAGGTGTCTGAGGGGTGGGGAGTGGCACAAAGATGGCTCCTGTGTGTCCTGAGTGAAAGTTCTGGAAGTTTTTTCATCAAGTCCTGCAGAGCCAATCTCTGATGGCTCTGAAGGTGATGGACATGCTTCTGGCCAAGTTTGGGCCAATTAGAGGTGCTGGTTACACCTCTGTGAAAATATATTTAAGAAAAAAATCAAAACAAGGTAAGCACACACTTTTTTGTAGTTAGAAGAGAAGGAGGAGGTAGAGGTAAAAATATGTGAAGGGAGAACAGCATGGAAACACCAAGGTCAGTGGAGAAGATGGGGGAGGAGATGCTCCAGGCACTGGAGCTGAAAACCCTCTGCTAGCTATGGTGAAGACCATGGGGGGAGCAGGAGGTCCCCCTGCAGCCCATGGAGTCCACAGGGGTGCAGAGATGCACCCACAGCCCACGCCAGAGGAGCAGGTGGATGCCTGGAGGAAGCTGTGAACTAGCTGGAGTCTCATCTAAAGAGTTAAAGCTGCAAAGGCCTTGCAGAGGAGAGAAAGGCCCTGCATTGCTCCTGGGATGGAAGCAGCATGGCCTCAGCTCAGGAGAGTCTGCACACTATGGACAAGAAAACTCATGTTGCAGCAGAATTCGGGTGGGATGTTGCTCGTGAGATTGGACCCACACCAAAGAAGTTCCCAGAGGACTGTCTCTCCTGGGAGGGACCCCGTGGCTAAGTAGAGAACCTCTTTTCCTGACTGGACTGACCGGAGAACACCTCTCACTCTGCCCCCTGTCTGTGTTGTTGGTTAAGAAGGAGGTAGGGCAGGGTGAGCGGAGAGACTGCTTCTTAAGAGGGAGGGGTGAGAGCAGAGAAACTCACTGGAGAGAGAGAGAGAGAGAGAGGTAAGTAGAGATAGAGTATTTGTAGTAGAAGAATTGTGGTGATGAATAGATTTATGGACCTGCTGTGTGGACTGAGAAAATACCCCATACCCTGACTCCCTACCCAAGCTGTTGGTTGGAAGGAGGGAGGGGGGGTGAATAGAAAATGCCGTCTTAAGAGGGAGGGGGTGAGTGAACAAAATGGTGTATGAAAAGCTTATTTTTACCTCTCATTTATCCTCCGACTCTGTTAGTAATTAAATCACTTCGGAACTTTAAGTTTAGAGACTCTCTGCCCTTTCTTCCGTGCGTCCTCCTACCAGTGTCCTATCTCATTTAACTCATGAGATTGCTGAGTGTTTTTACAGTTTTTTTTCTTTCCCCTCTCCTGCATGTCTGCAGCAGGAGAGAGTTGGGGTGCCTAGCATTTAGTCAGGATCAAACCCCGACACATCTGCAAAGGTGTCTCATTATGCACAGACGAAAGCTTTTCAGATGTAATTTTGCTAAACTCAGAACCTCACCTGCTTTGTTCAGACAGTAAGTTTTCAGAAATAGTGGGCACCTGAGGCAATTCTTGCTGTTCCTGTTCGCTCAATAGATCTGCTTGACACAATACAGCTCCATTTTCACCCTTTAATTTACAAGCATGAAGAAAAATAGAAGTATGTAAGTTTTTAAAACAGACATTTATATACAAAAAGAGAATTTGTGCTATTTTCCCAATTGGAATAAGGGTAAGACTCATGTTATCATAATTCAATTTATATGCAAGAAGAAATAGAAATCTTCATAGTCCTGGGATACCTGGAGTTAAGCTCTTAAATACTGTATGGAAAACCTTTGAAAACTGGACACTCCAGAAGGCAGCACAGACACATCCAAGCCACAATAACATAACCTCAGATCCAGAAGGCCTTAATAAGCTCTACATCTGTATTTGCCACATTGGTTCCACAAAGAAGCTACTCAAACATATCCTTCACCACCTCAGGTCTGTGACAGCTTTATTATTAAAGAGAAGCATCAGATCTGCTCTGGTTGTACAGATTTGACCAGCATGGAGCACATGCATACGCATGGTTCACAAGCCACATGGCTAGAACAGCCAAAGCTGAACCACAAGGAACTATCTCAGCTAGGCGTGAGCCAACGGTGGCACTGAAGTGAGATGACAGATGAATGCAGAACACAAGTACTTTACACAGGCTCAAGAACAAAACCAGCTATAACCACTCCACAACATAAGTCACTCTTGCAAAGCTGTATTCCAAATCTAAGACTACTCTATGTAGATATCCCTACATCCATGACACGATTCATGTGCAACCCACAAAATGGTTACAGAGAATGCATCCCACTGTCAATGGCTTTTGAGGATTTCCACACCTTTTACAGTCCCTAGTAAAGTGTCTGTGTGGATACACAGCATCAGTTACTTGTACAAAGTAGAGGAGTATCAGGCACTGTAGTGATGAAACCAGTTAAAGGTTATCAAATTTTAAAAATCCTTTTTTTCCTATCAATAGCTGTCCTCTGCCTTCACTTGAGACATTGTACTAGATTGCTCAACACAGACTTGTTCATCCAAACAGGAAAGACGAAATGAACAAAAAAAGCTTATTTTTATGCATATTTGTTCCAGAGTTTACATTAAATGTGCATAACTCTTTTTCTATCCTGCAATCCAATTAAAATCATATCCTTTGTAAAAAGAATTAATACTTTAAGTTGTAGACCTCACTGACTTCATACCTACAGCACCTCAGCTTACCAGGGTTTGCAAGTCCTTTTTCATCTAATATATTGTCTTAGCTTCACGTAATGAAACTTCAGTGTTCTAATTTTAACATCATAAAACATAGCACGCACTTTGAACCACCTTCGAAGGCAAAGCCTCGTTCTCGTTAACGCTTACCATGACAGTATTGTCAAACTCATCTTTTCGCTCTGCTTCAGGCTTTTTCTTCCTCTCATTTTCTGATACTTGTAACTCCTTCCTTCCAACAGCTCTTGCCAAGTTTGGCTTGTACCTCTTGTTCCGTGCCAGCCGGAGAGGTGGAACAGGTGTTTGTTTACTTTCTTCCTGGGTGCTGCTTTTGCTATCAATTCAAAGTTAAGACAGAAAAAATAATCCAAAACTTAATACAAAAGCGTATTACATAAACAAACACAGGTCCATTGGTATTACATGTAAGAAACATGGAGTTCTAAAGAGAAATCTTGTAAACTAAAAGTTCTGCTGAGTTTAAGTAACAAATGACAATTTGTTCCAGCAAACATTTCAAAGCACCATTCTTCCAAATACTTCTGCAACAGAATTAATTGACTCACTGAAGGTATTAGTTGACTACTTATTGCTATAAAACCATAGCAATTTTCACATGGTTTCTTTGATAAGCAAACTAGTTATTTCCATGCTTACATGAAATGAATCTAGTCTTTCAGGTGATGAAAAAGTTGTAAAGTGAATGATCATTAATTTCATGCTTAGGATAGAAGCTACTGAAATTTTATTATCACTAATGTTGAAACTGTAAGAATGGAAATTTTGTGTAGTATTTTCATTAGACTATGTTTGCCAGAGCAAACAAAGACAATTCTGTTCCTTGTCTTTTGTCATTGGGCAATCCATTGGCAATCCATCAGTTGTAAAATACTTATACTGTTACAGTCAAGAATCAAAAGTAGCTAAGCTCTTACCCTGCATTAGTAGCTGAAATGTCATCTTGGTTAATTTCAGGGGGACAAAACTCCAGTTCACCATCCTCTGATCTTGGAAATGTTTTTGGGGACTTACAACCTGGCCTGTCAGAAACTTCCTGAGAGCCAAGTGGCTTCTCCTTTCCCAAGGATTCTAATGGGTTTAAGACTTCACATTTTCCCGGTTTCTGAAAAATGTAAACACAACGACCAGAAAAAGTCATGATAATAAGCCAAAAGGAGACATTGTGATATCTATGAAGTTCAGTACTTATCACTTGCTGAAATTTTTCCTACAAAACTCCTCTGTAACTGTTCATTAATAATTTCCTAGTCTTTCCAGGACAAATACACATTTTTTACTTTAAAACAAAACAGCTTGAAATCTATATTTCTTCTTTGCCATCTTCTATTAATACTTTTTTTCTTCACTTTCAACTCTATAATGCCACTTCAGGTCAGAAAGACTTCTGGACACATAACAAGAGATACAGTCATCTTTTTCTCCTCACATATGACAAAGTGAAGGGTACACAGGTTTTCATGTAGAAAATTTTAGCTTTTGAAAAGAATTGTTTCAAAAGTTATTAACTTTGTATTTTTTTACACACCAGTATTTCATTCCACAAATCCAAAAGCTCAAATATAACTAAAGGAAAGAAAAAAGCCTTACATCTGTGTCAGGAAGGATGCTACATTCACTATCACCCTGTGTCAAATTTTCTTCCTTGCTGGTATCTTTCTGTGATGCACCTTTACTATTTACATCCAGCATTTCTTTTCTACTACTTGCTGTTCTTAAATTTGGCTTCGGTTTCTGGAATCGACTCCGCAGAAGCTGACCTGATGATCCAACAGTTTTCCCCTCTTCCTTCTGAGGATGAGATTCCCTACAAAAACAAAAGAACAATCAAAGGCATGGGACAATATGCCATATGTGAGTAGAGCTCTCAGAGCAATAACAAAGTTACTGACAGGAAAAAAGATCCAATAAAAAAACAGTGACCACCACCAAAAGCCCCTGTAACTTATACACAGGTAAGAAAAGGTAAGTTAACTGCAACTTCCAGATGAGACCTGTAAGATGAGACATTTTAACATGATATATATGTTTTAAAAATGCCTTTGTCTAATCATGTTTAAAGCTACCCAGTAGGTTTATAGAACACTTGTGGTTGACTTTTTTTAAGAGACATTTTAATAGGAAACCAGACCCTGTACTCAAGGATTTATACAAGCACATTGCGATGCACACTGGAGACCAACATGGAGAAGACAATCACAGGGACTATGAAATAGAAAAATGTATTTATTTGAAAATTTGGCCTACAATCTAAATATCAAATTAACATCCAAGAGCATGTAAATTTAATGTTTTGAAGCTCTTGGAGCTTTGTTAGTTGAAGTCAAGTATTGTCTTGACTAAACATCTCTTTCTATATATAAAACCTGCCTGTAATGCTGGGGTTGAATGTAAAATGGTGTAATACCTAGAGATACTGATGGCTTTAAACCATCTCTTCTCTCCATTTAAACAAAATAACCTTACCCTGTCTTGAAATCCGAAACCTGTTTCGAGACATCTGACAAACCCTTTTCACTTCCATACTTTTCTGCTTCTGAGGGCTTTTCTTGGAAACACTGTTTTGTATATATTGAGTTCATCTCAGAATCTGTAGAAACATCTTCTGACATCACACTGGATGGCTGAGTGTCTTCATGAACTGTCAAATCCTAAAATGAATAAAAGTTCCACTCTTAAGATGAAATGTTTGCTCAGTCTCTCTCTAGCAGAGCTGAGGGAAAATGAGAAAATTTTAGTATTTCCTATAGAAACACTGAGATTTCTCTTGCTTCTTGTGCATCCATCTAATAACAGTATATACTATAAAAGTAAAAAGTTTTTTTTCTTAATATTTTCTTACTTAAGTAGTTCACCTTTCGAGACATTTTTTCTTTGCATTTCTCTGTTCCTATCTGGTACCACAACATGCCCAAGTGAGATATAATCCATTTCCATGTGCCCTGGTTTTGTCAGGGGAAGAGTTAGCTTTCTTCACAGTGTATAGAATGGGTTTACAGTGTATAGAATGGATTTGTGCTGCACACGGGGTTGATCATATACAGGTGTTTTAGTTCTTGCTGAGTAGGACTTACACAGAGCCAAGGCCTTTTCTACTTTTCGTACTGCGAGGCTGGCAAGGAAGTTGGGGGATAATGCAAGGATGGGAGGGGACATAGCCAGGACAGGTGATCCATACTATATGACACGCAGCTCAGTATATAATGCGGGAGAAATGGCTTTTGTCGTCCCAAGCAACCATTATCCATGATAAAGCCCAGCTTTCCTTGAAATGGCTGAACACCTGTCTGTCCATAGGAAGTAGTGAAAAAATTTTCTGTTAATGCTTTGCACACGACTGTAGCTTCTGCTTTCCCTATTAAACCTTACATCCAGTACTCATGGGTTTATCTCAGCCCATTTTCCATCTTTTACCCTTCCAATTCTCCCCCCAGTGCTGTGGGTGGTGCAGTGAGCAAGAGAGTCAGTACTTGGTTGCTGACTGAGGTTAAACCTGACATCACAGAAAACAGAACTCAAGTACAAAAGTGAGAAAATTTTATGACAATTCAGTTTATTCTGAAAGAATAAACAACATATTAAATGCTACCCCTACAAATTATGCTAGTACCTAGGCCTTTGTTACCAAAGACTGCTACCAAGAGCCCAGCAAAACACTGTCCCTAAGCAACTGCTCAAGAAACTTACATTTTTGAAGCAGGGATCACTGTTTTCATCTTGATGGTGTATTACACTTTTTTCTACTTCTCCATCTTCAGTCGTCTCCCCTTCAGGATCTTTTTCATCTATCAGCTCTTTTTGCCTTGAAACAGTTTTTCCTAGGTTTGGTTTTGGTCTCTGTATTCTACCTCTCTTTAGAGGCGTTGGATTCAGCATGCTCTGTTTGCCATCTTTTTTTAAAACAGCTGTTTCATTAGACCTGGAAAAACACATACAATCTGTTAAGTACATACCACATCTGAAAACAGGATAAGACTTGAAAACAATTTTTTTTCCTTTTTTTAAAACAGTTATTAACATACACTTATCAAAAATGTATTAGTATCTTCCTGAAAAAATAAAATTACAAGTGTATCTACTAGGAACTGAGTTTAAACTTATGTTCTGCCCATTACTTTCCTTTCCCTATTGGCGACCACACTAGACTGACCACTTTCTGACTCATAATGGCTACCTTTGTATTCCTATCTAGTCTAGTAGCAGATGGACCTGATTAATTAAATAGTTTTTAAAAAATCACAAATATTCAGTTTTTCTTTAGTGTATTCAGAAAATACATAAATAACTTTGTTATCTTACTAGTGTAAAAATATCTGTAGTGCATTACTACAACTGTCAGATCCTTCTATGCCTTTTTACACTGAGCACCTAATTACAGAGCAGGTTAATGAAAGAAATAACTGTGAAAATATTTTTCTGGCATGTTATCAAACCTGGTTTATCTCCATTCATCCTCTTCAACTATCTCCCTTTAAAAACAAAAGTCTGAGTTGGCTTTTTTTTCTGTTTGTTTGTTTCTGTTGTTAGTTTAGCTTGTTTGGGTTTTTTTGGGGTGGTGTATTTGGGGAAAAGGGGCTGTTGGTTTTTTTGATTTTTATTTTTTACAATCTCTTCTATAAAACACATTCCTTTCACACTATAGCTGTCACTTCACTGAAGAAAAACTCAACACTTAATAAATATGTGCATTAAACTACCCACATACTGGATCTTTTTCTTCCTCTTATTTGACACCTAACACTTAACTACACTTTAAGAATGAACACCTACTCCTATTGTTTAAATACTTCACCACTGAAATGGATGCATTTTAGTATTAAAAGTGAGTAGCTAGGGTGTGGTTTAGTTTTTAAGGCACTAAGTTTTCAGCTTTTTTTTGCATTTACCATAATTGACTTCTAATTTAAAAGCACCCCTTTAAAAACAAAAGTGCTTAACATATGTTTCACGAATTTATGAAGATTCCTATTCTGCCCTCAATTTCTGTCTCATTGCAGGAGTTTCTTCAAAAACTTCGATAATTCCACACTGTAAAATACTGCCAGTAGTGACAGGAATGGTAAATAGCAGGACAGCCGCACCTGTCTTCTTATTTTTCTCATACTTACTGACACATTGTCTCCAGGGCTTTGTCATTGTTTCCTGCAGCATCTTCACTGGTCCCATCAGATCTGTTACTTTGGTCATTATTCTGAACAGAAACAGAACATTATGACATGAACTGTGTTACATTTATAAGTACAGTAGCACCTAACTGACAAAGTAACTGTCCATAAGAGGAGACAAAATAGATGGCTTATAACACACAAACAATTACAACGTACATTTCACAGACAGGTGCAGTAAAAACTAGATCAAACACCTACACAGCTGTATTTGCTTCAGGACATGAAAGATTATTGGTATCTACAGTTTATGTAAAAACCTCTAAGCATAGTTGAGGTTTCTAAGCAACATCACACTGTCACTAAAAGCAGGTAAAGTAAGTGGCTACTCAGGAGCAAAAAAGTAAAGAAAAAACCCAAAAAGATAGCATTACTTTTGCATCCAGCAGCTTTTTAGCTAACACATCTTCAGTTATAGTACTTTATTAAATACCTTTTCAGGAGTCCCCTTAGGCTGTAGGTGGGACATTTTATCATTTCCTGCATCTTTTTCAGGCTCCTCTTTTCTTCCAGATGCTCTTGTAACATTAGGTTTAAATCTCTGTCGATAACCTCTAATGACCGTCTTTGCAATTGCAGTTTTTCCAGTTTCTCTGCACAAAGCATCCACAACAGTGACATTTACTCCATAATATTCAAGCCTATCTAACATCCAAGGTCTTACACAGAAGACCTTTCTTGGAATTGTGTTATCTTCAGAAAGATTGCACAAACTTACGCAGTTGCTTCACACAATAAACAAGCTTTGTTTAGTCTTACGACAGTGAAAACTCAATTTATCTACATATTAAAAGGAGATTAATTTATCACACAGGGGAGGAACCTAACTAGACTGCATACCATAGCTGCTTCTGCAAGTGTCAGAAGCACAACCATTACATGATAACTGAGGCTGGGAGGAAAGCAAAGCCATAGTTCCCACTTCCCCCTCTCAAATGTCAGGCATTGTTGATACTTCATAAAATAACACTTCCCTCAACTTTCCAGAAAAGATGTACATACCTTCTACCATAGTACCACCTGATATAATCCAAAAAATGCTAAAGTCAGTTTTAAGATTTGTATTAAAGCTTCACAGTTACTGCTATCTTTTTCTAAGACAACAACATGGACTAAATTAACAATCGTAGTTGGTTAATTCCAGGAGACTGAAAAAGTGATCTCAATACTTACTCAGATTCAGTATCCAAATCCCTGTTCTCTACTTCTGTGGCTTCATTTCTGTTTCTTCCACTGTCCTCTTCAGAGCACTGGTATTGAGGCAAGGAATATTACTCTGTGACAAGTGTCTGATATCTCAGTAGCAGTTTCCAAAATCTTACTTTTAAGACCCTCACTCAATCCACATTGAGCAAAACAGATGAACCATCAAGAACAACATAATAAGTAACATTCCTCTTTCTGACCTTTTCATCTGCATTTGCAAGGGTTGGAGAGGAAGTTTTGGCCTCCATTTTGTCTTGTTTTGCTGTCTCCCTCCTTCCGGACGATCTTACTAAATTGGGTTTAGGTCTTTGCAAGCGCCTTCTATCTGCTGACTTTTCAGTTTTCCTTAAGATATAAAAAAGGGTGGTATACATTACTACTGAAGAGAAACTTAAAGACTCATATGGTTCAAGATGCACTTCAAGAGCATCAGAGACTACATGGGTCAAGATATTGCATGCAGCAAGGTAATAAACAGAAAAAAATAATTGCGACTTTCTGATATTAAAAGACATGCTACAATGTTATGAAAAGAGCATCAAGTAAACCTTAACAACTGTCTTGGGTTACACGGAAGGTGTAACCAAAAGTATTTATTCCATTACCATCTTCATAAGCTGTTAAAACAAATAGGGCAGGGGTCTTTATCTTCAGCATGACTCAGCCCTGATAACATCCTCCAGAGGGCTATCTTTGCTCATGGGCCATCCAGGTCTCTGGGAATAACTCATTAAATTATATCATCCCTTTGTGAGATGCCCCGCTCATGGGGAGGAACCAAACATTCCTACCTATATATAAACTGAGGCTTGGAAAACTATGGGGAACTTCCACTGCATTCCCAGAGCAGGAGAGCTGGGGAGTCACTACTGGACTTCCAGAGACCAACCAGATCTTTCTTCAGGATCACCACTTCAACCAGACCACATCCAACGAGGCTGCAGCCACCATTTAACTGAACTGCTATCACCATCCTGGCCAACAGGGTGGCAGGTTGTATTCTGACTTTGTCAGTTTATGCTGGTGTTTTTATATTATTGTCTTTACTGTAATTTTTCCTGTTAAATTGTAGTTCTGACTAGGAGTCTCTCGCAGCATATTTGTGTGGGGTTAACTCGTCCGTTAGTTTGTTTTCAAACTAGCACAACTTTACTAGCTTTCAGTGGAATCTACTTAACTATTCTTGAAGGAAACACTTCCTGCTGTTAAATAAGCAGGAATATTTCTTCTACTAGGGATTCACAATTCATGTCAGTATGATTAATTTTATATAGAAACAATACTAATCTACCCTATATACAATATTTTGCATCTGCCTCTCCTGTCCACCCCCCTCCCCTTTCAAAGCTATCTCAGTCATAGAACAACAAACTGTTTTCAAATACCTTGTCCTACTGCTGACATTCACATGTTACTGAAGTAAGGGGTACATACATCACTCTCTGTGTCCTTAAGCATTACAATGGCATGTCCTGGGATTCACTCACTGACACAGCCCTACATCTTACCAATAATCTTCAGATTGGGAACTACTACCTTTTCTTATGTTCTCCCTAGAACAGGACAAATAAAGCTTTGACAATCTTTATGAAAGGAGTGAGCTGCCCTTCAAAAAGGGAAAGACGGAAGTATGAAAACCAGTTTAGCATTAACTAGTACCCCATCCCCAAGTCACCTTTAAAAAACTACATAATGAAATAAGAAGTCAATGGTCACACAAAAATGAAAACTTCTTTAAACACCATTTCACAATGTCAGAAAGAGTCACCAAAATTAACTTCATAAAGGAATGCAGATAAGACACAGAGATCTTGGAGTATCTTCCTTCTTAGAAACTTGCACCAAGTCCCAAATAGCAACAATTTCCAAACAGCAAAGAAGAAAGACACCACACACATGATGTGTACAGGGTATAATCTCTAATGGACAACTATGAATGTCAAAGTACTCAGTGAGTCCCTTCTATTAAAAAGCAAATTTCACAACCAAGCCTTACCCACAATGTGGCAGAATTTCTTCAATCTCTTGCTAGCTGTAGAAAGCCCAGCTTTTTTTTCCTAAGCTTAGCTAAGTCTTTCCCCCTGTTCCCATCTAAATTTAGGTCTTAGCCAATGCACTGTTACTCAGTAATCACAATTTCTGTCAAAAAACTTCAATATGGAAAACAAGTTACCATGACCTCCTAACTGGTTCAACCTGCTGTGGTAAACTGGATTTATATCCAAATTAAGTAGATGCAGGTTTAGTACAAGTAAGTACTAAACAGTTATTTTACTGCAAAGTAAAATAATTCTACTTACGTGATTTCAGACTGTGAACCACCTTCTGATGCACTCTGTTTTTCATCTGGTTTTTTTGAATCATCATCTCTGTCCTGAGAAAGAAAAGAAATGTAGAAAAGAAACAATCAATTTAGATGATCTTTTATTGTAATGTAAAGAAAAGCAGAAACAAGATTCCCATAGTGATTGAGGGTGGAAGGGTCTGCTAGATGTCTTCTGGTTCAACCCCCTGATCAAGGGTAGTGGGTTAATCTGGACCAGATGCCAGGCATCTACCAAAGTCACTTACTCCCCTCTGCAGCTGGACAGAGGAGAATAAATTTAATGCAGGGTCCACGGTTGAGACAAATATCAGGAGAGATCATTCACCAAATACTGTCACAAGCAAAACAGGTTCAACTTCAGAGATATGAAGTGAATTTACTGCTTCATTTACAGGATAATGAGAAGTAAAATAAGCCCTTAAAAACACCTTCCTCTCACCCCCTCCCTCCTTCCAGCTCTACCTCCTACCCCAGTGGTGCAAGGAGACAGGGAATGGGGATTATGGTCAGTTCATCACCCGAGGCTTCTCCCTCTGCTTGGGGAGAGGAGTCATTCCCCTGCTGCACCGTGGGGTTCCTCCCACGGGAAACAGCTCTCCATGAACTCCTCTGACATGGCTCCATCTCACGAGCAGCAGCTCTCTGTGAACTGCTGCAGTGTGAGTCCATCCCAGGGGCACCAGTGCCCCTCACACTGCTGCAGTGTGGTCACTCTTCCATGGGGTGCAGTCCTTCAAGGACAGGCTGCTCCAGCATGGGACCAGAGCCCTTCTCTCCATGGACCTCCCATGGGGTCACAGCCTCCTCTCAGGCCTCCACCTGCTCCAGTGTGGGGCTCTTCCATGGGGTGCAGGTGGATCTCTGCATCCCCATGGACCTCCATGGGCTGCAGGGGCACAGCTGCTTCACCAAGATCTGCACCATGGGCTGCAGGGGAATCTCAGCTCCAGTGCCTGGAGTATCTCGTCCTTGTCCTTCTGCACTGACCTTGGTGTCTGCAGAGTTGTTTGTCTCACATGTTCTCACTCTGCTCTTCTCTAGTCATAACAACAGCATAACCCCTTTTTATTTTTAATTCTTCTTAAATATGTTATCACAGAGGCATTACCACTATTTCAAATAGGCCCAGCCGTCGCCACAAGCATGTCCATCTTTGGAGCCACTAGGGATTGGCTCTGATGGACATGGAGGAAGCTTCCAGCAGCTTCTCACAGAAGCCACCCCAGTAGCCCCTCTGCTACCAAAACCAGGCCATGCAAAACCAATATATCAAGCCACCTGGAGCTGGTTGCCCGGTACTGTGTCCAGACAGCTTTTGAATCTTGCCAAGGATGGAGACTCCACAGTCTCTCTGGGCAACCTGTACCAGTGCTTGGTAACCCTCACAGTAAAACAGGATTTCCTGGTGCTCAGAAGGAACCTCCTGTCTTTCATTGTTTGCCCATTGTCTCTTGTCCTGTCACTGGGCACCCCTGGAAAGAGTCTGGCTCTGTCATGCGAGCAACCTCCCCCTGGGCTTTTGTATAACTCTCGAAGAGATCGCCCCCAGCCTTCTGTCCAGGTTGAACAGCTCCTGCTCCTTCAGCCTTTTGTCCTAGGAGAGATGCTTCTACCCCTTCACCATCTGTGTGAGCCTTTGATGGGCTGTCTCCAGTGTGCCCAGGTCTCTCCTACCAGGGAGCCCAGAACTGGTCGGTCCTCCAGGTGTGGCTTCATCAGTGCTGAATAAGGGACAAGGATCACCTCCCTCAGCCTGCTGGCAACACTTCTCCTGCTGCAGCCCAGGACACCATCAGCTGCTTGTGCAGCCATAGCACCTTCCTGGTTCACGTTCAACTTGGAGACCACCAGGACAGCTGGGTTCTTTTCTGCAAAGCTGCTTTCCACCTGAGTGGCTTGCAGCATGTGCTGGTGCCTTGGGTCGTTCCTGCCGCGGCGCAAGACTTTGCATCTCCCCTTGCTGAACTTCCTGAGGTTCCTGTCAGCCCATGGATTGCTTCAGCCTCTCCAGGTCCCTCTGGAGGCCAGTACAACCTTTGGTTGTCAGCAATTCCTTCCAGATCTGCCTAATCTGTCAACTTGCTGAGGTTACACCCTGCCTCATCACCCAGATCATTAGTGGAGCAGCACAAACAACCCAACGCACGTTCCACGCAAATCAGTTTCCAACATCATGCCAGTAAGCATATGCCAGCAAACTCCTGATCCAAGGCCTAGCTGCTCATTATGCAGTCCTTCACTTCTGAGTAATTAAATTGCTCAGCTGTTCAAATTGTCTCTAAGTCCGGCATGCACAGTATACTCTCTGAATAAATAAACAGGTTAACAGACAACACATTAAACACAGGAAAATTGGTAGTATTTAAATTTTGGTGATGTTCTTAGGCCTGTTGATTGTTTTCCACCTAGTGGTGAAAACATCAGAAACAACCAAGAAATGGCTTTGGTTTACAAACCACTTTTAGTGGTCAAGGGCAAGATCTTGAGAAGAACTACATATAAAAATAATAATACCTTTGTTTCTGTAGTTTCTACAGATTGTCTTTCCTTGCTTCTAATATTTGAAATCAGTAACTCTGAAATCTGGTTTTCATGTGATGCATCATCTCTAGTATCTCTGGTTCTCAATTCAGCACATTCTGTTTCCAGTACAACATCATTGCTACCTTCAAGGCTGAAACAAATAAAAGCATACAGGAACATTAGTGCATTTGTAGAAAAAACACTTATTTCTGCTTACAGATAGATCAAGTTGCACAGAAAAATTATGCCGTTTTGATGCTATATAACCACCCAGGTTTCAGAGAATCTCAGGAAGTTTTAGTGATATTTGCAGAATATGAGCTTTAAAGCAACTTTTGTACTTTTGCATGCAATTGTAAGATTATGTTAAAATCACATCTGATTATTCTAGACTGACAGTTTTTGAAAAATAAACTTTAACATGAACACTCTACATAGATGCTTTTTTCCTACGATCTTTTGTAACAACCTATGTTGAGTCCTAAAGCAAAAAACTGTTCCTTCATATGCTTCTAATGAATTATTAAAGAAAATTTTAAGCTTCTGGGAATCTGTATAAAATAACAAGCAATTAGAATGCAGCTAAATACAACAAATTAACATGCAAAATTCTCAAGTAGCATTCAGAGTTTCATAATGAATTTTTAGTTTACAATTTTCACATATAACAAGTTTAATTAAGAAGCATTCCCTTTCTTTCTAATAAAAGTATGCCCAAAACAGAAACCAAAAGCTTGCCTCTCACCCAGATTCTGCATAAATAGTCTAAGCAACATTCCTTTTCCACAAGAACCATTTTATTACAGATAAAAGATCCAAGTATATGGAACTACTTCGTATGTTCCAAGCATAACTCTACTTATCGACATTATCAAGCTGTGCTTCAAGAGAAATATTAGGAGTTAGGATAAACCAGTGGTCTTCCTAAACACTTTTAAAAAACTAACTAACTTTTGGAAGCGAATTTACTAATTATGTACATTAATTTTGCAAGGGCAGCCCATGAGGGCAGGGAATATTTTGAATGTGAAAATCATAAACAGCTTACTAAACCCCAGGACAGTTCTCAGAAACCAGAAATCTGCACATTGTTTGGCAGCTAACACGGTGGTAAACATGAATAAATAAAACCAATATTAAAACTTTGTACTTATTTTTTTTTGCCTAAGCTTTCCATTATAAACATTACCTGCATAAATCAACACTTTCTCTCTCCATTTGGTCATCCACTGGTAAAGAGGACTCTGATCTCTCTTCCTCTGTTAAAGCAGTCTCATCTTGTTTTCTTTCAACAGCACTATCCACTTCTTCACTACAGGCAGTATGACCGTCATTGCTTGCACCATGTATCACTTTTTTCCCTGATAATTAGCAAGAATTAAATAAATTTGGACATCCTGGGAAACATCCTAGAATTCCATTAATAAAATCCTAGCTGCAGTGAAAAAGAGTTAATATAAGACTAAAAATCCCAGTAGAAAAGTTATAAGTATTAAGATTCAGGAGATCTGTTCTCATCTAAAACGAAGTATGTTTAGATTTAGAATCAAAGCTGATTTTGAAAGTATTGTTCCTTTAAAATTTTCCTATTAAACCTCCCACAAGCCAGATCAGCAATATAAATCAAAAACCAAATTCTCACTTTTATGTTTGCAATGTCTTTATATAAATTTATATCTGTGCATTAGAAAGTGAGCATTTTTGCCTCTTACTTTTATTAGATGATTTCCCTTCCTCAGTAGTTTTTGAAGGAACAGACATTTCTTCTGGAATATTCTCCACTTCCTGTTCAACATCATCTTTCCTCTTCTTCTTTCTCTTCTTTTTTGCAAATGCTGGCTCTAATGCAACCTGCTCTTCTGCCTGTTCAGAAATGCTCAGAGATTCCTCATTTTCTTTCTCAGCTGTCACACCATCTGCTTCTGTTTCTCCATCAGAAATTCCAGCTTCCTGAAGTTCATCTTGATGATTAGCAGCTTCTGTGCTGGCAGCTTTTGCTATTGAGACAATATGGCTCTTGGTTAATAGACTGGTAGAGTACTAGGAGCCATAAACAGCAAAGGCATTTCTAGTAAAAACATTTGTGTGCTCATATATCAGTGCCAATACACTGCCAGGCATATGAGCAGGACTGGGGAAAGCCAGTCATTGGCTTGCCAGCATAGATTAAGCATAGATTAACTTCGGCATTTAATGCAAAATACTCTCTGTACATGGGACAACACTTCACCGCGTAAAGTCAATATGGGATGTAAAGCCAATTTAGTAAATGTTATTGTGCCTATGCTTTTTTGCAGTTTACACAGTCACATTTAGGTTCAGGGAAAATAGATATTACTATTTCTAAAAAGAATTATCATATCTCTGCAAAAATAAGTGATGATGTTTACAGAACACATACCATGAAAAAGTAATTTTTTATCAAGAAATATATTACAGTTGATCATTCCTCATAAGAAAGCTGAAATATTATCTAGCTAATAATTGACAAGTTATTTTCAGGGTTTAGTAAGCTTCTAAAATTTTCCTCCCCTCTGTTTTAAGGATATTTTGTCTTGATCCTGTATTTACAAGAACCTTACCCTTTGTTTTATTACTCTTAAATAAACTTGTTTCTCTGTAATTAAGAAGTCCAAAATGCAGGAAAAGTAAAAAAGCATACTCACATTGCTTAATGCGCGAAGTACCTTCAATCTACCACTAAAGCGTAGAAACAGAATTTCTCTACATGGTTTTAAGTCCTAATACATGGAATATTTGACTTAAATCCAAAATCAAGGCTACAGAAAAGCAGCAACTACTTCAATTTTAAGAGATGCTGCTTCCTAGCTAGCATCCCCTTTAAAAAGATTGTTCACAATATCACAAAAGAATGGGTCCTTGTAGAACAAACAAGTAAACAACACCACAGAATTAGCAAGACATTTATGAAATGGTGTCAGTCTAACTGTTTTTAATTAAAGCACATCTGTGAAAGGTCCTTTCCCAGGTACTAAGGTAATAAGATACAGTGGTAATCAAAAATAATTAAACATAATCTTTATTTTGAATAGACCAGAAAGATAAAACAACTTTTACACGATTCTCTGAAAAGAATCACACCCCTCAGACTTAAAACAGAGCCCTAAAAAGAAGAGGATTTTAAATGCAAGAAAACTTTCAACACAGAAGAGTTTGCCAAAAACCTGATTTTGGTCCAAAGGTTCTACAAGTGAATTCATTAGCAGCTAATGAAGATACTTAACAACCGGTAAATTAGAGTATCAGCATTTCAGATTACAGAAGAGCACTAATTTCCCTGTGGTCTCACATTTCTGCTCTGTTACTAATTATTACCATCCTGCACATCAGTAAACTTCACCAGAAAAAGTTACACTATGAAGTTAAGACCCTCCTGCCCTGATTCCCTATGTGATTTTTCCTCTGCTAGCAATACACTACGGACCACTGCTCTGTAATGCCACCTCAAGCATTCTTCTAAAGTACCTTTTGACTTTTTCTGCGGCCTTGGAGACTTCTTTTCCTTTGGCTTCTGGCTTTTAACAGTCTTTTGCTTCCTCTTTTCCTCATCTGCTAAGACCTTCGCAAGCAGCTGGGCAAAGAATTCAAAATCAAAGGGCCTTTTTTCTTCTATCAGATTAAAGCAAAGAAATATAACAGAATTCAAAGTTGATTATTTTTTCGAGTTTCAGCTTTGTAAAATAATCAGTGATACACGGCATGATATTAAAAAGCAATGGCTATATACATTTAGACAGCATTCTTCTTGAAAATATTTTCTGTATCACTTGAGCAGGGATTGAAGTTAACATAAAGGTGACTGAATTATGATAGCTTCGTTCTAAAAAACAAGTTATAATACTAGGAAGTTCAAAAAAATTAAGAACTGACAAATACACAAACTGTACCACAGTATTAAAAAAATGTATTAACACGCTGCTGTAGGACGTATGTACCTCATTCAACTAACAAAGAAAGTCTTTAAGAACTCTCAAAGCAGTTTACAATAAATAACTGTGCTCGAAATTCCCACGGATCAGAAGAATTATCTTCAACTGAATATACAGAAGGAAGTTTATATTAATCCTATTTAGCAGACATCTAGAAAAGACAAGAAATAAACCTAAACATTGTTAATGTGAACTATGCTTGTTATAAAAACCCAAGATTCCACAGCCTGAGGACTCATCCATGAGCAAAAACTTTCTTATAATTCATTCAGGCAAGGCAAAGCACAGAAATTACGATGAAAATAGATGGCTACCCTTTAATGACTCATTGTACGGTGAGGTATAGTTACTTTACTTACTGAAAGCTTTGTCTATTCTCCATCCATTAGCTTTTTCTTCACGTTTAAACTTGTTCTAAAAGCAAATGCACAGTTGTCTTTATCATTAAGCAAGAAATGCAACAGTATGTTCTACAAAATGGCAGCTCAAGATAAGTCTTCAGTGCAACAAATGAACTGAAGTTGTTCAAATTTACATGCACACTCATAGAACACATATAGAAGTCTGTAATTAATTTTTAAATAGAAAATCTGTTACCAGTAGATATCACATTACACTTTTAAAATTATTTTCAACACCTTTTCCTGGTTTTCAATCTAAGCAAGGTTTGAAATATCAAATACTTTCCCAACTGTGTACAACAAGAGACAACACAGAAGCCCTCACCGAACAGCCATTTAGCCTTATCTGCACTCTTCAGTTAAAACAAGGACACAGTGTGTCTAAGTATTCTAGATTTACTTGATACATTGATTGAAATTCAACCAGCATTTTAATGTTTCAGATACTTAAAACCTCTTGACACAGGTATTAAAAAAAGCCTTACTATGGAGACAATTAGCACCAAAATTATCAACAGTAACAGAGGAAGCATGGTAATGCAAATGAGAATGCAATTGACAAAAAGAAAAGCAAAACCAGATGTTTAATGGCTTCATTGAGTGCTTTAATTTTTACCTTAATTTCTGCTCTGGCTCTGTGAGGAAACAGCCGTCCAATCAAGGAGAAGTCTGTTCCTACCATACTGATAGCTAAAAAGAACATGTCTGTCTCTAGAAGGGGAAAAAAAGAAAAAATTATACACACTTAAGTATTTGCTAAACCATCCTTCTTACTAAAACACCTTGCAAACTTAATGTCATGAGATCAGTAGCTTTGAGGTTGTCTACTGTAGCTGTAAGACCAAGTGAGTATATGTGCAGCATTTTTGTTATTTTACCTAGGTAGCTCTAACAACATTGGCTGAATGAACTATCAACAGAAAGAATTGTCTGATCTATTATAAAACTGCAGAATGTGAAATATGTTTTCTAAAGCTAGTGAATCAAAGCTAACCAACCTCAAATTGTCCATATCCATTTTTATAATGAACACAAGCACAAACAGAAATCAGAAGTACACCATATAAATCTACTTTCTCCATTATTAAGAAGAGTGCATTCCAAAAAAGCACAGTGAATTCTGAAGCTAATTTTTCCATCTACAGCTGTAAAAAGTGATTCCAAATTGTAAAAAGTCTTGCACAGTGTTATAAGCCTATAGCTAACAGTCAATTCACAGCAGGAGTAATAAAGAACCCAACCCACTCACTCATAAGAACACAGCTGTCCATTTGCACTGAAATCAGTCTACACGGAGATGCCTTTTCTGATCTATTCCTGCCCATGCTGGAAGAACATAGCTAAGAAGTACCATATTGAGCACAAATACCTGTAAACCAGAATCCAAAATTATATTTTTGATAAAGCACACTAGCATCTCCTCAGCATGTAGAGACCCATGACAAAAAACCACAGGTAGCCTACATATCACAAGGCACTGGATTTTTAAAAAATGCCAGTTTTCACAGCAAATATCACAGCTCAGCCTGTTGTAAGTTTGGAGGGTTGAGATGACATGACATGTAAGTAGATCCATTTATTCCATTGGGGAAAAAAAACTATAATGTATACAGCACAGATGGAAAACTAAGACTTTTCTGCAGACTCAAAACTTGAAACCAAAAATATACGCACCTTTATTTGACCACGGTTTAGTGTAAAAACTTTTCCTGAAGCTAGAATATGTAGTTGTAGAGCCACGTTCAAAGATGGGATCATTTTCTTCCACAACACAAGAACCTGTTGTTCTTAGAACTTCTACAGTTAAGCTGGGGAAGTAAACACACAAAAAGACTTACCTGAAAATATTGCAAAGAAAACACATAGTAGATGTTTAGAAGACAGCTATTCAAACTTTTTGCCACATGTGAGCATTTCTATTGTGTAGTTAAGTTTAATAATTACACTACCATGTACCTTAATGGGAGAATGCAACAAGAAATCACTACCCTATTCAGCCTCTGTTACTAAATTTGCTTTTTCTGTTTTATAGGATATAGTACAGGCAGATATAATTATGTAGCTTAAAAAAAAAAAACAAACTTTTTAACATTTGAGAAATCTACTTCTCAAATGTTAAAACCACAAAAGCCCCTCAATGTCCTCCTAGAACACTTACCAAATCTTTTTTAAAGCCAGGCCTGCTTTATCCTTAAACCTTGGCCTAAACCTCACCTTAATAACACCTCTGGGGAAGTCAGAAATTGGATCATCTTTTTAAAAGTCATATTCTAAACAAAGTTCCTGGAAACTCTGACAGAAGAATAAAGCAGCAACATGCAAAGCTGGAGCAAATCCAAATAACCAAATAATAGTAAGCAGATACTTGTAAACTGTGAGAAGCAGAAAAGACAGCTAAATAGAAGACATTTGGAAGTTCGACAAATCTTCAGTGGTCATTCACTGTAATAAAATATGTAATCTTCACCTCCTTCCCCAAAAGCATTTCTCATAAAGTATGCCACTACAGAGATGCATATTACTGCTGGTCCTATTTTGCCACATATTTGCACTGTTTCCTAAGTCAGTGTAGCTCAATTCTCAAACATAAATACTGATGCTCATCCCAGGCCAAAGGAGTACTGTTCTCTATTCACAAACTAGGCTGCAATGCAGTACTTTCCATGAGTCAGGCACAGAATTTGTTACCTTTCTTCATCCAGTATGATTGAACCATCTTCTGCTACTTTCACACGAGGAACGAGAAGTGGGCCATCCTGACTCTCTTCCCCATTCTCTTCTTCTTCCTCCTCCTCCTCTTCATGATCAGGAGTACTTCTCTCTTCCCGCCTACAATTTTTAAGAGCGCAAGCAAAAATAGTGCTATGTGTTTTGAATTGCTGCTCAGTATGCCAAACATAAAACAATTTGATGAACCACCCAGCAATGCAACACAAGAAATTAGTCAGTATGTGAAATCTTAAACCTCCTTTTAATTCTACTCTAAGATGGAAATATGCAAAAACACTGAAAACAAAATATTCTGCAACCATCCTATCCACCCAAATTACAATTTTTATAAATAAGGCTGTTATTGAAACAGTAAACACATATACCATCACTGTTAGTATTTTCACAGAAACACAGTTCTTTTACACCAGAAACTTTTTAACTGCTTCATCAAGACTTACTCTTTCATTTGACTCAGTGCAGAACTTTTTTCTGTTCTCTTTTCTTCTGCCAATGAAGACCTAGAATTTTATAAAAAGCTAAAGGTGACTGTTTGTACAGATACACTTCTGCTTTATTCTGCAAAACTGGCTTTTAGTGGACAATGGACAAAGAAACACAAAGCTTTTTTTCTTTCAATTCTTTGTATCACATCTAGATTTAAGTCTTAGCTACACAACCACCACTGCTTAATGAATTTTGCCTTTTTTTCTACAAGCAAGGACAAAAAAAGATATTTCAAGCAGAAATCCATTCTAAGAATATAAGGAATGTGAGAGCATCTTGCTTGTTACCTCCTTAGGGACTGTGCAGTGGAAAAGAAAAAAAGCAAGGGAAGTGATAAACAAAGCACAGAGGCACACAAACATTAAGAAACAGGTGATAACAGACGAAACCAGAAAATTCACCTGCTACTGAGAGACCAGGACTTGGATAACTGTACTTCTGTTCATATGATTGCTTTTGGCAGCTGCAGGAAAAAGGCCCTGCTCTGCTCTGCTCGTGGCAGTCTGCAGCCACAAGCAGAATGCACAAGTCTGCATTCGTGTTCCCTGTGTGCACCTCCGCCTTGTTACTGGTGAAACAGTGGAGCAGCAGGAGCTACATCCATCCACATGGAATGTAAAGACCTCATGGGTCTTGCAGTGCATTTTGTACTTCAGCACCGAAGGGGAAATGCTAGGCTTTCTGAGTCCACTAGATCTGGCACACAATATAACATCCCTAACAGCCCCAACTGAAAATTTCACAGCAGGCAGTTGAAAAAAAATAAAATTCCTTCCACTATTCTGTATTTCTGCAAAGATAAATCAGCACTGGGGACAGGTTCATGTTTGTGTGTTTCAAAAAGTACCCTAAGCTTCACTCTCTTCTGTACTAGAATTAAACAGATGTGAAAATGTCTAAAAGCTTTTGTTACCATTGCCACAACACTGTATCTGTACTAACACTCCATATTTAAGGATTATAGAGGCCAAAAAATAATTTAACGTAAGGAAAGACAAAAAAAGTCATACTTACTTCATAGGATTGTTTTCTGGCAGATAGTATATTAAGTCTCTCATGGTCATTTTAGAACGATCTGGTGGAGAACGTCCTTCAATTATTGGAGGCCTGTGTTTCAACTTCTTCCATACAAAACAAAATGAAACAAAAGAAGATAACAAACACTTAGATTCATCCTAAAAGTATTTTATATTTCACAAATTATTATCACTTTTATTTGTTTACAAAGTGCCCTATTCCTAGAATTTTGTTGTTCACACACACACAAACACACACACACCCCACTCCCAAGAACTAAAACAAGATTATCTTAAAAGTGTCTCTTTCTCAGAGAGGGCATTACAGACCCTTAACCACTTACCCTTTCAGAGGCATTCAATACCTGGCACAAATAAGTTTAAAGTTATTCAAAATTACAGAACTCTGACGATGATCAAATTGAAAAAAAATGAGATATCCCAAATCCAAGCTTCTTGCAGCATACTCCCCTGCTGTTCTACCAACCGTGAAACTTTCAAAACTGGAATGTTGGCTATAAAATAATTCCAGGTGTCATGTCAAAAAAAAATTGTGGGTCTAATCAAATAAAAAGATACACAATTCCTCGTGAAATCTGCATTATTAGGGAACAAAGTGCTGCTACTGCTTATAAACAGAATAAACAGATTCACAGATCAGCCCGACTCAACACAGAGGCCTTACCATTCGCTCTTTCTTCAGCTCTTCTTTAAGCATTTCTCTTAACTTCCGAGCTTTGAGGATCCTTTCACGGTCAGAACATGTTTCTTTGACTTTCTCAGGAGAAGATTTCACAGGCAGCTTTTCCTCCTGTGTTTGTGATCTTTCCTGTGTTGGCCTCTCCTTGAGAGGAGAGGGTACATTCTTCTGCAAGCTATCATCATTTTTCTGAGCAGCTACACCAACAGTTTGCTCTTTATTCACAGATTTTTTTAGTGGTGAGAACTGTGGTACTTGTGGCACAGGTGTTTTCTTCTCAGGAAGCATGGGAGCCTTTACAGGGCTTTCAACATTACTCTTTTCGGATGGGGAGGGATCCTTCTGAAGTGCAGCACAACCATCAAAAGCCTGTGATGTTCGCCTCTGCAGTTTTGGTACAGAATGCTGAGCACACGATGGTCCAGCTCTGGGTTTGACAAGATTTGGCACGGTGGAGATCCGTTTTCTTCTCTGTGTAAGCATCTCTGCAGGTTTACTAGCTTCCCCAGCATCACCTGAGTTACCAGCCTTGTCATTGCTGTAAAATTTAAGAGAGTGTTCTGAAGTACTTTACAGTTCCAGATTTGTTACTTTCAAAATGTGTTTATGGGCCAATCAGTATAAACACCATGCTACAGGAAAGCAGTTATACACAAGAAGCCATGCTAGGACCAACCTGTAGCTGGTACTTCTTCATAAAATAATCAGCTATAAGAACTGGCATATTATTCTCTAATATTAATTACTGGTCAACAAGCTTATTACAGTAACACTCCCATCCCGCCCCTCTTTTTTTGGAAGGCTCTCTCCTTTCAGCTAAAAATACTAATATCATAAAGCTTTACAAAAAACTACCCACATAACATAGGTGACATTAAAAACATTTTAACAAAGCTGTATGTAACAGTAGTTTGATGACTTTTATTAAAACATGTGAACATTCCTCTTACACATTTGCAAGCAGATGATACGTAAACTCTGACTTCCAGAAAAACTTCAGCAGTCAAACTGCTGCTCACACTTAACACATCAGCAACTCTTAGCTTCCCTGGAAAACTGTGCTTTGTAAGTACTTTTTCTATCACTTACACAGAAATAATTTTCAAAGTGCAAGTAAAATTGCCAACCATTATGATCATCCCAAATCTGCTGACTCCTCCACTGTTTGCTTTCATGGCTGTTGCTCACAGCAAGACTGTAGTATAATTATAACTGAGTCATAAAGAGGTTTTTTTAATTTTAAGTTGGAACTATGCCTTGTTTCTATACATGAGGACAACCACACCCACAGTTCACTTACACATTTTTTTAAAATGGTCAGAAGCAAATGCTTTTCAAGAAATATAAAAAAAGTACAAACACACAGTGAAACTTCAAAATTCTCTCCAGCTGATGTCTGTGATTCAGGCAAATGCTGTAGATGATGTGTTCGCATTTAGCAGCCTCTGAATGGCTGAATCAATTTCTCCCACTCTGTGAGTTCACATATATTTTAAATACAGAACATCCCCAGGCAAAGAGTTTAGAGCACTTATTACATGGTGCCTTATTTGTGTGTTTTGAATGAGGTCCTTGCACATTCCACTCAACACACACTGTTCTTCGTACAGCAGGAGACAGTGGAAAGTAGTTCTTCGTTCGCCTTCTCCATACCACCTATGTTTTCCTGAGTTTTTAATCAGAGTGCAACACTGGATTTCTGAACAGTTAAATACAATTTAACAGAAAGTGTATTAAAAAAATTAGAATTATCTTACGCTTATACAATTTTCACTTCCCTGATAACTAACTAAACTTATTCAGTATGTTGGAAACACAACAGTGTAAAGTTACTGATGCTACAGACACAGACCTGAGCAGCTGTGAATCAAGAGATCAGTGTCTGCCCCTCCACTTCTCCCCACGAGGAAGTTGTAACTGCAATGAGGGCTCTCCTCAGTCTCCTCCAGGCTGAACAGACCAAGTGACCTCAGACTCTCAACACAGCTTCACCTCAAGGCTATTCACAATCTTAATTTCCCTCCTTTGGATGCTCTCTAACAGCTCAATGTCTTCTTTATGTTGTGTCACCCAAAACTACCCCCAGCCCTGGACATGAGGCTGCCCCAGTGCAGAGCAGAGCAGGACAATCCCCTCCCTTGCCTGGCTGATGATGCTGTCCAGGACACAGGTGACCCTGCTGGCTGCCAGGGCACTGCTGACTCATGTTCAACTTGCCATCGACCAGGACCCTCAGGTCCCTTTCCATGGAGCTGCCCTCCAGCCTCCTGCTCCCCAGTCTGTCCATACACTCAGGGGTACCCCACCCCAGGTGCACAATCTGGGATTCTTTCCCTTTCTGAACTTCATACAGCTGGTGATTGCCCAGCCCTCCAATTTGTTGAGGTCTCTCTGCCTGGCCTCGAGGGAGCCAAAAGTTCCTCCCATTTTGTATCATCTGCAAACTTATTTGATATACCTTTGAATCCTGTGTCCAAGTCATTTATGAAGATGCGGAAGAGGACAGGGCTGAGGATGGAGCCCTGTGGAACTCCACTACTGACAAGTTGCCAGTCTGATGTCACCCCATTCACTGCAACCCTGTGCCTGACCCGTGATCCAGGTGCTCACCCATTCCATGATGCATTTATCCAGCTGTGTTCTGGATATTTCGTCCAGAAGGAAGGATACGGTGAAAACCAGTATCGAAAACTTTACTGACATCCAAAAAAATTACATCAACTGGCTTCCCTTGGTCAGCTAGGTGGGCTACCCTGTCAGAAGGTTATATGGCAAAAGTCTATTTTTCAGGCCCTGAGAATAGATCAGAGTGCCTTTCAGAATGGCACCAGTATCTAGTTTTGAAATTTAAAATTGTATTACACTGACTCACCTGTTGAATTACAAACACAAAAGTCTCTAACAAATCTGCTGAATCAGCAACAATACCGTCTAAATGAAAAACAGTAAAAATGTCTAAAAATTTTTAAAAAATAGATAGCAAAAGATCCAGTAAGGTGATCCCTGTAATATATAAATTTTATAAATAAAACTTGAAATAATTAATTCCATAAAGCACAATGCAAAACAAGTAAAGATGTAAGATACAAGTTGAGTAAAATGCAGCATGGGTTTCCCAAAGGCATGCCACGACAACTAGTCTGATACCTGAATTTCTAGCCACAGAAACAGAAGACTCTAAGACTGTTTCATCACACTATCAAAAGGAACAAGCTTCAACTAAAAGAATAGAGGTATTAATGAAAGATGCAAACCCAAATATACAAAAGAAGTGAGAATGCTGTTCTGAAGAACAATTATCAGACTGAGGAAATGCCCTGAAAAACTGCTCTGTACTGATTTTGGTGGAGACAGAGTTAACTTCCTTCACAGTAGCTCACATAGTGATGTTTCAGATTGTGACACAACAGCATTGATAGCAGCCCCACGTTTTCAGCTAATACTGAGCAATGACTATGTAGCACCAGGGTCCTTCTCACACTGCCCCATGACTGACCACACAGGGGATGGGCAAGAAGCTGGAAGGGGACAGAGCCAGGACAGCTGATCTCAAACGACTGAAGGGATATTCCCACCATGTGCCATCATGTTCCTCAGTAAAGGCTGAGGGAAGAAGGAAGAAGGGAGAACATTTGGAGTTATGGCATTTATTTTCCCACATGACTGTTCTGAGCAATGGATCTCTTCTTTCCTGGAGACAGTGAAACAGCTCCCTGATGATGGGTAGTGGTGAATGCATTCCCTATTTTGCTTTGCTTATGTGCACAACTATCTCTTTATCTATTGAACTGCCTTTATCTTGACACACCTTTTCTCGCACTTCTGCCGTTTTTATTTTCTGCCCATCCCACGAGGCTGGGAGGTGCAGAAGTGTGGGGAACCAAGCAATAAATTGTAAGGGGTTTAGCAACCAGACGGGCTTAACTCACAACAGGGAGGTTCACAAGGACTAGTCCTAAGGCCAACTTTGCCATGTGCTTCCATTACAATAAAAAACACTTATAAAACAAAACGGGCAAAAAACCCGGCAAAAAGACAAAAAGTTCTCCCTTGCAAATGCATGAAGAAGCGAACACACGAGAGAAAATGCTGTAGAATGAAAAATCAAACTCAACTGGTTACAGAGCACAAAGGATTTCTGCTGCACACAGCAAACCAGGGTTCCTGACTACTGCGGAGTCAGAAAAAATGAGTGTTGGACCACACTGGGCCCCTGTGCAGTCTTAACTTACAGACTCAATTAGGTTGGAAAAGACCTCGAGATCATCGAGTCCAACCTATGACCCAACACCACCTCGTCAACTAGACACTAAACGCCACGTCCACTCTTTCCTTAAAGCACTCTAAGGACGGTGACTCCAACACCTCCCTTGGCAGCCCATTCCAATGTTGTTCCAAGCACCTGCTGCAGGACCGCAGTGAATAAACGCGGGTTCAGCTCAGGCTGCGAACGCGTCAAACACCCACAAGTGCTCTCTGACAACCACGTCCGCGCTGTGACCGGGCACCGACCGCATGGGTCTCTCACGAGGTCTTCAGGACGAGCTAGCTCCCAGCCACAGCACTGACAACCAGCGGGTGACAGGCCACGACAAGCAGCGCCATGGAGAGCCACCACTACCTCCCGGGATCCGCCGGGTCCCGCCCTGCACAGGCCCGTCACGGTGCCGGGGATCCGCGGCCCAGACACTGCCCCGCCGGGCCGAGCTCGGCGGGACTTACCTCTCTGCCCGCCGCGCGTCCGCCGATCCCGCCGCGGTCCCTGATGTGTCCGCCGCCGGGGTTCCCGAGCCCGGGGGTTCCGGCGGCTCCGGGTCCGCCTCGCCAGCGCCGGCGGTGGCGGTGGCGGGCCTGCCCGGGGGCCGCACATTGGGCCGCACGGTGAGACGGGCCCGCCGGAACATGGCGGCGGCGCCGGGAGAGGCGCGCGCCCGCGCTCCTGACCGCCCGCCCGCGAGCTCGAGGGCGTCAGCACCGCGCGGCGGCGGCGGCCCGGTAAAGCCCCGAGCCCGGTCGGGTCACGGCGTGCCGCCCCGCCGGCGCGCCCCGGCACGTCATCAGCTTGCGCCGGAGGAGAGATGCGGGGCGGGAGGGGAAGCCACGGCAACTAACAAAGGTGCCGGAGCCGCCTGCAACGCCCCAGCAGCTCCTCATCCGCTTTGGCCCTCAGCTCAGCCGCCTCTAAGCAGCTCTCCAGGCGCCCACTTCGCCTCTGAGCCCAGACTGTTACGCCAAGCCGAGCCCCATCGCTCCCGCACACCCGGGCCCGGGCTGCCACACCGCTGCACCCCCAGGCCTGCCGCCCTCACCGGTGGGGGCGCGCGCAGTCCCCTGATTGGGCTGAGCCCGCGCGGTGCCGTGACGTCAGCGGCCAGCGAGGTGCCATAAGGGGCGGCGGCGGGGGGGCGGGGCCGCAGACGGCTTTGGAGGTGCGAGCTGGGTGGTGTTGTGTCGGAGGCAGCAGTCCTGCACGGCCCCAGCGTCTCGCCATGACCCGTGAGTATCGGCGTCTGTCTCCGGGCCTGTCCGGTAGCCAAGTGGGCGGTGGCACTTGGACCGCCCTCCTGGTCGGTTCAGGCATGGGCGCGACACGAGGGGAGCCCGGCCGGGAGCCGCCGTGTGGGCCGCTGCTGCTTCTGGGTCTCTGCGGACTTGGCGTCCCCACGGCGAGCTCTCGCCAGTGGTGACTGCGTGGGGATGAGGCTTCTTCCCACGTCCTGCCGCCGTCCGGAGCTGAAGGCGAAAACATCCTCCCCTGCCTTCTGGCGTAGCAGTGCTGGCGGGACGGCGGGGAGGAATACGGGTGATGATGATCTGGAACAACAGCTACACTGCATTTCAGTCCCGGCTGTAGCCTATACCGGAAATAAAGAACTTTTAAATCGGTGCTGAATGGTGAATGCTATGCTGCTTAACTTGTGGCTGCTGAGGCTGTTGCTCAAAGGGCAAGAGCGCTCGGTAAATCCTCGCCTTGTTGGGTGTTGAGGAAGAGCAGTGTCGGTGCACCGCTGTAAAATGGCGGAGAGCTGTGAACCGAGCCCAGGATGCTCCGTCTGCCCTGGCTGCTGGCATTGCTCCTCTGCCTTCTGCCTATCCTGCTGGGCAGTACGGAAACCCCTCGTGTTTAACTGAGGTCGTGCTTTCACATTCTTCCGAAAAAGTACACAGATTTGAGGCTGTGCTTTCACATTCGGCTATAAAATACAGTTTTGAGGCCACACTGCTGCTGAAGTGCAGCTGAAGACCTGGACTGTAAACAGTTTGTGCACAGAACGTGATAAAGAGGCACGTTTAGGATTTTCGGGTTTTTTTTTCTTCTGAAGTTGGAAGAGCAAGAACAGGTTGAATTAAAGGTGTATGTCTTGCACAGGCAGGCCAAGATGGGGATGCTTTAGGAGAGATGTGCAAAGATGTATAAGCATGTTCTTTTTGTGGCCGTTCACGCTTGAATTGCAGGAAGCTGAATTGTCTTCTGCTGGGACAATTTCATGGAAGATTTAGGTTGATACTGTAGAATGTAGAAAATAGAACTGGTTCCCTTGAAGGCAGGGATACTCATCCAGCATCCCAGGTGAAGCAATGGAACTAAATGGTCTTTGGTGATGTTTACTTGGAAGCAGGGATGGTACAAGTAAGTTTCTCTTCAGACAGTTGTTTGGTACTTTATGCTTTGTGTGCATTCCGTATTGCTCAGCTTTTCTACCTGCTCTGCTGTGCCAGATGCTTTTCAGTGATGCAACTGGGTTTTATTCCTAAATGTAAAACCTTACTGTGTGTATGGAAAAACTCTGCCGAATCCATGCTCGGTATTTGCTTGGAAAGCAAGGAAGAAGCTGAGGTTAAGGGTGGAGTGTAACTGCTCTTAAGGAAGTATGTGAGGTTTGGGTTGGAGAGCAGTTCTGGCTTTAGCAGTGTTTTGACTTCCTCTCTACTTTCTTCGTGATAAAAGAAGATACTTCCTTTTTTCT
This sequence comes from Entomyzon cyanotis, assembly GCA_024500445.1. NCBI lineage: Eukaryota > Metazoa > Chordata > Aves > Passeriformes > Meliphagidae > Entomyzon > Entomyzon cyanotis. The sequence continues at coordinate 5,903,109 of JAKEPQ010001021.1, forward strand.
CCTTTTTTTCCTTTTTTTTTTTCCTTTTATTTCCTCTTTTTTTTTTCCTTTTTTTTTCTCTTCTTTTTCTCCCTTTTTTCTCCCTTTTCCCCCCCCCCTTCTTCTCTTCCCCCCCTTCTTCTCTTCCCCCCTTCTTCTCTTCCCCCCTTCTTCTCTTCCCCCCCTTCTTCTCTTCCCCCCCCTTCTTCTCTTCCCCCCCTTCTTCTCTTCCCCCCCCTTCTTCTCTTCCCCCCCTTCTTCTCTTCCCCCCTCTTCTTCTCTTCCCCCTCTCTTCTTTTTTTTTCCTCTTTTCCTCTTTTTTTCCCTCCCTCCCCTTCCTCTCCTCCCTCCCCTCTCTTTTTCTTTTTCCTCTTTTCTTTTCTTTTTTTTTTCCTCTTTTTTTCTCTTTTTTTTTAAAGCACCACAGAAGAGCTCTTTCAGTGCTGCCCAGTCATTCATATAACGTTCTTGCCTCCTGAGCACTGCAAAACTCTGGAACCATTTATGGCCTGGAATGTGTCATCTGCTTATGAGTCATCAAGTTCTAATCAACACTAGTACTGCCAGGAACAGCTGGCTTGCTTCAGTTTCTGGACAAACAGCTGCCCTTTTTCTAGATGGACTTAAGGGACAAGATGCTAGTGAGGAGGATGAGTAGAAGTTCTTCTAGTTCTTGAAAAAAGTAGTACTTAATGTCCTGTCACAGATGAAAATTATCATCCAAGGCAGCAGCAGCCCTTGGAAGCAGCAGTCATACAGGGCTTGAGCTTCACTTGAGTTTCTGGCATCTCTTACCAGGCAGTCTACAGACTTGCGAAGCATGCAGAAATCCCTGCTTCTGCCGGGCTGCTCCTGTCTAGTTGTTGACATACCAGGTACCTGTGTCAGCTCAGAAATGGCATAGGTACAAAGTGGTGGATCATATCAGCAGGTTGTTGTTTAAAAGTTACCTAGTCCTGAGCCGCTTTCGTAGACCAGAAATTACAGGCACTTGAAGATGGAGATCTCCAGTTTTGAGACTGGAAGATGGCATAGGCAGTTTTAAGACTGTAGCGAGACTGAAAAGAGACACAGTGGAAATCTTGGAGAGATGGAATTGTCTTTTCTGAGCATAGAAGAATGTGATCATGTTTGCTCAACCGCACAAATGATTATGCCTGGTATATCTGTAACAATCTCAGTCCAAAAGAAGTAGAGCAAGAAGAATACCAAGCCAGCAAACCAGTTCTGGCAGGTTAGAGCAAACTAGAACTAAGGAAGACAACATTGGGGAAAGATTGCCATCTGATGCAGAAGAGTTTACAGTTGTGGTGTCTGTGGCTAGTGCCTGGAAGACCCCGAGTATTTAGACAGAGAGTTGGTAGTTTTGATGTCATGCCCTCAGGAACTTTGTGTGATCAAACAGATTGCATTCCTTACTTGTTGGCAGTCCTGGGGAAAGCTGTGTTTTCCCTGAAGAAACGTCCTCTCTACGGGGGGTGATGTGGTTTTGTGGTTTTATAAATATGTGTGTGTGTATGCATATATGTGTGTATATATATATATAGAAAAGTAATGTTACTCTTCTCACTTTTGTTGAAAGTTGTTGGAAAACATAGTTTTCCAGCAACACTTGTGTTAAGTTAAGCAGACCATATATACAGGCCGCAGCACTTAGCTTCCCTGAGAATGCTTCATGGGAAGATGCCAAGAAGGTGCAGCTGTGCCTGTATGCTTTGAAAGTACCGTGAGAAGTATGCTGAGAGTGACCTTGTGATTAAGAAAGAATGAAGGAGAGAACCCTGTAGATGTGAGAACAAACTGCAGATACGTGTGTAACTATAATTAGTAACTTCTGTAACAGCATACAAGTTTCTCGTTTGGTGAAATAAACCGAAGCTTACTTTATATCTCACAATCTTCTGAGGTCACCTCTTCAATAGTATTGGAGTGTAATCAATTTTAATGCTGTTCTTTCAGTCTAAAATTAATTTGTAAGCTATATTGGATGCAGGAATCTGAGAGCAGATGATTCCTCTTTGGGTGAGTTACTGACATCATTTTCCTCAGCCTATTGGTGCGATGGTCTTCCTTCAGTCTTTTATGGCAAACTGCATTTTGTTTCTGTAGGGAATATTAGAATTTTGGTGATATTGACCATGACCTCTAGAATTGTAAATGTGACAACTAACAGGCTTTAATTTCTCCTGCTGTGCACTGGAAGAGGACACTGTGATAGAAGATGTGACCATACCAGCTCTACACATTGTGCCTAACTGTACCACTTTTATAACAGACTTTTACGCAGGCAGACTGTGGAAAATAACAAGTGGTAGTACTTGTTTAACTGTCTATTATCTTGCAGGTGGAAACCAGCGTGAACTTGCCCGCCAAAAGAACCTGAAGAAAACTCAGGAGATCCACAAAGGTAAAAGGAAAGAAGATAGCTTGTCTGCTTCTCAGAGGAAACAGAGGTAAGATATAGTAAAGCTGAGTAAATTTTTGGGCAGAAAAGGAGGGGGAAATGGGTCAGAAAGAATGCAGTGTCTTAGCTGACACAGCATTTGAATACTTCGCTTTGATTCATTGTCCAATCACTTGCCAGAGCATAGCCATGGATGAAATTTTGCAGTATCTGCTGTTAAACAGGTTTATTTTTTCTACGTCCTGTAAAGCTTTTTATTCTTTTTTAGCAGCTTTTTGCCTACTACAAACCGGAACAGATTTTATAATACTTTCTTCACAATGTTTGATCCATTATGTCCTTTACTTCTGCAACCGAAAGAATTATATGAGGTCTACTAATCAAGTAAATTGCCTGCCTCATGGGGTAATGCATGCATTGAAAAAACACAGGGTAATAAAAACAGTGTGCTTATGGCTAACTGAGAAATTTTATACTGATCATTTTCCTTCTTCCAGTGGGGATTTCCAAAGGGCAGAAGCAAGCTGGAGGAAGCTCTGCTTAGAAAAATTGTGAGCCAGTATCTGATATCCAACTTTTTTTTTCTTCACAGAGACTCTGAAATCATGCAGCAAAAGCAAAAAGCAGCTAATGAAAGGAAGTCTCTGCAGGCAGGAGCAAAATGAGCTGCTGCTATGGAGAAGATAGAGTGTACTGATGAAGCAGAAGGACCTAGAAGACCATGCATAAAAGTGTCTGGCCATTAAATGATTAAACGTTTATTGTGCAGAGTTGTTCCACTAGTATTAGTTAGAGTATTTTCTGGTTACTGTAGGTCTAGTTGTCTGGAGTGCTCTTTCAAAAATGACTACACTCTTCTGCATGTGTATGAATAAAAGTACCAAGCAATAGCTTTATTCTAGCTTTTGCTGCATTTGTTAGTTTTACTTAGTGGTTCCAGTAACAGAATTTCTGAATCTACAGGTAGACCAGATCTGGTTTTCTGAATCTTGAAAGTACAGGTTCATTCAGAATGGAACACACTTGTAAAATGTGCTTAACCTTGCAGAGGTCTGTACTGTAAATCTCACCTTAAAATATTTTTACAATAAAATGTTGCATGAAATACTGTCTAATCTGAAATGATTATGCTTGATAATCAGTTGATTTCTAAGAAGTTCCCAAGAATACAAGGAATGGGTAATATTATGGAGAAACAAAATTTATAAGAAATTCATATTATAAGCAGTATCACATGCAGTGTAAGTCTGCCCTATAGGGAAAGATGCCTGTTGAGATGGAGACCTTGTTGGTGTACAAAAGTGACTGAATTTACTGCAGATACTAACTTACAGCAGCTGCAGGCTTGATGTTAATGAGCTGCAATGTAAGTAGATCTTGAAATTGTCATGCCACTAAAATGATTTGAAATCACTGCTTAAACTGCTTCAGGAGTAAAAGTTAGCATGAGAAAACTCAGCCCTTGCTTCACAGGCATGCTTGAGTGTGTTGTGTACTGACCATGGAAAACTGTTAAGGAAGCCTCCCTGTCTGACCAGCCAGGAGCTACTCTGGCAGTCACATTCGCACTACCTAAACTGAGATTTAAGCCCCTTTACAGCTACACCCCCCATATTCACAGTCAGACCAGGATTCCTTACCAGCTCTGCCCCACGTTTCCCACAGTGGAGTCTCAGACATCCCAACCTTAATGTAACTTAATGTTGGTGCAATAACTAAGTAACAAAATAGTAGCTCCAGCTGGTGCCTCTGCGGACGGACCCTGAACCAAGAAACTCCTGAGCTTTTATACCCTCACAGTCTGAGGGTGGGTCCTTGTCTCCTGCTGTGTCTCGGGTCGCTGGCTGGTCGCTGTGCCCTTGCCCGTGCAAAGGGTCAGCAGTTCACGGCCTCTTGCCTTGGGCTCCCCCTGCAGCTGCACCCGGAGCTGTCTGCACTGAATGTGTTCTCCAGCACCTGCTCTCAGTCTCTAGAGGCAACCTTGGGGCCTTTGTTTGTGTAAAGTTCTGTTCCATCTAAGTGCGTGCCTTTATTGGTAACAGGCCTCTGGCACAGCTTGAGGAGAGCTGGAAGGAAAATGTAGCTGGTTCTGGCAACATAACACGTGCAGCTGGTGAGAAATGAAGTAAATTCACAGGATCACAGGATTGTTAGGGTTGGAAGGGACCTGTAGAGATCATCCAGTGCAACTCCCCTTGCCAAGGCAGGCTTGCCTGGAGCAGGTGACACAGGAAAGTGCCCGGCTGGGGTTTGTCTCCAGAGAGACTCCATGACGACCCTGGGCAGCCTGTTCCAGTGGTCTGCCACCCTCCGTGTAAGGAAGTTCTGTGTCATGTCATGTTGTGTTTTAGTTTATGGCCATTGCTTCCCATTCTGTCACTGGGCACCACTGAAAAGAGTCTGGCGCTATCCCGTGGGCACCCACCTTGGCGCCATTTATGTGTATTGATGAGATCCCCTCAGTCTCCTCTCCTCTGGCGTGAACAGGCCCAGCTCCCACAGTCTCTCCTCATAAGAGAGATCCTCCAGACCCCAAATCATCTTTCCGACCCTTTGCGGGACCCTTTCCAGCAGCCTGGTCTGTGCTGTGCTGAACAGCCCATCGCTGAACAAAGCCACAGCTCTTCACCCGCCCGTCCCGGTCCCGCTGCGCGGCCCGGCGGGGCGGCTCGGCGGCTGGCTCCGCCCAGGGAACGCGCTCCCGGGCAGCGCCGCCTCCCTTCCGGCGGGCGGGCGGGCTGGGGCTCCGCGCGTGCGCGTGCGCGGCGGGAGCGCGGCCATGGCGGACGCGGTGCTGTTCCGTCGCGGCGCCGGGCAGGTGGGAGCGGCGGGGCGGGAGCGGGAGCGGGAGCGGGCCGGGAGCGGGGCCTCGCCATGGCGCTAAACGGTCTGTGCCCTCCGCAGGGCGACGACTCGGACACCTGGGACGACACTGCCCTCATCAAGGCGTACGACAAGGCGGTGGCCTCCTTCAAGGTAAGGGGTCGGCGCGGCCGGGCCGGATCCTCGGGCTGAGGCCTCTGCCTTGAGATTTATTGGTTTTCTCCTTTCTCTTCCCCAAGAATGCCTTAAAGAATGGGGAATGCTCGGAGCCTTCAGTCAAGCAGGAGCAGCGCCTGGTGATAAAGAGAAAAAACCATAAAAAGAACAAAAATAGAAAGAAGAGCAACACACCGCCTTTGAAACAGGTCTGTCACTTGTACATGCAGTGGTGCTCGTACTGCGTGCTGTATTTCGGTACTCAGAAGTAGCTGCTTCATCACTTGGGAGTAACATTTCGGGGGTGTGGTGTGGGGTGGTAACGTTATAAACCTTATTTTTAGGTTACACAGAGGAATTTCACTATATACTAAGGAAACGCTGTAGGTGGGATCCATCTTTCTGGACAAACAGTATTTTAGGGAAAGGTGTGTTCTGTCTGACTGCTGGTGTAGGTATTTCCACAATTCTCTTGTTTGTGTTGCAGTGGAAGGTTGGTGACAGCTGCATTGCTGTTTGGTCTGAGGATGGTAATTTGTACCCAGCAACTATTGTCTCTATCAACCAGAAGAGAGGCACATGTGTTGTCACTTACACGGGATATGGAAATGAGGAGGAGCAGAACCTGTCTGATCTACTTCCGCCAGCCAGCGATGAAACCGATGAAATCGTAAATGGGATGGGGCATTCTGGGGAGGTGAGGGACTTCTTCATTCTTTTGTAAAGAAATGGGAAAGTGGGAGAATCAACTTCCTGTAGTATATTTGGTGGCGATGCTGGTGTTCGGAGTGAGAAGCGATACACAATTCTGTTGCAAACAGACACAAGCTGATGGAGGGAATGAAAGCATCCCTTTACCTCTTGAAGTCAGCATGGAAGAAAGGGAGGGGACAACACAAAATTCATCAGTGAAAGATAACATAGTTAAAATGGTGAGCAGATAAAGTTATTCCTGAGTAGGACTGGAGGGCTAGAGAGAGGGAAGGATGTGAATGGGACTTTCAAACCTTTTTCACACTAAAATTGCTTGTTGTAAATTCCTGTTTAGTACATTTCATGAAAATATCTTGTTCTTCTAGAATGGGAATGAGATTCTATATTCAACCGATGAAAGTGAAAAATCTTCCCAGTCACCTCGAAACAAAAACAACTGCACAAAAGCAAGATTCTGCCCTCAAAACCTGCGATTTCCCACACCACCACCACCAGCCCCAGGCCTAGGAAGGGTAAGCCTAATCTTAATTGAAATAATTCATATACCCTTGTTAAGCCTGGTATAACTGTGAATCCTGACACAATATGATGATATTTATCATTGTCTAGAATTCAATTAAGAGCATTTTGAGAATGGATGTACAGATATGCATGTTAATATCAGTTGGTCTGCCATTTTGTAATAATGTAGCCACGGCATAGTCCTCCTGCAGTGCTGCTGTCCAGTGAAGTGGGCCTTCTGCTCCTTAGCTAACACTTGCTTTCCAATTGCCTTGTAACTTAAAAGAGGGATATTGTTGCCTGGATTCTGATGGTGTAGTTAATGACCAGCACTGTTGATGTTCTAAGATTTCACGTTTTCTAGTCAATTGGTATGTTTCGCTTCACAGGACACTAAAGGCAGTAACAGTGATATCCAGGTGTTGTGGAGCCTCTCAGCTCTCTTTTGAATTAGGAGTGGATGGGGTATTGATACACCCTTCAGTTTTACCATTGTGAAGTAGTTTAAGTAATAGTGCAGTTGAACTCAGCATTATCTTTTCTAAGCATTACTGTCTGTGCAAGATTTCTTTACGAGGTTTTATTTTATCTTTGTCCTTTCTAAGATCTTTATTTAAAGACATTCACCAGCATAATGGAATTTAGTCAACTTCTGCCCCAGCCACACAGGAGCAGAGAAATTACGTGTTTGCCTGTGTAAATATTTGATGTGTTTCTTCTTTTGAGAGTGTAACCACTGATTTCCACTTAGGTAAACCTTTTTAAAATGCTTGTATTAACTAGAACCCTAGCAGTGTTCACCTCTGTAACATGAGTAATCTAAGTTGTACTTTTCACATTACGGAATGTGCTACACAAACAGCTGCTGGGTGTATTTTCATTAAATTGCTGGAGGGTGTTGTCTGTTGTTTAAGGTCTGTGAATTGTTTCACATAATTCTCTTAAGTAAAATCCTAGTACCAAAAATTTCCTTTTAATTTGTACTGTTCCACTTTTTTTTCCATGTAGCCTGGATCAAAATTCAAGTCACTTCCATCATTTTTATCTTGTTGGCCCCCACCCTTCCCAGCAGGACCACCAGTAAGTGACAGTAGAATGGGGAAGATGTCAAAGATGAGTATTGGTGATTTCAAGTTTTTTCACTGAATGTGCTCACTGCCTGTGTTTTTATAACACATGTGTTCTGTTTGCCTGTATTTTTTACATATTTGTTAAATGTTCAGTTACAAATATTACAATAATCTAATGTCCAAGGTCTGATTTGCACTCATATCTGTGACAGTGAAGCTGTTGATAAGAATATCAAAGGAAAACTTATTTGAAGAAACTACACTTCATATCAACAGCATTTCACTGAAGATAATATTTCCCCCAATAACACTTTTTGTGTACAGTTAAGCTATGGGAGTCTTGTTTTTCCAAGGCTTTGGAAATCACATGTGTTCCAAAAACATCATCTTCTTTGACTCCTTTTTTAGAGAACACATTGAGGATATATTCCTGTTTTTCAGTTTCATGTTTTAATCTCGTAGAACTGGTTGCTCTCTAACCTGGGACAGACCCTGTTGAAACAGAGATTTCCTTTGTCATTTCTTAGTTGATTCCTCCTCCACCACCCATGAGGCCAGACTCTGCTGAGGACGATGAAGCACTGGGGAGCATGTTGATAGCCTGGTACATGAGTGGTTACCACACTGGATATTACCTGGTACGTGCTGCTTTGGTTTTGAAGTGTCTTGGTAATTCTGCATTGCTGTTGGTGCCCCTGCAGCAAGAAGTTAGATATATATATATGGATGTTCTGGCTCATGTGAATTCTACTCAATGACAATACTTACACAATACAAAACACCCATAAATGTAACAATTGTAAATTAGAGACCTAAAAAGCAGCCCTCCGTATCTAATTGATGTTTTAGTACTTTGTTCCACTGTAGGGGTCCTGTCAGGTACTTTTAAAGCCACTGTTTTACAACCATTCTAAAACAACCAATTCTGTCTTTGTAGACAGGTGGAGTAAATAAGTTTATTTTTCAGTAGTCTTGTATGTGTTTTCTCTCACTGTGAGTGGTAGTATTGCATTTAAGATCACATTTGACATTTTTGCAGAGATTATTCATCAGAAATTGTTTCATATCATTGTGAAGGTCAAGTAGAAGCTGTCAACATAGTTGTGAAAATCTGTGATTTGTATTATTGATTCGTATTTTCTTCTGCACACTTACGAAGAAAGAAAATGATGCAATGAACACTTTGCACTGAGGAAGCTGAAAAGGGAGGATTTGGTGCTTCAAATTATATATAATTGTGGGTTGCTTTAATTTACTTTCAACTGAACAAGATGTATATATTTGAAATTCTTCTGTGTAGCCTCTGATTGTAAAGAAGACATGTAGTTTGGCTTTCATCCTTTTTAAACTGCCCATTTTCTGATTTCCTAAGAGAGTTAAAAGCTAGTCATGATTTTTAGAGGACTGAAAAAGACTGTCCAGAAATGTTCTTCTTCTGTGACTAAAGCTTTTATTTCCATGTTGGTAAAACCAAGATTTTACTAAATTGTATCCTGTAGGGTTTAAAACAAAGCCGAATGGAAGCAATGCTGGAGAGACAGACACATGCAAAATAACTGAATATCCACCATTGTTCTGAAGGATTGTAAGTATTGCAGCTTTGTGGTAAATGAAGATACAGTCAAGTTCTGGACTCCCTTCAAAAACCTCTTGGCCTTGGGACTTCCATCCACTCTTACAGCTCTCTGTAAAGACAACTTCTGCCAGCAGTAATCGCTTCTTTGCTTAGGAGCTGTGGAATTGTATTTTCGTGGCTAGAACGAAGGGAAGTATTTATTGCTCTGATGAGAGTTTTAACTACAGCATCTGTCTACATGGGGATTAACAGTGCAGGTTATTTGAATTATTAATGGTTTGTACTGGGCTGTTTTGGGAACAAAAGGCTGTGAGTGAAATGCAGTTTTTTCATTGTATTTCCTTATGTAGATGGGGTGGTAGGTTGTAGCTAAACTTTGTTTTCAGGACAAGTTCGGTTTGGTAATGTTGAGCAGTTCTGTTCTCAGTACTTCAGTATCCATGCTTTTATTTGAAATGCTTTGTTCAGAATTCTCCACTATATTGTTCACTTCCTTATAAAACAAAACTATATTCTGGGGATTTGTTTTCTGATTTTCTGTGACAACATGTAATTTCTGTGTAGTTAAGTAATTCTTCGTGTGTTTAAAAACAAAAAGCTCTTTTATACTAATTTTTGCTGCTTTTTTAAAACCAGGTACAAATCTTTTCCACTGAGAAGTGTATATCACTTATGCATTGGTGGTTGATGGTGAAGAACTGAATTCTATCAAGATCATTAGCCATAACATTTACTGAACACTGAGCTGTCCCTGTTAACAAATAAATAACTTCAGACTAGTAATTAAATGTGCATTGAAATGAGCTATGTCTTAAAGACTTCTAGTCAAATGTATTTTGAAAACACTGCAGCAACAAAATATTTTTTACTTCCCTGAAGCAATTTCAAGTCTTCTTACCACATAATAGATTTAACTGTTTTGAACCGATATATTAGATTTCATTTATCTCTCAATATTTCTTGCATTCCTTAGACTTTTTGTGTGAATGAAAGCACCAGAACTATTGATTATGGTGTTCTCTTTCAGGAGAGTGCTATGGCAGCAGTGTGTGTTACCGTGGCCACTGGTGGCACTGACACGGAAAACATGCGTTGTCATAGTAAAAGGGACATCTTACAGATCTGGTTAGAATCATGGAATATGACCGATGGTTTCAGGAAGGCTGTTGTCTTGTTTCAAACGCGTGAATAAAGTTCTGCTGTTTAAAATTTGAATTTGGGGATGTAGTTTGTTGTGGGGTGGTTTTTATTTTGAGCTTCCATAGACCACGCTTAGTTGGGTGAATGGCTGGAATACAGTAGAAAGTCTTGCTGTGTTGCCTTTTTCTGACTACCATTACTGGAAGCAAATTAGGGAAAGCCTGTGGAAAGGTAAGTATGGACATAGGTTTCAGCCCTTGCAATGTAAGGCTGAATTTTACTCTACAATTCTACTCTTACTAGAGGCTGGAGCCACAAAACTAGGCAGTAATTTACTTAATGCCAGTGGTTTGCTTTTTAGGGAAATAACAGGCATGAACTTTACTGCATTCACTTCTTATCCTGCTGTGCTCATGTGTCAGAAAATGACTTTTCCACAAGTAATTGAGAAAAAAAATACTTAATCATAACTTACCTAAGCTACTTTGAAGGCTTTTTTTTTTTTAATTGTCTAGATGAAGTAAATTAAGATTGATTGCAGTGAGGCAAAGCTTCTATATTGTCTTTTCAGATTGCTGAAGAGGCAGAACTGCCCTCTGCCTCAATCAGCTGTGTTGGTGTCTGGCATTGTTACAAAAGGTGGCCTTTACTAGTTTTTAACACTAGCAAAATCTAGCATACAGTAATTTTACTGCAGCCCTGACTTCAGTAAAGGGGTTTATGATTTTTATTTCACAAGTGATTCATGTAACTGATTTAACTGCAAACAAAACAACTGAATAGAAAGTAAAAGGGTGTGCAAGAAAGAGGCCAACAATTCACACGAGTGCTCACCACACACGGGAACTCCCAACAATAGCTGACCACTGCCAGGATATGTGACCTGGAAGGGTCCCTTCTCTCATCCCCAGCAAAAGTGTGAGGTAGTATAGGATGACCTTGGGGTCCAAGCCATGCCCTCTCCTGGCTACTGGAAAAATTAACACTGCCCTGGCTGGAACCAGGACATGTTTATTTGCAGTGGAGGTGTGTAATTAATATTACTAGAAGAGGGGGAAAAAACCCAAACCGTAACTAGGTTCTAGGCTTGAAATTCTAGGCTTGAAAAACTGATGAAAGGGGCAAAACACATTACCGAGGTAATTTAAAACACCTGAACTAGGGGTGCTTCATCATTATGCCAGACATTTTAAGGGCTTCTGTATCAAGGAGCCAACCCACCATTGCTATTGTCACCCGACCAGACAATCGAGAAACACAGTAACAAAAAAACACCATTGCTGCTGCTCTGATGCATGAACATGTGGAAAATGCCCAGTTCTTTTAAAGACGACGTTATCAAGTGTTCAGAAGAAGTTTCTGTAACTTCTGTTAGTGATTTGCTAACAGAGCTTTTCAAGCTTCTGGAAACCTCCACAGTTTGCCAATTTCACTGTAAAAATAAACAGACATCAGTAAGGGTTTAAAGGTGTGCCAAAGCCATATGAAACATGAACAAATAACCTGTGAGGCTGAGGTATGGTACATTCAAAATAAATTTGTTGCTGCTAGGTTGAAAAAACAGTAGAACTTTGAACTGCACACATTTGAGCAGTGATACCTCAGACTGAGGAGATGGATAAAGGATACACTACCAGGCATATTAATGCCTAATAGAATAAGATACTGATGTGTTTACAAGTGTTCAAATACCACTCTTACAAAACAAAGCAAATACAACATCCACTTGTGCGTCCACTGCAAATCAGATATCAGATCAGCTCTGCACAGATCAAGATACTGAGTGTAACAATCTATCCTGGGCCTGGGTACCATCACGTACACTCTCCAGCCTTGCCTTATGGTCACCCTACTTACAAAATGTGACTCCTGTAATTAAGTCACTATACATCCTGAAATGTATGTCAAAAATAAAGGAAGATGATACAACAGGTTTGGCATTTGCTTACAGAAAAAGACATTTTCCTTAGCCCATGTATAACACGGTAGTTTTAAGACTATACTAGAAAAAAATTACATTCAAAAAACATTTTGGAAATACGCAGTTTTGACAGCTAGGGCATATAAACTAATATAACTAGCAACAAAGTTATGAAGCTCTATTTTGAGTTAGTCTACCTGTCCACAGCTTATTTTTCTTGTCATTTCCATTGCTTTGTAGAAGGGGAACTAAGAAGGCATTTCAGTGGAGGTCTCAGTAAAGTCTAGTATATAAGCAGGCTGAATACACTTTGAAAAGCAAGACATATTTTGGGCTGTGTTTAGAAGAAACGGGAAGAAATAATACCCATTAAAAATTACAATTTGCAATTGTTGTGAAGAATACAAACAGAAGATTAATTTATCCTGAAGCAGTGTCTTCTCTATCCAGATACATTATTTAATTTGAAATTCTCTCCTTTAAATTCACCTAACAGGCTCTCATCCTGCAGTCACCAGATGAATGGGAAGCATCTGAGGTGCAGCAGGTGTAGACACTGCTAACAATCCATTTGGCTGCATACTTTATTCATTTACCCTGCAGGAAGGATGAGCTCCTTTAGGTTAAGAAGAGCAACTAAATTTAATGCTGCAGAGACAAAGTGACCTTTCCTGTTGAAGATTAAACAAGTATATATTTCCTAAATATTACGCTAATGAGTAAAAGCAGCAGATCCAAGTAAAAAAAATCCATTTAAATTTAGATTCTGGGCAATAGGTTACTATCTGCTTTCCTTCCTCAGATTTGTCCCTGCTGTTGTTCACTCTGTAACTCAATAGCTTATAAAGGTCAGCAGCAGAAAAGGCAAACTACATCTCCAGAGAGAATATAAGAGGTCTCATGAGTACTCTAGAGATAGAAGGAATTTTCCGAGTTGACAAACTCGAGGCACCCACAGGAAAGGAAGGAGTGGATGGGGAGGAAATAAAGGGTAATCCTCCCTTCTCAAAATGCAATCCTTTTCAACCTTCCCCTGTTTCCTATAAACCTGTTTTTTGCAGGAGGACAGTGTTTGGCTTTCAGAGGTGCTGAACACCTCTGATTCCCTATTTCAAGACAGCCATTCATCTCATTGGGCTCTTCACTCTCAGAAGGACATGAACACATCCCCTTCATCACAACTGCTTTGTGAGACCTGATTCAGCGTTACTCTCTTAGTAAGACCAGACATATAAATACCCATGCTGCCTTCAATACACAGGACACAGATGAAAGTCTTTATACAACAGAGAAATATTGCCCTAGTAGTTATTTTTCAGGAGCTAGTTTGAACTGTTTTTCCAATGAGATGGAAGGCTAGGAAAGTACAAACCTAATTATTTGTGTGACTAAGGCTGATAATGGAGTATATGGCTGCAACACTTATAGTTTTTACTTCCAGAAATAGAAGCTGTGTAGGAGTATGTTATTTTGGTACCTAGCAAGAAAAGAAGGATTTGAAGTGCTCTGACAACCCCTTTTTTTTTCCATTAGAAAATACTGATTGCAAAGATGAAAATATTACCAGAAAACACTGTCTCAAGAGGCTGTCACCAGCATCAGAACATCTAAGAGCCAGATGGTAAGAGCATTAGTTTGGTTTGGAATGGCCTGACAGACATCAACAAACGCTCTATGTCCTTTCTCTGCCAATTTTTATGACACTCTTACAGTAACAGGCACTGCAACCACCTGACAGCACAAAGGGTTTATAGGGATTGTTTGACGCAGCACAAAATGAGACGCAGATGCTGAAGAGTCATTTCTCTGCCAACGCAAGAGAACAACTGCACTTTACAAATAGCAGAAAAAGCACAGGAGCTATACTAACAATTGAATGAGAACTGCCTGTAAGTACTGAAAAGTAGCCTTTTATATGTGGTGAGCATGAGAAATGGAACCCATTTAAGAGGAAGAGTCTGGGTTTTTTGCTTGTTTCTGTGTTAAGATTCAGTTGTTACATTGCCATTTCTAATCTGACAACAAAGCTCACAGTTTTAAAAACTGTCATATATGCCCAGAGTAACTCAGTCACTGATGTATTTATAATCATCACACGGTGACTCTAGAAAACCCCATGTGATGTCCTTCTTCAGACACTGCATCTGTCACCTCCTCCTACTGAGGTGTGGCATGTGTCAATTCTCACAGGTTCAAGATACAAACACACTTTGAACAGATACTACAAAATGGCAGTCTTGCATTAGTCTCAATTTCTGTTCTTCAAAGTTCAAGTAAGGACAGACACTTCCCCTTTTCCACCCACCTTACTGTCCATTGCTCTAGGGGTTTAGTCAAGGAGACAAGATGATGTGCAGTTCTGTCAATTCAATGTAGCCTCAGAACCAAACAGCAGTTCTTCAATACTGAGTCCATCAAACAATAGTTTATATAAACTCAGGTGTCGCCCTTTTGCAAGTCCATTGCCTTTCAGCAACCTTACCCTCCTACAAGAAAGTGAAACTTACACCACACAGCTGCAGATACAGCAGTGGTAGAATTCAGTTAGCTTTGAGTTGCTAAAACCTAAAATTGTGTTTTCAGCACATTTATAACAGCTGTACATGAGCTGCCTTACTGAAGGCCAAGGTCAATACTTACAATACTTGAAATTCATATATAAAATGTCTATGAGTTAATTTCTCAAAAACATCTTTGTTAAATTCTTACAAAAGAGTATTTTGATCTACAGAAATCCCCCATCCACCAAAACAAAAGATTTGTAACAATAGATGTGTAAAATGTATTTTCAGGGCTTCGTTTTGAACAAGTAATGAAATCAAGACCAATCACAACATTATCATAAAAAGCATTTTAACACTTTCACATTTACAAATATACATGTTATTATAATAACAGCTGGAAAAAGCCATAGCTCTTTAGACAAGAACAAAGAAAACAGATACAGATAATTCAAGAATATATTAACACTAAAAAAATCATTCAAACAAGTTTGCACCTACTCCACTGTTCATCCCTCTGTAATTATCTTCTTGTTCAGAGATGTATCAGTTAAAAGCGATGGCTGAATAAACAAATTCATGCAAGAATGACAAAGATACAGCAATTTAAAAAAATATATGTCATACAGATACAGGAGCAGGGTGCTCATGAATACAGCCAGGACAGCAGTGCAGTGAATCATGAACAAACAGATCACATTCCACACAAAATGCATTCTGACACACTTTGCATATGTACACCTGTGTGGGAAGGACAGAAAAGTCAAATTAGCAAAAATTATCATAATCATAGCACTACAGTAGGGCAACAGTTATGTCATCAAGACTACAGACTAGTAAACAGACTACTGCCAGCATCACAGAAACTCAATTGAATTGAAGCTTCTGACAGCAAGTATATCCACAGGGCTAAGCTCAGGTCACTGCAGATGCTTCCAAATGGCTGAGAGTGGAAGCTTTTTTATGCAGCTCACTAGGAAATGCCTTCCCACAGTTCTAGACTTTGCAGTCTAGAAAGTGTGACTGTTTAACACAGAACTCTAGGTAAGTATGACATAAACTTTCACAAATATTTCTCTGGTCTTTAGAAGACAATACTAAAGGATCATCTCTATTTCTCAGACACCTCAATGCAAATTACAATGCCATTCAACATACTTACACTTTGATCCTTTATTTCTCCCTGGCAGCCTTGACAATACCTAAAAGCAAAATTGTGTGTTTTAACTGAAAAAGAGTCAAGATTGTGTAAATCAGTGTTTAAAAAGGATCTCATTTATAGCAACAATTTATGGCAATTATTTCAGCTATTCAGCTGAACTCACAGATCATAGAAACTACAAATATTTCTTAATGTCAGATGCCAGAGGTGCCCCATACCACCCAAACATTCAGGGTCTCCAGCAGCAAAGAAGCTGTTGCCAGCTTAAATTCTTAACTTTTGTGACAAAAAATTATAGGATCCACAAGTACACTGATTATCACAAATATGATTTGCTTACCGTTCCCCCTTGTATTCTTCCAGTGGAACTTCCTGAAAGGCATCTAAAGGAAATAAGTGATGGTAAGACCGAGCCAGGTGAGGTGCAGACACTAATGTAAGACCTGCAAATAAAGAGACATCAAAATTGTTACAAGGGAAGATTTACTGAAAAGCTTTTCTGTATCAAATGAAATAAAAAAGAAAAATAGTATTTTCAATTGCTAAGTGGTTGAGAGCTTCTAAGAATTTAAAAAAGTAAAATTATTTATTCCATTAGCCAAACCTGTAATCCCTTCCAGTTTTAAATCCAAATATAAAGAACAAGCAAATTGCTCAAATTTCTACTGAAAAGGTTTAACTCAGTCTTTAGAAATACATTTACAACACACAGTGGTGAAGTCAGGAAGCTCCTTTTAGCAATGACAGCTCTGCAGTACCACACCATCAGTAAAAATGCTCTGCTACAGCCTGCTCTACTACTGCCAAAACCACACCATAACCCCATTTCAGCTAACACAGGTCTGCTGGGTTTAAAACAGTTAATTTTTGTCACATTAACTAGCATGTGGCTGTGTTTTGGATCTATGCTGGAAAGAGGGTTGATAAGGCAGGAATGTTTTCTTTACTGCTGAGCAGTGCTTACACAGAATCAAGGCCCTTTCTGTTTCTCACCCCACCAGTGAGTAAGTTTGGGGGTGCACAAGGCATTGGGAGGCATACAGTCAGGACTGCAGTGAACAGTGCTCCAAAAGAACAAAGGGATATCCCACACCATATGGTATCATGCTCAGCCTATATGGGTGGAGATGGTGGAAAGGGGAGACTGTTCAGGGTGATGGAGTTTACTTTCTCAAGTGACTTACTCATGATGGAGCCCTGCTTTCCTGGAGATTCTGCTGATGGGAAGTGGTGAATGAATTACTCACTTTGCTTGGCTTGTGTGCACAGCTTTTGCTGCAACTATTACACTGCCTTTAACACAACCCGTGAGTTTTCTCACTTTTATGATTCTCTCCCCCATCCCACCAGTGGGGAGTGCGTGACTGCATGGGGCTGAGTTGCCAGATGGGGTTAGACCATGGGAACAGGTTAGCTGGGGCATGGACTGGCACAAACATCTCCACTGCTCACTCACAGTTAGTGTAAATGTCGAAGCTGTTGTTCTGCTGATCACTACAGCGGTGGAAAATCCACTGCTGATACATAATATTTCTCCAGTTACACTTACTCCCTTGCTGGAGCAAAACTCATGCTGGTAGGAAAAACTTGAGATAAAACTAGGATAAAGTAACTCAAAACTATAATAATTGCATCCTCTTACCAAACACACATATCCTAGTAACACCTATCATGTTTTAGTCATGTGCCTGTAGAAGCTAGGAGAACAGCACCTCCTCACAATATTAATACTATAAACCATACAGTATTAATGCTAATCCTCCCTCCCACCCTCTCTAAGGGCAGTGGGGGGAGGTGTCATTGGTTGCACAGTCCATTAACATTTGCAAGACCAAAGAGCTTCTGTTTACAACTCTGCAGCCTGTCATGTGTCAATATGCAGCCTGCCCTCGGGTTCAACTTGGAAATCTTTCATCCACATACTCCTGGAGGTGAGACAGTACTTCTGTCCTCTTACTCCAAGCACTCTATTTTCATGGCCTTGCACTAAGGAGTCTGAAACACGGGTGTGTCTAGTTAAATCAGGATTCTTGAGAAGTCACCATTCCCATGTGAATCACCCCTCTTCCACACTCTGCTTCAGGGCTTTTAGTTCAGAACACTATACCAAGGAATATGATAAAGCTTTACTGTTACAGGTACAGTCCTGTAACAGAGAGTCCCTTGTATGAAGCTGACATCCCAGGTCACAGAAATGCAGGACTCTTAAAGCAGAGCTGGCTTTAATTCCTAAGTATAGCTAAATTTTTCCATGCCTTAACTCTCTTACCATGAACTCCTTATTCATCTGCTCACCTTTTCTTGCTACTTACCACAGATTTTGCATTCCACAGGAAGCTCACTGTATTTGGCTCTGCACTGAGGACAAAAATATCCACCCAGTGTGAGACCCGGGTCACTGTTATTTTCCAATTGCCTGCAGTAGAAAGAAACAATTTAGTACTTAGAAGATAACACCATGCTACTATATAACTACAAATAACATTGTTTTCAGAACAAATAATTGAAGAGTTTTAACAGATTGCATGCAACAGTTTAATGCATAAATGCCAGAAAACAATTGATATGGTGAGATGTCATTTACCACATTTTCCTACAGGAACAGAACAGAGACCAAATATTCCCACATAAAGGAGCCAATATATCTTTAAAAATCAAGATATGAACAGTAACTGCACTGCTGTTCCTTCTAAGACACAAAAATATCCTACATTGACTTTAAGATACATGCAGTACTTATTCTTTTGAATAGCACAAACAGTTAGACACTGTTTCCTTATGAAATTCAGACTCCCCTATCATGCCCGAAAACTGATCCTTTTCATCACGAAGTGCACTGGTATAGTCATCAAATGAGGCCTCAATTTTAAACCTCCCTTTAAGGTCACATTAAAAAATACATAAAAAGTACTTTATTCAGGTAATACCCTTCCATCCTCCTAATTATCCTTTATAATAATACTTAAATCAATTACTGCAAATAAAATTGGCAGTAATTACTTTAACTCCTTGTAGCACCTGTGTGTCCCAATCACTGTATAACAGAACTAAGTGCCATCTACTACCTTCAAAAATGCAAATTTTAAAACACATTTAACAGAAGTAACTATGGACACATATTGAATCTACAAATGGAAATAAAATTTTTACTGAGAAGTCACAAGACATGGATGACTTTTTCACATTATTTTGCAATAATGTCACTATTAAGCAAATTTTCTAATTATGACTAATTAATACTGAATTCTTATCAGCTCATTGAATTCTAATAAGGCTACTTACGCCATGCTAAAGGAGGGCTTTGCATCTTGATCAGATAGAGAAGCAATAGTATGCTGAGGAAAACCTGAAGAGAAAAACATCCCATATTAGCAATTTTAAAAATGCAAGTAATGCTTCGCTTTCTTACTTCACTGTAAAAGTTCAAAGACTATTCCAGACATTAAGGCCTATCTCTTTCCCATTTGTTCGTTATTACAGGAGAACTGATACACTCTTGCTAGGTATCAAATTCTTCCTAAAGGTCTCTACCTACATCCACACATCCCTGACTTTACTTCCCCCCAACTGAAAAAATGTTTTTTCATAGACTTCTGTGTTAACTGAAGCTCACTGGAACCCCATTTTTAAAGAAGAGTTAAAAAGAAAATTATGTGCAATGGCAGGAAAGCATAATGAACACGACACAAATGTTCACCTAAACAACAATTTCTAATTAAGGGGACAATATTTTTATATGCATCCATCAAGCCTATATTCACCTTCCAAGTGCAGTATATGCCAGATGAGACTACAGCACTTTATGGAGACTGGTATCTTTCTTTCTACCATTTATGTTCTACAGATCAGGTGAGAAGTTGGCTTTTCCAACTGCTGCTTAGGCTTTACCTACAATAAGTAAACCTCTTCAGTATCTACACCTAGATACAAAGATACATACATTCTCATCTATGAAAAGCGGATGAAAGTGAGAACTCAGTGCTCTACTTTGTGGCATTAAGAGTTCCTATAAATTTACTAAGAAACACATCAGGAAAAGAAAAGGTACCTAATCTACTTGTTGAAAACACTACAGTAGCGCTCCTAATAAATGTGTACTATATACGGCTATTAAAATCAATTAATAGAACAGTTGCCTTCTGCAGGGAAAAAAGCAGACGGAAAAATAAAATAGATTTTCATCCTTCATTTCTAAGTATTACATTTATAACAATTACTGTACAATCAATATCATTCCACTTCACTGTTTCCAACTTCAGTTCAGTATTTTAAGTTGCTAAATTCTTAGGTTTATTTAAAAGCTGACTACTTTGCAGGAACAACATCAAGAAAACTGATATTTCTTCAGCAAAATAAAAGCTAAAATTAAAAAAACCAATTGCAAGATGTCTTTGTTAAGCTTCTTCCTATTTGTATGGCTTTAACACAGAAGATACAAAGAAAGAAACAGCAAAGCAAACATCATGCTAGGAGTTTAACAAAACCATATCCTACCCATTCGAATAAGGGAGCATTCAGAGGTCGAACTGGCAGGTGGAGGACTAACATGGTGCATCAGCAGCTCCTTATAATGACTTTCATCTAAAATAACATGGTATGTTCCTGTAACAAACAAAGAAATGCCTGTCAGGTTACGAGCGAAAAAGAATACAAACATACACTCCAAATGACAGAAAACAACTTAGGTTGAAAAAACAGTTCATCCAAACCTGCTCGAAAAAGCAGTCCTGTTAATGCTACTGAAAATGACAAGTTTTAAAATTAGTAATAACAGAATGTTAAATTAGATATGAAGGCACAGAAATTTTTCTCCAACGTTACCAGCAGCAATGACACAGTAAGAGTTACCACTGCAGCAATTGATATTAACATGTTATATTGATTAAGTTCCACATCACATAGCTTTATATGTGGAACACAAGGTTTGAAAATACATGTATTTTTTTCTCTCTAGAGCTGCAGCTACCAGCTGATGATAATTTCACTTACTACTGTATATTTTTGGAGTTGGAAAACCCTTTAATTTTCAGCCAGCACAATGGAAAATATTCATCCATAAATATCAAAATGCAGTAATGAATATACAGCAAATTACTTTTTATTTTAAACCTGTGTTACTAATATAACTAGTGAACTTCAGACACATACCTCCAGTTTCTCGGGCAAGTACTGTACAAACTCGAACTTCAGCACTTAGGCCAATGACAGATACTCTGATCTTCACTGCTTTCAAACACTTCAAATAGAAAAAAAAAAAAAAAAAAGCATACTCAAATTCATGCACAGAACAAGAAGTAGTAAAAAGTTTTGAAGTCTTAAATGAAAATTAATTGGCGATGGCACTACAACTGCCTGTTTTTCTTCCAGTAGCTTGGATGTTCAATGCAGTAGGCAAATTTCAATTTGTGTACCTTAATTAGATCATAGATGTTGGCTGGATCACACGTCGTCAGGCTGCTGAGGACTACCAAAACCTCTCTGCTTGTATGTCCTGGCATGTGCCTAAGGAAAGCAAATAGTTAATTTACTTATGCACACTAAGCTATTTGTACGATAGCATCTCCAAGGACCTTAATGTATTGAAGTCAGAAGATGATATAGTATGAAGCCCTCTACAAATTGTAGTAAGATGTTTGTCTGAGCACCAGATTTTCACCTCCTGAAAGCCCAGTCTTTCCAGTATCTAAAATACAGTATTTAATTGTGTAGTAGTTACCTGACTGTTTGCTGTAATGAGTTCATTGTACTGTACCCACACTCACAGGTAAAATTCACCTTCAAACTAGATACACTGCAGTTAAGTCTTCCTGACTTCTTAAAATAAAAATCTCTAATCAGTTTGTAAGTGTAAATCCATTGTTTTTAACTACTTTTAGTTCTTAGTTGAAAACTCTCTTCCAGCTAGTAATTAAAACAGTTTTTCACTATTACTTCACTAGCTATTTTAACTAGTTTCACTAGTTATTTCACTAACTGATCATTAGCTTTGTTCTGTCAGTGTTTTTAGCTGTAATTCTTTGTTCAGTCTTCCACAACCTGGGATACATCTCAATACTTCGAACAGCAGACAATTATTTTGAATCTATCCTACCTGAAAATGGATTCTAAATATTTCTGAAGTATGCTAAAACTCTCACAAGATTATTGTGACACAATGCTGTTTCTGTTCTCTTACCATTATTAACCCCTAACTCTGTCCTCATACCTTAGCTGTCTAGTCACAAAGAATTGCAGTGCCTTTCATCACAGTATCTACATACCATCATCAACTTAGTTTTAAAATACTATTAATATTTTATAAGAAGCACATCCCTAAATAAAAGCATATAGTGCTAGAAAATAAACTTCTGCACTACTAATATATTTAACTTCTTAACAGTTAAGAAGAGGATTGTAATCTTGTATTGTAAGAGGACATGAAATTGCCTTTAAAGACTCCAGTCAGCATGATGCAATATGCTACTTTAGAAAAAATTCCGTCCCTGCCTCTCAAAAAATTCACAATCACAAAGAAAACAAAAACCCTCCATGTATATACACTAACTTTAAAGTCTGCATGGCCAAATTTAGGGAATTATATAGAGAAGGCTCTCCACTGCAGGTCATATCCACTGCTTTCTTCAGAGCAGTTACATGCTTTTTTGAGTTTCCTGTAAGTGAAAAAAAAACCAGTTTAACTGACACAACAAGTTAAAGAACTGAAATATTTAAACTGAGTATGTAATGAAGTGTACTTGTACAACAACAGCTTTCAAACTGTGACTGGTCTACATTTTTCCTCAGAAATTGATGTCTTGATCAGAATACTAAAAACAGTAAAATCAACATTTACTCTACAGTTACTCAGTTGTTAGAAACTTTGACGAGCCAAAAAGAATAAAATAACTGTTGGGCATCATTAACTGTTCAACATGAGTGTGACGTGTCTCACAAACATAAACAGAGCTCAGTTTCCTCTGTTATCCTCAAAGTACAGTTCAAAGATTGATTGACCCTCAATTTCCTCAATGAAGCCTGCTGAAGCCACAGAGATTGGTGTAACAGCAGGCAGCAACCAAACAAACCTTGCATTCTTAACATCTGATCAGATCTCACAAAACACAGATGTCGTAACATACAAAATTAACAAACAGGGTGGAAATTTAACTGTAGGGGGAACAACATATTTGAGTTGCATTCTGGTCAAGACTTGATTGCAAGCAAGCACACAATGACAATTCTGGATCAAAACAGACCAAAATAAAGACTATGATTTCAGATAACTTGCAATAATTTATCTTTTAAATTAAAATTAATCATGACAACATAACTTTATTTTCAGCAGTGTATCAAGCAGAAGTTATAACAATGAAAATTATGAAAACATCTCCGATTTAAGAAAAAAATACTACCTCCCTACCTGAGAGTTCTGTCATTTTTTCAGCTCTTTTACTCTTGGTTACAATTAAGCCAATCTGAAAAAAGCGGGGGCGGGGGGGGGGGGGGAAGGACAAAAATTTTCTTAGAAAGTTTTAAAATTAGTTTATTTAGAATTTTACTATACCTTTTTTACTTCTTTATGTACCAGTATTATTTAACCATGTAAGTCTGCACAAGTTTTATTTTAAGTGTAACAACAGCAGCACAACACGATCATCAGTTAACAAATATTCCTGTATTTCCAATACTATTGACAAAAGGTACAAACACAAATCTTCTAAAATTCTAAATGCCTGAAAAGAATTTCACTAAATTGATGAATAAGGGATGGGAAGGTACACATAAACTGAAAACAGTTTACTAGGTAGTGTTATAACCAAAACTACCTTTTAAAATAGTTTTCTATTACTTGTTTCTTGCATGGTTGTACATACCTGACTAATAGGATTCTGGTCAAAGTACTCTTCAACAAAATATTCCAGTAACTATACAGAAAAGTTAAGACAGTTAAAAACTAATTACAGTTTTATTCCACATGCATTACATAGGTGATACTTGCAAAACATCTAGTATCAGTAAAAAAACAAAACAAAAAAGTTGGGGAAAACAAAAAGGGGAAATGAGCCTTTTCATTCTTCTTTCACCCTATTCCTCCTTCATCCCACATAACCAATGCAATGTAAATTTCAGAAACTACTCCCCCCTTATTTTATTCACTCCCTATGTTTAAGTTGTAGATTCCTGCTGGCTCTCATGGAGGTTTACAATACACCAAAAAGCATTAATCTGTACAAAATCATCAAAATCCAAAATTTCATGCTTTAGTATTGTTAAAGATGACCACACAGAACAAGATGTAAGTAGTTCAAGTCCTCCACAGTATGAAACACCAACCCAGTTCAACTCCCATCTAGCATACTTTCAAATAAGAATTCATAAAAAAACCCATCAGTAAGAAAAAAATATAAGCCAGTTCTAGATGTGTAATGAAAACATGTCATCCCCTTATTATGGGCAACAGTTAATTTACATGTAGTTTCCAAATGTGTCTTTCCATAATATGTCCTTACAAGTGTTTTTATTGTACAGAAGTGCATGTGCAAGGCAAAATAATGCCACACAGATTTTACTATTCAAAAAACAGGAAAGTGACAGACCAGCAGAAAGGAGAAAAACATAGGAATAAGAAACGAGGTTATGCACAAACAGGAGACTGCAGTTCTTTTAAATGCAAAATGGAACTCGTTTATAGAGGAATGGCAGCTTAGTAGGAAAAAGTGTAGGAATACCTTCAGAGTGCAAGTAAGCCTGTTTGGTTTTAAGTCTTGGTCCTCCATTGTTCTTGATCCATCAACAACCACGTAAAGGTGACGCATCTGCATTTTCATATGTGAAAATCACTCACAGAATACATATTGAAATGAATTCATTATTCCATTTACTTTAAAAAGCCACTACTTCATCCCTCTAACAGGGGAAGTTCAGTATATTGAGTAATGTAATTAACATCAATGGAAAAAGTAACACATTTTTCCACTTATCCCTTAAAATGAAAAAATCCCATCTTGAAAAATGCACACTGTTCTTTCTTCTCATGATAAGCTACAAAACATGCATAGGTTGAACCCTCATATCTTCATCTGAAGAGCTCAGTGTTGTACAAAGCAATGTGGTTATTTACAACCCATTTCCATCATGCACATTCTTCACATAAAAAAACCAGTTGTTTTGAGTGCTGCTGATCTGACTGCTGTTACCAAACACTCCCTGTGTTGTCAGACCTCCAACCCTGAACAGCCATGCTTTACATCCACACTGCCAGTGAACAAATAATGTCTAAAATAAGATAAGAATGGTGGAAACCACAAAGTTTGGTCTCAAGTATGTTAGGTATACAAGTGGAAGTGTATCTCAGATCAGGTTTGCCACCTTTAGCCACGTAGTTTTGGACTAGGGACTAGAGGAGGGTTAAGACCATAACATACCATTCCAAGACGAACTTGTCCATGGTGTTCATAGAGTCTAACAAAACACAGAAGGATTTAAGTCAAATTCAATTGAGCGAATGGCTCCTAAAATAAAAGTCCAAAACAGTGAAGTACTAGACTTCTGACAAAGTAGTTAAATGTTCAGTAACAAACTGCAGACACTTACACTGAAAAACCCCACAACTCAAACACAGACTTCAGGCCTCTCAGAAAACAAGTAAGAACTATTTCTTACTATCAGGTTTAATGATGTTTTAAAATTTCATTGAAATTTGACAAATCAAGTTTTAACATCGCTTGAAATAAAGCAAAACTTAGGGGTTTTTTCTAGCAATTTTTCTGAAATTTGAAACCAGAATCTGGTGCCATGATACCAAAATCCAGCTTCTGTTGCGATAGGACAAGGGGCAATGTTTTTAACTAAAAAAGGGTCGATTTAGATTAGATATAAACATATTTTTACCATGAGGGTGGTGGGGCACTGGAACAGGTTGTCCAGAGAAGCTGGAGAAGCTGAACACTCCCTGGGAGTGTTCAGCGGCAGGCTGGACGGGGCTCTGAGCAACCTGGTCTACAGGAAGGTGTCCCTGCTCATGGCAGGTTGGAGCGAGATGATCTTTAAGGTCCCTTCCAACCCAAACTATCCTGTGATTCTCTGAGTTGTACATTACAAAAAACTGCTGAAAGATTTCTCCAAGCTGTGCAGATTGCAATGGCAGTGTTCTGCACTGTTTCATCAGATCAAGACCTGTAGCTTGCATACACACGGGATACCTAGCCCAGGGCTTAGATTTAAGATAAAAATTAATTTTTCATCATTTTTTCTAGCATGCACTTGCTCCTCTGAAGAGCAAGGACATAGAAACATCCTGCAGGCATGCCTCATGCTTCACTCATCCCAGATGACCCAGTTAGCAGGCTCGTGGCCACACCAAGTACCTTTTTCTCTTTGCCTTGAAGAGAATGTCCTCGATTGTTGCTTTCAACGACCCGGATTCGTCTTCCTTAAGAATTTCCCTACACAAAACAGACTGTTACAATGGGCAGAGGCGAGATTTTCCCTCCTCTGTCGCCAGAAATGCAAGAAAGGGAAGAACGCACCATGTTCTTTCGTAGCCTCCTTCCCAGCGCTTGGTCCGCTCGGGCTCGTCATCCATCTCGGCGGCGGGCTGAGGGCGGCTGGGTGGGGACCAGAGGAGAAGCAGGGGGCTGAGGGAAGATGAGGGGAGATGAGAGGGTTTAGGGGTGATGAGGGGGGCTGGGGGAAGAAGACGGGATGAGAGGGCGTGAGGGGAGCCGAGGGACGCCGAGGGGGGTGAGAGGGGCTGAAGGGGTCTGAGGAGAGCCGAGGGGGCTAAGGGGACACGAGGGGGGCTCAGGGGGGTGAGAGGGGCTGAGGGAAGCCAAGGGGGGCTGAGGGGAGCCGAAAGCAGAGAAGACCCGCGGCCCGCACCCGCCGCCAGGCCTGGCCGTGCCGCACACGTCGCCGCCCGCCCTCTTCCGCCTCGGTGCGCCGCCAAACCCTGCCGGCCGCCGCCCGCGCCACGGAGCGACCGTTCCGGGACCGTTCCGCTGTGTTTTCCACAGCAGCGTCAAAATACTCCAAGTGCGGGCACGGAGAGCCTGGGAGCGCCGGGAGGAGCGTCACGGGGACATCCCTGTGCGGGCACGGAGAGCCTGGGAGCGCCGGGAGGAGCGTCACGGGGACATCCCTGTGCGGGCACGGAGAGCCTGGGAGCGCCGGGAGGAGCGTCACGGGGACATCCCTGTGCGGGGCTGTGAGCGCCGCCCTGCTGGTGTCTCCGCGCACAGCCCCGCGGTCACGGCACTGTCCGGGTCTGGGCGGCACTTTGCAATTAACTGAAGCAATCGCAGTAATTAGCAGGAGAACGCAGGAGCCTGTAAAAAGCACCGGATTTTAACACATGGTGGTGTTTCTAGGCGGGTTAATGAAGGCGGCTATCTATCACCCCGGGAGCAAAGCAAGAAGTTTCAGGTATTTTGATGTGACCTCATTGTGTTTTGCGCCTACATAAAATAACTCTGAGCATCCATCTCATGTCCGCAATAGTTTCCATTTCATAAGTACCGTAGTGAGGATCAGCTCAGAGCCAGCTGAGCTAATTGCTGATTGCGCTGCAGAGCAATTAAAACTTTACTGGATACGATGGAAGTGTGCCAAGACTGGGCTTCACCTCGTGAATTACAGGAAGGTTACTGAGCATCCGTTTCTAAGGAGCCTCGCTCTGCATCCAAGTAAGACAATAAACAAGGAAGAAAATATGTAAACAGTAGTAACAATTCTTGAAACAGCAGTAGGGATAAACTTCTATACCCTTCAGCTTGTTGCATGTATCATGAGTAGTGTATAATTATAACAGAGAGGAGAAATTAATTAGCATTCAGGTAAACCATACCTGGGGAAAATCAATGATGTTTTTTGAGGAGAGCAATCTGAAGACAGGAAAAGAATAATTCTTTGAAAAGTCAGGATTTGCTTCATGGAACTGAAATAGTTGTAGTCTGATTGACTCCCATTAGAACATATGCCATCTTTTCTTTAGAAGGAAAAGGTCCCATCTATAAAACACTGAAATGAAAAATGACTGCAAGCTGACGGTTTTAATAAAAGAAGTGAGAAATGAGACTTCCTTCAGAACAGGAGTATTTTTTATTGTCAAGGCCAAGACTTTCAATGCTGGACTGGAACACAGTATATACAATAATTTTGTAAAACTTGATTGTACAAGTGCTTGAACAATTTTGAAATTAATAAATTACATACTGGATACCTTCTTTTACAATTTCAATGGTTATTTCATTGCCATGAGTATTTGTAGTCAACATGCTCTCATGAAAGCCAGTCAGATTATTGTGTGACACAAACTTTGGGTATGTTTGTAAGGCACCACTTTATCTGACCTGAAAAGATGTACGATTTAGTAAAATGTGTGCCAATCTTGCCACAGTTGTTTTCATCGAGGATACCCAACTGCTTACAAAGACAAGAAGAAACAAAAGTCCAGTTTAGAAACCATTGTATTTGAAGAAACGTTAAGAATCTTGGGCATCTTGCTTTGTACATCTGTGGAGCCAGGCAGGCATTTTCTAAGACGAAGACTGAAGGATAAAACTTCTTGTTATATACACTCAGTGTTTGAGGACAGGCTGTAATTAAAAAGCATGCTCACTGACATAGGGCAGTATTCCTTGGTGATTCATATACATGTTAACTAACTTCTGCTAAACCCAAGTCACATGAGTAGGACCACACAGCAGACTGTTCACACCTATGTAAAAAAGTGAAGATTCACAGATCTGAGCCTAGAGGGACTGCACAAAGAGACTGGGGTGATTATCACCTGAAAACTTCCATTTTGTCTGGAGCATACCTTCTATTCTTTAAGCATATCAAGAGACCACTTCCCTTGATAATTGTTGGTAACTCAAGATTGAGGGATTCTGCCTCACTTTCCTCCTAATTTCTGTCTTGCTCTAACTTGCTCCAGCTCCCAGCCATTAATTCTTATTTAATTAATCTCAATTTCTCTGAGAGACTAAAATGTTCAACTAATCTTAGACTAGTAATTTTTCTTCAGCATGTCTGTAGCAGTGTTGATGAGACCCTTTTCAGTCCTCGTTTTGTAGGTTAGAGCAAAACCAGTGCACAGATTGTATGCACCAGGAGTGCTTTAGCAGTCCTGAGGCCTGTAAAAGACACAGGATTGAGCAAGTAATTTACTGTAAGGTTTGCAACATGTTGCTGCAGCCTTAAGATGACCTGCATACCTTAGGATGTTAACTTCTGTCGTGCTCTACACTAATCCTGTTTGGACCCCAAAAGGTGGGCAAGAGGGAATATTCCTCTCCCAGCCTCTCTTCCCAGCATTTGGAAAATCTACATGGCTACACCAGTGGCATCTTGCAGGGAAACATAGAGAATCTACATACAGATGTTTCCACTTAATTTCCTCATTCCAGGCACAGGTATGGTGTTCCCTTTTCCCAATCCACTTGTTGGAAACTGCAGGAAAGGAGAAGCATGATGGTTCTCCACAGGCTATGCAGACCCTGTCTGAGGGACCAGGAGCCAGTTTCTCAAAGACTGAAACTCAGACCACTGTCAAAAGCAGCCTGGAGCTGGGTCTCAATGCCCTGCAGAAAGAAGACCTATTAAGGGTGCAGACTGTAAATCTTACAAAGAAACATCAGTCAGCTTATTGTTAGCACTTTATGGAGAGCAGCTGATCCTCAAGCTTGCCTTACTCCTCTGTTACTGATGCAATGCCTGGAACTCTCCCTGAGAAAAACCAAGAAACCTGAGTGTACAGTGAGAGGTCATTTATTCAGATTGTGGAGATTTGGACAAGACTGCTCTTACAAAAAACAATTTGACAAGTATTCAATACAACAAGTATAAAAAATTTGCCATCTCCTTTATAATGAAGAAAGGTTTCCCCTTTGAAATGAATACAAACCAGAACCAGAGAGACACTGAAAAGAGAGAACAAGGCATGGCACTGGCCGTCATCTGTTCTCAGAAAAATGAAAATACTGAGGGGCACCTTCCAGGGTAGATGAGACCGAAGGCTTTGAAATGAAGAGGTGCCAAGTTTTCAAACTCTCTCAGTGTTCCCATGGCATCCTGTGCTATTTACTTCATCCACTAAAGCTCTTGGAATTAAGTGGCTGATAAAATTGGAATGTCAATTTTATAAATATGAAGATGGGTGGGTGGCCATCAGGATAGCAGTATGAATGATAAGGGCTGAAAAACCAGAAGGGCTGTAATGGTCACAGTGAGGTATGGTAATATATTTCCACTAGTGAGGAGCAGAGGTAGTACTACATGACCATTCTAAACTGGAAATGGCTTTCCTGATGTTCCTTCAAATTAAGGCAGAAGTTAAAAACTTTCTTTCAAAGAAAAAGAAATCACCAACAAAAATTTGCAATAACCAGAATCAGAGCACCTTTTTCTAACAAAATGTCTTTATAAGCAATAGAGTAATATGGCTACACTGGTGGGGTTTTTTCATATTAAAAAACATGTTTCGGAACAGACAAATTGCAGTCATAGAAAACTGTACAAAGGAACTATCAATGCTTCTAACAATTTTAGTAAGTAAAAATAGTTAATAAAGAATTGAAAAAGGATACAAAGAGAAAGTTTACTGGCTTATGAAAATACTTGCACATACAAACCTATCCCCAGGATAATATCCCCAAGAAAATATAAAAATATTTATTGAATTTATGCAGATATGCTCTGGAAAATATGTTTTTTAAAACATTTTACCTGGCCTTATAGAGGATACTAACAATTTATACTTTGAAATAATTTTGCTGTACTTACTCCATGAATGCCAAGTTCAAAAACAGCTGATGCCTAGACAAAACGTCCTGTTACTTGCTGATGAAGAGTAAAGTGTTTTGCCCTTAAACGCATGTACTCCTAATAGCATGACCCAGGAAGGGTAGGCAGAGCACACTGACCTATAGCAATACTAATGGAATATTAATGTGTCTCATCCTGTACCTCTACTCCTTTACAGCCAAGCATAGATTTGTTGCATCATCTCTGAAGAGGGCCATAAAAAAACCAAACCCAAGTTCTCCTCCCCTAGCTGCTTAAGTAAGAAGCTGTTTTTCCTCTCTTGTTGGGCAAAATTCAAGGTAATTTCTGGCATAATGTATAGCATTTGGAAGTGCAATACAAAAATTCTTATTAAACTAAATTTTGAATTGCCCAATTTTTCAATACAATTAGGCAGTCCCTCAAACCCCAGACAGAAAGAACAGCTCAACTCTTTCTGGTATCATTAGGACATCATATATAAATAAAAATCCAAATTCGCTAACAGCATTTCTGTGGAAACTTTCCACAAGGTATTTAGAAACTGCTTTCTCTGGGAGGCTTTGCGAGTTTGCAAATGAAGTATTTTCAATGGACGTATTCATATTTAAGAGCCCAGGATTTGTACTAATGAAAGCAGAATGTTAGCAGAGGTTTCCTAACTTATAACTTGAATTACAATTGGACCCGCATACAAAACTATCAGTAATGTACATAATCTAAATATATGACAGTGATTAAGTAATCCCCATAAGTGTACTGTTCAAAGAGTAAATAAATAGGTTAAAATATGCGTATCAATTTAAAAAACAAAAAATAGTATCCATGAAGGCATAGCTAGGTTTCTACATTCCAATTCATAACTTTATCATAGTCCTGAATTCGTTGTTTTATGTGAGAAAGCTTATTCTTCAGATATTCACAACGCTCCTTTTTCTCCAGAAATGCAGGATCCTGACAGAAATACAAAAATCTTTACATTAATATATTAAGCTTTCAGACTCTTCCAAGAATAGTCTATTATCAATTATGTTCTTGAGTAAAAGGACAGTATATAAATATTCTCAAAAATCACAATCTTTTCCCCTGGTCCCTTCTTGTTTCCCCTTCCTTTATGAAAAGCCAGAAAATGGTCTGCTTTTATATGCTGTAGTTACTCAGTAAACAGAAATCTTAAATAAAACCCAGGAATCTGCAAATATAAATTACATCATACTACGTAATTTAGATATTACAAAATGTATTTGTAGTATGTGCAATAAACCCTTCCCCCCAAAAAAGCAATGACGTTTAACTAACATGGACACAAACTTTGAATTCCATTGGGAAAAAAATTATACTTGTAAAGCATTATGTTTTTAATGGAACACAAATACACATTTGCTGCCTGCATTTAAAAATTACAAAGAAAAACCTCTTGGATTACACTGAAAATTACTTTTAGAGAGTGTCTAAATTCCATGCTTCAAAAAATATGGAACTTCTTTTCAAAGGTAAGAGTATGTTTTCTTTTTCTATCACATCTTTGGCTGTGTCAGTCAGTGAATATAACTGAACTAGTCTTCTGAGTGCAGAATGCTAAGAGATGAAGCATACTCTCAGAAGATGAAAATCCTTAACTCTTGGGTTGAGGTTTAGGGTTTTTTCCCACATTCTGGCTACCTGGAATCATTCTCAAAACTGGTTGTTGGCATGAGCGTACGGATTGTGTCCTAACTTTGCCAAAGTTTTAGAATATAAATTACACAAAGCACTGTAGTAGCTACAGATACCCCAAACTACTGAATTCTGCCCAGTGTCAGAAGTATTGGCTATTTACACTCTCTTTGCTAGTCATTAGATTCAATAGCAATGTAAAACTGACAACACTTACATTTTTCTTCTTCTTGTATTCTTGTAGAACTTTTGATATCCTTTCCTGTTCCTAATGAGAGACGACAGATTTTTAAACTTTGAGTGTGCTCCCTATTTTCATGTATATTCTACAAAATACTCATCAAAATTCTCATTTGATCAAAACCTTGTGACTTTTGTAACATTTTAGTTGTAAATCTTGTATTTGAGAAATACATCGACTGTGTCTCACTAAAACTTAAAAGCTACTAGTATGAAACAAAGAAACAAGAAAACCCAGAAAGACATGTATACGTCTCCACTGGAACTTGGTATCACTGAATAATGCCCAGAGAAGATGTAACATTTATGGGGAAACCTCTCCCACCAAGTCATTGCCAGCATTAGAAGACATTGTGCCACAGCTGAAGACAGTCAGAAGCTGCCTAATACCACCTAATACCACTGTTTTCCATGAGCCCATTTCACAGGCACTTACATATATGCTTTCAGGATGGTGTGGAAGCTGTTTCAGCAATGCATCCAGCTCATCAAACTTTTTTAATACAGCATGAACTTCCATTGACAGTTCTTTATACTCGGCAAACTGATCGTTGAATACCGCTTTGTACCGGTCTCTCATTTCATTTGTTTGAATTACAGGGTATTTCCTGGAAAAAAGAACAAACAAACATGAACTAGTTTTAGAGACAGGACTTATTAATAAATATTTAGACTCCTCACCTTGACAGTGTATTTCTGTACTTTTTGCTAATCTCATAACATTATGAAATTTGCACGTCTGTAAAGCATTGAAATCACAGAATCACAGTACAGCTGAGGTTGTAAGAGATGTCTGGAGGTTATGTGATCTGACCTCCTGCACAATCAGAAACACTTAAACCACAACTATGTCCAGACAGCTTTTTTTAATTAATTAGATAATGCGCTAATTAGATACATGATCACTGTGACTGAGTCTCTGTCCAAGAACAGAGACTCAGTCTCTCTGGGAAACCTGTACAAACCCTCAGAGAGAAAGATGTTTTCCTAACATTGAGGTGAAACTTCTCTTGTTTCTATCTGTGCCCTATAGCAAATAGTATAAAAATTAATCTATGATACCATACTTGGAAAGGCCTACCCTTTAAAAGGGAGCATGTTACAGATTTAACACTTAGAAAGTATAAGAGTAGTCAAATTTCAGGGCCTAAAAAGGCAATTTCCCCATTTACTTTATTTTCTTTCCTCTAATATTTGTATGGCGGTCTTCCGTTCCTTTGGCAGTTAATGTACTCGCTAGATTATGACATTCTGTTTTAACATTTGAGGTTTGTGTGGGTTTGTTTTTTTAATCAAGACTCCTTATTTACAGTTACTGGTCTCATGACACTGATACCAGCCCCATCCTCTACTCTTTCACGTTAACTTAACACACAATTACAAGTTCCCATAGCACGTGCATGGGAGAGAAACCACAAGTGTATATAGGAGAAATGCAGAGTGAAAAACATTATTCGAGTATCCTCCACTCAGATGGTTCATCAAAGTCAAGTCACTTACGCTATGTAGTCTGGCATCACTATAGGTTTAGGAATGTGGCCTGCAGGTATATGACCATTAAGTAGCTCTGGTTTTCTTTCCAGTGACTTGAGTTGCCTGTAACTGACTTCTTCTCTTGGTTTGTCATCACTTTCATACTGTTTTAAAAGAAAAAGAATTGTTATTTTAAGATTTCAGTTTTATGTAAACCACAGAATACGCAACTTGCTTGAAGACAGAGATACAAGTATCAAGCAACAGTAGAAGCAAATCACAGATATTTCTTACAACTCTTATTGCAAGGGGAAAATTGGTAATGAGTTACAGTAATGTTTCTTATATAGTATTTTTCTACAGACAAATACTTTTTGAGGTGTGAAAAGATTTGTTTGCATGTCTTAAAAAATAGTGTAAGGAAGTTTCCATCAATATTCATTTAATTTGTGAATGAACTGGAATGATTCAATTCTCTGGAGTTCCCTTTTCTCCTTGTTTCCTATTGCACGATTCATCCCCTGATCTAGAAATAAAACATGTGGAATCCTGTTGGATCACGAACAAAAGGATCCTGATCCAGTACTGAATCAACAGAGAAAACAGTGGTAGGAAATTCAGAGTGTCTAACAAGAGACATTTAAGACTGACATTAATACACCATAATTTCTCTGGGAACTCCATACAATCTGCAGTGTATGCAACAACACTTTGTGTGGCCGAAACACTAACATTGCTGATGCTTTAAAACTGGCAAGAGGGTCTTTGGAGCAGTCTCAGACACAGAGGAAGAAGCTCAACTCACAGAGCATCTACACTGTGCTTCCACTGGCTCCCCTGCAAATTAAGCACGCAGCCAGGAGGAAGGACAGTCTAAAACCTATCACACATCAGACAACCTGCTGTTTTCATTCATTTCTGCCAAACAGTGTGATAAATGCTACAGAACCTGTCACCTTGTAAAAAGGGTACAGGCACATAGAGAGGTGGCCATCACATCTGCTATTTCACAATTCTATAACCTAGCCTAACTGGGACTAACTTCTTTACATGCTTCTTTTGAATCTTCTGCGCAGGAGAATGCCATCTGAACTAACTTAAAGAACTAAACCTAATCTCTTCCAAGTCAAATAAGTAAGTAAATGAATCAATTAATAAAAAAATAGCTCAAGAAAAAGAATAACTGCTTGGAATTACCAGTAAACAGAAAAATAAACTCCTATTTCCTACCTTCTTTTCTGGAAAAGTGGACTGTGTTTTCATCTATTAAAAAAAATAGGGAAAGAACTAAGTTTTCGTTTCAGCAAAAACAAAATGCAAAAGCACAGACTCCTAAAATTTAAACACTTTCAGAATCATACTATACAGAATATTACATTTATATTTAGATATGAAGAAATTTAGCAAAAGGAATATTTTCAGATCCACTGATTTAAAGAGTGTTTAAGAACGGTCATAGGAAAACAACCACCCAAACCCCAGAAAAACAGGATTTCCCAGGGCACAGCTGTAAGGAACAGCTTGCAGGAAATACTCCATCCACTTCCCAAGCTCCTTTATTATTTCACATTCCAGCCCACGTTAACTCACTAACAATCTGCAGCCTAATTCATTGCCTAGAACACACAACAGTGCACTAAACGGTAGCTCAACCTGCAGCTATTTTGCACAGCATTCTATCTCTATATCATTCTATATCATATAATTCTATATCATTCTATAGTCTATCCTCTATTATTAAAGTATTCCCTTTAGAAATGTTTAGTAACTGGATTAAAAGAACTCGGATAGTAACAGGGAAGAATGAACACCTTGTGTGTAACACTGGCAATCACCTCATTCTTGCAAGACATACTACCAGTTGGTCAAAAAACTTTTATTGAAGAGTCATAATGTACTTTTTAAAAGGAAAGTCTCAAATTTATGCAAGATGGTGGACTGGAAACCAGCGTTAAATGAAAACGCTGCAAAGCAGACTGCAGTCACAGAGCAGAGGAAATGCAACTTTAAACTCTCTTTTCCTTCTAAAATCTCTTAAAGGCTGACCCGTCTTTAAGTTAGGCTTATGTACATTTCACACACATAAATTTTCATGCTACATTAAGCTTTATTCATTTTTAAAGGTTTTTTTCGGTGGTGTTTCCAAATGAAGGAAGTTTTACACAAATTACTTTGAACTCTGTAGGTAAGAGTGTTAAATCTCTACTGTTACAGTTTATCATTAACCAGGCAAGTATTGAATGCTTCTAGAATGGGCAAAGCCAGCAGTCAGGCAAAATATCTGACATGAAAGAGATAAGGTTTACTGAAATTTGAGACACCAGAATCTAGCCAACACTGCTATTATTACTATTTGCCGATAACTATTGTGACAGAACCTGAAAAGGCATGAAGAAGTTGCCTAAAGTTTTGCTTGCAAAGGAAAAATAAGTATTTCACATTCTCAGGTTTATTCACACTAGCACTTGATGTGCTGAAAGCACAGTTTTCAAATAAATGCTAGGTGGCTTTAAGCCACCTAACCCTGCTGAACAGATGAACATTGTTCGTTTCTTCCTTTGTTTGGAAAATACACACTAGGAAGTAGTTCATCAGCTGACTCAGGAAGAGAGCCCAGTATGATGAAGAGAACAGTGCCAGGTCCTTTACCCAAGGTGAATTATAAACAAGCAAATAAAAAAAAAAAAAAAAAAGTTGTCCAAGATTTTGGATCTGACATCTTAAAAACGCCTTTCATTTGGCAGTGTCTAATACTGTAAGACTGGTTAAAATTCAACCTCAAGGCTATGGACCTGCTGCAGAGACGATACTTGATTTGACTCCATCTACACCATAGTAAGATATTGCAGGTGCTCCCTATCATATGGTACCCCGTAAAGAGAAACTGGTAACTAATGACTTACCTCCTGTTCCATTAATTCCCTGTGCCTCCTGGCCGCTTCGTGTCTCCACAACTTTAGAGAAACCACCGCACTAATTAGATACATGATCACCGTGACAAACAAGAAGATGATTGCTGCAGTCTGACCTCCCTCCACACGGCAAAAAGCCGAATTTATCGGCGTCTTAAACAACTGGTAATAGCAGAGTCCACCTCTGTTGGTATCATTTACGTACACTATGGCAGCCGACATGTACAGGAAGAACAAGGCCACATTGATCCCAAACTCGGTCAGAGGCCACCAGCTGGAATCGAGGAGGATAGTCCGGTAGTACATGGACATGCCCAGCACGAGCAGCACTATCGTGACGATCCACGCCATTCCCGCCACCACCAGGATGAAGGGCGTTTTGGGCCCGCTGTAGGAGTATCCCCCGTAGGCGCTGCCCGCCCCGTATCCGTAGGGCTGCGAGTACCCGAACATGTTGTACCACTCGTTGTCCTTGTGCACGTAGGCGGTGACACAGGCGAAGACGGCGGCGCCCAGCAGCAGCTCGGCCACGCCGAGGATCCTGAGCAGCCCTGCCCAGGACTTCATGTAGGCGTACCGCTGGTGGTACTCCTCCACCCGCTCGCTGTACGTCTGCCCCGTGCCAGCGCGCCGCTCCAGCGAGCCCAAGGGGTCTCCGGAGGGCAGCATGGCCTCGGCCTCCTTCCGAGAGTTGTAGCTCCCGCCCGACCCCCGAAAGGGTCCGTGTAGGAGCCGGGCACCGCCTTGGTCCCCGGGGCGGGAGAGGGAGGCGGCGAGCACTCGACCCCGTCCGAGATGTACCTGATGTCGGAGGCCGTGCTGTCCCAGCTGGAGCCGGCGTGGCGTCTCCCTTTGAAGAAGTTCTTCCAAGAGTCCGGAATGAACCGCCGGACCGGCTTAAGCTCTGCCGGCCCGCTGGGGCCGGGGCTGTCCCGGCCGGGGCCGAAGGGAGGCTGCAGGGGCAGCGGGGGCGGCGGCAGCGGGGCAGCGGCGGAGCCGGGGCTGGTCCCGCGGGGCAGCGGGGACCTGCCGGGCCGCCCGCCCTGCGAGCTCCGCGACATGGCCGGCGCTCGGCCCGGCCCCGGGCGCTCCCTGGCCCCGCTGGGCTCACCCGACGGGAGGGAACAGCCGCGGCGTCCCGAGGGCGGCCGGCGCCTGAGAAGGAGGAGGCGGGCGGAAGGCGCCCACTTGCCCGGGAGGAGCCGCCCGACACCTGCGGCGCTCCGGCGGCCTCACCTGCGGCGGCCCCACGGCCTTCGCCCGGGGAGGCGGGAGCTTCCGGCCGGCCGGGAGTGGCGGGACCGCCCCGGCAGGAGCGGCGGGAGAGTTCCCGGAGTCGCCGGGCGCCGGCGGTGCAGGTGGCGGCGGAGAGCGGCGCGGCCTCGCGGGAGGGCTGGGCGCCGTGACTCACGGCGTGACAGAATGGGTCGTGTTGGAAGGGACCGCTGAGGGTCACCTGTTCCAACCTTCTGCTCAGACAGGGTCATCCTGTAGCACGGGGCACAGAATTGCGTACGGACAGTTCTTGAGTACTTCCAGTGAGGGAGACTCCATAATCTGTTCCAGTTTGTGGCCACGCGCACAGACAAGAAGTTACTCCTCATATTCTGGTGGAACTTATTTTGCATTAGTTTCTGCCCATTGCCTCTTGTCCTATTGCTTGGCAACACCGAGAAGAGCCTGGCTGCATCCTCTTGACACTATCCGTTTACGTACTTAGATTGATGAGATCCCCTCTCAGTCATCTCTTCTCAAGGCTGAACTGGCTTAGCTCCCTCAGCCTTTCCTGGTAAGGGAGATGCTTCAGCCCCCTCGTCATCTTTGTTGCCTCCAGTGGAGCCCCTTCAGGAGCTTCATGTGTCTCTTGTACTGAGGATCCCAGAACTAGACAAAGCGCTCCAGGTGTGACCCTACTAGGGCTGAGTAGAGAGGTAGGGTTACCTCCCTCCACCTGCTGGCAATGCTCTTCCTAACACACTGCAGAATTCCACTGGCCTTCTTGGCCACAGGGGCACTGCTGGCTCATGCACGGCTTGCTGTTCAGCAGGATCCCAGGTCCTTCTCCACAGAGCTGCGCTTCAGTCCCAGCTTGTGCTGGTGCTTGGGCAGCTCCTGGCGCAGAGCTGGAGCAGTGATGGGGAAACCCGAGACACTGAGCAGTCTGTTTGGACAAACCAATACTCCTGTTCTCCCATCATTTGTCCGGTTCAGGGGCTGAAGGAGAAATCTGGTGTGCTGCACCATTGTTTTCTGCAGAACACACAGGACTTCTTACATTCACCTCAAATATCTGCAGCTCAGTACAAATAGCATTAATCAAGCAGGAGTTTTATTTACATTGTCACTATGGGCTATGTTTACAGTATGTGTCAGTCTCTGCTTTTAGAAGATTTAAAATTCCAAACTGTGATTGTTTTTAAGGTATAAATTTTAATAAAACCTTCAAATGATAACAACTTATCAATTGTGGATTCTGGAAACAAACTACATAAATGCAAAGTACTTTAAAAAAAGTATTAAAGAGTGACTCCCTAATTTAGTAAGAAAGAAGGTGTTCTTAAAATAAATTCTAAGCTTACCTCCCAAAATACCTTTACAGTGGTGGCTTCCTAATATCTTGGATAAAAGAAATCTGACTTAAGAAAAACAATCACCAATACCACAATGCACTTAGAATTAAAGACTCTGGAAAAAAAATTAATTCATGTGTTTAGTTAAGCAGCCCTGTTTATGTTTGCATTATTTTGGATACTGAAGCAGTTTATATATATTTCAAGTGTTTATCACATTTTCATAACATATTTACAGATTGTCTCCAAATAATAATAATCCCCAACTGTCCACAAGCTATGTATTTATCACACAGTTATCATTACATACCCTGAAAAATTAATTAGTCCAGGTGGCAAAGCCTTAGTTAAGGCATAAAGCCTTTTATTAGAAGTAATTAACATAGCTTAGCGACCCAGACATCTAAACAATGTTTTTTGTATTACATACCATACACAGTAATCACCTGGTACTTGCCTCATCATACACATTTTTAAAATGTACTGCAAACTTCGGTCTTGTTTATTATAGCAGGGGAAAGCTTTTAAAGCCTTTAAAAGGGTCAGCAGTAAGCAATGACGATCTAGTTAATACAGTCTATGTGATTTCCAAAAGGCTTCTCACCAAGTCCCAAAAAGGGGAAGAAAACTTAAAACATAAGCCTTAAAAGAAGCCTTAAGCTTAAAATAAGAACTTATGAGTAAACTTTGATAAATAATTAACAGATGGGGAGGAAATGGGACATGGGAGTATGAATTAATGGTTAGCTCCTGCAATGGAGGAAAGTTGCCACTACAGTTCTGCAGAGTTCAGTGCTGGGACCTGGGCTATCCAGTATATAACTAAATGTAAACCTGTGGGAAAAAAAGGAACGTACTGAAGAGTGAGATGAACAACTTTGCTGCTGAAGCTAAGTTAGACAGGCTAGTAAGGTTGTGGTCTGCCAGAGGAATTGTGCCAGGATTTTATGAGACTGAATGGCAAATAACATCAGAAGTTCAACATACAGAAGTATCTGAAATCCACACAGTAAAAAAAAATAATTGCCCTCTACCCCTCATGAACACTTAGAGAGGAATATAGAAGTTCAATTTCAGAGTATTAAAAAATGCATATATGAATAAGAAATTACATTTACATTTCTAGGTATTATTCCTACAAAGGACAAC
The DNA here is from genome assembly GCA_024500445.1 of Entomyzon cyanotis. Classification (NCBI taxonomy): domain Eukaryota; kingdom Metazoa; phylum Chordata; class Aves; order Passeriformes; family Meliphagidae; genus Entomyzon; species Entomyzon cyanotis. Next base: position 5,943,819 of record JAKEPQ010001021.1, read on the forward strand.
AGCAGTACTCAAGTATTCATAGTCTGACATCATCTATGTAAAAAAAAGTCTACATACTTGTGGTGAAGGTATAGGTTGAACATGATTGCAGACATACGTGATTTCCTTACAGTATGTTATTTAAAAAAATCACACAAACACGCAAAACAAAAATAAACAAATTAGAAAAAAATAGTTCAGGTTTTATGCGTTGTAAAAGGAAAAACATCCTAGAAAATTTAGGATACATTTAGATGGTTAGGGAGCTGGCACTCATGACCTGCAAAGTGGTGCTCATATACAAGAGGAAGGCTGGTTTCTTCACAGAGAAAGTTAATGGTAGGGTGGAGGAGCAGAAGGCTGTGCTGCCCTAGCTCTGGTGCAAAGAGAAAGGTGAGTTCAGATTCCCCCTGACATTGTGGAGCAGAAGGATAAAAGGCAGCTGTCAAAGGTTGCCGCAAAGCAAGTTCCACTCCCTGTCAAGAGCTGGTCAGAGAGAAAGAGAGAGAATGTCTGTCAGAATTAGTGTACAGATGAGAAGGAGCAAGAACAGAGATGAGTAACTCTCATCTCTGCATTTTAAGTTGCATGAATAGCAACTTAAAATGTATATTAACAAGATTTTTTAGTAACTGCTGACTCTTCCAACAAATACATTAGATTGTTTTCAATTCCCAGGACATTCTTGATGCAGCAAAAGTACTTAATTGCATAGGCAATATTACATAGTCAACATCTAATTAGTTACATTTTGCTTTATATAATAAAATTAAATAATTTTCATATCACCTCATCTCATTATTTCTCCTCAAATGATTTTGGAACTATGAATTGTTACCTAAACAGGGACAGCCAATGGATCCCAATTTAGCTGACTGCAGATAGTATTGCAGCATTATAATTAATAAATTCTTATGAACCACAGTTTTTAAATGTTAAAAACTCACATTGTTGCCCCATACAATGAGCAGATGGAAATAAATTTACAGAACTTGAGTGTAGGTCCTCAACAGAAGGAAAGTGGAAAGCATTATATAGAGGGGGAAAGGGAGACAGGGTAGCAAAGAGAGGTAGAAGAACCTTCCAGATCAAAAAGGACTTCACTTATATTTCTCTCTCATAATGGCAATAAAGGAATTGAGAGAAAAAGGAGAGAGGAAAAAGAAGCAGAAGGAATCACACCCATATACATAAATAAGTGAAGCAATAGCTGCGAGGCTGCAGAATTGTTTTGTAACTTTTAAGAAATACAGAACACAACCACACAGCTGTGCATAATTCCGTATGAAAAGGAAGTTTTGCTTTTACACAAGGCAACAAATGCGGTGGCTATCTACCTGGCTTGCTGTGTGTGACAGCACATGAACCTACTGCAACTGGAATTATCCGGTTTTATTACATACATGTCGTAGATCTTTATTGAAGTGTGTGCTGTTTAGCTAACAGATGTAGACAGCTGCAATCTTTTATTACTGTTTTGATACTGTTATTATGTCCAACCATGTATTAGAGGACAACCTAAGCCTCACTTTGGCAAACCTAGCTATTAGCAGCTGACATTTTTTTCTCATTGAGAATGGAGAATGAAGAATGTATCTGTCTTTGGGGATGTCTTTTTATCCCATCTCATCTTTGGCGGGGGGTTTTGTTGGTTTTTGGTTGGTTGGTTGGTGTTTGGGTTTTTTTGTTTGGATGGTTGGTTTGGTATTTTGGTTTCTGTTTTGTGTCTGGGACGGTTGTTGTCTCCCCCACCCCTGGCTCTGGGGATATCTCCATAGTTGACAGGCAGCCTGGGGTCTCCTGCAAGAGTTGGGCAGTGGGGGTGAGGGGCAAAGTCAAACAAATCTTTGGGGAGTCAAACAAGTCTTCTGGTGGAGGATTTGGCACCGAGAGCCATGCGCTGAGATCTCTTTCAGGAGTGATACAGTTGCTGCTTGGTTTTGTTGGAAAATATACCAGTTAAAAATGTTTAATCAGGCGTTTTGTGTGCCTTTTCCCCGAGAAAAAGAGTTTTAAGTTCCTTCGCAGGACATTGTTCCACGAGGTGGGGTCTGAAGAGTTTAACCCTTCAACAGACTGGGAGTAGCCCCAAAGAGACACCCAAAAGATAAGGACCATCAGCAGAACATCAAATGCCATCAGCAAACATCAACAAACACCTACCCAGATGCTGCCCTCTAGCAAGGCTGAAGACACCTGGTCAGGAAAAGGCTGATAAGGAAATCAAGGAATGAGGACCTGATTAGCGTTGGAGGCGAAGAAATCCAGATCCAATAAAAACCCAAATAGTAAAGACTATGCAACTGTGGACCAGTGAACATTAAACCAATGAAGTTCTATGGGTTTTGACTGTGTAAAGTTTGGGGGAAAACTTGTAGATGTCATGTGTCAAGGAATTATCTTCTCTGCACACCTGGCTATGTGTGGATAAAATTATTTCCGTGGTACATCCTGGCCAGAACAACATCCTGGCCAGAAATACAGTAATGCCTTGACTCTCTAACACTAAAATGTTGTTGGAGGGCTTTTGTTTTTCCCGCAGTTTCGGTGACAGTTTTTGCCCGTTTTTCCCTCCCTTTCCCTTCACCAACGTGACTAGAGCTTACTGGCTCGCTTTCCCTCCTTCCTGGGAGCCTAGAGCCACGACGTCCAGCGCTGAGATCCGAACAGCTGGCTTGCTGCCGGGGCCGCCCTCTGCACAGCCCGGAGGCAGGGAGCAGCTTTCACAGGTGAGCCCCCCAGGGAGCGATGCCCTGCCCAGCCCTCGCTGTTCTCTGCCTGCTGCAGGGCTGTTTTGCTGCACTGTAACCCGATGCCTGGATTCCCGCAGCTTCGGGCACAGCCCCGCACTCTCTGCTACCTTCTGTTTGTCACTCCCGGGGTGAGCCAGCCCCTGCCGTCCCCAGCGGCTGCTCCAAAACCCCTGCTGCAGCCCACCTCACCATCTGGAGGGGCACAGGGATCGGCTGCCCCTGTAAGGCTGCAAAGGAAACCACTCTCCCATCTTTTCCCGCCGGCGGGGCCCACCATTCCCACGTGAGAGAGAAAGCTGAGCGCGCGCCACAGCGCCCCCTGCAGCCGCGGGGGAATCATCGCACCGCCCTGCCCGGCCGGGAGCCACCAGCGCCCCTGCCGGCTGTGAGCGGAACTGCACCAGGGGAAGGCGCCGGGCAGCCCAGGGCAAGCTGCTGATGGTTTCTGGTTTGTTTGGTGTTGCTGCTGTTGTTGTTGTTTGCCTTGTTACAAGCACTAGTAACGAACTGTTATTTCTTTTCCCATAACTTTACCTGAAAGCCCCTTAATTTCAAAGTTATAATAATTCAGAGGGAAGGGGATGGAATGGAATATTCTCCATTCCAAGGGAGGTTCCCGCCTTTCTATGGCAGATACCTGTCTTTCAAACCAAGACAGAAGCACAGCCTTCTAACTTTCACTGTAAATATTTTCCCCTGAACATGGAAAACACAGATGAAAGCATCTTTGCCACCTTGTATCTCCTTCTCTGAAATACAAAATATGCCTTTCTTGTTCCAGATTCTGCTGTCACTTCACATTTGAGAGGTGAGCTCCCGTTCTTCTGAGTGAAAGTGATTCTCCAATGAGAAAGCAAAGCAATACTTCAATCAGGATAAAGAGCATGATTTCTTTTTTTTAAGTTCTCTAGTTACTACATTGCTACTGATATTGTTCTAAATTGGAAAAAAATAAAATATAATGAGCACAAAAGGTTTTATAAATAGAAGCACTAAAAGAATATTTGTTCATTAGGAAGGCAAACCAGCTGCCTAAACTAGGAAGTCCATTCCATTTTTGTGCCTTAAGCCTAATATAGGGTGTGGAGTATTTTTTTAATAATGAATAATTGATCTAAAAAAGAAACTGGCATTCTTGGTTACTCATTCTAGCTCTGATGAGTGTACAGCTTGCTTTTCTTATAAATTTCTTCTTTATAAATAAAACAAATGCAAATATACATAAATCATCTTTCAATTGCATTCTGTTCAATTTCTCATCTATTTGCATGACCTGTATAATGTTCTCACTGAAATATAAGAAGTCAAACAAAACCTCTCATTTAGGTTGTTCTTCTAACAATCCACTTCTTACGCAATGATATGAACTATAAGGATGAAACCCCTTCTTTAACTTAATACTCAAATTTTAAACCCACAGTTGGATTTAGTGCCAGGTGAAAGTTCTTTATAGAACTAAGGACACTTAACCTTTACATATCTATCTGCCTTTTTTTCTGTCATTACCATGGATCCATTTTATCCATGAATAATGCTGAAGGGAATATATCACTTGTGCTACACACACAGAAATGCAGAACGAAATTACCTGTGTAGAAAGTAATACTATATTCTGATAGCACTCAGGACATCAGCATCAAGGTGAGGTCTCCCCAAAATTTACAAAATATCACTGAGTACCAATCTGTTATCTAAGTGAAACACCTGAACAACTGAGCAGTTTTTATTTGACGTGATCATCACTTCTCATTAGTCTTGGTTAAATAAGATGCAAGACAACAGTGTTCAGTGCAATATGATTTGAGTACATAATTCTGACATATCATGCACATAAGTTGTAAAACTGTTACCTTTGTTTTTTCTGATGTTCTGTTTCTAACTCTGGTTTTTATAGTTCAAGATAGTTTATTTAAAATTTAAGGTCACTTTAGCACTATTTTGTTTTTCTATGGTATAAATGAGCTCTTTACTATCTACTAGTGAGCTACTGTGAACATTTCTCAGATATTTCCATCCATTTACCCATGTAATGGCATGATGCCAAAATACCAAAATGTTTCTACTGAGAGGTATTTGTCATTTTTACTAATGCACACAAAACAATACAAACTTAGAATGTTGCCACCAGAATAATTTTGTTTTCATGTTTACAAGTTAAACCTAGAAAAATGGGTCTCTCCCCTCTGAAATACAACACAGCTAATGTATCACAGAATTAACTAGGCTGGAAAAGACCCAGCTCTTCAATTTACTGGCAGCTGTGGCCACTTCAAAGCAAAATTGATAATTTCAGAAGTGCCATGCAGAAAGTCAATGGACTATTTCATAAATGCTGCAAGTGCGGAGATAAGGACCTACATAAGTATAGAGAACATAACACTGAAAATATCTCCCCTTAATAAAGGTTAACCATAAAAGCTTTGGTCTGTTAAGACCAACTGATAACAAAGCTATCAAGAATAGAGGGCATGCCATTAAATTACATCAATGCTTACATAACAGGTATCTAATATTGGATTGGTCCTAACTAATTTTGAGGTTATACATAACAGACATAACTCTTCTACATATTCATTGTCAAAAAATATTATTCCTGCTCCAGACCAATACATCAAAAATGTTTTGCATAGCTCTCTTTACTGAGTTTCAACAGGGAACAGAATACTTTTACAGCAGAACTGGTTAAAATGTCATTTCACTTTCATCAAAATGATACGCCTTTATCTTTCTTAGAAGAAAATGGGAGATTGTTTATTGCATCATCTGAAAAACCTTGCAAATCACATCCAGAGAGCTTCTTGTATGAATGTAATTCTGTTCTTTTTACTGCAAGGAAAATAAGTAGCTTACAACATCCAAAGTAACAGGAAAAGGTAGGAAAGAGTTCTTCTTATCCTTCTTGAAGATAGGAGTGACATTTGCTTTCTCCAGTTTTTGGACACTGCCCACAGTTGCTGCAATTGGTCAAGGGTTGCTGAGAGGGGCCTCACAGTTGCATCTGCCAATTCCCTCAATGTTGCAGTCTGCCCCCCGATATTTAGTTCTGTAATTCCCCACCCCTTTTCTTCCTTATAAGTCTACCCTTCTCCTGTTGTGCTGCCTTTCCCGCCCCTGGCCCTGGCCGCTCCCTCGGGTTTCCCTTTTGGTTCCTGTACCCTAACTTTGCCCATGTACTGCCCCTGTGCCCAGAGATCACTGGGACAGTGTGCTGTCCCTGCCCTCTGTCTCCCTAGAAAATCCCTCACCCTCCGCCGTGATGTCTTTGCATCAGGGATGTCTTTGCTTGAGGTCTTTGCATCTCGGGGTCTCTGCCCCTGGGAAGTTTTTGGCCTCTGGTGACCATGTGAATAAACAACTCCCGTGGCCACTATGCATTAACCCTTCTCGCCTCCTTTACTGCCATCGTGTTGCGAACAGCAGATGAAACCAGAGCTAGCCTTCGGCTCCCTGGCCAGTGGAAGCGCAGTGACCAGCCTTTGAATGAAAGTCTGGAGCACTGGGGCGCTTACCCAGGCTGGGCAGAGACGCTCGCCAGTAAGGTCTGCAGATTGCAATACCACCGCAAAAGAAACTAAGAACCACGACACCTCAACACCCAGCATTTGATGGGTGCATCCCATCAGGGCCCATGGACTTCATTATTTTCTGTTTGCTTAAGTATTCCCTGACTTGATCCTCTTTCACCAGTGCCAAATCCCTTCTAACCTCAACCCTGCTGTGAATCTACATTCTCTCCAAAAAGCCAGTTAAGTCATAAGAGCACTGCATTCAGAAAAGTAAGCAGATCATGATTTTGTAGTGAAGAACAAGGCAAAAGGAGATACAGAAGCACAGACAGCAATCAATATAACAGAGACAGTAAGCACAGTAAACATTGTGGAGGTTCTGCTTTTTGTAAGATTGTTGAAGATGACTGTTAGTCCTTCTGCAGAAAAGGGTTCAGGCTACTGTTCAGAGTTTATGGGAATCTTGTACAGAATAACATCCTTTACTGAATGGAGAAGTCTGTAGAGCCAGAGGGGACACCACAGCAGATGCTATACTCTGACCAAAGAAGCTGATAAAGTAACAGATTAAGGACCACTTCTGGAGAAAAGAATAGGATGAAAAGTGAAAAATCTGCTGGATAAAGGAAATACAAAACTTGCTATGGAGAGCACAGTTGAGGAACTCACAAGTCTTGTGAGAGAAAATGACCTTGAGAAAACTATCATAATTCAGTGACTACTATACAGGTGAATACAGTCTTCCAGGTATCTAGAATGTAGTGAGAAAAGTGTGAGAAAAAGAAAAAAAACATGGGAAGTCCAAGTATGGACACAGTCTGTGAAGGAAAAGCGATGGACACAATGAGGCCTCCTATGAAGAAAATGCAAAAGAAGAAACACTGGAAACCTCAGAAGTCCACAGCTTCCTCACAAGGGGAAGTGGAGGGCCAGGCACTGATCTCTTCTCTCTGGTGACCAGTGGCAGAACCAAGGAAATAGCATGAAGTTTTGTCTGGGGAGGTTTATGTTGGATATCAGGAGAAGTTTCTACACCCAGAGGGTGGTTGGGCACTGGAACAGGTTCCCAAGGATGTGGTTATGGCACCGAGCCTGTCTGAGTTCAGTATGTGTTTGGACAATGCTCTCAGTAGCTAGCAGGCAGGTTTGGAGGCACTGCTGGAGAATATTTTGTTATTGCATGGCAGGACCCAGGAAGAACAGCTCTGATTTATCAGGAACACTCAGCTATCAAGAGGAAGTAAAGATGGAAAGGATGAATTTTGATGCAGTAACTACAAAATAGCATCATGCTCAACATGTAAAGTACAGTGAGGAAGGAAGACTGGGAAGACCTGCAAAGTTTTTGTGTTTGTCTTGCCAAGTAACCATTATACATGATGGAGTCTGCTTTCCTGGAAATAGCTGAACACCTGCGTGCTCATGGGAAGCAGTGAACGAGTTCCCTCTTTTTTTTGTTTTCCTTCTGTGCACAGTTTTTGCTTTACCTATTATTCTGTTTTTACCTCAACCCAGGCATTTTGTAACTTTTACTCTTCTAGTTCTTTCTCCCCTGCCCCTGGTAGTAGAGTGAGAGAGTGGCTAGGTGTTGCTTGGTTGCTGACTTGGGTTAAACCACAGCACCTTCCCATCCATTGCCACTGGCACTTGCCCACAGTGCCAGGTCCTTCTCCACTTACTGTGTCTGCTGTGCTTCTGGAAGCTGGTGCTCCTGGCCAGCTGTTGTACCGATGCTCCTCTAAAACACCAGCAATGGAGCTTGATCCCATAGACACAAGAAGAATCTGTTGTTGTCCCTCCAGAGTGAGGTACAAGGGGCAATCTTCTTTCTATTCCAGGATGACCAAGGTCCATGGGATGTGCTGTCCCATCAATTGTTCTCTTCAATGAGACATAGAGGCAGAAGGGAGATGGGGAAGAGAAAGTGGAAAAGAGAGGGAAGAAGGGAGACAGGAAGGAAATGAGAGGGGAAAGGGAGAGAAATGGAAGGGGAGAGAGGGGGAAACAGGGAGGAAAAGAGGAATTAAGGAAGGGAGAAAGAATCACTCCATCAGCCATCATGCTTCCTGACTTTGAGGATCAGCAAAGGGATCAGCTAAGGAGTATCTTCCTTGAACCCCATTTCTTCATGCAAATGTAGCTTTACAAGCATCATAAAGGCCTCTGTTCTGTTTTGCCAGAGACAACCTGCTCTGAGCACTGTGATCAGCCACAGAACTCTGGTTACCCCTACAAAGTGGTATTTGGATTCAGAGAAGCTGTGCTCTCAAGCCCCAGGGCCCTGTACCCTGGAAGGGACATCATCTTTTCAGCCACATGGCCTGTCGTGACTGGTAGGCAGGAGCCATCCCATCAGCCTGTTTGCCCAGAAACCCCTCTGATCAGGGGACCACTGGGTCCTTCCTACCCCTTGGCCACAGAGAAAGACATTGCAGGGAGCAGCTCCATGCATATGGAGGGTCATGGGATCAGGAACAGGCTCTGGGTGAAGGGAGACAAAGCAGTACGCAGTGACTGTGTCAGGGAAATAAAAATTTATTTCCTTTCTTTTGAATAGAGACTTGCTGGAGCGCTGATTGTGCTGCCACTGGAGCGGCCTCTGGCAGGGCTAGGAGATTTCTTGGGGCTGGGGGCCCTCCTCTTCCGATGGTGCCGGGACCCCTCACATGAGACATTCCTTCCTTGGATGGAAGCAGAGGGTCTGCATTTGCTGCCCTGGGCTGAAGAACCTGCCTCTTCCACCTCCCTCAGCTCCTCCTGGGCCTGCACCTGCTCTGCAGACAAGGACACAGATGGGGGACAGTCAGTATCCCTGCAGAAGGCAGTTTGTGAGGTGCTGGCTTGGTCCTCCATATCAGAGCCTTCAGGGCTGCTTATATGGGAGGCAGAATTTTCCCCCCAGGAGCTAGTGAAGCTGGCTGCAGAGGTGTTGTCCTTCTCCCCAGTGGTGTGGGATTGCAGTATCCTCTGGGCCTTCAGGCTGCATTCATGCACAATGACATTAATAAGGCCATAGACCAGCGGTGCTGTATATCCCTCAAGGTCAGGCTGCAGCATCTGGAACAACAACTTCCCATCCAGACCACAGAGGCACAGGGCCTGCAGGATGCGGCCCTCTGCATTCTTTGCCAGCCACCACTGGGACCCATATATTGCTTCCAGTCTGTGACATAACCAGGGCAGCATGGGGTCTAGGAGATGCTTTTGACCTTGGAAAAGTTCTGCCCACACCTCAGGCAGGGAGGCCCCCCACAGCCTCTGGCCTCCTAGCCACCTGCTCAACTGGGGACAGTGTTCCCTGTGGAGAAGATGGCAGAGATGGCACGGGGCAATGGGGGCTGTTTTTGGCCAAGGGGCTGGGAGCTTTTCCTGCCTGGCTGTGGGTCTCTGGGAACTCTCCAGAGGGTGTGACCAGACACTGTAGGTAGTCGTCTTCTTCACGCACAGAAAACTTGACAATCAAAATCGTTCTGCTGCAGACTGGGCATGCTGGTTTCCTGTCTGTCCAATGCATGATGCATCCCAGGCAGAACTGGTGGCCACAAGGCATTGCATAAGCAGCATCCTCATGAGCATCATGACAGATGGGGCAGCTCCACTCTGTGGGCTTATCTGCACTCCATGGAGAGTCCTGGGGGCTGGGGGCCCTCCTTTCTGTGGGGTGTCGGGGCCCCCTGTGTGAGTGTTCCCAGCCTTGGCAAGGTGCAGCAGGACTGTGGCTGCTGCCCTGGGCAGAGGAACTTGCCGCCCCAGCCTCCCCCTGCTCTTTCTGGGGCTGCACTCTCTCTGTAGCAATGGGCACAGATGGCTGGAGGATGTGGAGGGCACAGAGGGCAGATTCTGACGTGCTGGGTTGGTCCTCCATGTCAGAGTCTGCAGGGCTGCTGGCAGGGGTTGGATGCCAGGTGGGAGTCATTCCCTGGAAGCTGGTGGAGAGGGAACTGGCCTCAGGGCTGTTGTCCTTCCCAGCAGTGTGGGAATGCAGCAGCCTCTGGGCCTCCTCACTGCATTGGCCCACAATGAAACTGACAATGTCATCAACCAGCTGTTCTGTATATTCCTCCAGGAGAGGCTGCAGCATCTGGACCATGACCTCCCCATCTGGACCATAGAGGCACAGGGCATACAAGATGCTGTTCTCTGCTCTCACTGCCAGCCACCACTGGGACCCGTATATTGCCTCCAGCCTCTGGCGCAACCAGGACAGCATGGGGTCAAGAACGTGCTCTTCTTTTTGGAAGAGTTCTGCCCAGGCCTTGGGCAGGAGGCTACCCACGGCCTCTGTTCCTACAGCCTCCTGCTCAGCTGGGGAGGGTGTCCCTTGCTGAGGAACAACTGCAGGGCGCTGGCAGCTGTTTCCATCCAGGAGGCCAAGAGGTCTTTCTGCCTGACTGCTGGTCTCTGGTGGCTCTCCCTGGGGTGTGATGACACACTCTAGGTATTTTTGTTCTTGCAGAGAAAACCTGACAGACTCTATTGGTCTTCTGCAGAGTGGGCACTCTGGTTTCTTCTCTGCCCAACGCAGGATGCAGCCTATGCAGAAGTCGTGGCCACAGGGTATCACATAAGCGACACCCTCTTGCTCATCATGGCAGATGGGGCAGCTCCACTCTGTCCCCATGGCTCTGTCTGTTCTCCATGGCAATTCAAGGAGTCCTGAGAAGCTGCTCCCCATCACTGGCACTACTAAAGAATGTCACAGACTTGAACAAAATGGAGAAACCTTGGTCCCTTGCTGTTCCTGTGCTCAAGCATCCAGATCTCGTGGACACACATGGCAAGAAATCAGACCCGAGCCAGCCTGAGTCAAGTTCTCTCTGTGCCTGAATGAAAGCCCCAAGGGACATGAGGTTGCTGTCTAACCCTGGTGATTTCACAGTTCACTGCCAGTTGACAGTACGTGTGACATCACAATGGGATGTCCAGCCCTGGAGCACTGGGACCGATGCAGCATGTTGAAGGCCACGTTCTGTGTGGGTCCTGGCTGGCACCCACGTGCACTCCAAAATCCAGTGATACGACCATTGTTACAATAATTTTTACATTAACGCATAGATCTTTTACCTCAACCTGATTAAATGAAGTCTAATTGGTCATCTGGTTGCACATTTCTTCAGGCTCCACATGAGCAAACAAACTAACAAAGCTACTTTAAAATGCATGGCATTCCCTTCAGAAGGTGATTCTTTAGATATATTTTCCTGCTGACAGGCAATCGTTCCCTTCAGAAGGTGATTCTTTCGATATATTTTCCTGCTGACAGGTGATCCTGACAGAAGTAGTCTATGTTTGCAAGCATACTTAGAAATGTAATTAATCAATTTAAAATAAAAAGCTTTTTAAAAAAATTTTTAATGAAATCTTCACACAGTGGTAGGAGAATTCAGTGAAGTACCACAAATCTCTTTGGGGAGTTTTTCAAGCACTGGCCAACTATGTTTTCAAACTGCATTGAAAAGGAATTTTGTGTTCCCCAGAGAAAACTTCTACAACAAACTTAACATCACTCTCTTCTTTTTGAAAACAAACTAATCAAAGGCTTACCATTGATTGTGTGCCCTGTGGGGGAACACCATAAAAAGGCTGCCTGGACCTGACAGGGCTGGGGAAAAACAAGTGATGGTGCTGGGATGGGTACCCAAAGCTGCCAAGAGCAGCCCCCAGTGCACCATCCAGCACCAGGAGAAGACTTGCTTTATTTTTTTTGGTATTTTATCCAATTACTCCTTTTTTTTCATTTTGCTACTTTCAACTTCTGTACCTAGTCCTCTCATTCCTTCGATGTTTGTACCTCTTCCTTTCTTTGCGCCTTCCCCTCCCTGATGGTCAGCTATTTACAGATGGCTTAAGGTCTTTTTGTTCACCCGCCTGGTACCTAACCTGCCAATACCATAATAATTCTCATTATTTTGCCCCAACTTCCTTCTCTTTGGGGCACTGTCACAGCTGGCAAAGCTTCAGTCTTCCACATGCGCTTTCTAGAGAGTAGGTGGGTAAGGACTGACAAAGTGATTTCCTAAGGCCTGCAGAGCAATGATGCACTGCAAGCCAGACCTATTCTCTTTCAGGCAAAGCTTCTTAGTAAGGACTTCAGAATTCCCATCATGGAAATGAAGTAATGCTGACAGAGCATCAGACTGAATGGAACTGAAAGGGGATAGGAAGCTCAGCTTGCAAAATGAGACACAAGAACCTTTCTCCCCACCAGAATTTTGGCATTACATCAGCAGTGCTCCATGCTGGCCAGCTATCCCCAGGATATCCCCCATTTTCACACCCCTCCCTGGCAATGGGCACACTCTGGCTGTCGTGTGGGGCACAGAATAGAACAGGCACACAGGGAGGGATTCATTTCACTGTGTTTCAGCAAATCACAGCAGAGAAACCTTTCTCAGGAAAGTAATCTGAAATTCTCTTTGTGTTTGGCAGCAAGAAAAAGACTGCAGAAATTGCACCTTTGAAGCATCCATCCCAGGCCTCTACTTTTGAATGAGATAACTGGACTCAGAAGTGCTGCTTTTCTGTACTCAGACCATAAAAGGAGCCTAATCTTGCAGCTGGACTAGCTGATCATCATTGGTCTCCTCCAACTGAAATATTCTAAAGTTTTAAGTAGAATAAATACAAAAATTAGTATGCGATTGGAACAAATTCTGCAAATTGAACCATTCTAATCTAATTAATGTGATCTAGTATGTATTCAATAAAATAAATGATGTGAAAAAAAGTAATAGCGTCACAAAAATTAATGGCCTAAAACCAGAATGCCATAGTTATGCCTCAGAAAACATTAATACAAATATAGCAGACATTTCTTATTAAAAAAATTTAAAATACATGAACATACATGGACACACATAGGAATACACACAGGAATTAGCCAACTTGTGTGTATTTAGCAACCTTTCTCAAAATCTGTTCAGCTTGTAATAATTTTGAGATGCAAAAGCGAAAGTCTTGATCCATATAATTTAAGCTGTCAGCCAACAATCTGGATGTCTTCTTGTATCTTTTTCAACATTCATGTTCTATAAGAAAAATCTCCTCGGATGTTTCTATGACTAAGCATAAAAAAATCCATTAATCAGAAAATACTATTCAATTTAAGAAGACTTATGTACCTATTGTCAGGAACAATATTATATTTGAAATATTGTCATGTTTACAGACCTGAGGCCTGGAGCTCCTGCACTGCCTGGAATCTCCACAGGCTAAAAACTTCCAAGATTTCTGGGTATACAGAGTTGCTGGTTGCACAAGCATAAGGCCCCAAAAACTTTAAAAGGGCTTACAGTTTTTCATGTACTCCAAGTTAGACAAACTGGAGAAATACCAACAACATATTCTCAAGAGGTCAAAACAACAAAAAAACTTTACTGGCAAGGGAACAAACCCCAAGCCAGTTCAATTTTAAGTTACTCAAAAAACTGAGAGGAGGGAATAAGAAGAATAAAGAGAGAGAGGGAAAGACAGAAAAGATACAGAAAAGAAAAAGCATAGCTACCACTCCTGGTTCTAGTGGGGTTCAGCTGATAGAAATTCTAAGAGAAGGTAGGGTTGAGACTACGTAATAGTCTCAATTGTCTCAGAGGTGGGGATCAAAGATATAACAGAACTCAAGAGGTTCCAACCTCCTCAGCATATAATTTCAGTCAAGGTTCTGGGTTCAGACCAAATACCTTTCCAACTTGACCAAACGCTTCAGTGGTTCTCAAATCCAAAATCTTCCTTCTTGACTTTTGCCAGCTTAACCACTTATGCCCTCTTTTTCTGTAGCTGGAGAGAGCTTTCCAGGCACCTCTGCTCCTCTGTCAGCCCCTCTTCTCCCTCCTTCTAGTTCCACATGCCCTTCTCCTGCACAATCACACTCTACACATTTCCTGGCACACACCTCTTATGTAAAACAGATTTTTGCTGCTGTTTCAGGCATGTACAGTCAGCCCTTTGGAGCTCTCCAGGAAGGGAGTCAGGAGTGGGAGTTCACATAGGAGCACTGAGCACAAGTCTCAAGGCAGAAGAAGAAGTGCTCAGCACAGTGCTTTCCCATCTCCACAGCACCCTCTCTTCCAATCACAACTTTCCTGTCACAACAGTCAGATTGTTTGAGATAAAACATTCTTATGCCTGGTACTCCACAATAGGTCATCCTGTAAGTTATTATCTTGTCATGCACAACACTAGTGGTTTACTATTCTTGTAAAAAAAAATATGTGAAAACATGGAGCTTTATAATACCTTGTAAGATTTTGAAAGAGGAATGTAGTTTTTATGTTTCTTGAAGAATTGCTGGCCTGGAGGGTGAAATATGCAATAAATACCACAGGTCACCAATATGAGGAAAGCTACTTGGTTTACCTGAAATCATAGAATCATAGAATGGTTTGGGTTTTCAGGGATACTAAAGACCCTCTAGTTCCAACCCCTCTGCCACGGACAGGGCCACCTTCCACTAGACCAGGTTGTCCCAGCCCCCTCCAACCTGGTCTGGAACATTCCCAGGGAAGGGACAGATGCAGCTTCTTTGGGCAGCCTGTGCCAGTTATTCAGCACCCTCACAGTCAAGAATTTCTTCCTAACATCTAATCTAACCCTGTCCTCTCTCAGTTTGAAGCCATTTCCCTTTCTATCACTACGCGTCTTTGTAAGTATAGACGTGTATGTCCCTCTCCAACTGTCTTGTAGCCCCTTTAGGTACTGGAAAGGGGCCTAAGGTGTCCCAGAGCCTTGTATTCTCCAGACTGAACAAGCCCAATTCTCTCACCTATCCCTCACATCATAGGTGCTCCATTCCTCTGATCATCTTGGTGGCCCCCTTGGCACTTGCTACAACAGGTCTGTCCTTTCTGTGCTGGGGGGCCCAGAGCTGGATGCAGTGTTCTGGGTGGGGTCTCCCCAGAGCAGAGCAAAGAGGCACCCCCACTGACCTGCTGCCCATGGTGCTGGGGATGCAGCCCAGGACACAGTTGGCTTTCTGGACTATTATCCCAGCTTTGTTGAAGCTGATGAGGTTCCCATAAGCTCATTTGTTGAGCTTGTCCTGGTCCCTCTGCATGGCACCTCATTCCTCAGATGTGTCACCCACTCAGCTTAGTGTCACCCACAAACTTGCTGAAATTGCACTAGATCCCTCTGTCTTATGTCCTTGAAGAAGTTCACATCTGTCCAAGTATGGGCCCCTGATGACCACCACTTTTTGCTGATGCCCATAGGGACATTAAGTCATCGACTACTACCATCTGGATATGCCAGTCCAACCAATTCCAACTCCAATGACAATCCTACCATCAAATCCACCTCTCTCTCATTTAGAGCAGAGGATGTTGTGGGGAACAGTGCCAAAGTCCTTACAGAATGCCAGAAGATGACATCTGTAGCCTTCCCTTTGTCCACTAGTGTAGTCACTCCATCATTGAAGACCACCAGGTTATTCAGCAGGACTTTCCCTGGATGAATATCTGCTGGTTGGCCAGGTGGGCACCCCTCCATCCTCTTAAGAGCATTTTTTTGCCACCTGGATTCTTGTGGTCTGAGTCATGCTCAGATGCACCTCACAGGATGATTGTGGGGTGCACAGTACCCATTTGGTCTGGGAAGCTCCTGCCAGGAACATGCAGCAGGACAGCAACTGCCTGTTCAGTCACTGTGCGTGCTGCCTGCTGGCAAATCTGCAACATTCCCACTGTGTTCCATCAGCTTCTTCTGTGGTAAGAATGAACTATCCTGAAGACTCTGAACAAACATCAGAAACAAAAAGGCGATGTGCTAAATGTTATTATTTCTCCTTCCTCCTATGATTGCCTTTAGTAATTTCTTCCTGCTCTCAAACAAACAGATCACCCAAAATACAAACTTAACGTGTCTGTAAAGAGTCCAAAGTTTTAAAGAAAAACACATATATTTTTTGCTGGGTTTTGGGTTTTTTTTTAAATTGATTAGTTGGTTTTGGTTTTGGTGTTTATTTAGTTTTTTGAAACATACCTCCAAAATGTATTAGTGTCCTCATGAACAGTGCTTCTCGTATTACCTTCTTGTGGAGGTTCGCCAATCCGAACCGGCCGACCCAGAGCCTCGGACGCCAGCTGTCAAACTGGCGCAGCTCCCCAGAGGGAATGCTGCCTGGTCCGAGGACACTGAGGACGAAGTATAACCTCCCACACCTCACCCCCTGAAAGTTTTCTTTTAGTTTATTGGTTAAAAGTTTCTGTTACCTCGCCTTGTTACCACCCCAGTTGCCACCCATGTCCAGAAAGTTCTGTTTCCCTCATTTCCTCATTGGTTCAATTGTATCCCTCCCCTGGTTGTGTATTATTTGCTGCCCCGCTTGCTTATTACTGCTGTACCCGAGCCAATTGGCTCCGCTCCTGCTGATCCACCCCTGGAGACCCCGTTTTCCCCTTTTTAAACCCCCCAACCGTCGAGGCTCGGGGGGTTTGTGCCTCGTGTGGTCTCGCGATGAGACCTCACGTCCACGGACCGCCCGAGAGCCTCCAGGGTGCCCGCTTCCTCACTTCCCTTTTAATAAAGCACCTTGGACCTCTCACTCTCTGAGCCTCCTTGCCTCTTGGGGACTGGAAACCTCCTCGACTCCCCGTCACCAGACCTGACCCTCTGCCGCAGGGTGGCCGATCTCCCCTGTCCCCATCCGGGGAATCAGGCAGTGCCCCCGGGGGCCGACTGGACTAGTCTGGAGGGACGGAGCCGGAGCCGAGTGGGCTGAAGGTCAAGCCCAGCTCCTGCAGCACCTTCTCTTCCACTCACCAGTTTGATGCATCCTTCCTTTTCCTCCTGCTCTTTTTTTATAGTGCTCTACATTAGTGTAGATTATAGGTCTTTTCCCTCCCACTGATGGAATGAATTGGTTGCACCTTCAGGCTGTACCTTCCTCTGACTCTACATCATCAAACTATACATTTTCCCCTAATGCCTTAGGCAGAAATTGTGTAAGGCACTATCAGAGTTTTCCTCTTCTCATGTGATGAATGCCTAGTCTGTCTTTCATTTCTGATGTCTCTGGTAGCATCACCTCAGTGCTTGTTCAAAAGCTTTTCAATCATCATGGTTGCAGCAGGATTTCCTGTGTGAGGAGGCACTGCTGAAATGGCCCTGGAGTCCTGGGGGCTCTTTGCTGATGGTGGAGCACGGAAGCCAGAGAAAGGTACCAGAATGGGGAGAAAGCAGAACTCAGAGACTTTGTCAGGGAAATGACAATTTATTTCCTTTGCCTTGGCTAAAGAGTTCCTGGAAGCCTACTAGCGGGGTTGCCTCTTCTTGGGTCGGGGAGAATGCTGGGGGCTGTGGGCTCTCCTCTTCCGGCCATGCCGGGGCTGCCCAGAAGAGCGGTTCCTGCCCTGGCCAGGGGCAGAGGGACTGCAGCCCTCAGCAGATGGACCTGCCACTGCCACTGTCTGCTCCTGCTCTTCCTGGGCCTGGTCCTGCTCTGAGCTAGTGGGCATAGATGGGGGGTGGCTGGGACTGTGTTGGAGACCAGTTTCTGATGTACCAGCTTCCTCCTCTACCTCAGAGCCTGCGGGTCCACTGGCAAGACTGACCTGCCGGGACCTAGTGTGCCTGGAGCTACTGGAGCTGGTGCTGGCACGACAGCCCAGCAGCCTCTGCGCTTCGTCACTGCACTGGCCTGCAATGACATTGATGATGCCATAGACCAGCGATGCTGTGTGCTCGTTGAGAAGAGGCTCCAGCAGCTCGACCAAGGTCTCTGCATCCAGACCACAGACACAGAGGCCATGCAGGATGGAGCTCTCTGCAGCCTCTGCTCGCCACCACTGGTCCTGATAGATTCCTGCCAGCCTCCAGTGCAGCCAGGGAAGCACAGGGTCCAGCAGTTGCTGCTGCTGTTGGAAAAGTTCTGCCCAGAGCTCAGGTCGGAGGCTACCCATGAATTCTGGCTCTGCAGCCCCCTGCTCATCTGGGGACAGCACTCTTTGTGGAGAAGGTGAAAGAGACACCACAGGGTGACTGGGGTTAGTTTTGCCCAGGTGGAACAGAGCGCTCCCTGCCTGGCTGCTGTCCTCTGCCAAGTCTTCTGAGGGGGTGATGGCAAACTGCAGATAGTCCCGTTCGCCCCGCTCAGAAAACCTGACAGTGTCCATAGGTCTGTTGCAGAGTGGGCACGCTGGATTTGTCTTTGCCCACCGCAGGATGCAGCCCAGGCAGAACTGGTCATTACAGGGCAGAGCAGAAGCCACATCATTCCGAATATTGTGGCAGATGGGGCAGCTCCAGTCTGTCCCCCTGGCCATGTCTTCTTGCTGAAGCAAGCTGGGGAGAACTGAAAGCCAGAAAGCGCTCCCACTTGTAGGCACACTCAGCAGAGCCGAGTGTGCCTACAAGTGGGCAAGTTGAGCTAAACTGGCCCCATCCAGGCTCTGCAGGCACACATATAAGCAGCAAGGGATGTGATATCACAGGCCATCTCTTGGTGATATTATCCTCCACCACCCAGTGATGTCACAGTCAAATGGATGTCTGGCCTCTGAATATAAGCAGCAAGGGATGTAAGGTTACAATCTATCTCCTGGTGATGTCATCCTCCCCACCTAGTGAAGTTGCCATGGGACATTTGTCCCTGCATTTCCTTGTGCCTCTGCACATAGGTCCAGGGCTACTGCAGCTCCATGTTACACTCTCTCTTCTCACCCATGTGTTTGGCACACCACCACAGTTAAATGCCAGTCACCAAGGTCTTGGCCATGCCTCCAGTTTTAATATCAGTTCATCAAGGCCTTTCTATGGATATTCCTGTGAATTTTTAAACTAATTTTGATTCCTTATTTTGAACAGGATTTATGCTTATGGATCTGATCCACACTCAGTTTCATTTCTTTTTCCTGTCAAGCATTTCAGCACTCTTATGAGGCCACTGTTGTTTCTGGAATGAAGTAGCTAAAAGATGCAAAAGGTGGAAGCAATAGAGTCCTTTTGAGGGGGAGACCAAGTCAAATCCCACAAAAATAATGACGAGAATGAACAGATATTCAGCTGGAGAGTCAGATCCACAGCTTGGTTCCATTCACAGAGGTCTTTGCCAAACCATTCTAAACTCATTTCCACATTAGGAGGAGGAGTCTTTGTGTGTATTTCTTCCACTTCCTTTGTCCTCCACTTTCATTAGGAGTAGAGAATTAGTACAACAAGAACAAATATAAAATTTACCTTTTCGGATAAAAGAAACACCACAACGAAGTATGTCTCTTGCTCTGCTTCAATCTTCTCCCTTTTTAGCTTGCAGAAATTGTTTTAGCTCACAATTCAACTGGACCAGGTGGGCAATAAAAATTAGTGCTAAACAGGTATTTTTCAGTAAATGCATGCTTGGGTTTATATTGAAAATTAGTGTAAAGGGGGATGATTACTATAAAATCTGCTCTCAAATATACAGAGTTGGATAGATAGGTAGGTGAGTAGGTGGGAAGGTAAGTAGATAGTTGGACAGACAGATGATTGGACAGACTGACATAAAAGCTGTTGTTCTGTTAAGTTTCAAACTATGTTACATACAAATTTAATACAATTTTATATTTCCCCTAGGAAGCTTGCCCAGTAGAAATGTAAAGAAAATAAATACATAGGTTAGTTGTATATGTAATTAAGACAAGATCCAACGTCTAGATCTAAAAGGAAAGAGCATGAAAATTGGACAATAGCATCTCAGTTGCACATTATCATGAGGGAAAATTAGCAGCATTTCAGCAAATACTCAGTATTTCAGGGAATGCCCCACACCCTGGATCTGGAAGACCAAACGAGAGAATTAATGCCCTATGCAACTAAGTGTGCTTACTGAAGTAATGATAAATTCGCTTCCTGTTTGAGGCTCTGAAATGGATTTTCATCTTCCAAGCCTTGTGAAACAAGATTCATCACTTGAAAGAACAGCAGTGGTAGCGGTAAAGTCAATAGCATGTGACAGAGGTGTATTGAAGCAATGCTTTAGGAAGTTCAGTGTATAAAATGGATTGTTGAGATCAAAAATGGATCAAAAGACCTTGCATTTCATGGCCCTGTAGGCATGTACAGAGGAATGGGAAAAAAATCCTTGCTCCAAGTAAGTGAGAGTGGAATGTTTTCTTGGAATATTTGTGCATGCATCCCCACATACACAGGGATATTGTCCAAGCTGAAAATAACTGCAAATGGTTCTGTGAAGGCCGAACTTTTTTAGTGATCTTGCCACTTTCATGGTCTTTTGAATTGCAATAACCAAAATAGAAGTATAAAAATTTTGCTTCTGACCTTTGATGACTGTGAATAATCAGAGCCTCAGATAAAATAAGGCAGAGTCACTGGTCATGCTAACAAAACATTGGCAGTTTGGTTTTGAGCCTTGTAGTATCTGTTTCTTCAGACAAATCGACTTGCTGCTGTTGGCAATCAACATCTTGAAAGTGATTAACATAAATAGGTTGAGATACCACTCACCACTTGCCCCACCAGACTAGCAGAAGATATATAATCAATCCTCTGGGCTTTAATACCCTCAGTATATATATATGTATTTTGTCAGAAATTGCTGGAACACCAAATTTAAACCACATTTTGTTATTTATTTTGTAGCATAAGAAAGGAAAAGAAAGTCAGAAAATGTTGGGGAGAAAATACCTGTAAGCCATACCAAACAAAAAGGTCTGACACAGCTCTGTCCAGGATTGCCAGATTAGCTTTCCTTATTCACTAGATGCAAACTGTAAACCAACATCACGCTCTGCAGAATGTTGATAAGATGTTCCCTGGGCAAATGGATCACAACCAGTCCATCTGTAATAAGAAATTAAAAGGGACATTTTTCTCTAGTACCAGTTTTACTTGCCAGTACTATCCTTCTCATACATGTAAGTGGTACAGGGTATTACAGAATAAAAATTTCAAATAAATGTCTTGTGTCTTCTCTGGTGCTGTTCTAGCTGTGCCTAGTAAAATATTACTTTGCTTTTTGTTAATTAGTAAATGACTCCTAATTTTATGCCTCACAAGCAATTTCATGTGTAACACAAGCTCTCTGAGAGTGCCCTTTTTCTTACATATGAATATTATACATATGCTGTTTAGATATGAATATCTAAACAGCAGATAGCAACTCAGTGTTGCCAGGTGGGGATATTCATCATGGTACAAACACAAGACAGTCAGTTAAATCAAATGTCTATCTGCTAAGATGGACATTTAGATACAAAGAGAGTTACTGAAGCTGCAGCCAAAAGTAGAAAAATTAAAATGTTTGCTGTCAAACACATGCTAAAACAATGTGCAGAACTGTGATTGTATTCACTAGACAGACAAGGACTTGTGCATGCATGCTTTATAACCTGGCAAAAAGGCAAGAGCTGCTAATCAAATTGAACGAAGCTCGTGATATTCCTTGCTCCAGAATATTTGCAATTGGTTATTTGCATTGGAAAAGATCCTTAAGATCAAGTCCAGCTATAAACCAAATACCTGTTTTAAGTACAAATCAAATTATTTAAATTTGACTGTTTCCTGTGGGGAGAGAAAAGGCATTGCTTTCCCAGGTGCCACAGAAACGCATAAGCCAAGCATATCCTGATGGTGAAACTATGAAGGAAGTATCTGGCAACAAATGGGGACAGCAAGGGTCTAACTTGGGATGTTCACTATTTAACTTGTGGGCAATAGGCAAAGCAAAGGAGAGCCATAGTGAGGTTGGCAGATGATGATAAATGAGGAGAGAAGAGGAGGAGGATCTCAATATGTGCAAGAGCAGGTCTGCCATCCACAGGTACCAGAAATGAGGGGAGGAATGAGCTAAAAGGAATCCCATCAAATTCAACAAGGACAAAAGGTATTATCCCTTCTGCTTGCTGATTTTTGGACACACAAATGGATCCTGCATCCAGGGACCTGCATCCCAGAGTCAAGAGGGACATTGGCAAAACAGGGCAAGTTCAGGGAAGGTCACTATGGGAGTAGGGCTGGAGTGCTCATCCTGATAGGTCAGGCTGTGGATCCAGGACTGGCTCACTCTGGAGCAGAGACAGCCGTAAGGCACCTGAAAGCACTTTGAGGCTACAGAGGTGGGATCAAGGGGCTGAGGCCAGGATCTTCACAGAGGTGCCTGGCAGGAGAAAAGAGAAAGTGGCATTAGCTGAAACTAGAAAGGCTTGGGTTGGATATAAGGAAAAACCTTTTCCCTACAAGGACAACGCGGTGGAGCGAGGGCCCAGAGAGGTTTTGCATCCTTTAACTGCCTAAAGCCCCAGGCAACCTGGTCTGACCCGCTGAAAGACTTTGCTTTGAGGAGGAGGCTGAAGAAGAGATCTCGTGCGGTGACTTCCAGCCTGCCTCATTCCTCAGCCCTAAATGCTCCCTGATTAGTGACAGCATGGCTGCTCCCCAGCTCACTGTGTGGTCACTCCGTGTCTGAGGGCGGGCGGAGCACAGCGCCCCCCGCTGGCCCCGCGCCCTTGCCCGGGCGCGTGCGGGGGCGGGGCCGCGCGGCCCTCGCGCTGCGGCCGTTGCCGCTCGGTCGTTGGGCGGGCGCGCGCGCCCCCGTGTGTCGCGACTGTCGGCGACTGTGCGCCACGGAGGAGCTGCGCCCCATGGAGGAGCTGCCCCCGCCGCCCGCCGCCCTCAGCCCCGGCCCGGCCGAGCTCCAGGTTGTGTTTCAGGCGCTCGAGGAGGTAGTTTCTTTGTCCCACCCTGAATTGGCTGCCTTTTTTGGAGGTGACGCCGTTCGATAGCGATGCTGCGGTGTGCGATGAGGGCTTTTCAGCGTTGTCGCATGCCTGAGAAGTAAAAGCATGTTTAATTAAGCGCTTGCTTATTAAAGCAAAATTTTAAAAAGGAGGGAATCCAAACTATCCCACGTTCTGGAGCACGAAACCATTGCTTGTGGCAGCCAAATTCAGGTGCTCATTTTCAAGGGAAAAATACACGTTGCAGGTTCATTCATGTTGATTAAGTGGTAGCTTTTTGGTCTATGTCTTTGGTCTTATTTTGAGAATTCCCACTGAAGGAAAACATTTATGTTGAAAATTCAGGGAAATGATTAGATGGAGTTACTGGTTTTATGTTTTCTGTGGAAAATACAGTTCATGAACATCTGGGTGGTGTAAAGCATCTTCACACACATTCGTGCTTTATGGTACCTGATAGGTTGTGAGTGTCCTTTGCTCTGCCTGTGGCTGGTCCTGCATATGTAAGTCTCATATGCAGAGAGGGGCATGGGTGACGTCAGTCTGTTACAGCACCAAATGCAGTGTCTCCTTTTGGTTTTGAGCACAAAGCTTGACTGCATGTCTTGCTGCTGCAAGAGACCTGCCTAGTGTATAAGCACTCGAAATGCCATGTTTGATTTTGTGTTGAAGGTACTATTTTACTGTCCTCTCAGTATCCTGATGCCTTCAAGGAAGCTTCAAGGGAAATACTCAGCAGGTGAAAACTTGCCACTATTGCTCTCTGTGTTGCCAAGGTTAGTCGTCTTGCTCCTGGGTGTCTTTCCAGAAATATGTATATTCCAATGAAGCCCCTATAAAGCTCCAGCCTGGACTAGGCTGCTCTGTTCATTGCTGGGTAGAGAGGAGCACATCCTTGTGCCAGTGCACATGGAGGTGGCAGGACTCCTTCCTTAGTGCCTACTGAATGAGTTGTCTTGCCTGTACTTTGAACTTTGGCAGTTTAGACAGCTTTTGAACAGGGTTTTGCGAAGTATATATTTTCCATTTTTGAAGGTTTTTGGCAACTGGGACCCAGACTTTCTTGTTAGGAACAGAGGTATTAAGTGTGTGAGTCAAGGGGTTGTTGGGGAGCAGGTGTTTTGCGTTTGAGTCCTCATGACTTACGTCTGTGCTAAGGAGGACAGTGTTGGTCCTGGGTATGAAGTGGTAAATGACTTGCAGCTTAATCTGTGTTGAAGAGTAGTTTGGGAACTACTAGGCCTTTGGTTTGACAGATTCCCTCTTTTGATTAAAAATCTCCTTTTTCTAACTTTTGCATCTTTCCAGAGTTCCCTGGGCATTTAGTTCCTGTACTGACCCAGCCTTTTTGCATATTTTTATACAGCTTCATTCAAAATAGTCTATTTCTATTAATATACACAGACATCGTCTTTTAATGATTTGAGTAACAGCAGACAAGGTCGGGACTGTGATTTTTTGGGAATTATCCATGTCTTATTACTTAGTGTGATGCTCTTTTGTCTTCTGTAAACTCACACGTACTAGTTTTCAAAAGCCTTCTTTTCCTTGATAGAAAGAAATGTTGCAGGCTCTGAATCATTCCTCTTCAAGGTACTGATGTGTAGGCTCTTTGCAGAAGAATGTTCTTGAAGAGTTGATAATGAGAATATCTTTCTGACTAAAGGTAAATTTCAAGTACTTCAGGTCTTTACTTCCTCAGTGGAGTAGAAACCTAAATAGGTTGTCTGGCTTTATGAGGTTTTTTTTAACCCTACAGATTTTGCCACATAATCATGGCATTCAGTAAATGGTTGTGTACAAAATACATGTGAAGTGGAAGAGAAGGGCTCCAAAAAACATCAACACGGTAAAATTTAATTACTTAATAATTAATTGGATGAGGTGGGGTGAGATTCACAGGCAGAAATGTATGGCTCATGAATGTAGTTTTGCACCAGACAGACCTGTGCAGTGGTTTGAGCGAGATCTCTCATTGATAATATGTGTTGATAACTAGGAAGGCATCTGGATTTCTCCCTCTGGATTTCTTCTTCTTTCTTACAGCTAGTGTCATAAGCAAGGGCAAAGATCAGACTATGAGGACATGTATTCTCACTTGGTGTATTCTGTTTGTTTGATTTTGTGTTTTGATTATTGGGACATTTTGTAAGTGTTTGAGTTTCAGTTTGACAAACTTAATTTAAAACATTTGCTATGTAATCCATGTCAGCAGTATTAACCTCATGTTACATGCCCTTTCAGAGTGGAGAAGAACAGCTATTCTTGTGTCCCAAAAATGATTACAAGAAAATAGCAAGTCAGCTTTGCATTTTGTTTTTTTCTTTTAAGGAGAATATTTTGGGTCAGGGTGGGTCTTCAGGAAGTGAGCCTGTGAACATTGTGGTAGAAGAGAGAACATCACTTGGCGATGTGAGCTGTGGGAACAGTTCCCTTGAGCCGGAGGACCCTGGTAAGAAGAGAGTCCACATGATTTTAGAGATGACTGAGACAGCTCCTCTGAGCCTGACTTTTACAGAAAGGAGAGATCAGAAAAGTTGATCCGAGAGCTGATGGTAGAGTTGGAGGAGCTGTTACTCACTTCAAAGGGTAGTTTCTAGATCCCGGGTAACAATGTTAGTTAATAACTCACCTCCCAGTGCCCATCAGTTTCCACCATTTAAGTAAGGACTGAGGTCTCTTTGTCAGTACAGAGAAGAAACAAGGCTGGAGCTCTTTTCATGAGGTGTGAATGTCTCTTTTCAAAGTCCTTGTGGGTGTCATTTACAATGCTAGTACTGCAGCTTTTATTGGGTTACTTCAAAACTTTAAAGTTTTGAAGACTTGGAAGAATTCCTTATATTGCAGGCCTCAAAATTCCTGAGTGAGAGCCTGCCTTTCAGGCCATGTTTTATAGTCTGTGAGAGAAGTACAATTGCTGGGTGTGCTGCCAAGGGAGACATAAGGCCCAATGTTGATTTGGTGTTCCCTTTGCTTCCTAGATGTCCATCAGCTGTACTTTTCTGGAAGGGCTGCTCTAAATGGGAGGAAGCTATCAGGGTTGAGACCTGGGCCAGCCCTGGCAGGTGATGATAGCTGCAGCTCTGCTGGACTGTCCCTTGACCGTTGCTGTGACCACAGCAAACTCCTTGTAAACCTCAAGAGAATGATGAGAGCCCACAAAGAGAAGCTCCAGGCTGGCTTGGAGGTGCCAGCCCACTGTCCGCCCAGCCACTTGCAGCAGCAGCTGAGCCCACCACTGAGCGGGGACCTGCTGGAGTCGCCCACGACCCTTGCCGAGGCCAACAGTACTGGTGAGACAGGGCTATCTGTGTGGGGCTGTGGTGGATTTGAGAGTGCCAGGAGGTTTGCAAATTGTCAGTCCCCTGGGTGAAGAAGGCTACCTGTCCTTCCTGATGTCTGCTTAGTTCAGTTCATCCAGGGTAGGACAAGGGCTTTTCTTCAGGAAGTCATATCTGCTGCCAGTAAGCACAGGGAGCATGGTTAACTTGTGTTGCAGTCTGCTTGTAGGCTGCAATATAGTCTCAACTGTGCACTGCTCTAAGAACAGCTTCTCCTGCTGTCCCAGCCCTGCCAGTTGAGCATTGCTGGTCCTTGCCCAACTGTAGGGATGCTTAATTGAGTATTGAATTGTGGTGAGCTCTCATTGCATCTGTATGAGATAATGGGTTGGTCATGATCAGGTGGAGAATCCTATTGGTTTAATACAAATGGGAAAAGACCTGGAAGTAAGGTTTCTGTTAGCTGTCTCCTGCAAAATAATTGCCAGGTAGACAGTTTTTCAAGAGGACTGAATGGGTAGGTGAGAGCTAAATAGATTGTTTGGTTTTGGATATTGTTGGGAAGATACAAAGCACTGTGATTATGAAGTTTCAATGGGTGTATGTGTATACAAAATTTACAATCCGTATTTTCAGTATCTATACACGTGAGTTAGAATATGTATTTTTTAAGAAGAAGAAACTAGTCTTCAGATCGCTTGGGAGGTAAGAATACATTTCTGGAATTTAGTCTACTGTGTGATTCCTGAAATGTTTACTCAAATAATAGTTTACTCAAAGAAATAGAATTCTGTATATAACAAACACAGCTTCTGGAAGCCTGATGACTGTGTCTGAATTCTTGCAGCCACACTGCAAAGTTGTTCAGTCCCCAGTCCTGTGACTGGCAATGACGGTTCTGTGGCTTTGACTGACACCAGTGGCAGCAATTTCCAGGTGAGTGGAGCATCCTGACATCCAGTGGGAGTAGAGGAGCCTGTATGAATGAACAGTAGGCTTATGGCCTTCTGGAATGACGGATCTAAATTCGAAAGTGAATCTGCTAGAGAGAGTGCAAGTATAGTGTTTTACAGATACCTATTCAAAGAAGTACAGAACAGGAAACAAATAGTTTTGTCATTCAAGTAAGGTTTTAGAGCAGCATAGTTGGTATCGTTGTCAGTGGGGGATTTTTCAGAAGGTTTTTGCTTGACTCAGCTTTAATTTGTCTTGGTTAACTCGTCTGTATTTATCTTTGAAGAATGCCCTTGCCTGGACAAAAGGATAGTCTTTAATATTCTGAAAAGACTGAAAAACAGATGCATCTTTTCCCCAGACAACTTTCTACCATCCTGATATTCAGTTGTTCACTGAGAAAAACTATGGCAAATTTTGGAATTGGCTCAATTTCAGAGATGTCTTATTTGTGAGAAATACAGCACTTACTAGAAATGCTTTATATAATTCCGATGGAAATTGCACCTTATTTGGAGAGGTTGGCTTATCAAATAGCAAAAGACTGGATGTAAAAATTCAAGGGCTTTCTTTTCTGGGACAACATATCCTTTGAGGTTTCTCCCTCAGAGAGGACAAGCAAAGCAATTTATGCTTACATGTGTTGGAAAAGTCTTGATCCCTTATAATTCAATCTCCTGTCTTGCAAATATCAAGCTTTGTCTTGTATTCATTTTGGTTTTTATAAAATATAAGCATACCCAAGAGGGCCAGATTATGGCCAGGATAATGTGTAAGAGTAGAAATAGGCAATGGCCAGAAAGACCATTGATAGTCTACTATTTCTTTTTCACATAGTGCATCTTTGTGCTCTCACTTTGGTCATGAGCTGCTTTTTCCTGCAGAACTTGAGGATCAGTCTGAGGGATGGGAAGTCATAAGCAAAGAATTTCATCTCTCAGACAGCTGAGATCAGTATTCAGGATAGTACATAAGACAAAAACTTTTGGTTTAGTCCTTGCAGTCTCTGAAAAGCTATGATGGCACTTAACTTCTGTGTACACTGTGAAATGCCCACCTTCTCTTTCACCACTTCTGCTAAATGAGGCTATTTTTCCTCCTGAGCTCAAGGATCAGCAAACTATTAGTCTTCTGAGCCCTAACTCAGCAATCTTTTCTGACGGTTCATTACTCACTCCCTGCAGTCCCTGTCTGTCATATGTTCTCTAGATAAACTAAACAAATGTCAATTGTTTCTTTGTGGGGGCATTTTCTCCTATTGGAAATGCATGTGAGATCCTGTAATGCATCTAAGAAGATGACCTGTTTTATAACAGCTTCAGGCTGAGGTCCCCCGAGATGAGGCAGAAGTACTTGCAGTGTGGATTGATTGTTTTTATCACAGACAAGCTCATTCTTGGACAGTTGGCTTGGTAACCCAAATCTTACTTAAAATCCTGACTACATAAGACAATGGTCAAGAAATGCAGCAGAAGCAAAACATCTTGTTATATTAAAAAATCCAAACAAAAATGGAACAAAAAATCCCTACACTGAAAACCCCAAACCTGAAAAGATGCTAAATGACAGGAACTGTGGTTAAGCCTGACATAAAAATATAAAGCTGCCTTGCCTCTAATGAACAGGCTTTGCTTAATGTAAATTTCTCAAATTCCAGCTTTCACCTTCCCCTCCCTGTCACCCCATCCTCTCCAGTTTGTGGATATCTGCAGGCTGGCACATCTCCATGAATCCATACCAGGACTTGACTTCATACACACAGCTGAAACCATATCATCTCTATGTGCTGTTCTCTTCTTCGGATGTTCATGCTGCTGAGAGACCAAGTCTTTCACTGGCATTTGATCTGCTGTGGCTTTTTCCTAATAGTAGGTGATCCTGTGGCTTCCTGTTCTCTAATTTATTCATCTGTGGAAGTAGCTTTTTATTAATCATTACCTCAGCTAGAAAGTCTTAGGATAATGTGGCACTAAGGACTAATACTTCATGCTAGATCTCATCCAGAGTAAAGGTATTTTACATACACATGGGTTTGTGTTCAACACCATGGTATGGCTCATCTTTGTCAGAAGAAATTACCCTTCCAGTGTCCTTCAACTATGGGTCATGTTCCAAACACTGACTGTTAAAATGGAACAGATTGTTTTACTTGGCTAGGACTTGTTGCCCTTGAAAAAGTCTTGATTGCCTTCTTTCTGCTTTGAATGTTGCTTGATTTATAGGAATTCTACTAAAAAGATGATCCTTGAATTGCTGAGTTTGTCCTGTCAGCTTGTAATATCAATGACATGTAGTAGTGTTTAGACTTATTTTGTGGTAGCAAAGGTATACTTGGGAATCATCCCTTGGATGGATATGTATGTGAGCAATCACTTGAAGAGGAACAAAATGTTACTGTCAGGGAAGTGAGTCCTTCAAATTGTGTTGTCTGTATGTACATTTCCAGTATAGGAACTTTCTCCTCTTTCTTAAGAATCTTGTGTTTTGTGCTGCTTTTTTATACACAGCAGGAACACAGGAGTTCTTAAAGAAGTGAAAGCAAGTAGATTTCCTCTGTCATTTTGTGTCACAGGGAGAAGTCAGACTTGATGTTGCTTGTCAGCTGCTGGAGGAGATGTTATCAACCAATCCTGAAATGGCTGCCTTTTTGGAGGTAACACTATTTTACAGCAATTCTGGGGTCTGGACTGAGAGATTATTGATATTGTTGGATGTCTGGAAAAAAAAGGCTTCTTTAACTAAGCTTCTAATGGACAGTGAAGTGTTTGCTTGGTAAAGCAAGATTTAAAAAAAGAAGAGAGGATGAAAAGTTATCCCATGTTCCTGGGCATGAGACATAATACATTGTTTTGGCCGCATTTGGGTGCTTATTTTCATGGGAAAAATAAATGTGCATTCATGGTGATGAAGTGGTAGGTTATGAACTTGTTAGGTTATAACATACTGTCTTTGATCTTAAATCAAAGGGTATTTTGAGAATTGACGCTGAAAGCAAACAATTTGTTGACAATTCAGGGAAATAGTTAGATTGAGTTACTAATTTTATGTTTTCTGTGGAAAATGCAATTTTATGAACATTTGTTTGATGTAAAGGTTCTTCATTTGTTTATACTTAAGGGTGCCTGAGAAGTTGTGATTGTCCTTTGCTCCACCTGTGGCTGATCCTTCCTTTGTAGCAAGCTGCAAGTCTGTTTGTAAATTGCAGTGTCTATCTGTGTATTATGTAAAGCATCTCAGCAGTGTTCATTTTGTGTTTCGTGTCCTTTCAGGGAAGAGCAATTATTATTGCGTGTCAAAAATGATTGCAAGAAAATAGCAAGTCAGCTTTGGGTTTGCTTCTTTTTTTTTCTTTTTGTTTTTTTCTTTTAAGGAGAATATTTTGGGTCAGGGTGGGTCTTCAGGAAGTGAGCCTGTGAACATTGTGGTAGAAGAGAGAACATCACTTGGCGATGTGAGCTGTGGGAACAGTTCCCTTGAGCCGGAGGACCCTGGTAAGAAGAGAGTCCACATGATTTTAGAGATGACTGAGACAGCTCCTCTGAGCCTGACTTTTACAGAAAGGAGAGATCAGAAAAGTTGATCCGAGAGCTGATGGTAGAGTTGGAGGAGCTGTTACTCACTTCAAAGGGTAGTTTCTAGATCCCGGGTAACAATGTTAGTTAATAACTCATCTCCCAGTGCCCATCAGTTTCCACCATTTAAGTAAGGACTGAGGTCTCTTTGTCAGTACAGAGAAGAAACAAGGCTGGAGCTCTTTTCATGAGGTGTGAATGTCTCTTTTCAAAGTCCTTGTGGGTGTCATTTACAGTGCTAGTACTGCAGCTTTTATTGGGTTACTTCAAAACTTTAAAGTTTTGAAGACTTGGAAGAATTCCTTATATTGCAGGCCTCAAAATTCCTGAGTGAGAGCCTGCCTTTCAGGCCATGTTTTATAGTCTGTGAGAGAAGTACAATTGCTGGGTGTGCTGCCAAGGGAGACATAAGGCCCAATGTTGATTTGGTGTTCCCTTTGCTTCCTAGATGTCCATCAGCTGTACTTTTCTGGAAAGGCTGCTCTAAATGGGAGGAAGCTACCGAGGGAGAGCTTGTGAAATTGCCATACCTGGGATCCCTCTCTGTATAGTTATAGATGTATTGCGTAGTTGTACTTATATGGTTATACATACATGGATATTTAGATAGCTGTACTGATATTGGCATGTTTAGATATAGGCAGAACGGTTGTAGAAATCTACAATAAATCAAATTTTTTAACTGAAATTGATATTGGTGTATTTATATATAGACAGAAGACTCTCTGCCCATATCTGTCTCCCAGGCAGCATGTGTGTCCTGCCTTAGCACCGAGAGTTCAGATCAGTCTTCCAGGACAGGGAGGAACAGCAGAATCACTGCCATCACTCTCTGTCCTCCTTGCAGACCCTTGCAGAGAGCTGTGGACACCATGCTGGAAGCAATGGTTCTCAGCTCCCCTGCCTCCAGAGTCGATGAGGTGCTGCATGACACCTTTGAGTTCTGGCCCGTGAAAAGAGTGGCGGTCACAGGGCTGTTCCTCACCCTAGATAGGAGGGATTGCCCGCTCCTGGGTGAGTGTTCCCCAGCCCAGCGCCGTGCAGGCAGTGTGCTGTGGGGAGGGTGGTCACTTCCCCTGGGGAAGCACCAGGCAGGGCACCAAGCTCTTTTGGAGTGTAGTGGCTGCAGAGAATGGCACTGGCCTTGCTGCAGGGCTGGCCCAGGGCCTTTGTCGCATGCCTGCAAGGGGCTCCTGGAGCAGGAGCCTGTCAAGATTTTTTTAAGGTCAGAGGAAACCAGAGGGACCATGCAGGTCTTGCTCAGCAGTGTAGTCACACTGCTCCTACAGCAGTGTGTAATTCCCAGGGCTCATCTGCAGTTTCTCTTTCCGAGGTGCTCCTGGACTTCACCAGCTCTGAAAGCACTGCTGTGCAGAAGAGGGTCTTAGGCAGGATCAGCAATCTGAGTCATGGGCTGGCTGACATGTCCAAATGGGGATTAAGGCCCAGGCACCTTCCAGTGAGGCTTTGCCACCCTCCCTGCTGCTCTCCCCGTGAGGCTGCTGTCCAGCTGGCTGCTTCTGAAGACCCACAGGGCCTTTTACAGCCTCGACTTACCTGGATCCAGCCCTGAACCCTGCTGTTAAGGAAACTTCCCTGTCTGACCATCCAGGAACCACTCTGGCAGTCACATTCTCACCACCTGGGATTGAAGCCTCCTCAGAGCTACACCCCACACTCACAGTCAGACCAGGATTCCTTACCAGCTCAACCCCAGGTTTCCCACAGCAGAGTATCAGAAATCCAGATCCTTCAAATAGCTTAATCATGGTACAATAACTAAAAAGCAACAGCTCTAGCTGGTGCCTCTGAGGAGGGACCCTGAACAAAGGAACCCCAAGGCTTTTACAACCTCACAGCAGCAAAGGCTGGGGGTCTTGACTCCTGCTGTTTCTCAGTATCCAGTTCCCTGGCTGGTGCTACAGGTCCCTGTGACTTTTCCTGTGCCAAGGGTTGGCAGTTCGTGGCCTCTTGCCTCGGGCTCCCACCAAGAGCTCAACCTGCAGCTCTCATTGCAAATGCAACTTCCTCAATAGCCTACCTCCCTAACAGGCAAGTGCCAAACAAAGAGAGCCACAAGGGGAAGGGGAAAGGCACGAGAAGGGGGAGAAAGTAGCATCCAAAAACTGTGTGAGGGAAATTATTTATTTCCTTTTTCCAGCCTAAAGACTTGCTGGAGCCCTGCTAGTGCTGCCAGTGAAGTTGCTGCTGGCAGGGCTGGGGAGAATCCTGGGGGCCAGGAGCCCTCTTCTGGGGGTGCCAGGGCGTCCTGTGCAAGTGTTCCCAGCCCTGACAAGGAGCAGCAGGACTGTGGCTGCTGCCCTTGATGCCTAAAGATTTTTGCTTTCTATACATTTTTCATATATTTGTAGATTTGTAGCCTACTAATATGTGGTTGTAGCTTCTAGTGCTTTTCCTATCCTTTTCCCCTAGAACAGGAAGCTAACCTTCTAATGCATTCCTGAAATACTGTTTAGTCTTGCTTTTTAGGCTAGCAAGGACACTATGTTTTCCACTAGAACTTACAAAATGTAACAAGAAAGTCCGTGGAATAACTCCAGTGGGGCAGAAACTGGGGGGAAATTACATAACCAACTGCTCTTAAAATTGGACAGTATTTGTTGGATATGCTAATTTGTTAAACGTATAAAAATTGTAGAAATCTGATGCCAGGTGTGCCCATGACCATCGGGGCATCTGGAAGCTTCCAATAAAGACCTGCTTTTTATCTTACTATTGTAAGACTGTTGCAAGAGTTTTCTCTTTTGAAGTTAGGCAACACCCTGGGCAGAGGAACTTGCCGCCCCAGCCTGCCCCTGCTCTTTCTGGGGCTGCACCCTCTCTGTAGCAATGGGCACAGATGGCTGGAGGATGTGGAGGGCACAGAGGGCAGATTCTGACGTGCTGGGTTGGTCCTCCATGTCAGAGTCTGCAGGGCTGCTGGCAGGGGTTGGATGCCAGGTGGGAGTCATTCCCTGGAAGCTGGTGGAGAGGGAACTGGCCTCAGGGCTGTTGTCCTTCCCAGCAGTGTGGGAATGCAGCAGCCTCTGGGCCTCCTCACTGCAGTGGCCCACAATGAAACTGACAGTGTCATCAACCAGCTGTTCTGTATATTCCTCCAGGAGAGGCTGCAGCATCTGGACCATGACCTCCCCATTGTCATGGATCAAGTGGTAGCTTCAGGCAAGCCCTGCCTTATGCTCAGATTTTTGACAACAGCCTAAATTTAGGTGGCCCACACCTAAAATCACTCTGGCCTGGAAGTTCTAAGGATGGCAGATCAGGTCTCTTTATAAAACGAGTTATTTATTGAATAGACGGCAGATAGAAAAAAAGGCATTAATCAGAGTTACTTACTACACAATATAAACCTAAAAGCACTTCTAGTAGATTACGTAAGACAGTGCACAATATCAAGGTACCTGTATAAAAGCTAGCAAAAGAAATAGTATAGATTAGGAGTCAAATGCAATTTACCACTGAAATTATGCTGGTGTGCACCAAGTCCTTTCACTCAGCCTCTGAGGATTAACCACAAATCAGGTGTCCCCAGTTTGGGGGAAAAACTCACACATTTCCAGGGAATGTGCAGAAGATTTCTCACTTTGTGAAAATTTGGTGTAGCTTTTACAGTTTGAAAGTGAGGTGTCCATCTGTCAGAAATTTGAGTTTATCTTTCCCGATGTCACTTCCACAGCAAGATGTTTGTTGTCAACTGGGAGTGTTACTCCCATGGCTGCAGAATAACTCACTACAAGACAACTTGTCCTGTTTATGTCATTTCACTGATTAGTGAGCAACAGATAAATTCTTCTGGGGTAAGATGCTCTGTTATTCCACCAGCTAAAAGCAACAGATAAGCTCTTCTGGGGCGAGATGCCCTGCTACACCCATCTGGACCACAGAGGCACAGGGTGTACAAGACTGCTCTCACTGCCAGCCACCATGAGGACACTGCAGGGCCCTGCTTGCCTGGGGAGAGTGTTGCTTGCAAAGACTGAGGAACAACTGCAGGGCACTGGCAGCTGTTTTCATCCAGGGGCCAAGAGATCTTTCTGCCTGGATTCAGCCCTGGATCCAACCTGACTGCTGGTCTCTGGTGGCTCTCCCTGGGGTGTGATGACACACTCTAGGTATTTTTGTTCTTGCAGAGAAAACCTGACAGACTCTATTGGTCTTCTGCAGAGTGGGCACTCTGGTTTCTTTTCTGCCCAACGCAGGATGCAGCCTATGCAGAAGTCGTGGCCACAGGGTATCACATAAGCAACATCCTCTTGCTCATCATGGCAGATGGGGCAGCTCCACTCTGTCCCCATGGCTCTGTCTGTTCTCCATGGCAATTCAAGGAGTCCTGAGAAGCTGCTCCCCATCACTGGCACTACTAAAGAATGTCACAGACTTGAACAAAATGGAGAAACTTTGGTCCCTTGCTGTCCCAAGGGAGGACAGGAAGAAATGGCCAAGCCCCTGCAGAAGGATACCCTCCTGACTCCCTAAGTGCCAGTGCCCTCTTCACTACCACTTTAGGGAGACTCAGCCCTCCACATCTTGTGAGCATGCTTGACAGGCTGTGGCTTTTCCAAGAGCCTGGGAAGTTGGTCTCTGGCAGCTGAAAAGATGTAGGATTGAGACTCCTGTCTGTGATAAGCAGATATGGGGATTTAAGTGTTTCAGTACCTTTGAGGTCCTGGATTATTAATTAAATCTCAGGGCTGGGGGCTGAATTTTTCCTTTCTTTCTAACTTTTCATATAAAGTCCACTCTTGAGTCAGAAAATGTAATGAATTGAATGCAGTTTTTATAAGGGTGAGGTTCTTTACTTACAGAGTAAACACCATGGACAAAGAGACAATGTGGCCTTTGTAGGCACTGCGCACATCAGCTGGGTATGCTGGTCAAGTATCACCTGTTCAGGTGATCTCTAGTGAAAAGTAGGTGCATGTCTTTGCTCCCTGCTGACAAGTTCTCAGGGGCTCTGGGAACCCTTGAAGACCAGAACAGCATAAGCTGTTGTAAGAGACTTAAAGAGCACGATTGCCTTGAACACGATTCACGCAGAATCACAGAATTTCCGAACTGACTAGGCTTGGAAAGATTTTTGTGATCATTGAGTCCAACCGATGACCAGACATCACCTTGTCAACCAGACCATGGCACTGAGTGCCACATCCAGTCTTTTCTTACACACCTTCAGGGACAGTGACTCCACCACCTCCCTGGGCAGCTCATTCCAATGCCCAGTCACCCTTTCTGTGAAGAACTTTCTAATGTCCAGCCTAAACCTTCTCTTGTGCAGCTTGATACTTTGTATCCTTCTCCTGGGATTGCCTGGGAGACGAAACCACCCCCCCACCTGGGGTGGTTTATAACTTCTTTCTAGTTAGAGAAGTTGAAAAGGTCACCCCTGAACCTTGTCTTCTCCAGGCTAAACAACCCCAGCTCCTTCAGTGACTCTTCATAGGACTTGTCTCCCTTCACCAGGGAGTTGCCCTTCTCTGGACATGTTTGAGCATCTCAACATAATCCTAAATCCTAAATTGTCCAGAACTGGACACAGCACTCAAGGTGAGGCCTAACCAGTGCTGAGTACAGGGGGACAATCACTGCCCTGACCCTGCTGGCCTCACTGTTGCTGATACAGGCCAGGATGCCATTGGCCTTCTTGGCCACCTGAGCACACTCCTGGCTCATGCTCAGCTGCTGTCAACAAGCACCCCCAGGTCCCTTTCTGCCTGGCCACTGTGCAGCCACTCTGCCCAAGCCTGTAGTGCTGCAGGGGCTTGTTGTGACTCAAGGGCAGGACCTGGCTCTTGGCCTTGTTGAACCTCATACCACTGGATCGGGCCTGTTGATCCAGCCTGTCCAGGTCCCTCTGCAGAGCCCTCCTCCCCTCTAACAGGTTGACACACCCAGTTTGGTGTTGTCTGCAAATTTGCTAATGGTGGACTCAATCCCCTCATCCAGGCCATCAATGAAGTTATTAAGCAGAACTGGACCCAGCACAGATCCCCGGGGAACACCACTAGTGAGCAGCCCCCAGCCAGATATGGCACCACTCACCTCCACTCTCTGGGGCTGGCTGTGCAGCCAGTTCTTAACCCAGCAAAGAATGCACCTGTCCAGGCTGCCAGCTGCCAGCTTTTCCAGGAGAATACTCTGGGAGACAGTGTCAAAGGCTTTGCTGAAGGTCAGGTGGACAACACCCACAGCCTTTCCTGCATCCACCAGAGGGATCACCTGGTCATAAAAGAAGATCGAGTTGATCAGGCAGGACCTGCCCCTCCTAAATCTGTGCTGGCTGGGTCTGATCCCTCGGCTATCCCGTAGGTGCCATGTGATGGCACTCAAGATGATCTGTTCCACAATCTTGCCAGGCACCAAGGTCAGGCTGACTGGTCTGTAGTTTCCCAGGTCCTCCTTATGGCCCTTTTTATTCGTGGGTGCCACATTGGCCAACCCAGTCATCTGGGACCTCCCTGGTTACCCAGGATTGATGATAAATGATGGAAAGCATCTTGGTGAGGTCTTCTGCCATCTGTCTCATTACCCTGGGATAGATCCTGTCTGGTATCATAGACTTGTGAGCATCTGAGTGCTTCAGCAGGTCACTAGGTGCTTCCTCCTGGATTACAGGGGGGAGCAATTCAGCTCCCTGTCCCCATCTACCAGCTCAGGAGGCCAGTTCTCCTGAGGACAACCTGTCTTATTGTTGAAAACTGAGGCAATGAAGATGTTAGGTACCTCAGCCTTTTCCTCATCTTTGGTAACTGTATTCCCCCCTCGTCCAATAAAGAATTAAGGTTCTCCTTCCCCCTCCAAGATGTGTTAAGCTCACGGAAGGACTTTGTCCACTTTGGCAAACTCCCCAAAGAATCAACTCCTCATCTGTGATGACTGAAGCTCCCCCTCCCAGAATATGCCTCTGTGAAACCTTATCTCAAGTACCTGAGAGGAACTTGAGATAAGATTGTCTGGGTGTTATCTCAGACTAGAGGGAGAAAAACGTAGCTGGGGAGCACTGATACTGGACACAAAGAATCCATGTAGAAAGCCAACTCAAAAACTGCTGAGAATTAAGTCTGAGTTGGTAACTCTGTAGCCAATGAGCATTAATTAATTGTTTGGCTAAACTGTATAAATAGTGAAAAGTTTTGACCACCTGGGGAACCACACCACCAAGAAGACAAAGGTGAAGAAGCAACAGCATGCTTTCCAGATCAAAGTGTGGTGATACCTTTCTACTTAATCTGATTGTCTCTCTCTTTCTCTCCCTCTGGCCCTCCTCTCTTTCCTGTTTCTATTTCTCTACCTCATGTTTACTGTTAAATAAAATCCATACTATTGACTTTGGCATATGGTGTTGTTTGCATCTTAATTCAGGTAGAAGCATCTCTCAGAAATTGGATCATAACAGATGTGCTGACACAACAGACTGCTGCTGTGAGAGGGTGAAGTGTGCAGCTGATCCCTGGCACTGAAGGCAGGTGCAGCTCATATTCCCTGGAGTGTTTGTGCGTTAGTGTTACATCCCACTCCTACATGAAAGGGTGCAACCAAGATTTGTAGATGTTCACAGGTGAAAAAGAATGGCAAAAGCCAAAAGGGTAAAAAAAAATCTTCACAAAGTTTTATTTAAAAACTGCATAGTCAGCATGGAAATTGGTATATGTTTTGCCACTATCTTCTAACAGTAAGAGAAACCAAAGAGTAAAAGAAAAGAGGGAAAAAGAAGGGAAAGAAAAATCAGGTAGGAGTGGAAAGAAGATCATAGTCCTGGGTCCAATGTTGATCCAGCCAACAGGTGTCCAGGGTCCTGAGAGCATGCCATCCAGGCTCTGTGGGGGTACATTTTTATAGGTGAATTTTCCCCATCCTGGGATTAGGTTCCTCACTCTTCATGTAAATGAGTTAGCCTGTGCAGTCTAGTTTCATGGGCCTTTCTGAAATGAGCTGGGGAGCTTTGAGGGTTTTTTGGTGGTCTTGTTTCTCCGTATATTGGTCTTACTCCTTGGCCCCACTCCTGCACTTGAGCTGTCCTTGATGTTCTGTGGTCACCATGGACTGGAATAGGAAATTCAGCTCCAAGTTGGTGCTGCCTTACCTTCATGTGGCTCCCCTTTCTAGGCACATCCTGTTATAACTTGCCCGCTTGGTGGCTGTTCATGTTTGGGGCATAGCAATGCATTTAATGCCTTACTGCTCAGATTTCCACAATTGGTCAAAAAACCAAATTACCATCTGATGGGGACAAAAATCATCCTTAGGACACAGAGGAGAGTGAAGGGCTTCACATTCTTAATGACAGGACAACACCTGCACCCTTTTTCTTTCTTTCTCTTGTCTTCCTAGTGTTGTGTTTCTTGCTACTTTTCCACTGTAGATGTATTAATATCTGTAGGGAAGGCATTGATCTGGATAGAAGAGAGTGGGAGGCCAAATTCTTCCTAG
Source organism: Entomyzon cyanotis (assembly GCA_024500445.1). NCBI lineage: Eukaryota > Metazoa > Chordata > Aves > Passeriformes > Meliphagidae > Entomyzon > Entomyzon cyanotis. The sequence continues at coordinate 5,982,982 of JAKEPQ010001021.1, forward strand.
ATGAAGATGAAGGGATCCTTGAGTTCAGGGCTGCTTGGGCAATGATCAAGCCAGCAGGATTTTATAGAATTTGGCTGCAGAATATTCTCAGAGCAGAAAATACAGTCCTCCCTTTTTTTGCTTACAATTTAAAATTTAATTCAGTTTAATAAAATTCAAATTAATGTAATTCAGAAAGAAAGGATTGTGGTCCACTGCATCCTGAACTGCAGCAGGTCCATTCTGCTGTTCAAAATAATTTTCTCTTTAGGAACCGCAAGAGTTCCTTCAGCAGACTAAAGAATTGCTTCAGCTTCTCACGTGGAAATGGACAGGATGCCGTTGGCTTTGGAGCTAGCGTCTGCAGGGGGGCTGAGGTGGAGGCCGGTGCTGGTGCTGTATTACCTACTGGTGTCCTTCCTATGTGAGTCTGGATCCAGTTGTAGTAGAACTGAGTGGAGGTGGAGACAGAGGGCCGTTTAGGTCTGGCACAACCTATTCCCCAGCTGGTTATGCCAATTTGCCAGTAGAAGTCACCACTGTTATCTTGGCAGACGAGAGGGCCCCCGCTGTCACCCTGGAGCAGAGCAGAGAGGATTAATGTGCTGTTGAATGGTCCCTGTCAGCAAGTAGAGTTGGATCCTTTGTTCTCCCAGCCCCTGCCAGAACTGGATTCCTGGCAGAGCAAGGTTTTGCTGAAGTGCTGGAGACTACAGAAACTTGACACCTTTGGGAACAGGTTGGGGGCCTTTGAAGTGGGGCTCTCTCTCACCCCTGTGCTCAGTGATTCTGGAAGAGCAGAGAATGGATGTTTCAGGGTTGGCATCTGGACCTCACTGGGCGAGGACCCACGGATGGGAAAGGGGATGGAAGCTCCAGTGGTGATGTGGAGCTGGGGCTGGGAGGGTGACAGGCCAGGGAAAGCATGTGCTGGGCTATGCTTGGGTGGTGTAAGAGGGCAGCCCATGCTGCTGGGGGCTGGGGGACTCGTGGCATGCTCCTACCTGGCAGGTGCCAAGGCCGCCCTTCCCAGAACACACATTGAACTCATGGATGATACCGTTGAGCCACTCGCTACTGTTGCAGAGCTGCCGGTCAACAACATGGACATTGGCCTGCTGCAGGATAGCTCTATTTGAAGCTGTGAGGAGAGAAAAGAATGAGCTCCCAGCAGCTCCTTGCCCATTCTCCTGGCCTATCTAGGTGTGAAGCCCTTTCCTAGGGCTTGGCTCTGCCTCTAAAGAGGTGTTGGGGTGCTGTGTCACTGCTGTCTGGCTTTGGGCAGCAGGCCAGGCCCATCTCTCCAGAGACTTATGTCCCACAGCCCAGATTTCATTTTGACCTCAGCTGTCAGGAAGCCCCAGCCATCTCTCCTTGGTGTGCCAAGCTTACCCTCTGGGCACAGGTCCTTTCTGAGAACTCACATTTTACAACCCTGTCACCCCAGCCAGCAATGTAACAGTTTTTCAGCCCCGTCGTTCTCACTGTGGGACCAGGCAGGCAGGCAAGCTGAATGGAGTTGGTGCACTGGACTGGTCTGTCCAATTCCACCAAGGCGATATCATTATACTCCACACGAGGAATATAGTGTTCGTGAATGATCAGGTTCTTAATCCGACGCACTTGCACCTCAGGGCCTGCCTGAGTCAGCGAGGTGGCCCCAAGGACGATGGCCCACTCACTGAGGGGACTGAAAGGCAGATGGAGACAAGGGTGAGAAGGAATAGAATAATGTCCTGTGACAGCCCAGCACTTCCCTGCCTTCTGCTTCATGAGGCAGAGAGGAAAGCAGCACTATGGCAGGTGAAAGTGCCCTAGCATGCCTTAGGTCCCAGAAATACTAAGCTGGAGGCTGCTAGGAAGCAGTGACATGAGCCCAGTCTTCTCCCTGAGCAATGTCTCAGCTGGGCTCTGCAATGCCCCAGCACTAGGCACACTGCAAGGAAATGGGATGGGAGTAGCATGCTCTGGTTGTGTGGGGATCTCCCTGTGCCCAGGTCCTACTTACTTTGTGATGTTGCCGAAACAGTGGGCAGCTGTGAGAAGCCATCGTGAGCTGATGAGGGTCCCTCCACAGATATGTATAGATATTGGTGGTTTCCAGAAACAACGGACACTGGCAATCCCAGCCCAGGCCCCAGTCCCTGGCGGGACATCTGAGCCACCCACAATACGTGATCCGCTGATGTACGGCCGGAGCCCACAGCTGTTTTGGCAAGCAGAAAGTCATTACTGTCCTGTGTGAAGGCTTGCTGCTGTGCAGGCTGAACGTCAGTCAGCTTCCCTCCCCACAAGGCTTTGGTTGCAAAGCCAGCAGGGCCAGGGAACTGTGTGGAACATGTATCTGTCTGACCATTTCTGCTTGAGGCCCATAGAGAAGTTGGGCCAGCAGCCCAGGCACTGGTGATGAACTGAGGCTCCCACCCAGAGTTTTGGAAGCTGTGGTATGGCCACAGGGGGCAAGCAGGCACCCTCAGGGAACCCCCTAAGCCTTGCCTGGGCCCCCCCCTCAGAGTCTGGGGCTACTTACCCACAGTTGGCCTGTGCAGATCCACACAGAGCTAGTAGGATGAAGATGCACAGCAAAATCATCTCTGTCAGAGACACAGGTCAGCTGGTAGGACCAAGGGCTTGTCACCTCCAGTGCAGTTGCCAATGTAGTGCCCACAGCATTTGCATTGCCCATGGCACCCTTGGCCTTGGGGCTGATGTCACAGAGGGGCTGGTTCCATGTTCTGGGCATGGTGCTGGCCTCTGAAGGTGGGGGGAGGAGTAATGTAGAGTCATAGAACGATAGAATGGTCTGGGTTGGAAGGTACCTTAAGGACCAACTAGTTTCAAGACCTAGCCATGCCCACGGATACTTTCCACTATACCAGGGCGCTCCGAGTCCCATCCAAGCTGGCCTCAAATGATAAAAGGGATGGGGCATCCACAACTTCTCTGGGCAACCTGTACTGTGCCAGTACTGTGCCAATGATACAAGATTTTGCTTGTCATCCAAAACTCTTACAGAATTTGCAGCAACAACAACTGAAAGCAACACCATTCTGGTTTTTAAAAACAATCTGTGATATTTTTTTCATTTGCTTTACTTGAGGCAGGAAAATCAACTCAACAAATGTAACTGTCTCAAGGCCTAAGCTCTTTTGGCATTACTTAGAAACTAACTATGAAGAACTCTAATTAAAAGTAATTTTCCTTCTACAGAAGAAGCTGAAGCCCTTTTACAGTTGAGCCTGTTTACTTAGTTGCTTCCATTTGAGTGCTAAACAGCTTACCCCTGTTTTGAGAGGTACAGCAGAGGCTGTGCATTGGTCTGCCAGTTCAGTTATGGCAAACAAGTTCCTCTCCTTGATGACCAAATTCCAATTTTCTTAGCTTTCCTTTGAAGTTCAAGGGGGAGCAAGGAGATGGAAGGCTCCTGCCCAGATATCCAGAGTCCAGTTTCAAGTTCCCTGGTGTGCTGTACACACACCCCCCTACACATACACACACAGAAGGATCAGATATCAGCAGCCTAAAACACTGTACATTTCCAGCTGCTGTCCCCAAGACCTGTAAGCCCCTAGGACCTGTGTTCCCCTTTTCCACTGTACCCTTGCCCTCCTCTCTGAGTGGGCACAGCTGTGGCCCTTTGGAGGGACCCTTTCCCTTTGTGCCTGGCTTGCCTGCCCACAGCCACATGTTGCAGGTGTTGGCCCAGGGAGGCCTCACCTCGCACCTCAGTCTCCTGACTGAGTGGGACTGCAAACACGGTTAACTGTGAAAATAGGCCTCTTTATTTCTACAGCGACGAAGTCACCATCATCCATTGTGCACATGTAGAGGAGGAGCGTGGGCAGGACAGAACGGGCCTTTGGCACTGAGGCTGCCTTTGGATCAGCAAGCATTTCGCCAGAAGGATAGGGCTGTGATCCACTGCAGCCTGAACAGCAGCCAATCAATCCTTCCCCAGCAAGTCTCAGGCTCCAGGCCTTTCTTCAAGCTGCAGTTGGGCTTGAGTACATGGTGTGGCTGGGTTTTTGGTTTTTTTGTACTCAGTAAATCTGGTAATCCTCTGCCCCAACCTTGGTTACAGGGAAAAAGAGAAGCAAAAATACTTATTTCAGTTTTTTCATGTAGTTCTTTGACTTTTAAGGCAGAAATATTCATGCATTATGAGCAGTGGGATTTCAGGCAAAGTGGGCATAAGCTCTAGGCTTTGGCTTTTGCAAAGGGAAAAAGTAAAAAGAAGGAGAGAGAAAAGAAGGAGAGAGAAAAGAAGGAGAGAGAAAAGAAGGAGAGAGAAAGAGAGAGAGAAAGGGGAAGAGAGAGAGAGGGGAAGAGAGAGAGAGGGGAAGAGAGAGAGAGGGGAAGAGAGGGGAAAAAAAGAAGAGAAAAAGAGAAAAAGAAAAAAGGAGAAAACAGAGAAAAAGAGAAAACCGAGAAATTGAGTAAAAGAATACAAAAAGAGGAGAAAAAGAAGATAAAAACAAAGAGAACAAGAGGAGAACAAGAGGAGAAAGGTTTTCCATGGAAAGTGTGTTTGCATCAAGGGAAGCCTGAACCTTGTTGGGCTGAAGATGAAGTTTCACCCTTGCAGCTTCTTGGGGGCTTATGTTGTTGATGGACACGTCCTGTGGCCAAGTGTGATCTAGGGAAGCCTGCAAGTGTCACGTTTGGAGACAAAAACTTACCATGGTCAAAACTGCAGGTTTTTCGTTTTGCTTGGGTTTGATTTTTCCCCCCATTTGGAAGCTCTCCCTGCCTCTTTTCCGCCCTAGGTAGTGCAGGAATAAGGCAGGAGATTTATTTTTGGTGTGAAACTCCCAGCCACTCCCTCTGTAGTAAGTACTTTCAGATTCCTGCTGCATAAAATATAGGTGATGTTATGGGCTGAAAGATATGGATATCGGAAAAACTCTGCAAGTATGTGTTTTTAGAACCGTGCCTGGAGGAGAAGGCATGCAGAGGTGATGGTTATGGATGTGCATGGACGCAGGGATGGATGATGGCTGGGACGACGTAAGGGAGCTGTACACACCCAGCCCCAGCTCGTACTTTCCCTCTGCTATACAGATGAAGCAGCAACTAATCAGGGAATGATGAGCAATGCTGTCAGTATTCACTATGAGAAAGAAGAGTCAGGTGAGTCTCTGCTGAGATCCTGGTAGAAGGGTCACCACTATTGTGCATTTCTCCATTACACAAAGTCCCTATGCCTGTTGCAGAGTGTTACAGAACAGACAGCAAAATGTGCCATGATACTACATAAACAAACAGTTATTTCCACACGTTGTTTTAAATATCACAGCTTCTAAACCAAGGGGGAAAGCCTGCCCAGAGGCTTTGGTGTGAGCCTTCACCAGAGGGCTGAATAATTAATGGCTTGATTTCTCACAGATGCTGCTCCTAGCTTGGAGAGATCAAAACAATGATGTGGTGGCTGCAGGTGTTGGTCTTTTTTTGGTGATTTTCTTTTTTTTTTTGTTCAGTGAGTTCATTGGGGTTTTTTTGAGTTCATTGTCATGGGACTGATTTGATCTTGTCGCCTTGTGCCATACAAAGATTTTAAAAACAACTGCTGCATAATGGACAAATCTGAGTTGTCCACCCAAAATTGAAATTTGAGAAGAGGTTTCATGATTTCAGGACACTTGTTGCCAGTACTTGTTGCAATGCTTCAGCAAAATGGAGTGGAAGAAAGGACAGGTCTGCAGCATTGAAGGATGCAGTGAAAATGAGATGAAGAGAAGTTGTTATTTCCTCCTGCGATGGATGCAGAGATTTACCTGCAATTTCTGCATCAACTATCTCCACAATATAAAGAGCAAATGCCACTTTTTTTGCAGACCACTGAATCCTGTGCAAGGGGGTGCAGATGCCACTGGTGAAGCAGAGCCATTGGCATAATGAACCCCATAGCTGGAAGCACCAGAAAGAGAAGAACTTTGCTTCAACAGAGCAGGACTACCACTGTAACAATCTACATAATTTACTTATCTCCTTGGGGCTATGTAGGCACTGTGTGAGGTCTTCTGCAAGCTGGTCCATGTGGCTAGTTGTTCTTCTGAAGGAAAATGGAATTGTTTAGCAAGATGATATTTTTCCAATTTTTTTTTTTTTTAAATTTAAGGCAGTTTAAATGCATAATTTGGCTAAATCCATCTTCCTTACAGGGATCCTGCCTTTAAAAATGGAAATGTGGGGGAAGAAAGCAGTCCATTCTTGTGCACAATGTTTCTCCTCCAGAAAGGGGCTTGTCCTGTGGGCAAGCCTGGATAGACCCAGGGGTTAGGGCACAGCCCAATATTTATGGCTGAGCAGGTGCCTAACTGATGCCCACATTCCATGTGAACACAATAGCAACAGTGACATGATGGAGCTTTGTCTTCTATTCCCAGACACCCCATCCTAGTGAGTACAGTTCATCCTCAGGACCAACTAGGGATAAGCAACACATCCCTTACAACTTGTTCTCTGAGCAGGATGAGATCTATATGAAAGAGGCTTAAGATGCTGAGTGGAAAGAAACGGCAATGTAAATCCCTGCTGCTGGCTGTGATGGGAGAGAAGTGCCAACACTGGCAGTACCTTTGGGCTCTGCCTTCTGCTCTCTCGAACACGAAGCTTCTGCAGCTCCAGGTGCTGGGATGGCAAGAAGAGCCTTTGCCTTTTGCCACCCCAGAGCTTTAGCACAGGGGTTGGAGCTCTGGAGCTGAAGAGTAGGTGAAAGACAGTACCAAGTGCTGGAGCAAGCTCTATGTGGCCACTTTGTCCTTGAACAGCCTCTGAGCTGAGGAGCTGCATCATCAATGAAAGGATGCTGCTGGACATTTGTGCCAATAGCATCAAAGACATTGAAGATAATCTGGGAGCCACATCCCCCTGGGAGTGGCCAAGCTTCATTTGTCACAGTGCCCTTCACTCCCAAATCAACTCTGCCTCAATGATGCATCCTTTTCCAGAAGTCCTGCTGTATCTTTAAATTCTGTAGTCATCCCTCTTAGCATTGGTAAGGCTGGCTCATGAAGTCAATTCCTAAGGCACCCAAGGAAACATTTGCTTTCTACACTGCAGCCTATTAGTCTGCATTTTGTACACCCCTTAGTACTTAAGTGTCCTACACTTGGCAGCATTACTTATTAAGTACTACTTAGTTATACTAAGTACTCTGTAATCTTGCATTACCTGGGTGAGCTTGAACAGTTCAAGTTTTATTCTTCACCTATGGCTAAGGTTAACCCTCACACTAACCCTTACCAGAACCCAGCTAATGGGACACCCAACTCTCTCTGGCTCTCAGGGACAAGTGGCAGTCCACACCTTCCCTTGGTCACTTTTTCACAGCCCTCCTAAAACTGGGTTTCTGCTCTTTCTCTTGCACTGACACCTCACCCTTTTCCTGACCTCACCCTGCACTAAGCCCATGTCCAACGAGAGCCTTGCAAGCAAAGGCTGTCTGCCTTGCCCAGGTCTTAGCCATTTCAGTCTACATCAATTCCCAATACACTCAAAAAAGGAGAATTATATTTAAGCATTCCTCGTGGAAGGAGGAGTTGATTCCAGTACAACTTACTAACAGGGCTGGAGACTCCCTCACAGAAAAACAGTTTTGAAATCTCTACAATTCACATAACAAAATTATGCAAACAGTAAAATGAAAAAAACCTCCTCAGCTTTCCAGATTTTCTTGGTACACTTTCCTGTCTAAAACTCAGCTCCACATAATTTCTTCATAGTTATCACTAAAGCGTTTGAGTAGAACACTAAATTTTTTAAATTCCAGAGCAGAAATCAGGAGGAAGATGGGATCTTCTTCCACAGTTTTGATTTTAAATTTTTTAACACTCAATACTGAGGCCAAAGATGAAATAAAACACATGTGAGGGGACAGAAGGAATAGAAAGGTGGAAGTTTACTACTGACTTCTTATTTAAGAAGTGACTAGGAAGGAAAAGATTACACACATACACACACATATATATGTGTGTGTATATATATACACAGGCGCGCGCGCACACACACACACACACAAATATTCAAAGATGGAAATAGTATTTCTGTAGAATTTCAAAGACTTAAAATAAAGGAGGAATCAAAGTAATAACACGTGACAGTATAAAAACTCCAAGAATATACTTAATTGCAATTCTAATTCCATAATTTAACAACAGTTCTAGATCTGCTTGCATGAATCCACAAAATGTACACTGGTAGTGAAATTAAAAGATAAAAAGGTATGTTTACTCTTGCATGTATTGTATATATGTGTACACACACCTCAAAAATGGCTTTTTCACTACTTCTGAAAGACACAGATTGCACTTCAGGTATTTCACCTTTCTGATGTAGCACATTAGGGTTTTAGCTCCTTTTCTTTAAAAGACTTTGAGGATTTGTCTCAAAAGATTTTTCACAATAGCAGAAAAACAAATCATTAAAATCTAAATTAGAAGCTTTCCTAAAACTAATAAAGAGTGAGCAATGATCACAAATTATACTGTGATTTGCAAGTTAACAGGCAGTGAAAAACCAGATGTTCACACAAATAAAGTGACTGACATATCTATTAACTGCAAACCCTCTGCAACAAGCAGTGAAATCAAAAATCAGTAGTCAAAAGGGCACAAATCAATAGTCAGTCTAACAGATGAACCCACCTTGAAAAGTACAATTTTGTGCAGTTGGTCAAAATCAAAGTTTGATGATTAATGATGAGATTCTCAAAACTATCTCATAAATTCAGAGTAAAAGTTCCAAGATCCTACCACTGTTTCTGGAGATCCCATCTCTCAAAAACTTGGTTTTGCTATCTGTTTCTTCTTTTCCATACTACTATCCTGTCACTTTCTATATCAAAAGTGTATACTACTAGCATGACATTTATTTTTTCATGTGAAATTCCTAAAGAACACCATGAAAACAAAAAATCCAAACTTAAATCAAATTGGAATTGTATTTATTTTGCCTCTTGAATTTTATAACATTTACTACTACTTATGTATCTGAAATATAATTCTGTTTCTCAACAGCTTCTATATCTACAAATGTGGAAACCACATACAGTTTTGCATTAAAAAAATCTACTGCTCAATGAGCAGTCTGCAAAGAAGTAACAGTTCATGGTAACTCTTTCTTTCTTACAATACTGTCAATATTAACTCACTGCCAAGAAACTAGAACAAAACTCCAAAGGAAAGGGCATAAGTTCCACATATAAAATTATATTTAATCATTTGTGCAGATGTTTGGTCTATAGATGAAAACAGTTTCAGGGTAAATACTTACATATTGCTCAAAAATGCTTCAAGGAAAATAAAAATTTATCTGAGACATGCCCTGAGCTATCTAGACTCCTTAATAGTGCAATGTTGCAGTGATGCCTGGTTTCACCCTGGCTTTTGCAAAAGAAACACAGTAACTGCTCACAGAGCTTCTAAATGGCTGACACAGCACAGTATTATATGCACTACAGCAGTTCTTTTAGCTTTCCTAAGTTTCTCTCCATCCACTGGATATTGAGCTGAATTGTGTCGATGGCCTCTTTTACACAACGCAGTTGAGAGCTCTCCTCTGACTTTGACTCAAAAAATGACTTGACCTGCATAGCAAGAATAAAGAAAGAAAAGGAAAATCCTAATTAAAATCAGCACTAGCCATACAAATAGGTTCAGCAGCAAAGGCTACAGACATGTTGCAGGAAATCCATTTTTGAGAATCATTTGTATCTACTCAGTAAGCAAACCTCTCAAATGAGTTACAAGGAAAGCATTTTTTGTGGATATAGCAGCAAGAACTCATTTGGTTTCAATATCTAATTTCACCAATAAACAGACATTCATTTACCGTATCACAAAGCAAACAGAGAGTACAGAGTTCTGGAAAAGGAGTCCTATTCTGTGACAAAGAACTGGTTGTTGCAAGCAATCCTCTTCAGCATTCTGGAACAGCCCCCCCACTCAATCAGCATCATAAGTGTCAATGCTAACACTTAAAGTATTACACATCAAACCATTAACAACTGTCTCTACCAAATTACCTGAATGAAAACATTAGACTAAACCTTAAACGATTCTTGACACATTTACTTCAAGGCCTTGTTAGGGAAGACAGCAGAGCTTTCAACAAACTATTAAACAGCTCCTGGCTGATACTCAACTTCCACAGTAATTCTTTGCGATTGCTGACAGAAAAAAACAGCATAAAGCAACTTTTACGGCACAGTATGACTTTTCAGAGATACAGAAAGCATAGCTTGTTTACAAAATCTAGACCAAAATGATATACAGATCAAATCTTATTCTGTGAGATAACTGGGTTCAACTCTGTAACATAATTCTCTCACAGACCCAGTATATAATCTCCCAGGTGTTTATGCATATATTTGCCATGTGTGAAATAGGGAAAGCAACTGATGTATATCCTTACAGAAGGGTGTCAAGGATATAAAAACCACGTGAACATGTGTCTTCCTCCTCCTTCAACTAAATGAAAACACCACTGGCACTAGAAAATAACCCTTTCTGGTAGATTGAGTCACCAACCTCAAGTAGATGTGCCTTTGTTGCAAACTGAGAAGTTGACCAGCTAATGATATTCTGGATAGTATATGAGCCTAGGTGAAACCTGAAAGACAAACAAATATTTTTCAGGTATGAGACATCTTAAGATGCAGTTTCAGTATATGTACGCATTCTTTTCTACTAATTCTACTTTTTTGTCTAGGAGTTGGAAATTACTAAAAACACTTAAATTAAAAACACTTAAACCTTACATTACAATTACATACCTTATTTTTCAAAGGAAGTATACAGTCTTAGAAATCCAAGCCTCTAGCTCCCTACTGCCTTTAAAAATGGAACACCAGAGCAAAAGCCATGGAAAACTTTCGAACTTCTATCACAGATCAAACAGTAAAGAACTGAGGATATCACACAATGAATACAAAGGTCTGTATTTGTGTTATATGTGTTCTAAAGCTCTGCCAGAATAGAACTTGCAACCAGGTTTTGTTTCAAGCAAAGTAACTTTGTAATATTGCCTATGAAGAGCTTGCTAGAGCAGAAGTTTTCACTGAGGACAAACTTTTTTAGCAATGTGAAACTGTTTAAAATCAAACCGCGGATTTAGAAACAGAGATTTTTAGTACTGTTTACTTTTTGAAGATTCGGGGGCCAGTGTTCCTACTGGGTACACTTCAAAACCAGTTAAAGTGAACATATTTCTGAAACAAGTGGGATTTTCTGGTTACTAGGTTTTAGGAATGCTGTAGCAATGCAGAAAAAAGAAACGCTAATTTAATTTCCTGTGTCTCCTTTTGCAACCATATGATCCGCATAAATATCCTGCAACTGAACCAATCAGCAACCTTTCTAGAGAAATTAAGATCAATATTGTTTAGAATTACTCTGAGGTTCTAGGAAGCTCCAAAGTCCCATCAATGACTGGTGAGACTTCAAAGTTTATGCAGCAAAATGTATATAGCTAGCTATATCTGCAAATTCAAATTTTAAACCATGATTTACAGTTTTAAAATAAACCTTATATGAATGCAACTATTTATCATCTTGTTTGAAAGAAACAAACAAACAAGTGCTTTTGCCACTGTGAGTTTGAAGTTTCAGCTGCATCAAATGCCTTACTTTCGTGTTAGCTTTTCCCAGTTCTCTTTGACAAAGTCCCAGGCCAGCAAATATCCAGGCAAACTGTGGCTAACAGTTGCTATGATATGAGAAAGCTCTTGCGACCTGATGATTTCTCCTTCAAGACTGTTCTGCATTAGCCTAGGAGACAAAGCATATGAAAAGAGACAGGAAAAAAAATCTATATTCATACGTTCACATGGGTTTCCTGATAGTCCTCAATTAGATGCAAAGGATGATATAATACATCAAGCAAGCAGCTTCCGGCATCTGGAAGAAACTGATGTTACATTTTATTCCAACAACTGTACTTAGCTTAATTTCCAGAAATCAGTGACCTTAGCTCAAAACCAAGTAACTGAATTTTCATTGGTGTTGGAAAAGATAACGTAAATTTTAAGAATTTGTAAAAGAAAAGCAATACATTGAAGAGGTAAAAGAGGGAAGCTGAAGATGAAATTAGCAGAACAAGTTTGTGTTCTCCATGCAGTACCGAGATTTAGTCTATAGAGAGGAACATAATGGAAAGTCAAAATTTCGCCCAAAGAAAGAAAGGAAAGCAGAAGAGGAAAAAACCTCAAACAAAAAAACCACCTCAACTAGTTATTATTTTGATTATAAAGATAAACCAATCTTTTAGGGTTCAATAGAACAACCTGCAATTTTGTTACCTGTTTCACAAAATCTGAAATTTTGTGTTACCAGTAGTGCAAAGCCTTTAAGTTCAATTCTTTTCTCTTTATGCATATTCAGAATTTGGTCTTTTGTGCTGCTCTGTTAGGTAAGTTATTTTTAAGTGAAAAATACCAGGTTCTTCATGCACATAGAAACCTGTGCAAAACATGTGGATGGATTCTCTTTAGCAATAAGAAATTTTTTCAACAATAGAAAAAAAGAGAATGCACTTTTCCAAGAATATTTTATCACTTGTAGTTTACACAGCATGTAACTTTCTGGCCCCTTCATACCAGATCAGCTTTCTGGCGTCTTCTGTGCTGGCCAAGGCTTCAATCATTTTGCTTTTCTCTGCTTCAGAAACTGAAGAGAAATACATCTTCAGGAGGAATTCCCAGCCACCATCAGACTTGGCTCCAACTGTAAATATGGCTTTCATAACATCACTAGGTAGACTACAGGGAAAAACAAAAGCAACAAAACAAATAAATGAAGGGGGCATAAAACTGCTCACCTGAGAAAAGAAGGAAGAGAAGTCAAAAAATTAAAAGATTAACTTGAAAGAGATGCCTCTCTTTAGAGCAATTTGATTCTGTAGCAATTGTTAAAGGTTGCTGGACTGAATTCATGCCAGTCTAATACTTTCAGTCACTGGGGAAAAGCAAATCATATTAGTCACATGAAACCACAGTAAATTGTACAAAAAATTGAAAATTTTCTATGGCTCAAAATGCACATGAATCCTGGTTGTGCTTTGGCTTTGCCACTAAGTAATCTTCTTTCAACACGCAGCTCAGGAAATGCAGATGAAAGCAATTTGTGGCTGGTTTTGCAGTCACACTCAATGAGACTGGAGACAAAGTCTAGCACAGCCATACTCTCACTGTCAAACAGCAATTACTTCTACATATGAAACAGTAAAAGATAGAATTACATGCTTTACCAATTCTAAGTTGTTGTTGGTGGTGTGGTGGGTTTTTTTTTCATTGTTCTGTTTGTTGTTGGGGTATTTTTCCCCCAAGCAATGGTGGCAATGTAACAGAAAAACAGATGGGTAAAAGAAGTGGAAGCTCAGTTTTTGTGGTACCTTACTGTTCCATTAGACTTCATCCACCTCTCAAACATCTCTGTGGCAGTTGTTCTACAGTTTCTTATACCATGGGTGCAGGCAAAAGCCAGCAGTGTTGACCGGAGCTCTCGTTCAGACAGGGTCCCATCATCTGTCCAGCGCTGTTCGTTAATTTTACTTCCAAGTAAGTCCTCTATCCTATGCTAAAGGAGGAGAAAGTTACTAGCAACAGCTAATTATCTCCAACAGGATTTTCTACATACAAAATTAGTTTCAAATAAGAACAAAGAAAAAAAAAAGTTAAGCATTAGAACCGTGGAAGCTAAACATAGCAGTTTTTTATCTATTTATTCCAATTAACCCATGCTATTTCTTAACTGTGATACCACACAAAGATACCACATAAAGACGGGCCAGGTTACATGTTAAAATGCACATGGAAACTGAAGATTGCTCTTGGAGCCACAGCTCCGACTTGCTAGCAATCAGCTTACAATCTCAACTAACTACAACTTCTCTATATCTAGCTGCGTTTAACCTCACCAAGTCACAGTTAATACACCTTCATTTAGCACAAAGAGACAACTTCTGTCTGTCTATAGACCGAACACTGTTTGGTTTTGTAGTTCTGTAGCTTGCCAAAACCACAGCTGGATGCCTGACCAGCTACCACATCCCAGATAAAACTTCTGAACTTAAATAAAACTGCATAGATACTGCATTACAAACCAGAGCTTGGGCTGTTTATTATAGAAGATATGAAAAAACTTCCGGTAAATTCTAAATAAGGAAAGTTATTATAATAGTGCTTTTTGTTTCTTATGTTTCCTTAAGCACTCACTAATTGTCCCTACCTAGCATAAAGAAAGAACATGTTATTTTATCTAGTAATTTAATAATTTTCCTTATAGACTAAATCCCTTTGCTGATGTTTTACAATGTAAAGCAGCAAGGATCATTTTAATTTAGTAGATGAATAAGGAGAAGAAGCTCCATAATAAGACAGTAAACAGAGAAATGAGAAACATATCCTCAGCAAGAACTGAAACTACAGCATTGATTTCACTGCCAAGTCTGTAGCACTATACTGTATTAGCCTATTACACAACTGCAATGGGACAATGACAACCATCCTTGTGTTTCTACTTTTACAGAAAACAGTTTTGCTTTTTTCTCCTGTCTCTCTACAAAGCAATTACATCTATCATCTCCAGCCACTCTAATTTTTGAAAATAAATTTTCTGTACAAGAAAATTAAACGGACTCTGTTTAATTACATGTTTGTACTAAATTAACTTTTATAGGCACTTCAAGGTAGCTCCAGACATCACTGTGTTCCAACTGCACCACACTCCTGATGAAATAGTTTGGGGCATGTGGGTATGATATGGAAACAGGAGAAGGAGACAGAAGAAGCTGGCCCAAAAAATCTAGCATTTCAGTAAGAGATCATTAGCAAAATCTGGCAAGACCGACAACTCTCTAGAATTCCCATCCAACTTAGTGAAATTACTGATTATGTTCAGCAGTCAACATTTAAAAATATAATGTAACTATAAAGAACATTATAGCTAATTATTCCATATTATCATTTATGAAAAACAAAGACATACCATGACTCGTGCTGCCAGTTGTTGCTCGCCCTTTTTGTCTAAAAGATTGTATATAAGATTCAGTTGAAACAAAGCTTGAGTAAGTGGTGCAGTGCTGTTCTCTTTGTGAAGGTAATCAATCAACTCAAAGGCCTTTTCCAGAGACTCTCTTCCTAGTCTATGGGTCAATGAACACAAACATTAAAATGCATTACAAAACAAAAGCACTCCCTGAAATAAAATCAGAATAAGCATCAGTGATGCTTTCCATTACACTAATAGAGAGATAAGTAAATAGAGGGAGTGACATAAGAACATATATTTACACATAGAGATTTTAGCATTTTAACTTCAGTAAGATTACAACATAGCAACTATGGGCACTAACATGCCTTCATTTAACAAAAATTGAAAATGGGTAAGGACATGTGGCAAGGATGTCTGAAAATATTTATCACAAATGAGGGTACTCAGATACAGTAGCAGCTTCCCAAGAGACTAACCTTAATGTTCAGCCTCACCTGCTCTGACAGTGGTGGCGAAAGACATGGGAGGGCACCAGTAGAACTTTAAGAGGAAGATAGTTTACTTTTCTAAAGTGGAGCACTAGAGTACAGGAAAAGAGTCTAGTAGGCAGATTATCGGATACTAAAGGAAACAGTGTCTTCCAGAAATGGAAACTATCGTGTGGCTCTATGTGATCCAAATAAATAGATGACGCTATAAAGAACAGGGAGATAACATCTAGCACTAATATGGAAGAATCAGTGAACAGTTCCAACAAGGCTGTTGAAGACTGAATTAAAACTTCTCTAAAGCAATTATCTCCAGAAACTAAATCTGTTCTCTGACTCAGAAAAAACTCCACACACATATTAAATACATTTTCAAATATAAAAGTCTTACCGTGCAAGATTGAAGATATTGTTGATCAAATTCGCTCTGTCTTTAGGACTCAGAGCAGTGTGGTTTTTTTTCAACAGATCAATCAGTGTTTTCCAGTCTTCAGCATAGTGTACTATGTAATAGCCGTTCATGTCCACATTGAATTTTATCCATTCCACCTCTTCTGGAAGTTCAATGACAGCTAATGGACAGACAATATGTTATCAGCAGAAACAAACATTTAACAACTGTTTGTTCAAATCAAAGTCTATGAAGTACACTACATCCAGAGAGACAGTAAATTCTTTCACACTATGTCCCCCTACTATGAAGGAGGAAAAGCCAGTACAAAGGTTTCAAAAGGCAACTAAAAAATTCCAAGTTATACTTCCTCATCCTTATTCCTATATCTGATTGAATGAACATTATCTTAGTCTGCCCCAAGCTGCATCTGGTGCAGTTAAGTTTTCTCCTTCTGTCCAGTCCTTCTTTCAAACAGCCCCATCTACTATTCTAAATACATTATTTTCCTACAAAATAAAAAATAAAATAATAAAATAAAATAAAATAAAATAAAATAAATATTTAAGTAGAAAGTTACTGCCGAACATTTCAGCAAACTGGTAGACCAACTTTCACATTACTTGCTCCCTAAAGAACTTGCAGTTTGAGTGCATATGTGTGCACTGTGATGAAAAAGCATAGGCTTTTACAAATTTTAAACCTGTGCTTCTGTTCCAGTTGCTGTCATTTATTTATACATAAAATGATATAGGGAACCAACTCTCTGATGATAACACCAGCAGTGCTTTGCTCCAGATCTCTGTAGTTATTCTATACCCTATATGCCTTCACCTTCACATCTTACTCAAGGGTGTGCTCAGAAAAATTGTAAATCTGTAACACTTAAGTAACTTGCTACCAAAGCTTTGAGTCACGTACCTGACTTCTGATCCAGTAAATATGCATTAGTACAATGGGTAAAGTTGCACCTGTTTGTTATGTAAGTGAGAGGAATATGCCACAGGTAACTGCAAAGGAAAATAAATGTTTACTGACATATTATATGCATATTGTCTCTCTTGAATGGCTTGTTTTGTTTTAATTTAAGCACATTTGTATACTAGTAGTATTAGAACACTGGATGTTGTGTAGAATAAGAAAGTATAAATCTCACTTATATAATCAGAATATGATGAAAGAATAAATACACAGCATGCACAGAAATTTTTTTTTTAGTCCCACCATTGAGAAATGGGTAAATTTTATAGAATAGCTTGGGTTCAAAGAGATGTTATAACATCATCTAATTCAGCTCCCCTGCAATAAGCAGGGATATCTTCAACTAGATCATGCTGCTCAGAGTCTCATTCAACCTGGCCTTGAATGTTTTCAGGGATGGGGTATCAACCACCTCTCTGGGCCACCAGTGCCACTGTTTAACCAACCTTATCCTAAAAATACTAGTCCTTACATCTAGTCTGAATCTACCCTCTTTTATTTTAAAATCATTATTCCCTGTCCTATCACTACAGGACCTGCTAAAAAGCCTGTCCCCATCTTTCCTTTAAGTACTTGAAAGAATTCAGTGAGGTCTCCCCAGAGCCTTTTGTTCTCCAGGGTCAACAGCCCAAACTGTCTGTCTGTTCCTGTAGGAAAGGTGCTCTGTCCATCTGATCGTTTTTGCACATCTCCTCTGGACCCACTCGAACAGGTCCATGCCCTTCCTGTGCTGGGACCCCAGAGCTGATGCAGAGTTCCAGTTGGGATCTCACCAGAGCAGAGCAGAGGGGCAGATCCCCCGGCGTGCCCCGCCGGCCACACTGCTTTGGATGCAGCCCAAGATACAAACTGGAATTCTGGGCTGTGCATGCACATTGCTGGCCTCTGTCCAGTACCACCAGTCCCCTCATCTCCTTCTCTGCAAGGCTGTTTTGATCTGCTTATCCCACAGCCTGTGTTGTTACCAGAGGCTGCTGTGATCAAGCCCACTGCTTGAATTTGTCCAGGTCCCTCTGGATGGCATCCCTTCCCCCAGGCACATCAACTGCACCGCTCAGCTTGGTGTCATCCACAAATTCTCTGCAGGGGCACTTGATCTCACTGGGTATGTCACTGACAAAAATCTTAAACTGTACTAGTCCCAGTATGGACTCCTGATGGACTCCACTTTTCCTAGTTCTTTCTCGGTTCCAGCAAGCTAAGTAATCAAGAATCATATATACAGTAAATCTCTGGCTGTATCAGAAATTCATCAAGTGTTTTACTTGAGTCCAATGTTGTTTTTCTGATATTTTACAAGATTTAATTAAAAAAAACTGATCCAAGTACAAGACTCAAATTCCAAATCAGGGTAACAGAAACCATAATTTATTGCATACCACAAAGAGATTTTTAAGTGAACTGCAAGCTGGAAGAATAAAAGCTAAGGAAGCTCATAATGATGATAAGGAGTTGGCTATTTAGAGAAAACACAAGTCTGAGTGGGATGAAAGAAGCTGCACATATTAATCTGATTTCAACAGGGACTTCCCTTATGTATAACTCACACAGAGTGCTCTTCTTCAAAACCTTTTCATGCATGCCCCAAATTGACATCAACTAGGAACAGAAATTACTTAGCTTAAAAATCCTTCCCTTCTTCCCTTACCTTTCAACCCCACATTGCTTTTCTTCTTCCACATAACAAAAATAAAATAGAACCCTCTAAATACCTTCATTTCAAGAGACAAATTTCTTTCACAGACCTAATTTTATGCAAGATGATGCCTGTTAAAACTTCAAACTGAATAAAACTAGCAAAATCTCAAAAGAATTCACACTTACATATTTTTGTTAGAAGACACTGTTAAGGTTCATAAGGTAAGTTATATTTGCAGAAAACTAAATTTTAAAATTACCAACTGCCACATCTTTACTTGTTCAGTATTTGCATATGTACTTCCTTTTAGGTTTTGGTACAATGGATATTGCCTCTGTTATATATTCAGTCATTTGTTGTCATGCAGTAGTGCCATCTTAAAATTTTGAAGCCAAGAAAGCTTTGATTCTAGCTTCTCTACCTCCCTCCATCAAAGCCCAAGATGTACACTGAATTTTGGCAGTAAGAAGCAGAGGCTCTAAAGTGGGACACATGCATTTGTAACTTCTGTAAAACTTCTGCAACCTGCTTTTCTTCACGTTCTTGTTAAACTCAAAAAACTTCCTCAAATTAAAAGAAACCTTTATCTATAAGATCTGCCTTTTGGTAATGAAAACTAACTCATGATGTCAAGCTTAAAAGCTTTAGGAAAGGATGCATGTAAGGCACGCAGATTACAAAGGGGGTCACCACTTTTTACCAGTTGCTTCAATGGAAACATACATGGACCTTCAGGCAAATACCAGATGTGTGAATTTCTATGCTGAACTATCTAATATGACCTGCCTTCAAAGGAAACACTAAAAGGCCTGAATAAAAATGAGAAAGATGTACAAGGTTTAATACAGCAGCTTGTTTTTAATGGATAAAAGGCATTATGAAAGTAATAACCTTGCATCTGATGTCCAGTTCTCTGGTTCCACACGATACAAAAATTTCTCTTGTTGTACTGAAATATTCTTTCCCTTTCGGACAACAGTGACTAAAGGAAATCCTTTATGCACAATCCAAGTCTTCATCATTTTTTTTACATCTAGTGTTCCATTGGTAATCTGTAAAAACAATCATAACATAACAAGAAAATAGTAAATAGAGAACATTTAGCTGCCTTCTTGAGTTACCAATTAAGTGGTAGCATGGTTTTGCATCTGTAAACAATCACTTTGACAGTGATCTTGTAAATTTCATAAACAACAGTTTAGGGGAGCAAGTGGTTTTTATTTTGAGGGAATCCTAGCCAAGCAATGGAAAGACAAATAGGAAACATCAGGTAAGTTGAGCTGGTATGTAATAAGGGCAAAGAGAGAATGTTACAGAAATGAATGAGAATGTTACAGTAAGCTGCCAAGCTCTCCCCAACCCTTTCTCTTTCCTTATTGGTATGCTGACATTATGTGAGCGTTTCAGCTTGAAAAATCTTTTTTTAATTCTGAAATGAATATTATAAATTGAAGTACAGTAATGGTGTTTGTACAACAAAACCACATATCCTTTATGTGTAATTTGTAAAGAGACATGAGTAAATTTGAAATTTGTGCCACTGAAATAATTATATTCCAATATACAATCCCAAATCACCTGAAATTAAACCAATTATTAGAAATTATAGGTTCATAGCTCTGCCTAGAACTCAACCTCTTGAGGGAACCTCACATGTATTTCAGAGACTTTAATACATACTGTGCAGGATACACAAACATCAGGAAATCTGTTCCTTTCCCTTATACAATCACCTTGACACTCCCTGAGGTACTGAGCAGCTCTTGCTTGTTAGAATCACTCTCTCTCTTGCACATATTCGCTCCCTCTTGAGGAATTCCCCCGCTGCACTCTCTCCTCCTCTCTTGCCCTCATGTCCTTTCTCCCTTGAACCCTTATGCCCTCCACCCCTTCCCTGCTCTCTCTCCTACCTTCAACAACTCTCCATAGAATCACAGAGTCATTAGAGTTGCAAAAGACCTCTATGCTCATCAAGTCCAACCTACGACTGAACATCATGTCAACTAAAAGATACTAGTTGCTTCTTGAACTCCTCCAGGGATAACTCCACCATCTCCTGCCAACGGGTAGTCAGTTCCCATGCTTAACTGCCCTTTCAGTGAAAAAAAAATTCTTCCCGATATCCAACCTGAACCTCCCTTGGCATAGCTTGAGGCCAGGTACTCTCACCGTATTGCTAGCTGCCTGGGAGAGGAGGCCAAACCCCATCTGGCTACAACCTCCCTTCAGGAGATTGCAGAGAGCACAAAGGTCACGCCTGACCCTCCTTTTCTCCATGCTAAACTTTTCCCCAGCTCCCTCAGTTGCTCCTCATATGAACTGTACTCTACACCCATCACCAGCTCCATTGCCTTTCCCTGGACACACTCCAGCACTCAGTGTCCTTCCTGAACTGAGGGGCCCAGAACTGGACACAGAACGTGAGGTGTGGCCTCACCAATGCTGAGTATAGAGAGACAATCACTGCCCTGTTCCTGCTGACCACACTGTTGCTGATACAGGCCAGGATGCCATTGGCCTTCTTGGCCACCTGGGCACACTCCTGGCTCAGCCTGGTTCAGCCACTGTTCACCAGTGCTCTCAGGTCATTCTTCATTGGGCCACTTTCCAGCTACTCTTCCTACAACCTGTAGTACTGCATGGGGTTGTTGTGACCCAAGTGGTGGACCTGGCACTTCGCCTTGTTCAATTTCATACCACTGGCCTTGGCCCATCAATCCAGCCTGTCCAGATCCTTCTGCAAAGCCTTCCTGCCCTCCAGCAGATCAACACTCCTGCCCCACTTGGTGTCATCTAAAAATTTACCGAGAGTGCACTTGATCCCCTCCTCCAGATCATCAATAAAGATCTTAAACAGGACTGGCCCCAATACTGTGCTTTGGGGAACACCACTAGTGAGCAGCCCCCAGCTGGATGTGGCACCACTCACCTCCACTCTCTGGGGCTGGCTGTGCAGCCAGTTCTTAACCCAACAAAGAATGCACCTGTCCAAGCTGTGGGCTGCCAGCTTTTCCAGGAGTTAACTGTGGGAAACAGTACCAAAGGCCTTGCTGAAGGCCAGGTAGAAAACATCTACAGCCTTCCCCTCATCCACCAGGGGGACCACCTGGTCATAAAATGAGACCTGGGTGGTCAGGCAGGACCTGCCCCTTCTAAATCCGTGCTGGCTGGGCCTGATTCCCTGGTTATCCTGTATGTGCTGTGTAATGGCTCTAAAGCCAATCTGCTCCATGACCTTCCCTGGCACTCAGGTCAGGCTGACAGGCCTGTAGTTTGCTGGACCCTCATTCCTTCCCCTGTCCTTCCTGCTGTCTCTCCACCCTTGTTTGTCTGGCCTCTCTGACTCCTACAGCCTTGCTGACTCTGGTTTTGCTCTCTTCTGTCCCAGTCCTTGCTTTCTTGAGCACTTCACACTCATTTTAAAATTAGATAGAGCCCTATGCCTGTCTTATAATTTGGGAGCTGCCTGTACAATCTACTTTCCTAAAATTTCAGCACACTTGTTAAAACATAAGCTATCACAAACAAAGCTGCACTAGTAAAGAGTAAACCAAGACCTCTACAAGGCTGGATTTAGCTATTCCTTGAAACTAAATTTTACCCTGAATGTTATTACTTTCATTCTGGTCTTAACACACTAACTATGTAACCTTAGAGAGGATATGTCCATATCCTATGGAGGGACATGCATGGCAGTATATACCCAATCACAATGCTTTTTTTGGGATGATAGTCAATGTAGCCCTAGAAGCTCCAGGAATCTCCCTATCTATATGAGAGAACTTTGGAACAGGATGAGCAAAAAATTCAGAGTATTTACCTACAGTCTATTATCCTATTTCTTTCATCAAATAGGAAATAAATAAAAAACTTAGGACACTCTTAAAGAAGTGGAGAAAAAAAAAAAAAGAAAAGAAGAGCAGTGTGTCAGAGAGGGATACCTCATTCATGCTGTCCCACAGGTCATCACTCTGGGCACTTCCATAGTTGTGATTATGCAAGTATACCTCAATGCCAGCTTGGAAAACATCCTTAGTGAGATAATGCTTCAGCATCAAAAGAAGTGAAGCCCCCTTTAGGGAGGGAAAAAAAAAAAAGAATCAGTAAATTGAAGTTACAGAACTTTTTGAAGCATATGCACATTATAGATCTTTCACTGTACAGGAATAACTCAGAATGTAGCAGATTTTATTCCAAAAAATGTCCTTCAAATAATTACCTTTACACTCAGTTGCCTTGGAAAAACATTCTTTTAACATTTCATGAACTCCAAATACAGTTACAGAAAAGGCTCATGCAGTTTGAAAATGCTTCTCAGCTGCTTTGGAAAAAAATATTTTGAAGGCTCAAACTACAATTACAAAATGGACTAGCAGAATTTGACATTTTTTCCAATTAACATAATCTGAAAAATATTGCCTGCTTATTGATAGGTCTCTGCTGGCTGCCATTTTTCATTACCAATACTCATCTGTGTGGTACAGAACTGCACTTGTGAGTCACTGTTTAACAGTCATATGATTTGTAGTTATTTCAAAATCCTAAAAATACATGAAAAAGATGACATACACTCAGTAGGCTGGAATTGACTGCAGAAGAACAAGTACATTTTGATGTGTTTAAATACAGCCATGTTTGTTAAAAAAAAAAAGGTAGTAACTGAATAGTTTTAGTATCAAAATGGCTGTGAATGTTTCTGTGTCACAGCCACTAATAACTAAATTGCCTGAGGACTTGCGTGCTGTAGAACTGAATGCAGATGAGCAGCCATCAATAAAGAATAGTTTAAAGGTGCATTTTATATTTTTGATACTATTTCTAGGAAACAAACAAGAAATAAAGAAGTAGATTTTAAAGAGATAATGCATTGTTCTCACACATTCCAAATTCAAGTTTTGGAATTTGAGTAACATCTTACCTGAAAGCTGCCTGGTTATTCATTACTCATCAAACTCAGGAACAGCCCTTACAATGTTTAATAATATGACCACAATTTCCTCTCCTCTATGCTATAGCTCTGCTACCTTGTTTTTCTTACTGTCATATTCTTCCATACACTCTGCTGTTGCAGGTGGATCTTGTCCCACCCATGGCTGTTAGGTTTACTGACAGTCTGCAAAATGGTCGGACTAAAAATAATATTGTAAAATAATTCCTATTCCTGCCAGTACAATGGACAGGCCACCTACTAATCTGTGTCAGTTGGCAGTCCAATAAAGCAAATTATGTTGTACAATTCAGTAACAGACAACCCTGAGCTTATTAGGGACTACTTTGCAAGTGTCTTCTCACTCAAATTGCCAAGAACTCTAACTAAGCTACAGGGACAAGAGGAGTGGAATACAAAGACTTCATGCATGAATGAAAAGCTATGCAATGAAATTCTCTGAAACAGAGAAAGCAGCCATGAAAACAGTATTTCTGACAATGTGCAAAACTTCTTTTGGTGAGCTCCTAAACTCAAAGGTGCAGATTGGTACAATCCTATTCAAAATGTGCATATACTTATTAGTAGCAATAAAGTAATAAAATAACTCTCCAAATAAAATGTTATTCTAATTGACTGAAACTCCAATCCAATCACTAAGGGAACTTTCCCATTAAAATTATATAGAGAGGTTTCAATCAGTCAAAGACTGACAGAATTTATATCTCTGAAGCTGGCTACAGACATGATTGTGCACAATGCACACCTTCCAGAAGCTGACCAAAAAGGAAATTATTTAAGACAGAAATTCTGAAGCATGAAACAACAGCTATGCCTTTTGATAAAACGAGATAATCAAAATTCATTTTGCATCCAAGGTAACCTGAAAATCTATTATCTATTCTAGTACTTGAGAAAGCAGTCCAAAATAAAGCACATTACTACCATAGGTCTATTTGGCATCTCAGATTACCAAAGGCTGCCAGACAACATGTGTTGGCCACAAGCCGCAAGTTAAGACTTGCAAAACGAAACCAGAGGAAACAAATCAAGACTGCCATGGGAACTGCATTCCACTGAGAAGAGGAGGAAGTAGTATTTGACTATTTTCTAGTAAAAAGTAGCTGTCCCCATGATTTCTAATTAGATGTAAGTACAAGACAGTGACAGAAAAAAAATGTCAGCTAATCAAGAACAAACAAACCAATGGCTTTACTCCAACACTACCAAAATCTAGTGTCTAAAACCTGAGAAAATGTGAATAAAAATTTTGCAAATACAAGTATCTGTTTCTCTCATGCATTTTTAAGCAAGGCACTGAGAAGCTTTAATAACATAAGCCTCACACAGAACTCACTAGATATTAGAAATAATCATGTTTCAGACAACCAGGATATGCAGCAAAGTAATTTACATTTCAGAGGCAAGCTTCCAGTTCAGGATGTCTCTAAAATACTGGGTTTTTTTTAAACCAGGGAGAGTATAAGGTTGAGTGATTACTCCAGTGTTTTGTTTTTACTCTTTTTTTAATCACTTGTTAGAGTCTGCTATCAGAAGAAGAATATATGTGTAACTGGATATGTTACTTCACCTACTGGTTCCTCTCTTACATCTTCATGAGTATTATACTTTGTGTTCAAGCATCCAACAAGATAAGTAATGCCACAAACAGATATACATAATGTTTTCCTACTTAAATGCCATGTAGATGCTCAAAAACATTATTGAGAAATCCTGCATTGTTTGAGTTGGATGTAAATAACCACCAAACATTTGTCAACACATGCCTATTTACTTGTGATTCCACATTCATATTTTCAATAGCTAATGTATCACTTTCAAAATATTTCCAAGTACCTTTACAGTTACCTTGATATAAGAAAGAGCATCAAACATTTCTTCAATTTGCTCTGAAGACTGAACAGCTGAAGAGACTGGATGTGAAGAATTCAAGGAATCCTTCATCATAGCCTTGAAAATTAAATTGAGGAAATCTTCATCCTAGAAGAGAAACACAACTGTTTATGAAGCTGAAACACACATGTTAAGCAGAAAAGTAAAAGCTGTCTCTGCTTTGCTCCTCCATTGGTCTAGGCAGCAAAAGAATTATCAAGGTATCACTTACAAAAATGCTACTATTTCCCTGCCTCATTTTAGCAGTGGAATCTCACTTTTGAGCTTGCATCATTATACAGACCCTTAAGCCCCTCTCTCAGGCAAGTATGTCATTGGCACTAGACAAAAAAAATGCACCTTCTGAATAAGTGTTTGTCAGATTTCATATTTAGCTCACCAATATTTTCAGTTCATTTATGGGAGGCAGGGAATACAAAAGCATGATTTTTGTATGCATTAAGCATGATGTTGAGGGAATTTTTTCACTACAGTTGTGTTTTTGAGAATGTGACCAGCACCTTAGCTAATGATTACCAAGGTCTCTCACTTCTTTTCTTCCAGAATGAGGATATTTAAGTTTAATACATTGGTACCAGAACAAGGAAACCCCAAACACTTAAAAGAAGCTGACCACACCAGTATTTGTCCGTTTCATTTCATCAAGGCAAGCAAACAATTCTCTACACAGTAGAGAGTTACAAAAAAAAAAAAAAAAAAAAAAAAAAAAGAGGTGTACATCCTGTGTGAATTAGAGTAAAAGCAACTGCTAAATTTTAAAATGTTATGGCTGTTTTTCTTGAATTGAGAAGTTCAGGGTGGTATCTTTTATTTTTACCAAAACACATTCTGGCACCATCAAAAGATGAAATGAGATATTGGTGAATGCAGCTGGTCAGACACCTTTTGGAATGATGTACACGGATGTTAGATGAGACCTTGAACAGGACACTACTTTTGTGTCATGCACCCACCATGCAGAGAGGCTATATAAACATACTTTTAGTGACAATCCAACTGAACAACCAAGCCAGGCCAAATGAAGAAGTTTTGAAACATCTGGTGCTGAAAAAGAATTCTACTCGACCAGGTTAGCAACTCAAGTTTCTTAATACAAGAGTGATTTCAGAAATCAAAACTCACGCTTATCCAGAATGCTGAGAAGAACACAATCTATCAAGCAGGAAACAGACAGTACACATCAGGTATTTAAACCCATGATGAAAATCACATAAACACTCCTAGAAGTTGATTTCAGGGCTCAGGTATGTCCTCTCCTTGGAGATATCTTTATCGAGAACGCAAAACTATTCTCTCCACTACCCTCTCCATTTAATTCCATTAATCTTTGTTTATCTGCCTGTCATTCTCAGTGACAGGAATGTTTTATAGCAGTAGTTCCTTGGGAGAAGAGAGATCAAAATTGAATCCATCATGTTTTCCAGAGTCTGAAAAGCTAAGTCATTTAGCACCTGAGTGAGTTCATAAATAATCACAACATTATTATATCAAAAAGATTCCACCCTTCAGCCATATATGTAAACAGAAGTGCTTGTGGGAGCAGTGCTTTGTATTATTAAGGGTAACTCAGTCCTATCAGAATCATTTGTGGGGGACCAAGAGATACTTTCATGCCAGTTCCGCTGATTTGTGAAAGCCAAACTGATTCAGATACAAACAAGTACCAAAACGATGGAAAGACAGGAAATACCTTAAGCATACTTAATAATCTAAAGCTTCCTAAGTCTATTAGAAAAAGTAGAAATAAACAAACTTGTTCAACAACATGTATGGACATGTTCTGGAAAGATATTAAGTTATAATATGATATGTAGACATGTACATGTTTTAACACCTCCTATTTTGCACAAAATACTTTAAACTTCACAAAACACAGTAAACTGCATGTAGACTACCACCAAAATAAAACAAAAAAATTTTTTTAAACTCACAAAAACAATGTACGCTTCTCAAAGGCACTTCCAATACAATAAAAGTGCCAAAGCAGAGATACACATCATCTCAACAGTACCCAAAATTAATTTCAACATCAGTTTATAAGTATCAATCATTTACAGGCCGCACTCAAAACAGGTAATAGTGAAGGTACTGAAAGTGTAATTACAGAAATTACTTACTGAATGTAATTCTGGAAAAACCTCCTCCAAGGCGAAGTATTCCATGAAAGTGGCAAATCCCTCATTCAGCCAGAGATCGTTCCACCATTCCATAGTTACCAGATTACCAAACCACTATGAAAGACCAAAAACAACACTATTTTCTTAGAATTAAGATCAAATGAGAAATACTACACCTTTTGCCTTATCTTGTTGTAAAATGAAGTTCAGTCAAAACCACAGTAAAGCCTTTGCAGGAACAACTCCTTTAGTGTGTCACAAGAGTGGCGCTCAGCCTGTTGTGCTGTAGAAAATACGCCTGCAGGTTTTCTGAACAGATACAATGCACAACCCAGCCACAGTGACAAGAGGGGTGAATTTAAGGACAGAATTGCACTTCAAAAATAAATGAATGAAAAAAGAAAATAATAATATCCCCAGTTTAATACCTGATGGGCAAGCTCATGTGCTATTACTGCAGTTATTAACTTTTTATCCCCGCTGAAGAAGTATTATTGTCAAACAAGAGTGCTGTTTCTCGGAAGGTGATCAAGCCCCAGTTTTCCATTGCACCAGACTGAAAATCAGGAATTGCTACCAGATCTGGAAAAGATTTGAAAGATGATTTTAAAAACTGCTAGTTAAAGCAATCCTGTCTTTCAAGCCTACCTATCATACTGTATAATCACTAAAAACCTTATAATTTACACTCTGTGGGTATGGACATACACTTAAATCTCTAGTTCAGAAGCTCCAAAGATTTAAAACCATGTTTCTCTAGCAGTACTCTGACATAAACAACTTAGAGAGACCCTGCCTATAGATCCTGCATGCACAAAGTAACATGGAAATGCTACAGTCTGAAAAGTACACTACTGAAAACTAGTGTCTTAAAAGACTGCATTTCACCATCTTTCAAGTCAAACGAATGCACGCAGAGGAGTCAGGCTGCAGATCTTGCAGTTGTGAACATGGTTCACAGACTGAGAATTTCCTCCCTACCAAGTTAAATTTACACAGAATTATTTCTCCGATGTTAATGTTACTTATATGTAAGTAATCTGGTTCCAAAAGCTCACAAAAACTTTCCAACTTGGGACTCACTTAATGTTTGCACTCAGACAAACATGTAATTACTTTTAAAAATTACTTTAATAATTTAATAATCTTAACACTTTTTTAAAAAACGAAAATTCCCATTCCCATTCAAAAATTCAGATCAGGGCTTCTTCTGTTAAAAAAAAAACCCAGAAAGTCCTAAAGAGCTTACCTAATTTTTCAAGAGGGTATTTCATTAAGAAGTATTTTTGGTAAAATTCCAGAAGCTTCACTCCTGTGTCTAGGGCATACCCAACTTGGTTTAGATGCTGTGGTATGGCATGGACAGATACCTAGTCCAAACAGAGAAGAGAAAATAGTTTGAAACATATTGCTAGAAAATATTTAGAATTGAAGAAGGAGCTGGCAGGAGTTCCTGAAACAGGCAGGACACAGCTTTGGGAGAACATACACAAATTACAAACAGCAGTTATGAAGCTGCCCATAAACAGATGATTTTTCTTACTAGAGCTTATTAACTACTCAAAATAGAGGCACACTGCCCTGTGTGTATGCAGAAAGAATTCAACGCTGAAAACTTTCAGGAATGTGTTAAAGAAGAGTCTACATGACAAATTTTTTAATGCTTCATGAGTTACTAAGTGACCCTTCCTGCACACCTCAGTTAATCTTTAGGCTATGAGTATGATAGCACTAGTTCAATCTGCAAGAAACTCTCTCAAGAAATAATAATTGGCATAAAACTCATCCATTCCCCTATCTAAGGTACAGCCACATTAGACATGATGTAAGAACTATTCATAAAAATTGAGAAGCTACAATATCCCTCTATTCATGTTGAATTGTCTGTATCAAGATTAGGATATCCTAATTACTTAATCCTACCTGATTAGGATACAGGTAGATTCACATTTAGGACAACCTTCCCTACACAGAAATATGTGGAGATCCATTTTCCAGTTCTATGAAAAAGAAGTCCCTCTTACTGTGCTACAAATCAGTGAACACATGACATTTCAGATATATGGAAAAGGTCACATTTTAATTTTTGAGTCTGAATGAGGAACATATAAATAAGAATCTAGTCTAGTGTTCCAAGAGTACAAAAGTATCATTAGCTGCAAATTTTAAGCTCAAAACCAAAACATACAATACTCCCAGGATCGTCTGGAGTTGAGAAAAATCTCATTGCATTATGAACATGAAGCAACTTTACTTCAACTCTAAGCTATCTTAAAGCATTCATGACAATAAACTTATTCACACTAAACTGTGTGAAGCTCAAATTTTTTGAATCTCCCAGACACAAACTGCTGGAAGCATTTTGAGTATATGTTTCATGGGATATGTCTCTATATGCTTCCTTTTTACTGACTTCTTTGGCCTACTGCTAAGACTACCTTCAACCTGTTAGGATTCTGGCCTCACTTGGTATTCTTATGCTTTCTCCCTTCAAGCTAGCAAGGACTTTTGCTAAGATTAAAATGCTAACAAATAAATTTTTTTTTAAAAGAAACTGAAAATAATAAAGGTAAGAAGTATTCTTACTAAGTTAAAAAGTCTTCTGCCTCAGAGAACTGACTGTATGGTTTTACCAGAGTGCAGTTCAAATACAGACCTGAATAGCAGCCACAAGCGGAAAAAGAAGTTTAACAATCTGTTCTATTCAGCTTTCATCAGAAATACTTGTTTAAATCAGAATCAAAGATGACAGCCTGAGCAGTCTTTTACTTGTGTGTATTGGATTAAAGAGAGGGCTTCTCCTTTTACAGTGCTACTATCACTATTCCCTCTGGCTTTTTCTAGGTACATAGACACTTCTGACATTTCACCACAAAGGGGCAGTTTTTGCTAAAGAGTCATGAAAATCATGCTCTTTCAGAACATGAAACTTCTGCACTTTCTAAAGTAAGATTAAGGAGCATCTCGTAATATTACCCTGTTTATTCTTTAGTTATTCTAACTGAACACAATGTAGAAACATGCCACACCCTTGCAAAGAACAAAGCTCAAGCAGGACCAACTATCTGACTTTTGGAACCTTTGGAAAAACAAAAACTCCACAATTAAATAATTGTATTTAAGTGACCAAATGCAGACTTAAAGCCAGCCTAAACTTGCTTTACTCTAAGGCATGGGTTTTTTTAGGTATGCTATCTTTGCAGGTCCACAAAATTTTTGTGGCATTGCCTGAAATCATGTATAGGGGTTCCTGAAACCGTGTAATGTTTCTTTACATCCTCAGAAAAGCTCCTGGTTTGCACGACATCACTGTTCACAGACGAAGCAGTGAAGAGATTAAAAGTTTCCAGCTCTGAAAGCTCTTTTACATTTTGTAAATTTCCACTGTTAACAAGACCTGATGCAGAGTCCCTTACTGTAAAAGTATATTCAGTCTGGTATAAGCTGTGAACTCAGCCCAATTTACAGCATGTGGCTTTTGTTCCCTACCTATGATGAGTATAAAAAAACCAAGAAGACAAATACATTTAAAAGAGACAGAGTTTACTTGTTTGGGGATCTTTCTGTTTTATTTAGGTAGCCTGGTTGCATTCTGAAGAGTGAAGCAGAACTTAAAGTGAAACAAACACATACCAGAGTTCCATTAGTTTCTCTGCTGACATTTTTCAAGTCTGCAACAACAAATGCTACTAGATAGGTGCTCATCTTCAAACTCACAAAAAACTCATCTTGAACAATTCCATTTGCCACAGGTGTAGTGGCCTTCTGCAGGGGAAACGAAGTATTATTAATGCAGGCAAAAGAACACTAAGACAAAACTCTAAGATAATGTAAGTCAATGTCAAATAATTATTTCATGCTACGAATAGTTCATAGGCAAGTTTGCATAATCTCTTTATATTTTTGCTATATTTTCATTATATTTCAGTTGGTTTGATGATACAACAGTGTAACAAACTTAAGAAGACATGAAAAATCTAAGCTTATATACACGATAATTATTTGTCAAGTTTTATTATGTAGTATTACCAAGCAACTACTCTGTTGGAGAAACCAATCTAGTTTGGTTCACATTTAAAGTCCCAGTAAACCCCAAAGTCAACATATAGATTAGCACTAATTCAAGGGAGCATTAGGCTAGGCCAGAGACACAGTTCAGTATGGCTTATTAAAAGTACTGCTACTGCATAGGTTGAGTATTTGTCTCTTCCCCAAAGTCTCAGAAAAACTAGATAACCAGATGTACTTATTATTTTAAAGCTGAACAAAATATTCCTCACATGCACTTTTACAAATCAAAAGAAAATGCATTTAAAAAACTGAGGAAAATCTAAGGTCTCAGTTATTTCAAAGCAAAAACATGCCCAGCATAAACACACTGACAAAAGTAACGGTCTGCCCAGGCTTCTGAGCACGCAATAAGTTGCCATACAGAACTAAGACACCATAATGTATCACAACTTACTTTTTGTGCAGTCGTCTTTAATACTAGTCCTAGAAAAGCATGCTATATGCCTTAAACTACTTTTCTATGTATTCCTTCACAAACATAAAATACGAAAAGAATAAAGCAAAATGTGTAAAGCCACTGTAGTGCAGAGTATTAAAGGTCTGGAGAGAGAGATGGCAATTCATAAATTCTGAAACTTCATATATGATTTTGTTTTCAGAACCCACAAACATTTAAAACCCAACAACAATAACCTTAGCTTTAGACAAGATCATTCGAAACCAAACAATGTTTTGACTTTTACCTGTCACTGAAAATTTAACTGTCAGCCTTGGAGAGAAACAGATTTTTAAACCTGAAGATATAACCAATATAATCATCTAATCTGACCGTTGCATAGGAGAAGAACTCCTTCAGTGAATTCTTAAATTTCTGCCTTTATTACAGCTTTGGTGTCATAGGGAGGTGACAGTCTATTAAAGAAAATCTGCTGCAGCTTCAGATAAACTGGTTCAAAAAATCAGTTATCCCCATTGTAAAAACCTCAAAACCCAGAACAAACAAAACCACAAAAGGTAGCTCCACACACCCAAAATACACAGTTTATTTCTAGTCTTAATGCCTGTCAGACACTATACATTGCTGTGTTAGTGATGTAAATGCTAGCTGACAAGGCCTACTTCTGAGATCTCTTGTATAGATGTAGGTACAGATGATTATTTCACCAATGTCTGCTGCACACATCACAGAATATTCTGAGTTGGAAGGAAACTACAAAGATCATCAAGCCCTACTCCAAGTAAAGGGCCCATACACACAACCTTGGCATTGTTAGTGCCCTGCTCTGACCAATGGAGCTAATTGCTGGTGTATGCAGCAGTGCTAAACTATCATTCATTTGCTATACATGAAGAACTATGGAAGCTGTTGAAAGATGCCTTAGCCACTTGTCCAGCCCCTAGCAGAGGAAAGGGACTGAGCACTCTTATTTACATAAAACAGGAGAGTGGTCCACCAGAGTCCCTCTCTTCTAGTAATTGTTAAGAGCCACTACAAATCCAGGTATATAAATGTTCGTACACTGTGAAAAAGATACTATTTCATAAGGTTGCAATTATTAGCCTGGTTTTCAAAAACAAGGCATCTGCATCAGCACCTGTGCTTTAGATATTTTCTGGAACCCAAACTGCACAGTGCACATACAGGTACCAGCAACACTCAGGGTGTAATTTTCTCTTGACTGATTAGACCAATGTCAGTATTGAGGTTCTGCTGGGTGACAAATGGCGGTAATGTTTTAATGAGAGAATACCTAGTTCAGACACAGACTAGGTAATGTTAATCTTGCTAGTCTGTCTAAATGAATTAGGCTTCTATAAAGGTTTGTCCAAAGGCATAATGGCATAAAACAACACCATAAAACTCAGATATGCTCTTACAAGACTTTGTCTGAAAGATTCTAGCGGAAGGAACTTCAGATCCCTCAATAACATTGTGGAGCTGACTCTGTCTATATTCTCTCATTAAGGCACAGAAGCACATCCTTCAAGATTAGGCATACCTTTCACAGAGACTGGTGCTAGTTACACAAAGTACTGCTAAAGGTACCCCAGTACTCTGCACATGTGCAGTATCAGCAAACACAGAAAACTCGAAAGCAGATCTCAAGGGCTGTTGAGACCAATGTCACGACCAACAAAACTTCTGCAAAATAATGGTTCATTTAATTTCAACAGGAATCCTTCAGTCATTCACCTGTCTGTCAGTAACATCCTACACTGTGCAATGCATTGAACAGTTGTTTTCTCTACAGAGTTCATGTCTTTGAGAACCAAACAGTTGCTTTATTATAAAGTCATATCGTTTATAGCTTATCCAGTCAAGTCAATCCCCTGGACATTAATGCAATAAAAACAAACTCAGAAGAACTGAAACAGATTACCTAGGCAGCAGCCCTACTAAAATTCCCCTACAAAAGCAGGTACCTTTGGCATATTAGACAGAGTGGAAAGTTTCTCATCTCTTTTGATCTTGATTAAAAAAGAAGCTTTAAATGCTGGTTCATCAAAGCATGGAAAAGCAGACCTTGCTGCCAGCGGTTCAAACTGAGTTGCTGCGAACCACCTAATGGGAAAAGGGGAGAAGAGCAAAATAAGAATTATTAAAAGCACAAACGGCAGTTTATTTATGGTAGAACAGTTATTTCAGTCATTTCCCTCCCAAACCTTCTAAGAGCTTGTTATGGGAATAGTTTTTTGAATTGTAGATGACAAGGCTGGGCCAGTCAGAATAAATGTTTCATTAGTAACTTTTTATTTAAAACCCAGTAACATATTTATTTGAGAAGTAACCTTTTTGCTGTTTTTTGCTTTCTGAACAAAGAAGAATGCACCTGAAATAACACAATTATTAAACAATCACCAAAATACCTGTTTCTAGAGAGAGGAACCAAAAAGAAGATTGAAAAATTAAGTTAGTGAACATGCCCACTAAATAAGTGTTTGGAAACCTCTGCAGCAGACAGGACTGCAAGGAAGCTTTTTCATCTAATTGCCAGGCCATTTCCTGCAGATGTTCCCACAGTTCATCTAGCTGTATGCCTGCTCCCTGTGCTGGCTACTAGATGGATGCTGTCCAAGTTCATGTACTGTCTTGTCTCTAATCCAACAGCTATTCATATCACAAGAAGACTTCTCAGAAATCTACGTTCCTCTTCCACTATTTTTATATTAACTAGCTGCAGAAATTAAGGCTTTTGATGGAGAGCATCACTGATTTCTGCACCTGCAAGACAATACAGAGTTCAACAAGTTAACTAACTGAAGAATTTACTAGAGTAGAACAGAGAAGAGTGGTCCACATTGCCTTTCTTTTTTCTCTTGGTTTTTTTTTTAACCTACTGCCAAGCCACCCATAAGTGTTTGGGGGGTTTATTTGCTCTGCACCATGATTCCAACATTTTTGGATATACAGCTTTTCTGAGAAGGCACACTGCTGATAATTCATGAGATCAAACTGCATGCCTGCTTTCAACTTCTTACTCTTTTCTTCCCCCAACAAACTAATGCAGTTTCACCTCAAGATTTTGAAGAAGAAAAACAATGAATAAAGAACTATTCTGCATAAAATATAAATAAGACCAAATTTATTTGGTTTTTTATTTTGCTTCTGGCAACAAGTTAAGTGAGTTACTCTACCTTTTGGTAATTTTTATGTTTTTTGTGACAGTATAAAAAATATTCCAAAAAAAGTAAAACTAAACTAAAGAAAATACATTTTCTTGCAAAATTAGTTTGATAGCTTGAGCATTATACAGAAAATGCAGTAACAACAGAGGTTATCAGAGCAGTCTGCATTTGCAAAACCACACAAAACAGGCACACAGAGACAATACCCCTGCAAAAAGAAGAGGCAGGCAAGGCAATGGAAAGGATGATATCACTAAAGAGCTATCTGAAAAGGATTTACTGAAAAAAATACAGGTTAAAACATGTTTTACATCCTGCTCCTGAATAAAAGCAGGTAGCACTGGACTGAAGGGGTACAAAACCTAAAAAACTTATTCACAGATCATATTTTTTCTCTGTGAACAATTATGCATTCTCTTCCTACTACAGTAAATACAAAAGAAAAAAAAAGCTGCAGCTACATCAGAATAGGAAAAAACCCACAGAGTTTCAATAATTTAAGTGATTTTTGCCTTCTATGCTCACTGCACTCTTACTCCCACTTACTTCACAGTAATGCATGTCTTTAATGTTTGCAATAAGTTGCTTAGCTGTCCCACACTGCTTTTCCTGTCTCTTGTTTATTGCACCAGACTGTTTCTAGAAAACCTGCATGGACAGTTACTTGCTCGCAACGGCATGAACACAAGTGGTGGGGGGAAGGAGCAATTTTTAATAGTCTTCTTGATAAAGAACACTGATTTATTCTTTATTAAAATGTGTGTGATGTTTCCCTTTTCTCCAGTCATCTGTGACTTTGCCTGACTGCCACAACTTTTCATATATGACTGAGAGTGGCTTGGCAATGACTGTGTGATGCATCTCACTGGGCCTCACTGGGTTCCTCTGGTGGTCTTGAACTTGACTTCTTCCTATGATAATAGGACTTTGTTTCCTCAGCCCCTTTCTTGAGACTCAACAGCTCAAGAGATGTGGGAAGAATTTCCAAAGAGAGAAACAAAAAATTAAGCAAATAAAAAAAAATCCACACTGCAACTACCTACAGCCCCCACACTGCAGTACATTTCACTGTAGACGAGGCTGCCCTGACAAAAGGAACTCATCCATGAAAGACATTTTTCAGGTAGATTAATCAAGAGATTGAAGACTGATTTTCCTCAACAGGAATAAGCTGCATAAAATGTCCAATAAAAAAGCGTCCCTTTTTTATCAAAGCAACCTTTGTGTTATCAAAGCACAACCTAGAAGTGACGGAACAGAGAAGCTGTATTTGTGTGCATACCTTTGGTTAGAAGTCTCATCCTTGTAAGAAATTTTGTAAAAGCCATAGTATGTGTCTGATAAATTAGATGAATATTCCATGTTGATAGTATAATTCTGTCCGACAAGGAGAGCCTCTGGAGCCATGAGTGCAATCTGGTCATGCAATGGATACTCCAGAAATTCAACTGGCTTTGCTTGATGCCCTTGTGCTGAAGTAATTGTTGCCTTGGTGATATTAAGTCCTGAGCTGTGAAGTACAATCTTCTGAGTTACATGGAGGATGTTGACCACTATTTTTACAGAGCCTGCAAATTTCAGAGTAGTTAGGTTTGGCTGCAAGACAAGATCATAGTGCAGTGGTACAACATCAGGAGGAAGTCTAATTTTTGCCCATGGAAACAGTTTTCCATTGGTTGCCAAAGGGTATATTAGTTCCATTGTATGATTTTTTTTATGGCAGCCTTCTTTGGTAAAGGTACATTTGGGAAGAAGATAAATCATTATTATTAATGAAAATGCAATCACAAAAACGACTGTGCAAACCACCATGGTCCTCGTAGATGGCGCTGAGCATGATCCATTTGGATTTTGCCTATATACAGACAGGTTATTCTGCAGACCCGAGCTTCTGTTCATGAAGGACATCCCCAACAATTTTGCTGATGACTCATAATCCTCTTCGTCATCATCCATATCATGCTCTCCAAGGCCACGTACCAAGAGACGGGAGCTTCTTGGTTCATATTCCACTTCATCAGGCTCCAGCGGATGTAAACAAGGCTCTTTTGCCAAGTCAACCACATCGGGCTCCTCTTCAAACATACTGTTTTCAATCATATTTCTGGGTAACTGAATTCGATCTGAAACAGAAATGACCATATGTTACACCATAAACAAAAGACTTGAGTGTAATACCTCGAAGATACTTAACTGAATTACAGAATGGGAAACACCTTTACATTATATATCATCAAGATCTCTTCCATATTCTTTCCTAGGATTGTTTCCAGGAAATATTTCTACACCTTTTCTGCCCACTATAATTTTGCTTTCAGTACCTTCAAAAGGATGCTTCCCTTGTGCAGTCACAAGTGTCTTACACCGTAACTGGAGGTCAGCTACACTACTGCATTGCTCTCCCAGTTCACTGATGTCACTGGCTTGGCTGAATTTCTTCTACCCCAGTAAACTATATTTGTATTCAACAAAATTATTTAAATTGGATTATTTCTTAAGTTGCACAGCAAAACACAGCAGCCAATACAGTTCTAGAGGTGTTCCAAATATGCTACTTATTAAGTTCTTTAGCAGAGGAGAAAATTCACCAATGTGTTGGCGGCCACACAAATAAAATATCAATTTGACATTTTTACACTTAATTTTTCAAAAACATTGCAAAAAGGATAAAAATATTTCTCACATAAAAATATGTATGTATAAAAATTATAGTTCCAATTGACATCTTCATTTAGGATCTAGCTCATAAAATCCTTGAAACAATCCATGCATCTAAGAAATCAAATCCATGCCAATCAGACTGTTTGCCTCCATAAAATTTGTTTTTAGTAGACAATGGATCAGTGAATATAAATGAGGAATTGAAATTCATACCGAATTTTAAAATCACATTTCTACAGCATGTGGTTATATTTTAATGACACTACTGATCACATCTTTTACTGTTTATATAAAAGGTTATCTTTCAGCTAATTAGTCCTGTGTCACTGGTTCTATCTAAGGGACTAGACAATACTTTTGTCCAATGCAAAGCTTCAGAAATTAAGCTCTTTCAGACATGCATATCTACTGCCAACTGAACAATATTCACATCACACCTCTATCTTTCATATTCTATCTTTCCAGAATGAGAAAGCTGAGTTTTTGTCTGTATGTAAACATACTGGAAATTAGGATCCTACGCCAGAAAATTCAGTGAGAGAAAGGTGCACTGGTCAACCTGAACAAGAGATACAGAGATGGATGAAAGCAGGAAGTTTGCTGAAATTTGGATCTATCTGCTCTAACTAGGCATAGGATCATAGGGACACAAGATATCTGAGGTCGGAAGTGACCTCAGGAGGTCATCTGCTCCAATC
Organism: Entomyzon cyanotis; assembly: GCA_024500445.1. NCBI lineage: Eukaryota > Metazoa > Chordata > Aves > Passeriformes > Meliphagidae > Entomyzon > Entomyzon cyanotis. The sequence continues at coordinate 6,021,405 of JAKEPQ010001021.1, forward strand.
TCTGGACAAAAGCGACTTCCAGAATTTTCTGTCCTTATGGCATTTCCCAGTACAGAGCTCACATGCCAGCCTTCAGACTGCAGCTGCAGTTCAGTGGTCCAGCACTATGGTCTCTACACTGGACCACGTGCACTTGTATGTCAGATTGCAGACCACACAGAATACAGAGGATAGAAAGCTAAATTAACTTGCAAGTGAAAACACATAGACAAACTAGTGGAGAAAAAAATCTGGGAAGAAAGCATCATGCAAGAGAAGGTCCTTCACAATTGCTCTACCCAAGAGCAGTTTATCAGGAATTCGTTATCCTACTTCTAACAGAAGTTCTTGAATACTCCCCTCAGCTGGTTGCTTTTGAAATCGACTGACTACTTCAATCAAATTTGAAAACAGACTCAAGACCAAATTTCTTCAAGTCCCAATGCAATCCCACCCCAAAACAACCAGCTGCTGGTGGAAGACACCCAAATCCGTATCTGCTATGTAGAAAAGGCAGGTATTAAGACTCACATCTTAACCACTCCAAAAGGTAGCAGTCAATCAGCACACAGCTCCAACCTCAGCCATGGCATGTGCAGCTGCATGGCCAGCAAAAGAGGTAGAAGACAGGGGAAGCACTGCAGAGGGAAGGAGGAGAAAGATAAAGAGCATAAATCTAGCAGAAAGTAGGTTTCATCAGCTCTGATGCTTAGAGAACAGTCTGGTTTTTGAAGAGCTCATTCGCTAACAAGTTTCTTCTAAAGACAGTATTTTCAAAGTTGCATGCAGGCACTAACAACTCCCAGTCAAAAAGCATCATACCAGGAAATCTCAAATTGAAACAAAGATAGAAAAACTAGAAGTTAGCTTCAAGACAATTCACAGTTTTAATACCTAAGAGACATTAATTTCTAGGAAAACAACAGTTATAGCCAATTTCCACAGAAATATTTGAATAAATTGGAAGTAATCTAAATCTGTAAGATCAAAACTTTATTGCAGATCAAAAGCATCACCAGACTACTATTCTCCATTGGAAAGAACACAGACAAAGTATCAAAAGGTTACTGGAGCTATTTATGCTGACATAGAAGTTCTTTTATAATTTTCTTTCTTCACAGAATACATTTTTTGGAGATGAACCATGGCAAATTTGTTTAACACTTTAACACTCAGATAAACTCTGAACCCTTTGCTTCCTGCTGGTTCACTTGAATTGATAACATGATAGTGTGAGTGAATTGAACTTTTATGACATTTCAGATTTAACCCATGGGCTGCTACAATATGAGCTAAGCAGCCACATGAAGGGGAAAAACCAGTATTCTTAAACTGAAACATGCCACAAGGAAAAAGGAGCAGCCTGAGGAGCATGATTGCAAGCATCGTATTTCACTGTCATCTCTCATACAGTGTTTGGCCAAGCAGCAAACACTCCCATTTAAAAACATATACAAAGCAGATTAATTCAGATTCCAAATATAACACAGGAAAAATTAGTTTAACTGTAAGAGTAGTAAAATTACCTTGTAAAGAAGCTGCATGGTTCCAGTGAACTACCACTGATTTAATGTCAAAGAATAATTTTGTTCAATGATTTCAGAAATAGCTATAAATGTTTAACAACGCCAGTAGCAATTAACGGCCATAATACTGTTTTGCATACCTCACTTTTACGTCCAAATTTGAAAGCATTGGCCTTTTTTTTTTAGCAGAAGCAGCTGCTGACAAAACAGCAAGTTCCACAGACAAATCACATAGATTTGCTCCTATTAAAGTCTGGTTGCTTTTGCTAAGGCCATCCAGCAGGGCAAAAACCAACTCTGAGGTGGACTTTTTCCCTTTAAAGGTATTTTTTATCTTTATGTACCTGTCTAAAAGCCATCTAACCTAGAAACAGCGGTGAAGCACTTGCAAGATTTCAGCACAGATAATAAGATCAAAGTATGCAATTCCAAATACACGAATGAGCTTGCTACTGGGATGGTAAGGTGAGTTTGAGGAAAAGATGCTATTGGGCACAAATACCATGCCACACAGTCAAAAACCAAAAGAACAAAGGCTCCACTACTACCTAAGAATTGAAAAATTAGTTCTACACTGTTAAGGTTTAGGAAACAGCACAAAATTCCTTGTTTCCAGTACTCTGAGGAATTATTTAAAGCACTTATAAGCAGTTGCAAATACTCTGTGTGTGGCAGGTAGGCATGTTCCAAGCAGAGAGATGTATGATTGTACGTATATATAACTCAACTGTAAAAATAGTAAGACTGGTTAGAGTACATGGAAACCTGACCTTTCCTTTATTTGGTTTTTGGGACTATTAGTAAAGGAAAATAATGTGGTAGTGAAGGCTAAATCAGGTCACTGATACATAGCCTTGGGTACAAAACTGTGCAAATGCTTCTGCTCTTTAAGTTAGTTAATCCTTGTCAGTAGCTAACATCATGTCACATGGAAAAGCCAACGAAGGAATTCTGCAGAAATAATGACACATATTAAGTCACTGCACTCTCTTGTATCAAAAGCAGTATACTCAGCATTACCATTTCCCAGAAAAAGAAGAAAAAACAAAGGTTGAGAATTAGATATCAAAAGAATGTTTCCATTAAAACTTAAAATTTTTATTTTGCTAAGTGAAATAATAATTTCTCATTGAATAAAAAATAATTAGAAACACTCCACAAATTAAAAAGAACCGATTATAGCCATGAAAAATGTATTAAAATTTTCTGCTACACTTGCACTGTCCTTAAGAGGTAACATGATCTGTGCAGCTGACATGCAGACATGGCTCTAGAAAGCTTGCAAATAATAAGTGTACCTGGTTTAGAGTCAGCTCTCTTAGGGAAAAGATGAACACGTTACTCACAGTATAGTATTCATCTGTATTTATGAGAGAGGAAACAAAAAATATACCTATTTAGCTTTACAGAGTGAAATTCCCCACACATATCTTATGTCTTCAGTCCTCCCAAGCTAGTGACCAGAACAAGATGAAATATGAGAGCCAATGAAAACCAGATGTACTTCCATTGTACAGTTTCCATGCAAGAAGGAACAAAAAAAATGATAGGAAAACAGCATAAGGAATATCCAGGAAGCTTTCAGAAATGTTATGTATTAAGATTAAACTGAGGTATAAAACACACAATAGTTTCTATTTTAAATTTAAAATAACTCAACATTTTAAATGCACAAACAAGCCACTAAGGATGTCACCATATTTACAAAAACTTTTAATGCATGGCAGGAGAGAAAGGCTAAATTTGACTGTAGAAACAAAACTGAATTTTCACATTAAAGAGTCATCTAAAATGCGTACAAGGACATTGAGGCACTAAGGATTTGGAAACACTGTTAAAGGGCTACACTTTTCCTCCAGAACTGTCTGCTGCAAATCTGCGTCTTCAAGGGGGAAGGTAGAGACAGAGAAATGTTTAATACTCCAAATCTCTTTGAATTGTCCTATCTAAAATGTATGAAGTGTTACTATGGAAAAGCAACATAGCATTTGGTATTCAATCACCTTTTTCTAAGTTTGGGGGTTTTTTAAATCCAATTTGGCACAGGCCTGACTTCTACATTTAACTAATAAAAGCCATAAATCTATTTATTTATGCCTGGTTACTTAATATAAATTTAATTTTAACAGAAGTGTAAAAATTAAAATGATATACTTGGGTTCTACTATTAGTAAAGGTAGTTTACCAATTGTGCTAAAAAGTGAACAGCAGATCAATCATCCCAATTCTGAATTGCCAAACATTAATGCTTTTACAGAAGACAGAAGGGAAAATCCGTTCTTGTTTGTGCATCTCATGCTGGACTCATTGCTTGAGACTTGCTCCAAATCTTAAATCCTATTCTCACCCAAAACTACATTCCTAGTTACTGTTTCTACCCCATCTGAGAGGAAAGAAGAGGATGGGCAGCCCAAAGGGGAGTGCCAAAACACAGATTCATTGTCATAGCTGCTGAAGCTAGCGTACAGAAGCATTTTTAAGGTAATTTTGATTCTAAATAACTACACCAGAAATCCAAAAGGTAGGAAGTATTTCAGAAAGTGCAATTACTTCTTTAACGGAGATTAACGTTACTAGCTCCAAACAACACTAGTTAAGAGATTTATTAATGCAAATCAGCATTAGAGTTTAAGTCAACAGAAATAAGAATACTCAGTGGTATAGATAAAATACAACTTGCTATCCATTTTTTTTTTTTTTAAACAGAAGAGGAATAAAATGGCCTTGGCTGGCAAAAAGGAGGTTTAACTGACAACATATGAACTGGCAGATTTTGAAAATGCTCACTTATTCATTGTTAACATTGTCTTAGATATAAATTTGATTTTTTTTAAACCTAAAGATAAAGCAAGGCTGGAAACTTTAGTTAGTCATGTTTATGAATTGCATAACCCAATATGATGGAAAGGCGTTTCAAAAATCCAGCAGAGAAGGAAGCAACATCCTACCCTACTTAACCACTTCAACAAATGAAATAAATGAAACAAAATAATAAAACAAAAGTGAAAACTTAGAAAACTTACAATATTTTGTAGCAATAGTTTCATGGAAGATAAATATTTTAAGAATAAAACCCTCAAAAGATTACTGAGGCAATGGGGCTTTTTTTGTTTTTTATAGCCCCACTTCCCTTTTTATTTAGGCATCATTCAAATCCATATACACCTATTATGTTCTATTTATATGCTGCATTGCAAGATATTTAGCACAGGATTTGAACACAGAGATGACATTATCTCATCACCAGGTGACATCAAATTTTTTCCCCATAAAATTCTCAAAGAATACAAAAAATCAGCATTGATTGATTCCTAGCAGTATATGCCACTAAATGCTCACTCTACCAATAAGTGCTTAAGAGAAAAAAGCTCCTGCCGTCTAAAGCCTTCTGCTATGTTTGGATGCAGGTTCTGAGTTGCTTTTTGTGTTATGGCAATTTCAAAGCCTACTGGTCAAATCATAAATAACCTCAGTTCTGTAGTAAGGCTTATGACAGGTTGCTTGCTCAGGCAAGCACTTCAAAATCTGCACAAAAATTACACGAGACAGTTAAATCAACAGGCTAAAAGCAACCATATTGGTATTTAACCTTTAAACTGTAACTCAGTGTTGACGCAGCATCAGCAGCTGGGAAAGAAAAGCCAGGCTTTCTGACCATTGAGTATAAATATGAAGTCTAGACTTTTTAAGTCAGCTAAATAAGACAAACAACCAGACCCCCTCATATGCAGAAGCGCTTGTCATCTTACTGTTCATGGCCAGTCCAGAACTATGGGTTGGAGTCTCTCAATCCACCTGAACATGGAGTACACAGAAGTTCCATTACCTTTTGACATCTGAAAGGAAACCTCCTCCAAAGTTACTTCTGAAACAGAATTCCATCCCTCCTCTGTTGAATTGGAGAATTTAACAGTAGGAATACAATATTGACTGGACCTGGACTGGAGCTATGTAGTCCAGCTCTTCCTGTCACAAACAAAACAAGTGATGGTCAATCCAGACCAATATACTGGATTCCATTCCTCCCCAAAAGTGAAAAAAATATGAATCTGAAGCCATGTCCCATAACCCTACCTTATCACTACCTTCTGCCTGTGTCACTCATTACTCACTACTGCAAGGAAAAAAGTCTTCAGTGTACAAAAAAAAAAATAGTGCAGTGAAAAATAAACACTCAGTAGTACCAGTAATGCTACAGACAGTCTTGGAGAGTTTCTACTGTTTATTTGCTAGCAATATTCCATGCACAGCATGGAATTACTCCCAGAACTGCAGGTTTCCTGCTACTACTACTTAGCAACCATTCTTTAAGGATTAGGTTTGCCTTTTATATCAACTGTTATTTGCTGTGGTCTACTGTCTTACTTTTCCTTGATTAACTGCGTACATCAGGGTAGTCAAAATCAGCACACAGGGGTTGCTGTAGGTTGCTTTATTAAAAAAAAAAGAAAAAAAAGAAAAAAAAGAAAAAAAGAAAAAAAGAAAAAAGAAAAAAAGAAAAAAAGAAAAAAAGAAAAAAAGAAAAAAAGAAAAAAGAAAAAAAGAAAAAAGAAAAAAGAAAAAAAGAAAAAAGAAAAAAAGAAAAAAAAGAAAAAAAGAAAAAAAGAAAAAAAGAAAAAAGAAAAAAAGAAAAAAGAAAAAAAGAAAAAAAGAAAAAAAGAAAAAAAGAAAAAAGAAAAAAAGAAAAAAAAGAAAAAAAGAAAAAAAGAAAAAAAGAAAAAAAGAAAAAAAGAAAAAAGAAAAAAAGAAAAAAAGAAAAAAAGAAAAAAAGAAAAAAAGAAAAAAAGAAAAAAGAAAAAAAGAAAAAAAGAAAAAAAGAAAAAAGAAAAAAAGAAAAAAAAGAAAAAAGAAAAAAAGAAAAAAAGAAAAAAGAAAAAAGAAAAAAAGAAAAAAAGAAAAAAAGAAAAAAAGAAAAAAGAAAAAAAGAAAAAAAGAAAAAAGAAAAAAAGAAAAAAAGAAAAAAAGAAAAAAAGAAAAAAAGAAAAAAGAAAAAAAAAAAAAAAAAGAAGAAATTGAGCAAAAAAAATTGAGCAGACATTTTATATATTTAGCAGAAAATGGTAATAAGAACAGTTGATCAGACCTGTGCTTATAAACAGTTAGGAGAATTGCTATATGATTCCATCTGGAAGGTATTTATTTTTGAAAGAACTTAGTTTTAAATTACTTGTTCACTGCTTGCTGATAAGCTCTTCTGGACAGTCTGAGCAAGCAGCATTCTATAAACCTGTGCCTAAGAGTATAACATTTGGGAAAAAAAATTCGAACAGGTTTAAAATAATCTCCCCTGGTTTACAAATTTTCTGATCTATTTAGGATTAAGATAACTCCTCTAAAGATATTTGTTCTTATTTTAGCTGCATTTAGAAATACAAGTTGCTCCAACGCCACCCTTGGCCTAAAGGTTTAATATGGCCTGTATGTTAGGCTGCAGTGACAGTAGATCCCTTCAGTGACAGCTGTTCAGTCAGAAGCAGCACTTAAAGGTTTGAGTAAAAGCCAATTGAACACAAAAGGCTTCTAGTGGCTAAACAGGTCTTTAAGTTGTAGAATAAGTACTACAAACTTGTCTTCACACAGGTGTCTACAGTCTGATTTCTGAAATTGCTGACAACAGAAAAATAAAACAAAAGGCTATGCTTAACAACAGCTGTCTAATGTTACCAGCTCTCCAAGATACAGGCCTCTCTCGTTTGTAAAACAGAGGTTTAAAAAAGAGATAAAGGTGTTATTTGACAGTTCAGCAATGATCTTTTTTGGGATGAATTACTTTGAATCTCAGCAGTCCAAATGAAAACAGCATCTCATTTGCACACTCCTCTATGCAGCAGATATTTTGATGTCCTCAAATTTCTTCCAATCAGTAATGAAGCATCTTCTGTTGGTTGATCCTTTTTTCCTGGCCCATAGAGCTATTTTTGCAATTTCATGATATGTAAATTCCAACTAAGACTGACCAACAAAAATACTAAGAAAATTGTTACTGACATTTCCACTTTTCAGCTGTTCCACTTCTGTGGCTGTTCAATTTAAAACTTGCGTAAAAATACCCAGGCCTTGCTCAAAAAGATTTCTCTAGCTCAAATACATTAAATATGGGTAAACAGTGAGTTATTTAAAAGAAAAATGAAACAAGCAAACAAAAGTCTAAAATTACTTTGTTGCTGAAAAACTAAAGCCACAATTCGGAGGCTTGACAGGCAACTTTGTCATTTGCATTTACATATATAGTTCAAAGAGAGCCTGAGTTAATGTATGGGCTTGGGGTCAAAACATCTAAACAATGTAACTTAAACATCAAGCTACTGTCATGAAAATTCTTCTGGAAAAGAAAATACAATCAGTAAGCTGTTTTTCTTCATGGGGATTAAAATAAAGAGGAACTTTGGTTCAAGTTATTACCTCAAACTCACAGAGCCCCTGCTGAGTGTTCAAGATGAAGGAACTCATGTCAGTATATAGATTTAATGTCCTCTATCCAGCAATTAAATTCTTATTTGGTTAAATCTGGTTTGGGGTATTTCTTTTAATCTGTCAACAGGTAAATCAATCTAAATCTAAGCGAGTTGAAATAACAAGAAAAAATTTAGAGTCAAAATACAGAGTCAAGTTCCTTAACTGTGCACCAGTTCACATACAAGATAGAGAATTCCCATTTTTACAACAAATTTCAATTACACATTCTGGAGAAAAACAAAAGACACATCAAAAAACAAAAACAAACCACCGTTAAGTAAGACAGGAATTTTCCAAGTTTCTCTACATCTACCTGAAAGGAAGTCAGGGAGGTGGGTATTGGTCTCTTCTCTCAGGTAATGACAGGACAAGAGGAAATATCCTCAAGTTCATCAAGGGTCGTGTAGATTGGTTATTAGGAAAAATTTCTCCACCAAAAGGGTTATCAAAATTTGGGACAGGGTGGCCAGGAAAGTGGTGGAGTCATCATCCTTGGAGATACTTAAAGGACACGTGGATTTGACACCGAGGAAGACGGTTTAGTGGTGGACTTCCCAGTGTTAGGTTAATGGTTGTCCTTGATGATCCTAAAGGTCTTTCCCAAACAAAATGACACTATGATCCTATAAATAATTGCTTAGCATGGGGACTTTCAATATTAGGTATAAATCTTCTAAATCTGATCTAATCAAGTAAATTGCACGATTTGTAGACCTTCTCAATTTATTTGCTGATGCCATACTGTATTCCTAGCTGTTAAAACTGGTAGAACTTCACTCTGAATGTCATTGAGCCCATTCCCCCACCCAACTCACCACTTCCTCTAACAGAAAGATACATCACCCTCTCACCACATCCCACTATCCTTTCCCAGACACCTGTGTTGAGGATAATGCTGACACTCTTTTGTTTTCCATCCTCCTCTTTGTTCTTTTTTTCCTTTCAGATAAAAGCTCTGGATATCCTGCTGCTGCTAGCCAGAAGAAGATTAAATGATTAAAAATGTGAGCAAGCTCTTCCAACTTCTCCTCTAGGCACTACATTCAGTGATTCACTGTAAAACTGTATGCCTATTTGCAGGAGCAGTTAACACAGGAATTAATATAGTTCCTTATTATGAATCCTTGGGACAGTCACAAGCTCTTAACTACCTTCTTCCTCACCTTGGTTTCCAAGCAAAGATGCAAGAGTCACTCAGCTTTTTTAACTGCCAGCTCTCCCTGCTCTGTCACTGTATGTCTTGTGTTGTCACAGCTGGAAAAGAAATGCCTCAAAATTTTGGAGGAAGCAATTTAAAAAAAACAACTTTGAAGTGAAAAAAAAAGTAACAAATACTAATTTTAAAAATCGCTTTGCTGTTCTTCTAAAATATCACCCAACAGAAGTTATATCAGTTTTGTTGAATTTTGCTCATAGACAATTGATTCAAAGCATAGTCAGCGAATAATCCCTGTTGTCGTTTGCTTGCTCTTTGGGACACAGAAAGTAATTTGCAGAAAGAGTAAAATGGTACTAGCACAGGCTCTTGATGATCACATGCAAAATGTCTCAGTATATTGAGAAACCTATCCAAAATCCTAACTAAAACCTCATGCTTTTGTGGGTCAGGCAAGCAGAGATGTTTCTGGTTCTATCCTCCATCCCCCAGAGGAAAGGAAGTGTGAGAAGAAACGTCAAACAAAAAGTTATATTTATTCAGAGTCCTCTTGAAAGCAAATTACTCATCTTAAGGCATTTCTGGACCTAGCACTTAACAGAAAAACTCTGTGAAGATAGGCTATATGGATGCTATTGAAGACAAGCACAACTCCTTAATTTTAAGGCATGTTCAAATCTCTTGAGTTCACACATTTACAGACAAAAAAACCCCCTGAAGGTTTACTTATGAAATCTAATTTTTGAAAGATACTGTACTTGGTTAGCAGAACACTGTGTAAGTAAAACTTAAGTAAGGAGTAAAACAAGCAAAAATCTTCATACTTTCAAAGCTCTTTCTCAAAATTGCATACTGTTGAAGGAGTGATTAAGGTCACTGTATTAATACTTAAATACAGCATTACATACTTCTTGTGAAGTATCAACATCACATCATGCATTAAAAGCTACTGAAGAAAGCGGTGATTTTTTTAAAGGCTGTCTTTTATAATCTTTTCAGCATGCTCTAAGAAAAGGTACTTATTTGTTTATGATTATTATTCCTTGTCATGTCAATTTAGCTCTTCCTTCTACAATGTGAATTACTTCCTGTCCTGTTATGCTCTGGGCTGTCTCCAACTCATCCATAAAAAATTCTGTGTTTGGAAGGACTGAAGAAAAGCTTATCTTATCTTTTCCAACAAGCTTGTTCAGCAAACAAAGCCTATGTCCACAAACATATTAGTTATGCTAAGATTCTGACTAAAGGTTTCCTTCTTCTCTACTGTGTCTTCCTAATCCTTCTATGCATTATAAATTCCTTCTGAGCAAGAAAATAATTCAATTCTACATAGAAAAGTTATTTGCTCTTACTAAGGTAGGACAGTACACAATGTCATTCATGTAATTTCAAATCAGCATCTATCTGCAGAAAGAAAACAGTTCTAACCTTTACTCAGTTAACAAAGACACAACAAGCCACTGGAATGTCAAGGAAATTGGAAAGCCTACTGGAAAGCCCTTTGCCTTCATTTCACCATGGTTTCACCTACCACTTTGAGGCTGGAGTTTTTCTTTGCTTGGCATACAAAGCTTTTGTTTCCCCTATTAAACTGTCTGTATCTCAACTCCTGACTTTTCCCCTTTTTTAGCCTTATCATTCTCTCCCCCATCCTGCTGCATGGAAGTAAGCATGTGGATATGTGGGGATTAGTTGCTTATCAGGGTTTATCTACAACTAGAACATTTAAGCAGAATTTTTACTTTCTGGTATGGTCAGTGTATAGGGCTAATATATAGCCACTTACAGGAAAGTACAAATCTTTGCATTTAGAAATAAAAACTTACATGCTTACAGTTACTTTAAATGTGTTAAATCTTACTTTTAGAACCTTTAAAGGAGAACAACACTTCTGGAAGAAAAAAGTTAGGCTGCTACAAGATAGATGTCACCATTTTATCTCTCAAATTACTGAATTCAGACAAAAAAAAAGGTAAATAATCCAAGGGAAAAAAGATAAAACAAGAAATATCAGGCAATGTTGCTAATTGCTATGAAAATCAGAATTGCTATGAATCTGAATAAGCCAAGTGACTTGCCCCTTTTCAGAGACAGAACAGAAGCAATAGGTAGGCTAAGAGCATGTCCTTAATTCCCATGATGCTGCAAGATTACATATGCACTGCATATTTTCAACAGATCGAAACATATATTTGCTTACATAGTTTTATATGCTGAATGCAATTTGAAAAAAGGGAAAAAAGGAAAAATTAAGAGATACACTGACTCCACAGAACAAAACAGGGTCTGTTGCTTTTGGTAGTGTCAACATCTACATGCAAACAGATATGATGACTCTATGATTTTAATATATTCTCTTATCAAGAGGCAGACAGTACCTAAAGTCTGCTCCAAATGTGAAGCCCATATGCCACTCTGCAAGGGCTGCAAGGGTTTGATTTCAAGATACAAATAACTGGTAGAAGTTTACAAGAATCTGTATAGTTAAGCATGTATCATGGCTTCCACTGGTCAGACAAAAAGTCTACAAAACAGATGTGGGTTTGGAAAAAAAAAGAAAGCAAGCCCATTTTTCCTCAAAAAATCTGTTAACTTGAAAATTCATAGATTTTCCTGTACTGCAAAGGAAGAGAAATGTTGCTTTCCACTCCAAAATAAGCAAGGGAACTCAAGTTCCAAGCCTTACAAGGTCACTTGCTCCTTCAAGTTATACTGCAAGGTCTACTTTTGCTGTTTACTTGTTTGTGTGGGTTTTTTACATGAATGTGAAACAAATAATGCAATAACATGCTTCTGCACATAGACTGCAGCAAAACCCTGCCAATTCACTGTATCATGGAAATTAAACCAACATGTGATTATGTATTTTAAGATGCTTTCTTATCTGAAGTTGTCGTAAGAAACATGAGCTAAGAGTGTAACTTCAAGTAAGTCACTGTTCATTAGTCTTGGGTGCTTCTAAAAGGTTCTCTGAAAGTCTCTTCCTGATTTTTATGCAAAGTAGCATTGCCTTTTCTTTGGCAGGACCTCAGGCTGAAAAACTACATGGATCAATTACATTTCACCATTTACCAGTTAAATTTATATGTAGGTAAGTAGCCTACTACTGAGACTTCTTTTCAAACCTTTACTTCCATGTTATTAGCAAAAAGAAAGTATCATAGAAGGGGAAAACGTCAGTGGCTCATTTACTGAGTATCTATACAACTAGTAAAAACTGTAACTTAGTTTTGTCGTAATTATACACCTGGTGTTAAGAGGATGTAAATGGAGAATTAGCCTTAGAATAAGGCTAATCAAACCAAGGTTAGTCTGGAATTTGATATCCACTGAGATATATCATGTCCATTCATATTTAACCATATATTTTCAAGTTTAAATCTGGTTCTAGTTAGATTTCCCAAGATAAAAGGCAGGGGAAGTGGAGGGAAGGAAAGAGGAAGTTATTTTAAATGACACTTTGCTCTTTGCATATTACTGAGAAAGAAAACCTTGCACAAGGTTGTGGCAGTGCTCAATCCTCAGACAGTGGCTGAACAAAACACAGGTTAGGAAAGATGCTTCTGGCTTTAATTATAGAATATGGTTGTTTTAGTTTTCTGTTTCCAATCTTACCAAAGGTATGTTTTGCAATTAAAAAATATAAAATGTTTAACCACAGGGGTGCAATGAAAAGATCCTGGATCTTGGAGACACACAGCAAGTTGTGTCTCAAATTTCTTGAGCTACTCAACTCCCAGGGCTGAAAGTTGGACCTGCTGACTATCCTCTTCACAACATCTGTCTGTAAATTTCATATCTGATAAATAACAGGCTCATCATAGCTGAGGATAAAAGACATTTCTCTGCTGGTACAGTCATTCTGAAGAAAAAAATTTCAGAGCTTTCTAAAACATCTAACAGACTGTCAGGTATAAACCTGATAAGACTGTATAGAAACTGATGCTTGCTTAATCTTTTTGTTTGTTTGCTTTTAGCAATAAATTAATAGAATCATATCCTCTAGTCTTGAGCAATCTCTACAGAAGCAAACCAATGTGCCTTCTGGATTACTACTGTTACTTAATATACACTTGACAACTCCAACTGTATGAAACCATTTGTAGGTCACAAGCACACAGCATATTCACTGCTCCTCAGCTGGTAGTTCAGCTCACAGAAGCAACAATCTCTAAAGATTACTATCTATGACTCGACCCAGTAAGTTTTGTATCATTTTAAGAGTAAAAAAACATCTAACTACATTTTTCTCAGTCTCATGATATAATGAGACAAAGGGAATTGACAAAGAAAGAAGTGGCAGTGTGTCTGCCTGGTAGCTTACAAAATACTGAGATCTAAATTGCTCCAAAACCCTATCTTCTAGGTATCATGCATCAGCTTTGAAATTATCTTGGTAACAGCCATCACCAGGGCGGTGTGGGCTGCTAAGATGCCAGACAATTTTCAGAAGGTCCCTTGCAAACTAAACCATTCAATGATTCACACTTATGATTATTCATTCATACCAAAAGAGACACTCAGGCCTCATTAATATCTCCATCAACGACAAAAAGCACCAATTTTCATGACAAAACGGACAGTTTACACATGTTGTATTCACTGTCCCATTTTCTAAAAACCTACTCTTTGTTGTTCTCTTATTATGGTTTACAGGCCAGAAGCATGAGGCCTCTAAAGTATATTGAAGCATTTTGGACTCCCACTAACACGACTCTTGTTATTTCCAGTACTGGTTTTCATGCACGAAAAACAGTGGAAGTGGTTCTACTGATGTGCTACCAACAGATTGTTACTGCAGAAACTGTCAGTTTTTACACAAAAGAAAGGCTTAAATAAAAATCACTATTAGGACCTAGAACAGTAGGTAAATTAGGCACATTCTTAGTGTTGAACACAACTGATTCTCCATGAAAGTCAATGGCACTGTGGTGGAAGTGTGGTTACACAAGAACTCCAGTTAAGAGAATATATTCTTTCACTGTCAGAGCAATTACAACCAAAGGAAAGCTCTCTGCACACAGTTATGCTTAGTAAAGTGCACTGAAACACTCCTCCAAACATCTTGGTGAGAGTTTTGATTGGAAAACAAAACAGCCAAGTCCCAAAATCAAAATTCACCTTATTTCCACATGAACAAGCAACCGATTGAAAGCATCATGTGTTTCAGTGGAATCAGGATTCCACTTCTCCATTCTTCACCAGATGTAGTAAAGACGACCACTGCTGCAATAGACTACTAACTACATGCCCTGAATAATCCAAGAGCTGGGCTCTGAGATCTTCCTTGAGCATCTCTTGTAAGACAACACTCATAAAGCAATAAAGCATCAGCTGTGCCCCAGGGACACAAGCTGCGCAACACACCGTATTACCCTGAAATTCCTGTCTCTTTGATCAACTGGATGAGTTTTCCAGACATGTTCCCTCCCCTCCTTACTCCACATTTCCTTCACTAGTATCCATCTTTCTGTGTGCAAGAAGGCACACAATCTTTTTGTGATACTTCCACTATTTAAAGCAGTATCATAAATAGCTGAAACACAACTTTAAAGGTACATGTGTACTCTTTAAAACAATTAGAGGCAATTAAATGCCAGATCACACAAAATCCTGGTGTATTTCAAAAGTTAATATGATATTATGTTAAGCTATCGTTGGACAGAAGTCTAAGCAGCAGCTGCCATGCACACGTTTCTCTGAGAGACAGAGGAATAATACTGTTCTCACTCATAGAGAAATCTCAATGTTTTTGCTCTTCTACATAATCTTAGCTTTTGTACTTAATGAAAAAAATATTGTCCAGGTGAACTGGAAATCCACTGAACTTTATTAAATTGCTGAGTAAAGGAGGAAAAGGAAAACTTAAATTCTCTGAATTCAATAAAGATAAATTCAACTTCTTTGTATGTAATTGTTATACCAATGCCCATTTAATATAAAAAAAGTATTCTGACTAGTTAAACAAACAGAGGTGGTTTTACCCTTGCTTTTATTTGTTTCCACCATTTTTTATGGCAGCCATTACAGGGCATTACAGGGCATTATCCAGCACATGTATCCATAGCCTCAACAATGTGAAACATGGTTGCTCAACTTTACATCATCTTCCCAAAAAAGACAAGAAGACAGTCCTGGAATACTCTTACAGGTAGATACCGAGGTCAACATAAGCTTTCAACATTTTTTTACTTACAAGACAAACACACAGATACTCTGTGGTTTCATTCTATAAGTGGAATATTAACTCCTTAGTGGAAAAATACTAACATATAATCAATAGTGAGCATCTACACTCTGATCTTTAGACATTCTTTAAGTCACTGAATTCCCCTTCTGAACATCCATTGCTTGGTAGGGAGTTCACAGCAAAGCAGTAAAAGCAAACACATACCCAACACATTGAAAAAACAGGTTCCTGTTCAGCTGAGCTGACACAGGACACAAGTGCAGATACTGTAACACAGCTTTGTGGAAAACTACTACCCAGCACCATGCACTCGCACTTAGGAACAGATTAAATCAGCATTTTTTTTGCTAGTAATATTTGATGGGATATGCAAAACACAAGGGAGAAAAAAAGACATTAAGAACAGACCTCTTTGGTGTTTTTTATCTACCATCCCAGCAAAAAAAAGGTTACTCCATCTGTTGTTTAGGACCGAATAACAGTTTAAGACAAACATGAACCCTTCTGCTGCATGACACGACAGCGTAAAATATTGGCTGTCAAGGCTATGCCTGTTGTCCCCAATAGACAAATAGACAAAGCAAAATTAACACAAACAACGAGAACATTTTAGAATTGAGAGGAACTAGCTGAAATAGCTAGACTTGGCAAATGACATTTTCATTTCGTAAGGGACATTACCTGATTTATTTCTACTTTCCAACTCCCCCCCACTTCTTCCCGTGAGAGTATTTTTATTTTGTTAATCAATTTAGTAATGTAATTAGTATCAAAGATTGCATCTGCTGTGTATGAAAAGGATAAAAATAATTCAGGAATGTCAGTGAAAGCGAATGTTATTTGCATTTCAGCAGATCATCACCAGTTATCCTATCTGCAGTTGCAAGTTCATGCATGTCACCCATCTTAAATCAAAAACACTGAAATAGCTCACTTCTACCTTTTTTTTTGTCTAAAGTACGGAAGTTACATATTTAATGCATTAAACAGGAAGTGATGAAATCTTTGAGAAACACATACAATCTGAAAAATAAGCAGAAGACTTGCAAAATAATTTGTAATGCTGTCCAAAACAGAGATGTCCAAGATTACATGACATATTCCCTTTAGTCCGTATTTAACTTCTTTCATTAGGTTTGGGTTTTTTGCTCGTTTTTATTTTAGTGAAACTGTTTAGGTAACAAATAACTAGTCAAAACAAATAAATTCTGCTCATTGATTCAGAGCAAAATTTAGAGGACTGTGAGATTATACAACTTAGGGGCAAAAAAACTATGTGCAACAATAAGGATGACTTCTATGCACTTTTAATTAAACTTTGATTATTCATTTTTTCGGAAAAATCTCCAATTAAGAAGAGCTATGCAAAACAAAGGAATCCATCTCAAAGACAATCCTACCAGTAAGCATTTCTAGAACATTCACTGATTTGTTGCATTCATAACATTCAAGGGGAAATTCAGATGGGACATTAGGAAAATGTTCTTCATTGAGAGGGTGGTTGGTCACTGGAACAGGGATGTGGTTACGGCATCAAGCCTGCCAGAGATCAAGGAATGCCTAGATGCCACTCTGAGCTATGGGGTTTAGTTTTAGGTAGTCCTGAGAGGATCTGGAAGTTGGACTCAGTGATGATTAAAGTTCCCTTCCAACTTGAGATATTCTATGATTAACTCAGCTATTCCAGGTGCTAAAAATAAATATGCAATTAACTGTTCTTCCAGAGCTACAGACCTCATACATTATCTCCACCTAAATTCCTGGGCAGGAGGGAAGACATAACCAAGATCTGTTCAAGGATCTGTTTACAGTACAGGGGTGAGAGGTGAAGTACAAAAAATAAATCTTAAATTTACTTAAGTTTATCTGAACATTTTCACTAGAGAAACTATTCAAACAGTAAAGAATATAGTACACCCTCTACTAGGATTTCAAGGAAAAGATAAGGATTTCTTTGACTTTTGAAATGCATTATAGCTGTGTTTTTTCTTTTATTTAAGGAAAAGGAAAAAAAACCCAAAACCAAAAAAACACCAAATACTAAACTTGAAAAACCAGGATTCATATCCACTTCAGTGCATTTGGTGCCTTAAAGTCTATTTCAAGATACATATTCATTCTGACACAGCTCTACATCCATAAAGTAAAATAAGAAATGGTCTCATTGCTAGTTTGCTAAATGGGCACCAGAGTTCTGAATTCAACTAAAACACTTTTGGAATATCTTAAGATCCAGTCCGTCCACCCTATTTTAAAAGGGTAAAAGCCCCCAAAAAAATCAGAGCTGTACAAATATAATATTGTAAACTTCCTGTCACAGCCATCCTTTCTTCTGAATTTACACAGCACTTGGCACAGGAAATCAATGTAGACTAACAAACAGAACTCATAACTATTGTACAAGACAAAACAAAAACCTGGTTTGTTTGAAAAATTTGATGCTCGAAAAGGTTCCAGACTACCAGCTATGAAAACGAAAATTATATTCAAAAAACCACCAATGTAAACATCCTCTTCATTTCAGATTTTTGCAGCTGCTATTGAGCACCAAACATGCTTCATGATCATCAGAAATAAGGAACAACATCTTTGCACTAGTATTTGCATGTTCTATGTGGTGTCCATTCCAGCAGAGCCAGCTTTCAGGAAGAAATTTATTCACCAGCTTCAGCTCCAAATCTTCTTCCAGTCTTACCACCATCTGCAGGCTTTCCACTTCAGTGAACAAAATTAGGAACCTCAGCACATGAACACTGCTTTTCAGTACCTTAAGCTACATGCTCAAGCCCATAGGACCATTTCTTCCAGTTGCATGGTGCAGAATTTTTTGCATGTTTTGTTGCACAGTGCAGCAATAGTATTATGTCAAAAAGACCTTTAAAAAAATATTTTAACATTTAATCTCTTTCAAAGGGAATGGCCTTAGAAAGATGACTTTAAAATAAAATTCTCTCTCAAACTGCATTACTATTAAGCTCTTTTATCATGCATACAGGAATGCAGAACATAACCCTGTGACTGAAATAAGCTGTAGTTGAAAGACCTTGTACTAAGGCCAGGATTAACTACAAAACCAAAACATCAACTGCTTGTACAAACTGTAATTTTAACACGAGGAAAAAAAAATAGGTAAAAGGTCTGTCTCGCTAGTTAGGCCACCAAAATATACCCAGCACTCATAACCTTCAGATTCTTTCATATTCTAAACAGCAGCACCAAATTACAGGGGATTGATTTGTCATGTATTTGAGAAAAGGAAAATGCAAGGTAATGACAATATATTTATAGATTCAGTGAATGGTTCATAGAATCATCGAATGGGCTGAAAGGAACCTTAACTCTAGTTCCAACCCTCCAGCCATGAAACATAAAATTTACTTTTTAGTAGACGGGTTTTTTCCTGAATTTGACCTAAGTTTCATACTCTGACTTGGCCAGTCACTGAGGAGTTAAAATATGATGCAGTAAACTCTACCTGGTGCATTAGTGATGGCTATCCAACATGCTTGTCATTTGACAGACCAAATCCCACCTGTAACAGAAGTGCTGCCTTATCAACAGGAAGGCTGTTGTTTTACCCACTGTCTAATTCCATATTTGGCCATGGTCTTGAATCTAACCAAATATACTTTCGTTTCAGTTTGATCTGAGGGCTTCATTTCCTCCTCTGTCCCGGACGGGTAGAATGTGTTACTTTTAGTAGAGGCAGTAGCAACACGGACTTTACATGGCTTCATTTTAGTCACAAGCACAAGATGCACACACACTGCTGTATCACGATGTCAGCAAACGCTCCCGTATGCTTATCTCTAAGCATATGCAACCACGTCGGTATTTCAAGCACTTCTGTCACTGCACGAACAACTCTGAAAGCTTTCTGCCTTTCAGGAACACCCTGAATCACTATTTCGTACACCGCTGATACTTCTGTATTTTATTTCTCCTTTCGCGCGGTGCGGGGGAAACGCTCTGGTGAGAGTGCCCCGATCTGGAAAACGCCATGAACAGCGGGTCTGGCTCCTCCTGCCCATCAGGATCATGACGGCGTTGGCACCTCAGACGCCGATAAGGCTCCTTCATCGGTGCCACACACAGCGAGCGCACACCTCGGTGTAAAGTCGCCCCGACTTCCCAGCGTCACAGACCACGGCCGGGCAGCGAGAAGCGCAACAGCGCCCAAGAAGCGAGGGACCTCCTCTCACCTCTCTCGCCCACGACACCTATGCCTAATTAACCTGAGACAATTTTCAAGCCGCGGAGCACAGGGGCAGCACGACTAGGAAGCCTCTCCCGCTCCTCCGGGCAAGAAGCTCCCGCTGGACGCGCCTCCGCCGGGAGGCCCCGCGGCCCCGTCCGGGCTCCGGCGGCCGCTCGGGTACTCACCGCTGGGAAAGGGCTCCATCTTCCTCCCGGAGTCCGCTCTCAGCCCTGGCGAGACGGAGAACGACGCGGAGGCGCTACCGCGGCTCTTCACTCCTCCTCCCGCTGCCGCCGTATGCTCCCAGCACGGGCTGAGTCCCTGCCCACCGCCAGCACCGCCCCGCCGGACCGCAGCGCGATCAGCCCGCGGCTCCCGCCCACCTCGGCAGCTTTTTCAGGAGAGGGAGCTCCCGCCCGCCACCGCCCGCCGCTGCCTCAGAGCTCGCTTCCTCCTCGGCCCTGCCTGGGCCCCGCGGCGCCGCCTCCTCCCGGCATGGGCCCGCCTCACGCCGGGGCGGGCTCCGGACCCCGAGGGAGCGGTGTGGGGATGTGGGGCCCCGCGGGCCGCTCCGCAGAGCCGGGACGGGACGGGACGGGATGGGATGGGATGGGATGGAATGGCCCGGCTCGGCACGGCAGCTCCCGGGCCCGCCGCACGGCAGCTCCCGGGCCCGCCGCGCAGCAGCTCCACAGGTCTGGCGGTGCCGCCGGCCGGCTGTGCCTGCATCTCCCTGCTGTGCCCCTCCCGTCGCAATTCAGCCGTAATTTTTTATTTAATTAATAAATACGTAGTAAATAATTCCCGTATCATCCCGTAGTGTTCTGCTGTGTAAGACGCAAGAATCAAAAGGCACGACCGACTGTGTGTAATGTGATCGAATTAAAAAGAAAGACTGGATAGTGTTCAGGAACCAAATATAGGAGATGAGAATGAATTATACAAGCCAGACCTGGTATTTGTGAAAGAGAGCCAGGCATCCAAGCTGGATGTCACCATGAAATACAGAAGTGTTGAAACACTTATAGAAGTGGCTACTGTGGAAAAAAGTAGAGAAATATAAACATCTTCAAGAACAAATTCAAGAACTAAAGAAATGCTACAATTACTGTATTTTTGAGTTTTCCACTTGGCACACATGGGAAGTGGTGTCATGGCAATTACAAACTTTCAAAGGCCCTGGATGTCTCCAGCTCAAGGCAAGAGAGGACTGTCCATGTTTTGGTTTCCAGGGCACTTTTTACTTCCGTGGACATTGTGTACATGTTTGTTGGTAAAGCATAGGGTATTGTATCATCTTAACCTATGCAATATTTAATATCGATATAACATCTTGTACTACTGTGTTTATTATAATATGTATTAATATCTGTAGTAAAGTGTTGATAGGTGACAGTAACACCTGCTGCCAGCCCGTGTCCTCCCAAATGAGTTGGGACACGAGCAACAAAAGCTTGTAATTGTGGCTGAACATCAAAAGAGAGCCATGGGATTGAAGGCAAACACCGTGAACATAAAGCCACTGCAATCCATTTGGCGTGAGGGATGGATTATAGTTAGAGATGACAAAGGAATCATGTGTGATATGTCACGTACCATCGATTTGGGACAAAATTTTACCGATGTTGATCAAGGTAGATGGGCCATCTATACTTAACCTGGAAAAAGAGCGTATATAAATTATACGTGTTCAATACATAGCCTCATTACTGACGTGTCTGTCCCCTGCTCCCCAGCAGCTACGCTTCTGTCGTGTAATTGACTGGCTAGCTTTTGTTCTTAACCCAGGAGATTTTTAACCACTGATTTTTGGGGAAAGGAGAAAATGGAAATTGGTCACTCCCAAAGAATACAAATTTAATGGCCCTATACTTACTTTAAAAAATCTGAGGTTCTTTGGGTAAAGAACGGGACAAAGGCCAGGTGTCCACAAGAGCCCAGGTGCTAGTGCAGCCCTGTACCTCTTCTCTGTGTTTCATAAACCTAGAAGTCACTTTTTCACACGTGATCATGTTTCACAGCCTTAGTTATGCTGACAACCTTGTAGCACAAACTAGCTCAAAGTCATGTTTCTCTCTAAGTCCTTGGAGTTTAACACTGGGCCTAATGCTGGGCACAGAGCTATATGAGTTTTAATAACCATTTTATATTCGCACACACACCTTAACATATCACAACAGTGCATCCTCTTTAGAAAACTTCTTTAAATTATTAAATCATCAAATAATTTCTTTTGATTGGATGATATATTTTAACAGTTTTCTTTTCAAAGCACAGACCCTGTCTGGCCTATATTTAAATATATTAAAGAAACATTAATACCTGTGTAGCTAACTTTGCTGGGATTCTACACGGTGATGTGCAGGGGCTGCAGAGAGGCCTGAATGGTGTTTTTTAGCACCTCATCTCTTGCTTTCACCATTCTTCATTTCTGCCAGTCAAAATTCCTTAATTAGCATCATACATCTCTGTGAAGCTGAAAAGCTAAGCTAAGATCATGCTCCATTACATGTGCAGAGATTTACATGTGCAGAGATTTCCATATCCAGATTTTCCTATTATCATCAAGTTTTAAAACAGTACAATGGGAATTAGTCATACAGAAGAAGTCAGGTATAGAGCTCATTTCACAGAAGCACTATTTGTACTATAGTACAAGAATAAGAGTTTCACTGTAGTTTTGTATGACATCATTTACCAAAAAAAAAATGGGATGGATTTGAAGGTCCGTCTTTGCTCGTATTGGTAAAAAGCTAGAACTTCTACAATATGTTTTTTTTAAAAAGTGTCTAAAAGTTACAGGTCCTTTTCACTGTAAAATAAATAGGTTTTAGTTATAGTTTGTGAGAGATTTATGAAAGTGAAAACTTTTAAATTGTTTCTTTTATTCAGATTTTAAGTCAACTATTACTGCAATGTCTTTTAAAATTTTTTAAAATGCAGTATAAACCAATTCTTTGGTTATTCAAAACCCTAAATATATCCTTAGAGCATCTGCAATAACCTATATTGTTCCTTTGTTTGAAGCTTCCATTCAGCAATATCTTAACTGAGATTTTTCATGGGTTAAAATAAGTTTGCTAGCAGCTCTGCACCTTTTTAATCTTTGAAGACACGCTATCTCTAAAGAATGCTTTAGATCTTTCAGCTTTAAAACACCTGGAAACATGAGTCCGACTGTCTTTGTTCTGTTTATTTTGCTGGTGAAAGGCACAGAGACTTCATGAACAGTACAAGTGTCAGTAGACATTTGAGTGCTTTTGACCTAGTGGAAAGTCTTCAGTTGTTTTCTACCTGACCTGCACATAAGAAGCAACTACACACAGTAAAGCTTTGTAGCTGAGCAGTTGCCATGCCTCCAGGGGTTTGCAGGCAAAGGTTCATCAGTCTTGCTAAAACATGTCAGAAGTAGCCCAGACTCAGGTGTGGAACTGGTGAATCATTTGGCAGAAAACCTTAAAATATGATGCAAAAATTGTCCCAACAAATACTTGGGCCTAAAGCTTGAGCCAAGAGATAAGGAATGGGGAAGTTCTTTTTATTCATTGACTGAAGTGGTTAATACTACCGATTAATATGTAAATTTCTTCCTTAATGTGAGATTTTGTGTTTAAAGCCAAAATTGTATCATTGGTGTGCACACCACTCTGCATAAATCTGACACCCTGATCTGCTGCCAGCAGGAACTACAGCCATTTGTAACCACTGTCTGCTCAGGGTACTGTCCCAAGTAATCCATAGCACCGTGCCTGCAAAACAAACATCCTTATCTAACTAAGTGTCTATCTATTTCTACAGGTGTAACAAGTTAAATAATGAAAGTAAATAATTTTGTGAACAGTGGAGCTAAATGAGGCATGGTATTTTTTGTGTATCTTAACTCACTGCAGATTCTCAGTCCCATTCTCAATAGTCATGTAGAAATAAACACCTATGGCACATGCGCCTTTGGATGGATTACAGTGCTACATTACAAATAAACCCCAAGCTATTGTAAGGAAGAGTCATGAGAGAGTTAGAACACTGGAACATTTTATTGCAGTGTAGTCACTTTGCCATAAATGCTTTTCTTGCTTTGCTGATTTTGTTTAATTCATAAAACTAAATAAGTCACTGTAAAAGATTTTAGGTCCTAAAATTAAATCAGTGTATTTTTCTCTTTCCCTTGGAATATTGCTAGTATGTTTGTATCTCAACTCTGAAGACCTACATCTAGTATTTTATTTTGTTAAAAAAGTGTGTACTAACTAGAAACGAGTATGAACTGTACATATATCCAACAGGTAGCACAGAAGTAATTTGCCAGTTTTTGTGGCCAGAGTGCTATGGGGCATGATTCAAAAGTTGCTTTTTCCATAGGTGCAATTACAATAAGAGTTAAGTCTGATCATTTAGGCAGATCTAACAGCTTGCCACTTTCCAAAAGGGCAATTTCCTTTTCCCTGCTCTGTTCTTGCCTTGTGTTTTACTGCTTATTTTACACCAACTCTGATGCTTATTCTATTCCTCCACAGGCTGATTCAACTTTTCAGCTGCCTAATCTAGCAGAAAACTAATTCACCAAAATAGTGGATAATTTAATTCTGGTTTACAGACTTTTATCAGAATCTGCAAAGTATCTGGATAACAATAGCAAAATGAGGAGTTGTATACGTGCAGCTAAGCAACTGAGCTCAGAATTCTTCTCTGTTTCCAGTGATAAATTGTCTACGTTAATTTGCCCCTTAGGGTTCTGTTCTTCAGGTGATCCATAGATCATCCATAGATTTGTCTCTCTTTCCAGTGATTCCATTTTCAGCTCAGCTCAGGAAGCAGTCACTCCCTCTTATCCACCATTAATTGAAGTCATATAGCATTAAAAAGAACCATTCTTGAATATTGAAAAAAAATGGTAGCAAATTGATTCACTAAGACAGAAATTTTATAAAGTAGGAAGTCTGCCCAGAATAAATCCACACTGAGCATTATAAAAGCACTTAGTATTGACAAGACTTTTTCTTATTGAAGTCAACACTAAATGATGTCAACAGCAGTAAAGCAATAATGGATGTGGTTTTTGAGGAATTAAATTACTGTGCTTAATGAATAAGATATAAAAAAGATGCTTAGTAAATTAAGATACAATCATAAGTATCCCATGCTCATGTCAGTGGCATCAATTAAGCCATGGTAATCTAATTTACAGCATCTCAAGACAAGAAGAAAGCATAAAGTCTTGCCAATGTGTTTGAGCTCTCATTCAAGGATGTTTTCAGAAACTAGAGTTCTTTCCACTTGCCTGTGGTGAATTTTCCAGTGGTGTATTTATTTCACTGAAAGTCTATCCACTTGTTGGCAGTGTTCCTTTAAAAACAAATCTTTGAGAAAGGCAGGTAGCAAATGACCTGATAACACTGTATTGAAGAGACATATCATTGTTTCTAATCAAACAGTGTAATTACTTACTGTTTTTAAATTAAAAGTGTAAACAATTTCAGTTATTAATACAATCCTTTCATTTTCTGTCTATTAAGGAATAATGCTTAAATGGTATTGCTTTAATGCTTAATGCTAATACTTAAATCTTAATGCTTTTAGCCCCCTTTTATTCCGGTTATCCAATCTAAGCAGTAGATTGAACTTAATGGGGCTTTTGTGCTTCTTAGTGCTAGTTACGTGCTATTGTGAGAAACTAGTTATAGAACTGTTGCTGATATTAAAATTATAGTTTGCATCTGTCCTTTGAAAAGTCTCTGTTCATACATTTTTACCACAACCATATAAAGAATACTGATTTCTTTACAAGTGATTTAACAAGTTATTCTTGTTACTAGAGTAGCAGTATGTTTATAAGACTTCTGCAGAGAAAGTAAATGCAGTCTGAGTCACAAAGTAGTGCAGTGAATACTCATGGGTGAGATATTTGATCACACACAGGTATGTGAACTTTGCAGCTGATGGCAGATGGGAAAGATAGTTCTGGGTGGTGTACAAGGACATTAATTTAAAATCAACTGGCCACTTGGTCAGGCTAACTTTGACCCAGTAGATTATATAGACATGAACTGATAGGCAATCCAAATAGCTGCAAAGCAACATCATTTACCAGACATGTACCACTGTCAGATAGTAAACCTTGGCATGGATTAGAAATTCATCGTACCCACAACTCTGGCTCCAAATGCAGGGAATAATTACCAATAATAAAAGCAGCAGTAATGCACAAAACTGTTTCTGGACATAAGATACAGTACTGGATAAAAACTTTTTATTTGGAATCACTTTCGAGTATTGACAAGCCCTTGAACTAGAAAAACCAAATAATTTTGTAGTTCAGCTTTCCTGAGGGGATTTATCTGGAGATCTCATGCTCCTAAAAAATGGCTGGTCCTCCCTTTATTTTCTTGACACCTTTCACTGTAGTAGTTCCTTCAAGCCTGAGTCATACAATGAAACAAGATATTGTTGCAGAGAAAAAAAAAAGAACAAAATAGAGCATAACTTCTTTATGAATCAAATAACATCAAATTAGGTCAGCCTAAGGTCTCAGAGTTAACTAGTCCTGTCTACTTTTACTCCATTATGCAATACTTCAAATACATAAATTTTGGAAAATTTTTTAGATTAACCCTAATTCTCAAGACTCTGTATACTGTAGTATAAGTGGGTCACACTGCTGATATGAATGGGTAGACTGAGAGCTCTATTGGCCTTCAGTAGTTTTACAATTAATTACAAAAGCTGATTATTTAACTCCATAAATTCTAGACTGATGACTGGCTTTCCCATAGACTGGTAAGAGAGAATGAAAAAATTGCTGTTTTTCCTGAAAATGAAACTATGGAAATGAAACACAGTACCTGCACATTAGTTGAAAGAATATGCTCAGTTCTCGCTCTGGTGATTTCTACGCTAGTGTAGAATCATCACCATTATGATACAATACAATGTCTCCAGCATATGTGGCAGTTGTCAGCCAGGTAGGGGAGAAACAGAGCTCTGCTCTCAGTAGTTTTAATTGTTATGATTTGGTGAACTAGGATACTCCACTGCATCAGTACATTTCCAACACCAAAGGAAGGGAGGGAGGGTGGGAGGGAGGGAAGGGAGGGAAGGGAGGGAGGGAGGGAGGGAGGGAGGGAGGGAGGAAGGAAGGAAGGAAGGAAGGAAGGAAGGAAGGAAGGAAGGAAGGAAGGAAGGAAGGAAGGAAGGAAGGAAGGAAGGAAAGGAAGGAAAGAAAGGAAAGAAAGGAAGGAAAAGAATATCATTCTCCAGAACATCTAACTGCAAGTATGCTTATGCAATTACTATTCTGGTGTCACAACATCCTAGTTTGTTTTCTGAAATACCCACAGCATGTCTGCACTTACCAGTCCCTATCATAATTAAAATGCCATTCTTCCTATCCTAGTCTCTCCATCCACTTCATTAACCTCAGCAGTATAGGAAACCTAGGCAGAAAACCTAGGTTACTATTCAGAAACCTTGGACCATGCTCCTAAGAATGGAGTATGGAGAACAGCTCACTTGAAGCCTACAACTTTGAACTGTTCACACTAACCTCAAGTCATCCTCAGTTACACAGCAACAACAATAGCATGATGCCAGGAGTGTTCTAATTACTTCATCAGTCTTAGGAAGTACATATCTATTGAAAATAAAATAGGTGGTTGTGAATAACATCCAAGAGTCTTGCAGTTCTGTTTCTGGGAAATCCGTATGACTTGGATTGTGTGTGTAGCAGCCTGTTTGTGCTAATTGTTCTGAGAATTTCAGCACTCACTAGTGCTACCTTGGTTGGGCATTGAAAAATATCACTGTCTTGAAAGAAGAGAGCTGTGTAGAGGCTACAAGGAGGCTTGTAAGACTCTGCTGTATGTGAAACTTTCAAAGTACTTTTCATGTGGAGGGAATCTTACAAAACCCTTAATGAATACCACTAGATGCACACAGTATTGGAGCAGGATGATGCTTGATAGGATGTCTGTCTGAAATGCAGAGCATGCGTTTTGAAACACCAGTGTCCTGTGAGGGGATATAATACTAGGAATATGCAATATAATCAGCACGTAACAATGTCAGGGGTAGTTAACTGAACATTCAACAACTGCCTCGGATCATTTAGCATTGATTCACAGCAGTATGTTTCAAGCATAGATAATGCTTTACAACTGCCAAATGAGAAGACAAACTGCAAATACAACCAGTAACATTAATATGAGAAGGCTACTAAGAGAAAAAAAATCTCCATAGGCAGCAGACAAGATGTCCCTTCCATATTTAACAAAAAATTGTGTGAGATGAGTGTGTGCCTGAAGGACGCTGGTATCTAATTATAGCATTGCCTCACACAAGCTCTTTCTATGGCAAAGGTTTCTGGGCACACCCTCCAGAAGTGAAATCTGAGCTGTTCATAAACAAGTGAGGCTGAGGCTGGGAAGCAGCGGGAGCATACTGCCTCCCCAAGACAGTCAGCTTTTTGGCACTAAGGTGGCACCTGAACTGCACTAAAAAGGACAAAAAGTTCTTAGGCACATAGAAAAGTCTAAATTCTCTGTATGATGAGATGGTTTTACACACATATTCTTTCTGTGTGATGTGTGTTGGTTTTACAAAGTGTGTATTTGTTTGAGATTTGAATATACTTAGCTTAGTTTAATTTTGCTTCAGCTGCTGCTCTTATAAGCAGCAGAAAATACCATCCTACCAAAAAATAACTGCCAAGCTTAGGAAAAGAGCTTTTTTCTTCATTCAGTTGTGATAAGATACTAGCAAAGAGTTGGATTTCAAAATCTAATAATTAAGAAACCTGTGTTTATACCAGCAAGATGAGATGAAGTCACATCAGGGTTTTTTGAATCCCCCTTTCAAATGCCAACTGATGAATCACAGGCCAGAAGTAAAATATTCTTAGAACAAATTTATAGTGTCATGTACCTGATAATATTGAAATATTCCTACTTGCCTAACTACTTTTGAGATCCAGTTATTTGGTATATTTCATCTTATGGACAATGTATTTAAGCTACAGAACAAGTATAGGCTTTAGCTGTTAAAAATTGGAGGTACACTGACACATGTCTTGTACACTTATGCTTGGAAAAATGAGAGTGATAAATAGCAAAATCTTCAAGGAAAACTCGGGCACTTGCCAGAACCAGTTGAGAGCTTTCAAGGTATGGTATACAATTTTGGAAAAGTATGGCTTGCCAAACTGCATTTTTCCCCTGGAAATGTGCTATTGTTAATAAAATGTTAGCTAACAAAGATTTTTCACATCAGATATAGAATTCCTAGTTGGAGATAAAGAGAGATTTATCTAAATAATTACTTGGCAGTTATAGTAGTCTTCTAAAATGCAGGTGTTTTAGGGTATGTCTGCATTTGATATTTAACTCAGCCTGAAGAAGGCAATCCCTGCCTGAGCTGAGTAAGAAGTACCAATTATTTCTTGTTCTGCCCCAGTTAGGCTGTCTACTCTGTTCTTCTTTCTGTTGTATCACTAGGGGCAGAAACTGGAGAGTGGGGTGACTGGAGACAGGGAATTGTAGAACTTGGGTCAGCCATCTTCTCTGGCTTAGCATGTGCCTGTAAAATACACACAAACCCCAAAAATGCTACACGAAAAAGTAGCTCATCGTAAATCTAAAGAGTCATCTGATCTGCCAAGATGTTACTGAGATAAAGGTCAATTATATGTCCTGAAATGTTGGGGTGAACTTGAATATAGTGAGGACTTGGTTTTAGGTCTCTGTGTCCTAGTTAACATATTAATTTTTGCAGTCTTATACACAGTATGTATTACAGCTGAGTCAGTATTAAGGTCAAAATCTCTCCCTAAGAAATGTGTTGCTAAGGTCACTAGTGGGACAGATGGTGTGATTCTGTGGGCCAGAGCACTCACCTCTAGGTCAGGTAAAGTTAGAACTGTAATCTGAGCAACCAAGCCCTAGGTAAGTGTCCTGACTACTAACAGTATAACTGAACAGTATGAAACTTTGTCTTGGTGCTGGTTTGGTTCAGTTTTGGGTTTTTTTGTTTAGTTGTTTTGGTTTTGGTTTTTGCTTGGTTCAATGGTTGGTTTGGTTTGGGTTTTTTGGGGTTTTTTTTTTTTTGTTTTGAGTTTGTTTGTTTGTTTTTCTGCAGGCAGAAAATTGCTTTTAACATTCCTAAATTCATTTTTACATAAACTGCAGTATTGTTTTCAGATAAGCAGTCATTCCAATTTCTCTCCTTTCAGTCCTGCATTATACATTTAGTAAAAACTTACTAGTTTGTTGGGCAGGAGGTGGATGGGAAGATTTCACCAGTAGTAAAGTAATTCAATCAGAAATGTCAGAACAGAGTAACAACCTTCCTTCAGAGTAGATTCACATAATAAATTGTATTCATCAGACTGTGTCTGCACACAATCATTTATAGAGTACCTAATGACTCCAGCAGTAGTTCATCACATCATTGTAACTTTATCTCGTTTGACCTCTTCTGTCTATGACTTCAGAGTAGCCAGGTGTGCTATTGTCTGTGAAAATATTTTCTTCTGAACCTGAGTTCATCTTCAAACAAATCACTCTACAGTTATTTTGTGCAAAATTACTTAGCATGAGGAAAATATGAAGTATTTCATGGAACAAAGCAAGTACAGAAAATGAAGGAAAATTACCTAAGAGCAATGACTGCCCATTGCCAATAAAAAACCTTCCAATTCTGAAAGAATTACTAGACTTAATTAGTAGTGGTGAAGCAGAAAGAATAGCTCCCAA
Organism: Entomyzon cyanotis; assembly: GCA_024500445.1. Classification (NCBI taxonomy): domain Eukaryota; kingdom Metazoa; phylum Chordata; class Aves; order Passeriformes; family Meliphagidae; genus Entomyzon; species Entomyzon cyanotis. The sequence continues at coordinate 6,051,652 of JAKEPQ010001021.1, forward strand.
TAAGCCAATTTGTATAGACACCGAGTAATATATTTTCTAGTTATTTCACAGAGGACTATTAGGGTTACTAGCAGATTAAATTTGTTGTAAAATTTTCATCTTATTAAATGTAAAGAAAAATCTTGCTGTATGTAGTAGTATTTTTCATAATCTGGCACCCTGAACTTTACAGGAAGTGGAAGATATCAGATACTGTCAGGAAGCAGCTCCCCACTTTGTTACCAATTTGATTTCTCTCATACAAATGAGTACTAACTGTAGTAACTACCTGTAAGGGTTTACACTAGCTACCTACCTTTATTTTCTAGTGGCAGAGCACTCTCCAAGAGGGGAGAGTGACTGTGATCACATGCAGCCACAGAAGAATTGCTGATTCTCACTTCTTTCCAGCCAGTGCTGGAAAATTCAGGTAAGCTAAAGGCAGATGAGCTTGCAAAGCATTTAAAGAACACTGTTTCTGTGTTGGATGTGGCTAAAACAAGATTTCTGAGAAGTAAAGCATTTAACCAAAATGAATATGGAAGATGAACTATTTATTATGATGTAAAAATGAACTAGAGATAACAGTGTGGTCAGTTGCCAGATACAGAATCTCTCAGCTCCCAAAACCCCTAGACTGCTCAGGGCTTGGGCCAAAGGGTGCTTCAAATTGATCATCCAGGCCTTGTAAAATTCTTAGTGACTTTGCATACCTAGCTGCACAGTCTTAGCCTTCTGTTGTGTGAGGCAGCTGGATGCTTCCTGGCAGTCTGCTTTCACAGGAATAAATGATTTTTTTCCATCAAAACCATAAATTTAATAATTTTTAACAATCTTAGAAGTGAGTCAAAGCATTGTAACTGCTGACTAACTTGAATGGCTTCTATCGGGTATTTTGTTGGCTAAATGCCTTTAAGGCAGCATACCAATAAACCCTCTCCAGAATGTTGTGCTATAGGTTCTTAAATGAGACTACTATCTTTTTGTGCTTTTACATATTGCTCACTGACCTGGGGGACATGGGAGTGGGGGAAAACAGGGTGTGATATTGTACACCATTTGTTTCACCTTTTATTATTATTTCACCTATTCAAAATATCCTTAGTGATTTTGAAAATTCTAAAATAACAAAGTGAAGGAGCACACTTTCAGTTAGGGGAGAAACAGAATTAAGAACTTGCCATGTAGGAAAGGAGTTGATACCAGTATACCCTTCTCCCAGCCTTCTGACTTTATTCTAGAGAATTTTTCAGGCTACCACTGAGAGGAGACTCCATTTTAGTCCACTGTTGCAAAAAAATCTTTCAAGAGAAAGTTTAAGTAGAGTCTGAAATCTTAACAGAAGGAGATGGGAAAGTTTGGAGTGAGAAAAATTGAAGAAATCATTTGACTTGAAGTCATATAGAAGGTCACTGACAGAGCCAAAGGTAGAATTAAATCCTCTGACCTATTATCATATCTTTTCTAATGGTCTATTTCTCATTAGCAAGTTTCTGGAAGCACCTATAAAGAAATCTAATAAATATATAATAAATCTATTTTCTCTGTCCTTCATCCTTCCAGCTGAATCAATTCAGCCTGCACCCAAAAGCTTGTAGCAATATCACATGCATTTTTTTCTGTTACCAAAACTGTAAAAGATAAAAGCAAGAATTAATTTGAAGAGAGGAATAGAAGGAAATTGTAAAAAACATCTACTCACTTTTCTACTGTTAAGTTGTATATCTCCAGGCTGATATTTACAGCATTGTATCATGACAATAACATACTCACAGCCCTTTGTTTTTTTTCACAGCAGATGCTCTTTCCAAACATACTGGCCAGTTTTTAAACAGGGAGAACTACTCAAGATTCCTGCCAGTTTGCATGTGTACATTTGCTCTTGGCAGCTTCACCAGGTTTGAGTATTTGTCCTGAGATTTTCTTTCTGAATGAACACTATACCCAAATCACAACCACCAGTAGAGAACAGAGGTACTTACATCCTTTCTCATTTAGATCAGATGTATCAGACATCATACCAATCCTTTTTAACCTGGGTTCAGCAGGGAGTCTGAGGCTGTTGAGATCTTCCCCCGGCTGTCTGATTCTTCCAGTGATGGTATCTGACATAATCCCTTTGGTTTACAGCCGCAATCCATGGTTCTCCGGAGGCTTAGAGACAACTAAATAAAGAAATGTCAGTCAGTGCCTGATCTGGGTCAGCTTTAGTCAAGAGCCTCTACCAGAAGACCAGTTTCTATCAAATACAGTAGATAAGGTAAACCATGGCTTTAAAATATATAACCACACTAGTGAGTTGTGAGCTTTCATTATCCTGACCCCTAAGGCTGTGAATGAGGAAAGGCTGCATCTTCCTAACCAGTGACTTGTGAAAATTCCTAAGGTCGCAGGAGTAAGGTGAGTTTGTTTTTCTGCAAAGCAATGCTCCAGCCCATTATTGCTCTAATTTATTGTAAGTTCTGCTGGTGTATTTTGACTACATCTTTCTTAAGGTAGGTTTTATATAAAGAAACAGAGGAAATTATCCTATCATGCAATAGAACACCTACTGAATTTTGTAGAACTTCTTAATAGTGATTAAAATAACTCCTTTTAGGGCGGTTTTCTCAAGAAGAAATTAACTTTGATATTAATAAGAGTTTATTAGTATAAGAACTGCATTTGGTATTAAATCCTTTGGCCCAGTATGTGGTCTCTAAATGTAGCACGTTGCTAGTGCTTAATAAATAAGTATACGAAACAAAGGCACAAATAGAAACACACCTTTTCAGCTTCCAGAAAACTTGTGTGAGACAGTGATCATTGATTATATGCATGTAAGTGAGGTATGTTTTCCAAAGTAAAGCCTGAATACAAACACAATTATCAGAAGATTAAATCTCTTCCTGTATAATTTGAGAAGGGCAACACATATTACAGAAGTAAGAAATACTGCTTGTAGCAATAGATTTGAAGTAGCTTATATCATACTATATAAATAAACACTGAACTAACACAGATGTTGGGCTAAACTGTTACCAATGATTAGATAAATATCCAAACTTTACTTCATCTTATTCCTTTAATCATCCAGCCATGCTCCAGTACTCTAAGACACAAGTTTAATGAGATTATTTGTGGTATTCTGTGCTTTTAGTTTGTTTGTTGGTGTGTCTAAGCATCTTCTACCTCATCCCCAGAAAAAGTAAAATGTACTCCCAGAAAAATTAGTTCTAACAGAGAAAAAAGCTGATTCAAATGTGTGAAGATGAATAGAAATATTTTTCAGCAATAATTAGAATATTGGAATTGTATCCTCACAGTGTTTCTCATAATTGAGTTTATTTTATTTCCTTTCATGTACAGCAAGATTATTCCAATTAAAAGCATTTCTTTACCCTGACAGCCAGTAAGAGTGACTTGTTAAATAAAATTTTTGTAAAATTAATTTGTTTGTTACTGTTAAAAAAATGACTCTGTATTATTTTAATCTCCCTGTAAATTAAGTTAAAACTGTTGCCTTTATCTAGTTCTTTGTTCATTTTGCACAAGAATGTATGGACTGAATGATTAAGTTTCTTCTGCAGTTGCAGTAGATAATCACCCATATTTTCTCTTTATTTTTCTCTGCCTCTGTGATAGAGACAATTCCTTGGTCCTGACAGCTATCTACATTATGAATAACTGATATTAAAAGCTGTGCAAAAGAGAAAAAGAAGAGAATTTAATTTATTAAAACCTGGACAAAAAGATAAAGCTGGAATCACATTGACAAGCACTACTTGGTAGTAAATCTGGCTAGTATCCATCTTAAAAGCTATCTGGCTATCCCAAAAGGCTGATGCAACTTGGATAACACTACATTGCTTGTCAGAGGTGATCTAAGGAGAAGAGAAGCACCTACATCTTCCTCAGAGTTTTGTGGGAGAGATGAACACCATCTGTGATAATCAGAGCATTATTATAGTGACAGGATTTTAGAGATTTGACATCATTTTAGAAACCTGTATTTGCAAGTGTATTTTTCCTTTGAAGGTTCAAAGAGCTGCAAATCACTTAAATCAGGTGAGAACACATGCCAAAGAGGACTGTTTACTGAGCAGTTCAAGGTGCAGGCTGCTTGTTGGTACTAGTCATCTCCAGCCTTTTTAACTCTGTTGAGCTGAAGGAACAAGAAGCATGCAGTACTACAGTAGAACATTTGTCAGGAAACAAAAAAAAAATTTTTTTACTAAAATATAAGTGAATTGAGTTAGAACAATTCACACAGAGACCAGAGACACAAGCAAGAGGGGAGACCCCCTCATTAAGTCACAAGGTTCAGAGCAGGCCAGCTTCCTTTCCAAGCTCCTTATGAATCCTAGGGTTGGCTAAGTCCAGTCTTAGTGTTGGGTTTATGTGCAGTGGGATTACCTATGCACCGTTTATAATAATAATAATAATAATAATAATAATACTGAGTAGCTACAGGGATTAGTAATGTTTCATTACTATTAAATCAGCATTATTTCAGTCACTTACCAAGGATCCATCACATGTAAGAGATGTCTCCACCTTGGGTAAGAAAGCATATCCTAGTCTCAGGTGAGGAATTTCAAACCTCATGAGGCATCACTGCTGAAAGGGAGAGTCACCTGTCATGCAGTCCAGCTGCAGTTCAGGGAGAGCTCAAATTTCATCCATCCTAATATTTTAAAAGTGAAGTAGTTGGCTACTAGTCAGTAGTAAAGACAAGACAGATGTCTTCATTTTAGCTGTACCCTCTTGTCCTGTACTTTAGTTATCTTGTACTTTTGGGTTTTGAAACCATCTCTGGAAATGTTTTTCTGAGGCACTTTCACTCCTTTATACATGAGTCAGGAGCTTAACAGCATGCAGATTCACCACAGGGCATCAGGACTGTTGCTCCTTAGTCAGTCTGAACAAAGGTGTGGTTGGGGGTCAGGTGTGTTTGTTTCAACCACAAGATAAATGCTGATATTACATAGTATTTACTGTGTTTTTATGTTTAATGCACTTTAATCTACTTCATGCTTTTCTCTCATATTGACTTAGTGGGAAAGTATTAGAAAACTTCATGTTTGCATTCAGAAAATAGCTTGCAGTGAGATGAGTGTCTATGATTTTGTGAATTTTTTTCTTGCAAATAATATGGGTTTTATAAAAACGAAGGAAAATATTCAGAATTTTAAACCTGCAATGCAATTATTTCACATATGCATAACGAGATCATGTTTTCACTCATTATTGATCCTCCAATGAATTTACACTTGACTAATACAAAAGGCAGCCAAGTTTTTTTTAGAAGCTAATGATTTCAGTTCAAGTTATCAGCTGAATGAACATGCCTACTGCATTTTTTCAAGCAGCTGGAAATCTGCCCAATATACAAGACAGAGATGATTTCACTGGCTATTTATCACTCTGCCTTTCTGACAATCTGTCCTTCCCGAGCAAGCTAATTTTTAGCTAACTATGACACTCGCTGCTGAGCTGGGGTAACTCATGTTAACACACAAGCTAAAGCCTTTCAGTACATGAGGTCACAGAGGCAAGAAAAAGTGTTCTGGTCTGTGAACAGAGTGGTGGACAGAAGAAAACACCTGAGGAGTTTTTGTCACTCACCAAGGCGCAGAACTGTACTATTTAAATGTACCAGCTGGCAGAATCAAGGAATAAAAAAGGTCAATGAAGGCATTTGTATTCCTATATTACATTGCAAGCGTGAGAACTGCAAATCAGAGAGATGTGTTACATTGGAAGTGGCTTTGTTTGACATTATCACAGCTGACAAGCAGCAGATGGGACAAAATGAGACTGTACCTAAGGACATGCTGTTATTAAATATTAACCAAAATGTCAGTTCTTTGTACTGTAACCACTCTGGCAAAGTTCTGTTTACCTTCTAACAGAAGGCCAGTTATTTCCTTGCCTAGCTGAACAGATGTTAATTTTTCTCTTTTAAATTTCTTTCTAACATACAAGACAGAGGCTGAAAAGTAATTTTCTACTTGCTTTGCCTTTTGTGATCATTTTGCCAGACATTAGTTACATAACTGATAGTGTACTAATCAGCAGAGTAGTAGTATGGTTAAAATCTATGTACTTTACCTTAAAGGAAAAATCCACAAGTCAGAGAAATAATTCTTAGGAGGAAAAATACAAGAATGCATGGATTCTAAGATGCAGCTGCAGTTTACAGATACAGGGCTGCGGTAGCAGGTCTTGGTTCAACCCTAAAGAGTCACATGTAATGTCAGTGTAGTCTCTTTCCAGTCAAGTATTCCAAATCATCTGGAAAAATTTTCCAGCACATGGGAAAGCAGGAAAGAAAAAACATTAGAAATGGAAAGAGGGAAATTCCTAAGAAGTGTTTGATAATAATATGTTATGTTTTGATCTAATTGCAATTCACACACGTGCACAAAAATACTGCTCAGTGGTTTCCTACTAACGCATTTTTACAACTGTGAGAAGTAAACAACCTAGTCAAAGGCCTTATTTCCCACAATTTCCAATGCACTTACTGAAAAACTAACTTTTTAATTTAAAAAAATGACAAAAAGGATCTCTCCTGGTCCATATCTCAACTCATGAACCCTTTGTTTTATTTTCTCTTCCCTATCTGACAGCAGAGGGGAGTGAGTAAGTGACTTTGATGAGTGCCTGGCATCCAGCCAGTGTCAAACCATTACAAAAAAACTTCAAATGAATACTACTAATGTTTAGAGCTTCTCAATCCTACCAGTCTCCCAGCCAAGACTGTTGTCCAACCAGGTGTGGTATTCAGGCAGATATAGGTAAATATGTGGGACTGCAACAAGTTCCTGGGGTCACCAAAATCCAGTTCTTGGCTAAAAAAGGCAATCATGTTACAGAATCATTTCCATTTCTATGAAGAAAATTTTTCTGCAGGAAATTATGGATTAGGTCTATTATTTTCTCTATATTTTCATTTCAGTTAGTGTTATTACTATTTGAAAAGATTTTTATACCAATAATGTTATATGACATATGTTTACTTACTTAATTTGCCTTTTATAGAATGTTAAGGTCGGAAGAGACCTTAAAGATCATCTAGTCCCAACTCCTGCTTCCATGGGGAGGGACATTTCCTATAAACCAGTTTGCTCCAGACCTTACCAAACCTGGCTTTGAACAGGGCCAGGACTGGGACATCCACAACCTCCCTGGGCAACCTGTTCCAGTGTCTCACCTCCTCACAGTAAAGAAATTCTTCTAAATATCTAATCTAAATTTCCCCTCTTTCAGTTTGTACTCATTACTCTTTGTCTTGTCACTATAGTTCCTGATGAAGGGTCCCTCTCTGTCTTCTCTTTAGGACCCTTTAGATACTGGGAGGTTGCCATGAGGTCTCTACACAGCCTTCCCTTCTCCAGGATGAACAGATCCATCTTTCTCAGCCTGTCTTTCTGAGGGACGTGCTCCAGTCCTCTTATCAACTTTGTGACCTCCTCTGGACTTATGCTGGGGACCCCAGAGCTGATGCAGAGTTCCAGGTGGGTCTCACCAGAGCAGAGCAGAGCAGAGGGGCAGAATCCCCTCCCTTCCCTGCTGCCCACACTGCTCTGGATGCAGCCCAGGACACATTTGGCTTTCTGGGCTGGCAGTGCACATGGCTGGGTCATGTCCAGCCTCTCACCCACCAGCACCCCAAGTCCTTCTCACAGGGCTGATTTCAATCACTTCTCCACCCCAGATGTAGCTGTGGCTGGTATTGCCATGACCAAGGTGTAGGACCTTGCACTGCAAAATATGCAATCTGCCTTTTACCTTTGATATTTCAGGAATGCTTTGGCTTTGCACAATGATTCACAATAATACAATGAGGAAATTTCAGTGTTTCTTATGAAAAGAAACTTCTCTTTTTCCACTATTCTTTTAATATTGGAAAGGCAGCAGTTAGAGTATTTTGACTGCAACAGCACATACACTGTTGCAGTTTTTTGAGTATGCAAGGATCATTTCTCCTCTCATAATACCACATATCAATTTGGGAAAGCAGCGAATGACTATATGAGATTACAATGAGACGGGATTTTCTTTGGGTTTTTTATTCAATTAAAACAAATATTCAGGCTCCATTAGAATTACTGGAAAATTAATGCCAATTACAGATATAATGGCTGTTAACATGCCTTGAGTCAAGCAAGTTTATGGTCAGAACTGAGTAACTCTTGGATAACAGCCATCTGGACTCAGGGCCAGGAATTGAAAGGATATTAGACTCTGGTACCCAAAATGATAATGTTTTATTGAGTCAGTGTAAAAGGCAAAGTGGCAGTTCATAACAGAATGTAATTTCAAGAGTGAAAGAGTGATACACTAATTGGTTAATGTGTTAAAGGAGTTTACAAGTTGCAGTCTTGAAAAATATATATATCTACACTTTCTAGTTCAATTTTATGGTAAGAATTATTCCTCAAAGCTGGATTCAGTCATCAGAGACTCACACGTATGATGCTTTTTTCAACAGTAGGAAAGTCTGTGCCACGAATACCTGTAGTGGTCCACAATCCAGTCCCACTCTAAAGTCCTCTCAAAATCTTCTTTGTGACAGACAGAAAGCAGATTCATGGTCCCAGCCACTACTGCTGTGCTGTGGGGCACATGGTTGGTCAGCTTTCCAGTGGCCTGTGGGTAGAAGTGTTGTTGAGGAGAAGAAAGGTGCAGTGTGGATGCAGATCATGCCTTCTCTTTGGCCATGTGTTTCACACTGGTGCTGGAGTACAGCAGATCCACACTGGAGGAGGTGGATGTGCCTGAAGGAGGCTGTGACCCTGCAGAAAGTCAGGGAGAAAAGAAGGAGGAAGAAGGAGGCTGTGGTCCCATGGAGAGAGGAGCCCATGCTGGAGCAGGTTCGCTCCATGGTAGACCCGTGCTGGGGCAGTCTGCTCCTGCAGGACTGTACCCCATGGAAAGGACCCATGCTGGAACAGTTCATGATGAACTGTAGCCTGTGAGACCTTAATGAAGAGCTGTCTCCTTTGGGAGGGAACCCACACTGGAGCAGTGAAAGAGTGTGAGGAGTCCTTCCTGTGAGGAGGAAGGAGCAGAAGAGACGTGTGAAGAGCTGACGTCAGCCCACATTCCTCATCCTCTTGTGCTGCTAGGAAGCGGAGGAGGTAGAGGGAATAGGGAGTCAAATTAAGCCCAGGAAGGAAGGAGGGATGGGGGGAAGGTGTTTAAAAATTTGAATTTATTTGTCATTATCTTACTCTGATTTGACTGGCAATCAATGAAACTAATTTCCTCAATTCAATTCTGTTTCTTCTTTGATCCTTCCCTGTCCTTATCTTGACCCATGAGCCTTTGGTTCTATTTTCTCTCCCCTGTTCAGCTGAGGAGGGAAATGATGGAGTGGCTTTGGTGGGCACATGGCATCCATGGTCAACCCACCACACTGACAACTGAAAAATGAGGAAGCATCTATATACACTTGAGATCTTCTCTTCTAGTCAGCTGAATTATGGCCACAGTTGTGACATTATCTCTTCTGGGCAAGGAATGGCACATTTCTTATGTCTGCTCATGTGGGAATAGTAGCAAATTATTTATTCTATTCTATATTGCTGTTTGCCAGCAGACATCTAATAATGTCAGAACCAGTGCCTCAGAATAGGCTCTATGAGATTTACAGCCTGCAGAGAAAGTTTCTCTGTCGGTTCACTTTGAAAGTTTCTGTTCCACCTACTCCTCACTTTGAGAAGTTGAATGAGTGGTTATTTGAGAAAGCAAGAGCAAGTAAATGGTTTACTGCTTAAGAGCTATGCAGAGTGGACATATACCCTCATCTCATCGTTTCTCTCCAAAGGGCATTACTTCTCATGGTTAGCAACAGGTAGATATGATTCTAGTTCTGGTAGGTCTGTCCCTTCAAATCAGGTGACTATTGGTATTGACAGATGGAATTTTGCCGAATAGCTGACATAGTACCCATTGCTTACTGTTCCACTACATAATATTTTCTATGGGATTGGGATAGTTAAAGAGATGCAGTCCTCAGGAAAATTTTTTGCAAATACTGCTTTTTTTACATTGGTCCATTTCAGAAGTGATCAGATTGGACAGAGCTCTGAGCAACTTGAGCTAGTTGAAGAATGTCCCTGCTCATTTCAGGGGTGAGTTGGACTAGATGACCTTTAAATGTCCCTTCCAACCTAAAGTATTCAAATCATTCAATCCCTCATGTTGGGTAGTTGAAGAAGAAAGCCTAATCTGAATTATTCCAAAGTATCCTTTATGTTTCAGGGGAAAATATACAAGAAGCTAAAAATATTTTTTATATTTAAAAAGCCACTACATTTCAGCATTCCTTATTAGAAGTGATCACAGACACCAGCTGACTGACATCCTCCAATTGAACTTGCAATGAATGTTTTAAAGGGAGATACCAAGGATCACCAACACTTTTTCTCCCCCAAAAAAGAAGGTTTCTTTGCCAAAGATGCATTGTTATAAAGTCCTCAGTGGATAATCAACAGCCACTAGTCCCTTCATGGTTCAAACTATGAATAATCTCCAAAAACTTGGTGAACTCTGGGGGCTTCAGATGTGAAGAAAGGGGACAGTGATGTGGTGGATTGACCTTGTCTGGGAGGCAGGAGCCCACCAAGCCATTCTATGACTCTCCTCAGCAGTAGAGGCGCAGAAAGAAAATAAGATGGGAAACAAATTCTCATGGGTTGAGATACAGGCAATTTAATAAAGCCAAAGAGAATGTTGCCTGTGTGCTAGCAAAGGAATGAAAAACCCTGAAAGATTTTATTCTTTATTTCCCACCAGCAAGTGATATCCAGCCACTTCCCAGGAAGCAGAGCTTCAGTACATGTAGTAGATACTCTGAAAGGCCAACACCATAAGCAACAAATGGCACACCTCCTTCCTCCTTTCCCTTAGGTTTTGTACCTGGACAGACATCCTGTGGTGTGGAACACCCCTTTGGTCAGTTTGGGTTGACTGTACCAGCCATGTCCTCTCCCAAGATCTTGCCCATCCCAGCCTACTGGTGAGGGGTGGAATGCTAGAGGGAGAGGCTGGTGCTGTGCCAGCACTGCTCAGCAGCAGCCAAGGCACTGCTGTGTTGTCAACACCTTTCCAGCTGCTAATGCAAAGCACAGCACTGGGAGGCCTGCTGTGGGAAAATTAACTCCTCAAACGTTAACTCCTCATAACTTCCACCTCAAACAGAACCAATGTAAGTGCAAAGGCTGTACTAGATGCGTGCAGAAATACCCCTGGCATATGTGTGACTTATTTTATTTGTGTGAGTTACATTATCCTAATTGAGGAGTCAGCCATTTGACTGCATTGAACAATCTGATTCTGCTTAAAGTGCCTTTTATGGCTTCCAAGCATTCTAAAATGCAAATCTGCATATGGATTACTCTTGAGGCGATGGTGAAATCTCTCATTATGTAACATGGCTACGTTTGGTCATCTCTAAGCCAGCAGACACTCAGTAAATGGAAGCAATTAACCTTATATTTAGTCCAATGGGATGAAATGTCAGAGAAAAGGACACTGACCCGAGGCATAGGAATAATTTATTAAAGAATCAGAGCTGTTGTGGTTGCCTTGCAGCATGTGCCACTGTACAAGTCATCAAACCATTTCCCTTTATAAAAGCAGAATTTCAGGCTTCAGCAACTATTGTGTGTATGTTTCTATTGTAGGAGGTTGATTATTAAAAAACTCCTTGGTATTTCGTTGGGTTACAGCCCGTTCTCCTTTTTTGTACAAGCTACAGAAGAAAAATGACCTTCAAACTGTAGTTGTGGGAAAATGCAGGTGTTGAGAGGCAAAGTCCTTTTTGTCAACGCAGTGCAATCAGGAGGTACAAAATGGTTTGTGCTCCTGCTGGGTATTCAGAACCTGACAGGAAAGCTGTGGATCAAGGAGCTTGTGAACCAAAGAAGGACTATAGGAGTTGTTTACTGCACAGAAGAGCATCAGGACACATAAACACATTGTAAATGACAGTTGCTGACTCTCAGAGGCACGAAGGAGCACTTGGCCTGAATTATCTGGAATAGCATCTTCTTCATTAGATCCACATAGAGCAAGAAATCAACAGCAAAATCTGCAGCTCATCTTCCAATAGTGGTACAAAGGTACATGTATGGCCAATCTGAAAAATTGAACAGCATAACTGTTCTTCTCTCTATGATAACTGAAACATTGTGAAAATTAGGTAGGACAAGACTTCTGAGAGTCATTAATTCATTTTCTGCTTGAACTAGGGAAAAGTTAAAACACTGCTGATAACATAATAGATACTCTGTTTGCACTGTAGATTTGGAAATGTTAAAGTCAAAGTTGCTTGCAGAAACTTAATTCAATACCTTACTTACAGTTGTTATGATTTAGCCTTTAATTACAGAATTATACTTTGTGTTTTCATACAATCCAGACTCAATTACTGCACCAGCTGGATGGATTGCTTGTTGGAAGCCTGTGTTCAATATTACCTTCCTTTTTTGCTTCATACAGACCAATTTGAAAAGAAAATTATGAAATTTCTCATCTCTCTTGTCCCAGTAATTGCCACTAATGTATTTCTGAAGTGTGATTACTTGTCAGTGGCTGAGGCTGAACCCACTGTGCTGTAGTGTCTGCTTCAGCCTTCCAGAGGAATGTTTATTGGTGCTTGTGTTAATTTCCTGGCGTTTCAGTACTTGAGCTATACCTCAATTCCCTGCAATTGATCAAGGCAGGTTAAATGTTTTTTAGCATGCAGAACTGTCTATGCTTCTGTCCTAATTCTCTGCTGAGAAGATCATTATGAGGAGTGTTCAGTTCCAATCTCTGACCAATGAAAATTGGTCATGAATAAATTATGAAGAGGAATTATTCTGATAATTTTCTTGAGAAGTACACAGATTGACACCTGCAAAGTACTATTTCTTCTTCATTATCATATTGGAAAAGTAATTGAGTGTTCTGAGCCTGATGTGAACGAGAGTTACAAGGAATGGAGAATTTTTTTTCCAATGTTTCCAGCAAATCTGGAAGCTGTGAATTTCCAAACTGCTACTTCCACACATTCCGACAATGTAATGTAAAACCCCTTAAACCAGAGGTGTTTCCTAATTAGAAAACCTATTTAGCCCAGAGAAATTAGAAATAAGTTCAAAACAAAGGGGAAATTTTTTATAATTTTTTTTTTAACCAGAAGTCTCTGGAATTTAACTGTGATGATTTAAAAATGATTCTTCCTGAACGATGGACCTAAAGCAATGCAACAGTACCACTGCCAGCAGGATCTTACATCTTTCCCTGCACTGTAACAAAAAATTCCTTCTTTATTGAATCTTGGGGTCTGTTTTTTCCCAGCACAGTATCTGCTGCCCCATTACTGTGCTCCTGACTCATGGCAATATGGTTAGCGTGACTAATGCCATTTAATATGGCAAAGAGCTGTTCCTGTGACTGAATGGTCAGGTGTCAGCCTCCTTCCTCCCCTTCATCATGTCTTGAAGATCCCTCACACCAGGCAGATTTATCCACCTCCACCTCAGCCTCAAGGTTCCTGGGCACTAGCCTGACTTCCCACCTCCTTATAGAGTTGAAGGTCTCAGGCACCTGGCCAAACAGGTTGTGATGACCCAGCCACAGAAAAATGGAGCACACCATCACACAGAGAGTACTCTGTAAAACTGAGCAGTTACAAGCCCTAGGTAGGACTTGGACCACAACTGCTGCTGGATAGCAAAACCCATGAGCCCCAGTTGCCAGGGACACCTCCTGCTTCCAGTGAGGATTGACTATAGATTATGATTGTTTTATTGAACTGCAACCCAGCCACCCAACCTGCAGAGAGTCCAGGTGATGAAGAAACATCAGTTAATATGTTAATCTAAATTCAGTGATATGCTACTTGTAAAATTGTGCTACACTGACACCAGTTACAAAAATTCAGTGCCACTGTGATCATAAAATTCTATACTATGCTGATCATAAAAAGATGTTTTTTAAAAAAATCTTTAATTGTAATTACAACCTAGTGCCATCATTCTGCTGAGGTTCTCTAAAAGAATTAGTTTGTCCTTACAGTTGCAGTTGATAAGCAGAATTACAGAACAACAGTTTTCAGTTTAAGGTTGAATAATAGCATTTTAGTAGGGTAGTGATCAGGTGCATCATACGGAAAATTGTCCTGTTGTTCTAGTGTGGGTTTTTGGGTCAGTGTCTTGCCTTATGAAGGACAGGAACACAAGGACTAGAAAGAATACAGATAGGAGAGCAGCTTAATTTTAGGTTGAACAGAACCTCCAGACAAGTCTGGACCACTGTCTTGCTGAAAGCTGGGCCAGTCTAATCTGAATATTCAGGGCCCTCTCCAGCAATGGAGATCTCATTACCACTCTGTACCAGTGTGCAACTTCTCCTTACTGGGCAGGAGGTCCTGTTACTACCCCAAGGTTCTGTATAGCACTGGAACTCAGAGCAGAGAAATCAGAATTCTGAGATAATTGTGCATCGCAATGTGTGCTTTCAGAAAAAAAACCCAAACAACCCAAACAACCCAAACAAGGAAAAGTGCGTGCTACAAAATGACAGAGCTCCCATTTATCTGGCTGGGTTCAGGCTAATTCAAGGTCCCAGCCAAGTTCTCCAGTCCATGGAGAACCCTGTGTTGTTAAAGCCACATCTTTGCCAGAATTTGCTATTGTCTGAAGGGTAACTGGGCCTGAAGGACACAATTCCAATGACTCCAGACTGCCTGTGCTCCAAGCAAATCTATGATGCAAGTCACAGCAGTGACTTGAGCCAGAGATTTCCAGAAAGAGAGGCACCTAAAGATGCAAGAAAATGACAAGTGGAATGTCTGCAAGCACCCTATATCCTAAATCCAGCTGGCTTTATGAAGGTGCTTTTGCAAATTCTGCAGGGTATCTGTAGGTGACAAAACCCTTCAAAATCTGACTTTGAAAAGCCTGTGCAATTTGAGAAAGCTAAAGATGATTGAATGTGAATTTGTCCTTGGAGGCAAAGAGATCATCACAAAAGTAGAATTCAAGAGAAGTATCTCATTGGATTTTTTTTTCTGCAGCATGAGAATATGGGACAAATTGGTTGGACTTAAATAACTAACACATGCTCACAGTATAAGAATTTCTCCTTACTTGGAAATAAACTAATTGCAGGAAGATGTCACCCTGGAAAGCAGAAAAATGAGAACTTCCTAATAATTCTATATTTAGTCATACATATGCACAAAAATGAAAACATTCAGCATTTTGAAAGCCTGTGGATAACAGATTGATCTCTAATCATCACCTGGGTATGATGCAACATACACAAATAGGAGGAATCCAAATGCATTATGGATGCAACACACCCTTTCTCAACTATCTGACATTAGTCACCGAGAAAGAAGTGCCTCAAGAAAGGGAACATTTCTCTGTTTTTCAATGGCTGTTCTTAACATGGTGAATGCATATGATTTTTTTGCCTACCCTAAAGCCATAACAACCAAAAGGATTTTTTCTTTCTAAATTTCTTGTGGATATCTCAGTGTGAAGAATTGATCAATACTAAAAATTTTGGACTTGTTTTCATGCAAGAGGACTGTAAAGCTAGACTTGGCAGCACTGCTTGAGTGTTTATTAATACAGAAAGTACTTTGTGCTGCATGTTACTTCTACTTTTACTTCATCTTAATTTGAAATGCACTGTGTGTACTGCAACACTTATTACACATGGAAATCAGAAGTATGAGAGGAAACGAGACCTTATAAATTCCAGAGAGGATGCTACTTAACTTCATTATTTAATTAAATTAATATGATTAGAGGTGTGCACACTTAGCACAAATTAGTGACTTGTGTGCAATGATATGCCTCTATCAAAAGGTAAGAGTCTCCTTTTTTTACTAATTCTCTAAATTGAAACAAGTTGCAAATTATTTGTACTTCAAGAGACACAGATCTGAGAAGTAAATGTTCTATTCAGATCATAACATTTTAGGATTTGTTATTTCACAGAAAGGGTTCGCTTTCACCATCACACTTTTATCCGTACGTCTAGTAAAAAAATATGCTGGAAACCAACCAACCAGAACTCCTAAATGTGCTCAAAGTTCTGAAAAAGATTAAGCCTGTTTCCTCCAAAAATCCATGTGAAAACGCTTCAGAGCAGGGACTAGGAGTCCTGCAGGTGTAGGTGTACCCTGCACGAGCAGACTGGGATTGGAAGGCATCTTGTGCACATGCAAAAGTGTTGTGGGCCTTGCAGAATTAGACTGGAACAACTTCTGAGGTTAGACAGACAATTGAATTCTTAATTTTACTTCTCTGCTATGCTTGTCTCGCCGATTATTCTGTCCTCATTCATAGGTATTATCCAGGTTTGGGTTTTCTATTCTGTCCTCATTCATGGGTATTATCCGGGTTTGTTTTTTCATAGAGTTATGCAGCATGCCCGTATTCTCTCACACTGCTGGGAGGCAAATTAAGATTTAATTTAATTCTCTCACACTGCTGGGAGGCAAATTAATCTCTGCTATATTAGAGAAGCTGCCCTGCATCGGTGTGCTTTTGCTCACTTTTCATCTCACAAGCTGCTTGTCCTCACTGAGCCACAAGGGACAGTATCAGGCTGTTTGGAGCTCTCCTGAGGCTTTCTTGCCCCTCCCATGACTGGCAGAACAGGAATTAGGGAGCTGCTAGACCTCTGGGTAATGACATCCTTTGAATTTCAAACAAATTGAGGCTCATCTTGCTTCAGGGCAAAAATTTGCCCTCATACAAAGGGCCTAGAATATACCATACCCGAATCAGCAGCTGTTGGGTGTCTTATAACCCCCTGAGAGACCTGGCTATTAGCTAGTCAAGAAACAGGACACTACTCAGGCTGAAGCTAAGAAGTTGTTCTGAGAACAAAACTGTAGTCAGACAGGATGAATATGCTGAGCAGAGACGGGAGACCAGCACTAAGGATGTAAAAAGAAAAATGTTTCCATTTGCTGATGACAGTAAAGGGAGCATGCAATCCTCCTTTCCACACAAGCTGATGAAAATGCTGCAGGAAAGAACTACAATTGAAGCCTGTACTCACAGTGGAGGAGGTTTGTTCTCAGGAGATCACTAAAACGTACAGACATGCTTATGTTGAGCAAGCAGCAAGGATAGTGACCAAACTTGGAGGGAATGAGGCTTCTTAGAGAGAATGTGCAGCCAAGAGCAAGGTTAAAAGGGTCAATAAAACCAGATAAAAACTTCATATGGAAATCTAATCCGTCTTTATTTCATAAAGATAGTAACTCATGAGTATGAATCCATTTTGCCCTCATAATTAATGACTGGGGGTGGGTGTGTAAATACACTACAGGTATGTGTCTGACATTGGGCTTCCACAACGCCAACAGGGAGTTATGTAGGTTTTTGTCAAAATGCAACAGGGCAATACACAGATGACTTGTAATGATAAGTAGATAAAGGTTTCCTCTTCTCTTCCCTCCACCATTATGAATATAAAAAGGTAAAAAGAGCTCCAGCTCCCAAATGGTTAAAAACAACAGTGCAAAACATGATTAGCACCTGACATCTTCACACCACTCTCCAAACACTGCATGACATTGCCTTTCTCATCTGCAAAAAAGGGTTGCATTCAAGTCTAATTTTGGGCCACCCTTCCGTGCAGAAAGCATGCCAGGGAAGACAGATGCTGTCGCTCTGAGCATCTCCCTCTTCATTCTTCTCCCCCCAGTCTTATATGCTGAGCATGACACCATATGATATGGAATACCTGTCTGGTCAGTCGGGGTCAGCTGTCCTGGCTTGTGTCATCCCAAGTCCTTGTGCATGCCCAGTCTACTCACTACTGGGGCTGTGTGAGAAGACAAGGCCTTGGCTCTGTGTAAGCACTGCTCGTCAGTAACAAAAAAAAAATCCGTGCATTAATAATGCTGTTTTCAGCACAAATCCAAAACATGGCCCTGTAATAGCTATTGTGAAGAAAATTAACTATACCCCAGCCAAAAGCAGCACATCATATTAAGAACTTGTCCACAGCTCCTAGTGAAACTAGGATGTTCCTGTGCAGATTTTCAAACTGTATGAAAAGGGGTCCACTTCTTGCTCGTCTCTCTGCATTGATGGGCTTGATAAAGCAATAGAGAAATGGTGCTTTGCACGAAAGTATAGCTCTGGAAAACTCTGTCACAGATTTGCATTGGAGGAATGAAAATCTTTTTATTGTTTATTGCTTTTATTGATAGGTGTGAACTCTGAGTAGTGGAAGACTCAAAAAAAATGCAATTTTGTGAGGCGTTCTCTAACTCTTCATTTGAAATTGCGTGCAGACAGAACAAAACTGCAACAAATCTCTCCTGCCACAGATCACAATGCACAACTGAAGCACCATGGGTCAAGCCATCACCGGAGCAGTTCTTCTGTTTCCTTGTCTTTTCTATTGTGGCAGAGGCCAGAAATAGGCCTGGAGATATCAGCCTGCAAGTATTCCTATCCCCACCTGAACATCCATTCACTGCCTCCTGCATTCCCTAAGACCAGATCAAGTCAGCACTGAGAGGAGGACTAAAGATACAGGTGACCCTATCACAGCTGGGCAGACAGAACTTGGGAAAACCTGCTGTAGTATACATTTACCTTTGGGCAGATGGCGAAAGATTAAAAGAGCAATACTAAGTGGTTGGAACTGTGGTGGCCCAGATGACAAATCCTGCTGGTAACACACAAGCTGAGCAGCATGATTCATACAAGTATCATATCTGCATTTGATTTACTGTAGCCCTTACCTAGCAACACACATGGGAAAGGTACCTACCAAAAAAAAAAAATGCAATATCCTGTTTGTTTAACATTAGCCCTAGCCAAAAACAGGGCTCGTTTTCTTTTTAGGGGCCAGCTGGAGCCCTTCTACCCCACCACGGATGGGAAGGGGGACACACAGGTAGCGGTGGTAGAGAATTCAGAGTTCAAACTGTGCAGGTGGTGGCTGCAGGTATCCCGGCCACTCCAGACGACAGGCAGAGGCACCTAGGAAAGGACCGGAAAGGCACCTCCGGTCCCCTCACGGCGGCAGCTCCGCTCCCCCACCCGTTTGAGGGCGGAGAGGGGAAGCCCCGGCACTGGCACCGACACCGGCACTTGCACCGGCACCGGCACCGGCACCGGCACCGGCACCGGCACCGGCACCGGCACCGGCACCGGCACCGGCACCGCCCGCGCAGGGCCGGCCCCTCCGCTCCGCTCCGCACCGCACCGCCCCGCCGGCACCTGGCGCGGCCCCGCCCGGCCGCAGCGGTGGGCGGGCCCCGCATGCAGATGCGTCCCCCGCCTCTCCGGTGCGTGCTGAGGTCAGGCTGGGCTGCGCTGCCAGCGCGGAGCAGCGGGGCTGAGGTCGCGGCAGACCCGGAGCCGCGGGGGCGGGCGCGGAGCTACGGAGAGCGCCTGGGTCGGGCCGGGAGCGGCTCCCTCCCGCCGGGAAGCCGGGGGGCTCGGCGGGGCCCTTCCAGCCGCTGGCAGCGGGAGAGCGGCGAGTGCGCGGAGCGGGGCGCCCGGCCCGCCCCGCCGCCCCGCTCCTCCATGCGGGCGGCGAGCGGGGCTGGGGCGCGGGGCGCCAGGGGCAGCACGCTGCTGTGCTGAGGCCGCGACCGGGAGAGACGATGGCCAAATGGCTGAACAAGTACTTCAGCCTGGGCAATAGCAAGACCAAGAGCCCTCCGCAGCCCCCGCGGCCCGACTACCGGGAGAAGCGCAACGGTGCCGGCAGCGCGCCCCGCCCCGAGGGGCCGCCGCACCTCCACCTCCACCACCACACCTCGCCCGGCTTTTCGCGCCGCCGCCTGCGCGACGACACCAGCGACCTGCTCCGCGCCTATCGCGCCCAGAAGGACCGCGACTTCGAGGACCCCTACAGCGGGCCCGGCTCGTCCCTGCGCAAGCTGCGCGCCATGTGCCGTCCGGACTACTCGGCGCCCGAGGACCTGGGCGAGGCGGCCCTCAAGGCTTCATCCTCCTCCTCCTCCTCGTCGTGCTGCGCCACGCCTCCCACCACCGGCTCCCCGCACCTCTTCCGCAGCCACAGCGAGCGCCGCCCGGCGACGCCACCCGACGTGAAGTACATCTCCCCCAAGCACCGGCTGATCAAGGTGGAGAGCGGCGCTGGAGGCAGCGACGGCGCGGGCAAGAGGCACAGCAAGGGCTCCAAGCAGCCGACGATTGCTGCCCCCTCTGCCATGAAAGATAAAGTGAGTGCTGTGCTCCTGTACCCCCGCCCCTCTAGGCTAGCTAGTAGGGCTGGGGTTGTGTCAGCCCCTGGAAGGGTTTTGGCGAGAGGACTAGCTCCTCTGCATCTGGAGCCGCCGCTGCTCTCCGTCATCCCTCACTGGGTGGCCTGGCCCTCTTTAGTATCTCAGGGCACGCAGGCCATGTGCAGGAGTGGCACGCGAAGGGATGGTGGCCTGTCCTTTTGGCTTCCTGCTCCCCGCTGATGGAGCAGGTTCACTAGCCCTGCTTTGAGGCGCTGCCAACCCCGTGATGGGTACCAAGGCTCTTGGGTCGGTGTGCTCCTGCAGAACAGGATGTGGGTCTGTAGGGGAATGCCTGGGGAGTGCTAGAGCCCCTTGAAAAGCCTTGTGCTTGTGACCCTAAGTTGAGGCCTCAGCTCCACTGCAAGTGGTATGGAGCAGTCATATACCAAAAATAAGCTGGGAAAAAAAGGAAGAGTGGTGCCGTCCCAAGCCATACGGTCTGTTTTTAAGAAGAGAATTTGTCATTTATTTATAAACTTTTTTTGCCTCCTAGTTCAGTGTCAGAGGTGAGGGAGTTCAAAGTCCTGTGTTGCAACAGCATGGCAACTTCCATGATACTGTGTTTCCAACTGGCTTGTCTCTGTAGCAGACTCCCCACACGCTTGCACAGTTGCAAATGTTACCCTGCCTGTGACTGGTCACTCTCTACAAATTTTAACAAAATAATCTAGACACAGTACTGGAAAGTGGTGGACTGGGGAACTCAAGTTACAGAGAGAAGTAGCGTTAATTATTTTTCAGGCACAATACATCCCCCCACCTGTGTTGGTCTTGTGAGTATGGTTTAGTTTTTCTCAAATATTGGAAATAAGTATTTTTCTATTTTGTTAATTTGCCTTTTCAACTTCAGTATAATAGTCACGTCACAGGAATTTCAAGTATGTGCTGAATGTTATCAGTCTAAATGATCTGTGTGTACATGTTTAAATATGTAATATGATTGCATTGCCACACTTCCATGACAGCTTGATAAATGATATCTGTCCAGGTGGAATTCCAGTGAAATCTGCTTGTGAAAGCGATGATACAAGGTGAAAAGTCTAGGATTTATTCTGTTGTCTTTGTAGGTGTAATTCTTGACTGGAAGCAACTTATTTTGTGGAAGTGATTAATTAAAAGTTAGCAACCCACTACGTTTTACAGTGTATGTTACAATCTATTCAGTCTTCTATAAATTTCCTATGTTGATAATGTCATCTCTTAGGGGAATGCTTCCAGCAAAAGCAGCTGCTTGGGGCAAAATGTTTCTTTCTTTTTCTCTTTTCTCTTTTTCCTCTTTTTCTTTCTTTTCCTCTTTTTCTTTCTTTTCCTCTTTTTCTTTCTTTTCCTCTTTTTCTTTCTTTTCCTCTTTTTCTTTTTTTTTCTCTTTTTCTTTCTTTTTCTCTTTCTTTTTCCTTTTCCTTTTGTTTTTTAATCATTGCTCACTTTTAGACCCTACTGAAATAATTTTCAAATCAGAAAATACATATTTGTTGCTAGGTAACCTGCTGCTTTGTATGGTCATAAATCCATATGCTGTTTCCAAACCTTTGTTGCAGGTTCTAAAACTTGTAGGCAAAAATCCTGTCATGTTGACATTTCTTTCAATTATTGTGAGAGAGAACTAGATGTGACAAGCAGGAAATCTGAACATGTCTGAGAAATAAAACCATCCCTGTGCCTCAAAAAGCCAACTGTGCCTGCCTGCAAGAGCATTTGAATGTGAGAGGCAACATAGCTTGCCTTTTGTTCAATTGTGTTATTTTCTCTCAGCAATGGATTTGAAATCTCTCTCATTTCATAGCCCTGAAGTGTAGAGTTTGACAGGTGATCTTGGTAGTCAGGGGTCATAGAGGACAGGCAGGGAAGTGCTTCTCTTCTACACCTGTGATTCACAGAGGAAGAAAAAGAAGGAATTTAGTCAACAGAGTGTCTGTAGTTCAGTAGCAAACAAAGCAAGTGAAAATTTACTTCTCAAAGAAAAATATAATAAAGAAGATGGTACAGATGGAATAAACCCCCCCAAAACTAAAAGTCTGATTTCAGAAGAATCATAGACGTGCTAATAACATTTTACAAAAATCTGTGTGTAACATAGCATAAGCTAGTAATCCTTAGGAATGAAAAAAGGATGTGCCATATAGGATGTCTTCATAAAAGCATGTTAGTGTTTAATGATCCTGTAATGTCTGTTCCATTCCAACATCTCTGTTTCACTGGGGATTTTTTTCTGGTTTCATTTACCATGATGGTGTGCTGTTTTCCTTTATGTGTTAATGGAGAAGTGAGATGTAGGGATTTCAACAAATTCAGTGAGCAATTTTATATCTTCTGTGGTTTGTCATCAGTAAAGAATTGGCTGAAAAGCTCAATTGTGTGTGATACTTGAAAGAGTTACTGGAATGGGAAGGCAATTCAGGAAGGTGCTTGTTTGGTGTGGTTACTTATAAAGGGCAAATGGCAAAGCATGAGTAGTGACAGACTGGTTAGCTGAAATTCCCAGAGGAAAAGAAAAATTGCGAACTAGCTGATTCAGGGGATAAAGGAGATGGAGATTTAAAGCAGTGGCAGATGTGATTGTATTTTGCAAGATTTTTGGACAGAGACTGTAAAAGTAACCACAGAGATGTAATGTATCTGGGATTCAGGAAGTTTTGATGTGTAGCATTAGAAATACCAACTAAAGCTGAAGCAGACAAACCCAAATTGTTGTGCACCTTTTAATAGTGAGGCAACTAACCTCTACAACACATACCTAAAGGAGAGTCATAATTTCCAGACATCTTTGAATTCAAATTGTTGGGTGGATTTCTTTTTATTATTTAGGTAACACAGTTAGGTGGATTTGGGGGCTTTAACAGTGATGTTTACCTTCAGACAAGGGGGAGCAGGTTGTGTTAGAATTTATGGCTGAAGCCAGCTAAGGTCCTACAGTATGGTGGATAAAAAAATTATTGGCTTCCATCTTTAGTGCTGGCTTGTGAGAGCTTAAATTATTTGCTTGCCGCAGAGGAGCTAAGGAGTGTGGGCAAGTTGAAACAACATGTGTTTGCATTCTGGATCAATCTAGAATCTCCTCTATTTGTGTAAGAATAAACGTGAGACTTGGTTTAAGACCAACTCAATAGGCCAACCACTTGTGAAATGGAGATCAAAAGAAATGAGCTGAAGTCTTCTTGGGTGATTGTCCTCTATCTGGCATTGTGGTGTGTTTAAATCCATGAAGTAATAACTGAGGGGACAGTGTCTGTGTGAAAGTATACTTCATATATGTTTTCACCTA
The DNA here is from genome assembly GCA_024500445.1 of Entomyzon cyanotis. Classification (NCBI taxonomy): domain Eukaryota; kingdom Metazoa; phylum Chordata; class Aves; order Passeriformes; family Meliphagidae; genus Entomyzon; species Entomyzon cyanotis. The sequence goes on from JAKEPQ010001021.1 coordinate 6,075,177, forward strand.
TTACTCATTTGAACCTAACCATTTCTCTGCCTGGTTTTGCAGCTGAAGAATCTGGGACACTATTCAAAGACAAGCTGTATCATACTTCATTGCAGGAAGTTCTTAAGATTTAAAAGCTGAGATTGTAGCATATGGTTCTTTAAAAGACGTTTAATTTGTAATGAGCAGCGTTTTGCACTCTCGGTTCAGCGGAGACAGAACAATGCAACAGTTCTGTATATTGAAAACAGAAGACACTGCAAGTTGTGAGATCCATTTCCACAGATGTTAAAATAATTTTTGAGACTAATGTCTCTTTGCCATTAGATAGATTTGTTTGTAAAGGTCAGTTACGAAATGTGGTAGTCCTCAAGAGAGGGACTCTGAACAAATAAATCTCTAGGCAGTTACATGCTTACAGTCCAAACTCCTTATCCCTCACATGACAGTCTGGACAAACATGAACATTAGGGTCCAGGGTCTTCTTACTTCTGGTTCCCTGTTTTGTTACCAACTGGTTGCCGTTGGTTCTGCAGTCCATATTGTAGTATGGTTGTTGCAGTCTATAAGCTGTGATCTATTTTTTTTAAAGTAATATTTAAAATGCTAGCTTTGTCTCTTTTAATTATTATTAATGTTCATAATTATTAGCTCCAGGTTGTACTATAATCTCTGTTCAACTTCCACAGCGCAGCCCTGTAGTTCAGATAAAGTTCCACCTACAGCCTAACAATTCTAGCTACTGTTTTCAAGCAAACACTTGGCTGCTTTCAAACAGTAGAAAATTTTCAACAACAGGACAGGACATATTTCATGCAGTAGAGAATTACTTGATTCCACACAGTCAGAGTGGATCTAGTACAAAATGATGTGAATGTTGTGTGGCAGGAGCAGTCAAGCAGGTAACAGTTCAACCAACCAGGCAACCGTTCAGAACAGCAGAGTTGCTGGTCTGCAGTTCTGCAAACAGTATCTCTGTGTGAATTCTACACCTGTGTAAGAAAAAATGCTCTTCTTTCCATGGGATCCAACTCAGAAGTATATGATGCAGAGATCTGTCTGCTAGGTAAGCATGAGGGCTACAGCTATTTGCTGTGAAAGCTTTTCCTCCCAATGTCTAAGAAACAAGTACCTTTGCACTAGACTAGGGAAATTCTTGAACTTCTAACATCTTGCATAAAAGTGATTAGACTCCACAGAACATTATTCATACCTTTATATGATTAAAATATTGTTGTAAAGGTTGACAAGATCCTTGTCTTCTTTATGTAAATGGAAGGTCTATGTTTTATTTGATCTTTAAACTGAGAACAAGTCATGTGCATTTAACAGAATTTTGCAGCTGGTATTTCAAGATGCACTGAGAAAACACTTGAAAGATGTCTGAGCAGTACTGAGGTTATTTATATCAGGGAATATTGTTTCTAGAGATCCTAAACTACAAATGAATCTCCATGTCTTATTCCCATGTTTAATCCATTGATCAATGGATCAATGGCAGCAGAGTGTCAAGCTGCCTCTCCTTACAGTTGGTCCTACTCTGAAACAGTCTTCCTCTCTGCATGTGGCTCCCATGTGGCTTCTTTGACTGAAAGGCAGAGCTCCCATGGCTCTGCCTTTGAGTCAAAGAAAAAAAAAACAGTCGTGGCTGCTGGTCTTGCATGAATTGCTTGGGCAAGGCCATGTGTAAAGGCAGCAAGCTATCTTTTTTCTGTGTATCTGTGTTGTTATGATGCAGCTGTAATGCAGCTAGAAGTGCAATTTTTTCACATATGTCAGTTTCATGATTAAGGGACTACAGCAGTCTTGTGTACAGGAAGATACTCAGATACAACCTGAGCCTTTGGAGTCTTGGTGACTTTGGGGCTTTTTGGAATGATGTGGTAGGCTGTTCAGTTACAACTATGCCTGGCATGTGCACTGTGTGCACAGCTTGGAACACTCTCAGCTCTGGAAACCATCCAAACTGTCAGACTTTTGGGCAAAGCGAGATCCAAGCAGAGAGAGATATCAGCAATTGGAAGGTGTGGAGATTTAAGGAGGGAGTGGTCGTCTTCTGGAAGAGTGTATCATGTGTATACCTTTGCAGTAAGCATGTTAACCCCATTGTAAGAAAGTACGTCAGCCACTGGATTCAAACAAGGGGACTGGCTCACCTATTCTGAACTGAAATATCCTTATTTACTGGCAGAGTGTAACTAAACACCTTCTGTGTGGCCTTATTCTCTCAAAAGGCTAATACCTAAATGCAAATGACCATAAGGGAATGTGGCAGGGTGGTGGACCTTTGTCCTGTTTTCACCTCTTTCCATGCAACTTGTGTATCCAATCTCCATGAATTGCTCCCACTTGACCCCCAGTGGGCAAGATTACTGCATCACTCATTCATCTGTAGATTGCTATGCCACATAAGACCCTAGACAATTCCTTGTAAAAGTTAATTTTTCGTCTGTGAATGAGCAGTAGCTTACCAAAAGTGTTAAAAGAACAAATAATAGTCATAGTAGTAGCTATGTCAGCTATGTCCTTATAATTGCACTTCTTTTGGCATTGTGGTTTTATGTTAAAGTCTCAGAATGATAAAACCACTAAGGGTAGGAGACAAGGAGAAAATATATATTTTATATTGTTTAATGCCAAAAGGTAGTAACAATATGTATATGACTAAATCTTAGTAAGGCTAAATTGGATTGTGAAACAAAAAAATTTACTTAAAAATGAATGCAGTGTTGCAGTTTTCATGGGTGGCAAAAGAAGACAGGTGAAAAGACTCAGAATGTCAGCAGTGAGTTTACTGCCCTACAGGTTCTGAGTTTAAATAAAAGTGAAAACTGTATGGTGGATACCACATATTGCATATGAAAGTATTTTTCTAAATTACTGAACTGAGTCCAGAGCAGTCCATCAGTGTAGGACTTGCATGTCTTCCATCTTCATGGGAACCATAATATCTGTGAATGGATTCCAAATGCCTACTTAATCACATCCTCTGATCTCTGTGTCTCACATCTCTCTGGTGTATACATCTGCTGGCTGATCACAAACTGTTGCTACAATAGTCTACAGGTTTAAGTAAATTTAAGTTTTCTTGTTACATATTTTGAAATTATTTGTAGAGTTCTGAAATTTACATTATATGTATATACAAACACATACATAGACAAAATACGATATATAGTATATAGTTATTATTATGTGTTATCTTATATACATAAATGTATGTATTGCTGAGAAAGAGGTTGTGGACATTCTGTCTCTGGAAACTTTCAAAACTTGTGTGGACAAGACCCTGGATAACGTGGTCTAGCTTTGGTATTATCCCTGCTGTGAGCAGGAAAGTGGTTTAATTCTCCGTGACCACTTCCCTGGGGAGCCTGTGCCAGTGCCCAGCCACTGGGTGAAGAACATTTTTCTAATATCCAATCTAAACCATCCCAACACAACTTTGGGCCGTTCCTTCAGGTCCTCAGAGATCTCATGGAGTGCTTTTCCCCATTCTATAGATGAATTTGTGCAGTAAGTGAATGTGGAGTTAGTCTGGTGATTGACTCTAATGTATATAAGTATAGCTTCTTCTGCAACAGCATGAAAGAGTGAACAGGGCTCCATTCAGATCAAATGTTCAGATCTCGATGGCTCGTTGAGAGTGATCAATGGGAGACAGTGATACTGTAAGGACATTAAGCAGGGTTGAGTACTGGTGATGTTCAGCAAGTAGGAATGAATTGTACTTGCTTCTGTAGTGGGTATATACAGGAGCTGGTTTAGGTAAGTTTGCATGTGAGCACAGAAGTACCAAGACTCCAAGCATACCTAAAACAGCACTGCACGATTCTGTTACAACAGTGGGGCCACCATAAATGCAGCTTTCTTACCACTCCATGATAGCACACATATTACCTGCAGCCTTTTCTTCAAAACTGTCCAGATAAGGAAAGACTATTTTACATATCCAAGTTTAGGTAAACTTGCAAGCCAACTGTTAGCATTAGCACAGTTGAGATCTATACATGGAAGTGAAACCTTCTATAGGCTAAGATTATGCAGTTTATTGTGATTTAAATGCTATTCTAACTCTAAATAAGAAATCAGGCACAGCAAGAATTGTATGGGAATGTTTGTAATTATTTTAGCCTGATTAATGAGGAGTAAGTATCTAGAAAGGGAAAAGGTGAAGCTGTGTTTCTTATTTTAAACATCAAGTTTGCATGTAGTCCTCTAGTTTGCAATCAGATCTTGTGGCCAGTTTACCACTGTATTTGCTTGGATCACTGAAGAAAGGTCTGTTTTTACGAGACTCTTCGCTCCCCAGAATCACTGACAATGGAATAGGAGAGATATTTGTGTCTCTAAACACCTTTGTACATGTCCTTGTTTGTGCTGAGCACTGCCCTGTGGCAAAAAATATGGTTTGGCTTATCACCCCTTTGCTGCCCTGTGTCAGTGTGGTTGTATCCTGGACTAACAGTATGCTGGGCACTGTTTGGAAGTGGAGGCATTAATACGAGACCTAGCAGCTGAAACAGAATAATGGTGGAGTCTGCCAAGAGATAGGAAAGGACTGTGGTGCAGATCTTCCTGGATATGTCACTGTTTCTGTAATTGTTGCTATTAAACAGTCTATTTACAAGGAAACAGACATAAGGTGTGGTTTTGGAGTAGTTGTGCATTGTCCAGGAAGTGTGGAAAATTGCTTTACAAAACATATTCTACTAATGGCAGTATATGGGATATGATTATTTTTTAAAATTTTTTTTACTTCTTTTTACTTTTTTTTTTAAACTTTGTTTTCTAAAAGGAACAATACCTGTTAATTGTTCTATCTGTCCTTCCTTCAATAACTCTTGGATCTACTGAAAAATCCTTGAAGGTGTATTTTCAAATTTAAAATACTTGAGTGGATGGGTCAAGGAAACACCTGTGTCTTACTGAGGGGAAAGCAGGTAGAATGGCATTTTTGAACTTTGGGCAGGAGCAACCAAACAGAATAACAACAAAAGCCCTCCATGTAATATTGTTAATCATTGTTGGCCACCACAATGATTAGATGGGTAGAGCACCTCTCATATGAGGAAAGGCTGAGCAAACTGGAATTGTTCAGCCTGGAAAGGAGAAGGCTTTGGGGTGACCTGACTGGAGCCTTCCAGTGCCTGAAGAGAGCCTACAATAAATCTGGAGAGGGACTTTTTACAAGGGCGTGTAGTGACAGGGCAGGGGGAATGGCTTCAAACTGTAAGAGAGTAGATTTACATTAGATTTTAGAAAGATGTTCTTTACTGTGAGGGCGGTGAGGCACTGGCACACGTTGCCCAGAGAAGCTGTGGATGCTCCATCCCTGGAAGAGTGTAAGGCCAGGTTGGATGGGGCTCTGAGCAACTTGGTCTAGCTAAAGGTGTCCCTGTCCATGGCAGAGGGGTTGGAGTGAGATGATCTTTAAGGTCCTTTCCAACCCAGACCATTCTATGATAGTATAGAGTGACTTCTGCTGTAGTGACAGGTCTTTTGTGAATACAGATTCTCAGAGAGGATGAAGAATTTTCATTACATTATGTAAAATGTGTTAACTGTGATGCTCTCAGAGACAGAATCACAGTTTCTAAGTGTCCTTGCATTCTGTATCTCTGCTGACAGACACATGCTGTCATCCGTGACATTGGTGGACTTAAATGCAGCTCACAAAAGTTGGAAGAGGTATATATGCCTGCCTTTATATATTTATTTATGTGCCTGCCCATGGCAAGGGGGTTGGAATTAGATGATCGTTAATGTCCCTTTCAACCCAAACCATTTTATGATCTAAATATTGATAATATAATAATGAATATTATTTAATAACAATAAATCTTTTTAAAAAGTCTCTCCTAATAAATCCCCCAAATGCCTGGTGGGCAGGAGAGGTATTTTAGATTTTTTTTTACATGTTGTTTATCGTAATTCCTCTTGGATTCTGCTAGAATAGAGTGCTCTTAATCACAATAGCCACTAAATTAGTGAAATAACTAATGGTTCAGTGCTGATGTTGCTGTTTTAAAGATAGCTCAATGTTCTGTATTTCCTTTCAATTCAAAGAAGAGATTATCCCTATTATTTCAGAGTAGTAAGTTTTCATTTGTTTCCTTCTTTTTCATTCCCTTTAAAATGTGGGAGTTTAGTCAGGTACCTGTGAAATTATGCATTTAGGTGTGTTCTTTGGTTTCTTCCTGTGGCTGCACATGCAAATCATGTTTTTTGTATATGCAAATACCCCTTTAAACTTATATTTAATATAATAATATTTGTCGGACTGTTTTTTTTAAGACCGTAGTAGTACAAAGACTATGCATCAACAGTAAAGCTTGCAACTCAGTTAATATATAATAGAGGGATAAACCAACCACAACCTCAGCTTGTATTTCATTTTCTGGGGGTGGGGTGATTTTTTGTTTTTTGATCTTGTATCTGCTGTTTAGCTTTTTAGCTAGTTATGGTTTTTAATTCATCAACTTGTCTGGTAACTGAGCTATACTCTTTTTCTTTGTCATCTGAACTTTAATGGGCAACCTGCTAGGAAGAGTGAGTGTTCTCTAAATCCTTATCAGCTTCTTTTGATCATTGCACTTGTGTTAGAGTTTCTTTTGCTTCATGTTACTGATGCCTCAAACAACTACTACTGTGTGTACATGATAGAAAATAGTATCATATTTGTAAGGGGTGCCACAGAACAGGCTTGCATAGAGCAGGAATCAGTAGTTGTAGGAGCTCACAGTCCATTCTCAGAATGTCACTCAAGCATTCTGTTAAGAGATAAGCCACTGGTCTTTGACAATAACCCTGATAAATGCAGCTGATTCAGACATTAATTTGGAACCTGAATGGCTGCCTTCTGGGGATTCCTAATAGCCATGTTTTCATTTTGACAGAGAGGACCCATGAGGAAGGTTGCATTGAGGAAGGATTTGGCAGAGCAGGGAGCCAAATTAGATGTGTCCTGCTCCAAAGATCAGACCCTGTGTATGAATGCTCTCTTTAGCTGTCCTCACAAAGCTTCAAGATGTTGCCATTCCTCTGTGTCCAGGGTAGATGTGGCAAGAACAGCATTAGAGCCTGGATAATCTGACTAGTTGACACTTTTAGGAGGGATGCATTGGTAGACAATGGATGTCGTCCATTATCTTCTACTCCCTGTCCACTGTTTGTCCGTCAGTAACATGAAAGGTCAGTTTGGGGAGTGGTTGAAGGAATTTAGCCATTTGCTTTGGAAGTGCACTAAATCAAAGGTGTGGAAGGGACACTGCATGCAGGCCCTAACCTGGGATCTCCTGTGCTGGCATTGGCCCCTGGACTGTAGAGTGCAAATGGCTGACTGAGACCACTTTGCTGGGCAGTGGTTGAAGGGTTGTTGGGAGAAATACAGACAAACACAATGCACACCAAATATCCCTTTCTGGAAAGCTAATGATCTGTGGTGAATGCAGGGGCGTTTTGATTATCACACAGAAAGACCTGCTCATACATGCCTGCGGGGAAGAGGTGACAGCGTGGTGTTCTCACAATGGATCTTTCCCATGTGGTGTTGAGGTGATTAAGATCATGATCTGGAGAGCCTCACTGCACAAGCAAGGACCTGTGCTATCTGTGAAGAGAACTTGTATGTAACACTGGCAAGCTTTTGCTTTCTGAGGATGGCATGAAGGGGTATGGGGACAGTGTATTAATCTGCCATGAAGCGAGTATTTTGTTTGTTGTGTGTACCATGACTAGAAAATTTGTGTACTCAGAAATTACTATTTAATCGAAAGTTTTTGTCTGTACTTAGTCTGACTTACTGCATAGAGGCTTGGAAGATGAGCTCATTTAAGTAAAAGAAATTTATGTGGAGATGGCACAAAAACTTGCAGATAGAAAACCTTTTTCTGGTTGAGATCTCTGAAAACAGGAAAAATAATCCCCGAAATAACATTGTGAAAAGGAGTTCAGACATTTACAGTAAGTATAACAGAACTAGCAATCATACTCATTTGAGGTTTCCAAGCTTCGTGGATTTTTTGAAAGAAGTAAAAATACTTGAGACTTCCTAGAAGTGGAGAATTTATAGCTGTTAGCAAGCATAGAAGAAATCAAATTCTGGCTCTGGCCATCTGCTACATCTAGGCTGAGAATTATTGAATTTTAGTATATATGGAAACAGTAACAGTCAGCTGGGGAGCCCTCTGACAGCTCTGCATTGTAAATCCACTTGTTATAAGATACAATGTTCCAAGAAAGGAGAAGCAGGCTGCTCTTTCCTCTTGACTGAGTGCTGGAAAGTGGGTTTTGAATTTGCTGTGGGAGAGTGTTGTTTAGGTTGGACTTCTTTGGTTGGTGTTTTTGGGGAGTGGTCTTGTTTGACAGCATCTTATATGTGCAGTTTTCCTCCTTGTATACTTTGGGCAAATGGAGAAGAAGAAATGTCAAATAGCTGTATTAAGTCTGCTTTCTGTTTCATGTTCTAGTACAGTTATGCTAAGAATTGGCAAGTATTACATGTCAACATTTGCAATAGGAGAGTAGCACAGAGCACATACTACCACCTAGCAGCTCTTGACAGGATCGGATCAGACAACATGGATGGCATTTCAGCTGCCTCACTTTTGGAAATAAACCTGCCCTTGTGACTAGGAGAAATTACTGCTGCATGATACACATTGTTGTCTTTGTCTCAAGTGTGTGCAGCTGCTGTCACTTGATTTGCTGCTTGGGCATATGTTGCCAGATGGGGGGAGGGGACTTTTTCCCTTTGTGTTAACTGTTTTTCAAAATAATGAGGGACCAATTTTGGACACCAACTGAAAGAAAGAATTACGTTTTCCTCTCTCTATGATCCATGGCAGTCTGGTGATTTCTGGTCAAAAAGAAGCTTCCAGTCACTTTAAACTCTGAGTGGAGGAAAACACACCAAAAAATATAATTAAAGCATCAGTCCTAGTAGTAAAATAAGTGAAATAAGTAGTATAAAATTGCAGTGTGCCAGTGTTACAGGGGCCTGAATAATGACTCTGAAGTGTGTTACATGTTTTGTTTCCTAATCTTAAAGGAGATCTCTGCCTTTCCTAATACAGTGTTCATTTATTCTGTGGCATTTGTGCAGGTGTTTGATCTGTAAATACTTGTGTGTCCTGTTTTTCTTCCCTGTCTGGTGGGGTATGCTGGCAGCAGGAGACAGAAGCAGATGCAGCTTTGGTCTCTTAGCTGGCAGTGTACTCCTGGCTCTTCGTTGAAAATATTGAAGCTGTTGCAATAGCACTGTGCTGTAAGTCTCATTAGTGCTAGTCTTGAAAATGTAAAGTAACTGAGTTGAAAAGTCCCTCTTAAATAGCGTAAGCCTTCAGGGCAGAACCCTTTAGGCTTGCCTGCTAAGAGTGATGAGTTGGACACAGTGATCTCTTGTGGTTTTTTCCCACCTGAATAATCTTATGATTTTGTGGGGATTCTGATGCTGAGGCCTGTCTCTGCTTTGCTTGCTTCAGGACTCTTTTGCATGTTGCATGTTACATCTCTGTGCTCTGTAATAATTCTCATATGAGGATTTTTGCCTTTGCCTCAGTCCCTTTGTCATGTCTGAGAAACAAAGATTACCTATACCTCTTGAATTTTAGGGAGGAACGGTTCCTGTGGCTTTAATTGACTGATAAAAACCCCTATATGCTTACCCAGCATACAATGATTTTGCAGGGGTCAGGAGAGCGTAGTAATGTAAGGTCAAGTGTAAGGTTTTCTAACCTTCAGATTTTTTTTTGGTGTTCTAGTAGAGGAAGAAAACATGTTCTGACAGGTAATTTCTTTTTGCTGCCTTCAGTCTCAGTTTATAAAATATAAGTAAATATAATGTTCCTTTGAGAGAAAGAATGACACAGATCAGTTCAAGGATCTAAGTTAAGCCAAAAAGTTTGTTTTGTGTCTTGTTCCTTTTCAGGTGAGACGTAAAATTGTAAGGCTTCTTATTAAAGCAGTGAAAAGAGTAGCCTTAGAATATTTATTTGAAAAGTTTTGAGTAATATTTTCAGTTGTAGCTAATAAACCTTAAAAGCAGAGGAGATGATGTATGTGCAAGGGCGAGTGTGCTTTCTTTTCTGAATACTAGTAAAATTCTCTTATAAGATTTGTACTGGATTGAATTTGCTGACTGGTTGGCTCTAATTTGCCTGTCCAAATAATTCCATTGCTTGTGTAGTCAGAAATCTTTTTTGACATGGTGTCTGTTCTTGTGAGGTTTCTGGTATGAAAAGGAGCACACTTCTGTTTCAGTACCATTTAATAACTGATCTATGGAAATTGTGTATTTGTCCTCTGAACCAAGACTGTGCTTTGAAGATGACATAGGATGCAGCTGTGTGAAACTGTCTTTATTTGCTGATAGGATGTCATTGCCTTCTGCTTTGCACATCTGACTGGAAACTTCAGTAACAGTTATTTTCCTGTCTTTCAGGTACTGATAGCTGATGACTACTCAGATCCTTTTGATGCCAAAAGTGAGTTGAACAGAATGGGAAAAGGGGAGAACACTGGCTATATGGAACCGTATGAAGCCCAGAGAATAATGGCTGGTAAGAAAAGACAATTGCACTTTGAGCTCAAGTTGCATGGCAGTTCATAGGTATATTATAGCTGCTAAGAAACAGAAATGTCCTTTGGCATGGAAAACCATGTTTCTGAAGATGCTTAAGTAGTAACAGCAAATGCTGTGGAAGCATTGCATTTTCCTGCATGTGCCTTTATACCTAAAAGTACTGCTCTGTACCTTGCTTTTAAATATAGACTGTCATATGATAAGACAAAAAGAGAAGAGCAATAGGAGTTGGAGTGTGTATTGCTCATCTTGGCAATGTGAAGGCTGCCATCTGTATATGTGGTAGGGATGACCAGAGGATGACATTGTGTTGTTTTACTTAAGAACAGTTGATCAATATGCTTATGGACTTTTTCCTCGATCAGATTCAGACTTCTTGGTCTTCTCTCAGTCAGAGGAGGGCTGCAGAGCTACATCCTTCCATAGCTTCCTTCTTTCCTTCCTTGCTTCTCTGATGTTTTTTTACCAATGGTCAAAATGAGACACTATTGGGATGCCTGTGAGCCTTTAAGTCTTATTCTTGGTAGTGACCTTTCTTTTCTGTCATGTAGGGAAGTGGTTAGTGGTGGTATTGCTGTCCATGTTTGGACTATTTGAACCCCTTGTACTGGCATTATGGAACTCTATTTTCCATGTGTTTTCCTTATCTGGATCAATGTCTTTCTTGGCTGTGCAGTCTGTAAAATGTTCTGAGGTATGGGGCCATGTGTTTTAATTTGTGACAATTTGACCAGTCAACACACATCTTTGTGCAGATCAATTGTACATTTCTTGGATTTGTGCAGCAGGTCCTCTTTTTCTCATTTCGGGGTAAAAGTCAATCTTGTGCCCAGTTAAGTTGATTATATGCTTTCCTTTTCTATTGGCAGCTCCTGTTTTGGGCCCTCAGGAAAGATTAATCAGTGGGGGAAGATGAGGCTGTTGGATGCAAAGATCCTTTTTTCATGCAAGTGTTCCTATTTTTCTTTTCTTAAAGCATTTCTGAAGAGAGACACAGGAAATGACACGGAAACTGTTCTTTGGAAGTTTTCAGTACCTCATAGAAGGGCTGGGAGCTTTTATTTCTCATTAGTGTAAATCTATTCATTGTAAGTTGAGCAATTTCTCAGAAAAACAAATTAGTCCAAGTAATCTCTTGCTCTTTATACAGCAGTGATGAGTGTTTGGCATTTAAACTATGAAGTTTACAGTGCATTGGCTTGTTTCTTCCTGCATTTAGGACTGGAGTTTGTTCTCTCTCCTTTTCCAGATCAGCCATAACAAATGAGATGATTTAGTGGACAATACTGCATGGCTTAGCTGCAGTAAGGGACAGTAGGTTTGTGAGCCCTTGCAATTATAAGATACCCTTTTGCCTAACTGGTGCTTGGTGCAACTGATAAGATGTTGTACCTGCTCCATGTTATTATGAAGGAAACATGAGGAGCTCTCAAAGATGCTAAAAGGACTTTTGAAGATAAGGTTTAATTGATTATAATGAGAGAGCAACTGTTCTGAATATGCATTTGACTGAGCCAGTTGGTGATGACTGATATACCTGAGAAGATGTTTAGTGTTTTGAGATCCGGGTATTCAGTTTCCAGTCATCTTGTCCTAATAGAGAATATATCCATGGCGGACAAAGAAGGTCCCCCATAAAACCCCATGACATCAGCTTATGTTGACTATATTCAAGCATGTGGTTTTATGTGGGGGTGGTTTTTATTGCTCAGGTGTTGCCTTTACACTTTGCTTGATAAATGAAAATCTAAAGGCATCTTGTTGGAGAGTTTTTAAAGATTCAGTTTATATTTACCGAGTGAGTTCTATTATGTATCTGCTGCTTCTGAAGAAGACCTTTTGACTGCAGTTTAACTCGTCTCAAAATATTTGCTACTTTCTTTGTTATGTTTGTTAGTTTTGTTCTCTGATGAATAGAAGAACATCAGATGGCTATCTGTTTAACCTGACTAATCTGATTAAGTCCTTCTGATTGCATTTAACATGGCTTAATCCTAGAGAGAGGGAATTTGCATACCCCAGCAGAATGCACTGTTGGAGAGACAGAAAATAAAACAGCTTTTTGTCAGATATCCTATGTTTACTGGTGCACCCTAACTCTTGAATTCTGGAAACCCAGTGTAAGGGTGGTTGAAATAGGACCCTAAAACTTTAGTGCATTCTATATGCTGCTCGAATTAAAAGAGCATTAGGCAAAAGCAGGTGTCCATGTAAAATAAGACCCTGTGATTACAATATGAGAAGGTAATCTTACATCTGAATAGAAACGCATGATGTCTGAAATGACTAATATTTTTATTCAGAACTTATCTTTTCTCCCTAAAAGTTCTGTGGTCTTGCAGTGGTCAGGCAATTTGTTCTGATCTGATGTTTAATTTAAAAGAAAAGGCAGTCCTTCAAGTTGATTTATTTCAATTAATTATTGAATGCTCCATCTGTTTCCATGCTGTCTGTGGTTAGAGTTAGGTTCAGTCAGGCTTGAAGTTTCTTCTGCTGATAGTGCCCCCAAAAATACTGTCTTCTCAGATTTGTGGTTGTGATGATTGAAAAAAAGCAACCTTAATGACAAGGTTCAGAAAGACTTCTCAAAGAAAGACTTGACCTGAGGCTAAGGTAGAGCATGTTACTAACAAATGCATGTTGATAAGAAGCTATCATCTCTTGTCAGCCAAACACATCTGCTGTGATACTGATATTCATAAGTGTCTGTCCTGTCTTCAGGAAGTCCAGGCCAAAGGTTCAGAGAGAATCCCTGGCAATCCAGTTTCTGAAGTGCTGTGTGGTGAGTCTCAGCTTGGCTGGGTGTGCACCCAAAGCCACAGGAGCCGTTGTTGCATCTTTGCCTTGTCCACAACCTGTTTGGAGATTTGATGTCCCAGTGAAACTACATATGTATGAAGGAAGTTCTTAGTGATCTTCATATCCAACATAGAGTATCCTGGACTATGCATTGAGTGGATTCTGTACTGGCTGCTATCATGCATGCATGACAGCAATAGAGATGGCTAAGGTGCTGATTTCTAAGGATCCTGAGTAGTAGGGGAACCTAACTCTCCCCGCGGTGTCAGTGTGTAGCTGCTGCAATGACATGTGGCCTGTCACAGAAACAAGCCTGTGCTGTCTTACCTAGCCTATAACAAGCATCACTGCTTGGATCAGGTGTAGGAGGTTCTTCATGCTTGAGAGAGAGTTCTCCAGAGAAGCAGTGGCTGGAGATGTTGCATCTGAACAGAAGTGAATAGCTGAGACACTGTCAGGTCAGAGTGCTAGTGACCATAACATTCAGGCTTCTCTGTCATCTATTCCTCTCAGGGAATGCTACGGGCAGGGAAGTTAGGTTCCACCTGAGTATTCACTCCCATCTGCCTACACTAAATGTCAAATACTGGAGAAGGATCTGCTTGCTTTCTGTGGTAATCCCCTACATGAGAGGAGAAAAGGTTTCCTCAATCCATGGATATGACTGTGGTTGGGGAAAACGTGTGCATTTCTTTGCCTTCAAAATCCCCTAAAAGCCCTATTCTAGCCACAGCCTTCTCTTGACAGTTGTGCATGTTGACACAGCTCTTCCAGGCATCTCTGCCTTTCAGATGGAATTAACACCAGTCCTCAGATTGCATGAAACATTTGCAACCAAATGCCAGATCAAGGCTGTCTATACCACAGCCGTCTGTGTGCTGCATCATGTAGTGCATCTAGAACTTGCCTTGGAGAAGGATCCAATTTTGGATCATCATTCAGATGAAGATATGCTGTCAAGCAAGCTGTTGCACAAAGAACTGTGCTGTTTTAAGATATGATAAAGAGTACTGCCCACAAGAAGGAGATAATAAACTTCATCTGTTGCTGTTCTTGCTGCCTGGATTTGAAGAGAGCCCCCTGCTTCCTGCTGGTGATCTCTTGAGTGTGAGGTGCATAGCATAATATATGCTATAATATAAAATTCAGCTTACTTGAACAACAGTAAAATTTAGGTCATTTTAAGTCTCAAAATAATTTGGAACCACATTATCAAAAATGACTGGGTAAGGGGCAGGGGGTGGGGCTGTTTGGTGAGAGAGGAAGTAAAAAAGCATTATCAGGGGATGATGCCTACCTTGAGAAATGTGTGTTGGCAAAATCACTTCTGTTTTTTCCGAATCAGGATATGTGTCTTCTGTTCTCTAGAATGGTTAGGGAAGGAGAGATAGGGAAGGCTAAGCCCTTGAGTTAGGACAATGGTTTGAAAGTTGAGTTAAGGATGTGGTACATCAGTACCTTGTCTTAGAGATCTAGAAATGCCTCAGGTCTGTGCCCTGACAATTTGGATGTACATCATGTTTTCCCTTTGCTTTTATAGGACTGTGCCTGAGAGATCAGCCACTTCATGGGGTTCTGGCCTCTAGTTCATGCATCTGCGTCAAGGATGTGGTAGCCAGGGAGAAAACCCCTCTTCTTGTGTCTTAGAACTCTGAAAACGTAAATGGGTGCCATTTCTGAAAACAGTTACTTTCCCTGAGATATAGCATACTACGTGGTATTTCTCATGGAGCAAATGCTATGTTCTGAACAGACTTAAGAAGGTTGTCATAGAACTATTGATAAAATATCCACTGTGCTTCTGTTCTGATTGGGGTAACTTTTAAGGTTACTCAGGGCATGAAATATCTCATTTTGGACAGCCAAAGTAGGTGTTTGAGGAAGAAAGAATTTAATTTGCTATTGATGCATTTCTCACAAGAGTCTAGTCACACTTTTTTCCTGGGGACTGAGAATGTTAGATATTGTAGGTGGGATGTGCTAACCCATGAGATCGGGGAAGGTGCTCAGTGTGCATTTGGTGAGTCTCAAATCAACACAGAAGCATGCTGCCACTACTACTTGGAGACTGGAAAAATCTAAGTAAGTCACAAAAAGGTTCCTGGCCATAAATGGAAAACTGAATTCAAGTTTTAAGCCAAATATATGAGCTTGTGTGAATGCTCCAGGGCTGGGTGAGTGATATGGGAGAAGGACCTGAAGAGCTGGAAACTATTCCTAGGGATGATCTAGAGCATTAAGATCATGGTACAGAGATACCTGTTTTCTTGCCTGTGTTGTTCAATGTGTTCATCAATCTGAGCAATGACACATTTGCACTACCAGCAAAAGTGAGCATAGGGAAGTGTGTGATGAGGAAGGGCAGGGTTTTCATCTAGAGGGGCTCTACTGAATGTGAGCATTCTGTCAACAGGAGCTTTTTTAAAATTAAATAAGGGGCTAGTAGAGAAAATTCCAAAAGAAAAAATCACAGCTTTGTTCATAGGCTCACTACATTAGCATCCTCTTCCTTTCTTCTTTATCTATGTATATTATATCCTGGCTGTGCAGTAGAACAGCTGTGAGCACCTCCAACTAGCTCACACTTAGAGATTTTGTGTATGGCTTTCTTTCCCTGCGGATGCAGAAAGCTGAGACTCCTCTCTAGCTGCAGACAGTGCTAGAAGAGTAAATGCCTTCCTGCACTTCACTGCGTCTTTCTAGAGACTGAAGTAAGAGTCCATGGCTGCATCACAATGGAATCTCTAATGCATGACAGGCAGCCTAGCGAAAACAGTGCACCTGCCTTAACTGGGAGCTTCCCATGGACATGCTGGGAGAAGTAGCTCAGTCTTCATGCAAGCTATCACAGAAATGCTGGGAGTATGGAGAAAACAGCATTCCCATGAACCTGCACCTACTTCAAAGGTCTTGGGTGTCAGTTTCCCTTGTAACTAGAAAGGCTGTTTTTTTGTTCAGACATGTAACTTCATCTGAATAGTCACTACAGCACATTGGTGGTGAGTCAGATCTTGTAAAATTCTTTACCAGGTGGCCTCTGGCATGTTGCTTGTTGGCACCAAGTTTACAACTGCAAATAATATAAAAAGAGCAATGATAACTGCTTTGATACAGGCCAATTTGATTAGGATGCCTAGATTAGCACGTACAGCATGGGAAATTTAGGAAGAATATTTCTAGCCTATTGGAAATCACTGAGATTAGCAAGCTAACCAGATCTTTAAGCACTGTAATGGCTCTTTAGTGGCTTTAAGATTTGCTATCTGTCTATATTTGAACATGGCAGACAGCTGTAGCCAACACAGAAGGAGCAGGATGTCCAGTTTGTCCACTAAGCTCAACAGCTGACATAGTTTTCAAAAAACTTTAAGCTCCTTCTCTTGTTCCTATATTTGTGTGTTTCAATTCTAATTCTCTTTGAGGATCTAACACTAAGCTAGCCATGACTAGAAATCAGCCCAAAATGAGAATTGGTCCATTGTCAATCCACCTCATTATATTGTGAATTCCTCACTAGCACAATGTTTAGTGTCCTGTTCCCAGATGATGTGAATATGGCTACATGCTGGTCATTCTAATAGAACAAGTTTTAATTTCCTTTTTTCTTTAAAAGGTGTGGAAAAGTGCAAGGTAACTTTTCACTCTTTTGAGTTTGATATGTATGTGCTCTTATGTCCACATTTGCAATGTGGAGAGCCACTGGGTAAGATTTGAAGATCAGCAGCACACAGAAGTAAGAAGATGGTTTTATTTACATGTTGGGAGTTTCCTATAGAGCAGCACTGGAGATTTTGGGGAGCCCTTCCTAGAAGTGATGAAGAAGGGATGTCTGATGTGTTCGGAGCATTCCTGTCATTTGGAGCATAGTGCTAGTGTTACTGTCACCTGCTGCTATCCTGTAGTGCAGAATTCCCTGCACTCCATGAGAAGTGAGGACATATGCTTTGAGCAGCTGTGCTCCATCTTTAAAGTATGCAAGATCTAATGTTAATTAGAAACCTCCTGGGCTTCGGCATCTATTTCAAGTTGTTTCTTACTTCTTTAGGAATTTGGACAGAGATTCCATTAGGCAATGATTTAAAGGAAAGAAATTGTCTAGGAGCAATTACAGAAGAGAACTTCTTCCTTGGCATTAGATCTAATGTGCATGAATTGAGACACGTTTGAAATAGTACTGGATCTGCTTCAACACAAGTCCTTACATTCTCTGTGCAAAGCAATAGATCTCACATGTGCTGTGAAACTGCATCAGTTTAGAAGCATGTCCAGTTGCCAGGATCATCAGTACTTCTCTTTCTGTCTTTATGAGCACTTCATGCCCCATCAATGATTGTGAGAAGATAATGCCAGAAGAGATAGAACCTAGTTTCTCATGTTGGGAGAGAGTGTGGTGTGTTGTGGTTGCTTTAACTAGGTGCATAACTGGGCTGGAAACCAGCTGTGCATAAAAGAAATACGATTTCCATATGTTTAAATGTCTCTCCCCCCCCCCGAAAGATTTAAGGCGTTCTCTCTAATGTTTGACACTACTTGTTTAATTTTATATTAGTTTTGTTTGTGATTTTTTTCCCTGTTTCAACACCCTCATCATGGTCTTATGACTTGATGTAGTCTGGAAATTGACTAAATGTGAAACTTGAATCACAATCCTGAATATAAATTGAGTTTTTCTCAGTGTCTCTACACTTGTTCTCATTAAGACAAAGTTTGTGCTCAAAATAATGGAAACAAGATGTCCAGAACCTTGGAAAGCTACATCAGAATTGTAGTAGAGTAGTTGAGGGTGCATGCTGGAGGACTGTAACTTGATTCATTCAATATGCTTGCTCACTGTCTCATGAATCTAGCCTATGTCCTTCCACAAAAATCAGATAAAAAGGAATGGATGCTTGGATGTTTAGGAAAAATAAACCCATGAGCTCAAAATGCTGTTTAAACCTTGCCTGCAGTCTGGAAAATTTGTGTTGGTAGGGAAGCATGAGTTTGAAGGCACTTTTGATCAAGAGGGTTAATTTGGCAAAATCAATCTGCTTTCCTAATACAAGCACCATGTGTAATGTATACAGGTGCTTTTTCCTTGGTGCCTACATGTGCTTTGCATGCAGCATTGCCTTTGGCATAGGGACTTATATTTGTGTTTCTTAATATGCTGCTTTGATTCTGTGTCTGTTTTCACCTGCCAGTTATCACTGGCCTTCTCTCTACTCCATCCCCCTCACCCACAGATAAGTTTCAGGATTTTGGGCTGCTTTTCTTAGGAGCAGTGATGCTTTTAATATTGGATGTGAATTGCCTGTCCCTTCAAGACAGCAGTGCTTCTGGCAGCAGTTTGAGCAGCACTGAGGCTTGTGTAGTCCAAGAGGATATGTAATTTTAGAAGTCCAGCAGCTGTCTCTTGAGAAATATGAAAAAGAGAACTGTGACCCGAGAGTGAAAGGAATTCAGTGAAGTATTCGTTGGAATATTGGAATTCTTTTTGCTGGAAAGGTGAAAGAGCTGCTTGTTTTCTCATCTTGTGTCTTGCTGATCTGTTCAAGCCCTTTTAATCTCCCTCCCATCTCACTCTTACCCTTCTCCCCCCAGCCCATATCCTCTAGGACCAGATATGTTGAATTTGAGGGTGTCTCACTTTTCTGGTCATCTAGTGGAATAGAAAAGATGTATTTCATCTTGCTGCAAAGGATTCTCTTAAGTAGAACAAGCCTGAACATTAAGGTGTATGGCTGTTAAGGGATCCACTGCCTGTGCTGTAGAGATTTGTGTGAGTTGTGTAATCCCTTAATTGGATAAAATAAATAAAAAAATGAAACTGTTTCATATTTTCCCTTGTAGTGGACCTCTGTAGACTGTGATTTCTTCTGATTTAATCAGTGTTCCATCTGTCTTTTCCATGCCTGGAAAGGCTTAGAGGCAGTGAACACAAACTGAAATCAGAGGTTCATTGAATACAGCTTAAAAAAAAATCTCACTATGAGGATATCCAAATTATGGAGAAGGTTGCTTAGTGAGATTGTGTAGTCCCCATCTTTTGAATTTTTCAAGACAGGACTGAGAAACCAGAATGTGAGTGACCTTGTCTGCCTTCATAGCTAAAACCTGCCTTGAGTAGGACATTGAACAAGATAACTTCCTGAGACCTTATTTAACCTAGCTTATCTTATGATCCTGCAACTGATTTGTGAAAGTGAGAAGTGGTGGTAAAAGTCAGCACATCCCAGACCAGCTGGAACTCATGTTTGTTCAGTCTCAGTTGATTTCCAGCTTTGCCACCATGACCGTATGTTCCCAATACTGGTCCTTTTAAGCTTTATCTCTGGGAAGATCAGGCAGGTGACTGTGAGACATAAGGAAACAGTCTCCTGAAATGCAGCTTGAGCAGGGACTTTACCATTAATATTCCAGTTTCGTGGAGGTAACCCTAGATGGGCAGAATCCATGCTGAAAGCATGCTGTTGCAGCAAGGGAGTATGATTCCTGTCAGCTGTTCACTATCACTTCTTGGGGGGAAGGAGCAGAGGCTGAACAGATGGACTTCCAGACTGGACTCTGCCTGTATGTACAGTTCTGGAGTCTATTGGCAGGAATTCTGGGCGCTGCCCGGGTGGGAGTATGATGGAAGCACAGGTGACTGATAGCATTGTGGTCCTCTATAGCAAAGAAAGGGAGCTCTGTAAACTAGTTGTTGGGTCTGACTGGGAGCAGTGTTATTTTATTAGGCAGGGGGACATCAGGGATACATCTTGCCAGCTTACCAGTTCAGCTCTCAATCTTCTCAAACTGATACCAGCCCTATTGTTTTCTGCGACATTGATCAAAAGCAGAACGTGGAGAATTGGTTACATGAAGATTCAGCAGTGTATGGGAGGTGTAGACTGTCACTGATGATACAGGGATTTGTTATATGGAGCTAGAACAGTGATACTAAAATAAAAAATGAGGCTTGCACTTGGGACAAAAAGTGAAACAGAAATCCCTTGTCACACTTGTAAGTTATCTTCAAAATTATGCTTTGTGTTGCTTTTCTCTTTCCTCTAATTCTTTTGCAAAGAGGCTTTTAGCCAAAGGAAATGTGAAAATGCTTAAGAGCAGCATTTTAATGAACAAGTTAATGTTCAATGTCAGAATTACAATCCTGGGAATAAATATTTCGAGCCTAACCTGGACTTACTGTTTTTTAAAGACAACTAGGGGACATTACATGTGCTCTGAAGTCAGAAGGAATTTCTACCTTTTCCCCAGCTAGCTGTGCTCAACTCAAAAGTCCTGCTTGGTTTCCCTTATTTTCTTTTTTTTTTTTTTCCTAAACTAGTGAGGATTTTTTCTCAGAAGAACTTTCTCAATCATTCTTTCACTTTATAGTCTCTCTTACTCAAATAACTTTGGTTTTTTTAATCTGCACTGTACAGAAGAGCTCAAAAAAGCTGGTATGGGAAGTATTAGTTAGGCATGAGGTGAAGTAAACAAGAGTATTTCTTTGAAGGAACAAGATACCCTTTCATCTCTGATATTTTGTCATCTTTGTTGTGCTTAACTTGCTAGTATATGAATAAAATTTTTGCCTGCTGGTTTTACATCGAGACTCTGAAAGTCCCTAGTGGCAAAATATGAGTGAAACCTTCAATAAATGAAGTCTGTTTCTGACATCAGCTGTAATGTAGTAGCTACAGTTTCTCCTGTGCCTTTTTCATTTTGGGAACCCAAAGCAGATGAGTGCTTTCTTACCCTTGAAAGTCAATGGGTGGGGAAGATTCAACCAGTTGGTTCTGTGTCTATGTTTGCCACAGAGACTAAACATCTTGCCACTTCAGTTTACTAGCATTTTAATGTGGTTTCACAGCAGTGTCATAAAATGAACTTAAAACTTCAGTGGGAAGTGGTAAGAAACACAGCTTTTGTGCTCTGTGCATTTTGTGTAGGGTGGCAGCAATATACAGCTTTTCTCCTTTTCTGATTTCTGGCTATGAAGAACTCTGCTTGAAAGAGCTCTTTTGGAGGAGCTCAAACATCTATGCAAACTCAGCTGTTCTTTACCATCCTGGCTGCTAAAATTATTAGAGGCAATTGTCTGCAGGAGCAGCCTGTTCTTTCTGGCTGGGTAAGCCTCATCTGGTTTTGGTGTGTGTTGGTGTGCTCATATGTGCATTAATTTCTGTCATTCCCTACTCAGGTAGAGACCTAGCAAGCCTTCAGTGAGTTTCTACTTGCTAGGACTGTGTTGGGCTACTGTGACTAAATCTGTTGAATAATATCAATGTGCAAATAGAAGATGGAAATATTCAGTCTTCATCTGGGCTTGAACAAGGTTGTGCATTGTTCAGTTTCATGTGTTGGTGCCTTGAAGTGGAAGAGTCCACATACATCTTGGTTTTCTGAAGCAGGATGTAGGCATTCAAAACTGGTGCTGTTGCAGGTTATACTAACAATTAAGAGCAACTCAAGTAAACCTGGGGGAAATGAGGTTTGCCTGAAGGAACTCTGGGCTTGCTTTCAGTTCTGCATTCATTTTCTGTGGAGTGGATAATTTGAAAATCTCTGTGATGAAGCAGTGGGTTTTGTGCTGTTCTGGCTCTTGGCTTTTGTACAGGCTAACAACAGTTGCACTTGCCTGGGATGGGCTGGAAGACAGAAAGCGTGAGCTTTTTCTAAGCAAGTCCTGCAGCTGCACTTGGCTCTAATGCAGCCTGAGATTGTCTAGGTGTCTGTGCTGCTGTCTCAGTTGAAATAGAAAGGGAAGAGGGAGATGAAGTTAAAAAATAGGTGATGTCTTCAATATATACCCTTGATTTGGTGAGATATTTTTGCTGAGTAGCACATGCTATTGCTCTTTTCTTTGGCTGCAAAATGCACCATCACTGAGAACCTGGCATCATGGTAGAATTTAGAGTGTATCAACAGACAGCCTCTCCTACCCTTTTTTGAAGGATCTTTTTGTATCCTCTTAAAACAAATAACAACCCAGCAAAAAATATAGCTTTCTGCTACTGTCTCCCTGGGTAGGGTTTTGTGTGTTGTAAACATTTACATGCACACTGGTTAGTGGTTTAGAGATGCATATTGGAAAATAAGAGTGTAACTGGAAAAAATACCAGAAAATGTTGACTCAGTTGTATGCATCAGGATCATGATTGCAAAGAATTTTTTTAACATAACATTTTCTGACTTGACCTAAGTGGAAAATAACAGATATTGCTCTTCGGCATTTGTGATACTTCCATTGCAAGAAGTGAAAAAACGTACTGATTTATGATGTTTGCACATGACTGTCGCTTGCTTTCTTACAGCCCCTGTTCTTAATGATCCTGTGCTGAATGCTAACCAGATTTATTTGCTGTTGTTACATATGTGTGAGCACAAATGCTCTTGACTTGATGATGTGATAGACTGTATACTGCATGCATTCAAACACTGCTTCATGTTCTGTACTGTTATATAACTCTAGTCCAAGGTGAAAACCCAACATCGTGACACTGACAGATTACTCTCTATGTGGGTTTTCAACTAGGAATGGACATCCAGTCAGGGTTCACCCGAGCAGTATAATAACTATGGATAAATCTGCAAATGCAGGCAAGGTACTGATTATTAGCAGCTGCACAGCTCAGCACAGAGTATTTGAAATACTACAAATG
Source organism: Entomyzon cyanotis (assembly GCA_024500445.1). Lineage (NCBI taxonomy): Eukaryota > Metazoa > Chordata > Aves > Passeriformes > Meliphagidae > Entomyzon > Entomyzon cyanotis. The sequence goes on from JAKEPQ010001021.1 coordinate 6,098,169, forward strand.
CTAGACACAAGTTTCTCCTTCCATCAATCTCTTGCTGACCTACTTGATGCAATGAATAAAGAGATCATAGGCTAAAGAGGATGAATTGAGACATTTTCCAAGTAATTTCAGTGTTCATATCCCTGTCACTTTTTCTGTGCTGTCAGCTGCCTTATAATGTATGCAAGGCCTTGGATGGTGATAAGTAAAATGTCAGGTTGCATTTGTTGACAGCTGAGCAGCTTTCTTCGTCTAATCATGGGAAAGTAGAATTCTAAATTAAACAATTTTTTTTCTCCAGGACTGACCAGCAAATGTAGACAGTTTTTAATGTCTACATTAATGATTCTTACTGTATGCATGTGTAGGACTGTGCTGGACTTTTAAGTTTACATTGGAGTTTAACATTTGGAGTTCTATCTGAAAGCTTTTATGTCCAAGGGGGGTGGTGATTCACCTTCATTAGGTGCTTAGGTACTGATCAGAATTCACAGATTATCCCAGTAACTCAGCTTGAATGACAGAACAGAAAGATGCAACTAGGACAACACTTCCCTTGGGGAAAACATGTAGAAGTGGGCAAAATTGTAAATAACCACAGTGGCTGATCTCTGCAGCTTGCAACTTGGCAGCTGAAAAATTGCAAATTATCCCTGTGGCAAGTAATCGCTTTGGCTGTTCCTTGCAGTGAACAAGGAAAAACCAGATGGTTTAGCATGTAGATGCTGTGTGGCTTTTAAGTCCTGCCAAAGGAGGAAACTACTCCTTTGGTACTCCTGATAGTGCCTGCTCTTCCTGGAATGCTGGTAGGGGAAAGAGCTCTTGTAAATGAATTCAATACTGCTTCCAAAGCTTTGATTTCTCTTTGTTTTCATAGTAATTTTTTAAAAGAAAGATACTAATAAAGATAAAATAATGGGCATTAGTCATCAGAGAAGTTTCAGGCTATTTTTTTGAGCCGATGGTTGGGGTTTTTTGGGCTTTTTTTGGTTGTTAGGTTTTGGTTTTTTTTAATCATAGTGACACACTCAATCACATTTCTGTGTTCTTTTTAATGTTGCAGCCACCGGATTTATGGAATAAATCTGTTCCAGGAGTTACTAAGCAGCAGTTTTTCTCCCAGCCTTGTACCTGTATTGCAAATGCTAGCAGGTGACTAAAAGAAGATAACATGTCTCATCTGGCTGAGAATACATCTCATCTGACTTTGTTAAATCAGATATGGCATTTCTTCTGGCTACATAAGTCTACCGCCTTACTCTGCCATATAAGTTGTACCTGTAGGGAACTTCTTCCCACTATTTGTATCACAGGGCATAGTGGGGAGGAAGTCTGGAGGGAGGCCTCTATCTACTTAGCATTCTGTGCCCTCTCCCACATCCCTAGTAGGGCCATGCTCAAGGTCAGTTACATGCAGAGTAGATAACTCCCTTCTGCATAATTCTCATAGAATAAAACCTCCAGCTATGAGGAAACAGCTGCATATTTTGTCTTGGTTGTATAAACTCCTTTTTGCTTACATCTGGTTATTCCTTGCAATATTATCCTGAGTATATAAATATATATCTATTTATACTCACTAAAGGAATAATTTTGATCAGTGCTTATCTCATTTGATTCTTTTGAGTAAGCTTTCAGCAGAGACTCTCACAGGCAGACATGAAGCAAGAAAATGTCTTCCTTCTGTATGAGTGTTGAAGGGCATTTAAATTATGAATGTTCTCTTCTTGCACTCCTTTCCTCTCTCAAGGTGAGTCCTGTGAAGGTGAGATATTGTGTTTGTGAAGACTACTGGCAAGGGAGCATCAGTAGCAGTCATGAGCAGCAAGACTGATCTAACTGCAGGAAACAGTCATATTCACTACAAACTTCTCTGTCCTGACATGGGACAGTTTTAGCTTGTTTAAAATAGGCATTTAGACGTTGGTATTAGAATGGCTTTTAAGGAGAATTGATTCTGTTTGTGCTAATCTTAAAGCAAATCTTTTGGGACACTGTAGTTTGTGTCCTGGGCTGATGAGAACCCTTCTGTTAACTGGTGTACATGGAAATCCCACCACAGCACTCTGTTTCCCAGAGGGCTTCCACTCCCTCTTTCCACAAAAAATGAATGCTCTTTTACACATCTTAGAAGTTTCAGAGTACGGAATGAGGATCTTGAACTTTCTGGTTTGCACTATTGCCACTTGGGTTGCTCTGTTTAGGCCCTGGAGCAATTATCTTTGAATTCCAAGGGTCAGTACTCCTGATCAGACAGGTCAAGAAAACTTACAAACAAACCAGGAATACAGCACTGTGATGTAACTGTCTGTAGCAGCATCTGGAGTTGGCTCCTGGTCAAGCAGCAGTAAATGTACATTCGTGTGGAGTTTTTTGGATTCTTTGTCCTCTCATCTAAACAAAAGGGCATCCCTACTCCTCTTCTGTGTCTTACTTAAAAATGTGTACGGGGTAAGCAGGTAAGCAACATCAAAGCACCTCCAAAGAGGCAAAGTCTGTAAAAATTAAGAATTTTAAACTGCCAGTTAGCGTGTTTAATCACTGCTTGCTTATCAGAAAATAAGGTGTTGAGGCGGAAGGCTTTGTAGAATAAACTTCTGCCTCCGGGGAACTGAAGAAATTTAATTTTTTATTTCTTTGCCTCTGCCAAAAGAGAAATAAATCTCCAAGGATAATTTTCATGTCCTTTGGAAGCAGTACTGCTGCTTTTCCAGGCCACCAGGATTTAGGTTTTCTTCCCACGTGTTTTGTTTTTTTAATCAACCTCCTTCGACTCCACCAACACCCACCCCTCCTCTTCCTCACCCTTCCCCACCCAAAAAGACAAACGTACGCTTCCTGTCTTCTGGGGCAGGGTAATATTTACTTGTTTTAATTTGGTACATACCTTCTGTGGAAAATAGTAAAGGTTTTTGTTGCTATTTTATTGATACGTGTCATAAACAGTCTTCTCCCTGCCTTCTCCTGCTCTGACTGGCCTAGCAACTTTTCTTTATCAGGACTGCTGGAATGTAAGGTTGCTTTGAATGCTTCTTCCTGGGGTAATGAGTCATACATGGACTTTAGTAGTATTTCCGGCATGATGCAGGCAATTTGAAGACATTGGTTTTCACATCATGGGGTTATGCCAAGCCCTCACTTCAAGGCAGGGGAACAAATATCTGTTCATTCCTGGAAAGTGGCTCACTTCTGAGTCACTTGGCTTTTGTTCAGAAGAAAAAAACGAGGGAAGGAAGATCTTCTCATATCCAGCTTTTCCTGCAGCAAAATCTGGAATCATTACCATTGGGTGGCAGTTGCTGCAGTCTCAAAGCAAAACAGCCCTCCCTGCCATTGGAATATAATTGGTGTTCCCTTGTGTCCCAGCAGTTGGAGGCATCCAGCTGGATCTGGAAGCAGAGTAAAAAGAAGTTTGGTTTCTGGTGACCTGAGGTGAAATTTGAACAGAAGTAAAACTTAGCTTCTCTGGTGAATAGACTTTGCAGTCATAAAATGGGAATTCTGCATCCCAAGTCCTGAAATATTTTCAGATTGTCTTTCCAAACCGGATCTGAAAAGAAACATTAATGGTGAGGCTTGGATTAAGTAAGCAGTTGGCTAAATATTTTGATTTGTTTATCTGGGAATTAATTCAGTGGAAGCAAATGTTCATATCAGGGTGATCTTTGCATTAATAACTGTCTTATGCCTCTGGCAAATGGGCAAGTTACTGGTTGATGTGTTGCCTACTCATACACCTGGAGCAAACAGCTCACTGCCCTTCAGTGTGATTTCTTGCCAGTTCAGTGATTTTCCATTAGAAGCCTCAAGAGCAGAACGTGTGTAAAGCAGAGGCTTGGGCCATTTCAGAAAAACTTGTGCCTTGATAGCAAGCACTCCTGCAGGCGAGACTTGGTTTTTCTGTGGTCAGATCTGGCTCTGATGTGACCTTCACCTGCTAGAGATTGCCAGGCTGTCAGGATAATTTTGGGGGAAACGCATCAGGTACTCACCTCAGTACCTCTCAATGTGAACCTGAGCATTTTCAAGTTTCTTTCTGCTCCCACTGGTAACTTCTGATTTTCAATGACAGGTGAGAATACAAAGAATGCAATTGGCTGTTGTCCACAAAGAGACCTTGTTCCTGAGTTATGTTCTCACACACCTTTTTTTGGTTGGGTTTTTTTGGTTTGTCTTGGTTTTTTGTGGGTTTTAAAATTTTTTTAACATGGTATTTTAGGTTTCCCAGACTTATCCACAGAAAGCCAGCGTGCTTATAGTAAGTCCTCTAAACACTTTGTGGACTGCCTTTTTAGGGCTTTTGAATATAAAATGTTTGAATCCACATTCCAAAAGTTCTGCTGTTTATACTTCAGCTCTGACTATCCTAGTTGAAGACAAGTTAGCCTGTTCTCTCATTGCAGAAGCACTCCCTCTCCATATGGGGAGTTTTGTGTATACAGGACAAGATACAAGAAGTGGACTCTACTTAGGGGATTGCTGTTTGCTTGCTTGCTTTAATAAAATATCCATATCTTTCCAATCATAAATGTTTGGTCTGTCTGTGTGCCTTGAAAGCTTTTGTGAGTTCCAAATAAAGTTGCTTCAAAGTTAGGATCCTTGTCACTGGAATTATCTGGTAAATTTGAGTGACACAAATGTACTCAGTGAGAGCAGCAGCACAGTGTTTGGTGTTCACTGCAGGCTGGTTACAGTTTTGTGTGTAGTTAACAGCAGGTTGTGGTTTTTGTTTGGTTAGTGGGAAACTAAATCCAGGTCAGTAGGATTAAAGTTGTTTAAATGCTGACTTCTGAAAAGAGAGCAGAAGAGAAGCAACCATCTGGAGGAGACCTGTAGTCTGAATCCAGAAGTAGGAGGACAGAAATTCTTAAAGCTGAGAGCTTGACAGCTGTACTCTGTACAACCTTATTCCAGCATAGTGTTTACATGTTAAAGTGTGTTAAATAAATGAATGAAAAATCTACTGGGCTTCCCTCAGATAGTTATGTATCTGAAGAAATTTAAGTGCATGCAAAAATGACTTTGAAAATCATTGTAATTACATTAAAGTGTTTCTAGCAACAGCTGCTTGTTGGGGTTAGGAGTATTTCCAAGTATTTTGTTCCATGCTTTCTGAAATACAATGAAGCTTCATTCAGTAATGTGGCCAGGTAAACTGTGAATTCTGTACTGTTGAATGGAGATATGTGCAGCTAAATGTCCCATGTTAAATCCCATCGGTGGAATTCTGTTTTCTGTTTTGAGTATTGCTCTTCGGCTTGTCAGATAGAAAGGATGTTGATAACCCTTGTACTTTGCTTAAAATTCAGTTTCAGTGCTAGCTTTTCAAAAGCGGACCTTGCATTTCAGTACTGTTTTCAACATGATACCTTCATAGTCAGATTTGTCTCACTAGGATATGGCTTTTGGCTAGAGAAAGCAGCTGAGGGGCTGGTAGGACTGTCATTTTAATTTGGCACCAGTCTTGAGAGCTGTAGCTGAGATGGAGCTGGGTATGGTTTATCACTGTTACACCTGATAGGTGTGGGCCAGTGCACTTTGGAATCTGACATGATGTCAAGTAAAAGCAAGTTTATTGTGCTGCTGTTGATTAATCTGTAAGGTAATGTGACTGTATCAAATTGCATTATAGTTTTCCCTGGTTTTCAGTGGAGTATGCACAAATTACTGTTTGCTGTCAGACCAATAAGGAAGCATGTATGTCTGTCTAACCACTGATGCTGTGATTTGTTGCATGTAATTTGTTTAAAGGGTTTCCTGATAGAATACTGGAGGTTATCAGGACTTTTTAAGTAGTGCAACTATATTGTTTGACCTCTTGTTAATGCATGCTTTAGTTTGAGATGAAGGAAATGTCTATTGGCATCTGACAATTATAGAATGATCTGGTTGTTTTTTAGTCCATTGCATCCTTTTGGGAGGCAAACTAGAATTTCGCCTGTTGGGCTCTGTAAGCAAGTAGTAATGCATTCAACATTTTGGTTTTTTTGCTTCATAGCTGTTCTGCTTCCCAGCTGATATATCGCCTAATACTCTCCAAATTCTTTTCAGGAATACAGTGCACCTATGTGTAATACTGTTGAATTATTTAGGGCTATTAAGGTGTTCAGTGTGGCTGATGGAAAGGTTACATGCTTGTCCTGTGGAGCTCTGCCAGTTCTTTAGGTGAATCAGAATTGTTCACCAAGTGGGGAGAGCAATGTAAACTTGAGTCTTGTATCTCATAGTCTTGTCTCAGTTTCTGTACCCCTCCTGGTCAAGTTCTTGGTTTTAAACGGGAGCCCAAACTTCTGGAGCCTGGTTCTGTTAAAACCACTGATCACGCAAGAACAAGAATGATTTGTGGGTGCCTTCCAGACTGCTAGCAAAATTAGTGCTGTCAGACCTTCAGTTTTTACTTTTTCTATTAGCTATTAACTTAATGCACATAATTGTATAAAAATGTACTTTTTATCAGCAATAAGAATTTAAATTATATAACCATAAAATTAATTTTTTTAAAGAGTTACATTAGCACAGTTGTAGACTTCCTAGTAATTCCAATGACTAGTTTAGCCCTTAGAGCTGTCACTGTTAGAGGCTGTAAAATCACCATGAGAAATGTTTCATCACAAATGTTCTGTTGACTTCTACTACCTGATTCTTGAATACCAAGTTTGCACTGACCTATCAGTGTGTATAATGCTAGTACTGCTTGTGGTACAGATTCAGTTGTGCTGTCATTTATTGAAAGGAAATTTTTCTGATTTACCTTTTAGTAAAATTAATTTTAGTTATGAATGCTCTTAAAGATGAACTCTCAAACATATTTATAAGAAGATTTACAAAAGAGATTGCAGAAATATGCATACATGCATATGTTTTTATGTATCACTGAAGCACAGACTATGCTGAAGTAATGATCTTAATGATCCACAAGCGTCATTAAGTCCAGCTCCTGGCCCTGCACTTCACTCCCTCTGGGTTTTAATTTTTCCTAGAAAAACTTCTCTGGTTTAGGATCAAATTTTTCTAATTTGTAATTAGAATCTGTATTAATTAATCTGTAATTTTTCTAATTATGGTCCCTGAACATGAACCACATTCTATTTACTGATAAATTTTTCTGTATGGTCTGATGCTTTGGCCCTCTGGGTAAAAGAAAAATGTCAATCAAGAGTTCTTGTACTGAAATATACTCCCAGACAAGGAGCCAATAGCGTAGCTTTTATTTGGCACACAAATTTGTGTTTGGCACTTAAAACCAATTTGGTATCATGGCTTTTGTTCCTCGGAAATGCACATTTCTTGGTGTAGCATTGACTGGCTCCACAGTACTGAAAGACAGATACATACCACATTTCTGACTTTAGAAGAAATGAAATGTTTATCTTTTTGATCCAGGAGTATTCAAGAGAGTTGTGTATTCTTTCTAATTCAGCTTTCTCTTAATGCAGCATTTTTTTCTTGATTTGGTTGTTCATAACTAGAAATTAACAGGACCAATCTTACTTGTATTTACATCTTCTTCAATTTTGGTGGCTATTTCTTTGAATTTTCTGTATTTTTAATGTATAAATTAAATAATATTTTTCCAAGGAGCAAGAGCACTGTCATTTTGCAGACTTTTCACAGTACTTTGAAGTGGTTTGGACAAATTACTTGATTATAATGTTTTTGTTGATATGTTAATTGATTATAACTTTTGTTATAGTAAAAGAACTGCTTTAAATCTTTGCTTCATTTCCCAAGTGCTTTAGTAACTTTGCAATTTGCTACAAATCTTGGCATTCCTATTTTGTCATTGCAGTGGTCATCATAATCATACAACATCTGAAGTCGGACGGGACCTCTTGATATTATCTAATAAAAAACCTTGTTCAAACAGGATCAGCTAGAGTAGGTTGCCCATGTCCATGTTGAGGCAGATATTGAATATTTCCACAAATGGATACTTCACAGCCTCTTCTGGCAACCTATTTCAATATTTGACCATTATCACAGGCAAAATACGTTTTCTTGTGTTCAGATGGAATTGCATATATTTTACCTTGTGCCTTTTACATCTTGTCGTGTCACTGGGCACTGCCAATAAAAGTCTGTCTACATCTTCACTCTCTTCCTCAGGTATTTATATGCATTGATAACGTCCCCACTAAAGCTTATTCTTTTGCTGGAACTTCCTGCAGTGTTCTATGTCCTTCTTTTGCTGGACAGGTGAGAACTGGACCCAGCAGTCCAGCTGTGGCCTCACCAGTGCTGAGCAGAGGGGAAAAATCACATCTCTTGATCTGTGTTCAACACTTGTAACACAGCCCAGGTTAGCATTGTCCCTCACTACTATGAGGGTGCATTGGTGGTGTGTGTTTAACTTGCTGTCATACAGGACCTTCTGCTGAGCAGCCTGCCAGCCTGTTAGCCTGCAGTTGTCCAGCACCTCCAGGTCCCTTTGAATGCCGCCACAGCCACCTGGTTTATCACTCACTCCACCTGGTTTTGTATCAGTAGAAGGAGTGACAGTGGCTTTGCCTAGCCAAGGCTCTGCAAACTCCAAAGAATGGAGATGCCTCCCATGACCTACCTGGTAACCTATCCCAGGGCTGCCCCACACACCAGGGGAAGAAGGCACCCCCAGTGTACCACTTGGATCTCTTGAGCTACCTCGTCTCTGTTTTTCCTTACTGTGTCTTCTGATTCTGCCCAAGGTTTGGTTCTGACTGCTTTTCAGGCAGCTGAGAGCTGCTGTTACATCCCCCTTGCTGTGAGCTAAGCTCTAGTTACCAATGCTTTTGTTTAGTGATCTTACACTAGTCCTAGTCCATTTTTTGCTGATACTCTGTAGGCGTAAATGCAGACAATTATTTTTTTTATCAGCATATATAATTATACTTTGGGATTTATTTTTTTATGTTCTTTGTGTGTCTTCAAATTGCACTTCAGAGTGATCTCCTCCTGAAGAGTTAACTACACACAAATTTCAGTGTTCTTGGGAATTTATGTACAGTTGTTTTTAAGTGTGCTTTTTACCGGCTGACAGGGATTGTGTGCTGCCTGCAATCTGGCTCTGCACAAGCTGGGAAATGTTTGTGGAGGCATGAAGCTGTGGTTGTTAACTGGAGCAAACTTTTGCTTCCAGCCAGTTACCAATGTAGGGGTAGAATTTAGAAGTCTGTACAGGCTTGTCATCTCTATAATTATGTGGCTATTAAGAAATGGGTGGAAGTTGAATGCTCTAAAATTATAGACTGTAATGATAAGACATGGTTAGTAGTGATTCTGATGCAATTTTCCTCCTTGCCAACAGAGTTTCAACAGCAGGAAGGCATGAAGTCCCATCAGAAAAACATGCAGCTCTATGACACACCCTATGAACCAGAAGGCAGTGGTGTGGAATCCGATTCTGAAAGCGTGGTGAGTCACCGTTTACGAGAAAGCAAATTGCCACAGGATGATGACAGGCCTGCAGATGAGTATGATCAGCCGTGGGAGTGGAACAAAGTCACCATCCCAGCTTTGGCAGGTAGGATTCCTAGATCCTAGCCACAAAATTCTCTCTCACAGTTATAGCACATGTACTTGTCTTCAAGTACTTATGTTCTCTTGGTAAGCGTGTGTGTGTGTGTGTGTGTATGTGAAATGTCTGAAAAGTAAATGTGGGTCATCTCAAGCCTTTACCTGCTGCAGAAATATGGAATATTGCACTTTTTGTTTGGTACTTCAGCCAACCTGTCATCAAGCATCTTAGCACTGGTTTCATATTATTAAAACTTCTGATTCTCCCAGTCCTTGTCCCTAGCCCCATTTTGATGGGTAGGATGTGTAGATAGTGTTTATTGTTGTGGAAGTTGCTTTGCAGGGTCCTGAAACTGGGGAACAAATCTCAAAAGGACAGAGTGATGAGAGTGTTGGGGATGAGGAGGGAAGAAAAGAGATGTGGCTCTGGGAGAGAGCATGGAAGAAACCTGTTCACTAAGTATTCAGTGTGCATTTATCCTAGGTAAATCCTGCTTGACAAACCTGTTTGCTTTCTGTGTTAAAACTACTAGATCTCTTAATGGAAAGGGAGCAGTAGGTGTCATCTATGTTGACTTTAGTTTTCATCGTATTGTGCTGTGGCATCAGCTGTGTTTGTAATGTTGCAGCTTAGATGGGTGGACTAGCAGATTTGTGAAAACCTATCAGGGTCATTGACCTCTAAGAGTAGTGTTAGTGATTCATTCCCTTCCTGGAATCTGGTTATAAGTGTGGTTCCTCTGAGGATATGTCCTGGAACCCTTCCTGTTTAGCATACTAATTAGTACCCCAGCAGAAGGGGAGGAAATGCCCCTTATCCATCTTGGAATAACAGCCAAAGGAGGGGAGGGTGTGTGCAAAGCTTCCACTCTGAGGGACCTCAACAGTCTGGACAAATGGACTGACAACAACCTTACAAAATCTAGAGAGAGCAGATCCAAAGGCTTGTGTCTAGAGCAGACTAATGCCCTGCAGTGATACGGACCTAGAACTGGTTGAATTGCTGGAATACAGCTTTGCTAAAAGGTGCTCAAGGAGTCCTGAGGGAAAGTGGACTAAATGTGGCTATCGATGCTCCTCACCATCATGAAGGCTAGCAGCATGCTGGCCTGTGTGAATAGGAGCAAGCCAGCAGATGACTCTTTACTTCACATTTCTGGGACTATGCAGAATGCTGTGGCAGGATTCTGATACAAGAGGGATATTGAAAAATGTTTTTGTCAGTACAGAGCCACAAAAACGACAAGAAACTGCAGCACATGACAGCACATGTGAGGAGATGCTGAGAGAACTGGGCTTGCTTGGCCTGGAGTAGAGAAAACTTTGGGTGGGACGTAATGGGAACTTTCCAATGTGTGTGAGGAGATCCTCAATAAGATGGAGCCAGTTTCTTCACAAAGGAGCAGGTGTGTGATGGGAAGAAGAGATATAAGATGAATCAGGAGTGGTTCTGAGTCAATATAGGAAGTTGTTTTTTTTCTCTGCAAGAACAGTTAATCATTGGAAACAATTTTCCAAGGAGCTCTTGTAGTCTCCATGTTCAGTCTTTTTTCATCCTGTGTGAAGCAATGATTGAATAAACAACCTGATCTGATCACATAGCTTCCCACACAAGGGCAATGATTGTGTGCTACCCAGAAGTAATTTTTCTTTCAAAAATCAGCAATTTTGTTTCGTAGTGCTTAGGTACAAGCTGTGGGATGGTACCTATCTGCTTCCAGTGTGACCACATTTCACAAGTTTTTCAAATAGTAATACAGCAGCCAGAGAAACTGGATTATTAGTTTTAAAAGTTAAGTCTTAAGAGTCATATGTGTGCATATGTAAATCATAGGCATTACTTTTCATGTATTGGTGATATTATATGAAATTGATGAGTTTTAATTCATTTGGAGTTTGTATTAAGCTCTGTATTCATCTTTGTGCCCATGTTTTTGGTCTTTATCAGGTAAATGCTGAAATAGGGTTTTTTTGAGTTGTTTTAAAAAAGGAATATTAATTTTGTCAATTTTTTTCTTTTTATCTACTTTTCAGTTTGTGTACATATAACTGTAAATTAACAAGGTCAGTCCAATGCAAGATTTTATGATTGGCTTATGTGTAAACATTCTCTCAAGTATTATGTAGTTATGAAAGCACACAGAACAAAATATTGCTTTACTGAACTAATAGAGTAAAAGGGGTTTAATTAAACAGGATTATGATATTGTTGGATTACTTACAAGTTCAGCATGGAGAATTCTTATTTAAAATAAGAAGAGTAAACACTTTTTGAGATTAATTTGGTTTCTCTGATTGCATCTGCCATTCATGATAGATTAGTTTGTTTTAGGTGCCAGGTTATTTGTCACAAAGAAATGTCTAGGGATTGGCTGAAAGGACAGTTGGCTGCTGATTCATCTCCTGTCTCCATACTTCATCTAAGTCCTAGGAGTTGTAAATATTTAAAATAAGGAAAGGAGAGGTCCAGCTTTGAAGTTTGAAATGGCGGAAAGCTTGCAATGGAGAAGTGTTGATCCTCTGCTGAGATGTATGAAGTACTCTTCTGACTTTTTCAGTGGTTCTATAGGGTAGCCCAGAAAGGGTTTTTTACAGTTCTAGCTGAGGTGACTTTTTCTGAAAAGTGCAGTGTTGATCTAAGTGGTACTAAAAATTCTAGCAATAGATAAGTCTCACTTTACAGGCCCACAACTACCATCTCCCAGTTACATGGAACTGTGGAGATGCTGCAGGGACCTTTTTCTGTTTTGAGAAATTCATCTGAAGGGAGCAACAGGTATTTGTGATGTGAATTGCAGACATAGAGACTTATGCAGCAAATGTTTTAGATTTGTCAGGTGATAGACTGCAGAAAAAACCCCAAATGGCAAGCAAACTAGAATTATCATGAACCTAATTATTCATGCAAGTCTTTGAAGAAAAAATTTGTTCTTCTGCCATGATTTCAAGATTTGTTGCTGAAGCATAGCTAAAACCTGTTTATCTCCAGCACGGTCTTTGAGATTTGCCAAAATGAAAGTGTGCACAAGCTATGAAATCTGCTCGGGTTGAGGGGAGTGTGTCTGTGTTCTGACTTCTAAGCATGGACTGTGGCTGGTGTCATGCTGGCATTGTGGATGAAGCAAGCTCCGTGTAGCCTGTGGATTTTGCAGTGCTGAAAGATGTGTCTCTGTGTAGCAGCATTCTGATTGTCTGCAACTTGAGTTCTTTGACAAACAAATTTGGGTTTGTTTTGTTGGAGACTGTACAGCTGAAGCTAAAATGTGTTTTTGATGGCTTTTACGGGAAGTGAACAGGTCTTGTTAGAGCTCCTGCTGAGCTGGGCAGACTGGTTTGCCCAGAAGAGTTCAGGTTGGCAAAGTAACAGGAATAAAATAGCTTTCAGGTACACAAGTCTGGCTAGAAAAGGAGATAACACCAGGGAGAGCCCACTGGATAGATAGAAGATAGCATAGGCATCAGAGGGCCCATTCAAGAATGTCACACTGACCCTGGCTTCCACTGAGTTTGTGAGAAATCTGTCCTCTTCAAACTGTTGTGTGGCCACAGAAAACTTTTGGGTAAAGGAAATGCATGTGTAAAGCCCATCTTAGTATTGCTCTACAAAATAAATGGCCCAATGAGCAAGAGGGCCATTTGGTAGTAGTTTCCAGCACTGATCATGGACTCAGGGAAGGACTTATAAATGCCAGACTTTTGCTGGCTTCTGCTGCTGTTGCACAGTAGTAGAAAGGTGGTGCCTAGGACCCTGAGGGAGTTCTGGCATACCACTGTCACAGGGCAGCGGAGAGGCTACGTGGAGAGTGCAGAAGTGTCAGATATTGCAGCCAGTTCCATAACTGCAATGGCTAGATATACTTTGGCTTTGTTTAAGGGAGGATTCATAGCAGCCAAAACTGAGATTACAACATTGGCTCGGCAGGTACGTGACTGGGTATTGCACTTGTTGCTTTAATCTGCCTGGATATCCCTTCAAGACTGCTTCTTCCTGACAAACTAACTCACAAAGAAATAAAATGAGAAAAGGCCAGAAGTCCAGAGACATGTCTGAGATTTTAAACACAGGAAAAAACCCAACATTCAAAAGCATCTGAAATTTAACTTTGTCCTGTTTTTGGAGAACAGTTATATCTCTAACCATCATGTTAGTAACTTTATACATAGGTACATGGAGAATTCAAAAGAGGAAATGTTTTTAAACAAAAAGAGGAGAGATTTAGATTAGATGCTAGGAAGAAATTGTTTAGCCAGAAGTGGTGAAGCACGCAAACAGGTTGCCCTGTGTGGCACTGTGAATGGCCCATCCATGGAACTGCTCAAGGCCAGGTTGGATGGGGCTCTGAACAACATGGTCTAGTGGATGAAATCACTGCCTATGGTGGCATCTCCCTGCCATTAGGGGGTTGCAACTAGACAACCATTAAAGTAACTTCCAACCCAAGCCATTCTATGATTCTGTGTTGTAAAAACAGAGCTGTTAAGAGTCAGAACAGAGTTTGTTTTGTGAACTGAAATTTTTGGTGACTGAAAGATGTTCCTTGTTCAGAAGGTGACATTAAGCTCACTGGTTTTCAGAGCGTCCCCAGGTTATATCCAGGTGATTTTCTTACAGTTAAAATATTAATACTGCTCACTTATGTCATGGGCAAGTGTACACATGCAAAGTTTCTCCTTGTTATGTTAATCAGCTTTCATTATCCAGTAATGAGGTTAAGTCTGAGTTTATATCAAGGAAGAATCACCTTATTTCTGCCATGCATACTTAGGAATGTGATTGAATACATTTGCCCAAATTTTGCAATAAAAAAACCATTTATGCCTGCTTTCTCTGAGTAGAGGGGGAATTTGGAAGTGTCCAAAAACTCATGACAAAAACATACGTAAATTTTAAAAAAACAGCTCCAAAACACTTTCCTCATCCAACATGTCTCTGTGCATTATCTTTTTGAACTTGAACATTGCAGCTGTCTGCTTTAAAAGACTTCTTTAAAACACTGAGTACTACCACCCACATGTCTAATTGGCTGTGTGTTACAGTAAGTTCACTTCTAAATGCATGAAGCCTATGAGTTTTGTAGGGAGTCCCTTCAGTTTTCCGTGTAACATTTTCCTGCTGTTGCTGTTGAAACTTGCATAGGGGCTGATTGTGCTGTTTGTGCTTGTGAGCACTGTGATTTTTACCTTCTGACACATTGAATGTTCTCTGCCTGATCCTCACTAGATGACCTTAAAATCATTGCAGCTGGGAGTGTTCATTTTTGATGAAGCAGCAAAACTCAGAAGGCAATGAGAGTCAGAAATATGGTGTGGGTAGATTCTCTCACTATTCCTGTCAACATTCTGTCCTTTAATGGGTTTTTTTAAATTGTAGATATGTGGAATCTGTAAGTGTAGAAAGAGGATGCTGACATCATTAGTTTGTGCTTGACTACGGATGTTGTAGTGCTCTAATAAATTACAGCTTTGCAAAATAATTTGTATTGCTTTTCTTGGAATAATATAGCTAGTGACAGAAATGAGGGAAGGCTATTTTTCTTTTTTTGTCTCTATTTCCTATAGACAAAGGCAAAAGCTTTGTTCCAGCAGTGTATAAATGGATGCACTGTTAATTCTTTGCTGCTTGACGATATTTCTGATATGGATAGATGGGTGTTAGCCACCTGATTTGCACCCAGATCACTGTTAAGATGATACAGCATAAACTGAGGCAAACTGACCTTCTCATTTGCTTTTGGAATTATGGCAAGTGACTGAAGGCTTACTACTGCTACTTGTTTAACAGCATCATCTCAGGAGGATCAAATTATCAAAAGTTAAGATAAGTACTAGTTATTGTAACAAGGTTTAGAAGAGTGTGAATTTTGTTACTGGAAAAGCAAGAGCGTTTTAGGACTGTACTTTGCATAGTAAGAAACACTTCTACATGATACATATAACTTTGTAGATAAAGCAGTACATCTTAATGCTAGTGAGTGTATGTTTATTCTGTATGAGGTTTGAAAACCTCTCTGAATGCTACAGTTCTTTTGGTCCTTGCTAACCTTGCCTGGAGAGGTAATTATTGTGTATTTTGCAGCCCAATTTAATGGAAGTGGGAAACGGCAAGCATCTCCTTCTCCCTCAAATGACCAGCACAGGCAATTAAGAGCACCTGGAGGAGGCTTTAAACCCATCAAACATGGCAGTCCAGAATTTTGTGGGATCCTGGGAGAGAGAATAGATCCAACTATTCAACTGGAAAAGCAGATGTAAGTAAGCACAGTAATTGCTCTCTAGCTCTTTGCCTCCCCACTTACAGGAGCAGCAAGTCCCCACATCGTACTGTCCAGCTTCCCTCCTCAGTATCCCCAAAACCCCAAAGACCTACTTATTAATCCTGTGAAGTGTAAGTAACTTGTTGAACAAAACAGTGTTAAACGAGAAACTCATCTCTGGAACAGAGAATTTTACCTGTCAAGCAGGTGCAGTTACTCCATTTTCAACCCTTTTTGTTATACTGCATTAGTGAAAAAAAGGTGTATATCACATATAACCATATTCTGCTTAAAAGCTGCATTAATTCCATGAATTTGTGGCTGCACAGCATGTTTCTGATACATCAGATGTGCCTTGCATCTGGCTGTGACAGTCCTGCAGGGAGACAATGGTAAGACCACTTCAAAAGTTTTCAGAAAAGAGACTGTTTTTTCTACTCTAGTGGTGTCAAACTTGAGAGTGGTATTTAGACGCACTTTTATCAGCTCCAAATTCAGGTTCTGGGTGAATTCCCTGTAGTGAATGTCTGGTATCCACAAGAGTGGCTGCTGTCCTGCCTCATTGTTGCTCTTCCTTGAACAATTTGGACAGACTGGATTGTGTGATGGAATGACCCACTGTTCTGTATCACACCAAAAGTGCAGTCTCAGAGAGTGGGCCAGACTTCCTGCTACACAGGAACCATTAACAAAGGGTAGACTGATATGTCTGGGCACTGAGAAGCCAGTGGATTCACGCAGTAAAGTGAATAAACTGTGTCTTCCATCCCTGAAGGCAGTCCACTTCAGAAACTGTCATTCTGAGTTAGAGGCAAAATTTGTTTGCACAGAAGAGGGGGGGCCATAATTTAGGATGGATGTGAATGTACCCTCTCTGAGAATACTTCGTTCCTTAATGCTCATGGTATTAAGAGGATTAACAATCCTTTTGCACTTCAAATCTTCAGTAGGAGAGAATGGTCTCCTACTGTTGCAGGAGAGGTAGTTGCAGAAATTGCTTTTCCTTTGACATTCTATTTTTCAGGCAACATTTGGAAGCTTAAGTTTGAAACAAATAATATCATCATCTGCATGTTGTCACTTTCCATCTAATCAACCTCAGCCTTTGAACCATCTGCCCGTTGACAGATTGTATGTCTATCTCCAGTAGAGGAAGTAGCAACCATTATTGTGAAACCAGTCACTGATATTGTTAGGCAAATGACTAAAAGGCTATAAATTTAACTGTAGATTTGGTCCTCCAGTATGGGTAGTACCAGGTCACCAAAGTTGCTCCCCCACCCCCAAACACATTTAAAATAACTGCAGGAAGGTGAGTATCTACTAGCTAGTTTTTGACTCATAAATATGTTGTTGTGTTGTTCTGTCTTTTAGTATAACTGCAGCTAACATGTAATAACTGAAAACAGCAGGGCTAGTCTTTTCTTCTTTAACTATTCAAATATCAGTGACATGAGATTATTTTTGATTCTTCATTACGGTGGATCAAACCTAAAATGAATGCACAGTTAACAATCATGCATCAGAAAATGGAAGAGTTTACATTTATTGTACCATAGGTTATTCACAATAATTCAAATTACTGAAGTTTTAGTAGTGTGAGACATCTCTGTAGCACATACCAGACCCTCCCTTCTTTTTCTACAAAAGTGGAGTCTGCTTTTGTAGAAGGGAATGCAAGATCTAGGAGAAAGGAAGCATACAAACTGGCAAGTGGATAGGTAGTTTAGGATATTCCCCACACAGGCAGAAATACCAAGGTGTGTCAGTATATCGAGGAAATATTTTTAGTTACTTGTGACTGAGGAATCTGTAACTATGAACTTAGTAACTCATGGTCCCAGGGGAATCAAAGTAATTTGTTCTATTTCCTCAATAACAGTGCAAAGAAAAAGTGTGTTCTGCTGTTTCCATTGTCTTATTGAAAGTGAATCCCTCCCAGCCTTATAATCAAGATCTGGTGGTTTCCTGTTTTGCTCTACTGCAGAAACAGAGTAGTGTTGTGCATTATATAAGCTGTAATAACTTATGCTTACTGTATAGTTGATGCTGCTCTCCTATCTTCAGTGGAGCTGTGACCCCTAAGTGGCTGCAACCTGACCATTGACAAAGTAAGGGACATCAGGAAAGACATTCTGTAAACCACTATCAGGGTGCTTACCTGGGAGGAGATCCTGATAAAGGTCAAAGTGTGTATTATGTTCGAATTTTGCTTTCAGGTTTGCAATGTGTACCTGTGTTTTCCAGGATATCTTAGAAGACATTCCGATTATTCCATGCTTTTGCACTGGTGTCTTTCACAAGCTGTCATTGCACTTTTTTAAGACCACATCACTGATGTTTGAATCTTTGACCTTTCTTCACAAATGCCTATACGCTGACATTTAAAAAAATAAGCATACCCAGGATAAATGGACCCAATATAGTTGAACAGCAAATAATTCAGGAACTTAAAGCTGATTACAGCGCTCTGCTTATCACACTAGGTAGCTGGAACAGGAGCAATCTGAGTGTCCTATTTACATGGGAGTATGACTCACACTTCTGGATTCTGCTGTTTACTGTCAGGTGTAGCCAAAACAGATTCCAGCCATCACATCTGAGTCAGATGTTCTCTCATCCACTGTTTTATTTCAACTCTTAAAAACAGGTTTTTGTTCCTCAAACCAGCCCTGAGATATTTTTTCTTTTTCAATGGTATCTCCCTGATTTTGGCAATATAATATTTCACTGCTGTTTTCTTTGGCCCTTTGGGGAGAAAAGGAAATAAAGACAATTTTAGCTAATGGGAATAGTTTTTAAATTCTCCCAAATCCATTTTCTGATTTACACTTGTGTTAGTATTATTTCCTCACACTCAAAAGGTAACCTAGTCTTTAAATGGCTTGTTGAGAATACACCAGTAAATATCTAATGGTGTAGATGAGGAGAGCACTGCCTGAAATCATTTGCATCTGTGACTCCATTCTATTTGTGAAGTGATGAAGCTGTGAGGGCCTCCCTTTCTAGTCTGTCTTGACTATACAAAGTATAACCTCTTTTTAGTTCCCTCTAATGCAGACTTTGATTCTAACCAAGCACACAATGAATTTTTAATTTGAGCACCAACTCTTTTAGCACATTCATCAGATTTGACAATGGAGACACCAGCACATGGTAGTTAAGAGCATGACTTCTGTCAAAGGGATTTATCTCATATTTATTCACTTGCCTTTTAGTTGGACCATCTTTCTTAGAATAAGAACAAATGGAAGAAGACTCTTTTACGCAAAGCGTGAAGCAGTTCCTGGTTAGAGCAGACAGAGAGCACTTCTGATGTGTGCATTGTCATGCTTAGACAGAAGTGGTAGTCACATAGTGTTTCAAAGTGCACTTGGCGATTGCAGGGAGGGAGGGATCTTCCTCAGAGATGTGTTTGACCTGGTACAAGGCCAGACACATCACATTGCTCTGGAAACTTAGGGGAAGGGTCAAAGTGCTTACTTGTGGAGTCTGATATTTTGAAAGCTGATACAGAGCAGCATGTGCTGAGAAGCGTCTTTGTTTGCAGTGATTGGTTTCATGAAGGATCCACATCTCCTCTCCCAATTCCCTTTGTTCCCGAAATTGTTCACACTCACATCACAGATCCACCAGAGATTTATATAAAGCTCCCAGAGATGCCACAGCTTTGTTTAGAATGCCTTTGTTAGATCTTCACACTGTATCACACTTTTCCCTTTTCAAAGATTTTTTTAGCAAATCTTTTCCACTGCTAATTGTTCATATTCTCCATGCATGATTTTCTATTTCTTTGCTTTTGTTTTCTTTTTATCTTGTATATTAGTTTACAAACTGATGTATCCCAGGGGTTAAATAGAACAAATATGTATATCATGTGTCTAATGCTCGCAAGACAGATTATAATGTGTTCCCCTAAATGGGAATTTCTTACATAAACATATACTCCAATCTTATTGCATGGTCCCCTGATCTGAGTTTTTTCCTTCAGCTAACAGGAACTACAGGCCTCCACAATTTGTAATAACTTCAGCTAATGCTTTTTAACCGTAATATATTAGATTTTAAAGATATCCATATGTTATTCATAACAATTCATACCTTAAATAAAGTAACTGTTTATTATATAACACTGAAAGCAGTGTAAGTGGTAATATTTGTGTGTATATTAATTTCTGTGCTTTTTTCTAGATGGTATCATGGAGCAATCAGTCGGACAGATGCAGAAAACCTGTTACGTTTATGTAAGGAGTGTAGCTACCTTGTAAGAAATAGTCAAACAAGCAAGCATGACTATTCTCTTTCACTGAAGTAAGTACTTGTCAGTAAAATATAGTAAATATATTTTATAAGCTCTAGCTTCTCTGGTGCAAGATAGAAAGCTATCCAGTTTGTTGCTGCCATGGTTTAGCTCAGAAGAGCTCCCAGAGAGTTTGGAACTGTCAGCCTGCATGATGTGACAGTCACTGAATTAGTACTTCCAGTCTGGGGGTGTTAAGAGATTTTTAGTCTTCATTTGGTGTCCATTTAACTAAATAAACTTAGATTAATTTTTTTTTCTGGTTTTAATTTGAAATGTTCTTGCTGCTTCTGCTTTTGGCCAAATAAGGGACTGTATTGTTTGGGGTTTTAATTTCCTTTATTTTGTGTGCTTTACTGGAGTAAAGGTGTACAGCATTGCTACAGCTTTTGAAAGTAAAAAGCCCAGAATTGAGGATGAAAGATCTGCAGAATTAGGAAATGAGCAGTGTTCCAGTCTTCGTGCTGCTCTGAATTTGCCTCACCTACTTTAGATTGAGTAGTGTACATTACAGATGTTATCTTCAACATACCATAAGACAAATTCATAGAATAGTTTGGGTTGGAACGGATGTTCAAAGACCATCTAGTCCAGCTCTTCTGCCCATGGAGGCATAAGTTCACTTCATTTTATAGTGGAGGAAGTTTGTCAAGGTTTTCTGTGTAGGAGAAAAGGAACTCCCTTGACCTTGGTATAGTCTGTACAGGTGCAAAGAGAATTCTTTCCTTCTTTCAGGATAGGGTCTGATGTGGAACCTAACCTTCCAAGTAGGTCTGGGATACAGGCCTACTTGCCTTTTTCGCTAGCATTACTCCTGCCAGTTTGGCTTTTACACCATTTCTTTACAGGTTTGTTCTGAAATACATTTTACTGCTGGGATGATGGTGATACCTGATGGTAATGAACAGTTTTATAAATAGCACCAAACCTGATTTTTTTTTTTTTTTTTTTTTTACATTCATAGGTCCATTAGAAACAGAGGCTCACATCTACCCTGCTTTGGTTTGGTATGATGGTCTAAACAGTACATTTCAGACTGGTATTATAACCCCACTTTGGGTTGAGAGGAAGTGCATCAGTTAAATTAATTTAAGATTCCATTCTAGGACTTGAGAAGGAAAATATTTTGTAGGACTGTGTTTTAAAATCAGTATTCCTTTTCTATTATTTTGGGCATCTCTCTGTAATACAGAGGTTTGGCTTGAGCTGGAACACATCTGTATTAGAATTGTGGTTCAGTTCCTGTTATCTCTTTTGTCATTTGATCTGTGTATTCTCTGATATAGTTCTCCTGGAGATAATTTCAAACATTGAAGCATTAATGGCACAAGCTTTGGAATATATTTTCCCTTGGGCTTAAATTTTCCCTTAAATTCCAAGTCCTGGAATATGATTTTTTTAAAAAGTATTTCAGTTAATTCTCACATCAGCCCAGTGAATTTTGTTATTCAACCAGAAAGCAACTTTCAGAGGAAAAGGTGACAGTTAAATTTATATTTTGCTATTTTGGGCAGCTGAGGTCATGCCCTTAGTATCCTCTTGTAGTCTCTTTTCACAGGACGATAACGTTCACCATTGTTTATTAGGTGTGTTTGTGCTTCTCAGGAGCCTTTATTACCACGTGTGAATTAGCACTTTTTTCAGTTAAATGTCATACATTTCTGCTGCCGGGAAGAAATAAGAATGACACCTTGATTTTGTATTGAGATTAAGTAACAGTGATTTAAAATCTATTCTTCAGTTTCATGTGACATGCTTTTTCTAAAAACGAAACAGAAAGCAAAACCCAAACCCAAACTACTTTACTGTAGTTTTTGAGTTTCTTTTTCCCTAGTAACAAAAGCCTGTTCCCCAAAAAACAGCAATGAGGATCTACCCAAATATTACCTGTATTAGAAATGTGAAAAGTGAAAAGAAGGTAGAACTTCTTCATTTTCATTTAATATAACTGAATATTTCACAAAGGAGACATCTCTGAAGACCATTTTTTCCAATAGCAGGAAATTTTTTATGTTCTGTGGACACTGAGAAGGCCTGACAGACTTAACTTGCATGGGGAATTTGTGTGAGATATTTGTCTGATTCAAATTCCAAAAATTATCATTCCAAATATAATGAAATGAGCTGGAAAATAGCTTCATTGCCAAATTAAAATGCATCTGTGTAGAAAACAGTCATAGAGGTAGTTTAAGTTGCTCATGTCAATGTCTGTCACTTTGAGATAGTGTAGATTACCCAGAGAAATTTAATTGCATATGGATTAGCTATCTCTGGGGGGCAGTAGAGAAGGTCTTATTGAAGTACACATT
This sequence comes from Entomyzon cyanotis, assembly GCA_024500445.1. Classification (NCBI taxonomy): domain Eukaryota; kingdom Metazoa; phylum Chordata; class Aves; order Passeriformes; family Meliphagidae; genus Entomyzon; species Entomyzon cyanotis. Next base: position 6,120,503 of record JAKEPQ010001021.1, read on the forward strand.
CATGTCGCTCATTTCACTTACAAACAAGGAATTGTTATTGTTGGAGACAAGTGTTTGAAGCTAAAAGTATTTTTCTGTGGATTGTCATCTAGAGACCTCAGCCTCCTTGTCAGCATTGTTTAAATTCTCCACAGAAGAAGAGGGAAAGAATATGATCTACCTTCCCAGAAAAAAAATGAACCCAAAGGCCTGAGGGACAGCTGTACATTCTCTTGTATCTCCTCTGTTAGCCCTGCATTGTTCCCTGTGTTTCCTCTTCTCTTTATTCCTTCAGGGTTGTAGGTATTTGGCTCGCTCATACCCACACCTTCTTTCCTTAAACCCAATTAAAATTGCACAAGGCTGGGTAAAAATTGGAGACCCATACTCCTGGTAACTGTTGTGACCAGGAATCCCTGGCTGCTATTGAACTTCCTGATTTCAAATTCCTTGTCTGAGACTAAGATCTGTTTTTTACTAACAAGCAGACAGGTGGAAAAGGTAGAAGCAGATGTGCAAATGGAAGAGGGAGAGCCATTTCTTATAAATGTTTTAGGTGTTCAGCAATTACTTCAATGCACATCAAGCTCACAGAATTGCCTTCCTAACAATAGAACAGGCTCTCAGGATAGGGCTATCATGTTTCAGTCTTCTCAGTGAAGACCAACTGGGCTCTACCAGCTAATCCTTTCAGTCAGGATTTCCCCTTCCCAAGGCTCTTGCAGCAATGTGTACCATGCCCACACCACTTCATTTCCTGACTCACATTTCAGTTTTGGGAAATGTGACTGTTCTTAATTTTAGATTAGGATTATCTCAAAAGTTAGCTAAATGTAGTCTGTGAGTAAAAACAGTAACAGGCTTTGCTTTCTGCTCGCTCTGATAGCTCCTGCACAGTTGTAGCTCCTGGAAGTGCAGAGCTGAATTCAGAGAGGGTGGTGCCTATTGACATCCTGATCCTGTGGACTCATAAACAGGCATGTGGTTTCCCTGAATAGCAACGGAAACTGCGAGCTATGTTTTTTTGTCATCACAGTCTGTAGAAGTGCTCCTGATTTCCAAAGCTGAGTACATAAACTTTGGGTAATCCTGGGCTGTGGATAAATGCTGGGCTTGTACCTTTCTGCTGATTTTTGTTCTTGGAAGTAACTCTTGTAATATTGTAAAAATTACAGTTTTTTTCCTGTCAGTATAATTTACAAAAGTGTGCTGGAATTTTCGATGTGTCTCTTAATCAGCAATTGAATAAAAATATTCTAACATGTATTACTAGTCTGCTGTCAGCCTAAACCATAATGATAGGGTCCTGGCTGTTAGCAGAAAGCACAGATTCTGTGACGTCTACAGAAAATCCAAGAAGCTAAACATTCTCACTACCTTCAAAGCAGCAGATGGGAACTGGTTATAGAGAGTGACCTTCACACATTATGTGCAAATGAGCACTACTAGACCTTGTTTGTAGGGCAAGAGACATTGTTTTAACATGGAGACAGTGTCTGTCAGGTGTAGAATGACAGTGTTGTGTAAAATGTGCTTGAAAAAGCAAAACTGAAACAGGAATACCAGTTCATAGGCCAGCTTCTGAATGTCTCCTGTAAAGGATTTTCCAATTTATTTTTTTTATAAGTTTTTCAGAGGAGATTTTAATTTCTTGTTGCTGTACATTGACGTGAAACATCATAGGCTTTGTTCCAAGTAACAGCACGTAATACAAGTGTAATTACAAAACTATGACATGGAAAAGCATTTCAGAATGTAAAAATAACACAACATGTATTTCCTACATTGCTAGGATTTTTTTTCTGATGTTACTACAAAGTGGTCATTTTTTTTCTTGTGCAAGTGACATTTCATCAAAATGCATGCAGAAAATCTGTTCTGACAAAACAGTGCTTTATTCAGCAAAAATAGTGTTCAGAAGACTTGGACAGACTTTCTGGTTGTGAACAGTGAATGATGTTTCAAAGCCATTAATATTTCCTGGAAAAAAAATACTAGGTTTAATATCTAATTAATATTTATTAAAACTTCTTTTATTGTACTTCATGCATAAGATCAAAAAAGCACATTCTGATCAACTGTCTGCCCAATTCCTTTCCCATCTTCACTGGGTTTTGAAAACTGAAAGAGAATGTGTGGGGAAGTTGTAATTCAAAGTCTCTTGGGGTTTTTGTTGTGTTGCCAAACATTTTAAACAAGGTGTGACTGATTATTAGTCATATATCAAGTATTGTGTCTGTGTAAACATCTGTGCTTGAGAGTTCCAAAGCAATTTGGTGCAGGGATTAGCAATTAGCAATTTTCTTCTGTATTGAAAATCACGGGAATGGCTGCAAAAAGGAAAGAAAGGATAGAATATTGTCTCTAGTCACACTGTTTTGTCACTGCTTTCCCTCAGTTGAATGAAAATATGGGGAAGAGTTATTAAAATATTTGAAAAACCACAATGACATTCAGGGTTCACATAGTAACAATATCACATTACTTAGTTGAGGTCCCAGCACCTTCTCTTGCAAAATGTGTGTGTCTTATCTCTTCAAGGCACTGACTCTCATCAGTTTTCACATACGTGAATTTGGGATCACTGTTAGGTTCTTTTCTTTGAAAACCTTGGGCCTGGCAGGTTCTAGTACTTATTGCTGTTGAAAGAGCTGAAAGACAGGCATTCCAAAACCAGGACTATTCAGGCTCTTGTTTAGGTAGACCCCAACAGTGCTTCAAATAATAAACAGAAACTTATTTACAAGCAGTTCAGCCATGAAGATTTTTTTCCCCCATCATTACCTGAAATTTCAGTAATCTCTTTGCATACTAAAATCAGAGTTTAGATTGAAAGAGTTTGCAGGAGAGGAAGAGGGAGTGTGACTTCCAGGTTCCTTTTTGACGTGGTCACTGTAATTCTAGTCACTAGTCTAGCAGCAATAGTGCAGTTAATCAATGCAGATGCATTCTGCCCTTACCAGTTACCAAAGGTACTGATTGTCTATGACTCCAGGCTTTCCAGAAGAGGGGAGACTGTGAGACAGACTTCAAGGACAAGTAGAGAAGATGAGGCAGGACAGAAGGATCTTTAATGTAGACGTGAATAGTTTCACAGAATAGTTTACAGTTGGAAGTGTTTAATTCAAGGGCATGATTTCAAGGTGCTAAGATGACTTTCTTCCAACTTAACTTGTTCTATGTTATAGAAGATGAGAATTGTCTGGTTTGATTTGTCTAGTTGCAACCAATGACAGCTCATTTGGGGCATTTGGAGAGCAGATAGCAGATTCACAGTATAATTTTTGGAAACTAAAAGAGAGCAGAAGGGGAGTGAAGGAGGAAAATATTTGAAAGCAAAATTTTTGCATTTATCCACCAGTAAGCCTGAAATAATACTCAATTTAAAGATTTCTGGACATCCAGAAAAGTAGTCAAGATTGACATCAGTCTGTCATAAGCAATGTGGTATTGGCTACAAACCCTAGCAATAAGGAAAACCAATTTATTGATTGAATGTTCTTGCCTTTGAGTTCTACTCCTTTATGAAAGAAAAGTTGCGTGTGAGACACTGCAAAGCTTTGAGGTCAGTTTCACATACCTTGCAGCTGCCTAGAGAGGTCTAGCTGCGAATGGACCTCTGGAGGTGTCGAGTCCAATCCCCCTGCTCAAAGCAGTACATGCGTACCAGGTTGCTGAGTGTTTTGGAAAAATTGTGAGGATAAAACCCTTCTGACCTGCCTGATCCTGGTCCCTGGACTCTAGCATTCTTCTGAGGAAGAAGTCCCTGTGTCCAGTGGGACACCCTTGCAGCTTGTGCTTGGTGACTGAGAAACTTTTCTTTTCTCTGTAACCCTCCTTTTTAGGCAATGGTTGATTGCAACCTGATACCCTCCAGCTCACTTTTTCTTCTCCTGGAGACTAAACAGACGCAATTCCTTCAAGCCTATCCTCATGCATCATGTACTCCCATCCCCAGACCATGTTTAGTGGTCCTGCTCTGGATATGCTCCAGTGTTGACATCTCCTTTAGTATGGAACACCCCTCTCACTAGTCACAGATGCAACCTCACGAGTGCTCTGCAGAAGAAACAGTCACTGTCTTCCAGCAGCTTGCTGTACTTTGCTGTGCAGCCCAGGCTGCAGTATGCCTTCATGGGCAGACCATTGAATCATTCTCCGTGTGTCCTACCTACCATAGTTCCTTTTCTGGCCAGTTGTGCCCCAGCTTGCACGGCTGCTTGGGTTTGTTCCATCCCAAGGGCAGAAGCTATAGATTTGCCTTGGCTACATTCCATTAGCCTGCTATCCATAATTTCTAGGTCATGTTGTTTTTCACTCCCTTCACAAACAGTGTGGTCTTCCAGAAGGCTAACCTGTCATGATACAGCAGAGATTCTTTATGTGTAATCTCAATGATTATGTGCTCCTCAAACCTGAATATATACGTAGGTTCTTCTTGGCGAAGCAACAGCTGTCTGTCATGAATTCATGGCTTGTAGCAATTTGTTCATACTATGTGCATTGTCTTCCTGTTCTAAAAAGGACTTGTGTCTTTTCCTTTTCTGCACTAAAGTGCATTTAACTGATTGTTCTCCAGTCCTTGCTATACCTCTGAAATAAACATGCACCTGTGATTCCATTAATTTATCTGCACACTTTTAAGTCATGCTGTAGCAAAGCAGAATCATAGTAAACTGAAGAAAGAGAACAATACATCTGTCCTTGTAATAAGTATTTAAAGATGTTGCTTTTATTTAAGGCAAATAATTTAGAGATCAATTATGACTTGAAAGATATATTTTCCCACTAAGAAATTTATATTTCAAGAAAGATTTTAAGCATATAGAGTCATAATTACAGTGTCTGCCACGGTTTCTGCCCACCAAAAAGGTTCACTTCATCAGACAGTTGTTGAATACATCTGAAAGATATGAGCTTGATTATGATACAGGCACTTACAAAGGGAACCCTGCACCTGCTAACTAGAATATGGCAGATTTTAGAGAAGCTGGTTTTAACATGATTTATTTTCCTGCTGCAGCTTTCTGTGTCATCTTAAATTGCGTTTCTTTGCTGACACACACGAGCTCCAGTTTTAACACTATTGTCTCTGCCCCTGGACACACCTAGAAGAAACAATGGCTTGGAGCCAGAAGGTTAGGTATTGGGACATCAAACAAGCTCTAAAAACCTTCTAAGCCTCATTTAACATCCTGACATGTAGGAGCTGTCTTTGCACTTGTGCTGTCCTGGCTGAACTCTACACTCTTAAAGTAGCCTATATGTTATGTTGAGACAGCAGACGCTGAAGCGTCACTTCTGAGAAGAGCTGAGGTTAGCTCTACCTCTGGTGCTGTGTGGCAGTGTGGGTGCTACCCATCAGAATGGCATTATGTTGGATGGGTTGTGTTGCCAAGAGCAGGCACAGCAGTTCCATGGCACTCTTCTGCCTGTGTAATCATGAGCGTTCCCTCAAAAAGCCTGTGCCCCGTGCAGGCAGATCAGTCACCTAGGAATTGAATGCTTCTGCTGTGGAAATCACACTGTGGTTTCTGCCTGCAGAAAGGCCACAGGACAGCAGCCCTTACTCAGTATAGTGCTAAACATAGTATTATGCCGTTAATCTTGGGCACATGCTCATCTGGAGAAGTTTTCCCAGCTGAAGCCGCCAGACTATGCACAGAGATGTGTTGTGGGCAGTTACTGTCAGGGTGGGGTGAGTAAGGTCTGTCCTGAGGCATCCACAGGGTAGAACGGGACAGGTTTTGCCTAGCTGAGCGAGGTTTGTGGCCTGCTCGTGCCTGTGAAGGAACCCTCAGGCCTCTGACAGGCCAACACCATAGATATCTTTGGGTCCAGAAGTAATGACTGGCTATAGTGAAAAGTGTTCATAGGAAAATATTGAAGGAACTGGAGGGAGGGGCCCAGGGGAGGAAATAGATTGACTTTGGCACGCCTCTGGATCACTTTCTGGGTGAGATGGCCTTGCATGTGGATCCAGGCAGCACAGGTGCTGAAAACAAAAGACTACCTTAGGCTACCTTTGTGGTGGACTGTCCGTGGGGGTTTGCAAGCAGCAGTCACTCTGTCAGCCTGGTCACTGTCTTGGCCTGTCACCCAGCAACTACTGGCATTTTTTTCTCCTACATTCCCCTCCATAAGGAGATCTCGTCTTGGTGCTGCACCCTCTTCCCTGTCCATAAGTGTGAACTTACACTTTGCTTTCCTTGCAGGAGCAGTCAAGGTTTTATGCATATGAAGCTGATGAAAACCAAAGAGAAGTACATCCTGGGTCAGAACAGCCCTCCCTTCGACAGTGTTCCTGAAGTCATCCACTACTACACCACAAAAAAGCTGCCTATCAAAGGAGCAGAGCACTTGTCCTTGCTCTACCCTGTGGCTGTACGGACTCTCTAATAAAACCTAGTCTCACCCCTTCCTGTGGATGGGAGGTGAGAGGTAAGCTGGGGTGCACAGAATTAATTGCCAGAATTCAGAGTTTGAGTCTGTGATGGAGAGGCAGCCTTTAATCTTGTGAATGTGGGCTCTCTGCAGAGTTGTCTAAGGGACTGTGTGTGTGATACGCTTGTCCTGCAGCATGCCTCTAGAACTGTATTGATAGATAAGAGAAAGAACACTTATTTTAGTGCAAGGAGAGCTGGTAACCTTCCCAGATATTCTATGTGAATGAAAGTGCTTCCCAACAAAAGTTCTTCCTTCGTGTTTTGAGAAGAATCAATAACTTCTTCTCAGCAGTAAAAAAAACCAACTTTTTTTCTCTTGCTACCCTGAGAAACTTCTCCGTGAGAAAGAGTAGCCTTACTCTGAGGGACCCTAGGGTGTTCTTGATGGACCTGAGAAGGAGCTGCCTATCAGCCAAGTCTCTGTCTGGTCACATAGCTTGATGGGTTTGGGATTTTTTTAATGCAGTTTCTTGGGGTAGTCAAATACTGAACTTCTATTAGACACACAATCTTAAAATAATTTTGTGAGAGCAAATAATGGTCAATTACTTATGAATAGGGGATGTAATTAAACAGTAGTTTGTTATATATTTTTATCCTTTTTGGTACAATAATCTCTTAATGTTTACTGTCTTCATTTGCAAGTTTCATTTGTAGGTACAGGCAGCTAATTCTGTTTGGGGCCGTTACACCATAATATTTTAAGTAGTTAGGATAAGTCATTTTGATATGTGGGTTAGTATTTATGCATGAGGGTGGTCAAAGGCTTTTATAAAGCTTTAGTAGGCAAAATCTTCACTTGCTCATTCATCTGGATCAAACAGCTGTCCTACTGATGTAGCAGGCTAACATGCGTGTGTCACACTGCCTTTCCATAAGATGGCTTTTGCAGCTGTGAGAACTGTGGTATGCAGCAGAGCAGAAATTTATTTTTCTGGTCTACCAAGGCATTCTTAAAGCACAGCCTGGTGGACACATACCTTCTGGCCAGTGTTCTTTTTCACCATGAGCAGAAGCGTCCTGCTCTATTTCAGTCACTGTCAGCCAGAAGCACTATAGAAGCTGCTCTGTATTCTAGTCCTGCCAACTCAGTGCCCATCCACTTGGGACATATTTTCTACATGCTCTGTGTACTCATTCAGTGAGATAAGTGAAAAATTATAATTGTATACAAGCTGGAACTGGGGAATCTATAACCTTATAGTCCTCATGTTGTGCCATCTCCCACATATGTCTAGAATGTCATGCATTAACCCATCAGCTGATATAGTAGCAAACTGGTTATATGCAGGTTATTGTATTTTACAGACAGCAATAGGACTGTGAAATTGTGTGCTATTTAATTCAGCTTTCTTAGCTACTACTATTTTTTATGTATGCTTAGAAAGAAGTGCAAATCTGAAAATTGTAATGGAATAACCACTTACTGCCTGTAAAAGTAGTGCTTCATTGTATTGTCTAATCTGATAAGAACCTCAAGGATTACCCATATACTGTCACTGGTGCTAAATATTCTGTTTCCTTTTAAGCCTGCCTTATTTTTTATATGACATCCAATGCAGATTGAACAGAAGTGGATCACATGTATGTGAAGAGCCCAGTGTCATTCTGTGCAGCAATGGTAGTGGGTCAAACTGTTTCTGTCTCATCCAGAATCAGAAGCTGCGTTGAAATAGGTTTTCTGGTTTTTTGAGAAGGGTGGCACAATGGAGGACAGAGAGACAGCATTCCTCTCCAAGTGAAAACAAACACCCCCATTTTCATGCACTCACCTACCTGCATTTTTTATTTCCCTACAGTCTTTGCATAACTCTTTATTCTCTTAACATCACCCAACTGACAAGAGCATACAGGCACTTTTAAGTTAGCATATTCTCTCACCAGAGTAGGAGATTATGAAGGTGGCAGAGCTCACACGGGTTAGGAATCAGGTGGCAAGCTGCTCTGTCTTGGTCTTTGTGGGGTCTAGCAGCACTATCATGCCCTTTGGGACAGAAATAATGTCATATTTCTTCTTTTACATGTTGAATCTGGCATTGTTGCTGTTCCATGGTCCGTTTTTCTTCTTCTTTAAAGGAAAAAAAGTATGCCCCTACTCTGTCTAACAGCAATTACTAGTAGAAACCAACAGCATCATTAACCAAGGCCTTGTCTGGCTTCCTTAAGCACTTTGTCTTTAATTCATGGGGATAACTATTGTACCAGACCTTTCTTGATGTGGGTCTGATCAAAAGTCAAATGAAGCCAGCAGGTGCCATTTTATTGCTGTCTGCAAATTTTGGGTTGGTATCCATTGTTTCATACAAATCGTGTGAATATGCATCATACAAATGTGTATACAGCTAATTACAGCTTCAAGGATCAGATCAAGGTTCTTGGTTCAGCAAGAGGAAATCTCAGAAAGTATTGGTTGTCCATGGGAAGGTTTTTTTATTATTTTTCTAAAAGACTTTTAGAAAGTACACAGTAATTGCAGAATAAATAAAACCAGGATTTTGTTTGCACTGTAATGTTGTCTTTGTTTATTTAAGTGATTGTATGATATTTTTCCAGTGAAGGAATATTCTTCCCAGATTTTTTAATGTACAGTGAAAATGCAGTGTGTTAACAGTGTGTAGTATTGCATATAGGTGGAAGATCTTGTAGTGATCGTGCCTATATAGCACATTAAAAGTTTATTTTAAAAAAAAATTACAAACCTCTCCCTTTTCTTCCTCTGTTTATTATTGTGTACTCAGATTGTCATGAGCAGCTAATAATTGAAGTGGCCTTTTAGAGCAACTTCTGTTTGTGTGTCTTAACTGTGTTGTGAAAGTAGTCATTAGGTTGTAATTTGGTTTGGAGTCTGGAAAATCATATGTCTCAGTTCTACCCTGACTAATTATCTTGATAATGTGCACCTTTACAAGGGCTGACATGGGTGCATGTGTGAATGATATTGCTGGCGGTGTCCAAGGAACCCAGTTATTGCTGCTCACAGCATAACAGTGGTGAGTCACTTTTTGTAGACTTTATAAGAGTTGTTAATTAGGCTTCTATTTTGATGAGTATTTCACAGCATGATGAAAGCTGTGAACATCTGTATGGTGTGTAGGAGAGCTTTAGCGGCCAAGATTGCACTTCATGGCTCCTTCCATTACTGGAAAAATCATTTAGGTTTGTGGAACCACAGCTATCACCATGGTTTCTGTACTCAATAACAGATTATTCTCTTACTTTGAAATTAAGTCTTCAGAGACAGGATGCAAAGTGTGGTGCTGTCTTAAGTGCAAAGGTACAAAACAGACATTTTCAGCTTCTCAAAAAACATGGTCTGAACGTATACTCTGAGGATAACTGGTTACTGCTTGGAGGATAACACATCTGTGTACTTCTCTTCACCATCCCAATGAGGTTTTGTGCTTTATCTCGATGCTGTGGTTCAAACTGGCAGCACAAACATCATGTGTCAGTGTTGGTTGGGTCAACAAATGGTATATTTTATCCAGGCTCTGATTCCATTTTGACACTTCTACATTGCTAAGCTATACTCTGGAGGACTCGGTCCTCTGCTGCTATAGGTTATTCATGCTCTCCTTGGGTTGTACCTGAAATGGTGCCTGAGCAGAACAAGCAAGGTCTTAACACATGTTTAAATAAACAGATTAAAGATCTCACCCCACACACTACACTATCTCTCTGTAGAAGGGGGAGAACAAAACAGAGATGAAACAGAACTGTCTGTACTCCTGAGCAAGGTCTGAGCAAGGGTGGAAGGGAATGAAAAGTGGGGATTCAACTGTTTTTCATATATTCTTTCTTTAATGATCTGCAATGATCCCACATAAAACTCTGCATATTGGTTTGTTTTATTACTTATTTCTGGAGTCCCCAGTAAGAAGGTAAAAAGAAAATAAGGAAGGAAATTGCAGCAGCTGAACAAAGTTGTTGATCTGAAATGAAGCAACTGGAAGTCCTACTGAAAAAAAAAGTTCATAGGTTGCAAGGAATGACCATTTGCAATCTGATTTCCCATCTTGAACCTTGAGCTTCCTCTGAGAGCCAGGTTTGCACAACCTAGAGATGCTGTGGTGACTTCAGTGCTCTGCACCTTGTATTTAGTTCTGTGACAAGATCAGACCAAACATTGCCTGTGATTTCAGGGTCCCTGAATTGCTTTCATTGCTGCTGACAGTTCCAAGACACAAGCTTGGTGACACTTGTTGGCAAGTTGACTGTATTAACCCATTTCCCAAGTCTGCCTCCAAGAAACAGTGGTTCTAACCACAGTAGAAATATCAACAGGCTGGCTGGAAATCTGAGCTGAGTAAGCCATGAGGATGACTAAAACACAGTGATTACATGGAATTAATATATAGGAAGAGTTACAAGATTGTTTATGGAATAAAGGCTAGATTGTGTCAGGTGCTTTGGGCTGGGCCTGGCTGAAGTTTAGCTATGAAAGTATAGAGAAGAATAAGGGAACCATTTACAAGTAAGCAGCTTGTTAACTGCTATGAAAGTTGAAAAAGCGTCATGGAGAAAGTGCGGGGATACTTTCAGAGAGGGCAGACTGTGAATGCCAGTAAGGCAAGAACCAAGTGTGAGACACTGAGAGAATTTTAATTAGTCTATAAGGAGTCAGGCAATCTCTACCAGTCTGTAACTGATACTGTCCAGGGTCTCTCAAGAGAGATACAGAAGAGACCTTCAAGAGATAGCCCAGAAGCAGAGATTATGAGGAGAAACTAAAGAAACTTGACAAGAATCCAGAGAGACTCAGACAAGACCTCAAACAAAACCCTGGGGAGGAAAGGAGAGAATACAGGATTACCTTGGGAGAAACACAGGGGACCCTACATCCTTACAGACAACACACAGTAAGGCTGGAGCTGCTACGCTGACCCTCCCAACTTCTCTCTCACACTATGTGTTCTCCCACATAGGACAAGGAGGTTATGTCAGGAACCACTACACTGATCAAACCAGTGTCTCTTCTGAGCTATCCTGTCGAACAGGAAGGTCATATAACTCGTGAATTTACATCACACACATCCATATCTAAAGTGTTTTTGGATCTAACTTTATTTAGACTCTGCACTTTTATTTTGATCTTTAACTGCAAAAACCAGCCCTGCACTCCCTATTCCTTATTAATTAATTATTGTTAATTACTTTCAAATACAAAGTTATGTGATATAATTGCATTAAATTATTATAATAAAAGTATTCCAGTTAGTAACTTTGTATGGCCAGGATCAACTATGATTTCAACCTGAATATTGGCAGTTCTGTGGAAGTAAGGGCCATGTAAACATCTTTGATTTTTGTTGTTCATTCATAATCTCCTTTCAGCACAACTAGTAAACCTTCCTCTGAAATCACCTTAGTATTTACCTCCAGTAATTAGATCCATTAAGAGACAGGACAGCCTGTAAGATTTTGTCATCTCTCTGTTGTGTCTATACATTAAGACTATTTTTATTTCCATATAAACATATCAACATGGAATGATTTCGGTCATTGAGTCCAACATTTAAAGTAATGCTACCAAATCTGCCACTAAACCATGTCCTTAAATGCCATATCTTTTAAATACCTCCAAGGATAGTGACTGAATCACTTCCCTGAACAACCTGGTCTATGATTGACAGCTCTTTCAGGGCCAAATTATTTCCATATTAATGCAATCTAAACCACTGCTGGTACAGCTTGAGGCTGTTTCTTCTCATCCCCTCATTTGCTGGGAGAAAATGCTGACTCCCACCTCACTACAACCTCCTTCCAGGTTGTTACAGAGTGAAAATTTCCTCGAGTCTCCTTTTCTTCAAGCTAAACACCCCCAGCTCCCTCAACCACTCCTCATAGGACTTGTGCACCAGACCACTCACCAGCTCCATTGCCCTTCTCTGGACATGCTCCAGAACCTCAATGTCCTTGTAGTGAGTGGTCCAGAACTGAACACAGAACTCGCAGTGTGGCCTCACAAGTGCTGAGTGCAGGTGGACAATCCCTGTCCTGGTCCTGCTGGCTATTGCTGACACAGGCCAGGGTGCCATTGACCTTCTTGGCCACCTGGGCACACTCCTGGCTCATGTTCCGCCAGATGTTGACCAGCACCCCCAAATCCTTTTCTGCCAGGCAGCTTTCCAGACACTCTGCCTGCAGCCTGTAGTGCTGAGTGGAGTTGTTGTGACTGAAGGGCAGGACCTGGTTCTTGGCCTTGTTGAATCTCACACCATGTTGAACCTTAGTCCATCGATTCAGCCTGTCCAGATCCCTCCACAGAGCTTTCCTACCCTCCAGCAGGTCAACACTCCCACACAACTTGGTGTTTTCTGCAAACTGATGGAGGGTGTGCTCAGTTCCCTCATCCAGATCAGCAGATTAGATGTTAAACAAAACTGGTCCCAATGCTGACCCCTGGGGAAGAGCACTTGTGACCAACTGCCAGCTGGATGTGACTCCATTCACCACCACTCTCTGGACCTGTCCATCCAGTCACTTTGTTACCCAGTGAACAGTGCACCCATACTAGCCATGGACAGCCAGTTTCTCCAGGAGAACACTGTGGGGGACAGTGCCAAAGGCATTGCTGGAGTCAAGGTAGACAACATCCAAAGCTTTTCCCTCATCCACTAAGTGGGTGACCCTGCCATGGAATATCAGGTTGGTCAAGTAGCACCTGCTTTCCCTAAATCCATGCTGGCTGGGCCTGATCCCTGGTTGTCTTGTACACGCTGTGTTATGGCACTCAGGGTGATCTGTTCCATGGCCTTCCCCAGGCTAAAACGCCTATAGTGCCGCAGCACTATACAGTTCCTCCTTCCAGCTTTTGTAGAAGGGCATCACGCTGGCTAACTTCCAGTCTCCTGCAACCTCCCTGGTTAGCCAGGACTGCTGGTAAATTATTAAAAATTACTCAGGGAACACTTCCACCAGCTCCCTCAGTACCCTTGGGAGGATCCCATTTGGCCCCATAGACCTGTCTGTGTGTCTAAGTAGTGTAGCAGATTCATAATTCTTTCCCCTTCGATTATAGGTCATCATTCTGTTCCCTGTCTATGTCTTCCAGCTCAACAGATTTATTGATACAAATATTTTGTCTTTTACTGCAATAGCGAAATTAAGTTCTAGTTGGGCTTTGGCCCTTTGAATTTTCTCTCCATGTAAACTTGTACATTTTTAGTCTTCCTGAGTGGAGTGCCACTTCTGCCAAAGGTCATAAATTCTTTTCTTTACTGAGTTACAGCAAAAATGCTCTCTTGTTCAGACTAGTTTTCTTCTCCCTTCCCCTGTCCCCAGGCCCTCCCCACCAACCTCCAACACCTGTCTTTTGGTATACAGGGATGGTACTTCTGTATCTTTAAGATTCTTTAAAAATTGCCAGCCTGCCTAGATTCTTTTGTCCTTCAAGACTGCACAGAATCACAGAATCATTAAGGCTGGGAAAGATCTCTGGACCATTGAGTTCAACCCTTGAGTGATCATCACCTTGTCAACCAGGCCATGGCACTGTGTGCTATGTCCAGTCCTTTCTTGAACACCTGCAGGGATGGTGACTTCACCACCTCCCTGGGCAGCCCATTCCAATGTTTAACAACCCTTTCCATCAAGAAATTCCTCCTGATGTCCAATCTGAACCTCTCCTGGCACAGTTTGAGGCCATGTCCTCATATCCTGTCACTAACTGCCTGGGAGAAGTGGCTGACCCCCCAGCCAGCTACAACCTTCTCTCAGGGAGTTTTAGAGCAGTAAGGCCACCCTGAACCTCCTTTTTCCAGACTAGGCAACCCCAGGTCTCTCAGCCTGTCCTAATAGGACTTATCCTCTAGACTTTTCACCAACTTCACTGCCCTTCTCTGGACTCATCCCAGCACCTCAATATCTTCTTTGAAGTGCCTCCCAAGAGACCCTGTCAACTAGGCCAACTCTTCCCTACAGAAGTCCAAGTTAGTAGTTCTCCTAACCCCAGTCCTTAATTCTCTGAGACTCAAAAACTGTACCATTTCATTATTACTATGGCCCAGGCATCCTCCAGCCATTCATTGCACCAGTTTTACTGCTATTAAGCCTGTTCTTCATCTCTGTTAAACAAGTTAAGCAGTCCCTTCTCTTACTTGTCTTTTGTGCTGCCACCATGTGACTGCCTGAGTAATTCTGATTTCAAGGTGCTGAGTGTCATCTGAGTTTGAATTGCAGAGTCCAAGCTCTGCTCTGTCACTAACAGAAGCTGTTGTGAAGAAAACTGTAAGTGAGAGCATGCCCCTTTTGCACTTGGAAACTGCTTTTAAGCTCACACTTTACTGCTGACTCCTACCTGTGCTACTCTGTAGTATCTTCACTTACATGACTAGTTGCCTTGTATCTTCTTGATTCTGCCCCTAATCCTGACACTTTATCTTGGTTTTCAGGCTTAGCCTCAGGCCTGCTGTGTCCCTTTGCACATGCTGTTTTACTATTGGACTGAGACTGACTTGCTGGCTCAAAATCATGCCTGAAAAAACAAACAAGGAGACAAAAAATAACTCAGCATCCTGTTCCAGCTGTAGGTTTTATTTCTATAGATAACATGTGAAAATGGAGCTTGACAGCAAGGGACATTATTCTGGGATTACCAATGCTGCTAAACTGCTGTATTTTTTACACGTTGAGCCGCTGCCTGCTTTCATGTGCATTGTTCCTTCAGTTTTTATGTCGCCTGTTTACAGCTGTGGCCACCCAGTGGCTAGAGAAGGAGGCTGGTTCATGGGCAAACCAAAATTTTCCTGCTTTTTGAGAAATGACATTAACCAAACCCAGAGCAATTATAGTGGGGACTATTGTGATTTCTTAATGTTTTTTTCACCTATGCTAAATCCTAACTTAATGCTAATCATATCATGATTTTTCTCCATATTGAATTTTCTTTTTACTGAATCCTAGAATTTTGATTATTTCAACAATGAAAATGGAAGATATGTTTGGCCTGCTTGTGCTCATTTTGGTTTTTACATTTGTCTCTCCAGATGCAGTTTTTCTTTCCTTCCTTCATCTTAATCTTCCATTCCTCCTCCTTTTGCCTACCAACTCAAAAAGCTGAAATGTAACTGTCAAATATTTTGGTTTGAGTTTTGCAAATTTTTTTTAAAATTATGAACATTTTGATGCAAAATGAAATTTTGTGGCCACTTCCAGCACATTTGGTCTTGATGCAGCCAGTCAGATAGTGCAATCCCCAGGATTCTGAAGGGGCTGAAGAGGATAGGGCTGTGTGTTCCCCCTGCCCAGAACTGCAAGCAGGATTTAAGCCTCAATGGGCCAAGACACTGCTGGGTTACAGGGAAGGTCCTGCAGCCCTGTGAAGACTGACCAACCCCCAGCTTGGCCTGAGGTGGGGACCTGTTCAGTACAGAGACAGAGCAAAAGGAAACTCCTCCAAAAGTGGATCCCTCCAACAGGCAGGCAGTGATCCTCTTTTCTGTTGGCTCACGTCCCCGTCTGGTCCTCCACAGCCTTAAATCCTCCTATTCCCTGCCCCTGTGGGAATAAAACCTGTGTCTCTACAGGACACAACTGGGAGCTGTGTAGAGACACTCCTTCGACAGGGAGTGCAGGAAGAGGGAAGGGAGATTTCACCCAACCCCGTTCTAGGTCTCTGGAGCTGACATACTGGGGGAAAGCACCTCACATGCTCTTTTTCCTGGGAGCAGAGCTCCCTCATGAGGCAGACTTTAGGAGGGCGATTCAGCTAGGTAATGGTCTGTAGATGCAAAGCTGCCTGCAACTCCAAGGAGACAGGCATAACCATCAACCCTCAGCACAGGTACAACGGGCAGAAGATGCATCTTGTAAGAGGTGAGGCTGGGGAAAGGAGTGCTAGATCCTACTGTTTTCCAGGAAGCCCAGGTGCCCTGCCAGGCTTGATTTCTTCACCAGACTCTAGAGACTCTGTTGCTTAACTACTTAGGAATCAAATCACAGACTTGCACCCCTATAAACCCTGCTGCCCACCTAGCATGCTTTTTTACCCTCCATGTTGATGTTGTCCATGCGTGATAAATATTCAGGGAGATCATCCTGGTAGCTGTGCAGCTTGGATTAGTCCATGACAAATGGTAGGACTGTGGTTCCAGCCTGGGGCAGTTCATTCCAGGTGAACTGACACCCCTTCACTTGAAAGCAAACTGGTGCTTCTGCTGCCAAAAGAATTGAGAAAAAAAACATTGACAATATGCATTTTAACATACCACTTGTCTGTCCTTCACTCCATATGGGATGGGAGCTCTAGCAGATCAAGTACAGCAGCACTCAGCAGCGGCATGAGATCATCACTTGGGACACAATAGTCCCTGTTAACCTTCACCTTCCACCAGACTTTTGCATGGGCCATATGGGATATTTAAAAGATGCTGATCAGTGTTTGGGTCTCCAGTGGGTGAATCAGCCTACAGGTGGGAGCCAGGGAATCTCAGTTGCTGCAGTATTGCTGCTGGTGCACTGTCGTGGTGGCAATCAGTGCCTGCTGCTCATCCGCCCACAGTAAGGCCACAACAGAAGAATGTTCTGAGAGGCCAGAGAAGCTAGTAAGCTGTTTAATCTCTATATTCATGATGGCTGCACTGAAAACTCATTGGTACCCTTTTGCGTCCTTGAAGTACACTGTCCTCAGGTAGTCTGTGCCAAGGATACATGGGGCCTCCAGGACTGTCCAGAGTAGTGCATTTCTGCCACAAACCCAACAATATCCATTAGCAGTATTAAACATCTCACATAAGGGTGAATAAGAACCTTGGAAGTCCATGCAGTAAAACCATCAATATCAATCTCAGAGAAGAGGGAGGTGTATGCCTGCATTCTCTCTACAAGGTAACTTCCCCAGCATAGTTTAGTGCACGTGGCCAGTGTTTGTCCTAACTTGTTCTGAAGCTCAACAAAATAAAGAGGTACTCAGTGCAACAAGCCAACACTAAAGACGCAGAATCCTGCCAATTAATAACTGCTATAGCTGTAGCATGCTCAGCTCAAAACTCACATTGTCTCAATTGCTGGGTGTCATAAAGGACTGTGGTGGGTTGACCTTGGCTGCATGCCAAGTGGCCACCAACAGCTCTATCACTCAACAGCAGGGGAGAAAATAAGATGAGAAACACATGGGTAAAGATAAAGGCAATTCAATGAAGAAAATTAAAGGCTATGCATGGAAACAAAGCAAAGCAAAAACATTCATTCTCTCTTTCTCGTCATCAGGTGATGTCCTGGGAAGTAGGGCCTCTGTATGTGTAGTTATTATTTTGGAAGACAAATGCCGTTATACCAAATCCCTCCCACAATCCTTAACTTCTATTTTATTGCCAAGTACAACATCACATAGTATGGAATATTCCCTTTGGTTTGTTTGAGTAGGCTGTGCTGGCTGTGTGTGCTCCCAGGCTCTTGCCCACCTCCAGCCTACTGGCCATCAGATGGAGTATGAATAAACAGCCCTGAGGCTGTTTGGTCATGCTGTTCAGCATGACTAAAACACTGGTGTGCTATCAACACCGTGCAGCTACAAGTACAGAGCACAGCTCTACAGTGGTTGCCATCGGGAAAGTTAACTCCATCCCAGCCAGACCCAGCACACTCACCATGTTCCTCTGTGAGTCCAGTGTCACCCAGCTGCAGTCAGAACCCCATCTCCCTCCACTTCATCCCTGCAGTTATGGAAAGCCCTGTCCTCTGCCACTCCAGGCTGACCCTCACACGAAACCTTCCCTTTCCCAAAAGCAGAGGAGGAGGCATTGGAACCTCCGTCCTTGTCTCCACACAGCTGTCAATTGGCACTGCTGGCCGCTCTCCACTGTGCTTTCTTCCCCCAAGCCTAGGAAGCAGGACAGCCACCCACTATGACCTGCTTGTGCCAGCCATGAAACTTTGTTCCTCTGCTTCCTAGTGGGCCTGAAGTTGCCTTCATCAGAGGTGTGGTTTCCCCACAGCCTTCTGTCCCTGGGCCATTTTTGGGAAGATACAGCAGGGATGGGATCTGTCTAACTGGCCACAGCAGGTCAGCCCTCATGGTTGCCAGCAACTGCAGCAGTGAGAACTGGGTTACAGGTTTTGTATCTGTTCCAGGGAAGCACAATGTACAGCTGGCCAGCCTTTCAGCAGAGCTGTGCCTTGGAGAAGCTGCCAGGTTGCAGAGGAAAGTGGCAGCTTTACTCTCCCCAGGCTCTGTTCCCTTTGCTAGGGTACAGCCAGCAGCTGTTTGTGAACCTGCTGTGGGCTGGCTTACCTGCCTCAGCCAGCTCCTGACATCTCTTCTTTGATGAAGTTTCCACTCAGGCAACCTGCATCTGCCTCTTCCCAGTGCCCAGTGCAACTTTGGTCTTCTTCTGAGGGAAGTCTGGGCACAGGTGAGGGCTCTCAGCCAGGCAGTGCCCTGTAAGTCAGATCTTAGTCCTGCCCCTGTGGGCTTCTGTCTCCACTGCCCGTTCTCTTCTGGGGCTTTGCCCCCAGGCTTGTGAAGGCAGCATTTCCACAGGAGCATACTGAGAGCTCAACAGGCGTACCTCCTTGACCTGGGCCACTACCCAACTGCTTTTGAATACTACAGAGCTAGCTGGGGCTTCCAAAGCTTTGATTCACCTGGAATCCAACCTTGGCTGTGCTGTGTGCTCAGGGCTTGGATCCCAACAGGAGCCCTGGTGCCAGTGCTGACTGCATCACCCATCTCACAGTTCCAGTTCTCTGAGAAGGAAATAGTGACAGTATTCCTGTGCCAGGAAGAAATGTTTCCCAGTCCTAGAGCTGCTTTTTTGGGCATTTCACTCAGTGTTCCTTGTTTGCCAATGATCCCCAATGTAATGGGGACAGGTTCTTTTAAGGATCCTTTGCAGAATTAGAATGGATCACAACGTTGTAACTACAATTAGGTCTTTATTATTACATAAAATGAGTCAATTTCAGACTGAAAATCTTTAGAAACGCAGCACTGTCATTCTGGATAACTTCAAGCATAGCAGAAATATTGAGAGCAGTTGTTCCATGTTCAACAGTCCCTAAAGTTGGAAAATTCTTTCAAATTTTTGTATTTTCTTGCAGTCAATTATCTCCTGAGTCCCATAGTGTAATCACATGTAGAAAGAAAATACTGCTGTATTTGATTGACTTTGAGCTGCAATTAAATTAAGTGGAATTTGGTCATCTGAGTAAAAATTTGGAGGCAAAGTCATTACATTAGGGAAGCTTTATGATGCTTTGAATTTATTTAAAAAACATAGAATGAAGAATATGTTCCAAACTGAATACTGTGATTTAGCTCACATGTTGAAAGTTGCCTTTCTTTATGGAAAGGCAGCTGTCTTCATTTTTATGGTTTTTTTTCGAGAAAAAACTTCCATGAAGCAATAAATCCTTTCCTCTTTCATCAAAAATCTGTTCCTTGCAGTTCACTTTCTGCTAGAATATTTATTCCACTTTAAAGTATTGTAAACAACATGGAAGAAAAAAGATCAGTGAAAATGTTATTTGCAATTTGTACAAAAATATTCAGCTTAAGATTTTCTCTCAAAATAGATGAATCAATCATTAAAAACTCTAATCATGAGTTTTTAAAATTGGGAAGGTTGTCTGAATAAAAATTACACATCTGAAAGTGCTACATAGGAGGAGTGGCTTAAGGAAGGGTTGTTAAAAGGTCTCCCTATTTGGCAGAGACCTTGGTGAATTTAGGAAGGATCCAGCATAATATTAGTTTAAAAACCCAGACTCTAGAACCCACCTAGAAAACTACAGTATTTCAAATAATTGTTACAGTTGTAAATACAGAAGGTGTGAAAAAGCAGGATTTAACTAAGAATGTCTTCTTTAAAGCAGGTCCTTCAATGACGTAACAGAGAGGTTCAGATGTTGTGAGAGCTTCACAAGATTTGGTGCTTGGAGGAAAATGTTAAAGATGGGATGTAAAAGGAAAAGGTGCAAAACAGTTTGAAAATAACAGTTAAAAATTGCATTGAAGGGAAAGTCATGCAGAATAATCAAAGAAGAGTTTTCTCTTGTGAAATTTTCCTCACGGCAACATGGCAAATAATCAGTTTAGAAGGGTATCCCATGCAATCATTTCTGTCTTTAAAATGGCACTCTGGGCAAGTTTTGGTGATTAGCTCCTGGTGAGTACGTGCATGTAAATGTGAAAAAGCTCTGAATGACAACCAACAGATGTAAAATAAGAAGCCAGAGACAGATGCCAATGTGATGCACATGTGCTGCTATACTTTGGACAAATGCAGTGTGACCTGTCATGCAGTTCACAGTAATGCAAGAGAAAAGCATGACAGTTCAGATTGCTTGAGTGTGGCATAAATCAGATCAGTGGAGGTAGTGCATTATTCTCCAGAACTAAAAATACCTTCTCCTGGAAGCTATGCCTGCCCAATTAAATGCCTTGCAGGTCTGGAAAACTCCTAAAACCACCTGTATCCCCACAGACATGGGAACACCTTGTCGAGTTTACATCATTGTAATTTCATCAAGCCCCATTGCACTGCTGGAACTTTACAGGCAGCTGAAGAAGCTAAACAAGGCTTCTAGCCATGCAGTTCTTTCAGGCACTATTGCAAGGGAGAAAGGATGTGTGGATCTGTCTAATTACTGCATGCCTTTACAGGGAAAGCCCACTTCATCTAGGTTTCTCTGCAAGTGGCATGGATATCACTTAACTGTTTTACCAGGAGTAAACAGCCCATGCATAATTATCCCTTCCAGTGGGGAATCACACTCTCAGTGTAGGGGACACGGGTCCCAATTTTTTATTATTTTGCAGTAAAAACCACCGTTGACAGGAAAGTGCATTAGTGCTGCTGTCAGGAGGGGGCAGCCGTTGCTAACTGCAGCTCTGGTTCTCACAGCACAATGCTGTGTCTGCCTTTCAGGGGTGAATTTTCGTGCCAAGTTCTAGTCAAGTGGGCTTCTCACCTGTTTGCGAAGCTGTCAGTTTTTGTCAAAGCTGTTCAGGACAGATACCATCTTCTGGCCTGAGCTGGACCAGCACGGCCCATGTAAGCTTCCCAGGTAATACAGTGACGGGGTTGGTGTCAGCTGAGCATTACCTAATTAGTATGGTATGTAATTAGAGCTGCTTCGATCACACAGAAAGCAGGACACTGATACCTGTAAGAACCACATCTCCTATAGAAGTTCTTGTAAACTTTGGTTTTCTTCAGTCAGATGAAGTGAATCCCAGCTAGGTATAAATCTGCCATCTGATGTTCTCACAGGAGTGTTTCAGACTGCACTGACAGGTGTAGATAAGCAGTGAAAACTGGATTTGTTATAGGGCCAGATATCACCCTTACCTATTCAAGATACCTTTCGTTCAATTGCACATAATAATTATCTCCTTTTTTTGTTGTTAGAATACTGACCTTGTATTTCTACGGCTTGAATTTCAGATTTCAATGAGAATCAGTTGTAAGGGGCATTAATAAAAACTTCATCCAAGTACTTTTGAAATATATTTAAAAGTTTTATTGCCTTCAGTTATCTGTGTACTAGACCCTGTTTTATTTTTTCAAGGATTTGGGTCCCAATTGAATAAATGCAAGATAAAATTAATCTCCATGAAGTGCAGAGGTCAGCTCCAGCTCATTAGTGATCAGTCTGGGTTCACCAACGATTCCACTGAGCTCACATTCTCAGTAAGAGTGGGTCAGAAAACGATCAGGGAACTTTCAAAGAAAACAAATTGGGGAAACATCTCAGGACTCAATTTAACCAGAAATCTATATCTCTTTGGGGTTTTTAACTCGAGAATGAGGAATTATGTAGCATCAGACACAATGAATCTTTAGACAACTACTCTAGAAAGTAATGCACAACTGCCATCTCTCAGAGCTCTGTGAAGAATGATAAAATTTGTTACATTTGTACAGCATTCAGATACCCTGCAATTAGAAATTTAACCCCCTGAGAAAACACAGAAATTACCAAGCCAGATGATAGTGAACAGATCCAGGTATTTGCTATGTCTATGATTGTGCTCAGCCATAATCCACACTCTCAGTTTTGCAATTTACCACATTCTTTCTCTCAGCCCAGTGCTACTGTTGGAAAACTTTTCCAGTGAATTATCCATACTTTTCTTACAGAGAATGAGGCATACAGTAGTCATTTCAACTTGCATTAACAAGTGACTGACAGGCATGCTTGTTTATTGTTTTTGTTTTTCTTGTTTTAGTGACATAAAATGCAATGCAACACCTTGGATAGGCCAGAGAAAGCTCACAGGTATTTTTCATTTCTTGACCATAGCTGAATCTGGTCTGCTATGTCTCTCTGGTGCAAAGCAAGTCATGTTGATGCCGGATTTCAGCATAAATTATCTTAATTAGATTATTTAATTTTTATCATTTTTCCTGTGTCGTATCATGCAGCCAGTCTAATTGGCTGTAAAACAAGCAGTGTAGGTGCAAATGCATGTACCCATGCCTTTACTTTTCTTCAGCTGGATGAGATCCAGAATAATATTAGGAAATTGAGAATAAAATATTCCCAAAACCACTGGAGGCCAAATGATAGTATTCTCTGAAATGCATGAAAGCTGGGAAAGAAATTATCTTCCAGGTAAAATTAGTAATGTTATTATAGTTGACTCAATACTTCTATCAGCTATTTCATATTCATGCACTTCTGCTCCCCCGGAGGCCAGCTATGAGAGAAGGCTTCAGGAAGCACAAGGCTAATTATTTGCATGAATAGCATTTTCATATATCCTCTAGCAACAGCATCTGAAAGTCTCGGTCACAGAGTGTTTTCAAAAAGAGCTATCCTCTGAAGCTCGCAGGCAATGAACCCCACACAGCATCGTTAGGGCAGTAAGAGGCAGGAGGAACAAAGAGTGAGAATAGAATCAGCACCACTGACTCAGCACCTGCTTCTGCTCAGAGCAGCTTCAGCACAGCTTTTTGATCTGCCTTTCCCAGAGTGGTTTTTGCACAGATTAAAGCTGAGTCTTAGTATGTGGGTTGGATTTAAGCCATGATTATGCATTTTGCAGAACTGGGGCATGGAGATGAGATCCGAAGAAGAGTAAGTTTTTTGATTGATTTTTTTTTTTTGTGTTATTTCTGAAAAAATTGTTGAGAAATTCCATACAACTGCTTATGCTGTATTTCCTGTCATCCAGTTAGCAGTGGTGAAAAATCTATCCTCTACACTGGCTGAAAGGGGCCTCATTTAGCATTCAAAATTCTCTGGACAGTTTTGATTATTTGAAATAGCATGGCATGTTCTAGAAATAAATGATTTTAATCCAATAATGACTGAGTAGATGCTTTTATATGCATTTTTATGGATTACTAATACTATTTGTTACATTCTTGGGTTATTTTCCCTCTTTTCTTCCCCCCACAGGTATTCTTATTCCCTGGGGTTTTTTTCCTGAATATTTCTAGAAGTCAGAGTTTACACTGCAAGTTTTTTACTAACTCTGGAGGGATGAGTATGTATATAATTTATCTAAAGCCACATATAATATTTCATAATACTCTGAATGTTCTTTTCCATTTTGCCTTCCTTACAATCAAAGGACCTTATATTCCAAGTTCATTTTCTGCAAGCTTCTGTCTCTGTTAGCCTACCCCAGGTTCACTGATGGACCAACAGCATGTCTGCAGCATGCACTTGAGATTTCTCTGTTGAGATAATTTCAGTTAAGCAGGTGCAACATGTATGATGGTTTGATAAACGAGGTATGATGGTTTAACCCCAGCTGGCAACTAAGCACGAAGCAGCTGTTCACTCACACCCCTCCCCACGGTGGTATAGGAGTAAGACTTGGAAGAAAGAGGTAAAACTTGTGGTTTGAGGTAAGAACAGTTCAACAATTGAAACAAAGTAAATATCATTATCACCATCATCATCACCATGACAACAACAATAATAATGAAAAGGAGAGAGGAACAGGAACACAGCTGAAGAAAGACAAGTGATTCACCATACAATTGCGCACCACCTGCTGGTCAGTGCCCAGCCTGTCCCTGAGCAGTGACTGGTGACACCTGGCCAGCTCCCTCCAGTTTATACAATGAGCACGACACTCTACGTGATGGAAAATCCCTTTGTCCAGTTCACATCAGCTGTCCCGGCTGTGCTCTCTCCCAGTTTCTTGTGCACCTGCTCATGTGGCAGAGCATAGGAAACTGAAAAGTCTTTGATTTAGAGCAAGAACTCCTTAGCAACAGCTAAAACATCCATGTGTTACCAACATTATTCTCCTACTGAATCCAAAAGACAGCACTGTACCACCTATTAAGACAAAAATTAACTCCATCCCAGCAAAAAACAGGCAAGGATCCACCTCTTATCCCATACCATTTATGACATGCCAGGTCCCATGCTCCCCAGAACCCCATCACCTTTCTTATACTTTGATTGATATACCCACCACTATCATTCCCTAAGTCTGTGGACCCTCCCTATGAGAGGGTCTGTTGAGTTCATTTAGTCTGTCACCCTGGACTGTCATAACAGTCTTTCAGGCAGGAAAGATGGTGTGTCGTGTCTGATTGTTGCATGTTGTAGACAATTCTGATTCCATCACCACTGTGCTCATCCAGTTTCATCTAATTTCATTCTTCATTACTATGGTGATCAAAAACCTGGAGTTGTGGAGATGGATACTGTGAGGCACCCAGTGTGATGAAGGGTGCATAGCAGCCACAGAAATGATTATATACAGTATGTATATATGCATGCATATAGCAAATAACATCATACAGTTTAATTCATTGGCTAATCTCACCCAAAATGAAACCCTCTTGGGATACACGCTGGACTTTCCCATACTCCTCCATTACCCACCAGGTGCATCCAGGGTCTTAAGCAAAAGGCATCCCACAGATAGGTTTTCCTATGTCTAAGGCAGGGATCACCCAAACTGTTCCACTATCCCTTCTTGTTCTGTATGTACTGCACGACCTCTCAGATGAGGAAATCCCTTTGCCAAAGCATAAACTCAGCCATTTCCATGCAACAGAGTAATCAGCTTATCCCACTTGGAAGTGGTAATTGCATCTCCTGCCTTTAACAGAAAGATGCTTCCAAGTGAACTTTGCTACACTTTTGAATGTAGAAATAAATTATACTAGAGCTGTTCCTTGCAAGAAAAACCTGTAATTGCTTGGAAGTCCAAAGAGGAATAATGTCTGCAATGGGGCATGGCTGCATGGCATGCTGAATATTGGAGGCTGACCTTGAGGGCAAGCAATTTGCAAAGTGAATGGTCACAAAACTGAAAGTTGTCAAAACCAATAGCAATAAATAATTACTAAGTTATTTGAAAATCAGAATAATTTATATTTAATTAAAACAAAGGCTTCAATGGCATTTAGAGCCCAGTGAAGGATATTTTATTAGCTGGAATCCCCAGAAATGAATTTATGCTCTCAGGTTACTGTCAATTTGTATGGCTTGTTTTGCACATCCACTTAAAAATGACAAGTTTTTTCTTCAGGCCTTCTCTTGACCTGAGATGATTTGAACATTGGTAACAAAAGAATCTTTGCTGTCTTCTGAGTTCAAAACTCTCAGCCAGACAAGAAGTGTCATGGCCAGCGTGGAACCAGGACAGCTTCAGAGGGGAAAGGGAAAGCAGTGAAAACTGGATTTTCTACCATCTAACCATATCACATGATCAAGTTCTTAAAGCACTCAGTGCTTATGATTAGAATTCTTCTTTCAATAGACCTCAAATTATGTTTCCCATACCTGACTAAATGATTTTTTTAAAAATCACCTGAGCACTCAGACCTTAGCACTGTAGACCTGGCCATGGACTCTGTCTTTCATTATTCTGAGGAAGAAAAGGGTGAAGGGGAGAGTTAGTTTGCAGGGGCGAACATGGAAAAGTTCAAGTGGAGATGATTTTTTAATCCAACTTTGCTGGAGAATCTTATGACTTGGTCTGTACCTTCACTACAGCCTGCCAGAATCAGTGAGGATGTAACAGATGCAGAGTTCTGGGCAGAAAAAGTTGAAGTGCAAAAGTCAAACCACTTCAGGACTACAGGCCAAGACATCCACCCTGCACAGTGCAGCATAACACTGTCCAGGATCTACTCAGGAGAGCTGTTTCATGGATCATTAGCTCTGAACAATAATCTTCTGTTGAGGATCACTACAGTGGCACTGTCCATATTCCTGAATATGTCTTGAGTTTGCCTAAGCACACAGCTGTAGAATAGGATCTGAGCTGTAGGATAGAATCAGCAATATGAACATAATTAATTAGACATCATTGACATTTACCACTTCAGTTTTTAATCTAAATTTCCACCTGCTTTTAACACTTGTTTCTTGGACGCCTAATCAGGTCCCAGAATGTTGTTGAGCTTTATTTAAAAAAAAAAAAATTATAACTCTTGCTTTAATGTCTAGTACAATAGGACTGGCTAACATAGTGGAAAACCTATCTATGGAACAAGAAAATACAGAAGATGAAAGTTAGTATGGCGACAAAATCTTGAGAATATCTGACAAAGCCCAAGTAACTGTTGTTCTTGCTGAAATAATATACAAAAACAAGAAACAAGTCAAGGAGATTGAGTTTCTCCAGCACAAAATCCATGTGAAAATTCTAAGCTCAGCTCCTGCATTCCTACTCTCAAGTTTCCACTCATTCAATGGTATTTTATGTTCCAGCTTTCCTAGGAAAGCCAAAAACCTGGCACAACCCTAACAAAACCACTGGAGGCAATCACTTGCGTGAGCTATTTACTGTCTTCATGCCACAGAGAAGCACAAGAGTTTATAGTGGTGGTGGTGCTTCCTATGGACCTTTGCCTTTGCTTGGACATGAACCTGAGTTTAGGTAATGCAGTCAGAAGACTAAGTAGGAGCTATGTTACAGAAAATTACAAGTGAAACTCCACTCCAGGATAGAATCAAAAGAGCAGCTTTCCTGCCCAGTACACCTTGTTTGTGGTGAAATTTTCTTATCGCCTCTTGGCGCCTTTGATGTAGCAGTTTGCATGGCCAGTTCAGTGAGCAAACTTTCCAGCAGAAGCATGCACTATAGCCTTTCCCAGATCTCAAGAGCTTTGGGATAATTTAGTGGATATATTTGCAGGGCCAGGGAATCAGGTCCCAAACATTCTTACTCATAAATGAGAGTTCTCAGTTTTACAGAACTCAACTCACACCACAGTGTTTAACTCACAGCCTAGCACCTCCCACTCAAACAATGGAGATTCTTACTTCCCCCCCCATTCTCAGGAGGAAAAAATGGGATATGATAATGGCCAGGATCTTTGAAATCCGGATGTCAGTGTATCTTTAGGTTACTGTTTATTTTTATTGCAATTGCTTGAGTAGGAGAGAAGATACTGTTTTTCACAACAAGACTTAATGAGGAATGGAAGATCTGTAACACTAGGGAATTTATACTACAGTGATACATTATTTTATTTGTTTTTCCTTATTTTCATTCTGTTCCATGTCTGTGTTACAAGAACAGTAAGACCAGAGATTATTCATATAAATAAAGTTATTAGCCAATATACTGGACTACTAGTACAAAATAAATATGCAGGTATGAAGCAGTGTAATTTAGTTTTTCAGTCTACTTTCAGAGCAGCTAATCTGTAGCTAATTTAAATTCATCATTTTAAAAGAGATTTCTAGGACATGTGGTGGTGCATTCCTACTGTCTTCCAGGTTGCTCTGAGATCTCAGGAATTCTTGTTAGGCTTTGTCCTTGACTAATTGTTCCAGGCTGATGAATCTTCCCTTAAACTTATCAGAAATATTTTATCGTGGTCCGTAGCAGGAAATTCTGTTGCTTAACCAAGGAAGGGGACAAGAGATAACCAAGAGATAACCCTGAAAGCCTTGGAACATTACTTGCCTGAATCATAGCTCAAGTGAAATAATATTATTGTTACTGAAATTTTGAGGGAAATTGCTGACCTGGACTGAGGCCAGGATGGAGACTGACTGATGACTAAAGCCAAACATCTTGCAACCCTATGAACAACAGTCCCCAGTGAGGCCCTTTGAGCTTCCCTGGACTGCAGAGGTTGCACCAGCACCTCCCTCAAGGTCTCTTGGAGCTCACCAATTCACAGGTTTGAGAACTCAGGACAGTCATTGAAAACTGAAAACAGGGCCTGTACCCAACTCCTTAGGGCTCAACCCTTCACCCACAGATATGCAAAGACGTTTGGTGTGAATCTTAACAGGTACCTAATAGGTACCTCTTACGTGTATATACACACACACCTCTGTGTTTGTGTGTGTCTAAATTGATTTAAATACCTACCCTCTCTCAAGCATAGTATGAGTCTTGCCATCTTGAATCTATTACGAAGTCATTGTTGTAATTGCAGTAAATCTTGTTGCATCTCTTTCTAAATGTTAAGTTTGTCAATGAACATGCATTGCCAAATCTTTTACACATAAACCATTGACCACGGGGCTGGGGCTAGGTTTGTGCTCAGCTGCACCCAGGCTCCATCAGGAGTTTAGAAAGCAAGGGGGATCCTCACGAAACTTCATGGATCAACAGAAGGGTCTCCCTTACCCTTTTGCGTCGTTACCCTTTTGCATACTCAGTCAACATGTAAATCATTCTAAACTGATTTTAATCCAGTTGTGTTAAGTATGTTCCATAATCCAATTGTCCTATGTATGCTTCTTCTCTATAGTAGGCCATAGAATGAACTTTGCCACCAAAATTTGTTAAGTCACGTTTTCACAAATTTATATTCATGCTTTTGCCAATATCTTCAATGGTGATCCTTTAAATGACCTAAATCACTCATTCATTACATCATTGAAAGAAATCATCTTATTAAAAGTTCCAAATGGAGATATAACTGTTTCTTCATGCCACTCACAGACCCCAGACTCTTATGGATGCCAAAATATATTAGACAGAAAAATTTAATGGAGGAAAAAGCAGTTAGAAAATTGAAAGACAGCCTGAGGCTCAGAAACTTCAGCTCACATGTTGAAGCAAACCTGGTCTCAGACAATTCCTAATACTGCCCGTACTTCCCAGTGCTACAATCAGGGTTCTGTGCAGATCTTCTGAAAGAAGACAAAAGAGCATGGTTGTTTCTCCCAGTTAAGAGAAGGCTTGAAGGCATTTGATTACTTTTTCTAAAAATATCAGATTACAAAATGCTATGTTGGGTGAGGAATTTTTGGGTTAAAACATGATGTTGGTATAAGAACAAATGAGTACAGACTTTCCATCAATAAGTGTAGAAGCGAAATTTGGGAAGGCCACTGAAACAGGGAGGTTCCAGCAGTGCCTGCCCCCAGGACTGATAGAGACAGGCTGCCAGTCTGGCTTTTGAGAGAAGCATAGCTGAATTTTTCAGAGGGCAGTTTGATGAGGTGCCAGAAGGAATGAGGCCTCCTAAGCCAGGAACCACTGCCATTCTGGGTTCTTTACCTCAAAGCTTATCAGCGAAGGCATCTCTGGACTATAAATCATTTGCTTGGCACTCCAGGATATGGAAATTCCTGTATTCAGAATACATTACTTATGGTGGGGGTGAGACAAAACTTCCTTGTCATGATCTGAACACTTGAAATAACGTGTTTGTTTTCCAGGAAATATAAACTGGAAGTGATACATACAAGAGATTTTCACACCTGGATTGTCCTAGGTAATATTATTGATAGCAGCCTGAAATGCAGACCTCTGATCACTTTTACTGCCAGTAGTCTGTCCAACTACTATGATCTGCCATGAGGCAATGATGGCAGCTGACATCACTAGAGGTCAAGCAGTGAATATATTTTCTGCCACAGAGATGTGCCTATCCTTGTGTCTTCACTGCTATTTGTGAATCTTCTGTTAGAGTAGCTACAGAATTCACACCATCAATATATAAAGGAAAAAAAACAGAAGAAGCATGACAAGATTTCTCAGATGTAAGCTTCAAAACCTCCCTGGGTAAAAGGTCTACATTTCTTCCAACATTATGAGTGGAGAAGTGTTTGTTATGCCCATGTGAGTGTGGCACAACTCACTATTTTTGGTATTAAATAAGCAAGTGGTGCTGGTGTGTAGCCAAACTGTACATCTCTGCAGCAATGTGAGCACAGCAGGGTATAGCTCATCTCACACTCCCTTTTATGGTGCATGTTTCTCATCACATCTAATCTTCTAAAAAAGAGCTTTCCACAAAAAACTTTGCCTTTAAAAACTTTTTTCTCATAGGTGATGCACAAGGACTGCAGGTAGGGATGTGATGGCAGTAAGAGTCTGAGAGCAAAACTGTGTCCTTAGAGTACCAGGTGGCCCTGCTCAGGAATTGTGCATACCTCAGGGAGGCACCACTTCCTGGGTCCTTAGGCTGTGCCATCTATACTAGCCAAAGGTCTGGTCTTGGAGAAACAGCAGTTTACAGACTGCTTGGAGAAACTCCAAGTTTCTTTCCCTCAGTCAGACTGCTTGTGGCCTCAACACTTTTCACTTCCTGAGGCATTGTGCCCTTTCTACCAGCCCTGGCTGAGTAATCACAGTTATTTTGTCATCCCAAAAGACAGAAGGGAAAATGTTAATTTTCTACTCACAAACTAGGTCTCCTTAACCATTCTTTCCTAACAGACCTGCAATGTGTAATAAGGAACTCACTGGCTAAGGACACTCACATTGGAAACCTCCTTCCTCATACTCATGAAAGGGTTTGCATGAAGCTCAGTGAGAACCAGCCTAGCAGAGCAGACAATGTAGACTTTTGTGTAAGAAGTGTCTAAATTAATCTCACACTTAGGAGCAACATCTCCAGTTTGCCAGATCAAAGTGACCACTACCAGACATTTCCAACCAAATCAGAAGCAATGTAACTAGAATGTGCAGGGCAAAGATTGACAGCAAGAAATTGCTCATATTTTTTCCACTTTAACTTTTTGGCAGCTCTGAAGCAATCACAGTTTCTCCCACCATCAGGAATGTTGGGAAAAAAATTAAATTATTTCCAAAATCAAGTAACAGCTATAGTCCTTAGGTGGTCCTTGCAGATCTACGCTGGTTTCCATGGCAGTAACTGGTAAATACCTTCTTGAATAGATCACCGATCATACTCTCACACATAGACCTTAGCAATATAATTTCTCAATTGTAGGATTGATTATTCTGTTCGGATATTTCAAGATAGAACCAATTAAGAAAAAAAAACCCCAAAGAAAAATGTGGAGAGCCAATTTTCCTTTTCTAGGGAAAAGATAGGGATAAAATTGAAATAGGGAACTTTCACCACTCAATAACATCATCTGAGAATAGGATATTAGCTTGCTGAGGACTTTCCAAATGTGAAAGTGAGGAGTTTGATACTTGAAAGCAGTGGTATATTCATTCAGAAGATGAAATACAAAAGTTCTGACTTATTACTGCTCTGAGTTATCTACAGTAGCAGTTTTTCACTGATCATATTGATTGTAAAAAAAGGTTTTTGCAAACGTACTAGGAAAAAAATTATTGTTCTTATAGGTAAAGGAAAAAAAAACCACCTGGAATATACATAGCATTTTATAGCCAGTGCTCTAGAAGTAGAAACAAAAATTTAATATTCTTACAAGAACCTTCTATTTTTCTAGAAGAAATGTGTGAGAGGTTCTACGTAAAGTGACAATCATCTGAAGAAACCTGGAGTACCATGTGTGATCCAGGATGTTGTTTTACAGCTTGCATTAGAACAGAGCAATATTGCAAAATTGACTTGGCTTATCCTTTTCAACGGTACTGACATTAAAAAGGAACTGCACTGCAGGTTTTGTGCCAGAGTATGGGTGGTTTAAACAACATGTATCTCTCATTCCTAAGTGACTCATACTATTTCCTGTTTTCTGTAAAATACTGTATAGGTTGCAGGTCTGCCTTAAGTATCAATATGAAAAATCATGGATATTGTGACACTGTCTATCCAGCTTTTTTTCTTATAACTTGAGAGAGAATCTAAATATTTATTCAAAGTTAGAATATGAGCATCTGAGCACAAATGGAGATCCAGTACCATAAGCAGCAAACAGCTACCAAACCTCACTCAACTTATTACTTCTGTTGCTGCTCATAGCGAGAAAGTGGCAATGATGCCAAGTATCTGTATGTAAGCAGATGTTTCTAATCAGCCTCATTCAGTCTCATTTGCTACCTGTAATTTACAGTCTCTAATGCCACACTCGTTTCTATGCAAGTGTAACTCACTAAACAAGATTCATGAATAACTGCCAGGGTACCTTATTTTCCTTTTGTATTTTGGACAAAAGTACTGATAGCCCTCAGTCAGGCTATAAATCCACTTCCTCTGCAAGCGGTGAGCAGACCAATAATCAGATTTATTCAGAGCAAGAGAAAACACTGACTCCTGGGGTAGGCAAGTTAACTAACAGTGCTGTGTTTTGCTGCAATTAGATAATCATGTAAATTCATGCAAAAATGAGAAAGAGCTCTTTTGACCAGAGTCTGAATTTTGGGGAACATTTCTGTGTTGCCCCTTGGAGACACAGATCTAGTACAAGAGCTTCTTGAAGACCCAACAGGTAAAGCTTCTTATCCTTGCTTTATGTTTCACTACACATTTCAGGTTCTTCTTTAGCTACTATGATATGGCAGGAGGGTCTATGCCTAACTTGTACTCAAAGAGAAAGAGACCAGGTGTAAAAACAATCTGTAGGGGGAGAACAGAGTGACACAACAAGATGAAAATATCAAGTCAATTTTTTATGGTTGAAATAATGAAATGGTGCCCCAATGGAAATTATGGCCAGTTGAAATACATATATATCCTGGAGTAAGACCAATCTGAAGCATCTGTAAAGAAGGACTCTATCTTGTGGATGGAAGTTGAGATAGTGGACAATAACCCAGGAAGGACCAAATTAAAAAACAAATACCAAGATGTTGATCATCATTACTCTCTGAAGACAGCTTGCTCCTGCATGCCAAAAATTCCCACAATAATGCCAACATCTAAAATTCTCCATTTGTCTTAAAACTCAGTCCAACATGTTGCATCTCTTGAACATCTAACCCATACTCTTCTGAAAACAAGAAAAAGTTCAAACCAGCACTACAGTCCTAAATAGGATTACCTCTTCTTTTTCAGAGGCTTTCTTCCTCTGAAAGACAGGCATTTAAATAGGTGGTGATGACATTCATGTTTTTATGAGGCAGATAATGAAACAATGTGCAAAGAGTACCATTTCTTCTCTACTAGAAAGCACAGGCTTTATACAAGTAATGAGTGAAAGCAATTGCAAACTACTCAGTTTCCTAACGACTCAGTTCTCTAGCAAATGAATTCTGGGCCTGAAACTGTGTGCTCTCTAACAGCTTGTTATTTCCAAAGTCTAAAATATACCTGATTTCCTTAACTTTTCTTGCTAGAAAAATAGCCCTCTCTGTGACATGGCCCAAAGAGAGAAGGTGGAGTGAATCATGAATCCCTGACTGAAAGATATCCTCTGGAGTTTCCCAGCTGACTTCCTGCAAGATCTGACTGTGGATTCAAATTCATTGCTCTGAGCTATTGGGCAGAAGAACCCTGGTCAGTTTAGCTAGCAGCAAACTGCCAGGCAATCGTTAGACTCACGCAACACAAGACGACCCACACAAGGAAAAATTGGGCCTGGTGAAATTATTCCAGCAGAGGCACAAAGATGATCAGAGGACTGGGGCACCTCCTGTATGAAGGAAGGCTGAGAGGGTTTAATTTGTTAGCCCTGGAGAAGAGATGCCTCCAGGGAGACCCTACAGAACCTTCTAGTGCCTGAAAGCAGCCTACAGGAAAGCTGTAGAGGGGCTTTTCACAAGAACATGTAGTGACAGGACAAAGGAGAATGACTTCAAATTTAGAGAACAGGTTTAGATTAGGTATTAGGAAGAAATTCTTTACCATGAGGGTGATGAGGCATTGCAACAGGTTGCCCAGAGATGTTGTGGATGCCCCATCTCTCTAAGTGTTCAAGGTAAAATTGGATGAGGCTTTGAGCAACCCAGTCTAGCGGGAGGTGTCCCTGCCCATGCCAGAGAGTTGGAACTAGGTGATTTTTAAGGTATTTCCAACCCAAACCATTCTATGATTCCATGAAATGCTGAGATTCCAGGGCCTGATGAAGAAAAAACAGGCCCTATTTCAAAAAGCAGGTGCATTTTCAAGAAAAAGGACATTCAGATCCCATGGGGTCCAAGAAGGGATACAGAACCTGGAAGCCTCTCCACCAGGTTATCAGTCCAGTGCTCAGGGCAGTCTGCAAGATTTCCTGCGAAGTCTCCACTCGCTATATGTGCCAGCATCTGCTCCAGGGTTGGGAGCAGATTCCGGTCCTGCCTGTGACACACTGGATCTGCCCAGAGGTGTTTGTGACACATTGTGTTTATACCTGGTTTCAAACACATGGTTTCCATACTTTAGTTGTCTCCCATTTATGGAGCACAGTGCAGTTGCTGCCAGAAGAAGGTGTTTTGCATCTCCTCTTCCATACAGCAAGATAGCAACGTGGTCTAGCAAGGTGCTTAGCCCCCAGTTTGGGAGCAAAAAAAATCAAACCATTATTCTGTCAAGGCAAACACCAGCCAGGGGAGTTAAAAGTGCCAACATTCAGGTTAGTACAGTTGGCAGATGGCTTACCCAGCTCTATAATGTCAGTGTGGTAGGTTTTGTATCTTTTTAAAAAGGGAGCAGACCTTCAGTTGTGTTTGGCTGATTGCTGTGTGCACATCTAGTGTTAAACAGCATAATGGCAGTGGCAATACAAGAACAATGGCAATTATTTAATATCAAAAGCTACTCATTTTCACTATTTTTGCATTAAGAATGTCAAAGGATGTAGAGAATCATACTACGCTGAACCTGCATTTTCAATTATCTAGAAGTGTTGCTGCATGCCTAGTCTGTGCACGCATTTGTTGCAGTTTTCTCTTATGCTAAGACATTTCTGAAAATACTGCCATGTAGCTATTGACAGAGAAATACTTAAATATGCTAATGAAATTAATCAACTGTTTAAAATTTGAGCCAAATATCCCATTTTCCCCTGGAATGCTGTTAGTTTAATAAATGTTTCTATTAGTGAGGTGAAGAATGTATTTTGTAGTGAGTGTTAGGCTCAGGTAGAACTCTGCTCCAACCAGTAAGCTTCTCTCCTCTCTTTGCCATTTACTGTTGTATTCTGTGGTTCTGCATCCAACACACAAACCAGTTTTGGAAACAAATCTTCTAAGAACTGGTCTCGTCTAACACTCACAATTGGCAACTATTTGTTGCTTGAAGCAAACTTTCAGCCTACCAAGTACAGCTTGTAGACAAGTTTGTGGTTTATTCCAGGCTTTGATTTGCTGATTGGTCATGTTTATCATAAACCGCAAGGGGTTGTGAACTGCCATGCACTGAAGATCTTAATTTCTGTTACTACAGCATCCAAATAACAGGGTGGCTTCAAAAGCCTCCTGTAAGGTGTAACCCACAGTCTAAGGCATTTCTACTCCATTGGTGAAGAAAATGTAGCCCTAAAGGTTTAATTGGTGTAGGTAAAGTCTGACCACTGTAGAGGAATGTAAATAATAGCTTTACATACTTCTATATATGTGTGTATTCTATATATGTATGTATATTTCTGATTCAGCCTCCCATTTAGTACCCTTTCATTAACTGAACTCTGGACTCCCATGCAAGGAAAGCTGCAGCTCCACCAAAGGCACCCACGAGAGTTTTTAATGTGCTGAAAGCCCACACAATGTTGTTCTGTAATCATTACCAGGTATAAAAAAAATATCAGAAGCAGAAGCCAGAAACAGAAAGAAATGGGGGAAAGGCTGTACCTAGTACCAAGGGAAAGTGTAGCAGCATAATCAACACTCATCCTTAGTAAGGAGTGTGTAGGTGATGGAGAGGGAATGCAAAATATTTTGCACAGCTTCCAGTGCCAGCTGAGCAGCTACATGAGAATGTCACTATGTTTCTTTGCCTCGAAGACATTCTCTGTTTCAATGAACTGTAAAAGTATCTCTGCTGATTTAGACAATGCAAATATTTTGTAGCTAATGTTTTAAAGAGAACTGTGTAGCTAATATTTTAAAGAGAATTGAGGTTTTATGTAACAGTGTTAAAAACAGACAAACATGCTGGCATGAGGTTTGTTTTGTTTTGTTTTGTTTTGTTTTGTTTTGTTTTTTTAAGGGTAGGGGGTGAGGAAACCACTAATTGTGCCCAGAGCAGGTTCATCATATAAGATGAAGAAAGTAAATGGTCTATGAGAAAAAACCTCATGGCATGGGGACAGACAGGACTGCAAAGTGCTTCTGTACAGAGCCCAAGAAAAGGTCAGTGGTGAGCAGATCACACTTCTAATGGTAATTTATGTGGGTAGATAGTGATAGCACAAGTGGAAATGGTTTAACCTTTAGGGGGAAAAAAATAGGTGTGTGGGGGATATTTAGATTAGATGGTAGGAAGAAATTCTTTATTCAGAGGGTTGTGTGGTGCTGGAACAGATTGCCTGGAAAAGTCATGGATGCCCCAATCCCGAGGCCAGGGTGGATGTGGCCCTGAGCATCCTAACCCAGTGGATGGCATTGCTGCCCATGGCAGACAGGGCTGGAACTAGATCATCTTTAAGGTCCCCTCCAAGCCACACCACTATGATTCCATGAAAATGCTGAGGCTGGCAGAGACCAGCTCCCAAATTTTAGCGCTGTTTATTTCTGCAGGATTTTGTCATTAATAGTTTAAGCATGCCTTGAATTTTCAATCTGTTTAAAGACGTGAAATTTGTTAATTAACATTATTAATTCCATTTGTCAGAGCTCCTTAAAGCATGATTTTTGGAGATGGTAAACATTTAACTGCATTTTGCTGAATGGATTTCAGACTTACAAAATACTGAAAACTAATAGATAACCATGAAAAGTAGTAGAAAGTTACTTTTTTTTACTTTGAAAGAGCCATTTTCACAAAATCTTGTGAGATTCCTGAAGGTCATCATTTTAATGCTGTGCATTCATCTAGCCAGTGTGATGAGCTCCTGCTCAAATCTCAGCTTGGCACATGACTGCCATTGGAGATCTGGGCCTTAAGGTCTCTGGAGCAGGACTTTGATGCCTGAGTCATGCAGACTTTTCAACATTTCCAGCTAAATCTTTTATTTTTGAGAGAGGTAGACAGGCCTACAAAGGTCCCTCTTTGTCAATCCTGGGTAGGTAATCCCACTAGGTATATGAGCATATTTGTGGAATTATTCCTTTAATACTCACATTGAGCTGAACAGATTATTGTGCCACAAGTGCTAGAGTTCAGGGTCTCCTGCACACGTGAAAGAATTGAACTAACAATGCTGATGAAGATGTCAAGAGTGTGTGCCATTGTCCACCAGGAGAAGCAAGTGAAGATGCTACTTTGTAGTCTGGACCTGCATTTTTACCCAGGAAAACACCTTTGAAGTTGCTTGAAGAATCTGGAACCAGTGGTTTGCTAAAATGTCACTGTAGTTCCACAAGCATCTGCAGACAACAGCCACAGTTACTGCTCAGAAATTTCAGGGCTGCATTAAAATTAGCAACATCAGAAAAAAAAAGCATATATCTATGTCTTATGGCTCTTCTACTTTGTTTGTAAGCTCTCCACCTCACATACCACAGCGGAAACTGACTGTTGGCAGACTGTCATGAGCTAACCCTAGCAGGCAGCTAAACTCCACATCACTGCTCCCCTCCAGTGGGATGGGGAATACAATCAGAAGGCTTAAGGAAAAACCATGTATTGGGATAAGAACTGTTTAATAGGTAAAGCAAAATCTGCACATGCAAGCAAAGAAAACCAAGGTATCCATTCACCACTTCCCATTAGCAGGCTCCAGGAAAACAGGGCTCCATCATGCATCTTTCATCTATAATCATCACCAATGTACAAAATATAAATTAAAACTTCCTTCATAAAACTTTTCCATCTATCTGGACTTCTTTACTCCTCTAATGTTCAATCAACTAAAATGCAGTCCTGCTTCTGGTGCTTGGAAGGCTAATGAACTTGTTGTGTGAGGAGAGTTGGCCAATGACTTCCAGTCGCTCATTAGCAAATCAGAATTTGATATTGCTTGGCCTGAATGGAGCAAAGGAGAAGGAGGGGGAGTATGTAGCCTTCACTGCATTAATCAGCCCACATATTCAAAATAACGACTGTAACATTATTCACTCACATGGCTGATGTTCTTCTATGTGCTGAAAGCATGAAAAACATTAGAGTTCCTAGCATTAAGCTAAAGACACAATGTAGATTTGGAATTTGCATTTTGCAGAGAGCAGCACTTGTCTGCTTGGGCCATTTTTATTGATGAGATAAGAAGCAGCAATAAGCAGAGTGGGATTTGTGTCCCAGTTAGCAGTGATCATGACTATGTATTGGCAAAAGCATTTTTCGATTTTTTTTTGCTTTACAAAAAAGGACTGACATCTTATTTACAGAGGAGTTTTCAGAGATTATGAAGTTTCTACATACCCTGACTTTGTTTCATCCTTTTATGCCTCTGGGTGCATTTGTGTATACATGTACCTGTAAGTGCATATGTATATTTCTATATCCATGTATATACACAGCAGGAGTATATCCCACTAGTGCTAGGATTGCTGTGCAGTTCTTTCAAGAAAAGGGCCAGGACCTCCTCTGGTCATATGTATAAGTCTGAAAAGCCCTGCAGCCTTGTTCAGAGAAGCAAATATAGAAGAACAAATGTTGACTGTCCCCCAGCAACTGCTTGTCAACACAATAAACTAACCCCTAGTAGTTAGTGAACACATTGCAGATTTACAAAAAACCAGAGGTGGTCACTTTAGACCTTGGTTCTGTTTTCCTCTTTGGCTTCTAAGTACGTCAATACAGGGCCTTTGACTGATGCTTGTCTTACAGTTTTCTTGGGAAAAAATTTCATTTGATTTTGAAGGCTTCAAAAAAAACCACTTTCTGGAAGCTAGCTCAAAGTCTGAACATCGCCTGTTAGAAATGTGGTGGCTCATTCTTTGCATCATCTAGCCTTGACCCTTCTCCAGTTTTTCTGCTGCAAATCAAGGAATTCTTTTGTCTGTATGTCACAAATAAATAAAATGACCAGAGTCATACCTGTGGGTGACCTCACCCCTTCTTTCACCTCCTCCCACTGCACACTGGGATGATCTGTCTCTCTGTCCTGTCTATTGCTCTACACATCCCCATGGCCCTGCTCACTGTAGACAGCTGCTGCCAGACCTACATGGAGCCTGAAGTGAGGTAATTTGCACTTACACATTGTGATGACTTGTCCCAGCAGATTTTTATGGGATGAGCACTTTTCTGCAGGAATTTTAATTGATTCAAGCACCAACACTTTCCCAACATAGTTAGTTCAGGACCACAACAGTTGCATTTTCTCTCTGCTGGACACCCTGATGTGAGAGGCAGACACTGTAGCAAACACAGAATCTGATGCCTTTCTTGGCATGATGAATATGGAACATCAACTGAGCTCTTCACCCCACATCCATCCTCACAGCCAGCTCTCAATGTCTCTGATTTAAGCAAGGTTCTTTCACCTTTGTGAAAAATCTGCAAGATGCAGTGATCCTGGACTCCCATTTGATACATTATTCACCACTGAAACAGGAAACTGGCCATTGGAGACCCTTGAAGATTTATATTCTTATTGATACACAAGTGAAAGATGACGTTTGGGAATATTTGTTCCCCACTGTCTGTATATACTGTGTGTTGTGTCACAAAATCCTCTCAGAAACTTGCATGCCCCCAATTCTGCAACATGCAGACTCATGATCTATCTGTTATCTGCTATCTGTTACGGCAATACCTTGCCCTGCACCATCAGTCACTCCAGGATGGTGCAAATCAAACACCAGCAAACAAACATTTCTAACATGCATCAGAGGGGACTGAACTGTTCAATCTGTTTCAGCACCAGCCACTATCATATTATGTTGCTCATAAGCTGTGCTGTTAAAGTCACAAATGATATTTTGTTTTAGGTACTAATCAAAGATCTGGGCTCCTCCATTGTGTTCCTTTCATCTGGCTAGCTGAGTGGCTTTGAAAGGGCCCAGTGGAAGAGCAGACCAATAACATGCTGACAGCAATTTCAGCTGCCTCAGGCAAAGAGGCCTTGGTTTGGCCAAACTCATCCAGAAAATCTACTATTCTGAGATATGGCAGGGTTGTACTGGTCAGGAGGGAAATGAGAGTAAAAGAGAAATTACAATATTTGTTATACCTCAAGCATGTCATCCAGTGAGGGAGCCTTCTTTTAGAGTGGCCTTGTGCAGCCTCCGTTAATCAAGCTGTAAGCAGCACCTTGGTCTGGAGATGACTTTACAGAAGAAATAGGGCTGTCCACAGAGAGAATCATTAGGTAGTTGGGTAAGAAACAGCACACATAAACTATGACACACTTCACTGAGTAACTGTTTCCATAGGTTGATTGAATGCACCTGAGGGGTCTCTCTGACTCATACATCTGAAAATCATAGCAGACAATATATTCTACCACCCCGTGAAGTATGTACATACCTCATGGTTGCATATATACAACACTTTCAGAACCTTAGTCTTTAAACAGCCAGTCTGAGGCCATATGGATGATTTCCCCTGATCAAACCAAAGGGTTTTTTGTCATGAAGGAGAAATTCAAATGACAACTGCTCAGCAGTAGGAATTTGTGACAGAGGAATTACCTGGTGTAGCTCACAATAAGGTTTAACTGCAGAGCTGGTTAAACTGACTGGAAGCAGGAATGCCAGAACAAGAGCAACCACCATGTAAAGGAGTGAAGGTTCCCTTGCTGATGAGAAATGCTCCAGTGCTGTCTTGCAGGATCATGTAATTCAAGTGGTCAGGGGCCCTTTTTATAGACATAGCTGGTGCTGGGGAATTGACCTAATGCTGGGCTGAGGCTCTCTGTGCCCACAGTGCCAACAATCACAGGGTGGGTGCAGGTGCAAGTGTGTGTACAGGTTCAGCTCATGCTGCATCTTTGTAGCTTCCTTGGAGAACCATCAGTGACAGCAGGACTGTGTCCAAGGCACTTTGCGTTAGATCTCTTTATATTCAACTAAAAACACAAGTTTAATTCACCCCAAGGAGTACAATAAACCAGTCATGACCTGCGTGTTCTTAAGTAATATAAAGTCCGACTTGCCTAAACAGAGCAAGGATCAATTATCAGCTTCTTTGTTCATGTCAGCCAACATTTTACCACAAAGTCTTCTTTTAGCTTCTTCCTCTGTATTCCTTGACAAGTAGATACTGGAATTGCCTGGAGTTTTTGCCTTCTGCATCCACAAGGAGGTTTGCTTTTTTAATACACTCACTGTGGCTGGAAAAGGGTTATACAGATTGTACAAGTGTACATTCACATGTGCACATGCACACACACAAAGACACACACCTCCATTATATCCATCCACCAAACACCAGCAGGAACTTTATTCTGAACCTAAATCAACCCAGTAAAATTAATTGACTTAGAGAATCTCACATTAGTTCCAGAAGGTGGTGAGGTCATCTTAACTCCTCCATCACATCAAGATTTCAAAGGTTTTTAAAGGCTTACAGGTACAAATGCCTCTGACTCTGCCTGGTCCTCAGTCAGCTTCACAGTAGGTGCATGTATATATATATATATATATGTATATATGTATGTGTGTATGTATATATTACTGACAATATCTGATTTTGATCATTTACTAGTCAGTATTTTTTGGTTTGTAAATAACAAAGCCTTCAAAGGCTAGTAGGCAAAACAAGTAATGTCAATCTTTGCCACCTCATCCTAGACTTTCTTCTCTCTATGCATGGACATTCACATGGAAATGCTAATTCACTTGTCGGGGTCTAACTGAAGGAAAGAAGGAAACTCAGTACAGGTTCTCCATTAACAGATACAGATGTCCTCCTGCTCTGCTGGCAGAATCCTTTCTTTTCACCGAAGTGATGCAGCATGTGAAAGCAAAAAAATCCAAAAAAACCCCAAAAAAACCAAAACATGGGCATCAATGAAATATGTAGCTCTGTCAAGCAAGAAGATAAATGTCACAGTGTAATCAGTGCCTCTGTAGGTGTGTTCTCTGGTTTTGGTGGATGAATGGAAAATTTCTCTACTAC
Source organism: Entomyzon cyanotis (assembly GCA_024500445.1). Lineage (NCBI taxonomy): Eukaryota > Metazoa > Chordata > Aves > Passeriformes > Meliphagidae > Entomyzon > Entomyzon cyanotis. The sequence goes on from JAKEPQ010001021.1 coordinate 6,163,014, forward strand.
TTGCTAAATATGCCTAAGAGTGAAATGCAGCCTCCAGAGGCACTGAGAGTCAGAGTCTGTCAATTCTGAATGTAGACATCTTGTAAATTCTCTTTGTGCCTCAGACCCACACAGTCACTGATGATGGTTTCTGTCATTCAAGCCTGTTTTTTAAATTTCTAGTTATATTTCTCCAGGAAACTTCAGCCTGGGAGAGAAGAAATTACTGCAGTGTGCACTTGATGGGAATGTACACACAAAGCCTGTGAAAGATTAAACAAGGCAGACAATAAATTCTGTTACCTAAACCAAAAAAAAAGTGTTAATGTTCTGCCAATGCCCTAGCCCAAAGTATATTGCTCTAGCCTGTCTTCTTCTTGCTCTGTAACTAAACTCCAGTCACTATGGTTGATAATCCCTCTGTCCAGAATCAAATAACTGTTTGTTTGTCCCTCTTTTCCCGTACCTTTCTGTTTTTACGGAATGTACTATGATATTTAAAGCCATTTTGTGGGTAAGAAAATTAAAAATTGAAAATTTGCAACACCTCAAGACTGCATACTGGGTATTTCTTTAAACCAGGCTCTGGAGCCCTGTCAGTGAATAAGCAAATATAAACCCAGCTTTCAGAGTAGTCCTTGCAGGTCTTCTGTTGATTATACATACATTTCTTATACCCTATGAGGCAAAAGTAGGAAGGAGATAGTATTCTCACTGGCAGGTAATCATTCAACAACTGATGTGTTAAATGTGATGTATTTTCAACACGGAGAGAGAAGCAATAAGCAGATATACAAGCATAAGAGTAAGGAAGCTAGTAAAACAGAACAAAATAATACAATCATCATAGGATGTAATATGCCAGATGCAGATGGTGTGAATCCCATAAAAATATCACATCAGTGATGTCCAGCAGTTTGTTCAATCTCTGTTGTGATTCTAAAAATTCCAGTGGGTATCATGGTTGATTGCAGTAGTCACTTGTTTTTATTACATGAGAGCTTTTTCATATCTGCTTTTTTAGGTTTCCAGTTTTTCAGTCTGAGAGTGTACTGTGTTCCATATTGGTCCTAAGGGTACAGGCCAAGTCGCAGTCCAGAGAATTCTGACAGCATTGATGTGAGATTTTGGATATTTGAACCTCACTGTCCAAGTTACTGCAGAGGCTACTAGTTTCTGTGGGTTTATGTGATAGAATACCAGATTTCCCAGTGCAAGGGTTAGCGTTGTCTGATACATGAAGCTTCCTTTCTTTTTAGATGTTGTCAACATAGTCTCCAGTTATAACACCTCATCATCAGTGTATTCATAAAATTCCAGGGAATACTTTGTATGCTTTCCAGATGGTTACTTTCTGTAGTATGCAGGTGGAATGGCAGCTTTTACTTATTCATTTGTCAGTTCCTAGTGGAGGAGAAAGAAGACTTGAGTCTTGGATTGTACCCAAGCCTCAGTAAAGACTAGTTTCACTCTCACAGAATCCACAGTTTCCCTTACTCCTTTCCCTTGAAAATCCAGTGAAGTGACTTAGTGTTCTATGAATGATAAGTGTTGAATTATCTCCTGATTTCCTGGATAGCACACTAATGTATTCAGAATATACTGCTGGTGTTGGTTCAGTACATGCATCTTACTCCTTAAAGAATATTAGCTATATCACTTTCCCTGGGAACAGCTGCAGTGGGTGGTTCAGGAACACTGTTCAAGGCTCTGTAATCTACTGTCAGTCACCATGTGCATCGAGATTTTTTACTGGCAGCTACACAGGAAGAATGAGACTTGGTAACAATTCCCCACTCCTCTAGTTCTTCTATCAATTAATGATAATATTTATTATATTGGTTCTTCTATCAATATAAATTCAAAATTATATAAATTCAATTACCTAATTCTTTCATCAGTGCACAGGATGAATAGCATTAGAAGGTAACTTGTAATGTGAAATATCAACTAGATTGCTATGAGATAAAGGAGCAGCTGTTTGATTGGGACATAGATTCACAGGCAGGTGTGTATTTACATGAAGTCAACTGTGGGCCAAAGGGTATGGTGCACTTTTTCCCTCTTTGACCATGAGACCATGAGACTACCCACGACTGTCCCTTCAATACATGCTAACCAAAATCTGAGCAGGAGATGAGTGAACACAGTCCAGGAGCCTAACTGTCTGAAGGTTAGCTTTTAAATCTGCATTTCAACACTGCAATAACAGGTCTGCTTTTCTTCAGTTTGATGTTCCACACAGGCTACACTCTGCTACCATTACTCAGTACCTATGATAATCACACAGCTTCCTATGGGGTTTAAATATTAGACACCATGTCTAATAGTAACTTGAAAAACTGGTCTGTATTTCTGCTACTACTTTTTCAGAAACAGGGGGATGCATGCTTGGTGTTTTACAGTATGGGATAAAGCTGCATTATCTACTACAAACGATGTCATATTCCCCATTGTAACATGGAAAAGCTTCACAACATCCCTTTTTGACGTGCATTTTAACATGTCTGAAGACTAGAGTATAAGAAATTTAGAATTACTGAAGCTGTTTTACTTGGATTTCTTGTGGAAAGCCTGTGTGATCACAGGGCAAAAATCTTGTAATCTACATAGAGCCTAACTATCCAGCTTAATCCAGAGCAGCAACTGAAAGGAGGAGAAACATCCTGCCAGTGACAAAGTAAAATGCATGATGAAAACACTTATCCTTTTGCCTACATTGTCCTTTCCACTTTGTATTTCTCATACTCATTTGAATTGCATATTTTTTCTGTACAAATCAAAACTTATTAGAGAAGAGTTACTCTAAATTGAAGAAGGATTAGTTTAGATTAGGTACCAGGGGCTTGAGAGATGTGGGAAGAGAGTTTGCCATTGAAAACTAAGGGAATAAATGTTGAGTGTCTCAGCCTTTTCTGTATCAGACCAGTTATTCTGTCTTATTTATTGGGGACTTACATTTTCTTTGGTCTCCTTTTCTGACCACATACCTGCAGAAGCCCTCCTTATTATTCTTTTTATTCTGGTAAAGTTTCTCCCCTGGTTGGACTGTCTATCACCTGGATTAAGACCTCAATGCACTCTAGGAGCCTCCTGGCCTGCTTACATCTTGCTGTGTACTTTTCCAATGGATGTCAGCATGGTCGAAGCCCCCCATAAGGATCGGAGCTTCAGTGCGAAGCTTCCTGTAGCTGAAGTAAGAACACTTCATTAACCTCCTCCCCTGGGTCTGGTGGCCTGTAGTAAACATCAACCATGAGGTTTCTCTTGTTGACTTGACCCCAGTTTAGCCATAATTTTTTACCCATTTTACCTGCGTTGCTGGTTTTCCATGGCAGCTCTGTGGAGTTTATTCAATTTTTACACAGAGGGTAACATCATCCCCATAGCCACCTGCTCCTCTTTCCTTGCCTGTCTCTTCTGAAGAGTTTAGAGCCACTGATGCAGTGCTCCAGCCATGCCATTTGTCCCTCCACGTTCCAGTGACAGTGATTAGACCGCAGTGTCCCAGCTGCACAGTGGCTTCCAGCTGTTGCTGTTTGTTACCCATGCTGGGTGGGACCATGGCTACACAGGCAGTTCACCTGGCTTACAGGTACAGCTTGTTTCACCTCTTTAGGTGAATACTCCCCAAAACCTTCAAGGCATTCCACAGGTCAGTTACCATATCAGTTCTCAAGGTCCATAATCAGTTTTTCCAATCTTGCCAGACTTACTTGTGGTAATTTCTTTTTCCATGTTTTTCTAATAGTCAGGCACTTCAGCAGCACCAACAAAACCAAAACAGAGATAACGAAGGATTAATGATAGAAATCATCCCATTCCAAAGTTTGGCTTATGCAAAAAACACCACGTCAGCCGCTATCACCTTTAAAGAGATTCCCTCAGCACAATTGATGTTTAACTGCTTCAGTTTTTAGTGAAACAAGACACCTAATCCCAGAGTTTTCTACATTGTGTCACAGCCTGATAATCATACCTGAGCCCTGAGAATCATATATGTAACTGATTCTTCCAGACCATCAGGAGATGTATGGAAACCTAGACTCCCAATATTGTATTGTTATTTAGCCAGAATTGGTTATGAGGTTGGGAGAAAAGCACTACTGTTCTGCTAAACAGCCTGAATCAGTGTCAAATTACTTGTAATGATTGTTCTGACTCAAACCAGTGAGATCTGAACTCACCTGAAGCCAGAAGCCTAAAACACTGAGTGCAGTGGCTCTCTGATCATTGCAGCATTTCAAATTTGTAAATTTTAAAACAAAAATCACAGCAGAGGGGGAAAAAAGGGCTTTTTATAACTTTTCCCTGGATCTCTTTGATAAAAATTAGCAAGGAGCATAACTCTGGATATACATCAGTATGTTTCTGATTGGAAAAACGAGTTAACAGTTGTTATAAACCTCAGATAAAACCTTGTCATTAAGTACCTGAAGACCTTAAGCAGATCTGAAGGAGGCTTTTTGTACACTGCTAAAAGCTTGCCTGTTTTCCAAATGTGGTACTTACCCTAATAGGGTATTAGACCAAAGGTAGCATCTCTTGTCCTACTTGAGTAAAATGACACTCTGGAAAAAAAAATCTGAGTCTAGCTTTTGCAGTGATGTTATCTTGAAAAGGTTTTATTTAAATTTAGAAGCAACAGGAAAATGGAAGACCAAAGCTCCAGAAGCAAACGAATTGCAGTGCATCACGACTGTCAGGTTATGTCTTCAAGACTCCTGCCCCACATTGCACATGAACAGCCTTCCTGAACTTCCAGATAGTTTGCAGTCTGGACTGTGAGTTAGACCAATAGTTGAAGCAGCTTCATCCTGCAGAAATGTATTTTCTTCAATTATTTCTGGAAGAAAATCTACATGAAAAAAGATTACAAAGATTGTCTTGGTTGAAGGATTGGTGCTATTTTCACATGTTTTCCTGTAGTGTAAAATTAGTATTCAAATCTGCTGTTTTTGGAGGGCTCACAAAACAGGAAGCCAGTGCCACAACGAACTTTTAGGTATTACCTTCAGCATCGGAGTAGTTTTAAAGCAACTTGCCTCCAGGAAGTGAGTGAAAAATGAATCATCCTAAAAGCAAAAGTGGCTCTGTTCATCTCTTTTTGCCAGCTGTGAACTGCCAGGAGCTTCATGCAGGCAGCATGTGCTTGCCAGAGAGCAGGAATCTGAAAGAGGTGCAGACACTTTGGAAAGGTGACGTGGAAGATGTGGCAGGACAGTACTTCAGACCCTCATATTTCACAGAATCAGGAGATAGGAGCTGCTGAAGTTGTTTCCTGTTTCAGGGCTGGAGACCTTACACTCCATGATGCTCAAGCAAACAAATCAAGAAAGGTTTTGAACGACCTTATAAAACTGTTGGGATACAAGAATCATCTCAATAGTCTGCTATAAACACCAGAGGTGTTAATCCTCTGGGCAGTCACAGTCACCTGCTCCCACATTGGATGAAAATCTCAACTGAATGACACAGAGTGAGGGAAAAGACTGGCACAGCGGGGCAATGCTAGCAAAGGCAGGATTTGCGGAAACCTTTCCCACTCAAAGCATTGCACAGGAGAAGGCAGAACTGCTGTGATGTGCAAAATGAAATGAGTTCTCTATCTGCATATTTAAATCTCAGAGAATTACAGAGGACAGCAACTGCACCCCTCTAGGTAGTAAATTTTGCTGTGAATTTTCTTTGTTAATGCATGTGCCATTTTCCTGCTACCTCACTCTTCCTGAGAACCAAACCCACTGGTTTGGCTCCGCACAGGCAGCTGTTTCTCCGCATCGCAGAGACGCAAAGACGTGCTCATAGAGGCATTCCCTCACTTTCGGAGAAACTCTTAGCTGTGTTCCTGGCGTATTATCCTTTCAACGGATTTGCTAGAATGTTGCTTATCTGACAACGAAGGAATGAACCGCCTCACCGTGACAGGTTAAGGACATCCCTGTCCTTAACCTATCCCTTTACCGACATCCTTGAGTTCTTAGCATACACCGGCAGGCGCGGTGTGTCCCTGTGAGGGACCGGTACCCACCGCGTCCCGCTGACGCCTGGATGGGGCGGTCCCCGCTCCCTACACGTGCTGGGGCCGGCTCACCCATCGATCGCGACCTTTGCCCCCTGCCCCCGGGCCGTCGCCCCCGTCCCCGGAGAGCCGTGCCTGCTCGGTGGGTGCGGAACGGCACAGCGAGGGCGAAGGGCCCGCGGCGGCGTCCGTGCCCGCGGAGACGGAACCGGGACAGGGCGAGGATGGTTCCGTCTCCGCGCAGGGGCTGTTCGGGCCGCCTGCGGCTCGCCGGGGGTCCCGGCACGGACCCCGCTCCCGCCGTCCCGAGGGGGCACCGCCGCAGTGCGGGGCAGGCCGCGCCTGTGCGCGCCCCGCGGATCGTCACGCCCTGCGGCAGCGCTGCTGCGAGCGGCAAGAGGCCTTGCGGAGGAGCCGGGCTGCCGGGGGGCCGCGGGGCTGGAGGCAGGGAGGGAAGGAGGGAGGAAGCAGGCGGGGAGACTTCCTCCTCCTCCTCGGCGGCAGCAGTAAGCAGCTTTTCCGCTGGAGCAGCCGGCACGGCTCGGCACCGGCCCCCTTCCGCCCGGCGGTGGCCTGCGCCCCGGCCGGAGGCTCCCCATGCCGCCCACGCGTCCCCGCTGGCGCTGACCGCTCCGCCGTCCCCGCGGTGGGGCTGTTCCCGGGGCGGCGGCCGCCGCCGGCCGGCCGGAGCGGGAAGCGATGCCTGTGGCCGCCCGCTCGGCAGCCCCCGGGGCCCAGCCCGACGCCGGGTTCCTCGTCCCTGTCCGCCGGCGGGACCGCGGCGTCGCTCCGCGCGGCGAGGAGAGCGGCGGCGAGCGGCACCTCCGTCAGGCCGGCGAGGCGGGCCGGCGCGGCAGATGGGTGGCTTCTTCCGCCGCCCCCTTCCTGCCTGCCTTCTCCTCCTCCCCTCCGCCGCCCCCCGCCTCCTCCGTTGCCTCCTCCCCCGCTGCTGGGGCCGCCGTCGCCGCCTCCACCTCCCCCTCGGCTGCCTCCCTTCTCTCGGCACTTCCCCGGACCCGCGCCCGCGTCCGCTCCCGCTCCGGCTTTCCGGGACTCGCCATGAGCGGCGGTTCCGGTCGCTTACCGCCGCCCGCCGCCCTCTGCCCGCCGCCGCCCCTCCACGGGCCGAGCTTGCCGGAGGCGGGAGCGCGGAGCCAGGGCCGGGGCAGCCCCGCCGGGCACGGCGCACCCCGCGGCGCCCTGGGCGCCAGAGCCCCGCCACCAGGTGAGCGGGAGAGGGGCCCCGGGGGACTGGGAGCGAGTGCGGGCGTCCCGCCCCCGGCCGGCAGCGCAGCCGGCCCGCAGGGCCGCGGAGTTGCCCTCCGCAGCGCCCGGGGTCCGTCCCTGGGTGGGGGCCACGGGCGGGACGGGACGGGACGGAGGGCAAACTCGCGCTGTTCTGAGCACGGCGAGGCGAGTCGCGGTGGCCGCTGCCGGCAGGCCGTGTGTCGCCCGGCCGGCAGCGAAGTGCTTGGGGCCGCCTTTGCGCCGGTGGCCGGCGCGGCGATGGCTGTTTCCCCGACGGTCGGTCGGGATGCGGCGGCGCGAAGCGCGGGCGGCCCGCAGTGCTGGCACTCGGACGGGCGCCTCCGTCTGTCGCGCTGCCGTCAGCGCTCCCCAGCCCCTGCCCCTGCCCGGCGGTGCAGCCGCGGGGGTTACGCCGTGCGGGACATCGTGCGCGCTCGCCCTCTCGCCCGCGTCTCATCACACTTTGATGTGCCCTGGGCAGCGCCGGGGCCTCGCCGGCTCTGCTGCCCTCCTTCCCCTGCGCAGCGGCCGCTAGACTGCTGCAGCTTGCCGGCTGCGCCCCGCTCCTGGAGGGATTTGTGTGTGTGAGTGTGTGTGATTGTGTGAGTGTGTGAGAGAGAAGAGGGGGCGATGTGTCCGTGTCCGTGCCCGGAGCCAGGCCCCGCCCCTCGCAGCGGGCTGCCGGTAACTGCGGGAATTCGCGCAGCGCAGTGACCGGTACTATCAAATTCCTGCGTGAAACTCCAAAATGCTGTTTGCAGGTCAGGCTCTTGCCTTGTGAGACCCCGTTGAGTGTCTTCGGGACTCTCGTCGTCAGTCCCGTAGACGTGTTCTTGGATTTCCTCTTAGAAACCGCTCCACAGCAGGCTCCCTCTGAGGAGCTGGTTTTAGACATGTGGTTCGTTCATCCTGAAACTTCGATGTTTTCAGGACTGTGGTCATAACATATGGGTTGATGTGCTTGTTTATAGTCAAACACAAGAGCTGCTTCCAAGGCTGCGCTGGAGTTTCCCACATGCTTATATTTAAACGCGTGTCTGTGTGGTTTTGGGATCAGGGCCTTAGATGTTTTCCTAAGCTGTTCTTTGTGAATGGCTGCCGGAATGAAGTTGTTTATGCATATATGAAGTTACTAATTAGGAAGTGGTATGGGAGAAGGTCAGAGAACAAGACATCGTTCTTTGGGCCTGGAGGGTGAAGAAACAAGGTGTCTAATTAAGTCTTTTCTTAGAATGTATTTTTAGTGGTGCTTACTTCTTGGGCACTTAGTTGGGCAATTTACAGGAGTCTGTGGTATGAGTGTTTATACTGATAGAAATCTTGCCCTGAAATGAGGTAGGTTTTATAGACAAGCTCCTCTTGAAAATCGTGATTGACAACATATTAAAGGATTACCATGCAGGAAGTTGAGAGAGAACTTGAATTTTTACCTTTGCTTTGTATTATACAGCTTAAAAGCAGCTTTTGCTGTGTCCTGAGACCACACAGCACGTGGAGCAGATTTGTCTCTCCTGGGCCTTCCAAATAAAATATATGGGAGAAAAATATTTGTTTTCCAGTGTAAGTTATTTGGAAATTGAGGTTCACCTGATGAAGCTCTTCTTCAACTTTTTGTTTTAAAATTATGTGGACATTCCCAGTGTAGATGATAACGTTGTCTCAAAACTTGATCTCAAAACCTCTTCTAATCTTCTTAAGCTCTTAGCAGTCCTATAGACAAACTGACCTAGTATGCTACTGTTGGGAGATAAAAGCTTTTGTATTTTCCATGATTTGGAAAGTCATGGTGGAGAAAAGAACTATAACCTTTATCATATAATGAATTCATCACAGACCTAGTGTACAAGGATGTTAGTGTTGGATTAGGGCATGCTGGACTTTTTATTCTCCAGAAAGGAAAGGCACTTTTTAGGGTTTGTTCTGAAGTTTTGATATTCACTAGCACAGTTCTTGTGTTTAAAAGCCCTTAAAAGTCCCATGTTTAGTGGTAATTGGAATAGCCAAAATAATTTTGCTCAAAAGAGCTCTTGCAGGTACCCAAATTGAAAGGTTAAATTTTACGGTATACTTAAGTCACAGTAGCAGGTGAATTCTTATTACTAGTCATTGTCTCAAAAATATGTAAGACGTTTTCAGATAGTATGATATGTGATTCATCTGCTAATTGTGAAATAGTGTCATAATTTACAGACAAATCCAGGGCATTTCTAGATTGGGCATGAGAAATGTTTGTTTGTTTGCTTGTCTCCAGAGGGAAAGACTGTTACTCTTCATGAAGGTCTACCTTTTTCAATAAAATGTTTGTCACCAGAGGGAAAATTACTCATTAAACTCAGGTATCAGGGCCAAACTTGGATTGTTTTGGTGAGCATCCTCTTAGTTGTACTCTTTATACTCTTGATCCTAATATATTAACTTTTGATAAAAACCCATATTGTGACCTGGTCTTAAAACATTAAGGGGCAGTGAAATTGCTGTAATTTACATGCAAAGTTAAGAGAATGTTTGCTATGTCTTTTCTCCCAGCAGAAAAATGTTCAGTGATGGTTGGGTCGTTTTTGCTGTTTTTCTTTTGTGGTTTTTTTCTGGTGTCTGTCAACAGAATGGAAATTCGCTGTTCATGGCTGTTAAATGTGAAAGGATATTGGACTAGAAATGCTGCTGATTCTTTGCTTCATTCAGAAAATCGATCCTGATCTTAAAAGGCATTTCACTGTCCATAAAGTATTTTGCTTTCACTGGAGTATCTGCATCTCCTTTGTGAAAAAGAGTAACTCACCTAGGGGAAAGCTGGTCAGCTAGGAAAAGTGTGTCTGTAGTGGAATTCTTAGGTTTTGTTGTTTGTTTTTTAAAATTTTTTAAATTTTTTTTAAATTTTAAATTAAGGTCTGTATTAACATTCTCAGGTTTTGCAACATCTGGAAAAGAAAGATGGTTTCTGAAAGTTGTGCCGTACTTAAGATATGGTGTGATGTCCATGACTAGTGGAAACAGCTTTTCTCTTAAACATCTTTGTTACTCACATTGGCTCTTTGGATGTCATCTCATTAACTTTGTTTAATATTGCTTGCTTTCCTTATGATGTGAAGTCTTTAGTTAGTTGTTTTTAAGGTGCACTTGCAGTTAAGTCCTGTATTAAGAGGGGTAATGGAAGGTGCTTGTTTTGGCAGGTAACTATGCATTTGCTAAGTCTTCCAGTTTGGAGAAGCTGAAACTTCTGCTGAAAGGATTAGTGCCAGTTTTCAAAACACAGTTTATTGTAGAATGTGAGGAGTTGGACTTCCCAGTAAAGATTATATGAGGTGTCAGTTAAATGCAGTAGAAAGCTGAATTAATAGTGATTCTACTTAGTGCTGTGTATGCTGAAAAGTTGTAATAGAATTGTATGTTCATATTGACACATATAAACTTTTGTGCTTTCCGTCTCTGTGTGGTATTTGTGGTTTTGTTCTTGAACTGGAGAGCAGTTAATGTGGCTTTACAGTGAGAGTAAGATTTAATTCTGGCATGCCTGGAGATAGATGCTAGTTTTTTTTATTTATGATGTGGTGATGCCTTCACAGCTTTATAACCATATAAAATAAAGTGAGATGGAAAGATAACTTCTTGGTAAGAACAAGTGAAGCATGTTCAGTATGTGGAGACTTTTCAAAAGTTACAGTTGATTTTGATAGATTAAAGAAGAAATAAGCAAGCAAAAAAACCACTAAAACCAGAAGCTGTCATTGAAGCATCTCCATTTTAATTTGTTCAAAGTGCAATGTAAAGAAATAATTTGATGGTACTTCTTGGTTAGAATTACCACAATACTGTAAATCTGTTACTCTGCATGTTTGGACATAATCTCTTTGGACACAAGATTGCAATTACCTTTAGTATATCAGAATTATTTATTATAATGTTGGTATGTTAATTTTGCTACTTTTAAATTGTAAAGGAAGATAGAAAGCTTTGTTTTTTACATAAATTAGTTATACTTTGAATAGATTATAGTAATTACAGAGTTAATGTTAACAGACATACAATAAATATTTCAAGAGGTTGTTGTAAGGGATATGAGTTGCATATTTATAGGATTAATTTGGGAAATAAATGCAAATGTACTTCCTTTACAATTATTTTCAGATAATATGTATTCATTTTAAGCCATTCTCTGTGACTATCACTTTTGTATTTTTATTTTACTTTTACTTTGTAGTGTAGTTGTACTATTAGTGCATGGGAACTAGAAATTATAATTTTATGGACTGAAATTGTTCTTTGGAGGTGTACCTTTTAGGTGCCAGCGGCTCAAGTGGATGCTAGTAAATGTTGATATAGTGCCAGCCCCCTGCTAAGGATAGTGTGAAACTGTGTCTATTTTAAAGAATCTATTTTAAAGAAAATATAAAATTAATAGATGGTTCTTTTAATTGTAGTTCATAGAGTATGAAGAACTTGATCCTTATCTAATCTGGCATATTCTAGATGAAAAAGATGCAAAAGCATGGAAATGAAAAATTCTGAATTGTCTCTAATGTACAAATTTCAGTTTAGTAATAGGAAGAAGAACAGAGATACGCCTTTAATTTGGAAATGCGTGCTCTGCTTTGCAACATCTGTTTATGAAATAATCTAAATTGTCCTTTTGGTCTAAGTCATCAAGATACTGAGTTTAAGAAATATGTTTGCCTTGTCACAGAAAGGTTAAAATGAGAAACTGATTTAAATAATAAGTATGATTTAAAATATTGTAAATTGGAAAAGCCATGTTCAATTTAAAAAACAGTGGTGGGGTTGGTTTTTTTTTCTTTGCCTTTTTATATTTAGTTTTGTTGCTTACACAGCCCTTTTTTCACCCACGAATTATCTTGGCAAGAGTAGATGAAATCCACATGCAGACAGAATCTTTTTGACCTTTTCTTTTTCTTTTTTTTTTTTTTTTTTTTATTTTTTCCTGATAAAGATAGGCTTTAAATCTTTTTCAACCAATGGCTTTGCAACTTCTTTTTTTCATAGTTCTTGCACCTTAGGTATTTTAAATGGTCTCATAAGGCATCTGCTTCATATTAGAAGTTCAAATGGAGGTGTGTCATCTAAACGTAAGGGTTATCAGTGTTAATGTGATGCAAGATGTGGATGGAATAACAGGAAGGTAGGGTACCAGAATAAGAGAGAATGTTAGGAATCTTGCAGTGTCCTGGTTTTGGGTGGAATAGAGTTAATTTTCTTCCTTACAGGCACTCTGGGCATCAGTCAGGGGGTGGTGAGTGATGGTATTGTGAATCACTTGTTTCTCTTTGGTTCTTTGGTCTTACTCCTGGGCCACCCCTTTCCCCCCCACCCACCTTTTCTCCCTTTTCATTAAAATTATGAAACTGTGTAATTATTGTTGTTTTAGTATTTTACTTTATATTTCAATTATTAAACTGTTCTTATTTCAGTCCATGAGTTTCACCTTTCCTGATTCTCTTCCACATCCCACTGGCAAAGGGATAGAGTGATGGAGGACTGCTGCTGGTACACAGTCAGGGTTAAACCATGGCACATTGGGAGCTCCCTTTACATGAATATTTCAGTAAGATGGTGCTGCTTTTCCCCACCTTTGTTTTACTGGAATTTGTTTGTTTCATTATGCTGTGGCTTTTTTAGTGGCTTTTTTTTTTTAACACCTTCTGGTTGCATTCTTCTATGCTTGTTCTAAACCATTCTTTTCTTGTTTGTGTGTATGAAGTACAGTAAATGCTTGGTTGTTAGAGTTCCTTGCATTAAGAAAAGGTCCTCCTTTCTTCATGGGAAAAATACTGTTGTTCTTGTGCTTTGATGACTTAAAATAAAGCTTCCTTCAGGAAGTTGCTTGATGTGTAATGTAGGGCAAAGAATGCATACTTCACTTGAGGAAAGATGCAGGAAGTGGTTTTTGAAATAGTAAGTCATAGGTATTTTCTCAACTATTTTAAGCAAGCATGATATACAGCGTTTTCTGAGCTTCTCAAATGCACACACATGCTCCAAATGTTCATTCTTAAAACACTTCCTTACATCTTTCTCAATGGAGGGCATGGCATCCCAGCTCTAAGCTCTTGGGTTGCTGTTCCCATTATCCCTGGCGTCATGTTTAGGTTGAGTCTCTGCATCATTCCTCTCATGCTAGCCCTTTGCTGCCATGGATGATGTATGGAAAAGTAACATCTGTTATTAGTCTCTTGGTGGGAAAGTGTGTCAAGATGTTTCTCTAATGTTATTTGTAATGACTGAGGTTCTGCGTCCACACATATAATCTATGCTGCTTGCTGCACTGTCTGGCAGCTGGTGTGGTTTCTTTCACATGGGCTGTCATAATAACCAGCCTTCAATGCAACACTGTAGTATTTCAGAGCTCACATCTCTAAGCAATTTGGCTTGGTCATCAGCTTCTAGGACAATCCCAAAAGAAAAAGTGAAATATTAATGGAAATGAACTTTTAAAAAAGCCAAACCAAACCAAAACCCCTCCAAAAAAAAAAAAAAAAAAAAGTACCAACAAAATAAACCCCTGAAAAACTTACTTAAGTCTTTTAATTGAATTTTTGTTCTTCTGTATAAGGTACACAACTGTAGGACAAGGGTGTGCAGGCAGTATCATTTAAGATTGTTGCTTAAATTTTTAGGGGGTGCTTATGATAGTTTCTGATATCCTTTATGAGTAGTGGAATTGCAGTTTTTCCTGTAATGTGACTGATCTCTGCTTCCAAAAAACGTGATTTGTGCTTCTGTGCATTTTTTTGGAAGGAGGACATGAGGAAGGTTGTTATGTTATATATTTTCTGCCAGCCTGTGGAGGAGTAAAGTATGAATTCTGTGAATCTTACTAAAATACTTCATAATCTGCATGCCTGGAAAATTCCCTGTTAGGAGGACTACCCTTAAATAGTTTAAAAATTGCTAAAAACCATGCACTGTGTTTGTTTGTGTGACTTCTAGCTGTATGAGAGTCTGAGGAATGGCTATTAAACCACAAAGTATGGCTAGAAACTTTAGCTGTGTATATAGAGCGGTTGGGTCTGTCGGAGAGCATTTGGAACAGCTCCTGTGCCGTGTGACTGAACCTGCACCACGGAACAGCAACTTACAGTTTGAAAACATTCGCTGCCTGTTTTTTCAGCACGGCTGAAAGTTAGCTCCTCCCTGTCTTTTGCTGCTTGGCACCTAAAGTATATTCAGGTTCCAGAGTGAAAATATTAGAGATTTGTGTTTACTCTCTGCTTGGGTTCTTGCTCTGTGAAGTTTTTTTTTTGTTTGTTTGTTTTTTTTTTAAGGCACATGGATACTTCTGCTTTCATTTAGAGCCTGTGCAAATGTTTGAGGGATATGAGTTATGGTGGATTTTTTTCCTTCATGCCTAGAAGTTGACATTTTAAAGTAATTTTTTGAATTTCCATCAAAAATGTGTTTATCTGCTTTTTTTAGTGTGTGTGGGCTTTCTGTATAGATCTTTTCCATGGCACCACTTTTTGCCTGTTTATAAGTTGAAATGGCCTAAAGCCAAGCAGAGTAAGCAGTAGCTTTTGGAAAGAATTATCATGTGTATTTGTAGTAGGATATTGAGTCTTTTGGCACAGAAGTCCTGTGGGTCTGTGATCGTTGTGGTTTGTGTGTGTTTTTGAGCAAATTTACACCAAGTGTTTATGATATGATCTGAAAATTGCTTTTGCAGATTATTTTGAAGGTTGGGTGCAGGTTAGACTTCTGAGCTGTTTCAGAAATGCCTTATGATTTTTGGAGGCTTGGGGGTGAAAGCTTTTTGCCACCAGTGTGACTATCATCTTCAAACTTAACAAATATGCTATTATCCTTGTAATGATCAGCAAGCTGTGGTACATACTGCAGGGAGATATTTCAAGAAAGTGAAAGTCAAGATGTATTTGATGTAGTTCTTCATAAGGGCCTCTTGAGTTGGACTGAAAAAGTGAATATTAAAAGTTAATTTTTAAAGCACTGTCAATCTCTTGTGCCTATAGGGTATTCATTCTGGTTTTATTCAATGAGGTCCAAGAAATATTAATAATGAAGAAGTTGAACCCTTAGGGAAAACAACTTAAACGATTTTTTGTGGTTTGGCAGCTTTTTATTTGAGAAGGCATTCTGAACATGAAGGATTAGGGAAGAGCTATGAAAGTGGTAAATATGGTAAAAATAATACAATAGTGACTAGGACTGCGTCGCCTTACAAACTTGGAAAAAGCCCTATTAAGGGACGGTGTATCTCTCTGGTGGAACAGGCATCTCAGCTCTCTCACAGATTACATCACGTGGTGAGGACCAGGCAGTGTGCTGGAGCGCAGGTGTGCTATCCAGAGGGACCTTGACAGCCTGGAGAACTGGGGACCTTATGGCATTCAGCAAAGGACAAGTCTTGCACGGGGGCAGAGCAGCTGTGTGCCCAGAGGGTGCTGGCTGGGTCCACGGATGCTGACTTAGTGCAGTGAGGTCACTCAGGGGCAGCAAGCTTGTGTAGGGGCTGGAGCACGGGACCTGTACAGAGAAGTAGGATTGCTCAGCCTGATTGAAGAGATGGCCCAGGGGAGATCCCAAGTGAGAGATCTCAATGGCCTCTATCCTCCTCTTAAGGCAGATGAAGGAAAAATAGTGCCAGACTTCTGCGTGCTGGTAGGGCAAGGGACTGGGAACAGGGCTCAGGCTGAAACACATTAATTTCTGGCAGATATTATTAGGAAGAATCTTTCTTCACTCTGAAGCAGAGAACTGCAGACATTGTGGACCTTACAACTTTGGACAGATTCAGCACTTAGCCAGACAAGGCACTGCTCTAAATAGGCCTGGTCTGAGCTGGGGGATTGGATTACAGGATATCCAGCAGTCTCTTGCAGCCTGAGTAACTCTCTTATGTCTGTGTAATGAGCATGTTACCTTTAGCCTAGGGGTGCCTGCTCCAGGTGTGACTAGAGAAAGGAATAGCAATTTGGGACTGGTTTGGTTGCACATGGTCAGAAGTGATGGTGAGAACTCCATTTGCTTCGGCATACAAGTGTCCTGCAAGACTGGGTATTTTTCAACCCTGAGTTTTTCCTGTGCTTCCTCCCCACATACCCAAAAGTACATTTTGTGGTGGGTATGTAATATATAAATGCTTCTGGGTAAAGCATTGATAGCTCTTTGTATATAAAGCAGAGCTGCATTTCTGCCTCTCAACCCCTCTTTGTAGCTTACTTGCTGGCTTATGTACAAACAGTGTTTTCATCTGACAGACAAAAGTATGCACTTCACTTTTTATTATTTTTCAGTCCTAGAGGCATAGGGGATGTTGGGTCTTGTTTTTGCTGTCATGCTTGGTACTCTTTCTCAGAAAATGCCAGATAAATTAATTGAGAGATGAGTTCAGCTATGGGAGGGGTTTTTCCAAGCTTGGAAGGTATGTAAAAAATATAAAAATATATTCACTGATGTATTTTTTCTTTTTTATTAGTCTTTACCAAATCAGTGTTTCTCATGTGATAACTCTACTAGAGTATAAATTTTCTATAGTATTTTTAAGGCAGAATGATACAAACAAGAATTCAGTCAGTAATATAAAATACAAACATAGCAGAAAGTACGAAAAGTGTGAAAAACTATGGTATATGACCTCCTTAGACTGCCTTCCCATGTAAAAGTGAAATTGGCATTCTTAAGTAAAGCTGTCATACTTGTTTGCTTAGTCCTGTTTCTCTGTAAATAGCTTCTAACTTGAGGGAGGCTTCTTAGCTTCTTAAAAAGACTTATAGGAAATCTAGGAAATTAAGTAGGAGACAAATCAGTCTGCTCTCTGAAGCAAACAGCTTGAAGGGATCTGATGCTGTTCTGTTTGACTTACTGACCCATGGACATAGGTAGTTGTTGGGCAGCTAGACAATATTTAGCTTTCAAACAGCTGCAGTGTATGGTCTCTTCTTACAAGGATACAGGAAATAATGGAGGATCTTGAGGACTCGGGAAACCAAAGGAATTGCAGGGAATGGGAATTGTAAGAATTTGGAGTGGGTTAAAACAAAAATGTGGGTTATTGCAGGGAGAAAACCTAAAAATACAGAACAAAATTCAGTGAACACAGATTTTAATTATTTCTGATGTTCATGTAACAACTGATTTCTTTGAGAATCACTCTTAAAATGTCTGTGTCATAAAAGAGCATTTTCAAAGTAAGTGAGTTGCCTATATTGTTATGGACTTCTTTAGTGTGAATTAACTGAAGCATCATCTGTATCTCTTGTTTCTGGGCTGCATGGAGGCTGTGTGGCAGGGTGGGTAGTGAAGCTGAACGAGAATACCAGAGTGTTCTGGAGTTACTGAGTCTTCAACAAGGCTGGGGCAAAAGTAGTTTTAAAGCATTTTAAAATTATTAGTTGTGCCTTTGTTTAATTTATTATTCTGTAATGTTACATTTCTGCATTATGTCAAGTTTTTGTTTCCTATCAGTTGTTTTTTGGATGCTGCATTTTCTGTTTGTGACTGATGTCATAGAGAGGTAACTGTTTCTAGTAACTTAGTTCTTCTGAACCTTTGTGTTTCTCCATTTTCTGCTGATTTAGCCCTTTGGGTTTTTTTCATCTCAAGCAGCAAGAGAGGTAAGAAAGCAATCTAATAGTTTGCTTTAGAAGGCAAGACATAGGAGATCTTTCTACCACTGTACAAGGCTGTAAGAGAGCTTTGTTTTCAAGGTGCCATGTCTAGTTATGGCTTGTTATGTCACTATAGATTTTCAAAATAAGGTTGATTGTCTGGAAAAGAGATACCTTGAAGATTGCCACCTGGACTGGTTTTAATTTTGATCTTCTAAAGATCTTGAATTTATGCAATTTGAGGAAGAAATGTTGTCTAAGGTTTATTTCATCTCTTGAACAGGAAGGTCTAAAATAATCACAAAAGATCTTATCATCTCTGTAGACAGCAATAGGAGAAAATACTTTAATACTCCTTAGTACAGTTGGTATGACTGTTGTTGAATATCTGTATACTGACATGCTTTGATACTTACTATGCAGTATCTTTGGAGTTACTGCTTAGGCATTGTTTGTGCTAGAAAGTTGTGCTATGATAACTTAATCACTGTATCTGAAGGGGCTAGGATGGTCTTCTCAAACATAAGAATGACTTTGAAATGCTCATTCCGGGAGAGTTTGTCCTATTTTGAAAAACAGGATAACTCATCAATACAAGCATTTTGGTCTGATAACCCAGTTGTTCTTGGATTATAGACACAGTGCATCTGGAGAATTGTGGATAACAAATACACTTAGCTGTTCTCTAATGTAGACCACCAGCTTATAGATGCTTGAAATTAGAAGTTCCTAACGGCAATGTGTGGTACTGAAAAGAAATTTTCAGCCATGTTGGAGCTCATGTGGTGCCTTTTTGGAGTGTGTGTGTCAGCTGCCTCTTCCTTGCAGTCAGTCCATGTGATGAAATTAAGAGGTGATGTCCTATAAAACATTTGTGTTTTACGCATTTATCTTGCTTTGCCTAACTCTCGCTGTCTTGGGTTTGCTTCTCCTTGTGTTTAAAAATTTTGTGGTCTCCTCAGCTCATCTGAGGAGTCATGCTGGAACCTCCTGGATTGTTCTCATGGCTTTTCAAGCTTTTTCCTTGTCTTTGCTAGCTTCCAGGCCAATTAATAAGCTTTTCCTTTTCAAGGCTATTGCTGAAGGAACAAGTTTCAAAGTGCAGTAAAATCCTTTGATGGGCTGAATTGTACCTCTTGCAGATTATGTTCAGCATTCCTGTGACCACTGAAGCTTTTTATATTATCATTGGAGCAGTGACATCAAAATGGGAGAGCGATCATAAAGTCTTAGAAGAGGGGAAACCGGGACACGTGGTTACCTGGTCTCCAGGGCTGCCCAGAGTGCTCAGTGGAAAATACAGCTAGCAGGCTGAGGTTAAAGAATCACATCCTGGGAGACACATTTCTGGGATTTGAAAGTGATTCTCAGCACTGGTAAACAAAATGCTGTCTTGCTTCAGCTGCTTGGATTCCTTGTGAGGATTTTGTATGAACTGCAAAATTGAGCTCAGAACGTTTTTTTTATGGTGTTAACAAGAAAAGCTTTTGCACATGAAGCAACCTGCTATGTTACTTACGAAAGAAGGAGAAGTGGACTTTGGTTGTTGTCTATATAAAAAAAAATGTGGCAGTCTGATATCTAGTTAAGTCTGAACTTGTGGAGTTTTGCTCTGGCTATAGCATATTTTGTTTTGGAAAAACTTTCATGGTGAGTGCTTAAATTCTAAATTTACTCACCCAAGCACTCCAGATGTTACTTTCCAGAAAACATTGTGAAACAGAGCAGATGGAGGCAGGTTTTGAGGAGCAGATTTGCTCTGCTGTCTTCAGAAGCATAGACATAATTCTCATCATCAACCACAAATAGTCATGCGTCAGCTTCGCAAATCAAATATCGTGAAGACAGAACTAAATGTGTGACCTACTGGTCTGTATTGATTTCACTCTTTATGCCTGTGTTTAAAGAGTCATGTGCTATTGTACTCTGAAATCTGTATTTGTAAAGAGAAAGGCGAGAGACATCCTTCCAGAAGCCTGGTGGCTGATCTTCATTACTACAGAGGAGCTATTAGAAAGCTTTATTTGCTTTGAAGATGATCAGGAAGCTGTTGAAGTTGAAAAGGGTAGTGCGCTGAAACAAAAAATGGATATCCCATGAGTCACAAGGTTGTTATTCCTTCAAAGTCTCCTTTACACATATGTTTCTGTTGACTATTCTGTATTTTTCCACTGGCTGTTACTGTTACTAACATACTGGTGATCTCAAAGAAGGCTTGAGAGTTCAAAACTGATGATGAGATGACTGGTGTTAAATCCAGTGTCTTAAGTTCTAACCTTTTTCCTTTTGACACGCATACTTTGAGTTTGTTTGCTTCTAGAGACAAACAACACGTGCATGTGGAAATACTCACGGACAGACACACAAATTTGGATACCTCAATATATATAAACAGCCATCTCTATATCTCTTATAAAGATCTGCCATTTGGCAGTGACCACAGTCCTTAATTTCTAATTGCCTCAGTGCATTATGTAAAGTATAAAAAAAAGGTTTGCTGAAACTGGCTCTATGGTTTCCTAGAATTATGTGTGTTGAATTTTACAGTGTGTTGAAGTTTACAGTGTGTTGAATGCACTGTAAACTTAAAGGGCTTTTTTTTGTGAAACTTGTCTACAGTATGCAGCTGTATAGCTAAGGACTTGTTATTGGGACTGGATGACCCAGCTACTTTGTCACTTCTCTTCCAGTTCTGTATGCTACTTAATGAGAGCTTGGCTTCAACTGAAATATGCCTGAAAGAAAACTGGACTATATATGTGTCTTTAAATCTGTGTATATACTTTTTGTGTAAATGTGAGAGCCCTGTGTTCTGGACTGGAGAGAGGTATGCCTTCTTTAAGAGCAACAGTGGTAGTTTGTTCAGTTGTGTAAAAATAATGATAATAGCAATCCCCATCAAAAGAAGTTAGTCTCTTAAAATGACCATATAGCCTGGATATAACTGCAGTAACTTGTCCTCTTTCTCAAAGTTTTCATGTCAAAGGGGTATTTTGGCTGCTAAGCTGCTAGACAAACAAGTGAAAACTGCTGAGCTATGTGGATATGTCACAGGTATTGGCTGACGTGCATCTGTGTTGCTGCTTTTGCTTTCAGATGTTACCATGAGTATCAGTTGGAGCACAAGGAGCTATGGTAGTAGGAGTGTTTGGGAGAGCTGGGTCTTGTTTACTTGAGAAAGGTAAGAGTGTGATGGGATTGTGGGAATTCCTGATGGAGCAGAGTGAGAATGGATGATTATTAGCCAGGCAAGACCACCAGGCAATGAGATACTTTACCTTGCTGAGTTAAAGAGAATATCACCAGCTGAGAATTGGCAGCTAAGGAGAAGGAAATACCAAATCTACTATTACCTCTGTAGCCTGTTACTGAATTGGGAGGCATGAAGCAAATTCCAGAGTGTAGTTCATTTGTGCAGAACATAAAAAATTATACAATATGGAAACTAAAATTAAATTCATTGCAGAAAGGAGGTTATGTTGTGATGAGATAGATAACTTTGGCTGAGCACCAGTTGCCCACCAAAGCCACTGTTATCACTCACCCTCCTCATCTGGATGGGGAAGAGAAGGTATGACAAAAGGTTCAGTAGGTATGGTCACATGCAAACCAGACTTGGTTTGGAGAAATTACTTAATTGCCAATCAAAAGTCAGCGAAGGATAATGAGAAATAAAAACAAACTTTAAAGCATCTTTCCCCTACCCCTCCTTTCTTCCTGGGTTCAGCTTCAGCTCCAGACTTCTCTTCCTCTTCTGTCTTGAGTGGCTCAGGAAAATGAGGGATGGAGGCTGTGGTCAGTTTATCACACTTGTCTCTGCTGCTCCTCCATCCTCACATTCTTTCCCTGCTCCAGTGTGAGGTCCCTTCCAACATCTCCAGCATGAGTCCTTCCTATGGGCTGCAGCTCTTCATGAACTGCCCTAGTGTGGTTTCTAGCATGGTCACAGCCTCCTTTAGACACCTGCTCAGATGTGGAGTCCTCTGTGAGCTGCAGGTAATCTCAGCTGCACCATGGACCTCAGTGGGCTCCAGGGGGATAGCCTACCTTGTCATAGTCCTCATCACAGGCTGCAGAAGAATTTCTGCTCCAGTGCCCAGAGCATCTCCTCTCCCACCTTTTACACTGACCTTGGGGTCTGCTTGGCTGCTGTTGTGCAGCAGCTTTTCTCCCTTCTTAAGTATGGTCTCTTAGAGATGCATTCACTGTCACTGTTGGCTTTGGCCTTGGTTCTGTTTTGGAGCTGGCTGCACTGGCTCTTGTACATAGAGAAAGCTTCTGACATCATCTGACAGAATTTATCCCTGTAGCCGACTACCAAAACCTTGCTACACAAGATGGCTTGGAAAAAAACTCTAATTGTCCACATAGGTCACCAATGCAGACTAACATTGCCTGTGTGTATGTGTTATCTGACCTTTGGCTACGCAAAAATTTTGATGTCATGATTTTGTCACAGCTCCAAGACAGTTGCTTGAAGAAGGAAACACTGCTTCTTTCCATAGGGTGTCCTGGAGCAAGATGAGTTGTATGATGAACTGGGTGGAAAAGCTTACAGGGAAGTAGAGTGAATTCAGCACGCTGTGTTTTTTTATTTGTGATTGCTTATGACTTAAACAGTTTGCTGCCTAGGAAAGTTATACAGCTGAAAAGGGTAATGTAGGTGACCCTAAAGGCAGGTTTTTCTGTGTTTCTCATCCTGTAGCTTGCATCTAAAATTGAAAATGCACTGCTTTGCAGCCATTATATTGGAAAAAGAAATGTGTATATACAGAGGGATCTAGATAAAGGCTGTGAATCCTACTAGAGTTCTCTAGATTACTCACTTGTCAAAAATAAAATTACTGTATATACTTACAATGTATTGTAAGTATATACAGTAATTACTGTATATACTGTATATACTTGCCATGGGGGAAAGGTGTGGAATTATAAAAAAAGTAAAATAATGAAATTCAAAATGAAATGCTAAACCAAAACTTTTTGATGTAGATACACATTGATGTATCATGTCTTTTGATTAGTTTCTTGGAGATGTCAGTTTTTCGACTTTACCCTGAAGGCTTCCAGAAAGTTCTGGGGGTTTTGTGGTGCTGGTGGTGTATGTTTGTGGTTCTTTGTAGCGGTTTGTTGGGTTTTTTTCCCCCACACGTCAGAGAAAGCAACTATAGGACTAACAGAGATGCAGAAGTAATCCAGCTATATAAATGGAATGGAAATAGTAGTGTTCAGACTAACCTGTGATTTTCAGTAAAATCTACTTATGACTAACCTGCTGCTTTGTCATTTGATTGAAATTTCTGCACTTTTTCTGTTGTCTTTGTAAATACAGTGTGTAGATCTTTGAGCATGTTTTGCAACAATTTAAAGTGGATTATGTCTATCTAATACCCATCTTCTGGTAAAATGTGAGTGGCTGTGATGTTCAGAGTAAACTTCAGAAAGCAGTCACATCCATCACAAGGACAGAGGGAGCTTCGATAACATATTTTCGTGTAAGGACAGGGGTCAGCAAGGTTGTTGACAGGAATAGAGAACAATAAACTTTACTCAGCAGTGAAACCTTGTTTCTGGAAGAGTGCATGAGTTCATGAGTAAGAAGAAAAGGGAAATGGCATCTGTCCTCGTGCTTATAAGGAAGTGTGCCTTTCCAAGTAGCACTTGTTTTGCATACCAAGGAAAAGCTGTTGTGTTTGTAAGGATCAGTTGATGTTGCTATAGGTGACCCATCTTGTATTTTGTACTAGTGAAAATTTTTAACGGTAAAAATCTGCCCATTTCTAGCCTTTCCAAAGTGCTGTGGCTTATCGAAGGTATCTGTATTGTTTGAAGAAAATTTTTTGATTTGTGTTTGAAGGAATCCTTTTTTCACTGGAATGAGAGGGTGTGGGGCCTTTTCATGAACTCTTAGGTAGGTTGTCCCTCTATGAAGCTTTCACTGTGATGACGCACAGACTCTTTAAGGAACACCAACTGAATCCATTGCTAGAACTGTTTCAGTGTTTCTTTTATTGAGTGTGATACTGTGGACCTTTGTGACAAAACAGAGGATGAAGGTGAAATCAAGAGATGCTGCAAGAGCTGTTTTAGTTTGTGATGATTTTTTGAGTGTTGGGCTGGTGTTGGTTGCTTAATGGCTGATGAGGACAGCTTTGGTCTTTTCAGAGTTCATAAAGCATTTGGCTTGTGAGTGTGTGTTTTCTCTGATTCATGTCATGAAGCTCAGAATCAGACATCCATCCCTTTATTAGCTATGTAGGAACAGTATAAGGAATATCCCAAAAACTGTGTTTCTAGGGTCATACCTTCACATACTCTTAAGCTGCAGCTGGAATGACAGAAGTAGCTGCACATTATCACCTAGCTTCTGACTGTCTTTCTCCTAAAATGGATGAATGCAATTTAACACTAGCAGGTAGATCACTTGTGTGGAGGTTCACTGGGTGTTCTTACAGATACATGCCTACAGTATGTGGGAAATCTGGAAGTGTTTCCTTCATTGGTAGTGCTGCTTTAACACAGGATCAAGAAATGAAAGCAAAGAGAATGCAACCACTTTTTTTCTGTGTAGTAACTTCCAGGTGATACTTGGTTCCTCCTTTCCTCATCCATTGTAGCTACTTCAATCTATTTTGATTGTCTTTGGAGGGCTACTAGGATATACAGAGTAAACACAATAAAGAAGTGCTTTATAAAAGTAAATAAATAGTGATGACATTGATTTTTTATTTTTTTTTACATTTTTGGTTCTTAAAAAAATTCCCTATATGGAAATAATGATAGAGATAGCATTGATGATGAAGGAACATATACCTGGGACCCTGTGAGGAAAAGAGAGTAAACTTGTTTTCTTAGGAAGAAAAGGTTTTTCCTGTTGAATACAGTTCCACAGTAGTGTGAAATGAATGAAAAATTTCAGACACAATGGGCTCAATGTGCAGATGTTTCTTTGAACTTAACCTTCGTTTATGTGATTCAGATTGTTCATGAATCAAAGGGAAGAGCTTATGCACTCTGTAGCTGCAGTTTTGAGTAATCCTCACAAATCAGGGGACTGAAGCTAGAGACCTCTCATTTTGAGGTACTGATCCTTCCTGCCTAGTCCCAAATAACATTGCAAGGCATAAGTTTGCAGGCTGGTAAATGCCGGCCTCAGCTGCTGAATGTAATTTTTACCTGATTGCTGTATGGTTTGCTCATATAGCCCCAGTGCTTTCCTCCTGTACAGTACTAGTACAGGCTTGGTGCTCTTTGTCTGGTACTTAATATGCACAAGCAAATATAATGTAAATCATGTTCAAGGCATACAATGAATATTAGACAGCTTTTCTTTTATATCAAGCAAAAAGCAGAAAAACTGAATTGCCCTTTATCACCCAGAAGCATGTTGTCATTTCACAGAAGTGTATTAACCCTGTCGTACAGATCTAAGTGTTTGACTGCACTTTCCCCCCACCAGCTGAATTGCTCATTAAAAACATTTTAGCATCACAGTTATTTTCAACTCAGTGTTCATTCTCATAGGCTTTTAGTATGGCTGACATTATTGGAGAGAAACAGTTTCCTGTAAAAACTGATTGAGTTTCCCATCATAAGATGTTATGAAAATAATATAGACACATTGGCTGTTGGACAAGTGAGGATCTGCATGTAGAAATCCAGAGCATAGCGTAGCCATTTGATTCTAGGAGAAATAACATTAAATTAAATAGTTTATTGAGGCAAACTGTTGATACTTCAGTTATGAAATCTGAACTGTGCTTCTCTCTCTCAGAGTGGCTCTTGAAAGAAGATGTGGACCGAGGTCTATTAGGAGCACTAAGCAACGCTTTCAGTCTTTCTGAGAGATTGTATTGAGAGCACTTACTTTAGTTGCTGCTCTGTGTTGGGCTCTCTTGAAAGGATAATTTGAAGATGTTATAACATCCCACTATTAGTGGAAGTGGAAATCTTTTAGTGTTAGACAGGTTGAGCTTTTGTCTGGGAGGAATTCTCTCCAGTTGCCTTTTTCCCCACTATTTAGTCTTGGCCGCACATACCAGTTATCTCCTGGATATTCATATCCTAATTCCTACTAATGTTTCCCTGTGTTCCAACTTGTCTTACCATCCATCACCTCTGGGTGTCTTGAGGAAGAAGAGGAATAAAGACATCATCTCCTCCAGAAATTCCTCTCTTTAGACTTCTGTAGCCCTAATGTTATTTGCTATTCTTTCCTCTGGTTTCAGTTTCTGGGTACCTGGGACCAGAAGGGTCTGTCACGTACTAAGTGTTGAGCAAGCTAAAGAAATTCAGCCTTCCCTCAGTGCTTGTATACTGCTAGAAATTGACAGCTGATGCTTGATCATGATCCAGGAAAATCATAGGCTTAGTATTTGGCTCCTAAACCAGGAAATAGCATACCATGCTTTTTTCTTCACGGGGCGGAATCCTTTTACTTGCATTGCTGCTGTGCTTGGAGAGGCTGTATTTTGCAAAGTGCTACAAATAGATGGTGCTGAAAAGAAAAACTGCTAATCAAGCAGACTACTTTCAGAGTGCGGAGAAAGTGTCATATATATTTTGTCTCACCTGGGGTCAGGAAATGTTATTTTGCCCTGTTCAGGCACTTACCAGTCTGATAGGACTACTAGGGCTGTGGAAAACTGCTTGTGCCCAGTAACCACACAATGCCTAATAACAGGTTTCTTCTCCTGAGAAGGACTGCTGTCAGTCTTGTTGATAGTGCCCTGTTCTGTCTTGCAGCTTTGCTAACATCACACAGAAGTTCTGAAGAGTTTTCCAAAACCTGGAACCTGTCTATAGCTGGACTTAAAAGTCTGGAGGGATGATTGTAGAAGGTGAACGGTGGCTTTTGGAGCAAATTGTTCTTGTTTTGTCAGATACAGGCTAGTCCTAAAACAGACTAGATTTTGTCTGTCCCATCATATTTATCAACCTTCAGGAAGTTCTGGTCAGGAACTTCCTGACAGGTAAGTTCTCCCAGGCATATTGTGGTCAGTGGACTGGACTTTTCTGAGGCACAGTGAGTGCTTTTCATCAATGTTCTTTTTGGCAGTATGATACTCATTCAATCATCTTAATTAAAAAGCCGAAGAGTCCAGGTCTGAATGCTGTCTTCCTGCTTTTCTCCACACCCATCTACTTTATTAATGTTCTGTGAGTAATTACAGGTTCTTAAGAATGCAGTTTTCAAGGTACTGGAAAACCCTGAGGTATTTTTCAGTCTTGTTCTGTAGTCTTTTTCTGATAATTCTCAATATAGAATTTCTGATAAAATTAACAGATGAACAAATAGAATGTTTCCATTTAAGAGGAGAAGGCAGAAGGAAGTTTTTGGTCCACAAGTGTTGCTGGGATAATTTTTCTTGTTGTGTGGATTCTTTTGTCACTACTGGCACTGAATTTCATCAGTCACTTTATTTGCCCCTCACTTGCTATTGTTAAATCCTGTCATAATTCTGTTGTATTTTTCTTCCATTTAACCCCAGGTCACACCTGTTGCTGATTTTAATAAACTGGAAAATGAGGATTGCTTTGAAATGGATTGGTTTGAAACTTTTAAGGCCTTGTCCATTAATTGCAGAACCATGCTAGACAGATGAGAATGAACACTCCTTGGTTGAACAATTCTGCCTACACTTAATCAAGCGTATTTGCCTCTCTGTGGAACTGGCTGGGTAATGTCTTCCACATCTACTTTATTGGCAGTGTGCTGCTCTGCTTGCTCCTGAATAGAGCATGTCCTGAGGATATTCTGGAAATGAAGAGGCCGTGCCCTGGCAATGGGAACAAAGGTTGTGCAGAGTAACTCCCTCTGATTTCAATCATGATTTTGTCTTCTTCTTCTTCCTTTCATCTCCTTGAAGGTATTTTTTGGCCCTCTCCCTGCTTTTACTTATGAAGTTACTTAAACGATTTTTCCTCTTTAAAATGATAAGTAACTGGGTCAACAGCCTTGATTTTTAATTGCTATGAATAATTAGGAAGCTTTTATAGTAACCCATCACTGCTTCTTCAAGATGACTTAGCGAACCTACTGATCTCTCTTTCCCCTGCTTTCTGGGAATGTGTTCACTGCACATTCCACTGCTGGGATTGCCTCTTTTCCATGTTATTCCTAAGAGTTATCTTAATAGAAAATCTTGCTGTTAAGCCAAAGCGTACAAAGCTGTAATTGCACTAGAGTGGGATGGAGATTGGAAGATATTACAAAACCCCCACAAATCTAGTGGTTTCCTCTGAGGAG
Organism: Entomyzon cyanotis; assembly: GCA_024500445.1. Classification (NCBI taxonomy): domain Eukaryota; kingdom Metazoa; phylum Chordata; class Aves; order Passeriformes; family Meliphagidae; genus Entomyzon; species Entomyzon cyanotis. Next base: position 6,191,089 of record JAKEPQ010001021.1, read on the forward strand.
TGCTTCCATCTGTTTGCTGTATTCCAGTTTTAGATTGTGTTTTTGCACCTGCTTGAGAAGTCTGGGTTCTGCCCACTAGGTAAATCAACTTGTTGCTTCCTTGAAATTAGCAATATCATAAAGTATGCCTGATGTCTGCTTTGTTTGTCTTTTAAACAGAGAACAAAAGGCAGATGGTAATTACACTGCAGGGTAAATAACTGTAAACAACTGTAGATTTCTTAAATAAGATTTAAACAATGCTATTGAGGAAAAGTTTCCTGAATGTAACTGAATGTGGTAGGGGTACACCTAGGACAGTCTCCCTGTTCTAAGAGCTTTGTTTTTCAGCGGCAAAGTAAAGAACGTTCTGACAATGTTTTTGTGAATATATTGGCTTCTCATGGAGGTAGTGTCACAAAAGAAAGATGGACTAAGATCATATGGAATTTTGTAGTAGTGGAAGTGCTGGAGGCAGGATTCTTATCTTGCATCTGCACTTGAGCTGGTGGGAAAAGGCAAAAGGATTCACTCTGGGGAGTTGCTGCACTTAATGTGGCAGTCACGTCCTTCATGTTTTCCAAATAAGCTTTGACTGGAGTTCCCAGCTTTCTGATACATAACATCTGCTTGCTGTCCAACTTAAGAAACAAGTGAATATTTGAGTCTTCTGATGGGTGAGGAAGCTGAAGTGTTCTGTCTGAATAGCATTAACACTTTCTATTAAAAAGAAGTCTTTGGTGAGATGTTCATTATCATTAGCATGCTAGTTGGTCTAGGTTACTGGCGAGGTGTTTAACTTCACATTGTCAGTCTTGTATTATTTGGCAATATGCCTCAGGTACAAAGGAGGATGAGTGAAATAAATTTTTAAAACTGCTGTAGTGAGAGAAATGGGTATTTTGTTATTTTAGTACAATGGTATACAAGATCTAGTCATAGTAGCAAAGAATTGTTGCACATTTGGGACTAAGAGAGAAAGAAAAGTGAACAGTTAAAGCAATAGTATGTGATACGTGCTTAAAGGATGAGCTTCCAAGAGTACTCAAAAAATTTGTGTCCTGTGGTTTAGTTTTTGCTATAGCCATGCAAACATAAGATATCTTTCCTGTTTCTCCATTCTGGGTCAGAAAAGACTGTTTAATGATCACAGTTCAACTTCTCAGTGTTCAGGCAGTTACCTGAAGTTTTCCCACACCTGTTTTACTCCTGTGAGCAACATCTGCAGCTTCTTGTCCCCGTAAAGTCTTAAGTTTTAAAACATCTTCTCTAAGTTAGGAAACAGCAGGTTAAATATTGTGATGTGTCATTATCCCAAAAATTATTAAAATATTCGTTATATAATGTTATTGAACTGTATAATTCTGACGATCTTTATCTCATGCCAGACACACTTTTTTCCAGTTTCTCATGTGTGAAAACTCCTTCTGGGTAATTTCTTCTGGAACTTTTGCAGGATTGCACTCCTTAATACACATGATGCCCCTTGACCTTTTGCTTTCTCTTTTGGTATGTCTTCAAGATACTCTTCCCTGTCTGATCAGTGACTTTCATACTGTTATGTAAACCTATGACTTCATGTTTTTAGGCTGAAGTGTGCTTTAGTTACCTCTTCTCTGAGTTAAAACATTCTTGTCTTTTTATGATCTCTTCATGTCCTGATCATTCTTGCTCCGTGTCACTGTGCTGTATGCCAGGTTTGAGCATAACCTGTTGTGTATGCCTTTGATTCTTGCTGCTCTGCATCTGCCTCCTCGGCAAATTCAGCTCTCTTGTGATCTTCCCACCTCAGTTGCTGAAAGCTGGTGATGGGCAGAAGTATATTAATGCAGAACTGAAATACATTGTGAGTGTATCCTACCAGCTTGCTCTTTCCTAACCTTTTAAGCCTTGCTCTGGCATGCTCTTTGTAGCCTCCTAGTGAGTGTGGTAAGCTGTGTTACCCTCAGCTAGCCTAGCCTCAGGTAGTAGACTTTGTCTAGTGTAGGTGTGCTGCACTGAACACTAGGCAAATAACCTGTTACAAGTGCTCATCCCAATACCCTGGTAATTAACTTCATTAAGTGTACAATTTTTTTCGTGTAGGGAGTGATTCAGAAAGCGTGTTAATTGTGGAAAGATTGTATGGTTGGGTTCTCTGTGTTTCTTCATTGCCTTATCAAATAGAGTCATTCAGAGGGGATAAAGACTTTCCTGACTGCAAGCAAAATTCACGTTGTACTTAAAATCTCTTTGAATTCTTCCTTCATTTTGCCTAGTAATAAATAGTGAAGGCCAGATTAAGGTCTCTTTCACTCGTGTGACCTCACAACAGAGTTTTGATAGTCTGAACTATCAGTCAGTATGTGCAATAAGTAACACTCGACTCCATTCTTTGAGCAATGCTGAAACTTAATCTTTTGTCTTCTCTGATAGCATAGTATCTTCAGGTCTTCTCTTCGAAATTAATTGGATGTTTAAGTCCATGAGAAACAGAATCTCTGGTGCATGAGTCCACCAATATATATAGTTGTTTTTTTGGAAGAGAAGCATTTTTAATTCAAGAAACTTAATTTGCTTATTTCCAGTAGTTAGTCCTTAGTTTAGATCCCTGTATTGAATTACACCTTTTTCAGACAAGAGCACAGATAGTGAGCAGTGTTGTCATGAACTTCCTTAATACAAATAAATTGTGCCATGGGCTTTATCACTCTGCTGGAAGAGCATTTGTATAAGTATGCGAATTCTGTGTTTACACTGATTACATCTTTGGCATTATATCTCAGTTTGTTCAAAGTCAGTTATGCAGGGTCCTCTACTTGGTAACTGTGGTGCTATTACTTAAAACTTCACAGAAAACAGCAAGCTGAAAAAGGGAGCATTATGTGGAAGAAATTTTTAAGGTTTCCAGGTTCTAATGAACAATTGTTGTTCAAGGCTTGTAGCCCTTCCTATTTCTTGTCACATACATGCCGGAGTTAATTGATTGTGAATTGTTAAAATTGTGGATTCAGAACTTCTACTACAACCCAGTAAGCTCAGCAAGTTTCTCCCAAATCATGCCTTTTTTAGAAGGAGAAAAGAATTGAGGCATAGTCATTTCTAGTTCTTGCATTGAACTTTCTAAGTTAAGTTCGCTTTTGAATTGAGTGTGTTTTCTAACGTCATGGCTTTTTGATTGTCTGAACGTGTGTAGTTCGGAAACTAACTGTTCTTTTACTATACATTTCCTTTCATCTGGTTTACTACCTCCTACTGAGGCTAAAATGCCTTTTTATATTTTGATGTTGCAACTGAGAAGGTTGCAAATGCACATTTAAAAAAAAAAAAAAAACTGATGGATTTTCTTCCTTGTTCTCCAAATAAGCAGACAGCAGTAGGATTTTGGAATAATTTTATTTTCTTCTGCCTCAATATATTCTTACCCTAAAGCAAGTGGACAGTATATTGTGTTCTTGCATCCTCCATTCTGGGTTACATGCTGTCTTGAGAAGTGACCAAAACAGCTGAAATTTGGAGGAAAGAGTAAAAGTTGTATTTTCTTCAGTTATGATAACTGTGGTTAAGGGATTGAGGATTAGAGGCAGTGAACACAAACTGAAACACAGGAGCTTCCTTCTGAACATCAGGACACGGTGAGAGCGACTGCACTTTACACGCGTTGCCCAGGGAAATTTTGAAGTCTCCCACCTTGGAGATATTCACAATTCGTCTGGATATTGTGCTGAGCAACCTGCTCTGGGTAGTTTGGCTTGGACCAGATGACCTCCTCCAGCAATCCCTTCCTTTTCCTACCTGAGCTGTTCTGTGACTGTGTGATTCTTTGTGTTTTTCACAGCAGAATTGTTTCCATAGTAATCAGCAATAATGGCAGATTATTTCTTCCACATTAGAAAAGCTGTCAAAGTTTTTCTCTGAAGCGTGAAATGGGAAGTTCCTACCTCCAAAAAATGTTCTCTTTCTTCCAGAAGTGCTTTCTTTTCTAATACTTGGAAGTGACTTCTAAGGCATTTCAAATAAAAATATTTGACCAGAAATTGATTTATGCTAACTTCAGAAGGTGAAAATCACATATTGTTACATTTCAGTTGAGGGCTGTAGATGAAGGTCCGTTTAGGTAGAGTATCCCAACTTCTTCTCTGGAGAAGGCATTTCCCATAGTTAACTCTTTGGAGGAGAGGGATGTCTGAAGCAAATATTTGTGAAGAAGCATTTGTACCTTAGTAATACCTTCGGCAAATTTAAGCTTTAATTTTTTTTCAGAATGTCATCTCTTGCTCTAATTTGGAATTTAAATAAGAATTGATAGCTTTTCAGAGACCAGAAATACTGTTTTCTGACTGTCTTTTGTAACATATGAGATGCATTTTGTGAAGAAAGGTGAGAGGTATGCTTTGACTGCATGGCTTTGATTTGAATTGGTCATCCTGTTCATAACTTTTCATGTTGCTGAGATGCATAAGCCCTTGAAAACTTTGTCAGTAATCAAGTGTAGCCTAACTTGTAACCCACCAGAAAAATTCGCATTCCATGAAGAGAAAAGAATTGACACAACAATGTACTACAGTGAGAGTGAGAACTAGTTCTCTGGGGACACCAGAAACCTTCCAAGATTTAGCTGGCTCAAAAAACCCAACAAAACAAAACAAACCAGCTGGCTTTATTGCAGAAACATCTTGTTTTGTTATGACAGTCTTTTTGAAGGCAAGGTCATATGCATGTTTTCCCATTGAGATGATAAGGTCTTAATGTGCTTTAGTTTCATGTGTGGAGAAAAGTATATTTTAGCAAAGAAGAGAAAAAGAAAGAAGTTATTTGAAAAATGAGGTATTTCTGATGAATCTATGAAATGAAAATGCATATTCTGCCTCTGGAGTGCCAAATAGATGAGGTGGTCCAACCAAGGCACACATTCAGATGTGTCAGCAGTGAAAATTGCTGATCATTGAGGAAAATCTGTTCATGTATTCTTTAATTAAGTGCTGAGGTAGTACTTTACCTTGGAAGAACTTTCCCACTTCAATATGAAAGAAGAGCTGCCAGAAAAAAAGCTCATGTCATTCCAGAGTGATGTACCAGACAAAAAGATCTGTTGGGCCACTTTTGCTTTCTGTCACTTCTCTGTATAGCTTTTGTTAAGTACCATGTGTATGAATTCTAGGTTTTAGCAGCAAAAGAGACTGGGGGGGCAGTGGGGCAAGCTGACAGTCTGTGAAGCAGTTTGCTATCCAGAGGTGGTATGAGCAGCCTCTTCACCAGAGCTTTCATATGGAAACGAGGTCTGGACATTTTTGCAGCGGACACTGTTAGAAGGGGACATAGACAAAAGAGAAGCTCTTCACTTCTGCCCAGATCACACCCTGCAACAGCTACACAGTTTTCGGTCATAGAGATTGTAACAAATTCACCTTGGGTTAACAAAGGTGGTGTTACTGAATAAGGTGAATACTTTCTGTGTGCTGTGGAAATGCAGTGGTCACTTCTGACCTGGCTGTTTTGTGGATTGCTGTCATAAAAAGTGTTAGCTGGAGGTCCTGTGTTTGGTAACTGGCCATTGCAGCTACTCTGACTCTGAAAGTTGCTCAGAAAACATAAGGAAAGCACAGGGTTTTTTTCTCTGTGTGTGGTTGTTGGACTTTTGCTTTTTTGTTATACACCTCCAACTTTCTGATATTGTCTGACTTACGTAATCAAACGTTGGTGAGGGTAGAATTTGTGTTAGAAGTTATCTAAAGCATTTTATTCTTTTTAGAAACCAAATGTTCATGTTTTGCCACAGCTTTATGAAGGTTTGTATCAAACTGCTCACATACTACTGTAGAAATTGAGCAAACTGAAATGGTTCATAATTCTGTTGTACTGGTATTTTCTTGGAGCTCTTTACCAACATGCTGCCCAAGTTCTGCATCAACAGTTAAGGAATATTACTTGGCTTTCGGATAAACTGGGGCTCCATCCGAGTGCAGGGACAAAGGCGTGACTGAGCCCACTTACAGGCTGCTCCCTGGAGCTTCCCTGACTGCAGACATGTCACATGCATGGTTGTTTGATATGCAAGTAGCAGTTTACATTTCTAATGGCCAGTGTCCTCCTTTGCATGGTAGATTCACTGACAGATTTATCAAGTTGTGGAATTGCCAGCAGCCCTGCAGGTTTGTACACTGCAGCTGCTGTGCAGTGACTGTCTACTGCCGTGGTATAGCAGCTTTTACAAGTGCTGCAGGTGAAATGCTCTGTGTGTCCTTTAATATTTAAAAGAATTTAAGGATACATCAATTTTTGTACAGCATTTTTGTGCTCTTTACCAACACACTTTTTTCAATGCAAGAGTCTCTGCATTTTATTGGAAAATGTTAGTCTGATATCTGAAACACTTAAGAATGTTAGTGAATGTGAAAAACACCAATATGGGTTGCATTACTGTAAAGGTCTTTGTGATGCTTTTTCATTTCAAGAAAAGTCATTTTCTAATACTCTAAATTTTTGTCAAAGTGAAAGAGACTCTCCAAACAACTCAGGGGGCTGCCAGGTTAGCTTTAGGACACAAACACAGAAATTCTCGGTGTTTTCCCAAAGGTAAAATGCATTTCTGCTGTTGGACTGTTTTTGTGAATTTTTCACATTGCATGGAAATTTTTTTCTTAAGAGGGGAAGGCAGATAAGGCTATGAGTTGAAACTCCATTAAAAAAATGTCCCCCTCTCAAAACAACTTACAAAAAGAACTTGTCTTTCTCCAAAATCAGTTAGAAACTTTCATTTGGCCTACCTTTCCATTCCCAGACATCCTCACCCTCTAACTTGTCAGATAGATTTTCTTGCAGATATCTCATCAGAGTTTCCTTTTTACTTTTTATATCTTTGTATTACCACATTTTGGAGTTTAATGTACACATTTTTCTTCTCCATTTCCTTACTTTTGCTCTTAATTCTTAGGCATGAAAAAGCAGGGATGACAATAGAAACATGCTTAGACAGTAGTTTCTTGCTCCCTAATCAGGACATGGGATATGTTGGGGAGGGGATCACCCACCGGGGTTTTGTGGAGGATTTGGTTACTGCAGCATTTGTGAATAGTCTGGAGTCTTGGGCAAGTCCTGCAGGTGGCCCCCGAGACACAGCCTAGGAGTGGTGGTCCAGGCTCCTGGAGAACCTGGCTGGCAGGCCACAGGGGATTGCTGTGGTGAGAGACCAATGGAACTCACTGAAACATTGTCAAAATCAAACAATTTTGACTAACTGCCAGATTCCAATCTAAATAATGCTGAGTTTTTCCTAACCTGCTCTACTTCTAACCCTCAAATTATGCTTTGTGTTTTCTTGTCTTCAGTGCCCTTCTGCTTTCCATTAGCCCAAACAGCTGACTTCAGTAAATGACTTCCACTGTCCCTCAAATAATATGTGGGGCTTTGTTTCTATGTCAGGTGCACTGTTTTGCAGTTCTTAAAGCCTTCGGATTTTTTGTCAAAGTCCTTTTCTCTGTCTCTGTCTCTTTCTCTCTCTCTCTGTCTCTCTCTTTCTCCCCCTCCCCTTCCTTCTCTTCAGCTTACTGTTTTCTATTTGGCAGAAAACAGTAAAAATGGTTTTGGTTGTCATTCAGATCTTAGCTGAATGAGCTCTTCCTGAAGCTGGTAACTATCCCATAGGTTTATATGTCATTTTGAGTAGTGGAATGGCATAAGTTTGTATATTGTTCTTATTGATTAAGAAGGCTTGCTTTTTATTATGAGTTTGCCCTATGAGATAAAAGAAAGATCCATGGACTTTTGAATAAGATGAGCTCAATCCCATCCCTTTTTCAAAACTGTTGAAAAGTTAAGTATGCTTGACAGTAGTAGTTGTGTAAATCAAAAGACTGTTGATTTTTGTTTGGAGACCATGCAAACCAAAAACTAGAAGAGGTCAAGTGCATGTTTATTGTACCAGTCTTGGCTTGTACAGGGAGTTCTCACTCATTACAGAGCAGTTAAGCAAGCAACCTACCCAGGATTGTAGACCTGCTGGTAAGCTCTGGTACTTTATTAGACAGTTTTAAATATTCCCAAAGTGCTCCATGAAGCAACTTGTGTTACTTTAAGCCTACACTCTAGATGTGTGTAGTGCAGGAGGGGATTCAGTGACTGAACCCTGTTGTGCAGTGCTGTGAGTGAATTCCTTCACTTGCAGTGTCTGCTGGCCAAAAGCAGGTATTCACTCTTTTAAATGCAGATTGTAAAACTAGAGCAGAGCAAGATCATATTAAAGCTCTGCTTGGCACACCAAGAGATGATACAAACCTTGCAATACCAGCACACATGGATTTTGTGAAATTGTCAGAGGAACTGACTTGGAAGTTACAAGGCGGTGTTGGGGAGTCTCCTTAGCAAATTTTTTTTACTATTATTTATGTATTACAACTTTACTTATATGCTCAGACAAGTCTCGTAAAAATTTACAGCCTTCCTTTTACCTTGGCTGGAGAATGAATGCATTCTCTCCCTGTGATATGGATCTTTAATTAGTTAAGAAAAGAAACAAACCAGGACAGTAGTCCCCATGTTGAAAGAAGTGGATTACATTGTTCTAAGTGGGATAAATCTCTTGGAAGCCATTCCTGGGTATGTGAAATAGGAGGTTTCACCAACCTGATTGTCTTCCGTGATGAAATTATGAGATCTATGGATGGTGGCAGAGTAGAGGCTGTCAACTGCCTTGATTCTTAGCAAGACTTTTGCTGTGGTATCCCATGGCATCCTTGCATCCAAGTTGGAATGGCAGAGTCTGGATGGATGAAAAACTACTAAATGAGGGTAATAAAGTTTGTATAGGTCCTTGAAGGAAGCTGTGTGAAGAATGGCTGAGGTCACTTTGTTCAGGCTGAAGAAGAGGGGGCTGAGGGGAGACTTCATTACAGTCTACAAAGAGCAAGAGAAGGGTCAGACACTGATCTCCCTGCTAACCAGTGACAGGATCCAAGGAAATGGCCTGAAGTTGTGTCAGGGGAGGTTTAGGATGGATATTAGGAAAAGTTTCTTCACCCAGAGGATGGCTGGGCACTAGAACAGGCTCCCTCAGGGAAGTGGTCACAGCACCATGCCTGACAGAGCTCAAGAAGCATTTGAACAATACTCCTGGGCACATGGAGTGACTTTTGGGGATGTCCTGTGCAGGGCCAGAAGCTGGACTTGATGATCCTGGTGGCTTCCTCCCAAACCAGCATATTCTGTGATTCTTTGATGTGTGATTCTGTGAGTGAAAAACTTGGTGTTTGAACTTGGGAAGTAGTGGTTAGTGGGTAATGCTACTGATCTCCAGATAATAGTATCACAGGTGTCTCTCATGAAATCTGTTTAATGTCTTCACATTGCCTTTTTCAGCTCTTGATCATGCACATCATTAAAATCTGTGAATGAGTCCAATCTGGGTTGCAGTTTATACACTTGAAGTAAGGGCTGCCATCCAGAACAATCTAGACAGGCTAGAAGAGTGGTCCAACAGGCATGTTGTGAAACTGAGCGGAGACATAGGCAGCACGACATGCTGTTTCCCTTAGACAGGAGCTGACTGGCTGGGGAATTGCTCTGCCAAAAAGCTCTTAGAGATCCTGGGTGACAGTGGCCATGCATGAGTTCTGCAAGTGATGAAGGCCAACAGCATCCTGGGCTGTATGAACAGGAACATGTCAAGGAAATCAAACCAAGTGGTTCCTCTTTACTTAGCACTCCTTAAATTGTGTCTGGAATGCTGCATCTACTTCTGATGCCCCAGTATGAGAAAAAATGATGAGAAACTAGACTGAGCTCTGTAGAGAACAATGAAGCAGCACAGAATCCGGGGTGCTTGCTCTCTGAGGAGAGGCTGAGGGACTGGAGATTATTAGACATGGAGAAAAGACATCTATGGAGCAGGGATATATAGTGACAGTCTGCCTACATCTGTAAAGGAGTTGCCTGAAATACAGGTACAGGCTCTGTACTTGGATATACAGCAGGAGAATGAGTGATCATGAATTGAATCAGATAATATGTTGAATACCTTAAACTATTTTTAATAATAGCTTTTCATGCACTTTTTAAAATAATCTGTTGTTACTTTTAATAATGACATTTCATGTGGTGTTGTTGGTGTAGCAAGCTTTAAAATTCCACATTTCTTTGGGATAGTGTAGCCTGTTCTGGAGTAGATGGCTTCTTTAGTTAGCCAAAAGCAAGCTCTGTTAGTGTATACAGATCAGAAAATGGTTGACATTGGAAGGCATATTTTGAGATCATCTAGCCCAGCCTCTCTGCTAAAACAGCATCATCTAGAGCAGGTTGGCCTGTAAAGTGTCCACTTGTATTTTTTTTAATATCTCCAGATCCTGAAACTGATTTCAGGGTAGATGTTGGTGTGAATTTTGATATGGAGATGGGGCGTCTCTGTGACAGCACAACTCATGTAGAAAAAACTGCTTAAGAGTCAAGTAGTCCAAATAAGTTTGGTCACTGTTACAAAAAAAAACCAACCAAAAAAAACCCCACCAAAAAACCCCAACAAAACCCCACACCAAAAAAAAAAAGCCCCTAATAAAAAGAAACTAAACAAAACAAACAGTCAAAAGTACCTCAGAACAAAAAACAAACAAAAACCCCCAAATGAACTAAATAACGCCCCTTCCTGAATACATGCATCACTTCTTCAAGAAAAGAGCCTGAGAAGGCATAGCTTTTTCCCCCCCAAATTACATGACAGTTAAGTCTTTATTATTTTACTTTTTCCAGTTTGTTTTTAAGCATATGTATCCTTTGTTGTGGTATATAGACAGAATGCAGATGTTGCTTCTGTGACCTTTACAAATTGTATTTATTTGCACTGTTTCTGTGAACTGTAATCATCAACTATTATGTGTAACATATAAAATCAACAAGATTTGAAAGCACTTGGGAGAGTTTGGAGTGTTTTTCCTAATTTAGGACTTTAGGTATGTGATGACAATTGATATATGGAGTCTTACTTTTTAATACTTTCATCTACTTCCTCAGATCTTTTCTGATGATCTCTTTGAGCCTTTCTTTCATGTATCAGTTGAGCAAGAAGAATGATGTTTTTCTGCTTATATGTACAGTTACAAACCCACTCAGCAGCTGATGTAGATACCTACATAAAACCTAATAGTGTTTTTCACTCATTTTTCTCTAATTCTATAGAAAACTTGGCATAATTTTAAAAATTGCTTGAATAATTGTCTTGACATATGATCAGTGAGTTTTAATAGGTGAAATGCATTTAACTGTTGAAAAAAAAGGGAGTCAAACTTCCTTGCTGTTTCTTACCTACAGAGCTAGTGAAATGTGTAGCTTTGTGCTTAACCCTAACAAAAGGGACCCTGACCCTAGTGTACAGACCTCACTGACGTTTTCTAGGTTTGGAAAAGGAATTATAAATAACTACAGTGTGCTTGCTGCCTGAGTTGTTTGTCAAATGTGGGTGTCACTGCAAGGCTGTTCACTGATGTTATCTGCCTACCAACAGGTGCCTTCCAACAGTGAGGCTGCTGCTTGTGTACACAGCAGGGAGCATTGTGAGGGCTGTGAACCCCTACACCCTTTAATGGCAATGGCAGGAGGACATTTTCCACCCCAGGAAACTAAATAAACATTTGGCATAAAATTCTAAATGGAGGTTATATATACTTATTTGAAGGCTGTTGCGATGAGAAGAGAGTTTAATTCAGGTTATTTGCAATGTAGCATGAGAGAATCATGGAATGGCTTGGGTTGGAAGGGACCTCAAAGATCATCTAGCTCCAGCCCTACTGTGGGCAGAGACAACTTCCCCTAGACCGGGTTGCTCAGAGCTCCATCCAACTTGGCCTTGAACAATTCCAGGGACAGGGCATCCACAACTTCTCTGGGCAACCTGTGCCAGTGCCTCAGCACCCTCGCAACTAAGAATTTCTTCCTAATATCTTATCTAAACCTGCCGCCTTTCAATTGGAAGCTGTTCCCCCTTGTTCTGTCACTACATACCTTTGTAAATAGTCTCTTTCCATCTGTATTGTAGACTCCCCTCATATACTGAAAGGCCACAAATAGGTCACCCCCTAAACCTTCTCTTTTCCTGGCTGAGCAATCCCAATTCTCTAGGCCTTTCAGAAAGAAATGTGACTGTTTTGTTCTGGTTGTTCTGTGTTTAAGTAATGGTGCTGCATTTGCTTACTTTGTTTAATCTGTTTCATGTATTAACATGGGAAGGAATTTCTAGGAATAAATACTCAAAAAACTATCTTAGAAATAAAACTTGGTAACAAAATTATTGTTACAGGTGTTTCTTCAGGCTCCTGTCACATGCTAGATGCTCTTTTAGACTAGTCCTGAGAGACAAAACTACTTCAAGGTGCAGGTGTAGTGTTTTCTGTGGGTTTCTACATCTTGACATAATCTCTTTGACTGCCCTTTGTTTGTCTGTATACTGCATTCAGTTGTGTTTCTGTCCTGGTTTTTAGCTATGTCTTCATGCTTCCTCACTCACTTGGGAGCTGGGCTGTACCGTGTAGGTGTAGCTTTCAGTCTTGCTGTTCTGCTGACTAAAATACTGGGGAGCTATACAGTGAAGATGTCTTTGGGTTGTCTTTGGCTAAGGAAAACTTGTAAGAAGTGAAAACTCTGAATAACACGTCTGAATGCTGGTGGCATTCAGACTGTGAAATTCCTGGCTAAACCCAATAGCTCATCTAAAAACAGCCAAGGACTATCCACAGTGTTGTCCTTGAATGTTGTAGATACTGGTTTCAGTCACCCTGTTAGTTAATTTTTGTGATTCTCTGCCTTTCCAAATAATTTGAAATCGTTTGGAAACATAGTTTTGTTTCCTTACAGAGTAGTTTTTTACTAGGTGAAAGTTGGGTTAATGTTAGATTTTCCTTCTTTATGAAGCCCAGTAAAATGTTCTACAGCTCTTAGTTTGTGATTTTATAGTTGTCCATCAAACATTGGAATTAGAAATTATTTTTTCTTTTCTATTTTTAATTGAGGGACAGCATGTCCTGCATGCAACAATATTTTTGTTTGTGTGTGAGTGTGCGAGATTTCCTGATGTACAGTTAATCACTGAAAAATGTGATTTATACACTGTGGTAGTCAAGGACTTACAGAAGTTCTGTATGTTCCTGGGAAAAACCTTTCTATTTTTACCAGTATATATTTCTGTTGTTCCTTTTCTATTTGGCTTAACATGTGGGTTGTGTGGGTGTGGTGTCGTTTTAAGGTTTGAATGTTAGCTGAGTTTCATTCAGCTTCTCTGAGTAAGCCAGGATGGTAAGAATGGTTCATTGTACTTAGTCTGCTGAAGCTGGAATACCTAGAGGTTTAGTTTTGTGTTTTGACATCCAGTTTATTGCTTTGATTAATACATCTATGCTGGATGTACTGTGCTTCTAGTTTTTTTCATTGGTGCTACATATGATAACATGAGTGCCTTCATCTTGGGCCTCCTTTCTTCCCTTTATAATGATGAAAGGATTATTTGCACTTGGTTGAAAAGAATAAGGTATAAGAACCAAGAAAGTTTATCAGCCTGATGAAGATACTAATTTTTGAAGTTTTGCTAATGAAAAGTGGGTATGGATGTGGTTTTCTTACATCCCAATTATTTCTTAAAGCAAAAAATAAAACTACATAATAGACTTAGTCTCATTTAGTTTGCCTCCTGTGAAATAACATCAGCTGTAAAATCACATTGTATTTCAGAGACCTATTTTCTGGCCATTTTTCTCTATAATCTAATTCACTTTAAGGTGACCATTGATTACAGTATCTGTTCTATTTCCCTTGAGTCATAGAGTCACCCCAGAATTTACTCTGATTCTTTAGGATGCATCCAGGGGCAGAGCAAATTACAGGAAATTTGTGGAAGCAGAGGAACTCATTTCAGTGCTGAAATTTCCAATGTTTCATAAGCTATCCAAATGCACACACCTTAAAACAGGCTTTCTCACTGCCAACAAGTGTGAAAACGTATGTGCAAAATAGCAAAAATCCAAGATGCGCATCACCAAGGGTGGAAACAAAATATTTGCTCCTGCAGCTTGCACAGACCTGCAAACCAAAATCCTTCTGCTTCTTTATCAGTTCCCAATCACTCCCCTTTACTGATGGAATACCTCTCTGAAGCGTTGCACTGGTTGTCCTGACTTCAGGGCTGGTTTTCTGAAGCCCCCAATCAGAAGGGTGGAGTTTGTCTGACCAAGCCCTTTTGCTTGGCGTGGCCAGTCAGTCCGGGAAAGGCACTGTGTCTGTCCCACTTGGGTTACCAAAAACTGTTGTCCCAACTTTGGACTTCTTCCCTAGTGTGCAGCACCAACTCACACACCCAGGCGAGGTATTTCTGCTTTTTTTTCTGGTTTGTGCAAAGGAGGGAGCAGAGTGGTAGCCCACAAAAGGCTGACTCCCTCATCATCAAAACTTTACACCATCTGTACATTTTAACACACAAAGGCATCAGCATTCACTGCTTACAGATTACATGACTTTTTCATCAATTAGTACTCAACCCCCTATTTGCTTGTTACATCTCTCACCTCTCGTGCTAATTAGTCCTCAGGCACAGTTCTTCCCTCCATCTGACCCTGGGGTCTGTTTGGAGTAGGTGATCATTGAGCTGCTGGTCATGAGCTCCCATTGCTCATGATCTCCCACTGCTGGAATTACATTCCCCCAGTCACTGCTCAGTCCTGACCTTACCCCGGTGGTTCTCATCCATACAGCTCATTTATCTTGGGATTGTCTTACCTTTTCCTTAAAACAAACATCAGCCAAGCGCACAACATTCACAATGTAATTACTTATCATAACTGTCTAGCTATGTCTACTGATTGAAAACAAAAAAGTTGCAAAGTTGGATTCAGATCCTGAGGGGCTTGATACAAGATGTGCATATGCTTTTGTCTGGATTCTGAGATCTGCAGCTGGCCTCCGTTGTGTGAAGCTGTGCAAGAGTATGTGCAGATGGGATGGGTGAACTGTAGTGGGTTACTGTGAGGAAAGAAAACCTGCTTAAGGCTCTGTATACTCAGACTGGGGATGCTGGGAAGCAAACTGTCCCAGCCTACTGTAACAGCAATGTCAGATGTGCTCCTGACTCTGCATACTTGGTCAGGCAAGGTGAACTACCCTGGGTTACCACTGCTCATACCCTACATAGAGTGACAAGGTTTTCTTGCTAGTTCTTGAGTATACCAGGAGATCTCTTGCCATGTCACAGTTACTAGAAGAATCATCTTTGTGTGCTTCATCGTCCCGTGAAGTCTGTGTGAGAGAGACAAAATACCAAACTTTACTTTTACTACATAGCGTTTTCACTTTTTCTGGTCTTTTTGTTTCTTCCCCTCTCACATTTACATTCAGCCTTTGAATAATATGGGAAAAAAACCCCAACAAACAAATGAAAAATAATCAACTATGTGCTCACAACGTTTCTGAGAAGAGATGGTTGTTTGCATTCATTCTCAATTTTTCCTTTTTCAAAGAAAAGCCTCAAAGAGGCCTGAGTAGGAGGAGGAAGAGATTTTGGAATGTATGTTATACTAAATTATCAGTTACATGAGCATGGGTTTTCTGTAAGTAATTGTAAGCCAGTATGATATACAAGCAGGACAATGTAGAGGTAAAATGAGAGAGGACCTGTGTGAAACCGCAAATTTCTCAAAAGCTTTTAGTGAATGTTTCTGGACAGCAATATTGTAATGAGGGAGCAGCTGGCATTTGCAGAATGCAACCCTCTTCTCTCTGAGGGGTGGTCTGTGTCAGAACACAGGGAATGCTGTTATGTCATGCTTTGAAACTCAGAAGGATGCTGGTGCTGAGGGCCTCTCAGTTCCAGCTGAGTTCTTCAGAGCTACCTACAGCTGCCAGAGATAATAATTTTCAGGAACACCTGCAAATATTCCTCTTTTTAAAAAGGAAAGCAAATTCTTTCTGTTTAAGAAGGTCTGTTGGGGTTTGCCTGTTGGTAGATTTCAATGGCAAATAAATTGGCTCTCTCAGTACCGTTGTATTCAGCAGGTATTCCCATGGATTTGCATGGATCAAGATCTGTTTTATAATTTCTGACTAAATCGTCATCAGCCAATGCCCATTCTTTGAACCTCCCTGAACCCTGTCTATAAGAACAGGAGGACTTTGCAGGTAAAAAACAAAGGCAAAGAGGACATTGAGTACCTCTCTCTTAATCTGTTCCGGTTAACACTAAATCACCTACTCCATTCAGTATCTATCCCATGTTTTCAATGGTCAGCCTTTTATTGTTCACAGAGCAGTAGAAACACTTCTTATTATCCTTCTGATGCTTGCTGGTCTTACTTGCAGCTGAGCTTTGCCTTCTCTAATGCCATGCCTGCGTGCCCAGGCAATGTTTCTAGATTCCTCCTTGTAGCCTAACCTTGCTTTCACCTCCTTTTAGCAGGAGGAGCTAAAATGGAGTTTTAGCAATGGAGTTCCACTATGAGTTTTTTGACTGGACTGGTCTTCTGATACATGTACTTGATTTCCTGAATATTGGTCTGGAGTGTTCCTGTGCTTTGAGAATGTCCTTTGACCTACTTACTTTCTTGTGATCCTTTACCCATCACTGCCGCTATCAATGGGATCATACCGACCAATCCTCAAATCTGCTTTCTGAAACTCCATGGTCTGTGCTCTGCTGCTCACCTTCCTGTCTGCCCCCAGGGTTTAGAATTCCCCTGTGTCATGGTCATTACTACTGAGGCTGCCAGTGGTTTTTATATCCTTAATAGGTACTCCCCAGCTAGCAAATCACAGATGTACACCAGCCCAGGTTAGCCTGTCCAGTACCTATGTTAACAAGGTACTCTTCACAGAAATTATTTTGCTTGTAGTGTGTCCCTCCACCTGCTCTGTTTTTTTTTTCCTAGGAAATGTCAAGGAGATTAAAATCATTCACAAAAACCAAGGTTGTGACCGAGAGCAATCCTCAAGTTGTTTAGGGCGCTCCATCTGCGTGGGTGGTCTGTAAAAAAGCCTTTTGTCATGATGCCACACTTCCTGATGTCTTTTCTGATGTGTATCCACAAACCCTCACCCACCTGTTGTTCCCTGAAAGAGCTCAGTATATCCAAACTGATCTTTTGCATAAAGGAATCCTTCACCTTCATCTTCTTGTTTGCGTTTCCTGAAGAGCGTCTCTTTTTCCATCACAACTTTCATTCCTGCCATGTTTCAGTTATTCCAGTCACATTGTGTGGTGACTGGATGGAGGACTCTTGTTCCTCCTGTGTGTCTTCAGACTGCATGTGTTGCATGTACATTTCAGACAGGGGCCCCTTCAGCCTGTAACGTTGCTCCTGAAGTGCCTCTTGTTCTTGTCAATCAGGGCCCTTTATTCCTTTTACTGCTGTTCCTCAGTTTTTCACTTATTTGTAAGTCTCCATTTAGAGTTAGTAATAACGTGAGTTTGAAAGTAACTTGGCTGGTAAAAATTGATGATTGCCTTGACTAGTGCTGCTGTGCAAAGAAGTAAGTGGAAAGCATAATATCCATTTGCACTGACTATGTTCTACCCTTTGCAATCACTGGCACCTCCCTTGTCAAAGTCTTTTGTGTTGGTTTGGGGGTTTTTGGGTTGTTCGTTGGTTTTGCTTTTTGCCTTTTTTAAAAGACTGTTCAAGAAAAGGAGGAGAGGAAAAGGAGGAGAGTTTGCTTATCAACTTAAAATCTTGGAATTAACAGTTTCATGAAACGTGTTAAAGGCTGTTCCTATTGCTAATGTTGTATTAGAAATTGCTGTTCATACTATAACCTCTTCAGTAGCAGAATTTATTACTTCACAGTAAAAACATACTTCAGGCAATAGAATTTGGCATTCTTGGCTAGAGCCCAAGGCAGTGCTTCTGTTTAGTTTCTTTGTTTCTTTTTTAATTTAAAAACATAATTTCATTTTGATTTGAAAGACCCTGAGTAATAGCGGCTTTGTGGATTTGGCTGGTGTTCGTAGTTCCAGCAGCTATATTCTGTTTGTATACAAATTGCTGGGTAATTAATAATGGGATCTAATTTGTTTCCATTATACATACACAGTGTTAAAATTGTACTTGAATGTTTACTGTTAACTAACAGTAAATCTTATGTCAAGAATGTGTTAGGTTTTTTTTTGTACCCATTTGAATACATTTTAATGCTTCCCTATAAACACACAAACACAGAAACAGACTGTGCACACGCAGAGTTTGTTGTAGCTGCAAAAACAGAGCTGTGTCTTCGGCGACTTCAGTTTGCCTGTGAGTGCTCTCGGCTGATTCCCGTGAGACTGATACCATAGCTCAGCCTTCTTGGGCTGCATCTCCTGCCGTCTGAGCGTGTGCACATTTCTGATTGTTTTTCATTCTTTTCAGCTCTTCTTGCTGCAGATACTGTGCAGTGATCCAGTGACTTGAGCAGGTGATTAAAAGGAAGTCTCTATTAGTGAATTACTTTGCAAGGGGGGAGTTTTTGAGAGAAGCCTATTCAGCAGATGCTTACTGTATAATGGTAGGTAGCTCTGCATCAAGCTCTAGTTTTGTTTGCTAGCTTCTACAGTTTTGGAAAAGTGCAGGTGAACCTTTTGTACTTGCAAGTGGCCTTAAGTGTGTGGGTTGTGGAGAGAAAGCTAGAGCTATAAACATTACTTAGTTTTGTAGTGAGTTGTGGGGGTGTTATATGACAGTTTAGCTAGAATGAGTTTACCGGTGTGATTAGGAAACCAAGGTTACAGCACTGAGGCAGTTTATGTTGGCAGAAACATGTTCTGCTGGGAAAAACTGCCTCAGTCTCAAATATAAAAATTATCTCTAACCTAGGTTTGCTTTTGAAATGACGTAGTGTATATGACTTTTTGAAATTATGTTCATGTTTATGTGTATTGCCTTGGCCTTTTAGAGCTGATGGTAAAGTAATAAAGTTACAATTTGTGTGCCGCTGTGCACTGTGTTCAGGCAATGTGAAGATTTTACAAATGATCAAACAGGCAGGTGTGGTTATACACACACTTACAAAGAAAGTAAGAAGTGAGCTCCCTGTAGTCCATTTAGGATTTTAATTCACTTCTTTGGTAGCTGAAGGCACTTTGCTCTCTGCATAGCATCTAATAAGCCTGTCTGACAAACATCTGACAAACCATATTACTCCCAGTTTTACTGGGTTTTAATTTCCTTGTAATGCCAGGTGGAACAGCATTCACAAGCAAAGGAAAAGGTTCACAAGCAAAGCCTATGCATTGCATATTTTTTGAATTAAGCATTTATGGCTGCTTGATTTTCTGTTCCTTCATTTTTCCTAAGTATAGTGAAGTGACAAGACTGTTTTAATTACATCAAACGACACTTCTGCATTGATAAACTTTTGTTAGTCAGTTTCTTTAGGTTACAGAAAACTTGAAGTAGATGCAGTCTTTTAGGACAGAGAAAAAATTTCTTTATATCCATCATACTTTTGATTCTTAAAAAAATGAACAATAGTTTTTCTTCTCATGCTGCCCTTCTGTTTATAATCAGTGGGCAGGGGAGGGGAAAAGGGGATGTACTTCTGTTCACAGCAGAGAGTTGCCCTGTGGCAATTTTGGCCAAAGTTGCTCCAGATGAGACAATCTCGTTTACAACTGAACTTCATAATGTTACACCAGCTTTTCAGGTGATGTCCCTCTTGGTCAGCTGGTGACTGCTGAGCATGGGACATTTCAGTGATGTCTGAGAAGACTATGGATGCATGAAGAGGAGTATTTCTGCTGTTGTGTCAGGGGTCACTAAGCAGGTCTGTTGGAGACTGATCAAGGAATGTACCTGCAAGACCCTGGACTTTCTGTGCACTTTCACGGTTACAGTTTTCTCTCGTCATTGCATACAACCCAGGCTGCTTGTGCTGATGGCTGTAGGAGGAGTTACGAGATAGCAAAGAAAGGCTCAGCACATGCGTACTGCCTGGCCATGAATAAATGTAGTGTTGCATAGACAAGTGTGCATGAGAGGAGGCTGGTAATTAGAAGACTTCTCAAATGCCAGTCATCTACAGGTTAAATATTTGATACAGTTAACCATTAAAATATTTTTACAGGACCATTTTTAATAATAAACCTGTAGTTACTTTAAAATAGTTATATTGTCTTTTCATAATTGTTCCATTCCAAGGTCTTTTGTTTATCTGGTAGTGCTTCCAGCACCCACCCAAGCCCAGGAACAAATTACCAAGTTGCTTTACATTTCAGAGAAAGAATCTTCTTAGGTTTTGCAACTTCATACCTTGGAAACAAATGCTGTTATAAGTCAAAATACAATGTCCCATATTTTGTTCTTGGCTTTACTTAGCATATGTTTACGCTCGTGTGCCTTACATCTTGCTTCTTTTGAATTCATAAAGGTTGTGCATGCTTTCTGTTCACCTTTAACATGGGGGAAAAAGGCCTCAAGCAAAACCCATGGGCCACCACAAAAATGCCTTCGCAGGGAAACTGAGTTTGATTGGTTTAATTAATTCAAATTGCCAATTAGGATACTTTGATTTATCATTTTCAGTTTAACTGTGGAGCATTCATCTAGAGAAAACTTGATCTTACTACTCAATAAATATATTTCCTATTGAACATAACGTTTGAACTCTTATTTGCTAAATTTTGTGAGGGAAGGAGGTAACTTACAGGAACATCTAAGGAATTTATATAACTGCACGTTTTATTGGCTTCTTATGTTCCATGTTTTTGTCTTTTGAAAAATTGCATGGTTTACTTTGTTTTCCTTGATAAAAGTAATTTTTATTTCTTAATTGGTGTTAGGCTTCTATTGAATATAAACATAAATTTAATTTATACAACCAGCTTGTTAGAACAGTCTTGAAAGCAGATGTGTTTTGTCAGTAAGCTGAGAATAAAACAGCTTTGGGAAATCAGGGAGATGGAGACAAAATTATTTGCAGGAGATGCAAATTTAACAATTTTTTTCTTTATATATAGTATTTGTAGAACTAGTGATTTAGTATTCCCTTGCACTTTGCCTTCTTTTTCCAATATGTAAAAATTGGACTCTTTTCTGCTACAATTTGTAATCGATTTCCTAACTTTGAATGAACATGCTATTAAACACTTCTCAATGCAAAGATGAAAAAAGGCATGAACTTTTGAAAGAATACCCTAAAAATCTCTGACTTCATTTGGTTGGCCAAGAACTTCCATTAGAGGCTTGACTGATCCAAAAAGTCCAGGACTAATGTTTACTCTTTGAAATATTCTATTACTCTTTGAGTTTTGTTCTAGGCAACTTAGGTTTCAATTTCAAGTACATTTGAAAATAGCTTTGATTGGGTTTAAATACACTGTCTTAATTTCAATTTATGTATTTTTACCTACTAGTTTCTGATGTTCAAAGACTTGTCCTTGGATCAGGGACTGTAGCAAGGTTGTGCATACAATTTTAATATTGGTCCATCATGATTTTTCTTGGACAATGTATTACTATGGCATTTCATTGTTCTGCATTTTTTGTCCTTTGTTATGAAACGGTTTGGAATAGAAATGCTCTCTTGAGAACTTCTGAGTAATCTTAACTTTTTTAATACTGACAAGCTGAATGTACAGTCCAAAAAATGGGGCTATGTGGCTGTTTGAGTCTCAGGAGACCTCCAGATGGAAGAATCTTTCTGTATGCTGTGAGTTAATCAGAAACTGCCTGTATGCCGCATATTTTATAGAACTGAAAGGAGCTAACCTTTATCCTGGTATTACCCATCCTGTTAGTTTTGATGTTTGTAATGTTAGGCCATTTGATTCCAAATTTTTAACAGAGATGGATGGGTGCAATCCAGCTTGTGTTTCTTGAATAGATACTTGACAGAAAGGTATATTACCTTTCTGATGGATATTAACTGCAGTGATTTCAGAGTAGCATGTTAGTTAGAGCTAATTTTGTTAACGTGCTCTTTCAAAAAGAAGATTGTTCTTTGCTGAGAACCTTAGATGTGTTTTGGAGAATGCAAGGATTATCAGAAGGGAAAAATTTAATGCAGTTCAATTTTGTTATGAAAAGAAGAGGACGGAGAACAGTTGGGCAAATTCAGGGGGGAAGGATCCATCACTGTTCATTTGCCAACTCCATCTACCTTCAAGCCGCAGATCTGGGGTCCCAGAACTATTGATTGTTGTGTGGTGATAGGCTGTGCCAAAAGAAGGAGAAATCAAGTGGTATCTTCTGTGCTTACTCCAGACAGAATCGCTGTTGACCAATACTGTGACAAAATTATCTATTTGTTCTTAAGTATCAAAGCTTCCAGAGTTCCTTTACTAGAGTTGTTAATGTTTAACAAAGGTAAAATGAATGTAAACATTTGCTCTCATTTGCAAACTTAATTAATTCCGTGGCTGACAGGTTTCTAATCTGGATATTGGATATGTATCAGAAGAGTGCTTCTGTTAACATTTAATGATCTTGCTAAGACCTGGTAGCCTGTCAATATGGATAGGCCAATTTTTCTGTTTTTAAAAGAGAAAAGACAGCATCATGCAAGAATAATGACTGATGCAACCATACTGAAAAGTTGTCCCATTTGCAGTACCCAGTAGGGCAGTGTAGATGCTCTTCTTATAGTGGGGAGGAAAAAAAAATTGCATATTTAACCCTGGAAGGTTTTCACCTCTATCCTAGGGCATATAGTTGCTTTTTGGAAGAGTTTTTCTGTCTGTTCGTGTTGCTGGAGAAACTAAAGGATTTTTCCTGTGTTATATTTGGAAGGAATTTAGAAGACATATTCTGCAATGTCCGGGATCCAGGACAGTGAGAAATGCATTTTGGCTCAGAAAGGTAACAGTATCCTGGGAGTGATTTTGCCCTTCTTTGCTCTCATGAGACCCCAGTGGGAGCACTGCACCCAGGTCTGGGGACCTCAGTACCCAAAAGCGTGGACCTGTTGAACAGAGAAGGGCCACAAAAATGGTCAGACGGCTGGAGCACCTCTCCCTTGAGGAAAGGCTGAGAGTTAGGGATGTTCAGTCTGGAGAAGAGAAGCCTCTGGGAAGACCTTATTGTGACCTTTCAAAAGGAGTTTTAAAAGACTTACTGCCAAGGCTTGTAGTGACAGAACTGGGAGCAAAGATTTTAAATGTAAGTTTCTTGGAGTACTTCTTCATTAAAAAATATCTAGTTACCTACTGTGCTCTTCTGATTTGACACTTGGCAGAGGCTTGGCCAGTGTTCTGATTTACCCTCCTCATGGATGTCCATTTAAATTGAAGAACCTTTAGAACTCAAAATCACTGAAAAAGAAACCAGATTCCTGAAATGCTGGAAACTGAGAGCAACAAACCTGATGCTTTGTCTGTAGCTGATTGCTGGCTGAATTACTTGTAGTTTTAGCTGTGGGTGATGCCTGTAATAACAGCCTCTCATATTTAAACCAGAACTAAAACTGGGGATTTTATGTACCAGTTGATATCCTTCCTCAGGACAGATGAAGAAAAAGGTTTTGAAAATAAGCATAGTATGGATAATAGCAAGTGGGATATATGTGATGATAGGGACTGTGAACTGTGGAAATGCCTAGTCATCTTGGGAAAGGAATACCAGGATCAGACAAAGTATGTGGTAATGCATCTTGGTTTTAAAGCCAGAGTACAAAAAAGGAGTTGTAAAGAATTCCCCATGAGAAAATTACCACAGAATTGTTGTTCTGTAAAGCTTAACATAAATTACTTACTGAACGGTACTCCAAAAACACAGAACCTGCTTTTTCAGAGAAACATTCAGCTGTGTAGGTGTCAAGTTTTCTTATTTTCTCTGAATCTTTGTCTTATTGATGATAATGATACTGTGGCTTGTGATAAACCAAGTTGAGGTTCCTCAGAACACTTCTCTCTTTGTGAAAACCGTGGCAGTTTGAGACAGGATATATCCAGAAAGGGAGGAAAACTGTAATATTGTGGAATTGAAATCTCTATTATAATGTATTGCAAGCAGCATTGGGATAAGAGAGGTGTTCTGTCAATCTTTTTTTCTTTTCCTCCAAAGTAACTTATGTGTTACCACCATAGCTTGGTTTGTTCCGTGGACAGAAATATTACTAAACATTTTCTGTGATTGTTTTTGAGAAGTTGGTGTGGTTGCTGATGCCCTTTGACTCTGCATGTATGAGAAAAAGACATGAAATGTTGATTGTTCACGTGGTTTTCTTTGAAACAAGACTGGGACAAATGCTTACTAATTGGAACAAAACCAAGAAAGACAGGAAGAGAGAAAGTTATTTCATGGCCTGTGAAATATAAATTAACTTTTTCGTTTTGATGGGGCAAGTCACTCCTGACTGAGTATTAGTGTAAGTTGCAGTTGTAAGCACTTAATCGGCTGCAGGGAGGTAAGGGCTGTGGAGAACTCATACACAGTAACAGAACACTACTTAACTCTTACTTCTCTGGTTTCTCTCTTAGACCAGTTTGGACTGTGTTCAGGTTTTCATGTTTTACCAAATAAGTTGTCTTTGGCGAGAGCTTGGGCTCTCTCTCATTTGAAATAATTTCCTAGAGATCATGCACCTTTACCCATGCTTCCAGAGTTGATTCTGTTTCAAACAGATACTTGCAAGGTCAGTTCCTAAGCAGGCATTGCGTCATTATTACTCTTTGCTTTATGGTTAGATTGAATATGCAGTGAGAGTAAAAGACAAAAGAATAAATAATCAAAGTGGATTTAAAACTTTGTTTCTGGGATTTCACTGATGTTGGACTGTATTGCTCTTTCATATTTGTATCAAAGATGGCAGGAATTGGCACCAACAACATTTTTACCACTGAAGCATTCCCTTCTCCAGGCTGGGCTGGATGGGAGCTTTAAGGCTTTTATTGGAAAAACTCAACCAAAACCAAAACACCCAGTCAAACAAATCAGCCTTTGTGCAAATTAATGCTAGATTTGATGAGTGATCCCATAAAAAAAGGTGGGGGTCAACAAACTAAGTTTTAGCGTTGAAGTTGTGCTTCCATGCCTGGTTTTTTTGTTTGTTTGGTTGGTTTTTTGTGGTAATGATGGCAGGTTTATGTTGGTAACAATAAATGTAAGCCACAGAAAGCCCTTTGCTCACTGCAGCCAGAAAGTTTGTATAAGCAGTCTTTGATTTTTTAGAGACTAAATGAGATTCTCAGGAGAAGATGAATTTCAAGAAAATCAGTTCAATAATCTAGTTACAAATAGAGAAGAGCAAATGGCTTGAAATTTCAGGTAGCTTTTGAAAAATAACTTACATTCAGGAGGCTCAGAAATTCAAGACAACTGACTCTTCAAAACCATTAATTCAAATTCCTATGAAGATGGAAATAGAACAGTGTAGGGGATATCTGTGTGATCTTAACTGCTTATACAGGGCTTTTAATGTAGTTGTGCTTGGTATTTGCATCTCTTGCTTCAGCTCCCACACAGTAGTTGATGAAAACTGAATTCCAGGACAAGATTAAAAGATTTTATCTATTTTAAATGCTTTGTATCTTGCCAGTTTTATTCTTTGTTCTAGGATTGATTTACTTTCAGCAAACGTCAGCCTTGAGTTATTGAAATATCTTTTTTCTCTCCTTTTCTGGCTGTTTGCATATGATTTGTAGTAACTGTGTTTGGATGCCTTTTGGGCTTATGGTACTGCTGTTAGCCTCCTTCGGAAAGATGGTGAGAATAGGCAAAAAATTTGCTTCTTTCTAAGTAGATACTGAACTTCCTGGAGGAGAGACTCTTTATGAAAAGGCCCTGCTATATTTTGGCCCTTGGGTAGTGTTTTCTGTGGTGAGTTTCACCTCACTCTTTGTATAAATGAATGTTATCCTTCTCTCTGGAATGGCATTAAATGTTCATATGAAGGGTGTGAGCATCCTTCCCTAGACTACACTTGCACCAAAGCAAGTGTATGCCTGAAGGCCTGATGAAACAGCCTCCAGGGAACAGCAAGGAAACTGTGACTAGCTACTAAGCAAAGCTGCCACAGGGACCAGACACCACAAAGTGGAGATACTCTTCAGAGTTTCTTAGCAATAGTGTCCTTCTCTTGCAGAATTTTAATGCAGAAAGGGAGTTTCCTTTTAGCTTGTTAATAAACGATGAATTATTTTTGTTACATATGAGTGATAACTCAGTGTAGGAGCTGTGAATCTTGCTGTACACCAGGGAGGATAGAATGGAAAATAAAACATTGCTTGTCTTAATCTCTGTGTCTTAAAGCATCAAGCTTTGTGTATCAAGTACTCTTTGTAGGCGGGTCTTGTCAGAGTCCTGTAATACAGCATCACTTAAGAGGAAGTATGTTTTTGTGCTTTAGCTGCAGGATGTTTTCAAACTGCAACTTAAGTTTATGTCAGTTCTTTGGAAAATATCCTCAGAATTATTTTGTTATGAGAGGAGATCTAAAGAGAATGATTGCTTAGACAGGAGGAACTGGTGATTGTGTTCAGTCTGTTCAAGTACCTGACTGCCATGTCCATGGGAGTAACCTCTTCTGAATCTGTACATCTTGTCTGCAGCAGCATGGAAATTATCTGCAGAGTGTACAGGCAGATCACCCCTTAAGAAACATGAACTGGTTGTGGGAATAAGCTAGTTTTTGGAAAATTGTTCCCTTCCCCACACAAAGGTTGGCATATGTATGAGGTATTATTTCTGTTTGATCTTAGAGCAGTTGAAGTGGTTCAGATTAATGTATCTATAATCAGTAATCCCACAGGCACTTTTGGCTTTCTTTTGGAAATACCCTTTTAAAAAGGGTGAGATGAAGGAATTACTGACCAGTCAGCCTCACCTCTGTGCCTGGCAAGATCATAGAACACATCCTCCTGGTAGCTATGTCAAATCATAAGGAAGACATGGAGGTGCCTAGAGACAAGCCAGCAGGACTTCACCAAGGGCAAATCATGCCTGACTAATCTCATGGCTTTCTATGATGGAGTGACTGCATCAGTGGACAAGGGAAGAGCTACAGTTATCTCCCTGGACTTCTGTAAAGCCTTTGACATGGTCCTGCACAGCGTTCTTGTTGCTGAATTGGAGACAGAAGGATTTGATGAATGTACTGTTTGATGGGTAAGACATTGGCTGGGTGGCCATGTCTGACGAATTACAGTCAATAGTTCAATGTCCATGTGAAAACCAGTAATGAGTGGTGTCTCTTAGGAGTCTCTAACGGGTTGATACCCTAATTGATACCCTAATCAAAATAATTGAGTGGAACCTCAGCAAGTTTTTGGATAACACCGTGCTGAGTGGTGCAGTTGATAGGCTTGATGGAAGGGATGCCATCCATCACTAGATGGCATTGAGTGGACCCATGTGAACCTCATGGGGTTTAACAAGGCCAAGTGCAAGGTCATCCCCCTGCGTCAGTGCAATCCCTCATTTCCATAGAGACTGGTGGATGAATTGATTGCAGCCCTGCAAAAAAGGACTTTTGGGATGAACATTCACATGAGCCAGCAGTGTGTATTTGCAGCTCACAACCGTGTCCTCAGCCGTCTAAAAAGAAGCATGGCCAGCAGGTCGAGAGAGGTGATTCTGCCCCTTCTGCTGTACTCTGCTGAGACCCCATCTACAGTACTGCATCCAGCTCTGGGGTTCTTGTAGGTATCTAAGGAAAAAAGTTTTAACAATGAGGGTGGAGAAACACTGGAGCTGGTTTGCCCTCATGTGGATGTTGTGGAGAAGTTGTAGAAGTTCCATTACAGAAAGTATTGAAGGCCAGGTTGAAGAGTGGCTTGATCTAATGACAGATGGTCTCGATGGTATTTAAAGATTCCTTAAAATCCAAATGGTTCTCTGATTCTTTGAAATTAGCATGTACCCTATTGGATGAGCAGTGAATTTGGCCAGGGGACTCTTAATAGTCATCTGATGCAAGTGTTTGGTTGCAAAATTCTTAAATGATCTCTTGGTCATGATTTATTGGCAATTTTCCATGTTTGACACTTGCATAAGATAACTGGAAACAGTGTGATTTTTATGAACAAATTTCCCCAGAAATAGGAGGATACAAAGTTAACAGAGAGGGAATGGTCTGAATAGCTTATCTGACACAAATAGTGCTTTTACCTTACTTGTTCATGTAGTTCTTTTTCTCTGATTATGACTTACTATGAGGAACCAGACTTAACAACCTGCTAACATTTTGTTGACACTTGGCTGTGTAGTCTCTTCAGTTACACTTCATGTCTTGACATTTTGAGTGCTAAAAGTATCAGTAAAATACTGGTACTGTGTTTATGGGTGGAGTAGTATTTCTGCATTAAGCTGATTTCCTGAAGGTTCATTGAGATGCCATAAATTTTTTTGCTGGATGACTTCTTGCTGAACAGCTCCTTGAATAAGTAGGAAAAATGGATCTCCAGAGCAAAGCAAATAGCTCTCAATAAGCCTATGGAAAAAATTCCTTGCTTTTGCATGCGCACTGTAAATATATGAAAACACAAATTTTAGACTACTTCATGGTTATTGAGTCTTTGCTTATTCAGTAATGCTGCATTGTTAGTTGAGGAAAATATCTTCTGATGTTGTACTTGATACCTGACTTGAGCCGCAAAGTTGTAGGGTACATGGGGAATCATGTGGCTGATGAGTTGAATCCTTCAGACACTTTATAGTGTCTCGGATTTTTTGTGTAGGTATGTGCTTAACTTAAAAATATGCCAATATTTTCAGAATTTGGACCTTGCAAGGTGAAGTTGGCTGCCAAAGCAGCGGCATCTTTCCTTGTTCTAAAACTGCCATGGAGGAGATGAAATCATATGGTTGACTCTGTGGGTTACCAGTTCACCTGAAGTGTAGCTGTTCTCATTCTTCATTGACAAACATGTAGCTGCTAAAGTTAGTGCAGAAGGAAGAAGGCAACAGCTAGGCCACGGTACTTTCTTGTATGTGATGAGGGGGCCATTATTTTAAGCTTGTTTGCAAGCACAGTGTTAAAGAAATTTTTGACACTATGTTCTGATCTCCTTTAGATAGGTTTATTGGCCATCTCTCATGGTACAGTCTGGACAAATAGCAATGTCAGGGTCTGGGTCTTCTTGCTCTTCATTGGTTCATCGTTTGTTATCAAGTGGTTGCCATGTGGTCATCTTCACACTGTCTTAGGTTGGTTTTGGTGAGAGTTTCTGTTGGTTTTGTAGTCCATGTTGAAATATGGTTGTTACAGTTCATAAACCACAATGTATGAGCTTCTACTCTAGCTATTTATTTTGAAGTAATATTTAAGTTGCTAGGTTTGTCTGTGCTAACTATTGCTAATGTTCAGATTGCTAGCTCCAAGTTTCACTAGAATACCCCTTTGACTTACACAACATTGCCTTATAGTTGAGCCTAGCAATTCTGGCTAACAATCAGCTTGCATCTTAACAGTTCTGGCTACTAATGTCTACTTTCAAATAATATAAAATTTTCAACACAAAGGTAAAGAGTATATAGATAGAGTTATATTCAGATGACTGCTCTGAGGGCCATTTTGTGGACAGTTCCTGGAGTAATCAGTCCAGTTTTTAATCTGTAAATTTAAATTAAACATTCCTTGAAGTAAAAGTATTTATGCAGTAGAGACACAGAAGAAACCTCAGGTAAAAAGGTCTTTCTTCAGCCTGCCACTGTATTTGGGCTTTTTGCTGTATTAAAGTGACTTTGTCTGTTCCTTTTTTAAGCTCTGGTATTCTTAAGGTATGTTAGACTTCAAGGTTTTAAAATGCAAAGTATTCCCTTTGGGTTTCTCTCCTTTTCTCCTAAAATGTCTGAGAGGTGTCATTCAGTCAAAAAGTCTGACTGGAAGATAACACTTAACTTCCATCAAATTGACATAGACCCAGATTTAACTTTGAACTCTCAGTTGTGTCATTTTCACCCCATTTCCTGCTGGTTAGTAAGCATGCTGTGTGTTTCTCTGATAGCTGCAGAAAGAAGGAAAAGCTGAGGGAGCTTTTCTTGCAGAGTGTTACCGTGCTTCCTGATGCTTACAGTACATAAGCATCATACATTACAATAGATAAGCATAAGTTCTCACTGGGTATGTGGAATTGAGGGCAGCATTCCTCAGCTGAGCATTGTGGTGGAAAAAAGGGGCTGGCAGGTTTACCAGCTATGCTAGCTGCAGTTTGACAAGAGCATGGATTTCTTAAGTAGAGGAAGAGAAGGAAAGGAAGGAGAGAAGCTCAGGAGGCATTTTGCTTTGTTTTTTTTTCTTCTCTAGTGACTTTAGGCTGCTTCCTGGCTAGAATATGTTCCTGAGTTTTATTACAGCCTCTTAATTAGGTGTACTCCATGCTTAGGAGTTGTTTAAAATTATCAGTGATGTGCCCCATACCACATAAATGAAAAATATTAGCTCTTCCTAGAGTGTAATAAATTCTTTCAACAACCTAAGTTAAAGTGGATGCAAATCTATGGGGAACCAGTGTAATTTCAGTTTGTTGGAGTTTATAAAAAAGGAGTGGAAGAAGCAAGGGAAGAATGGCAATCCTAGTAGGCATTTTATTGCTGGCATTGCTAGCATATAATGTAACATGTTTCTTCTTCATGGTCAGATTTGCACACATAGGGAAAAAAGTTAAAAATAATTATAATATACTTAATTTGCAGCCTTGCTCTTACTTGAACAGCCTGAGTAGCTGTATCTTTTATTGAACCCGCCACTAACTTTTTTTGCTGTAACAGCAAAATATTCTGTTTACCCATTAAGTAACTTCTTCATTACAGTTTGAAAGGCTCATGAACTAGAAGGAACATCTAAAATCTAAATAATGTAACACAATGTTACTAGCACATGATGATAATCTGCAGTAGTGGTTTGCATTTTTTTTTTGGAAGTTGAGGCTCCTAGATCCTAGATAATTTAATCTCCCTTCCTTGTGTCTTTTCAAGTAGACTAGCCATCCATGGCTGTATCTCACCAGAATATATATATACTCCATTCAATTTACAGTTTTTTTTAAAGGGAGCAGTTAATTAGGAGTCTCAACTTGATCCAGTTGAGACTTTTCCATTCATTTCCTACTTTGCAAACTCTAGTCTGCAAATCACTTAGCCCAGAACTCGTCTGATTCATGCAAGTTAGTAAGACTCAACGGCTTCACTCTAGATAAAGTAGGTTTAATAGTACAGGTGTCACACACAAATGATTTCCTAATGAGACTGGTGCTGGAGAGGGGAGTCAGTGAATGTATTAATCAGTGGCATTCACTTAAGCAATGAGATACTTCCAGTAGCTCTGAAATTACTGAATTAAAAGATTTGAACTCACACCTCGCTTTCCCTTGGACTAGCATTGTGTGTGTTTGGATGGTTGAAATTGTCAAGCAAGAAGCAGGCCATTCAAGCCTGATACCGATTCTGTCTTTACTACAATGCACAAGTTAGAACCCATGAAATTCTGGAGATTGTTTTTGCTGTTCTGTTTAATGTGTGGGTTTAGAACAAAAACAATCCCTTTCCTGTGGTAGCTGGGGAGTGCAGCAGTCTTTCACTCTTGCCTATTCCAAAAGAACTGATGTTTTTCCTGGAGTTCAAGTAGTAATATTAAGCTGGGTATTTCACTTTGTTTGAAAAAGGGTGTGCAAAAGAATTGAACAGTGTTTAAAGAGGCAAAAGATATATTTGGATATATAGATAATATAGATACATGTGTATATAGTGCATCAATTGAAGGGCATTGCTCTCTACCCGGTCTGATGCCAGTAATGGTGAAGAGGTGGCTGATCTGATGTTTCATGGATGCCTGTTGTCTTTTGGTGGTGTCTCTGCATAAATTGAGGCTACTGTTTTGTCACCTAGGTATTAGAAGCTGTGGGTGTGTGAAAACAAGCTGACTGTTACAAGTCCCCTGTTACTTGCACAGCATGGAGACTGCTTTGGATTGTGGGACAGGGGGAGTTCAAGCTGGAATGTTGCTTGAAAAAATGATGGGCATTAAACCTCACAGCTGTATTTACTGAACACAGCAGCAAGGAAGCATGTTTGGGAAGGTGCTGTGTGCAGTGGCCCTTGTGCCACATTCTGTCTCTTACACAGGAGTCTTTATGACATTTTCCCTACTCTCAGTCAGCTTTGCAGAGATAATTCTTCAGAATTAAAACTTTGATTGTAGTAGCCCTAGGATCTGCTAGCCCTGGAGTGCAATTAGTTTCGAGTTGGTCTGAAATGCCCTGTAAATTTGGGGGTATGAAGGTAGTTTAACTGAGTCTGTGTCTACTCCCTGCAGTCAGCGCAATGCAAATTGGCTTTTGTTCCTTTCAGTTCTCTGGCATCTTTAACAGTTAAACAACAATTGAAAAGTCTTTGACACAGACTAGAGAACTGCTGAGGTCATCTTTTGAGATTCTGACTCTGATCTTCCTTGCAGGTGGGTGAAAGGTGATTAACCTGTCTTCCAGTTTTTCTCAGTGCAATCTGTCAGAAAGAAAATGCTTTAAAAACCTAATAACTCAGTTATTGAAAACTGCTTTTATATTTTATGTGTATATATATTAAAAATATTTTAAAGATTAGAAAAGTCCTACAGGATTTCCTGGCAGTGTAACTCAACATTATAGATTGCATTGTTGGGAAGTAGAGCCTTTAGCTGGTAGTTCTCTGTGTCAGTGTCTTCAAATCCCTTACCTCTGCTGGCCCCATTTAAGGGACTGCATTATCAATGCAGTCTTTGAAATAAACCCTTTTTCAAAGGGAGCTTTTGGTGAGGCTGTTGGTGAGGTCAGCCAGCTCATTGGGGCAAAGCAGCCAGGATGTCTGTAAAGCCATCACTTCTTGCTGTTAGGGATTGTGTCTTATATCTTGCTATTGTACCATAGGGTATTAATTGACTGAAAATGGAATAAATATGTCATAAAGGCCATGAGTGATCCTGTTATGGAAAAGAAAAAAACAACTGAAAGGAAAATATTGCCATATTCTCTGCTAACTGTGTTTGGTTGTCTGCGGAACAGTTTAGTGTGACTGAAACGTGTAAATAAAACCCAGGCTGTTTTTTTTCTTGGTAATGTGGATATTGTTAGAATTGAAGCTATGGCATCGTGAAAACTGATGAGCTGCCCAGGTGTCTTACGTTGCGTTTACTAACTGGAAACTCTGCTATTGGAGCTGTGTTGCTATTGCTGGTATCCATTATAGCTAGAACAAAGCCAGCTTATAACTTTGATTGTGTATGCAATCACTGTTCTTGAAAAGCTTATCTATAAAACATATAATGTAGCCTGTAATGCTAAGTCCAAATTCTTGAGTTTTAATTTGTTAGGGAACAAGTCTTAGGTGATGTTAGATGTAGGCTTTGCACCCCTTCTGGAAATTCCTTTCATTATCCACATGCCTAGATGCCTGGAACAAGTTTATATGTATTTGTTATAATTTGGTAGGACTTAACTATTTTCAATATTTGTTGCCTATTTTGTTATATTAGACTGATTTAAGAGGTTGTATTTTACTTCAGTTATGCCTCTGGGGTAATGGGCAGAAAGGTATCAAGCCTTATCCTTAACACTTTGTAGTTTTGTAGCTTACTTTTAAGCTTGAATTGATTCCAATTTCGAGAAAGCATGTGGAGTGTTTGTAGTGAAACACTTGAGGTTTGCATCCGTCTAAATCAAGTGGGAGGGGGGTACTGCATATTTTGAACAGTTTAAAACTGGTTATTCTTTCCTTTTTCACCTTGAAACTTCAACTGTATAGTGATTTCTTTTTTGCCTTCCCTTCCTACAAAAATACACTGTGTGATCATACTCTACTGCTGTTAAAGCCAGTACAATGACTCCTATGGCAAAATAATATTTTTTTCTGAAGTGATAAGTCAGAAAGAAGCCTTGTAAACTATTTTCTTACATTCCTTGGGCAGAAGTCTGAGGACCGGGGTAAGCCTTTGTAGGGATGTACTGTCTCTTGTCTTCTTAGGCATAAAGAAACTTGTATAGAGACATTAGGCAGGCAGAAATTCCATTACAAGAACACTGGACATAATTGAAACTTTGACCTTGGAATTTTCCTTTCTCATTCTTAATGTATTGCTGGAATGAGACTCCTGGTTTGTGGTTACCCAGGGTGCTGAAAATGTTCTATATTACTGTA
Source organism: Entomyzon cyanotis (assembly GCA_024500445.1). NCBI lineage: Eukaryota > Metazoa > Chordata > Aves > Passeriformes > Meliphagidae > Entomyzon > Entomyzon cyanotis. Next base: position 6,225,081 of record JAKEPQ010001021.1, read on the forward strand.
TATAAACTTGAATTGCATAGCTTCTTCTAATTTGTATATGTGCATATGTACTTTACTGCATTTGTTTATTTTGGATTGAGGAACTAGCTATAATTTTATTCTGCTTAAAGGTCTTAAAAAAATACATGTGCAGAAGCTGGCACACTTGTAAAATATCTCTCTGATGATTCTGTTATCAGACCTAGCTGTTTGGCAACTACATTTTGGAGAAAAGAAAGTTTGCTAAATTTAACTTTATTTTTAGTGTTCACAGGAATTGGGTTATCATTTTAGTTATTTTTTTTCTCCCTTCCCCCTTCTTTTCTAGGTAGTATTGGTACATCGTTTCAATGCCACTCAATCCATCAAGATCACATTTGTACTGATGACAGTGACAAGGTGAGATTCACATAAATGTTTCATTCACAAGATGCACATGCATTGTGGGTTTTTATGTATTGCTTTTACTATACAAAGATGTATTGTTTTGCAGATACAACAGTCACTTTTCAGAGTTGCTTTTTGAACTGTCTGTAGCATAAGATATATATTTTTTTCCAGACAGTCTTTTAGACATTTAATGAGAAATTTGTCTTTAGTATTGTATTTTTATTTTTGCTTGTATTCCTTTGCTGTTCTAAACATTTGTGATTTGCCATATTGACACCATCAGTTAATAAATAACAGCAATGGTTTTGCTAATTGCTAGATAAGGTAGAATGTCATGTCTCTTCTGACTTCAGAGATTGAAGCCTGGCTAAGTGTTTTTTTCTTTCCACAGTAGCGGTATTTTCCTGTTTTGGAATTGGGAAGTGAAGCTTTTACAGATTGGAACTTTCTGTTCAGTGGTGCAGCCTTAAAATAGCAACCTGTCCAGTCGTGTGCATGCATTTCCCTAACCTTTTTTTGGCACATTTGCAGATAAGCTTGCTTGGAGTCAGTAGAGTACCGGATATTAAATGTTCAGTGATACTTGGATCAGTAATGTAAGTGTGGCATACAGAAGGAAATAGTTTTGACATTGAACTGCTTGTGAGACTGACTGGCTTTCATGTTTTTGCTACTGTTGATCATTTTACCTTAGGCTTTATTGTCTGTAAATAATGCTGATTGATTAACTTTAGTTCAACATGTAATATGTCTTACATTGTGTGCAAGTATGGCACTTTACAGTAAATAATTTTTTGGCGTGATGTGCCTGGAAGGGGGCCTGTATCAGTCGAATTCTAAATAATTTTTCTTGGGAAGTGAAATGCAGCCTGCTTGGCACTGCCTTAATAAGTGCACTAATCGCTGTGTTTTGAAATTCTGTGGTAAGTTAATTTTATAGTTGTTCCAGCTTATCCTTGAGCTAGACTTGTTATCAGAAAAAGTTTCTTTTACTGATCTACTGCCTTAGTTTTTCCCCCTCTCATTCTCTCTTTTCTCCAGTTTTGTGGGTGCTTTTAATTTTTTGTGTGTGTTTGTCTTCTTGTTGTTGTTTTTTTTTTTTTTTTTTTTTTAAAGGGGTTGGGGTTTTTTGGTGTGATTTGGTGTTTTAGTTTATTTTTAGGTAACAACCCGAGTTTTGATGACTGGTTCAACCTACAGATACTGATCAAACATGCTATCCAGAAAATGGCCAGCATTATTTTAAGTTTCCACTTGATTATTTGGTTAGCTATATTCAGCAGTATTCACTCCTTTGTGTTTTGGGCACTCTACATTGGAAGATTCTTGGGTGAGGAGTGGGTGGGGGGAATTTCATTTCAGAGCCATCCTAGTACTCCAACCTACCATTCTTCCTTTTGTGTGTCATTACATGGAAGATCATTTCTTACCTTACACTGATTGTCTTCCCTTGGTTTTATTTCATATCAAAGCAATTAAAAGTGGTTTAAATCTTGTCACCTAACAAAATACAGTTTGTTAGGTGTTTCCCTGGTTTGGGGGCAGAGAAGTAGGAAGAGATGTGGCAGCTTACCTGGTGTAAATTTCAGAAGAGTGGTTGTTTGGCACACCAGCTGCATCCATATTAATGGAGAAACTGGGCCAAATGTTTATTTTTTGCATATTTAGAGGTGGTAGAAGAAAACGATCTTTCTCACTGGAGTCAATTCTGCACCAATTGAGAACTTCCAACTGTAAATTTTACTAAAGTAGAACTAGTTTAAAAAGCAGAAAGAATATGGGGTTGGATCTATTTCAAAGACTTGTTTTTTCCTCAGATGTCAATTTTATTTGGAAAGAGTTTTGATTTTTATATAAGAATACAGAATATAAGAATGAAGCTCTTTGACTTGGATTTAATAGGAAACTCTAGTTGATTCCTTGATTAAAATAACCACTTGTTTGGAAAAATATTGAACAGTCCTCCTGTCCAGGTCCCTCTGAATGGCATCCTGTCCTTCAGGAGTGTCAATCACATCACTCAGCTTGGTGTCATCTGCAAATTTGATGAGGGTGCACTTGATCCCTTTATCTATGTCACTAATGAAGACATTAAATAACACTGGTCCCAGTACAGACACCTGTGGGACACCACTTGTCACTGATGTCCATCGGAACTCAGAGCCGTTGACCACTACCCTCTGCATGCCCACTGATAGGGGGTATTTTTTTTTAAGGGTTTGTGTATATGGATATACTTTTTTTAATCATAAGTAATGCTTCCTAAAAGGAGCCTGCTACAGTAATAGTATGCAATTGCAACCCTGTATCACTCTTCGCTTGTACTCATATATGCCTACATTCTCGTTTCAGTTTTGGTCACAGTTTCCACTGTGAATTACTTTGAAAATCAGGTTCTGCTTTATTCTGCAATTACTTAGTGATACCACCTGTTCATTTTGGTATCAATATCATTTAAAGATAAAATGCAGGATTTACTTTATCCATAAATGTATTAATTGCTGGGCCTTTTTGTATTAATTCCAGAAAATTTATGAAAAGCATATGTTCAAAATAGTTTGACATATCTTTGATTAGTCAACAGGCGTATTTCAGCAAAATAACGTACTGTTCTTCGCCTGACTGCACATAACCAGTTTTTGCATTTCAGAAGAAATGTAGAAGGTAGTATTTGACTGGCAATCTGCATGTATTTTACAGTAGTTTCACCACAAGCCCAGTCGTCATTTTCTGGACAACAGCATGAGAAAAGTTCTACACTGCACATGCTAAAGGAATGTTGCAATCTTAATGAAAACAATTCCCAGGCTTCCACCCCAATTACTTGATTTTGTTGACTTGGCACATGAGAATCTTGAATTCATGTTCAGTGACATCAGCAGGAAACCAAAGTTTAAGATTTTTCATGTGTGTACTCACTGCATGAAGAGGGATATGTCATTGTTGAGAACATTATTGGTAATAGTAAGAACTTGTTTAATTTTGTAGTACCAAAAGCAGAGGTTCTTGTCTTACAGAGAAATCTAATACAGCATAGGTATAGAATATATTTCCGATTTTATTTGGTATAGCAAAGTGATTATAATTGAGATCTATTTTAAAATAATTGTTGCTTTTGAGGTGGGAGCTTTTAAACCTCAATGCATGAGTCAAAGCACACTTTTTCATGTTTGTAATTTCTTTGATTTTTCTAAGAAGTATAAATACTAAATAAAATAATGGAATAAATGTCTCTTTTGATCACGGCATTTAGGGAAAGGTAGTTCTAAGAAGGAACTAGTATTCCTTGGTATATTTTATTTATCCACTTTAATGCTTATGTGTATTTCTAGTCATGTTAGACAAATGCAAGTATATCATCCTGCAGAGCCTTTCAATCATACCAAGTTTATTTAGCTTCAAAAATACTTTTTTGTCTCTTGGGTGGCTGTTTCACCAGTGGTGTGCTTCCATTAAAGAATGCTTACTTATCTTGAAAAGGAAGTCCAAAGATGCAGCCCTTAACTACTCTTGTGATATCTCTTTTCAAAGATCTCATCAAGTTATCTATTCCATGCAGTTTATAACCAAATTGACCACCCAGTAGTAATGAAAAAAATTAGTCACTGTGGGGCAATCCAATGGCATTTTTTCCACTACTGCTAATGGGTTGGCAATTATACTTTGCTTTTCTCCTTTTTAACTTATTTTCATTTATTTTATTTTATTTTCATAGCATGTAAAGAATTTATTTTCGTTTTTTGGTACTTCAAACTGAAATACATAGCTACATAATTTGTTTTACTATTTCTAACCTGTAAATTTCCCAGCTATTGTTAGTACATCTTCCACACGCATCCTGTGTCACCTGCTTGAGGTGACCCTGCCTTGACCAGGTTGTTGGACTGGAGGAACTCCAGAGGTCCCTTCCAACCCTAACAATTCTGTGCTTCTGTGAACTTACTCTTCACTTGCCTGTCTTAATGGACATCTTCATGGACATCAGGTACTCAGTCTGTAATACAGAGGCCTGTCAAGTCATTAAAAAGATGTTTTCACAAGAAGAGAAGTATTTATAAGTTCTAATCCTAAAATAAAAATGATCAGCTTTGTGTTTGTTTTTGGATGGTGTAGTGTCTGGTAGCACGAACCTAAGAAATTCACACATAGCTGAACAAAAAATGATTCACAAATTCAGATATTTGAAGGACTTATCACATTTATTCATATGTGATATATAATGTAGGACTATATGCACCTCTTATGGGGCATGTGTGAGGCACAATACATACAACAATGGGAATATTAGGAGGAATTTCTTTTGCCCCCACCAGTTTGAAAACTGGAAAAAAAAATCTTCCTGTGCAATTAGGGCAGGTCAGATTCATTCCTCATGGTGTGTGTTGTTTTCACACACCCACACCCCCTTAGCCCCACTTCATTCTGCCTGGGTTTACTGAGCAGCTTTATGCCTTTTTCATTTCACCTCTGGCAGCTGCAAGGATGTCATTTACCAATTTTCAGCCACTTACATGCCTAGTGACTCATCTCCTTTAGAGCATTGACTCTTTATTTCTACAACACATGATTTGTTTGCCTGGATCAGAGTTGGGAAATACTTCAGTTAGGCTGAGGTAGAGAGTGCAGGGAAGTTTGAAAGATGAAAAACATGGCGCTAGTATCTTATTTGAGGGGAATAGCTTGAGTAGATCAGTGCTGTGAGGCTGTGTTTGTCCCTTCGCTGAGGCGCGCTCCATCCAGAGCCTGACCCCTGTGGCACTGCCAGCGGAAGGCTGGTCCCGTCCCTCCGGTGACTCCTCAAAGGAGCTTGGAGCCAGCTGCGGGCCTGTCTCGTCAGCCGACAGAACAAGAGGACGTGTCCTCCAGCTGCGGCCAGGAGAGGTTCGGGTTGGACATCGGGAAGGATTTCTTCACACCATGGCTGGTTAGACACCGGAACGGGCTGCCCCGGGAGGAGGTGGAGTCACCGCCGCTGAAGGTGTTTAAGGAAAGGCTGGACGGGACAGCCGGTGTCGCGGTCTGGCTGACAAGGTGGCGATCGGCCCCAGGTTGGCCCGGACAGTTCCGGAGGTGTCTCCCAGCGCAGTCGGTTCCGTGATGCTGTGAAACCGAAACTAAAAGGGGGTGAGGGGCCGGGCTGAGGGGCCGCGCCGTCACCGCGCCGCGCACGCGCCTTGGACGCGCGGCCGCCGCCGGGCGCGGACAAAGGACGCCCCGCGCCGGCCGTGGTGTGACGTCACCGGTCGGGAGGGTGACGTCACCAGCCCGCGGGGTGGGGGGCCGCGCTCCCGGAAGCGCTCGCGGAAGGGTCAGGCCCGGCCCGGGTGGCCGCGGCGGCCCGGAGGTTGCGGCGGGGCGGCCCGGAGCTTGCCCGCAGGTACCGGAGCGGGCGGGGAGCGGGCGGGGAGCGGCGGGCTGGCGCGGGGCGGGGCGGGGCCTCGCCGGCGCCTCCTGGTGCCCGCGGCTCCCCAGGCGGGAGGGGAGGGCGGCGCCGGGGCCCCGCCGGTGCACGTAGAGGGTGAAGGAGGCCGTGTGGCCTGGGCCGGCGGGGGGCCGAGCTTCTTGCGCGTGGGGCAGCCCGCGGGCTGGACGAGAGCTGGGGAAGGGGCGTAATTGCCTGGTCTTGCTAAAGTTGCTTTAATTGCTTTGGCAAAAGGTAGAACGGGAGCCTAAAAATCAACAGGCTTTCCTGGCCTGAATTGCTGTGTGCATTCTTCAAGACAGGCAGGTTTGATGTGCAAGGCAGTAGCAGGTGTTTCTGAAGCACTGAACGTTCTCCCATCCGTATAGGAAAATAGGTACCTGTAATCCTCTTAAATTAGTCAAAAGAACAACTGTTTGGGGAAACACTGATGTTAGCAAGTATATGTGTTAGTGCATTCAGTATTTTTCAGTACACGTGAATTAATTGCTATTCCTGCATAATGCAAAAGGGAATTATTGTTTTTTATACTTAAGCCTTAAAATCGCATCTTGTTTCCTTGAGGTGCATTTTTAAACTGATTGTGCGTTGAGATGTTAATGGAGGACATCCATTTCAAATTGTAACTGATTAAAGCAAGTGGTTTAGTTATTACTTACACAGAAGTTCATTGAACTGTAAATCATGACAATGTTTATGAATGTATAGCATTTGCATATTGAAACAGATTTTTGAAGGTAGTATTTGGAGCAGATGTGTATTTTCTGATAAGTTCTTCACATGTAGAGTGGGGCAGCTGGAATGGTAAGATGGACACAATTACTAATAATGTGCCTTATTCAAGTATTGAATACAATTGCTTTACAGTTTGATTTGGTGTTGCTGATGATGTGCTTGTTCTTAAATGTCGTTCACTGAGGCACCTGCTTTGGTTTCATTTACCAAATTTATGGTATTTATCCACATCCTGGGGATCTTGCTATCTGCTGACCCCACAGACTTCTTAAGTGCTTCACAGCATTACATTACCTTTGTTACCTTCAAGGGGGTATTGCAGCTGTGGTATTAGAGATACATGTCCTGAGAGAAGAAAAACTCCATTTGGATACTAACCTTTGCAGTAAGCGATAGCAGAGTGCAATCATTAGAGTACAAGACGGAATTAAGTACAAGGTGGAAGAGCTAATAGGTTCTATGCCAGATTTAATGGCTTGTGATAGTTGATAACGTTTTTGTTCTTCTTAATCACCAAATTTCTGTCAAAAAATTAAACATATGCATACATAGAATTACGTGCTAATAAAGTTTTCAGGGAACTGTTACTAGGAGATACACTACTTGTGAAAAGTGTTAAATGTGAAAAGTGGTATGTAAATAAAAGGGTCTTGTAAATTAAAGATCTCGTGATTCTTTGTGAATCCTACTTTGTTATCTCGTGGACTTACAGAGCAAGTTAAACTTCATTTGATTCTCATCTGGTTCACTTTGTGGGCTTTTTAATTAATAAAAGTATAATAAATACTAAATTGAAGTTGCATGTTCATCAGTCCTTGCTTTGTATCTGCAGTGGTGTGAAAGTCACAGTCTATAACTGTCTTTACTTTTTCTGAAATACAAGGATATGTCTCAGAAGCCAAACTGATTAGTTGAATCAGTTACTGTTGTGATTTGTCAAGTTTATGCATTAGCTTGTCTGAATACATTTTAAAATATGGTTTATTGACATAATAAGAGATAACTTTTGTGATTTAAAGTGAGAGTGTTGATGAAGTCAAGTTACTTTTTCAACTCTTTGCTGAGAAAATCTTTAAGAGTTACGATGGTTTCTATGCAAGGTCTTACTAAAGTATAAAAGTGATGCGGTTAGGAAGGGAAGTTACTTCTTCAGACCTGCTACTGAACTGTAGTCTTGTACTATGGAATTGTAGTCTTGTTGTAAGTCAAAGCTGTCATGCATACTTGTTTGTGGAAACTACATGGGCTAAATTGTTAGGGAATCTAATGAGAATTTGTACAGAGCAAGTCTTTGAGTTACAAAGTTAAATTCTCACTTCGTCTTTGTATGTGCTTTGCTATCCCCACCTCCCCTTGCCCCAGAAGGATTTAAAAGGCAGGAATAAGGGGAGAGGAAAGACGCGGAACTTCTTTTTTCCTGTTTTTAGTCACAGAGTTTTGATTGTGGAGGAGTGATTCTTGAAACTTGAAACTTGTGGAAGATACAGACTTGACTTAGTTCATACAGAAAGAGAACTTGTGGTTTCCTTCTCTACGTAAGAATCCATATCAAATAATCTAATACAGAATATTTGAATTCTGCTGTGGGCAGAACTTGACTAGGTTTATGATTTAACAGGATGGTTTTAATGTTTTTTTACTTTTCAACTTCACGTGGGAGCGGGTAGGTTCTTCTTTTATTAGGCCCTTTAAAGATAAGGAAACTTGTTTTGCTTTTTGGTGCCCTCTACTGATGTCTGTCAGAACATTGAAAGCTGGTGCTAGTTTTGGTCTTTAACAGCAGTAAAACGCTAAGAACAGCGGCTCTTTTAAGAGCAGGGGGAAGGGGAAAGAGGGAAAGGAAGCCCTTTTGCACCTTAAATATTTTGCTGTTTGCCTTCCAACTAGTTTGTCCAGACTGCACTGGTACTATACCTCACCTGGTAGAAGAGTAGGTAAGCAGCATATATCTGGCTTGCCTGGTGTCTTTTGTTGGCATTGTAGCAGTAAAAAGACTGATTCCTTTGCTTTTCTCCTCTCAGGAAAATAGAGACATTCTTTCTTTAATGTCTACAGTTCTTGGTTCTCAGTAAATACATTTCAGGTTTGTTGTCTCTGATTTTTTTATCTCCTTGTTCGTTTTCAATAACCTTGCCTTTTTTGTATTTCCCCCTACTATCTGAGATACTACACAAATGTGTAGTGCATCATGCGAGCACTGCTACATATGCTGTGCTTTGCTTACTTTCTGTTTAAGTGGCCCTGTCTTGCAGTTTTATTACTGCTGCAAAATCTGTGAACACCTCTGTCCTAGAAAAAGTGAGAAATTGCATTAAGTCAGCTGCATTCTCTCTACAGAACTTTTTACCCTAGCCTTGTGGTCTGTCTTTGCCGGCTTTACTAATTTCTGACAGAAGAGGCCAATTTTTTTTTTTTTTTTGTCACATTGTAGTAACAGTAAATTGTGTGAGAAGGGATGAGAACATTAATGGCACAATTTATGGTGCTGCTGAGCAGATGCACTGTCTGGCAGTCTTCATGAAAGCTTTAGGAGATAGCTTTCTAGACAAAAATTAAGGACTTTTCTTCCTGATTCAGGTTATTTCTTTAGATGATCTCTGTTGGGATTGTTCTTTTAAAAAGTTGTGATAAATATTTTTGATGAGCTGCCTTATCAAAGTCAGATTCTTGGAAATTAGTCTCTTGCAAAGACATTTAAAACTATTTTGTTAGTATGTACTCAGGGAGGACATTTTTGATCTGTATCCTCTGTGTTTCTGTCTCGGGAAAACATCAGAACTGAATATAAAGCAAGAGGGAAAATGAAGAGATGGGAGACATGAAAGACTAGGAACAAGTATTCATTTAAAATAGTGTTCTGGAAGGAACTTGTGACGATGAATAAGAAGTTCCAAGTGGTTCAGTATGGCTTTGAGAAAAACATTCAGATATGAGCACAAATGTCCGGGTGAGACTTGTATGCATTTGGTAATTTTGTATGTGAAGCTGTACTGAGCATATGTACACAAGTAGAAGCTGTTTCTTGACGCTTCAGTGAGAACCTGCAGTGTTTTCTTGTATATGCCTTAGTTCGGGTAACTTAGCAGAAAATGCCAGTTCTTTCTTGGTTTTGCCGTGTCAAGTTATTTGCCACTTATATCGAGGAGTGAGTTCTTTACCCATTATGTCCCATGTCCTGTTAGACAACAGCCTCCCAATATGTGTATTTTATAGCGTCAGAGGAGCCAGCCACTGTTGGAGTAGTTAATACGTTTACAGGGCCTGTACTGAGTCTGACACATGCAAAAATGAAGTTGTGCAAGCTACTAAGGGTGAAAGGTGCATTCAAGTCCCAGCTCTGGAGATGAACAATTTCTTTTCCCCAAAGCTTTTTGAAGCAATTCTTACTAATTTATCCAAGCTGTTAATAAAAACTAAATGGCCTGTGCATATTTAAATCAAGTAGTCTCTAATATGTAGCACATAGTCTAAACATGATGAGCTTTGAAGAGAGTAATAGAATGATTTAGATGGAGGAAGACCCGTAAGATCAGCAAGTCCAACCATTAATCTTGTACTGCTGAGTCTAGCACTAAATGACATCCCTAAGCACTATGTCTATACATCTTTTTTATTACTTCCAGAGATGGTGGCTTAACCACTTCCCTTGGCAGCCTGTTCCAATTCTTGACAAACCTCTTGGCGAACAAAATTTTCCCAATATCTGAGTTAAACCATCCCTGGTGCAAACTGAGGCCATTTTGTCTTGTCCTATCGCTTGGAAAATAGACCAACTCCCACCTTGCTGCAGCCTCTTTTCAGGGAACTGTAGAGAGAGACGAGGTCTCCCCTGAGTCTTCTTTTCTCCAGGTTGAACAACCCCAGCAGCTTTAGCTGGTCCTTGTAAGATGTGCTCCAGACCCACAACATGCCCAGCGCCTCTGTGTCTTTATTGTCGTGAGGGGCCCAGAACTGGGCCCAGAACTCCAGGTGTGGCCTCACCAGTGCCAGGTACAGGGGTACAATCACTGCCCTGGTCCTGCTGGCCACACTACTGCTGATAGAGCTCAGGATGCCATTGGTCTTCTTGGCCAGCTTGGCACAGTCCTGGCTCACATTCAGTGGCTGTCACCCAGCACCCCAAAGTCTGTTTCCGCTGGGCAGCTTTCCAGCTGGTCTGCCCCCAGCCTGTAGTGATGCCTGCGCTTGTTGTGATGCAATGGCAGGACTCAGCACATTGATCCGGCCTGTCCAGATCCATCTGCAGAGCCTTCTTACCCTCTAGCAGGTCAACTTCTGCCCAACTTGTTGTCTACAAATTTACTGAGGAGTCACTCAATCCTCTTTTCCAGTTCATTGATGGAGGTGTTATGCAGGGCTGGCCCCAGTGTTGAATCCTGTGGAATGCCACGTGTCACTGGACAGCAGCTGGATATAATTCCATTCACCAGAATTCTGTTGGCCTGGCCATTCAACCAGTTCTTTACCAGGGAAGGAGGGCACCTCTCCCAAGTCATGAGCAGCCAGGAGAATGCTGTGGGAAATGGTATCAAATGCTTTACTAAAATTCACTTAAACAGAACCCTAGACTGTGCTGTTGTTAAGGATGGTTCTGCAGTGGATAAACATGTAGTATTCTGTAGCATAAATAAATTAATTTTTTAAGAAGTTGTTTAACAAAATACTAACCGCAGCCTTGTGCTTGGTGACGCATTGTGTTCAGCCTTTTGTAGGTGATGAAGAGTTTACTTGTCCTAAACTGTGTGAAAGACAGAGTATTTATTTCAGCTGTGAAAATTTCCTTTTGTGTGGAAAATTCTGTAGAAGAAGGAAAGAATAAATTAAGTGTCAGAAATAGGAGAAGGACAGAACTGATGCACACAGGGTGAGAGGAATCCTGTTTGGTGTTGGTGACTGTGACGGTTAAGGACAACAGTTGCCGTTGTACTGTGTGCCATTTGGGATGTGTTTTCCCCTCATTCAGTGAGATCTCCCCAGAGAGGAAGGAAATGGAAAATGGTAGAATTGAGAGTGCTTGATTCTTAGAATAACATATCTTGAACTTCTTTGAATTTTCAGACCTGTGTTTAAATACAGCTCTCTTAAGCTGTATCTCTTAAGACTTGTTCTTATTTTTTTTGGGTTTTTTTGGTTTTTTTTTGGTTTTTTGTTTTTTGAGTTTTTTTCACTAATATCAGTGTAAATATGTTGAAGAACATTCTATTGTTAACATAACAGTTTGGTTTTATTAATTAGGTAGGTAGCCAGGTAGTTTTTGTGGATTCATTGTGTAGTTTCTAGAATGGGTTAGGAGCAGGTGTTGGGGCTTCAAATTTCTAGCAATATGGAAAGACTGGAGCAATGTAGAGAGAAAATTGTGGTACAAACTGAGAATACATGACATTACGTTATACACAGAAATTTTTAACAGTATGGTGTGCTGAGCAAATACTTGCATCTTTTGCTAATGCAGTTCAGTATTGTGATGACAACAACAGTGAAGGCAGCCAAGTATGAATATGCGTTATGACAATAGAGGTCGAGTTGTTACGCCAGTAGTCCTCTTACTAGGAACAGATTTCAAATGCTGACTTGCCCTTGTGCCCATTATGGAAATCAGTTATAGCAGTGTGAGTAATGTTTTTATTCGTGTAAATGTTTGGATGTTCTTTTGATGCTTTGTCAACAAATAGAGTCAGTATAACATTCATTCACACACATAAAATATTTTAGTCTTCAGTGCTCAAGTGCTAGCTTCTGCATTTATGTCTGTTGTAGTTCATATATGTGTGTGCATACCTGTGTGCATCTATATCTATGTAGTTTAATATGGGGGAAAAAATCTTTAAGTGGAAAGAGTGTAATTTTGGGTTTTTTAATAATTGTCCTAATTAACCTGTCTCTGCTGAGGTACCTGTGTTGTTAGTTTCACATGCCTAAATGGTAAAATCATTAGTGAATACACACTGAATATGCAAGCTATCCACAGAGAAGACTTTGTTGTGGAGCAGTTTTGAGCGAGACTTCTCTGCAGACCTCTTGTCCCATCAAAGCAGAAAGAGCAGAATTATTTTTGAAATTGAAAATTTGATCTTTTTGAAATGTGCCTATATCTGAGCACCTTTGTCTTGATTTCACTGCTTTACTTTTGCCCTGGCATCATTTTAATTATGTCAATTTCAGCACATTTTGTGACATTAAAAGAAATTTCTTTACAGTAATGAATAAGTTTTAATGGTACACATGAAAAGTTTAATGTGTTTCAATGTTGTATATAGGAAAATCAGCTCTCTTTCTGTATCTGTAATTCTGTGATTTTAATTAAAATTTTATCTTCTGTTTACATATGAAATAGGAGATTTTGTATGTTAGGAGGCCCAAAGATAGCTTTTAGAACCATCTCCTGAAATGACACTTTGTATATTGTATAAGGTTATATTGTCAAAACATGGGCACTTTACCTCAGATCTTGGTAAGCAGTTTGGAGATTGAGTGGTAAAAAATGATCAGTGGAAAATATTTTTAAAAAATCTTAGTCGATACTAGTTCTATTTGTTGTATAATTCTTTAAATTTTCAGTTTTAAGAAAGCTTGAAATGTTTGCTATCACAGTGCGTACTAATTGCAGGAAACATTGCAGAAATAGCACTTTTTTTTTTTCCATTTTCTATCACACATATCATTGACTAAGCAGAGTTGAAAACTGAGACCATAAATTGGGATTTTAAGGTGACATTAATATTTTTCCAACAATTGGGATTTTTTTAATAGAGAGGGAGGTATAGCTGATGTTTCTTCCCTTACTGATGTTTGGTTGGTGGTTTTGGATTGAGAGTTAAAAGATTCCCATTCAGAAAAAATACAGTAATGTGATACAGAAATAAATAACTGCTAATATCTTTTTGAGTTTGGAGCATTTAAGTTGCTTTGATTCATTCCTCCAAAAAGTGAATGCAAAGCTTTTTCATATTTCTAAGGATTCTTGTTTGCATGCAGCAAGCACTGCAAGCACTAGTAAATACTAAAAATATTCAATTTGAAGAACTTTGAGATGGCTGTGTGCTGCCTTGGTTCTTAAACCTGCTTCAGTATTAGGAAAGGAAGCGCTACAGTTGTGATATGTGGGTTTCACTGTCCATTTTGTGTGAGCAGTAGAGCTTGAAAATAAGAAACATGTAATCTTACTAAATACAATTTCCTTCTTTTTTTAATGCTGTTGAATCTGTAGTGCTAAATATGATGCTAATATTTTTACATTTTTCCAATGTTTTTGTCCATTTTAAATTTATGTGCAAAATAATATTCCAGTATTTGGAATGAAAAATTGATATCTAATAATCGAATTCTTAGGATTGTTTCAAGTACTTACTATGTGAAACTTAAGCAGTTTAGCCTTAGCTGTCTCTTAGTGTTGTTTTTTGTATATCCTAAGCATCCAGTTAAGTGAGAAATGCATTTCAGAGAATAAACTAATACAGAGAAAACACTGGGAATGGATGTCAATCTGATGTAGAATAAGCAACAAATATTCAGGTTATTAATGGTGTTTTGACCAGAAGTAAAACAAGTCTCTATTGGACTGTCCAGTATTTCAGTGTTTCTCTTGTGGTGGAAGCCTAGAACTGCATACAGTACTCCAGATGCTATCTCCTTGGAGTTTTTCAAGAATTGGCTCATTTTGGCCTTCCTTTCAGTCACCTGCTCTGTTTGAAACAGTTCTATGCTACTGGGATGCAGTTTGCTGTTGCATGACACAGATCTTTACAGATCTACTTTGCGTGGAGGACTCATTGTCAGTTCTGGTTGCTGAAAAACAAACTGCCTTTTGTGCCCACTGTCAGTAAATAATGAATTAATCCTGTTAGCCATGAGTGAATTATGGATGGCCAGAAAGATTACTGAGGCATGTTCTTGGTAAAGTTGTTAGATATAGCAACAATGTAATTGATACATACCGTCATAGCTTTGAAAGACAAAAGGAAGAGACAAACTTGCGAATTCTTTTTACCATGTCTGGTAATGTTGCTCTTATTTTACAAATTTTATTCCTTTTACTAAATACTGTGGAAAGTTCTGCTGTTCCACTGTCAGAAGGGTTCTTTAATTCACATAAATTACTAAGAAACCTGATATATATATAAAGCTGCTGCAGCAGATTTTGTACATGGCTGTTGTACGTTGGTTTCCATTTTAAGATGGAGTGACTAGTTTTCTTTGTACCACATGATCATATTTCTAAAGCAAGGTAAAGAAAATATTATAGGCTTCATTTCAGAATGATATGCCTTGCTAAGCACTCTTCTGTCTGAATTGAAATACAAAATGCTTCCTTCCTAAATCCGCAGAGAAGTCACCAGGAGGGTGCTTTTTTGTAACAGCTTCTTTTTTTTTTTCTTTTTTTTTCTTTTTTTTTTCTTTTCTTTTTCTTTTTTTTTTTTAATATTTTGCTCTGGCTGTAGGAACAGTTGGTGTCATGCCTAGTGTTTTTTGATCTCTTTGGAATTTTCATCGTAAGTACTAGTTACAGATTCATTTTCTTAATTCTTGACAGTGCAAGAATTAAGGAAAAAAAATGTAAGAAAAAACCTCTGAAATGCAGAAAAAAATGCATTTCATTTTGAATACTCAGAGGTATCTGCTGTTCAGCGGAGAGTAGCAGACACTCACAGGGATACTTTTTGTCTCAAGGATACATCTTGAAGTACCCCAAAGAGGTATTTGAGTTGCTCTTTGCTTCTTTCACAGGAAAAAGGCTTCAAAAAGCCTTTGTGTTTAGCATTGGATGAAAATCAATTCTAGAATCACAGTGGCTGAAGTTCGAAGGGACTTCTGGAGGTCTTCTGGTCCAGCTGTCCTGCTGAAACAAGGCTAGCTAAAGCCAAGTGCCCAGGACCATGGCTTTTGAGATATCCAGGGAGGGAGACTCCACAGCCTGTGTGAAACTCATGCCAGTGTGCAATCACTCTCCCGCACAAAGAAGTGTTGCTCACATTCAAATGGAGCCTGCTGTGCCTCACTGATGAGATAGCCCTGAGCCTTCTGTTTCTAGGCTGAACAGTAAGTCCGAGGCTGTCTCAGCCCTTCTTTACATAAGAGGTGCTCTAGGTGCTTAATCATCTCTGTGAGCCTCTATTGGACTCTCCAGTATGTCAGTGTTTCTCTTGTGGTGGGCAGCCCAGAACTGCATACAGTACTCCAGATGTTATCTTCTAGGACATTCGCAAGAATTGGCTCATTTTGGCCTTCCTTTTAGTCATCTGCTTTTTTAAAAACAGTTTGCAGATTTGGGAAGGTCTGTATTTCTTTACCAATTTTTTATTAGGCTAAATTCAGATTTCCTGTCATGTTCCTTCATCAGGAAGTTTTCTCATATGTACCCAGACAGCCATGTTTCCAAGTGATGTCCTGGTCACATCTCTGAAATCAAAGCTTGGCTGCAAAGAAATGGCTCTGAATATTATTGATAATGAGATTTTTAGGTGAGATTTGAATGGTTCTTTAAAACAAAAACATGAAACATGTTTACATTTAGGATTTGTATCTAGTGCCTGGAGGATGCGCAGTGTGGACGTCAATATCAGAATTTTTATTTTCCCACTCTGTACCCATTTGCCTTCACTTTACCACTTCGTTGTACCACGATTGTGCTCATTGTCAACAGCTGTAACAGTTTGCAGTTCTTACCAGAGAAGTCACTGTATCTGTCCCAGATTTTCTGTTATTCAGGAGAAAGGGTGTAATGTTTATGAGAATGGTGGTGGGTTGAAACAAAGTTTCTGACTCCTGCTTACCTTGCAGAAGTTGAACGAGCCGTGTTATTTGCTCTACTTGGACTGGCGCACAGTTGGCAGGATGAAAAATATCACTGTGTTGGCCAGTGCGGCTAAGCCAGCAAAATTCTTTGGGCAAATCCAATTATCCTAGCAAAAGATTCTTTTTTTCTGATGTTATTTTGTCAGCTGAAGTTCCTCTAAAGAGCTTTTGCCAGTGAAAGATGTGTGTCATTACAGTATGATTCTGCTGTCAGATCTTTGTACATGGACAAGTCCTTTGTCATGCAGCCCTGAGTCCAACTGGATAATCCTTGTTTATTTTGTCTTGGAAAAAGCACATCAATTAGGCTTGGAAGTAGTGCACTTGTTCATAAAATCTGTTACTTTTTTGCCACTTGTGGCACAGGGCTTTTAATTTACTGCCTGTAGTTGCTTCTTATAGTAGCTCCTTTCTGGTTTTATTTAAAGCTAGAATTTTAAGAATGTATTTAAAGGAAATATCAAACTTCATGCACCCCAAGAACTTTTCATCTGTTATCTTACACGTTAATATGATCCCACTTTTTTTATCCTGTTTTATGTTTCTCCTCACTGTTACACAAAATGTAGTAGTGGATCCCTCATGAATAAGGGAGAACAGTGAGCAGGTAAAAGCTTTGACTCTCATGAAAGCTGAGAGTTACCACCATGTGAGCCTGGGACAGCAGCTCTAATCAAATAGGGACCTGATCAGGAGTGAAGCTCAAGGGAAAGCATGGCAGGGAAAGATGATAAAACCTGGCTTTATTAACATGACATACATACGGTGTCCTGTTTTGCACATTAAGGAACTGGCTGATGCAGTGCAAGTGCTGCTGTTGGATTCCAAGATCCACAGCTGGCCTCTGTCATGTGTACTGGTGCAAAAGTACATGCAGACTGAGGGGGGTGTGCACTATCCTGGGTTGTCATGTCAAGGAGATAAATTGTCCTTGGGGACTTTATATACCTGGATGGAGGAGGCAAACCTCCCTGGTTTAGCATAACAATTTTTTCTCATCACTTATACCAACCCTTTGCATTTTCATTAAATATTCTTGTTTAGGGCAAGAGGTGAAGTGCTGCTGTTTATTCCCATATTTTTCTTAGTTTTTGCTATTTTCAGAAGTAGGCTTCACCTCACTCTTCCTGGACTTGTAGTGTCTAACGGAGTCCTTAAAATTGTTCTGTGTAGTGTTAGTGTTAGAGTTTTGTGATCTGTAAGGGAGCATGGAAGGGGAGAGAGCATCAGCTCATGTAAGTTGTGTCTGGTCAAGGAACTTTTCAGTGCCATAAGGGAATAATAAGAAAAGGAGAAATGAAACATTCTGAGACACAAATCTGTTGAACCAAAAAGTAAGGGAGACAGATAAAAGGACCAAACCTGATCAGTCACTAATTGGAGAGTGTAAGTGGAATGTGGGAATGTTTATTTCAGTGAGATTATTTGAACGAAGACCTCATCAAATGGCATTATAAGGGAAAGGAGGAAGCCACAGACAAAATATGGAAAGAGACGCAAACTTGCCAAACAAACTTAATGGAGACAAAGACAAGAAACAAAACCTGGTCTGTGACACTACTTGATGAACTATCAGAAAAGTGTACACAAACACAAAGGATTCTGTGACTGATAAGGATGCAAACCCTGGGGGTCCAGGATGTTGAGGCAGGTCAATGAGACTATGCCAGCTGAGGAGGTGATTTGCAAGGGGAGGGAGTTGGGAAAGGGACCAAATGTGGCCAGACAGAAAAAAGGCCAACGTAGGTAAACTGTGGGCAGTCTTTACACTTGTCTGGCTGAGCTCTGTGCCTGGTCCCTACAGTCTGTCCTGTTTTATTAGATCTTTTCTTAACTACCTCTCTATGTAATTTCACTTTCTGTACCATGTGTGTGAGTGCTGCAACGGCTAAGTGAGACCAGCTTGAGTAGAGACTAGGCCAGCAAGGAGGCTCAGTGGAGGTGTCATCACCAACCAGGTTTGCAGTGCCAGCAGTGGAAGTGAGTGTGACTCTTGGTGGCAGGAACTGGAGGGGCTGTAGGTATCTGAATTATTTTGTTGGTTTTCTACAGTCTTTGTATCTGTAGTGCCAGCTACAGGGGGACTTACATGAGCTTGTTAACTACCTTGTAATGCCACACCTAAGTTAAACTTCTGCCTCTCCTGCTTTCTGTGGGAGAGAGGGAAGAAGACAGTAATGCTTACAAAGCCATCTGGGCTGCAGTGGCTCCATCCAGTCACATAAGTGATTTCTCTTGCCTTGTTTTAGGGTTGTGGGGCACAACTCTTCCACAGCTTACTGGATCTAAGCCAAAAAATGTACTTACAATTAGGTTGGTCCTGGATTATGAATAAGCCACTGCACTTGGATGTAACTGTCTGTTCAGTCCAGGAATTTACTGTTATTGTAGATAAGAGCAGACTAATAGAAATGTTGAAATGTAATTCAAATTACAGTTGTTGGAATTGTTGGAGCAGATAGGATGTGCACGATACTCAGTTTACTAGCCCATAAGATGCTTATAGTTAAATTCGAAAATGTTGATACTTACGAGTTTATATCATGGGGGAAACTAATTTCCTTTTCAGTATGCACATATGAAGAGGAAACATGCAGTTGCAGATTTCTGGTCAGCCTGGTAGCATTTTACAGGGTATACCCATCAGACTGTACTTGTTTAAAGCCTTCTATGGGAAAAGGCTGTGCTTGAGAATACTCCTGAAGTATTAGTTTACTTTTAAAATGCAGGTCTTTTGTGGGCTGCAGAATAGATGTAGTTTATTCTCTGAATTTGAGATGAGGGGTATGGAGTAGTTTCTTGTGCTTCCTAGAACCATTAAGTAGGAATATACAGGGAGTTGGAGAGGAAAGTGATTTTCAGATATTTGCAGGAATTGCTGTGGTAAGACTTCCCTTCTGTGACGGTTGATAATCCAGTGTGTGGCTGCAGTATTTATAATTTTACTGGAAAAGGACAGTGAAAAAGACACACCTCAGAGGGTGTTGTCTTGGTGAAAGTACCTAGTTTTTCCCAAATAAAATGGAAAAGCTTTTAGATAAAACGTTAAAGCAAGAAATATATACAGAAAAATAACAAACATTTTTTAAGGGTGTTTTACAAGCAGGCATACTCTTTATTCACCTTTGTTACCATTGCACTTAGGAGAGTTTATAGGGTATACAGATGAGAATGGGACAAAACTACACTGGGTATGTCAGTGAAATTAAAACTTTTGGGGATGTCAGTGAAATGCTGACTTTTAGGGTTGAGATTGTAGGTTTTAGTGGTCTGACATACACTGCTTCTTTTACTAGTAACAATCTGATGACTTTGGCCTGATATTGCTTCCTTTAAATATGAAGTAATCTGTATTCCTGTTCATCGTGCTCTTTTTGTTACATGTACATTTAAAGAAGGGCAGAGAGTTTATCTTGTTAGTTAAAAGCTACATAGAGTGTTCTTGATAACTGTCAGCCTGTTCTTGTTCTTGTTGCCTGTTGGACATGAGAAAAATACGTAACATATGGCTGGAAAAAGTAGCAGCAGCCCCAGATAATATTTTGAATACTGACAAGAAGCAAATAGAGTGATTTGGGATTTGGAGAGCTCCTGTCATTGCAGACAGTATCATATTCCACAAATAAACTACTGAACTTAATGACCAGTAATAGTGTAGACTGCAAAAACATACTGTCAATATATAGTTATTCCACATGCTGATTAAAAATAACATGAAAACAAAATTATACAGGGTATGTGTCTTTTTTTAGCTCCTTGTACTTTCCAGCATGCTAGTATTATACAATGATCACATGAGAATTGATTTCTTGATAAAAACTAAGACAAAACACCAAGTCTTCAATGAATTTAGGTTTTTGTTGGGGTTTTTTATAACATCTGTTTGCAAATAAATTGGACTTAGCTTTAGTTTACTTCTTTTTCAGTACAGAAAAAGACACAATTGCATTTTAATTCTCTGTACATGTAACTCCAAAAAATATTTTACCTTTATTTTCTTTCTAATGGGAAACAATTTTGACTAAAATTACTGTTGCTTACTGCAGAGGGCTGTTAACACTTATGAAGTTTGAAATACCTGTGAAAGTTAGTCATCTGGAGTTATGATGAAAGCAAACTACTTAGCAGTTTGCATCTCCACTGGCTTTGAAAGTGGTGCACTCCTGAACCAAAAGGAAAATAGTAATAGTAATTGTAGTAATAATAATAATAATAATCAAAGAACTGTGTTTCCAAAGTAGACTACTTTTTACAGGGCAGGGTATATTAGTGTTAATGCTTGGGAAGGGTGTCACATTTAAATTAGGGCAGTAGCAGTGGGAGATCCCCAGCCAAAGGCATGTATAGATTGTATTAGGACAGGAGTGGTTATTTTATTATTTCAAGGTTTTGTTTTCTGCCAGCTTTGCTAAATCAATTTTTTTGCTTCCTCCATTTGATGTTTTCTTTTGCACTCACAGTATCCCAGCTTACATAATTTACCAGCACTTTCATTACCTGTCTTTCTCTTTGAGTAGGCTTTGTCATGGTGTAAAAGACTGGGCCACAAATCATCCTTCTCTTACTCTTGTAGCATAATTTCTTTAAGATTTGTCCTTTGGCAGTATTCTCTGAAATCTAATAAAATATGTGTTTTCACAGAAGCTGTGCTCTCAAGGCTCTTACTGGATATCTCTTCCAGTTGTTTTGATGTTGAGCTTCTGAGGGCAGGCAGCATTCTGGGAGAGTCATCCTTTGCCTGGACATCTACTGTCATGAACTGTCACGTGCATTCCTGCCTTTTGAACTACTTTTGTCTAAAAAATTAAAGTGCAGTTGGTTAAGGAGTTCAAAAGAGACAGAGCAACAAATACATGCACACATCATCAGGCTGGTTCCCTAAGGAAGCTGACTGCTTTAGATAAGATACAGTAGGGGAAAACTGCAATCTGTATTGAAAGCAAGAGACTGAAAAGCTCTAAGATTTTGTAAAAAATGGCCACAAAATTTTGTAAAGAATTGCTCCTTCCACAAAAGAGAGGAAAATACCTTTTTTCTTTTGAATGCCTGGACAAAACTTTGAATTCTTAAAAGAGTGTGCTCCAGCACTGGAAAGAGCACTGGAGTACAAACAATAGGTCAATGAAAACCTATCAAGAAGCAATTTAACAGTGTTCAGAAAATAAAAGCCCCTGTAAAGCTAAGAGCCAGAAGAGGTTCATAGTACAGTCTACAACTAAGCCTGAAATGAGACCTCCAACAGTCAGGGATGGGGGTGCACAGTTCTGGAACACAGAGATATTGCAGACAAGTCGTTTTCTCTGCTTCAGCTGTCTGCAAATGTAATTGAAATAGTGCTGTGCTGAGCTGCAGCAGAAGTGGTGGAGTGGGTGGACAAGCTGGAGAGCAACTAAATACTACAAGTGCTTGCTTGCACTTGGAACTCTGTCAGAGAAGTTCAAGTGATGTTTGGACTCAAGGATGGTTCCAGTGGTAGTTTATATAGTTTTAGTTTTTATTTGTTCAGCTGGTGATCTCTGAAGTATGATGTGTACTTTTCTATATTTTCAGTTGTCATGCCTATTAACAGCACGATGTGTTTTAATTTTGGCAGAATAGTGGGGTGGAGGGGAGGGAAGTTTAGTGCTGCTGGTTTCACAAGCATTGGTGGGAATTTCTGGGAAGAATGGCAGTTCTGTTAAATTGTTCAATAGCATGGACACAGTGAAGAGGAAAAGTAGTTGTGTTCGTAACCAACTGGGAAGACATTGCTTGAAGGTGAATGACCTTCACATCACTAGCACTGGAAACTTCAGGCACTGTATAGTCCCTGTGGAATTTTAATAAAGTACAGAGACTTAACCGGTGATTGATGATTTGTTTTTTTCAGGTTATGTGTATGAATGGCTATTATTACATTAATAACTAGGAGGATGAAGCATCTCTGTGCTGAGCTAGCCGAATTAAAATAGGCTGCAGTACAGAACAAATGTCTGGTTAGATAAGTACAGATCTGATAGGAAAGGGATGCAGTGCAGAGAGTAAGCTCTGTGTGGCAGCTGCTCACTGACTAGTACAGATTCCGTTGCTGTGAAGACTGTGTTTATACATCTTTCCATGCTTCTGTAGCCTGTAAGCGCTAAGGCAGGAGGAGTGTAAAATAGGCGATGCCTTATTTTCTTCATGTTACTCTTCTCTGATATAGTTTTGGTTTTGCATGGATGTTGCAATTTTTATATTTTAGTGCTGCTGAAATATAATTTAGTAGCAATTCTTCCAGGGGTCAGGGAGCCATCAAAAATCTGTGTTTATATAGACAATATAAAGGAGAATACTTGCAGGTACTAAATATCATAGTGTTGAAGTGCAGTCTTTAATAAGTCACTTCTAATGCTAGCTGCAAAGCAATACTGAAATATGGATTGTAATTCACTCATCTGGAGATGGGTTTTGTTTTGTTTTGGTTTTCTTTGCACTGGCATAGAGTGAAGACAGTCCTAGTCCCAAGCGACAACGCCTTTCCCATTCAGTCTTTGACTATACAGCAGCATCACCAGCCCCATCACCACCAATGCGACCATGGGAGATGACATCAAATAGGCAGCCTCCTTTGGCTCGACCCAACCAACACCACTTCTCAGGGGAACGATGCAACACACCTGCACGAAACAGGAGGAGGTAAGCAAGCTGTGTAACCTGGGAAGCATGTTCTTATGCTTTGTGATTTTAGCTGTATTTCAGACAGCACTGACTAGATTACATGTGGTAAACCTAAATTACATGTGGTTAATGTTTCCTTTGAGCTTCAACATACTGCAATTGTGACTAAAAAGTTACTGGAAGTAATTCAGCTTTTACGTTATCTTGTAATATATGTGAATAGTCAGCTTGAGGAAAGGAGTGCTCAAAACATGTTTTGTTATGAACCTAATCCTCTATCACTCTGCACTGAGGCAAATAGCCTGCAGAAAAGTGCAAGGAAAAATCTTTCTCATCAGGGTACTTTGAAAGGTGTTAAAAGTTGCTGATGTAGTGTCATAATTTTCATTACAGTCACAATTATTTTTGTACATAAAAACGATCAAAGATGAGAGTAGCTGGGGAGATGAGGAAGTGAGCATAGTGTCAAATGTTTGCTGAGGTGGGTGATTCACATGTAATAGGAGTTAGATTTTCGTGTCTGTTTTAGCTGGTGGCTCATTAACTTCTCAAAGCAGAGATTTTGGAAGAAATTTCCATGGTCATGGAATAGAGAGATTGGACTGATGCCTGGATGGATGATAGTCTAGCAAAGTACAAAGCCATAGATTTTTTTGCTATTCTAGTTAAACAAGTTACCCAAAACAGATGCTTTCATTGCCTCACATTCTGCCTCAAAAATACTGAGTCATCTTATGCAAGTTAAAACACACTGTCTCTGTTTGCTTCTAAGAAATGTTTTGGCTTGGTTTGTACTAAAAAAAGAAGTGTCTGTGCTTTTTTATTAATACAAAATTTAGGCTTAAGATATATTTAATATATATCTTAAGATATATTAAGATTTCTCTTAAGATATATTAAGATCTATCTGAAGAATTAAGATAATTCTTCAGATTGCGCAAATCAAATTTGTCAACAATTATTGGTCAGTAATTTTGAAGCAAGAGATTTTAAACCATGCTAGTTTTGTATTTTTGCTTCAACTTCATAAATTTGAAAGCTTACAGTCAGTGGCATGTATAATATGCACCTCTCAAAAAATGCAGCTTGTCAGACTTGCAAAAAAGGTTGAGTTGTGAACTTAAAAGGGTTGTCGTGAAGACAGAAGATCAGATCTTTTATATAGTTTGGTGCAAGGATGCTCTGTTAGTAGCATTTGGTCCACAAAGTGATCTTGACCTCTAATGGTTTCAACTGAGATGCCTAGAACATGCACATTTGGTCATTTTTATTTGGTATCCAGTCAGCTTACGCAAATTTTCTTGCAGTGTTCATTAACATCTGCAGAGTTAAGCAGCGTGCTTCACAAGCTAAGCGCTAGATAGTGAAATGTAGACAGTTTGGATATACTGTGGGATGGAGGATAAAAATGGAAATGTGAAAGGGGTGAATGTGCATGGGACAAGTGTCTTGACATTCAGATACAGTTAAGTGTTGAAAGAACTACTTACTGAGGTAGTAGCCTGTGGCTTTTGCAAGTAAGTAATTTGCAAACAGGGAGACGCCTCATTGCAAAGCCATCTTCAGTCTGACGGGAACTGTTAGGTTGGTTGAAGCATTGTGGACACAAAACATTACTCTTTCTAGGGCCAGTTCACCTGCTCTTGTGTAATAACACAAGGTTTTGCTCTAATCAGAGACATTTGACTGTGTCAGTACTTTGTTTCCCTGCACTTGAGTCGGGGTATTTTTTAGCTTGGGTGCAGTGTTGCGTTTGAGCTAACTCTAGGTCAATTCCAGAATAGCATTGCACCCAGTTTCCTCATCTAGAACAGGATTGTTAGGGAGAACAACACAGACATGTTTCTTGTTTTGGAGGAGTCTTTCTGAGTCTTAAGAGTGCTCTGGAGTCATATCAGAACTAATAGCCATTCTCAGGGATCAAAAGCTTGATTCTTCAAGATCACAGTGAATGTGTCTGCTACTAATGCTTTAGGTGAGGTTATGCATGTGCTTTTGAAGCAAATTTCCTGTTTCCCCTGCTTTGTTTTCTCTTCTCATTGCAGAGTGGTTTCAGAGTTTACCAGGTTTTCAGATTGAGATATGATGAAAGAGGCACTCCAGTTGCAAATGGTCATTGAGCTCAAGGAAACAGGCTAGGGCAAGTGGAGGCAAAACCTCTGAAGTGTGTGTAGTGTGGATATCACTGCTGCAGTGTCATCAGCATTAACTCTTTCATCCTATCTGTTGGTCAGGATAGTCTGTCTTGAGTTTTTTATTACCTGGATCTTTTTCCATTACCTGGCTTACTATTTAAACCTTACCTCTCGGTAATCAGTGATTTTGTACTGTGCCTAAACAACAATGTCCTAATTTGTTGTGCTTTTTTATTCCAATTCATTGTAAGCAAATAACTATTGCATTTAGGAAGATAGCCTTGTGATGTGAATTTGGAGAAAGATTATTTTTGTCTAGATACTTATATACAGTACAGCTAAATTAGGAATGTAAAAGCTTGATGTATGGCTGTATGTATGAAAACAGAGAAGGCCATTCCAGTTTACCAGTCATTGTCAAATGGGGGGATCTATACCATTGCTGTGCCTTACCTTTCATCTGTGCTTCCTTTCCTCCTTGTCTTGAATGTAATTCTGAACTAAAGGGATTCAAGAATGTGTTACTGCAAAGAAATCACCCTTGTTAGAAATACTAAGATCTGCACATACTAACTCTGCAGTTATGGATACCTTTTGATGGCTGTTCTTACCTGAGGGTAGGAATTCCTGCAATTTTTTCACCACTTCCATCCTGTCTTTTTGTTTTAACCTGGCATTTACCATGTTTATACTGTGCATGTAGTAACAGAGGATTTTTTTGTGGCTGTTTTTTAAAGACTTGGAGCACAAGTTCATTATTGATGTTTAATAATGATTTACATCCATATCTTGGCAATTATTCTGAAGTAATTTCCAATAATTCAGAAGCTAATAAAGCTGTGTATCCAGATGCTCTGAATTTTGCTGACTGAAAGTATAGTATATTTATATTTCTGCATAGGAAAAAATCCAGCTTTGCTTTTTACCAGAGAATGATACTACTTTGTTCATTTTAAAAAGACACTCCAGATGTTTTGCCAGCTTTTGTTGGCTTTTTCATAATTCTGGGTTCATAGAAAAGTAAAGCCAGGCCTTTTAACCAAGCTAGAGGCAAGACTAGTTTTATGAGAACTACCTTGCCTAAGAAGCCACCCTGGTCTAAGTGCTGGTGGCAATTAAGAGAATTTGTGTTCTTCTGAAGCACTGGTGCTGTCTTTTGTAACTTCCCTCTATTTTTGGAGCTTTTCCAAAGAAAAATCCTCACATAGACATTTTTATGTTAAAATATTCAGACCATATCTGTTTCATAGGAGGAAATAGCAAATTTAAAACAACCTGAGTACTCCAAACGGTAGAACATCTTCTGCATTACTACTTCTGTGGCTAGAAATTATTTTTGCCAGTTTTACCTAATAAGAATGTAGCAGTTGTATATTAATACTAAAGCAATAGAGAGGGCAGCAAAAACCTGGGGAAAGGAAACTGGATTTAAGACAAAACACACTAGTAAGAATGTAAATTTAGGTTCTCAGGGCTTAGAAGAAAACACAGCTTGTATGTTCTGCCATGGTAGTTTGTAAAAATAAAGGTGGCTATGCATTTTTTAATATGGTTCAGTTTTTCTTTGCTGTGTTACAACTTGGCCTTATGCCTTCCGTCTGACCTGTTGATAATTAGCATTTGTTTCAGTTCTAAGAAAGGCAATAATGTCATAAAATCTCTGTGAAGTAGGGTAGAAAAATATTGGCCTGAGACATTGTATCATATTCTCACAGTAGCCTCTGGATAGCTGGTAGTGTGGTCTCACTTCCCCAGAGTATGTCTGTTCCATGCAGCAGGAAAGTGGGACTCAACCTGAAAAATATATGGGATTTGCCAACAGATTTCAGATTTATTTGATTTTTATCTGGTAGTAGCAGAAGTTCTGTTCCATTGACTGTTGGAGAGGACATGTTCTAACAATGGTCACAGATCCTTTTTGACTCTTCTCTGCAGTTTGGTTCCTTTAGCCTGTTTCATAAATGGGAAATCATTTCACTCCATGTAGCTTTAATTTGCTGTTGCTTCTGGGACCTGTAACTTGTGTGGTAGGTGGAGGTTGGAAGGCATGCGCTAAAAGTACTGCAAGATGGTTTTGTGCTTTCAAGTGCTTTCCCCTTCCGAATCAATGAGAAGTGACTTGTTCAAAACTTCTTACAGTGCGTTTATCACCTCTGTGTGCATAATTTTCGGAATGCTGAACCTGAGCCACTGGTCTCTGATTTACAGAAGTCTCGGCTCCAGATAGTTGCAGCTCTGCTCAGAAGAGCAGAGGAAGAATATATAAGTATATATTATATAATAGATCCATATATATGTACATATAAGAATACATAATCAAATCCTACACCTGTAGATCAATTGCTCAAAAGAGGTATGTGCTTGGTCTAAATCTATCTGCAGAACTTCTTCACTCTGAAAAAGAAAGAATACCACAATCATAATTTCCTGGGATCTTTTGGAGAGAATTTTAGAAAGCACTCAATTATGTAGTGAACATGTGAGAGCTGAAAAATTAATTTTTTCCTTCAAAGAAGTCTATTCCTTTGCCTGCTGTCACTAAGTAAGCAACCATTCTGTGGCATGGTTGAAACAAAGACCCTTTGGGGAAATCTGTGATCATTTAATGAGGGATTTTTATCTAGATAGAACAAAGGCATGGAAATCTCATGAAGATTGGTATCTTGACTTTTGAGCACTATTATGGCAATCCAAATGCCATTTTTTTAACGAGGTGATATTTACATAGGAGTTCTTCTCTTGATTTCCCTAACAGCGTTAAGCTGTGCTCTGTTAAGTATTTCCATACTGAAAAAAATGTCATTTTTAAGGATTATAGCAGTTCTCTCAGTAAAAAGTTTTATTCCAGTCTAATGAACTTGTTCTAGTGAAATTTTCTAGTTTAAAAAATTTCTTGATATTTGATTCTCTTGAGGTTTTAGTTATTAAGAAGGATTTGTGCCATTTATGTAACTTCTAATATTTTTAATGCATTTCCAGTCCTCCTGTTCGGCGTCAGAGAACAAGGAGAGATCGTTTGTCTAGACACAATTCTGTTAGCCAGGATGAAAACTATCACCATCTCTCCTATGGACAGCAACAAGCAATAGAAGAGCCTCGAGCCTTTCGCCCACCGAATGTATCTCCTCGTATGTTGCACCCAGCTGCTCACCCACCACAGCAGAATGCAGTGATGGTTGACATTCATGATCAGGTAAAATTTTTAGAGTACAAACAGAAGGCTGTTGAAGATGTGGTGTTTGGAATTGGTATTTTTTTTCCCCAGAATCTTCAAGATCCCTCTCCTCACCAAATAATTGACACTGAAAGTCAAGGAGCACTAAATTCTATTTGACTTCTTACAGACTGGTGTTTTTGTTGAGTGTTTAGTGTGTTTGAAGCATTGCAGTAGGCAGTGAAAAAAAACCAAAAAGAAAGTTCACATTTTTAATAAAGAAGATTGATACTTAAGCATTTGTCAATGCATGTATTGGCATATTTCTGTAGGTCTCTGTCTCAAACCTTTGAAATACAGTTACTTTGCTTTTGTAGTTAATTTCACGTCATGAAGATGTGATATGATACTTACTAACTATGTATTCTATTTCACATGAAATACCTCACCTTAGCTTAGGAGTCATTAAATAGTTAAAAGGTATTATTTAGAAGTAGAATTCACAATGCCTGTAGTTGGTTATGTACATAACAGTAGAACTCATGATAATTTTGTTGCATAACTAGATTAACCATCCAAGCCTAATCAACTCCTCCTTAAATTATATGAAAAGATTATGTATGTAGTTGGTCCAGAAAGTAAGTAATTCCTCTCTGCAACAGCAGTTTGTATAGAATTCTGTAACTGAGGACCTGTAAAAAAGTTTTGGGTCCCTCACTACAAGAAGGACATTGAGGTGATGGAGCACGTCCATGGAAGAGCAGTGGAGCTGGTGAAGAGGCTGGAGTGCAAATCATTTGAGGAGTGGCTGAGGGAACTGGGTGTGTTTAGCCTGGAGAAAAGGAGGCTCTGGGAGGACCTTGCCAATCTCTAAAACTACCTGAAAGGAGGTTGTAACCAGGTGGAGGTTGGTCCCAAGTAACAACAGGACAGGAAGAAATTGCGTCAAATTGCACTGTGGTGGTTTAGATTGGATATTAGAAAAAATGACTGAAAGGATTGTCTAGCATTGGAACCAGCTGCCCAGAGAAGTGGTAGAGTCACCATGCCTGGACATATTTAAAAGACACAGGTGTGGCAATTACAGACATGATCTAGGGGTGGCAGTGCTTTGTTAATGGTTGGATTTGATGAACTTAGGGGTCTTTTCCAGCCTAAATGATTCTGTGATCCTTTTGAGATAGATTTGTTGTTGCCTGCTTAATTAAGAGGCTGCAGCACAAGTACACTAGTTGCTACATAGCCATGAAAAGATATGGGGGTGTGGATGTCCACATCTGAAACTGCATGTGCACAGAATGCAGCTGTAACATCCCTGCTTAAAAGCTGGCTTACATTCAGTGCAGCTGCATAGCACTGGTGTGTCATGTTATGTCTGCAGAGCAGTTCTCAGCAGGCAAGTACTTGCATTTGGGACCAAGTACAAGGATGGAAGCCAATGCCATTCTAGCCATCTCACAAACTTATATTTTTAACAATTCTACTGCTGCAGATCAGATAATGATCTTGCTTTAAGTTTTAAGCTTGCTTCATGGCAAGTCTGGCTGAACAGTTTTCCATCCCACTACCTGTAACTTTCAAACACTGTCTTGTGATCAGGTGTCAGTATTTCCAGACTAACTGAGGTCTTCCATGGTGCTACTTTCCATTTCAGGGGATTAAACATTTCAAGAGGTCGTTTTTTTGTTATTACTGTGACCAAAAAACATTCCAGAATTACACACAGCATTGCACTGTATGCCCAACTCTTGTAGCAGAGCCAAAACAGCTTTAAATTCAGTGTCTCTCCTGAGACTGGTTTCTGTCATTATTGATACATAGGTTGAGATTTTAACCTCTGTTGAGCGATCTGTGTTCTATTTTGGTCTTTGTGTCTGGCTGTACACTACCATTTCAGTAGCTGAGCACTCTTTACTCATTCTCACCTTCCTGATGAGCTGTTCTTGCTCCATTTTAAATAAGCAGGTTCTGTTTTGGCTGATCATGAAGGAAGAGAGAGCTTTGAAGTAATTACTTTCAGTTAATATGTACTGCCTGACTCTTAAGCCTTTTCAGTTTTATTAAATATCAGAATGTTAAAAGATTGTTTGGTGTTAAAAAAATACCAACAAAACAAAACCAACAACAAAATTCCAAACAGACAGACCAGCAACCCATGTGGTTTTTAGGTCCATAATACCTAATATCCATAATCCATAATACTTTGGATCTTAGTTTGATCATGAAATTTTAGGGATTGCCACTAGTTAGAAGATTGGGTTACATGGTTTCCTAATACGAATCTGGATAGCTAAGGTCTGCTGCCTCTTAGTCATGTTAACTTTCCTTTTCAGCTTTCTAGTTAGTTGTTCTGTTACTTAGGTTAGGAATTTAGCTTAAATGTTGGCCTGAAAGTGGTCTCTTTGGAAGAAAAAAAACTAGGAAATTATTTTGTTGTTTAAAGATACACATCTCTGAGTTAATATTGAAGCAGTCTCTTCAGAACAGAGAATTCTTGAGCTGCTTGTAGATTAGCCTTTATGTGGAAGTTACTACCTTCTTATTTCGTAAGAATTAACCTGGTGGAGAGAAGGGAGGGCAGGTGGGCTTAGTAGTCTGAGGTGCTTATGAGTGACTAAGGTGCCCCTGAAGCTTTAACATTTCAAGCTGAGAGATCCCTCTTGCCCCGAAACTTCCAATGCATAAATAATATTCCATTGATAAAAACATTTTCATGAACAGAAATTACAACCACAGGCCTCCTTTCACTCTTTTGGTGTGAATATATTATTTTTCTGGTATGTAAGTAAAAGCTTGTTATCTTACTGTGCTGTACAACAGTGTTAAGACTTTGCAGTGAGTTATTAAATCCTTTTTTTTACCTTTTGCTGCAGATCCATCAGGGCACTGTTCCTGTTTCATACACAATGACAACCGTGGCTCCACATGGGATACCACTTTGCACGGGCCAGCACATTCCAGCCTGCAGCGCACAGCAGGTCCCAGGGTGCTCAGTGGTTTTCAGTGGCCAGCACCTTCCAGTTTGCAGTGTGCCTCCCCCAGTAAGTGGGTCTCTGTAACTACACCAGCTTCAATCTTTTTTCCTAGTATAAATCTATGATGTCATACACAGTACTGCATACAGCATCCTGTGAACATTTATGATGCTGGTTTCTGCCAGCAGTGCATAACTTTGTTTTTCCTGTAGTGCATTCTGTGACATGAATAAGCCTGTGTGGCACTGAAACAAAACCCGTGATATGACCATCTATTTCTTTAGGCTGCTTATATAAGAGTAAGGGTAATTTGCGTTTATCATGTCCCGGTGCCATTTATCTCCATGAGAGGCAGCAAGGTCTGCATCCTGCTGCTGGCTAGCCTGGAGTATTTGTGAGAATTAGTTCCCCGTAACTTTCAAATTGGTGAAAATCTGTTACATAAGCTGGTGTGTATCCCTGAGGCAGCATGAGAGGTGACCTTTTTCTTCTGTTTAGTGGTGGTGTTAGCAGAACAAAGCAATCTCATAATGGGTACCCAGAAATTGGAACAATGCTTACATAGTAAATTTAGCAAGGCAAGAAAAGCAGCATGTCCTAAGAAGCAACAATAGAGAAAAATCTGAAACTACATTGGGGCTTAGGGAAATCCTTCCAATGAACACTAATAACCTTACCTTCCCCTTTGGGTAGGCATATTATCTGCACAATTCATAAAATTTTTTGTAATTTAACATTGCAGTTGTCCTTTTAATGCATATAGGAGTAAAGCTCTGGTTTTTGTTTTGAAAGTACAACAGTTAATCAAGTGTGTTGAAAGGATGGATCCAGTACAAGTGAATATAAATAGTTACGGTTAAGTTTCTGTAGCATCAGCAGGCAGACTTTATGCTTTCTTCTGTTAGAGCATAAAACTGAGGAAGGTTTTAAGTTAAGAGGGGACTCTGGAGGTTGTCTGGTGGTCACCTGCTGCAGTATGAATTTCCAAGTATGGAGATTTCACAACCTCTCTAAGCTTCTGCTCCAGTTGACTGTCCTTGTGACGAAAAATTCCCTCTGTATGTCTGCTTGAGTTTTCTTTGTTGCATCTTGGTCCCATTAGTCCTTGTCCTGTTTCACTTTGCTTCTTGAGAGGACTTGGACTCTTCCTCTCCATTCTCATGAAGTAGTTGCATGTAGAGGTAAGGGGTTTTATGCTTAGTTTTTTCTTTTTAAAGCAGAACAAGTCTAGTTCTGCCACCTCTTTTACACAGTTTTCCTCAAACTCCTGGACATCCTGTTGTCATTGTCTTTGTTTCACACTGGGGCGCCCAAAACTGGGCCCAGGACATGAGATTAGTGTCACAAGTTCGAAATGAAGGGGCAGAATCACTTCACTGATTTCATGAATTGCATTCTTAGCAATGCAGCCCAGCATGCCCTAGGCTTTTTTGACTGAGTACACTATGGGTATTGTGTGCATGTCCACCAGAACCCCACATTTTTTTCTGCAAATCTGACTGCATCCAATTAGTCTCAGAGTGTCCTGCTCCATGGAGTTACTCTTTCCCAGTGCCAGACTTCACATTTGCCTTTGAATTTTGTATAGCTCCTGTCAGCCAGTTTCTCCAGCCTGTAAAAATACATATCAAAGGTAGCTCATGCCCTCCAGCCTGTCACCTTGCTCACCAGCTTTGTCTGTGAACTTCAGTATCCTTTTGTTATTTCCACAATATTTGTCTCTCTCACTGCACATGTAACTATGAAGGAAACAAATGTCATTTATTAAATACCTTCATCAGTTTTAAAAGTTCTTTGAAGGACAGGATGACATCCAGAGGAACATGGACAAGAAGTGGGCCCATGTGAATCTCATGAGGTTTAACAAGAGCAAATACAAGGTGCTGCATTTCACCTATGCCAACCCCCAGTATCAGCATAGGCTGGGGATGAAGAGATCAGAGCAGCCCTGTGAGAAGGACTTGGGGAGCTGGTGGATGAGAGGCTGGACATGACCCAGCCATGTGCACTGCCAGCCCAGAAAGCCAAACGTGTCCTGGGCTGCATCCAGAGCAGTGTGGGCAGCAGGGAAGGGAGGAGATTCTGCCCCTCTGCTCTGCTGTGGTGAGACCCACCTGGAACTCTGCATCAGCTCTGGGGTCCCAGCACAGGAAGGACATGGACCTGCTGGAGCAAGTCCAGAGGAGAGACACCAAGATAATCAGAGGGATGGGGCACCTCCCCTACGAAGAAAGGCTGAGAGAATTTTGTTTGTTCAGCCTGGGAAAGAGAAGGCTTGGGGGTGCCCTAATTCCAGTACTTGAAGGCAACCTTCAAGAAAGATGGAGAGAGACTTCCTACAAGTGCATGTAGTGACAGGATAAGGTGGGGAATGGCTTCAAACTGAAAAAGTCTAGGTTTAGATTAGATATTAGGAAAAAAAAATCATTACTGTGAGGGTGCTGAGGCACAGGAACAGGTTGCCCAGAAAAGTTATGGATGCCACACCCCTGAAAGTGTTCAAGACCAGGATGGGTGAAGCTCTGAGCAACCTGGTCTAGAGGTGTCCCTGCCCATGGCAGGGCAGTTAGAACAAAATGGTCTTTAAGGTTTCTTCAAACCTCCAGGCCATTCTATGATATGTCTGAACAGAAGAACTTTTTGAAAAGGCTGAGAGAATAAACAGGTAATTTTAATTTCTTTCTCTTTGGAAATTAGTGAGGCCTCATTTGCTCTAACTTAAAAAAGTAATGTGGGCATTGCACAAATCAAATGTTCCAAACATACATAGGAACTATGGTAATCTTTACCAGCTAGAATCTTAGTTTGATGTTTCCCGAAGACTCTCATGTTTTGAAGAGGACTGTGAGATGTTCTACCCGCAGATTTATCTTCAGCTATTTCAGAGGACAGTTTTCAATTTAGTAAAATACAATAAAAATGTATTGTAACCATAGAAACACTTGTCTATGGTTTTTGGGGTTTTTTTGGAAAAATTATATAGTAACTGAGGGAAAAGAATAGTCAGCATTTAAGGAAAAATAGTAGTCACATCAAATTAATCTACTACTGTTTTAGTGCATTTGAAGATCTATGTTTTATCATGATCCCAGCAAATTGAGATGATAGTTGCACATCCACTACTGAAATAAAATTTTTAATTAGTTCCTTTTACCATTTTATGCTATTATAGTCAATATGCAAATGTATGCTGTGTGACATGATAAATAAAAAAAATGTGAGAGGTCCGAACTGGTTAATTTTTCTTTTAAGATTTGATAATGTCTTAATTAAATGCTCTTTTAATTGTTAAAAGTATAAAAGAGATGACTGACATTCTCATAATGGATCAAAATGCAAGAGAAAAAGAGAATGCAGGTTTCTTGCTCTTCCATATATGAAGGTAGAAGTAAAATTGAGCAGTGCCACAAAGCACATTCCTGTTCCCAGGCAGTGCCTTCATCATTTTATTGTTTAAACTTTAGTGCCCAAAGTTGCTTTTATGTCAGAATGTAAAGGAGGAGAGAAAAAGGGCTATTTCCTATAGTATCTGTCCCTAAGGAGGTACTTTTAGAGCATAGGACTCACCCGGAAATGCAGAACTGAGCAGACTGTATGAATTACTCACAGTATATGAGGCAACAGAGGTCTTTCAGCATAGTCTGACAGGTGAGTGTCCCTCAGCTGCATCTAGACATTGAAGTGGTTGCAAGGCCATTGCTTTGGCATGTTTTGAAGGTGGTATGTGCAGAAAATAAAATTAATTAGGATAAATGTATCTGCTCATCATCTAGGAGCCTGTCTGTTTCTGGAGTATTGAAAATCCTAACTCCTGGTGACCTCATGAGCACCTAGCAGATGTCACACTACGCTGCTTCTAGAGCCTGTTCTGTACTAATCACTTGGGTATTATTGAGTTATTATTATGTGAGTTATTATTATATGAGTTATTATTTATGTGTCTTTTGGAGGCTTTTTCAACAAGGCAGAAGAACTATTCTATTATACTGATATCTTCCTATAATAAATACATAGAATATGGAATGTTGTATAGGGAATGTTTGTACTAGAGACAAAAATATATTGTTTTCATTTTATTTCAGATGCTTCAGGCGTGCTCAGTCCAGCACCTACCTGTACCATATGCAGCATTTCCACCCCTCATTTCTAGTGACCCATTCCTTTTGCATCCTCCTCATATCTCTCCACACCACCCTCCTCACTTACCTCCTCCAGGACAATTTGTTCCTTTCCAAGCACAGCAGTCACGGTCGGTAAGTAATGCTTCTTACCCCACTCTCAGTAGCACTGGTGGGCTGGAGGGACATATAGTAATGACACCTGATTGAGAAAACAGAAGGATTTTCTTTCAAGCTATAACCATGTGGTATAAAGATGAAAAAATACTTCGGAAGTTCAGTGTTTCACTTCATATTTCATCATTGTATGTGCTGTTTCTTCGTAGGCTTTTACTTCTCTCAGAAAGATGGGTATTTCCTTCACCATTAAGTATTTCTTTCCCAGGAAGCAGAATAGAATCCAGAGGAGGTTGTGTAAGCATAATGGCATCTCAGAGAAAAGCATAGCAAAGAAAGAAACGTGAAATATTACTTTATTTACATGCTGGTTTTGTATTACTTCTTGATTAATTTTTAAAAGACCAGTCCTTTTCCTAGGGCATTTTTTTCACACTTACAAAAGTTGCTGATGTTGTCTGCTTAACCAGATTTGGGTTAGTGATAGGGACTGTGCAAGCATGGGAAAATGTGACCCTCTTTTGGATTTAGGGGGAAATCAGGTGGGCAGTTCTGGCCTACCACTCTTTCTGTGTGATTGGTTATCTGAGTACTTGAGTAGAAGATGCAGATATTTCAGTAATGCAGAAAAAGGATATAGCTTTATTGTTGCAAACACTGCTGAGATTGCTTCATGGCATATCTCAGGTGTGGATAGGGTTGTAATCACTTCATTAAAGTGATGAGAGGACAGCTTGCATCATCATAACAAGGTGGTCTTCTGCGCTAGTAATATTTATAAGACTTTGCTTTAGAAAATGTATGGATTCAGTTTTTAGCTTGAGTTGCTTCCCTAGGTTTTTAACTGGGCTTGCCTGTCAGCTTTCAGCTTTGGCAAAAAGCTTGCATTGCAGTGGTTTAAGAATATCTTGTCATTAAAGTTTGTTCCTGCATAACAGGAAAACACAATGTTCCTTTGATTCCACAAGGTGGCTTTCGTAGCTGAATTTCTTGAAATGGTGGAATTTGGTGTCAATAACAGAAAGGTGTAGTTATGAACTACATGAGAATTCCTGGTTATTTCTTGAGCACTTTCGGACCTGACTGATGTAATAGATTTGACTAGCTACAAGACTAAACTGGAATCTCATGCTTCTGAAACCTCAGGACTGCTTGTTAGGATTGCTTGCGTGACCCTCCTTGGAAAGCATCTGCTTGCTTACTGGCTGTCATTATCAGTTTAATCCATTGGAGCCACCATGTTTCCTCTCCACTTTCCAGTTTTTCTGGCACAATTTCAGTTCTTGTCTATGGTTGTTTATTTTTTTCTCTCGCATAGTTATACAGTGAGAGCAGCCTGGCAAGAAGGAGAGCAAATATTTGTCCTGAAAAATGCAAGATACAGGAAATTACAGCCACTCCTATATTTGCTAAATCGCATAAATTCCTGGTCTATAAGCATGGCTAGCTGAAAAAGGTGAATTTATATCAAATGTGTAGTGTTGTCTCTGCTTTTTTGAGCAGTGTTAATGACCTAGGAATTATTCACAGAGTTACTATAAAATTGATCACAGCAGCACAGAATATACAACTGGGACTGCAGTTCTTTACTGGGGAAAAAATTTCATCTCTATTATTGCAACAAAGGCTATCTCTGGTTTTTTTTTAGCCACTTCAAAGAATAGAAAATGACGTAGAATTGCTTGGAGAACATCTTCCTGTAGGAGGTTTTACATACCCTCCCTCAGCCCATCCACCAACGTTGCCTCCCTCAGCTCCTCTTCAATTCTTAGCCCATGATCCATTACATCAGGAGGTGTCATTTGGTGTAGTAAGTATTGTTTTATATGCTACATTCTCTTTCATACCACATTAACATTCTTGATCTTTATTCTGTAGTACATTTTGTTGAGAAGTTGCACTTCTGCAGTCATATTCCATTATTGGAATAGATGTGTACTGTGGTATTTTCTTGAAGCTTGTGTTAATTAAGTTAAGGGTAATTTAATGACACCAGCAAATTATTTCCAGTAATGTTATCTGCAGAGTGCAGCAGCATTTACTTATAAAACTTTCCATGTAGTCACACAGTCCAGGATTTCTATTGCAGAAACTGGTTAGTACAGTGTAGAAAAAGTGTTGTCATTTTTAGTTAAATCTTCATTATCTGTTGAGTTTCTACAGCTCAGGAGAGCTAGAATGCTTTAAAAACAGTTCTTCTTTTCAAGCAGTTGTAGAGTGCTTCCATAAGTTAGATCACACCGTATATTATAAAGTTGGCCATGTTATAAAACTTGATTTAAGCTTTTTTTGAGGGATCTACAGGCAGTTCAACTGCAGCAGCACAAAATAAAATTAAAAGTGGTGCAGGATAAAGTCTGTGTTGAATTTTGTTGCATTGTGTGCTTCTGTGGTGTGTCCAGTGGTGCTACTTCTAGGATCTTCCTCTTGTACTTCAATCGGCAATTATATTAGTCCTGAAATGAGTCGGGATTTTGTTGTTGTTGTTGTTGTTTTGTGCGGCTCACTTCTTTTAAAAAAAGCAAAAAACCCCCCTTCCTGCCTGTGTGGTGCTGGAAGAAATAGCTAGAGCCCAAGTATAGGTGCTGAAATTTTTTATTGTTTGATGTGTGTGTCAAGTTGTCAAAAGTTTTAGAGGCATATTGTTATTTAAATTTAAATAAGAATGAAATTGTAGGCTCTGTAGCTGCAGAATATACAGATAGCTTGTCTTTATTTGGTCTTCTTGAAATCACAGAACATAGTCAAATGCTTGCTGCAGTTTTTATAAAGGTTCAAGTTAGTGTCCACCATTTAAAAAAGTGTTCAACTTACTGTTAACCTAGAGGTGTACAGATTTTCAGTGAAGCTTTCAGGCACTATGAGACACTTCGGAGACCAGGACACTTGAAAGTTTCCATAGTACTGCTTGTATTTTATTCAGTAGGCTTGTTAGATGGATTAGTCTAATGACATGTTTTGCTTGGAGTGAGACTTCCTTCATTTTTAAATTCAGTTCTTAAAGTAGATAGGGAGCATGGTACCATTTTCTGCAGATTGTAGCATTTGTCCTCTGTGCTGCTTCATCTCTGTGTTGTTTATTGCTAAGGAGTAGAATACAGACATATTACAAGTTACCATGTGGCCTTTTATAAAGTAATACTAAATCTTTATAAAGCTTTATTTATATTAACAATATAAGTGAATCGCTGCATTTCTGATTCTTTTTCATTCAGTAAACACAACAGTTGCTGATCACATTTTTGGACTGTGTAATTTGCAAAGCAGTAAAATTAATATTTCATAAGTCTAGTTTAAGACTTCCAACAAAAAGGAGCCTGGCTCTCTTGCATTGTGTTTATATTCATACATAAGTTTTATGTATGACCATGGCTACCTAATTATAATGTTTCCATTGTAAAATTAGGGGATTTTAGGTTAGTCATTATGGGTATTGGGCTTTTCTGCTTTCAAATTTCAAACATGGAAGAAGAAAAACATGGTAATAAAGTGTGTTTTTTGCTTCAAAAAAACAGTCCCAAGGCCCTCAAATGTGAATTCAATAGTGGTACACAAATTTCAGTTGTAGAAAATTAAAAAAAAAAAAAAAAAATTAGTAAAAAAAAAATGAAAAAGTGCCCCGATTTATCCATGAAATTAATGCATTGAGGCTTTAGGCTTGAGTGTCTGTCTAGGTGTGGTCTGACTGCAGAAACTCTACTGATTAAACTTTCCACATAGACTTGAAAGGCTTCAAGCCTTTAAGTCTAAATGTAAATATATACAACTGCTTAAAAGTAGGGTTTTTTAAAAGATTTTTTTTTTTAATTCTCATTTTAAAGACATTTTTAAGGGCTTCTTTACTCAACTGCATGTGCAAGGCCTGCACAATAGCCCCTGGGCTTCTATATTCACAAGAGGGTCAGCAGTTCTTGTCCTGTTTCCCAGGCTATACTGCCTGTAGAATAAAAATATAAATTGCAAGGATTTCTGTTGTATATTACCAGTTTTTCATGTGGATTGGTATGATTGTGTATTATAAATGGGAGTAATAATTTCAAATTGAGACTGAGATTCTTTGGGATTTGAGCAGAGGCTGGATTTTTTTAGTACTTTCCTGAAAGTGGATTTCAATATTGGGGGTAGAGGTTGAGAATAGAAAAGGTTGAATCATGGGCTCACAGACTGGATAAGGAAGGGAGGTCATCTGGTCAAGCGGGGCCACCTAAAACTGGGTGTCCAGGACTATGTCCAGCCAGCTTTTGAGTATCTTCTGGAAGGGAGACGCCACCATCTCCCTAGACAACCTCTGCCAGTGCTCAGTCACTCTAACAGTAAAGAAGTGTTTCCTGATGTTCAGATGGAGCCTCCTGTGTTTCAGCCTGTGCCCAGTGTCTCTGGTCCTGCCGCTGGGCACCACTGGAAAGAGCCTGGCTCCATCTTCTTTGCACCCTCCCTTCAGGTATCTATATATGATAAGTTCCCCCCGAGCCTTCTCTTCTCCAGGCTGAACAGGCTTAGCTCTCTCAGCCTTTTCTTACATGGGCTCTACTCCCATCTTAGTGACCCTTCGTTGGACTCTATCCAATATGTCCATGTCTGTCTTGTGCTGAGGAGCCCAGAACTGGACACAAGTTCAGTTCCACAAGTTTCAGTTGAAGCTTATTTTCTTCTTTCTTGCAGCCTTACCCACCTTTTATGCCTCGAAGACTCACAGGGCGCAGCAGATACCGATCACAGCAGCCAATACCACCACACCCTTACCATCCCAGCCTATTAC
The DNA here is from genome assembly GCA_024500445.1 of Entomyzon cyanotis. NCBI lineage: Eukaryota > Metazoa > Chordata > Aves > Passeriformes > Meliphagidae > Entomyzon > Entomyzon cyanotis. The sequence continues at coordinate 6,265,296 of JAKEPQ010001021.1, forward strand.
CTTATGTGCTGTAAGTGAAAAGTACATTTGCTTCCATGTAGTCTATTAAGAAGTCAGCAAGCTTCTTGGCACTTTTTATGGTTGGACTCTGCCAGAGACTAGGTATATTTCACCTGTCTCAGAGGAAAACTTCCATTTCTGTGTAAACTTTTCAGCCTATTTTGAATAACGTACAGCATTGAACAAAGAAAAATACATGTGAACAGTTTTTGCCCGGGGCAGTTTTGTAGGTATTTTGAGGCACAGTAACCTCTTGTTTCTGAACTCTTGGTAAAATCTTCAAGAAATTTTATATCATAGTTCTGTGATACCCTTACAGAGACATGGTTACACTGTAGGATCAAGTTGCAGGAATCTTCACTTATGGAATAAATTAATTTGGTGTGGTTCTTAATTATAAAACAAGAGGGTGGGACCTTCTGTGATGTGTTACTCTTTGTTGGCTGAAGTTCTACTCTTTTGCAGCTATCAAATTTCTGTTCTGCCTCTGATGAGCTGTTTCTGGAAAAGATGTGGGACAATTAACATTTAGGAATTATCTGTAGTGTGTTATGGTAGACTCTCTGGGAGGGAGTTTGGGTCTATGACATGAGATGTATCAGTCTTCTGTGTTCTGTATTGGAAGTAAGAATTAAATGTTTGGAAAATAAAGATTAAGTTTTTGGTGACAAAGGTGACATTGACCAGGAGATAATTGAACACTGACACCAGTTCTGTAGTTTCTCTCTGCATACTGTGGCATGGGAAGTGGCATGAAAATGGCACCAGAAATCTGATTCAGCAAAGTTGTTCAACTTTTCATCTTGCAGTCTGAGAATGTCATAGCTTCTTGCCTATCCACTGAGGACATGATGTCGCTCAGTAATTCCTGATTCTACTATATCAGTGCTTTGAATTTGTGTTTTCCATGTCTGTGGGTGAAGTTTTGACCCATAGTACTATCTTGGAGAGTAAAAAGATTTACTGAATATACAACCAGAAAAACATCTCTCTGATCTATGTTAAGGGATTCTGCTTTAACTAACATCACACTACATGAGAAAATGAATTTGTGCTTGCCTTCAGTATACAAGTCTCTCCAGTAGCAAATCCTATTTATTTTCATTGTGGGTTTTAGGCTTGCAGAAGTTGCAAGACTTTTGTGTTGGAGACCTGAATTAACTCAGCATTTCTCTTTGATGGTCTTTTATCCACTTAAATAAAACATATTTAAAACTAGAATGTCAATTTATTGTCAGTTTTAGCTCTCCATAGTCTGTGATAATTAAGAGATTTGTTTTCATAATAAAGCTGAGCTTGGTTGAAAGTACTAAGTGAAACGTGCATGCAATTAAAAAGTCAGCACTCCCAATATCAGAAGTAGCAGACAAAGCTTTCTCCTGTGACTCTTTGACTTCAAGTGTCTGTTCTTGACTTCAAACATAATTTTTGCCAGTTCTGAGAACATGTTGATTTGAGAGGCATCAAAAAGGTAACTTTACATCTGCCAGATGTTTCTGTGCTTTCCTTCAGCAAGATGCTGAACCTTGTCCTTGTTTGCTCTCGTGGTAGATCAATGCTCCCAGTGCCACCTGCAGTTGGACCAGCTTTCAGCTTTGAGTTGGATGTGGAAGATGGAGAGGTAGAAAACTATGAGGTTGGTGTGTGAACTACAACTACCTTTAAAGAACAGATGTTAGCTCAAGCAATAGATAAAATTTTATTATATTTTGCTTTTAATCCTGGTTTTGCCTTTCAAATAAATATAGTGACTATGAAGACAGAATCCAAAAATGGTCCTTTCAGATATTTTTGTAATACTGGGTGTTAAAATTGTTTAGCTTTCTTTCTTGTCTATTGCTCTTTCCCAGAATCTGCCTTTCCAGGCTAGTAATTCAATTATTCAGCTTTTATGTTCTACATGCTAATCTTCTCCTTTCAAAATTTTATTGATTTTTAAATACCAAACAGAAGTGAAGCACTGTTCAAAAGAAAAGGGGAAGTGTAACTGAGTGTAACTTTCAGAATAGTTTTAATATCATAGGATTAATTAAGTGTAATGTTAATAAAACTGCTTTACTGCCTTTTCTTCTTGCCCTCAGGAGGGAATGGTAATTCACATCTAGAGATGCAGAATCCTCTTAAAATCGTAGATAATTATGGGGCTGTTCCAGCTTGTTGTTGTTGTTTCTTTGCTGGTTCTGAAGCTAATGGATTCCATTTGATTTCTCTTGAGTCAGTCATCATTAAGCCTGACTTTTGCATCTCTTTGTCTGTGCTCCCATTAAGATCTCCGTGTAGTTGCACATCTTCAGTTTAACCATGAGCACTTCTGTAACAACTTCTGTGGTGGTTCAGAAGAAGCAATGTCTTCTGACAATCTGGGCCCTAGGTTCAGCAGTGTAAGAAATGGGTACCATTTGCAGCTTTCACTGGGTCTTTTCTGTGCATTGATTCTCTGTCACATTTACAGTGATGTGTTTCCTGGGCCCCTCATGAAGGTTTGTGAGCTCAATACATGACAGACTGCAAATTATGTACATGAGACGATTTTAGTTTCAGTGCTTGGCTTACAGAAAATTAACATAAAAATTAGAAGCAAAAAAAGTGCTTAAAGTTTGATGGTATGTATTTGTTTTCCAGATTGAGGATAAAATCTCTGTATTTTAATCAACTAGCCCAAGGCATGTAGTGGAAATCATAAACTATCTCATTAAATTTATGATTTCTCTTGCAAGACCAGACTCACATATTCTTAGAAAGGCAATTAGTTGACAATTTTTTCTGGTTACCAGCACTGCTAATTTCATGGCAGGTTGAGGGGATCCCTCAGAAGCAAATTACTTACTGAGCTGTGCATGCAGTCACAGGACTAATTGGAAGTTGGGTCCTTGGGAAGTGGGTTTTGAAATTCCAGAGATATATTTTACATAATTACAAAGATGGTTAAGTTCTGAAATACTTTTCAAGGAGCTTATATTGTATGGGAGAACTGAAGTTCTAAACATTTCTTGATAGAAGGATGTTTTGTGTTACCAGCTGGTGTAGTGAGATGTGATGGTAGCCCCACCACTAATGAAACCAGAGCCCTTTTGATCAATGAATTTTTAAATGTCTAGTTTCCATGTTTTGCAGGCACTGCTGAATTTGGCAGAACGTCTGGGAGAAGCCAAACCACGGGGATTAACAAAAGCAGACATTGAGCAGCTTCCATCCTACAGGTTCAATTCAAACAATCACCAGTCAGAGCAGACATTGTAAGTATATTGGTCTCTTTCATAGATCCACAATTTAGGCGGTTGTCGCTGTTGAGCCGCTAGCAGAGAAAAGGACCCGTATTCTCAGCGTGGCATAGAAAAGAGAGCTTTATTATTTTGATTCCAACTTATATAGACTTTTCAGAGGTCACCCAGATTGGTCAGTCAGAAACCTCCCCCTAGGCCTGATTGGCCAGGCCTGAACTGTCCAAATCTCGAGACACTGTTTTTAATAACGTCCAAACTTTATCTTTGTTTATAAAACACAGGAGAAAGTTCTCATGGGAAAGACCTGTGCTAGCCACAGGTGGCCTCATTTTCATTTCTTTGACTTGCAGTCTTAGCTAGGTCAGAAGAGCAAGAATACTTGCTTTGTGATTTGGAAGCACAGTAAATTAAAAAAAAGTAGCAAAACACCCACGAAACCCCACAGAGTCAATTCGCAGTTTCTCAGTTTACATTGTAAGATGTAGATTACTGTAGCTACTGAAGGAGTAAAATAGCTACTGTATTGCAGTCATACCTGTAAGGTTTTGTATGGAATTGCATATTTGTTGTTCTTACGTAGCGGATACATTTGAACTTCATTGTCTTTTTTAGATGTGTGGTGTGCATGTGTGATTTTGAGTCAAGGCAGCTACTTAGAGTCTTACCCTGTAACCACGAGTTCCATGCCAAGTGTGTCGATAAATGGCTGAAGGTAAGAAAAAGTAATCCTATCTTAGATTAAATTGATTACGTAGTTTTGTAGGAGAGAGTGGGGAAACTTTGGTGTTCCACTTCATTCCATCTTGTTTCATGTTTCTGATACTTAGGCTAGAAATGCCAGCACAGTGGAAGCACTGCCTAGATAGGATATTTTTCTAATAATTGATGGAGATTGTTTCTTTGTAATCTTTGGCACAAGGGAAAATGAATATGAAGACAATTATTTTCATTGACAGCTCTTACTGTGTTTTCCATTTGCTTAAAACAGTAACTGTGAATTTGAGTAATATATGACATAAAAGAAGACTTGAAAAAAAGAAAATTATATAGGAGGTATGACATAGAATGTTTTACAGAGCTTGCCTAGAAAGAATGAGTCCCAACGTCTTTGCTTCCCCACTTTGCTATTAATGTTAGTTTCTGGGTCAAATAAAATTGGTTACATTTGTATGTTTATGTGTATTCATATACACAGAAATGTGACACATACAAATAGAAGTTACAGTTTTACAAAATTACTTACCCGTCCAAGAGAATCTGAGCAAAAAAGAAAGGCTTAAGAATCAGGACAGCCCAGTAAGAGCACAGATACAGCCATACAGAAGGTGTGAAGAGCAAGAAATACAAGTAGATTATGGCAGACATTTCTACAGGCTACATTTAGCCACATCTGCTGCCAGCAGTGTATTGATTCCCATCTTGCCTCAGTTTTTTCACTATTTTATTCTATTCAGCTTTAATCCATTTGGTCTGTTGTGTAGAACAATGGAAACTGCAATGATCCTATATTGATATGGTCCCTAGAAAATTACAGACAGTGTTTGTTGTTTTGGAAAAATAAATAAAAAACCCATGCCTTTATGGCATCATAAGTATGGCATCATATCTCAGGCAAGTGCTAAAATATGCAGTGCAGAGAATGAAAAAATCAAGTTAATATTGACGGCATTTTTTTGGCTAACAAGATACCAAGAATAATGAGAAGGATTTGAAAAAGTGAGATATGAAATTGCCCTTTGGCTGCAGTACCTGTGTCAGTCTAAGTCTAAAGCTTCTAAAAAACCTAGGGCCAGTGTAAATATTTCTACAACAGTGCTCTTAACTTTCAGTAAAATGGTCTGAAAGTATCTGAATCTACATACATGCTCAAATCAGCAAGAAGAATCTAAGCACCTGCTTGTTTTATTGCCATATTAAAAAGCCACATGTACACATCCCACATAATATTACCAGTTTCTCTCTGCAAGATGTATGCAGTTTTATTTACTTACTACAAATTAGGACTAGACTGTATATATTTGGTGTTTTTCAGTGTCCCCCTCCTCTTCTTGAGCAGCATTCACACTACATGTGTCACTCTTTCATTGCATGAAACTTCCTATGTCAGTTGTGGTGTGGACATTGAGTATCCAGGGATAGTATTGTCTCCATTTTATGAAAAAAAAGCCAAACAAAAACCCCAAACCAAAAAGAAACGAACAAAAACCAACCAAACAACAACAACAAAAACCCAACCAAAACAAAAAGACCACCAAAACCAAAACCCACAAAAAACCCAAGACAAAAATAAAAACACAAAAAGAAAAGTCCAACAAAAAATCCACACCACAAAAAAAAAATCTTTTGACACAGCCTGTGGGATAGTGGATGCTATAAGTTTATGTGGACATTTTTAAAGACAGCTCTTTCCAGGCTATTAACACAAAAAAATATACCTCTGATTCATAGAACCCCTGATCTACAGATTTCTGGAAGTTAGAAGAACATCTCAGGAAAGCATCATGCATGCTTGTCTTGTTCTTAATGCTCTTTCTTACCTGTCATTACACTCAGGAGTCAGACAAGGATGTTGAGTTAAGGTTTTGGGGGTTTTTTTTGGGACTCAGTATGGTACTTTTAAAGTTAATAGTTAGTCCTTTCAACTGGTATTGACTTGGCAATAGAATTTGGAACTGCAAAGTGAAAAAAATAGATTTAGTTTAGTCTGTTTTCATAATCATAGATGTACTATGCTAGTGGTGAAATAGTTCTGCCCGATGTTCCTGTCCCATCTTAGAAACTGCATTTTCCAACATATCTTCACATGTGGTATTTTCTAAAGGTTGTCTTTAGAATGAGGTGTAAGATATGCAGTGAAAATACAGAGGGATGCAGTTGAACTTACTACAACGGCTTGCATTAATATTGTTATTCCAGAGCTGAGTGCAAAATAAGATAGACAAGGTTAAACCATCCTGGTGTAGGATCACTAAGACAATACTTTTACACCATGTGGGTTCAATTACAGTGGTACTAAGATGGTATGTGGAAATAAAGATTATTTTGCTTTGCAAGCTATAACAAATTACCTGTAACACCAGTCTATTTTAGTTACAGCCTCTGTCTAAATTTGGTTACAGTTGAGAATACTGCATCTGGGAGTGATTGGGAAATATTTTGTGCTTTAGTTTTGCTTCTGTCCATTCCTTTATGAATTTGAGAACTTTTTTATATATCATGATTGTATAATTATGTCCACGTCCACTTAATTCACATCATCCAGCCAGCATCATGTTGGTAAATTCTGCAAGGGAAAGTAAAAATCGTAGCTTTCAGTACTTGTAATGTTATTCCACAAAGTAGAAAAAGAAAAAAATTACTGGTTTGTCACTATTTTTCACTGATTTGATCTCATTTCTTTGAAGAGAGTATTTGTTATCTAGGACTTTTTCTAGAACTATGGAGTCAAACTGATTCTTTTTGAAGTTTCATCATATGTCACTTTAGTGAAAGATTTAAGTAAAAGGTTAGAGATTCAGTATGATTACTTTAAAAATATTCTTCTTGGGCTGCCTGTTGGTGATGATGGAGAAGGAAAAAACTATCTAAAAAAGTTTTGTGGCTTGTATGCATGGAATATTTGACAGTACTATCATGTGAGCAAGTAAGAGGAAATGTTCTGTAACAGTGCATTAGATTGCCCACTTTAGCTAAAATACTTCCCTATTTAAGCAAGGTTAAAGACTTATGAAAGATGTAATACAGGGAAGGAAACAACAGAACTAAAAAGAGGGAGGTTATCATTTTACTTTTTATAGTATTCCCAATTCCCATATTTTACAGTATTTGTGTGCTTCTTACCTTATATCCTCTAGTCGAATATGAATACATGAGAAATATGTTCTTCTATAAAATAAAAGTCACTATTCCAAAGGAGAGCTTGACAGCATGACCCGTCTTCATCCTGAGGGTTTAGAACAACCTAAAAAGGGCAACTTGCCTTTATATTTGACATTCTGATAGGAAATGCTGTATTATATATGAGAAAAGACAAACTGTTACTGTACTTCAACTTATTTGTGATGGACTAACACCAAAGGAGTACAATGGTTTTTAGATATGACACTAATAGCCCTGCAGTATCATTATTCTAAATGCAGTTCACTAACTATAAATTTCTACAAAATACAAAAAAAACCCCAATTCATTGTGTAACACTCTCTAATTACAGTACAAAATTAAGTCTACCTGGAAGAGTGGCATGTTAGAAGGTCCATATTACAATATTATGTCCCCCTTACTCCTCTTTCGGCACCGGAGAGTCATATTAAATGCTAGGAAGGGGAAGTTCATTTCAAGAAAGACACAAGAATGCAACTAAATTTAAAACACATGTTCGTGGAGGATCTTGGAAAGTTACTTAAAAAGCAGTCATGTGGTGTCCATGAATATTCATTTTATCTTGGCATAGTAGATCTATTTCTGCAATTCCTATCACAAAATTACTCCTACTGAATGGTGATCTGTGGGGCAAATGGTTGTTACTTCAGTATCAATCTAAGTGAATAGCTCTTCATTCATTAATCCACTGAATGTTGAAGAACATGCCTTTTTATTTTAAATGTGATATTAGCCAGGTTATATTTAGAATCATGGACATGGAATGAAATGACTGAGTAAAAACATTGTCCTCAAGTATATTTTAAAACTGCTAGTGAAAGAGAGAGAAATAAAATTTTAATTGATACTCCAATCCATGATTTACAAAAATTACAAAGCAATAAAAATTATGGACAGTGATAACAGTTGACAGCAGGAAAATTGACAGGAAAAATATACCCTCACTTTAGCTTCCATTATTGAATCATATTTTTCAGTATTAAATAACATATTACTTTCACTGGATTTAGTTATTATTTGGATTTAAAATAAGTGACAAAATATTCTGACTTCTGGCTTACAGAATCATATTTCTTGATGTTCTACACTTGTATTTTAATTGAAAAATCTGGTTTCCTTAGAAGACTTGGAGTAAACAGTGGTTGGTCCTGCAGTTTCAGTAACTGAAATAGAGAATCTGGGGCAGGGATGAGTTCTCTTCACTCTTCCCTTTGCAAGGGAATTACTGACTCACAGGTGATACATATTTGTCTGGGGCTTTTTCCCATCATTTGCTAAAATGAAACTATTTGAAAAGGGGAATGAGAATGCAGAAATACTTTTCCAGTAGCTTAAGGAATATAACTTCTCATTTGCCTTACTTTTTAAGGAAGCTGTAAGAATAAATAAGTCACAGGACATATTTTCAGTGTGTGCTTTACTAAAGAGCTAAATCTAGACCTGCTGGTATGTGTTACTTGAATACCTGCTTGGCTGGGTTATCTTCCTTTAATTTTTTTTTTTATTCCCCTTTATTAAAACCCCCTCCCTTTTTCCCTGGTTTGCTTTCAGGTTTGACCAAATCTATATGATGTTTTAGTATAATGATAACTGAATAAACAAAGTGCAGTGTTGTACCTGATCAGTAGAGTTTGTGACAGCAGGAAATCCTCACACAAGGTGTTTATTTGCAGCCCAAGGTGTCTCAATTTGTTTTGGTGGGTTTCTCTACAGCATACAGTACAGGTTGTTAGTTGCATCCATCCAATTGCAGTATATTAGAGCTGTGAATCTGCATTAATGAAACCACCATCACTTAGCTAGAGCCTTACCTGTTGTCTTGCTTTATCTTTAAAGATAAAAGGCACATTTTTTTTTATAAATGTAATTTTGAATTGGCAAACTCACCACATCACTCAAACATAACAAAACAAAAGGCATAAGCACATTCTGTCTTCTCTTGAATTGCTCTTCAGTGGTCACAGATGTCAGTGTCACATACATGTTACCTTAACCATGTATTTGTCAGTCTAGTTAACCCTCTGTTGTTTTTCTGGTTTTACAGGCAAATCGTACCTGCCCGATTTGTAGAGCTGATGCTTCAGAAGTGCATCGTGATTCAGAATGAGCAATCTAAGAGCACAAATCTGGTTTGGATGTTTCTGGTCACATGTATATATGAACTCTCTATTGAACTTACCCATGTGGCTTCCAGCCTGCCCTTTACTCAAAAGGGTCAATGGACCTTACTTTGCACTGTGTGACTTAATCAATTATAAAGCTTATAACTAGTCTTCACAGTTACGGGATTGTTATACTAACAAGTGTGATTGGAACTCCAAAGATTTTTTTTTAGCTTAATTTTGTGTGTGCACTAACATTCCCTGGGTTTTGTGTGATCATTCCGAGTATTGCTGCGAGATTACTGTGGATGTGATCTTTTAGCATGTGCTTTTATATAAAAGAAAAAGGAAAAAAAAGTGGTAGCTCCAAACAATATAGCAATCTACCTTATATAGAGCCTTCAGATACTGTGAGTGGGGATGAATGGTGTGAGTGTTTGTTTGCCTGTGAGAGGGTGAGCAAGGTGTGCTTGTGACTGGGTGTGCTTGCGTGTTTGGGAACCTATATACCAGCATGTACTGAGAACGTATGTGTGTAGTAATAATTATGCTGCAATGTATAATCTTGTGTGTTATTTAAACAGTACTAGTACTGTACACTGGTTCCTTTCCTTGTGTTTGCAGTTGCACACTGAATGCAATGGGTGCAGCAATTACATTTAGTATTTCCTCCCCAACTTACTTACAGGTGTAAAGACCTTTCTACCTACTATTCAAGCAGCTGTTACGCTTTCCCTTCATTGGAGGCTTTAAGTGTGTACCACTAAAGAACGCATTGATTGTTCATACATGAGTAACCTTGGGGGTTTTATCATATGTTACAAAGTTTGGGTTTTTAATGGCTGATTTACAAGTTATTTTATCAATGTAGAGTTGCAATAGTGCATTTAGCAATATTAACATTTTCAATTGCTAATATGAGTATCAATGTTTTTCTGTTTTCCTTTTAAATTTTTCTAGCTGGGTTTACCAGTTATGTGTTTCTTCCATGAAAGGAAGCAGAAACTACACTGAGGGTCTTGTGGAACAGCTCTTAACTTTTGGCCATTGTACTTGCTAAGGACATCATCTTTTAGCTTATAAACATTGGCTTTATTCACATACTTTCTTTGTCATCTGCAAGGTTGTTTGTATGTAACTAAAATAACTTGTAAAAGGTTACAATTTTATTCCTGCGACTTCATGAATAAAATACAATTTTTAGCGTTTTCTCAGAGAAGTAGAATTTCATATTTTTTTCACCATATCACAAGAGGAGGTAGGTTTTGGTCATTAACCACAGAATTCAGTTGCCCTGATGCTGCTTCTTTCCCTTCCTTATTTTGTGATGAGTGTAATAGGAAGAAAGAATTTCCTTAGTTTTTGCAATCAAGTTTCTGGAGCGCTCCACTATAGGAGAAATTTGGAACACTTTCCAGAACCATGCTGTGAAATAGATGGGGATAACTTATATTCAAGTGCTCTGAATAATATTTTATTTGGGCCATTGAAAAAAATCAGCTTTCTTTATAACATTCACCATGTTAACATCTGTGATGTGTTCTAGCAAAATATTTAGGTCTGCATATACCACAGTTATTAAAAGAATGCACTTTTTGCAGTGAAATGCTTCTCTTAAATTCAGTGTCATTACTTTGGTTGCAGCAGCATAAGTGGCACAATTACCAGTATTGCTACAACTTGCTGCCAGTCTCAGCTTTAAGTTTATTCTTTATCATTTCTGATGCTTTTGTATGCTGCTATGCTTTAGTATCAGTTATAATTTCAAACAGTGTTAGATGTTCTCCATGCTGGTTTTTCTCTTTCAAGATTTTACAGACCAGTCACAGCTCTTGGTGCAGCTAAATAAAAGCACAATTTTGCCCTGTTTCAGATGTTTTTCCATCTGTTTAGTTATGCAGGTATTTCTCAAAAACAGTGAGTCTTTCCATACCTGTCCTTACTTAGGAACACTAAATAAATAAAAATGCTGTTACATCCACTTCAAAATATTAGAATTTCTCCACTCTTCCAGTGGAGTTAAAAAATAGGCTTTTCACAATAGCACCTAGCAGGTTAAATTACATGTAATAAAATTTATTTTTTTAACAAATAAAATCATGTTGTTTAAAAAGCATATGCCACGTATGTCTTACAAAACTTAGGCTCTTTTATATAACTGCAAAAGAAAAAAATCCATGTGTACAGATTTAAACAGGACTAACATTTCTATGTTTAGTATTCAGTTCAAAGCATGGAAGGAGGGTACTTTTTCTAAACTTGATACAAGTGATCAAGACACATCCTTCTGAAGCCGAGGGAAAGTAGTTCTCTTTCTGGAACTGGAGAAATGTCCCTTTCCCCCCCCCCACCCCTAAAAATCAGTGAGATAGTGGGAGATCTAGGAGATGGAGGGTCTAAGCTGGTAAAATCCTGCAATTAATTGTTGCACTCTTACGGCTCATCTCTTCTAGAATGGTTCTTTAATTTGCATGGATGAATGTGGACTTGCTTCCCGTGGATAGTGTGTACAAAGAGCACACGTGCTTGTGTTCTGAATCAGCTCAGACAGACTACAACCACATCCTCTGTGGTGGCTGTCAAGGGCAGGGGATTTATGTTCAGCTCTTAACTGCCATGTATTATGCACAGCTGCTGTGGTGCCCGACAGCACCTGAATTCAGCAACACTTCTTTTATATTCATTGCCTTTCTGCCATCCGCTGACTCTTTCTTCTCCAAAAAATAAACAAAAACACCCAACCTCTAATATATGTTTGCTTTATCATATTGGCACTGCTGTGTTTTTTTGCATAAAGTGTCAATTTAATTTGACATTTTGGTGGATATCAAGGCCTACAGATAATTCCAGTGTCTCATTTTTTGGCTTTCTTTAGAAAAAGAAGGCCATGTGTTGTATGTCATTTTGTACAGGCTCTTGAATGTGACTTCACAGCTGTTAATACAATGCATAATACTTGGGATGAGATTTACCAACTGTTTTAATTTTAATTGTAGAAAACAGTTTCAACTGAGTTATCTTTGGGCCTTTGTAAAAGCTGTGGTTTTTCCTTTGGTACATTGTTACCTCATTTTGCTACTTGTATTTCAGACTTGCTAATTATTCTGAAAGCTTATGATTTTTGTTGGAATCATATTTTGTTAAGTGTTTTCTTTAAATCACATGCTATTGTATCATTTAACATGTAGTTTTAAATGTATTATAAATATCTGTAACCAAATCATTTGAAGGCTTGATAAATTTTTAACAAAATTTGTACATTTTTTATGAGAGTTACTAGTAATGCTTTACTAGGTAGTGCAATGAATTTTTATTTTTAATCCCTGTGCCCAATTTTGGAGTTGAGAGAGTTGTTCGGTAATAAATGTATGATGTACACTTACACAGTTTTTGTCCTGTTCTTTCTCTGAGGGGTGTATTGTTTTCTTTTGTTACTGGGCATATTTCTGTGCATGATCATGCAAATTGAAATATTATTGGCAACAGTCAATTGAAATATTATTGGCAACTTGTGTTGTAGTGAGGTGTTTTGCTACCTTAACTGTAGTGCACAACATTTTTTTTTAATTTTATATGGAGAGAGCATAAGAAGCTGATACAAAATACTGTACCATATTTTTAAGTGTGTGAGTATTCAGAGTTCTCAAAGCCTTGCCTGAAAGGTCAACTTTCTCAAGATCTTACTTAGCCAGCAGAAAAATGAAGGTGCTCCTTAGGTGTACTATTTGCACTGCATAGCCGCTGAAGATGTGTTACACTTTTGCAGTGTCCTAACAGTAGTAAGAGATGCATCCTGAATTATAATGAGTTTGATTAGCCAGGGTCATATGAGAAGCTGGTAGTGAAACAAAACAATAACATGGAAAGAGTTGTGTGGTTTTGGTTTTAAGGTAATGTAAACTAAGTTGACAGATGTAGTTACTTAAGAGATTTTCATTTACATGAGACATTTAATAGCTGCATCAATAGGAGGTGTTCTTGCTACTCAGACCTATTTGAAGATTCATTTGTGCCTTTGAGAATCCTTATGCAGGTTCATACATGCATCTTTTGGATTTGGGAGACATTGGAAAAGAGAAAGGCATCAATCTGTGAGCCTCGATCCTTGCAAAGCCACATTTTGTGCATGCAGAGTATACTGCATAGCAGCTTCCAGGATCATCTGTAGTTTGGCCATGACCAGCCCTAGCCTGAAGAGCACAGTTGCCCTCCTCTTCTTTCCTGATCTGCTCTCAGCTCCCACCCCTTTGTGTCACAGCCTCTCACTCTCTTCCTCAGCCTGTGCAGTGTCTGTCTTTGCTGATCCTATGTTATCACTTCTTGTGAGTCTCCTGGAATTCTCAATAATTAGTTGACAACTTCTGTCGCTAAGTTCTAATAAATCATATCACTGCCACCAGATACTGCATCCTGTGTACTCTTTCGTGGTCCTTTTTTCATCCACTGGCTGCAGCTGTAGTTTCTCCATCTTGTGTGTCTGCTGTAACCATTCTTCCCCCACAGCTCACACTGTGATGTGCAAGACCATCTGACTTTCAACTCTGGTATTTCCTTGCAACTGATTAATGATTTGCATGCCCAGTGCTTATCAGCTGATTTCAGAATGACAGCATACTTAAGAACAGATGTGCAAGCCAGCACAGTCCTCCATGATGAATGTCCTGGGAGATATCCCACAAAGCTCCTTCTGTGTTACTGTTCCTTCCCATAGGTTTGTATGTGCAGGAGAATCGTATTCTCCAAACCATGTTTGCTAGGGTTTGGAGAATGTCTGATTTTTCGAGAGGCATTTAAGGGAAGAATATGGAGAGAGAAGGGGCAATTCATAGCTCACTTGAGTATTGGAGCTTGGGCCATCATATAGTCTTATTCAAAAACTGAAGATAAAATCAGTGAGTTCAACAAGAGAAACAAGGAGGAACTGTAGTCAAAACAAGAAATGGAAATCCTTTTTTCATGTGCAACAGGCTAGTAATGAAATGAGATACATAGACCATAATGTTTATATGGTCTTACCATCTTAAAAATCCTTTACAAGTAGCCATGAGAATTTTGCATAGTAATTAGTATTTCTGTAAAAATTCTTTAAACAATCTTGCTAATTGAAAGCAGTAATTATGCATACTGGTGCTGCTAAAACATGTGCTTTTGCAATATCTGAAGTATTAGTTTTCTTACAGCTTGCTCTGGCTCTGCAGCTGACTGACATGCTGTTGTTCATAGACCATGTCCCTTCTGGTACAGAGGTTATTACTACTCTATTGTAACATTTGCTTTTTTTCTACCTAAATCTAGTCCAACATGCAGAGCCAGGAGCACTTTGGGCCTGTATGATTTCATTTTGCTTGGCCTTACCTTATGACATTTTACTATGTCTTTTCCTTCTGGAGAGCGAGACCAAATTAAAAAAATAGTTACTGCAAACTGCTTTTTATCTTCCTCCGTACACTGTTGCATCTTGAGCCAGCATCAACAGATTTAAGGAAATAGAGCAGAGAAAGGAGATTGCAGAGCATGAAAAGAAGTGATTGCACTTCACCTTTAAGACTTCATCGTGGAGAATGATCAGTTAGCCAGAAAAGGAGTAAATACAGTTGAATACTGCAAATGACACAGCATCAAAAAATAAATATGTCAGTTTTGGTCTTGGATGATTGCTCACTCAGATACTATAATTAATTCTATCACCAGATCATCTGTCTGTTATTAATGGGGTGTCCCATTCAACAAACTTACATGCTTCTACAATGCACAGTCATTAACTGTGCACAAAAGGACAGGAGATCATACAACTTCTGTGGGGTTTGACATTTACTGATGAATATTAATACCAGATGCTGAGGAAATCACAGGGAACACAAATCATAGTAATGAACTTGGAGATCATACAATTCTGTATACCCTCATTTTTGTGTAACGTCCTCAACAAGTCAAGTTTCATCAATTTGCTAATAGAAGAAGAGTGAAACAAATAGAGAATTGTTGTGTGACTTCAGTTTACTGCAGGGGAGGGCTAGGGATGAAAGCCAGAAGCAGAAGCCTTCAAGTTAACTGAAGGTTACTGTGGAATAGTTAGCTGTTAAATTCATCCTGGGGTAGCAGGTAGGAGTGCTATTTTGACAGAGCTCCATACCTGAAGTGAAAGGTGCAATCTGTCTGAATCCATTAAGATAAGAAGCAAATGATCTGCTTTGGTAAATCTTTCTCAGGGTATGAGAAATTTGGAGCACAGACAAGATTTGCTCGTGCTGATTAAGGAGACTATTCCTTGGGAATCCATCTATACCTAACACTGCTGGGCTCTGGCCTTCCTGGGGATTGTCCTAGTGAGCCCATAATTTTGCTTATGATGGATTTTGCAGGATCTGATGCCGAGGGGATTCTCGGCATCAAGGGTCTTACAGATCACAGCATCCCTGAGCTTCAGAAACACTGTCTGTTGTTGATACACAACAGCTTGGTGGCTAGAATTTCTGCCCTCAGTTCATGGACTGTTAGGTAGGTGGCTCTGTAGGAGAGGAAAAAATGAGCCAGAGAGAGTTGAGAAGGCTGTACCCAGACACAGCAAGCCTCTGCTGCACTGTGCCTGTTGGCTGAGGCAGAACGTGTCAACCAGCAGACGGCTTCCAGTCTCTCTAGGAACTGCAGGTGGCAGCAATTCAAAAACTAGTTCTTTCTGGACAGGGCATTCCCTCCACTGCCCTTTGCTTCTGGCTGTGTCTCAGAGCTGCAGTTTTAGAACACAAAACCTTCAACCACAGTGTGAGTTCTGTGAACTCCCATTCCTCCTGCTCACTTTTGTCTTCCCTCCCCTCCCAGTATGGTGTGTTTCCCTTTCAGTAGTGGGAGGGATCATGGGTTATTGCCAAGCTGAACCAATTTCCTGCCCATTGTGAGAATGACAGCACAGAACAGACACAATATTGCTGCCAATGTGACAAAGCTCCTTGTGAGCTGTGCAGACAGCTCAGCCTTGCTGCCACATGGCACTGCTGGGGGAAACCAGTCTGTAAGCTGTTTCTTAGATGCTGTCATGGGTGCTGTGGATGTTGCCGAAAGTGTTGAATCTTTTAGAGTCCTGCTGAAGCTCTGGCACAGCCATGACATCAGGCAATACCCTTCCACCTCACAGATATTGCTGGCATTGCCATTAGGTGGACAAGTCTGGGAGTGCTTTTCTCCTCTGGTGGGGCTGTGCAGAGGGACAGTGTCACTGTCAAAAATGGGCTGCAAATTGACAGCAGGTGGGCTAGGGAGAGTGTTCTGCTTGGCATCCTTTCTGCCCCGTAGCTACCAATATTTTGTGTGAAAGACAGACTCTGTGAAAAGGAAAGTGGTGTGTAGGAGGATATTTTATTTGAAAGGGCAGTTTCCATGGGAGTTGTTCATGAATGGCATCATTTCATTTACAGGGCATCGAAATTATGGCAAATTGGGATGTAGATGTATAGCTTTGTTTTTGAATACAAGTAAGGCAGGGCTGACCTACGTATGTATATGCAGCTGTAGCTGCCATTATTACACTAATAATTACATTATTATTATATAATAATTACATTATTACATAGTAATTCACCTCTTACACCTCAGATGGTATGTAAATGGTACCTACATATCTGCTGATACTCCTGGACTCTTTTCCCAAAAATCAGCCCCACAGGTTGTTATCTGCCACAGCTTAGTGGGGCAGTTTCCATTTCCCTGGAGATTTTGTGGGGAGATATGTGATATGCCTTTTGTGTAGGAACTTCAGCTGCTGTACTTTGGTCCCTGAAAGACAACCATCTGTTACTCAGGCAAGGAGCACCTGCTCTGCAATTGGCAGTGTTGAACAAGTATTACAAAGAACTGATAACCAGGGTAATATCAGGGAAAAGCAAAGGGCAGAGGACACAGACGACACCTATTTTAAGAAAATTTCAGTTCCCAGTGAGTGCAGGGTTTCAGTGCTACCTTTGCTGGGCTGTCCTAGGACAGTGTTTTTGATGCTACAGTTCATCAATACGCTGGTGGACAAGCGAAATAGAAAAATAGAAAGGGAAATCAGAATGTTGTCATAAGCAGAGGTAGATGGAAAAACATAATACAGAAAAAAATTATTGTTGCATTACTGCTGGCAGGAGCATTGTCTTTAGCAAACAGAACATGTCACAGAAAGAATCCATGGCTGAAGTGCAGCAATAGTAAGAGAAAATAAGAAAACAAAATTAAGTCTGTACAAAATAGGGAGAATGGGCATGTGAAATGCATAGATCAGAATGCCAAGCAGAAATTCGACATTTCCTAGCCCTAAGTGGCAATCTCTCTTCCAGTTGCATATCCAGACTCTGTGTTTACACTGAAATTTGCTGTCTCTTCCTAGCTGTCTTCTTCCAATCAAACCACATGAAATCAGTCTTGCTTGATCTGAGCATCTCCACACTGGATATGCAGCCTCGATGCTGTCTGGGACTTAGAATGCTGGGCACTAGAGAGTCCTCCTCCTGCCTGTGAAAGCACTAACCCCTGATCATCACTTGGGCTCTGCTGAGAGCTGTCTGCCTTGAACCTGGGAGTTGCCCACAGCAGGATCTCCTCTCCCTCAGCCCTCAGCTGACATCAGTCAGTGAAGGTGATGTGGATTCCTGTGCTGCAGGCTGTGGTTGCCACCGGGGGAACTTGGCTGATGTGGCACTCCTTGCACTGGGGCAGGTGGGTAGTCTGTGGTTCTGAAACTCCTGCCTGTCTCAAAAGGCAAATAAGCAGGAAGTCTACTGGGGCACTGGGGGAGTGTAATGTGGAATGCAAGAGTGTGTGATTGGGGAGGAAGGAAAGGAGCCAGTTAGACTTTAAGGTCTCCTGTTAGCTGGTTTTCAGTTGTGGTATCATGCTTTGGAATGTGGCTGGGAGACCAGAGAGCCTGTGTAATAGCAGTGTTTTGCTTGCAGCACATAATCTGAAGCAATGAATTACGATTGGCCTATTTTATGTAAGTATTGAGTGCCTTGCTTCACAGAGGGTCTGGGACAGTGCTCCTCCTGCCCTGAATGCTTTCTGTGCACAAGCCAAGGATAAACTGTCAGATGATGCAAAGGCCAAATCCATGGCTGGTACTGTGTCCCAGGTGCAAGGCGAGATGTTCACCTGTCCTTCAACACAGGAGGTGCAGGAAGAGGGATGAGGAGCAGCAGGGTTACAAAGAGATGCTCTTTTGAGAGCTACAGGCCATGCTGAATATGTGGCTGGGGACACTCAGGGGTACCCAAAAACTTACCCAACCCCTGCAGGCACAGGTAGCCCCGCATGGAGCAGCTGTGGCAGTGGCAGGACATGAGCAAAACCTGTCTTGATGGGCTAACTGGGAACTATCTCTCAAGGGGTTTAGGCTTGCTTCAGTGAAACCTGGGCAGGTTTCCTCACCCCTCCTTTCTTGTTTGACTGACAGCACCATTTTAGGGAGCAGGTGGGGACGCATATGCATCCTTTTCTGGCACCTCTTCGTTTGCAAAAAGCCCTGGGCAAGCTCTCTGGAGGGGCTGCTTGTGGCCATGCCCTGCTGCTGCCTAACAGTCTGAACTACAAAGTCTTTTTGGTTAGAGGAATGCTTTGAAACATACTGTTTTTAATGGCACTGTGCTGCCAAGGGGTCTTTGTGGCTTGGTGAAGACATCACTTCTTGCAGGGAGAGGAGCCACTCTCAGGGAGGGGAGCTAATCTGAAGCACACATGTACCTCTAAGTTTTGCTGGGGAGATTTTTTTTTAATCATAACCCAAAACAGGGAAAGAGAAGGGGATTGCAGCTGAAGCTGCTAGTGTGCCCCTGTTCCCTGCAGGTTCCTGCCTCCCAAAGGATATAGGGACTACTCCCAGGCCCTCACACTCCTCTTGCTCCTCCTTTTCTGTCTTTAATTTCCCCTCCTCTGTCTGAGGTCCCTGTGCCACCAGCAACAGTTGTCAGGGCTGAGAAAGTCTTGTTGGGCTGCATTGTGGATGCCCCTACCCTTACTAGTTTTGGGGAAAGCAGATAAGGAACACCTAGGAGTGCCTTCCCAGGTGCCAGACTGCTGCCAGAGAGCTGCTCTCAGCCCTCACCCACCCAGAATGAGCATGAAGTGCTGCTGGTGTGTCAGACTGCATTTGGGGAACCCTTGTGCAGACAGGGTGGCTGACTGCAGCTGCAGGCAGGGCTACTGCCTCTCCAAAAATTGTTCTGGAGAAATACCACCCTTGAAGGAAGACCCATGGCTTCCCACATTTCCCAGCAGTCCCTAAGCCGGATTACTTGCATGCCTGCCCCAAGCCCAGGAGCCTGTCTTTGGAGCTCCTCTAGCACATGGAGAACCTTCCCCATCCCTCCTGAGCAGGCAGCATCTTCTGGAGCCAAGGCAGATGTGCTTGGAGCACAGAGTGAAGTTGTCACATGTTCTAGCCCAAAACCTGATGGGAAATAATACGCCTGGGCTGTGTTTTAGTCTCTCGCAGTGGTTCAGAGTGATACTGAAATCAGCTGAAACAAACTTTTTAAGACAATTTGAAGCATTGGAAAGTAGGCATTAATTATCTGCAGGACACACAGAGGATATCTCTTTATTCTGTGTGTGTGTGTGTGATGAAACTTTACAATAGGGTTTTAATCCATCATAATCATACATATTCATTGAAATGTGTTTCTTATCTAATACATAAACATCACTTCCCTGGAACTAATTTGCATGCATTTGCCTCCTACTGGAAGTATTTTTATGGTCCTGGAGGTTCATCAAAAGGGGTCTCTGGTGGTCATATTCCCTGAATACTTTGATATTAAAGGTGCCCCTCCCTCAATCATTTTCTTTGGGCATGCGCTGTTGCTTCTTGTTACATAATTTGCCAAAAAAACATTCTAGGACTCTTTATCTGTTTCTCTGCTGGTTCCAGCTACATTTAGTGTTCTGTGTGCATACCTTCACATCCTTTTCTCTTTTTTGCCAGTTAGTCTTTAAGCTCTATTCAGCATCTTCTGGCGAGATGAGAATTTCTGTTTGCTATGTTAGTAATCAAGGAGTACCTGAACCTGGGTCAGAATGATGATAAGTCTTCTCTTTCTGTCTCAGGGAGCCATTGCAGCTCCTTTTTCCTTTTCTGCTTTGCCTTGAGTTCTGATCCCCTCTGGAAGGACTCTGGGGCCTGAATTAAAGCAGGGTCTGCCCAACTGCCCTGCCCAACTGGGCAGCCCAAGACCTCTCAGGAGACTAGAAGTACAAGCCCATTGACAGCTAAGTGCATGCAACTGAGAAACCAGTAAACCACTTTGATTCTGGATGGTTTCAAGCTGTGTGAGGTGAACACTGTTCCCCTGTGAAAGTGAAGGATTGGGATTAGTGAGGAGCTCTGGGGAAGGACAGCAGTCCAGTCAGCATGGTTTCATGGCACAGTATTAGAGGCTGTGTTTGCCCCAGGGAGAGCATGCTCCTGGCCTGTAGCTGTGTTTATGTCCACTTTGGCTCATCCCACAGGGCACCTTAGCTGTGTTTTGGTTTAACCCCAGCCAGTGGCAAAGCACCATGCAGATGCTCACTCCCATACCTGCAAGAGCTGGAAAACCTGTGCGATGAGATAAAGACAGTTTAACAGGGAAAGGGAAAGCAAAAACCACACACAAGTGAAGGAAAACGAGGAGCAGTCTCTCCTATCAGTACAGACTGGGGGATGAATGGGTTGTGACCAGCCCTGCAGAGAAGAACCTGGGGATATCACTAGATGAAAAATTAAATATGAGCCAGCAACGTGCACTTGCAGCCCAGGAAAACAATTGTAATCTGGGCTTCCTAAAAAGAATTTATCTTCCTCTGGTAAACCCTCTGAAAGTAACTGCATTGGAGCTCAGCCTGAGTGAAGACAATGGTATTCAATAGGTGAGTAAACAACTTAATGGCAGTGCATTCCCAGCCTGTCCAGGTCCCTCTGGATGGCATCCCTTCCCTCCAGTGTGTCAACTGCACCACACAGCTTGGTGTCCTCAGCAAACTTGTCCATGTTGCCGACGAAGATGTTGAACAGCACTTCTCCCAGCATTGACCCCCGAGGAACACTGCATATCTGATCATCTCACAGCTGGAAACTTGTTAAGAAGGATGCTGTGAGGGACAGTGAACCTCACTAAAATAAAAAAAAATTACATCCATTGCCTTCCCTTCATCCCCCAGGTGGTGACATCATTGTAGAAGGATAGCACATTGATTAAACAGGGCTCTCTCTTTGTGACTTGATGCTGGCAGTGCCTTTTGATTGCATTATCCTTTAAATGCCATTCAACAGCACCCAGTATGATCTTCCCCAGTATTTTCCAGGTACTGAGGTTGGACTAAGAGGTCTGTAGTTCCCTGGGTCATCCTTCATGGCCTTGTAAACTGGAATAACATTGACTAGCTGCACTCAGCATGGACCTCCTCAGACTCCCAAGATCTTGGCAGGTGATTGAGAAGGGTCCTGCTGGAACATCCACCAGCTCCTTCGCCCTTCTGGGGTGAAATCCATCTGGCCACACAAGACCTGTGAACAGCCTGCTGGTACTACTTGTCTCTGACAATTTCAGTGTCCACAAATGGAAAGTCACTGTTCCCACAGCTATGGTCCTCCCCACTCTAAGGATCAGGCAACGCAAAGTTTATGGTCAGCATTAAAAACTGAGGCATAAAAAGCTTCAAATGTGTTTACTTCTTCTTCATCCCTGTTCGTCTGGGATACTTCTCAGTGCTTTAAAATATGTGTGTTGAACGGGTTTGCCAGTACACAGTCAACTCAGTGACACTGCAAGGAAACACAAACCTTTCATAACAGCTTGAAGTAATTCTGATAGCTCTTTAATTCATACTATCCTTCCACAACACTGCAGAAAGTATATTTTGAAAAGTATGTGTTTGAAAGTATATTTTGCTAAAAATTAGAAAGAAATATATACATTGATTTTTTTTTTCTGATAGCCTAGAATGATTTTCTGTCTTTAAAAATGAAATAGTGGGCAGCTAAGCCACAGAAGAATTCCTACATTCATTTACTTTCTTCATGAAAGTGTCAAAACAGAAAGAGCATCCAGTGCCAGTAAAATCAGAAGTTTCAAAATTTAGTTTTTCCAGAAAAAAAACTTGACCATGAAAACTGAACTCATGTAGCATTGCTAAGACATTTTTCTAAGTGTAACATTAGATTACCTAAAACACACACATGTATGCATATGTTTCCAGAAGGTTTGCTTGACTCAGGAGCAAAATATGTCTTCCCTGCATGGTCCCTCTGGTGGTAGCCCCAAGGCAAGCCAAACCAAGATAAACTCTGATTTCTGCAGTAAAAATTATTTCTCTTCTTAAGCCAGTGGAAGGTGTGTCTTCTACTGAAAGCACCCCAGTTTGATAAAGGATTCTTGAGTTCAGCCTTATTTAACATTCAGCCCTTGTGTGGCAGGGACTCAAGGCTGCTATGCATGTACAGATGGTGTTTTGGTGCCATTCAAATTACAGTCCTGAACGTCTTTGCTTAAGTGGTGATTCTGCTTGGTTTTGATTTGTTTGGTTAGTTCTTTGGTTGGGTTTTTGGGGTTTTTTTTTTTGAAGATGGCTGCAAAGAAGTCCAGATGTGCAGCAGAACCTGTAAATTGTACACTAAAGCAGACTTCTTTCCTTTACTCCTACACACAAGTATGAAGATGAAGTCAGAGCTTATATGAAAAATTTTCTGTACAAACAAATAGAGGTTGCTACAGCTAAACAAAATCCTGGCCTCTGTGTAAAGCATGCTGCCAGATTCACACACAAATGTTGCAGAAATACACCCCTATTTTGCAGAAGGCTTATTGGATCCAAGTCAGGAAAAGGAAAGTGTCATTTCAACTCAAAACTAACAGATGAAGACACAGACCCCTTCTGACCTGACTAGCCAACTCCACCCACATCTTCCTCAGCTGGCTTGCACACTGAGATTGTGCTGAATGAGGAAAACGTTATCACTTCCTGTTTTCCTCTTGATTTAACTCTCCTCTCCACTGCTTGTGATGGAGGATGATTCTTCTTGGCAAAAAGAGCCTGAGGCACACCCTGAGGCATTTAGAACCTGTTTTGAATGCTTGAAGGTGTTCCCTCCAGAGAGAAGAATGTTGGAGCTGGATGTAAAGATGATCTTCAGACCTCTCACAACCACAGTGAAGCAGCACTTTTGCCCAGTGTTAGACAGGAAAGTACTGGGGTGAAAGTTCATCTTATTTTGGTGCATTACAGCAGCACCTGGTTATCCAGTAGTGTTTACACAAGCTTTATTTGGTTTTAACACAACTCTCTTCTCCACAGTAAACAATTTAAAACCCAGAAAGCACAGAGAATCTAGCTCAATAATTTCACTTTTAATGGGAAATGCTCTAGGTATTAATAATGTGCAAATTGTAATGCTGCAAGTAATGGGCCTTGAAATATCCTTACAGTCAAACTCATGGTGTTGTTTGGATAGACAGACTAGAACACCTGATCTGCTAAACACAAAGTGCTGTCATTAGATATACAAAGTCCAAGTGGCAGCTGGGTACTAGTGCCATTCCTCAGGGATTAATGCTGAGGCCATTGTGCTTTAATGTTGTTATCAGCAGCCAGGGCAATGGAATGGAATATGCCCTCAGAGGGTTTGCTGGCATCACAAACAAGAGCAAACAATCTCCAGATATCTATAATGATCCCGAAGATTCCATGATTGTAACGTGGGGTCTGTATGAAACACTTTCAGAGGAAAAAACCTTGACTTGTACGTACAAGACCATTTCTAACTCCTTGATGAAGTCAGCAGCTGTTTCGTGGGCATGAAATTTTAGTGGGACTGCCCTTGTTCGTCAGTGCTCCACATTCTCATGTACTAATACATATACCAGCTCTCAAATGGCACACCAAAATGTTTGGGTTTTAAATCTCTTCCTATTTTTTCCTATCGTTTGTGTGTGTGTGTGTGTGTACTCTGCATTGCTTTAATTCACAGAAAGAACCAAGCATATTAAAAAAAAACCTATATTAATTTGACTAAATGTAGGTAAGAGGTTGGGCCAATCAAGTAAGTGTGCAAACCCTGTAATAGCATGAGAACTCTTTTTCAATTTCTATAAATGAGACCTTTCAGAGCACAAAATTCTGATTGAAAAATACAAAGCAACAAAACATGCCCTGAAGACAGGGTTTTTTCCTCTTTTTATCAGATTTTTTGTTTTGTTTTGGGTTTTGGGGATTTTTTTGTTTGTTTTTTGGTGGGGTTTTTT
Source organism: Entomyzon cyanotis (assembly GCA_024500445.1). NCBI lineage: Eukaryota > Metazoa > Chordata > Aves > Passeriformes > Meliphagidae > Entomyzon > Entomyzon cyanotis. The sequence continues at coordinate 6,289,746 of JAKEPQ010001021.1, forward strand.
GTTTGGTTGTTTGTTTGGGGATTTTTTTGTGGTTTTTTTTTGTTTTTTGTTTATGTTTTGCTCAGCTGTGACACTGAAGCCCATCCTTCGTGGATGCTGCTGAGATTCCAGAAGTTAGTCAGTTTTCCAGCCCTGTCCCGGACGGAGGCAGCTCGCCCGGAGCCGGCTCTCCCGCTCGCCCGCACAGCTCCCAGGGCATTCCTGCCCGGCGCTCCGCTGCGGCTCCGCGCTCCGGCGGCCAGCGACGCGGTGGGGCACTAGCCCCTCGGCCACGGCCACCGGCACGGCTGTCCGGCCCCAGCGCGGCACCGCTGCGCACTCCCTGCTCCCGCCGGCCCGCACCGCCTCCTCCCCACCCTCCCGCCCCGCACCGCCCCGCCTGCCCCCGCCGCTCCCGCGTCCGTCTGCTCGCCGTGCTCCGGCCGCCTCCGCGATGGCGCAGGGGGAGCCGCGGGTGTGCGGGGAGCACGCCGGGCGGCCGCTGGAGCTGTTCTGCCAGGAGTGCGGGCGCTGCGTGTGCGCCCTGTGCCCGGCGCTGGGCGCTCACCGCGGGCACCGCGCCTGCCTGCTGCCCCACGCCGTGCGCCGCACGCAGGTGAGTGCCGGGCGCCGCGGACACGGGGATGCACGGGAGCGGAGCGCGAGGTCTCCCTGATTTGGTTTTATGTCTCGCCGGTTGCCCCCTCGTTTCTTAAAACCGTGCCGCTGGGTTTTCTTTGGCCAGGGCGTGATGGTGGCAGCTGTGAGTATTGGTGCAGTGCCACAGCACTAAGCTGATCTTCAGCCTCGCTTTGCTTGCCTTATAAGCACCTTGTGGAGCTCAAGGTTTGTAGCCTGCGCTGGCTAGCAGGGCAAACTTTCTGTACTTTCTGTACCTCAGCACATGCTTTGTAGATCTCATATGGACAGGGGTCAGCCTGATGCCACTGCACAAGGATGTGGTTTGTGCACGAAAGGGAAAGAGTTAATCAGTCACACCCAAGCACCCACAAGACAGGTGTATGAACCAAGGGACAAGGAGGAAGTGACTTTGACTGTTAGGTCACGTGCAGCAGCATTTTATCCTCAGACCTTGTGTGTGGAATCAGGGGACCGTGGTTGCCCCAGGGAACTTGTTTTTATTGCCAGGATGGAAGTACCTTTGAGAGAAACATAGATGTCTCAGGGGAAAGGTAATTTCTTTTTACTTCCTCCCTCCACCATTGTAGTTTGCTATTTCACAGTATCTGCCCATGCACAGTTCCCTCATAACTCTTCTGGGATGGGAGCAAGGGTTGTTGTGGGTTAACCCCAGCAGGCAGCTAAGCACAATACAGCTGCCTGCTTATTCCCCTCCCTTGCCCAGTGGGACAGGGAAAGAGAAGAGGATGACTAACCCCAAGAAAATTCATGGATTGAGTTAAAAATTAGTTTAATAAGTTAAATAGGAGGGAAGAGAAAAAAACCAAAAGTGATGCAAAGTCGAACACACTCACCAGACTGTTCCTGAGCAAAAGACAGCTAACCCACCTCAACACCCCACTTACAGTTTTGTTGCTGAACATGATTTCACATGGTATGGATTACCTCTTTGGTTAGTAGGGCTCATCACCTGCTTGCGTCCCCTCCCAGCCTTTTGTGCACTCTCAGTGTAGTAACATCTGAGACACAGCACCACACAGGCTGCTATGAGGAAAATTAACTCCATCCCAGCCACAGCCAGCCCAGGGATTCTTCCCTAAGGCTCTTCCCTTTTTTCTTCATCCCAGGGTAGCTGGGATGAAGAACATATCCTCAGGAAGTTTTCCATGCTTGCCAGTACTCCTGCTTTGTTTTGCTTGGACAGCCTGCCAGGAGACTTGTTGAGGCCTGCATGCTGTGGTGCTAAGCTCGGGATGTTTAAAATGCTGTGACACAAGAGGTTTGATGTTCAGAAGCCCTTTTGATTTTATTTTTTTTCTCTACAATTTCAGAAAGTTCCTTCCCACTCCTTCTGTGATATTTTGGGGCCACGTTACTAGGAGGTTTTCTACAGAAAACAGTAGGAAGAAAGAGTCTCTACAGAACTTCCTGCTTGGAAGTTCACACAGGTCATGATAAACTCTTGCGGCATTTTATTGCACTTCATGTTAGAGAGCATTACAAGGGCAGTGCATTAGGCTGCCACAAACAGCAGCACAGAGGTAAAATCTTTTAAGACATCTGAGCAACGCAGAGCGCTGCTCCTGCATGCTGGTTTGCTTTCATCCAAAATGTCCCTCTTATAGGTGGGAACTCACTACAGTGTTTGTGTTCCCTTCATGACAGGGTGGCAGTGTGTGGATGCAGGCATCGTGCAGTAGCAACCTGACTTGAGGCAAAGTAAAGTGCACAAAGCTACAAGTTGTGCTGGCTTCCTGAGGGTCTGATGGACACAGGGAAGCACATGCTGTTGATAAAGAGTTGTTTCCGTGCCAAATCAGGAAGAGAGCAGGGTAGGAACTTGTACTCCCATGTGACCCTCTGTCCCTAGGAGGTATCTGCTGACATCTACTGGCTTAGGGCTGCAGAGATTTCAGGCACAAACTATCAATAGTTGCAGCCTAAGAGATGGTAATTTGACTGGTGATTTTTTTGCTGGGAGCAGTTATTCTTTATAGCCCTTGTGATGTGATACCAGCCAGACAGCACTACTTCCACAGAGAATCTTCCACAGCTTTCAGCAAATCCTAGCTGTGCGTGCTAAGAGGAGATGAGAATCAGTGTGCGAGGTCCATCAGCTGCTTCATCCCTGGATCTGATCCCTTGTTTAAAACCATCAAGAAGGACATTACCTGTGCTTCTGAATGCAGCACACAGGATCAGCATTCTTTGCACTTGATATGTGTCTGTGAACCTGACTGGAGCTAAGAGTGTCATCTCTCAGAAATCCCTGCTTTTACAGTGTTTTCACTTGGATGAGTTAAGACAATCCCTAAAGGAATGTTTCCAGAGTTGATTCCTCAAGGTGAACGACATGGGTTGCATGGCAGGGTCTTCAGCTGGTAGGAAGCAGCTCTTTCATTTACCTCTGTAAAGAAAGTAGCCAGAAATGCTTGGGATTGACATAATTGCTTGCATATAGTCACAGTTGTGAGGGAATGAGTGCCTGAAGTGATGTGTTTTACTAGCAAAGATGAAGATTGGTCTTTGTCAGTCTTTGAGGTAGGGAATGAGGTGTAGGCTGCAAAATAAACTAAGGAAGGCTCATATCTGGTAGAACTCCTGAAACTTCTAGTGGTGTAGAACACTTCTGGTTCTTCAGGGACAAGACTGGAAAACTGTGGCTGGAATAAATAGCAGGACTGTCTTGCTCTGTGCAAGAACATTTGTCTGCTTGCATGGATGTATCTGTGCCAAGGGCCTTCCAGATGCAGAGTCTCTGGCTTTTGCTGGGAGCCCATTTTCTCCTGACTCTGTGCTGTTTAAATAACTGCATGTATTTTCTAAGGAGACATATGTCAGAAATGCAAACTGCTGCTCATGAAGCAACATTTTATGTTCTGTTGTCCACACTGCAGAGCTTAAATGCTGTGCTGCCCTGGGGCTCTTGCAGTGAACTGGTACATGTGCATGCAGATGCTCTTGACTGGGTCTCAGCTGCAGAAGAGGTCACTGATAATAACTACATCTGGAGGTAGCTTACCTGGCATTTACTGAGGGCCTGTGTTTTAGCACCAGTGCACTGAGAGAATGGGACAGCAATGACTGGATCCTCCATGGTACTAACGACAAAAATGCATCAGCAGGGACACCAAGGCTGTTCAACCTGCTGGGCAGAGGGCAGCCAATTTCAGAGGGCTGCAGGTGAGAAATTGTGGGGCAAGACATAAGCAGAACATCGATCATGCTGTGCTGGGCACACCACAAGTGTCACAGATACTTGTGTGATTGATTACCAGCCAACCTGACAATCTTGCCTGTTGTAGATATTCAGACTACAGTGTCACTTCAGTGATAGTGGGATATCCGATTGGTCATTTGTACTCTGGGAAGCGTCCTGAACATTCACTGGATTTTGATTCTAGACAGAGTGTTCCACTGATCCTCTGAATAAAAGTACTTACTTAGCTGTCCCTTGGCTGCTAATTGTATTAGCACATAGACTTGAAATGCACAGCACCTCAGATTTAAAGATGAAACTTTTTTTTAACTTTGGATTTCTCTGCCTTAAGAAGGTGGTGCTAATTTGCACAGCTCTCCAAACCTTACCAGTATAACCACCAGGTAAAATGTTGAAATCCTCATGGTTCACCACTATACTCCTCCTAAAGGAACCTACAAGCCTCCTAAAAGGCCATTCATTTAAGTGGTGTACCTTCTAGCTACAAATATTCTGTGATTCTATGGTTCTGAAACTGAGTATTTCAGTGATATACTCCCGTGTATAAAGCTGGATACTGATTTCTGTTTTTTACAGATGTTGTTATGAAACAGTGTTTTATTTTGTTTCATTTTTGTGTAGGAACTCATGACATTGTGCTTGAAGGATCTAGAAGAGAGAACAGAGCAAGAAGCTGGTAACAGAAGGAGCATAGAGCAGGCTGTGAATGATGTGAAGGTAAAGTGTAGTTTCCTTCTTCAGTGGATGGTCATTTTCCAAGGGGAGACTTTTTTTTTCTCTGTAGCTATTCAAAGACAGACACCTACTACTTCTCAGGAAAAAACTGTATTCCCTGTATCCATCACAATATATTACACTATCAAAGGGAGAGAAGAGGGAGAGTCTCCAAAGACCTGGTCCTCATTCCTTGATCAGCTAACCACCACAGGAAGACCAGAGGAATAGTAGGTAGCCCCAGCTGCCTATGTTGTTCTGGCTTCACTGATGTATCTTGCATTGCATTGCACTGAACAATTATTGAATTGTCTTGATTCTGAGTGGAATAAACACAAGAACAGCTCTATTGATTCTGTCTTAAGAGTGGGAATGTAGGTTAAGCTGTGCCCCTTTAATGAGCATGAATTGACTTTTGCTCTAAGGAGCATCTCTAAGCAGCTCTGTTACAGAAATGTCAGTAAGAGCTTGAGGGGGCTTTAGAGACTTGGTTTGATACCAATTTGTTTTGAAAGCTTTCTCTTCTACTAGTTACTTGTCTCTAGCTTGCTTTAAAAGGGGTCAAAATCTTGCTACTGAAGGACCAGGTCTGCTTCTTGTTGCAGTTTGTACCCTATTAATTCCAGCTGAAACCAGAACTTTCTGCATAAATAGGCATCTTGGAATCTTGTCTCAAGCTTTTCCATCTAGACATCAGCAGGTGAATCATGTCTGCCCTCCCTTAAGGGGTAGAGACATGTTTCTGAAGAGATGCAGAAAATCAGTAAAATTCAACCAAATCACAGCATTGAAAGCCTGAAAGAGAAATGTCTGAAATGTTTATGGTCTGTTGAGCAGGGGGGAGACATTCTTCTGCTTCTATAGGCACATGCTGATATGATCAAAAGGCAGCTGTCAGAAAAAATGACTGAGCTTCACTTACTTCTTCGGGAAGAAGAGAGTCTGGCAAAAAACTTCATTGATGAAAAGACTCAGCAAGCCCTGGGAGCACATGATGAGCAGTTGGAGTCCTGTCAAGAACAGCTTGCAGCCCTAGAGTCCTTCACATGTCAAATCAGACAAATACGACAGGACAGTGATCCTATTCGTTTGCTGGAGGTGGTATTGTATGGTCTCTTTCTACCTTTTATCCTCATAGCCTGTGGTAAATTGCTCTAGTGATCTCTTCTATAGATCCTTCTGTATGTAAGAAGCATCTTTCTAACTGTTTTTTAATTTGCTTTGTATCGGTGTTTTGGTAAACCCATTTGGCTCCTGACTTTTGAGCTATTAGGTTTTCCTGCTACGGCATTGATTTCAGGTCTGTATGAAATTCATGTTAATTTAAAGCATATACGGAAAAGATGTGTTTCCTGAAGACAAATGCTGTTTCAAGTCTCTTCTTGACCAGTGTAATATGAAGGTCTGAGAAAAGGCAGCCCTCAGGAAACCTCAGGAGGAAGGTTAAAATGTCCAATTTTTTTAACTGCAAGAGATGCTAATCACCATAAGCAATAGCCATCACTTCACTTCACTGGAGGGGGCAATGCTTTTCTTTTTGCCTACAGATAAATGTCAGCTTCTCCCTCCTAACGATCTTCACCTTCCTTGGAAAGGGTGTATTGCCACGTACTTATGCTGTGACAAAGGCCAAAGGATGACATTCATCACAGGATGATGTCTCTGGTGCATTTTTGCATCCTTGCCGTGTGGCAAGTGTGGCAGTGGGAGTTTCCATTGCTGTGATATGGCCCTGGCATTCTGCTGTGTGTGCTACCAACAGACCTCCACATATGAGCTGCTCTTCATGATTTTGTGGAGATTTTCTTGTAGGAGATGTTGGATTTTATTCTTCTGATTCCTTTTAAAACTTAGTGGTTTGATTTTGCCATTGATGTTATTTCCCACAAAGGGTCCTGGCCAGGCTAAACTAATTTTTATCCTGTAGGGATCTCTTTTAACCATGGCTCTGGGATGGCCCCTGGCTCCACTGGCAGGAGGAAGTAATGGACAGGTTAATGAGCTAAAAGGGAGGCTGAACACAGCAAAGCTTGACTGTTATGGCCCATAGGTTTACCTAGTGATGGAGCTGTCCTTGCTCTGTGGCATGTGGCAGCTGGAAGGGAAGAGTCCTTTCATGTCACTGTCTCTAATTGTAGCATTTGGCTTTCTTCCCTCAGAAGTACACAGAAATCGAGAAGGAAATTAAGAAATCCAGGCATCCGTTAGAAGAGTGGCATCCAATACCTCTCTCATTTGAACACCTACTCAACCATTATAAACACTTCATAAGAGTTCTTCAGTCCATTCTACAGAAACCATTGGAAGGCCGGCTTAAAGAAGGTACCTGGGAGAGTGCTCCAAATTTTGCTTTCTCCTGCTCTCTTTACTTACAACAGCGTTGTAAGTAAGAACAGGACCTTTTACCAAATCAGTTGGAGAAACAACAGTGTTTCAGTCATGGGTACAGTTTTCTGACAGCCTAGGTGAAATGCTGCTATAGCAGTGGTGATTTAGAAATGTAAGAGATTTCTCTTCCAACTCTGAAAATGACCTTTGGTTTGTCTGCTGTTTCCCCCCCCCACTTCTATCAGGTATTTCAGTACAATTTAATGTAGTCCATCATAGCAACACAATGTATCCTCTCAGTTATATTAGGTGTAAGTGCTCTGGCGTTGGCGTACCTCTAAAATTTGGAAGCTTTTTCTAATTGATGTACCCAGTGACCTGCCCCAGTCTGAAAAAATGTGATGATTTTTGATACTGTAAAGGTGAGCTAACATGTTCTGCTCAGAAATCCTTTTGTCTTTGAGATGGTATTCCATCCTTAAGTGACCTTTGGCATGATTAAGTCAAGGAGTCTCCTAATGGGACACAGAGCCTCCAAACTAAATAACCACAGGGAAACCCTGCTGCTCTTTGAGCGAGCAGTCAACACTGGCCATCACATTTCACCCAGCTGCCTTTTAATAATCCCTTATCTGAGAATTGCCACCAAGAAGAGGAGGTTGCTGAGGCAGATCAGGTTAGACCTGATCTGAAAGGCCACTGCAGGATGTATGTAGGACTGCTAGACAGCATCTTGGAGGTGCTCTGCAACAAGCATTTGCAGCTATCTTCAGCTGCCTTTTTTCATCTGATAAGGGCTACTTTTTAAGGAATAGGGCCTGACTACTTGGTGTTGTGCTCAGTTGTGTAGTTCTTCGGCAACACTTGTCCAGCATCACCATGCTAACTGAAGGGCATAATGTTGAGACCCTACAGAATGAATAGCCTTTTCCCAGAAAAAGTACCATAGTTTGTCCATGAAGTTTGAAAATAATAGTTGAAAAACTGGTAGACTCCCTAAACTATCTGTTTTAATCTCTGCCCAGATGTTTTCAGTAGCCTTAATGCCACTGCAAAGAAGGAGCCTGGAACAGTGCTGAAAACGATGATTCCTACTGATCGGTTGCTTTTCTTAAAACGTAAGTATGATTATACCGGAGTTCTAGAACCTCCTGGGTTGGAATGGACCTACAAAAATCACTAAGGTCCAACTCCTGCACCTGCACAGGACCATGTGTCTGCGAGTGTTATCCAAATGCTTGAAGGCTCTTTCAGGCTTAGTGCTGTGACCACTTCCCTGGGGAACCTGTACCAGTGCCCAGCCACCCTCTGGGAACTTTCCCCTAATATCTAACCTAGACCTTGCCTGACAGAACTTCAGTGCATTCCCTCGGGCCCTGTCACTGGTCACCCCAGAGAGCAGTGTCTGCCCCTCCTCTCCCCCTCGCAATGAAGCTGTAGACTGCAATGAGGTCTCTCCTCAGTCTCCTCCAGGTTGAACAGACCAAGAGACTGTAACTGCTCTGGGTATGGCTTCTCCTTATCCTATCACTATGAGTGACCCAGATTAGAAAGGTGTGGAGGCATCAGTTTTGGAGCCCTGCTGTGATTCTCTTGGCTTGCCTTTTGCAGCCCCAGTGTCTCCAGAGCTGTAGGCTCTGTGGCTCTCTGAACTGTAACTTTAACCCAAATAGCAACTAGTTGCTGTGGCCGAAGTGCACAAAACATTGGTGGCTGATTAGAAAGGTGTGGAGGAAGCAATATTGGTAGACTGCTTCATGCACTTGCCATAAATTTTCTAGCCCCGTGTCCCTGGAGCTGTAGGCTCTGTGGCTAGCTGAACCCCATCCCTACCTAATATAATGGTGCTATAACTGGCATCCCTATCACAGTGGATGACACAGATTGGAAAAGTGCAGAGTCAGCAATGTTTGGGCTCTGCCTTGCTCAGATCTGCCTTTTCTAGACCCAGTGTCCTTGGACCTGTGGGCTTTCCAGCTGAGCCCTGACCCTAAGCACAAAGCACCCCACCACTGTTGTTGGCCCAGATTACAAAGGTGTGGAAGCAGCAATGTTAGTACCCTGCTGTGATCCCCTTGGCATGCCTTTTCCAGCCGGTGTTCCTGGGCCTATGGACTTTCTGACTGTCCCAGGCTACTGCCAGCTGTGGGCTTCTTTGCAGGTGTTTTGTAACTTTGACTTCTTCCAAGGGTCTTGATAAAGGTAGTAAGTACGTTTATGGCTTTGACTGCAGATGCAAGATCACCAACCTGGGAATATGACAGCATTCACCCGAGACTGAAATTGTCTGATGACCGTCTGGTAGTAAGCTGTAGCTGGAGGAGGATATTTTACCCCTGCAGTCCCCAGAGATTTGATACATTATGGCAAGTACTAAGCAGAGACGCATTCCTCTCTGGGAGCCATTACTGGGAAGTTGACCTGCTTCATGCTGGAGCAGGATGGTGGATTGGTGCAGCCTACCCTTCCATTGGTAGGAAAGGAGACTCTGAAGCCTGTCGACTGGGCTGGAATAGAGCATCTTGGTGCCTTAAGAAGTTTGACCTTGAATACTGGGCATTTCACAAGGGAGAGAGAATCCCCATCCTGATAGAAGATGATCCTGATTGCATTGGCATTTTTCTAGATTATGAAGCAGGAATCCTTTCATTCTACAATGTCAGTGATGGCATGGCTCATTTGCACACCTTCCGCTGCAAGTTCACAGAACCAGTTTACCCAGCCCTGCGACTCTGGGAAGGGTCCATTAGAACATGCAAACTAACATAAGAAACAGAGCAAAATAAAGCCTACTATTTCATGCTTTTTCTATGAATGCCACTTCAGCAATTATCTACATGAATTCATCTCTGCTGTAAGAAAGTTGTAATTATGATGCTTCTAGAAGGTAATGTAAGTTCAAGAAAACCAACTGTGATTTTTAATCTGTATGTATTTTTCAAGGAGGGAAGGTGATCTGGCTTTTATAAAGGATGTTGACATACCACCCACAGTGCCACATGTACTATTTTTGTACTTTTTTTTTCAACCCTTAAGTTCAAGAAAACCAACTGTAACTTTTAATGTACATGTAATTTTTCAATGGGGGGAAGGTGATCTGACTTTTATAAATGGTGTTGATGTACCACCTGAAGCGCTGTATGTAGTATTTTTCAACTCGCAAAATGGAAAATGTCTGGTTGAAAGAAAAATACTACAACTCAGCCTGGAACCCAGATATTGACCTAATTCTTTTTTTTAAATGAACTCCCTCCCTTCATGAGCCTGGAGAGGCTGCAATTGTGTATGGCAAGAGGTCTAGTTTGGTTCAAGCTTCAAGATTACACATTGCATATCATTATCATTGACAAGGTGAGAAAATGAAAAATGAAAGACTGGCACTGACTGTTGGAAAGGTCCCTTCTGAAGCAGGAGCTTCTGTGGTCACACTTAACAGCCATTATTTGACCTTACACATGACACAAACTTTGAACTGGACTTCTGGGTGGCCCTATTCATCCCACTGAGATGAAGTGTCTGGAGGGCTCCCAGTGCAATAAAAACAGTAGGCCAGTGGTGCATTTGTGCCCCATTTATCTTTGTGTCCAATTTGCAATGCTCACATAAACCTAGGAGACACAGCTTGCAAGTTGCTGGATATGGATATTTTTCCCGCCCCCAACACATTAATTAAAGTCCTGGAAATTTCTGGAACCTTTGCTTACAACAGTCTCTAAGACCAACCCTGCTAGAGTGAAAAAACACTGCTACTTGGAACTGGTCAGGTAATCTTACAGTGTTCAAATACTAAATTTAGAATTATCACTAATGCTGGCAAAGGCAAGGTCTGACCATAGAATTATCACTAATGCTGGCAAAGGCAAGGTCTGACCATAGGCAGAAATGCAGAAACAAGAGCTTGTTTTACAAGCTAAGTTTATTTTTCAAATTTAAAATTAAAAATAGTATTTTAAAAATGGAGTAGTTTTTTACGTAAGGCAAGCATACTGCATCAGTCACAATTCACATATGGTCAAGCATATGACTCAACCACTGCTTCCCCAATTGAATATATGAATACAGTTTCCTCAGAATTGCACAAGGGTAAATACTTTGAAAGTAAACTGCTTATAAGTACAAAACCACGCACCACCAAATTCAAGATACTTCTCTAACTCATGACCAAAAGGTAGCAAGTTCCAAGTAACCATCACTAGTAAATGATTCCACCACAGAAAAAAAAGAAATGTATTATACCAAACAGTTCCATGCTAAGAAAGGTAATTGAAGAATGAGTGATTTGCAGCTGCTGGTGCTACACATCAGCACATCCCTCCTGGTCAAAGGGAAATGTAGCTGGTGATAGGACTGGGATTGCATTTCTTACTTGAAAAGTGAGACGCTGGGATGCAAGAGTAGAGCACACAAGAGATGCACTGGCCATCATGCTGAAGTATAATGATGTGATGTAGTCAGGCAGTCAGCCTCAGCCATCTCACATACCAGGTGTTGAGAGAAAAACCCCAGTGCAGAGGATTTGGTTGTTGGTATAGAAAAAAGGCTGCTCAAGCTTCACCAGCATTTGGCTTCCTACCTGAGAAGTTGCCCCCCAGGTCAAAGTAGAGGTATCCAAATGCTCTGCAGAATTGACTTAATATTCCAGACCTCACTCAACTCACAACAGATGCTTTTCACAATTTCTAAGCATAAGCATAAATTTATTTCCACTGATCCATCTACTTTTCTTCCCTGCTCAATCTCTCTGGCTTGCCGTTTTGCCTTTCAGTTCACAAAAAGGCTCTCTTGCCCCTTAAATAAGACCTTTCTAAATATCCAGTATCCTTCCTTTTCTAGGACTGTCTCTTGAGGCCCTAGCTTTCTCAAGAACCCAGTTTTCCCACAGAATGCAGATTCCTGCAAACCACTGCTTTATCATGACACTTTTAAGGCTTTCATCTTGAGAAAAGTCCATCTAGGTTGCATGTGTAGTTTTCTGTTCAGTGCATGTACACATTCACTTAGATCTGTCTTCAACTCCAACCACAGACCTGCTATCACAGGGCTGAGGCAAAGGGCAGAAAAGAGACGGATATAAAAAAATACAGAGCTAGAACATTTGAAGCGTAGACAAAATTCTTGTGATTTACTGTATTCTTAACAGAAAAGGGAAGCTGGAAAGCAGCAGAATGTGGTCTCATATTTGGCAAAACTCCACATTAAATCTAGGCTGAGTGGAATGGAGAAGAGAGGGTCATGGTATTTCCCAGGCACAATGCTATACAGTTTCTAATAAAAATCTTCATAATTTATATCCCCTTGTTTCTGAAATGTCGTGCTAATGAGAACCTGAAAATTCTAACCTGTTTGCATCCTCATAATTACACCCCCTTCTTTTAGTCTCCTATGTTGCTATACTTAATGTTGTGCGGTAGTACCTTGTGAAATATGGAATGGAGTGCTTTGGTTTAGCACTTCACTTTTTTTACATGATCTTCCACTACTTGCTCAGTGATGGTTTCATCTTCTTCAATATTTGTTTTAACCTTCTGGCCCACCAGGTCGAAGATGGATTCTGGGGGAAACCCCTTTGGCTCTCCCACCTTCACCGTCAGCATGTCAAGTGTCAGTATTGCACCTTCAGGAATCGACACTTTTGCCACTACCGACTTTCCCAGCTACAGGGGAGGGGAAAAAAAAATGTTTAAGATATACACATTGCTAGGCTTAGTATAACAAAAGAATAAAAAATGTTGTCCAGTTATTTGAGAACAGGTTGTGTAGAACTGCCCTCTCCATTACTTATTCCAAATGAAGGTTTAATTTAGCATGGAAACTTTCACTGTAACCAGGCTGCCAGGACAACATAGATGTTTTCTGAAACTGGATAGTGGCCCACTAGAATTTTTGAAAATCACAATGGAGGGAATCTGATTGGAATGACTGGTATTTCAGCTTAGTGTAAAAGCACCTTGTACACGATCATGCAGACATATTATTCCTATTACTATTACCAAGTACCTGGCACTGGTGAGGCTGCACCTTGAATCCTGTGTCCAGTTCTGGGCCCCTCATTACAAGAAGGACACTGAGGTGCTGGAGTGAATCCAGAGAAGGGCAACAGAGCTGGGGAAGGGTGTGGTGCACAAGTCCTATGAGGAGCAGCTGAGGGAGCTGGGCTTGTTTAGCCTGGAGAGAAGGAGGCTCAGAAGGACCTTATCATTCTCTGTAACTCCCTGAAATGAGGCTGTAGTAAGGGGCAGGATTGGCTTCTTCTCCCACGCAGCAAGTGACAGAAAAAGAGGAAATGACCTCAAGCTGTGCCAGGGGAAGGTTAGATTGGATATTAGGAAAAATTTCTTCTCCAAAAGGGTTATCAAGAACTAAAAGAGTCTAGAACTGTTTTAGTTCCACTAGGAAGCGGTTGAGTCGTGATCCCTGGAGTTATTTAAAATGTCTAGACATGGCACTTAGGGACATACTTGAACGGTTGGCCTTAGCATAGGTTAGTGGTTGGACTCAATGATCTATGGGTCTTTTCCAACCCAAATGATTCCATGCTGCTACTCAACTTAGTTAACCACTGGATGATAAACACAGAAATCTATTATACTTAAAACTGCCAACATTATACAGTGAGAAATTCTCTAAGTGCAGAGGCAGAATCACTACTGCAATAAACAATTTGCAAGCTATTCTTCTGAATATAATTATTAGCTATAGGTCTAAATTACCTGCAGGTTTACATGAACCAAAATCAAAAGTTACCTTTTCATTGCAAGCCATTTCACAGGGCAAGAGTTGTTTGATTGGAGACCCCATTGCTTTTTCCACAGTACGGATGGCTTTCACTAACTCTGCCAGTTCACTGGGCTCCAGAGATGCCTGGTGATCGCTTCCTTTCCATGTTTTGTCCAGAGTCACATGGCGTTCCACTACTTTAGCACCCATTGCAACAGCGGCCACTGAAATGGCTATGCCAGTTTCATGCCCTGAGTAGCCAATGGGGATATCAGGGAAAGCTGACTGATATGCCTTGAATAATGACAGAATTGGTCTCAATTACCAAAGCAGCAGTTTCAAAGACAAAGCAAATTTAACAGTGATAACTGCAGCCAACAAATATTATGCCATAAAACAAGCAGCTGGTTATGCAGAGAATGCAACTTTTTAAATTCAACAAGTCACACTGCCTTACCAATCATCATGTTACAAATTTGACTAGTATTATCAATACTGGCAAGAAAAATGAAGCATGTGCTCTTCTACAACTTGTGTTTCTCCTTTTAATTCCGTTCTACTATTCAAGGTCTTCAAAGCCTTATCAGTGTAAATAGCAGCAACAGTATCCTATTTTCATCCAATAACCCAGAGGACTGGTTAAACTAAATCTATATCCAAAACAGATTTCTTCAACACCGTATTTAAAATCTGAAGCAATCTTTTAATCCATACATAGAGGACAGTCACCAAATCCTAAAGGCAATTAAATGCAGCCATGTGGCATTCTATTAAAAATAATATACTATGTGCGTATAAACCTAAGGTAGCACTTGAACACTGGCCAGTTTGGGAAAACTTTATTATATCACTATTGGGTGTGTCTTAGTAATATTTCCAGTGAAGGAAAGTATACTAGGATCTAATCAATTTTCTTCATTGCTCTGATAAGCACATGAAGCTTTTTAAACAAAAGTTTCTGGTCTACCTCCCCGTTTAGAATTATGTTCTCACTTCATGCACCTTCTTAACAGTAACAGTCTACATGATTTTTCTTTGCACTATAAAGCGCAGGATTAACCTGTTAACCATATGTCATGTTTTCCTCTGTTGAATTGTGAGTACTTTACCATATTCCTCAGAGATGAGTTCTGCTAAAAAAGGACCCAGGGGATATTTTCACTTCAACGCTTGCATTGTGAATTAGAGGAACAAGACACATCTTGTGCCTTCTCAGAAGCAAATTCCAGCATGCCCACGATCTGAAAGTGTATCTCAGTAAAAGTGCACAGCCCTTCTACGCTACCCTACCCATGGTATGCTCTGGGTTACTCACTGACCGATATAACACGGAGATTGACATCCTCTGGCTGAAGTGGGTATGCACTGGTGCATTGCAGGAAGCAGAAGTTTGGATTGATGGCCTTCACAATCTGATAAACCTGATGCATTGTGTTCATTGACTGCATCCCACTGGAAATCACCATTGGGCGACCTAGCCATCAGAAAAATGCACAAGTTTTGTCCTAGGTCTGCAAGAAAGCCACTCAAGATTAAATTAAATTCTTTAAGTAAATGAATGCTGTAAAACTAGAAAAGAATGCTGGGCAAACCTTTTTTTACGTCTGAGGGTGAGTTTCTTTTAAAGAAACTTCAGATTTTTCCCCAAAATCAAATGGAGAAAAGATCTAATAACTGATCTACTAAGAAATGGTGATGTTCACCAAGATGGCTCAAAGAAAATGCTTACCCTTCTTTGCAGTCTTTTCCAAATATGGGAAATTATTTGTATCTCCTGATCCTACTTTGAAAAATGGAACATCCAGTTCATGTAGAAATTCCACAGCCATCTACAAGGAAAAGAAATCACTGTTTTAACACTCCACTTCAGCTGGATTGAGGGATAAGGACTTACTGTGTTTGGAAATAAACAACCCTTCAAAACAGCAAAACCAAAGCTTTATTAATAGGTAAATATTAGAGACATCCCCCCAAAACCCACTGCTCCTGAAGTATTATTTGCTATCCTGACAACATTAGTTTCTGATTTCTGTCCAGATGAAGTGTAATTATGGTTCCTCCTTTCATACTTCTACTATTTTTGTGCAGGTTTTTGACTGGGATCACTGTCTCAAGGCAGTCTCTGGTCTCCTACCACAGCTATACATTCTGATGCTTAATACAGGAGAGCTTCAGCTCAACCTAAAGACATACTTGTGTACCACAGCATTCTTGCTCTTTTTTTTTTTTTTTTTAAACTATCAAGAGAAAGCAACTACCTGCAGACAGGAGTCTGCCTGTTGAAGAAGAAATGTGCTACAAGTACACACAGAGTCTTCCTGCCACAAACATCCTGCAGGTCAGAAATATTAAACCACAGGTAGTAGAATAGATTTGTCACACTAAAAGCTTGTATGAACTTATTAAATAAGCACCAGGAAAAAAACCACAAAAGTACCCAAAAAGAAAAATCCAAATGAAGCTGCTTTTAAGAGAGATACTAGACAATAATATCAGCCAAAGGAAAGACCATAAAACCGTTTATTCAAATGCCTATTACACTCTGCCTTCGTCTAAAAAGATGTGTGCTATATTGAAGACAATTTAAGAATGACTAGAGGCTCTCTGAAAATGGGTATTACATCAGTAAATGGCCTTTTAAAAATTAGTACTTTGAAGGAAGAAAATTTAAATTCCAAACCTATCATAGGCAAGAGGTATTTAAATGCTTCATTCATCTCTGGGGAAAATAACAAAATAGTTACCACTGTCCACTTCAATCATCCACAAACACTTTTAATTTCTTCAGCTCTTTCCTTGTTGCAGTTAAATGTACTTAGTACCAGAGAAAGAATGCTAATGTCCAGAAGAGAATCACATCTTATTCCGTCTAATTTTTCTATCAGTATGATGGAGATTCAATTTCTTCCATCTAGGATGTATAACATCTCTTTAATATAACTTATTCACTGTTTATTATAGTTTATTCAGATGCATTGTGCATAAAGACAATGAGTACTCTATATTAAAAAGGCACAGATTTTATCTCAGGGGATGGCAAAAAATGAAATATGACATGCAGATCTTGTATCTAAGGCCACTCTCCATTAGGTAAATATCTCTTGAAAATTAGGAGCTTTTCTTTAAGAGATTCAAGGACCAGGAAGCAATTTCAAATAACAGGAATGACATCAAAGGGAGTGGTTCAATGAGATCCTGTGTACTGTCTCCAGTACACGCTGGAACAGAATAGACAAGGAAGTTATTCAGCCTTTGTATTTACTTCACTCATCACTTCATTAATTTCCTCATATAGTTACGCACACAATTTAACCTTGTTGACATAGCTGGACTTTCAGAGATTATGCTAAATTTACTGAAGTTAATGTATAAAAACTTCCAGAAGTTAATGCATTCTCAAGGATTTATTATGTCAATATATGCCATATTTCCCTTAAGTTCCAAACCCACGTATTGGAGAAATGCAACTAGAAATCTTTGGAGCCATGTAATGTAAATACTGCTCAAAAAAGAAGGCACAAACATGTATCAGTTCTGTGAATTAGCTGATGAAGCCACATACAAAAGAGTACAGCAGAGACAAAGAGGAATTCCAGTGGATTCCTCTTAGCTGCTGCCTCTGAAAGGTGTTCTGTGTTGCACTATAACCTTTAGAATACCACAGTTTTAAGATTAAAAGAGGGAATGTGGGTTTTTTTTCTTCCCAAAGACACACGGGTCTTCAAGATCCCAGATACAGAAGTCCAAGATGCCTGGGCTCATTTACTCCTTTCTTAAAGGAGTACTTGTTGTTCAGCAGATCTTCTACACATGAAGGTATCAACAAAAGAAATATCACCACACTCTCTTTTCACAGATCTATTTCTGAATCCAAAGCATTGAGCTATTGCCACATACACAAAACATGAAGCAGGAGAAAAAACTGCAAGAAAGGAGAATAGCATTGATGTATCAGGAATTCTGTCTCATTGCAAGAGTGAGACACTGAATAGATCACTTTAAAACATTAAGTAAATCACATCCTTATCCCATCCTGGATATGGCTACTTGAGAAAGCCAGGGACACTGCTGTGCTGGCCATATGCCAGAGTGGCTAGTTTACTTCTGGTAGAGTCTCTTTTAGTTTGGTTCTCTGTATTTTGTAGGCCACCAAGAAAAGTAAAACAATCTGTAATCCCTCACCTATACTGAAGTTCAAGAGTTTTCCAGTTTACACATTTCAGCTGTACGTTGCATTTGTTAATACTGTCACTACCACCACTGTGAGGCAGGCAATATGCAACAGTTACAAGTACACATCTCAAGGGGGAACAGCAGCAGATGAGTTTTGTGGAGCTGAGAAGCTGGTGACTGACTGTTCAAGAGCCCACTGGCAAAAATCAGTAAATGATTTAGGAGTAACAGGGCAAGGTGTAGAACCTCTCCATGAGATCAGTAAAAGAAATAGGGCCATAAACATTTCTGTGCTTAGAAACACCACAGGGGTCTAGTAAACAACAAGGCCGGAGGAAAAAAAGAGGGAAATAATAGGGATTAGATCAAGAAAGGAATCAGGTTTAAATACAGAAGGACGTTGGATATGCCTGAAACCAACACACCAGACAACACCAGAGAGCAGTCTGATTGCCATCTTGATCTAAAGTCTCAAAGCCTCAATTGTTTATGAAGGTCAAACTGAAGCCTTGTCTCTAATATTATTTACTGTGTTTAGGTATCCTTGCACACATGGCAAGTCTTTCAAAATATTCAGCCAGCTACTCAACCATTGTAGCGACACAGGTGAACTGGCAAATTACTCTAGGTCTCTCAGTTAGAAATTCATTGTCCATATATTCTTTTTATGTAAGAACTATCACACCTAAGTAATACCCAACAGACACAACAACCAGAACCCCCTTGTCATTCCAGTATGGCTTACATACCTCATCCATGCCAGACGCTGTGAAGAAAATGCCAATCTCCTCTGCATACTTCTTTAGCTCTCTATATTGGTCATGACTGAACTCCAAGTGCCGCTTGTGCTCTCCATATGTCTTTCCCCAGGAGTGTTTAGAGGTGTAGGGCCTTTCTAAGGCTTTCTTGTTGAATTTGTACTCCAGTTCACTCTTCTGGAACTTAGCACAGTCTGCTCCGCAGTCCTGCAAAACAAGCTGGTGCACACTGAGTGGAAGTGCAAGTAAAACTGCACTCATCCTAAATCTGGATGCAAGGAGTGAGTAACCAATGTGCTAATCAGCTGTGGAGTTTTCACATTATCATCATAGCAATCACAAAAATGGTAATGAACACAGAGTGACTTCGGACCTACACACACCAGCCCTTTTATTTTAAAGTGCCTATACAGTCAATAGAGCAGCAATCTAGACAGAAATCATATCAAACCTACAAAACTACTTAGCCTCTTGCTATGCATGCTGCTTATTCAAACAGTTAACTTCTGTGGTGTTTCTTCCAGATTAGCTGTCACTGACAATTTTACATTAAAACAGGACACAGGACTCTGGAACAAGAAGTATGAATCTAAAATTCATAGAATCATCAAGATTGGAAGAAACTTCTGATATCAAGTCCAACTATGCAGCACCACCACAGTATCCCCTAAACCACATCACCGGCACCAGACACCTCTTGAACACCTTCAGGAATAATAATCCATTTGAACTCACACAAACGGTGAAGATATATCCTCGTCAGAGCAGTTTGCACTTACACCCCAGTCACAGAACCGAACACACCATGCCTCCAGCTGTGATGATGTGCCGTTTTCTAACAGATATAACATCGAATTTCAGAGCAGCTTGGCTGTCTTACTGAATGACACAAGCGTTACTGTAAAAAGGCTCTACAAGTCAACCAAGTCAAACAGGAGGTTCATTAGAGATGGTTCAGCAGCTGCCTGATCCTTCCCAAATTCCCTGTAAACTCATGCCACCAGGTGCCACGTCCAGTCTTTCCTTTAAACACCTCCGGGGACGGCGACTCCACCACCTCCCTGTACAGCCCATTTCGATGTCTGTTCACTCTTTCTGTGAAGAAATTCTTCCTGATGTCCTTCCTTAACTTCTCCCGGCACAGCTCGAAGCCATGTCCCCTCATCCTGTCACTGGCTGCCCAGGAGAAGAGGCCGACCCCTACCTGGCTACGCTCTCAGGGAATTGCGGAGAGTGGTGAGGTTCCCCCGTGAGCTTCATTTTCTCCAGGCTAAACCACCCTAGCTGCCTCAGCCGCTCCTCACAGGACAAGCGCTCCAGACCCTTCAGCACAGTGAAATGCACGGGTCTCCCTGCAGACACTCCACATTAGGAATAAACCCTCCCGCGCGTCCCCTGGCCGCGCCCCGGCGCTCTCGCTCACCCGCCTCCCCCCTTGGGAGCTCCGCGCGCACCTTGGCCATGCGGATCATGCGCTTGGCGATATCCAGGTCGCCCTGGTGGTTCTGCCCGATCTCGGCGATAATGAAGCAGGGCTGGTCGCCGCCGATGCGGCGCCCTGGGCACAGCTCGAACTCCCGAGCCATGGCGAGATGGCGGCAGCCGCACCGCTCGCCCGCGACTGCGCCGCCGCTCCCCGGCCCCGCCGCACCCCTGCCAGCCACAGCCAATCGGCCCCGCCGGCGGGCGCGGACTCCCTCCCCATTGGCCACCTCCAGCGCTAGGGCGGCCGGCAGGGGGCGCCGCGGCACTGCGGAGGGGCAGGCTCAGCGCGTCCCGCCCTCAGCGCGTGCCTCCTTTAGCCCGTCCCGCCCTCAGCCCGCGCGTGCCTCCTTTAGCCCGTCCCGCCCTCAGCCCGTCCATCCCTCCCTCAGCCCGTCCATCCCTCCCTCAGCCCGTCCCGCCCTCAGCGCGTCCATCCCTCCCTCAGCGCGTCCATCCCTCCCTCAGCGCGTCCCGCCCTCAGCCCGTCCATCCCTCCCTCAGCCCGTCCCGCCCTCAGCAGGTGGTGTCCTGCGCTCTCCGCGGAGTGGTGTTGTAGTGATATCGCCAGCCCCGCCAGGGAAGCGGCTTCGCGGGAAACGCATTCCAACCGGGTGCCCCACCTAAGAGACCCTTAATATGCAGTGATACAGATATATATTATGCACCAGATGCTTCTTAAAAACTTCTGGGTGTGGTGACTCCACCACCTCCCTGGGCAGCCTATGCCAATGCCTGACCACTCTGATAATATTTTTTTCCAATAACTCATCTGAATCTCCCCTGTCTCAGCTTAAGGCTGCTTCTTCTTGTCCTCTCACTGCGGGCACGGCAGGAGAGCCTGACCCCCACTTCACTACACCTTTCATGGAGTTGTAGAGACTTGCTTCAGAAAAAATTTTCAATGATACATGGAAATAATTGGTAAAATGTGCAGCAGTGGCTAAGGCCACTTCTGAGCGTATCTTATTCCCGAATCCTCTTCTGACAGACACAGACTCACTTGTGACGTTCTGGGCATGTCTGTGAGGTTTTTAATGGAACTGAAAATCAGTGATTTAAATTTTTATGGTTTTGTGGTACATGGCTGGTGGGTTTTTGTTTATTTGTTTGTTTAATCTGGTTGTTTGTTTTGGTTTTGGTGAGGGTTATGAAGCTAAGTTGAGTCTCAAGACCTCATCAACATACAGTGCTAGCACCACACACTGTGGTTACAGTACAGTAATTATTTTTGCTGATATTGGCTGTTCTCTAAGGAGAACTGCATCCTTCTGATAGACTGCAGTGACTGGTTCAACACAACCAACAGACTCTAAGCTGTATAGTACCACATGAGAGCTAGAATAAGAAATTGCCTCAATTTTAAATCAGAAATGGCCTTGATGAGAGACATCTTGGGATATGCCACTGCAGAAGTGACACTCAAAAAGGATTCTGTCTTCTACAAAGGATTGAATTTTGTAAATTATGGTGAGGACATGTTATAAATATAACTTTTTTTCTTTGTGTGACTAAGAATTGCAGACCATATGAAATGTTTGTATCTGTATAAAGCCAACCAGTTCTCCAGAAACAGTTCAGTTGTCTGAGACTGTCTCACAAAAAAGAAAGTTTCAGGACAACACAACCCATACTAGCCATTTCTACTGGTCAATTACACTGACCACAGTCACAGGTGGATACAAATGCAGGCATAGCTTTTTCAGGCATGCTGAACAACCGTTATAGAAAGAGACCTGAATAAATTACAGTCCCTACAAAAATGGTTGCATTTATGCAATGGGTTATACATACTTCATGTTCTTACAAAGAATTTCCAGGGAAAGAATAAAAAGTTAAAAGTGTACTGCAAGTATTACTAATACACCCCATATGGGCTATAACAGTATAACTTCAGGAATTACATAGGGTAGAAAGCCATACTATAGTCTGTTGAACTTTAGGATTCTAAAAATTAATTAACAATTTATTAAAACTCCTGACACTCAATATTGGCTATGCAAAACAATTGGTGAATGTAACCTTAATACTGCATGCATACAAACATTGAGAATAATTATGATGAAGTTTACCCCAAAAGCTCGCTGATTAAAAAAGGAGCTCATTAGGTGTTCTTTAATTATAATATTTGAAGCAAGCCTCTAATATGCTACAATTAGCATATATTTGCTACAGCGAGCCTCTAATATGCTGCTCTAATATACTCCCTACCCTATGAGACATTTCTCCAACAAAACTACATGGCTTGGGGCCCAAAGCCAGCTTGTTTCTTGCAGTTCCTTAACTGCTCTTGGTTCTTCCTGCGCAAACATTTACCATGAGCTCCACAAAACAGACACACCCTTCTTTCCTAGGGCAAGTTCCTTGTTCAATCATCAGGTAAAGAAGCAGGAAAAAAATGCCTCCAGAACACAAGTTACTAACTTCTGGAATAATTTTGCAATGACAGAATAACATTTTGCGTATCATAGTCTAAAAATGACAGAAGATTGAGCCCCTGTGCTGTTCATTATCCAATATTAAAGCAGTAGAACTGGAGGTAAGAGAATATGCAGATATATATATATGCATATATATGTATATATGTCTAATGTAAAGCGCAAAATAAACAAATAATAATAGTACAGAAATTGTGAACTATTCCAATCCAGGCAGTTTTACACTGCCTAACATTTCCTAATGAAGGTCTGGCCACACCAATTCCAATGTGGTATTCTGTGAAACTCTGTGTTCCTTATCTTAAACCCTGTTTCTGTTGCATGTTTGTCTTTTATTTCAGTGGGAAAGCCAGCTCACACTGAGGATTTAATGGAAGTATTTATGCACAATAATGAGAAGCACACATAGAATACAACAGAGTACTTCCAGATGGAAGGGACCTACAATGATTGTTTAGTGCAATTGCTTGACCACTTCAGGGCTGGTCAGTGTGATGGTTGTCACACTGGTAGTTATCACACTAGGCAAACTGAGTTTACATGCAGTAATGCTTTATTTAGGAATTACAGAGACTGAGACAGCAAGTACATGTGGTTTATGCACTCAGACACAGACTGCTATACAACCCTAAAACTTGACCAGCATGATAAAAGACATTGGAAGAGCCTTGGTCCTTGAAACAGGTAATGTGCTTGAAGCTTTGACATAATTTGTAGGAAGAAAATTCCAGTGATGACAACCATTTGCCAGCAGCAATTCCTTTCAAATATGAAGATCTAGTACGTTTCAAAAGTTCTCGAGTTTGTCAGTGAATTTTAATTCTCTCAACTCCTTTCCTTGGACTATATCCTCCGCAATTCTGGGGGTTGTTGACATCCCACAGCCACATAATTTATTTGTGTTATTCTGTTGTTTGACTGCTTCCTTGTCCTCTTTGTTATGTCTAAAGCAGTGTTCTCAGCACTTAAGATTATAATTTCTCAAGAACCAGGAGCTGACACCAGTGAGATGTTTATAGTCTTGTGGCCTCTGTTTTCAGCCTGCGCATGTATTTTCAAGGTCTCTGGTATTATCTCACACTTAAACTCCACATCTTAACAAAAGACACCTGGTACCCAACTTCAGTTTGCACTGAGTAAATTCACTCAAGATAATAACAAACCTAACAGCCCAACAGTTCTTGTGGCCTTGCAATGCCAGCATTAGGTTTCTTACTAGCAATGACAGTATAATTTTTATTGGGCCATCCAGACAACAATGGCAGGCAGTATATCACCTTGTGGCGACAGCAAGAATTTGATTTCTGCAGATTTTCTTTATTTCAGCCCAGCATCTGAATTTTAGTTTCCACACAAGTTCTGGCAAGCTAAAATGACCAGCATGTTTCCCTTTTGCTCTGACCAACTTTCTTGTGCAACTTTGAGAACAAGCCTGTGTATTGTGAATGAGTCCAGATGTGCTCACAGTTCAATAAATTACAGTAATGGATCAACTTGTCCTTTCACCAGATCTTGTGGAGTTTAAGTAACTTTTAAAATTACTTCCACAAGAAGAAGTGAGAGACTGAGATTGCATACAATATTTGGGAGGGGTGGCTATGATAATGTGAATGAGACAACTGTTACTGACAACCAGTGATTAAGGGTTACAGAGGCAGGAAGAGATTCAGAAGGTTACAGATGTAAGGAGAAACTAGGAAATAGTGACAGAATACAGTGGCACTGGCTGATACTGGGCCTGTGGATTACTGAGAATGGTGTGAAGCCCAAAAGCTGAGGAGTATGAGAAACTGGACTGAAAGTTGGGGGGCAGGGGAACTTGGATGGTATTGGTTTCATGAGAAATGCTGCTGGAAATAACAGCTGAGGGGACTGAGTCATGAAACTCAAAGAGCCTTTCTCTTGCCCTAAGAGTGCTATGAATAATATGATACAAATAGGGCTAGAAGTAAGGAGTCTGCTGTCTGACAGTAAGAGAAAAAGGTAGATGATGATAAACATAATATTTTTTTCCAAAAAAATCACAAGTGAAGGGCTAGGACCCATTAGATCATATTCAAAATTGAGAAAGATTTAGGACTTAGCTAGAGACCTGCCATCAGTATATTTTCTCCCTCCTTTTGCACAGCTCTCTTCTCTCCTGCAGTTATTTCCTGAGCTGAAGAAACACAGATCTCTATGTTTCTACTCTGTGTGTATCACTGGCATGCATTGCTTTCTGACTTGATAATGTACATGACTATGGCTATGACACAAAGCACATATTTAGGGTTATAAAACCCTCAAATGATAATGGCTGCTAGTTTTAAGATTTTTCAGTCATAATTTTTGCCTCTTTTAGCTTACTTAGTGAACAGTCAGTAAAATATCCCTCTCAAGAGCAATCTTGCCCCAGACTGTACCAAATATAGTGGAGGTGACTGTCCTAGTCTGTATATCCTGTGTTTTAGGAGACAGCAGGGAGACAATGACCAAAGCTTTAGGGAAGAGAAAGCTGGTTCCCAAATCAGCCAGTTCTGATTCACTGTTTTTGCCATCAAGTTGCTGGATGACACTGGGCTAATCACTAAAATAAGCTTTTCACATCTAATTGCCAGACTGAATTCTTACAGCTGGCTTATTCAAGGCATTATTATTTAGTTTACAGATTTGTTGAATTCTTGTAGCTACAAATCAATGGGAGAAATGTGCTGAACTGACACAATAGTTATATAAAAAACCTGGTGTTTGGCATCTCTGATTTGGCTTTTGGAATAAATAGACACTGCCCACTTTAATCTGTTTGTAGTTCAGTTCCACTCTGTGGGGGCAGAGGAGGGAGGAGAGTACACTCTGTAAATTGAGGGCAGAGAGGGAGAGGAATAATATTCTCTCACTTTTCTGAGAGGTGTGTAAATGTAAATTATTACTTTAAGAAGCCTCCACACTATTGTAAAAAGCACAAAGGAGAGCCATAGGACAGAAATAATACATCTGCTGTCCGAGGAGCAGTTGAAAAGTGTGTGATGCAGAAACCCGTGACATTTGTTATTCTCACAAAACAGTGAGAATAAACAGAATGTTTGTTTGTCAGCTTAGCTCGAGGCTGTCAGTCCTGCCTCAGTGGTGCTGCAGGAGTGCCAGTCTACATTTCAGCCTCCTGGCCCGCCTAGCTGACATTGCTCATCATTGACCTGCTCATCACTACAATCTTTGGGCTGAGGTCTCTAACACTTGCAAGTGTTAGAAAGAAAACTCTGACTTTCACGTGGATGCTACTGCCTTGATTACCAAGGAAGAAATAGTCAGCTTAATTAATATTGTGACAAGGCAGCTGAATGGGTTCCTATGTTCTTCCTATGCATTCAGAAGGTAGATTACACTTAAGCAAGTGTCAGGGAAACTGGTGCAATACCTCACCTTCTGAATTGAATTCCATCATTAACCTGTTGCAGATGCTTTAAAAGCTCTTGACTACCCAGTTTTCCATATAGCCAAACTGCCTTTCAAAGTTCTTCTGAAAATGGCAATTAATTACAAAGGTAAAAAGAAAAATCCCTGTCAGTAAAGAATGGCTTTTCCCTTCTACCAGAGCCTTCTTAACTTGACTTCCTTACCTTGCAATAGTCTGCAGTAAGCTGTGATTTCTGCTCAGTATGTGCTTCAGCAATCCCTGTAATTCAAGTGGCTGTCATTTATTTCAGGTTCAATTAAACCATTAAAAAAAAAAATCACACTTCGAAAAGCAGTTTACAGCAGAAATATAGTTAAAGAGTTACTTTGATTTATGCTTCCTTGCATGAGTTGTCAGATTCTTCTCAATGTTTTGTGACCCATGTTGGCTTTATTCAAGGTGAAATATTCATTCTGCACCTCATGGAATACTTTTGTGTCTGTAAATCAAATCCAGAAAAGGCCAATGCTTTATTGTTTCTAAGGAAGCCAACAGAATTTTAATGCATTAAGGAAATGGTAGATTATTTGCTAGTATTTAAATTAATTTTACTATCTTAGGATAGTAAAATTAATTTTAATTTAATTAATTTAATTAATTTAATTAATTTAATTTTAATCACATTCAGAAGTGATACTGAAAGACTAAGACAATGTATTGTGAAGTAGCCTTGGGAATCCAAACTGTAGAACAAACATGTAAAAGAGATTGTGCAGAAAACTTGATGAAAACTAATTTACTGAATAAATTTTAAAATACACTACAGAAGAAAAATTTTTCACTGAATACTTCTGATGGTGTTGGGGGAATTTATAATTTCTACAGTAAATTTAATAGATCCCTTCAGTTATGTCAGAGAAGATGAGGGTGAAGTTATAGAACAGAGAGATGCTTATTACCTACACAATTGCAATCAGTTTGGTCAGACATGCTAAGAAGTTATCATCTCTGAAAAACTAATTTTTCTCTCAGGTCAGTTCTGCCAGGCAGGCTGACAAGTCTTCCTTTGGATGTAAGATCTTGACATGCAGCACATTCTACAGCAAGAAACTGTGAAGTCAAACATACATGTCACTGCTTTGTGGAGTCAGAGATTCTGTTTAATCTTTCACTAGTGAGGAATTCAAAACATTTTTAAGTGAAGTTGTTCTTGAAGATATGAATGGAAATTGCCTTTCCTCAGGCTTAGGGTACTCTCCCAATTGACATTTCTAAGATCATTGAGTGGTCTCACAATGACATCAATCATCTTCCTTGTTGGCATGGATGCCAGACAAGAGTAGATTAAACAAATTTAATAAGCCAGGAATTTAGGCTTCTTGCAGACTCCAGCAGTTCTACATGGTAACATTTTTTGTTCTTGCTAATAAGCCTTTATCCAGAAAAGGAGAATCAATGACCTGGCTTGCAAATGTGTTCTAGAAATACCTTCAAATAGGCAATTTTCTGTACCAACCGAGTGCTTTTGCTTCCTGATAATTAATGAGTTTTGTACCAAGAACTAAAACGGATCCTTCAAGCACATTTGCCCTTGTTATTTCATACACCTCTCATAACATCACAAAAATGTTGACTTCACAATCTTAATGGAAAAGCAACATGCTATAAGAGGTTTTTTCCTGTGCATTTGCTCTGATTCCTTTTAGCAAAGCAGATACTCTTAAGAAAACAAATGGTAAGGCATAAAAAAAAATCTAGTTCTAGTTTTTCTTGTATTTCTGAGGAAGTAATGATCCATGGGGAGCCACATAATACTGTTTCAACTATCAGAAAGACACCTGTCTCTACACTAGATTTGTATGCACCTAAATCAGAGGTCTGTTGCAATAAAATAATCCTAACTTTCAAGAATCCCAAGGCTCTGGAACCAGAGAAATAGTCTGGACCAGAGAAATTGTCTGGAGCAAAGAAGACTTACTCTGGGTGGAGAAGGACCAGTTTAAGGAGCACATAAACAAATAGGCCTTACATACTGCACCAGTGAGAAAGCTGAATGATGTCTTTGGAAGTCTACCCTTGATAATCTTTGAAATGCCATGGCAATTGGGAATGTTCCTCAAGTCAAAAAGTCAAAAAAGAACATCAGCAGAGCAACAGGCCAACCAGCTTCAGGTGAGCCCCTGGGAAGGTGATGGAGCAACTAATCCTGGGTACCATTTCCAATCCCAGGAAGGACCAAAATCCACCGGTAGTCACCATGAATTTATGAAGGGGAAGTCATGCTTAACCAACTTGATAATCTTCCACAGTGAGTTGCCTTGCCTGCTGCATGAATGGAGAGCTGTGAGACATTGTTTACCTTGGCTGTAATACCGTTTTAATGCTGTCTTTCACAATGTTCTAACAAGACAAGCTGACAAAGTATGGCATAAATAAATGGGTAGTGAGGTGAACTGACAATTACCTGAACAATCAGGTCCAGAGGTTATGATATGTGGCAAAAAATCAAGTTGGAAGCAAGTTCAGTAGCATTATACTTCATGGAATGATAGTGGGGCCGGTACTGCTGAGGTTCTTCATTAAAGACCTGGATGGTGGAGCAGAGTGCTGCTACAGCAAGCTCACATATTATACAAAACCAGGAGGAGTGACTGTTACATCAGAGGGTTGTGCTGTCATTTAGAGGGACCTTGATAGGCTGGAGAACTGGGCAGAGAGGAATCTCATAAAACCCAACAATGGGAAAGTCATGGTCTTACATTGGGATAAGAGTAATTCCAGCCATCAGTACATTCTGGGAGCTGAGCAGCTGGAAATAGCTTGGCAAGGAAGCTAAATTATTTAGCAAGGAACTCTAGTTGTAGTCTTTGGGAGCAAGAAGCTTATCATCTACCAGCAATATGCCCTCATGATGAAAAAGCCCAGCAGCATCCTGGGCTGCACTAGGAAGACCACTGCCAGCATGTGAAGGAAAGTGATCCTTCCTTGGCATTTAGCACATCTGGAATGCTGAATCCAGTTCTGGGGCCACAGACCGAAAAAAGACATGGGCATACTTGAGTGAGTCCAGGGCAAGACAACAAAGATTATTAAAGGGTTGAAGTATCTTTTGTATTCAGGAGAGCCCCACTCTAGCCATTGAAAAGATTCCCAAGACTTTACCTTCATGGTATTGCTTACTCTATAATTCACATAATTTCAGGTATCCTGTATTTGCAAACCTGCCTCTTTCTACTATTCTTGTCATATTACTTCCTACTGTTCTGCTCTGATGGTTTATCCCTCCACTCTGTTCATCTTTGTGCAGCTCTGTGCTTCCCTTAGGTAGGGAACAATGTCTATTCTCTGCTTACTCAGATTCTGCTTGAATACCATGCACAGCTGTGATGATTAGAGATACAGCTGTAGGAGCAACAAAAAAGCGGCATAGCAGTGTGTTTATTAGTTCTAGGGATGTTTCTTGTTTTACCAGCTACTGGGTGTTCTTTGGGAAGCAGACCTCTTATCTCAGGATGTTTGTGTTTAACAATGCAGAAACTACCGGCAGCATCTCTTCATTATGCCATGTAATTAAATTCTCATGGCAGCAAATCAGCTTGAAAAACTGAAAGCAGTGTGTCTTGCTGCAGTACTGGAGGTCTTGTAACAGAACTCATGTTTGTCAATATGCACGTGAAAAAAACGTGGGCCACTTCAAACCCTCTCATGTAACTGGTGACTTGATGCACCCAAGGAATCTCTCTCAGGAAAAAACTCCCTTCTTTCTGGGGATGAGAGGTACATATATTGCAAGGCTGCCTTCTCTTGGGTATTGTAGCAATAAATATGTCTCCAGTTTGATTGCCTGAACAAGGGAATTGCTCTTTGCTGTTCCAAGGTAGGCAGAGTGGGCAGATGGCTTATTTAAGGTGCTAGTGTCAATATGAGTTATAGACCATGGCTTAGCTTTAAATCCAGCCTCATCAAAACAAGGTGAACAGCTGCAGCATGAGTCTGCAGTGCAGATGGGCTTGAGCTGCATGGCAGTGACGTGTATCAATGTTTTCTTTGTGGGCTTTAGTCTTCATAAACCCATTTAGTAGAACTGTTAATTGTAGCTGTAAATGTCCAAGTCAGTGTATGTGCAGTGACCTTTACAAATCTGCTTTGAGGGAGCTTTCAGATTGATGTGATGTGCGGGGTAGCTGCTGTGGAGCAGACACATGCTCTTATCTTTACGTGCTTATCAAATCAGTTCTTTTTGGCTCTAGTACCGTGTGAAGGAGCGGCAATCTGACCCCACGCAGGGACCATCTTTCTGATATAGGAGCCTAATTATAAAATACTACGTTCTTGTGAGTGAAAATCTAGGGTTTTTTCCTAGCTTCTGTCTATAGCTTGAAAGTTGCTAGCCATCAGCACTTTGAGGGAACCTCTTAATTGATTTAAATGGAGCTGGAGTCATTCTTGCTGTCACCTTCTACTTTCCGTTAACTGTGGACTCTTGTGCAATGAGATTCTAGTTAGAGAGGTTTCCTGGGAAGTGATTCATGTCCAGATGTCAGCTGTGCAATGTCTTTCTCCTTTGCATACTTACGGAGTGTTGTAAGAACTTGCATTTAAATTTTTTGCTTGAGAAACATCTGTTCTGCTAATTATTTAATTTCTTAAATCAAAAACATTCTGAAAGAGCCAGAGAAATCCCACTACCCTGTTGAAATGATTTTCTTAATGTTGGAAGTGAAGAATTGCAAACCCATATTTTCATAAATGCTTGAAAACATATTTTTAAACTACTTCTAAAGCAGATTTCAGTACATATAGACACTGGAATTAAGTGTCA
The DNA here is from genome assembly GCA_024500445.1 of Entomyzon cyanotis. Taxonomy (NCBI): domain Eukaryota; kingdom Metazoa; phylum Chordata; class Aves; order Passeriformes; family Meliphagidae; genus Entomyzon; species Entomyzon cyanotis. Next base: position 6,320,392 of record JAKEPQ010001021.1, read on the forward strand.
TCATCTTTCAATTATTGGAGAGAAACAGAACAATCCTGACACTCTTTTGTAGTCTGATTGCCTTTTAATATTTCCATGAAGGTTTATTCATCTAATATTTCTGTGATAATGTCTTCTCTCCAGTGTGACACATCAACAAACGACTATGGATGAAATACAAATGGTATACTACTCTTATGTTTTGTACTAGTCTCTAGTACAAAAAGGAGTAACATCTACCTCTAGAAAAGGAGGTATCTTGATTTTTTTCACAGAATAAGAAAGCAGGAAAGTAATAATAGCTTTGTCACTGCAAGAACACTTCATGGTGCATCTGAATTACAGATACCATACAGATTTTTGAATTCATCTTCAAAACAGGTCTAATGGCCCACTGTATTTTCCCTTGCATTTAAAGCAAATAACATTCAGTCACTCATTCTGATGAAACACAGAAAATAATTTTCTTGGCCTTTTGAAAAATTTAATTCTGCTTATATTTCATATGCCTTAATCCCTATTCTGCAATTTTAAGACAAGCAAGTAACAGGATTTGCTTTTCATTTTAAATCACAATGTCCTACTTGTATTTGTGCCATTAAGTCATCAGAAATCCCCCAGAGGGTTACGAGGGAGTGGAAAAGCAAAAGAGGAAGTAACTAGATTGCCACCCAAAATTCACTTTTCACAGTTAAAGGGAAGCAGTGCAATATTACTTTTGTTTACGTATACAGAAAGAAGAATGATGAAAATGCACATAGGAGTGTGTTTTTAGAAGAACTTGTGGAACAAAGTCAGCAAGTTTCTGTGAGATTGTGGCATAGGCTTCATGAAGGCATTTCATTTTTATGGTCTCCTTCTGTGAGTTATGGGCCTGCATACCGCTGTTATTTTTAGTTCTTTAGTTTTCCTGTGGCAACTGGACATTATTTAAGATAAATAACCTTGCTATGTTTCTACAAGAGACAATATTCAGGAACGTCTAGTCTAGTCTCCTGCCATAGGAGGAGACTAGGCACATGTTTTAATTGACTAAATGATGTGAAGGGAGCTCTCTGTCATACTGCAGAAGTTTACTTGTGCTTTTTCCCTAGCAAATAATATTGACAGAGGGGGAAAAGAGTAACTCAGCATGTGGTTTATCTCACACGGTTAAATTCACATGGGAAACAACTGTCCTTCAGAGTTATATCTTTCTCTGAACTTGGCCTCATGTTTGAACTATTGTTTGAGACTATAACACAAGCCTGGATGGCATTACCTCTAATATATAATGAAACATACACACAGTTTTATAGACAACATGTAAGTGGAATTAAACAAGTACCTCTTGCAGCAACTGCACTGGTTGGAAGGCTGCCAGCATAATTTTCTCCTTTCTCACAGTGATATTTTCCCCTCCCATCTCTGTTGTGCCAATAAACTATACGCGTGGCCAGCAGGTTGGAGGAGGTGACTGTCCCCCTCTCTGCTCATGTGAGATCCCATGGAGTACTGCAAACAGTTCTGGTTCCCTCAGCATAAGAAGGACATGGAACTGTTGGAGTAAGTCTAGAGGAGGCTGTGATGTTGACAAGAGGACTGGAGAACCACCTCTGTGAAGACAGACTGAGGAATTAGGGGCTGTTCAGCCTGGAGAAGAGAAGGCTGTGTGGAGACCTCATAGAAACCTTCCAGTATCTAAAGGGGAGCTACAGGGAAACTGGAGGAGTCAGTGTCAGGAACTGTAGTGACAGGACAAGGAGTAATGGGTAAAAACTAAAAGAGGGGAAATTTAGGTTAGATATTGGGAAGAAATTCATTACTCTGATGGTGGGGAGACACTGGAACAGGTTGCCCAGGGAGGCTGTAGATATCCCAGCAATTGCAATGTTCCTGGTCAGGTTGGGTAAGGCCTGGAGCAAGCTTGTCTAGTGGAAGGTGTCCCTGCCCGTGACATCAGGGATTGGGACTAGATGATCTTTTGTTCCATTCCAACCCCTTAACGTTCTATGACTGTATGATTCTATCTGTGTGATAAGCCAGATACAGAAACTGATCAAAGTAACTGTCAAAAAAATCCCCAAAAACCTGGATCAGAAATCACTGCCCTTCCAGTGAACACTTTTGTCAACACAGTCAATGGAACACATGGCTCCTGAATTTACACTGGTTTGACCCCATTAACGTGTATAAATATCTAAGGGAGGGGGAGCAAGAGGACGGAACGAGGCTCTTCTTGGTGGTGCCAACCACTAGGACATGAGACAACTGGCAAAAACTGATGCACAGTACGTTACACCTGAATATGAGGGAGAACTTTACTGTGTGGGTGACTGAGCACTGCAACAGTTTGCCCAGAGAGGGTGTGGAGTCTCTCTCATTGGAAGTATTCAAGAACCATCTAGACACAATCCTGTGCCATGTGTTCCGGGATGACCCTGCTGGAGCAGGGAGTGTGGATGAGATGACCCACTGTGGTCCCTTCCACGCTGACACGTTCTGTGATTCTGTGAGTTAAGCTTCCCAGCGTCAGACAGAAGACACCCAAAATAACGAAAGATGTTCGACAGAACCGATGTTTTTATTGACGTAGTCAGCGGGTTCGAAATTGTCTCCACGTTGCCGACGGAGCTGTGTCCCGTCCAGCGGAGCGGCTGTGCTCGGGCAGGCTGGCAGAGGCAGTCCCGCCGCAGCCCGAGGGAGCGCACCCCGCCGCTGCCGCCCGGCTCCTCCGGGCACCGCGGCCGCACTCCGCCCCGCCCCGCCCGCCGCCGCGCTCTGCGCCATGATTGGCTCGCGTTCCGCCGGCCCCGCCACCGCCGCTCGCTGATTGGTCAGAGCAGGCGGTGCTCGCCGATCATTGGCGCAGACGGGGCGCCCCCGCCCCTTCCGCGGTGCTGCCCGGCGTAGGCGCGGTGCGGAGCCGCAGCCGCCCGCCCGCCTTCCCCGATGGCCGACATGGAGCTCTTCGGTGCCCAGCAGCCGCAGCAGCCACCTGCCGGGAACGGGGCGCCCGACGGCGGCGAGGAGGATCCCGCCGCCGCATTTCTGGCGCAGCAGGAGAACGAGATCGCGGGCATCGAGAACGACGAGGGCTACGGCATCCTGGAGAACGGCGAGGTGCCCGAGGCGCTGCAGGGTCCCGAGGGCCTCGGCGCGGGTACGCCCTGCGGGGGCGGCGGGTGGCACTGGGCAGCGAGGGGTGCCGGCTGCCCCTGTCCATCGGGGCGCCGCGGCGGGCGGGGGCGGTGCCGGCGGGACCCTCGCCTCGGCTCTGCCCCGAGCGGGGCTGCCCGGGGGTGTGCCGGGCGTGGGTCGGGGCCGTGCTGGTGCGCCGTGCCTCGGGGTGAGACACCTCCCCGCTCTAATTGGTGTACCCTGAAGGTGCCTGAGGCTTGCCCAGATCCTAATGCGAGCCGTGCTGATCTCCTCTAATCCAGGAGCCTGCCTGAAGGAAGGGCTTCTCAAAGCAGGATAAATCCGCCACTTGAGTTTCTGTCTTCAGCAGGAGTCATCTTAGTCTTAACGCATGAGAGCAGTTAAGCTAATGTTTAATTTTACTAAACCTTTAGCCTTTGTTCCTTGGCAACCTTTGTACTGAAGGTAGCAAACCCGGCACTGCAGAACCGGCGTTTGGAGGAGGATGGGATCTGCAGGTTGGGAACCGCAGGTTAGTGCGTTTCCAGGCAGCTAAAGCAGCCCAGAATAAACACTTCTCATTATAAAAGGTTTTAACTGAAGTCTGAGTGGAAGGAGTTGATGTTGCAACACTCTCGGACGACTTTGCTTCTACGTGTCACCAGGGCCCCAGGAGCATATTTGCTCTCACGGGACATCCCTTTGTCAGTGCAGTAGGATGCCACTCTTCTTCAGACTAAGTTGAAAAACTTTGCTCCCCAGTTCACTGTTGGGTCATCTTTAGGATTAAGTCTTCATTTTGCAGCTTGATACCAGAAATTACTGATGTATCTTATGTACGAGGGGGCAGGTTTGTCGTATCTCTGGGAATAAAGCTCAGCTAGACAAACTGGGTAGTGGAGACCTTATGGTGCGTATTTAGTGTTAGCACTACCCTTAATGTCAGCTCACTCATAAGGTCCAAAACATATGGATTACACAGTCCTGAAAAGAAGGGTGTTTACTGGGGACCAACTTGCTGCAGCACAAGAACTTGAGGATAGCTGTTATCAGAACACCATCCTGTTTTGATACCATACATATTTTGACTTCCGTATTCTATGTATAGTGCAGAAACATTCACAGTGGACACTTCCCTTCTTACTTTCAGAAGCCTTAGGCAAACGTTATGCCTTACATGGGCTTTATGTTCCAAACAGACTCTGGAAAACTAAAGTGGCTGTTTGAAAACTAATTTTGTTGAAAAACATTCTTATCATTGGCCTTTCTCACAAGGTAGTAGGACAACTAAAGGATTACGTTCTCTACATGCATGCAGTGGTGACTATTGGAGAGTGTTTGCTTGTCAAAAAGTCAATTTGTTAAATGCTTCTGGATTGGTTTGGTATCTAAAAGTAGTTCTTAAACTGCCTTTCAAGAGTTTTTTTCTCAAGTCGTGTAAGTTGACTTGTCATGAAATGCAAAAGTGTTATTGGAGAACTTTCTCTAGAAGGAGGTTCTTAAAATTATAAATATAATAATATTCTCTAAGGATCTGGGAAGTCTAGGCATGAGCTTTATGTCATCTTGCCTTCTTCTGCATGCAAAAATTGCATTTTTGCTCTGCCTGTTAAATAGGCATGGGAGATGATGCTTGTGGACTTTTGGTGGTCCTGTTTTTTAACAGAACATTGATCTCTGTTGACTGTCAGAGCCTGCACTCCCTCCCTCATGTTGAAAAGCACAGAAAGCATAGATTGCAGCCATGCAAAATGTGCTGGTTCAGGTATGGTGACAAATGATCTAATGACTTTTGTTGCCTTTTGTGTTAGACATTTCTTATCATCTGATCAGTACCTTAATAAATATCAGACAATTGTAGTCCCTGGCAAATTAGCTGATTAAAGTGTTCTGTAATTGAATAGGTGAATGCAAATTTCTTCTTGAAACAATGCAAGTTCTTAGGTAAATCCTTAAGCACGGTGACCAGGGATTTGTGGATTTACTTTTTTTAACCATAATCTTTTTTTAACTCGTTATTTACAGGTCTGTTGGATAACTACTTTCTAAATACTGGGCCAAAAGTAATAACTTGGGCAGCTCTCAACTGAATTTTGAAGATCTTAACTTCAGCTGTATTGACAAGCAGTCATCAGCTTCTTGAAATACGCTTTTAAGAATCATAGTGTCTCATCAACCAACAGTTTTTCAATTTCAGTCTCTTGATAAATGATTAGACAAATACGTAGACAGAAGTGATCTTCATGAATGTTAATATCAATATAGGTGATTCTGTTAGTTGTTGTAATGGTGGATACTGGGTGAGTATGGTGGGAATGGCAGAATGTTGCCAAGCTCATGTCTCACTCAGCATCACTTCATGTTGCCATGGTCAGGGTAGGAATTCTAGCCTGATCCAGTAGGCCATTCATTATGTAAATAGCTATGCCATTCGAGCTGCCTGGGCATGCAAAAACCTAATCTTATTTCCCTTGGAAGATGAGGCATAATCCCTACTTCAGAAAGCAGAGTACTGTATAAATCAAGTAATACAATGCTGTTGCCTTGTTATTAGTAACGTGATGTCTTACGAGATTTCTTTTTCAGTGATGAATCAATGTGTACATGTATTTGCAGTCACATTCTAACAAAAGTGTGTCTTGAGGTTGTATCAGTTCACTCGCTATGTTCCCTGTACAGGAGACAGAGTTCAAGTGGAAATGGGTGGCTTCTAGATATTGTATGTCAATACATATTCCTCATGGTAGTTTATCAAGTAGCTCCTTATGGGGAATTTCATTCAAAGACAAGCAGTTATATATGTTGACAATCATGCAGATACACACAATTTTAATGTAGGCTGACTGGTCTCAAATACCGCCTTCATATTTTCAAGCTCTGTTTTATATGAACTTGACTGAATGATGTTTCTTTGTCTTCCAAAGATGTTCATGAGCCTCTAGCAATTAAGAAAATTAATTGTGTCTGGTGGTTTGTCTAGAGATTTCATTTAATAGCCTTTCAGGAACTGAATATCAATTTGCTTGAAAATTATTTAGGAAAGAATTGATTCCTCCTGTCTCTGTAGTTAGTACCACAAACAGAAAGAGTTCTTGTCTGTGACTATTGATTTTTTTCTTAATCATTTGAACAGCCATTGATCTGGGTTTTGCTATGCAATCAGCATCTAAGGCTTCAGAGCCCCATAAGGCAGCACTGAGAAAGGTATAAAAAAAGGATGATATCTGTTTAGCTTGTTAGTGATGCTGCGTTATTATGAAGTCAGGACAGAAAAATCTATTTGTTTTCAAGAGAATACTATTGGAAATTTACAGAAGGTGGAAATTACAGAAGCAGTTACATGGGAAAATTACAGAAGCTGTCATGGCACAGCATTATTGCAGGTGTGGTTTAGTTCTAGCCTATGGATTATATTGAAAATGAGGGAAATAACAGGTTTGGATATGACAGGTTAGAGCTAAAACACAGGCTAGAAGCACTCTTCCTGAGTTGTTTACCTTTATTTTGCACACAGACATGAGAATGAATTATGGCTAGAAAAATTATTTCTTCCCCAGGTTCTTGCGTAACTATGTAAAGAAAAGCTTTGTATAAGATTCTTCTTTCTTATCCTCTTATGGGTGAGAGGTAGGTAAAAGTGAAGCATGACTGTGCCTAGAAGAAAAAGGATGGGAAACTAGGCCTTGAGTGGTGAAGTTACTTAACCTTATGTCAGAATATATTAAACTTTGTTCTTCTGTTTCTTTAACTAGAGCTGCTAGCTCACTGAAAATAGCAGTGAAGAAATAGAGTACTTGCAGTTTCAAAGAGATGCTGAAGGTAACTCATAAAAAATACCTTTATTTTAAGAGAGTGTAAGAAGAGTGTTTCAGTGTACTACAGAACCCTGCCTCTGACTTTTCTGATAACAGTCCTCTTTTGCATTGAGAATAAGACTTTAGAGAGGCTGGTGAACAAGGCTAAGCAGACTTCCTTTTAGGTTGAGTGGTACTGAGTGGTATTAGTGCAAGTAGTAGCCTTCAGAGTAGCTGATCATCATTGTGATAAATCTCTGAGGCCATATATTGACTTCCAGGACTAGGAAGTGACAAAATGGTTTTTGTATCTTCAAACTACCCAGCCTTTGCTTTTGTAAGCTATAGTAAATGTGGAGGACACTGATGCTAGCTTTCTGTTTCTGGCAAGCTGGGGTGTTACATCTCCTGCAAATGCACGGCAGCTGATATGATTTATCCTCTCCAAGCTCTTCCAGACTCTAAAAATTATCTGTGTTGCTGTATGAAAGTTCATTATTACCATATTGTCAGCATGTTTTGCAGAACTGTAGATGTTTGGGCATGTTCAACAGTGCTCTTAGAAGTAAGAGTTTATCTTAAACTCAAAAGCAAACAACAAGGAATATGGATCATTACAAACTGAGATAGCTCTAAATATGTGGATGTTAACTTCAGGAAATGCAATACTGTGATAGAATAGGATGGACTCTGAAGCCAGAACAGAGGTCTTCATTGTTCATGGCTGGTGAAAATGTTATGATGGCAGTACCAGTATTTAGGCTTTTTCTGGTTATGAAATGTCATGTTTCTGTGAACAAAAAGTCTGATACACAACTAGCATTGATTACTGGTATGAAGACTGGCAAACAGTTAGTTTTGCTAGACTTCATACTTAATTATATAAGCACTGAGCTTGGAGATCAGAAATGAAGGAATCTTTGACTATTGGTCTTGTTCCAGTTAGCACACTTGTATTGGCATATGACAGCATGCTGGTATAGTTCCATTTCCTCTTCTGCTTGTGATATGCTCAGTCAGCATGCTGACTGCAGCTTAATCTCAAATTCTAAGGAGCTCAGAACAGATGGGAAGTTTGATCTAATACTGCTAATGCATCTGACCTGATTGCCCTCTGGAAACACTTAGTTCAGTGTCTGTTAGTGTTTGTTTCTGTGCAAAGAAAAATGGCCCGTACACAAACCTCTCTGTTTCATCTCAGCCACAGCCTTAAACAGTGATGTTGTTCCTTTTACCTGAGCAGACTACCACCCTGAATAGTGAAGAGCATAATGAATGTTTTTGGTGTGACAAGAAAACTTGAACTATCATAACTGTGCTTGGAAGTGTCCTCAGGATTTATGAGCCCTCTGGCTCTACCTTTAGTCTTCTTAAAGGCCTCCTGTACCTTGCAGAGGAGTAGCAATCAAAGCAGCAACCGTCTCTCAGTTGCAGGAATCTAGTTATAAAATAACAGGTTTTCATAACTGAGAAGCTATTTTTTATTAACTTGAGTCTTCCCTACTAAAGTTAGTAACTATGTTCTTGGGGATTAGTATTGTCCAACTTTACTGCCATTCTTGAACTGATGAATTTGCACCCCTGCATTAATAGTTAATGGTTGTTCTTCAGGGCACAGGGATAAAGATTTAAAACACTTGCCTAGTTCCCTGATAAAGAAGTATGAAGAACTTCTTGTGTGCCATTCACTAGTAATACAAAACTGGTGCATACCTAGCCACAAAGAAACAAAGGGTACAGCAGCAAAATGCTCTTAGTTTTAGGTCCATCAGCTGTCTTTTTCTAAGGTGGTGCAAAATAACTTGATTTCTCTGCTTGCTGTTTGGTACAGTCACTTCTCTCACTGAGGAGAGACATGATGGAAATACTTCTGGGTGATAAATTTATCCGCGGTGGCATTAAGAGCGAGAGAAAGGTACTAACACGACTGCTTGGTATATCACGCTGACAGATGTTACAAGGCACTGCTCCAGAGAGATACCCTGCTGAGATTTAGCAGTTTTTAAAATTTTGCATAGTCCAGAGATTTTAATCGTTTCAAAAACTTAAAAATTTTCCTCACAACTGGCATGTGTTCCCTAGAGCTGTGTTTTAAGAAGATGAAATTTTAGGGTTCTTTGGCAAAGATTTGTAGCTGATCCTGTTCCTGAGGCTCTTTGGCCACTGTCACTTCAAAGATAATGCTGCAACTGAAGTAGGAAGCTATCAAGCAAGTAATCACAGATGGTAGCAGAAAGGTGACTTTGCTGGGAATCTTAGCTATATCTTTTGAGCTGATTAGGAGGTAACCAAACTAGAATAAGAATTACTAAGTGTTGACTGCAGGATTGTTAATCTTCCAGTCAGACACTAAAAAAGTGGCAGTCATCTCCTTCTTCAGAGCAGTTGTATAGTAGTCAGCTTCTAAGAGAGGGAGGACAAAGTGGGTGTAGCTGTAGAATGCAATCTGTAGCGGCTTCTCAGCAGAATCACCTCGGCTGTTTGTATTCTTAGAAGTAGGATCTCATGATGAAGAAATGACCTTGTATTTCTGGTTCTGCAGAATGACGGCTCACTTTGTTTTTCATGCCTGTCCAGAAAAATGCAGGGAGAAGGAAGTGTCCCTGCCAGGCTATCAAGTAACACTCATTTTCACGACTCCCACGTTACTTACTCTAGTAAAGCTTTCCATACAAGTTACAGAAATCAATAAATCTGGCTGTTCTATCTTTTCTCAAATGACTAAACAAGTCACCTCTTTACAGATGCTGTTGATGGAGTGGTTAACGGGGATGTCTATCAGGTAAGATAGAAGTATTCTGTACTTAGAATGTGCTGTTCTACTCAGAACTTTACTTTGATATAGACTAATACTTCCTATTTTTTGTCTTTAATTTTGTCTTGTATCTGAGAAGGAGCTTCTGGTCTGGTAGCTCATCTCACAGTTATCAATGCTCTTAATTATGCCCCTCTTCTGAACTTAGAGGCAACTTAAAGCAGCAGTTCATTTTGGAATGTGGCTTAACAGTACATAAGTCACATCACAGAGCGTGTCAGTCTGATTTACAGTACTTAACATTGACTTGCCACTGGCTGCTAAGCTGAAAGTGTGTTCTGATTATTTAGTTTAAAGCAGAGTTTTCAGATTTGCTTGCTCTTTAAAGAGAATTCATGCATATTGGTTGTCTTATCAAGATTGGTCTTACAAGGAACAGAAAATATTATATAATATATTATCTATATTATATTATATTATTGGTGACATGAAGTTGAATTAAATTAGGGTGATGGCTAAAAAGCTCAGTCACAATATGAAAGCATGTTAGACAACCATGGTAATGACAAAAAGAGGAGATACCTGCTTTATTATCGTCAGGGGGGAATGAGACATGCTAAGGCAATCACTGTCTTGTAACTGAATTTCACACCAGTTTGTCCAAGGCATTGTCATTGCTTGGTGTCACAGTTGCTTGGTTAGCCTTGATTAAATGAATGCTTGGGAAGGAAGCAACATGAGCCATTTACTTCTCCTTAGAGTTTTAAGTGAATGCTGAGCTTTGTGGAGGCACAGCTTTCACTGCTGCTAACATTCTTATATCCTCAGCATTGCTGTGAGGTTGATGGGAATACTTGTATTTTACAGGCCTTTTGTGCTTCCTTGTACAACAGAAGGTAGATTGCCCTTTAGATACCTTGATGCTGTCTTTTGGAATTCTAAGAAACCAGTTGCTTTGGTTGATAGAGCTTCCTCTTAATGAGAAAGGAGAGACTGAATGGGCTACACATAACTTTTGTTTTAGCTATCTGTAACTGGTTGGCTCTGCAGCTGGCCAGTTTATTTTGCTTTGGATGAAATGTGAAGCCTAGTGGTGTTACACTAGCCTAGTTCCTTTTGTCTGCATTATTCCTTCATTGAGGGCTACAGCAGATCCAAAGAAGGGCAAGGCACAGCCAAATCTGTTTCTAGCTGCAATCAGTCTGGTACTCTCAGGAGTGATATTTCTTAGCTCTGTTAGGGGTAGGATGAAGCAATAGAAGTTGTTAAACTTGGAGTATCCTCTGTAGCAAATAGCACAATATTCATTAGCTTTGTGAATCTGGTGTATGAATGTTAACCCTATTCATTTCAAGACCTTGAGCTGTTATATTGGGAAAACAATGCTAGTACTCTCACTGTTTTGATGCTTAAATGTTGAAAAGCCTTATAAGCTGCATACAGCAATCCAAATTTTGTAATGTATAATGCAAATGTCTTCTGAAGTAAACAAGTAAGTTGCAAAGAATGTTTTAAACTCCTGTGCATAAAACCATAAAGAAAATTACTTTCACAGCAAATATTTAAGGTGAGATGAACTCAGAGAATATGTCGGCCTACAGCTGTGTTAGTGAGGTGCTAGGCATTGTCTCCTGTGTTCTTCAGGCTCTGTGCTCTGGCTAAGCATTTGTGGTACTTGTCTTTCCAGTTGTCTTGAATTTTTGTTTGATCCCTGATTTCTGGAGGCAGTCCTACATTAATTTCCTTCAGTCCTGCTGTAATGTGTGGCAAGATGTTTTTCTTGTTAATGGTGGAAGTGTGTTATAACATCAGATGATTGTGTTATTGGCTCAGTTCAAACAGTCTAGTTTTATGTAGCTGTCAGGCAGTTACCTGAAATATTCACTTGTTATGTACAAATGACTTTACTATTCCTTTCCTCTAAGGAGAGTAATGGTCCTACAGACTGCTATGCTGCCATCTCCCAAGCAGATCGACTGCAGTCAGAACCAGAAAGTATTCGTAAGTGGAGAGAGGAGCAAAAGGAACGCCTGGAGCAACTTGGTAAGCACTGTATTTGTTGAGTAACTTAGTGTCAGCTTCTTTCAGGCTGAGAGTTGGGGTTGTTCTCCCTGGAGAAGAGAAGGCTCTGGTGAGACCTTAGAGCAGACTCACAGTACCTAAAGGGGACCTACAGAAGAGCTGGAGAGGGACTCTGGGTGTGTAGTTTACAAGGGGTAATGGCTTTAAGGCCTCTTCCAACTCAAGCTGTTCTATGATTATGCAGTAGAATTCTGAACCATGGCACTGCCTTTTTGGAGTCTTTAACATGCTTCCTGAGTTTGAGGAGCGAGTCTGGATGAGTCTTCTAGTACTCTTGATACTGAAGTACACTTAATACTGGTGTAGGACTCAGCAAGCACGTGGTTCTCTGAACCTTTACTTACAGATAAGCTGACAGAAAATGAACAGCTTTTGTAAGTTAAAAAGATAATAAATAAATACTGCAGGCATTAGTACTTTTTTCAAAGGATAAAGATTACTCATTTTGTAATTCCTGAGGCCATCTGTTGTCTTGTGGATCTAGATCTAATAACTGAATTAAGAAAGTAACAGATTATTAACTAAACTAAATACAGCTATCAGATGCAGTGGTACCTACCCATGAACAGCATCTAAGAGGCTACAAACTGGGGTTTGTAGTTTCTTAGAGACTTACATGGTAGAGGAGCCTTTGCTTGAAATTGTTAGGGCAGAACCTTCTGTAAAATGTGATTCTGGATAGAGCTAACCCTTTTGCTCCTCTTTTGGGCTACTTACAGCAGATTAGGTTGTCCTGAACTGTTGGCTGTGTGCAAAAGTATACAGCGTGCCACGTTCTTTCACTTTGCCTAAGCAGAGAAGCTTTACTAAGGGTTGTTCCAGCACTGGCATAGCGAGGTGACTGTTTATGGTTTGAGCAGTTCGCAGACCTTACTGAATCTGAACTACTGTGCAAAATGCCTGTCCTAAACTGAAGTGGACTGTCCCAGTTACACAGGACAGGAATTCTGTTTAGCTAATCCTTTGAATGTCTGTAGTATTTAGAGTTGTCATAGCCTAAATGAGGAAATCTCCTAACCCTCATCTGAGTTGGTGAAGCAACAGTCTGCACTATAGGGCACCCTGAGCCATCAGTTGAAATGCTTGCAAGTACAAATGCAAGTGACAAATCAATTCTTAAATCTTCAGATGCAAACTCACGAAAGCAGGAAGCAGAATGGAAAGAGAAAGCAATAAAGGAGTTGGAAGAGTGGTATGCAAGGCAAGATGAAAAGCTCGAGAAAACAAAAGCCAGTAACAGGTAAAGTTTCTCCAGACATCAGAAGAGTTATGGTACTGGGTATTAAAATAACTGGGGAGGGAGGTTAGAATACTTCTCATATGTCCTAAGGCAATGGTCCTTCAGATCGTTAAAGTAAATGCTCCTACTACCTATCTTTTTAAGTTTTCGTAAATAATCTAAATGTCCAAGAATAGCAAGAGGAAGCATTAAGATGATGATCGAGAATTACTGAAGATTCCTTAAGATTTGAAGTCTGAACATGGCCAGAAAATTTTCTACTCTACCCCACCTTGTTGGCATACTCCCAGCTGCACAGGCCTTCAGTGACTGCAATTACCTCCCTGGAGACTAGCATTCTTACTGACTTTCTCTAGTACATATGGAAGTGGCATTATAGTTAATCTTTGCTACAGGTTTTTTCGTTAGATACCTGAAAACCTTTTGCTGTTCTTTTTGGAAGCAGTTCAGAAATAACATGACTCAATTCCACTAGTGAAAAACTAAGTGCTGACTGTGTCTGTGGTGGTTTGAATTGTCTAATTATGGGTCCTGTGGCAGAAGCTGATGACTTGGTTGGTGGAATAGTGAGCTCTTACACTTTCTTAGAGGTTCCCTGTGGAATTTTGACTTCAAGCTACATGAAGGTAAATGTGATAGAACTGACTTAATGCCTCTTACATCTCTACTTCATGCTGTCCGGGTAATCATCAAGACCGCTTTATGTTTTAGGAACTCACAGGCTTCAAGATGAACTGCTGTTTTGTTAATTTTGTTGTTGTTGTTTTATTTGTTTGTTTTTCTTGAAACACCACTATTCTTATCAAAATAGTCATCCAGTTTGTCGTTACTAACTGAAGTCCTAGGTAGCCTACTCTTCTTACTAAAGGAAGAAAAGGGGTCTACACTGCCTACAGAATTATGGATTTGCCACTTCCATTTACTGAGGAATTCACTGTCTTTTGGTTGGGCCAAGAAAGGGAAGCAGGGTTGGTACTGTTCTAGTTGCTGGCCAGAGCTCATGATACCCTCATAGCTTTATTATGGCTAGTGTTTGAGTGCAGGACATGGAGTCTGGAGCAGGACTCAGTAAACAACTGTTGCGTAGAAGTGTTTGGCATTCTCATCACCCTGGTGAGATCTCTTGCCTGATGGTAGTTTCTGTCCTCTGGGAGTAGTCTAATGCTAACATTGGGGCTCTAGCCCTCAACTAGCTGGTACAAACCTCTAGAATGTAGCAGAATTTCTGTGTTGCCCCTCTGACCAATGGCTAATGCTTTCCTGTTACAGTAAGTCCAGGTGATGCAAGGTTAACATATTTGTTAAAACTGCCTCCAGCTGTGTTCCGTACTTCTCATCCTTATCTCTTTTCTCCTGCCTGCTTGCCTGCCTGTTGGACTACTTGCTACCTAGGGTGGCAGATGAAGCTTTCTACAAACAACCCTTCGCTGACGTGATTGGTTATGTGTATGTTGCTTAACTACTAATTCTGTCTGCTAGCCAATGCAGTAATAAGGAGGATCAGAAGTAGTGCTGAATGTCTGAAGGTGGCTTCTGAATATTAACTTTTTGGACCCACTCTGGTCTGCAGTATTAAGTGCAGTTCTCTTGTATACACTGCACAAATCCTAGCACTTTCAGATTAAGTCATGTAGTGTACATACCACTGAAATTTTGGTAATGACTTCAGTAGTCTTTAGACCTAAGGGTTTACAGTTCTTTCCAGGCCAGTGAACATTGCTTAGCAAGATGCTTTGCTGGGGGTGTGGGTTAATGCCTGCAGTTTCACATGGGTGCTGTATTTAGTCCTTCCACAGAGAAGCAATGTTTAACTCTGTAATAGGCAGTGAGCACTTAATCTGTGCTGCTTTGCCTACATATCAGAAAAATATTCAAGCAGTGCTTGCACATAAAAGTTCACAAAAGGAAGGTAGAAAGGAATTGCCTGACATAAATCAGGGTGGAAAAGGTGCGTGCATATAGAGGCTGTTAGAACAGATGAAAAATGCTAGAAGGTGGTGTTGGGAAATCAGCATAAGATGCTGGGAAAACATCTAGGAGCAGTGTAGATGTTTTGCCAGCCCAATAGGTCAGTGAAAACAGAGCTGTGACTTTCAAGCTCCAGTGAGTATGCTAGTTTCTGAGGGATAGAAGGATTGCAATGTTCATTGGCTTGTTCATGTATTTTAATTTCTTCCCTTAATTTGTAGACTTGAATTGAAAGATGGACATGTCACAGATTCTAAGGTGACACCTTTAGAAGGTGTACTGGTGAGCCGTGTTGTGGCTTTGAGTGCATTAATATTGAAGGTTTGGTGTGAAATTCACAGCTAACTGTAGGTGGATGTAAACCAAGACTTGTGAAATGATGGATTTACAGGTGGTGTTTAACTTTTCTGAAGTCTTCTGGAGTTGGTTTTGTTAGATTTTTTCAATAAAACCCTTATTTTCGTATGTCCAATGCAAACGTGCAGTGTAAGTGCTGCAAAACTGGCTGCCTGTTTCCTGAATGTAGGCTAAGCTACTAGTGCATGTTCAGCCAGCTAATCATCTGCATTAAATTCATTCTCATTTTCTATATCTGACTTAAACTTTCTCTCGTTTCTTTTCTTCTCTTCACCTTTAAGCACAAACATAAATCATCCTTGCTACAGCCTAGAACAGTTAAGTAAAAAAATCTTCACTGCCCCTTAAAAGTGTCATGTCACATAAAGTAGCAGTGTTGTAGTGCTCCTTGTCTTCAGTGGTGTCTGTAACCTTATCATCCCTGTGAATAGTGCTGAACCCTCATGGGAGAGTCATTTGCACTGCTTTCTCTGTATTGCTTGTTGGAGTAGATGGATTTGGTTTGATTTCTTGGTGCTTACTGCTTCTGCACTCGGGCAGCTACCAGGGCCCCACAGTTCATGTAAACTAGATGCTGGAGTGTTATCCCTGCATTGAAGCAATGCTCTTGGCAGCACAGAAGAGCCAAAATAATACAGCTGGGAATCCACTGGCACTCACCAGTACAAAACCTCCTTAGAGTCTCCTTAGGGTGAGAGCAGGGGAAATATGTTTATTCTGTGAGGTGACCTCAAACAAGTCATCTCCTCTGCCAAGATATGCTGTAGTCTACAGCACTCACATGCATGGGATTCGTGACTTAAATTCCTTCTGATTCATGCTGCTTCACTACAGCATTGGGAATCATCAGCAGATAGTTTTATGATGGCCTGTAGGCCTTGGGGCTGATTTACATCCTCAAATGGAATCTGTTTAAGACGTGCTTGCAGGCAGTTGTAAATTTCCAGTTGGCAAATGTCCAGTATAAGCCATCAAGTGACAGAGGCTTAACTAGTTAAGACCTGGGCATTTCTCCATAAATAAAATGCCTACATAGAAGTAGCTTACTTCCTGGAAGCTTGTGTGGCGACTCCTTAGGCAAAGACTCAATAACTATTCTTAAAACCAAACACCTGTATTCCAACATTTTACACAATCCTCTGCAATCCTCTGCACTGCTTGTGCATAGCATACTACTGCAATCTACTTTCATCTCCAGGACTGGGGCAATGGGAGCTTAAGTGGCCATAATGTCCACAACCAGCTGTCAGGTCACATTTCTTATGAAACATGCTGAAAGAAACTGCATCCTGTAAGAGGGAAGGAGTGCCTTATATGCTGGGCATTAACACAAGGTGCATTGCGTTGCTTTTAGGGCAGCTGAAGAAGCCTTTGTGAATGATGCAGAAGAAGTGTTTCCGGGCACTGAGTGGGAACGTGTGGCTCAGCTCTGTGACTTTAATCCCAAGTCTAGTAAGCAGGCAAAAGATGTGTCCCGCATGCGTTCAGTCCTCATCTCACTCAAGCAGGCTCCGCTGGTTCGCTGAAGCAAAGCTCAATGGAGACACTACAGATGCAATATTTAACCTTACTCAGAGAAGCTATGTTTGCAGTAATTTGATTAATTGTTTCAGTGTTTTTGGACCACATCATGATGTATCTAGAGCTGATCATTGTTTGATTGCATGTTCTTCCTGATGTTTCCTTTCTGTGTCTGAAATGGGAGAACCTCCAAAACTGTAGTCTCTGTGCTGTTGTGCACTGAGGTGTCACTTCCCACATTACTGATATTAAAGATCTGTTAAACAGCAAAATGTGTTGACTTTGGATGAATTAAGAAGGTCTCCTGCTTCCTTTTGACAGAGGGTGTTTCAATTAAGTGTGAGTAAACATTTCTCTTTATTGCTAGTGATTTCACCTTGCTGGTGATTGTCTAGCCAGCAGCGCTTCTGGTCTCTGCAACTCCTGCTTGTTTCTATAAGCTGTCTTAAAACTCTTGAGAGCTGTAGTTTAAAAACTGCTCCCCTGTCCAATTTATCACACTAGACAGAAGCTCTAGAAAACTGAAACAGCAGGCTTGTTAAGGGGCTTATCTTGCTTCCGTGGGACTGAGGACACTGCCTTCTGCAGGTAAGCAGTTCTGTAAAAGTGTCTGCTGTCTCTCTGGCTGCCCATCTCAGGCTCAAAACACGGTAGAGGGCACTGAGTAGTTGTTTGCTACTCTGTTGCTTATTCTGTTCTGCTAGGTGTTCAATTCTGTCTTCATGTGCAAAGATCTGTTGTGTAGAGGCTGTTTGGATGTTTTTGAACTGTGTCCTTGTCCTTACTGATCTTTGCAGACACTTCCTTCCACTGGAGAGCTGGAGAGCAAGAGAAGGGAAGACTTGCTCTTTCTGCTGCTCATCTGCAGGTTGGAGCTCTGTTTTCCAAGGTGGTTGAATCTGAAAAAATCTGGTCTAGAAAATCTCTTTTCTGCTTCCTTGGCTCACCCAGCATTCACAGGAGATGTATTCGAGCCGTGCTCTGTTAAACCTTACCTTAGCTGTCTGTCTTCTAAAACTAATCCATTCAAACTCATGCATTATTTCACCATTTTTATGAAGGACACAGTATCTTAATTAGTGTGTAGCATAATTGCTTTAATACCTCTTATGTACGAGCTGGAAGGTTAGTCCAGGCAGTTTAGAAAAGGGTTGCAGATGCAGACTAAAATGTACTAAGGCTCAGGATGCTGCTGCATGGCAGCTGTCTTATTAGCAGCTGTGTCCCTTTGGTGGGTAAGATAGTGAATAAATGTTTCCAGTTGGGGCTGCAGTAGTTAAGACTACTGAACTGTTGTCTGTAGTGACTGGAGCTACTCTCATTTTTGCAAGTGTGTTCACACACTGCTGATGGAGGTGATGAGAATGATAGCAGACTCCAGGTCTGGAAGCTTGATTCCATGGAAGATTAATGCAAGAAGGAATCTTCTGAACTGCACAGGGGTATGGCAGGTGAGTCAAATAGGACTGAAGCACAGAGCAAGTCTGTACAATTCTGACTGACACTCATTGCTAGCCTTGACTAATTACACATTCACCTTGACTGAAAATTTCCTTTTCTCTGTTCATTCAAAAGCTCTAAAAACAAAGGCTTTCACAATGAGCTGATAATTCAATAAAGAAAAGTCCACAGTGCTAAATATACAATGTTCAAAGTGTTAATAGGAATTTAGGAGAATTTCAAAGATCAACAGGTTAGAGGGGTTCCTGCACACTGAATTATGGTATTTATTGATCACCACCCACGCTTTCCTATCTTAGAGAATATTTTATCTGGCTGTGGATGTGGTTTAGAGCTGCAGTGCAAGAGAATAGACAAAGACTCAAAATCAAGGCCAAAGCAATGTTACAGAAGTTAAAGCAGTATTTTATATGCTGGGTTTGCAGGGTCTAAGAATGTGTTTGCAGTTTTTTTACATATTTCATCTTGCTGGAACAATTAAAATGCTGCTTTGTGGGTTTTGATTACCCCTGCTAACTCTGGTGCTGAGACTTTGCAGATTGCCTCTTCTGCCGTAATTTTACATTCAAGTATGGTAGCTCACTGTCTCCTTTATCAGTGCTGTCAGAGAATCATAGACTGGCTGTGGTTGCAAGAGACCTCTAGAGGTCATCTGGTTTAACCCTCTGCTCAAGCAGAACCACCTGGGTCTGTTGCCCATGATCATGTCCAGACAGCTTCTGAAGATCTCCAAAAAGTGAAATCCCATCATCTCTGTGGGCAACCTTTGCTAGTGCTTGGATACCTGTACAGTAAAGAAGTGTTTCCTGATGTTCAGATGGAGCCTACTGCGTTTTAGTCTGTTCCCAGTGTCTCTGGTCCTGTCATGGCACTACTGAGAAGAGCCTGGCTCCGTCTTCTTTGCATTCTCACTTCAGGTATTTATATACATTGATAAGATTCCCCTGAGCCTTCTCATGTCCAGGTTGAACAGTCCCAGCTCTCTCAGCCTTTCCTCACAGGAAAAAGGCTGTAGTTGCTTTATAAACTTTGTGGCCCTTTGTTGAACTCTCTCTGGTGTGCTTATGTCTCTCTTGTACTGTGGAGTTTAGAACTGACTCCCAGCACTCCTGGAGTCAGGACATTTTCTGGGTCTGACAATTATTTTTGATACTTAGAGCTTGTGACACAGCAAAAGAATACTCAGGTTTATTTGGGCAAATCAATGCCCTTGTCTGTTTCTAAACATTGAATTGTTTTCTTCAGAGGTCAGCATCTGTCATTTTGTTTTGTGACTTCATGTGACAATTCTATGCTACCTCTGGCCTAGCTGTGCATGCTCAATCCTGTTTACTGGCTTTAGCTTCCCATTGTTGCTGCTTATCTCCATAGCATTAGTCAGTGGAATTTGGAAAAAAACCTGGGCGCTTCCTAACCTTCAAACGTAATGCCAGCTGCATGCATACCAAGATCTCATGCAGTATTGAGAGAGAAGCTGCCGACTCTTACTGAATACATCCTGGTATAGAACTTGCTTTGTTTAGCTTCTGATCAGGTGGCAGCCAGGCACTCTGAAATTACAATGAGCATTTGTAAAGAAGAAGGAGGATGGAGAGGTCATGGGTTCACTGGAAAGCAAGGAGCCTGAAAACAACAGTGCTGTGCATTCATCCTCTTAGCCTGTGGAACATGGGTAAGTTTTAAGCAGCCATAAACCAACATGGTGTGGCTTATCTGTTTCTTGCTGATGTTTTTCTCCTGAGCAACTGGTGAAGAGGGAAGCATATAGATTACTGGCTTGTATTTCAGAATGGACAACATGGGTGCCTATAATAGTCTTTGCCAAGAGGATGCCTCCCATAGTACCTGTCATGTGGGCAAGCTTTTTCCTCTGCAGAACCTTGTGCTGTGGCACTAGATCTAATCCAAACATAGTTATCTGGAATGGTCCAAGGGGTCTACAGTCCGGGTATTTTATATTTAGTAATGCCTGTGAACTCTCTATCACATTTGAAAGGGACACAGTCATGAGATTTCACTCAATCTAAGTACATATTCTGTCTGCACCTTATTCTCTATCTTGTGTTTTTGTAATACAAATTGCCATTGCCCCCACTGGTAGTATGTGCAAATTTTTGACAATTTTCTTTTAATTAAACAGAGGAAGGACAGTACTTCAAGACCACCAGAAACTAATGAATTTGTTACTTCAAGCATCTGGATGGCAGATCAGATTCAAAATACTGAATAACTAAACATGCTGATCAGGAGACCAGAAAGAAATTCTAAACCTTGATTCTGTATGGATTAGCTATGATCTACAAAAAGATAGTTATCAAAACTCTACTGATCTCCTCGTGATCCCAAGTCCTGGATCTTTGGGTTTCTGTGGTAACGCAGAACTGTTGTGGACAAAGTCTTTTTCCATCAGCTGCAAGGAGCAACGTGGGATAGTAACTTGTAGAGGTCTTATATTGGTTACATGAATTGTAAGTTACAGAACTAAAAACTCCAGTTTTAGTTCACTTTCCAACCTTTTGGCACTCTACTGCTGCCACTTGCTTACGTAATGCTGATTATAAACATCCAAGTTCATGAGGGGACCTGTCCTGCCCAAGCTGTTGATGTCATATGCAATTCTGCTTGGAGGGCTGGACTGTGGCATTCCTGCTAAGGCTTCCACAGTTAGGATACCACATGCACTTACCATGGACACTGCAAAACCAACCAACATGCAACATGAGCAGGTGCTGCTGATGCGGGTAAGAAAGCCCTGCTGCTTTAGGTTCTGAAATACTGATAACAGCTGGGGAAAGGGGTTTCGCTGCGGCACGTTTTTCCCAGTACTGGATATAAAGGTTGGCTTGCCCTCACTTGAGTCCATGATCTTCATGGTATGGGCTACTCTAAAGGACATAGGGCCAGCACCAAGTAAGCACAGTAATGCAGACATTCTGTGAACATCTGATGTTTGCTTTTTCTGGGATTGGATGCAATTGGGAACTAATGTCCATAAAATCTCTGGTCTGCATTAAAGTACCTGAAATTCAAAGGAGGTTTCTGTAAAGGGAAGGAAGGAGAGACAAACAAAATCACTATTATGCTATTAAATGTGATTTTTTTATTCTTTCTGATTTTATAAACCACTTGCACATATGCAGAAGGTTCTTGGCCACTTGACAGAAAAAAGCATTTTCAAAAGCATTTGAAGAACCATTTTCTTAACAGACTAGATGTTAAAGGTGTAAAACTTTTCAAATGTATTTTAGTCTGTCATGTTTTTTTCCATCCTGCACCCTCCCTTCAGCTGCTAGGAAAAACATTTTGAGTCTGAGATACCAAAAACACAGAGTGTCAGAGGCTTTGGAAAGCACAAGCCTGGTCCCACTGTTAGGCAGGAATTCCAGCCAGGCATTCCCTGTGATGCTAGAGGATGGAAAGATCAAATGACAGGTGTCCTCACTGTTAGAACCTCAGTATTCCTGATGTGAGTTACTATCACTTTAGAGAAATGTCAGTTTCTCCTTGAGCTGCTCGTAGAGCTAATGCTCTGGTACTGAAAGTAATGGGAATCATCACGTAAACCAAGACATGTAGAAAAAGGAACTAAAAATCCTTGGTTACATAAAGCCCAGTACAACTTGGCATTCAGTTAAGAAGCAGTATTTGCCAAGTCTGAGAAACCATGATATAGAGGCTGCACGATTGTTCTTGGAGACATCAGGAAGGAGATGGTGGTGCTTCTGAAATCTGCTCTGAAGGTGAGTTTTCAATAAGCATTCCTTGTGGAAGAGAGGGTGAAGTAAAGACAAACCGTATAGATTACAGCCCAGAATCAGCGAGTATACTAAGAGCTATTCAGTTCAAGTTCATTGTATAGCAAAAGGCAGTGGTTTCAGAAGATTGTTTCATTTTGATTGCAAAAGTTCAAGTGGGGAAATAGCCCTTTTATTCCCCTGTACTAACATATCACTGGACTTCTGAGAATATCAGTGGTCAAGTTAGATGTCAAAATAGGTCATTAAATTCAAGACAGGAGAGACTTGTGACTGCTCCTCCAGAGCTACCTTTTTGGTTTAGCTCATAGATGGGTTGGTTTTTCAATTTCTCCAACATCTTGAAAGTATGCTATAAAAACAGCTGGATAAAGACAGCACTATATATCAAGGACTCGTTGAAGAAATACAAACCATGGTTTACTTAGGAAAGCCTTCACTGGTATTTGACATACTTTTCTCCTATCCCTCTGAATGCCTTGAAGGTGAGGATAAATGTCAGATTTGACTTTCCATCCTGAAAGCTGATGGTGAAAGCAGGGCAAGGACAGTGTAGCTGCAGCCACCCAAATGGCTGAGGGGGTGCACTGTGTCACTATGCAGTGGAAGAGTTTTCCTGAAAGCTGGATTCTTTATGATTGGATGTGCCATGTGGCTGAATTTCAGCTAACTGGCTACCAAAGAATAAGCAGTCCCCCCTCACCTCTCTGCTAATTTGACACACAAAGTAGTAGATTAAGTGCCTTGAGAAATCCCCCATAAATAAAATTCAAACGATTTACTATTGGCCATAGCCTGAAGACAGAGATGCTCACTGCTATACTTGTAGCTTGTTTGGACTTCTCTGCAGGCTGTAAGCTCACTAGACTAGTTTTTTTTCCTTCATATGCAAAGCTTCTAAAATGGGACTGTGCCCTTCAGAGATGATGCAATAAATAAACTTAGTTGTCTCTACCAAGTCCTTCATGAAACACAATTTCTAAGTGTAGCCTTTTTTTTATTGTAGAGGCGCTTGCTTCCACCCACTGAAATTACCACCTGCTACTGGTGATTACATCGTATTTACTTTGTAGGTGGAAGCCTGGAAACTGAAAAGCTGGTAAACTTCTCATTTCACACAGGTGGGAAATGAGATATAGATCCCCAAGTGTTAGCTATAATTTTACACATGATCCACATAATCCCCATACATCAAGAGATGCTCATAAATAATTCAGCTACACTCAGAAGTAATGTACAGGCTTACCAACAGAGGTGCTTAAAAAACCAGAATTGCACATTACTTTCTATGAAGTCAGCTGAGATTTAGGAAAAATAGAAAAAGATAATGCCTCAATTAGGAAATGCTGAAGTAGCCCCTAACTACTTGAACACTGCTCTGATTCATTAGCTGCTCTCATCAAAGAAAAATTTGCAACGAAGTATTCCCTCCACCCATTAGGAATTTGAATAGTCCCATTCTCTAATTCTTCAGTAATACTTCTAGTATATTCTACGTGTAGTATAATCCAGTACCAGGCTAGCAGCTCCAAGGAGAGCAGGATCTGCTAGATTTGAGACCACCACATCCACGCTTTTCACAGAGGACAGAGCCTGTCGATTTATCACATCTTTGACAGCATTAACATAGTGGTTAGCTAGAACTCCAGAAAGGATCACAAGAGAGGGGTTCACGGTGTGTAGAATGTTCACAACGCCAAGGCCTAATGCAGTCCCAGCTGAAAGGTGAAGTAAAAAGAAAGTGAGTAGAATACTCAAAGCATTTCTGGCATCAGTAGTTGAAACAGTTCTGTTAGTAGCAAGTAACACTGGGAAGTCAGTAAAGTGTTTTGTTCCACAGAGCAGAGTTTTGAGTTTATGTTATCAGGTAATGCTGTTATGGTATCATTAACTGCTATTAACTTACCTTTCAAAAGTAAAAGAAAAAAAAAAAAAGGCAATTTCTTTTTCATCATAATGCACTATTCAACATTATGGATGTGAAAGACAAAACAATACATTAACCATGCTTGTAAGCAAAGAGAAAATAGGAAAACATCACTCTACCATCTTAGTGTTATCTGCTATGTATGAGAGGAGCGGTTTAAAGCTACTAAAACAGTAAAAGATCCTGTGTAAAGTAATACAGAAATTGCCTTTGCTACCTCAGACTAGCCATTCACTTGCCTACAATGAAATGTCTCCAAATTTTCCAATATGAGAATGTTGAGACTTTCTTTTTTTTTCAATTGATCTTTGCAGAACCTATTAATCTTACTTTTTTTTTATTGGAACAGATACTTTTAACCACTTCTGCTGACATTTTCTCCAGCATTTATATTTAAAATTTCATTACCATTAGTAATTTCTGTATTGAGAGGTCCTCAACGTGTAGAGTGTGTTTGTAGTGTTACAGTGCCCTACCATTTCTGTGTATCCAAAAATATAATCATGGAAGTGTTCTCCCCTCTGGGCTATGTTCTCACCTGTTCTAAGGATGCTCTCTGCTTTTGTATTCCCAAGTTTAGCTGCTTGAATAAGATGTGCAGCGCTAACAATCTCCTCCTCCTTCATTGACATTCCTTCTACTAAAAGCAGATCATCTGAAAAGGAGAGAAGGCCAAGAGCAAAACATGGTAATGTGGCAAGTCAGAGGGTGAAAAAATAGGCAATTAAAATCTTTACATCTCTTTTACTTGTATACTGAATCCTGAACAATCTGTACAACCCTGAGTTTAGCCAAAGTAACCATATCCATATTATTCAGGGAACTGCTTGCAGAAGCAGGGAATCAAACTCAAACAGTTAGATTGTGGTAATTCACTAGTCTCATCAGACGCAAAAATAAATAAAATATAAATATTCTCAAACTTAAATTTAAGACTGAGAAGCTTTTGCTGAAGGACAATCACTGTGAAACCAAACATCACAGAATGCCTGTCAGATGACTTTACATCACGTTAAAAAGAAGAGACTAAGCTCTACTGTTTTCTTCTGGTAATTCTGAGAGCAGTGGTTCCAAACGTTCCTTGACACTGAGAAAGATCTGTACTATGCAGGCTGCCTGTACACCTATTCTTGTCTCCTCTTAGAAAAAGAAGGCAGATCTATTTTTCCTTAATACCATCTTTGAAAGTTTCTTCCTATAGTGCAATTTATTAACTATGTGTTCAAAAACAGAGTAAATGGATACCATCATGCAGTTTCTTAGCTTCTCTCTGTAATGCAATTCCTGAGGCATATGCTTCTATACATCCTTGGCTGCCACACAGGCACTCTGGTCCGTCTAAGGATACGACAATGTGCCCAAGCTCAGCAGCACAGAAAGAACTGCCATGGATCAGTTCATGCTGATGAACAATTCCACCTCCAATTCCTGCAAAGATATGAAGACTTCTATAGTTTAAAAAGAAAGGCCAACACCCCCTGCTCCCCAACAATTTTTAAAGGCCCCACTAGGGCAGTACACTGATACTTGCTTATTCTAATACAGACAAGATAAAATAATTTGCATCAGTGATGATCTACACTAGAGAGCAAGAATTACAAGTTGTTAAAGAGCCCTATTTGACACACTTAATATGCAAGCTCATAGCTCCTTCCTATTCATATATGCATCCAAATGGTATATAAAGCTTGTATTTTTTAAAAAGCCTATGGATGGTACTGAACTATGAGAGATCCTTTAAGCTTGTGAGTCATGCTCTTTATGCAGAAAACAATCCTTCCAAGTGGCCTTAAGATGTGGCACTTCAGAGGAGAAGTTCTAATTTAGACAGTTAAACCAGTGTATTAAAGGGCCAGGACACCTAAATTTGCAGGTCTCTGCTACCCCTTCCCAAGCTGGGTGTAGATTCATCAGCTAGTTATTACTGCCACCATCTAAAGGACTATATACTTAACAAATGAGAAAACCCACCCCACATTTACATTTGAGATTTATACTTTCTCATATTCAGTTCCTTATCTTCTAGATACATATTATGATCTGACTTGTATTTCTGGAGCTGAAAGAGAATTAAGCTATAAAGCTGAAAAAATGCAAAATTATTCCAGATTTTCCTTATTTGCCTGCACAGCTGTACCAGCAGAACTTCTTTCATCAAGAAGTTTAAATATGGAAGTGATTTTATTTGCCTGAATAAATCAAAAAGCACCCTAAACCAAACAAACAGTGTGGCAAAAGAATTTCTGGTTTTCCAGGCATAGTGGTAATGTTTATGCCTCTTAAGAACAGTTGAGCCTCTAAGTGATGGTGCTGGACTTTGGGTTTCATTGAGCCACAACACACCCACCTGTACCAGTAATCAGTGTTACAAAATTTTCTATTCCTTTTCCATGACCAAATTTCCTCTCTGCTAGAGCAGCACAGTTTCCATCATTGTCCACCCAGACTGGCAGGTGCAAAGCATCAGATATTGGAGTTCTGAGATCCACAGAGCTCCACTCCTGAATGAGTTTTGTAGAGTGAAGCACAATTCCTTCTCGAGGGTTTACCCGTCCACCTGTGGAAATACCTAAGTCCCAGAAATATATGAGAGAAAAATTAAAACTAAGTCTGTTTAATAGACTTTTAGTAAAAGTATCTTTCTTATTTCTAATGACAAGATTTTCCCCCCTAATACTAGGCTTTGAAGTAAAAATTTCTAAACTATTACTGGCAGTGCAATTTTTGACATGTAAAGATCACAGAATCATGGAATGGTTTAGGTTGAAAGGGACCTCCAGAGATCATCTATTCCAAACCCTCTGCTAAAGCAGGTTCACCTACAGCAAGTGGCACAGTATTCTGTCCATGTGGGTTTTGAATATCTCCAGAGAATGCGACTCCACAACCTCTCCAGGCAGTGTGTTTCAGTGCTCAGTCACTCTCAAAGTAAAGAAGATGATTCATAGAATGCCACAGCTCTAATCACAATGCACCGAGTATCTTAAGACTAACTATATGGGTAATGGTTAATGGTGGTCAGAGAATTAATACTCCTACTTCAGGGAAGATTGCAGCAAATCATTTAATAGCTGTGTTTCTTGTTAGTGATGTACAAAAGACAACAGCAAAAATAGATTATTCAAGCCTGGGAACACTATTAGTGTCTGGAAGTCTGCTATAACTCTCAAGATTTAGAATGACTAAAAATAATCACTGGACCTACAGTAGTGATTTTGTGAAAAATTAAAACTGTGTTCAGAGATTTGTCTACTGAACAGAGTAATGCCAGTTAATAGGCACTGTTAGCCAAACCAGTTTTCTCTAGCTGGAGAGCCTTCCAAAGGTGGTGGATTCTCTCAGGACCACTGAAAAGTAGGTCACTATTATGGAGGTATTTAGGCTCCAGACAATAAAGTTTGAACATTTTATTGTACAGAGCTTATATAATTGAATAATGTGTAAGATTTTTCCTGGGTTAATGTTGTAATGGAAAGCAGCCATAATAGCTCTAAAACAAGCAGCTGAATTGAACATTACAGCTGTCAGAAAAATCTGAAGGTCTAGCATTTCTTGTTTGTGTGTACTTTACATTATTTTTAAAGAATACAACATGTTCAAATTAACTTTTCTTTGTACTCTGCCATTCAAATAAGTTTTCATCTGGGACAAACTACTTTTCTTTAGGAGCATTTCTCAGCTAAAGACTTGATGTCCTTCTTAAAAATCCAGGACACATTAATCAGCACCTTCTAAATAACTAATATCTAAGGCCAAATCTCCCAGTCACCATTAAACTGAAGAAGTCCTGACTGATATAAATACACAGTTTAACACAGAACTCTACTGCAAGTGCAAGTAAACTGAAGTCTGCAAAATTTAGTCTTAACATTCTGGCCTTTTTAGTCTGCCCTAGTGTATCTGAGAATTCTGCTGCACAGTTGATCCTAGCCGTAAAGAAAGGCTTGCAGACAGTAGAGAAAACATCACTCAGCTGCAGTTGTTTCAAGAGCTGTTTTGACGAACACTGAACATCTGATTCAGAACTCCAAGACAGCAGAGAGCTTCAAAATCCACAGAACCAGATAAACGCATTTTAGATACAGTTTACTATAACTTGACAGATTGCTTTAATGGATGTTACACACTGGAGAAACTTCAGTCTTTACAGTCAGCTTCTCATTTTCAGACATTGTGAAAGATTTGTTTGTTAAGAATATGTAAGAACTTACAGTACATGAGATCCATTTTAGAAAGGTGTTTTAACTTAATGAGTAGTGATTTAATTTCATGTTGAAAAACACAGATGTAAAGACAAAGTTAGTATTTATTAACTTACCTACTCCCAAAATTCTGCAATTCACATTTACTGCCTCTGATGCAGCCTCTACACACATCTTTAGAATTAATGCTAGTCTGTCTTCATAGGTTTTAGGGTTGAGCTGGGTATACTTCTTAACTATTTCACCCTAAAAATTAAAAACAACAAAACATGCCCTGGGAAATGTATGTCATGATGAAATTTTTCTTCCATTTAAATTACAGGTCAATTTGAAAACACAGCCATAACTTATCTCTTTTAAAAAAAATACAGATGCTATGTTTTAGATCTTGTGCCTATAGGCAAGGTTCTTGACAACCCTGGGGGTAAGTTTGCAAGATCAGGCATTACATTCTGCTTCTGTAATCAATCTCCCATTTGAAATTAAATTCACATTTAAGGAACACATGCCTTGTGTGAGGAAATATCACCAGAGATACTGGAACTGTTGTTAGGCATAAACCATGATAGAGCAATGCACTTAAGCTAAACACTAAAATGTTAAAAAAAAAAAAAAAGTAACAATTGCTAAAAAGGACAGAAAAGTATACATTTCAAATTTGATTGCATGAAAAGGTTTGTGTGGTGTCACAGACAATGCAATTTCACAAAAAATGGGAGAATCGGACCGAGAGAAATGCTAGAAATTTCAAGGCAAAATTTACTGTACTTCCAGAAATATCTTTTCTTCTATGCAATTACACTTCTGCATCACTTGGAGTATTTCTGGAGAACCATTGACTGTGACACATCATAGAATAGTTTGAGTTGGAAAGGACCTCAAAGATCATCCAGCTCCAACCTGCTGCCATGGGAAAGGACATGTTCCACTACACCCAGCTGCTCAGAGCCCCATCCAACCTGGCTTTGAACACTTCCAAGGATGGTCCATTTGAACTCCTCATGACTTGTTCCATTGCCTCCCCACCCTCACAATTAAGCATTTCTTCCTCATATCAGATCTAAACCTACCCTCTTTCAGGTTGAAGCCATTGCCCCTTGTCCTGTCACTACACAAGCCCTTGTGATTACTTTGGTCAGGGTGGGTAGGGGCCATGAAGATTATTTTCACCACTAGGAGTCACACAGTGGTAATGAAGGTACTCATGACACATGCTTGGAATCTATGGGTACTAAGGAAATTATCTTATTGCAGTATTTACACTGCAGGATTAAGCTAGGAGACTGCAGAAGGTATCCTGCCTAACAGAGTTGTTCTCCCTGTTACATCTTCTGTACAGTGCATCTAAGTGAACTGCAGTGAATTAATGCAACCACACAAGAGGCTAACAAAGACAGTTATATGCAGCATGGCCAAGTCATTGCTGTCAAAGAACTTGGAAAATTCCAAGCTATCAAGGGTTTTGAGTATTAGGTCCCACCATCTCAGCATCACATGAACAATAGAGTTTGTGGATTTTGTATGCTTAGTTTCCTCTTCACTTTTAGCTTGGAGGGGGCATCAGAGGAAGTTGTTTTAGAAGATGAGGCTGCAGCAAACATGATCAGAAAACATAACAGCTTCTAAAAGGAATTTATGAAGTCTCATTTTGTGAAAATAAAAATTTATCTCATATTCTGCCACTGGCTGTTAAATGCTTACATCTGTTGTGTAAATTTTATTATGAAAGTCTGATTGTTTTCACTCTGATTTGCTAGCATTTCAACTATCATAAATGCCACCTCAAGCTCTGTAAGGTGGGCAGAATTTTTTTTAATTAATTTTTTCCAGGTGGTGTTGACACACAGGAAAAAAAGTGGTGTCAATTTTACTTCTAAAAAAATTACACTTTTAGAAGCTGTCTTTAAGACCTTGAAGATCTGTCAGACATCTTTTAAATGAATGTGAAATTTCTGGACTGTATCAGGTCACTTCACATAACCCTTCATCTTTCTGCAGGCACCTTACTCTGCTTTCTGGGTAATTATATCAAACTGATTAAGTTACCTGCAAATATGCAGCACAAGGATAGGAGTAATTGTCCAATACCCTTGAGACTAAAAGCCAAAGACTTCTCATCAAGAGTTTTAGTCCTATCTTTGAAATGCTGCAAAGTTCAGTAAATAGATTTGCTAGATGTTGGTTATTGCTCAAAATGGTCCTAAGTGTCCATCCACTGTTCACTGGCTGTGAAAGGCAGTGGGGAAGTAAACAGTCTAGTCTTGGAGCCTTGTACTTTTTCTCTTGACATACAAGAATTTGCAGGTTGAACTGAATCGCCTTTTAAGGAGAAACAACGCATCTGTAAGCTGTTCCATTCTTCAAAGACTGTAGTCAACCCACAGAGAGGAAGCACCTACAACCTTGCACCAGCAAATGGGCATTGCTAGTTTAACATCAGTCTCAGAAGAGCAAACCAACAAGCAAGTTGTATCACGACTGCATGAGAGGTGCACCAAGTGAGGGGAAAAAAATCTTCTTTATCCCTCAACAAAAGTCAACAGACGACTTTGTTTTGGAGCTCTTTTCCATCATAACCCCCTATCAACAAAGCCCAGTGGAGTCTGCACAATATCTAGAAGCACAACAGAATACTTACCTTCATACTGACAATTGCTACTCGGAGATTTGTTCCACCTAGATCCACAGCCAGAGCACTCTGAGTCTCTAGAATATGGTCAATATCTTGAGAGATATTATCTTTGACAGGAGGAAAACAGAATTTCTTTTGCAATGGTTCTTTGAGGTCAATAGATTTAAGGAACTTCAAAATCCTTGGAACAGCATTACCATCTCCATATATTTTTGAGCTATAATACAAAAAAAAAGAATCCATTGGAAATTACACTGGCATCTATAAAGTTCTTTATATAACAGAAGAGTGTAACAGTGTTATTACAATATTATGATCTGGCTACTGTGCCAATACTGCAGATTACACTATGAAAGTCTGTCATGAGATATGGTACAGTGACAGTAGTTCAAAGAACACAAGAAATCTTTGAAGTATGGCATTAGCTCCATTTTGTAATACAGAACTGGAATGTAGAAAACTGGAAACTAATGATGCTAAAACTCCCATAAAATTAAGTTTCATGAAGGGACCCACACCATAAAGCAGAAAACAAAAATAAAAATATGGACAGTTTATGTATGTGCTACAAATCCAGACAAGATGTATTTATCATACAGATGCCAACTATGTAATAATAAACTGTACATTCATGTCCGTTTTCAGCATGTCAGTTTCTAAAACATCATGCATGGTGTCAGATGCTTGGTATTAAGGAATTCAGTTGTATTGCTCTATTTAGGTTCCTAAGAAATATTCTTTTTATCCTTGTCCTCAGCTGAATAAGTATTATCTCTCAAAGTTTGTAAGAACTTATGCATTAGAGAAGTAAGGGTCAGTACTTATTTGGGCTGAAGAATAAGGAAAAGCATCTCGCCAGAATCCTGCAGCTTCCCTGGAAGCCTGAGACTCTCTACATATCATGCCTGAGGTCAAATTAGCTATAAAGTATTGTGTCACAGAAGCACAGAATACTCTGAGTCAGAAGTGACCTCTGGAAATCATCCAGTCCAACCCCCCTCCCAAGGCAAAGTCATATTAAGCACGTGACACAGGAAGTCATCCAGGTTGGATTTTAATGTCTCCAGGGAGGGAGACTCTGCAACCTACCTGGGCAGCCTGTTCCAGTACTCTGCCACCCTCTGTTACTTTGAAAACAAACCAGTGGGGGATTGCAAGTCAGGATTATAATTTAATAGGAAAATTAAAAATAAGTGCAATAATACAAGGAAAAAATACTGACAAAGTCAGATATAACCTGACACCCTGTTAGGGTGGTGGTAGCAGTCGCAATGAAGTAGTTCAGTTGGAGCGGTGATCCTGTGGAAGGTCTGGTCTCCTCCTGAAGGTCCAGAGGTAGCTCTTGTGCTCTGGGAATCCAGTAGACAGGGCCAACTCGGGCAGTTCCAAGGCCAGGTTATATCCAGGTGGGAATGTCTTGGCTCCTCCCTCCTGGGTGGAGCATCTCACAATAGGATAAGTCCACGAGTCATGCGGTGGGTTCTTGATGGCTCATTGTCTGTTATCAGGGGTGAGTCATAGCAGGAGATAACAGCTAATGCCCCACAGCTTGTGGTAATAGAATACTAAATACATCTATATTGTAACCTAGGACATTATCCACCCCTTATTCTATTACCATCTACATCATCACCTAATTTTTACACACAGTTCTCAACATTAGATTTCTTTGTGGTACACAACAGGTTTCCCCATCTGCTTGCACTACCCACCAAGTGTAACCAGGTTCTTGAGCAAAACCCCACAGATAGGTTTGCCTTTGCCTGAGGTGGGATTAATCTAAACAGTCTTTCCTAAAATACCTCTCATGTGTACCACACGGACTTTACCTCCGTTTACTGTGTCCAAAGGTTTGGACTGGGCAGGACCAGCTCGACTGATGGAGCTTCTTGTGTTGACTATCCAGGTGGCCTTTGCTAAGTTCAGTTCTCAATTTTTGAAGGTCTCTTTGCCAAGTGCTTTCAAAGTTGTTTTAAGTAGTCACTAGTCTGTTGCACTGTTCAGCTTTCCCGGCAGCTGGTGCATGATAGGGGATATGGTATATCCATTCAATTCCATGTTCTCTAGCCCAGGTGCTTATGAGGCCATTCTTGAAATGGGTGCTGTTGTCCGACTCGATTCTCTCAGGAGTGCCAGGTCTCCACAGGACTTGCTTTTCCAGGCCCAAGATGGTCCAGGCAGTAGCATGAGGCACAGGGAGGTCTCTAACCATCCCGTGGTTGCTTCCACCATGGTCAGCACGTAGCACTTTCCTTGGTGGGTTTGGGGAAGGGTGATGTAGTCATCTTGCCATGCTTCCCCATTTATATACTTTGACCATCGTCCACCATACCACAGAGGCTTCACCCGCTTGGCCTGTTTGTTTGCAGCGCAGATCTCACAGCTGTGGATGACCCATGAGATACTGTCCATACTTATGTCCACCCCTTGGTCACGAGCCCATTGGTATATTGCATCTCTCCCTTGATGACCAGAGGCATCATGGGCCCCAATGAACTAGAAATAATTCTCCTTTGTGCTGCCAGTCCAGATCCACTTGTGATACTTTCACTTTGGCAGCTCAGTCCACCTGCTCATTGTTATGATGATCTTCATTAGCTTGACTCTTAGGTACATGTGCATCCATGTGTCGAACTTTCATGGTCAGCTTTTCTGCCCAGGCAGTGATGTCCTGCCAAATCTCAGTGGCCCAAATGGGTTTTCCTCTGTGCTGCTAATAGACCTTTCTCCAACAATCCAGCCATCCCCACAGCACATTGGCTACCATCTAGGAGTCGGTGTAGAGATAGAGCCTTGGCCATTTCTCTCGTTCGGCAATATCCAAAGCCAGCTGGATAGCTTTAAGCTCCGTGACCTGACTCGAACCACCTTGTATCTCAGTAGCTTGTGCAGCTCATCATGTGGGACTCCATACTGCAGCTTTCCATTTCCAATTAGCACCTACAATTCGGCAGGTGAAGAGGGCGTAGCATCTTTCACTCTCCGGCAGCTTGTTATATGAGGGTGCTTCCTCGGCACGTGTTACTTGTTCCTCTGCTTCTTCTGAAGATAATTCAAAAGTCTCACTTTCAGGCCAGTTTGTTATAATTTCCAGAATCCCAGGGCGATTCAGCTTTCCAATACGGGTGCGCTGTGTGACGAGGGCAATCCATTTGCTCCACGTGGCATCGGTGGCATGGTGGGTAGAGGGAAGCTTTCTTTTAAACATCCACCCCAGCACCGGTAGTTGGGGTGCGAGGAGAAGTTGTGCTTCTGTGCTGATTACTTCTGAGGCAGCTTGGACACCTTCATAGGCTGCCAGGGTTTCCTTCTCAGTGGGAGTGTAGTTGACTTCAGACCCTCTGTAACTTCGGCTCCAGAATCCCAGTGGTTGGCCTCGAGTCTCACCAGGCACCTTCTGCCAAAGGCTCCAGGACAGACCATGGCTCCCGACTGCAGAGTAAAGCACATTCTTTACCTCTGGTCCTGTCCTGACTGGGCCAAGGGCTACTGCATGAGCAATCTCCTGTTTGATCTGGGTGAAGGCTTATTGCTGTTCAGGGCCCCAGTGAAAATCGTTCTTCTTGCAGGTTACGAGGCAGAGAGGACTCAGGGATGTGCATTCTCCAAAAGCCTGTGGAGCCTAGGAAAGCTTGTGTCTCCTTTTTGCTGGTTGGTGGAGACATCGCGGTGATCTTATTGATGACCTCAGAAGGAATCTGACGCTCTCCGTCTTGCCACTTCACTCCCAGGAACTGGATCTCTCAGGTAGGTTGGCTTTGCTCTTCTTGATGGTGAAGCTGGCTTCCAGGAGAATCCGGATGATTTTCTCTCTTTTCCCAAATACTTCCGTTGCTGTGTCCCCCCACACGATGATGTCATCAATATACTGCAAATGTTCTGGAGCTCCACCCTTGTCCAGTGCAGCCTGGATCAGTCCATGGCAGATGGTGGGACTGTGCTTCCACCCCTGGGGCAGTCGGTCCCATGTGTACTGCACACCTCTCCAGGTGAAAGCAAACTGAGGCCTGCACTCTGCTGCCAGAGGAATGGAGAAAAAGGCATTGGCAATATCGATGGTCGCATACCACTTTGCTGCCTTGGATTCCAGCTCGTACTGAAGTTCCAACATGTCCGGTACAGCAGCACTCAGTGGTGGTGTGACTTCATTCAGGCCACGGTAATCCACCGTCAGTCTCCATTCTTCACTGGACTTATGCACCGGCCATATAGGGCTGTTAAAGGGTGAGTGGGCCTTGCTGACCACCCCTTGGCTCTCCAGTTCCCGAATCATCTTATGGATGGGGGCCACAGAGTCTCTGTCAGTGCGGTATTGCCGGTGGTGCACTGTTGCTGTAGCGATTGGTACCCACTGTTCTTCAACTCTCAGCAGTCCTACAGCAGACAGGTAATCTGAGAGACCAGGCAGGGTATTCAGTTGTTCTATGTCTTCTGTCTTTACGGCTACTATCCCAAAAGCCCAGCGATGTCCCTTTGGGTCTTTGAAATATCCACTCCTGAGACAGTCTATGCCGAGGATGCATGGGGCGTCTGGACCAGTCATGATCAGGTATTTCTGCCACTTGTTCTCAGTTAAACTCACTTCAGCTTCCAGTATAGTCAGCTGCTGGGATCCTCCTGTCACCCCAGAAATAGAAATTGATTCAGTCCCCACATACCTGGATGGCATCAGGGTGCATTGAGCGCCGGTATCAACCAAAGCCGTGTATCTTTGTGGGTCAGACGTGCCAGGCCATCGGATCCACACAGTCCAATAGATCTGGTTATCCCTTTCCTCTACCTGGCTAGAGGCAGGGCCCCTCTAATCCTGGTCATGGTACACGATGCTCTCTTCCTCTAAATGTGTTCCTGAGGTCTCTTCAAGAGGATCAGTCGTATTATCATTCCCATACCATCTGGGGTTTTGCCCACAAGTGACTGGAGCAGTGTTGAACCTAGACAAGCCTCCTGAGGTGCATGTCTCTCTTTTCAATTTGCGTACCCGGGCTGCTAAGGAGGAGGTGGGTTTCCTATCCCACTTATTCATGTCTTCCCCATGCTCCTGTAGGAAAAACCAAAGGTTACCTCGTGGAGTTTGTCTTCTCTCCCTGGCTGGGGGACATCTGCTCCTGATGGCAGAGACTCTGGTCGCTTCTGGCGAGGCATGGTAAATTCCTTCTTTGAGCTCCTTCCTTAGTTTCTGGTGGCTCTCTTCAATCAAGCTCCGGACTTGCTCGGCCAGCTTTGTTTCTACTGATGAAACATATGGTCATATGATGACACATATGGGTGCATAGTGGGGCAGTGACAGTGTCCTCGTAAATCTCAGTTTGTTGACTAAGGCGCCCACCTTGTCCTCTCCTTTCCTCCGCTCCCTTCCCTGCAGTGTTGCCAGTGTGGTAGTTTTGATTGGCCCAAAACATCAGTAAAGTATTTTTAACATCTAGGAGAATTTGGACCCCTCAGAAGCTGTTGTGGTAGGCCTGGGGAGGTGTCTGAGGGGTGGAGAGTGGCACAAAGAGAGCTCCTGTGTGTGCTGAGTGAAAGTTCTGGAAGTTTTTACATCAAGTCCAGCAGAGCCAATCTCTGATGGCTCTGAAGGTGATAGACATGCTGCTGGCCAAGTTTGGGCCAATTGGAGGTGCTGGTTACGCCTCTGTGAAAATATATTTAAGAAAAAATCAAAACAAAGCAGGCACGCACTTCTTTCACTTCTTTGTAGTTGGAGGAGGAGAAGGTGAAGGTGAAAATATGTAGAGGGCGAACAGCATGGAGACGTCAAGGTCAGTGAAGAAGGTGGAGGAAGAGGTGTTCCCAGTGCTGGAGCTGAAAACCCTCTGCTAGCCGTGGTGAAGGCCATGGGGGGAGCAGGAGGTCCCCTGCAGCCCATGGAGTCCACAGGAGTGCAGAAATCAACCCGCAGCCCACTCCAGAGGAGCAGGTGGATGCCTGGAAAAGACTGTGAACCAGTAGGAGTCTCATCTAAGAGTTAAAACTGCAAAGGCCTTAGAAGGGAAAGAAAGGCCTTTTCCTTGCTCCTGGCATGGAAGCAGCCTGGCCTCAGCTTGGGAGAGTCTGCACAGCACCCTATGGACAAAGAGACTCATGTTGCAGCAAAATTTGGACGGGATGTTGCTCGTGAGATTGGACCCGTGCCAAAGAAGTTCTCAGAGGACTGTCTCTCGTGGGAAGGACCCCTGGCTAAGTAGAAAACCTCTTTTCGTGACTGGACTGACCAGAAAACCCCTACCCTGCCCCCTGTCTGTGTTGCTGGTTTAGAAAGAGGGAAGGAGGGTGAGTGGACTGCTTCTTAAGAGGGTGGGGGGTGAGAGCAGGAGAACTGTCTGGAGAGAGAGAGAGGTAAGTAGAGACAAAGAATATTTGTAATAGAAGAATTGTAGTGATGAATAGATTTAAGAACCTGCTCTGTGGACTGAGAGAATGCCCCACACCCTGCCCCCTACCTGGGCTTGTTGGTTATAAAAGAGGAAAGGGGGTGAATACTATAAGTTCGTAAGAGGGAGGGGGGGGAATGAACAAAATAATGTATGAAAAGTTTATTTTTGCCTTGCATTTATCCTCCAACTCTGTTAGGTAATTAAATCACTTTTTTGCAACTTTAAGCTTGGAGCCTGGTTGCCCTCTTTTCATGCATCCTCCTGGCAATGTCCTATCTCAAATGCATGACAGCCAGGTAACAAGAGTATATCTGAGCTGGTCCGAGCTGTGCGAATCTTAAGCCACATTTGTGAAGTGTAGTGGGCACCATCTGGACTCTTAAAAAATCTCTTGTCTTCAGAGAAAATGATCTCTAGCACGGCCAATTCTCTCAGGCATCAGATACCTTGTTCT
The DNA here is from genome assembly GCA_024500445.1 of Entomyzon cyanotis. Classification (NCBI taxonomy): domain Eukaryota; kingdom Metazoa; phylum Chordata; class Aves; order Passeriformes; family Meliphagidae; genus Entomyzon; species Entomyzon cyanotis. Next base: position 6,358,016 of record JAKEPQ010001021.1, read on the forward strand.
ATCGTGCTCCGTTTTCCTTGGTACATCTGGAGGTCTTCTTTACAGAGGTATCTATTCCATACACTCACCAGCAATTGCCGCCAGAGGCTGAGAGTTTCCTGGGTTCTCCCAATCCCCTGGTCAATGACCACATCCTGGGACAGGATCCCAGCTGCCTGGCTTCACTTCCATCCAGAATGGTGTCATTAGCTGCGGCATCCCAGATGCGGAGCAGCCAGTTCAGGATGGACTCGTTCGCCTGCCGGGTGAATTCCCTCCGTAGGTCACGCAGCTCCCCCAGGGATAGAGAGCAAGTGATAATCTTCGGCTCCGTCTCTTCTGCTGGGTGTGATGGCCCTGCTGCACCCTTGTCAGTCACTATGCAGACTGATTTGCTCTTTGATTTCTTTTTCTGGATGGGGGCAACTGCTACTGGCTTCGGCTGTTCTGGTTGGCGATGGTCTGTGTTGAGATGTTGACTGCTCTTTTGGTTCTTTTCCTCTTGGTGGCAGTTTGCGTGGACGTGGTGCCTGTTGACTTGCTTCGTTTCTCCTCCTCAAGAAAATGCTGTACCACACCAAGTTTAGTTCTGTTCCTCAGCATGATGTACACAGTGCTGGTCATAGAGAAAAAAGAAAACAGAACTGCCAAGAAAAAAGAAAACAAAACTGCCAAGAAGATAATGCCATCTTTAACATCCAGAGAAAACGCAATATTGTCAAAAATGGCTGTGCCTGGCCTGAAAGGCTGGAAGAAACCACTCTCTCCTCCTACCCCCAGGGAGTGGGTGCAATTGCTGAGGAGGTCCCAGACATAGCAGCTCAGGCTAGGCCAGGCAGACAAAATTGAGTATGTATTCCGAACGGCATTCATCACCTCACACGTTATCATGCAATAAGCATAGTTAACCAATAAAGCAATTTTCATGCCATTCCCTGGTCACAACAAGAGCAATACAACAGGCAGATAGTTTCCCATGTGTGGAAAAATATAGACAGCAAGATACAGTACCCATATAGACAAGCTGAGCGTCATGGTGAATAAATTTCTGTAATAAAGAATTATATTTCTGATTTTCCCTCAGGTCAGGCCCCACATTGGGCGCCAAAATATGTATTAGTTTGAAAACAAACCAGTGGGGGATCGCAAGTCAGGATTATAATTTAATAGGAAAATTAAAAATAAGTGCAATAATACAAGGAAAAAATACTGACAAAGTCAGATATAACCTGACACCCTGTTAGGGTGGTGGTAGCAGTCGAAATGAAGTAGTTCAGTTGGAGTGGTGATCCTGTGGAAGGTCTGGTCTCCTCCTGAAGGTCCAGAGGTAGCTCTTGTGCTCTGGGAATCCAGTAGACAGGGCTAACTTGGGCAGTTCCAAGGCCAGGTTATATCCAGGTGGGAATGCTTGGTCCTCCCTCCTGGGTGGAGCATCTCACAATAGGATAAGTCCATGAGTCGTGGTGAGTTCTTGATGGCCCACTGACTGTTATCAGGGGTGAGTCATAGCAGGAAATAACAGCTAATCAGCTAATGCCCCACAGCTTGTGGTAATAGAATACTAAATACATTTATATTGTAACCTAGGAGACACCCTCAATGTAGAGATGCTCTGCTTCACGTTGAGGTGGAACTTGTGTTTTGGTTTATGGCCATTACTCTTTTTCCTGTTGCTGGGCACCACTGAGAAGACACAGTAGACACCCATCTTGGAGACATTTGTATGTACTAAAGAGATCCCCTGTCAGTTGTGTCTTGTCTTGGTCTTGTCTTCTCTAAACAGGCCCAGATTTTATGTTCTCTGCCCTCATGAGAGAGATGCCCCAGACCCCAAATCATCTCTGTTGGCCTCCACTCAACCCCTTCCAGTAGCTCCTTGTCTTTCTTGTACTGAGGAGCCCAGACCTGGACACAGCACTCCAGATGTGGCCCCACTAGAGCTGAGTAGAGGGGGACAATCACCTCCCTTGACCTGCTGGCCACACTCTTCCCGCTGCCCCCCAAGATCCCACTGGCCCTCTTGGCTGCAAGGGCAGTGCTGCCTCATGGACAGCTTGTTGTCCACCAGGACCCTCAGATCCCTCTCTGCAGAGCTGATTCCAGCAGGTCAGCCCCAGCCTGTGCTGCTGCCTGGGGTTTTTCCGCCCAGTGCCGGACCCTAAACTTGCCCTTGTTGAACCCCATCAGGTTTCTCTCTGCCCAACTCTCCAGCCTATCAAGGTCCCACTAATTGGCAGCTCAGCCTTCAGGTGTGTCAGCCACTCCCCCAGTTTTGTATCATCTGCAAGCTGGCTTAGAGTTCATTCTATCCCTTCACTGGAATTGCTAATAAACCAGGTGAGTAAGACTGGACCCAGTATTGATCCCTGGGGAATGCCAAATGCCACTCCTGCAGGCCTCCAATTGGGTTCTACTCCTCTGATCACAACCATCTGAGCTCTGCCATTCAGCCAGTCCTTGATCCAGCTCACTGTCCATCCATCTAACCCACACTTCCTCAGCTTACCTATGGGGATGTTATGAGACAGCATTGAAAGCCTTGCTTAAGTCAAGGTAGACAACATCCATTGCTCTCCCCCTGTCAACCAATCCTGCCATGCCATCAATAGAAGACTACCTGATTATCAAGTGTGATTTCCTCTCGGTGAATCCATGCTGACTGCTCCCAATGACCTTCTTTTTTTTTCCACATGCTTGCTTATGACCTCCAGAATGATCTGTTCCTTCACCTTTCTAGAGATGGAGGTGAGGCTCACTGGCTGGTAGTTTCTCAGGTCCTCCTTCTTGCCCTTTTTGAAGATAGGAGTAACACTGGCTTTTCTCCAGTCATTAGGCATCTCTCCCACTATCTGTGATTTTTCACAGATAACAGAGACTGGCTTAGAAACATCTGCCAGCTCCCTCAGCACACTTGGGTGCATCCCATCAGGCCCATGGATTTATGGGTTCAGTCTGCCTGGGTGATCTCTAACCCAACCCTCTACAACCACATCTTCTATTCTTCAACCTTTTTCTCTTACCTCTGAAGTCTGGGATTCCTGAGGGCTGTTCTCAGCAGTGAAGACAGAGGCAAAGAAAGCATTCAGTAATTCTACCTTCTCTGTGTCTTCCATCACTAGGACACCCATATGATCTCCAGCAGCAGCCCCATATCTACCCTATTCTTTCTGTTGCTGCTGACATACTTGTAGAAGCTCTTCTTGTTGTCCTTGATATCCCTTGGAATTGAGCCAAACTCAATTCCAAGTGAGCTTTGGCATTCCGTCTCACATCCCTGCATACTCTGACAGTGTTCCTATAGTCCTCCCACCTGGCCTGTCCCTTTTTTCACATCCCATGAATTTCTTTCTTCTGCTTGAGTTTTACTAGAATATCATCCATTTAGGTCTCCTGCCATCTTTGCCTGATTTCTAGATAAGAGGGATGCACTGATCTTGAGGTCAGAGGAAGTGATGCTTGAATATTGACCAGCTCTTTGGACATCCTCCTCATTTGGAGTCCTAACTCATCAGATTCCTCCAGATAGGTCTTTGAAGAGGTCAAAGATAGCTCTTTTGAAGTTTAGGGTTCTAGTGTCTTGCATGCTGTTTTGCTTCCCCAATGCAGGATTCTGAGTTTCTAATAGTCACTGCAGCCAAGGCTGTCCACTGTCTTCATGTCTTCAATCAGTGCCTCCTGCTTTGTTAGTACAAGGTCCAGCAACACACCTTTCCTCATTGGCTCCTCCACCAAAGTTATGCATCAAAGTTATCTTCACTGATCTGCAGGAACTTCCTGTACTGTGTGTGCCAAGCTATGTTGTCCCTATAACATGTATCAGATTAAAGTCCCCGAGGAGAACCAGGGCCTGTGACTGCGAGGCTATTTCCAGTTGCACACAGAAAGCCTTGTCAACTTCTTCCTCCTCAAGTCGCCCGTGGTAAACACCCACAATAGTGTCACCCATATTAGCCTGTCCCTTAATTCTCACCCATAGACTCTCAACTTGTTAATCTGTCCCTGAGCAGAGCTTGGTACATTCCAACTGCTCTCCCACACAAAGGGCAACTTTACTACCCTGCTTCTCTGATCTGTTCTCTTTGAAAAATACACAGCCATCCATGACAACATTCCAGGCATGTCTCCATAACTGCAATAAGATCATGGCTCTGCAACCTGGCATAGTTTCTAGTTTATCTTGTTCATTCCACTTGCTGTGTGCAGGCACTTCACAGAGGATCAAGCAACCAAGCTGCTTGAAGGGATGTGAGAGGATTCACCATGATCATAAACACCCTCGATGTGTTTTGCCCTGTGATCCTGTCCTGGAGCGATCTATAATGTTACTGTATTCCATATTTGTCTGCGTGCAAAAATCAGTACTGTTTCTTCAAGACCCTGCAGCCAGGGACCTTGTGTGAGTTTGTGGGGGGTACTGATTGCAGGCAATGTTAAAATCACTCAGCCCAGGCAGCTTCCTGCCTTTTGCCATGTGGTGTTTGCTTCCCTAGTTGTTTCATCTTTGCTTTACCAGAGGTTTTTTTCCCTTCCCTTTTCGGGGTTCTCTTTTACTTTTTTTTTCCCTTGTCTTGGAGGGACTTCAGTTGGTGGTTTTGGGCTGTCTCAGGGCAAAGTCCACAGGTGCCTGTTGTCACTGAGTGGGGCAGGTCCCGCCCCAGTCCAAGCCGTTCAAGGAGAGAAGACTACAAGAATAGAGCCTTTTGTGGCAGCCTTGGGTTTGCCAGTCTAGAATCTGCATTTTGCAGCTAGAAACTGTTTCAAAGTAAACTTTGCAAGCTCTGCTGGCAGCAAAAAAGCCAGTGAGTTCATGTGCTGGCGCCAATGGACAGGTCCTTCCCCACCACCCCACCCCACAGCAGCGGTGCAGAGCACAGCAGCAGCACCAGCAGAACCCGCAAACAGCAGGAGGAAGCGGCAGCAGCAAACTCCATACAAACCAGCAAGCTTCCATCTGCCTCTAGAACTGCTCTGCAGGCTCCTGGGCCTCAGCAGGGCTTTATAGTCTTTCTTGATCCTGTGCATTTTTCAGCTCCTGGTGTCATTTGTACCCACATGAAAAAGTGTCCTTCAGGCACAAGTCAGAGTAGGCAGACAGGATGTTCTCCCTCATGCTGCTCCTACAGAACAAGCTCTCTTAATCACAATGATCTAAGTTAACATGAGTTTTGTCCTCTTGGCTTTCTGTTGGATGTTAAATGAGTACTTGTATTGAAACGTTACGAGTAATATTTTGCTCTATAAATACTACTGCATACCAGATATCGAATTATGGTTCTAAAATGAAAAATAATTTGTAACCTCAGAGCAGCGCACTCAAAACACTCCAATCAAATATGATGAAACACCTTAGGACTAAATGCCTTTTACTCTACTGCTTTACATCCCTCCAATGAATTAAGATAAATGTACTCACCATGGATACTGCTTCCCAAACTGCAGCTGTAGAGCATGAAGAATCTTATCCTGTGTATCAGCATCACGGACATGAAGAACGTTTTCACCTAGATGACAGAAATTAACATAATAGGACAGATCAGATCCTCAAATTGCATTGGAGTGTAAGAACTGCTTTAGAAATGAAAACAAAAAATGTTTTTATTTCCTCTGCAGAGGAAAGATGACCACCAGATTGACATTGCTTTTCATCAGTTATGTGCCTCGCTTTGCTCCCACTAAAGCAATGGTGACACCTCTGATGCACTGTCCTGCATTACAAAACACTAGAGTTAAGCAAACATGTACCTGTTTCTCTTCCCGTCTGACGTGTCCCCAGGTTGATGACAGGTGTACCAAACGCTCCCACCTCTCTGACACCACAACTGCTATTACCAATCATACAACCAGCATGAGCAACTAGCTGAATGAACTGGTCAAATGGCACATGCTTTACTGCCCGAAAATTGGGATGATGTTCAATGCCCTTCTTCCTCATCACACGAACCATCTCTTTGCTTCCTACAGAAAAACAAAGCAAAATAAATGATTTAAATTCTACTTTTAAAATTGAAGTCCAGACAAGCAAAGGATCTAGTAGCCAGCCATTCACTGAGTTGCCAGCTCTGAAAAGGTTTTGTTCTCCTTTTATCCTTACAGTGTAAGTAGCACAGGTGGGCAAAGTTTGCAAGCCAAAGTTTCATCCAAAAGTTCACTGCAAAAGTCTCTTTGTAGTTCTAAGTTAATTTATGAGGCACTAATATTGCTCCTACACGTCATGTGATTTCTCTCTGTTTTCCTTCCCACACTGGAAAGCTGAAATGTCTTCCACCAACGTGAAATGTGGAGCTGCAGCAGATGCACCCATGAGGCTGACACCATCTAGCTATTTCCGTCTTGCTGGAGGACCTGGGATAAAAGCACTCTTTTAAAGACAATCTGCTATGTGTCCTCCTGTCATGAGGGTATTCTACTCACCTGCATCCACATTAGGGAATAGAACAAGAGTTCTCTTGTTGAAGGAGATGAGTGCATCTAATGTCAGCTCAAACATCTTTATGGAATGTTTAATATCTGTGGTTACAGGATGCTGCAGAGCAACTATGTAATCTCTGGTTTTGACATCTTCACCTGTCCAAATGGAGGGCAAGAAAAGTTTCTTTATTGGCATAGTATAGCAAGAGGAAGGAAGGACACACTTTTGAAACCACAGATGTGAAAGCCTGAAGGTTCAAGGCACTGAATGGGGTATCTAACACATAGGGATCAATGTTACAATAGAAATCAAGAGTTACAGGGCAATCTAGCTTGTTACTTGCCTCTATAAGCACTTCTCATAACTGTAGAGACCACTACCAAAACATCAACAAATGTTAACTTGCAAGCCTACTTCTAAAGCTTTCCAAGACTATGCCAGGATCAAGAGACTGTTCTCACGCCACTGTAAATCTGGAATAACTCCTGAAGCTGCTCAGATTTGCTATCAACTGTCCATTCTCAATCAAAGACTTAATTTCCAGTGCTTTAAAATAGTCAGTCATACTTGTCTTAGTACATTTCGTAAAACATTTATCTGCTGATACTGATTGAAAACATACTAATTGAAAAAGATTTCAGCTTCCAACTACACATGGTAATGTGCCATACAGGAGACTGTTTTGTTAAAGATAAAAAGCAAACATAAAACCCCACTGCTTACAGGAATTATTTGTAAATCAGTGAATATAAAACACAAAAAGCCTTTGGTGCATGTTGTCTTGTTGCAACATGGACATGTTTTTATTCCTGCATTCCTCAAAAAAAGGTTCATAACACAAATTCTGTTCCATTTTTTTATATTAGGCCTGAATAGCTTTGATTCTATTTAAACACATCCTTTACACCAAAATAACTTTTCATGTAAGACTGTTCTGCTTTTAAATTGTTCAGCTCAGAGAAATTACCCATTTAAGGAGTTATTTTTTGACTTGGCAAAAGGACCCGAAGTGTTCAGTAAAACAGATCTGTAGCTTTTCAGCTGTACATGGCAGAATACAGAATGAAAGCACATGTACAAAGAAAGAAAGAAATATCACGTACTATTACCAAATACATTTTTTTTGACTGATAACCTACTTGCCGAGTTTGTCTAGTGTTGAAAGTCACGTGAAAAAATACTAAAAAGTGGCCTGCTTACCTAGCCACATGCGAATAATACTCATGTAGTCCTTGTTTTTGGCAGAGAGAAGCTTGTCATATGAGGGACAGCCTGCTAAAAGGATGCGGTCATGGTCTTCACACATGGCTATCAAGTGCTGCTCTGCACTCCTTGTGCAGCACACGTGGTAATGGGCCAGTTTGGTTATGGCATGTCTAATGGAATCATCGATGGTGCCACTGACCTCCCCACCTTCAATGTGAAGAATGCGAATGTTCATCAGGGCTGCAGATGTGGCCAGGGCCAAAGCATCAAACCTGTCCCCGTGAACTATCATTATGTCAGGTTTCAGGCGGTTGAGGACATCGGGTAACTTCACTAATGCAAGGCCCACTGACTCCACCATAGCTGCCTCATCCTCCCCTCTCACAATGGTGTGTAATCTTGTATGAATATCGAAGTCATCTTGTTCAATCATACGATAGGTATTACTGAAGGTAAGAGAAACATGGTTAGAGTAAATACAACTTGATTTTACAGCAATATCACTTCACAAAATAAATGTGAGTTAGAATGGCTGTACTGGAAAAAACCCCAAGGGGTACCTGGGATTTGGAATATTTACCGCAAAGCAACTAGCAGCAAAAACACTTGCCAGATCAAAATCTCTAGTGTTTGCTTTGTGTATTATAAATAATTTACAATAGAGAGACAAGTGTTAAAACACCTTGGAACTGGAAAAGTAGTATTTTATATTACTTTGCACAAGTCTTGCAGACAACAAAGGGTTACGGGCTATAGAAAAATCAGGGCCATGTCTCTCCTCTTTAGCAAATGAAATGGGATTACTTTAGTTGCCCAATCAGAGAGGGTACAATTCAACATACTAACCTGTTGAGAAGTTCAACTGGTTTTTTCTGGTCTGGTTTTGTTTTGAATCAGGTTAGTTTTGTGATGTTGAATTCCCCTTGCCATGTTATTGGATGGAAACAACATCCAGTACAAAGCAAGGACAGAGCGCTATAATGTGCAGAAAGAGAACGGTCACCAGTGGAACGTCCTGTCTTAGTAGTTTGAGATAATATAACTTCCTCCCATTCTAGCTTATAAAATGCCAAAATTTTTAACTGGAAAGTCCAAAAAGTGTCTTTACTTGAAGATATGCTTATATTCTAAAAGTTCAACAATGCTGATATGCTGCAGACTTAACCCAAGGTCTAATTTTGTTTTTCAAAATATGTGTTCATATCTATTTCACTTACAGGGGCCAAGATGGTAAATGCAGCCTGAGGAAAACCAACCAAAATCCCAGAAAGACTGTCATGAAAGAACATGCATGAACATGCATAGAAAGACTATGCATGCTGTTCCTTCTACCTTTTCCCCAGCAAACAGGAGAATATCCACCAGGGATGTGGTAAGTCCTTCCAAGGGAATGGACCTGGACCAAGACATCTCCTCCTCCTCCTCGGCAGGAGATCTGACTGCTTACTCACAGAGAGTTATGGAGGGGGACTCTAACGTCTCCCACCTAACCACATACCATAGATAAACATATATCTATCATTTTGTTTTTCATTTTGTCAGGAACACACAACCACACTTTCCTGCCTCCACAATCCTGGAAGTAAGAACTAACACTATTCTCCTGAGATACAGAATATATAAATACTTTCTCCAATAACTATGTAAAGCAGAAGAGCTGCAACTTAAAATGACAGAGGAAGATCTTTCCTCTGTGAAAATTAAACAAGTGTAGCACATTTTCATTTGACAATCACCAGATTCTTAGGGAAAAATTAAGGACATGAGTTTCTCACTTCATACTATCTGTGATCCTGTTTATGATCTCAATTACTGCATTTGCACAAAACTTTCTAGAATTCCAAGACTGGTTGAAAAAATTCCAGAAATATGCAATCTCAGAAGGAGCTGCAAAATAAAATAAATTCTGGAAAGAAAATGTAAAGCTTTGTTGTGTACACTCATGATGTCAAGACCTCTTTTTTAACCTAACATTCATGTTCTCATTGCTAACACTGCAGAAACAGATTGGTAGATAAAAATTCACTTTACCCATAATCATCAATCAGGTGGGAACCAAGCACTACGACATCAAGCTCAAAAAACTGTGGTTCTGCCTTAATACCAAACATAATGGGAGCTAATTTTGAATAATCAGCACGGTTGCAAGTAGCAACACAAACACGAAGTTTGTGGTTGTTTCCATTCTTCTCCATGACTTCCTTTTGTTTCTGTTTTGAAAGATTCTTGAAGTACACTTCCTGATATAATAGAAAAAAAAAAGTGGCATTAATAGTAGTAATTTACATACAGCAAATGGTATACACTTCATGAACAGCATACACAAGTGCAGCCCAAACTGTGGACACACAGTAATACTCTACTGATAACAGACACCTAACACAACAAGTCAGTTCTGTTTCCAAATTTTATAATGGAAATTTTCTTTTCTAGTTAAAGTTCAATTTTAATATCTCTATTTCTACAAATAGTATCTAAAAATCCTACAGAAACAATATTTAAGTATTATGAAGTTCAACTGTAATCAAACAGTAAAATGACTTTTCCCTGTTCAGATGGAAACCTCTGTATAAGTAGAAAAATTATTCTGCCTTAGTAAATGAAAGGAACAAAATCTCACATTCCAAAATGACAGAATGGAACATATGGCTCAGATGCATCCACTGAAAGACTCTGAAAACAAAAAGAGGATTTTTTGACTAACTCAGTTTATGTATCTCCATTAAACACGTTTTAGTAAGGTAAAGTAAGTTAAACATTGACTTCTAAACCCTTGCACACTCTTCTGTAGGCCAAAGTACATTGAAATAGTCAATAATACAGTATTACATTTGAATAAACGTATTAAAAAAGGATGCAACAATAACTCCCCCAAAAATAACCCACATTTCCTCTCCTCCCAAACAGAAATTGCTAAGGTGTTAGCAAGAGTTTAAGTACCATCCTTTTGGTATGAAATCTAACGTTATGTCAGATTTTTACTCCACTGTGCGGACTGAACTTTTTCTGGATTAATGCACAAGGGTTGCTTATCTTTGACTCAAAGCAGTATTAATCTCTCTACTGATAATGCCAGCTGGAAAAGCACAATACATACATGACAATACTAACAGGAGCAATTCTATGCTCCTTTTAGATTGCATTCAGATTTTTTCGGTAAAGTTCTAAAAGAAAGGCTGCTGTGACATCACACTCTCATGAAACTTAACAAAATTCAGCAACTTTTCAAGATTCCCCTATTTTTAAGACATTAATTTAGGTTTCATCACATGTGACATAACAATGCTTTGGTGTAATAACGATGTTAGGATGATCAGGAATCTATCCCAAGCTGTCAAAAGTAAAGTGGTATTTCCAGTCCACTTGCAATCCATTATAGCTCTGCCAAACTGTGCCTGGCAGTGGAATTAGCCAGACTCAGATCTACACAGACCACTGCTTTTCTTCATTTCTAAAACAACCTCTTTTTGAAGATGGTTCTATGCAGGACATCCTGCCATTATGTATGTAAAACCAGACACAAATTCAAAGAAAATCGTATTTGAGATGTGAATGCCACTTCTGACACACCTATAAGCTTGTCTTTGAAACTGCATGGACAATATTAGTATAAATGGAGGCAAACCCCTCACAAGACTCTTTAAGTCAATCACTGCTGCATACATATTCTGTATTATATAAACTAAGAAGCCAAAGTACAAAAACCACAAAATAATGAAGTGACAAAGCAAACTTATCCAAAATCTGTTTACGCCAAGTTGTGTGCCTGAGGTGGGGCCACCATGACCCCTCTGACAAAGCAGTTTCTTTTCATTTATGCAAATCAGGCTTTTAAAAAGCAGAATAGTTTTGTCCTCCTTTATCTTCAAGCATTGTCTAGAATTCTACAATCCTTCCATCCACTCACAGAAAATACCATCTCCCAAAATAGCAGGTCTGTAAGCTGTGAAAAAATACAATCTCATGTTTCACCATAACTACAGATCCAACAGAACTGAATCACTAGACCACACATCCTTCCAGCCACTCAGATCACATTTAATTACAGCTGGTATTTGGCTGTAATAATGGTCTCTTGAAATAATTTTAGAGGTAGATGTGGAGACATTACAAATCCATCTGAATTGACTAGAATCAAATTCCTGGTATTTGTCCATTTCAACTTCTGTTAACATTACATTTCAGTAAGCCCAAAGCAGAATAATTTCCAGGACTGCCTTAAAACTCTGTAACACAGCAGTTTCAAAATGCTGCCACGTAAGCCATGCATTGGCCTTGGTGCAGACAGGTTTTCTATTGATGTCAATTTTAAACACCTGCTTGTCTGAAGAACCAAAATATTTACCCTAGCAAAAGGTAGGTAACAATGCCATGTAAGTGTCAACTACCTGTAGAAATTTACCACTAATTAAAGCAGTTTATTGTTTTCCATGTTAACCTGGATGTTTTCTAAAGAAACATGTCATGTATTGCTACATCACAGTTTAAAAACAGACATAACTCAATCCTGACTTCGACCCTTCCTGAGCCTAAATGCAAAAATTATTCCGTATTTTCAGATAGCATTCACTGTTAATAAGTAATGGCCAAGTCCCTTTAGCCATTAACAGTGAAGTCCTTCAAGCAGAGATGTAATGCCCTAGCTACAAAATTTTGTTACTACTATGATTTTAGAATTTATTACCAGCTTTTGCAGGCAAATAATCTCTTTTCAGAGCTGTTCACCAAAACTATTTGAAATAATTAATGACTAACAGTTGCCTCTTAGTTTCTAGTTTGTGTAGAGTTTGATCTACGCAGCCTCCTTGGGGCAGCTGGGGGGATCTTCCAGTTCTACCTCTTCCACCTTGCAGGGACTAGCAATCTTTAGCATAAAGGAGAAGAAATAAAACAGTCTTCCATGAAGGACTACTTGAAATAATTAATCTCCGTGTGCTTTGGTCTACTGCCCTTCCATATCCCATCCTAAAGCTTCTATATTATTAGAGATTCAAGGGCTTTTTAAGACTTGGAAATTCTGGGCCAGACTTTACAGAAGCCAAGCAGGTACTATTCCTGTTAGCAGTCCCCAGATAATGAGACACCCCTCGAACAGTACCTCACAAAAAAATGACAGCTGCATATTGTACATTCACATCTCTGAAATACCGTGTTACAAAATCAAAGAGCCGGGAATATTCCCAGTCTCTACATTCTGTGTATGGCCATGTGTTTGGCGCAGTTTTACCTTCCCACTTGCTTTGCTGTGCGGCACACACACAGCACATTCTGTCCCAAGCTCTTCCCACACCATGTATCGGTATGTGTATTCCCAGCACCCTTCTCCACCCCTGGAGCACCGGTTCTACATCGCTTGTGTGCACACAAGCCCAGGGCCTGCTTCCGCAGCCCAGTGCAGGTGGCCACAGACCAATCCACGTCCTTCAGACACACTCGAACGCCTCTGTGAGGGTGGAAGAGCATCTATCACCCTGCACACGTGCTAGGGCAAAAAACGCTTCCCACCATTCTTCCCACCAATGCGGCTGGTGTCTTCATCAGGCCCCTTCCTGGTGCGAGGGAATACCGATACACTGAATACTGACAGAGAGAGAATTACAGAGCACGCTGAGTTGGAAGGGACCCACAAGGATCATCGAGTCCAACTCCCACCCCTGCACAGGATACCCCAAGCATCCCTGCGCCCGAGGGTTGTCCAAACGCTCACTGAACTGTCCGGCTGGTGCTGTACCCACTTCCTTGGGGAGCCTGTTCCAGCCACCCTCAGGATGAAGAGCCATTTTATAATATGCAGGCCAAACCTCCCCTGACAATTCAGGCCATTCACTGTGTTACACGAATGCAGCGCCCGTCTGGTATTCCCCGCTTCCGCACCCCCCATGCCACAACACCCACGCCTGCGCCCCGCCGCTCTCTCCGTCCTTCCGGAGCAGTGCCCGCGCGCAGCTTTTCCCTGCCGAGGCCGTGGATCTCCGCGTCTCCCGGAGACACAGCCTCGCATCTCCGCGACTGCGGCTCCCCGCACTTCCCGCTGAGGGGCGCCCCGGCCCGCGCCCTGCCCCGTCCTCAGGCACAGCAGCTCCGCCGGCCGCCGCCATCCCGCCCGCCCCGCCCCGCCGCCTCCCGCAGCTCTGCGGCCCGGCCCGACCCGGGCCCAGGGTCTGCGCGGCCGCCTCGCAGTCACCTTGCCCTGCGCCAGCACCGCGGCGGCGGCGCCGCACCGCCCGCACGGTATGTGTCGGCAGCAAGTCCCGCCTCACGGAAGGGAGGAGCCCCGCGGAGGAGGGGGTGCCCCGCGGCCGTGCCCCGGCTGTGCGGGCCGCGGGCAGGAGCTGTCGGCGGGTGGGTAGGGCCGCATAGGGATTTTCCTTCACAGAGCCACAGAGTCAGCCTACAGGAGTGCACTGCAAAACAACGCAGTTGCCTGATCGTGCAAGTTGTGAGGAACTGCAGCCCTCCACAGTCAGGACACCTGCCAGTAGCGTGGTGAAGAGTGCCTAGGCATGATGCAGAATTCTATAACTTTGGCATTAATTCAGCCCAGGGTGTCGTTAAATGACAGCTTCACTGGCATGTGGCACAATCAAAAAAGCTGTTAAACCAGTTGCCAGGTGTTACTGTCATCTGTGTGTTCCAGTTGACTGTAAAAGAGAAGTGGTTTGTTTTCTCAAGCTGGAGGTGTTTCAAGGTCAAGTGTCACATTAGTGAGATGTCTGTGACTTGGATCCTAGTTCAATACCTGAGGCGCCATGCGTAACAACAACAACCTATACCCGCTGTACTCTGCTGTGGAAACTCCTACTTAAAACATTTCAGTAGCTGGTATCACACAGTCCTAGTAAAAGGACAATTCTTCACCCATTTTATCCCGCTGATCTAACATTTGTGTGGCTGAAACCTTACAGTCTAGTGTGGCATATTTGCACTTTGCCATCGTTTTTCAGTCCAGATTGTACCTTTGTTCATCCATATTATATTTGAAGGGTCTCAAATCCCTTCTACTTTTGCCCTTTAATTTTCAGAAAAATTGGTCATAAGAGCAGCTGTGTCTGACATACCTAAAAGAAAGTAGATGCAAGGAATGAGGTAGTTGCATTCTTGGCCTTTACCAGGGAGAAGCTGACTTTTCTAGCAGTTACAAACATTTGTTTAAAAAAGGCTTTGAGGAACAAATATTGATGTTTTCAACTAAACAAAATTATCTTCAGTAGGGATTATTAAAGTAAAAACCCTCTAAGACTTGCCATTGGGAACTCAATGTGATGATCTGACTGTTTCCCAAGAGATTTAGAAAGTATCTCATCCTGTGGTGACATTCAGAAAGTTCTCTGACAGCTGTGGTTCAATGAGTCACAGCTCCTCAAAGACTCAGTGTTATGAGAATATTGCAACACACCCACTTCTTAAATTACCAGAGATCTTTGCTTGCAATAGTCACCAGACGTAGTAATAGCAACTGGAAGGCACCCTACGTTCAATTCATGTCCCATTTAAATTGTTTTCGTTTTTCTCTGCATCACTAGATTTCCTTTATGCACATTGCACATTGCTTAAAAACCCACATACATTCTGGAAATGTCATTATAAATAAATTTTAATTGTCTTCTATAAATGCTTTCAGGTTATGGTAAACTCACCAGCATATCTATAGTTGGTTTCACTGAAACAAAATGCTGAAGAACAGCCTGAATGATATTTGAGCATGAGTGTATGGAAGTGTGAACATATGGACAGATTCTGGTTTATATGAGTACTAACACAGCTACAAGCAACTGCACTGAAGGTTAATTATTCTTACAGCATCAGTGCATCTCTTCATGTGATTTTTCTGGAAATGTTCTAATGGCGTTTCAGCATGTTGCAGTACAAGGTGCAGAAGAAAGGAGAAAATTTATGCTCCTTTTGGTTATTTCTCCCTCACAGACCTCATATATTACATAAACAAGATGAAAATTTTCTTGTTATTGAGTGACCCCTACCTCAAGGCTTTCCAGCAGAGAGACAAATAATATGCAGAAAGGTGAGATGGGAGGAGGAAGCCTCAGCCTATAATCTGCTTGCTCCAGTCAGTCTTATGCTTTGGTGCTCAAAATCTCTAATGGCACTGTGAAGAGGGCCTCCTGTCCTTGACAAGCCCTGTGGCAGTAGTGGGGTTCATTAGAGGAGTAGGGTCTCAGTATCCAGATAATTCATTGACACTCTCCTCATCAAAAGCTCTGCATAAACGGTAACGGCCCTGCAGAGACTAAATGGATGTTAGTGCACAAAGTATTGGGAAATGTTGGAGATGAGGAGCTTATCTGGGAGAGGTCATGCTGCTTAAGACCTGAACAGAAGAACCAAGATCAATGGGTTTGTTTTGAATCTGGAAACCTATCCTGAAAGAGGTGAAAGGTGCTGAACTGGGATTGTCTGCGTGACTATGCCCAGGAGATGGATAGTGTGGACAGACAGAATCAGTAGCACTCTGATCTTCTGCACTGGTGCTAAGCACTGTGTTGCTTCTTTCCTTCTGAAAGCAGAGGAATGTGAATTTTGAAATCAACAGTTACATGATGTGAATCTTTAATTACTTCTCCTTCTCATTTACATCCATTTTATTTATGTCAAAATCAGCTGCTGAGTTTAAGAAAGTGAAAACTTACACTAAGATTTTCAAAAGCAGCTGTCCATGTCAGTTCTGTACTGTCCAGCCTAAAGCACCTGAAAGCAACTTGAATTTTAAAGATAAGGGCCATAGCGTTTTCAGAAAAGCAGGTTGTTTGGACACAACCAAACTAAAAACTTCTGAAAATTCTGGCACAGTAGTGCTCAGCTACTGTGAATGCACTCCATTATAAACATCCCTTGTAGGAAGAGACAAAGAACCATGTACCACATGATAGAGGGAGAATATAAACACATACACACAGTAGGGAAAGCACAACAGGTTTTACCTCCCTGCATTTTCCTGTTTGTTCTTCCCAGTCGAAACTATCAGGTGAGCTGTGCAGTTTATAGTAATTGCAGGCAACCACATCACAGCTCATATCTGATGTTCCAGAGAAAGGGAAGCGATCAGGGATAAGACAATGTCATAGATGCTATGCAGAGGGAAATTTGGCAGATTTATTCTCTTCTCATCACAACACAGATCTCTCACATCTTTGCTCAGTGTCTTACGCTAACACAAAATGGGGATCTACATGTAGATAAGATTGTAAGAAGCAGAATTCCCAGCCAAGAGAGAGGAAATCAAAAACTACATGAAAATTTGTTCTCTGTCTCTGGAAAAATATTGTCCAAAGAAATCAATGAAACCGGTGAAGGGAAATGTCTTACGAGGAGTGGCTGAGGGACGTTATTGCTCTCTACATTTACCTGAAAGGAGGTTGTAGCAAGGTGTGGATCAGTTTCTTCTTCCAAGTAACATGTGATAGGACAAGAGGATGTGGCCTCAAGGTGTGCCAGTGGAGGTTTATTCTTGGATATTTGAAAATGTTTATTCATTGAAAAGGTTATCAAGTATTGTAAGCAGCTGCCCAAGCAAGTGCTGGAGTCATCATCCCTAGAATTATTTAAAAGGCACATATATGCGGCATTTAGGGACGTGATTAAATGTTGGACTTGGCAGTGCTGTATTAATGGTTGGACTTGATGATCTTAAGGTTCTTTCCAATCTGAATAATTCCATGAGTCAGTGTTAAAATTAGGTGCTTCAAAACCCCAGGTAACAAGCAGAGTTGTGAATCTCATTGATGTAATTAGGAATTAGGTTAAAAATATGACATAATTTTGTTCAGTTGCCAATGTTCTATAACAGATTAACAGTCCCTTTTTTTTCTTATTGGAAAGATGGCATATTCTGATGTCTGGTGTGTTACAAAATAATTGCATTTGCACTTATCCTATAAAATGTGAGTAAAGTTTATTGTAACTAGCTGGAGCTGTAGAATGTGATAGATGTATGGCATAAAAAGCAACCTCTCTTCTAGAGGGTTTCTTGATCAGGAGTGTGTGTGGGGGTAAGATAATATCTGTCTGAAACCTATGCAAAGCACTAGAAAGAGTGCTGGAAACCTCAATAGCTTTTTTTCCAGTTCATTCAACATCTGGAGCCTTTATTTTAATTTTAGCTATAAAAACCTTTAATTCTTCCAAAGTGTCTGTTTTCTTTAGTTGTAATAAATGCTGTTAAGGTTATGGTTTGTCTGTTTCTTCTGAAGCTCCAGTCCTGGTTCAGCCCTGCTGGAATAACTACAATTGCTGTTGCTGATTGTTGACACACGTCAGACATCCACTGGGAAATCTGACACAGTTCAACATACCCAAGCTGGCTTCAAACCAGCTGGTCTTGAAAAATGATGGCAGCCTAGGCTAGGGTGATTCTTGTGGTGTAATTCTTTCTCTTACTGTGGTGTGCATCTACACCCCTTGATCAGTAGACAATGTGGTTTGCCTAAACCAACTTGGGGTATGTTCAAAATGGAATGAGTAGAGCTGCTGTATACACTTGCAGCATATACTTGCAGTACATACGAGCCAGCATGGAATCAGCTTGATTGGAAGCTGCTAGGTAAGGCAGTGGGTAACTTTGCCAAATACCAGATCCCAGTTTCCACCTCAGGTACAGGTGGGAGAACTATTTGTTACAAATACATGATTGAGGAAATGCAGAAGAAACAGCCAAGTTTGCAACAGCCAATGATGCAAATGTCTCTCATTTTTCAAAGTCTAGAAAGAAAGTTCTGTTAAGCTTTCTCAGTTCTGATGTTAAGACTGCCTAATTTTTTCACTTTCAATTGACATGAAGTGCTGAAAAGAAAGTTAAATGTCTGGATGGAAAGAGGAATTAAACTCTGGCCACTTCTCACTATTAATAAATACCTCCTGTGTTGTGAACAGGTCTACAGGTTCCTCTTTGCTCTTCTTGTCCAACTGGTATGCTTTTTTTCAACTCTCTTGTCCCTTCTGAGTCTCTAAGGCATCCTACTTGAATGCAACCCTGGTTTTCAATGTGATCAGCAGATGACAAATATTTTGTCTTTTCTGGTAATTGCTAATTTCTAATTTTAAGCGGTACTAATGCAACTACATTAATTACAAAAAATATATGTAAGAAGTGATCTAATATCAGGACTGAAGAATTATAATAGTAAACATGTATTTCCATCCTTTTTTCCATATTAAAATAATTTCTTTTGTGTGTAGTTTGTAGATTTTGGCTATTAACTGCACTGAGACAAAAATGCGATGAAGGAAGAAAATGAGATTGTAAAGTTACAGTACAAAGCATATAGTCAGTTTACACTTACCAAGACAGATGAGGAAATTTTCTGAGACAGAAAATGTAAAATGGGCAAAGAAGTGTAGCAGTAGCTACACTTCACAGAGTCTAAATCCTCCCATCTTGAAACTTTTAACACACATGGTATTATGAGGTGAGTTATTCAAATGTCTCCTTTAATTATGTGGCTCTCCAAGCAATCCTAAATCCTAACCTATTACGTGGTTATTATACTTTCCTGAAACAATTTCAGATTTTCCATTTGAAGAATGGATTTGTAGAGATGCAACAGAAGGCTTAAGTGCCAGTCAAAAGCACAGTGGTGTCAGGCATTACACAAAAGTACATCTTGGTTTTTCAATTCTGGGTCAAGAATAAAATCTCCCCATTTTTTAGAGTAGCTACAGCCCTTATTTGCATTAACAGAAATCTCCAGAAAAAGTTTGCTTTTTCCAAACAATAAATAAAAGTCAAGGAAAAGTAAAACCACAATTTTAAAAGAGGCACTGTCTCTAAAGCCTTCAATCAACAAAACTTCTGTAAATGTGTTTTCCCTGGACAGTAAATCACAGTCTTGATGATGAAGAGCAAATATTTGGAGTTCAGGATGACATTTAGAAAAAGAACCCCAACCCCACCCCCCCACCCCCCACCCCCCCGCTGCCACTAAATTGCCATTTACTACTTTCCTTCCGGCTTTTTGATACTTATCTGGAAAAAAGTCACATGAAGAGCATATGAGTCAGCTGTTACTTTAGAATAGTCTAATTTTCTCAGCAGGATTTGCTATCCATATTCTTTTGTTAAAGCTTTGTTTTAGTACTGGATGTTTTAATGAAATATAGTCCAGCATTACAGAGACATATCAGTAACTGCTAAAATATTCCCTGATTTTTGCAGGAAGAGCAACTCTTCAATATACGTTCTAACAAACACCCATGTCCATAGGCTGTGCTGAGTTCCTCAGGGAAGAACCCAACACTATTAAGAGAATAGCAGCCTATTTTCCCAAGGTCTTCTGTGTGCCAGGGTGTAGGAGGTTACTCAGAATCATGTGGTCACAGACCACTTTCTGACTGGCCTGGCTGCTGAGGCAGTATTTATAAGAAACTCAGCCTGAATGCCCCTGACAAAGAGACTCCAGGTTGTGAGAGGCTCTCCCTCTTACTTTTCCTGTGCTTTTTGAAACCATTTTGTGTGTCTCTGAAAGGCAGTTATGAAATACTGGCATTGTGCAGCATGCTCTCATGCCTGTATTTTCTCATACCAAGTTCAATGATCCATCTCAATCTTTTACAATAAAATTGTAAGAAAAAAGCATACAGTTTGAATGGGTTTTGGAAAGGACATCCTCATGTTTTTAAAGCTAAGTACTTAGTGGAAAAATCACTATGATTGGCTTCTACCACATGAAATGATGCTTGTTTATAGAAAAGATTATAGGGGTCCTTGACTCTGCCCTAGTGTTGATTTTACACAGCCCATAAAAATCTGCCTTCCCCAGGCAGCACAGTGTTGATGGCAATCATCTCCCCGAGTATGGGGCACCAAACTTCTTACCAGCTAAAATTCTCCAGGCTGAAGGAAGACTAAGTTAAGTGTCACATGTTTAAGGAGCAATGCAACAGAGGTGAGAAATCTTCTGGTAGAACAGTGCTCCCAAGTCAAAAAGTCCACACAGTTTCTTTATACTAATACTCTCATTTAATGTCTTGGGGGATATGCAAACGTTCTACAATTTCCATCAGCACCCTTGATTTCCTTAATAGGAAGGGTGAGCTTTGTTAATTTTTACTTTTGTCCCTGAGTTGGTTTACTCTTCAGCATCTGATGTACTGACATGGTGGTTTCAGATTTGGACTCAGAGGACCATAGGAAAACACTGCTACGAGAGGGCAAAAAAAGTAAATTAATTTCATCTTAAAAAGAAGTACAACAGATCTATTTGCAGTGCTGTTTGGATATCTATTCCTTTAAAGCCTAAATCTGAGTCCTAGATGGATACCTTCACTAGTGAATATCCAAGGTGATATTTCTCAACACCTCCAGATCTCAGGCAGACCTGGTGCCAAAAATGAAGTCAAAGCTGCCTGGGATGCAAGAAGAAAGGGAGGATATGTAAAGAAAAGCTTCAGAGAAAGAACTGAAATGGTAAGACATTCAGATTGAAATGGAACATGCCTTCTTTGCATAATAGGCACACACCTTTTGGTTTTTATTTTTGCAGACATCACCTCTTTTCCATACCATTTAAGCATGCAGAGAGATATAGCTCCTGGTAGGTAAAACCAGCTGGCAGGCAGCCACAAAACCTGCTCTGCAGGTGGCAAAGTGGATGGCTTGGGGCAGCAGCATCCTGCTGGGCAAAGGGCAAGGAACCTGGACCCTCCCATTGGTCCTGGCCCCCTCTCCAGTGCCATCTTCCCAGCCTTTCTGCACTTGCTATTCTTCTCCTTGCTGTACGGCTCTCCTGTGCCTTCCCCTCAATGTTGTGTTGACTTCACATGTTAGCTGAGTGCCTTCTGAGAAAACCTATCTGAAAAATTACCCCACAGAGCTCAAATCCCCCTTGTTACTCTACCTGCATTCATGCCTCTTCTCACAAATCCTGTCCAGATGCTGTTTGAAAGTGAATCCTTGGAGGGTGCCTGCCTTTCTTCCTACTGTACCTGTATAGTACCTGGCATGTAGGGGCCATTCATCATTGCCACAGGTATATCAACAAAATAAAACTGAATCATGATTCTAAACCCTTGCCAAGACCACCCGCTAGGCTGGGTGAACCTACTGTGGGTGAATCTAATTTCTCATCTCCCAAATAACAGAAAGGTAGTCACAGTCACAAGGAACAGCGTGCTAGCTTTGGGAAGGTCACCGGCTCCCCACAGCTTGCTGTGGACTGGGTAATGAAAAGAGAATCCAGAGAGAAAGGGCACAAATGGGCAACCATTCGGCACAGGTCTCACGAGAACTTCTAAATGCCCAGCACATCAGCCGGCACGGCCCCGAATCCCGTGTGCCCGACGGAGACACGGACGTTCAGAGGCGGGTCCGCGCCGGCCCTGGAGACGGCGCCTGCCGTGCCATCCTCGCCGAGCGGGCAGGGCAGCTCCCTCCCGGGCGCATCCGCCCCGTGCCGGCAGCCGGCGGGGCGCAGGGCTCGGCGGAGCGCTGCCCCCGGCCGCCCACCCGCGGGGTGAGCCGCGGCACGGCCCGCAGCGCCCCCGGCCCGCCCGGCCCCCCGCGCCCAGCCCTGACTTACGTGGGGGCCGCGGGCCAGCGGCTCCCGGCGCGGTGGCGCGTTCGTGCCCATGGCCGCTTCCCGCCGCTCTGCCGGGCGGGCTACGCCGCTGCCAAGCCGAGAGGGACCCGGGGCCGAGGCCACGCCGCGGGAGAGGCACCCGGGGCCGGGGCCACGCCGGGACCGCCCCGCAAGCGCCGCCCTCCGCCGGGAGGTGGTGGGCTGTGCTGAGACGTTCCCGGTGCTCCTGGGTGATCCAGGCGTGCTGGGGCCCAAGGCTTTGGCACTGCGTGCGGGGGTCGTACCCCGGGTATCCTCCGGTATCGCCTCCTAGTGCTCCCTGGTGCCTCAGGGAGCCATTCCCTGGCTGGGTACCCTCAGAGCACGCACAGCGGTGTGGAAATGCAGGCAGCTGCTGCCTGCATCTCTGTGGATACTACCCGCTAATATCCATGACACCTTGAGTGTTTAGCATCACCAAGACTGCCCAGATCCGGTCAGAACAGCAGGAATCTGCAGCTGTCTCAAGGCGAGGCAACTGAGTCCTCCAAACACAGGTCTGGAAGACAGCAGCAGCCAGAACTTCGGAGTCTGATTCCAGTTTCTTCTTGCTTTAGACAATGTTTCAAGGCTGCGGCTTGCCGTGTCTTGTTTGTAGCTGTACCTCTGGCCCCTTAGAAGTCCTGGGGCCTGCGCGTGTGTGCCCTGTCCCAAGAGAGCCCTGAACTGGCCCTTCTCATGCAGACCCCCAAGCTGCTCTAGACGCCTGTGTGACCACAACTTTCTGGGTCATCTTGAGGTACTTGCAGTTCTTTCCTAAATGTCTTTTGATTTTTGACAAGTGTGCCGTAGTGTTTGCAGAGAAATTGTCTCCAGCCGTTCTCTCCTTTCCTGCTTGTTTTTCCTGGAACACAGATGTTCAAACTAACACATAAATTTATAGCACAACTGTACTCCAGTAACCACGTCAGCACACAGCACTTGTAAATTTTACTGACTGACTTTTCCTCTGTGACCAGATTTACACCTGTACACAAACAATTCCACACTAGTGGCCATGACTATTGTGATATTCTTTTACCTTCAGATCAGTGTGCTATACTGTATCTGTTTTGATTCCTTCCTTATAGCCATGGCAGTTTATAATTTTTTTTTTTTTTTTTGCGTTCTGTTATCTCAGTGTTTTTCTAGCTGCTCATTTTATCCTGTTAAAAATCTACAAGTCAAGTTGCTAAATAAAGCATCAGAACAAAAGGAAGGTCAATAAAGCAGTAACAAAAGACTCCAAAAAGGTGGGCACTTGCGGAATTGCAGAAAAGGAGGCATTTTCTTAGTTGGCTGTGAACTGTATGTTGCATTTCCCCCCCATTTTACACACATAACTTGCAGAGCCATGTGATTCTATTTTCAGTTTTTGTTCCCTGTGAGTTCTTCGGTGTTCTTTCATTGTCTCAGAAACATACGTAATTTTTTCTGTCTCTAGTCTAGTCTGCAACCCAGCAGTGTTACACTCTGTTCTACTGAAGTCATCCTGCACACATATATTTTCAGCTCTTACTGTCTCTCAACATTGAAACATTCAATTGACAGATTTTCTTCTCCCACGGCTGCATTATACATGTGTATATATGTAGGCATACACATAAATATATATGCAAATATATGGGTTTTAAACTTGTTTGCCAGTTGTGGGATAGAACAAGCTGTATTCAATTTTCTCTTTATGAGATACTTGTTTTCTAAAAGTTTTCTACTGCTGACAAAAAAAAGGACCTTAAACTTCAAACCTGAGGCTTTATTTTTTTCCTCTGGGTCCACACTACTAGAAAGAAAAGCCTGAATTCCATTGGATTCTCCAAACACAATACCCTTCTTACTGTACTTTTCCACTTTTGCAAACATTTGTCATCCTGCTTCTCCAAATGTCACTGATCATTTGTTTGGCATGGGACCTTTACTTCCTACTCCACTGATGATTAATACCCTTACAGATGGGCCTTTGTTTTGGATTGATACTAATGTAAGTTCATTTATTTAACTCAGTTTTTCCTTCAGTACTGTATTCTGTAGCACTGTGGAAAATTCATGTCTGCTGGGACCTGTGTCTGTTGGGCTGCAAGATCCTGTCTTTTACTTTTCCTGAAACTTAGCAGAAGCAGGAGCCCAAGAGTCCAGGATGTCAGCCTGAGACATTATTGAGTCTTCTCTGAAAACTAACCAACTGCTTCAGACAAATGAGCGCACCGAGTGCTTGTAGGCACAGTCAGCTGTTCTTGTCCGGGTCCTTTTTGTCGCATGAGTTGTACTGGTGTTTTACCCAGTGTGCAGGAAGACATGGCTACAGGCTTTAGAAGTGCAATAAAGTATCCTCAAGGCATCTGAGGCTCTCAGTATCAAGTGCCTTTGTCCTGGCCTCCCTAGCTGGAAAGACATTGTTCTCAGGCAGGGTCTCCTGACATACCTATATAGCCATGTCTGCTCTCCACACCTCATTGCTGACCTTTCCTATTGAAAGGGAGGCAGCACCACCCTTTTCCTGTTAGTGTTGCCTGGGCTTTCAACATCTTACAGGTTCACTTGATCTCCTTTTGGCAGTTTATATGGTCTGGAGTCTTCTGCCCTGCCCAAGTGATGAGGAATTAGGCATGGAGGAAGCTGAAATGTGGACATAGATGATTTACAGAAGGTTTTTTTCTGCCCCTGTGTGGGCATTCAGAGCACTGAGCTGGTGTTGCAGGAAGCTGAAAGTAAATGTTAAGTCCTCTGACCCCTTCTAGGATATACTGACTTCTTTCTGCTTTGGGGCAAGGAGGGATAGAAGGAACTTTTCAAACAATCTCTGATTAAACAATTAACCTTGTTTTACTAGATTTTCTTGGTCTACCCACCTTTATTTGCCTCCAGGCTGTTCCTGTAAAAAAAGCATGTGAAGAATGTCCACTCAGAAAAGAGCAGACTACTATTATGTAGTTCATGCAGGTTCAGCTAAAAATGTCACCATAAACACAGGAGGAATTCAGTACAATTGGCACAAGAAAGTTGCTGAAGGAGAAAGGAAGGTCTGAACTTCCAGAATGACAGAAATACAGGTGGTTTCTACCAGCCACTGCAGTGAGGGACTGTGGGTGACTCAGGGTAGCTGGGGTCTTCCCCTGGCCCTTTTCATCCCCTGTGTAAGTGCCTGACCAGACTGTCTGGTGGAAGTGGAAGGTGGATCCTGGGCCCACAACAGCGGAGACTCTGGGTCGAGAGGGAGTTGAATGGGAAAGCTCTGTATGGAAAAACCCCCGGTTTGCAGACTTAATAAGACCCAGTATTTTGGACAGATTCAAACAGATGATGATTCGAACATTTTACTGGTATTTAGAAAAAGACCAGTACTTCTTCTAAAAGTCCAAGTGTGTTAATGTGGTAAAGGCCCTACTGTTTCTATAGCTTGTAGCATCCAGTATGGTGAATGGTTAATATATTTAGGTAAACACAACTCATTAAAGATAAAACCAGTAGCTTCTGCAATATAACTGCATCTTTCTGCTAGCAGGAGGAACACCATACTCACCTACATGTTCACAGTCTGTTCCAACACTCAGAGAATTCAGATCTTACTCCTGAGCCGGGTTTTGGCTAAGTCCTCTGCTCTACCCCGATAATGTGGCTGTAAGTATCAAGGTTCTCAGAGTAATGGTTTAGTACACAAGGTATATGGTGCTAGAGGAAAACATTTACCCCAGCTAATCTGATTTCAAAAGCTTCAGACTCTGAAGGATCCTGCACAGATGGAGTTCAGTGAAGTATTTGTATGGTGATCATCTTCTGATGGTTCAGGCAGAAGTGAACTGTAATCCCTGCTACATTCTGGTGAAGCAGGAGTCTGAAATATGTATGTAAGCAGGCTGAAGGTAGGATTCATTGGAGATGCCATGGAATGTTTACCTAGAAAACAAGAAAGGCCTGTATTTAAAGAAGGTCTCATTTTGCTTACAAGTTTTTACCTGTAAAGATTTCAGATCCCTTGGTGACTTAGATTGATGCTTGTTTTGGTGCTGCAGGAGGGAAATGAGAGCAACAAATATTTTGAGGAAGGGGAGTGATTAGTTCCAGGAAAGCCATGTGGATCTTAGAATTTTCTAAGGAGGCCTGTGACCATTATGCAGGAGTCATGAGATCTAATTAAGGAAATAGATCCATGTGACTGTTAGGCCAGCTCAGATCTGACTTTTGACAGAAAAGAGCACTTGGTTATTTTGGTCAGAACATCCCTGTTAGAGGATGGTCCTCAGAGCTAAGAGCCTCTCCTCTTAGCCAAGTTTTGGGAAAAAAAAACTTTACCTGCCCTCTACATCCATGCTATGATGAGGTGTGGCAGGGGAACCAGTCAAGATTCAGTGCTTTCCAAAAAACGCTGGTTCTTCACAGAGCTGGCTGTTTATGAAGGATGCACCATTGTCAGGTATCTGACGATGAGAGAGATCTGGCTGGTGCTCTCAGAGCTGCCTGTTATGTCTTCCCTGACAGAGCAGTTAGAGGCACCTGAGTGCTTCTGTCCCAGTCTCAGACAGGTGCCTGTCATCATATGTCTAGGCTTGAAAGTTGCCCTGGGAAGATTTTGCCAGCTGTTCCGATACAACCCTGACAGCTGCTCACTCTCTGTCTTTGGTCAGAGCAGGGGAAACATGAGATTTGCTTCCACAGCTTGTTATCTGAGCAAGAGAGGATAGCTAAGGATCAAAATATGCAGATTTTTTGGTTAATAGCAGATAGAAAAGAGAAAAAACCTGCTCCCTTCAGAAAGCAACAGTGATCCATGTCTGTGTGTGGGTCTCTTCTCTAAAGAATGGTTATCACTCCACAGTTAGCAATAAGCCTCCTCCCATGCCTATCTGGAAAGTGTCATAGTGAGTAAACACAGGCATAGACAAGAAACAGCCCTTCCTATTCTCCTATTCTTGCTGTTTAATTGAGTTATTGATGTCAGTGGATTTGTTCGGTTCCCAGCACTTGGGAACAATCAAAACTATCTTACTTGGGTGCAAAATAACAAAACAAGGAGCTCAGAATTTGACATAGGAGATTGAAGATGCCATTCATGCGTTGCCAGCACTTAGAAGACAGCTCTGTGCCTTGCCCATCTTAGTCTGTATCAGTAGACAATGGCCTCCTCATGGTTGCAAGGAGTGGTTTGGCCGGAGTATGACTGCTTGCTTGTCAAGCACAGTAAAATTTAATTTCTTTAAATATCCGTGAGACTGGGAGAAAGTCTGAAGGAAGGAGGACTTAGTACTCTTGTTGGAAGCGATCCAGACTAGGGAATACTTAACTAAGTTAGTACCTAAGGCAATGGACACTGATTGTACGTACCCATGAGTGCTGAGGGAGCTGGCAGATATCGTTGTGAGGCCACTCTGAATTATCTTTGACTGGTCATAATGACTGGGAGAGGTTCCTGAGATCTGAAGGAAAGAAAATGTCGCTGCTCTCTTGCTTGTCTTCCAGGATGACAAGAAACTCCGGGCAGCTATGGGTCAGTCACCCCCATCCTGTCTCATTAGTAGAAGAGATGGAGTGGACTCTCAGTAGACTTGCTGATGACACCAAGCTGAGTGGTGCTGTTGACACTCCTAAAGGACAGGATGCCATCCAGAGGCACCTGGACAAGCTCAGGAAGTGGGTACATGGGAATCTCATGAGGTTTAACAAAACCAAGTTCAAGGTGCTGCATCTCACCTATGCCAACCCCCAGTATCAGCACAGGCTGGGGGTGAACTGATCAGAGCAGCCCTGTGAGAAGGACTTGGGGTGCTGGTGGGTGAGAGGCTGGACATGACCCAGCCATGTGCACTGCCAGCCCAGAAAGCCAAACGTGTCCTGGGCTGCATCCAGAGCAGTGTGGGCAGCAGGGAAGGGAGGGGATTCTGCCCCTCTGCTCTGCTCTGATGAGACCCACCTGGAACTCTGCATCAGCTCTGGGGTCCCAGCACAGGAAGGACATGGACCTGCTGGAGAGAGTCCAGAGGAGGGGCACCAAGATGATAGGGGGAGGGAGAACCTCTCCTATAAAGAAAGGCTGAGAGGACTGGGACTGTTCAGCCTGGAAAATGAAGGCTTCAGGATGACCTAATTGTGGCCTTCCAGTACCTGAAGAGAGCCTACAAGAAAGAGAGGGACTTTTTACAATGGCATGTAGTGACATGGCAAGAGGGAATGGCTTCAAACTGTAAGAGAGTAGGTTTTGGTAAGAACAAATGCTTTACTGTGAGGGTGCTGAGGCACTGGAACAGATTGCCCGGAGAAGCTCTGGATTCCTAATTCCTTGGCATGTTCTAGGGCAGGCTGGATGGGGCTCTGAGCAACCTGGTCTAGTGGAAGGTGTCCCTGCTCATGGCAGGGAGGTTGGAACTAGATGGTATTTAGTGTCTGTTTCCACCCTTTTGTATGGTTCTCTGTCTCTTGACATGATGGTGAAACAACTTTCTGGAAGCTATTCATTGCTGGAAAGAAGGTGATTTGGATTAGTCAGCATGGATATACAAAGAGGAAATCTTGTTTAATGAAGTCAATAACCTTCATTGACAAAATTACTCATTTGGTAGATGAGGGGATAGCAGTAGATATTGCCTACCTTGACTTCAGTAAGGCTTTGGATACTCTCATGAAATTAATGGATAAACTGCTGACATACAGGCTTGATGACAGACAGTGTGGTGGATTGAAAACTGACTGAATGGCTGGGCCTAGAGGGTAGTGCTCAGTGGCATGAAGTTTGAGAAACTAGTAGTGTGTGCCAGGGGTCAATATGGGGTCCAACCCTCTTTAAACACCTTCATTAATGATCTGGATGATGGAACAGAGTGCATCCATAGCAAGTTCACTGATGACACCAAACTGGGAGGAGTGGCTGATACACCAGGGGGTCATTCTGGTTTTTGGTTGAACTTTGACATAATACAGTTCAGCCAAGGGAAGTGCAAAGGCCTGCATCTGGGGAAGAAAAGCCAGATGCTCTAGTGTATGTTGGACATCAATTGGCCAAAACAGCTTCGTGGGAAAGGACCTAAAGTCCCGGTGGACAGCAAGTTGAACCATCAGCATGCCCTTGTGGCAATGTTGTTGAATGGTATCCAGAGCTACATTAGTAGGAATCTTGCCAGCAGGCTGAAAGAGTGGTATTTCTCCTCTATTCCGTACTGTAAGGTCACACCTGGAGTGCTGTCATGAGCTCTGGGCTCCCCAGTACAGCAGAGATACAGAGCTGCTGGGAGGGTCCTCCCAGTGAAGGGCTGGAGCATCTTTCATATGAAGAGAGTCCAAGAGAGCTGGTATACTTTCTCAGAGAAGGCTCAGGGGAAAATCCCATCAATGTGTACCAAAATCTGAAGGCAGGGCAAAATGAAGATGGAGCCAGACTCTTTTCAGTGTTGCTCAGTGACAGACAAGAGGCACAAACTGAAATGCTTGAATTTTCCTCTAAACATCAGGTAACACTTTTCTACTGTGAGGGTGATCAAGGTGGTAGAGTCTCCTGGCTTGGAGATCTTCAGAGGTCATCTGGGCCCAGTCTTTGCAATCAGCATGAAGTGGTCTTGTTTCAGCAGGGTGGTTGGACAAGATGACCTCTAGAGATTGTCTCCAACCTCAGCCATTCTAAGATTGATAAACATCTATGATAAACATGGTGAAATATTGAAGACGTAGAATTTCCTGCAGGTTGTGTACTGACAGCCAAAGGCCATGAGGGTTACCTAAAGGTCTCTAAAATTACATCAGATGCCTATGTTTAAATGCCTGAGTTACTCCTTAGTGTCTTAACAGTAACTTCTGCACAGAGCAAACATGTTCCACTCAGTGTTGTATCTGTGGAAGGGCAAAAGCAGGATGTGGATCCTGCTGAAGAGGAAGAGGATATTTGCCTTAAAGGTGTTGGCTTGTTTGGTGCGTGAAATGGTGGATCACAGAAATTTCTGTTGTTTTTTTTTCTCAAGAATGAACTTTTTACAGTTGGTTTTTTTCAGGTTTTTTTTGGTCAGGTTTTGATTCTGTTGTTTTGCAGTTTGTATCCATGTCAGACAAGGTATGTGCTTAGATTTGTGGTAGCAAGGGACACTTTAAAACATATGACCTCAAGTATCAAGGTAGGAAGGGTCTGGGAGTCTGGGTTTCTCTACAGATCTCAACCTTGCTACTTGTTACTTCAGAGGTGGAGATTACAGTCTTGATGGTCCTGAGCCAAGTGCTTGGGACTTAGTGTTTTCAGAGAGGTGTGCATCAGGAGACTTTGACAGGAGAGTTGAAAACAGCGTTGGTCACTGCTGTCTTTCAGCTGAGAATCTGGGCTTTTGGGATTTGGGGCAGCAAGAGGAAAAATCCTTTACTGATGAGGAAAAATTTTCAGGATTGTATGATTGCTGCCTACAGGCATGCTAGCTTTCCATACCAGATCACCTGCAATCTCATCCTGCCTGTTTCTGACTCTAAGATAAATTAAAACAGAAAGCTACTGCACATACCATCTTACTGGATTCTTCTCTGAGGAGAAATTTAGATCACTGGTTGATTTGCCTTTTTTTTTTCTTGATGCAAACTATGATGGACAGAACAGCCTATCTTGCATGACCATGTTTTACTGTCCTGAAACCAAGAGGCTGAATTCTGTCATGAGAGTTTAAGTGAGGATCTGAAATGAGTTGCAGCTGTAGTGTGCTAGATTTGCACCTCCAACAGACCTTTGAAAACGCAGGAGCAGGAAAACAAGATGTAAATTATACAGTTTTCCTATATATAAAGGATAAAGTAGAAATATTTGTGGGTATCATGCAGAAGGGAACATGTAGAGCCGAATTCAAAAGAGTATTTATTAAGCAAGTTTTCCTTGGAAGGCAAAAAGGCAGAGCCATCTTCTTGCAAGTCACAGTTCTTGCTAAATGCAAGTGGAGGAGCACAGATTGTGCTTGGTGAGAGCAGCCCTGAAGGTGAGTTCATACTTTGAGATGAACAGGGGACAGAGCAGGACTTTTTGTTCTTGGCAAATGTATTTGTAATGAGCTGTGTGGCTGGCACTTTTCTGCAAAGAAAAGACAAAGCCTGCTTACATACTCAGGCTAGTTTTTTTTAGTTCACCTGATGAATAAGTGAGATCCCTACTTCAGCACTTCGCTCATCCAAAATAATGAGATGTTGTTCCAGCAAAGTGCTTTGGCATCAATGCAGTTCTGTGAGTGAATGTGCCATACACTTGCGTCCATTTTGCCCCAAGACCAAGATGTGGTATTCCAATAAAAGCCTGGACCTGTGAGGCAGCTGAACTCCTCCTGTGATGTTTGGGAGCACTGCTTTGTTAACGATGCTCTTTGGCACTCCTGTGCCTCAGAGCTCTGTTGATAGACATGCTGGTGTGAAGCTTCCTTCTGGGTCCTTCCTGTGCAGGCCTATGCCAGAAACTAACAGTACAGCTGCTCATTGCAGAAGATCAGCCCAGTGCTTTCTCTCCCCAGTTCTGAACATATGTTGAAGCCTGTTCCTGAGGCAGAATTGAAGAAACCCTGTCTCTGCAGCTGAGTGAGATCTTACCTGTCTGGGCCACAGAGAGACAGGAAGGCTCTGAAGGACATTCTGGCTTATATTCTATTTTTATTGGGTTTTTACTCCAAGTGAAGACCCTATCAGCTTACTATAGAGAGAGGGTTTAGAAAGCAAAGATGTAGTGTGCAAGTGATATCTCTTTCACAAATTCTGTATTGACATTCACTGCTGTACAGATCCTCTGCACAGAGAATCCTAAGGTAAATTCCCCTCTAAACATTCAAAGCAGAATCTTTTCCCAGTGCTTTAGGTTGTCCATCTTTATAAATGTCATGCACGCTTCTGAAAAGCACAAGAAAGCACGTGTAGAGTGCACAAATTAAAAAAATTCCTACCCTTAAATCTACTGAAAGGTTTTAGTGCTTCATATGTTTTGCAGCTATCCATATATGGGCTTGCTGGTATCTACACGGTTTATGAAAATGTTCTGTTCTAAATGTTCTGTATCAACTACCCCAAAAAAGCCAAACTGAAATACTTAATCAATAAGGAAAATAAATCACCTCTGAGAGAGTAGACTGGAATATTACGGACTGAAAGAGTTTTTGTTTCAGCAAGTTATGTACAATAAAGAAAGTCAGAGGTGCTGAAGGTTGTAGAAGGCCTAGCTGGATTCTTCTCAGCCTAGTTTGGAAGCCACGTTTGACAGCTAGGTCTTGCTGGATTTTAACTGAGGGAGGCCAAATTTTTAAAGGTACTTTGGCACTTAAAATGTATGAAGACACCACTGGAAATTTTGAATATGCATTGGAAGAGGATAAGATTCAGAACTCCCTTTCCCTCCAGTATCTAGCCAACCGAATCTAACTCAACCAAGACTTGTATCTGCTCATATGGACCCCAGTGTATTTGAGAAGCTGACAGTGTGATGTCCAGTTTTGTCCTGAAACAGAGAATTCTGAGGCTGTTAAGAAGCTAAGAGTGCAGTAATTCTGACTTCATCTCTGGCTGAAGGTAGGGAAAGTATTAGCAAACCTGCAGGATGCCTGGCCAGACTGTGGGACTTGGCACCACCTGTGTGGGCTGTTGCTTCTTCCTTTGTGTCAGAGGACTTCCAGTGGTGCCACGTCATGGCTCAGCAGGAGGCAGAGCGTGGTGAACAGCACGTCTTCTGCTTCCTTGTTCCTTGAGGTCACATCATGGTTTTAACAAAGAGGTACAGTTCGCACTCCAAGCCACAACCCCACCCTCCTGAGCATGTAGTCCCATAGCAGCACTCTGCTTAGCAAACTGTTGCAGTGTGTTCTGCAGCCAGTCTAATGGCTTGAAGAAAAAAATGTCTGTGGTTTTACTTCTGGCCTGTGACTGGCTTTTCTTAGGTCTCTGTTTAAGATGCAGAGCTCAAGGACACACAGTTCTCTCAGTGAAGGAGCACCAAAGAATAAGCTGTATGGCAAAAGTCTGGGGTCAGGGAGGGAAAGCTGTAATACATATGTGAGAATGGCATACCTAGAACCTAAATAACTCAAGATCACCAGTATTTGGCTAAAATCTGCAGTGTACAATACCTGGCATAGACCAGTCTTGCCCTTTTTACAGATAAGAACAGGTAATACAGATAAGAACAAGTCAGAAATAGCTTACAGAGCCTGCCTCAAACATTCAGGAGTGGGCAGGTCAAATTAAGAAAATCTAAAATACATGGCATCAAAACCTTCAGTTTTCTTTCTTTTTGTGAACAAGACAATAAAAATAAAGTATCTGAGACTCTCTCCTCTCTCCTCTGCTTTCCATTGCTTTCCTTCCATTCCTTTGTGCTTTTTTCATTTTTGGAAAATACATTACATGAGACGGTGAGGACCGTATGATCTAAGCAGACTATCAAAGAAAACCTGTGCTGTGTCTTAGAAGTCTGCATACTCTCAGTTGCAAGAGCAAGGGAGTCCTTCAGTGATTTCTTAATCCAATAAATTTACATGCAGGGAGGAAGGCCACAAACATTTTACCATGGCCTTTTGCAAAAAAGATTGCTCTGAGAAATGCTGTGTGATAACATAAAGTGGTGACTTCCCTGTCAGTAAAATGTATTCTATAACTAGTCAAAAGAACTTATTTAGTGGACTAAAACTGGTTCAAAGCATGAATACAAAGAAGTACTTGTGAGTCCTTTGGAGTGTCTCTGTGAAGCTTCATGATGTGTTTTTTTCAGGTCTTGCCAAGTAAACTGTGTTAGGATGTAAGAAATCAAAGTAAAGCTAAGTGTGCATGGACCAAGGAGAGCTGTAGACAAGTGGCCAGAATTCATCTACAGCGTCAATAAAGGGACCAGCAAGAAATTACTTTAACTAGAGACAGCCAAGACCCCTTTAAATTGGGTACCTCTTTCTTGATGCAGCTGAACAAAGCTCAGTACAGGCTAATGGGGTTTTCCTGGAAGAGTTCCCCACAGCTATAGGGTCTCCCTGCTAAGGGGACAGTATTTGAAGCTAACATGGGAATCATGACACATCAAGGTAAGCATGGCCTCCCCCCAAGATCAAAGGACAGGTTATGGACAGAAAGCCAGGTGTCAAGGGAAGCTGTAGTCAGCATCACCAAAATCAAGCTGAGTCTTTCACATTTGGAAAATTTGGGCTGGGTTAGGTGAGAGTCTGCTTCCAAGGAGTCACCAAGGAGCACAGCATTGTCTGTTAGAAGTCTAAGTCCCAGTCCCATGGTTCTTGATATCTGAATTTTGACTTCAGTAAAATGTCAAAATAAATTTGTAGCTCTTTGGACTGGGATTTGAGGAATGTACACTGAAGGTAAGGGGAAAGGTGAGACTTAGAAGGACTCAAAATAATTTAAAAACCCCAGTCAACCTGACTTGGGATTAACATTTCTGTGATCCTATTCCGTTTGCATCCCTGGGTGACTAATCCTCATTTCCTACCTATATGTTCCAGTCCTTACTGAAGCAAATGCTAACCTTCAAGATTAAACTGGAATCCAGGTGCTGGACCTTTGGATCTCTGGCATATACCCTTTGGATGTGGAAGAGACATCACACAGACCAGGTGTACAACAGCTCTGTTCATTGGCTGAATGGTGAGACTCACAGCCTAGTAAACTGAGAGGACCAGCTTGCTATGGGACTTGCATTCTGAGAGTAGACTAACTCAAACACTCTACCACTGCTCCTTTGATCTGCCAGTCCAAGGTTTTGTTCCAACTCCAGATGCAAGCACTGTGCAACAGGAAAGCTGCAGTGATACTGGTTCAAGGCTTGGAGGGCATTTCAGTGGGAAACAATGTGTGCTTGGAACTTGTGGGTTTTGTATTCTTTCCTCAGTACCTTTCTTGTGTTTCCAGGACACTTAATGAGCAAAGCAGTGGTGGAACTGTGTAGATAGGTAATAAACTCAGCTCTCACGAGGAACTTGGATTCTCAAACAGGAACTGCCACTCCACCTTCTACCAAAGCAGAGGGTTTCACACAAAAATCTGCATCTAAGTCTGTGGAGACATATGCCGGCTTAGCACTTGCTAAAAGCTGTCATACACCAAGACATTAAATGGTTTCCACCTCCGTAAAATTAATTTTTCTTGATGTTTTTTAGATGTTTCCTTACCTCGATATTTTTTGTATTGATTAGCAGATCAGTTGGTCTGACTTGTAAATGTAGACCTGCATTAGTTTTTCAGTCTGAGTTTTACTAGTCTTGTATTTCTGAAGATGATGATGATGGTGTCCTGTGGTGAAGGGTACCAACAGGAAATTCAGGCCATAGTTCCTACCTCAGACAGCAATCATACTCAGTATTAGTGCTACTGTCACGTGGATAGACCAGATGTGAGGTGAGGAGAAGAGATTGAAATAACATATGGACCTTGGCAGCAGGCCATGGGGACAATGATCAATTATATAGAAAGAGTGTGAAAGGGTTCCAAAATACTGTGTTTTGCATGTTCATTCGTTCCTGCCTCTGAGCAGGGTTCAGCTGTTATAAAGAAGATCTAGGTCAATGTCACAGTCATCTGAAGAGCAGGTGCTGCAGTACTTGAGGTATTCACCAGCACACACAGGTCTGGGCTCTAAGGTACTTAATGAATAGTCCTGATCTTAATAATAGATTTATTAAGGCTAAATAAAATTTATTATTTAGCCTTAATAAATATCTGGACTATTTATTAAAGCACTTAATAAATAGTCCAGGTACTGTGACTGCAGGAATCTTTCCAGTCTCCTATCCACCAGCCCAGAACAGTCAATTATTGAACTCCTTGAGTTAAAAAATAAACACTGTGCAGTAGTTCTGAGAGCACCATCTGTTTTAGACAAGGCAGCTAAAAGGTTTTTCTCAAGTTGATGGCAGTCATGCATGCAAATTTTCTATGCAAGCCAGCCTTTTCTGATCTTTACAGGTCATTAATTCTGTGCAAATGTTTGTTTAAAAGTTTAGCTGTAATTTCTGGGTCTGGACCTGGCTCTTTGTCATCTCTTTGCTGGCTGTACAGAGAGATGAAGCAGTGTCAGGTCTGTGTTAGGCAGACAGCAGAACGGCAGCTTCCACCATGCCTGTGCCTGCAGTCAGCAGCTCCCTGTCACATCCTGTCCCTGTGCTGGGCTTAGGAGGACAGGAGCTCCTCTCTCACACCAAGCAGAGCAGAGATAAGGGTCATATGCATCAGCAGGCTGGCTGTGCCTGGGGTTCATCCAGGATGGCACGTCCTGACTAAAGTCAGAAATGTTGAATGTTTCTTGTTTGCCACGTTGGCTGGATCACAGCTTGATGGGGTATTCAGAGCTGGTTGAGACTACATCATTAAAGCTCCTGGGCATGTATTTTCTCTTTTAATCTATTTCGTCTATTCCTGTATGGTTGTTTTGCCATTTCATGAATTTTTTTTTATTCAGACTGTCTTCATTTCAGACTTGCATTCTCACTGTAGTCACTACAGGTCCTTTGAGGTCCCCACAGGATTTCTGGGAATTAGCAGGTTGGAGTCCTGATTCCAGAGCAAGAAATTTATTTTTAGCTTGCAGACTTGTATACAACCAACCACATTTGATCTGGTATTGGTGAACTTTACTAGAAATGGAGTATTTAATAGTGAAATGACTACTCATCCTCACAAATCAACAGAGATTTTTATTTTGATATACCAGCCAAGATGAAAAATATTTTCATTTTATGTTGAATGACATCTCATGAGCCAAATAAAAATTTCTGTCTTGCTGACTAGACAGACAAGTCTATGCCCTTAAGAGTTTTCTTCAGGGACAAAATTCCAGTCAAAAGCACAACATGACTCTCATTTTTTGTCTGTTGAAGATTCAGCTGAACTAAAGCAATGAATTCTTGGTAGAGAATGAAAATGGATTTTTTTTTTTTTTAACATCTTGGGAGAAAACCAAAAATTTATTTAATTTATTTCATGCAGACCATATAGCTTGGCATACGAACATTTTTCCCCCCTCTCTCTGGGAAAAAGAAAGCACTTGGATATTTTTGTTTCATTCCACTTTTCAACTGGGGCTTAAGAAAACATTCACAAGGTTCTTCTGGGAACAGCTGCGAAAATCATGCCTGACATGGCAAATCTGTCTCGTTGAACTATACTCTAGTCTCTGTAAATTCAGGGATGGTGATGTGATATAAAAAGCTCTCTCTCAACAATGAAAAGAGTCATGTGTAATTAACCAAACCAAACCTATGCAGTTGTTTCATATGATTTGCTGTTCAGGAGACTGAGCTATCAAGTGAGACAGTGGGAGGTCAGAGAAAATTCCAGTGGTTGAGACTGTTTGGAAAAATGATACATTATTACAGGGCAAGGATATCCCCATGGAACTTCCTTTCCTCCCCCTGTAGTCAAATCCTGACTAAACACTGTTACAACTTCACATCTAGCAACTAGGAAGTGTTGAGGGGAAACAGACGTGTGAAACATTGTGCTTTTTATTTTTGTTTGTTTCACTGGTATACCAGGTCGCCTTGGCTCTCTGTGATAGCTCCGGAGGTCCGGTGGATTGAAGGAGTGAGTAGCCTGACAAACGAGGAAGTGCCAAAGGATACAAAGAAGCTCCACTATTTTTGCTGGATCTGGGAAAAAGTGCAGCAAGCACCCTGGTATTCCTTCAAGAAGTGCTCCATGCTCCTACAGTGGAAATTCTGCAGGAGATGCACAGCCTTGCTACCATCTCAGGAGCCAGTCCTGCAAATGCTGGCTAAGCAGCACACCTTTGTAACCCGAAGCACTGTGTCAATTCTTCCGAAGTTCCCGTTTCTTCAAGTCTAATAAGAAGCCTACCTTAAGGGGTTTTTTTACCTTCTGACAGGCCTGTGGTGTTTTAACTCAGGAGTTTCAATATAGTTTATGTTCCTTTAGTGTTAAGATTGGTTTATATGTCAGATGCTCCAAGAACATTCACTGCCAGAATTAACCCGGAGAGTATGACTACAAAATAGTGTATTGCTGACTAAGTTTGTGAATGGGTCTGTTGTAGTCTGTTGTTCAGAAGACGGAAGACTTTTCAAACACTCTGAAAAGGATACTTAATCCCTGCTTTATTCTCATGTTCTGTTCAAAAGGTATCACAAAATTTGGCCTAGAAGCATTTATCTATAAACTGAGAGTCAGTTTGCAAAGTTTCTTGGTGGAAGTTAACTTTCAGTTCCTACTAAAGAAATTGGGCAAAACTTTGCATCTCTAATCTCCAAGAGTTCAGAAAACTTCAGTTATTTTGCAAAGTAATTTAAAACCTTTGCTTTGAAAAGTGTTTTTCTGTTCTTTACATTGAAAAGATACTGACATTTATTTAAAATCATTAATAAATGCATTTTGCCTTCTTACTGGTTTTTTTCTTTTTTTTGTCTTTGAGTCTTTTGTGGGCCCCTATTTTTCAAGTTATTCTCTGCAGCTCTGAACACCAGAATCATATTTTTTTAATTAAAAAGGAGAAAGTCAGATAATGTGACAGCACTAGCTGGGACTTAAGGCAAAAACAAAGTACTTGTCAGTATAGTTAGTTGAATCCTCTGTCTTCAGACCGCAAAAACTGTGTATTTGAGGGTACACATCAGTCTCCTGGCAATGTGCCTTAGAAGTTGGTTGTATAAATCACAAATCAAGTGACTCTGCATGAAGCCATCATTTTTATCTATGGAAAGGATGTTCCTGTTTGACTGTTGTAACAAACATCCAAATCCTGGTACATTCCCAGCATCCACTTAACAGAAAGCTCAACTGACCTTGTTGTTAGTCTGTAGGGGAATTGGAGAATAGTGTCAACTTTCTCTTGTTCATTTCCACACCAGCTGAGACAGGAATCCACTCCTCTAAATTGAGTCTCATTCCTGTAATTCCTCTGTTACCATCCCCCATGTACTATGTTGTTGTAGACATAGTAGGGATGGTAGGCAGAGACTTGTGGTGTTATGGAAGAATGATTAGGCTCTTTGACCTTTTACTTCAGTCTTCCATCCCTATTACATTCTTCAGTGATAACCTCATTCATGTATCAGCCTAGAAGGAGTGGGAATGGGCCTTTCCCAGGAAGATATGTGGGATTCCCTCCAAAATGTTCTGCAATGTGTGTGTGAGAAATTTGCAGACAAGCCCAGTGAATTATATATGAGATTTATTAACATCTCTGGTGCTACAGTATATATTCCTGAAAGCCTGTAAGAGAAGTCTGTCCTTGTTTTACTGGATGCTATAAATAGGAACAACCAACTCTTCTGAAAATGCTTCACTGCAAAAGAGGGGAAAAAGAAAAGATAGGAATAGCAGGAGTGACATGAAGCCATAGAGATTAATGCATTTTTCCCAAAATTCTGTGATCATACCAGTAGAATGTCCTGCATTCCTGGACCTCAGTTATCACCCTCTCTGTTGAACTATGCTTCCTCATGGTTCTGTGTCTGAAGCCACTGTAATCACATGCACCTTAAGAAATCAGTGATGTTGCTAAGTCAAATTGGTATGTTTGATGGCCTAGGTTTCCAGCAAAATATCACTGTATTGACTAGGCAGGAAATGAGATACCTTTGTTTGTGGCTTTTTTTCCCCTACTGATAGACCATTGAGCAGGACTCCATAGAATATTTCCACTGGAGTAATACCCTCTGGGAAGTAAAATTTTAAGGGAGGTAAGGTGATCCACTAAGTTGCAATAGTTTCAACAGTGGTTAGTTGAAAAAAACCCAAATAGAAATAAAAATTGACCCTAAAACCTGTGGCTTTCTGTGTGACTCAGTTTTATTTGACCAAATTCAGTTGAAGAAATAAGAAGTGTATAGATCTTGTAGAAAAGTGCTTAGAATCCATAGAAACTAGAAATATAAATTGGCTTCCTAAAAGATGCCTTCTATTTAATTTTGAGATGATTATATGAATATGAAACATGACATGTGAAGCATTTCCAAGAGTTTTCCTTCTGTTGTAGCTCTCACTCAGTGTAGCAGTGTGCCCTGAAAATCCATCTGCTTTCCTGGAAATGAAGATCCAGTGGAACACTTCATCATACAGTGCTTAGAAAAACAGCTAGGTTGCAACAACTGTCTCATTGCAGGAAACGCTTAATGCAGAATTCATTTTTAAGCCCTGAAAGGCTAAGTCCTTTGAGTAAGGAAAGAAGGACTCAAACAAGGCTTGTTCTTCCTTTCTTTCTTCCCTGCTTTCTATGCTGTGTCCACAGCATCTAATATTTCCTTTTTTGGCCAAAATCCATTCAGAATATTGTGCAGTAGCACACAGCATGAAATTTCCAACTAACTAGTCATGTAGAAAATGTGGCTGTCATTGGTTGTCCTGCTAAAAGCAGGCAGGCTAGATAGTGATGGCAATAATGCAATCGTGATGGGTCTCTCAGGCTGGTGCAGCCTGGGTAGTACTTCTGAAGTGACACTGGCATCGTCTTTAGAGGGTGATCCTGACAACCATGAGTCCTGGATGGCTGGTTTCACACTTGACCCTAGCAGAGCTTTTTCTGATGTTTGACACCTGTATGTTGAAGCTAGAGCTTGCCTGCTTCTCTGAGTGATTACAAAAGTCCAAAGGCTAAAGCTCAAATTAAACTTGGTAGGGATAACATCACAGCATGGGCAGCAGGCTTCCTGCTGTGCAAGGGGGTTGATTGTTTGGTCTTCTTTGGTGGATAGCAGGCAATGGTCGCAGATAGCCCACATCTTCTTATGCATAATAGTTTTTAGAAAAATAGAAGAAATACTTTTCAGACACACAAACTGAGTTGGTCTTCTATGGGCCAAAAGGTATTTATATTCCTCTTTTTTTTCCCCCAAGAAAAACACCATATTTCTCTTATGTCTAATCAAGGCAGAAGCTGCAAGGGAAAATGTTTGGTTATCTGGAACAGGCTCAGAGAAAAGCTAACCTTTGTAGGTAGCACACCAGCTTTTATCCAGATGGACTGGTGACAAAAACAGATAAGGCTCATTTCACCTTTTGATGGACAGCTATCTTGTCACTTGGCAACCTCAACCTACTTAGTAGGTACCACCTCAAGTCTTTCAAGGGGTCCTGAGAGAGCTAAATCCCTAAATTTTCAATGGATTTTAACCCATTCCTCTTTTTGTGTGGAGTAGTGGTATTCTTTCAAAATGTCTGTTCTCCTTTGTAGGCTAAATTTTTTTTATGAACTTGATTGTGCCATGAAATACTGATATTTAAAAAAGAAAATATTGACAAAGTTAGGTAATGATTTTGCTTTCCTTTGTCTTATTTTCAGTGATACTTTATTCCTCCTTCTTTGCTTCCTGCAGTTTATTTCTCCTACTCAGTCAGCAGAAAACTCTGTTTGCTGTGATAGATTTGCATGAGAAATGCGACTGAAACTTGGGGGTGGCTTTTCCAGGCCAGAGATGGCATGCAATTGTGCTCAATAT
Organism: Entomyzon cyanotis; assembly: GCA_024500445.1. Classification (NCBI taxonomy): domain Eukaryota; kingdom Metazoa; phylum Chordata; class Aves; order Passeriformes; family Meliphagidae; genus Entomyzon; species Entomyzon cyanotis. Next base: position 6,399,523 of record JAKEPQ010001021.1, read on the forward strand.
TGCAGAAAATGCCTCAAGTAATTTGTGCATGCCTTAGCAAAGATAAAAGCATGAGGTGTGTGCAGAGAGTATGGCAGTATCACATGCACTGCACTGTCATTGTAATTAACCTGGCTCAACTGGTCTACGATAGCCTAGTGTAAATATTAGACATTATCGATACCATCAACCCTCTCCTATCTAATGAAAATAAGAGAATGACCGTGGGAAAGCAGACCTGTGGAAGCCTGCATGCCTTCTGAATGTTCCAACACAAGGAGAGAGGAAAAAATAGTGATGCTTCCAACAAAGAGTTTCATACTGTGTGAATCTCTGAATGAAGTGTCAGTCTTTTTTAATCCTGCAGGTACCACTAGGGATGGTGGTTTCTGCTCACATGGCAATGCCAGTGTTTCTCTGCAGATGAAGGGCACTGAGGCTGTGGTGGTCAGAGGGGATCTAAGCCTACTTCAGTTTAGCAAGCATGGGGAAATTGCATAAGTGCCTGAATGCTGCTTTGGTTTTCTGATGTTGGGGTGCGGTTTAGAGGGAGTGGTGCTCATTTGGGCCACATTATCATCATGGGGACATAAACAAACCCCCTACCGTGGGGATAGGTGGGGGATAGAAAGAGCTTGTTCCGTGCAAAAGATCTCCAACCTTGATGGGATTCATCAGTTCACGGTGGTTTTGACCTGAGAAATGCTCCCTGTGGAGAGCTGCAGTCAGCAAACCTCTGTATTATGAACTAGAGGAAGAGGGAACATTTTCAGAGACTTTTTGCTCCTTGCTTTGAGAAGGTTGTTTAAATGTGCATAAACTGAATTCAAAATAATTTTAAGGGGTAATTCTAGCAAAACAGGACAGTTTGACTGATTGCAAGTTTGCTTTGGTTCTTTTGTGTTTGTTGCTATGAATTAAGACATTTTTTTGGTTTTGATAAAGTGGAAACTTTCTATTTGTTTTGGGAAAGCTGACTTCCTGCCCAGCTGGCAACTTGTAGTTGGCAACTCCCACTCAGCCTTTCAAAAAACCTTGAGGAATGCTCAAAACAGACATTCAGCCAGCCCACCTTAATTTGATCTCTCAGAAACTTATTCTCCACGGCCAGCTGTGACAAATCTTGTCTGTTTTATTTATTTATTTTTAATTTTTTTTAGAAAGCAGAGGTTTTTCTCCAAACTGGACCTGAAATTTTCTTAAAAATTCACATTATTTGTGTGACCAGTTGCAGACAGATGAATGTTATTGTTTTAGGGGACTGTGTGTGTGTCTTAATTTTGTGCTTTGGAAAGGTGGTTCTGTTCCCTTTGAGTGTTAGCTATTCTTTCAGAACATTAAACAACACCAGGATTAGGGAGCCGGGGTTGGGAGCCAGCCACAAGAAATGTCTACAGATGAACTTTTAAATTGTAGAGAAGAGATGCCTGGGTGGGACAGAGAAGCTTATGGGACACTGAGAGAGGTGTAAGGCACTTCAGACAGTGAAGGAAAAGTAAGACTCACTCAGTTCCTGTGAGTTAGAATCCTCCCTTGGCACACCGAGTCTGGGGATGTCTCATTTGGCTTGCAGCTAGGAGGAACAATCAAATATTCCTCATTTCTGCAGCCAAGAGAAGAGGGAAGGTTCATCTTACACTGAATCTGTGGAAGTGCAACAAAACAGTGTGCCAAGACAAAGTGGGTACAGAAGCCAGACAGCTCAGGCCAGTGCAGAGCCCTCCCCTTCCTTGGGTTTCCTGCTGTTGTAGAGGAGGTGGAGGAGAGTCTGGACAGCAGACCTTCATCCACCCATCATCCTGAAGATCTCCTGGCCTGGACGTTACTTGGAAGATAGCCTTTAACAAACCACGTAATGGCTAGACTGGGCTTCAAGGCTGTTCTGGTCACCACCCTGACAGCCACACTCCCAGATGGAGTCAGAAAACTGGAACAAAAGTGGCATCCACCCTGCACAGGGACACATTCTGACCCACAGCCCAGGCAGTTTCTGGGAAAGGCAGAGCTGCACACAGAGTCCTGGCTTGGGAGTTGTTAGGGGTGGGGTGGTGAAGCAAGAAGGATCTCAGAGATTATGGTTTAGGAGCTGGCTGATGTGAGTGATTTTGGTGAACACTCTCATTTCTTATGTTATGTTGTGGTCTAGGATAGGTATTCTTTGTGTCTCCTTTGGAAATGGAGTTGCCTTCCCTCCCATGTCCCTTCTATTTTTAATGGAAGTACTTGTCAAGGGTCCAGGTTTTAGCAAGCTACCTCAGTTATACAAGAGAAACATATATTGACAGAGGCTGTAGGTAGATAAAACTCAGGAGGTGGTGGAGTGAAAGGCTGAGCTGATCCAAACTCGTGAAACTGACGCTAGGCTGGTTCGTAATATGTGACAATTTGGGTCTATGTGTTCCATCAAGAATTTCAGTCGTATATTTTGGGTTCTTCTGCCTCCTCATGCTCTGTTATATAGTACAGCAGTCACCTCTGATGCCAAGATCTCCCATAGCCTATTGCCTCCCAAAGAAGGTTTGCAATTGTGGAACTAAACTGTTGTTAGGAAAAGAGAATCCGCTCTACATGCCAGCATCAACCACCTTTAGCTTCTCCCATTAGAGAGTCCAGAAATAGCACTCAGGCTTGTGTTCATTCACCACAGAGGCAAATTCTACCCTCTCACTCTAACTGAACACCATTTTGAGATCTCCTTTGGTACAAATAAAAATTTTGATTGCACGAATGCTGTCCTGCAGGCCATTATACTTAATTTGTCAAAGTGTCCCTCTCATCTGAGTTATGTGCATCTCTAGACTGTTGCAACCCTTTCACCCCAAGAACGTGGCAGGGTTCTGGGAGCCCTTGTTGTCATACTTGGCATGAGGATGTTTTACAGTTAAAGAAGGATATATTGAAGGAAGATGGTAACTCATGGGCAAAGAATGGAGAATTGACAGTGCCAGATGCATCTTGTGAGGCCTTCAGCAAGAGTCACTTGAAATGGCAGGACTCCGGGCACCAAGTCGGACTTTTTGCTCTGTGGCCAAGACAGGCTGGTACAGTGGCTAGATCTGGGCTTGAGGAGACACAGGCTGCTTCCCTGTGATGAAGAGGCCAGCCTGAGCAATAGCATGGCTGCAGCCTGTCTGGGTGAGAGACAGCAAAGCCTGTGCTATGATGGGAGATGCAAGCACATCATGGCACTGCGCAGTGCTGACAGCAAGGCCACAGTCTCCTAAACTCCGTGTCTGTCTTTCCAGCTTGTCTGCTGATCACCTGCTTGAAACTAAGGTTAACATGTACCCCCCCCTTAAATTCCAATGCTTTCTGGGGATCCCTCTAGCCCATTCTTACGTCATAAAGAGCTCTCTTGTCATGTAAGGCCATATTCCTTTCCAGTTAACTTTTGCTTCTCATCAAGCTGTCACAGTGCTTTAAAAAGATATCTGCTTTCAGCAGGTGCAGAAGTTCCTGAACTGCAGAGCTGAATTTCCAGACTGGAATTACTGACCCTGGTGACTGCACAGGCGATCATCTCTAGCGGAGTAGCAGTGACACCCGGTGGCCATTAAATAAATTCGGAAAATACTTCCCACGTGAATTCCACCTTCATCCGCCTGCCTTCCCTCCCCCGGTGCATTTGCAAGTACATTAAATACCAGGTGCAGTAACATGACACTCACAAGCTCTGCACGCAAATTCCTTTAGCTTCTCATCTCTCCTAGCTATTGAAGACAAACTGTGAGCAACAGATCTCTTTGGTCATCTGGGAACCGTGGAATCAAGTGCCAGCTGTATGCTATATGAAAATGAAACATCTCTGGGAGATGAAAGATCATATCTGAGAAACAGGGTGTGTGCAAAGGAAGTGGCTCCCCTAAATTAGCTGCACAGTTTATAATTGCCAGCAAGAAGCAAAAATTGAAATAATGGCGATTTGTACCACAGAGCAATGTACCACAGAGCTGCCCAGAACATCTTGGTAAACCATGAGGAAGACAGGGGTTACACCGTGCTGTACACAGGCCAGCTTATCCTTGCATTAGCAGGCAAGTATATAACCACTAATGGTCTGATCATCAGTAGAATTTTTCCCTTTCCCCTTTGAGAAAATTGTTATGTCAAAGCAGGAGAACACCTTTCTAAAAAATTACTGCCAAAGCTGGCAGTTTCTGTGCAGCTTTCCTAGCCTACAGCTGTTCACAGAAGTGTTGAGACTGTCAAACATCACTTGAGATCATCCACTGCAAATCCTCTGCCTAAACAGGGTCAGTTGAAGCAGGTTGCCCGGGACTGTGTCCAGTGAGATTCTGGAAAGCTCCATGGCTGAGATTCCAAACTTCTCTGGACAGCCTGTCCTGGTGCTTGAGCCATCTCACAGCTAAAATGTATGCTCTTGTGTGCAGTAGAATGTAATGTGTTTTAAATTTAGTCCGTTATCTTTTGTTGTATCAGCATCACTGAACAGAGGTTTGTTCTGCCTTCTCTAGTCACATAATGAGGTATTTTTTCATACTTATAAGATCCCCAAACTTTTTCTTCTCCAGGCTGAACAATCTTAGCATGTTCAGACTTCCCCCATGTGACACATGACCTAGTTTCTTAATCACCTTAGTGGCCCTTTTTTGAACTCTTTTCAGTTTGTCCATGTATCTCTTGTACGGTGTAGCCCAGAGTAGGATATAGTACTCCAGGTGTGGTATCACCAGTGCTGAGTAGGGGTGGAAGAATCACCTCCCTCCACATGCTCAGGTGCCCAGGGTTATTCTGTGTCAGATGCAGAACTCCACATTTCCCTCTGTTGAACTTCATGAGGTTCTTGCTGTCCCATTTCTCAGTCTGTCTATGTCCTTCTGTATGGCAGCACAGCCACCTGGTGTATTAGTTACTTCTCACACTTTTGTCTCTTTTGCAAACTTCATGCAGGTGCAATCTACCTAATTGTCTAGAGCATTAATGAAGATTTTAAACAGTATTGGCCCAGCAATTTTACCCCCCTCCCCAGGGGATATATTACTATATATGGTGATCAGCATATAGATGAACTTTGCAGCCCTCTGGGCCAGCTCTTTGACTAGATAATTTAGCTACTTCACTAGATAAAAATCTTATTCTACCTATTTCTTCTTCCACTTCTTATCTTCTTCTATTTTTACTTATTTAACCTGGTTTTTTGTTTTTGTTTTTTTTTCCTACTTCATGCTTTAGGATGTCATGGAAGACTGTATCAAAAGCCAACCTGAGTCAAGATACACCATGTTTGCTGTGGTCTCCTCATCCACCTAGCTATTTAACTTGTTGGAGAAGGCTATCAAATTAGTTAAACATGACCTCCACTTTGTAAGTTCATGTTGACTACTCCTGATCACCTTTTCATCCTTCATGTGTCTAGAGATGGTTTCCATCACCTTCCATGGACTGAGGACAACTGGTCTGGCCTGTGCTTCTCTTACTCATTCTTCTTGCCCTTGTTGAATGTAGGTTGATATTTTTTTCTCTGTCAATCCTCCTAAACTCTCCCAGCTGCCTTCCAAAGACAGACCCCAGAGTGGTCTCTCAGCGATACCTCCAGCTTCCCTCAGCACTTGTGAGTGCAAGCTGTCAGGTCCCACAGACTTCTGCATGTCCAATTTGTCTAAGTGTTTCCTACCTGACCCTCGTCCACTCAGAGCAAGTCTTCCCTGCTGAAATTTTCTTTCTGGTCTCAGAAGTCTAGGATTACTGAATGCTGGTCTTTCCAGAAAAGGCTAAGGCAAGAGAGGCTTTGGGTACCTTGGCCCTTTCCTTTGGTACCATGGTCTCTGCTCCATTTAGTGACAAACCCACATTTTCTTTGTCTTTCTTTCATTTATGTACTTGTATGATCCCTTCTTGTTGCCGCTCACATTCTTGATAAAATTCAACTCCAGATAGCCTTTGGCTTTTCTATTCCCACCCCCATGATGTGATCATATAACATCTGTCTCTTCCTCCTTGGTCACAATTCCTCCTGTTCCTACCAATCCTCACAGAGGAGCTTTCTCAATGCTTGAGAGGAAGCTGAAATGAATACATTTAAGACTGATGAAGCTGGTGGTATACTTAGACCACAGCAGTTGAAATTAACTACCTAAAAATATTTTGTTGCTGATCCCCAGGCTGTTCCTCCCTCAGGCTTAAGTGGTCTTTAGGGCTGGGGTGACATTTTCTTCTGTTTTTTTACTACAAGGAGCAGTAAATGGTTTTTCACTTACTGATTTAGAGAAGCAACAGGGAAACTTGCACTTTTGTTCATGTTTTTGCTTGAATCATAAGGAAAATATTATCTTTGTTTTCCTGCCATAGAGCCACAGAGTCATCAGACAGACCTTAAGTTCAATAAATGTCTCGGTGGACAACAAGCTGTCCATGAGCCAGCACTGTATCCTTGTGGCCAAGAGGGCCAATGGGATCCTGGGCAGCATTAGGAGGAACATTGGCAGCAGGTCGAGGGAGGTGATCCTGCCCCTCTACTGTGCTCTGGTGAGGCTGAATTTGGAGTGCTGTGTCCAGTTCTGGGCTCCTCAGGACATGAGAGACATGGAGCTCCTGGAGCAGGTCCAGTAGAGGGCAACAAAGATGATTGAGGGACTGAAGCATCCCTCTTATAATAGAAAGGCTGAGGGAGCTGGGTCTGTTCAGCCTCCAGAGTCTGTCAGACACCTGAGAGGGGACCTCATCAATGTGTACAAGTATCTGAAGGGAGGGTGCCAGGAGGATGGACAAGGCTCTTCTGAGAGGTGCCAAGCAATAAGACAAGAGGCAACAGGCAGAAACTGATGCACAGGAAGCTCTACTTAAACATGAGGAAGATGTTCCTTACTGTGACCATGCACTAGACTAGGCTGTCCAGAGAGGTTGTGGAGTCTCTCTCACTGGAAATATTCAAGAGCTGTCTGGATGAAATCCTGTGCCATGTGCTCTAGGATGACCCTGCTTGAACCTTGAGCAGGGAGGTTAGACTAGATGGCCCAATGTGGTCCCTTCCATCCTTACCCTTTCTATCTGAATACCAGAAGGATGAACAGAAAGGACTGGGATGCTGGGGTGTGCTTTTGGCAAAAGGCCTTCTTGGGAGTGATTCTCAAAGAGTTCTCCTAGGCGCCTTTAACCTTCAGGACAACTTCCCTCAGGATTCTTCAAAGCAGGTCCTTGAACAGCTCAAATTCTGTCCTTCTGATGTACAGGGTTGTGATTCTGCTCTTTGTCTTGTTCATTCCGCTCTGAACCTTCTATGCTGCAGCTATGAATGCCCTCAAACTCCTTACTTGTAGCTTGTTTACCTTGGTTCGGAAGTTGCAGGTAGAGCAGAGCATCTTTCCACATCAGCTCATTGGCCACTTGTATCAGAAGTTGCCTTCAGCACATTCTGTATTTATTGTAGTATTACTGTTTCAGCACACATCAAGGAGGTTAAAGTCATCCACAGACACCAAGAATCTGTGATGGTGAACCTTTCTCCAGCTTTCTAAATAAGGTTTCATCTGTCTCCTTTTCCTGATCAGGTGGTAGCAGATACTTAGTACAATATCACAGTCGCTGATTTCACAGAATCACAGGATATTCTCAGCTGGAAGGGACTCACAAGGATCATCAAGACCAGCTCTTAAGTGAAAGGCCCATATGAGGATCAAACCCACAACCTTGGCCTTGTTAGCACCATGCTATGTTCACAGACTTCTAATTCCTTTTTGCTTGTTCCCCATGCTTCACACATTAGTGTATGAGCCTTTGTGATAGGCTGTTGTGGTGGATAATACCACCTCAGGAACTGCTGGGGAGCCGAGTGGTTCCAGTACAGCAGGGCTTCACTGGTGGGAGACATCCTAGTCTCCCCCCTGGAGAACACGATGGTCCCTCCCCCAAATTATGTAAATCCCCCCCAGCTGTAACCTAACCCCTGATCCCATCCCTTCCTTCTCCCCATTGGTTGTGATGTTCCCCCTGCCTCCTCTTACCTGACCCTCCAGCTATCCCTATAAATATAGACAACGAGGGTCTCTCTTCCTCTTTCACCTTGGAACCCTTCAGAATAAACTTCTGGAACATCCAGCTGACTGAGCGCTCTGAGTTCTTTGTCTCTGGTGACGCACGAGCTATCCAGCTCTGTGGGTGAGTGAGAATATGTGCCATACACCAGCACGGGTGTGAGAAGGGTCGTTCTGTACAGCACCAGGCAGTGCTGGCTGGAGTGATCTCTCAATAGCCTTAGAGACACTTTCGGTAAACGCAGAGGCCTGGTTCCACCCCTCCTCCCCCGCCTCTGCATTAATAGGCTGCAAGTCATACTGCCTTTGCAGTGGAAATGCCATGTGGAAGTGTCATGCTGTCCCCCCCATTTGTCATCCCCCCGTGCCCTCTCTTCCCTCCAGGTTAACCCTCCCAGACACAGCTAGTTTAAAGCACTCCTTGATAGGCTGGTAAGTCTGCATGCAAAGATAACTCTTGACCCTCGACTCAAAGATTTGTAGTCTTTCCTGACATTCTTCAGATTAGTTACCCTGGAGGCTAAAATATTTCTCAAATATATGGTTTTGGAACCTAAAATGGTTCACAAAATATCATAAGTTTATGTTTTGAAAAAAGCCCCAGACCACAACCAATTCCTCAATATCTCTGTTTCCTGTGGCAAAGCAAAAAGAAGAAAAATGTCACACCTAAAAAGCCATTTCTGTTACTAGGCTAGATGGGCAGGATATGACTTCAACTGTAATTATCTATAAGCTGTCCAAAGCTATTTGCAAACAGCAAAAGAAAAAAAGTTTGTCGACTATAACATTTGCTCTGAATTATTGGTTATGCTCCATAGAGGGAGCTGACATTCCTTCTAAGACTCCTTAATATCTGCCTGTTATGTCTCCCTGCCAGAGCTGTATCTTTCAGATATAAGTAAATAATGATTTACAGTGTAAAATCTATATAATAAACTCATCCCCCCTCCCGCCCCCCCCCCCAGCTCTCGCTCATGAATTGTCTGTGAAGTGATAATGAAAACCTGATTATTTTGGCATGTTCTTCTGAGTTTTCTATACCTAAACTTGATTCACTGTGGATACTGTGGATATTCGTAGCCCTCTTTGATCAGTCCTGAAGGCCCTATAGGAATATTTGAGTTTCTTCCTTGGGTGACTGAAGTAGTGAATAGAGTTTATGAGGAATTCAGATGATATCCATGCTTGATTTCTGAAAAGAAGGAGATCTAAAAATAGATCATTCCATATAAAAGTAAAAATTAATCTCCACAAACGGAGTTTGAAGGCTGATAGGAGTTTTTATGGAAAAAGAAGTTGAACTTTAATAGGTTTACACAAAATGTGTTGTAGAAGAATGCTGAAATACAGAGAAATAATTAGAATAACAAATAAACTCCCAGGCATTTATGAAGGAATGTCGGCAAATCCCAGGGATTATATTACTTGATAAGAAGGGACTACCAAAGTGTTTGCTGTGGTATATTAATTTTGTGTCTCACCCTCTCCCACTCTGGATCTCTCTGTCTGCTGTCTGCCTTCACAGCTTGTCTTGTCTTGTCTTTCTCTCTTCAGTCTTCACTCTTTCTAACCTGTGTTTCTGTCTTCCTCTCTCAGCCTATTGCAGACTCTTAGGCCCCTCATCTGTCCATTCTCTTTCTCCTCTCACTGCCCTGCCTTGCCCCTCTGCTGTCTCTCCCTCTCCTCTCTCTGTTGTGTTGGTCTCTTGAAATGACTGCCCAAATGTGAAGAAGGACTTCTCCCAAAACCTTCCCACTTCTTTCCTGCAGTCCTGTGGTCTAATTAAAGATATTTTTTTTTTCCTCAAGTGTTCTGCCTAAGGGCAGTATAATGAAACCACTAATCACAGATATTTTAAACCCACAGGAAAGCGAGATACAGCTATTTCAGTCAAACTACCTGCCTTAAAGAGAAAATTCCCAGCAAGCAAGAGATACCCAGGAGCAAAGTGCAACTGAATGAAGCTGTTTGATGAAAACTGTCATGAAAAAATGGACTTTGAGAAGGAAAGGACCTCTTTCTTTAATATTGGCTGTCTGATAAAGTTTAAAAGCAGGGTATTGAAAAGTAATTTCATTACTCACTTATGAGTTAGGGTAAACTTATTTGGAGAGGCTGAGGGTGCTTCTTAGAACTGCTGCATGTAGTTTACATGACTAAAGAACCTTTCTTGTGTGATCCTTTGATCTCACTTTCCACTTGAAGGTAGAGTTTGAATAAGCTAAACACCACAGATCAGGAATCACGGTGCTGATCTGAGCTCTCGTTCAGTGGGCATTCATTGCCTTTGTGATAGCCTTGTTCAGATGTGTGCTTCCTCACACAGCTTTGAGATTGGAGTTATCTGAAATTGGCACCTGAATTTGTGGAAGTGAATTATTTTTTTAAAATCTACCTATTTTAGACACAAATTCTGTCTTTTTTCCCCTTTCTTTTTTGTACAGACTTTTCTTGTATTAGATAAACCCTTGAGATGTAGGCTGTAATTTTACAAGCACATTAATCTGGTATAGATGGGGACTGTCAGCTGAAGAGGTTGTCCAAGACACTGTCCCAGACCACCCTCCTGATTCTAGCTCTCCATGTGTTTGAAAGCATGCTTTTTGCTGGTACAACAAAGGAGACAGTTTTGATGATGGTAGAGGGGAGGAATAAATGGAATAAACCAACATAAATGGTCAGTTTCTTTTAAGCCCAAATTTTGACACATGACAACATAATCAGATTTAATTCCAGATTCTGATAATTTTTTGACTGTGGTGAAAACCTGGAACCAAAATTATCTGTTCTCTCTGCAATGTCTTGTGACAGTTAGTTTGTCAGTTCTTAGGTACTGTGATCATGGCTGAGAAAATGGTGAAAGACAACATAAGACTCATTTGCCTTCTGTAGAATTAGAAAAGGATTCAGCAGTATGTTTTCCTATGATAGCTGGATTGGTTTTGATAATCAGTGAAGTCCCCTTATGTGTCTTGTTACTGCAACCTTGGAAGGCAGACCTGCAGAGATCCGGCCTTGAATTACATTACAAGTTTGTAGAACTAGAGCCTGTTGACAAGAAGGGTCAGAATGATAATCCAGGGAAGCAGGCCTGACCTCAGTACTGGTCAGGTGAAGTCCTAGGTGCCTGGAAAAAGGGAAACATTGTACCCATCTTCATAAAGGGGTAGCAAGGGCGACCCTGAGAACTACTGACCTGTTAGCCTCACCTCTGTGATTGGGAAGATCATAGAACACATCCTTCTGGAAGCTGTGCTAAGGAATGTGGGAGACAGACAGGTGATTTAAAATGGCCAGCACAGCTTTACCAAGGGCAAGTCCTGCCTGACCCATGATGAAGTGACTCCACTGGTGAACAACGGAAGGACTATGGAAGTAATTTATCAGGATTTCTGAAAATCCTTTGATATGGCCTCCCACAGCATCCTTGTCTCTGCATTGGAGAGAAATGGTTTTGATGAGTTGGTAAGAATGGGGTTGGACAGTCACATCCAGAGTACAGTGGTCAGAGTCCCAATGGACATCAGTGACAAATGAGCCCTCAGGGGCCTGTCCACTATTATTTAATATCTTCATTAATGACATAGACAAAGGAATTGAGTGCATCCTCGGCAAATTTGCTGATGACACCAAGCTGAGTGATGTGGTTGCACTCCTAAAGGTCAGGATGCCATCCAGAGAGGCCTGGACAAGCTCAAGAAGTGGGTACATGGGAATCTCATGAAGTTTAACAAAACCAAGTTCAAGGTTCATACCTCACCTATGCCAACCCCCAGTATCAGCACAGGCTGGGGATGAACAGATCAGAGCAGCCCTGTGAGAAGGACTTGGGGTGCTGGTGGGTGAGAGGCTGGACATGACCCAGCCATGTGCACTGCCAGCCCAGAAAGCCAAACGTGTCCTGGGCTGCATCCAGAGCAGTGTGGGCAGCAGGGAAGGGAGGGGATTCTGCCCCTCTGCTCTGCTCTGCTGTGGTGAGACCCACCTGGAATTCTGCATCAGCTCTGAGGTCCCAGCACAGGAAGGACATGGACCTGCTGGAGAGAGTCCAGAGGAGGACATGCAAGACAAGCAGGGAATCAGGCCCAGCCAGCATGGATTTTTGAAAAACAGCTCCTGCTTGACCAACCTGGTCTCCTTCTATGACAAAGTGACCCACATATTGGATGAGGGAAAGGGTGTGGGTGCTGTCTTTGTGGAGTTCAGTAAAGCCTTTGACACTGTCTCCTCCAGCATTTCCTGGAGATACTAGCTGTTCATGGCTTGGATGGGTGAACCCTTCTCTGGGTGAAAAGCTGGTTGGAAGTCCGGGCCCAGAGAGTGGTGGTAAATGGAACTAAATCCAGCTGGTTACTAGTGGTGTTCCCCAGGGCTCGATTTTGGGGCCAGTCCTGTTTAATATCCTCATTGATGATCTCGATGAGAGGATCTGACAGTGTGTAGGTGACACCAGGCTGGGTGTGAGTGTTGATCTGCTGGAGGGTAGGAAGGCTCTGCAGAGGAATCTGGAAAGGCTGGATTTTTGGGCCAAGGCCAATGGTATCACATTCAATGGGGTGAAGTGCTGGGTCCTGAACATGAGCTGGGAGTGTGCCCAGGTGGCCAAGAAGGCCAATGGCATCCTGGCCTGTATCAGCAGCAGTGAGGCCAGCAGGACCGGAGCAGTGATTGTCCCCCTGTACTCAGCACTGGTGAGGTAACACCTTGAGTTCTGGGTCCAGTTCTGGGCCCTTCACTACAAGAAGGACATTGAGGTACTGGAGCATGTCCAGAGAAGGGCAGCAAAGATAGTGAAAGGTCTAGGAAACATGTTTCATGAGGAGCAGCTGAGGGACCTGAGAGTGTTTAGCCTGGGGGAGGCTGAGGGGGTGACTTTACTGCTCTCTAAAACTATCTGAAACAGAGGTTGCAGGAAGGTGGGTGTCAGTTTCTTTTGCCATGTCTCAAGTGCAAGGGCAAGAGGAAATGGTCTTAAGTTGCACCAGAGGAAGTTCAGATTAGATAATAGAGATTATTTTTTTCATGGAAAAGGGGGCTAGGCATTGGAACAGATTGCCCAGGAAGATGGTGGTATCTCTGTAAGTGTTCAAGAGGCATCTGGATGTGGCATTTCTGGCCTCTGAATATGGTTTGGAGTGATTATGGTAGTGCCAGGTTGATGGTTGGACGGATGATCTTGAAGATCTCTTTCAACTGCGATGATTCTGTGATTCTGTAATACCGGCACTGTGTAATTCCTACTTAATTGGAAGCTTTTTTCCACGGTGGTGGTCTTGTGATCTCTGACTGAGGCTGGCTGCTGGCATGCTTGTCACCCCACTGCTTCTTACTTCTTCAGGCACTAGCCAGAGAAAAGTGCTGGACCTGATAAATCACTCCCCAGGTAAGTGTAATCCTGATACCAGTTTGTGACTTAGCTATTGGTGAAACAGTCAGTGCCCTGAGCCAGGACTCAAAACATATTCCCATATGGAAACTGTAGGGTGACCTCATTTCCTTCCATCTAACTCTGTTGCTGCTGTGAGATATTTGTTTGTGGGAGGGTGATTCCCTTAGTTTCCCCTTTGCAATGGGATAGATTTATCCCCCTTCCTGCGAGGAGCCTGAAAAATCTCCCTGGATGCTTGCATGTTGACAAATCAAGTGCCAAGGCAACTTAAGTGTGAATGTTTCAGTATGGGGATATTTTGGGAAACAGCTGCTCCCACACATGCCGACACCTGTTGTAGGTCCCTGAGCTCATCCTTGCTAGGAAAGGACATGGGCTTCAGGAACGGAATAACAACTCTGTGAAGGACTCAGCCTCACCTTTCCTTTTATCTCTACACTGGTCATCTGGCATTGGGTGAAACAGCACAAGGCGAGGCTCTCCTTTTCCCACGCATCACACCACACCAAGGGAGAGTTACCTTTTTATTCAGAACTGTTGGGACATAGAGCATCAGATTACCACTGACTTTTTTAAGGAAACTTCCCTGTCTGACCATCCAGGGACCACTCTGGCAGTCATGCTCACACAACCTGAGCTGGAACTGAGGCCCTTTCGCAGTGGGTGGCTCCAGTGACCTGGTGGGTGTCTTATTTGACTCCTTACACACTCCACACTCACACAGCTGAATATGGTTTCCTTACTGGCTTGACCCCACATTTCCTATAGCAGAATCTCAGACCTCTGGATCCTGAATTTAATCCTGGTGTAGCAAAAGAATCACAGCTTGAGCTGGTTCCTGTAAGGAGAGACTGTGAAGAAAGGAAACCCTGGGCTTTTTTACCTCTCAGTTGGCATATATGGACATCTGCAGTCTTCCTACTGAGTCCTCAGCTCCTGCAGTGCCTCAATGTCTGGTTCCCTGGCTGGTGCCACAGGTCCCTGTGCCCTTTGTTGTGGTCAGCAATTCCTGCCCTCTTGCCTTGGGCCTCCACCAGAGCTCAACCTGCAGCTGCCACAGCAGCTGCACCCTGAGCTGCCTGCACGGAATGTGTTCCTCAATAGCTTGGTAATACTGATACTAAATCCTGTATTTGATGAGAGATTTCTCTGCTGTATTTGTATTCATGGTAGCAGCCTCACCCATTCTGGCAAATGTCAGACAAACATGCCTCTGTTATGGCCAAGGCTATACAAACTTGCATTTGGCAGGAGCCTCTCCATCTGTACATTAGCCTTGGTCAACCTGCAGTGGCCAGTCAGGAAGCAAAGCCACACCTTGGAGAGTTCTGGTAACACAGAAAGATGCACATCTTCAGTGAAATTTTTTAGAGGACATCTAACAGCTTTGTGAATTTTTCTAGGAGATGCATCATCACAGAAATCTGGATGACTCCCAAGGTCACCCCTATAGTACAGTTGAAACTGTTAGGATTGATTCCTAACACCACTGTTTATGGTTCCCATCTTTTCTCTGAAGGGAAAGAATAGTTTGTCCTCAGGGTCCCTCTTACTTTTCCAACTTAAAAAAATCTTCATAATTATTTGAAAAGGAACTATTATTTCTTATGCTTTAGTGTTCTTCAACTGAACAATGCAATAATTTTTTATGTTGTGCGCAAGAAATACAAGAGATACCTGAAGTCTTTTGAAAAGGCAAACTTTGTGAAAACTCATAGACTGAGGAAGATGAAATCTGTTGGCAGGAAGCATAAAGAGGGGATTTTCTTCTTTATAAAAAGGGGATTTGGATTCAGGTACATTCATTCTATTATTTTTAAGCCGCAATGGTAAATCAGAATAGACAATCTGAAAAAGGGAATCTATTTAGCACAAAGAAAAAGTGGCTTTTAAGAATATCTCCCTCTGAAACAGCACCTTGCGTTTCAACTTCTGAATCATTATTCTCAAGTTGCTGCAAGTGCCCAGTGTGACGGAAAGTCACCATGACAACCACCACACCTTATTGTATTTTTATATTGAGGGCATTAATATCCTGCTATGGCTGTGATTTTTGATACTTGGGTTGATATGTGAAATTCCTTTGGATATATACCACCTAATTCATGGACTGTATGAAGCTGCTTGTATAAGAACTAAAAGTTGTGTTCCTCCCAGGACACCATTTGTTGCCTGAGAACAAAGATACAAAATGAAAGACACTCAGGTCATTTGTGATTTCAATCATACAGAGAGGTTCCCTGAAAGTAAATTTTGAAACACTGAATGTGCTTTGTCTGAAAAGAGGATACGATTGGGACTTCATCAACTTGGTATCTCCAAAGACTTTGGTTATCTTGTCTGCAAACATCTGCAGATTAACCGCGAAATATAAGCCCTGTCTATTTCAGGTTGTCTTCTCTTCTGAGGTGTTGCTGCCTCTTGGGAACACTCTGTCCTCAAACTGCACATGGGTTAAATCCAGCAAAAACCCTGTGTGTAGCTTCTGGCATTGTCTAGGTGCATATATATATATATATATATATATATATATATATATATAAAAATATAAAACAACAAGGAAAAAGGTGGTAGAAGAACTTCAAATAGGTCCACTTTCAATGACCTCCCTGACACAGGAAAGTGACACAGCTGTTATTATTTTCCATTCTTGAAAGGAGCGTAAGTACTAAATTTGAGATTGCTTCTTAGCTATCATCTCCCCTCCACTGAAAGAGGAAGCCTAATGTTCATGCCAGCAGCCTTAGGATATGTAGATTTTATTGCTGGAAATAAAATGTATATTTTTTTTGTGGAAGCACAGACACACACATTTTAGGAGACTGAGAGAATATTCTGGGAAAGGGTGGCTTCTTATTTCCTTTGGTTTTGAATTGGCCTGCAGACATCCACTCCTGGCCATCGTATGAGATGCCACTCTGGGCCAGATGACCTTCTGATCAAAATGGTGTGTTGAAGTATTACGCTGTGTTCTGTTACTCTGTAGTCCTATAATCTGGTATTGCCATTGCTACTAGCCTTTGGTAGCAAATTACTGTCTGGCTTGCTTTACCTCAACTTAAAGGGGTGTACTTGAAGTTTGTTTCACCTAATTCTGTTATAACAGGAATTTTTCTGATTTACCAGATGCTATTTTTTTTTTAACTTTTGCTCAGCTTTTTGTGGTTTTATCACTAACATAATGGTGTTGTGTAGAGAAAAACAGATTTGATACGACAGCATAACCCTTGAGAAATGGAGACAGAGGATGTAGTGAAGAGGGCTACAGGCAAGGGATAATAAGAGACAGGGTGCAAGGTTGACACTGGAGATGCCACAACCGTGTGCTCTGTCCCCTGAATTCCACACAGGAGGCCCTAGGGGTAAGGGAATCACTGAGGAGGGAAGCCTCAGAGTGTCTGGCTTGATGCTGGCCACGCAAATCCAGCTGTAGTCCCGCAGTGCATCAGGGCTTTATTGTCTGGGCTGGTCTGCTGTGAAAGCACTTAGCTCATGCATGTGCTACATGAGATCTGCTGACAGACATTAAGATCTCATCAGACAGCCATGCCAGTGTGAAATGCAGCTCGTGGTCTACCTTATGATGTCAAAAGTCATGACTCAGGGCATATGGATGGGATGATTGATATTTGGTCTATAAGTTCAGACAAGAGCTGATTTAGCCTGTAGCTGTTCAAGGCAGAATTGATTGTTTCTAAAGCAGTGCTGACAGTTGTTTGTCTAATGTTCTCCTTCTACCTTTTCTAATGGGGATCATCGTTTACTAGGCAGGCAGTGTTTGAGTCTCATTGCTATTGCCATTAGAAAATATTTTCCCAAGTCTAATAAAGCTCTACCATGATGCAGTTGCAGCACAAAGGATTAGTACTTTGTGTGTCTCTGTATGTGTGTGTGTGTGTGGTTGTTACTGTTTATGTGATGGGGTATTTTGTTTTATTTCTGTTTTGGTTTAGGGTTTTCTGTTTGGGTTTTTTCCCCACTCTGAATCATTTAGGGCTTGTGTTTCTGCTGACTTTCACTCTCAATCACCACTGCAAGAAAATAGTTTTATCTTAAAAAAAAAAAAGTGTGTTACATAATATCAGGAGATAAGACCTTATACAAATATTTCTGTGCAATGGTGTAGTCAAGGCCGGTTGCAGGTGCTTCAGAATCCTAATTTGGCAAAGACAATCCTTTTGTGGCTGAAGTTAGACTCTTTAGTTGTATTATTTCTGCTTTTGTTTAGCAAAGCACATGTTTCTCCAGGCTACTGTTTGAAGAGAGAAGAAGGCCAGTGAGAAATAGTCCTATAAACACTGAGCCTATAAATATCTAGCTCCTGTTTAGTTTCCCAGCTCCCACTAGAAAGATACTTGGAGAATATACTAGTCAGGAAGATGCTTCCAAGTGTCATTACCTGACCATGCTGCAGGGGCCATTGCCACATGGCAGTGCTGTGGTGGGACCTGCAATGAAGGGCTAATAGAGAAAAAGTCTGGGGGTGAGTTAGGTCAGTGGCAAACTGGATCGATATGGGTAAACTCAGCCAGCTCATTGCAACTGCAGGCAGCTCCCTTGGCACCACTGATTGCTATACCTGCATGGCCTTGCCTTTAACAGACCAGCAAGAAGTTCTCATGAGAATGTCTGTTACCAATAAAATTGTTTTCTTGTAAGAAAACAATGTTATATCTCACAGAATATTCTGAGTTGGAAGGGATCCTCCAGGATCACTGAGTCCAGCTCTTAAGTGAATGGCACATATGGGACTGTAACTCATAACCTTGGCATTATTAGCACCATGCTCTGACCAACTGAGCTAATCTCAAATGACCAAAGAGGCAAACAGTTCTCTCAAAAGCAGCTGGCACAATGGGGGATGTAAAAGAAAGAGCTTTCCTCTGAAAATTTACTTCAGGAGTGTGTGCTGACGAGCCAGCTGAGTATCTGACCAGCCACCTACCAAATATTTTGCTTTTGCGTCTTTTCAGTTAGGTGTGTATTCATATGTGCACAAACACAAACACACACAAGCACACTCAAGCATAGGCACATGCTGCTTTCTATAAGGACAAATTTGGAAAGTGAGGCCATTCAGCTAGTGAGTGCAAGTGAGTATAATTGGTTTTTGTATGCAAATTGCTTCTCTGCTCCTTTGTCCTCCATGGGCAAATATACCTGCATGGTAACTAAACAAGAGCCATCCATTAGAAAGCTGCTTCTCATGACATAGTGTCATTCCTGAGCCTACAGCAGAGAGGATCTCTATCAAGTTTTATGCAATATGCAGCAAGTGCTAGTTATTAACTGATAACTAATGCAGCTTGGGAGCACTGGGGACAAATTTCTTCCTTTTTCTTCATTGACATAGAAGTTGCCACCATGATTTCGTTAACTCCCATATTTGTTTTTTTAGGGTGTTTTTGCTGTTATCACAGCAGACAGAGCCCCTGCAGGGAATCCTGCAGGATAAGAGGTATTAAACTCCTAGACCTTTAAATTGTGCTTTGTAGTCTTGCTACCTGTCTTGAAACATTTAATCTTGTTTTGTGTCTGCTTTCTCCAGGGAACTAATCCTCGTGATGTTTCATGGGAACTGGAATCACACAAGCCAAATCGAGGCTGGGTGCTGTATTCTTTCTAACATTGTTTGGCTCAGTTAGGCAAAGCAGATCTTGGTTTCGGGGATAAAGAAGAGCAAAGGAAGCAAAGGAAGTGCCACCATGGGATCTGTTTCCCAGATTGATTTTCAAGTGATCTTGAACCAGGGCCAGAAACAGAAATGTTGCTTAAAAGAACAGAGCTGCGCTTAGTGTTGAGGAGCAACTCCTGTGCTCCTCCACCAAACTGAGCTCAAACAGAAAATGACCTATTAAACCCATGTCTTCCCCCTTGCACAGTTACAGGCACAGAAAATCTTCAGAAGTGCCGGTAAATCAGCAGAAATGGTGCTCTGAGGCACACTCCATCTATTTCTGGGGCAAGTGACAAGAGATGAGGAATGAGCTGAGCTGCTAGTGGTTGATATGCCTGCACTGTAATTGCCTATCATTTCTGGGGAAGCTGGATTTCTGATAATCTCTGGCCTGTACTTCCTCCCTGCATGTGGTCATTGCCTACCAAGACAGAATATTCAGGCTGCATTCTTCTGGCATTTCAAGTGACCGAGCGAGGCAATTGTGCCAGTGACAAAAAGGTGGCAGAGGAAGACGTTGGCTTTCCATATGCTGATCATATTCAGAGCAGTGCCTGTGGGAGACTTCAGTGAATGCTCTCCAGGCTGTCTGCTACTTTCAGTCACTCAGATGGGAGCTGCTGCTTTGTCCAGGATCAGCAGCACCCATTCAGGAATTCCTAATGGGTGACCTGCCATAATGCTCCATCTGCTGCTGAGGAGAGTTATGATGAACCCACATGGGAAAATCACAAATAATTATGTGATCACTGTATTTTTTCCATGAGATCTTGTGAGAGGGATACACTAGAAATGAAACTCAGTTGTGAAAAAGGGACATTATCTGGCAGTTGAAGGCAAAATTATTATTTTTTTAAATCTTCATATTGCTTTTAACTGCAATATTAGATATTTTATTAGATGCATAGACGGCAGAGGGCAGTGATTTAGGGGCCTCGGGCTTATATCAGGACAGCAATGGCCAATTCAGTTTGCCAGTGACAAGGAGAACTGGTGAGAAATATTCTGCCTTCCATCGTGTTCTTACTACTTTTACAGGTTTTTCAGTTTAACAGGAATTACTCTTTTCCCAGAAGGGACAATGGTGTAGTCTTATAACAGTTTATGTAATTTAACCATGACTAATGCCTTGGTCTTATTTACACACTTTTTCATCCTCAGAGGGAAGCTGAAAGACACGCACTTTGATCACAGTTGCTAAGCCGTAGTTGCCGTCTGCTGATGTGTCTTCAAGCTGTTAAAAATGATAGAATTTTCCACTGCAATACTGGTTTAGCACAAAAAATTGTTTTGTTTTGCTCTTTTTTTGACTGTAATTGAGTTCGTTTTAGTAGATATGTCTACTCTCTGCAGACCAATTCAATTTCTCAGTTGCAAATCTAAGTATAATAATATAGGAACATAAGTGTATCAGTGCTACCTCAGATGAAGGCCCCCCTAACTCAGCAGCCTGTCTCTAAACATGTACAAAGCTGAGAGAATAAGAATGGGACATGTATATCTGATTTTTCTCTTGAGAATTTCCCATCTTCCTATTTTTTGTTCAGGATAATCCAGGAACATGATGGAGTTTTTCCATTTGGTTTCACCCAAATACCTAACTGTTTTTCCTTTAAATATATGCCAACTTTCTGGACTCACTCACAGCATCCTTCAGCAATGAATTCCACCAACTTGTGATTTCAGCTATAAACACCATGAAAGCGATGTTGTTTTCCCCTATTATTCTGTTTTCCTATGTACATTAAGATTTTCTGAAGTGAATAAATTTTCTACAGTGTAAACACAAAAGACTAGTGTGCTTCAAGGAAATGTTGAGAAAACCAGGGAGATTGATGTGAGGAGGGTGTGAGAAACAAATCCACCTTTCATGAGTTATTAATGTAGATTGGCAAAATGAAATTATAAGTGAGGTGAAAAGGTGAAAAGGTGAAATTTTCACAATGTCTCTTTCCCTCTTGCTGTCCAAAGAGCAGCAAGAGGGAGACTGTTTTACAAGGGAAGGAAATTCAGGAGCTAAGGTGAGTGCAGCACAGGCAGGGATGCTGATGTCCCTGACAGGCAGGACCTGAAGAAGGAGAGCAGTAGCCAGAATCAAACAAGAATCCATAGATGGCCAGACAAATTCACAGTGATAAGAAAAGTCTCAAGTCTAGCCAGACACATGGTCAGGGCCAGCAAGGTAAATGGCCAGGGCAGAAGCATACCTACTGAGTAGCTTAGACAAGGATCAACATAGCCAAGGGGTGAAGGCTGTGTAGTTGCAAACACCACATGAGGCTTTTCAGAGCCCTTTTCATCCAGCTTCTACATAGCAGTCCCAAGTCACAAGCCTGTACCATGGCAGAGCTGGATTTTCACACATGCAGCCAAACCACTGGATAGCAAGAGATTGCAGAATCTATCAATGCGCCCAGGTTCCCGACTGTCATTTTCCAATTAGTTGCACATCTTTCCTTCTCTTCTAGGTCTTTAACATGAGAGACATCTAACCTTCTGTGCCAGTGTGATTTATTGTTTTTACTGAGAAGCAAGAGTGATCTTTTCTGTCCAGCAGGGATAGTGGGAGCTCCTGTTGTCCTGGCTGGCTGGCAAACCCACACAGGCTGATTGGCTGACTCACAGGACCCATGAGTTGCTAGAATTATGCCTCTGGTTTTACAACAATGTGAGCTCTAATCTTCAATTCCCTATCAAGCTACTTATTTTCAAGAATGAGGTAGAAATTTTATATATTGGATTTGCCCATGGCTGAAATAAGTTGAGATAAACAGCTGAGTGAATCCTTGTCTGCTTAAGGAATCAGGACATCTGCCTCATAAGTGTACCTTAGGTGTCTCTCTAAGTGGGTTGAATTTTGCTGAAAAGATTAAGAAATTGCAATAGATAAGAAAGAGTGGCTCAATTTCTACTGCTTAACACAAGCTTCTGTCAGTGTGGAACCTACTTGGGATCTATGCACTTTAGAGGATTCCCTTCTTTAAAGGAGGAGTGATTTCTTGGTCTTGTGAGTAACAGTGAAAAAAGTGGTGCTGACCATCAGCCAGTTATGCAGTCTGTAAAGGTGCCAGGTTTTGTCAGGTTCACTCCAAACCCCAGCATATTGAGCTATTAGGCTCATGTGGCTCCCTCAGTATACCTGCTCGTTCTAATTGCCCCTGTGGCTTTGAAAGACGGCATCAGGTGAGCCTTTTTTCCCCTGTATATCTGAACAGGGATCTGAGAGACAAAAGAAGTCAGCTAAATTTCTGAATTACCTTGGTGGCCTCCAGGTCAGTAGAAGACCCTAAGTGCTGACTTACAAGCACATGAGTGCTACAGTGTTGAAAACATTTGGCTTGTGTAGATCTTCATCCCCTATCACTCCTGAAAGTAACTGGGAAACAGTTGAGCTGGTGGGCATTACACTGGGCAGTCAGCACAGTTTTGGGATTACAAATAAGATTCCCTGGGCTTCTTTCAACCTCTCCAAGCTCCTGTCTCTGGGTACCCTTGCTTATTGTCCCTTTTCCTCTTAATAATAAACCCCTCTGTTCTTGGAAGGCCTGGGCAGATTTTTCTTCAGATGAGGCTCTCCACTTGCTCATTGAAGAATTGCTCTCTTCCTGCTCTCTTCTTTATGGCCACGAGAAGGGAATTTGCTAGTGCAACATCAGGCATAAAACAAATAGTAATTTCATACTTTTGTATTTTGCCGTGGGTAAAAGTAGGTTTGATCTCTGTTTTAGGAGAGCACATTTGCATACACTGAAAATACACAAAGTGAAAAATAAAAGGTTATAGTTTTCCAGTTAAGCTGCAGCCCTCTCTTTTTGCAGGTGGCTAAAAATGACCAAGTTATATTAGGAATAACCTGAATTATGCACAAGTCTAATTTTATAATCTTATTAATTTTGTTACTGAATAAAAGTGACATTATTTCCTCCGCTTTGAAAGGTTTTCCATAACTATATGCTCTGCCTCTTTGATAACTATTAATAACTTAAAGAACACGGTTGTAATGAGGACATAACAGTGTCTTTTCATTGGAAATGTCATTTAAGCAATCTCCTAAGCAGTATATTAAAATTACTAGTCTGATATCTTGGTGGGAGTTGGAATTTAAATCCTATACATGACTTCAAAAGTAGTTTGGAGAGTGACCACCACAGCCTTTCACTTTTCTCATGAAACCCAGTACATATGTATGAAAAGACCATAGGAAAATTCAAGTGTTCTGGCTGCCCCCATGTCAAGTAAATAGGGGCAAATTATCAGGGAACTGAAGGTGCTTTGCTTTCAATGCCGCTTGCCTTCTGCTTACTTCAGAAAATTTCTCAAGAACTTTCATTATCTTTGTTTCACTGATATTGTTTGTGGTGTGGCAGGCAGAAACCCATTCATGTTTGCTAGCACTTGGCTAGGCACATAGGAATGCAGGCACACTGTGCTTCAGGCGTGCCCATTTCCAGCAGTGGATGAGGGCTGGCCCCAGTTTTGGCACTATCTATAGATTACAAGTGGCATTGATCACAAGGGATTGAGATTTCAGAGAATGTGACTGTCTACCCACAGCCTGGAACAACTGTGCAGAAAGAAAATTCTTAATATTTTCTGCTCCTCTTTGCATATGCAGCATGTCATGCTGAAGACCATATTTATGTGTTAGCATGGTTTAGGTTATTGAAAACCTAAACCTAAAACCTAAAATTCCATGGTATTAATTTTATATTTTTGCTATGATTCTAAGCATTTGGCTTCATGTGTACTTCATAGATAATGACAGGAAGTGGGGAAAAAATAGTAAAACCACAGAAACTGCTATGACCCAACCTAAATGAAAACTGTACTAAGATTTTCTTGAAATAAGAGATGAAACTGAGGGAAAGCAATAAATGATTGCCTACAGAAGATGAATAGGAGTTGACTGCTCTCTGTCTTTTCTAGTGCAGAATCCAGGGTAATGATATGAAAGTATTTGCTAGCAGCTCCAGTACAAAGGAAGCAGATGGTTCTCCTTTTAGTTTGCAGTAGGGTGTGGAAATCCATTCTGTGTGATGTCAAGGATGCTGGAAATTTATGTTGTTTCAAGAAATTGGGCAAGTCAAGGAAGACAAATCTTTAGAGGGTTATTAAACAGTCATAGGCTGTAGTTTATGATTTGTCTGGCCTATAAACTGTTGGAAACTGGGGAGGTATTGAAGAGCAGTAACCTATAGGACCTGATCTATTTTTCTATTCTTACACAGTCACCTGCTTTTAGCTACTGTGCAGATCAGGACACAGAGATACTGGAATTTTCAGTGCTGTGCACCTTTGCCTTTCTGAACAAAGGTGCATGAGAAGTGCGGAATAGCAGAAATAGACAGGAAATATTTGAGATGCCTGTAACCAGTGTGGCCAAAAGGCACACTTACCTTGACGATGAAGAAAATTAAGGGAAGGAAAAAGAGACTGAAAATGTGTTAAAAAAAATAATTAGAGATGTCAGGTGGCATAAAGTATGATGGTATTTGAATAGACCTTGAATAACCAAGCACCAAGAAGGCTTGGTGGATCAGCAAAGGATATTAAGGAATTGGAAGCTGCTGCAGCCACTCCCACACCAAAGTGGGTGCAAAGAGACAGCAAGACAGGAAGATTTGTTCAGGTGTGACTCACATGGGGGTTCTCAGGGACCAATAATAGAAAGGACACAATACAGGATTTCATCTTGTCTATGTGAGGTGGACAAGGAAAGGCCACAGAAGAGCATTCTTGGCTAATTTTGATTTTAGCACTCAAAACTTGGTCTTGAATCACATCTCTGCCTGTCAGTGAACAAACAGGACTTTGAATCTGTGTGTAGATAGCTCTGTCCCTTCAAAACAGGCGTCCACTGGTGCTTTAGAGTGACGTGTATCCAACCTGTCCTTGAAGATCTAGAAAGGTAGCTGTTGCCCTTAGCCCTTTGTTATGTCTCCTGGGCCCTTATGGGTGGCTTAAAGACACCCAAAGTGTCTGAAGATTGGCATTCTGTGGTATAGAATTGACACTATGCACTGTACACTGTACAATATATTTAGGTAACAGTGTCCCAGCAGGTCATACTGAGGTATGGCTTTTTAGTAGAACTCTGTATCTACTACCCAGTGTTCTGAAATGTACCCAAGCCTCCCAGTTTTGGAACTCCACTGAGATGCTGACTTGCTGTGCTAAAGGGAACTCTATGGTTCGACATGCCTGGGGAAGTGCAGTAGTAGGAGAAGGGCAGCAACAGTCAGAAACAAAAGTGTTAAACCCTCTAGAAGTATGCAGAAAACTCAAGCCCTGTAGGTGACCCATGTACTGAGAGGTTCACACAACCTTCTTTGGCTCACTGATCTCATAAACTACATTGACAGGAGTTTTCCCAACATACAAAGGGAGAGGGGAGCCACTTGGATTCCTCAAGCCTGTTGTAAAAAAAGCTAGAGCAATGCAAGGGCATTAGAATGAGAATACAACTATGCTGATATTGGCATTTACAAAACTTGGGAAGGGTTCAGAACACTGTGAATGTACCACAATAAAATGTCTTCCAAGTCTTGAATGCAGATCCGGAACTTGGACTCATGGGTGCATGACAGCATTTGTATCTGAGAGCCTCTTTCAATGTGAGCAGAGTCAGGTAGAAAGAAAGATAAGTGGAGGTGCCAGCACCAGAGTACAGGTTGACAGGGTACAGAAAGCTGTACAGGATAGTGCATTCCTAAGTGGGTAGAAATGGTAGGAGTGGAGATCCCCACATGGAAGACAGCATCAAAAAGCACTTCAGAGTGTTGCCTGGTGACGTGCTGTGGAAAGAGCTGACCACCTGTCCAGTGAACCTCTAATATGGGACATCTTGCCTGGAAAACAAGGCAGAAGTACAAAACTAGGAACTGTTGTGTCACCTGCAGCCCTATGGTGTCTACCAGAGGAGGACTGTCTGCTTGCCATGCCTGGCACTGAAATGTGGGTGAGGGGAAATGGTTTCCAATGAATGGCCTATTATCCTGGTAAGTGATGTTGAGGGTCATGGTTTGGGACAATGACATCATTCAGGGACGATTTTATCTCCAATTTGTATTTTGATCTGTCCGTTTCATTATTCTTTTCACTATGTAGATTACCTTGGCATCTGCCTGAAATGAACTCAGACATGCTTAGCAGATTCTGAGGATATTTCAGGGCTTCTTTGAAGAGTAATTTAGACCAATTTTTGTCTAGCTTTTCTGAAGTCATGAGACAGAACTCTGACTCTGGTTATTAAAAGAATTATACTGGCAGCTAGTAATACTTCATTAAAATATCTGATTTACAAAAAGAGGTTTTATTTAAAATACTCTTGTAGGGTTGGGAGGGTTGACTAAATCCCAAACAAAGATTAAAGACACATATGTTAATTTTATTTTTTTATTACATAACAAATGTTTGTGGATCACTTAAATAACAGATGGGCTCTTTAAATAGATTGACTATTTAAATAAATTACTTTTAACTGTTCAAATAATTATTTACTTTAGTTATCTCTTGAATGTGTAAACTCCTAGGGTTCTGTTGCAAGTACAGATTTATTATTTTGGAAGAGAAATCTAAGTTGATGGGAAGAGTGATTTCTTTTGTTCCTCTTCTGATTTCATTATCATATTTCTAGCCAAAGATGTTAGTTAAGGCACTGGACCAAGAGTGGCAAGAACCTTCAAAGAAATCCCTGAGTTCTGTGGACAGAGTGCCTTCTCATCCCACATGTGTACAAAAGTATATCTCTAGAAAAACATGCTGGGAATAGGATGACCATTAGCTGCCAGTAATGGGAGTAGATATTCAATGGACTTGGGCCTTTAAACACATCTTATGAAAATAGTTAAAGCACATCTGTTTACAGTTACCTTTTTTCTTCTCAGTGTCTACAAGACAAGATGCCCCTTGGAAGGATTTTTAGGAAAGAATTAACCCCTGATTTATTTATATCCTTTCCACAGCTAAAGAAACTGGTGAGAGAGTTGGCATGATACTTGAGTGCCTTACCCTAAGCAGGCAGAGATTGCTCTTGTATCTCCAGTACTGCATGGGAGAGCTCTAGGTCTGTCTGCTCTCCCAGTGCTCTTCTATTTTCTTGGCTGCTCAGCCACAGATCTCTGCCCATTGCCCTCGTGATGCCTTCCTGAACAAATGGTCTGTAAGCTTTGCCTGGCAGTACAGTCTGCTTTTTCCTCCTTGGCAGATGGGGAACCCGAAAGAGTTAGGGATTACATCATCACCCCATCTTCCCTTTGACACCATCCAAAGGGGTGACTCACATTGGCAAAATAAGAGCAGTTTGTTCTGTCTGCTCCAGAGGAGCGAGATGGTAATAATTAATGCCTATCTTTTCCCAACAGAAAGCTTGGAACATTTTGGAGAGGAGACTAGGTGGCCAGGCTGTTTTCCTCTGCGTAGGTGCAGGGGCATGTCACAGGCTGCCTGTGGGCTGAGTCAGCACAGAATTCAGGTGCCACAAGTGCCAAACCAATAGAGCAAGGGCACTGTCATTCTGCTGAACTGTGCATGGTGTCTGGGCATGGTGATAGCTGAGAGCTCCCAGGGGCTGCAGGGCTGGGTCCTGAGAGGAACATCATCAGCCCTGAGCAGGCAGGAGGAGTCCTGAGAGGCCAGGCAACATCAGGCAGGCCCAGTGGTGCCCTTCCAACCCTCACACAGACACTAATATGTTTAATGACAGGGTGAAAATGTCAGTGTAGGGGCTTTGAGATTCAATTGCAGAATCACAGAGCCTACTAGGGTGGAAAAGACCTTTGAGATCATCAAGCCCAACCAATGTAGCTGTCAATATTGGTAGTGTGAAGCTGGTTGGCTTCTGAACGGTATTTTGTGCCTGCTGTTTTGCTGTCTAGTAGCTGGGTGAAGCTGAGTTTCCCATGTGATCACACACATCCAGGTGACAAGGCTTTACAAATTCTTGATGAGCTTGACGTTTCTGAGACAGCAAAAGTGTAAACATAGTAAGCCCATGCAGTGCAGAAACTGAGGGTTTAGGAAATAGCAGATTGTGTGTATCCTTCCTGGTGCCAGAGGGAATACAGCAGATCTTTCACTTTGAGGTAACAGAACCACAGGATGGGTCAAGTTCTCAGGGACCAGAATGGGTCATCTGGTCCAGCCTCCCTGGGTAATCAGGGTCACCCTAGAGTACGCGGCACAGGATTTCATCCAGACAGTCCTTGAATATCTCCAGTGAGGGAGACTCCACAACTTCTCTGGGCAGCCAGTGCATGCTCACCTGCACAGTAAAATAGTTCTTCCTTATTCCTTCTTCCTCATACTTGGGTGGAACTTTCTGTGCCTCAGTTTCTACTCCTTGTCCTCTTGGCCCAACCCTTCCCAAAGCTCACTGCAGTAGTTGGAGAAGGTTCCACTGATTGCAACAAGTTTTTCTTCCTTTCTCAGTTATATTCCTGTAGGGCCTTAGATCTTTAGCTTTCTGCTCAGTCAATTTTCTAGTGGGAGAATGTCAAGGTCAAATGAGGCCGGAAGGGTCTGAGCTGCAGTCCATACCTTGAGCACAACTGTGGGAAATTACTTCCTCTCCTACTTCACTTGTTTTCCTTTTTTCTGTCTGAGGAAGCTGTTGCTGTAGAGTTGTAGCCCTCAAACCTTTCATTGTAGAACATGGAAGGTTCTAATCAAAAACAGGGAAGGAAATCTGCAATGATGTGTTCCCATGATAGGTCTGTCAAAGTAATAGTCATATCTGTTTGATAATACAAACAGCAGAAGTGAATCCTACAGTAGGGAAATCTAACAGTTAAAAGTGGAATATGAACAGATCAGTACCATGTCTTCTGTCTTCTATTCAGTGACTTTCCAGAACACTTTGAAGACAGACGACTCTCAAGAGCTATCAACAAATTTTAGAGTTAAATTTTGCATGACACAGAAGGAATGTTTCCCCTTAAATTTCAATGTCCTAACAAGAAGACAGCTTGCCTGCTGAGGTCCAATGTCCATGACTCCATAGCCAGCCAGCCAGCTGGCTTTTCTCTTATTGACAGTATGATTTCCTCTCCCTCAACTGGTGGTTACACTGCATGACAAATTCACTGCCAGAAGCTCCAGGCAGTAAGGTACAGCATAGCCTGGGGAGATGTGAAAGCTTTGAGTGTCCAGGAGTGTCTGCTCACCTGATGCCACCTCTTGCCATAAAGCACGAATTTGCTGCTTAGAAGGAAGGGAGAGAGCCATGGTATAGCATGGATATCTCCTAAGGGAACAAAAAACCAGCGAGTGTTGTCCTAACAAAATTATTTGCATTGTGTGTCTGAGAAATAGCCACCTGTAGATAGAATGTGATGTGAGGCAGAGGCCTTGAGCTGAGAGAGAGCTGAGAATTTGGGGAGAAAATTCTTTGTGTTTGCTGGTTCTGTTCCTCTGGTTAATAGCTGTAGGAAAAAATATACCTATGATATCACAGGAGATGTTTGAAATACCTATGGGGTTGATTCCATGGTTGGAATGAAGATTCCTGAAGAAAACAGTTTTTCCAAAAAAGTCAGACCAATGCATTTTTCAGCAAGATTTGATATGCCATTTAATATCCTGGAGTGTTCATGAGATATTCTCAGTTGGAAATAAAATGCATATGGTTTTATATCTGTTCTTGTAATGGTAGTTCAACAATGGCAAGTCTGAAAAGATTTCAGTCTTTGAATGAAATGGAAAGATTTTCCTGTGTTTTTGGAATCAAGTTGGAATTGCAGAGATTTCCATAAAAAGAGAAGGAAGTGCTTTTTCTGGGTAAGCACATTCCCTCTACCAGTGGGATTACTTCGCAAGCAACGTGTTCAGGGTTTGGTCTTGATCCTTTGGGCTGTTGGTCATATTCACATGGCTTTTGCCACAGTCCCTGACTCAGGTGGCTGGCATTCATCCCAGCATTCCAGCAAGGAAGACCAACGGTATGCTGAGATGCTGGTGATGCTTTGAGTAGAGATCAAACAACTACAGATGTTTGAATTCCTGCTTATTGCAGAGCAGAAGGGCCTTGCAAATTGAGGGCCTTGCTGCCCTTGTAAAATCCTTGCTCACTTCTGTTACTTTGGCTAACTAGAAAAGCATTCTGGGAATGACTCAGCTGAACTACAGGTGAAAAACAAATTACATAGTTGTAAAAAAATTATTAGAACCAATAAGTGCTCACACGGTGGGGCTCAAAGTTAGTTACATCTAATGCCTCTATGGTGGTTAGTTTAGCACATTTCTTGTGGCTCACAAGTATGTAAACTCATAACAAACTAACAGTTTAAGGAACCCTGGATTTTTGCAATAAAGTGTCTTCACCATACCATTGTGAAAATCATACGTTTAACGCCACAGCTGCTGTGCTCCTCTGTGAAAGACATCACTTACCTAGCTAAGACATAGGATCTCATACTGTGATCCCAGCCTATTTCCCATGCTAGGAGATCACATGAGTAAACCATATGAATGTGATTGGTGCCTCTGCCATATACAACATATAGAATTACTGTTTAGGGAAGGCATGTATCTTTTTTGGGAACATAATCTGAAGTACAATAGGTTATATCAGACTTTCACCTGTAATTAATCTCAGCAGGTTTTCCTGAGTAAACAAACTGATTTTCTACTGATGTATTCTGCCACAGGACTAACTGTGGTGTTTACGGCTTCTCAGAGCAGGATTTCCCACTCCTTTTCTGTCTCATTGATTACCTTGTTTTCTGTTATTTTTGAGACAATGATCAGCACAGCTTATTTTTAAAAAGACAGCTGCAAATTGGCATTATTTTTTTTCCTGATGTCATAAACGAAAGAGCTTTCAATATATCTCGTTCTGTAGTGCTACTCTTTTTTGTTCTTATTGCCCTCTGATGGATTGATTGTTGCATAGGGGGTGCTTGTTTAGGCCACTGGTCTGAGAAAAGCCAGCACTGAAAATTGATGTCAACTGGGCTAGATACCCAAAATCCCAGACCAGCAGCCTGACCAGAGGAGCACGTCACTTGCATTCAGCTGCTATCACTGGGGACTTGTTAGGTCCTACACCTTTAAAAGAAGTGATTCCAGGCTTAGCTATTGGATTGTGTTCTTTCCCCCTCCTTCCAGATCAAATAAATCCTGTGAAAAGTGTTTTGCTGTCACAGCATGAAAAACAATGTGCTTTCATGGTCTCTTAAAATATCTCAGGAAGCACCAGCTCCCAGCTACCCTGAAGGTATCTGCATGAATGAGAAATCTGAAGTGTGTGTCCCATTGATGCTCTAGATCCTGCTAATTCTTATCTCATCCTGAAATAAGTTTCATCTTTTAAATAAAGAACTGGAATTTTCAAGTTTCATCCTCCTAGCAGGAACAGATGTTTTTGTGTCCTTTGCCCAGATATAATCTAACCTTTTTTGTACTAATTATGATTAAACATTAAAAACGGTACCTTGTAGGCTTATTCCCCATTTTTTACAATTACAAGATAAAACACACTGGAAAGAGAACCAAAAGAGAACAGGACATGTCTTTACTTTGGCTGTGAAGCTTGTTTACCACTTCACAAGCCAAGCCTGTTGTATGAGTGAGAATAATCCTTATGCCCTGAATAGAACTCCCTGCCTCTAAATCTAAACACAGTTTACAAAAGATGGGACTCCTTTATTGCCGTGTCACTGTGGCAAAACACTGTGACACGGCAATAAAGCACAGAGTAAGTGACTCCTGTGAGGTCACCAGCAGGACAGAACTGCCCTGCAGTCTCCTGGGGCTCAGGCTAATGCCCTGTACAGTCAGATGGAAGCATGGGAACAATGCTGGAGTTTTGTGGTAACCAAAGGATCCCTTGCAGTACCTGACTCAAGAAGGTGCTTCCTGTGGTGCAGGAATGTTATCAGCTATTGCCTCCTTCATGGTAAGAGGATGTAATTAGCTCTTAATAAAGCAATACTGAATCTCTGTGGCTGCATATGAAAGAGTCTGCAGGGCTGCTTTTGTTCTGTACCTGCCTATATTGCTGCATCTGAAGCTGGTAATGGAAATGATGTGATCATGTTTGGGATATTTTGACTTCCCTGCTCTGCTGCATATGACAAAGGTAAAAAGTAAGGATCAGCTGTTCTGTGGGGGAAAGTCAGTGGAATGACATGAAAGCTTTTATCAATTTATGCTGCCTGGGAACTAAAACTGAAAACTTTTTTTTAGAGACACAAAATTCACCCTTAATTTCAAGTGTAACAAGCCAGAGAAATGTCTATGTTAAAAGGCAGCCATAAAACCTAGAAAGTTTCCTGATGCTGTGATTGACTGGTAGTTCAGATGGGGGTGGAAGAACCAGCTCCATTTTGGAATAGTTTGGGAGGATTCTGAATTTGGTTTTGTGCATCAAATGAGGATTTTTGGAGCATTTTTAAAACAAACAAGCTTTTTGTTTGTTTTAATGTGTTTTCAGTTATAAGGGGATCTCAGTTTTGGTTTTGCCTTCTCTCCCTCTTCTCTTTCTCCCCAGAAGTTACCAGAGAGTTGATCTGAACTTTGTTCCATCAACAGTGAGAACGTCTGTAAATTTCGTAACTGTTTACAAGTATTGTATTAAGTCTACCCAAGCCTTCTCCTATTAGTTTAGATTATTTTGGTCACAATCATGCTCAGTATCCGGGCTCTGTCAATTAGATACAATACAAGGAAAGACAGAGATATCAGGTTTTTAAATGTACCTTAAAGTATCTTTTGCACTGAAAAGTATCAAAGACATCTGTAAAAATCTGCTATGGATCAATAACTGGCAATTTGTCTTGTGAACTGCTAAAGAAAAAATAATGCTGTTGTTCTATTGCACTCTATTTTAAATCTCAGGAGAATTTTACTCTTTGAAGTTTGTGTACAGACTGATTGTAGTGTGTGTGTGGACCTGGAGTTATTCAGAATCAGGGGGCACTTGCTGAGGGGCAGGCAGCCTCCACTATCTTTCCGAGCTTGTTTATGTGTGTGGTGAATGATTTGTTTTGAGCTCAGAAACAAACTACCACCTCTTGCGTGACTGTTATGTTCTTCTCTGAATTTTCCAGGAGCACACTGTTCCTACATTATCAGTTAAAAAAAAATTCACTTTCTATGCTAGTAAACATTTCAGTGCAAATTTTCATCCTCCGAGAGCTTATTATACAGCTGTTATTTGTTGTATGTTTGAGAGAAAAAAGAAGTGACACTTTGTTTCTGGCCTTTAAAAATAAATGTAGCTTTTCTTTTTCTTTTGAAAAACAAAAATACTTTACCAAAAAAAAAAAATTTAAAAAAAAAAAAATTAACTTTCCAAGAACATGTACACCTCCTTTTATCAACAGACTTCTTTGGAGAAGAATGATTTAGGTAGGAAGTTATTCACTATATTCAACAGAATTGAAATTCTATTCTCCCTCACTTGCCTGTGTGTTTAGGTGTTGCCTTCCCAAAGCAAAAGGGACTTTACAGAAGAAGATGCTTTGGGATCACTTGGGCTGGAATGTAACACATGGTGTCTATATTTGGCACAACAATGCTAGGCAACAGAAGACATCTTTCCAATCTGCTATCATTACTTCAACCTACTCCCTACATCAGAAACAGGCTGATTGAACCCTTTTTTGTTAAAGCTCCAAACCATGACTTGATTTAACAGAGGAAAATAAAAGAAAAGGTAGCTAAAGAAAATTTAAATAGCTGATGGTTTCCATTTGGATGGCTTGTATTTTCAAACATATACCTGCCTCAACTGTGTTGTGCTGTGTTCATTATATTTGGTAGATTATACTTGATGATCCCTTGCTTGTTTTTGTTGGACTACTTGTTTACCTCTCCTTCCTCTAGCTGCAAAGCAAATCTCTAAATATATGGGAAGCTGACATCACATGCTCTTCCTTTTATATCTGTGACCCTATGTATTTACATAATTGCTGGAAGTAATTAGCAGGAAGAATTGCCTAAAGAAGATTTTTGTGCAGAGAACACATAAACTCTCATGGCATATTTTGTGGGGAGAGATCTCTCCTGTATAAAACATCCAGTTAAAGCTCTAAAAGACATTTGGATGGGTGCTTCTCGGCACCCAGATTTTTGTACTGTTTTTTCTATTAGTGGCTTAGATCTTGATGAGTTACATCTTACCAGGGAGAGGCCCCATACTGATGATGCCTCAATCAGGAGAGCAGATGATAACATACTTAACATACTTACCGCTCTTTACATGGACAATTTAGTAAACTCCTGCAGCTGTCACTCAGAAATTATTGCACTTCATTCAATGGGTTGAAAAATATCACCTGGCTGAGAATAGGGTCTCATGCTTACAGATGTTCTTTGAGATTTATAGCCAAAAGACACTGCAAAAGGATTAGCTATTTGTAGAAGATAAGAACAGTTTAGAATAATCAACTTTCTGGTGGGAGAGATTTTTGAATCTCTGCAGTTCATACAGGTTTATATAATGCCACATTTCTCTTTAAAACTGCTTGGAAAAAAATAATTTCAAGAAATTGAAGTAACTTTTCAAGAGGGCTTTATTTTGGCTAAAACAAACTCAGTACAAGCAAAATAATATGCCACATGAAATGTTCTTTTACCCTGTGTTCCATTGACACCAGAACAAATTCTTACTGTTTTAAATGCTATGTGTTCTTAAAGTTCTTCTTAAAGAATGTCATTATTTGTTCCATAATGGTAAAACAGCTGTGAGAATAAAGAAAATCAGTCATGGAAAGTCTAGTGGTATTTCATGCTCTTGTAGTTACACTGAAGATAGTCAATCACCCTTTTTAAAGGTAGGTAAGGAAGTTTCCCACAGAAGGAAGCGTATCTTCTTGGATATTTCTACTGCTTCACACCCTGTTAGTCATTTACTATATATGGCTTTGTGTCAAACTCCTCCATTGAAACGCAGACTAAGGGTGGGAAAGTGGAGAAAATCCGGTCAGTTCACATAGTGCTTTGATTCTCTGATGCCACTAGCTGATGCCGCATGTCATTCTGAGCTGACTCTGTGAAGGGCTGCAGGAGTTTTCATAGGCAGCTGCTGGTCATGTTGTGCACCATCAGAAGCAGAGGCCTGCACCTGTGATGCTGACTGACATGAAGACTGATATTGGCATTTCCATCTGCCCTATCTCTACACAATTGTGATTTATAAACATTATTCACAAGGTATTTTGTGTACACAGCGCTCATTTATGTAAGATAAATCCTTGACAGAGGAAGAGAGGTACAAGTATTTACCCCTTCTTCAGATATTTCTTTCCTTGAGACAAACATGTGAATTTGTTTTTATAGCTAATCTTCTATAGAAATCCATTTACTGTACACTTAATTAATTTTTTACATCTGCTAGGAGGCAGATCCTTCTCTTTACTGACTCCAAAAATCCATTGTCCCTTGAGGTTTCTGACAGTATGAGTACCGCCCTCATCAGCATGAAAGCATGTGGTTTAAAGGGTGAGCTGGGGTTTGCTCCATATCTGCAGTGAGCTCTACCAGTGAGCCCCACCAGTGAGCCCCCTTTTCTTGCTAGGAATGATAGAGGGAATATCCACTTCCTGCTCAATTATCCCTGCAAGACTAGTGCAGAGGATGTTATTGTGCAGCTTCCTGTTATTTGCGCAATTCTTAGGAACACGTAATTCCTTTCTGGAAGTAAGTGAGTTGCCAGCAGAGCTAAGCCTTGTGGGGTTAGATTGATGAGGGGAAAACCGTTTTTCTGACTGCCCTTCTGTTTTTCTGCCTCCTAGCAAACAGCAGTCAATACAAGCAGCTGCAGGAAGCAAGGTGATCTTTTATCTCCACAGAGGAAAGTTGAAAGGGGTTTCAGCTCCAGCTGAGTAAAATGCTGATGAAATGGAAACACAATTTCTGGTGGGACAAATCCAGGTAAGTGTTTCACATTTCCAAAACATTTTACTTTTTTGATAAATAAAATGGGAGTTAAAAATGCAGATTGAATTGCCCATTGCATCTATTTAAAAAAGATTTCTTTAGGAACAAAGAGGTACCTTTCCAGATTAAATACAAACTATAGTTTAAGAAAATGCTTTGAAAAAATCTGTTTTAAAATACAAAGAACAGTGTAAATCCAGCTCAAAGTTATAAAAGGCTTTTGTGTTGCAGGAGATTTGTCCATAAATCCCACACAGACTTGTTCTATACTTCATACTTGCAGACTTATCTTCTTGTATTTGTTCCTTTGTCTTGGCAACTGAATTCAAAACATGCTTTTGTTAGCAGTCTTCTACACCTTGCAAATAAGAGTCAATGCAATTTTCTTAAGCTAGAAATTTATGTGATGTATTTAAGAAAAGTCCATGGATCAATTTTTTTCAGCCTAAAACTTGATTGCTTACATCTGAATTCAAGTTAAGGTAAGCTCAGAGTATTGGCAGTTTAACATCTATTTTCCTCTTTTGCTTTTACTAGACAGGAACATACTAACACACAGGTGTGAAGGCTGAAACTGTGTGTTAGTGGGTCTAAAGCTGGGGGAGAGAATTACAGTAAGCCTGCAGAATCCTTTCAGAGATGGCTGTCACCATAGCTTTGGCTGGGGTACTACACAAAAGGTTGTGCTTTGGTGATGGCTAAGAAATATTAGAAACACCAAAAGCATCTCTATGGCCTGGAGAGATCTTTATAACAGGAATGGGGTAGTCTTAGTGCCTGTTTGTTGGTTTAGGCTTGGGCCTGATAATAAGCAGGTGAGAGGCATTTGGGAAAAGCCCAAGGATTTATGCCTAAAAACTGTGCTTTTTGTCTGTAATTTCCTGTGCGGTGGCTGCTGAGTGACTTGGGGCATGCAGGTTATGACTGCAGCTGGCCAGGTGCTGGTGTAAACAGACTCAGACTGAGCAGAGGAGCACCTGGCTACGTGTTTGTCAGTGAGGCTGGCCTGCTCGTGTCAGAGCCTGTTGGATGGGCAGGGAGCACCTGTGTAGGCACCAGACCAGCGTCACTGGAAACTGCCAGGGTGGAAATTGGCAGAAAAGCAGCACAGGATGTTGGGACATGATCTTTACTGCAGGTTAATTTTTGTGGCCTAGAATATAGCTAAGGCTCTGGATGAGTAGGATAAAATGCCTGATGCTTGGTAATGGGGACATTTTCTGCTATATCTGGAGCCTGGCTGAGATGCTGGGTGCTGTGCAGTTTAGGGGCACTGACCTTACGGAAGCACAAGAAGTAGGAGGATGCAGAGCTGACTTTAAAATCTAGGTCTAAACTGCCACCTTTCCTCAAGGAAGTCATATTCCCACACCCCAGTCCCACTCTCATAGCACGAGAAATTAAATAATTTGTCTGATGAAACCATAGAACTATAGTCAAAGCCACAGGTCACAGCAAATCAAGGGTGTAAGGGCAGCTGTGCTCAGGTGACATGTGCTGTTCCTAGCTTTCCACTCACTGATTAGACAGTAAGAGACACCTAGTCCTCCTTTCATTCCCTGTGAGTTTTGTCTACTCCAACAACACTGAAAACATGTATATGGTACTAGTGACAGAGACAGGCCAATATGAGGGAGAAACAGCTCACTGGATTCATAAGGTAAACTTTTCCCTACTAGGTTGCTATGGACATGTCAGTGATGATCTTGGTCCCTATGCTTTTTGCTCCTTTTTAAGCCTTTGCTATTCAGCACTGAATTGTGTAGCTGCAAACATTACCGGGCTTGAAAGCACCAGCTATTAGCAGAAATGGTAATTAAGTAGACCTCATATGTGCTCCCTCTGCCCAAGATCTGCTTGGTGGTGAACTTGGTGGTGAAGCAGAAGACTTCATTAATCTGCTGCTGCTCTTTGCAGAGCAGTGAAAATGGAAGCAGAGAAACTTCCACCTACTAAACAAGAAAGGAGTCCCTCACCTGGCTGCAAAAGCATTATTGTGGTGTGCATAGGATGTCAGTAAAGGCAGGGAATTCTGACTTTAACCAATTTTCTAGGAATGTCAGTGGACTCTGAGAAATGCTATGCTCCTTGCCATATGTATAGGGAAGCTTTGAACAGTTCTGGATATATTCTGAAGCTTAGTCCTTCACCCTGTTCTCCTTGAACAGGCCTTACTGGAAACTTCTGGTGGCTTTGTAAATCCTTCTCAGCTGTGGTATTCTCTTGCAGGGGACAAGTCTGCTATCTTCTGGCTCCTCATGTTGCTGAAAGCCTGGACTGCTTTTATGTTTGCAGGCTTTGAGCTGTTGGAAACATTAGGTAGGTCCTCAAAAGGCCTGAAGAAAGGTCTTTTTTCTAGCACCTGTCTAACTGTGCCACTGTCCCAGGAAACCAAGCAGATGCCATCTGTAAAGGCTTTGCAGAGTCTCAGATTTTCTCCTATTCTGTGACTGGATGTTGCTGCCCAGATCCTTAGCTCTTACTGGATGCAGAAACTTGAAATGCAAGTAAGAAACCCCAGTGGGTTCTGGCTGTGTGAAGCACAGGGAATCTAAGACCATGAGAGGGTAAATGCCTCAGACGTGACAGAAGAGGTATGTCTTTAGATGTATCACAGGCAGTAACTTACATTTATTCTTTCCACCAGGGAGGAATGGGATCTGTTCAGGAAGAAAGGAGGGCTACAGGTGAGGCTGAATCCAAGCAAAATCATGTCTATGGTTAACAGAATCATCAAAATGTTATCCTTGCTTTTTATTTTCAGGATGTGAAAATGTATTCAGTGAGACTACTACACATGTGATCCATGTAATACAAAGATTCATTCAGGACTGATGACTCATTTTGTGACTTGCTAGGGAAAGCTTCAGTCTTCCCAAAGCTCACAGCAGCTCTAATTTGGCATGCACGCAAAAAGAAATTCTCATTGAGAGCCGAGTAGTATGGATAGCACTGCCAACATGTTACAGCCATACCAGATGTTTCACAGCTTTGCAAAATTGACTAGCATTGCCTACAGTGTGCTCTGGAAAACTGTTTGCTAGGTCAGAAAATCATAAAATATTTATTGGACAGCAATGGAAGCAAGTATGCAGTGTTTGTGTCATGAGCAGCCAAATCTATAAGGAAGTTTCAACTTTTGTATTTTTTACTTCCCTCCAAGAGAGAAAATGTAAATACAACATGCTGCTAGTAATAGGTGATGAATCAAGGGAGTAGATGAAAGGGAGAGCAGGGAATGAGGAAGAAAATCTATCTTACTTTTCTTGTCAATGCCTTATTCACAATGTCAGTCTTGACTTCTGCTGAAGTTTGGTTCTTGTCCTTCATCTCAGGCTAAGAGAAAGTCAAAGCTAGAGAATACACTGAGGCATATTCAGCAACAAATACAAACATAAGGCTTTAGAATCTTGATTAATTGTTGGGAGATGGTAGAGAACCCCAGGCTACTTTTACTTGATGTGGCAGTCAGCAGAGTAGAGCATAATGGGCAGATGGGACCTTAGGTCCTTGCTCTGTTCCTACAGTAGTGTAGCTGCAGACTGCCTGTTTTTGCAGGCTGCAAACATCTCTATATGCCTGAAAATGAGGTTCATGGCATTTTTTTTCCTTCTGGAACTCTGGCTAGTGCTTTATTTAGATTACAGCTGCTCTCCAGCCCAGCTGAGGCAGTGATTGAAAAAGTAACCCACAAAGAATCTGAAATTTCTTTAAGATATATTCTGTTTACTGCTAATTAGTGTGCTCATGTAAATGGACCAGTTCAAAGAAGACATTTCAGAGGTAATTATTTTCCAAGAAATGTACTAGATTTCAAGAAAGAATTTTTGAAGGGGTGCCTGCAAATCCTGATTGGAATTTTCCATCAAAACAAGATGAATTGAGTAATCTCTAAGAAGACTTACTGTCTGTAATTACATGGTACAAAATCCAGCTGCCTTGACTGGCCTTGAGAAGGACACCAAAGTCACATCCTCTGTTTGGCTGGTATATCTGTGCAAGCAGGTAACTGTAGTAGAGAGCTCAGGAAAACAGACTCAAGTTTCCAATTCAATTGCTCCAAGAACTTCTAGAACTGTGTTTCCAAAATGTGATCAGTAGGCACCTGCAGATGAATGAAGCAGTAAATTTGAAAGTGTTGATTCCTGGGTCAGCAACTACAGCTTCCTGTGAGATTTTGACGTGAGTACACAGATTTGGAGTTTGTTCCTGGGTCACCCCAATGAAAGAAGAGAGGCAGGGTGAGGACCCACCAGTTCCTTCATTTTCCCATAGGCTAGCCAACCTGCTTTGCAAGGGCAAACTTTGAATGTATCAAAAAATCAATACACTCTAAAACTCCAGACTCACTATTGATTGTGTCTTTGAAATTCTCCTCTTGAATGGTCTGCTATTTTTGTTCATAATTGAGGCTGAAGTCACTCTTCTTGGTTCCTGTGGACTCTGTAACTTCATTCCCAGGTCCTCCCACCCACTTAACTTCTGCTCACTTCATAATTACTTTTAAAAGGAATTCTTTAACATTCTGCTGGAAATAATAGGAATCTTTTCTCTGCCCCATATCTACGAGGGGCAAACAATGCACTGCTACTGGTGGTTATCTCAATAATGGGATTTGATTTTGTTAAGATATTCGAGCAAATGTAATTCTTGGATACCTTTTATAAGGAGAACCTTGAGCTTATAAACACTGTAATACACCTGCCTGGTGAGATCTAAAACTTTTTTTTTTAAATTTACAACATTTTTTTATTTACAACTTGCTTTTCATAGCAAAGGAGTTGAAAACTGCTATAGATAACTTCTGCATTCCGTCTGCCATTTGTATTGTGAATGCAAGAAAAACAAATGCTAGTTGACAACTAATATAAATTGAACAGTAACTGAGTAACTTATATCTCCAAAAACCTTTTTTTCTTTTCTGCGTCAGATGTAAAACAGTACAGAATTTAGATGGTCAGCTTGA
The DNA here is from genome assembly GCA_024500445.1 of Entomyzon cyanotis. Lineage (NCBI taxonomy): Eukaryota > Metazoa > Chordata > Aves > Passeriformes > Meliphagidae > Entomyzon > Entomyzon cyanotis. Next base: position 6,440,409 of record JAKEPQ010001021.1, read on the forward strand.
ACTTTCTGGGATTTCATTGTCCATCACAATCTCTGTTAAAGAAACTTTGTATTGGAAAATAAACCTGATTTTCACACTTGTATGGTGTTATCTGTATTTAAATCATACAACAAGCTAAAGTGGATATGTTCTTCAACTTTGTGGAACAATTTTTTTGTGTGAAACTGTACCTGGTCTAAAACAGACTGCAGGGCAGAACTGTTTGTGCTCCCCTTATGCAGAGGGACTCCACAGCTTAGAGGAAAACATATTTTAAAGAACAGGATTCTGCCTTAAAAAAAAAATTCTTCTGATATATCTTCTTTGGACTCAGCAAGACAGGGAGAATAGGAACTAAAGCATAGTGACTAACCCTCTGGAGAACACTACCTGATCTTATACAAGAGATTTTACTCCAGCATGTTGCATGGATATTACTTACAGATCAAGTGAGAATTTCTCTTGTCATTAAAGACAGAGAAATGGGTAATGTGAAGTGTTAGAACTCCTGTTTTGTGTGTTCTTTGGATCTAGCAGCATCTGGTGGGTGTATGTCTGTCTGTCTCTTCAGTCTCAAAGACTCCAGGATCACTAAGAGTTGTTCACAATTTGGACAAAGGCTTTGGTATTTAAGAATTAATATGCTGACTGCTGTGGCTGTCAAGTGCAGTCTTCACATCTGTGAATTAGTTCAGAACGCTAACTATTTCTCTCTGTAATATACACCTGAAGTCCTCCATTAGTAGAATAAATTTTATTCCCTTAGCCTTTCTTCATGTTTTAACACTAGTATTGCAAGAATTACTTCGTTGTAGACACTCAGAGATGGTCTTACTTCACTAATGTCAATGCAAAATTATTAATTCTCACTGGAGTGAGAATACTCCCTAGGAGTATTTGCAAGTGCCCTGGAGTGCCAGACATTCAGCTTGCAATGCTCAAGGTTCCCAGACTACTTACTTTTTTCCTCTCTGTGTTTTCCAGTGGCTCATGCCACATAAACTCTATGGTTTCTTCAGGAGAATCATGTCTGTTTCTTAAGGAACAGTTCTCAACAGCTACCAGCCTCAGCTATCAAGAGCTTTGCATGCTAAGGCACGTCCAAAAGAACACAACACTTTGTCAGGCCTCATCACAGCTCTCTTTTTCAGTCTTGCCAACACTGCTGCTGATTATTACGCCTCTCTACTTCTGAGGCCAGTGGATAGAACTGTTTGTATCTACCATGTTACCTCTTCTCAGAGAACAGTGGAATCAGTTTGTGCTCTTTCCCTCAGCACCAGAAAACAAACCTTTGTACACTCTCTGTTACTGGAGATTTGATTCAGAAATCTCAGTGGGATAACCACAACTAATTTCTGTTTTGTTGCCCTGAAGGTATAACAGAAACATGTGCAGATCAGCATCCTAGATTATTTCCCGGTCTGAGGCCACTGTGATGTGCCAGATAGGATTTTCTGACTTGCTCTGTTTGCTGTGAGGAAGTAGGACAGAGGCCATACTGTGGCTGGTCCCAGCAGCGAATCACTCAGTAGGGGAGGGAAAACAGGGGTTCTCCTCCTGGCTGAAGTTTTGTTCTTGGCTAGAGCATGCTTGTGTCACATGCCCTCCTGCACAGGAACATGCCTGACTTGTGACCTCATGGTCAGTAGGCTTCTATTTGGGCAGGCAAAGGAAAGCTGACGGTCATTTAGCAACTGAAGCCTGAATTCAATTGGATGCTGACTGAAAGCTGACCAGCGATGTGTCCTCTCTGCACTGCAAATCCTTCCAGGAAAGTGTGAGACTGCTGTGAGGGCACACTACCAGCACTTTGGGCAACATGTGCCTCTGATTGCCAGGCTGTCTGACCTGGTGAGTGAGATCTGATCCTTGCCTTATAAGAAAAGAGAAGTTTATCAGCCAAGCTTTTGGGCTAGTGGAGTGGTCAGAGGCATAGATTTGCCTTGATAAACACATTTGTAGGCAAGCTGTTCCTTTCAACTCTCCTTGGCTGTCCTCACTCGATCTATGAACCATCTCCCTTCTGAATATCTCAGGCAAACCCACAAACCACTCAACAAAATGTAACTGCCCATGTAGCCCATTTAGACAAACCATTACTCAGAGTAACAAGAGTCATTTGTGTATGCTAGAATTTGTGTTTGTTAAAGTATTATCCCTAAGGGAAATTTTTTTCTGGGAACTGATTAGCCAAGATTTCTGCAATGACATTAATATGCTTTAATAGCTTTAATCATGCTCTAAAGGGTCATTGGTATTTTTGACATTGCACTGAAAGTAATGCAATATGAAAAAAATAGAAATCGTATATTTGACAGTTTCTCCTTGCTGCAAATAAAAAAAAAATATTTAGCATTGAAGAGCAATTTTCATCTAGGATTTCTCTTGTTATTTGTAAAATAATCAGTCTGTTGTTGATTTAATGGAATTATAGCTATGCTTAGAAGAACGGTACTTGAAGTTGAAAATGGACCGTATTTGTGTCACCAAAATTACACCTGAGTCATGAATCTAGAAAGTAATTTGACAGAAAAATAACACATTTGATAGCAACAGAAAAAGCCCACTTCTTTCAGCACTTAGCAAAAGAAGTGGCGATGACAAAGGTATACACACTGGTGCCTTGTTTCTTGACAAAACCAAGGCTTTAGTTAATGTCAGTGCTGAACAACAGAGTAAAAAGCTTTTCTCAAACTTTGCAATTTGTGACAGCCTCAGAGACAGTCAACAACTTCCATCAACCTCTATTGACACAACCTTGACCAATAACCTGCAGTGTCCCCTATGGCTCTTTTGCTGTGTAATTACACAGAGTGTAATCTGCCAGTCCTCTCTTTGTGGTGACATTAATTTTCAGGTGGTCTGTAGTCCAACTTTGAATAGTACTCTGCACGGATTTGTATGTGCTGCTGAACTCTATCTTTTCCATGACAATCCAGAGCTCATCTGAGCTACCAGACTCATCACATAAGCCATCACCAGTGGAGTTACAGGACACTGTTTGTAGTTCCTTTGCTAGGAAGGCTGGAAAAGGGCTGAGTTCTGGCTGCAAGAAACAGACCAGAGAGCCCAGGCCTTTTCAGGTGGGAGAAGAGGGCTTTGTCCACAGGCACAGAACCATGGTCTCCATTCCCACCCCTGTGGGGGGCCTGCTGTCAGTGCCACCCGTGACACTTGATGTGTCCCTGCTCTGTGAAACACCACAGTGAGCTGCTGACATGTAGAGGTCAGCAAGCTATGCCAAAATGAAAGATGGATACACAAAGCTACTAGGTCTGAGGCTGGAGAAAAGTATTTGGCCCAAAATAGAGTCTCTGGTCACTGCAGAGTAGTGGTGAGCTGGTTCCAAATATGGGTTGTATATGCAAGCAACAAACAGCTAACATGCTGGTAAGGAGATGGCGGATTACTACCATTAACCATTTGTCAGATCCATGTCACTGAGTCCTCCAGAGAATTTGCAGGCTTAAAGGATGTGATAACATCAAACAGAGAAGGCATCAGCACAATCCAGAGTTTTGTCCTGGCCCAGTGATGTGTCTGCCAGAATCAGTTCCTGAGAAAGCATAGTCTTGATGTCACAAATGCACGAGGGCAGTTAGAGGGAATGACAGAGATTTTCACTAGAAGCATAGTTAACAGAACCTTTTACTTTCATTCTGCTGAAGGAGGCTTGCTGATATCCCTTACAATGATCAGTGGTATCACAGTTGACCCAGCTAAAATATCCATTCAGGGTCATTGTAGCACCTGAATGTCTCCAGGTTTTGGGATATTGACAGAAGGGGTAAACTTTGCTGCAGAGGAGACATTTGATCCAGAAATACATTACCAGTGCAAGGAATAAGGGAGTGTCTTTATGAAGAAATGACTGGTAAAGATAAGACCTGAGTCTGCTGGTAAGATAACACTGATACTGAGATATAGAAGAAACAATGGGTAAGATTTCCATAGCAATTTCCCTAATTTGACTTACCCAAGACTGCATTAATAAACTGCAATAGCAGAGACACATGAAGAAGAAGAAAAGGGGAATGTGTATTAGGGGTGTCTGTATTAGGGGACGATGTATATTAATTAGGCACCATGGGAAGCCTGTACCTTTCGAGTACCTCAGCCAATGGGGAAAGAGAGAGGGAACCTGCGGCCGGGAAATTAGGATAAAAGAGGCTGCGTCCTCTATTAGTTTGAGAGAGAGACCCCATGGGAAATGCCCATGACCTCTCCCTTAATTAATGAATAAAGTTACAGGACTCCTCTATCTCCTTTTTATACATAAACCTCTGGTGTTTGTGGATCCATTTTCATGACACCAGCCTCCTCCTCCTCCTGAGCTGGGAGAGAACTGTCTTCATTTTAGAAATGGGGAAATGGCTTCTCTTGCCTCGCTGCTCTCATTTCAGTCTGCTGGCACTTTGAAATCCATGTATGCAAACTGCTTGCATATCCTCATCCTGTCTCATCATCATGCAGTCCATTTGGCCATGTTTTTTTCACATCTATTCTTCACTGAAGTCCACCTGGGGTGTGGCTAACATCAGTGCTTAATCAGACAGCTTTTTGTAAACAATGAGATGAAATGAAACAAAGGCTCCATGTTTAAAACGTTTCTCCTTCTCTGTTGTGAAGTTCCTCCTTTGTCTTTTGATTGTTTGATTGTCTTTTCTTTGAGAGGAGAAAAGAGAGATACAGTTCAGTGGAGACAGACATGTAAGCAAACAATAGCATTCTTATTAAAAATCAGAGGTTTATTGATAGTGAAGTGTTTGGTACTCAGAAGTAATATCCTGAATTATATAAAATACATATGCACCAGTATGCACAAGTCAGTGTGGAACAAAGAGACATTTAAGAATATTGTTTGTGTCAATATTGTCCATGTGTGCTAAGTTAATCTTGTTCAGAAATGCTAACAGAAGTCATTGCGGTCTTCCACTCCCTCTCTCTGTCTTTCATGAAAACCTGGATCTTGGTGGGCATGCTTGGTGTTGGATTTGCCATAAAGGATGTGTTGTGGTTCCATACATGACCACGGTCTTGTTGTAGCATATCAAACTCACCACTCTGAAGTGCTGCCTGAGAGTCCTGTTGCTGCCTCAGCTTTTTGCATCGTCTCCAGGAATCGTGCTGTTGCTGTTGAGGCTACTCAGGATGCCCAAAAATAGTTGCCCAAATGTAACACAGTTTCTGTGTTTTCTGTATTTATGAATGGAGAATAAAAAGGTGCATCTGCAGAAGCACCAGTCTACTGAATTTTTCACATTCTTCCTGATAACCTGTCTCCCACAGCCATGATCCATTAGGGAGAACATTTTCCATAGGCTTCCTAATACAAGATAAATATTTCAACACATGTGCAGAGAAAGAAGGAAGTTTTCACAGTGGATAATGTATCTTTTGACTATGGATGCATACAGAAATTGTTCACGTTGGACAAAATTTCATGGTGGCTATTTCTAAATATCTGACTGTAAAAAGCAGTGTTGCCACTTAAGCGATTTTGAAGTTGGTCAGACTTGAGAGGACAATACAATCTGACTTGCTTGAGTACAGACTTCTAAGAATGAGAGAAAATGTCCAGGCAAGAAGAGGAACATTTTAAAGTTATTTTCTACTAAGTAAAACTTAAAATTTATTGTTTTCTTTGATAGGACATCAAAGAAATGCTCATCAGCATAAGAACAGAACCAGCAGCTAGAGGAGGTAGACACTTCACTATGAAGAGGATTATTTGAGTCAGCTAGCCTGTTGAGGTCCATAAAATTGTACTATCAATAGCATTTGAGAGCCTTATTCAATATCCTGCTAAAAGTTCTCAGGTCACTAACAAAGAAAGTTTAAGTGTGTGTCACTTCAAGTGCCAGAGCTGGGCTATGTAATGGAGTTTATATTATTCAGGTCTATATGTTTAAGAGTAAAATGATTTTATTTTCAGCATTTTGTATGCAACCACATACTGGAAGATCCTTAGGGATGCTGCTAGGTCCCAAGGAGAAAAATTGCTAGATTTAAACAACTGCTTTTCTGAGAGCATATATTTTGATCAAAACTGAATCACAGAACATGCTGGGTTGGAAGGGACCCACAAGGATCATGAATACAGCTCCTGCTCCTGCACAGCGCCATCCCCAAGGGCCATATCATGTGTCTGAGAACATTGTCCAAATGCTTCTTGAGCTCTGTCAGGCTTGCTGCTGTGACCATTTCCCTGGGGAGTCTGTTCCAGTGCCCAACCACCCTCTGGGTGATTGGGAATCACCCAGAAAATTGGGAAAAGAGCCTTTTCCCAATACCCAATCTCAACCTACCCTGACTCAGCTTCAGGCCATTCCCCTGGATCTGTCACTGGTCACAAGAGTGAAGAGATCAATATCTGCCCCTCCTCTTTGCCTCACAAGGAAGTTGTAACTGCAATGAGGTCTCCCCCTCAGTCTCTTCCAGGCTGAACAGACAAAGTGACCTCAGGTGTTCCTCATATGACTTCACCCCAAGGCCCTTCACGACTGTTGTCACCCTCCTTGGGATGCTCTCTAATGGCTTAATGTCATTTTTATATTGTGGCACCCAAATCTGCATGCAAACATGACTGTTTTTGATGTGGAGAACACCTAGTCCCTGCTTCTCTCCAGGTTGCCACTGGCCGAAAGAAGGTGAGCAGCTGGCTGTTGGTGGAATGGGTGGAAGTTTGTCAAAGAAAATGTTGCTCTCTCTCTCTTCCTGAAGCTGAGTGGTGCAGACCATCTGTCTTCTAGTGAGACTGAGAAGAAGATGCTCATGGTAAAAGACTTTCAGATAGAGATCTGTAGCGTAAAGGAGTCAGCTAATGGAAAGATCAGACTCTTGCATAAACAGGGAAGTTGTTCACATAATTATCAGTCCTGGGGAAATCTTAATAAGAAATCTCTACCTCCCATCTTGTTTCTACCCATTACTCCTTTAAAAACAAGGAAGAGAACAGTAATAAAATAGAATTTCTTAGGGCATGATTCCATCTGATTCCAAGGGATGCCAGCAGTTCCCCTAAGCTGTGAGTGTTTAGGGAAGTGAAAGATCTCTTTCAGCATGGGAGACAAAAATCAGGGTAATGATGGATGCTGAATCAGTGTCTCTCAAAACTGCAGAGTTTCTGGTGCACACTGCAGCAATGTAGAGCTGTGTAGCAGGGCTGCAGGAAACTCACACTTTTAATGCTGGAGGAAACTCACATTTTTAGTGCTGATGTTAAGAGACAGATTCCAAAATACTTAGGAGTTAGGAAGAAGGTTGACTATGTACACCTTGAACAATCTTGATATTCAAAGTAATCAAGATTACTGTTAATCAAAGATCTCTGAGTTAAAAGTGAAGCCAGACAGTCTAATTTAAAGATCATGCAGGATAGTTGGATCCAGACAGTGATGTTCAGGCTGACTACTGGACAATTTCCTCCAGCTTGCAGGATTACCCATAGAGGGAAAGATAGGTCATTCTATAATCCTAGAATGGTTGGAGTTGTCAGGGACCATAAAGATCATCTAGCTCCAACTCCCCTGCCATAGGCAGGGACACCTTCCACTAATCCAGGCTACTCCAAGCCCCCATCCAACACAGCTTTGAACACCTACAAGAATAGGGAGTCCCCAGCCTCTCTAGGCAATCTGTTCAGTGCCTCAACACCATTATAATTAAGAATTTCTCCCTAACATCTAATCTAAACCCAATATCTCTTAGTTTAAAGCCCTTCCCCCTTGTGCTATCACTCTGTGGCCTCTCAAACCACTGTGAAAACCATCTTGAGCGTTCCTGTAAGCCCTCTTCAAGTACTCCATGGACCAGGAAGATTTTCATTTTCATTCTCTTACATCCAGGTATGCCTGTTGCTGTGAGCCATCAGCAGGGTGGGAGGAGGAGGAGGAGGAGACATTTTGTTTTCTCCCTTTCTTAGATGTGATCTGGAAAACATGCTGTGAATTCTTCCTGCATCTTGCTTGCAGCTTACCCAAGTCACTACCCTCTAGGGTCACTTGCTGCCCTGCAGGACCAAGTGACAATGCAAACATTTATCTGTGCTTCATCCAGCCTTCAGGACTGGTAGGTTTCCACCCCAGCCCCTACTCATTCTGCAAGAGAGGCAGGCTGGTCTGAGAGCTGCCAAAGTTATATGCACCATGTTGTTTGTGTAGCAGAGAAAGTGTGATTGAAGGTGCACTGTACAAAATGATCTGACTGTTTTATGCTGTTTTGTGGCTGTCAGGGAGTGAACTTTACTTAGAGAAAAGAAGAAAGTTGGGACCCCCTCCTCTTCATTTGAGCATCCCAGATTAAGAACTCTCCAAAACTTCTGTAAATACTAGTACATAGCTGTTCGCCCTTAAATCCTGATTGGAGGTGTAGTTGAGTCTGCAGGATTTTCTCAAATCTGGCATCAGGTCAAGATTATCCTCAGGTTTGGCAGCAGGCCAGGTAGATGTGTTTAGTGGATATAGATGCCTGCATGACTGCAGCAAAGCTACTACGCAAAACCAGTAGAATTCCATGCAATGAGGCTGAGTATGCCAGCCTGAGTTAGGGTGCTGCATTTAACATGAATTCTGCACTGTCTTCTGTGCATAGGATCCTCCTAGCCATGTTCCCACTGAGGAACATGGAACTTTGCTGCTGTCCAAAGAAGTAAGAATGTGGCTGAACTGCTTGTGGTTCTTTCTCCAGAAACTCATCTGTGCTCAAAGCATGGGGACGAAATGGGTTGGGAATCTTAATTTGTAGCTCGGGTGTTGGGTGATGTACGTCACAGTGCATAGTTCAAGGCTGCTGCTCCGCCTGGCTTCTCAGGTCTGTATTAAGATGAATGGTGCTGAATTCAGAATAAAAGTGTCATTTCTTCTCCTGTGCAAAATGTATACCTTTCCTTTGAACAAAAATGGCTGAAAGTCTGTGGGGAAAGACATGCCTTAGCACTCCTTACTTCTTGGTCTTCTCTCCACAGCACAATGGACTCTACATAGATTTCTTGCTTCATTTCTTCAATCCTGCTCTTACTGTACCATCTGTTTCTGAGATACAAAATTTCATGGATCCCTTAGCAGATTCATTGGTTCCATGTCCCAGGAGATACCTGCTGTAAATTTAATTAGCATATGACATAGCTATTCCTTAACCATCCACAGAATAAGATCTTGAACCTGAACAACTGTTGCCACCTTCATAATACAGATTTAAATCTATTTTAAAAAATGGCTAGAAAACAGAACCTTTTTTTCAAAGTCTGTAATTTTATAATGTTGGATACTTGGCAAGTGTGGTTGTGTTGCTATAGTAATCTTAAATTATGACCAGAATGAGTTTTTACTCAAGGCTTATTTAGAACTTGTCTGGCTCAAAGCCATCTTATCTGCTTCTCTGAGCCCTGGAAGAAACAGTTGGATCTCCACAAACGTATTCTCTGAGCCTTCCATTTTATAGTAATCTCATCGGTGTAATTTTGAAATAATATTCTTTAAATGGGTTCCTGAAATACATTTGAATGAATCAAAACTAAAACTTCTGATAGGTACAGTACCAATTTCAAAAGTGTAGCAATCAGGGAGGTTTTCTCCTCTTGTTGCCAGAACGGCTGATATGTTAGTCACATCTTCAGATAGTTCTGAAGTCAGAGCAGTCAATCCTTTAGTTGGACAAAGAGAAGTGGCAATAAAAAGAGTCCTGTTTTTCAAAGAGCTTGGGTTTTTTACTGTACAATGTATGGGGACTCTCTGTATTCCTGTGTCGGGATCCTCTGTCTCATGGGACAAGGGAGTGAAAGAGTCAGGCCTGCTTTTATAAACTCCAGGCAATTGTGTACTTGGCTCATCATCCAAAGCTGATATCCCTGTCTCCCTTCATGACAGTGATAACTGGACTGTACCATGATTATTGGACCGTTGACACATGCAATCAGAAAATCCTTGGATGAAATCTCATGTGCAGAGGCTGGCAGTTGTTGTGGTCTTGCCCAGCATTGTCTATGTCAGGAATCTTGCAGAAAATGCTGTAGGCCTTTGGAAATTTGGGAGGGCTGAGTAGGGTTGTGCCTGTCCACATCTTGGCATGGAGCTGGACAGTTCTTAAGTCTTGCTGTTCAGGAACTGTTTTTTTACCTGGGAGTACAGACCATATGAAAGAAATTTTAGACCATAGGGTTGTTCCTCAGATGAGGGTCTCTTTATATTTATACTGCTGTGATTTATTTATATTTATATTTATATTTATATTTATATTTATATTTATATTTATATTTATATTTTATTTATATTTATATTATATTAATATTTATATTATTTATATTTATATTTATTTATGATGCCGTATACCGAGATAATTTTTTCTGTTCCACAGGCTTTCTTAATTTTCTTCTTCAGCTGTAGGCTGTCTGCTTCCAAGTCCAAATGGTCTGGCAATAACTTTGTCCTGTTTAGCTGCACTGCAGAATGTATTAAGGTGCCATTAGTTCTGCTTACTTCTATGCATACCCATTGTGCTTGTTATCATGTTGGAAAGGTCAATTTGACCATATGGTATTTATGAGGGATAAAATGCAGAAACCACTGACTCTCATCAGCCCTATACAAATGTATTTGCTCCAGCAAAACTTGCAAGGAATACCAAGTACATCAGCTTACTTACAGAAGCCGCAAACCTGATAATGTCGTTGATTTCAATTTGGTTTTGATCTCCAGTTGTGTATTCTTTTGCATGTCTGTAGGACATGCAGTAAGAATGGCTTCTCTACAGAGAGAGGACCACTTACATCCCACAGTAAGTTTAAATGTGCATTTAACAGAATGCAGATCCCTGAAATCACTGAGGTTGAAGGGAAGTAGTTCAATCTTGTATTGTGTGTGGGAATACTGTTAACTTTCTTAGGTGAATTTAGCTACAATCCTATTTTCAACAGTTAATATTTGTATCATAGAACTCATGATCCTTTAAAGGAATAAGTTCAATGGAAACATAATTATTTTGTGCTAATGCTGTTTCTCTAGTTAAGTTCTAACACTGAAATTTATTGACTATGAATAAATTTGGTCATTTATGGACAGATTGAAATATCAATCAAACAAACATTAAGGGTTTTGTGAAGAAATAGAATTGGAGATGTGGGGAGTTAGACTTGGCTGGCTGCCAGATGCCCACCAAGACACTTTCTCACTCTTCCATCTCAAGAGGACAGAAGGGGAAAATAAAATAAAAATCTTGTGTGTCAAGTTAAAGACAAAGAGGGATCACTTAGCAGTTACTCCTAAGCCCACCACAGAAGGAAAAGAAATAATTAAAAGTGGATGTACAGAGTTCTCCTTGTTTTGCTGTTTTTTTAACTGGCACCTTCCATAATTTTAGGTTCTAGTGTTAGAATTGATATTGCCTTACATGCTTATGTTTAAGTAAAAGGTGAAATATTACATTTTTCGCTGAAAATAGGAGCTGGGTTTTCATGTTTTAAATGCAGCAAATTTGCTTTTTGGTGAATTTACCTCTTAGCCCCCAAAAGTAGCATTATGTAATTAAATATTTCACTTGATGTAATGTTTAAATTGTAGACCCAAGCGGTCCAAAGAGGTGTATGCCATGGAAAGAAACAACAGGGCTCATGCTTTGGACAATGAGGAAGTCAGGGCTCTGAAACAGGCTGCAAAGTGCATGCAGTTTCAACCTACAACTAGCAAACTGCAGCCTTCAAGTTTAGAGATATTGTCCAGGCTGAAATATGAATTATATTATTACTGCCCCAGCACAGACTGCTCCAGGCCTAAAAATGGTATAGCAAAGACTTCAAAATTCAAGCTCAAGTAAACAACATGTGTTGTGATAACAGCTGTAGTTTCCCCACCCATTTCTTCCTTAATGTGTTCACCAGGGAAAATGTTGTGGTAAAAGCTGCAGGTCCCCCCTCTACTTCTTGATGTGTGTACTTGTCACCTGTTGTCCTGCCTTCCCCACCCCATGTGGCCCTGGCCACTCCCTTGGGTTTTCCCTATTGGTTCCTGTACTCTAATTCCGCCCATGTACTGCCCCTGTGCCCAGAGATCACTGGGACAGTGTGCTGTCCCTGCCCCTCTCTGTTTCCCTATAAAACCTGTGACCCTCAGCCATCTTGCTGTCTATGCACACATGCTGTCTATGCACACATGTCTATGCAGCATGTGTGTCTAGGCATGTGGCTGTCTGTGCACCACATGTGTCTGTGTACATAGTCTGTGCACCACATGTGTCTGTGCACGTGAGGCCTTTGCCCATGAGGCATCTCTGCCTCTGGGAGGTCGTTGGCCTCTAGTGCAGCCATGTGAATAAAACCTTCCATGGACACTCTGCACAGACCCTCCTTGCCTCCTTCATCACTGCTGGTTGTGGCAGCAGACGAACCAGAGCTAGCCTGATGGCTCCCCGGGCAGTGAGAGCACAGTGACCAGGAGGGTTTGGTCACTGAGGCGCTGAACCGGGCTGGGCAGAGATGCTCTCAGTAAGGTCTGCTACATCATCCTTCAAACCACAACAAATATGTGAACCACAAGGCATGCAGAAATTAAGTGACTTATCAAGGTCATCTTGGAAATTAATTTCAGAGCCAGGGATTATAGCCAGTTCAACAGACTGAATTGCAGTGCTCTTGGCAAAATTCTTGAGCTGCTTGTTGGCTGAAGTCGAGGCAAGGACACTGCTCCCATGCAGCCTCTTTCATCAATAACACGCATAAACTATTGGCCTGGGAAGATGTCAAGTGGTGGAACTCTACCTTGACAGGTGGTCAACTCTACCTTGACAGCTCTTGACAGGTGACCTCTGGTCTGAGAGGCATCACCTGAATTTTTGTTTACCCTGAAGAGCAAAGTTACTGTTTTTGTTACCTGTTCTTGCTAGCTGCTGGTAGCCAGCAGGCACACCTGCCAACTCATCCTCCCACTTGCTTTACTCTTAACTTCTTGGTGAAAGAAGACTCTGTGGATAGCAATAGCTCAATAATGGCTGTTGTTTGTGCCTATCAACCACAGAGTCTCAGCAGCAGCCATTCAGGCACTTTCAGGCTGGAAGCCTGCATTTGTATAACACTCAAGTCAGGGAACAAGTGTGGGAGTTAAATAGGGGAATCAATGCCTTGACAAGAAAGTATTTTCTTCCCAAGGCACTTTCTTCCCCAGGCAACTTCCATTTGAGTGTGCTTGGTAGAAGAAGCTGCCTTGTGCAAGGCAGGTCAAGCACTGTCCATTCTTTGAGAGCAATGAGCAGCTGGGCTGGTCTTCCCTCCATTTCAGCAGGTTTGACCACTTCTTGTTCTCATGTCAGTCTGAGGTAAAAGGGGGAGACAGAGGTTAAGTAGAAATATACCTATCAACAGAGAAATAGTTCCCATCTGAAACCCCAAGGTAGAAAAATTCTTAGAGGCTGTGGTATTTCACTTTAGAATCCTACCTTCACTTTCACAGACTTTGCTGAAAATGTGAAGAAAGCAAGCTGCACAATGGAAAAGACACAACAGGTGATCAGCCATTAACAGGAGTTTGGCAGATCCTAGTGAAGTGTTGAGCAACTCTTTCCTGGGAGTAAGTTCATATTAAGACTCTTTGTAGAGCCTTTGCTCTAGTATCGAAAGGCTTACTTTAGGTTTGCCACTTTCTTATCATTATAAATTGGTTTTGGGTACTTTAAATATTTAATTAACTATCAGATTGAAAAGATGTATAAAGTGTGTAACCCTTGGGTAGAAAGGTGTAAGTTATTCTTCAGTAAAAGTATTCCACTTAATTATCTACTGTTAAAAACTTTTACCAATAGAAAAGCTAATTGTTAGATGAGGACAGAAGAATGAGGGCTTTTTACTGAAGGAAAGGGAAAGTGCCCTTATGTGCAGGCCTCATGAAGGGGCAATTTGTTTATTTTCAGGATCTCTGCCTTCCATCAAAGACGGGACAGTGAATAACAGTTCCATGGGCCTGTCCCTGTCTGTCCCTCAGTCTAGAAGGCAATGGACTGTCTGTCTCTGGACATTTGAGTGTGAGGTAACCACAAGAACAAACCCACACCATCAGCTACACAAACAGATTTTTGAATGGGATGCAAAAAGCAGGGTGTTAGCAATTTCTCTTTTGGGACTACCATTCTGTCACAGGCACACACAACTGTGTGGGAGCTGTCCCTGCCAGTCCAGGCTATGCTGACACCACAGGGGAACTCCACACTTGTGATGACTTTCCACATGCTTGGACTCTGCTGGGCAGCACTACGGGAACAGCCCTGTGTGGGATGCTGAAGGTCTCTGTGGCCTCTTGCCCACTAGAGGCTCTTTTTTCACTGGGCCTTGCTTTCTGATATAGTGGGCATTGATCTCTAGAAGCTTCTTCAGTGAAACCTTTTACTCTTTTAATCCATAACTGGATTAAAAGTGATCATCTGGTTGTATCCTTGAAATCATGGGTGAAACTTCTGAATTCTGATGAGCAGGTATCCTAATTTCTTCTATTTCTTTGAGCCACATTTCCAATTTTCTCAAACAGTGAAAAAAGAAAACTTTATTATTTTTAGATACGGCAAGATTAGATTCTTACTTAATCCCGTTCATATAGGAATTTGGACTTTAAAGAAAAGCATCCCCCCAAAAAATGAGACCCATTATGAAGAGATGAGAAATTAAAAGCCCATCTACTGCTCACCAAAAACATGGGGATGTTTTCCAGCTAACTGGTCTATGGGAAAGTCTGTTGCCTAGATCAATTTTCTTAGGGCAAGATTCTCACTAAAGACACCCATTCTCTTTTTAAAATTAATTGAATTTCCTCCCCCTCCCCCCCCCCCGATAATAATCTTAACATTTATTGTGATACCCAGCATTTAACTTCCCTAAATTGCTGAGTTTTACACCTCTAGGAGTAATGAATTATTTTGTCCTGGTAGCAAACACAGAAGTATTGAAAAACAATTATTTTCTGGGTGCTGTTTACATTTTCTTCATCATAAACTCTACTATCCTATTCCTTTTTTCAAAGTATTCTACAGAATTTTCATGTACCTCTTTCTCCATTCTGATCTATTTTAAAAGCAAAATTGTTTTCTCAAAATCAAAATCTGGAAAGTTTCCTCTACAAACAGAGTATATTAATACTATAGAGAGTATATTAACTAGTAGTATATAACTACAGAGTATATTAATTATAATTTCAACCACAATTGTAATTTCAACCTGTACTTCACAAAAATTCTCAGAAAAGCTGTGTATCCCTGAGAGTGTACTTTGCAGTAAATTCTCTCTTTACAAATTCTTGCCCAGCTCTACTCTGTGCTCTCTGACCTTAGAGGGGAACCTGGAATCATCAAAATTGCTGTAAAGTGTGATTTTACTGTGGTTTACAGTGCAAGAACAGGGCTTAAACATAGCATTGAAGGGACACAAGGACATCCTGCTGATGAGGTCGGGAGCAGAGTTAAAACCCCATGAGTCATCTATAAAGCTGCAGCACCACATTGTTGCTTGATAACTTACAAATGCTGTTGTGGAAAATGCATCACCTCAACAATGAGAATAATAAAACTCTTCCCTCTGTGTTCTTAAAGGCAAGTCTTTTATTCTGTGGTGCATTGGTGTGCAAACATGGCTTTGGGATGAGGCATGTCTCTGGCACTGCAAAGCGTTGGAAAGGGTGGGAAATCTGTTTCCTTGGGAGGAGTTTTGGGTTGGCCTGTTCATTTGGGCTCACCTTGACATCAGGATTGCAGTTTGTGTCCTTTCCTCACTCTTCCCACCTTGGCTCCATTCAGCAAAGAGAGTATGGTCAGATATGCCCCACAGATCACAGAATCACAGCATATCCTGTGTTGGAAGGGACCCCCAATGATCACTGGTGTCCAGCTTCTGGTCCTGCACAGGATACCCCAACAATCCCCCCATGTGCCTGAGAGCATTGTCCGAACTGTCTTTGAACTCAGACAGGCTTGGGGCTGTGACCACTTCCCTGAGGAGCCTGTTATTCAACACTTTGAATGATTTCTATCTCTCATAAACCAGCACCCATTCCTCATCACTGCTTGTTTTTTGGCAGTGATGTCTCTTAAAAAGCCATAAAGAAAATCAACCACTTCTGCATGGAAATAGTGTGACCTATTATATGAGATGATACAAATCAAGTGTTTACACATAGTGTAAGAGGAATGAGTTAGTCCCTGGAAGAGTTAATGGTGTGTCTGTTCCACAGAGCTAGAGTCTCAACTATGAAATGTGATTGCATTTAATTATTTGACTATTTAGGTGTTCAAATTTGGAAACAAATCCATCAGCTGATGCAGGTGTAAAGTAATGCTTTGTACAGGAACAAAGTCTTCCCCAGCTGCAACAGTGGGCTGCAAGAACCAATTTGGAGTATACCAGGTATTCACTTAAGGCCTTTCCCCAGACAGAACTGGAATATTCTGCAAAAATCTTGCCCCTGTCCAGTGCTTATCTATTCTCAAAAGTTTCTATTTGATGCCGGAGGGAGCATGGATAGTGTCTGTTCTTTTCTAAAGGAGAAATCTGAAATGAGGAGTGTTTTACATACTGTAAATGTCCTTATTTAGTGGAGCTTTGAATAAAACTGGCTTATTTATTTAGATATGTTGTGCTTTTAGACTTCACAGAGAGAGAAAGAAGCAAAAATGAAGTAAGAGAAGGAAAATTGATGTAGAGTGATTGTAGTCATATTAGTCAAACTGGAGTGCATAGATTCGTATGTATGCCTGCATGAAGAATCTTGTCTTCAAATTGATTCAAAGGAAAAACATTAAATCATGCAAAATGACAAATGTGGAAATGGCTGAAGCTACACTCCTTGTCTATTTTGCTTTCTTTCTTAAGAGAGAAACCATATGTTATGTCAGACAGTGAAAGCTAAATTAATATATACCAAAGAGGATAATATGACTGCTGTAAAAGCCCACAGATTGTGAATTGTATTTTATAATGTGATTTGAAGAAAGTAATTGCTTTATATAAGCTAAAGAAACATCAGACAAAATGGTAAACAACATATAATTTGTTAAATGGAAGAATCACTTAGGGTTCTGTGGCCAGACTGTAGGTGAAGTTCATGATCCCTGGTGGTACTGGCAAGTTTATATGGGTTTAACCACAATGCATCAACCTATTGGTACATATGGCAAAGAGCAGCATACCAGTAAAAAGGCCTGGTAAGGTGCTCCACCTTGGGGTGTTGTCTGTCTTTCCCATTTTGTGTTGCTTCCATCATGTCTCCTGGCTCTGGAAAGCTGTATTGCCATGCAGGATATTCCCTCCAGGCACACTTGAGTCACAATAGTTCCCTTCTCACTTGCTGGACAGCTATAGAAATGGGGTTTCTGGGGTTAGGGTTGCTGGTATTATCAGGGGAAACCATAGGGCACTTGGACCTTGGGCATCCTGCCTCCACGAAGGCCGTTCACAACAATATCACAAAGTCACAGCTACTGTCAGCCTCCAGCTCTCCTCTTTGTCCTTCAGCTGCTGATAAGCAACATCAGAGGTGATTGGTGTTCTCCCTTGACAGTAGCACTGTCCTCTCTCTAGATTGTCTTGGGTGTTGTCCACTGCCAGAGCAGATAAAATCTGTGTTCCTCACAAGCAGAACTTATGCTCTCTGAGAGAAAAACATATGTGATCCGGCATGCCAGCAGTCTTGAATTCAAGCTGTTCCTGGGACACTAGGAAAAGGAACGTGGTGATTGCTTATTTGATTTCCCTCCATGGGTACTACTGGGCAAAGTGCTCCATCAGGAATCTAGGAGCATTACGATTGCACTGAATGATCTGTCATGACTTCCCCAAAGGACTGGATAGACACTGGCTGACAACTTCTCTTGCTACATCCTTCCAAGATTGAACTATCTTCTTGCAAAGAAAGGACAGGTTTGCAGCTTGTCCAGGGGATCTCTTCCCAGTGGGAATCTGGACCAGAAAGGTAATCACCAAAGCACATAGCTGAACTTTTTACTGGGCTCATATAAAGATATGAAAACTATAAATATTCATGTCTTTATATGAACCCATATTCTTTAGTATGAAGCTTCCAGAAAAACCACACACCAATTTATCTTTTCTTTAACAAGTCTAATACAAATTAAAACTACATATTTTATTAAAACTGTACACACATTTATTTAAAAATTAAGTCATCTGGTCTCATCCAGAACACTTTTAGTATGAAGAGCAGGGCTAATTGCTGTGAAACCAACTCAAAGTCACTGGTGGAAGAGTTAGGAGTTCACTGTTACAAACACTATGTTTGTCCTTGTTCTGCTGTCAGCACGGCTTCAGATATATCTTCCTGTGGAAGTAAGAAAAGGAAAGGAATTCGAAATAAGCAGGAGAATGCTTTTTAGCTCATGACAGTGCTGCAGAAAGATAACAAAATAGCAGTAGAATGCAGTTCTCCTGATCCATCTGGAAAGTAACCAGTACTTTGCAGACCTGCAGTAACAAGCGGGCTCCAACTTGCTTATTTGGATGACTGAACATTGACTTGAGGGGAAACATTAGGACTTGTTGAATCATTATATATTTCTTATAAATCTACGTTGTGACCTAATTGGGCCCCACTTTTCTCAGACATTTTTGCACACAGATAGGTCCTCTTAGATACAACATGGCTATGGTCGTTAACACTGCCATAGATTCTTAAAAATTATTTTGACTTTTACTATTCCCTGTAAGACTCCCCAGAGGGGGGATTGCTTTTCCCCCTGATTTCAGTTTTTGTAATGCCCTGCGTAGTTATTAGGGAGGTAGGGAGGCTCAAAGGGAAAGATAAACTAGGGTGACTTTTTATAGCTGTTGAATTTTTAGGACAACCTGTATCACACCAGTCTCAGGCTCAGGAAACACAGCGACATTTTTAGCTTCAGTTCATAGCTTAAAAATGACTGAATGTCCCTCAATTCAATAGCAGTTGTCAAACCTAGAAGAAGATCAAAAAGAAACGGAAATCAGGATGACTGGTTCGCATTCTGACTGAGGCAATGAACAGCAGTGGATATATCCTGATACATGTACTGTTTTTTCCTCTTAGTAATCAACACCTTACATTGCCCATACTGTGTTGTTTTTTGATCCTTGGCTCTGATCTAGAGTGAATGAAAATGTTCTGCATCTGCGAATCTTGGCAAAGTGTGAGCCATCAGGGTTCAGGACATAAAAGATGCACCTCGTATTATATGGGCCCTCGCTGCAAGTGAATGGTGCCTCTTCTTTCCTCATTATCCCCTTGGAGCTAATTGTGCTCATTTATTTGTATGGTCACAGCTCTGCAACAGTCCATCTGCTACAAAGACATGCTGGTATAAAACAACCTGCTCTCCTGCATTGCCTGGGAGAAATTCAGGACACATGATTCCTTGCCAGGAATTATGTTCTGATCTGAGAAGTGTCCACATGCTTCATATCTTTAAGAGAGAGGACTTTTTAGTAGAAGGACTGGCCATGAAAATCTTTCTATGTGGAGCCCACTACAGCTTGACCAATAAAACACACCTCCCTGAAATTCAGCAGATGCTTTCAAATGAAATTTGGTAGTGAAAGGAAAATGTTGCAGCAGAAGACTGATGAGAAAAGAAAGAAAGGTTTGGCTGACTGTGTGGATGATGGCAAACAGAATGGGGAGAAAGATTTTTGAGATTTTCTACATGCAGCAGGATTTGAAATAAAACAAAAAAATTTGAGTATGAAAATCTTGTGCAAATGGGTATGTAGGGACTAAGCGGGTGGTGAGAACTGGGCTTTTAAATTCTCATTACTAATATATATTGACAGGGATTTTATATGGTCAAGACAATGTATTGCATTGGCCTCTTTAATAAGTCACCTCTGGGCTGTTAGGATTTCATGCACAGGCCAAGTTGAAGAGAAGGGGACAACATTGGTATGATATATGACACATTGGGACTGACCCCATTTGCTTCCAAATCATAGGCAAGGTCACCAGAAAATAACAGGTCACTGATCAAAACCATGAAAATGATGTATAAATTAGTCAATTAAAAAAATTACCGGCAAAGTTATTCTTTTCAAAGCATACACTCCTGTGCTGTTCTGTTAGCCACCCCAGGAATCTCAGGGCTAGAATTAACCTTTGTCAAATGGAAGTACATAATCTTATATGGCTTCAGGAATCTAGAATTTGGGTCAGAGAAAGGAACAGTAAACTTTGTAAAGTTGATGATGCATCATATATCCTGACAGAAGAAAAATTCTCACCAGGAGCACTAATACTAAAATTATTCCAATACTCACTGTCAATTAAGGTGAGGCCTCCACCTACACAGAATTTCAGGTTGCTGCTTTCTGTAAACACCTCATCTCCAGATGTTAATGCAATCTGGAATGTCAAAATCAAGTAGGTATTATGGACATGCTTTGTCAGATATATTCTTGCGAAGAGCAATGCTCGTGTTGCCCTGAATCCCCATTGCCTGTAAAATTCAGCATGAAATGAGATCATATGGCAGTATCTAGGGGCAGGAAATGCCAAGATTTTTACCATAGCTCAGGTATTAGACACCATACAGCAAAGACAAAGGATGATGCTTTCCCAGTGTGGCCACAATACATTCCCAGGAACAGTGTGGAAAAGCTTTTATTCAAGTGTAGAATGAAGAATTCTCCCAGACAGAACAGACTTGTTTTTTGGACTGTGTTCTCAATAATACAGCCCAGGATTTTCCTGCATTGAAGGTGGTAATAAATATAATAAGCTTCTGAGATGAGGGAAAGACTCACTGCTTAAATGACTCTCAAAGTAAACCCCCTTGAGATAAAGCTGCAGAATTTTACCATCGAAGTGTTTTGCTACTGAATGGGAGAGGACTGCTGTGACTAGGCATGTGCTCTGGTCCCAGGTACTGAGACAAGGGATCTGCACCTCACTGTTCCTACTATAACTAATTCCTATTCCTGTAAAGATAAGGGACTATGATCTGGGCTGTTGAATTCTAGTCACTCTTCTGCTTTATCTTGGTGATGTTTTTAAGGACAAATTAGTTTCTGAAACGAAAAATATATAGTTTGGTGTCCCTCAGGTCACTCACTTTAACATGCAAGATCTTCTCCCCTTATCTTATTAGTCATATCGGAGTTAATTTTTTGTTTGTTTTCTGGTTAAATTGTATGTAGAGAATGCCAGTCTGATGCTAAAGGAAATAATTCAGTCTTATATTTTTCTGCTACCTCCCTTCAACCAAAAAACCCCATAAAACCAAAACCCAACCACAAAAGCTTGACAAGCTGAAAACACACAACTTTTCCCAAAAAAATCTCTCATCTTGTTGCACACTTTCGGTCCTTGTGTCCATGCATGAGGTGCTGAATGCAGTTTATCATTTATGGAACGAATAAATAAAAGGCATTAAACCTGTTTGGACACTGCCAAGTGGTGCCCACCATTCACATGCTGGGCTGGGCCCATTTCTGGTGGTGGCTCACAGCTGCTCACAGGGTGAGCAATGCAAGACAGAAGTGTGCCATGCACAGTGAACAGCTGTCTTGCGTGATGGATGGTGCTCCGGCTGGCTGCAAAGCACGGTATGGTCAAACTCTCTGTGCTCACTGTAATTCTAACTGTAATCCAACAAATCAAGGAGAAACTTATGCAAGTTTCTCATGATGCTCTACTGATATTTGAAATCTCTTTTGTGAAGTTTTTTTGCAGCCCATGTTGCAAATCTGACACTAGATACTCCTGCCTCTGCACTAACATTGCAGCTGCTTTTCAAATGCAAAGCAGCTCCAACACATCCAGATGTCAGTGTGTTTCTAGCCTGTGAGAGCAGGGAAACAGAGGCTGTGCCCATGGCTTGGTGGCACAGATTAAAACATTCCTGTTGTTTCCTTCTTGCCTTTAAGTATGTCCACTTGAATACTGAGCCTCATAGTGATCTCTCAAGTGAAGTGGGAAGGTGTTTCCCTCAACCATCCACTTGAATGTGCAGCTCTTGTTTCCTGGAAGGTAAGAAGATGTCATCTCTGCATCCTGTTTTTTCCCCTCTTCACCCTGGGATGTAGCTGAAAGGCTGACTTTTCACAGCAAGCCTTGATGAGTTGACAAAAACCAGTAGCTATAAGCTAAGATAGTAATGTTTTGTATTGAAGTATGAACCAGATGCTAGAATGCCTTGGCAAACTGTATCGTTTGGAAACAACTAATTTTCCTCTGTGTCTGAATTGGCCTTTTTGTCAGCTAATAATTAGGCAGAATTTTGCTCATCTTGTTCTTACAGAATAAGGACTAAGGAGAAGAAATTATTTCACTTTTGCAAGGTATATGCTAATCTTTTGGTAGTTTCAGAAATAATAATTGTACTGATGTCTGGTTTCTTCAGTCTCTTACTATAGGTGCAGAATCAGTTCATACTGCACTAGGATAAGATTTTCAAATTCTCAAGGCAGCTGCCTCATATCATGCCTGGGAAGGGGAAGGCATTTGCAGAAAAGGCTGCTAGAACAATCTTCCCCTTGCTTACTAAGGGGCTTTGGAGCGTTGAGGAGGTGAAGCATTTTTTTTACCCACTGACACTATGACACTTCAAGAGCAAAACCATCTCAATTCTCAGCTGCTGAAATTGGCATGCAAAGGCTGTGTGTGCCTGACTTTGCATTTTCTAGAGGAAACACATGGTCTACCCAGTGATAGTGGAAAAGGTCAGGTAATTATTACCCAAATAATGCACTAGGAATGGGACAACACAGTGTTTTGCTTCCTCCTATGCATTAAACTGGAAAGCAGCTTCAAAGATATGTTGCTCAGGGCCTTGCTGTCTCTTTCAGGTGCTAGGTAACAGCTGGATTATGCTGGAGAAATTCACTCATCAGATGAGTGTGGAGTTTGAGTAATCAATCCATAGATGTCCAAGGCTGTACTGTCTTCAGGAATGTGATGTTCTGCCCTCAAGGGGAAGGGAACAGTCAAAACCTGCAAATGCCTGAGGCTGAAAGGAGCAACAGAAGTCAGAGGGTCTACAAATACTCACTGTATTATGTAGTAAATGACACATTTTACATGGAAATTTGTATAAGTTAGTCCCTGATGTCCTATATAAGCACATGGCAGTGGGTTTTGGGTAAAGGGTGAAAGGGAGGGGAGGAGGGAGGGAAGGAGGGAGGGAGGGAGGAAGGAAGGAAGGAAGGAAGGAAGGAAGGAAGGAAGGAAGGCAGGCAGGCAGGCAGGCATTTGCATCACTCAGAGATAAATCCGAAGTGAACTGCCTGTCAGGCAGGAGGAAGATTTGATAGACAGAGGGGCACAGAAATAACCTCTGTTTATTTTCTTGTTAGAGAAATAGTAATTATAGAGATTATATCTGAGTAAGTTCAAGCTGAAGGGAACTTCTTGGGAATACTAGATCCTCCTCTGCGTAGAATGTATTTTCAGAGCCCTTCTGCTTACAAGAAGAATGATTTTCTGCTGTTGACATACCAAGAATAACTATGGGTAAAACCCACTGGATTTTATGCTGTCTGTAAAGCAGGAAAAATATTAGTTTTTCTCCCTCTGATTAATGTAAACAGTGAGAGAAAATGCACCCTCTGGATCTAGAGAAAATGAATTTATTATTGTCCCCCTGATGTTTTAAGAGCTGAAGGGAGGAAACTAAGTGGAAGAAAATTAATACTGTTCAAAATTACACAAGAAATTGCATTGTCAATTTTTTAAGTGAAAATACAGCAGAAGCTAGTTAAGTTTCAGGCCTTTAAGACACACATTTTTCTTGAGGCAGCAAAGGGATGACTATTATTAGCTTTCATTCATTTTTTGGTGGGTTGGTACAGAAGCCAAACACCCACTGAACTGCTTGCTCACTCCCACCGCCCAACTGGGAAAGAAAGGAGAGAGTAGGAAGAATGAAAGTGAAGCTCATGAGTGAGGTAAAAACAGGGGTGGTGTTTACCAGTTACCATTATGGGAAAAACCAGCTTGATCTGGGAAAATGAGCTTAACTGATTGCCAATCTAAATAGATTTACTTTGTTTGTTTCCTATGTGTACATACCAGTAATATTTATATTGGTATATAAAATATAAATAATTTATACAGATATATCTTTTTATAAATATGATAATACATACCTTATGCAATTCTGTAGTATATATCATTATATGACTATGACATTGCTATTAGAATACAATTATATATAAAATGTGTGACTATGCAAATATGGAATTATTGATTTGGCCTTTGGAAACCAACATGAAAAAGAATCAAGCATTTACCAGATTGGTGAAAACTCTAGTCTTCCTTCCTTCCCCTTGCTCACCTTCATTCCTTGATCCTGTGTTGTGGAGTGGGTCTGTTGGAGCTGCTTGAAAGTGTCCAAGTCTGGGACAGGACATCCCTGGCCCCTCCTCTCGCTGACCATGTTACAGCCCACTGCTGCCAGAACCTGGACACCTGCATCCAATACACTTGGCAATGTAAAGAAAGTCAAACCCCCCACCATTTCCCCCCATAAAACTCCAGCAAAAGCTTTTAGTTATTCTAAGATTATGGAGAGTCTATGGAGAGATACATGGACCCGTTTGTTATAAAAATTGTTAAAAGGTCCAAGTATTTAAAAAACTGGTAATTGCTAATAAATCTGTAAATGAAAGAGGAAAATATGGTTTAAATAGCAACTTCATTGCCTGAAAAATTTAATTAAACTCATAGTCTTAAGGCAGACAAGTCAAAATTTCCCCTTTGTTCTTTGAATAAGTTTTCAAAACATAAAATTCCACATACAACCAGAGATACGGGAAAGAAGTGTATGCAGAAACTAATTGGATTGAGAAGAGATGAAGAGGAGTAATAAGTCTATTGCACAATTTGTAACTTAATTTGATCTTTGGCAAGATTCAGTTTCAAGGGAGAGAGTAATAGATGAAGATTGTAGATTTTTGAGAAACATGCAGAGGCAATATTAAGTGCTCCAGGAAAATAATTGACTCAACTTTTCATTGCTGTAATTTTGGATGCAGAGGAATGTAGACCAGCTTTGAGGAGCTATTGTTTTCCATCCTATATCAACCAAAATTTAAGCCTCTTCAGCTTATTCCATGACTGGTACTGGAGGGTTGAGGCTAAAAATTATGTGGTAGGGGAATGGTGTGAAGCTGGGGCACAAGCTGGAGCAAAACATAAAACTGATATCCGAAGACAATAAGGAGAAGGAAAAAGAAGTAAACAGGAAAGAGAGACAGGCAGCAGGAAAAAAAGCAAGGGAGAGTGTTGTGGAGGACATTTTTACTGTGGCAACTGAATACTACAGTAGGCAGTTTTGCAGATGAGCAATGTTACCTGACTCAGGGGGCTGTTGTCAACACATGGAACCAGGAATTCCATGGATTTTACTTCTTCCTGCAAACCTAACAAAGCAGACTTCTCAATGCAGGTGTCTAGGCTTTGGTGGGAATTGTATTCTCTTCCTCTTCATGCTTAAGTGTCCTAGAGGTACCTATCTGTGTACCTGGCCAGGACAGACACAGTTATTTGATGTTTCTTGGAGGATTTGCTTTAGCCCCTTGTCAAAGGAAGAGTCTTCTATCCTCTTTGGGAGTCCAAGTTCACTTGAATTAGCAGTTTTGATGGGCACTTAAGGACTGTCTGATTTTCAGGTGGTGTGAATTGCTGGTGAAGCTCTGAGCCAGGGTTGAACTCCAAAATTGGGTTGGATTGCCTACTGGAAATAAATACGCGATGCAGTGTAGAGAGATTATTAATCCAAAATACAGTGACCTCCTATCATGTAGCTGTATCACAACGTTGTGTGAGAATTATATCATTCAGCTGTACAAGTACTCAGGGGTTCTTGCTGTTGAACCAAAAAATCTTTCTGTGCCTTTCACTGATATGTCATTTGAGTATCCAAATTTCACATCTGTGTCTGAAAACGTGAGATGGTAAATTTGGCAATTTTCTTTTCTGCTGGTGAGTTCTGCACAACGTTAAAACAAATCCACCCCAAAGCATTGTTTCCCAAGCTGGAGTTACTTGGAGTACTTCAGTGACAAATTTTTTCCTCACCCTTAGGAACCTTTTTAAACCCTCAAATGTATATTTCGCCTTATTTATCAATATGTTTGAGCAAGGGAAATGTTTCTTTTTATTCTGATGGATTCTTATCTGTTCCCTTTTATTTATTACAGGCAAACCCCTAATACATCAGATTAATTATTTTAGCGATTGGTATTCCCAACCACTCCTTCAATAGAACACACATTTGCCATGGAAAATGATTTATTCCAAGATGCTTTCAGTGTCTTAGAGACAATCTTGTACAGGCACTTCCAATTGTTTTGTCTGTATTTTCCATAAAAAGAGAGAGATCCTCTCAATGGTTTAAGGATTTTTAACTTCTATTTTTCACGTATCTGTAGTTTTGGTGTGTAGCTCTAGGCTCCATATAAAGAGATAAAAGCCCTGTTCTCAGCATTTTAGACAAAACAATTCCTTTCAGTTGGAAAATCCAAGGACACTGCTACCTCAGAGCCCCAAGATATGCAAACAATGGGGGAGCAAGCTTGGGGTGATTGACATTATCACCTGAAAGTGTAATTGGAGAATTGAGGCCCGATGTGTTAATACACAGAACTTACAAAATGTGAAGAACTTGTGACTCCTCATCCATTTTGGGTGTAGTCTCTTGAGTAGGCTCTGTCTGTCCTAAATGTGCCTAAAGGCCTTTAATAAATTAATCTTTTTCTATTCTCCTGACTTTGTCTGGCCTTCTGTTTTCGGAAGCCCTGTTTTAGGCATCACCCTTTTCTGAAGGAGTTTTGGACTGTGTCTTCAAATAAAAGACACCTCTCTCTAAGGCCTGGCAGCCTAGATCTTGTACACACAGGTAGTGTCCTCTTGTCCCCAAAGGGTGATGACTCAATCCCTGCTAGTGGTGCATTTCTCACAGTCCTTCAGACTCTGTTATGTACATACCATCTGCCCTGCCACCGACTGCCACAGAACATCCTGTACCCTGAGCAGGAGCACTGGCAGGCACTGTGCAGTTCCTCTCATATGGTTTTTCCGGCACCTTTTTGGGATGTTCCTGTTTCTGGCCCTTGGAACCTGTCTCTGAGCCTGTTGGGCAGCCCCAGACAAAGGTCTTGGCCCACCATGCTGCTGAGTGCCCTTGGAGGTGACAGGAGCATGCCAAGCCTGGCCTAAGCATGTGCCCAGGATGCAGAGGGCTCTGGGGTCTCCTGTCTTCAGGATCTTGGAGCTGTGAGCTGCTGGTTGGCAGAGCAGACATCCAGCAGAGCTGCCTTTCCTGTTCTCATGGAGGAGAAACAAAGGGAATGTCTCAGCAGCCTCTCAAGAAAGTAAGTATGCGCTATAACCAGGTCTACTGAAGACTTTGCTCCCTTTCTCCACATCTTTACTGTATTTACCCAAGTATTTTGGGCTTTGTCTAAACAACAGCAAGGACAATGACATGCAAGTGTACTCCTGACATTGAATAAGGCACCAATGGGAGAAAGGTCTCCAGCATTAGTGCCACAACACTGTTATTTGTTCTGCTTTGAGTCAGAACTGATGACACCATGTAGACGCTGTGGCTGCTCTCTGTTGGTGTACCAATATTTGGGAATACTTGCAGCTACAGGGAGAATTTCCTATCAAGGAAGACACTGTGATTCTCCTTGGAGCTGGATCACACAGCTTTATTGGTGAACAAAGTGAATATTTGTCAAAGCTTGGCTTTGACAAATGTGAGGAAATTAAACTGAATTGAGCATAGAAATACGTAGTTAGTTTCTACCAACTACAAGTACTTTTCCCCCTTTTTCTTAGCATTATTAAGGTTACTGCTAAGTTATCAAATTCTATCTTTCTTGTGTTTAATCCACTTACTTTTTTTCTGTGGCAATTAAGTGAAAGCCACCTGTGTCTAAGGAACTATTATAATTCATACTTTTGTTGTGGAGCTGGCTGTCACAGGATTTTGTCAGAATTGTAAGACATCTCAGGATGGGATTGAAAACTCTTTGTTCCTGGGCACACAGGAATATGCTTATTCCTTGGTACTTTAACAAATGCATTACCATAGTCCAAGTATTTCAGTGCAAGAAGATTTTTAAGGCTTCTCTTGGCAGAGGTTTAGGATGTATAATAAAATAGTCACTTTGCCCTTCACTTAGACATCTATCGTAGGCTGCAAGTGGGGACAGGATGCCCTAGAAGCAGTTTTTAATTTGATTCAAGAAAGCTGCTTTTGTGTTTACAGCTGAGTGGTGCCAGCCCATTAATTTTTTACTGCAATATATTGTTTTCCTGAGTTTTGTTCTATTATGGCTACGTAGTTTGAGCTGATATTACAAGGGATTGTCTCTGTGTTCTGCCATCTTTGGATGTTACAAAATTCTTCTGGATGCAGACTTGGTATTTAAATTTTTATATCAGTTTCTCTCAGTATTATGGCTCTTTCACAGCCAGGATACTGCATGGATTTTCATAGCTCATGGATATTTGCTACTGCAATAAAGCAGGGAATGGTCTTCTTCTAGTCAGGAACAGTTGTACTATGAAATTTCCATATTCAAAGAAATGGATCTGCTTCCCTTTCCTCTGGAACAATCAGCTGAAAAAAAATTATCTTTCCTCCAGGTTTGGTTTGGGTGTAGTGCAAAGAACGAATGCAGTGGAAACAGTGGTATCTGTCAGCATTTCCATCATTATTCAGGCCATCACATCAAGTGGAACTGACAGTCTGCTGAAAACTGTATAGGTATGTGGAAGCTGCTTAAGCTGCTTCTCAGAATCATGTTACCAATTTTGGTCTCATATTTCTTTTTTTTCAACACCAGAAAGGAGCAGAGGAAATTAAAGGGCACAGGAAAAAAAAAATGAAACAACCCAAACCCAAAAAACAAACAAACAAACAAACAAACAAAAAAACCAAATCCCAAAAACCCCCAACCAAACAAAAAAACCCCAAAAACAAAAAACCAAACAAAACCCAAACCAACCAACCAAACAAAAAAACCAACCAAAGAAAAAACCACACAAAACCCCAGAAGATTTTGGTTTTAGAAAAAGATAATATATATAATGGTGACATTTGTTAAGTTAACAATGAGGGTTCAAACAATTTCTCATTTTTTATTCAGATGTAATCTCCCTCTGTGATGTCCCTAACATTTGCCCTGTCAGGTAGAAAGACCAGGTGTCAAAAAAGAATTTTCTGGTTTTGGTTACTCCATGTGGTGGGATAACCATGCTGTGGACCCACAGGAAATCCCCAGTTATTTCACAGTCTTCCTCCCATTGTACCATCTTCAGAGCATTAGAAAACACATGTTCATTATAATTCTTCTTCTGTATGTATGGTTCGTCTTTTCTATGGGTGCTTGAAATAAACTGATTCTGAAGCCTTTTTGAGAGGGGAAAAATAATATATTTTTTTTTGTGTTTGATTTCTGTAGCAAAACAGATAAAAAAAATTAAAACCTGAGAATTAGTGGTATCTCCCTCTCTTTGTGCTTCATTACGTTACTATGAATTATCCTTACTGCTCAATTCCCCATAATAAATTAATATTTTTCATGACAGAGACTCTTTCTCTCCTTCCCAAAAAATAGACCCCACTGCAAAATAGTCAGTTAAGTTTGAGTTTTGGCCTTTGAGATATGTTGCAGAAGATTCTGAAATAACAGGAGGTCCCATTTGGAAATGTAAGATTCTTAGTTTCAAAGTGCTTGAAATGAACATTTTTAACTCATACAAAAGCTTTTTCCAGATTTTAATTCAAGATTATTTATTCTTCTCCCTGAAATGACAAGCCTGTGTGTCAGATTCCCACTTCTAGTACTTTGGTTGTTCAAAACCATTTGCTTGGAGATCGTCCTGCCAAACTTCAGCCCCCTTCTTCTTTTCTGTGTCCCTTTGCTTGTCCTTCACAGGATGTAACCACAGCTCTGCTGCTGAGAGGATGCTCTGCTGTCACTTCTATCCTTATGCTGTACAGAAGAGGTGATTTTCTAGAAGCATATGACTGAACTGGGTTAGGGAAAGTGTGCATTCTGCATAGGAAAACCCAGATCTGAGGTGCTAAGCCTCTCTTTTAGCCTTTCTAAAGTGCTTTGTCCATGGCCTTCCAGGCAGTGATAGCTCCAACACCTGCAAACATCTTTGTGAATCAGGGACATTTAAGAGACGTATCTTTTGATTGTGATGGTGGGGGAAAAAAATTTAAAAATAAGCAGGGGAGCTGTGTTGGGGATCACAGTGTGAGCCAGAAAAGCATAGGGGTGGGAGGAGAAAGTGTAGTCAGCTATGCAAGAAAAAACTTGGAGTAGAAAGCAGGCCACCAGGCCCATAAATGAAATGGGATTTTGGGCAGCCTGCTGCAAACATAACCTATTCACTTTTCAGCTACATCTGCAAAGACCCCTCTTTATGGACTAGGTCCCATTTTATGTTAACCAAAGAGTGCACAAGGTCTCCAAAACTGAAAGTGCCAGCTTGCAAGAGTTAATGAAAAAGACTGGCCAGTGGTAATTCCAGTGTAGAATGGCCAAAGAACAATAAGAAAGTCTGTAGTGAGTTACAAGAAGAGTCTCTGGGTTGGGAATCAGAGGGCAAAAGGGACAGTAGAAATCCAGTCATTGACAGAAAGCTCTGTACATGGGAAAATAGGCAATGCACAGTGGAGCTGTGTTACCACTTGCCAAGCTGGATGGCTGAATCAATCTATCACCACTAACATCCTTCAAAGCTGCTCCTATTTTCTCTCTGCCAAGATGTTAGCTGGGATCCCAAATTGCGTGCTCAGGGAAGAATCTGCATTACTGTTTCTTGCAAGCACAAAAAACACATGAACTCTGCTGAAGAGCAATATGTTTTTGGGAATTCTTTTAAACTTCCATTGTGCCTATGTCTGTACTGCTGCCAGGACTATTGCTGACTTAAGGAAGAGGTAGTATTTTTCCTCTAGCCTGTTATTAGTGTTTTTTAATTGATTGCTGGGTTATTTTCCATGAGGAAACTTCTAGATTTCACATAGCATTTAATATCCTTTCATATTCTGATTCAGATTGATAAGAATATGTTCTCCTTGGCTTTAAGAAGGCAGACACCTCTAATTCTACACCAGAGGACCCAGATTTCTGTTCACTCTGAGAAGTTCAGCTGTAAACTCTCCATGTCTCATGGCTGCATCTGTGTGTGCCCTCTGTTTTGTCCTTAGAAGACAGAGCATATGCATTAGTTAAGTTTGTTCTAATGGTACACATAGGTGCAGCTGTTCTAAAGGCAAACAGAGTACACTAGCCCTCTTCACATGGTGCTTTTGCCCTTTTTGCCTCGTCCAGCTAGTGGCTTTGCTGATTGGAGCAACCTAGATGCTTGACTGTGTTAAGTCATCTGTGAGGAAGTGTGAAAGAAAATTGACTTAATTAAAACTGAGGAATATTTTCCTTTGTGAGTTTAATAGGTCAAGACTGTTTATAGGGATAAAAATAATTTCAAGGATATTTCCCATGAGACACTGGACAGTGGCTTTAGGCAATGGGAGAGACACATTTCCTCCTCTTTTGAATTTTGCTCATTTCACGAAGTGTCCAATTCTATCTTTCTGAGAGTAGTTTGTAAGAGCTTAGTATTCACAGTGGAAGGCTCAGCATGTTCCTGTGTGATGCCTGGTCTGAAGGATCTTTGACATTTTCCTATAGCTACTTTTTAAAGATTTTTCTTTTACGTAGATTTTTTGTGATTGATATGGAATGACTGCATGGACTTTTTCCATCTAGATCACTATTCCAGTCTGCCTTGTGCCAGGGCAAAGACTGTAATATATTTTTCAAAATTATTATTTCCTCTCCTCTGTGCTTGTAGTACTGGATCGATTCTACCTGATAGCTGTGACATCAATAACACCACTCTACCCTAGATTGCTCATGGGAAAGTCTCTGTTGCTTTGAGCTCTTTGTTTCTGGATTAAGAATAATGGCCATTGGATTAAGAACAATGAGTATTTTTAGTTTCATTATGACAGTAAGTGCTGCTTCAGTAGTTTCTGTTCTCCTTCACTTTCTAATTTTTTGTTCATTTTTCCACGTTTTTGCTGAAGCCTTTAAAGAGTATTTACCACAAAGAAGCATGGCTTCCAGCCTAATTTCTCCTTCCCAGTAAAAAATTCCTTTATTCTGGTATGAACTGATTAAATAGTGCCCAATGTCAAGTACCACTGATGTTTTGGAAAAAACCCATGAAATCAGAAACAGGGAAATTATGCCTGTTTTTGACTCTTTGGATAGTTCCGAGAAGCATTTATGTTTTTTTATTTTGTTAGACAGAGCAAAGCTGAAATAGACGAAGCAGTTTAAGTTGATTTATCAGATGTACTGATAAAGACCTTGCTTTCAAAGGTCTGATGATGTTCTTTGTATCAGAAGTAGTCCTTTCATTGTTGAGCCTACACCTGTACTCAGTGGTTTACAGGACTGCTTGTACAACTGCTTCAGTACCCTCAGACTTGACTGACAGATCTTTACATTCCAAACCGTTTAACTCGTACTTAGGAAGAAACAACCTGCACTTGTAAACACTCTTTCTATAGCAATTTCCATGATTCAACTTGTACCTCCCAACCTTCACAAGAGCACTACAAAGTCATATAGAAAATAAAAACCATATAAATCAGAAGAAGGTATAACACTTTGAAACCACTCCTTTCCTGAGGTCACCATGGTTTCCTTTCAGACAGCTCTCTAAAGAATGCTCAGAAAATGTCTGTGAGTTTAATCAGGTGACTTATAGAGAGATTTTTTTTCTTTGTCTTAAATCATGTGTGCTGAGAGGTCCTTTCAAGATTAACCAGCAAATAGTTACAGCTGGGGAAGAAGAGAGACTGTGAGGATGCTGTGAGCTCACTAATGAAGAAACTATAACAACAAAAAGAGGGAGAAGTTGAATTGTATGGATTGCTGTGTGCCCTCCTATATCTGTCACTGCAAAGTTAAAACTTTGCAAGGAGTAGAAAATAGAAGTGCTAGTTATCATGGACTGGCAGAAAGCTGACAGATAAAGCTTTGTGATTCCTAACACTCCTGCTTCCTGGAGGAGAGATCGAAGGCTGTCTAATGATGTTACTTGAACTTAGGACAAGGCATTTAAAAAGCCAAAATTGTCTGTATGTCCTTTGTGTGCTTCTTTTTCTTGTTCCCATTTGATGCCAATGTCTGTCATAACCCTCACACTGACAGAATAAAATGCACTTTAAGCCTTCAAGCCTTATGAAGAACAAAATTGCCTCTTTGAGACAAGACACATTAAGTGCACCACTCCCTACAGAGTGGCAAAAATAATGAGCAGATACTGAAGTACTCAGGATTGCTATACACTCTGCCAGCAGCTGCATATTCCCTGGAGTTAAAATTGCATGTACATCATATGAAGGACTGGTAACATGGATTTTCAGGTGCGGGGACAGAGATTCATTAGTAAATACTATCTGGCAAACAGCAGAAAAATTGGAAGGTGTCTCATATTTTCCATTGCAAGTCAGTGGAGGGGACAGAGAGCACGACTTTTAGAGAGGTGTCTGAAGAAAAAGAAAACCTCTTGATCAGCCTGTAAATGAGGATATGAAGGGGCACTTGTATTGCCTCTGCATCTACCTGGACATCTCAAGAGAAAACTGGTCAATTCTCTTAGTTTTTATTAAAGAAAATCCAAGTGGTTTATTGATTTATTAAGTACACATAATTATTGAAGGAAAGATACATTCAGAATCCAGACTGGAGCTTCTGTGAAGGATTTTATAAGTACATAGTGAAAAGGAAGGAAAAGTAAAAGCATAGCATAAGGAAGGCCAGCATGGCAAAAGGAAGGCCAGTAAAAACATGGGCCTAGTGCTGAATGAAGTGGGAGTCCTGCTGGGATCGGTCATTGTAAAACTTGAGTACATAATGCCTTCCTTGCCCCAGACTTTACTGGCAAGACTGGCCTTCAGAAATCCCAGGGCCCAGAGACTGGAGAAAGTCTGGAGGAAAGAGCATGGCTGAAAAGATCAAGTCAGAGAATATTTATGCAAACTGGGCATAGAGAAATCCATGAGTCCTGATGTAATACGCCTGCAAGTACTGAGGAAGCTGGCTCAGCACTGTTGAGACCACATGAGTGCTCAAATTGGGTTCCAGTTGTGGAATCACCAGTGCAAGACAGATATGGACATACTGGGGACAGCCCAGCAAAGTATCACTATGGCATTAAAGGGACTGGGACATTTCTCATGTGAGGAAAGACTTAGAGAGCTGGGACTGTTCAGCTTGGAGAAGACATGGTTCAGGAGGGAATGTTATCAATGCATGCAGAGGCCTGAAGGGAGGCTGGAAAGAAATGAAGCCAGGCTCTTTTCAGTGCAGCCCAGCGAGAGGTCTAGAGGCAGTGGCTACTAAATGAAACACAGAAGGTTCCTCTTGAATACCAGGAAATAATTTTTCAGTGTAGGGCTGATAAAACATTGGCACAGGTCACACAGAGAGACTGTGTGTTCTGCCTCCTTGGAAATCTTCAAAAGCTGCTTGACATGGTCCTGGGCAACTGACTCTACCTGGCCCTGTGTGAGGAGAGGGAGCTGGACATCCAGAGGTCCCTTCCTACCTCAGCCATCCTCTGAGTCTATGATGCTCTTATCAGCATTACAACAGATAAACTACTAAATATGAATAAGCGCTTTCCAACATCCAAAATAATAACCTCCAAAAGCCTTCATTCCCTCCACATTCACACAATTACATGCAGTTCCCTCCAGCACTTTGGACATGTGAGTTTCATGCATTTCCCTTTCCTGGCAATGTGATTCTCCTGCCACACTTGCCCTCTGTGCTGTAGGAGATATAGACACTTTATCTTTAGGAGGGCCTATGCTGCTCCATAAAGCCCATATATGCCCACTCTAGTGGCAAACATGCCACATGGTCCCTGTGCACGGGGGTGGGCTTGCATGCCATCAAGCCCCAGTCAGCTGGAGTGCAGTTCTGGCAGTGGGGAGGCTGATCTTCCAGGCTGTGGAGATGCCTTCATCTGTGATGAAGGGTGTGATACCAGCAGTACTGTTTCTTGCAATGCCAGACTTGGCCTGATTGCTGCTCTTCCTCACTGCTCCCCTCCAGGAGGGCTCCCCATCACCACAATTTCATGCTCCTTACCTGCTTTTCTGTTTGACTCTCCCAGTGTCCAGAAGTTGCTTGGTAATCTCCTGGTTATGGTTTGATCTGTCTGATGGTTATCTTCCTCTTCAACACTGGGGCACAAGCCATTTCAGGCAATTTTGAGTGTGTCATGTGCACACACAGTTTACACTCACATTTTCATATTACCAGTTTTGCTAGGGAGGGGGGATGGGGTGTGAGCCATTCTCACAGAGAAAATACAGAGAAGACAGGTACAGACTTTTTCTGGATGGTGAGAAAATAAAAGATGGTGGCCATAAACATACAGGAAATCCTCATCTGATGCGGGGAAAAACTTCTTTCCCTTGACAGCTCTGCAGCCCACAAGAGAAGTGGGGAGATCACTGAAAGCATCCAGTGTTTTACTGGAGAAGTCCCTAAGCAAGCTTACCTAGTTGACCCTGTTTTAAGCAAAGGAAGAGTACTGGAAAGTGCTGGAAATCTCTCCCAGCCTATGTTCTTGAGTGAATGGCAAACATGTGGAAAATGTCAATGTTGTGAAATATTATTCTACAGCAAATTATAGTGATAGGTCAAAATATTTTGATTTTGCTTAAAAAGCAGATTCTCAGCATTTCATTTTAGAATTAATGTAATATTTGGATTTGATTTGAACAGAGAACTCATACTGTCAAACTCATCTCTGTGCAATGCTGCCAAAACACCACATTCTGCAATTCTGCAAATAAAGGTTCTCAAGATACATAATGCCCTTTTCTCAGAATAAGGTATTAATAATCCAGGTGGGGAACTCAAATCAAACAGTGTAAGAGAGACAGGGCAGAGTAACAAGCAAACTAAAGGTCTGAAGAGTTGCCATACTCATACAAAAATAAATAGAGCAAGCCAGACCTGGCTCAGACAGAAAAAATTGTGTTGCTGATTAAAGCCAGAACATTTTCGTGTTGCTTGGAACACTACATAAGAGGCAATTTTTATTTTTTTTAAGACAGCGATAGGAAAATAGTGTTTTATGAATAATTGCACTGTTTTTTCACCTTCCTTGATGGAAAAAGTCCTGAGTATATCTTGCAGTATATCCACCACCTTCTTACGGTGTTTATTATAAGAGTCATAATTTTAAAAGCTCAAATGCATTCCAACTGTCTAACAAGAACTTGTAAAATATCATCATCAGACTACATAATACATAAAGTGTTCTGGGCTTCCAGTCTATTGCTAATTATTAATGCCTCCAGAAGGGTTGTGACCTGATGTCAGGATAGATTTGTCAACACAGAAATCTTTCCTGTGTTTTTAAAGCTGAAATTGAAAAATAGAAAACCTACAGAGCTTTCAAAAAGCATTAATTAGCACTGAATTTCTCACTTCACTGGAGAACCTTGCAAATTGCTACTTGACATAAATGTGAGCCAACAGGGAGAGTAGAGTCCCTTTCAGAGATGGCATATATGTTAAATGTAATCTGCACGGTATTTTGTCTTCCAAAATCCCTTGTAAAATGTTTTTCAGCATTTGAAAGTAAAAATTTGACATGTCCTCAGCTAAAATTAATGGATAAAGCATCACTTTCCCTTTCTGAAATCTCCAAAAATATGTTACAAAAATAAATTTTTGCTGCCAAGTGGTTACGGGGTGTTTGTTTTTGTTGTTGTTGTTGCGTATTTTGTTCCTGTTAGTTTGTTTCTGTATTTTCTTTTGTGTGGGTTATTTTTTTTTTGTCTTAAAAAGCACTCATTTATTCATCATCTTTTTATGAAGACTTTGCTTGCAGTAAAAAACAACCTTAAAATTCTTCATTCTATCTTTTAAAACATAAAGTCAATCTCTGGTGCAATGAGTACTAACCCTAACATAAGGAGTTGGTGTTTGTTTCACAGAAATTCAGCACACTTGCTATGCATGGATCTCTGCAATGCTTTTAATCTCCTAGATATCGTCTCAGTAATGGAACTGAACCAGAATTTTCTATTTATGGGGAAAGTCACTGTTGCAGAAGACCTCTGACTCACACAAAAACAAACTAGAATTTTTAGCTCAACATGTTGATGTTTTGCTTTCTTTCTTTTAGGATGCAATCTAGGAGAATTCAGAGTCGCTCAGAGAGGATTTCCATATAATTCATTGTATCAGTCCTCCAGCATTGCAGTTAGCACAACAATATTTCTCTGAATGCCTGTTGAGTTGTCTCCATGTATATTATGGGAGAGATGTATTGATTCTCTAAGGATAATGTGAGGCACTTTGTCTCCCTTCCTAACTTTCTTGGGAAGAGATATTCCTGTTCACTTGGAGTTCAGAACAATTGCAAAGGACGACTAAAGGCAATCCTCTCAA
Source organism: Entomyzon cyanotis (assembly GCA_024500445.1). NCBI lineage: Eukaryota > Metazoa > Chordata > Aves > Passeriformes > Meliphagidae > Entomyzon > Entomyzon cyanotis. The sequence continues at coordinate 6,477,859 of JAKEPQ010001021.1, forward strand.
ACAGTAAGACCCTGTCACCTGGAGTCTTTTGCGAAGAGGAAGCAATCTACGTGTGGTGTGTTGTTGTTGTGTAACCTCATGCATCGATTATTCACCGACTACCCCTCCCTCCCTCCCTTCATCTCATGGATGTCTGTGGCTTTGAAGAGATAATCATATCTTAAATGTTAGGCAAAGCTGACTGAAGCACTTTCTTTTGTAGCGACATGCTCATGGATTATTCTAGGCACTACTGTGTTTTGTATTTGAGACTAGCCTTTTTCTCAGACCAGCGTTTTGTGCTGGATGTACCCAAGATGGTGATGAAGTGTAAGCTGCAGTTTGCTTGCTGGCTGCCTTGTGGGAGAAGAGGTTTTGTTCTGCACTGCTCATTACCAAGGGCCCTTGGATGTCCTTTATGCAGTGCAGACAACTGTATCAGTCTGGCTTTTCCACATTGAATATTCCTCATACTTTCAGGGCATGCTGAGGTTGAAGACCTTTGGAGAAAGTTTATTTCTAGTAGTCTATCATCTCTTAGGACATTTACAAGAATAAAAGTAAAGGCACCAGCCTAGAGGACCCAGTGAACTTGTTCTTGCCTCTTGAGTAGTACCGCTGGAAGGGAAAAGCAGTACATTCTGCTCTGATTGTGCTGTGATGATCTTGCAAGGAAACAAACCTGGCAAACTTTGTTTGGCTTGGTTACAGTTCCATTTCTGCATTGGGAAAGACATGGTTCATACCCAGGCCTGGTGTGGTAGGCATGAAGCTAGATCCTTTACAGGACATCCAGAAAGCCTTCTGCACCCAGATCATGTATCTTTTTGGAGCTAGCTCCTTTTCTGAGGTGCTAAAGAAATGCAGGATATAGAGGGGTCCTATAGCTGAAGATGATTTTTTCCTGTAATGCCTAGTCATGTTAACAAGTCTGGAAATGCAGATATTTACAAAAAGAATTGTATCTATTTTTGCCCTTTTGTGTCAAGAAACCCTAAGGCTGTTCAGATGCTCTTTTATCTTCTCTCTTGCGTGACTAGCTAATGGTTCTTACAAGGTCACAAGGAAATGGAAAGCAGCTGTGCTTCTCTTGGCTAAGCATTGAGACATCCTGAAAGAGACACGTATGTGGTGTTCGTGGAATGAAGAAAGATGCCACGGGAAAATGGCCACAGGAAAACATATGAATCCAGAGAAGAATTTCTAAACAACTCCATGGATTCTGATTCTGATGGTTAAAAGGTTTCCAAAACTGCATAATCATTCCATTATATGACAACTACAGAGGGAAACAAAGGTACACAAAAAAATGGTCTGCCACTGTACAGGGTTTTGTTTTGATACCTCATTTATCGGCTGTGACTTGTAAAGGTCTGCTGCTCTGCGTAATTTCTGGGTCTGAAGAGAAAGATGGATATCCCTGCCTGAAGAGAATGCCATTGTCTTTCTCGGGCTGCTGTATTTCTCTGTTACTTCAAGTGAATACAATTTTTCTTAGGCAAATATTGAATATAAATATAGAAAACCCATTCAATGGACATAAATTTCATAATATAATAAATACTGAAGCTAACTACATTTGATAACATTTGGTCAAATGATTTACATCTGTCGCTGTTGAGCCGCTAGCAGAGAAGGAAAACCCGGATTCTCAGCGTGGCATAGAAAAAGCACTTTATTGTTTGAATCCAACATATATATAGACCTTCCAGAGGCCACCCAGACTGGCCAGCCAGAAACCTCCCCCAGGCCTGATTGGCCAGGCCTGAACTGTCCAAATCTCGAGACACTGCTCCAACAACATCCAAACTTTATCTCTGTCTACAAAACACAAAAGAAATTCTCATGGGAAAAACCTGTGCCAGCCACATACATCTATTATGCATTTTCAGGAACAGTACACTGGCTAAACATGACCTGTGAAAGGCTGTTTTGAAAAACCTGGCCACATTGGTCAGGAAGCATCAGCCTGATGTCCATATACATACTCCAGCAAAAAATATCCTTGTGGTTTTCCTTTATGCACCAAAGTTGTTTCAGTGACTAGTTTTCTGGGAGTTGAGGTAACTGGCTGAATTTGGGAGAAAGAGAAGCAGAACATATTTTTTCCTGTGTAATAGAAGTGGGAACTTATTTTGAGGTCTTGAAATCCAGTGATCACCTCTGGGCTATTAAACCCATTTGCTTATTAGTTGTGTTAATTGTTTTTAAAAAAATCAGTTTCAGGATGCAAAGTCTGTTCTGATTTTTTTTCCTCTATATGTATTCAAAAGACTTTAATCAGACAATAGAAATAAAAGCAGATTTTAAAAAGCTGTACTACAGACTTCTAATTAATTTCAATTTCTGTTGAAACATGACTTGACCTAATAGCATAGATAAAAACCTGTTTTGTGTTAAGAAAACTAGGTATCATTTTTGCTAAATGAAATGAAGGTTTTCTCTCTGTATGTTATGTAATTGCCATAGCTTTCTGATTAACAACAATAAAATAAAATTGAAAAAAAGATTCTAAACCTGTATTTCAAAGGTAACTCTTATAAAGAGCAGAGTGACCAGCAGGGCGAAGGAGGTGATTCTTCCCCTTTACTCTGCCCTGGTGAGATCCACCTGGAACTCTGCATCAGCTCTGGGGTTCCAGCACAGGAAGGGCATGGATGTGTTGGAGTGAGTCCAGTGGAGGGACACCAAGGTGATTAGAGGGATGGAACACCTCTTGTATGAAGAAAGACTCAGAGAATTGGGACTGTTCAGCCTGGAGAAGAGAAGGCATCAGGATGACCTAATTGCAGCCTTCCGATACCTGAAGAGAACTCACAGAGAAGATGGAGAAGGACTGTTTGGAAGGGTAGGTCAAGGACAGATCAAGGAGGAATGGGCTCAAATTGAAAGAGTAGTTTTAGATTAGATATTAGGAAGAAATTCTTTACTATGAGGGTGGTGAGGCACTGGGATAGGTTGCCACAGAAGCTGTGGATGCTCCATCCCTGGAAGTGTTCAAGTCCAAGTTGGATAGGGCTCTGAGCAACCTGGTCTAGCCATGGCAGGGTTGTTGGAACTAGATAACCACAAGGTCCCCTTCCAACCCAAACCATTCTATGATTCTATGATTCTGTGATAAACATAAAATAAGGCTGATGTGTGCTTACAGCATTTTGTCCTGCTTCCTCATCCAGAAGCTTCTGCCCCATTTTGCCTGACCCAGCCCAAATGAAATAACTAAACTGTCTCAGGGCCAAAGTCTTTATTACTCCCCAGTGAATTTATCCAAGAAAGCTTGCTCAAAATCATAAGAAATCCATTTGAAATACTATGATTTCCTAACAATTAAGAAGAGTTGATCAAGTGGATCAACAAGAGAAACCTAGACCTGAGGAAAATATTCTACAATAAAGATAGTGGGGTACTGGGTTGGAGTGGTGAAAGGATGATGAAAGTCTTGCCAGAGAGCATGTTAGCTACATATCTTTCAGAGGAATGTCTTACACAAAGCCAACTATCATGATTTCAGAGTGGGAGACAATCAGCCACAACACTCTTGTATCTCTTTTCAATATTTCTGTAGCACAATAATTTGAGAAGGGCATGAATCTTTTAATTTTATGAGTATTCAATCTTGATTACAGCTTCATACTTAAATGGGCTTCAATGGGAAGGTTAAATTACTCTGTTGAGAAATATTTGGAAGATCTGTCTCTCAGAATAATCATGTCCTGCATGTGTGCTGTAAAACACTTTAGACCAAACCATACCAAGCAAACCACTACTTCCTCAGGGGATCTCACTCCCTGTTCCCACAAAGAGCTACACAGGAAACAGGTTGTATGTTGCTGATTGAAGGAGATACATGAGAATCCTTGCTCGTAAGTGTTTGGATACCTATCATGCCAAGGATACAAGAAGGGAGGGAGGTGATCCCTCTTGTGGAAACAGGGGCTTGTGGATGAAGGTGACTAAGCCCAGAACAGCAGGCCAGCTGGGCACAGGCACTTCTGACAAGTCAGCAGCTCCTGGCAGCAGACTGGCAGTGTGTTGGATGCTCTCAGACTATCTCAGACTTCAGCTCTCTAAGAAAGAAAAGGCAAGTGCCTACCAGAAGTGTTTGTGTAGCTCCAGAAGATGACTTAGTTCACTTGTGTTAGGATGACAGCATGAACCCCTTCCCCCCTGAACTTTGATGTATCTTTAAACTGAAATGTTCCTTAAAAGTGAAAGTTTCAAAGAAATCCCATGCATTCTACCATCCTTCAGAAACAATTACCACCCCCCTACCCCCAAAATACCAGCCGGTCTTGTCAGGTTTGGTTTATTTCTGTAGCTGCTCCTGTCCCTACTAGGTCAGGCATTTAAGAGAAGACAATGATGCCATACCCATAACTGATAAATCAAGAAGATTCATAAAGCTGTGGATAAAAATGAAGGAGAATTAAAAGTGGTGAAGAAACTGTTAGACTCATGGAATTAGAATTCTTTTTTTCCTGATTGCATGACAAGAAGTACTCAAAGATTTTCTCTGAAATGTGTACCTGGTGACAGCTGTGTCTGTCATCCTTATGTGATGACTACATTTAAAATCTTCCTGTGAGTACAAGCTACCTTTATAACGGTAATAAGAAACAGCAATTATTACTTTTTCTTTTACAGTCAGTTTTTAGACTTCAATTTGATTTGAAAGAATATTACAGTGATGCCTGCTACATCATTAGAGATACAGTTCTGTGACCATTTCCACTACAAAGTCTGATTTTAAGGAAATTAACTCAGCTACAAATATTTACACTGGGAAGATTTTTGAGAAAAGGAATCTTGAAGAGTGAGGAAAAGGAATCTAAATAAAGTTATTCTTTTTCAGGCCTACTGATGAATTAAAGCCTTTTTCTGGCTGTCTTAATGATGAAGAGTGCATCTGTCACACAGTATGAGCTCCTGTAGGAGCACATTGTAGGATACTGCTCAGTGTAGAGCTGCTGAATTAACTGTGCTGACCTCATTAGACAAAAAAGAGGGTTTTGGGGGTGCACCCAGAGCTGTGATGCTGATATACTGGTGTTCTGGTAACCAGAATCCCAGCTCAAGAAAAGGCCAATCAAGCAAATCAATGGGGGCTGGAGAGGGGCAGGGCATAGGGTTCCTAACACAGCAGCAATGCCACTGATGATATTAACTGTGGTTCCATTTAGTTTGGACCATACTGAGCAGGAACAGTGTAATTGAAGCTAATAAATTCTGTCCCTTCCCAAATCAGTGTCAGTGTTGTCCTCCTGAGTTACAAGTCTTCTGCCATCAAGTCTAGAGCAATAAAGTCAGGCTTTCTTCCCAGAAAAGCCAGTAAATTATGTTTGCAATACCTTTTCTAAAACATATTACTGGCCATTTTTTAAAATTAGTGTTTTTAATTAATGTTTTTTAACATTCACCTTCATTCCCCAGGCAGTTACTACTCAAACCCTTTTAATTGAGTCAAATAACAGTAACTGAAGTGTTAACAACATCCTTAGGTTAATAGATCTTTTTCTAGCCTGAGTACAGCATGTGAGCAAAGGGTGACAAAGAGTGGCTCATGTGCCTTTCTGTTCAGAGATTCAGTAAGCTGAGGCTTCCCGAGCTCCAGGCAGTGCACTACTTCTTCCAGGACTCAAGCACTGCTTCAAAAGGGCATCCCAGCTTTGGTCAGAGCTACAGGCATTATTTTGTGTTGCACAGAGTTCCCTTATCATAGCTATCCAGCTCTAAGGAGGCAACAGGTAGTCAGAATCTGTGCTGGTGCATATGACTAATGGGGTGTGTGTTACCAGCCTGTTAGCAGCACTACAAATAGAGTAGACAGATGCTACTCTACACAATGTCTACATGCACTTTCACAGTGTGATGTGGGCCACAGTCAATCATCTGGGCTGCCAGACACATTCAAAATTAATTCAGGTGCTTGGATCTAGAAATAGCTAGATCTCAAAGCCACCTGAGTGAGATTTGCAATAGAGCAATCCAGCACTGCAAGACTGACAGTTCCCAGACTCCTAGGGTCCATTGAAAAGCACCTTTTTTTTAGGACATTCACAGGAGATTCTCACTGAAGAAAAAATGTAAACAAAGGCTGTCTTGTTTCCAAGGACAGAACTTAGCAAATTAACTGTTCTATTCTTCTCTGGGAAACAATGATTTTTCTCTATGCTAAGCCAGTGACGCCAGACCAAGTGACCAAGCCAACCAGCAATCACAACTGGTAGCAAAAATTGTTCATCAGGCACAGTAAAGCTGCCTCTTGAAGGCACTACTGTTGGTAATGGGAATTTAGTGTCTCCAGTGGGTTCATATACCATTGGGCAATATCCACTCTTTTCACTTCTATGCAGTTTCCTATCTCTAGGTAGCTAGCAAGAACCTGCTATGACTCTCCTAATGGATTTTGTTTTTGTGTATCGGGGAAAAGAAGTCTTGGAGTTTAGCAAAAGTGATTATACTCTTGGAAAAATTGAATCTGCACCCTGTTGACAGGTTAGAAAGTCCCAATGTATCTGGTATCATTAGTCATAACAATGATAAGTCATAAATGCTTTGTTTCTGAATTGAGCTCTCTGTGATTTAAAGGCAGATATTTTTTCTTTGCATCTTAAACAGTAATGCTCCTAATAAAGGATAATTATTCCATAAAAATCATACTCTTTTCTTCTTTTATCGTAAAACAAGCACTTTTTGTCCAGCTCCACGCAACTACTTTTGAGTGATTATGTTCCTCCTACTGCAATGTTTGAAAAAGCTCAGTGCAGTGTTTCCTCTGACTTCAGCAGCTCTTGCATCAAACAATTATATTTGGAACTTAGTTTCTAGAGATACTGCTTTGGTAAACTTTCTAGTTCTGTCACTCAGGACCATTTCCTACCATCTTCTCTCCCTCAAGAATGGCTCTTGTAACACACTAAGATCCATTCATATGAAGAAAAAGCTTGAATGTGAAGGGAGCAGAGAAAAAATGGTTCCATAAAAGTGTTAAATCTTTAAAAACATTATCTTTCCTTTTGGTTTTGACTAAATGCATCAATTTTTCACTTGGGTCTCTTGCAACAAAGTCTCAAGCAACAAAAAACATTGTTCTGAGACTGCCACAAAGAAGATGCCCAGCTGTGCCTCTGGTGATGGAATTCTTTTGACTAACTCTCCTTGGTATCTGGAGGCACAAAATGTATATGTGTGTGTATGTATGTATGAGCTGAATCTTATGCTGGTTGTAAACAAAGTTATGAAAATAAAAACCTTCTTCTGCTGGTAGGAGAACGTTTTTTGTTAGATGTTCATCTATGACACTAAATTAATGTTACTATTTGTACAGATTCTAGCATAACAAGAGATGTGACACATCTTTCTGTTTGTACCACACCAGGTCAAACATATTGGACAAAACTTGTCTCCATGTTAATTTTCACTGATAGGACATTAGTGTCAGCCTGTAAGGTAATTTAGACTATAGGTACAAGTTTATTGTCCCTAAATTTGCATGTGTGTTTGACTTTCTGTTATTTATTAATTTTTGCTAGACTTTTCAAAGTGTCTGAAATTGAGTGCATTGGATGTGACCAGCTGTAAGCAAAATAAAGATAATAATTAGGTGAGATGCTTAATGTGGGCTCTTTCTTGCACTCTCCACTCCTGGTGGGTTGTGAAGAGCACTCTTTGCCTCCCTGAGAAATTGCATCACTAGAATATTTACCCTTCTTCCTCACTTTTCTTGAAAATTTTAAAAAGCCACCTGTATAGTAACATGGTTTATTTTCTCAAATTAGTCTTTCAATTCTGACTGGGATTTTATTGATAGAGAATAGGGTTATGAATTAATCAAGATTGAAATATAACAATCAGCAATTATTTGAAATCTAAACCTTCTTTAAGTTATACATGACAGGAGGAAATTCCTCATGCATCTAGAAGTGCAGTCTTAGACTCTGGGGCATAGAACACACCTTTTAACAATATTCAGTGATCAAATTTCACAGAAGACTTGTACATTTTAACTTGCTGCCTTTAGTTAATTATTTTCTTATTATCAGCTGTCCTTCTGCTGGCTGCAAGTCCACATGAATGTGGAAAAGGCTTAATGTGGGAAGGCACTACCAGTTTTGTGGGTCTGTCTGTACTGCAAGAGAGAACGTAAAGATGAGGTCTTAACTCCTAAGACAGAGTACAAATTTTGTCTCTTCTCTTTCCAGATCTCAGGGGAACATCTGCAATTTAGCCCAGGCCCAGCACATTTGAAGTTTTCATGATACATCACATTTCCTTGAATTTGTGCATGAGGACAACAACTGCATAACACATGGACCATTCAACAGATGGTCCCTCAAATCATGAAGCCAGTAGCTGGGAAATGTGATTGCTTGCTGGAGTTGAGAGTCCTGTCACTAATTAGAGCAAAATCACAGGTGGAAATCCTGATAGGACTTCAGGAGTCACTCAAAAGCAGCTTTCTGTGGGCAGGTGCTGTGTGTTTCTGAGGCAGCTTGCCAGGATTACTCAGAGTGCCTTAAAACAAAAGCAAAGCCCTGCCCTCAGATGAATTACTTGCATACTGATTATGAGCAAACCATTCCTGTGACTCCTGGTACAATCATCTCCTGTTTTATGGCTTCCAGAGCAGTATCAGAACAGTGTCTCTTCTAAGAATTTACAGGAAATGTAGACAGGATTAATTCCAGGTGAAGAAAGACAGTAGAAGGGTATAATTTGGGACATTCTGCCAGATGAACAGATTGTGCTCACAACTGGTCTTGCCTGAGTGTACAGAAGTAAGGCCTGGGTTGTGTGGGAAGCCAACCTTTTTGGATGCTGACTAGAACAATTACTTTTTTTCTCACAAGAAGTAGTTACATTTCTAGTTCAGTCTTTGGGTGTTTCACTGTGCTGGGTAGTGTTTCTAGAGGATCAAAAAATTGCCACAAAAGTGAAGGAAGATACAAAGAGCTTTGGCACATAGATAAGAGGCAGTGGTTGCCTCCATTCTATGCAAGGGTCAGCACAAACAGATGATCTGCCCAGCACTAGGTAGGACAGAAGAGATATGTCTGCCCTTGAAACAGATGCCATTTATTTGAGAAAGGTTGCTGTATGAAAAAATGCAGACCTACATTTTTAGGGCTAAAGTGCTCTACTACTAGACTTTGAGACCCTGTGTGTGTCCTGAGGGAACAAGTCTTTATAGAAATGGAAGATCTTACAGGATTCATCAAATCATGGTCTTTCCAGTTTAGAACCCCAACAAAGCACTCCAGGGCACATGCTAGGGACTTCAGCTAAAAGAGAAGAAGTTCAAGAGCCAGTCCTTGTGGAAAGGTCTGTTGAGCAGTTTCAAAAAATGTGGGAAATGAATAAAGAGGCTGTGACATTGACGTGTATACCATTTTGGAAACTGATTACTTTGTGTTCACTTTGGGTTTTTTGATGCCAAGCTTGTATTTTGATGGGCTTGTGTGAGATGAGTTCCAGGGACACATTTGTGAAATGCTTCTGCTTCACATTTAGTAGCTCAATTTGTGGCACTGCTTCCAACTTTACTGACTCTGTTTCAGACCTGAGAAAGGGTGTGTATGCTCGAAATGCAAAGCATATAACACAAATTGAAGATAGTTCTCTTCCTCCCCTTTTTTCAGCAATGGCCATTTTGCAGGGACTGATCCAAGGTTTGGGGGAGTCCCCCACTACTGGAGAAGTAGGAAGGTTTTTTCTATGATGGCTCAGGTGGAAATTCCAATTGCTGACGGAATTGTCATCTTTGTGCCTGCACTAGTAATACCCAACTTCTTTCTCTCTCTTGGTTATATGTTTGATCTTTAACACACTATTAATTTCATTTTGTTGAGACACTAAGAATAAAATTAATTTTCTGGTTTTGCTAAAATTGATTTTTGCCTAATAAATACCACTAATAGTGAAAGATATTCTTGTACAGAGATAATTGTGTCACAGAAGAGAATTAAGAAACAGACAAAAACCTTTCTGTCTTTCAAAGGTTATGCCCATGTCTTGATAATCACACATGCCCTGAGTCTGGCTAATTGATATTACTGAAACCACAGCTAGCAGGACAAATTGTATTTCTGATGTGTTAATGAAAATGAAATTAGAAACTCAAAAAGTCAAAACCCCATTTCAGTTCACACACAATTTACTCTTGTGCCTATTTCAGCATATTCAGTAGCTAATGATCATATTCTCTTCCTTTCATCCAGACAGTTTGATGAGGTCAATGAATGTGCAAGAAAAGTTCCCATATTTAGCATTCAAAGAAAGGCATAGTTTTGGAAAAGGAGGCAGCTGTCAACTGGAGCTTTTTCTTCTTTTTGTCCTGTAAAATTCAGCTGTGTGATTAGCTCTTTTTGCTGCTGAGATTAATAAAATACGGTACTGGTATTCTTTAATGAAGATGCCCAATTTTTTCTTCAGCTGCATTTATTGCATTTACATATGAAAATGCTGTTCTAATCCTGACCTAAAATGATCTGTTCATCAAGATCATATTTCTTGCACTTGTTTTGTGTTTGATTTAGTGAGAGTTTTATGTGATCTGACTCCATTTTCTTCTTCACACTAGTGAATTTAGGCCTCTCCTAAAGATGGAACACTATTAAATGCATTTGCAGGTAAGAACCGTGTTTCAGAAAGCAGAAAACCAACTGCTGCAAGGCAGTGTATCCCAGTGGTCAGGTCCTGACACCCAGAACTTCTCGAAGTTTGCTTGAAGGATGTGCAGGTACATTGTGTATTTCAGAGTGTGGGTCACACTTGACAGCCACTCTCCTAATTTGAAAGATATCCACATGAGCTAGCAGTGGCAAGCATGTGAGTCTTGAGATGTTATCTCTGTGGGACACATAGATGCTCCCAGTTTTCCAAAGGCACAACTTATCAGCTTCCCTTGAAGGTATCTTCAAGGCCTGCTGTTGGATGAGGCACTGAAACAAGGGCTGGATTGCAAGCCTCAAGTGAGAATCTGTGACTTCTAAGTGCTTTTCCTTGCTCCTCACTAAAAACAGCTGGCACATGTGGGTGCTTTACTAAGTGATATGTGTCTGAAACACTTGAGACCAGGGAGGGATGTGCTGGTCGATCTGCTTGATCTGTTTTGACTAGGGAGGAAGAACTAGCTTTGGCACAAGTACAAACTGAATGTGGTAACTGTGATTAACTTCAGATATACACTGAATTTTCTGGGTGGAAATAAAAATTCATCTGTGGCTTTAAGGGTCCAGAGGTTTGTGCTTTAATTCTTACAATCTCTTCCAAATGTTGGAGTGCTGAGTCAGCTGGGCAGGAAGTACACAAGACAATGAATGAATGACTGATTGGCTGTTCCATGGGTTTTCCCTGCATCTCTGTTTACCTTAGTGAAAGGAAGTCTTGGAATGCAATGAACACTGTTAACCTGATAAGACTTCTTCCATGAAGGGGCAGTGGAGCTGAAGGAGGAGGAATGAAGAAAATGAAGTCTATTTCTGTGACATCCCAAAAGTCAAGGTACTTCCCATTTTCCATATATGATGTCACTGGCTAGTGGACAGTTCAATTCTGGACATCATTCTGTCATTGCATCTGGCCTTCATATGTGAAATGTCCTACAAGATGAGGTAATCTGAATTACCATTCTAGAAGTTTGTCTGTACTAGAAGACTGATGCCTCTTCATAAGCAGGCATGTGAGGAAGCCTGGTTACCTGGCAGATACACAGCAAACTGCTTGTAATCTCTAAAGCAACAACTGAGATACCCAAGCGCTCACAGCATGTAGCAAGATCTGTAGTCTTATCCTCGTTAGCATAAAAATTTTTTTTTCATCTGGCTTCTTGTGCTGGCCACTTATATTAATTTTGATCAGTTTAATAAAATATCTGAGACTCTTTCTCTTCACTGGTTCAGATGGGCATCATAAGTCAATGTCCTTCAAAAGAACAGCTTTACCATTAATAGTCTGCTGGGCTGATGCTGGTCCTTCATTTCAGACTTTCCAGAGTTTGATTCCAGGAAACTTCAAGCAGTGGCCTGTGCTAAAGAGCTTCAGAAAGCTTCAGAAAGCTGATTGTGATGCCTTCATTTTGGCATTCTGTCTTTCCCAGGCTGTTTCCTTGCCTCCAGTTCTACACATTTCAGTTTCTTTAGGTTCATAAAGAGCTGCTTGCATGTAATTTCCTGCACCTGTTGAAAATCACATGACTTAAAAATACTGCAACAAAGTCTAGAAATGCAGTTGTCTTCATGTAGAATCCCTCAAGGCAAGGAAAGAGTCAGGTCTGTAATCTTGCAATTAAAAGATGGAAGTTGTTGATTCCCTGTCTTGCTGTAGTGGAGAAGAAAGTCCATATGTTTATGATAAACACTTTAAATATTATAGATTTTGCAACTGAAACTGAACGCATATTTCATTTAGTATTTTTTTCCCTTTCCCTTTTCTCCCTCATAGTGTCACTATAAGGCAAAGATAAGGCTCTTTGAGTGCTTTAACTGCATTTTCATATATTAAGATTTAATTTTAAGTGAAACCCTAACTTCCCGGTGTTTTTGATGCCTATTCCTGCATAATTACACCATCTGTGCAATTTAATTCACTAATATGTACTCTGCCCTTTAACTCCATTTAAATGTCACTTGTGGGAATTCAAACTGTACTTTAACAACACAAACCACCTGATGGCTTAAAATTGAGGGGTTTTACTCATGCTGAGGCTTTATAGATGAGCAATCAAGTTACTTAACAACTGCTCCCAGAGCTGACTTCCCTCTAAGTTTGCTTGCAAGGGAAATTAATTTGATCTTAATTTCTAGAAAGTCCTTTCCCAAGCACTGTCTTCCTTTAGAGCTGTGCTGGCCATTAGACTGCTTCTGGTCAGGTTACCAGCACTGAGGAATAAATTGGCTATGCCTTCAAACTGTCCTGGTACAATGTTAAGTGTACGACTACAATAACATCTGTTCTCTCATCCACAATCTAAACGGACTGCAAGGTTTTTCTTAGGGTAGAATTCTACCTATGTCATAGAGAAACAAGTCCTTCCAGTAATGAAAGCAGTCTTGAGATATTCTGAAAAGAAAATCTCAAGGACAGGAGAATATTTAATACTGCAGTGGCAGCTGCAGATAGTGGCAATCGCTCTCTACCAATAGATCTGCTTGTGAATTCTTTCTCTGCTGGGCTGAACTTTTAATGAGCTTGACTTTTGCTCATAATATATAGTATTATACATGTTTATGTATTTTTAAAGTCTTTGAGGAATGTAAAATAAATATTTTTGATTACGCTAATAAAAGAAAGTGTTTTAAAATTATTCTCACCCTAGGGGGAAGGGCTCTAACTTTTGCTGTTTGGCACTTCTCGTAAACAAAATAGTTTTCTTCCTGAGCTCAATCTTGTAGGTACATCGTGGATTCTGATTCAGGATTTGAGAATGCCTTACCTACCTCAGGTTTTAGTAATCCAGACAAATGTGCCTATAGAAAGAAAGCTCATACAATTCTTAGAAATATTTCCTTGAGTCTCTTTGAGCCTTTGCTCCATTCTCCTCATCTATATTCTTTGAGCTGTCCGCAGCAGTTGTTGCCTTAGAACTTGAGCCCTTGAGATGGTTTAGAGGCTACAGCTCCTCTCCTCTCCTGTCTCTAGATGAAATGGTTTAGAAAAAAATATAGCTGTCTCTGTGTCTTTCCAGTTCTTTGCCTCTCTCCCTGACATTTCTCCCTTGACTGACTATGCAGAAGAGAGTCAGCAGACTAATCTACAAACACTATCTCATGCCTTGTCTGGAGGAGATTTTGAAATTCCATGATGTGTTCTGCTGCCAGGATTTGCTGTGCCATTTTCCCACCGGGAACTCCTCTGCAGATGGACAGGTACACACACTTGCATCATCCTGCTTACCTGTTTTCCTTACAAAGCTCAACTGTCTGCTCTGCACAGATACACCACATCCTGGGTTCTATGGTCTGACAAATATTACTTTTAGGAACATCTAAAGAATTGGCATTTAGGAGGTTTTGAACACTTAGGCCACCTGATTTGAGTAACTCTATATTGTCCAAATGGCAATCAGTATAAAATGGAATCCCTCAGAGTTCTGCATTGTGACCAGCATGGTTCAATATTTTTATCAATGACATGGGCAGTGTGATTGAGTGCATTCTCAACAAGTTTGTGGATGATGGCAAGTCTGAGTGATGCAGTTGATATGCTGGAGAGAAGGAATGCCATCCAGAGGGACCTGGATACACTTGAGGAGTAGTGCCATGTGAATCTCTTGAAGTTCAAGACCAAGTGCAAGGACCTGCATATGGATGGGGAGATCAGTACAGGCTAGGGGATTAATAGATTGAGAGCAAGCCTGAGAAGAAGGACCTGGGAATATTAGTAGATGAAAAATTAGATATGAGCTGGTAAACTTCACTTGTTGTCACAAAAGTCAGTTGTATCCTGGGCTGCATCCAAATCATCATGGCCAGCAGTGTGAGAGAGGGGATTCTGCCCCTCTGCTGCACTCTGGTGAGGCCCCACCTGGAGTGCTGTATCTCCTCTGTGTCTCCCAGGACAAGTACCTATCAGAGTAGATCCAGAGGAGGACCATGAGGATGATCAGAGGCCTGGAACATCTCTCCTATGAAAGTAGAAAAAGCTCCAGGAGACCTTATTGTGACCTTTGCATGTATAAAAGGGTCTTATAAGAAAGATGGAGCCACTTTTTACCAGAACCTGTAGTGATAGGACAAAGGATAACCATTTTAAACTAAAAGAGGTTTAAATTTGATGCAAAGAAGACCTCTTTATGGTGAGGCTGGCAAGATACTGCAATAGGTTACCCAAAGAGGCTATGGATGCCCCATTCCCGAAAGTGCTTTAGGTCAGGTTAGAAAGTGCTTTGAACAACCTGGTCTATTAAAGGATAACCCTGCCCATGGTAAGGGGGTTGGACTAAATAATCTTTATAGAGCCATTCCAACCCAAGCCTTTGATGCATCTATTATTGTGTGACTCCATGATCTCTGCCATGGGACACATATCTCTTGTGCCAGCTGAAGCAAACATGCTCAGATGAGCTCCTTCTTCCTTTCTTTGCTCGGCTGCCATGTGTTCTCATGTTTGTTGCCCTCCTTTGGACACATTTTAATATTTTTTATATCCCTCTTGTATCGCGAAGCCAAAAACTGCACACAGCACCTGATGTGAAGCTGCACCAATCTAAATATTATGGGATAACCACTATTTTGGTCTCCTCAGATATAGTGTGCTTAATGCAATACTTAAAGCACGTTGTTGACTCACACTGAATTAATCATCAAGGGAACCCTCCAGTTCCCTTTCTGTGGTGCTGCATTCCAGTCTCTAGTCCCTAAAACTGTACAAACATCCAGGATGCACCACCACAAGAGCTGAGTCTTTGGGCACTTATCTTTGTTAAAATTTATAAGATTGGTGAATCCTAGCACTCCACTCTATGCTTAAGGGAATCCACAGCTCATTCTAGCTCCGTATGGCTGCAAACCTGCTTAATGCACACTAAGCTCTAGTGTACAGGTCACTGACAAAAACATGGAAGAGAGCAGGGCCTGAAATTGAGCCCTGGGGAACACTGGTATTGACTGGTCACCATGTGTTACCTTGTTTGTTACAGCTCTTTGAGCCAGACACTTCAAGGCAGCTGTTCAGGCAGTATACTGTGCATGTGGATGCTGGGCATCTTGTCTGGAAGGATGCAGTGAAGGTCAGTGTCAAAAGCTTTGTTAAAATGAAAAACCCCACACATCCACTGCCTTTCTTTTATCCGCTAGATGTGTAACCATTTCAAAAAAGGGCATTTTCATAAAAGTGTATTAAGTTATCAAGGCATGACTGTCCCTTCATAAACCCATGTTTGCTTTGACCAGTGACTTCATTTCCTCTGAAGTGCTTTTCAATAACTCCTGGAATAATCTTCTCCATAATTTTACCAGACACTGAATGGAGACTGACAGGCCTGTAATTACCAGGGTCTTCTTTCCTGCCCTTCTTGAAAATAGGAATAATATTTGCTAGCTTCCTGTTGACTGAGACCTCTTCAGATTCACAACAGGGTTGATAAATAGTGACAGCCTGCAATACCATCAGCCGTCTCTTTCAGTATCCTGGGATGAATCCCATTGGGCCCCATTGACTTCTGTTCCTTCATCTGCAGCAGCAAATTCAGTACAAATTTAAAGCATAATGGGAGTGTATAACTCTCACGGCTGTGGCCCTCCACCCAAAGCTCCAGAGGTCACAAGGCCCTCCATAGATGATAGAGGCAGATATGAAGAAGGAATGAAATGCCTCTGCTTTATTTTCATCTCTGTTTGTGAAGTGACCAACCTTATCATGTAATGGTCAAGCTTTTTCTGTTAAAATACAAATACTTTAAAAAAGTCTTTCTGCCATCTGCCCAGATGCTCAGCTCTAGCTGAGCCTTGGCCATGTGAATATTCTCTCTACAGCATCTCAGTAGTCTTCCTGTGTAGCCTAAATTTTCTTCCGAAGACCACACAAATTCTTTTTCCTCCAAGTTCCAGAAGGAAATTCTTGTCCGGCCAAGCCAAACTGCTGACTTGCTTGATTGAATTTTTATTCATACTTCTGCCCCCGCATTCTCAAAAGATGGCTCTTACAGAATGACCAGCATTTTTGAACTCAAATGCCCTTGAAAACCAATTCCCAGAGGAACTTACTAGCCAGTTTCTTGAGCAGTCTAAAGTTTACTCTTCCAAAACCCATGGTAGTAGCTCTGCTGATGGTTTTCTGCATATCACCACAGTCTTTAAACTTAAACTATTAGTGATTGCTGTGGCCATGTCAGCCACCAATCATCACAGAACCCACAAGACCATTTTTATTTACTGACAACACATCTGTGGAGTTGAATTTTCCCCTAAGAACAACTGATCTAGAAATTTCCCTTGACTCTTAGCAGAATAATCATTACTGTCACCATCTTGACTGGGTCACCTGTAGTAGACCCCCAGAATCACTTCCACTTTGTAATATTTTTTCCTCTCCTGACCCACAAGCAATCGGAGAACATTGCATTTTCAATGGTGTTGACTCTGATTAAAATCAGAGTTGCAAACTTGGCAAACAGCAGTTTGGCACACATAACTCTCCCACCATTTTCAAAACATTTTGCCGGTATCTTGCTCTAAAAGCATGTTTTCAGTGGTGCATGCGATAATTTTCATGTTTACAGTCTCTCTCATGATTTTCCATTACATTAATACTTCTGCAGGGATCCAGAAAGTAGGGATAAGCTGAATCTCAGGTAGTTCTTCAAAGCTATGAACACGATGTCACCTAAAATAGAAATTGCCCATATCCAGGTTACAGTGACATGGTATGGCCATTATTGATTCTTTAGGTAAGAAGATTGGTACATTGAGTAAAGGGATAATCTGTTCTCTGTCCTCAGAGGAACAGAGAACTAGAAATGCATTTTAAAAGCCACAAGGGTAATTTAATTAATGAAGACATTAAGAGAAACTTCCGGGTAGCAAATAAAGTTCTGTTCATGCCACTTGTTTTTAGAATTTTCCAGATGGTCCACCAGCCCCCAACCCAAATTTGAGCAAAGCCCTCATTTTCTGTATCCTGAATGAGTGCAACAGCAGCTTCTTTCATCCAGATCACAGGTCTATCCTGATTTTCCAGAGGAGCACTCAGGTATTTGCATAAACCCAACAGTGTGTTAGGATTAATAAAGTTGTAAAAGAGCATAGAAAGCTATGTTGCATTTATTCACTCCATGCTGTGCATCAGCTTTGTGTGTTAATCAGAATAATATTAAGATCATATATTTATGTTAATTATGATAAAGCAAGAGGACAATTTGATTAAAGTTAGCAACTTAGTTTTTCCAGGTGATCTACTTACGTAGAAAATAAATAACCAGAACCTAAGAGCCTTGGGGCAGGTTTAATTCATTCTTGTAGAAAAAGGTTTTAATCCTGCTTACTGGTAGTCAAAATAATAATCATGTTACATACAATTCGCAAATGTGCTGTCAAAGCAAACAGGATTGTAATTAAAGACTATTCTTTCAGGGAATTTTATTTTATGACATCCCATGATAAACATAATTAAACTTCTTGGGAAGTTGGATACTTAAGCTGAGCTGGAATTAGCCTGTGAGATATCAAAAATGCTGCAGCTGAGGTATAAAAAAGAACTTTGGATCTGTGACAGCTGGAAACAAGTGAGACTTGTATAAAAAATTTCTTTTCCCTGGTAGTTCTCCCATGCCTCTTGTCAAACCAGAGCAGAAAACCCTTATTCTTGTGGGTGTCTTTCCATCAAGAGAATTAGGTATGGTGGGGAAAAATCTAAACAATGACAGTTAATGCTATCTTCCTACCAAAAAAATTGAGCTTCAGCCAGTTCACAGCTTCACTGGACAGCCATTTCAAGTGAGATTCTTATTTGGCCTCACCTCTGTGAGATCCCCAGGTGCTGCAAAATGGACCTAAAAGGGACCCTGAAAGACCATCTGCATCACTCACCCTGAACAGACACCATTTTAAGAAGTGCTACCTTTTGCCTCTTTGCTGTCACGAAAGCTGAACAAATTTTTCCTACTACAATACAGAAAAAGGCACCAGCCAGATTCTGGTCCCCCTTGAACTGATACCAGAAGTAACCTGCTAGCCGCAAGTCCAGCTAAGACTAGCCTACCACCTCAAGAATGAAAGAGTTGTGAGAAACAAACACAAGAAAGAATGGCTTCTTTGAGGAGTGAGAATTAAAAGTCTGAGTTCAAGGAAATTTTCTTTGTTTGATTTCTCTTAATAAGCAGGATTGAAAAAAAATCATTCTATAGATGAAAAGAGCATTGCATCTGCAGAAGAATAAGCCAAGCCCCCTGGAGAGGCTGGCTGTCAGAGTTGTCTTGCTGTTCAGCAGACACTCACAGCCAGATCTGTGGAAAGCTGGCTTTCCACTATAAACTGTCATGCATATCTCTCACTCTCAAAGAACTGCCAGAGGTCCCTGAGCCAGCATGCTCCTCAGGTTTCTTTCTCTTCTCAATTTTACACAGACCATGAGCAAAAGTGTGTGATGGGAAAATTGAAGACAACCTTGTCCATATCAGTACTTCTTTGTCTTGCCTTTCTTCTGTGGCGGATGAGCAATGCTGAAAATCCAGAGCTCTCATATTACAGACCTTTTGGGAGGTTGGGATCTGGTTCCTAACAGTCTGCTTTTCCAGTTCAAAACTAAATCAGCTTCTCATCTGAACTGTGGTATTTAAGAGTTTTTGGATTTTGTTGCTTTTCATTGATAAGGTAACTTGGTGTCACACATAGAAAGTAGCAGAAAAAATACATAATTCTTATAAATTTCTGCTTTCTGTCTACAAGACAGTGTCTAATTATACTGTAACATAATTTTAATATCCACACTTACTAGGGGTTTCACATAAACAGAAGATTAACCACAGTATGGAAATCTATTTCTGCATCAATTCAGAATCATTAATGGTCTCAAGTCACAAAAATGTAGGCTAAGATTTGCATAGCCCCTCTAGCTCTTAAATGAAAACATTTAAGCTCCAATAAGAGACCCAGCCACATGTATTGAGTATGAAAGATAAGGGGCACTAATCTTGAAAATGTAATTAATAATCGAGTTTGGATTAATTAGTTGCACATTACCCAAAAAGCATATTTAGTGTAATGACACTGTAATTGGAGTTTGATTCCTTTGTAATCACATCCTGTCATCTGATGCACAGTGCTGCCTCATCTTCAAAGCCCTTTTCAAATACATATTTTACGATAGATCTGGTGTTGCTAGAAGCCTGTGCCTTTCTACTCTGTTTTTGTCTTGCAAAACCATTGTCTGCTTTGCATTCTGTCTCCCCTAGAAATCTCCAATACTAAAATGATTAGATTAAATTATTTTGTGCTGGTTTACCAGAGCTTCAGTCTGAATGAAGGTCAGCTGTTGAAAACTGCAGTCCAGTGGTGTCAGAGCTTTGGCTCCGAGAAGGGTGCAGAAGGACACCTTTCTCTTGGCAGTCTTTGTGTGAACTCCCATGGTGCTCTGAGGGGGAAGAGCAGCAAGCTGGAGTGAGCTCCTTATACTGGCACTGGACTTGGAGGATCCTTGGGAATCTGCAATCCAAGCAGGAAAACTGCTCTGTTCAGGAAAGGCTAAGACCCATTGCTGCAGCTGGCAACCTGCATCTCCAAAAGGGCAACAAAGCAGTGCAATCCTGGTTTTGAACAGGCTGCTGACCTTCTCTTTAAATGAGAATGTGAGTGCTACTAGCGTGAGACAAAGTGCCAGTACCAGATCCAGTGGCTCCTGCCAAGACCTGTTGAGCATAGGTCTCCACAGAGCTGATAAGGAGACCAGGGTACATTTTTTTGTCTAGGGTCCTGAATAGCCATGAAGAGCTGTAATTCTCAATATTTCCCCTATTCACAGCTATCTAGAATGTAAATACATGGATATTGTGTTTGACTTTTTAAAGAAATTGTTCAAAGGACCAGACTATGCACTTCAATCCAATTCTAAAACCACATTCTTAGTCACAGCATATAAGTACCCCTTGAGTATAGTTTTGTTTTTCACTTTTGGACCAAATCGAGACAGCATAGTGCACACAAATCAGGGAAATCCTTGCAAAATGTGACTTGGTTTTGGTTTCACATTCTTAGTATCTTGGTCTTCTGCAAGCTGTTGACACCCCTGAAGGATGGGATGCCATCCAGAGGGACCTGCACAAGCTCAAGGAGTGGGCACTCGTGAGGTCCAAGCTCAAGAAGTGAGAATCTCATAAGATTTAACAAGAAAAAATACAAGGTGCTGCACTTGGGTCAAGGTACCAACAGAGCTACCAACACAGGCTAGGGATGAACAGATCAACAGCAGCCCTGTGAGAAGGACTTGGGGTGTTGGTGGGTGAGAGGCTGGACATGACCCAGCCATGTGCACTGCCAGCCCAGAAAGCCAAACGTGTCCTGGGCTGCATCCAAAGCAATGTGGGCAGCAGGGAAGGGAGGGGATTCTGCTCTGCTCTGCTCTGCTCTGCTCTGCTCTGCTCTGCTCTGCTCTGCTCTGGTGAGACCCCACCTGGAAAACTGCATCTGCTTCTGTAGTCCCCAGCACAGAAAGGATGTGGATGTGTTGGAGTGAGTCCAGAGAATGCCACCAAGATGATCAGAGGGATGGATGGCCTCTTATACGGAGAAAGACTGAGAGAATTGGGTTTGTTCAGCATGGAAAGGAGAAAGCTTTGTGGTGACTTTACTGTGGCCTTTCAGTATCTGAAAAGAACTTAAAGAAAAGGTAGAGAGGGACTGTGTACAAGGGCATGTAGTGAAAGAACAGGGAGGAATGGGTTTAACTTGAAAGAGAATATGTTTAGATTAGATATCAGGAAGAAACTCTTTATTGTGAGGATGGTGAGGCACTGGAACAGGTTGTCCAGAGCCCCATCCCTGGAGATGTTCAAGGCCAGGTTGGATGGATCTTAAGCAACCTGGTCCAGTTGAGGGTGTCCCAGCAGGGTTTTGTAACTAGATGATCTTCAAGGTCCCCTTCAAACCCAAACCATTCTGTGAGTCAATGAAGCCAGACTCTAATCTGGAATGTGCTCTGAAACACGAGACTGTCTCCTCACAGTCCTTCTTCCACAACAATGAGCTGTGTTGGAGAGCAATTGAAGATCTCTGTCTACGGGAAGGAACGTCTGGTGAATGACGCTACTTAAAAGTCAAGCTGTTCCTTCTAAGCAGGATGCTGGAAAAATGCATTGCAGTTGTTTATGAAGAGGGGGAAAAGGGTGGTCCTTATTTAAAAGAGAATGTTTTGATCACTATTTTTTGTCTTTGTGTGACATGACAGAACGAAGTAGGAAACACTGGTCTGTCCAGCCCTGTCTGTCCAGTAACACAATAGAAGCATACACATGGATAAAACTGTCAGTGGCAAAACAATGCATTTAGGAATGCAGGATTTCTATGGAGTGTTGCATACAAAGGGGATTGTCTGTGTCAGGTTTCTTCTCATTGCAGTGGTGTTTAAGCCATTGTAAATTGGTTTGTTGTGACTAGCAAACACCTACCTGGCAAAAAAAGTGCTAAACTTAAAAGGGTCACTTGAACATGGTTTGAGCCTCTTACTGTGCTTGCTGACCTGGAGATGAGTAAGGAAGAATAGTTTGTCATTGTCAGGAGAAGGGGACAAGGAATGAAGTCTCTCTCATTGCAGCTACCTGTGTAACTGGAGAGTAGAAGTATGGGAATTAAGGGAGTAGCATGGATAGTGGGAATGGAGAAGTGGACAAGTGAGTCTTTTGGCTTCTGTCACACATCTGAGGAATATAGATACTCCTCCCCAGTTGTCAACAGTGTCCTATTGTCCATGAGCAGCTGCTCCCGTGCTGTCCAGCTGTCTTCGTGGGTGTTCACTATGACATACTAAAAAAGCAGTGGTAAATGAGAAAGTCTGTTTCTGTCCCAGAGGCAAGCTGTTCCATTCCTGACAAAACCCTATGTTGTGGATTAACCTCTACAACTGCCTGCTTGCTTACTCTGCCTCGACTATGATGGGAAAGAGAATCGAAGAATAAAAGTGATAAAATTAATGGTTTGAGTTAAAGACAGTTTAATAGGAAAAATACAAGATTCATGATCAACCAAAGCAAAATAAGAAATATTTTCTCTACTTCCCATCAGCAATTACTCAGCCATTTCCAAAAAAGCAGGTCTTTATCATTTGTAACAGTTAATGGAGATGACAAATACCGTAGTCTGAAATTACCCCCTTCCTCCTTCTTTCCCCTGGGTTTTTCACTGTATGTGGTGCCATATGGTATGGAATATCCCTTTGGTCACTGGGATCAGCTGTCCCAGGTGTATTGCATTCCAACTTCTTGTGCACTCTCTGTCTGCTCGCTTGTGGGGTGGTGTGATGAACAGAAAATGCCCTGAAGGTTGTTGTGAGTGGGTGGTTAAGATTGCTTAAAGAAACCCTGTCAAAGGTATCAGCAAAAGCAATTTTATAACGAATCTGTGGAAGCACAACAAAGCTCTAAGGCGAGGTTCACTCTGTTACCACACAGATAAAGCACACAAAGCAGAGCTGGATTAGAGTCAGCCTGGAATGATGCACAGCAGCGACTGGGGATGCAGAAGGGTGAGGATGGAGAATGTGAGGGTGCAGAGGGGGAAGGGAGACCTTCCCACTGAGTCACAAGGCTCACAGTCGAGCCTCTTGCCAAACAGCCTTGGAAATACTCCATGCTTTATGTCTGAAGGATTAGGCAGCACTTAATCATTGACTAATTTAACTCTTACAGAATGATTCCATAGGATTTATTATAACCACAAAGGTAACCTAATTTTGAATCTAAGATGGCAACATTGATGCTACACTTGCTATAAAGTACTGGTCAGTTTTCACACACTCACACATGTATATTCAAATGTCTCTGTGTGTGTGCATGTGTACAAAGCACCTGTTGAAAACTCCCCAAGTTCAGTGAAATGCACACTTTGGATGCCTTTGCATCTCTCAGTGGGCAAAGGCTTGAGCCTCAAGGAGGGGATACCAGCTCGGGCCCCATTGTCAGTTTTCAGTGAAGCTCTTTTGGGTTCTCAAACCTGTGGGTTGATGAGCACCGAGAGGCACATTCTGCTCCAAGAGAGGGGCTGCACAGCCTCTGGGGCCAAGAGACCTCACGTGGAATCCCTGTTCACAGGTTGTGAGAGGCTTGGCTTTAGTCTTCCATCAATTTCCATCCTGGACACAATCCAGGTCGGTAGTTTCCTCAAAAGTCCAATAACAATAATATTATTTCACTCTAGCTGTGATTCAGACAAAAATAAATTTTCAAGGCTATTCATTAGAAAACAGAAATTTGTTAGGCAACAAAAGTTCTGGGGAACAGGCAATGTTATTGATTGTTACTGATTGTTATGCTCAAGGGGAGCTTAACTATCCAGCAGCCATTAATTAGGACCAAGGCTTAACAAGAATTCCTGAGATCATAGGGCAGCCTGAGGAGATGGGGGCAGGAAGAATGATCACAACACTTTGCAAGCACTGCTCATCAATAAGTAAAAAACTCCTACCTTACCAACACATTTTTGATCACAAATCTAAAACATAACACCACATGATCTCCTGTAAGGAAAATTAACTCCATCACAGCCAAATCCAGTACTCCCTACCTACATTCTCGCCCATCTCTGCTGGGCCTGTAGATGGGTAGCACCACAGTTCACTACAGTGAGTCTGACAAATGAAGGGATCCATCAGCTGGGCTGTTTGGAAAGGATGTTGGACTCTTGTGTTTTCCTGATCAGCACCGATGATAATTCTAACATAGTCTGCATGGTCTGGTTTCATATGGAAAGCACCCTTGATAATACTTTCTTTTCCTGTGTTAACTTTTAGTTGGCTTTTATACTTTCAGGCTGGGATGTAAAAATATATGCTGCCTTCTTTCTTGTGCAGTGGTTTTGGAAATTTTTACACTGCTATCTATGATGCTAGGCATTAAAAATAATGATATTTAACTTGAAAACCAGTTATATCTGTGGGTTAGTGTTTGTACATCTGTGTGCATAAGATCACTTCCTTGGCCCTCAGTGATCTCTGCAAACTGCTCAATTTCTTTGTCTTATCAGCCCTGTTCTGAAGTAACATCTCTCTGGTGTAATTCCAGGTCTCATTTGCTGACTGTCTTGGGACTGTTTTCAGAGTACCTAATTGATTCCCTACTGGTATGAAGCCTCTACACGTATCTCTTCCAGTACTTTACAGTGCAACCTCTGAAGACACTGGTAGATCCACCCATGTGGATATGACCTATCTCCAATATAAAAATTGGAAGACAGTGACTCCCTGCCAGTGCAGAAACGAAGCTTGAGACAAACTCAGACAAAATACATGCTCATGTAGAGAGATTTGCTCTTAATGAATATCTGGGGCTGTTACAAATAGAAGAAACAACATAGGCAGAACTTGTGGCCTCACTCACAGAGTCATAGAAGATCTCAGTTTGGGAGAGACCCATAAGAAACATTGAGTCCAGCTTCCTGCTTTCCACAAGTCCTAAAATTAATCTATGTCACGGCTAAGGATTGTCCAGATGCTGCTTCAACTCTGTCTGATAGGCTTTGTGCTGTGACCACTCTCCTGGGGGACATATTCCAGCGGGTCCCTAGCTTCTCAGTAAGAAATCCTTTCCCAGGAACAAGCTGTTTATATATTGCAGCTTTGAAAAGAGAAAACAAATTCCCTTACTGAATATGAAGGGTGGGTCTCAGTCTCATCAACCCAAAGGAGCAAGTTTCTCCCACTAGAAGTTACATGGACACATATTAAAAGCTGTTTCATACTGACTGACAAAAACCATTCATGGAATAAGACCTGTTTTATCTGAGCCACCTTCCCATGGTCTCAAAGGTTACTCTACCCACTTTGCCATTGGGTTGAAACAGAAGTTGTACAAGGTGATGTCAGTATCCTCAAACAAGTCATCAGCTGTATGAAATCTGAGTCTTACCCTCGCAGCTCCAGGAAGTAAATGAATCCGGCGTTTTCTGCTTACTTTGAAATATAGCAGATAAAAAGCCATACAGAACTTTTCTTTCTGGAAATAAAGTTATCTAGAAAAGTTTTCATTTTACTTATTTGCATTTTTAATGAAATAAATGTGGCTATGAATGAATATTGTCCTGGTTTATTCTGCTAACTCATTTTCCTCAATGAATATATGGCAAGGGAAAAGAGAAAGAAGAACTCTCACTCTCCCTGTGCTAGCATGGTGTAACAGGAAGGAAGTGTTAGAAATGTGTGTTGGGTTCACATGTCCATGTTTTGCTAGTGAGTGGATGGGAGAGGCTGCAGGGGTGGCATCTGTGAGGAGGCTTGGTGCTGCTGTGTGCCAGACTCACTGCAGAGCAGAGCCAAGTCCCACAGCTGAGCCCCACAGCTGAACCACAATATCTTTGGGAAGGCAGCTAGGAAAGGGCAGAAAATGCTGCGTAGCAGTTTTAAGAGTGAAGAACTGGAAAAATATGGAAGAAGCAGCCCTGTAAACACCAAAGACAGACAAGGAGAAAGGGCATTAGAGCAGAGAAGAGTAGCTGTGGAGGACCTCAGTGGGTCAGGTATCCACAGTATCCACAGCCCATTGAGAACCCCACACTGCAGCAGGTGGAGATATCCTGAAAGAACCTTCAGCTGTGAAGAGCTCACGTCACAGCAGAATCTTGGCAGGAGCTGCAGCCCATGGGGAGGAGCCCACGCAGGAACAGGTTTTCTGGAGCCTGTGGGGAACCCACACAGAAGCGGTTCATGAAGGACTGTATCTTGTGGGGAGGGACTCCATTCTGAAGCAGGGGAAAAGTGTGAGTAGAAAAAAGCAGCGGAGAGGATCTGTCATGGACTGATTGTAACCCCTCTCTGTGTCATTTTCAAAGGGAGGAATTGAGAGTGAAGGAGAAAATTTGATCAGGAAAAGAAGTGGTAGGATAGGGGAAGGTGTTTTAGCTTTGTCTTTGTTTCTCACCATCATGCTCTATTTTCAATCAGTAATAAATTATATTGTTTTCTTCAAGTTGAATCTGTTTCACCCATGGTGGTAATTGGTAGGTGATTTCCCTGTCTTTATTTTAACTCTGGAGGTTTCTCATCTAATTTTCTCTCCCTGTCCTGTTAAGGAGGCAGTGTGAGAGATGGGCTGCATGGGAGTTTGGCAATCAGCCACTGCTAACCTACTGCAAAAAAAGAAATAAAAATACTTGCTTAGAAGATTTCCAATACTGATCTGGATTTTATCTGCTTGATAAATCCTCTTCCAAAGATTTTCAGAGTTCCAGTATTTCCTAATTATTATGAGCACATGTTCATAAAATTCTCTATTAATGCTTCCAGTCATATTTAGAAAAGCCTGAAGGTTCCAGATGGAAAGCAGAGGAGACAGTGTGATTTTCTGAAGAACCACAGTTCTTAGCTGGGTACAATGAGATATCTCTGTCATTCTGGCGCATATCACTCTCAGCCTTCT
This sequence comes from Entomyzon cyanotis, assembly GCA_024500445.1. Taxonomy (NCBI): domain Eukaryota; kingdom Metazoa; phylum Chordata; class Aves; order Passeriformes; family Meliphagidae; genus Entomyzon; species Entomyzon cyanotis. Next base: position 6,504,890 of record JAKEPQ010001021.1, read on the forward strand.
AGATGTCTTAACTTTCTGCCAGCCTTGACTTCCCAAATTGTTCTGCAGTTCTCTGCCTCATGGAAGAAGGGGAGGCCATAAAGACGTGTTTGGCCTTCCTGATGGCCCCTTTAACAGGAACAACAGGAAGGCAGACCGAATTGTGAAGAAACTGGCTAAGGAAAAGGCTTGTGAGTGTAAGAAACTCAAAGAGACTCCAAAACACAGGGTTGTGCAGTGGCTGCATGCAGCTGAGAAAGTGATCTGCACAGACTCACGGCTGACTATTGTGATCTGTCATGAAAGGGAAGGTGAGTAGACAATTGAACAAGGGACAGGGCAGGAGGGATTCTTCTCACACAGAAACACCTCTGTTTCAAACTTGATACCTCTGTGATGAGACCTCCATACTGTACAGGGGAGATAGTAAGTTTGGCCTAGGAGCAGGCTTGGGAAACCCTTGTTTGATGTCTAGCAAACTGCTCTACAAGTAGGACTTGGGGCTTTCCATAAGTTACAGAACACAGATAGATTGTTGTTGATTTTCACTTTTGTAGCTGTAGGCAAAATAGTCTCTAATTTGAAGCAAGAGGAGACAATATTAATAAAATGACTCAATACCATATGCTTTCGTCAACATTTTAAATGAAATTCAAGATGCAGGAAAGCTCTCATCTGTTTCCATATTTCACTTGGGATGAAATCATCATATAAAGTTTAATGAATAAGCATTTCTGGATAAAATAAACTCCAATATTTTTGTGGGTTACCAGTCTCAGGAAAGAAACTCTACAAACAACTTACAATTAGTGTTTCAACTCATACGGTTTGGGAATTATTTGAATTCATTACAGATTTTAGACATATCGAAGCTATGAGCTGTTTCTGCAAAGGGACAAGAGCAGCTCAGAAGTGATATCTGAGATCCCAATTTTGTGTCAACTTTTGATCTGGCTTTTCCTTGTGGAAGAATTTTGGAAGTTGAAGAGTCATAAAATTAAAAGTTTGGGCATATGGGTCTGATTCTCACAGCAAGACCTTCCCTTTCTCCCTGGAGGCAGCACTGACTCTTCTTTGTCAAAACCCAGGTGTGGACTTTTGTGCTCTGTAGACTTTGTCCCTTGTCCTGGTGTTAATTGGTCTGTATGGTGTGATGGTAGAGTCTCTCTGCCTTTCTTTTTTTTTTTTTTTGGCAAGTCAAGTGTCCAGCTCAGTTTTAGGAATCTCTTGACATGTCTGGGACACATGCCTGGGATGAAAAAACATCACAGTGTAAAATTAGTAATGCCATCAGAGAAATGCAAAGAAGCCTTACTGAAAGAAGGATTAAACAAAAAAAGCTATTTTAGGGAACTCATATTTTGAGCAACTCTTTTGTAGCCTGGACTCCAGGTCTGGTTGCCAGTTCTATCCCATTTAGATAGTAAGATTTTGGGGGAGAACTTCTGCCCTGTAACACTTAATGCTTTAGCCCTTAGCCACCAGATCCCAGAAATGGCAAACATTACATTATTTTTTTCATTTCAGTTCCCTTCCATAGCAGAGGAACAATGGTGTCTCTCTCCCTTTAGGGACAAAAACGGAAAATAAGCCTATAAAGGTCACAGAAAACGGAGCCTACATTTATAGAAAATAAATGCAATAAACTAGGGCCTTTTCAGGACTCCAGCTAATGTAGGGACAGTCTCTGGTTGCTATAACAGATGATGTTGATGCCATTTTGCCATTGTTATTATCAAGAAACACTCAGACACTAATAGAAAATGTAGGTAAAGCTGAATGTCCTCCTGTCTTTGAAATGGAGCAGGAATGAAATTTATTACTGTACTACCTATACCTGCTGTTCTAATTAAGATATTAACAGCTTTCCTATTATAAAGCCAAATTAAAAAAAAAATAGCCACAATTGAATGAATGAACACAGTAAATACTTGATCCATCAATCGTGACTTCTGTCTCAAAACTCAGGTTATGCATTCCAAGCCCTACAAACTTCCTTTGGTGCACACATGTTCATGACCCATTAACAGCCCTGCCAGAGGTTTTATGATGCTGGCACACCTGGAATCCTCACATCCCTGCTTGGTCCTTAGTTGCCTCTACTAACACTTTCCAAACTCAAACAGATCCCCTCAGTTGCAGCTGAAGACACTGAATTTCCCATGAGTATGTTTGTGTGTGGTTCCCATTTAACAGGAGTGACATTTGAGTGACAAGACAGAAATATGGAGACAAGTCTGGCTTAGTGGAGATGTTCTTGTCTGCATCAAGCAAAGTGGACAAGCTTTTATGCACTTGCTGAGAAATCTGCTTTCTCTTTATTTCTTCTTCACATACATTCTGTTCTCTGGAATTAAAACCCTTTTTTCTTAAATTGAGATTAAAAAGAAAAAGAAGGCATTTGGTTGCTTAGAATCTCCACCTTTACAGCCATTAAGGAGACACTGTTTCTAAGCCAGCTTTGTGAAAATATTTTTGAAAAAGAGTACAGAAATTTTATGATCTTTTTACTGCTTTCAAAGTGTAATAGCTAATATTTTAACACAATCAACAGCTGTGCACTTTTAGGTATGGTGTATCAAATGCCTCATTTTTTATGTATTTTCCTCTCTCTTTTGGCCAATCTTGGTTTGCCACAAATATCACTTCTGGTTCACCTCAAAGTCTAATTATAGGACAGCTGATCCACACCCTGGTGTGGAATTTGCCATAAAATTGGTCAAAACACCTTGACTGTATTTTTAAAGAGAAAGATAGGTTGGGATTTTGTTTCTCTTTTATGTGTGAACTTTTCATTTGACCCTGATTTGAGTGGGAAAAATGTGTTGCATAGAAACCAGCTGTCTTTGAAATAGTTAATACTGTGCTTCATTAGGATTACTTAAGCTTTAGGCTGTGTGATATTCTATGGTATACAGATGTCTCTGGAGAGATGACATTATTTATGTGTGCTATTTCTCACTTTTATTTGTGTTCATGCATGATGAAGGAAAGAGAAATATGATTGCTGGCTGTGGCTAGAATTTGAAAATACTTGGGCTTGATTTTGTTATAGTTAATATTTCAGTTTGTCTTTTTCTTTCTTGTTCAGTTTAAATTAGCTTAGGCTGACACCAATATCAGTTTGCAGATAGTAGATGGTACATTTTTAATCTGACTATTTTAAGCATTTTCATTTTTTTATGTCCTTACTAGCTGGGCAAGTACATGGATATAATTTTTTTTCAAAAAAACGTATCAGCTAGTTTACATGTGGAAATTGAAAGCTTTAAATACAAACTGATCCTAAAAGCCTTTAGAGTGCCCTGGCTGTGCTGAGCAAACCTTGCTCAAGCATGGAAAATATAGTTAGCATGTACATGTGTAAGAGGAGCAGTACTAGTTTATTCTTACAGGATATGGTTTCTAATTGGGTACATTGGATATAGACAGGATATGTTTCTCAGATGCAAACATGTATTTTAGAATACTTTATCTGAAGAAAATATTTCCTTTCACCAGGCACCCTGAAGAACCTTTAAGAACCAAATTTCAGAGATTATTCTCATCCAGTTTCTGTTATGCAATGCTGGCAGAGGGTGGAAATGGAAAGAGAAAACATTAAATTTCAAAGCTGATGAAGGAGAGTTTCTGAGCTATTGCACTGGGCAGTCCACAGAAAGTATTGAGTCCTCTTAGTACTTGTGTGCTCTCTGCTTCCAGCCATCTCCCATCAGACAATTACAGAAGCATTTAGGCTGGAAGGGGCCTCTTGAGATCCTCCTTCTTTCCCTTCTTGTAAAGGGAAAGTAGCATTTGCTTTCTTCCAGTCTTCAGGAACCTCCCCCCTTTCTCTGTGACCTTTCCAAGATAACCAAGAGTGGCCTTGCAGTGTCCCTAGATCAGATCCTCCACACTTGTGTGACCATTCTCTCAGGTTTCCTGGGCTTGCAGATCCAGTTCAACTGCTCCCTGACCTGCTTCTGCTCTGCTGAGTGTGAGTCTTCCTTGCTCAAGATTTTTTGTTCTCAAGGGTCTGAAGCTCCTGATTATTGGTTTTACAAATAACAATTGAGGCAAGGAAGGCAGTGAATACCTCCACATTTTCCATGAACTTATTCACCATGGTCCCTCTCCTGTTAGTGGAGATGACACATTTTCCCTAGTCATACCTTTTTATGTTGGTATACTTGTAGAAGGTCTTCCTGTTGTACCTCACTAGATTCAATTCTGGTGGGTTTTGACTTTCCTAACCCCACCCCTACACAATGTGAGAGCATCTCTATGCTCCTCCTGGGTCATATGCACCCACTTCCACCTCTTGTGTCTCTCCTTTTTGTGTTTGAGTTCAGTCATAGGCTCCTTATTCATCAAGGCTTCCTCCTGCCTTTGTTTGATTTCCTACTTTACAGTATAGCTCTTCATAAAATTTTGGGGTGGATCATTGAATATAAGCCATTTGTTATGGATCCCTCTTCTCACCAGAATTGTATCTTTAGGGACTTTTCCAAGCAGATACCTGAAAAGAATAAAGGTTGCCCTCCTGAAGTCCATGTTGCTGGCCCTACTTTTTACTTCAGTCCCTCCTCTTAGAATTCTGAAATCCATTACCTCATTGCTTCTCCATGAGTATTGCCCCCAGCTTTCACAAATTCACAACAAATTCTTCCTTGATTATAAGGATCAGCTTCAGCAGACCTTCTTTGCTGGTTCCTCAAATACCTGTATCAAGAAGTTGTAATCAATATGCTCTAGTTTTTCCCTAGGTATCCTGAATCTGAGCCTCCAGCAAGCAACAAGCCTTCCTTGATGGAAAGTCAGCCTGGGGGCCTCCCTTGCCTGTAGTAGAGTCTCCAGCGACTCCCACTATCATTCACTTCTTCCTTCTGGAGGTCCTGAGAGGCTCAGACTCAGCTGCAAGCAAAGATCATTTGGCATCCCTTCCTCACCAGCATGCAGTTCAGTGAATGCATTCTCTAGCTGCAAGTCTTTAGGTGGGGCAGGACCTTCCTCTTAAGGTGAGTCATCACCAGCTTCCAGCCTTCATTGTGATCAGAGTTTTCACTTTCACAGGCACAGTTCCTTCCTCTCCCTTTGCTACAGCTGAAGGTTCAAACTCTTGAAGCTGCAGTGTGTTAGACATGATGTCCTTCTTGTCCTTTCTGATGTATGGTATGCTGACCTTCTCTGACAGTGCATTCATGGAGTTAGAGCTGAGCGCTCAGATCTCTTGTGTAGCTGAATGGAGTCCTGTTGCTGCAAAGAAGCACTGCAGATGTCACATACCAGACTGGTGGGAAGTATATATTTCCTGTTGATAATACGCAGAAGTTAACTTCTTCATGGTGACATCTGGAAAGCTGGTTAACCAAGGTGCTGAGCTGCACTTGGAACTATTCTTACACATACAGATATTATTTCCTCTCTTGTAGCTGTTACCAGGTTTATGTCCTCCAGGCTCTTGGATTTTTCAAAGCTAGTGATATGTCTTTCTGTAAAGATGAGTCCGTCTTTTTTGTTTGTAGTTAGTGCTATATGACAGAGAAATGACAGAGGGCTCAGTTGGGTGCTTCTGCAGAAAGAAAGATTGCAAAACGTGTCTGCGCTTTACCTGTCTGGATTGATCCAGCACGGCCAGACAGAGCCCTGGGGCAATGTCAGAGTTACTGGAGGTAGTACCTGCTCACCTGAAAACATACAAGAAGTCAATCTGAGGAAAGAGGCTGCAGAATACATGGGAGCTATTCAAGTGAACATCTGCCATTAATGGCTTCAAGGATGTGGGAATTATCTATTGAGAGCTCTGATGTGCAACTCTCAAACCAAGATGGGATTAATTTAAACCTTAGCTGAAGAGTGAGACCATGATGTCCTAAACCGAGATAATTGCTTAATTTCTCTAAGCTAAATATCTGTCATCTCTATTTAGGGTTTGGGTTTTTTTGGTAATTTAGATTGGAAATGAGACCATGGAATTTTAACAAAGGGTTTCTTGCTGGAACTTGCTACATCCTTCAAGACGAATGAATTACTGCATGCTTTCTTATGTACTGTAAATCACTTGCAAGCAAGCTCAGTTCTTATGCTGGCATTTTTTCTTGGCACAAAACGTTATCGTCATTACTTCCCTGGGTCTTGATTGAATCCACAGGCCTGTGTTAAGTACTTCACATTCCTCATGCAACAGTGAACTGAGGCTATCATGGAAATGTAAGTGCATTTCTGATGTGCACCAGTCAAATTAAAATGTGTGTAGCTTGGGCAGATTCAGACCTGTTTTCACTAGTAAATGAGCTTGTATCTCACTACTGATGGGCAACAAGAAATTTAACAAGGTTTAGAGGGGAAAATAATTTTCTGTACTGCTGGAATAAGTACCAGAGTTAAACAACAGGGAACCAAGAAAAAGGTCCTTTCTGTAGAACTTTCCGTCTGTCCTCTCTTCCAAATGACTCCTGTTACTTCATGCAACTGGATCTTCTCTGCAATGCTTCATATTTATTCTCCTGATGCGGCTGGAAATATTCTTTAATATAGTTAGTGAATAAGCTTACACAAATTATGGCAAAGCAGGGCATGGAGCCCACGTTTGCAGATGAATGAAGAAGACATAGTATCCTCAGAGGACTTTTTCCACCCACCTTGGTGAAACAACAACCATATTTGGGAAAGTAGAACATGAAGTAAGAAAGAGACAGAGTGGATAAGTTGACATTTTGCTTTCCTAAAATCCATGAGTGAATTTTCTCTGTACTGTAAATGGAACAGGTTCTTACTGACACTGATGACATACTGAATCTAATAATAATTAAATGTTTTTCTCTGACATCCAGTGGAATCAGTGGAAAATCTTTCAGTAAGAGTGCATCCTCTTGTTGGCAGAGGACAGCATTACAACTTTCAAGTTTTGATTCCTCATCCTCTTTTGTACAGAAAAGGTGTCTGAGATGGGATTTCCTTGTCTGCTCAAGGGTAACTGAAAACTCTCATCCTTCTGTTTGCAAATCCCAGTCTTGTTGGTGCCAGAAATCACATATAAACAAATAATCATAGCAATTATATAGAGATAGATCACAGATAGAGTATAAGAATCCTTCGCATTTCTATGAATCTCAGGCAAAAATGTAAGTGAAGAGGGAGTCCTGACATGGTGAAGAGGAATGTAAAACTCACAAGTAAAAAGCTAGTGTACTCCTGATGAGATTTACATTGAACATCCTGAAAGTAGGGGATTCTCTGTGAGTAGAGCACATCATTTATGCTGCTGCAGTACTCACAGTAGTTAATAGAGCAATAGGCATCTCAGCTACTTGGAGCTGAATATACATTTGTGACCAGTGTCAAATTATATTAATTAATTCTCTTTTTTCATCTGGGTTCACCTGAAGGTTGGGTGATATATTTGGTCTGCTTTGAGGATGATTTCTGAGCTTATAATTTTCTTTTCAGGAAGTAGAAAATAATTGTGTAAAATATATAAATAGATATGTAAGCATAGGAATATATGTCATGAATTTTAATTTCCATAGTGATGTGGGACCCATAAATGTTTCAAAAATCAGGTGGTGCATATAGTCAACTCATAAAACAAGTAGATTAACTCCTGCTTCGGTCATTATGAGTGACCTTGGAAAACTACTGTGTTTTGCCTCCTTGAACTGTTGTGCTCAAGGAGCATGTGCCAGTCCTTGTTCAACCCTTTGCCCCTGCTATACTGTCTTTCTACCATGCTTAGGAAAATAACACATTCATAGGTTTTGGTGTGGGGATTAGAGACAACTTCTGCAATGGAACTACTTGAATATTTTCATCCTCAAGCACTTATTGAATCATTGCTTCCACCAGGAAGTGCTGCTGGAAGAAGATAGGTTAGCAGCATGCTGATGGTCATAAAACTGCTTCTCTGGAATGTGTGTTCTGACCAACAGGTAAAGGCAAAGGCAAATGCACCACAATGCCCAGTTTTTAATGTACATTGCATCCAGCTGTTCATGTCTTTGTTGGATTAAAAGCAGGTCTAATATTTAAGTTCCCAAATGACTGTGATGGAGACAGCTTTGAAAATGCAATGAAGGAAATGTTCAGAACCCTTGCCAGCTATGTCTCCAGGGTGTGAAGAATCTCCTCTCTATGTGATACCAAGCTTTGTCTGACCATGTTCAATACATCAGCACATTTTAAGTCTGGAAAATCTGGATGTGTGGCCCAACATGATGTGAGCACATCCCCCTTCTCATTTAGCTGGGTTAAAGAGTGTATATGACTACGACCAAGATCAGCCCGTTTGCTGGTAAGAGCTCTATTGAGGAAAGGTAGAAGAAAGAGTATGCCCCTCTTTTGCCTTAGGAACTACTTTTACTTGAAGCTTTACTGCAGTGCCCTACCTGCCACCCATACCATAACTGTGCAGCAGCCACATCTGTGCCAGACCTTATACTTTGTCTGTCCTGACCCTGACATAGATACAACAGCTTGGCTTCCTGGTTCAGGCTCAGACCTGCCTCATCATTGCAGAAGTGCTGGTTGATCAGTGGGCTCTTTATGGTCTTCAGGAATGTCTCTGGCCCTGACAATGACCTGGACTTGCTGCTCTGTATCCTGGCTTCCTATAGGTGATGTACCTGTTCATGTCTGCCTTGTTACTCTGCCCCAGTCTCCACCCACTTTCCTTTGAAGAGCAGCCTTTTTGTTGCTTTCTGACAAAAAGTTGTCAATTAATATTAAGTATAAGGATAAAATGGATCATATGTTTTCTTTTCTACTATGTATTAAGGGACGTTAAGCGTGGTCTTGCTGACTACCCAGCACTCACACACTCATCTCACAGGCACCACTCACAGGTCCCCCAAATACCAGCATGGATTGTCCACTCACCTGATACCCCAGCCCAGAACTGAGTCTCCCCTGCTCATCAGCTGGCATCAGCTTGCAGATGGCCAGTGAATAGACACACTCACACACTCCCCATGCACAGCAGGTTTTGGGGAAGGTACAAACACTCACCCCTTCCTGCAGCTGGCACCAGGCACGAGGGCTGTGACCTGTGCTCCCTCTCCAGCCAGCAGTGCTGAGCCATGCACTCACACTGGTCACCCCAGAAGCTTTTTCTTCAGAGTACAAACTGGTCCTGCCCCAGTGGCTGGAGGTTAAAGACCCCCCTTACTCCAGCTGCAGGCACTGAGACACCTGACTCTCTCTGAAGCCAACACCACTGGCCAGAGGCACCCACAGCCCTGCTCTGACTGCAGCAGTTGCTCCCCACTCCTCACACGCTGCTCCCCCAGCAGCTGGCACTGAGCCCTTGCTGTCCTCACATGCCTGGGACAGGGAGTGACGTCGTGCAGAGGTGGCTGAGAACAGCAGGACACACTGCAGGGATTGGTGCAGAGCTCTGCAGGGCAAGCACTGAGCAGCCACAGCCCACAGCCAACAGGCTTTCTGCACCCTTGTCTGCCCACCCCACCTCTCTGGTCCTCCTGCTCCCTCTTTTCTGCACCCTCCTCCTTGGCTGGCATAGTCCCACTGACCCACTCCAGCCTCCTGGATACTCAAGTTTCCATCCTTATCCTTTGCAATTTGCCAGATTTGCCTACAGACTCTTGATAGCTCATCAGCTGGTGTGGCTGACCAGGTTTGTTTGTATAGGGACAAACTTAAGGACAAGTCCTTATGGCTTGTCAGTCTGTTTTTTTGTCTCTATAAGTTCTTATTTATGGCTCCTTTGACCAGATACCCTAAAGGAGGAGAGACTCTTCTTCTTCATACCCTTACAGTATTCAGTTGAATGACATAGGAGTTACCCCAAGAAGGTTAATCAAGATAAACCGGCAGAACACAGGGTTAACTACTAGGAGAAAAAAAAGAAGGAAAGGTAAAAACTTTGTAAGGCAATTGGAGGTGAGTCATGGGACGAGTCTTTTCTCCTGTGTTAAAAACTCACTTGTCATTTTGTATGGTAAAGTCAGATGACTTCACTTCTACAAGTAATTTCATTTTAATTAGCTTTAAGTTCACAGCTAACAAAACTTTGCTTTAATATAGACTTTGAGAAACAAAAATTGAGGTGAAAGGTCAGGTTTATAAAACCCTGAGTAATTTTGCAGTGATCAAAGCTTCATGTATTTATTCTCTACTTGCTTCATTTTTATAAGAAATGGTTATTTTTAGATTGTCTCTTTTTAAGAGAGGAAAAATTCTCAGAAATTTTTGCTTCTTTTATAAAAGGTGATATTTTAAATATAAAAAAATCCATTTTAGCTCTAGTTAATTGGATACTAAAGTGAAATAACTTGTACAGAAGTTTTTTAAAAGTGTAGTATTAAAAACTAAGCAGGAATTGGCCTAACCTCCAGAAAAAAACCCCTACAAATAAAAAATTCCAAAAACCAAACCAAACCAACCAACAAACAATCAAAATCAAAACCAAAAAATCAAAACCCCAAACCAATCAACCAACCAACCAAAAGAACTGACCAGAATATTTTTTCCTTGACATGTTTTTTGCTGACCCATCTAGACAGCTGTATAATGATTTTTGATTTTTTTTATCTGCATTCAGATGGAAGAAAATGTGGCTTTCCTTGTACAATCCTTGATGTGAAATGTGTAATGTGTAATTTTAGTAATCTACCCACTTCAACCTGTTTGTCTGAAGGGAGTTAATAGGAGTGGGATCTGTGCAGAGGAAACGGTGTTGCAAGAAAGGGCAATTAAAATGGAATCTGCTTAAGTTTTGAAAGGCTTAGAAAGAAAGAGAATTTAATCTCTTCTACCACAAGTTTTTGCCTGTCAGAAACATTTTTAAGCATATAGTCTCATTTCTCCTCTTGTAAAAAAACCAAAATGTTGACCTAACCATTTTGTTCAGCAATTTTGTCTCAATACAAGCACTTGAAAGATTCTGTGTATCTTTAGAAGTGGCTACTAGCAATGTTCTGAAATGAGTCATCGCTTCTGGTTGCTCTGCTCTTGTGTCAATGTGACTGGCAGTGTTTGACCTGACTGCTGCATGCAGCAGCAGATCTGGGTTGTCCTGGTGCATGGGGAGAAACAGTTTTCAGTGTGATCATTAAACAGGACTCACTTGAGCACTTCTGCAAAACAAGTCCAGTGTCTTCAATACCTGGGTTCAGCAGGAAAGAGAAGACAGCAAATTTAGTGACATCCCTGGGAGCTGTGCGCCTAGAAAATGTCATCAGACTGAATGTCTGTGTATCTCTGTATCTCAGCAAGGTCCTAGGGAGGTGGGCCAAAGGATGGGAATGGCTGGCTTAGAATAGCTCAATTGTCCTGGTGACTGTCACTGTTTCACTTTAAGTATTCTCAGATGTCTTACTGAGACTCATACTGAGTGAGGCTCACAGGCTAAGTGAATCCTCAGCAGTTTTCAGATGAAACAAAATCTGGGAGGAGTGACTGAATACCAGATGGTTCAGAAGGACTTTCTCTTTCATGGGTACTGGCACAAGGGTGGCTTGTGCAGGCCCTGTGTGAGCAACACCAACTCATCTAAGTAGCAAACTGGCAGTTTTCACATCAAGGGGCAAATCTCATGCTGCCATTGCCTATTCTCGTCAGCACTAAAAAGCTCAGAAGTGAATGGAGATCATCTCAGCAAGAGGGCTAGGACAGGATTCTTCCCTTGTGACTGCAGCTCTTAGTTCAGGGCAGAAGCTTGTCTTGATCAACTATGTCAGGAGATGTGTAACCTTGGGTGACATGGCACATAAGAGCTTTGGCTACACAAAACTTTTCTAAAGGAACAGAGAAGACCGACAAGGGGGATGTGTGCAGCAGTACATTATTTCTCAGCTGAGGAGAGGCTCTGGTACTGAAACTGCAGTAAAGTTCCAACACAAGACTACCTTCATGCATGCAGGTGATACATGGCCTGTGCAAATGGCACCATGCATGGTAAAAGCAGAGTGTTGGTCACAGACCTCACAACATCAGGGTTAGATGATTTATCCACATTTCCATGATCAGTTGTAGTGGGTTAGGCCCAGTCCCACACAGCAACTCACTCCCTCACTGAGCGGAATGTGAAAGAGCGTCAAAAGGTTAAACCTGGGAAAACTTGGGAGTTGAGATAAAGACACTTTAGCAAATAAAACAAAAGCTGTACTTGCAAGTAAAGCAAAACAAGGAATTCTTTCACTGCTTCTCAAAGGCCAGCAGGTGTTCAGCCACCCCCAGGAGATCAGGGATGTTGTCTGTCCATTACATGCAACAGTTATTCAGATGACCAACATTATAACCCTGAACATCCCTACCTTCCTCCTTCTTTCCCCCAGATTTTATTGCTTAGCATGGTGTATGGAATTTTCCAGGACAGGGTCAGCTGTCCTGGCTGTGTCACCTCAATTTCTTGTGCACTTCCAGCCTGCTCACTGTGGTGTAGTGTGACAAATAGAGAGGGTTCTGACCCTGTGCAAATATCCATCAGAAATAACTGAAACACCACTATGTTACCAAATTTTTTGGTCAAAAATCCAAAACATTGCACCACACTAACTGCTATAAGGAAAATTAACTTCATCCCACCCCAAACCAGTAGACCAGTAAAGGCACCCTGGAATTCAGCCTAGTTATCCAGAATCCAAGAGCAGAGTTTTCTTGGAAGTATGAACAGGCCTTCTTCCTTTAACATCACACTCAACACATTCCTTTATTTACTGTAACTGAGAGTTGTAGCAGCTTTCTACACAAGCTTTAATGTGTGCCTTGCAGAGAGGTCTACCTAGTTCAACAGGGACAGTTTCCCCTGTGACACATGACTGCACTGCTATTTCTTCCCTATGGACATCTGTTGTTCTCTCTCCACAGTGTCAGGACTAAGAGTCTTGCTGATAAACCTACTAGATGTGGCTTTAAGCTTTATCTGACAAACATTCAGAGTTGTGCCTCTGTCAGAAATAATCTACCCTGACAACATGCCACCACCACTTTTTGGATGGATGGCAGATTTAAAGAAGGATTCATTAAACAAGGCTCTGCTTGTAGTAAGTATTGTTTGATTGTCTATTTCCTACTCTGCTGGCATTATTTCTTGTTTTGAGAAGGGTCTAGTGCAGGCTAATGGGGTCCATCCAGGAAGGGGAAGAGCATCTTTGTAGGCTTGCTAGGCTGAGGAAGAGGGCTTCAAACTCAGGGTGTTGGGAGATGGGAACCTCTGTCCATTCCACTCCAACCAGTTTGATGTCAATGTCAGCAAGAGACCCCAGAGCTTGGAGTGGGATCAGAGGTCAGGAGGAGAGCACCTGAAAATCCACAGAGGAATTCCTGACACTCCAGCCAGTAAGTTGGCTTAACTGGGGACCAAATTTAGATGCCTTTATGCAAACACACACAGAGCATGGGGAATGAACAAGAGTTATGGATGTGTGCCTGCTTGCAGGGCCGTGATCTTATTGAGATCACAGAGATGTGAAGAGCTGCCTCCTTGAATGGAGTGTTGGAAGGGAAGGATGCAGGTTCTTCAGAGAGGACAGGAATGGGAGACAAGAGCATGAAATTACAGGACTGGAGGCAATGGCTTCAAGGCAAAGGAGAGTAGTTTTAGATCAGAGGTTAGGAAAAAATTCTTTACTTTTGAATATGAGGGTGGTGAGGCACTGAACAGGTTGCCCACAGAAGTTGTGGATGCCTCATCCCTGAAGAGGCTCATAGCCAGGTTGGCTGGAGCTCTGAGCAACCTGGTCTCATGGAAGGTACCCCTGCCCATGGCAGGAGGGTTGAAACTAGGTGATCTTTAAGATCCCCTTCAAACCCAAATAATTTAATGATTCTATGATGATAATATAAAATAATGGTTTTGGTGTTGTTTCTCCCTGTGTGTTGCAGTTTTGAATCTGATTAAAATGCTTCTGGCCAGTCAGATGGAGCAGACCTGGATGTGGCAGACAGGAAGGTTCCTGAGAATTACTACTCCAGGTAATATATCTCTATTTCAGTGATATCAAAGAACTCAGCAATTCTTTCCCTGCTTCTCCTGCTGTTCCTGCTGTTACTTCCTTCCCCAACATGAGTCAGGATCTGATCCTAAGTTTGGAGTTAAGCTTTGATGTGACAATACAGAAGCCTGTCCACCACAGCCCAGGTGTGCTACATCACGTATGGTCTTAGCTGTAACTTCATCTTCAGTATTCTTGGGCCAAATTCTTACCAAACTATGCTCCAGCCTCCCTTTAAAGCCCCCAAAAGGGAGCAAGAGAAACCTCTGTTTGGAAATTTTATGGTAATTCCTCCTTTATACATTGTCTCTTGTCTTCTTATCTGGTTGCAGGAATATGCAGGTGAAAATATCACTGTAAATTCCTTTGAGGAGGACTGGTAACTACCTGACAATCTGGGAGTGCTGATATGCTCCACCCATTCGTGAAAAACTGATGACAATGTCAGACCTGTTTGATTTCAGCTGGCAGCTAAGGGATGTTATTTACCTATGATGCTTTATGTACCACAGAAGATGAGCTCACACAATCCATCCAGAGCAAATAGTCAATGTGCTATTTTGTATTTACAAAGAAGCACGAGCCTTAAAAAATGAAAAGGGTAAAGTAAAAAAAAAAATCCGCAATACTGAAAAGCCCTCAAGGGAAGACACAGTTTGCTCACTGCAGGAATTCAATTCTCCAAGCTTTTGGTAGTGATTTTGTTTGAGTGTAATTGTTTTTGTGAATCAGGCAGTCACATGATGCAATAAGCAAAACAGTAAATCAGTTCAAGCAGTGATGTACCTTATAATTAAGCAATGCAAGTAATCAGCCTAAAATGGGACCCACATGAAATTACAGTGTCATCAAGCAATAACTCAATCACAGCTCTGTATTCAATGTTGTCATCATGTGGAAAAGGTTGTTTAATTATTAAGCCCACCAATTTTGAAATTTCTAGTAAGACCTGGGCAATACCCCATCAGAAAACAGAACTACTTTCCAGTTAGTAGCTTCTCTTACTGTTGAACTGGTAGAAGACACTTTTATCTTCTCTGAAGCCACAGGAGAATTGGCTTTTTAACTGTGTCTGTGTCTTTGCTCTGAAAGCCTTTATTTTAAAAGGAGGAACACTATGTTCCTATCCTTTTTATTCCTCTGCAAAAGCTCATCTAGTCTCAGAAGCTGACAAAGGGATCCTACCATGGTATTTCACAATCTTTCCTAGGGAAAAAAAAAATCAGATTCTTATCTTTGGCTGTATGGAATCCCTTTCCACAAATAAAGCCGTTTTAGACTTCTTTGTGATCAAAGTAACTCCTTGTAAAATTAAAAGAAAAGCTTTTGTGAAGCAAAATTTCTTTTGTGGTTGAAAATATTTTTCTTCTAGAAACTGGAAACAGAAATGAGCAAAAACTTTTTAAATCAATAGGTTTTATCTGCAACATTTTCTGCTGAAGTTTTTGATTTTTAGGTGTTTTTGACACAAATGTATGAGGTTTACTTTTTCTAGTTTAACATTTCTTGAACTCTGTGAAAACATAAGCAAAAATAATTTGGAAAAAAAAAGGAAAAAAGCACAATTAAACTAAAGTAAGGAAGTCCTTTTATAGAAACTGTCTTGAAAGATACTATCATCATGTAGGTTTTATTTCAGTTCTCTTTTCTAGGCCTGGGGTTTAACACTGTTCTCACAAAGTTGCATTTATTTCCTTGGGAGTTAAGTTCTCATTAGTTTTTGCTTGGTAGATGCTGCTTCATTTATTTCAGTTTCTGCCTTCTGTGATATTTTAAGCTGCAGCCTCCATGAAGTCAGAAGAACTCTCATCTCAGCTGCATCACAGGGGTGTCCTTTTTAGACAGCTAAATATATCACCATGACTTGAATTTTCTTCTGGGATTTGTGAATTGAATAGATGGGGTTCTCCATTCCCTCTGGATTGATATACAATTGAGAAAGCTTGATCTTTACCTGCTGAATACCCATTTTATTCTAGCCTGACAATAATTCAGTCCCAGTACTGTAATGAGATTTCCCAAACTTTTTTGTCTGCTAATTACATAGTTTTATCCTATGCTGGGAGTCTAAGAGGGAGATGGTCAGCAATTAACCATGACATTTCTGCTAGTTTTCTGTCCCAAAGTGACCTGACATGTCCCTCTAATCTTCTCATTGGGTCTTTAGGCCATCTGCATCACGTTATTCTGTACTTTTCCACCAATATATGCTGTAGGAGACAACTCTAACAAAACTCTGTGCAAGACCTTACAAGAGGGTGAGGGACTATTTTTAAACTGTCTCTAAGTAGGTTAAAGCTTGGCACTTACAGTTTCACATCCAGTCACCAGCACCAAGATGAGTGTGCCCAGCTGCTCTGACTAAGATCAGTGGTGTATGACAGAGGAGACTTCTGAGTCTCCACTCCATCTCTCGGGTTTGTTGTGGTAGGCTCTTGGACTGACTAGTTTTCATACACTTCAGGGATCCCAGCTATTTCACATAGACACTTACTCAAACCTCCATGAATAATAAACAAGATGAGCCCACTGTCCTTTTTTCCTGATTTTCAGGTTATTTTAAGAGTGCAGTCTGTCTTCTTGTTGAGATAGGAGAAAAAGAACCAGCATAAGTTACGCTACAACTGTGTTGCCTGTTGCCTGTTAGGAAGAGTGTCGGTGACAGGTCAGGTAAGGCTGTGGCCTTACAAGAGCACTAATTTTCTGGGGTCAATTCACAAAAACACCAGTTTGCCAGTGTTTAGCAGTTTGGTTGTTGTTTCTTATGTCCTTGGTTACCAATACAGTCTGTTTATGTAGAACTTCCTCTGCTGTTTCTTGGGTGCATGCACACATACAAAAATGCACACTTTTTTAATAGTTATCTTTCAAACACATTGTTCTATTTCTGTTAAAAATCTTTATAGAATGACCTCAAAACCAGTGCTTCACCATTGAAACCAGTAATTTTTTCAGCGCCTCAGCCTTATTCACCTCCAAAAATACAGGATACTGCCAGGATCTGAGAATCAGAGGACTCCATTTATAAGACATTGGTAGCACAGAAAATTATTATTTTTATTCTTTTTACTAGAAAAAAATCTAAGCTTTTGTAAGGATGAAGCTTTCTGAGAAGGAACTAGATGTGACCTGCAAGTTATTCCCACTGCCACCTCACCACTCGTCACCTTAACAAATTTTGACTCTCAGCATCCTATTCCGCAGTTCCTGGAAGTGAGATCAGCTCTTTATGCACAAGTGCTCTTTCCTGGGTATCTGCACACTTCTAAGTTGACAGGAGAGATATCTAGCCATATCCATTGTGCTAGCTAATAGAGGAACACGGTCCAATCTAGGCAAGATTTCCCTTGGGATGCAAGCTAAAATCCAGTGTCTGGCTCTGGTCTGGCCTTACATGGGCAGTGGAATCCCACATGTTCCTTGAAGTCTCTGTTCATGAAAATACTCCATCCATGCATGATCAGTATTTTGGTGTCTTCTCTGATCCTGAGAGGATCATATGGGACTGACACCTGGTCTAGAGCCAGGACTGTAAAGATCACACTTCTCATTTGGAAGTGAAAGGGCACATCAAGAGAAGCCCGGTCATGTGCTTGGAGACAGGGCTTTGCTCCTGCCTCCATCACCAAGTGAGTTGGGATAGATTCCCTCTGGATACACTACTGTTCTTCTCATGGGTCAAACTTCTTTCATGCCTTCCTTTAGTAATGATCTCAACACTTCTACTTGACCTTGCTGATAAACCTGAGATATCTGAATTTGTGGTATCATGCAGTATTGTTAATATTGGATCTGCTGGTTCATATTAGGAGCAAGAGTTCACTCTACACTCATTTCCAGACATGTGTGTTCAAATTCTGCTCATGCAGAAAGGTGATGCCTTTCTTGTTTTGCTTACCTTTTCTCTCCATGATGCAAGACTGTCTTCATGGGTATATCTTTATCAGCGGTGAAAGAAATACACGTCCAATGAATTTTCAATAAACAAATAATGCAATTTGAAATCCATGCACATAACAGGCAGCAGACTTTTAGTGCCTCCCAAAGTTCAATTTCTAGTTTTTATTTAATTTTCTAGTGACAGTGCAGTCTCATATGGCATGGAGCAGAAGGCAAATCTCATATCCACAAGTGTGCATTCATTTAAAGGTAGTTTATAAAGTAATTTTGTGACAGAGGTAGCTCCAAGTGGAAAAAAAGTGCAGAGAAGATTAATTCATTTGAGTCTCTCACCATTTCACATTGAAGGGGAAAGAAACCCAAATACACCACCAATTTAATATAATGTCAATTCCTTGAAAACTCTCCTGAGTAGGTTCTTTATTTCCTAGTAGGGATTCTTACTACAATTATTCTCTCATAGAGACTTAATAAAATTTAATTCTCCTCCAACAAGCCAACAATTTCTATGAAATTATTCAAAACTCATAATGTGGGACTTTTACTCCTGTGTTACTTGAGGTTGAATCGTGCTGGTGGATTAAAAAGTTGTGGAATTGATAGACAATACCAAATGAGTGTACATGTGTGTTGTACATGTCCTATTTCCACATTAAATAACTTTGATTATCTCCTATTGCTTTCTGGGTCTAAATCTGTTTTTCTCAGGTTGCTTAAATATGTGCTTAACCACAGAGCCCTAACCCATTATTTGAGTGTTTTTTACTATTCTACTGTGATACTGGAGCAGGGAATTCTCTGAAGTGAGGAGTTTAGTCCGAAGTATAACTGTGGTAGAGTCTGAGTGGGAGTGAAAGAAACAATGATTTCTAGAGGAAGTCCCAGCAGGGAATTTGCCACCATTCCCAGGCAGCTTGGAAACCTGAGGAATAACACCAACAAAATAGGAAAACAAAATTTTCTCTCTCTGTGTTTGCTTATGTTGTCTTTGAACACCCATTTCTCAGTCCTCAATGGAGCCAAGACTGAAGCTACATCAGCCAGGCCTCTCCAACTCATGTCCCCAACCCTGGCACCCCACGCCAGACAGTCTCAGACAGTGGGCAAATGACCTCACTCTGCTGGAGTGACCTCACTCACTGCAACTGGCACATCAGGAGGGCACCTGGACAGAGGTATTAAACTGCAAGATTAGTGACCTGCTTTGCTTGTGTGCATCAGCTGGCTGAAAAACGTTGTAATTTGAAGATTAAATATTGCAAAAGGGGATTAGATAAGAAATGGCATGTAACTAATTAGTGAGAAAAAAAGTAAAATTAAAAGGCAGACAAGGATGTATGGAACGATGTTTGTATTTCACAGAGATGCAGGCATATTAGTGATTAAGCATTCAAGTTATCGATTCCTAAAATGTTTTGACTCTCAACACAGCACATTATCCTCTTTAGATCTGCATCTCCTAAAGATTCATTAAACACAGCGAATTTTCTCCTCTACTTTGTTAATAATTTTTAGTAAAGAATGATTATAGAGCAAGGCCCTGTAAGAGTTAAATTGATAGATCATGTTTACAATCACATAATTCACATTCAGGGAAATTCATCATATGAGATGTTCAGGCTTAGAGGAACTAATTTGGATTCAGCAAAGCACCTACACACATGAACTAATGGAAGTGTCCAAGGCCAGTTATTTCAGTCTATTAAGTTTAACTCTCTAGTGCTTTAGCTTAAATTGAAATCTGTGTTTTGGCCACACTTGTTTAATACTCATCATGTTTAGATATAACAACTTTATTATGGCTACTAAACTCTCATTTCTACTGGTCAGAAGTCAGTCATCCTTTTTGTGACTGTTTAATATGGTCACGGCTGATGTATTCCTCTGACATTATACAGTATAGTTAACTCTTTTCCTTTTTGTTAAGGGATTCACTTGCATGAACTGGACATGGGGAGGATGTGAACAACAAAATAATAAAATTATGAACTCTTTATTTAAAAGATCAGTTTTAGCTTTAAAAGTTATTACCTGGTCAAACTAAATACTTGTGGTCTGACTAGCTGTCAGAGCCCCTGAAGACAGTGGGATCTGTGGGATCCCTGAAGAAAGTGGGTTAATAATATTGGTTTAATAGATGTGATGTAAAAAATATGTCAGTGACAGAAGAATCCATAAAAGATACAACATTTTATCTCCATTTGCATTGACTTGCACACAAATGGGTACTTGCAGCAAGAGAGATGAAATTCAAAGCAACAGTACTGTCAGAAAACTGTGTCAGTTGCTGAAGAGAGGAAGTCTTAAAAAAATACCAGAAGGGAAAAAAACTTTATAGGGTCTATGAGATATATGATCAACTGGCAATACAAGGATGAAGCAGGAAAAGGGATGGTAGTGGATGTCCTTGAAGTCTCATGGAGAGAAGCTGATGAAAGGACAACACGATGCTGTTGAAGCCATGGTAGATGGGTTTCCTCACTGCACTGTATACCTTGTGTCTGGTTGTGCAATGCAAGGGGATAGAATCTCCTACATTGCTGCCTGCATACAATTTTGTTCCTACAACACCATGGAGCTGTTAATTCACCGGCACTGAATGGATCAATAGAAGAAATGTCATGCCAGTAAAGACAGAGAATGAACTGGCTGGACAGTTTGATTTAATTATGTGACATTACAAGTTACTTTTTACAGCTCCACTGAGGGGAAAAAGAAAAAAACAAACACATTCTAAGATGATGTATATATCTATTTTTGGATGAATTACCTAGATTTTTAGGCACTGCTATTCCACTCATTGCATTCAGCAAATACACTCCACCTAGAAAATTACCTCATCACACGTTTAGGTTTCTTACTGAAGTGAGGCAGTGGACAGCAAGTTCAAAACTGAAACAGGAAGATATGAGGATTCCTGAGCTGTCAGATTGCATCTAACTACCATGGTATCTTCAGAAACATCTGAGTGTAAAGAGCATAATATTGTAACAGCTCAATTTTCCAGCATACACATCACACCTAAGAATAATTGCTTTACAGGCACCTGAAGTATCTAAAGATAAGGACACATTCACTTCATGTTTAACGAAAAGCAAATTTAAACAATTAAATTTGTTGTTATGGTTCAGAGATCAACCTTTTGTGGTGGGGACCTTCCTTCCAAGTTGAGATCAGAACTTGGGACTACTCTTTTAATGCAGGTAAAGAACTACAGGCCCCAGCATGTGACACCAAGCTGCCATCTCAGCCAAGTATGCTGTTTTCCTCTGATCATTTTCTTTTCTAAGACACAGAGTAATAAGGTGAGACACAGAACTACCTGGCAAAATAGAAATTCTGTTGCAAAGTGGTAAAGTGTGTTTGACGTTTGAATCTTCCTTGCACTTGAAATTACAACAAAGAGGAAAAGTGTGACCTCTTTTCTCCTCTCGATGACATAAGAATTCTGAAAAAAAAAAAAGAAAGAGTTACTCTGCTATGATTTTGTTTAGTTTTCATACAGACATGTATTGCTCGAAGCAAAGAGTCAAGGCAAAGTGATTTGGTCATTGAAAATATGCAGCACTTTTGATACATCAAAGCAGAATATCTGAATAGCATCAAATACAAAACAGTAAATTTTTTTTTCCTTATTTGCCTCTGAACTCCTGTATAAACTGAAATATCACATCATGAATGCTCTGGCTTGGATGACTTATTCACGGATGGAAAAATTCCTGCCAAAAGTACTTGAAATAATAATCTCATGACAAAAACTTGTTATGCTTTGGATAGAGACATCATTATTTAGTCACTGCAGTGATGAAGATGAATTCTTGGCTTTATGGACAACTACTGTCTGCTGAAGAAACCTTAAAATG
Organism: Entomyzon cyanotis; assembly: GCA_024500445.1. Lineage (NCBI taxonomy): Eukaryota > Metazoa > Chordata > Aves > Passeriformes > Meliphagidae > Entomyzon > Entomyzon cyanotis. Next base: position 6,526,563 of record JAKEPQ010001021.1, read on the forward strand.
TAGAGTTGTAAATCCTGGAGATAAGAGCTACAGGATATTTACCTGATCATGCCTTTCCACAGGAATCAGAGCCCTGATGAGGTGGGGCTCTTAATTAGCCTGGTAACACAAGAGCTTGTCCAGAGAACAGGAAGCAAATAAAGGAATGGAGCCATGGGGACTAGGGGAGCAGAATAGGTAGACTATTCTACTCCCTAGTGTAGAAATTGTCAGCTTAGGACCTAGAAGCTGTAAATGGCAGCCTACCAAGGGTCTTGTTCATAAACTAGGCTGGGGCATTTGTGTTCTTTAAAAAAAAACCAAACCAACATATAAATTGCACTCTTGTGTTTGCATGTAATTGAGAAAGAACAACCAATACATGTTTATTTCAGATTTTCTAAGGGCAGGCAGCTAAAATTTGGTCTTGAGATATCTGAAACAAATGCTTAACTAGTAACTGTATCTTCAAGAGATCTCAAGGGACCAGAGCTTTAGAGTTATCAGAAATGGAGGAAAAGTACTTTTATAGTTTTGGCTTAAGGGAAACACACATTTCTTTAAAAACAACTATGTTGTTGTTTTTTCTATTTGGTTGGAAAATAAAGAGGTTACTCAAAGCCAGTGCTGTAAGTTGAATTGAACAAGAAACCAAGCAATACTTTTGAAGAGGCAAAAAATGCTTGAATTCTGAAATGTTTTGACAGTCAGAATTGACAGTTGAAGAGAAAATGAAACATGCAGTAGATTTGTGTTCAGTGAACTAAACGACTGAAGGGATTGCAACTGATGTACACAAACTACCCTTAGCAAGTGCCTGACTCCTCTGTCTCAGTAGCTGTATTGATAAAAAGCTAATCATCTTACTCCTCTGCAGGTCTTGCCTGCAGTCCACTGAACAGTAGCTACAACAGTGAGAGCTCATAATAAAATCGGGGAAAAGAAAAGAAAGGGAAAAAGATACAAAGTCTGTTCATTTTGGGCAGCTGCTTAAGTATTTTCTCTAACCTTCAGACTTTGTTTGTGAGCTTTCTTATTAGTATCGTTTCCACACAGCATTGGTTTCAACTAAGTCGTCAAACACCATATGGAATTGAATAATCAAACATTGCATTTTAAAGACGTTGAGATGAAACATCCTGACTAATTTAATTTTTTTTTCTTCTGAAAACAGACCTTCCCTTCTTTTTGGAAATCCAAATATATATTTTTCCATGGAAAATGTCACCAAACCCAATTATTGGCTTATTCCACTTCTTACATGGATATCGATAAACACAGATCCCCGCTGGTGGCTAAGGAAGGAGTCTGAGTTCCACGGACAAAACTCCATGGAAGAGATCTTTGCTCAGTTCTCTGCACCCTTCATCTGCACCAGCAAGGTCACAAAGTGGAATCATACTAGTTCTGTAAGGAAGAATAAGCTTGTTCCCACAATCAGGAGCAGTCATAAGTCAGCTACACAGTACAAATCAGGCTAACGACTGGCTTTGGTTTGGGGAAGTTTTGGATGTGTTAGAGGTAGCCTCAGCATGTGAGGCAGTTCTCCTCTGTCCATGGTGCTGGGATAGATCCCATGCATTGATCCCAATCTCTATCCCTCATCCTGGTGAGAAAAACACTGCTATTTCTGAGATTTGTTGCTGTCTAGTAAATGTTATAAAATTGCATTACAACTGGATTTATACTCATAAATTATTATAAATCTAGTATATTGTTAAATGCCATCAGAAAGAAGATGCATGTGGTGCTGCCCATTTCATTACCATGGCTGCAGGAGCTGTTACTGCTCTTGCAGCAGACATTATGTAAGGCAGGTAAAGCACCTAACAGACCCCCATGAGTCCATCTTTCTGGCTGGGTTTCGCAGCAAGTTGAGGAAAGGTTTTGTCTCCAAGGTAAAAGCCTTCACCAGAAGTCTTTCTGAGACTATGAATAGACACAGATCTACAGACTACATCATCTCTTTTTGACTGTGTCCTTTCTTGCCTCCATGCCTGATCCTCGTGGGGTGAGGAATATACTGGTGGAAACTTTTCTGACTGAATAGTCAGGGTACCACCTGGACAGAAGGCACCTAAATCAGTCTCACAAGGTATTGGATTTTCATCTGTAAGGTACATCCTGGGAGTTATTTGGAAGCTGGTGTTTGGGGCAGGGAAGAGGTGCTGAAGCTGGGACTTGGAGTATCTCAGTGGAATTTGTGATTTGATGACGTGCCTTGTTCTCCTGAAGAGGAGGGAACTGTGAAGTAGTTGGTGCTAAGAATTGTGTTTCACTGTCTCATGTGTCATGATTTTCTGTGTCAGCTGTATAATCTGGAAAAGTGGGTACAGTTTGGGAACAGAACCCTGCGTACATGACCCTTGGAGAGTCATCTGGCTCTGGAAACAGACCAGCAGCTCTAAAAAGGTCAACAGGAAGCTCAAGGACTTCTCAGGGACTTCTTGATGTCCCTATTGTTTTGTCTGGCTTTTGAAATCTCCTGTGGATGACATCACTTATTCTCGGCACACATGGGAGGACATTTGCTATTGCAAAGCTTGTGAGTAGCCTGTGAACAGGAACAAAGACATTTCTCAGCAACCCCACTTGGCTATGCTGACCTTTGGCTGCTACAGGAGTTTCTTGGTGTAGCATGCTCCAGGATTACCAATATAGGAAGAAGAATGTTGATTTTAGTTGATTGGGTATTCTAACTATGAGCTCACATTTTCCTGATCCTTCTTTTTGAGAGTATTTGAATTGTTCCTTCCCAAACTCCAGGAGCAAGGTGTGCATACACAGGTTTAGTAGTGTAGGGTGGGCACACTGTCCCTCCCTCTAGTAGCAAACACATGATGAAAAAGGAATGTGAGGTGTTTTAGGACAGACCCAAACTATGAGCCCTGCTCAAAGCCATACAGGCACTTGGGGTGGCAACACAGATCTGGAAACACAGATCTGGAACTACTGTGTTAATTGCACAGGAACCTGGGCACACAGCTCCAGCAGGTTCCTGGGTTTGTTTCTTGAGCACAGTAATCTATGCTGATGCATTTCTCTGTTACGTATGAAAAAGCATAAAAAATACTGCTTTATGAACTTTGAACTGTAAATTCTGGGAGGTGAGTTAAGGCTTAAAACAAGATGATTTTCCACCCTGTCTTGGCATAATTTTTCCTTTCTGAAACTTGTTAATAAAAGTGCAGCATGTGTTTACCCAGGTGAGTTTCTTAGACTAACACTAGTGTCTGCTGCAGAAGTGGTTTTCTGGGAGCCTGTAGAACCGAATAGTTGAGTAGAAGGGACCTAAAAAGACAATCCAGTCCAACTGTCTGATCACTTCAGGATGATTGAAAATCAAGGCATGTTATAAAGGGCATTATCCAAATGCCTTTGAAGCACTGACAGGCATGGGGCACCGAGACAAACCCAGGTGGTAGACACTGCCCTGAGTGTAGAAACATGCATTCCTGCATGTAGACTGCACTCCCGCATCTGCAGCTGGCATCTGAGAGCTTTGCAGCCTGCGGAGCCCCGATGGCCAGCACCGCTGCCCCGGGAGGCACTGAGTGGCCTGTCATGCCTGCTGGATCTGCATGCCGCGCGGTGCCAGGTGCGGCCCCGGTGTCCTTCCTGACCTTCAGACGAGGTCGCCCGTGGGCCGTGCCAGCGTCTCCCCAGGAGGCGCCGCTGCTCCCCATCCCCGGGCTCCCACCACTGCCGGCAGCATTGCGCCCTAGCCCCCTCCCTCCCTTCGGACCCATATAGGTTACTTTGGGGGGTGCTGTCCCACCTCTCCTGTTGGCGACAAAAGGACGGATCAGCAGCAGAACTCGTCTCCTCCCCACCCAGCTCCAAGCCGGCTGTCGGCATGCCTAAAGGTGGGCGCCGGTGCTGTGAAGGGGGTCTTGCTCTGCTTTCCCACGTAGCGCTCGCACCGCTCAGAGCTCCTTCCTTCTCACCTTCAGATGCCGTCCCGAATCCGGGCTGGACAGACCGCCGCGCTCGCGTCCTTCAGCGGCAATCGCAGGGAGACGACTTTCCTCTTTTCCCCCATCCTGCCACCCCCTCCGCCCCCCGCCATCGCCCCCCGACCTGGATAGCGAGAGCACAGAGACGAGCAGCCGGCGGTTCTTCTCCGGCACAGTTAATCCGAGGAGGGAGGAGAAGGGTCTGCTCTCTCCCTATCTTCTATCTTGCCTCTCCAACTCGTTCCAGGACCTAGGGAATGAGAGGGGATCTCCGGAAAGGACTCAGAACAGAGGATGCAGAACCCTCTCCCACACCCTCCCCCTTTTGCAGGAAGCCGTGTTAGCTGAGATTTCCCCTGGCACACGCACTGACTCCCGAGGAGAGGCAAGGAAGCAATTGCAAAATACAACAGCGGGCTGACAGCCACCCCCTCCTTCCCCCCACGCCAAAGCACAAGGACACCTGGCCGCTGGAGACAGCAGGGGATGGGGTGGGGGACACGCATGCAGACACACGCACCCCTCCGAGGGGCTTGGGGAACGCTGGGGGCTGCTCGGCGGCGAGCATCGAGGGGCGAGGGCGGTGCAGGGAAGGGGCGGGGGAGCCGGAGGCAGGGGGAGGGAGAGAGTCCAGCTCCCGCAACGAGGGGAGGAGGAAGGAGGGACCGTGTCGGTGGGATGGTCCGGAAACGCTGTGATAAAAAGAGGGGCGCGGGGGAAAAGTAGGGAGAAGGTCTGGACTCATCCCTTCTCCCCCACTCCGCACCCGCAACTTCCCCGGCAAGGCACACGCCGGCCGGAGCCCGTGGGAGAGGAGAGGAGCAGCAGCAGCCGCCACCTGCCGCAGCCACCTGCCCCGGCCCGGCCCGTCTCAGCACAGCGCCTGCCGCCCTGCGAGGTATCGTGCTGAGCCGGGAAGGGCAGACAGGAGAGGCGGGGTGCGGGCACGCAGAGACGGGGACAGCCCTCGTCCCTCCAGGTGCTGGCACGGCTGTGACCCGGTGCCGGAGCCGGGCGGGGGGTGGGGGGCAGCAGCCGGCGCGGCGGGGCTGCGGTGCTGTACCTGCGGCCGGCCGGTCTCAACCTTGAGCCGTCCCGGCTCACCCTGCGGAGGTGCAGCCCTCGCTGGCACTGCGCTGGGGGCTGTCCGAGGGGTTCTGGCTGGGGACTTTTCATCCCGCCACCCGCACTGCATCCTCATCCTGATCGCCCAGCATCCCCCGCTTGTTCTCCCAAGCACTTGCAGGGTGCTTCACCTTCAAATGCCCCCTTGGCGGTCCCGGGCGGAGCTGCCAGCCCGGAGCAAACCCTCTGAAAACCGAGAGGGCGAGAAGCAGGCGGGGAAACGAGAAAGTTCAAAGGTTTAACCCTTTCCTGCCCGTCTGCAGGAGACAAGCCGTGAAGAGGCACCGCATTGCTCCTCCGCACTTGCTCCCGGCCGCTTGCCCTGTCTGGGGGAACCGCCGTGTAGCCCTGACTCCTCCCACTCGCTGACCGCTCGCCAGCATGCAGCTCTGCTCCTTAGGTGCCTTGTCGTGCAAAGCAGGGTCTGAAGGGATAGAGGGTCGGAAACTTGTCTGCACTCAGACAAAGGGAGGAGGGCTGTGGGGAGAGAGCTGAGGAAGACCAGGCATTAGCCTTTTCTTCTCCTTGAGACACTATTCCTCTTTTGATTGTGCCTCTTTACAGGCTGCCTTCCAAGGATTCCTGGTCTCTGTGCATTGTGAGGTGGGAAGGTGGGAAGTACCCCAACAACAAATCATGGATTTTGTTATGAAACAAGCTCTAGGAGGTAAGTGTGGTTGGCACATGAGGGGTCTTGTATCCCTCCTACCCCTCTCCTTTGCCCCTGGTAAGAGAGAGGATGGTCTACTGGGGTAGGGACTGCAGCTGGAATGTTTTTCTGAGGACTTGGAAGAGCATGCCTGTCACCTATTTCATGATCCCAGAGTGGAGTGTTTGAAGAGTCTGAGCAGGAGAGGGCAGCAACAAGCAGATACCAAAGCACCATGTGAGAGAAGAGTCCTCCCACACAAGGTGTGCTGGCCCTGGGTCATGCCTAATTGGCACCCTACCAACTGGCTGCATATCCCAGTATGCAGGTCTTGTTTTGCTTCATGCCATGCCACTGAGGCAGGTGTTATAAAGGGTGCAGACTGGTTTAGGCAGAGTAAACCCAAAGAAAGGGTGGCATTTTGTCTTTGTGTGTGAGCCCTCTTTCTCCTTTGCCCCAACGATTGACCAAATACTGAACAAAAAATGGCCAATGCAGAAATTTTTGTCCATGATATTTTGAGGGTTTTTTAAAATAAGAACACTGTCACAATAAGGAGGGAAATGGTAATAAAGTATTCCTACACACCCTGCCTGGATTTGAGGCCAACCTTCTATGTGTTTCTGTATATTATCTTACATGTGTGAGGAATTGTTTTAAACTAATGGTGGGAAATAGAAAAAGTAGTTATGTGTGCAGGAGAAATTGAAACTAATGCACAAATATTTGGGAATTAGATTCCTTTTTTTCTGCCACAGTTACTTACTAGGCTGCTTGACCTGAACATTCAGCCTAAGCAACATTGTCACTGAGGTGATGCTGGATGCTGTTGGGAACTGAAATATTGGCCTCAGAGAAAATTGTTCATTCTCTCTTGGGCTGTATCTCATGTATACTTTTTTGTTCTTTTTTCTTTGGAGAAAATGTACAGTCATGGGACTGTGTAAATGTTTAATGCGTGGTGATATTGATGTCATATACAACTTCAACATTTACTGCAGGATTCTCTCCCACGGCATGGAAACAATGCTTTTTCATCTCTGAAAGTGGTGTGTGTTTTTCACAAGGGGAGCAAAATTGTCACTGTTAAGAATGTTAACTTAACATTGTCGTTAAGCTAGCAACCCAAGTTTTAGTTGGGGTATTTTGAACTGGGAGATCAAAGTGGAGAAGAAAGGGACTAATTTGGTTGCATGAAATAGCAAGGTATGAAGACATCTATATTGGAAGGTAACAGTGCTATGTTTCATGTCACTCTTCAGTGCCTGTTTGAAGGAGAATTAGTGTTAAAATGTGCAGGTTTTGCACTGTTGGCTGTAGTATGAATAAGGTTGCTTACACAGAAATGAACTAATGTACCTGCAAACTGGAGATACGGCCGCTACAGCTGGAGATCCATGAGTCCAGGAAAGAGAAATAACTGCTTAGATACTGCAGTTAAAGGCAGGGGGAGGAGGGCTGCAGCAAAAGAATAACACTTGAGATGCATGTTTTTTTGCTGCAGCTTGGTGACTTAACATGGGTTGGAAGCAGTGTCTGCCTGTGCTTAACAACATTCACTTTGAGCAGACCTTCATTCTAAGATGATGGTCCATGCCAGAGTCAGGATTTGTACAATAACAGGGCTTTCTGAGAAGGTAAATTCAAAAAGCACCTTTTTGTGAAATCTGAGCTCCTGATGTCTGTCAAGATGCAGCTCAGGGCACCAACTCCTCTGACAGATGACTTAATGTGTCTGGAACTTACCTACTTACTCAATAAGGGAGAAGTCTCTGCAGAGTGGTAAAATCCAGGAAATGTTAATTCATTAAGCAGAGTCCTATTTTTAAATTAGAAATAATTTCAACAAGATAAAACAAGATCTCCCAGTGCAAATACATTAGGGAAAATACAGGAGGTTTTGGACATTTGTTTCTGTCTGGAGTTAAAGCCCAAGCTGATGCAAATCATCCAAGCTGGCCACACAGGCACAGCAAGCCCAAGACTACAGGTTATAGTTTGCTTCCTTAGTTTTGGGGCCAGAACCCTTTTTGTCTGCCAGTTCTGACAGGCAAAGGGAGATTTACTTCAGAGTTGGGACTCAGTGATCCTTCTGGGTCCCTTCCAATTCAAAATAATCTGAGAACCTGTGAATTGTGTCCACAAAGATGCTCAAACAGCAAATCACCAAACCTTTAGTGATTGATAGGCTTGCTTTGGCTAGGATACTTGGTCTGATCTGCTAGTGACCATATTGATTATCCTCACTTTCTTGGAGACTGTGTGGATTTTACGGCTCTTTGATTTTAGTTTAATATGGCTTTTCCTGGAACACCTCTGAATTCATTTGTCAGTTTGATAGGATTTTTTGAATGGTGTGAAAGTTCTTATCCCATTCTCAAAATCTCATATGGTACTCCTGGAAGAAAGAAAAAAGTACTGCAATTTTGTGAGGAAAGTCCCCTCTAATTTACAGAGAACCAGACCTGCCATAGATACTGCTTGCATAGCACCTACAGCTAAGAGAGTTGAAGGGTTAAGCTATCTCAGCTGGTGACAATTCACAAAGGCTGAGGGCCAGTTTGGTTTCCTTGGCAGAGCATAATGGGTATGTCATTTTCATAATGGGTATGTCATTTTCTCTTCCCAGTGTACAGCCCCAAAATGAGGCTTAGGCCAGAGCTTGTGATAGCTAACAGCCTGGATTTGGAAACTGTTTGCAGGTGGGTGCTTTTGACCTTTCCCTGCTGGACAGGACAATGCAGAGCTCTGAAGTATGTGAGGAGTCTGGGACTAGGTTTTGTCATAGGGAGTGATCAGGTAAGGTACTGAAAGAAAAACATCATTGTTCTCCTTCCCCCTCACTCACCTTACAGAGGAGCAGGAGGTCTCACTCTCTGCTAATTAGCAGTAACACTAACCTTAGCAGAATGCTTCTGTGGGAGTTTTGCCGTTGCCTGTGGAGCAAACTTGGAAGATATTACCTTGTCTCTAATGGGACAGGATGATCAGATTTGCTTTTCCTTGAAGTTTTGCCCATAGGGGAAGAAGGCAACGAGGTGTTTTGGAGGCTAGGTGAGCTAAGTTAGCAAGCAAGGAAAGGCAGTTATGTGGTGTCAAGTTGCTTTGTTTGCAAGTCTGTGTGACTTCCAGATTATTATTATTGTTTAGATTTTGTGAAATCAGTTTGACAGCGTTGCTGGAGTAGAATGTGTCCTTTCCCTGGCTTGTTGTTAAAGATCTGCAGAAGCCTGCTGTTACTGTGCAGTGGAAGGTCATCCTCTGCTGTACTGCCAGCACTGGGATTTTGCTTCTAGCGCTGGCAACAGAGTTTCTGCCTGGAGGTTGACCAGCTTGAAATGTGTCTTTTCAAATCCCTGGCCTCTTCATGGCAAAATCCTTGACCCTTTCATTAACAGTGGGAACTGTGGTCCAGGAAAGCAGTACGAGATACCAGGTTATTTGGCCAATTTCTTTCTGTAGGGCTTTTTTTCCCCCCTGTGATTCTCAGACCTTTTAACATCCTATATGGAAGTCACACTATTTATTGTCTGACAGTGACAGAAGCCATGCAGAGGTCATGATGCTGATTATCTGTGTAAGACAAGAAGAAGAAAGTAGCAAGAGGAAACCTAAAGGTTTAAAATTGCTCCTTCTTCTTCCACAGAAGTAACAGAAAGGGGATATTTTGTTCTGCTGATCTTGCTGCGTCATTGACAGAGGTGTATAGCCAGGGTGATTGGTCACTTTGCTGTTCCTGTGACAGTTCATTAAACAAAGACAATCAGAGTGATTTCATGACTATATTTTATATTAGAAGTGCTCTTTGCCAGAGCTGGTCTACTGCCATATGACCAATATGTATGATTTCCCAGGAAAAAGCAGGAACTGGAAGATCCAAAATGGGTCCTGAAGGAGTTTATGCTTTTCACTGTGCATTGCTTATTTCTTCCTAAGTTTGTGTGAAAGCGAAGTGTGCAGGAACACCTGACTCCCAAGTTGTACCACACTGTGTCACTAACAGTCACAGTTGGCTTGGGCAAATAGGGAAACTGGATTGAAAAAGAAGACAATGACATTCATGTCTCTTCTGGGTGTCTTTCTGTTACTGGGTAATTCGAGTGCCAAGGGTCTGAGACATTTTCTTATGAAAAAGAAAAGAGAAAAGCCTATGGAAAGTGAGAAGGGTTTACCAGAGGTTGATTCATGATGTGTTTGAAGAGAGAGAGATTTCCTACTGCAGAAAGCAACATCCTGCAGACCAGAATGTTGTGAAATTGTGGATATACAGAACACACAGTAGCTCTAAATATGATGGTTCACAGAGCCCTTTTAATGTGCTAATTTTATTGCCACAAATAGGAGAAATGGTAAGAACTGGATGGTACAAAGTCGGAATGCTTGCCTTAAATGCTGACTTTTCTTGATGTCGGCATGTGGATAAATTATGCAAATCCTTTCACATGTAACAGTGCATATGAATGGTGCAGTCTAAATTTCTTCTGCATGCTTCCATCATTCCTTGAATTCATTGTGCAATGCAAGCTCCCCCAGAAGGAAAGGTACATCTGAGTTTCTGGAAAGATATTCACTATGAGAGGTATTACAGGCATAATTTTCTGATTTATTGGCAGCAGCTTAGGCCACTGCTTCACATCCGCTTCTTCTGTCAAGAATCAGTGGACACTTGTTTTGGTTCAGAAGGATTCTTAAAATACTTTAGGCAAAAGGCAAGTGTAACCAGATTGCCATCTGGAATACGTCAGCAGGGGGGCACTGCCTACTTCATGTCCTTAACCAGCAACTTTGATGCAGCTGGGTATACCACAAACACAGTCCAGAGGGAGTCCCCTTGTTCTTGAAGGCAGACAGAGATCCAAACCCTCATGAAGATAATGGGATTTAAGTCACTGTGAGACTTAAGCTCTGAAAGAACAGCTCCTGTACTAAGCTTACATTAGCAAAGATGTGAGGGTATGTGAATGCCAGATAAGCCTGAATGAAAACCATACTAGAGTTTAATGTCTTAGCAGTGACCTTCTGTATATTCTACTGCTGCATTTGCCTCACTTTAGTATTTTGTGATGTGAGGATTAAGCCTTTAATTTTTCCTGCAGAAGTTAGCAAGATTGAGTGCAGTCATAGGCAATACAGACCTGTTCAGGGTGGAACAGACTGTGAAATAAACACAGAGACTTCTGTTTTCTCCTTTTCCAACTCACTCTCTTGTTTCTCATATTTCCAGTTCTTTGCTGAGCCTCTGTGCTGCTCTGGGACCTTGTGCATCAACTAGGCTCTGTTCCACTGCATATGTTAATGTATGAAGTTCTGGAGCAGGACAGAAACTGTAGTGCAAAGCTGCAGGTCACAATGCCAGCAAACAGTGCTGGTATTTACTTCTGGGCCTCTTTTGTCTGTGATCCTTGAAACCTTTAACAAATGAGGTCTTTCATTTTGCAGTCATCCAAATCACAAGGACTTGAGAATCTGGCAGGAGACACGAGATCTCAAGCCCACTGTAGCATGTGATAGATACTGGGGGGCTCCTTATTTTCATTCTTCCACCTGTATTGTGTGTAATTCTGGGCCCCACAAATTAAAAAGGTTTTTAAGGGAGTTGAATTCATCCAGAGGAGGGCAACAAAGCTGGTTAAAGGGCTGGAATGAATGTCTTCTGGGGAGTGGCCAAGGACCTTTCTTGGAGGCAGAGGGGTCACCTCATTGCTCTCTAGCTTTTTGAAGAGGGGAAGTGGAGAAGGAGATGCTGATCTTTTCTTCCTGCGATCCAGTGAGAGGAGGCAGGTACCTGGGGTAGGTGGCATGTCTGATACATACATTTTTTACAAGGAATGGTATTAAAAGTTTTTTTTTTTTCTAATGCATACTGCTGGCAGAGATTTTATTCAGGAAATTTGATTAAGTTGCAAGATGTCTTCCAAGGAAGCAAATGGTTGCTGTTGAGATTATACCAGTGAAACAACTACAGTGATGGTCAGTTGATTTATTCCATCCATGGTGCTAACCAGGAGATGAAAAACCGACCAGGTCCTTTCTTCCTGTTCCTTTCTTGAGAAAACTTCCTTTGATATTTGCTTGCCTCTGTTTGGCCTGTTGAAGTTAGAATCACACAAAAGCTCTCATTTATGTCTGCTGGGATCTTACTTATGTTTGTCTTACTTGCAAGCAGGCATTGAGACCAGTGTGCTTCTTGAAGTGTCCTTGGAGGAAATGTACAACCTTCAGCTGATTGTAGAGGTAGGCCACAAATAGCTTAACTAATATTTCTCCTGCAGGGCATCTTATTGCCAAAAGCCTGCTTGGCATGGAGTGACATGGCTAAGCAGGGTGTTTTCTCTCTCAGAGAGAGAGAGAAATAAGGAAATTTCTCATATATTAAGTAGTCTGTCTAGGATAGATTCATGGCAGAAGAAAAGATTTTTCTTAGTTTTTCTTCACTTTCAAGGAAGTTCTGCACACTTTTGATTTTAATATCTGTTGCTGTATACCTGAATCTTTCTGACTTTTTTTTTTTTTTTTTAACCTTTCGTAATTGAAGGAGAGAAGAGTGGTGGTTTCTTGCCAGCTGCATGGTTTTGGTACAAATAGAATTTGTCAGTGCTGAAATTTTGGCCTGTGTTGCATAGGAAATGCTATCTGCAGCAGTGGATTTGGAGCGGGGCAGGAGCCTAGTGCATGAGGTACTACAGTTATTCAGATCTTGTTGGTGAAACGGGATGCTCTAAATATAAGCTACTGGTTTTTCTTTGTGTTGGCCCTCAAGGAGAGGGAAACTCAGAATGTAGTTCAGATGTTAGCTGTGGAGACCCAGTTGCTCATGTGCTGGCAAAAGGACAGACATTAGAGAAGACTGATGTGTATGAAGGCTGAGGTATGTGGGATGTCTTACCCTTCTGACTAGAAGGGTAAGGTTTGAATTCATAAAGCTATGCAATCAAATCCGTGAGGGCTACCTGTGTTTAGAAGTCTTGCTGGGTTGGGTCGAGGCTGTGTGGTCTGTTTTTGTTAGCACTGCAGTAAAGTATAGGGCTCCAAAAGCCCTGAGCAGCCTCTGCAAAGGCTCTCCACCGAGGGAAGATAGGCATCCTGCCCTTACAGAAGACCAGGATGTCTCTTTCATCCTGTGCCACTGCCCCCAAGGCCAACAGCAAAAAAAAATCCACCCTAGCAAAAAGATGGTTGCACAGAAAATTTCGTGTGGCAGTTGCACGGAGATGAGAAGTTCTCCAGTGGTGTTTGAAGCCTGCTTAATTGTTGAGGAGGCCTGGAAGAGGAATGACAATAAAGAGGGAAGACTGGCAGAAAGAAAGGGACAGACCTCTAATGCATTGCCCTTGGCTTGTCTCATGTCAGAGGGCTGCATGCAAAAGGCATATTCTTCTGTTTGAAGGTCAAGGTCCTTTCTCTGAACTTTGTGGTAATGTTCAGGGAAGAAAGAGAGGGAATAGACACTGATGCTGAAACTCAGAGACAAATACAGGTTCTGGTGTTATCTAGAGTGAGAATTCAGAGTTTTTCAGGCCATTGGAGAGAGGATATTGTTCATGAAGTGGTAATTGGGATGTTAGTCCCTCAGAGATGCAGAATTACTATTGCCACTTCCAAAAGCTGTAAAGACCCTCAGCAGCATGCTGAGGGCTCTTCCAAATTCTCTGTCACTCCTCTTTCAGTGGTGGGGCAGAAAATATGCTGCCTTGGCCTTGGATGCTCTTCGTTGTGAAGCTGCACCTCTGCAATGCCTTTGTATAGTCATTCCATGAGCTGAAATCAAGTGCTTGATCAAGTCAACACAGAACCTTAAAAATTTGTTAACTTACTGCTTTGAGCACTTTGCTGGTTGCCATTGTACTTTCTCACGTACAATTTGATTGTGAGAGCTTGGATACAGTCAGTTACGTTTCTCTCTGCTTCGTTTTCGTGTCTGGAGTACGTGTCTCAGGATGTAGAACATTGCTGAGAAGGCTGAAAGTTTCTACTGACTGCTGAGCAGATGCTCACGTGGTTTGCTAAAGGGTAACAGCTGCAATTACAGACATGGCAAAGGTTACTCGTGATCTATCACTGATACAAAGCACAGTGCGTATTAGAAACAAAACACTTCAACTAAATTGCGTCTCTCCGCTAGGGACAAATTGATGACCACCCTGCGCAATTTGAGGACTGATTTTTTTATTTATTTTTTAAAAAAATTTTTCCCCCCTCTCTCCTGTATTTTTAAATGAGCTGCTTTCAAGTTGGGTGGATGCTGTCAATGCAGAAGTGCATTAATGCAAACAGCAAATTTAATCTGCTGACTTTGTGCATCTTTTTTGCAATTTTAATTTGTCATTGTCTACAAGAATGAAGCTGTTTAGTAGCTGCTTGCATTTTTGCATCATGATTTGAGTCTCATGGCTTGTTTGCAGTGATACTGACCTTGAAGGAATGTCAAACATACAACAACATCAACATAAATTTGGGATTCAAATGGCTGTGAATTACTGTCTGAGAAAAATAAGAGAAGAACCAAAAAAAAAAAAATCCAGATGGGGAATGGTGGAGCTGTTTTGATAACTCCAGTCTCCTGAGAGAATTGGAGCAATGAAGGGGAACGCAGACAGCAGTTAAAAGGATGGGAAAGAAAAGTGTGTCAATACCTAGGTTGACAAATAGCTGAGCTGCTATGTCTCTGTATTCCTGGATGTATGTTGTCTTCTCTTTTGTTTTTTTCTTTCTGGTGAGGTCAGCAAATTTGACCAGCAGAAAAGAAGTTAGAACCTTCTGTTGAAGGTAGCTGAATGTAAGATTGTTGTCTCAATTGCAGCCCTTGTCTGTAGGAGAGCTCTGGGTATGCTTGGGAAAGTCACTTCATCTCTAGGTTAAGTGGTGTCTCTGCCAGTCTTGCAGAAAAAAGCAGTACAGGACACCATTATCCCAAGCAAACAACAGACTCAACTAGACACAAGGGGCACTGAGCACTGCCCTTCCCATTATGGGACGTGAACAGCATTCTTTTGTCCTTCTACCCCTCTTCTGCTTCTTAGTGCCAGACAGAGCTCAACTTCTGGACTTAAAGGGCTTGAAAATTTGTCCTTGACTGGCAATGAAACTTTCTTGTTCTTTCTACCTCCCTGCTATGGTGTTGCTGCATATAGTGTGAAACTTTCTGCATACCCCCTGAAGGGGCAGGAACTGTGTGGGACTGCCTGGCCTCTGTTCCAGTGCCTGTCCTAAGTGTGTGTGTGTCTACTGAATTATTTGAAAATGTGTACATTAATTAATATGCACATTAAAATTAAAATCCTAATTTGCAAGAGGACTTTGGAAAGGTTTTACTAAGGCTGTATTGGTTGTTTTTTTTAATGAAAATTCTTTAAACACCTAGTTTGTTTTTTCTCAGCAATCAAGAAAAGAAGATGTGTTGCAAACCTGAAAGACTACATGAGACAAAGACATCACGTCAAAACCAATGTATTTTTAATCTCTGACACTTATTTATTTAATGCTGGAGCTAAGCGTATGCATACTACTCTTCCCTGAATCTGAGTGAAATATTTTCTTCTTCGGGAATTAACCAATTTCTCTTTGCAATTTCCTTTAGATTTATTTTTTCCTTAAATTAAAAAAAAAAAAAATTAAAATCCCAAACGGAACACAAGTACACAAAACAACTGAGGAGAAGGAGAAAATATTCAGAGATTTTGCCAGCACATGTATATATTTACTCCTTTACCAAGTTCTAGCTGGGAATAAAAGTGCTTGGAAGAATATTTAGAAAAAAATCTAGACTCCATTAGAAACAGATGATTCTTTTAAAATTTGGGTTGTGTATTTTCTTGGGTTTTTTTTTTTCGTTATTAATTCTGTATACTGAAAATGCTTTTATTGACAATTTCAACTTTCTCCTCTATATTTTCCTTTAAATATCGGAAGTTTCTGTTGCATGTCAGCTGGGCTGCAGAACGACAAGATTAAAAGGTGCGTGAAAGAGGAAATTTATAATTACATGGAGATAGATTAAAATGCTGAGGAAAAAGGTTAAGGAGGGACACCGCTACTCTCTCTAAACACGAGAGAGGTGAACACTGCAGCAAAGGAAGAGGTACTTAAACTGAAGGACAATGTTGGTAAAAGGATAATGTGAATAAATTGGCCATAAGCATCCTTGAGTCAGTAATTATTGTCTCTTGACTAGTGGGAGAGAAGAGAGGTGTTCTTTCTGGGGAATCCTGCTGCTGCAGCAAGCAGGGAGAAATGGAAACTGAGTCTCAGGTGTATTTGAAATAATTATACATGCTCAGAGAGGTAGGGCCAGTGAGGAAGGAAATAACTTTTGGTCCTGAGCACCTCAATAGAGAGTTGATGGCTTTGAGTCTTCACTTGTAAGATTGTCCATAATAACAGAATTGCTCTAAATCTTAATTTACATTAAATTTTGATTTTGTTCCAATATGTGATAAGCTCTGATGGTGTCCAGAAGGCAAACCTAGCTGAGTGGGAACCAGCACTGTGTGAGTTAGTTACAGAGCTGAGGTTAATTCTCCCTTTTCTGAAAACATTTTAGCCCCTTGCCATTTGTATAACAGAAGAGGTCTGCTAGCTATGTTATGTCCATGCTCACAGATGATTTGAAATCAGCTTTTTGATTCAGATTGAAAGTACTTTTCTTTCAAGGACTTGGTGGATTTGCAAAGTAATTTCTAGAATAGATGGCTACACTGGATATTTTTCCAGCGGTTGTGTTTCAGTCCAGGCAAGGATTTGGAGTTTCATGTAACAGGCATAGCTTGAAATTCCCTCCATGGTAACTTCTGCCTGCAATTTACATGAAAGCAGCTGTTTTCAATGCTTTTTGTTAAGTTTTGTTTCAATTTTAGTTTTTTTTCATGCTACAGTTGAGAAATAAGTAATTTAAGAGCTAGGTGTTTCTCTGGGACCTCTTCCTGATTTTGAACAGTTGTCTGAAAATAAGCTATTCTATCTTCCTCAGTACCAGTATTTATTGTTTTCCTGATCATTGGACTCAGATTACACTCCATGGTTTATGTGCCTGCTGTCTGCCATCTCAGTATTCTGGACTCAGGCTCACATTACAGTATGACTTAGATCTCTTGTCTGTGTAGCAATTTCAGAGGGTGCCTTGTGCTGGCCCAGCACTCAGAGAAAGGCACATGTTTTATATGCAGGACTGAACCTCTCAGGCTCAAATGTCTCTTGTAGCCTTGTGAAGCTTCTTCCCCATGGCTGATAACTTTACAACCAAGTCTCCTTAAAACTGATCAATTCAGGAGTGCCCAGCCAAAGGAAGCCTTCAGCAAGGGCACACAGGTGAGTGGTAGAACACCAGATCACTGCCATTGCAACATATTAGCTTCTGGAAGAGGAGGAATGTGCCATCCCTTTCTTCTGACTGTGCACCTTTATTGCCAATGAACACTGTGCCAGGCAGAGATCCCACTGAGATTCACATCTCTCTGAATATCATGTCAAGGTGTTTAACACCTTTTCTGGTCGTGTGGCCTGAGATCCCCTGTTGAGGACACAATGCCTTGCCTGGTGGCCAAGGTTCTTGATTGGGATTTCTGGTTTTGTATTTTGAATGCCATCTGGTAGAACATTTCAGGTGGTACTCCCTCCACCTGGTACTCAGCACTTCTCCTCTGAGACAGTATGCATGTGCTCCTGCTCTGCTGGCAGATGCAATAACAGTTGCTTAAAATAGGTGGGTAAAATGTGTCCTGTTGACCACTGCCACAGACAACAGTGTTCGTTTCCACACAGGAAAGTGAAGTCAAAATACAAAGTTTTGAGTTTACTTCCCATCTTGAATCTTCTCCCTGGGTTAAATCTAGAGTGTGTTGCTTTCAACGCTGTTTTTACTCCAGTTGACTATTGTGAATTGGCTGCCTTGAGTTAAGAACACTCATTACTTTTTTCTCTCCGTTACAGGCATGCTGTCTTATTGCTGGTTCTTATGTGGTTATTTGTCTCTTATTTATTTAGGGATCACTTTAGTGTCAGTTTTTCTTTGTACTGTAGAAGATCCTTCTGCACTAGGATCTTTCCATGTGCTCAAAAAATTAGTTCTAACTAAAAGACAGTTGAGCTAATCTAGCCCAACAGAGACAATCTCAGGGTGACCAGGGACACTCAGCACTTGATTCTGTACAACAAAGTCCTGGACACTCACAGGCACTTCTTTGATACAGCATAATGTAATTTAGAAATTTCCGCTGTCTTTGTTCACAGAGAGATCTGTTAATCTACAGCAGCTGAAGACCAACATTTCTATTAATTTCTTGCAGATACAAGTAAAGTAGTCAAAGAATTTTCTTCCTCTTCATAAAAACTCACAAAAATCCTCTCAAAATCTCATGGGTTGGAATATTCCTTGTTTTCACAAAAAAGGATAAGTCAGATCTACCACCTTCATGTGCGTGAAAGAGGTACTTATGGCATATTATTATGGAAGGTCTGGCTAACCTAGGGATGGTATTAGTTATATAACATCTCAAACATACCTCAAGTTCAGCATGAATGCTGTGGAGTGAAGCAATTATCTATTTTGCTGTCTTAAGAACAGAGCGACCTAGATTCTCTCTTCTTTTTTTTTCTCTTTTTCTTTTTTTTTTTCCTTAGTTTTTCCTCACAGGGTGGCCCACTTAGTTGATTAAACTGCAACTCAATTATAACTGGTTGTGTTTCAGTTGGGAATAAGGCAGATGTAAAGAGAGTGGAGCTGATAAAGTAATTTATTTTTTGCCTTACTGGTTAGCTGGAAATTATGATTAGGATTAAGTGACAAATATTGGATTTAGTAGCTTTTGGGTGACAGACATCTCACAATAGGCTTGGCTGGCAGTATGGAATGCAAAAGTGATTCAGTGAAAAGATGTGCATTTTATGGTAAGAAAAAAAAAAAAGGTAGTGGTCTAGTTTATGAAAGATTTGAAATAAGCTTTAAATTCAAAAGAAGCCCAAAGTCAGCAAACACAGGGACAGCATGATTCATATTTTGTTTGAAGTGAAAACATATTGACACTTGTACATTATTTATAACTTTTATGCACTGTAAATTCTCTGCTAAATCATTAGAGGCATTAGGAGGGTAAATAAGTCATCCACATCGGAGGAGGTGACCAAACGCTCATCCTGCAATCTTTGGAAACAAAATTACCCTTTAGGTTAAGGACATGACAGCCACGTCTAAAAACACTATATTTAATGAAACCTGACATTGGCTTAGTGTTGTATAAGTTTCCTCATCTACAAAAGCAAATCTGTTCAGTGCAGGACAACCTGGAAAGTAAAATTCCTCTTTCCATGAAGTTCGTGGCGGGAAAGGATCCAGTAAGAGCTCATAAGCCCTGAAGACATGTAGAATCACTTACTTTCCTAGGCAGATGTCTCTGGGGAGATATCTGCAACAGGGGTGAAGCTGTGGTTAGAACCAGCATCAGATTTGTGCTGGGACTCCAAGTGCTGGGAGGGGTACCTTCTGTCTCCTTGGGCTGGATGCTTAGCATGGCTTGTTGCTGTGTTGTGACATCACCTGCAGCTGAGCCATGTGCCTTCACACCCTTGCCACCTGCACATTCAAGCATGACGACTTAGCCAGGTGAAAAAAGCAATGGGAATTCTGCTCTTCTGTTTCTGACAGTGGGGAAAGCTGATTCTGTAAATACGTTTCTTGACGGTAGTGCAGGGGAAGCCTACCCATTCCTCCTCCGAAGAGTCCCATCACCTAATTTCAGCTGCAGTGTGCTGTCTTGCTGCTCACTTACCACTTCAGTTTTGAAAGCTGTCTCAGAGCTGCAAAGTCTGTTCTCTGCAGTGGGAGGTGGATACTCTCCTCACCTGCCCAGATTCCCATTCAGCAAAGTGTGAAAGAAGTATCCATGTCAAAATCTTCCTCTCATACCTTGGGGCCTTAGAACTTCCTCAGGAATCAGAGAAGAGCTCATAGACAAGGGCCCTTGGAAATCCTCCTTGCATTTGTGCTGAACTTCCCTGTCAGGAAGGAATGGGCTGGTAAGGAAGCATTGTACAGATATTCTGGGAGGCAGTGTACAAAGTTAATTACTAAGTTCACGGGTTGTGACAAGGGCCTGATCTGCTCCATGCGTAGCTCACTTGGAGCAAAATAAAAAGATCACACTGTTTCATCTTCAAGCATTTAATAAGAATGAAGTGGTATTCATCTTTGTAGGGAAATCTTTGTCCATTGAGAAGGATTAACTGGAGATACCACAGAAGATAACAGTAATGTTATTTGAGGACCTTGAAGGTCCTGGGTGACCTTGACTGACATCACGGGGAAGGCCACAATTTCAAATGGTCTGAGTGCTATTTGAAATTTGAAGGCATCTGAGACACATTTACACATGATTTCAGATTCTTTTCTGTACCTCTTCTACTTCTGATTTTTTTAGTGATCTTAATGGTTAATTTTCTTTCCTCTCAATAGCTGACAGACATAGATATTGGCTTGTCTTTCAGTCTTCTTTTTTTCCTCATTCCAAGAACCCTCCTGTGAGAATGTTATCTCTCTGTTTTACTTTTGTGTTAAGATAGCACTACAACTGCTTAATGGGAGAGCTTAGAAACAGTCTCTTGAGATGTATCCATCAGGATCAGACTATCTGTGTGAGATTCCTTGTCTAAAATGTGGTGCCTAACAGGAGGGTCTAATTGGCGTCACTTGTCTCAGCTACTTCAGGACTTCTGCAGAGTCCTGAGAAGGCACAGAGGGGATCTGTTTTGTTATGCCCAGGATCAAGAATGCTTTACATATTCCAAAAAAGAAAGATAGGCAGGCCTTAGACCTGATAATAATTTCTTTCCTGTTTTTCTTATCACTTAAACTCCAATCTGGCTTCCCTCTGAAGGGAGCTGGTGATTCATGCTCATGTTATCACCCTGCACAGAGCAGTAAATCGCCCTTGTCTACCTGCATGGCACTGTTGAGCATCCCTGTCTCATGTACTCCTTAGGAGCAGACACCCTTTAATGGTACAGCTGGTGGGTGGTAACAGCATGAATCTACTGACATTTTGCTAATGCTATGTCTTACAGCCAGAGATTCTGTCTGTGTTTCATAGAAATTCTGGGGGACTATTCTCCCCAGTGATCTATCAGGACCATCACAGTGACGGACGGAGGGAAGTGAAATAATGATTCTTGTTTAAGGGTTCAGCTCTCCACTTACCCACCAGTAAACCTGTTACCCTTTGTTGGCGTACTGCAACATTTTCCCTGCAACCATGTGTCTAGATTCTGATGCTTGCCACTATTTAGAACCATGTGATTGCTGGACCCAGCAGCAGGTACAAAGACAAAGAAATGATAGCCATGAATTTGCACAGCCCAGCAGTCTGGATTAGAGGGCTAATATTCATATGGTTGCTGAAAGAGCTGTTGCTACTGCCAGTGGAGCAACATGTATGTGGGGGTTAATGCTATCAGAAAGCTTCATCCAATGAACTTTGGCTCTGGATGTGCTTTTGAGGACATGTCAACTGGACTCGTGGTGGAATCTTAGCAATTTATACTGAGGCGATATATGTGCAGTTCTTCCTGGCCTTGGCTTTAATATAAAAGCATGGTGACCTCTGTCAGAACTGTGCATTCTGACCCATGAAGGGGAGAGGATGGCCTCCTTTATTCCTGAGGCTTGCTTTGGAGCTTCCAGCAGGACTTTGCTCTACATATCCTGGGCAGGATACCCTGTGCTGCTGCTGTGTGCACTGCACCCTGGACCACAGCTGATGGAGTCTGCTCACCACCTGAGTTCCAGCAGACCTCCCAGAGTGCTCATGGCACCTTTGGAGAGTACTCTTCCTCTCCATCTATCAGATGTGTTCTAATAACACAGAAAATTCACTAGGGTGGCTTTGCTAAGCTGCTAGCCTTGCTGAGAAGGTGACATCTCTGTGCCTCCTATTAGTGTGTGCACACAGCAACTGCAGAATACCAGTGTTGTACAGGACATTGAACAGGAGCAAGAAGGAGCCTTCCTTGACTGTTTTGATTATATGCGAACAATAGACTCAGAGGCAGGAGAGCAATCCCTCTTATCCACCATTCCCCATAATTTTCATTCCATGTGCAGTGTGTGCCAGGAAATTAAAGAGATTCACCATGATTATATCACTGACAGTCTCTGAGTAGTTAAATTCAGTTCAGGGCTCAAGCGCAGAGACCTACGGTTCCTTATGTTCTGTAAAATGCTCCCTGTTCATGTTTGCTAACCTTTTAATTAGAGAACCAAATAGAGAAAGTTGTAAGAGGTAACTGTCTTGAAATGCAAAACGCTCAGTAGAGCTTTAGTTTAACAAGGTTCCTATTCCCAGTCTCTTAAACTACAAAGCCCTTATAAGGGAGTCAGCCCATGAATCAGTCTTCATTAAGACATGCATTAAAACTGGCAGTAACTGCCCTCTAAAAAAAAGAGAAATTAGATGAGTTGGGCAGAGCAGGATTTGTTGTGATTTTTTTGTCCTATTTAAGTCCAGTTCCATGCCCTCAAAAACAAAACAAGCAGCACACCTTGGATAGTGAGAGGAGAGAAGAGTACTGTGACAGTTTGTCTGCTCCTTGGAGGAGCTGGCCTAACCTTGCAGCCTTTGCTAAGGATAGAAAGCAAAATACAAGTAATCAGCTACTCAGAAACCTGGGTGACTTTAGCTGACTCTGCGGTCGTGAGCACATGCCAGTATGGTAAATGAGACAGATTGTCTCTCTGTCTGCAGGTTTTTCTCTTATTTTATGGCCCGTAGGATGATTTTTTCACAGGTGATATGTGAAGTCTTTTCTGCTTTCCAGATTATTCTGAGCCCCTGAAGGATATTGGCGAACAGAAGGTGTGAGCCAAGAGCTTTCTTCTCTCTGCCCACCATCACCTTAGCCCTCTATCCTAAACAGAGTTACTTCTTTAGCTCTCATTCCTGACATGTCATTGGCCTCTGGTCTTGGATGGCAGTCAGTTGTTAGACATTTCTTCAACACTTCCAGTGTACTGGCAGCAGGGCTCTAGGCTTTGAAAAGATCAATCTGGCTTATACCAGAGGGCAGAATGTGTGAATGAACTCAACATTACTTGCTTCTGAGATTGTACCTGTAGCAATAAATGAGTGAGAAGAAACTAGCTGGACAGGCAGTGGTGCTGTCACTGCTTTTTGGGGAAAGGCCTTTAGTGTTTCTGTATGTTCTAATGGCACAAGTATGTTGCACTTCAGCTGTCATGGTCTCTCTGAAAAACAATGGTGCAGTGATTTCACTGCTGTGTGCTCATGCAGGTAAGCATAAGCATAGATATACAGCTGTGCAACAAACCAGTTAGCCACACAATATCAAAGAAAGCAAAACGTTGACTGGTTTTGGTGGGAGGAGATAGTTGTCATAAAAAGCTATTAATTTTCTCAGCTTCAGCTTGATTAACTTGTGACTGATTTGTCTGTGTAACCGTCCAGCTGAAGATCCTGACCAAGCTCATTACAGAATTCAAATGGATAGACCTGTTTGATAATGGAAAATAACACAAATCATTTTAACTAGAGGCTAGTGTTTCATTATTACCATCTAAAAACTATGTCTTCCCCAAGCAGATCTCTGGGGAACATTGAAAACTTCTTCCTATGAGTAACCATGTGTTCCTTCTCTGGCCCAAAAGGCAATAATGAAGTTATTAAAAGTATCTGTGATAGTTCTTTGCTAGAGAAGGATGAAATAAAGCATTGGCATATATTCTGGCCACTAATAAAAAGAGCAAGGTGAAGGTTATTAGGTCATTTAAACATTTTCAGCAGAACAGAATGACTCAGAACATTGGGACAATTTTCTGCCTGATATGCTCACACTATGTCAGGATGAGGGAGAGCTGTATTTAGTAGCTCTTCTCTTTAAATCCCAATATAAGCTATTTCCTGCACACTGCATTGATTTTTCTCTCATTGTGATCTTGTAATAATTGTAGGGGCAGGGCAAAATGTAATCTTGTGTATTCCACAGTCTTAGCTGTGACAGTAATTTAGATATCTGTCATCATCTTTTCAGCAAAACTGCCAGTGGGTTCTTTGAAGGAAGTGTTCATGTACTTGCACAGTTGAATATTCCTCTTTTAGTAGGCAGTGTTGGTTTTGCACCTTGTCTCTTTCATTCTATTATTTGAGAGGACTTATAATGCTAAATTTGCCCTGTGTGGCAACCCCTTTTTGCTTGCCCTCATCCAGATACAGAACTGCAGAAAGGCTGTTGTGCTTGAAAGCTGCTGTTTTTTCTCTCTGTAATGTGAAGTATTCTATCTCCTAACAAGCTTTGCATCTGTTACTTTCTTACATCACCTTGTTTGCACTTTACAATGGGATAAGTGTCCATGTTGTCATTCAAGTGATTAATTAAAATGAAGGATAGACCTTGCAGAATATTCTACCTGCAGCCCATTCTTCCAACCTGACAGCAAATCAATTGTGCATCAGCTTCCAGACTTGACAAAGCAATACAAGGGTGTTCCAGAAGCCTTTTTGTGGTTCTACAATCGTACTGATGGCTACAACTAACACAGTTAACTGGGAGATTTTGATCTTCCCTCAAAGAAGGGGTATTAACTGACCTTCTAAGGAGCCTGTGAGAGGCAATGGCTTCCCTTCAGGTGAGTGGAGAGAACATGGGCAATATTCCTTTACCATACCTGCTCAATTGCTCAATGCCCATATCAGCTGAGATTGCTCCTATCAGGATTGTCTTCCTGGCGGGAGGTAACAGCTACAGACCCAATTTGCATTGGCTTGGAATGTTTCCAAAAAGAAGAAGGTCTGTAGTTGCTTTCAAATCTGCTAAAGAGCAGTCAGCTTTATTCCTTCATTTATTCCTTTGCTCACTCCTGTAAAAGTTTGGTAGGGCAGTGGAATTAGGAGAGGTACTGTGAAATTAAGGAACATTTTGAGTGGTATGAGGAGGTGTCCTGACAACAGAATGCGGTGTCAGGCAGGTCTTGTGTTATCAGCTCCCTCAGACCTGTGGGTATCTTTGAACTGAGACATGCCTCTAATCTTCTAGAATTAGATAGGAATGCTGGCAAAGCACCTATGAGTTTTGTGATTGGTGTTACACTGTAACCAATTAACCAAGTTGTTATCAGTGTTATGTCTTCTAAAGTACTGCATTCTTTATAGGTGCAAGGAAGAGGCTGTTAGCACTGTTCTGTTGCTTGTTAGCACTATTCTATTGCCTCTCTCTGTGAGCCCTTCAGTCTGCTTTGTGTTTTGATGGATGTTGGTCTTTTTTGGAGCAAACTAAAACCTTCTGTCTGTATAGGAGTCTTCTCAAAGGAGTACTGTTCATATTAGAGCAGGAGGCATCCGAGCCTAAATTCAGCATGCAAGAGGCAGTTTTCATGGTGGTATGTATTTCAGGGAAATGTATTTGTATTTTGATTGAAAGGAAGGCATAATTAGCCTGAGCCACTCACGTGCTTGTGGCTCTTTTGTCAGAATCAACAAGAGGCTGATCTTAAAAAGGGACATTATAATGAAGATGAGAGGTGAGGATATGGGGGAAAATACCTGCGGTTGCCATATTGACAAGAAGGGAAGTAGGGTTTACAGGAGCTGAAAAAAGAGCTGTGAGTAGTTCCCTTGAGCAATTGCCTGAAGCTGCTGTGGGTAAGATATGCTGTCCTTCTTTGTGACTATCCATGACAGTTGCACTTTTCTTGAACAGGAGTAACTGGCATAAACTTATAAGTGACACTTGAATTTTGAATATACCTACCAGTCAAACAACACTTCAAGTTTCCAACCTGAAGAGGCAGACAGTGCTTCTTAATTCTGTCTTCCATTCTGTTTAAAAAAAAAAAATCTAAAAAAAAATCTAAACCCATGGTGGTCTTCAGGTGTGCTAATTTAGGATCATATTTGAGCTTTCTTCTAGCAGCACTGGCGTTTCATTTTTTTTCATGCCAGCTGTTAGGAGGAGGTGTGATTTCCCAGTGATTGTAGCCAGCATAGTGGCCCCTTGTGTGTTGGTTGCCTGCATAGTGGTGGGAAGAGTTCTTTCTGTACTGGAGAAACAGAGCACTGAGCTCATGAAACAAGTCAACCTGGTCTGTTCTTCTTAAATTGTGCAGCTGGAAATTTCTGGGTGGTGTTTGTAAAAGGAAGAAACAGAATGGAAGTGGCTTAAGGATTAATCAGATTGTCCTGTTTGCAAATGCCTCATGTTGAGGCATGACACACAACAAAAAAGTCTACCTCAAGAGCATTCAAATGTTTCCCTATTTAGTGGTTTTCTCTCTTTTTCATTATGTGTTAAAATGGGACTTTTTTTCAGTCTCTAAGCAAAAACAGTGCATAAAGACCTGTTCCTTATCTCTCCCCATCTCTTGATCTCTAAGTCACTGTCTGTTCACCTTGCCTCAGACTTACAAGGGGTGAAAAAAATCATCAGCTGTTAACAGTTGCATTGGTTCTTGCCTTAACAGTGTAGTTTCACCTGATGTTAAGGCATGACTTTGTGTATAGCTGAAAAACTGGGTTGTTTACCATAAGAAGGTGTACATCAATGGGATTGCTAATCCCAGCTAATGATTTGTGGCTTTCATCTGGAAATGCTATAAATTATGGTCATTAAGGTAAAAAGCATGAACTAAAATGATGCATATGGGTCTCTCCTTTCCTGGGCTGGGACTCTGTCATTTTCTGTACACAGTGAGGAAACTAAAACTTGCTGAGTCTTTATAGTTACTTCTTTTTTGTTGTGTTGGCTTAGACTGAGATCTCTACATGACAGAAAGCTGAAAACATGTGTAGAGGCTATTGACAGCTGGCAAGAACATCAGTGAGAGCCATGATGTGTTGAGACTTGTAAGGAGACCCAGGCTATGGTCATCAGTTGCAATCTCTCTTTATAAGACAGTCCTTAGGCCTTGTTTCGTGCAGCCACTGGCATTTATTCTTGGCAGCAGAAAAACTTGTTCACCCCTCATTTTAAGCATTTGGTGTTTGGCTCACTTGAAGAGTGTGAAGTCACACATTTATCCAGCCATGCTTCTAGGTCATGTCCCATCTTTCTTTGCATCAGTTCTCTGTCTCCACTATTGCTTCAGATGCAGCTGTGCTTCTGGGTTCTTTTGCATAGCAGATTTAAAATTGTGATAAGCAGCTGCTAGTTGGAATTGAGGCTTAGGGGCTCATTAGCTCACAGAGACACTTATATTTTCATTTGCATTTTGGGGGAGCTTATGATACCCTGTAATTACAATGTCTGAAAGCTCTCCATCCTCCTGGGGCTGAGTAGCCACTGTTTTTCTGCTCATTTGATAAGCAGCAGCAAAATTAACCATTTGCTTAGAAAGCAGCTAGAATTCTTACTCTGTTGTCAGCCATAGAGGTGGAACCTTCCTCATCCCTCCTGCCTGTCTGGGAACACCTCTTTGTATTAACAGTGGATCCTGCTTCTTTAGAACTGCCAGACTGTAAGGCATTTTCCAAAGCATGGAAATGTCTTTACTTTTTTTTCCAGAAGAGTGAATTAAAGTTCAGAGGAAAAGCCCAATCACTGAGATGTGAACCGGGTGAATTTGCCATCCTGAGTAGAATAACTCTCTTTATTAATAAAATTGTGACAGGTTAAATTTAAATACTTGCCAGTCATAGTATATGACTGTGAAAGTGTATTCAAGGTAATATAGTTATTCAAAGCAATACACTAACAAGCTCTAATCCCCCCTCAAGACAATCATTCAGGATGCACAGAGTACTGTTCTTACCTAATAGGTGGCCCTGTGGGGGAAGAAGACAGGTGCAGCTTATCGACAGATCCCAGAAGTCGCGGTGGAGTCTTCCCATCAACATTCCTGTATTTTAAACTAATTTTTATACTACTTTTTTGTATTTAGGTCGAGCTTGAGTCACTTTAGTCATACATCGTACTCAGTGAGTGGGGATTGTACCTTTGGGGTGGGTACCTGAGATAACCTTGGGATGGGAACGCTCATTCTAGTATCTATTTTCCTACCCTATTTTGCGATGCTTGCTGGTTCACTCCACAATGAGGTCCTGAAAAAGATAGCTTCCATCTGATTGAGGGAGGCGGGGCTTGAATAATGAGTACTGGGAATCCTTCATCAAGTTAGAATCACAGAATGTTTTGGGTTTGAAGGGAACTTCAAAGATCTTCTATTTTCAATTCCTCTGCCTTTGACTAGATCAGGTTGCTTCAAGCCCCTTCTACATCGCGGAGTTTGAGGTCAACCAGGTATCCTCAGTGAGGGGTCTGTCTAGGAGTTGTCATATATGGAAGCTCCCACAGAGAAACTCATCTCAGGTAGCTGTTCACTTTGATATATTTTTAGTGTAGACACACAGGTGAGGTAGGACATAATTCCCAACTATGTATTTGAGAGAGGGCCCAATTCTCATGTAGAAACTTAGAGTACTAAGTAGAGAAGAAGAAAATTTATGTTTCAGCAGGCAGCATCCACAATCTAGTTGGAAAGGATTAAATAGAAGAAAATATAGGGTATTAGAAAAGATACCGGAATCTTTACTGAAGAAGAAAGGTCAGGAAGGCTATCCCAGGAAGCATAGGTACATGACCCCTTGATCAAACTCTGATTATTACAGCCTGAACCAGTCTGAAGTTTTATGCAGTAAGGACATATGTCTGAAGACAGTTTTTTTTTTTTCTGAGGATGAGCTACAATTTTGACTTTCACTCTGCATGTAGGTTACCCGTCCTGCACTTCTTCTGACATGTACCAAAATAGATTGCAGGTCTCTAATCACCAGGGCATATTCGCCATTTATATGACTTCACAGAGATGCAGGCTAGTTCACAGAATGTAAGAACTCAGCTTTTACCTATATCTCTCAAAAGCAGCAGCTTCTGTGTCCGCCTTACATGCACTGACTTACTGGTGATGTTAGCTGACTAATCTATGTGGGAGAAGATTACTGCAGTATACACATATCTGAAAATGATGAAAGGTTTCAAATGGTTTGAATCTGTACTGTACTCCAGGTTAGAAATGTAAAGACAGAATAAATTACACAGGAATAGAATTTCTTCCTTGCAGTGAGTGGGAGCAATTTTTGGTATTTGGCATAGCAGGCCTATAGGAAAGTGTTTGTTATAAATAGACCCAGGATGAGCACAGAGGAGATCCTGATAGGAAGTGAAAAAGTGCTGAGCAAGAAAGATACCACCTTGTGGCACTCACAGCGCTGCTCAGTATGCAGCAGGATTGGTCTGGCTTGTTGAAAACAGCACAGTTCCAATCATCTAAGCTAAAATTCTTCACTTCAAATCCAGTTGGAATAAGCACTGGGCAGACAAATCTTAATACAGAAAATTCTTTTTCTCTGCCCTAGCTGTTAGTTCCTAACAGCTGCTTTGCACCTATGATCACTGAAATTCCCTCAAGGTTCAATTCCTATTGTACTCCCTCATACTGTAAGTTTAATTTTTCCTTTTGAACAGTGGGCACACCAGAACTATGCAATCTGTTTCATTATTTATAGTCAGTTCAAAAGCATATTAGAAGGCAGGACTCTGTCAGATCAAATGTAAGAACTATCTAACCTAGTGTTGCCTCCAACAGTAGAAATGTTGGAAAGGCAGCAACTGGGTGAGTGTAGTCAGCATTATACCTCAGAACACTGTTCAGCCTGCAGTAGCTGTGGGTTTTAAATGCATATGTGTTATCTCTGTGCATTCCTGATAGTCATGAGGGTTCTTCGGGTGCAAGGGAATGTTTATGTCAAAAATTAATTAGGTATGATATTTGAAGAGGGCCAAAAATTTGATGTTCCTCAGTTATATGAAACTGGATGTCCACTCCTAAACCTGCACTTTGTATTGAACTGCATTTGTCATTCAAAACAAAGTTCTGACATTTTATAATCTGTCCAAAGTAAGAGGAGAGCTTAAAAGGCTGTGGAAGTCATTGTGTGCAGCACACTGTGCCTTCTGCTTCTGTAGGTCCCAATCAGATACTTTGAATGGAAAGCCTGGCTGATGTGTGATTTGGGGTGAATAAAGAATTTTGACATGTATTCTCTCTTGTGATAATGACGGGTGAGAGCTATTAGCATAAAATTGCTATAAATCATGCTCATTGTAAAGATAAGGGTCTTGATTGCAGTCAGCACTGAAATCTCTAGCTCATTTCCTGTAAATCACTCACTTGAAAGGTAGAATTAAAAGATCATGTGCTAGGCAGGCTTTACTGGAGAATTTGCAACTCACTCACTGTCCATTTGTGTAATTAGGATACATAATATTTGGAAAATCTTACCAAAATCTGTTGCCTACTGTCATTTAGATGCTAGCTTTGGCTGTCCTTTTCTCAAAGAGGTGGGCAGATTTCTGCCTACGTCCTGCACCAGAGGTTAATGTGTAGGTTTTTTGAAGTGCTGAAAAGGCTGAGTGGAGAAACACAGACCTTTCTGATCCTATGTGTGGTGTGGGCAGCTCACACTGTTTGTTTCACCAGAGTCTCGCATCATCTGCTCACTGTAGAGCCTTTTTACTGTTCTGGGATCCAATACTCCAGAAACGTGTGTAGGAGGGCAGGTCTACACTGTATCAAACCAATGGTCTGTTGCCTTTCAGCATCCTGTCTCCAGTACTGGCCAAAGGTGTGCATTTCATGAAGATCTAAGTACAAGGCAAAATAATAACTTCCCCTAATATTTTCCCATCTCTCTTTCTCTCTACTTCCAGTGGCTTCTTGAATATAGGTAGGTTTTCTGTATTTAAGGATTCTCAGTGGAATTATCTGCCGTGAACTTGCCTAGCCTGTCCTTGAACCTTTGCAACATTCTGGTGTCTGGCTTTGTGTCTTGCTCCTCATCCCTTCACTTGGTCTTTCAGCTGGTTTTCTGGAATTTAGAAATTTTAGCACGAGATACCTTAAAATTTTTAGAATGAGGATGGACCTTGGAATAAGTCATGTCTTGGCCTTTTTTTTTTTTTTTTCCTGAGATGGCAGTAAGAACATTTCTGACATTAAATTGAAAACTCTGTCCACAAGTATAATGCATGAGTGCATTTGTTGCTGTGTTTTTGTTTTGTTGTTATTTTTGTTTTGTGGGTTTTGTGGTTTTGCTAGTTTGTTTTATTTTTTCTTTTCTTTTCCTCCTTTGCCCTGGAGTCTGTATTTTGTTCAGATTACAGAACTTGGTTGCTTCTCTTGCCTTCCTCTAACAAAAGTAATTTTGCCTTGCCGCACTTCTGCCTTATGCCTTTAGCCAAGGTATATTAGAAAGGGTTTACCAGGATGGTAGTTATCCTGCTATTGCAAACAGAAATATTTCAGTGTAAATTAAATTCATGGAGTTAAACTTGCCAGTTGATTCCATGGAATTAAATTTTCCATTTCCATGTGTTCCACGAAGAAGCTGCAAGACAAAACTTAAAGCAAGATGTTAGCATGCTTCTGTAGTATAAGCACTGAAGGTTTTTGCCTGTAAAACAGCCAGAGTCTGTAGCTAACAGTTGTCTTTGTCAGACTGTTGGAGAATCTCAGGTAAACTGTGTTGGTTGTGCCTTTCAATCTGGTATCTTTCTCCAAAGAAAATGCCATTAGTGCCACGTTGTTCTGCAGATCACAATGTCTGTTGTCACAATGAAAAATTAATTTCTGTGGGGAATAATACATACGTGGGTTCTGGTTCTTTTGAAGCAGAGACGTTCCACCTTTTTCCTTAATGTTTTGCCTGCAAATATGAGTTCTAGCCAATGAAATTACTGCCAGCATTCTTTTACGTATTGCCCTTATCTGAGTAGTTTCGGAGGAGAACTGTGAGTTTCTTTTTCTTGACATGGTGGTATAGCACATTTGATAGGATGCTTTGATTGGATGAAAAGAGTCAGTTTACAGTTCAATTACCAGAGTAATTGAGGGAAAGTAAGGGAAAGAAAACACCATTTAGATTTGATGCTCAGAAGGAGTGAGTGGGGTCATGAAGAGGATAAGAGATTTGAGGAAACATAAGTATCCAGCTTTTTACGGCTGCATTGTACACCAGTTATTCTAATCTACAGCTTTTCATGTGTCATGCTTGAGAAAATTTTGCACATGCAGAAAATTAAAATCCCTTTTTGATATTTAGACACTCAGCTTGCTCATTCACTGTGGTGAGAGAAAAATATACTACAGGAAGGCAAGGGATAAAATAGTAATAGCAAAGAGAAATATTGCTTTTGTTGTGCTTTTTACTTTTTCATGGTAACTAATCTAAGTCCAAAAGTGCAACTGAAACTGGGAAAACAACTTAAAGAATGGATGCCTTGGAAGCTTTTGTTATTATTGCAGGCACACAGCAAACAGCAAAATGTTATTTGTGATTCAATCAAGAGTTCAGAATTTCCTTAGCACTGAGGCAAAGGCTTTGTGAGTCTTTTTTTGTCCTTCAGTGGTTCTTGCCTTTTCAGCTGTGAGCACAGTTGTCATCTGGGTTATGTGCTATGTTCCTTTTGTGAGGTGGGGTGTCACAGCAGTGACAGCAGAGTCCCTTGCTGCACCAAGTGGACATGAAGATGATGTTGCCTTTTAGAGTTCAGTTTTTGCTCCATACCATCACCATATCTTGTACTGAGGCAGATTCCTGAATGAACCATCTATAATACATAGAGACAGATCTGCCTGACAAAATTTGTCATGACTACCAGGCAATGTGAACTAATGATGTCTTCAGTATCTTCTTTCTATCCCAGAAAAGCATGCTGGTCTGTCTTGGACCAAACCCTTACCTGAAGGATAGTGCCTGCTGGTTTGGATCTTAATTCCTATTCTTTTATATTCTCAGAAGTGCAGAATATCAGGAATTGAAGGAGACCTCTTTGAGATCTCCCCTGGTTAAGCAGGGTCAGCTTGAACTACCCATGACTGTGCACTGTCAAGCTTGAAACGTTGCCATATTTACTACTGAAGGAAGAGATAAACTGTTCTCCATGCACATTGTGATGATAAAGTTTATACTGACGTAGGGATGGGGAGGGGGAAAGTGGACAGAATTCAGATACCTGGTAGAGAGAAATCTGTATTCCTTCTTGGGTGTGGGCTGGGATAGAATTTCTTCCTCTGAAGAAAAAACAGTTAAAAAAAAATCCATCAGATAAAGTGATGCAGAAACATCTTTCCAGTCATGGTAGGAGAATTGAGTGTAGTGTTTGGTTTCTTTGGGATTTTTCCAGCCCTATTTCCCATGGTTGTTTTTCTCTGATAAAATTCTACTTAGTTATTGCTTTAATGAGGAGCAAAGATTTCTCATTTTACGTTGTGATAAATTATTGCAGTATTAATTAGAACTTGCATAGCCAATTTCATTATTTCAGAGGTTTTAAAAAATGTTAATTACTTCATTAGAAATAATTAACTTGTTCTTTGGGAACTGCTGAACTTTTTTTTTCCCAGTTGTTTGTTTGTCATTGATTTTTTCCCCTTCACATATGTTTGTTTCTCTCACTGTGCAGTTTGGATGATGCATTTTTACCTGGTTTGTTCAAGTTACATTAAATTTTTTCCCTCTGGCCCCTTTGTTTCTGATAAGATGGGTTATGGTGCAAAAAGGAGTATGAATCTATGATGAGATGACTGTTAAAATGAGGAATGACTTCCAATTATCTCTTAGAGAGCCCTGTGAGTGGGAATTCTCTCACTCTGATTGTAGACCTGTCCTGAGTTCTGCTGTACAATGCATCTGGTGTTGCATGTTTTTGCTGTATATAAACATGTTTAAGGAATGTTTTAGGTCTCTGGGGGAGGGGTTGTGGTGGTGTCTAGTTCTTTTCCCTGGTAGACGGCTATTCTTCTGGAATGGTTGCAGTGTTCTATGGTTTGATTTGGCATGTCATCCCCAAGACTTTTGAGTGTCCAGAATATAGATCCATTGCCAGGGTTAGTCAGCAAAGTTTGGCAAATTGTTATGATGTGAAACCAAGGAGTCCAGCTTGGCTCCTACCACAGTTGTTTCTGTGGCAGTGAGGGAAATCAGCAGCAGGTGCATGGCTAGCTGATTATGAGGAGAGTGGAAATATTTCCTGGCTCCATTGCTGGGTAGATTTCATGTTTTCTTACTACTAGACAGGAAGGTAATACCCAGCACAATTCCTTGATGTTCCTAGGAAGTCCTTGCTGGTAGAAGTAGAACAAAGCCTTGTTCAAAACAAGGCCTCCATGTATCATAGTAACACTTCTCAGTTGTGTCATGGTAAATACAGAAGGTACTTGTTACGTAAAAAGAAGACAAGGAAAGACTGATGAACTGAAATGAGCACCCACAAGGACAGAGATGATGGCCTTTACTGTCCCAAGAGGCATTGATTGGAAGACCAGTCCAGGTTTCTTTAGCCACCAATGCTGACCACACAGATGGGTGGTATAGGAAAGAACTAAGAAAATGTGGAGAGGGGGCAAAGTAGCTGGGAAACTGTTAGAAAGCTAGTACTTGTGGTAGCCTGCTCAGTTTTATCTGTTTACAGCTGGAAACAGGGCTGAAACTGTGTGTGTCCCTCTGTCAGTGGGAGAGCAGAAAGAAGGATGGTGTGGCATAGTTATATACCACAGGGTGGTGTCATATTAATAAACTTCCAAGGAAGCAAGCTGGAAGTCAGGGAAGATCCAAACCAAACAAAACACCAAACCAAAAGATGCAGAGGGTAATATTGTTGATACTTTTTTTCTGAGGAGATGAAGATGTCCTATCCAGCCCTGCCAAGGAAGGTCTTTCAGAGAAAGACAATGCTCCAACTATTCCAGATATTTTTTTTCTGAATATAAACAGGGTTTTGACTGCTTCTCAGGATTCCCCTGGAAAGTAATGCTTTTGTAGCAAATAGTCACTTAAAGATGTAGGAAAATGCCTGTAGATTAATAAACCATCTGGTTTATGAATATCTTGCTAAGGAACACTGATTGAAATATTATTATTTTTGCAGGGGTTTGCTGTATTTTGGTAACTAGTACCCTTGCCACAGGGGTGTTCTTTGAACATCTGGATATACAGAAATCTCATTATTAGATTGCAAAATTTTCCTTACTGGTCTTACTGCTCTCTTTCTCATTTAAAGTGGAAAAAGGAAAAAATCTGCTAGTTTGAATTAAGTTAGGTTTTTCCATGGTGGGAGAGACTGAAATCAAAGTAGGAGGATGATGAGAAAAGCACTTCAAGGGCTCATAGCCTAACCGGGGAATTAACTGATCATGCTCAAATCTTCATGCTCGGTCATTAGATTCATTAAATCACAGCCTTCATGCCACAGAGAAATTTAAGGAATCTGCCACACTATAATTTCTTTTTTCCAAAGTTCAAAGAGAAACTAGGTTTCATCCAAAACTCAGGTTCCCAGCCTGTGTGATCAGGGGAATAAAGAATAATTTTTATCAGTTGCAGAACTTGCAGAGTTCATCTTCTCCATGGTTGGTTTCTTTTATCACAGAACTTAAGAGACAACTGACTGGCAAAATAAGCTCCTAAGACAGGATTGCATTTGTCGTTGTGCCTAGTGCTGTGCTCTTCTCTGCCTGGTCACTTTCAGAGGCACAGCATATAGCTTTGGTGGATAAATTCTTCCGCTGTTACAAACTAGGTTTTACTCCCAAAGCCTCTGAAGACCAGACAGCTGTACCTGTCGCAGGGTGACCTGCGAGCGAGGCAGGCAGCCCTCTCTGGCGAAGAGCCCGGAGAGGGAAAGAGAAGATCTGACTAATAAGTACTTGTTTGCTGTTGAAGGTCAACACAAGCCATTAGAAAAACAGCCACTTGAGCACACTGTTGTGCTCGAGTGTAGGAGGTGAGGAAGAGAAGTGCCTCATCTGAGAGGCACATGGGACCTCTGTTACATGGAGGCAGATGAAGTGTCAGGTATGTTGCCCAGATAATAAGCTGGAGAGCAGGACTGGTGGCCATTTGCATGTTGAAACGACATTGAAGTATCTTCTTGTCTGTGCTAATGAACAAATGAGCTTCTATGAAGCTATTAGCCTGCCTTCTGCTTGTTTGTGTGTGTTTCTTTACATATATAGAGAAGCAATTTACATTATGAGCCCCTGTCAGTCTCCTGCGCTGGGAAAACTTTTGAAGGGAGGTGTGCTGAGAATAGAGCCATTATGGATCTGCTTGTTTGGCAACTAAGGTAACACCTGTGATCTTGCTACAAAATGCTAGTGCAATGCTCAGCTCTTACCATCCTTCTGATCAGCACAGAACATTCCAAAGGCAGGCATTTTCTGAAAAGCCTTTTTCTCTGGATCAAACCTCCCATCTACTATTGATTAAAAAGCAGCTTTTTCTCCATTCTGGCCGTGTATCTAGCTAGGATTTCAAAGCTAGGATGTAAATCCCATGTGTTTAGAAGACTAAGTGGTGCAAGAATTGTAAGGCTGCTGTGCTGACTGACACCTTAAGCCTTGTACAGCCCCAGGTGATCCACTCAGCTTGCTTGGTGTATAAGTGTATGAGACATTGACACAGGCCCAGCTGGCAAGCTGGATGCTGAAGCTTGGACCTCAGATATTCTCACTTTGTTTTAACCTTTGCTTTTCCTCCCTGCTTGTTGCAAGCCGAATGGGAGCTTCAGACGAAGTTGATTAGAGAAGCCCTCCCACTGAGTCACAGCATGCAGAAAGGA
Organism: Entomyzon cyanotis; assembly: GCA_024500445.1. NCBI lineage: Eukaryota > Metazoa > Chordata > Aves > Passeriformes > Meliphagidae > Entomyzon > Entomyzon cyanotis. The sequence continues at coordinate 6,562,881 of JAKEPQ010001021.1, forward strand.
CTGCCTTGCTTTCTAAACTCCTTCTAAGGAGGAATCTACATGTGGCTGGATCCACTCTTAGCCACAGATTTTGTCAGTGGTTTGTGTCTAAAGAACTATATAGATGTAATTGAACCTTTATACAACTTTGTCTTGCCCATTTAAGAATGGCAAACCAGCTATATTTATGTAAATATAAATGATTTATTATTCTACTGATTAAGAGATATGGATCAGAATTACCTACTACACAGTATAGGTAGCTATAACTACTAGTGCAGTATAGTGCACTATTTTTGAAACAATATTGAAGCAACTATGTCAAAGTTAGCAAAACTTTCCATTACCACTTCTAGAAGGGGTATGTTAAAAAACTCTGCCATTAGCAATGGGACTGGAGTGATTGACTATCACTCAGATGTCTCCATGCCAGCTCAGCATCTTTAGGTAAGTCATCAGTAGTATCACTTCTTTGCTCTTTTATTTCCTTTACCCACTCTGCCACATCTTCGCCTCACTTTCAGGATGCTTAACTTTGGGATTAATGAGGCACACTGGCTTCAACATTATTCAACACCAAAAGCAGCATGACACCCCCTACTCCATTCACCACTGCTGAAGGCTGTTCTGTCATTATTTAGGTAGCAATGTCTGCATAGCCTTCTGTCATGTCCTTGGAAGGTGCATAATAAAGAAGAAATGAGAGTAGCAGGAGGAAAAGATGTGGACATGAATGACTTGAGATGAAAAACTCTTTGCTTAGGCAGGGCTTTCTCCACTCTGTGAACCCGGATTACTGGTGACCAAGTTCAAGAGGCCAGAGTGTTTTGGCCATGTCCCTTGTCAGCAGACCTCCTGTACTGCAACACCTTTGTGTGGGTTATAGCTGGCTGCAAAGCAGCCTTTGCAGAAGACTGAATGTCATCAGGATGGGAGGTGTGGTTGGCCTGATCAACCCTTCCCAAACCTGTTGCAAGATTTCTGGATGACTCCTCATACAGAGCACAAACCCTTACAATAAGTTTGACTCTAGCTGTGCTGGAAATTGTTTGCTGACCTCTACATTAGCTGGGTCTGCTTTGCAGCAGAAAGTAGACATGTGAGGAATAGAAGGTGGGAATTCTGCCTGCTACCACCTCCCTAGAACTTTAAAAGCTTAATCCTTTCTTAGAGTCCCACCTAAGCTGTGGAAGAAATAGCAGCAATATGATGGAAGACCTGAAGTGAACTTGTAAGAGTTTCTCTCTTCATGATCAGTATGAAGCAATGTGGGGTTGACTTCTTGTTCTGACATTTTTTCTTGGGAACCACACAAGAAAATGTAGTATTTCTACTCAGTAAAGTCCCAGGGAATGAGACTTTGGTAATGCATGGAATTACTCTTGTGTGGACCATGAAATGATGAGAGCTTTTGTAAACCCACAGAAGCACAGAACACATTTTCCTGAAGTAAATCTTAAGCAAATTTCAGAGGGACATGCATAAGAGTTGTCTGGGCTTTCTAGGGTTAGTTTTTCAATGCCCGGCACGATATTTGGTTTTAGAGCTAATGCCTATTAGCTCTATGCTGTAACAGGATAAACCACCAAAAAACAACCCCAGGCAATGCTGCTATTTGTTAAGTATTTCTTCTGTTTATTTAAACAAAATGAAGTCAAATAAATAGATTTATCCTTCCAGGATACACTGAATTTTCAAATGGGAAGAAAATCTGACCATTCTGCTAATATTCAAACATAAAATTGAAGTCAGGAAGACTTTATGTTGGACTAGCAGTACTTATGCAAAGATCAAATAAAAAGGCTGCAAAGAAGCCAGGATGCTGGCGAACGTGTGGGAAGCTCTCTTGCATGTCTGAGCCATTCTGTAAGTTCCCAAACAAGTGTTACCTCTGTGGCATTAGGTAGGTAAGTAGTTAACTGAATGTGTGAGCAATGTGACGCAGCTGGTTGTGTGCTGCTATTTATTATGTTTCAGGGATGGCAGAATGCCTATGTCAGCATCAAAGCAGGTCTGACAGAAATAGGAGGGAAAGTTGAAAAGAAAGACTCTTTCCTAGATCTTCTCTTTGAAGTTCTTAATTTATCTACAAAGCATAAAGAGAAAAAAAAGCACAGAGGCAGAGTTGGGGTGCACATTGGATGATAGCAGTTTCTTGAATATGACAGATAGCTGTCTAGGATAAAATCAAGTAATGTGACTATATTATGGGGGCGTGGGTGGGGGTGAAGGGGTGAGAAGGGAGAAGGCAACAGCAGCAACACAGTCCTCCAACAGAAGGGTGAAGACCTTTGGAAATAAACCAAGATGAAGATTCAACTGAAGATTCAACAGACTGAAGATCCAGTCTGTTCTAAGCCAAAGATGTGCAAGTTCCAATGGACATGGTACAAAGTGGGCAGATATAAACATCTCAAGGAATTATTGAGGATCTTGCTATGATTCTGTATTTTGGTCAGGGATGTTAGGGGTCTGGATGCTGGAGAGTATCAGACATCTGAATGAGGAAGGAACTTTGCCCACCAGTTACATTGGGTGAGCAAGCACCCTTTGAAAGCTTTTAGGATTCTTTCTCTTTTACTTAGAAAATAATTTCAAAATGAGAGTTTGTGGTATTCCTATGCTTGGAGATTTCCAAAATGTGAGAAGGCAAGACTCTAGATAGCCTCGTTTAACTTTGTAGCTAGCCTTGCATAGAGAAGGCTTTTGTTAAAGGTCCCCAGAGATCCCTTCCTGTGGCTGGCACAGAGCTTTCCCATGGGAACTTTTTCTCTTTTCTTCCTGTGTTTTATAAACAAAGATAAAGTTTGGATGTTAATAAAAACAGCTTCTCGGATGTGGACAGTTCAGGCCTGGCCAATCAGGCCTAGGGGGAGGCTTTGAACTGACCAATCCGGGTGACCTTTGAAAAGTCTATATAAGATGGAATTAAATAATAAAATCTTCTTCTGGATGCCACCTTTTGAACCCGGGCCTTCTTACTCTGCTAGCGGCTCAACAGTGACACCTTCCAGCTTGAAGTGTCCTGTGATTTAGCCATTGTCAGAGTCATAGGAGGGTATTCTGGAGTTTTTTATGTGTATTTTGCTCCTAGATACTTGGAAATCCCTGGTTTTTCCTAAGACTATCTTTCCAAAAAAAAAGAAAATAAAAAGAATGAATCACTGGACTGCAGAGGTTGTGAAGTCCCAAAGTGCAGTAGGGGAGCAAAAGCAGCTTGTCTCGTATCACCACTGAACAGAAATACTTAACACACAGGAAAGAGACAGGGTGCAGGGCAGTTTACTGTACAAATTGTACCTTTATCCTTGGTGGAAAGCTGATCTTAGCAGGTAAGGCAGGCAGAGAAAAAGAATATAGATTTGGATTTTTATTTTGAGAAACATCCATTACTCAAAAGACAGCAGAAAGTCAAGGGACTGCAGAGGTTTATCAGTATCAAACTGAAAAGCCTTGATGGTCTGATCTATCAGAGTCTGGATGCTTGAACTTGGAAACTGGAAGTATCAATCATTAACTGAGATTTCCAAAAGCCCCAATGACATTAAAAAATTCTGGGACATGATGAGATTTTCTGCTAATGTCTTCTGTACTGAGTGTGAAATCTCAGGCTCTGTCCTTGAGATGTGTGAAGTAAAACAAGTGAGCTGGGATATAGATGAGAAATAGTGCAATTAAAATCAGTTTTGGGAGCTCATCAAGACCTCTTTGCTGCCTGTGTGACTCTGGCTGTGCATGCAGCATAATCTCCTCCAGAGCTCCCAAATGCTCAGCATGATGGTCTGTACCCACAGCCAAAAGATGCTAGACTAATGCCTGAAGTGCTTCAGACCTTCTTCTTTCAGCTAGTGATCCAGACTTTAGTTTACCACGGGGATCAGAAATGAAGGACAGATCAGAAATGAGGATCAGAAATGAGCAGATGGTGTGCATGGGAAAGCTGGTCCTGGAATTCCTTCCAAATGGTTGTCACCAAAATCCTACTTTGTTGCCAGATGTGTTTCAGTAGCCCGCTTTCCTATTCTTTCTTGTCGATTTGTGGAGGAAAAAAGAGGAGAGGAAAAGAAATACGATAAAGGTTGATAGACCAAGCCATATTCAGCAAGGTCTGGCTTCATTATACATTTGTAGTTGTTTGAGAATGACATCCCCCAGTTTAGTCCCTCCCCACCTTGAGACTCCAAAACCACATGCTGCTTACTCAGTTCCCCTCCCCTTCTTTTCGGCCAATGGGTTGCTGGAAAGAGAATTTGAAGGCACAAAATGCAAAGATCATGGGTTGAGACAAGGACGATTTACCAGGAAAAGCAATGAGATAAAAAATTAAACAGAAACATCAGCAGCAATACTAATAATAGAAGTCTACAAAGAGAGGGTGATTTTCATGCAAAATGCTCACCAAACCCAGGACAGCAAAACGATGGTGGACAGACACCATGCCACCCTGATTTCCTGACCAGATAGAGACATGATCCTCTGGGAAGAGAGAGACTCTCTTTTCCCTGCACCTGGCAATGAGACAAGACGTTACCAAAGAGCATTTGGGTCTTGGCCACACCCACATAGCTCCAGGCTCACCCCCTCACAGGTACTTCAAAAATTAACCCTGTATTTGGCTGAAACCAGGACAACATTTTACATTAGTCCTGTGGGCTTTAATTCCACCTGTCCATGTGATCCCTCTTCATCCAGTGTTAAATCTTGTTCTTCTATTGGTCAGTGTAATGTGGTGGCCCTTGTTTACTGCTGTAAGATCACCAGAAGACTTTCTGTTGATTTATTGTCAAGGATGTCACAATAAAACCAGAGACTGGAAAGGTCCTGGTCTTTCCTTTCTTGATGGCAAGCTTGTAATTTTTGATTCTAATCAGATGAATTTGTGATGAAGCATTTCTGTAGAATAGATTTGGCAGAGCATCATATTTTCAGGTGATTGTAGGCTTGCAAGACAGGAGACCTACAAGTTCTTTATCTTCCAGCATCTTATGTAGTTGAGAATTGTTGCACTTTCACTTCTGGACATTTAGACCTGGGTTTTGCAGCTCCACTGATATTTCCAGTACGTCTTAGCATTCAGGCACCTCTGTCTATCAGAAAGAAATGCAATCAAAGGCATCTTCTCTTGAGATATAGTTGAATAGTTCTTTTTTCAAGAACAATTCTTCTGGGAATATTTGTGTGTTTGGACATGACTGTTCCAGAATCAGTTGGAGTCCAGGGTAGCTTAATTCCCTTTTAAGGATTTTGCACTTGACACTTTCCATTTCTCTTTACCTGAAGGAAGGTTTGGGTGAAATATGCCTTATGGCAAGTTGCATTTTGTAGGACTGTTGACCACACTAGCACACAATTCTTACCAGTGGTTAAAGGAAGAACTGTGCCTGGCTGTTACTAGAATTAACTGCTGAAAACATGATGGTAATAGATTTTGCCACAGTGGGGTTTTTTTGTGTATATGTTTTGTTTTGTTTTTATAAAGGCACTTCATTTTTGCAACGGAAACATGTTAATATGTGTACATTTTAGAATGATGCCTAGACAAAAACCTATCTACATACTGATAAAACAGTAAAAGCAGTAATTCAAAGCAGTCCAGCAAGTATTTTATCTTGGAAAAGACAAAATACTTCTCTTACTGTCAGATTCACATTTCTTCTGTATGGTGATCATGTCTGATCACCATTCACCCTTATTTTTGAAAGTGGTATGTATTTTAAAATATTTTGAAAGTGGTATGTGCTTTAAGTATTGAGCAAAAACTTCCAATGAAGCAGAACTTTTCTGGCAATAAATTGTGGATATGTGGGCAAAATGGAGGAAGCTAGCATAGAAAGAGAAGCTCAACTCATATGCAAAGGGTGGCATGAAGAATTACCAAGTGGGCAAACAGTTACACCTAGTTTCTTCAGAGACATCTGAGCTTGGAATGTTCTGCACAAGAAGGAATGCACTTGGTAGGTATTTTTACTAGAACAAATGGTACTGTCATAGTGGATAAAACTGATGAAATCTTTCCATCCTGAGATGATGAGAGCTTTTGCAAGATTTCAAAAATGCTGCCCAGGGAAATCTGAAAAAGTAAGATTGTGTTTTCACAGAAAGTTATTTGAATACTGTGGGAAGTCCAGAAGAAAACTGATGTTACTTCCACAGTTAAATGTTGAAAGGGAAAGAGGATGACCCAACTTCATCTGTGGGTTGGAAAGACCAAGAAAATGTCTGACACAAGGAAGGTAAGTGCATAGTTCAATGTGTGTGATTTAATCAATGCCAGTCAACATACATTTTCTTAAAAATGCATCATGTCATACTAAGCCAAATCCATCTGAAAAGGAGATGACATGCAAGACAGAGTTGCAGTATGGTTGCAACCCAATTACCTTAGGTTCTAGAACACAGGAAGGTAGATACTGTGCGCTATGACTGAATATATTAGGATATCAAATATTATATAGTACAATATGTACTAAAAGGTTAAATCTGAATCCTTGGTCTGTCTCAGAATATCCTTTTAAACAGAACAGGGGTTTACAATGTGAACTTAGGTGACTGGCAAGGGAAGAGCCTATGCTGAACTGACAAAAGTAGATGCAAATCACCATGCTGCTGTTTGTTCAGCTGGTCTCATGACCCTGCAAAGTGCCACAAAAAACCTGCATTATTCAGATGGCACACTGATGCCAGGTACTAAGTAACATTTAAATGCCTTTCAGTGAGAATTAAGGCTGATTGTACACAGATTTGTCAAGACTGTCCATGCTATCTGTAATATTGTTTCCATGTGCATGATGCCCAATTGCTTTTCAGCTAGTGTTTTCAATGAGTGAATTAGGCAGGAAAGATTTTGCAGCTTTTCTAGGATGTTGCAAGTGCAAAGACACATAATTTGGGAGAGATGCATAGTGAGGTCTGTAAGAGAAGGCTCAGATTCTGTGTCCATATTGACACATTCATCTTGCTGTTGGTGGAGTGAACTGATTGCCCAGTCTAGGAAAGAAGGGGAACCTGGACTCTGCCTCCCAATGGCTCCTTGGCAATTTGGGGGAAGCAGTAAAATGATCACTCTGTAGTGATGGTCTAAGATGGACTATGTGCTTGATAATGTCAACTTCAATGGGGCTAGCATTCTTCTCAAGTTTAGATCTGTAGCCAAGGGCCTGCCTGTGCTTTGTGATGGAAACAACTGAATTCTGTGTTTGAATTTAAGCTGTGAATACACAAGCCTCATTTAAAATGAGGCTTGGTCAGAATAGGACAGCAGGTAAGCATTCCCTCTCTTATCTTCGTATTTATTCACCTATGTGCAACTTGAGAATGAAAATGAGTTCTTGACCAGTATGACAGTAAATGTTAGCAGCTTTTGATACTTTGGGCTAGCAGCAAGGTGGGAGAGTCCATGTAAGTGTGTCAGAAGGGGTTCTCCTTTCCTTGCTAATCCTTTATACTACGTGACAATCAAATTTAGACTCAGACCAGAAATTTTTTCAATGTACTTGAAGAAATATACAGGAAAGGCTAGAAACATTGGTGGACTCAAAGGGCTCTGTGAAAAGGAGGTGTGCTTTGCATATTGTGAGCTACAGCCTGGCTGGTGGTAGATCAGGCTGCACCAGGCCACTGCATATTGTTGACTAATGCCTTGAATGCAGCCTGAGACCCAAAAAGAGGGTTATAGTTAGAGTTATTATGACAGTTAATTTGGAGTTATAAATGTTGACAAGTTCATTGCATGGATTTTTGAGCTTAGTATGTAAGCTGCTGTATAAATAAATTATTTTTTAGCAACATCAGATTAATATTCAGAATAGATTTCTCTGATGACTGCATACAAATCTTACCTTACCTACACTGTAAATAAAGCTCTTGTCAAGTCTCTCTTAGACCTAGTTCATGTTTTATATTACGGACAAGAAAAATGACAGAGGGAGGAAAAGCAAGCTGACATTGCAGGGAGATCAGCAGAAAGCCTGATGGAGCTTGTCAGCTAAATGAAGTGTTTCAGAACTGATGATTAGTAAAAAAGAAAAAAAAAGCTTGGGCAAATCAGGGAAAATCCCTTCATTTCACAGTTTGGGCAAGAAAGAAGGTTGTGATTTTCCCTGAATTTGTTAAGAGCAAATACATTTTGAGAATGTGTCAGTAAATGACAAATAGAGTCAGTATGTCAAGCCCAGATGGTGTTCAATGCTTGGTGTGTTTTGCCAGCAGCAAATGAGATGGAGCATAAGAATAGTGCTGATCTGCTCAAGGGTAGGAAGGCTCTGTGGAGAATTCTGGGCAGTGCTGACGTCATTTGTATGAGGGTCCTGCTCTGGGGTCACAATGACCCCAGGCAGTGCACCAGGCTGGGGGCTGAAAAGTGACCCAGCTGAGAAGGACCTGGGGGTGCTGGTCACCAGCAGCTGAACATGAACCAGGAGTGTGCCCAGGTGGCCAAGAAGGCCAATGGCATCCCGGCCTGTATCAGCAATAGGGCGAGTGGCCAGCTGGACCAGAGCAGTGATTGTCTCCCTGTACTCAGCACTGGTGAGGCCACACCTCAAGGTCTGTGTCCAGTTCTTGGCTCCTCACATCAAAAAAACCATTGCTGGAGTAGATGCAGAGAAGGGCAAGGGAGCTGCTGGTGAGGTGTCTGGAGCACAAGTCCTATGAGGAGCAGCTGAGGGAGCTGGGAGGGTTTAGTGTGGAGAAAAGGAGGCTCAGGGATGACCTTATCACTCACTACAACTCCCTGGTTGTAGGTTGTAGCCAGGTGGGTTGTGTTTCTTCTCCCAGGTAACCAGTGACAGGACAAGATGAAATGGCCTCAGTTTGTTCCAGTGGCGGTTTACATTAGATATGAGAAAAAATTTTGCCACCAGAAGTGTTCTCAAACATTGCATCAGACCAGTAAAATGGTAAAGTCATCATCCCTGGAAATATTTAAGATACGTGGATGTGGCATTTAGGGACATGATTTAGTGGTGAACCTGACAGTGTTAGTTTGGTAGTTTGACTTGTTGATCTTAAAGGTCTTTTTCAACCTAAATGATTCTATGATTCTAAGAAAAAAGTTATGAACGGACTGAGGAGTGTCCAGAGAAGGATGACAAAGAGGATCAAAGTACAGAGGAACTCGTTATAAGAGGAGTTGCTGTGAGGGCTAGGTTGGTTGATCTATGAGGAAAGAAGGCTTAGGGGAACCTTAACACCATGTTCCAGTATTTAAATTATATATAATACACAAGTATATAAATACAAAGAAAATGGAGACTCCCTTTCTACAAGGAATCACATGAAAAGATGGAGAAGGGTACAAGTTAACTCCTGGTGAGATTCTAATTGGGCACAAGTGGAAAATTTTTCACAATAAGAAAAATCAGAAGTTGCAGTAATTTCCCCAGGAAAGTGGTGGATACTGCAGCATTTGTAACTTTTAATAGTCATCTGGATAGGATGCTGGCCCATTTTGTCTAGCTTGTGCTTTTGTCAAGCAAGTTTTAGATGAAATTATATTAGAATTTACTTTCAACCTGGTGTTCTATGTTCCTATGGAAAGCAAAAGACAGAAGAGTACATACACCACATGTATGCTGTGGTAACTTAGAAACCAGTTCAAAGGAACTCTTAAGTTCTCTGTTACGTGTTAGTTTGAAGGTTTTCTTGTCCTCTGGTGAGTAATTAGTGCTCTGGGGTACCTGTGAAGGCATAGTTGTTCCCAAGGCAGGAGGCACTGAGGTCTCCAAAGTGTTAGATGAAAAGTTCAATCCTGGCAGCTTTAGTCTAACCCAAAAACTGTGGCAGAAGTTAACACTTTTGTTTCCTCTCAGAATCCCATTCAGCTGGTAAGACACTGTAAGGTCTAGGCTTCCTGTGATTAGGAAATCTGTGGTTTTAATAGTGCTCACAGATGCAGTCTGCTCCATCATGCACTGAAGTCAGTAAGTGTCTCTTCACTGTTTTTGTTACAACTTTTGCTTCAGCATGAGTCAGACTTTCCCCAGCCTGAATACTCACTCTGGCCTGAATAGGCTATCAAGCTGCACTGCTTCTTCTAAAGATTGTCCCAGTACATTACAAGAATCTTGGTCTTTCTAATGTCTGTTTCCCCAGACATCAAAACAGAGGCCCTCTGTGAAAGACTGTCTCTACAAACCCTAGCATTGAACAGGTTTGAATGTTTTGTTGATGATATTTCCGTTTTGGAGCAGATTACATGTTTTCTCTTTGGTTAGCCTGGCAGGGATAAAGGAAAAGCTAATTGTGAAAAATCTTTGCTTGATAGTCTTTAATGATCTAGGTGGAGTTAGAAAAAATATACTGCCAGGAATGGTCTGTGGAGCTACTGACACGGAGACTGGATGCTCCATTATGGAGCAGTATTATGGAGTAATTTGACATCCTTTTGTGGCTGTTAATGGTGTTTGTGGTATCTGGGCCAGCAGGAAGTCGCTATATCTAGCAACAGTAACTGCTTTTGAGAATAGTCACTTAATACTAAGCTGGAATCTCTTATTATTGTAACCTGGACTATACAGTAGGGGTAACTCAGAGTCTATTATTAGGCAACTGTATTTTGTATAGTCCTACTACTCTTGTCAGTGTGGTGTCAAATAAAAATTTCTTGATGAATATAAAAGTCTACCAGTAGAATGACATAATTATACATTTAAATAATTGTGCTGGTATTATGACTGCATTCAAAGACACAATCAGCCTTTGTATCAAAGTGCCTTATATTATTTTAACCTCGTCTTTTCCTGGCCTGGAATCAATTAACAGTGGTTTGGAAACACCTTTACAGTAGTGTGTGTTTCATGGAAAGATTCCTTGTACAGCTGAATGTACTGAAGATGCAGAAAAGTGTCATTCATCTGCTTCATTGACACTGGAGGCCTCACAGACCAATCAAATTGGCCAGTTTGATTTCACAGTCACACTGGATCAGAGCCACTTGGTTGGAATTGAAGACTTTAGGAAGAGCACCAGATAAGGGTGTGATGTTGGACTGTATCAAAGTCCTTACAGAAGTCTAGGGCGGTGACATCTAGGTTATTTTAGGTGACATGAGGTTATTTTTCCCTTGTCAACCATTGCCATCACTCCATCACAGAAGGCTCCAGATTGGTCAGGCACAATTTGCCCAAAGTAACAGTTTGTTGGCTGTCTCAGGCCACTTTCTTGTCTTTTATATGCTTTAGCATATGTTCAAGGAAGATTTGCTCTAGGATCTTCCTAAGCACAAAGATGATGCTCACCCATATGTAGTTCCCTGGATTTTCCTGTCTTCCCTTTTTAAAAATGGGAAATGTATTCCTTTTCCAGACACCAGGGGCTTCGCCTGACGACCATGACTTGTCAGATATGAGGCAGAGTATCTTGGCAACAACATCAGCCAGTTTCCTCATATATGTCATCAATTTCTATAGACTTGTTGCTATGTAGTTTCATCAAGCGATGCTGAACCTGCTCTTCACATACAATGCGAGGGACTTCCCTCTCCTCCAAAACCACTCAGAGGACCAGGAGTTTGAGAGAAGTGGGAAGTCTGAGTCCCTGTGAAGACTGAGGCAAAGAACCCATTGATTACCTCAGCCTTCTCCATATCAGTCGTCACCAGTTCACCCTTCTTGATTATCAGTGGAGGAACAATCTTCTTGGCCTTTCTTTTCTGACCTGTATATGTATCCCTTGCCAAGTCCTTTTCCAGAATTGTCCAGGCTTTTCTCAGCCCATTCCTACACCTTCAAACTGTATTCCTTTACTCTCCTCATGTCACCTGTCCCTACTTCCATAGGGTGTACATTTCCTTCTTACTTCGCAGTCTGAGGAGCAAATCTTTGCTCAGCCATGCCAGTTTCCAGCCTGCCATGCTGGATTTTGTGCACACTGGAATGAAGAGCTCTTGTGCTCTAAGGAAAGTTCTTTACCAGCTCCAGTCAGCTTGTCTGTCCTTAAGGACAGTTTCCCACAGGGAATCTCACCCACAGGGAATCTGACCCTTTAAACATTTGGAATTTCAGTCTTCCAAAGTTCAGGGTCCAGAGTTTCTCTTTGCCAGCTCACATTCCTTGAGATCCTGAACTCAACCAGGGCGTGACTGCCACAGACCTGGCTGCTTCCAACCAGAACCTCTTTACAGAGCTCCTCCACACTGGTGAGCCTCACCTCTGGAATGCCTCACCTCTGGCTGGCTAGTCTAATACCTGCACCAGGAAGTTGTCCTCTACATACTCCAGGACTATCCTGGGTTTCTTGCAGTCATCTGAGCTGCTTTCCCAGCAGAGGTCCAGGGGATGAGAGCTTGCAAGCATGATGCTTCTGCATCTGAAGCAAGAAGGCTTTGTCGACAGGCTCTCCCTCATCAGGTGGCCTATAGTGGACCCCAATTTTGATGAAAGCCCTGTGAAGATTTGTACAGGGACATTTGGGGTTACAGTGCAAGGATGGAGTAAGAGGAATGAATTGCGAGTTCATCCAATTCTGTGTCTGAAGCTGATGTGTCAACCGGTGTGTACAATTTGATGAAGAACAGCAGAGTTTTTTGCCTGGCAGGATACTTTTTACCTGCTCCTAGAAAAAAAAAAAATTTGGGCACAAAACTGTTCCACGGCAAGTTTTTCTGCATCCATATCTCAGCTCATTCAGTACAACAGTATGATTACAGGCTAATGTCACACATATGCACAAAGTTAGAACCTGGGACGTAAGGAAATGCCTAAATAAAATACAAAATAGAAAAATCCTGGGTGTATAAATTTCCCTTCTTCCCTCTTCAAGAAAGAGTCCACTAACTGTAGAGGCCTCTTTGAAGAGAGTTTGTATTAGATAAATAGCTCCACATAATTTGCAATTCAAATCAGAAGTACTTGTGTCAGTGTTTGACAAAGCATGACCAGTGGGGTGCCCTGTAATTCTGTCACTGAGCAGATGGGGAGACAAAGGATTATTGCTTGTTGTATTCCATATAGACAGCACACTGTACATCACAGATGAACCCTGACAGCTGAAGTTTGACAACTGCTGATGGAAAAATACTGATGAAGTAAAGTGAAGCCTATTGAAATGGCAGGCTTACATCATGAGATTTTTTTTTAAAATGGAACTGTTTTCAAACTTCTGGACTTCATGGGATTAAAGAAGACACATCTATGTTCTTGCAAAAGAGTGAAGCTGTAATAAATAATAAGCAATTTATCTTTTTTCAAATATAAAATTTCTTTTTGTGGTTAAAGAAAGTGTTTGATGATGGGCTTGGAATGACTGCCTTGTCCTGCTACCAATTCTGATGGCATTCTTAATTTCAGTCTAATTTCTTTTGTGACCTTTGGTTTTACATTGAAGTACAGTGTTAGTCTACATAGTGAATTCCAAAAACCTGAACTATTCTTGAACATCTTGTTGATCTAGTTATTTGAAAGCTTCTGGTTTGATAGAAGCACATTTCCCATGTAACAGAGAACGTAAATGTGTTAACTCTCAAGGCAAAACAAAATTATGATAGAAATGGCTCTGTTTGGTTTTGGGGATATTATTTCCCAGACACTTTTCCTGAGTGACTGTGTTGCTTGTGCACTTAAATTACTAGCAGAAATAAATATCCAAATGCTTAATTTGAATGTCTGTAACCAAACAACTGAAGACCTTGGGCAGTATGCTTATCTTTTTAAACTCATAAGCCAATATACAACATGCTCCACCTGCTAAAGAATAATATTATTTTCAGTTTAGCTCTATTTTTTGCCTTCACTAACAGTTATTTGACTATTTCATGATTTAGAGCTCATTTATCTACTTAGTCATTCACAAACATAGTTCATGCATGTGCAGTAGAAAAAAGAAAGCTAGAAAATTATTCTTTTTGCTTTGAAGAGTTGCGGTCCATTTGGCTATGTGAAGTCAGGCTGTCATTACATCGTCCTCACATTTTGCACTCTTAGTGTTGTATATAGTTGCTTCCTGAACAAGAAGGATAAAATCATCCCATTAGAAGTGGGCATATTTAAAGGACAGAAAAGACTAGTTCAATTTTTAGCAAGAGACTTTTGTTGCACTACTCAGTTCATCTGTGAAAGTGCTGTCAGCATGATCCTTCCCTTGACAGAGTCCATTCCTGTGGCCTGAAGGAATCTTTCCCCATCTGGGAAAGAAATGGAAGCAAGCATTTTACTTATGGAAAGTTCTTTCTGGTAGAACAGACTTGATATGTCAAAGTGTTCTGGTCGTAACAGCCCTTTTGAAACTGCCAAACACCAAAGAAATTATCCATGTCATGCAGCAACATTGTAGAATACTCATGCAAACACCCCACTTCTTTCACGTTGGGGAATAAATGGCAAAAATCTTGTCTTGATGGGACACTGGAAGAAATTATGTGCCTCAGCTTCCAGAAATTGTACAGAATTTGTAACTTTTCTTTTCTTTTAGTTTTTTTTTCTTAATGACTCTAGCACAAAGGCCTTAATTCCCATTCATTCTCCCATTCCCAGCCCAGTGCTGAAACCTAATAACCTATGGATATAACTTCCAATTTTACCTAAATCCTAATCGAGGCTCAACATCATGCATGGCTGGAACACCAGTCCAAGAGGATCAAAGCACAGGTCACTTGAACTCCCCATGTTGTTGCTGCTCATAGTGAAGGCTGTAATAATAGGAGAAGCTTAGAATGCTGTTTCCCAAAATGTTTTCCCAGCTTCCAGCCATATTGGTTCAGGAACTTATTGGACAGAAAGTAATTTTTTTATATTTAGCAACCTCTTTTTTCTTCTGGAGCTTTCCTATTCTCCTCTCCATGCTACAATAGTTTATTGGATTTGCAACACCCTGTGGCAAGGAGTTCCACGGGCCAGTTACGTGCTTTAAGCACAACCACATTTTTTTGTTTCTTCAGAGCTTTCCTCAGACTGTTTGAAAACTGTTTGAAACTTACTTTCTCCTTAGGTCCTGTGGGACTCTTTTATTTAAAGAGACAGTGAGGAGTCATTCCTTCTCCCAGTCATTTCCAGTTCTGAGGAGCTCCAGCAAGGTGTCTTTTTCCCTGACTGGAAAGTTCTATCTATTAATAGTTTCTTGTAGCAAAGCTGTCACATTCCTATCATTCTTGATGACCTAATTTCATATTATTTCACTTACCCTGACAAGTGGCACAGACCTTTCCCATAGTGCAAAATGAGTCTAAATTACACATTTTTGTGAATGTGCGCCTATTAATGACAAATGCAATTTGCATACTTACCCCAAAAAATCCACTGTTCTTCCCTTAGGTTACTTGTTCAGACTATTGATGTTAGTGAATTCATGAACTCTATTCCACTGACAGAAGATCTTTCCAAAGAACTTTGATAGGATAGGCTTTTTGATTTAAAGATGTTCAGTTCCTATTCTTGAGAATATATGATCTTTATATTTTTTAAATCACTTTTCCCCCCAAGGATAGAGTGAATGGTAAGCTTTTGGCTTTTCACAGGCAAAAATGGGCAGCTTTCCAGTATTGCAGCCCATCTGTCTGCAAAAATAAGGTTGAATCCAGTGGCAGTTGTGATTGCAGATGGATTGAAAACAACAGCCCCTCCTGATTCTTCTGGAGAGCATTTATCAAACATCTCAATGCTGAAATTGTCCTTTTGGTATCCCTCTTTATGCCTGCAATTCTGGGCTGTAAATGAGGATCCTAAATGTGTTTAATTGGCTCTTGGGGTGACCAGTATTTGTTTCTTTCTGCAAAACTTTTAACTGTGCTTTTCCCTCCTTTCGTCTACATATGTTTGTGTGAATGACTACAGCATTACATGTCAGCAAGTTCTACAGGCTACTTGTTGGATTATGTTTCAAACAGCAAACAAGCTATAGCCTTGAAAGGATTCTGATTGTGCTGTCATGGCAGCCTTCCTCCAGTGACCTTTGATTCCAGAGCAAGTACTGAGGTTACAAAAAAATTAACCCTGAACTAGTTTCATCATGGCAAATGATGCATTGTGTTTGTCAGCCCTTGGTTTCACTTGTGAAAGTGTGGGTTTACTGTGTTGCTGACAGTGGAGTTCTTACCAGTCTATCCCAGTTGAAGCTTGAGGGTCAAGGGTCTTTGTGTTTCAGCTTTTCTTGTTTGGTAATTAAAGCTTTATATTTGGTCCTCGTGCCCTTCAAGGTTTGTGGACATGGAGAATAGCAAGGTAGTGTAATTGCTGCAGACCCTCCAGGGATGAGGGTTTTTTATGAGATGGTAATCCCACATTCTATCATAGAAAGTAGGTATTAAAAGTCCAGGGTTTTTTTTTCTATTGGCCTAGGATAGGAAAGAGAGCACTAATGGTGTACAGGGAACACTCTGTTTCTGGATGCTGGTGGCTCTCTAGATAATCACAGATGTGTTGAAATGCTCTGGTATTTCCCTGCTGTCTCTTGGAAGCTGTAGGTGGCCAGTGGGCTGGCTCAGCTGGCTGGGAATGCCTGGGTTGAGCAGCACTGATAACACTACCCAGAGCTTGGAGAGGAGTGTGTTAGAGGACCTACCGTGAACATGTCTCAGCTGGGCTCATTCAAGTACATCAGTTACTATTGTGAGCACACATCTAGGGCAGATACAGGAGAAGCTCTGTGGCCACCAGAAATACTGTCCTGATACCTGACCACAGTATTGTCTCCTCTTACCAACTGCTAATGCTGCAGTGCTCAGAGTCACAGCAGAGACAGGTCAGTGTCACCAATGCTCTGTGCTCAGGATTCTTCCTGGTTCTGGAGGATAGGTGACAGAAACAGCAAACAGGACCAAACTCAGAGCTACAGAATTTTCTATTCAGCATAAGCTACTGCCAAAGTCTCATGTTATATTTTGATTAGTCCATTCTTAAGTCTGAATTGCACTATTTCTGGTTCCATTTTGGAAGTAATTACATATGAAGTCAAATTGACATTAAACATAGTCCAAAGAGGATGGACTGTGAAAAAAAAATGGAATAGGATAATTTGATAGTCATCTTTTCTCTAGGTGAGAGACCCCACTGTGGTGCTTCCATGATATGATTAAACTATTTGACAAACCATTGAATAATGCACATTTGTAAAACAATTGCTTTGGTAATAATTCAGATGCAAATCTATGAATACAAAGCACCAATGAAAAGACTGTGCCTGAATAGAATATCTGTTTACCACAAGAAAACAAAAAGCATGTTTTTAGCATGATACAGGAATCTCAGATTATGAAGCAGTCATTTTGTACACCAAATGGATATGGCTGTCCTTTCTTTGAGTCTCTGAGAGATTCCATTGCCCCTACTGTAAAATGCTTATAAAAAACCCTGGATGTAATCCCTCTTGATTGTGCTGGATTTGATACTTGGGTATTTAAAACTATATGTGATACTTCCTGCCCTACCTATACCATAGTGTAGTATCAAGATTTGGGCATTGCTGTCCCCTCAGAGGCTCTTTCAAGCCCTGACTTTTCTGTTGCTCAGATGAGGCAACAGATGTGGCTGTGGCTCGTACAGGGAGATGTGTGGAGGAGTGCTTTGTAACCTCCTGCTGCACCTTCCATTCAGGAAACAAGGGAGACACAGAGTGTGTCTGGAGAACAGGCTTAGTGGACTTAAAATAATAGAGAACTTTTCCCAAAGGAAAAAAAAAGTGTTTACTTGATCAGTAGTTGCTGTCTGAACAACACTGACCATCACTTGCAGTGCTTCATTTGGAGCTCAGGAGAAGGTGACGTTCATACAAGTAATAAATGCAGTGTGAATGCAGCTGTGTTGCTTGCACAGTAAGCTTTCTACATGTAAATCCAGATGAATTCAAGGAGTCACACCAAGAGTCTTACACAATTGTAACCTTGTCCTGTTCACTAGATTGGCATACATAAAAGTTTTTTGGTTTGTTTGTTTGTTTGTTTGTTTTAGGACTCTATTGTTACCTTTTCATTAATGTAATATTTCTGTGAGTTGAGGTTAATACAGAGTTGCAAGCTCTTGAAATCTTGGTTTTGTCATCTTTCATCCCTAAATGAGGATGTGAAATCTCAAATTAAGCAACAGTTTAAAATCTTCTATAGAAAAGTTTTCAAAAACCATTTTCTTCTGGTTCAAAAGTGTTTCATGCCCTTCAATTTTCTTTTGACACTCCTGAAGTAAAAAGTAAAAAGCACAGAAATTACATCAATTATTTTTCTTGCTCAATTATCTTCTGGTCCCTTGAGCTTTTCCAAGTAATTCTATAGACTGAGGTAACTCCATACCATGCTGGAAAGTGCATGGATCAATAGAAAGCATGGCCTATATATTAAAAAGGGTAAGAAAGAACTACTGATGGAAGACTGAAAATAGAACAAGCACATCTTGTTCAATCAAGACTACAAGGTGACTTGCAAGAGGGCTTTGCTCCCTGAATGCTCAGCAGTACTGTGGGGCTTTTGTCTCCTGAAGCAAATTACTATAAAATTCTGGAAGAAAATTTACCTGCCTTCCTGTAAGAGCATTTGTACTGAGATCTGCATATTCAGAATTGGTCGTGTGGTTCCCACTATGATGGACACTGAACTAGACACCAGGATATGAAAGAGGCACCAAGAGTAAAGCTGAGGTACAGACTTCAGTAATATTAGATGGCTGGAGTGGCCTAAGACTTGTCAACAAATGATAAAGCCTGCCTTAAGAACTGTCTCACAAATCTGTTTCTGTCCATGTAGAAAGAAAGAGCAGCCTTTGTTTAGAGGGTGTTACCCACAGGAGTCTTCAGGACCCAGAATCACAAGTGTTGGGGTGAAAGAGAAGGCTTGCCTACAGGGCAGGAACATGTGCAAACAGAAATGATACATGCATTGGTTTGGGAATAGAAGGTGTTTCTTGCTCTTTCCTGATTTTTGAAGGAAATGTCCTTTCTTAGTCCTGAGAGGTGATTTTGCTGGGTGTCAGATTAGATTACTATTCACACTCTACGAGGCAGTTTTTTTTTGTTGAGGTGTTCAAAGGCCTGAGTTGCAAACTGCGTAATGAGATCCTTGAAAAGCATTTACAGGCAGTGAAAAAAGTGTGAAGTCACCTTCATAGAAGGGAACATAATGATGTGGAGTTCAGAGTTGTGTTAATCAACACTAAAGGCTAATCCAGAGTGTGGTGTATATGAAAAGAGACAATAGCCACAGGGCAAATGTGGGAACTGTGTTTCCTTAGTCCAGAACACAGGGATTCACATTCTGACTCTTAAAGTACATGCTTGTGAAGACAACTTATTTATGGAAGTTTACGCACATCAAATGTTTCATACTGAATCAGCATCTTGCGAGGACAAAGATTTTAAGGTTTGTAGGTGAAAGACAACCATCACAGAATAACCAAACTATGCCAGCTGTGAAAAGGACGTCACACATCTTACCTAATTGTCATACTTGAAGCATGAACAATGGTGCAGCAGACCTTTCCTGTAAGTTATTTCTCTTGTTTTATTTTTATCCTTTATTTTTAAAAATGTGTTCTCGACTTTTCATTTGCATTTCCAGTCTTTTAGAATATGAAACAATGTAATACATTACTGAGTGCCTTGCCATTGATTTTTCTTATTACTTTGTTTCAAATAAACCCATAGGTCGGTCTTAGACTGAAAGTGACTTCAGTTATTTTCTTCTCATGCCAGAGTTTTGGCATCTCAACTTTCTTGAAAGCTTTTAACGTATAAGGGACCAAGTTGTCTAGCACTGCTTCTTCTACAATTTTTGGGTACTTTTGTTATTTTTGCAGCTTTCTGAAAATAGTCCACTAAGCGGCATTGTCAAAGAATCCTCAGTCATGTGATGTCAAATCTCTCAATAAGCCTGAGGTGGTTACAACATGAGTGATTTTAGAAGAAGTCACATCTCTGAAGTGATGATTTTTTTTTTTTTTTTTTTTTTTTTTAAATTAAGGGAAGGTAATGGCTTTTTGACAGCTTCTGTTCTGGCAGTCCTGGAGGCGCACTTAGACTTTTAGTCTCTAATTTTTTCTTCCAGATAAATTTGTCTGTTCTACCAGGACTGCATCCTTGGTGGAACTCCCACAGAGAACTAAAATAACTCAAACTGTGGAGCGAGGAGAGCTACTCTGGCTAGCAGATACAATGTTTGTGTGTGTGTGAGTGTGTATATTATGTGTCTGTCTGTGGGTGTACGAAGAAACTGCTGAGAGCAAACCAAACTGGGAGTTCTTCCTGGGCACAATGTGTCTGCAATCACTGGTATTTCTTCACTATGGAAGTCCCACAGCTTCTTATGAAAACCCTGTCTCCTCTACTTGCAGCCTGCCTGCTGGCCCTCAGGCTTGAGAAAACATGACAGATCACTGGCAGAAATTATGTTAACTTTTCTTCAAGTAAAACTCGATTCTATTCAATAAGATGAGGGTTACAAGTTCCCGACGTGAGTAAAAGCCCATTCCAAAGAACGTTTTCCTCTGGTATAGTGCCATCCCACTGAAATCACTGTAGCTACCACGAAACAACACACCATCAGTGTATTGCTATGCTGCTGCTGCCAAGCATCCACACTGCTTGAAGTATATCAAGACAATAAGTGAAGGTGAATTAATTATTTCTAGAGAGTTCCTACCATTTCTGGTATGTAAGTAATTTTATCAGTTAAGCTCTATTACAGCTGTTTAAACTTCTCTTGCTGCTATGTAGAAGTTCCCAATGACATCTCATTGTGAGAGCTCAGCTGCATGGGAAGGCTCATAAAGATTCTCAGAGATTCCATTGCAGTCTCTTTAGAACTTTCCTGTACGAGGGTGTTGTGGTTTAGCTTATGGGCAGTCACAGTGCCCTTATGCAGTGTCATTTCTTCCTGCCAATACATTAATCTATTTCAAGGAGACCTCAGAAAATCTGCAGGGGCCAGGGGAACAGTTTGCAATCTCCCACCCAAGCCCCTGAGAAGTAATTGAGGCAGCCATAACATCTTGCTGTCTTGCTGTCTGGTCTTCTGGTTTGTTTTGTATAGTTTGGTTTTTTTATTTGTTTGTTTGTTTGATTTTTGGTTTTGTTTGTTTTTAAATTTAAAAAAAAAAGTTTTCTTGCTCTTAGTCACACTTAAAAAATGTACCTGGCCATGGTGCTAACATAACATTTTGGAGGTATCTGGTAAGAAATCACAGAATAGTTTGTTGGAAAGGACCTTTTAAAGGTCTTCTAGTCCACATCCACCTCCACCCCTGCCCCACATATAATGTGAGCAATTTGGAACTTAGAAGTCCACATAGAGAGCAGCACTTAATGCCCCTCCATGGCAGCAGAGATAGATGACTTGCTTCCCATCAGAGAAAAATCTTGTTCTTCTGACTTCCTTGGTCTCACAGCTGTCTTTAGATAAGTTTGATCCTGCTGCCAACTGAGAAACATTCTATGTATATGTACTAAACACATCACCAGAGTTACTGTTGTATGGTGTTGCTCCAGTCCCTGTTAGCCTTTCTTTACAGCTACAGGAAGATTCCAGTCAGCAGGATTATCTTACAGACTGATATTTCTGGGTTTTTGGATAGGCATCATTCTTGTCAGTCAGAAACCGTGGAGAAGACCATCATTTTCCAAGGCAACAGAGAAGGTCTGGAATCTGTCACCAGGATGAATTTAGGAAATCTGTTAGAGCAGCAGAGATTTACACAGCAGTTTTTATTTTTTTTTATTCAGCTGTTCTTTCTGTGCCAAAGTGAATAATTTCTCTGAAGCAGGAAAGCAGGGCTGTAACAATCATAAATCACAGGCAAATAAATATTGTGGCAAGCAGATCTGCTTTCAAGTTCTTTTTTTCCTGTTGGAACTGCAGGCTGCATGTGACTAATGCCAGAATGCTGCAGTGCAGGTGGGCTCATGTGAACAAGATGCCTGCATTCACTTCTCCATCAGTAGATATCAGGTGAGCAACTCCAGAGGAGAATTTTCCTCCTAAAGTAGGTGTTTTCACTTGGCCTGAAGAATCTCCTCCCAAGATCCGTGACTAGCTGGAGCAGACCTCCATGGACTAGGAAGGGAACATATGCAGAGATTATTTACAGCTACATCCTAGCTGAGTCATAGGGGTCAGGAGGACAAGAAGAGCACTTGCCAGGGATTAGTGATCAAAACAGGAACAGTAGCCACTGCATTTATGTTATACAGGGAGTTGTTCCTGCTTTATGGTTGTGGGGTTGCATGGAGTGTTCCCCTGAAAATGGGACTGCACCCCTCCAGTTGTAAATCTGTCTCAAAATTGCCTGCATACAGAAGCTTTACAGTGCAAATAATGAAGATCAAAAAAACTCCTGAGAAGGAGAAATGGGAGTGCCTCCCAAAGGTGAAGGCAGCAGCTTTGGAATAGAGGCAGTAACAGAAATTTATGTTATCTTAATTGCTGTAAATCTTCTTAATCTTAGCCTGTCTCTTAATCCCTTGCCAAGTAATAAAAGGCATCACTTGTCTTTCAGGGAAAAGATTTGTGTAGTAGTTCAAAAGAACAGTGTGCGGATTGCTATTTTCATGTAGTGCATCTGGAAACATATTTATATAATGTGCCTGCAAGCAAGGCAGAGTGCTTTTTAACTAGGGTTGCACACGTTTGGCAGCATAAGTAAAAGACTATGGCCTTCCAGGTATCTTAGAGTAGTAATGGTCCCTCCAAAAAAGAAGTCAGGTTTGCACTCTTCAGCTAGCAGCTCAGTCTGATACCCCAAAATCTCTCCCCATCATGCCTCCATCATTTTAATTTGTCTTCCTGTGCAAGCTGCCTTTAGCCAGTGGGGGCGCAGTGGTTGAATATTCTCTTAGTGCTGTGTGCTGGAGACTGACGATTGCTTTTGTTTCCAGTTTTTGAGTTTTTCCCTTCCTGCCTCGTAGCAGGATTTAACTGGCATGAGGTAGGTAAAAGGAGTCTCAGCAGTCTGCCTGCTGTGTGTGTTGGTCTCTGGAACACAAATGCCTCCTCCAGCCCCTCCTTGCACAGTTGCAGGATCTTGAACACTCGCAACCTAGTACTCTTCTGCAGTGGACACAGGCATCAGTGTGGAATGGGGAAGGGAGAATGCTCCTTCATGGTACCTGTTTGTTAAAATATCTGTGTGAAATATGCGTGAGTGAAAGCCTAACTTCTACCTTTGGAGGGCTCTGAGACAGCAAGGTGATGACTGTGTTTGTCTGATGGTGTGTCCCCAGTCCAGGGCACATTTTTGGGTCAGGCTGACCTAGACACATTGGCACTACTCACCCTGACCTTTGCATGTGCATCATCAGGTGTTCCCTTGTATGACAAGTTTGGATTTAAAGGTGTGCTACTTAAACACATACCCACATTGAAGTAAAACCTTGTATAACAAAACTGGGATATCAATAGTGTTTGAAAATTCTATTTTATCCAGTTTTCAGTTTTTGTCTTCAACAGGAGGTGCTTAGGTGAACTCACTATGTTTCCAGACAATCTATTTCCAATTAATGCAATTATTTCTTTTATGAGTGACTGAAGTAATAGCTTATCCTAATGGCCTGTGTGTGGCAGAAGGCAGTGGCAGAAGTGCTTCACCATGATGTGAGCATTGAGGAATGATGCAATCAGATAAAAAATGAAACCAGCCTGGTGTGGAAGGTCAGATGTGTTTATAGAACTCAAACTACGTTTCTTTCTTCTGCATAGCCTTACCCTGTCCAGGCTAGAGGTAGCTGATAACCTTCCCACAGCTTCTGTCTGCACGTTTGTGTTGTATGTTTATCTCAATCATCTCATCATGTACCACCATCTTGTAGTTTACAACATGAAATGGTGTCATCTTACGATATTAATAGTTCTTTGGCCTGTACTTGTGTCTCAGAAAATAATTGCTCATGGTGCCTTGTAAGCGTCATGGAAGGTCACAGAGCAGAAAGAGAATGAATGAATCTATCAGAGAATATTAATAATTTCACCTAGGAAGTGTGCAATTTTTTTTGCAGCAGAGGAGGTTTGCAAGCTAATGAATTAACTGAAGTGAACATTTCACTCCTCAGAGATATTAACTATACTAAATCAAAAGTGCACAGCACAGTACCAGATAAGAAGAACGCCAACTCTGATGCATACAAATGAGTTACAACTGACAGGCCATCAAGAGTGATTGACATCTTTCAGAAACTGATTATAAAATGCAGTACCTGCTTCAACCTGGAAAAAACCTATAGGATCATTTTCAATAACAGATATGTATTAGTCCAGTGCCAGTTTCTAGTTTCTCATGAAATGAAAATTGTGACTGGCAATTTTAAAAACCCAGTAACGAATGACAAGCAAAGTGTTAGGTTGTGCTCCTGGGTCAAAACAACTCTATGCAGTGCTGCAGAATAGGGGCAGAGTGTCTGGGAAGCTGCTCAGCAGAGAAGGACCTGGGGGTGCTGGTTGGCAGCAGGTGGCCAAGAAGTTCAATGGCATCCTGGCCTGTATCAGCAATATTGTGGCCAGCAGGACCAGGGCAATGACTGTGCTCCTGTGCTTGGCACTAGTGAGGCCACACCTCAAGCTCTGTGTCCAGTTCTGGGCTCCTCACTCCAAGAAGGACATTGAGTCCTGGACTGTGTCCAGAGAAGGGAAATGGAGCTGGTGAAGGGTCTAGAGCACAATTCCTATGAGGAGCAGCTGAGGGAGCTGGGAGGGTTTAGTGTGGAGAAACGGAGGCTCAGGGATGACCTTATCACTCACTACAACTCCCTGGTTGTAGGTTGTAGCCAGGTGGGTTGTGTTTCTTCTCCCAGGTAACCAGTGACAGGACAAGATGAAATGGCCTCAACCTGTTAAAGTGGAGGTTTAGACTGGGTATGAGGAAAAATTTTGCCACCAGAAGTGTTCTGAAGCATTGGAACAGACTAACAATGAAGTGGTCACCATTCCTGGAGGCATTTAAAATACATGTAGACATGGAACTTAGGGACACAGTTGGTGGTAGACTTTGCAGTTTCAGGCTGACAGTTGGACTTGATGATCTTAAAGGTCTTTTTCAACCTAAATGATTCTATGATTCTGTGAAAAATAAGAGAGAGGTCCAAAGATCCAGGATATTGTGACTGCAGGTCTGAGATCAGCTCTAACGAATATCACCTGGAAATGATGTCTCCACATAAATTGCACAGGGAACTTTACTGTTGTAGTTAAAATTGTGTTAAAAGGATGTACCACCAATGTAAAGAAATAAATAATATACTAACTGAAGAATTCACTTAAAATATGAGTTGCTAGTTGTAAGCTAGGAGGAGACAATAGAAAAGGGGTTTATTCATTTGTTGCACAAATGTGCAAATACCAGGAGATTGATGTTGGTTTGTGTGCAAGTACTGTATTGCCCTGTGTAGCTAGAGAGGAACTGTCACTGTGCAGAAATGGAGACTTTGCAGAGATAAAAACATACAGACTAAAATTTTAGCTAAAAAAATATTTTAATGAGGCTGGCAGGGTCTTGCTCTAAAAAACATACTTTCCATTATCTGTCTAAGAAGACTATCCAGCAGCTTGTCAGATAAGAAAAATATTTCTTCTGTTAATGTGGCTATCTATCTCATTCACTTTTGGGCTTCACCTGTCTGCAGAGTGAAACATAGGTCTTGGACATATTAGAACTTACTATTACCTCAAATAATGTGGGGAAAATAATTTCTGGAAAATTCAGAGTGCTTACAGTACCTTGGTACCTGGCTCTGTACCAAGCTGGCAAGCAGCCCTTCAACACCAGCCTTTATATTCTACCTTGGTGTCTGCAAGGGAAATGAAACACTACCATAGTGGTGAAAAAAGCATTTTTCTCAAAATGGTTGGGGTTCTTAATACCTCCAAGTATCTTTAAGTATCTCATGTGCCTTTAGAGAGAATTTGCTCAGCTTACCAGTTTGTTTCCCTGCAGGAAAAACAGTTTTGTTCAGCAATACAGTTTGTCTGGCTTGGATACAGAGGGAGAGAGAAAGAGTGAAGTAAAATACCAGAGACAGAGAAAGCTGAGTCTGGGAAGGGGAATGGCTGAAGAAAAGATTCCCAGTAGCAGACATTTTTTCAGTAATGTTAATTTATAAACAAAATTAACTGAAGCTTTGAATGCTCCTCTACTACTCCTTCTTCTTACCCATTTGTGTTCTGCCAGTCCATCACTTGCACATGACCCATGACCTGTGGCTCATCACTTGGTATGTTTAGATGAACCTCACTGGAATCCTACCAGTGTTGTTCCCATGATATCACAGAAAAGTTAATGCTGAAACAGATAGGCTTCTCACTGGCCTGGAAATAAGTACCAGCTCATAGATTGTCCTGGGATTGTCCTGGGAAGCACAAATGCATATAAATGTTGTGCAAGATTTGTGCTGAGTGGATCTGGGAAAGTAAGCAGAGAGAAATGTTCTTGTCTACTCTGAGCTTTGAGTTTCATTGAGAACTTCTTAATTTAATACAATGTTAATGATGCCTATCAGAGATCCCCACTGCACCAAAAAGACCAGAAAATAACATTGTCTAAGATATTATGATTTCTCAAATGAGCCTCTCAAATGAACTTGGCATCAGTTCTTTGTTTACAAAAGGAATTACTAATGCATTTCAGTAGGTGTATTAGTTAACAATTAATTAATAAATTATTATTTTTCCTTCAGAGCTATTCAGTACTAATATATAAACACATTTTTTGTTCATGGAAGTACACCTTTCAAATGTCACACAAAACCTTCCTGAGGGGCTGTTACATTTTTATTGAAACTGTAACAGGTGGAAGTCAGATGTTTTGGTTGTTTTTTCAGACATAAGCTTTATATTATGGTCTTGATGATCTTCATTGATACCAAAAAAATGTACTTATTTCTGGCTCTGAAATGATTCTGCAAAAATGAGGGACCTATTCCTGCTCCAGATCAGTACTCTGTGATTAGCTCCTTATGTTTGGATGATGTGATAAAAGTCATGCTGCGATTTAGAGACTCTGAGGAATCAGTTGTCCTGTCTCTTCAATCTAAATATGGCTCAGCCACAAATTGTACTTCCAAAAAAAAAAAAAAACCCTGTGAAATTCCCTCAGTGCATGCCTGTTTCAGGTAAACCTCTTGCTGTTTCCTCTGAAACCTACCATTGAGAGAGAGAACTTCTGCACCGTCCTCTGAGATCTAGCTGTACACACACACAGGCATTTTGAAAGACAGGTTTGGGTGCTATTTGTCTACAATATGAAATGAGATTTGAGCAAAGGAAATTCTTTTAATTTTACTTAATTATCTTACCTGAAACAATGGTGTGTACAAATTTCCATCATTCTTTACTTAATTAAGAATGCCCAAGGTGTTCCTATTTCTCCATAAATAATCCTTAATCCTAATCCTGTAGACTTGCAGAACACAATTTTGCCTGCCATATTTAGGACTACTTTTTATCATCAAGCAGCAAATTCAACACTGCTCCTGCAAGTTGATTCTGTGAGTTTGTGTTTTCTGTGTGAAAGCTGGATTGATGTCAGTCAGCTGTTGAGGGGTTAGGTCATAGTTGGTGGTGCTCTTGTAACAGAAGTCTGGCAGTTAAGAATTTACTTTTCTTCAGTTTAGATGCAGGATGTGTTTGGGCATGTACTCTGCACCGTTTTCCTTGCAAAATTAACTTTAGCCACTTTCAGATGCCATTTAAACTTGTGAGGTCTCCAGAGTCACACAGTGTCTGAGGCTGTTTTAACTGCAGCCAGCAACAAAGCACCATGCAACTGCTCACTCGCTCTCCCACCTGCTAGAAAATGTGTGGGTTTGAGATAAAGGCAGTTTAATTGGGAAAGCAAAAGCCACACATGCAAGCAAAGTGAAACAATGAATTAATTACCATGGGCAGGTAGATGTTTTGCATCTCCAGGACAGGAGGGCCCCATCACACCTCATGGTGACTTGGGAAACCAAATGACATCACTCAAATGTCCCCTCCTTCCTCCTTCTTGCACCCAGCTTTAAATACTGATCTGGAATATCCTTCTGGTCAGTTTGGGTTACCTGTCCTGGCTGTGTCCCCTCCCAGCTTTTCATTCACCCCCAGGTGCTATGCCAGCATGGCAGTACAAAAAGCAGAAAGGCCTTGTTTCTGTGTAAGACCTGCTTAGAAGTAACAAAAACATATCTATCATCACTATATTCAGCACAAATCCAAAATGCAACACATTACTAGTTCTGTGAATAAAATTAACTCCATCTTGGCCAAAACCAGCACATCATATCTGAGTGAACCCACAGTATTTGCTTAACACCTGGTTGTTTAACTATTTAGCCCATATGAATTAAGGGAGTTATTATTGCTTTGAAATAACTGCCATGCCACTTCTGGGATGATTTTCCATGTGAAGTCTTTTATCCTTTGAGGGCAGGACAGTTTATTGTAGCCAAAAATGTGAGAGTTTGCACATGTTGTCCTGGAGCTTTAGCAATTTCTGTTTTCTTTCTGTAGTGTTGTCTAAAGATGTTAGAAATAATGTTGATTGAAACTCCTCACTAATTAGTGAATAGTGTGGCAGTCTCTGACTTTGTGTCAAGGTATATATCACAGCTGGGGTGTGAAAGACAAAAAGACAGAAAGAAAGACAAAAGCCCTCAGCTTTATCACATGAACAGACTCAATAAGTGTGTCCTTCCCCTGTTTCCTTGGAAGCTTCAAATGGAGGCTTAAGAACAGAAAAACTGCTCTTTCTTTCTGCTTGTTCCCATAACTGTGGCACCTCAGTTGCACGTGGATGAATTCTCTGGGATCTTCACTGCTGAACTGCTAAAATCAGCTGTTATCTAGGGAGTGTTAAGAACAAAGTCTACAGTTTAGGACAAAGAACAAAGGAGATGAAAAAAGAGCTCTTCTTTCCCAAAAGTAACACAAAAGTCCTTAAGTAAAATGTAGTGTAAAATTTTGGTTCTCATAATACATTTCCTTCCGATTAGTTAACAGTGATACCACTGTGCATCATTTCACACATTTAGAAGGTGACTTTGAAACCAGAGCTGAATTAAGAGAGTCTATGAGGATCCTGAAACTACATTCTTGTTCTTCTAAGAGTCCTGTATGCTAAATGGCTCCAGAACCAAATGCCTAAAGTATTTAAAGTATTGGTCTTGTCTAAGAAATAAAAGACGGTTATGTGATTTCACTTTTTACATGGTGAGCTGAGCTGACACTATAACTTAATGATAGCCTAGAAGTAGTGCTTAGAGGGAAAAAATAATCTCTTTCTGCTGCTGAATTCTGTTTCCTAAGTAACTGGAGTATTATATTGTCTGAGTAGCTCTAACTGGAGAGAAGCTAGGAAGAGATAAACCTGCTAGATTATTGAACCTAAATCAGTTTAATCATCAGTGGAGAAATCTGTGGAGGGGGACCTAGAAATTAAAGGTGTTAGTGAGATTTGTGATCAATGATGTATGCACAAAAAGGCTGCTTAGAGCTCTTTCTGCAGTAGAGATATGTGACCCAACTAGGCTGTATTTCCTTGCCACTTGCTATGAAATTTTAGCTTACTTGCAATTTCAGTTAGCCTTCCTTGCCTTACAGGAAAGAAATCAGCAGATAGTCAGGGTAAATTTGCTGTCAATATGCAAGAGTTTCTGTACTACTCTGATCCTGCAACAAAGGATGCAAAATGGTAGTAGAGGAAGGCTGACAATAGACAGGGACCATGAATATTCCAGGTGGGGTTTGTTTGGGGTCCCTAGGTGTCTTTTTGTTTTAAGCCACAGATTTCCTAACCATGGAAGTGTCAAGAGGTTTGTGGTTAGGCAGCTGAATGGAGACAGTCATGTTTACTGTTGTTATTTCCCACCTGGCCAAAAACATCCCCTGTGTGTTACAACCAGATCTTGTAAGGCTTAAAATTACCTGTTTCCCATGTTTCTCTATGGAAGATGTAAAAGGGGCATTTCTCTGTCACATTTTGGGGGATTGGAGGGTTGTTTTTGATTCAGGTTTGCTTTTAGTTTAGAGCTCTGGGAAAACATGTTACCTGGAAAAGAAATGTGGTGAGGAAAGGTATCTGTTTACCTCTTTACAAATTCCTTGTTGGTTATTAGAAGCAATAGTTAATCTGATAACTGCCATCACTAGGGCAATTCAGGAGGAATCATTCTTACAGGTTGCAGATGTTTCTTTCCTTAAGGACCAAGGTTTCACAATCTCTATCCCAAGAACTAATGGGGAAAGCAAGAGCAAACACAGTCCTCCAGCAGTGTTGACACACTGAAGAGTAATTTATGAAGGTAGCTCATAAGGGATTGTGAAAACCTCTTTCCTTCACTTAGCCCTTGGTAAGACCAACAAACAATTATTTGGCAGGACTTTGATAGCGTGTCCTTCCAATCCAAGCCTTTGTAACAGCCAGAAAGCTTTGCTTCACGCAAAACAAGAGATGCTGAATATGTATAGTTGTGACTGTTAAAACAAGTCTCAGATTAACTGAATTAAATCTCAGCCAGCAACGAGCCAGTGTGGAGGTGTCTTGACTCAGCATATAAGGACCTATAGTGCTTTTCCAGGGTGAAGGAATCTCATTTAGTAAAAGATGCAGAGTATTTTTCTGCTACAGACAAGGTCCAACACTGCTTCCTAAGGATATGTGTCCTCACTTCATCCATGTAACCAGGCTTGATCCTGCTGCAGCCCTCCGGTGCCCTGATGATGCTGTATCACAGTTCATGCTCTCCTCCTTTCCTCAGCAGCTGATTTCCTCCCTGGCTGTATGATTGACAGTCATTTGCTAATAAAAATGTCTCTGAAATGCAGGGTAAATGGGTTTGTGTAGCTCTGTGGGGATAAAGGGGCATGCAAGATACCTCCTCCTCATTTGTACGGTTGTGCAAGGGCTTTGTACAGCAACAAAAAACTGGGTCAGGAACACACAGGGACTGAAAATTTGGGAGCTATGTGTATGCAGTAATAGAAAGAGGACAAGACAAAGCCAGGATCCCACCTAGGTACTAAAGCATTACAGGTGGTGGTATCCAAGAAGAGATAAGAGACACGCAGAGATGCTGCTTCTTTCTGATCCACAGTAGGAGCCTAGAATTCATCAGCTCCAACTGTTTGCTAATGCCAAGTGGTCCTACCTGTCATAAGATGTGTAATTTCTGACAACAATTAAGACTGTGATTACTCATCCCTGCAATCAAGATTTAAAATTCCTTTCTGAGCCCTGGTGTCATTTTGTTCTGGATGTATAACCTGCCTATTACATTAAAAACCCTTCAAAATCAATCATCAGTCACTTGGCTGAGCTGATAAAGTGAAAAAATGGTCTGGATGGCAGCTTGTCCCTTTCAGGACTGAAAACAAGCTGGCTGCCATCATGCAAGTCTACTGATGTAGTCTCTTCCTCTTGCTGTTGTGCTTCTCCTGCCAATGCCAGGTAACTTACCTGATCAGGTTGAGTGCTTTGCCCACCTCCTGCCTTGGGGGAGACTGTGCTGCCTCCTCAGTGAAAGGAGAAACCTTTCCTGATGCAGAGGGAATGACAGATGGCCTTGAGCATGGGGAAAGAGAGACCTGCCATCCTGGGGGTTTTCCCCACATTCTTATGGGGTTGATTTTCTCTTGTGCTTTCTCTAGGGGCTACCAAAGACATGGGGAAGATGCTGGGTGGGGATGAGGAGAAAGACCCAGATGCTGCTAAGAAAGAAGAGGAACGACAGGAAGCCCTCCGGCAACAAGAGGAAGAGAGGAAAGCCAAATACGCCAAAATGGAGGCTGAAAGAGAAGTTATGAGACAAGGGATTCGCGACAAGGTGAGTATCTGGCTTTTGACACACACTGATCAACTTGTAATGCCCAGTGGAGAGCATCTGTTTTCAGCTGACTTGTGACTAGTTCCCTCGGTGCCTGCATAGAACCAGGTAACTACTTTGCCACACTGAATTTTGTCACTTTATGAACTCTTCCTCAAGCTCTGTCCCTGTTTAAACACACCTCCCACAGAGCAAAGCCCTGCAAAGTTGAAATAGAGAGTGAAGATGAGGGGAAAAGTACACCTATTTTTCTCATCATCTATTAAATGCTCAAAATATACTGTGTTAGAGGCTTCCTTTTACCTTGGGGATACTTTCCAAGCTTTCATTTGTGGTTTGTGAGAAGAGTCATAATTCAGTGAGTTTTTGAGAGATACAGTGCAACTATGTTCTGTATTAATTCCAAAGCATTACTGTGCTGACCAGTGATATGGGACAAATCTAGTCTACTTTTCATATTTAGGCTTCCGTCACTTATATGGGATTCATCTGAAAAAAAGAGAGTTTTCATACATTAACTATTAGGGTTTGATGTGTGGAGGGAGAAGGCAGTTTCGATGCCTCTCCCTCAAGCCCAGACCAAAACTGTCTCTTTAGAATAACTTAGGTTTATAACAAGATGTCTGGTGTTCATATATCCTGGAAAGAAATGTGGGCAATTTTTGGATGAGGGGTTTCTAATGAAGAAGTCCTCTGTGGTGATTAACATCACATGCCAAAGAAAATACCTGTAGATAAAATGAGAAAATCTTGCTCAGTATAAGAGCTGTTCCCCATGCTGTTCCCCAGCTGTCTGGCTCATTGCTGTTGAAACAGATATAAACAACAGTGTATCTGCATTAGGCCAAACTTCTGACCCAATCCTTATCATTCAGGATGGAAGCATGAATAAGGGGGTATTCCTCTGGTGGCACAGTGCATCTTGCAAAGAGTTACTGGGAATAGTTCTGCAAATAAGGAAATTTAGGATTATGTTTCTGAGAAAATAAAGGACTTGGGGGAAGTTGTCTGTCTGTTACACTGCCAGAGAAAGGTATCCATATGATTGTTTAAATGAGGGTACTGTTTGACAGATGCAGAACCTCTACCTGGTAAAAATTAATTTTTTTATAATCACAGAATCATGGAATTGTTGAATGGTTTGAGTTGGAAGGGACCTTAATCATCATCCAGCTCCAACCTCTCTGCCATAGGCAGGGACACCTCCCACTAGATCAGGCTGCTCAGAGCCCCATCCAGCCTGGCCTTAAACACTTGCAGGGATGGAGCATCCATAGCTTCTCTGGGCAACCTGTTCCAGGGCTTCACCACATCTAAGGAATGAGTTTCTTCCTAGTATCTAATCTAAACCCATCCTCTTTCAGTTTAAAAACATTGCCATTGTCCTGTCATAATGTGCCTGTATAAAAAGTTCCTCTCCCTCCTTTTTTACAAGCCTCCTTAAGGTATGGAAGTTTGCAATGAAGTCTCCCTGGAGCCTTCTCTTCTCCTGGCTGAACAACCCCAGCAATAATATATTTAATGAGCATGTATCTAGAGAGTCTAGTATATTAATGTAAGCATATCAATGTGTGCATAATATGTCTAATGTGTTTAGTGGTGGAACTGTTTCGAAGCAATGACATAGGTCATTAGGGAAAAGAAAAAGAGTGGTAAATTTCTGAGTTGCCAGCAAATGAGCTAATGCCCTGTTTTCACTGGTCACTTTCTCTTTTGGACCACTGAATTGTTCCCAGAGGTAGATGGGGATTCCCTTTTCCTTGCTGTTGGAAAAACTGCCGTAAAAGCATTAAAAAAATCTAAGGTGTCCTCTGTTACAATTCCAAGGTGATCTCATTCATGAGTAGGATGCATACAGCCTGAGCTACAGCCAAAGGGGTTTTTCCTGTGATAATGTTGGCTATCTGGACTTTGCTGAGTTGGCTGAGTACTGAGTGGCAAAGTCTCTTAGAAATGTACTGAATCCTTGAGTAATATGGCAAGGAGTTGGGTCTGCAGAAAAGGAGAACAAGAATACTTGAAGGAACATTATTTGACCTCAGTCAAGACTCTGGATTGCAGCTTTTTGAGTGGAGTGGTGGACTACCTTTGAGATTAGCATCAGAAAGTCCTGCTTCGGGCAGAGCATCTGGATTGTGAACTCATTTTCCTGTGGTTTTCTTTTTTCTGGCAGTAATCCCAGCTAGCATGCATTTGAAAGATGAAGGTGTTTTCTGCAGAATCAGAGAAGATGGATAAAGGTGTAGAAAGGAGCTGTATTTTTCTTTTCTTTTCTTTTTTCCCCTGTAAATTGGAGAGTTCCATAAAAGAGAGATTATCTTGTCCTGACAAAGAGATGGATTTGATGATATACAAGACTCTGTCTTCTAGTCCTGTTGATTGGTGGCTGGAAATATGAAACAAATTTTGAAAGAATTAAAAAAGAACTGGATTATTTCCTTCGTTACTTGATTATTTAGAAAGTATCTTCATTTCTTTGCTAACTCCACTAAAAGCAAAAATGCAGAAAAGAAGAAAACTGAAACAGACATTCTGTCTGGTATGTATACAAACACAAGTAGTTGTTAGCAGGTATGAATTAAATCCAAGACATTTTAAGTTTTAGAAAGCTCATGCTGATATTTGCTCATTTCTCACATAAGAGAGTGAGAAATGAGCAGTTAGTTCAAGTAACTGAGTAGGAACAGATTATTTATGCTGAATACAAGTTTGAAAGTGTGTGTCTTAGGTTATGAACCCTCAGTCACAGTTATTCCTTAGTGCAGCTGTGGGATGTTAGGGAAGCAAGCCAGGGAATCACAGCTTAACCCGTGAGTTCCTATGGCTCTTGGTGAGGCTGACAGAAAGGATAGACTCATCATGTTTGTTGTTTTGGACTTTTTGCTTCGGCTTTCCAACATCTTATTTTTCCAACATCTAAGTGTGATGAATGCACTCTCTTATGTAGGGCTTCAGGAAATGTGGGAGCTGTGGCAGGGCTTGAAAACAATGACGACAGATACCACAGATGTGTTCCAGCCAGCGTTAACTTTTAAATCCAATCGGTTAAACTGGGACACATATGCCCTCAGCCTAGCATGGCAGATGGGTACAGAAATTACTTAGGGAGAGGGAAGTATGAATTACTCAGAAATGAGATTTTTTTCCATTAAAAAGTATGCTGCATTTTCATTTGTAAATGAGTTTTTAGGAAGGACATTTGAACATGACATTTTGAAATAACTGGACCACCAGTTGTCTGAACTTCTACCCAGGATTAAAGTCCAGTGTCTGGTAATGAAAATGGATGGAAAGAACATGAAGAGCATAACTGGGGTATACTGCAGCTTCCTCCTACCTCAGAAGATGTGCGTGCAACTGAACTGGTTTTGATCTTAACACTAATGCCTCAGAGCTTCTGGGCCCTATCACAGCTGTCCCTGGGGAGAGTTGCCACACTTGGCCAACACAGGCAAGACTGCTGATAGACCTTCACCCCTTTGTCTGGCAGGTGAGGCTGTGGATAGCTAATATCCCTCTTACCTTGCTAATATCAAGTACTATAAGCTCATCATGCTGCTGTATCCATCTTGTTTCCAGTGTTCTTGGGTGGAATACTGCCTTCTATAAACATTTTTTTTGTTTATGTGCATACCTCAGCAGTGGAACCAAATTACTCTCTTTGCGTAATAATGCATAATTAGTTATTTACGTAATAATTTCTACCACTGTGGTAGAGCCCAGTCCTGAGGAATCCATAATCCATGCTTGGTAATTAACACTCTACCTGTCTGAGACAATGTCCATAGTTTGGCTTCCAGAAAATCTCACACATGTTTTAGGCAATCAACATTGTTAAACCGCTGTTGAAAAGTAGCAGAAGCTCAGAGATATCCTCACAATGGGGAGGGCTTAAACCAAAAAGGATGGGAGCATGGTCCAAATGGCTTGACTTCAAGACAGAATTTAGGTTTGAAATTAGTCCATACTTGAGATGGAGCATGAACTGCTTCAGTAGGTTTTATATACTCAGTTCTCTGAGTGAAAGGGGGAAGTGTCTCTGACCCATCTTGTCTTTAGCCAGCCTTATGTGCTGCTATTATGCTGTATAGCACATGGTTTATAGCACATGGATTATGTGCTATAAAGCAGAAGTTTAGTTATATTAATAAGGATTTCTGCCCTTAAAATGGAGCATGAAATCTGCATGAAAAGTATGGAAAAGTGGAAAATGGAAAATTCTAATCTGGAAGAATTAAGAATGTCTCTACAATTGTAATTGTCTTTGTTGGGTGCTATGTAAAGATGGTGACACAGTGCATGACTGTTTACACTTCTAGGAACCTCAAAACTCCCATTGCATAAGAACAAGTTACCTGTTTTCTTAATAAACAGATGTTCAGTATTTTATCTCTGATGTGCCTTACAATGTATGTTTTCAAGCTCATTTACTATTCAATATTGAAATTCTGATGGCAATATAATGAATATCCTCTGAGGGTTGAATAACATATAACATCTGAGGGTTGAATTCTCTGTTGCTATTACTATTACACTTTCACTAACATAGTTAGCAAAGCACAGCTGCTTCTGATATTTATCGGGATGGAGGGTAGAGTTGTGGTTTTTTTTTTTGTTTGCAATGTATGAATGCAGAAGGGCCATTATGTGATTAAAGCTTTTCGTGGCAGAAGAATATTAACAACTTGTTGCATCTGTGAGCCTCAATGGCACAGTGAGAAATGCGCAGGACTTCTTGTGACTTTACAGGCAATAGAGAAATGGCAAAATCTGGGTTTGAGGTTTGTTCCTGCAGGCAGCATATCACACAACAGGAGAATGTGCAGTCCTTGCTCTGTTTGAGTCCCTTCTGTCTCTGGGTGTGTGCCATTAATTCTTCCCATATTTCGTACTGTGCCATTTAATGCTCTCAGTGACTAAGCAGTAAGATTCTCTGCAGTATTTGGAATTGTCCAAAGAATTGCAGATGGGTTTGGGTTGGAAGGCACCTTAAAGATCATCAAGTTCCAACCCTCCCTCCCCCCTCAAGGGCTGGGACACCTTCCACTAGATCAGGTTTCTCAAAGCCCCTTCTAACCTGACACTGAATACTGTCAGGGATGGGGCATCCACAGCTTCTCTGGGCAACCTCTGCCAGCCCCTCACCACCCTCCCAGAACAGAATTTCTACCTCATCTCTAATATAAACCTGCCCTCCTTCCATTTAAATTCATTCCACCTTGTCCTACCATTCCATGGCCTTGTATATGTCCCTTTCCAGCCTTCTTGCAGTCCCTTTTCAGTACTGGAAGGATGCTCCAAGTGTCCCTGAAGCCTTCTCTTCTCCAGGCTGAAGAACTCCAACTGTCCCAGCCTGTCTTCATGGGAGAGGTTCTTTAGCCCTTGTTTCTCCTCTTTGTGGCTCTCCTCTGGACTCGCTCCAGCAGGTCCATGTCCTTCTCATGCTGGGGACCCCAGAGCTGGACACAGCACACTATGTCCCTGGAAAACCATGAAAATTATTCAGTTCCTTGTGGATATTTAAGATGTAATTTCCTGGTCCTCCATGGCTCACAGTACATGATGCTGTAATTTACTTTTTGAGGAATGTAGAAACATTTGGGTTGCTGGTAACAGGAGTAGTCCTAAGTTAATGTCTTTATTTCTCCAGTGAGAAAGGGTTCTCATATGGAATGCACTCCCCGCCCCCTTTTTTTTCCCCTCTTTTCTGTATTTTTAAATCTGATTGCTGAACTTACTTCTAGCACTAAATCACTTAGACGAGAACGCAATCAGGATTCATAGCTGCAGTCCTAGAATTTTATGTCAGATAATCAAGATGCAACATGATATAATTATTTAATTTTAATATTTCATTAGCATATTTCCTTATGTAACTGGTGCATATCTGCTAAAATCCCATTTTAGAGCAGGAAAAATAGCAGAATGTGAATTGTTTCTGTTCTTCAGCAGTATCAGAGCATTGAAATTAAACTCCCAGCTCAGGAGCGCAAAATTAAATTTGATAAAACTTTGTTGCTATAAAATAGTTTCACACACTGTTAGCTAAACTCTTCAGCGTTACGTGGTGTTTCATTCTTGTATAACTTCAGATGCAGATATTGCCAAGGGCTTTAAAAATCCCCATACAAAGGATTGAAATTTAAAATGCCTGAAAATGTAATTTTGATAGTGCAATTTGCCTTGTGAAGAAGAAATATATAGTGCTTTGTCATTGGAGACTATTGGCAACAGAAAAAATTGTATTATTTGCATGCCAAAATATGAAAGATCTCAAAGAAAATATTTTCCTCAGCAATGAATCATGTTTTGCAATTCAAAAGATCTTACGATGAACATGAAGATTCTGTCTGATCTCTTCCCTTTTAAATCATTGATATTAAACCAGTGCTGCACATTTTTATCCAGCCCTTGTGATCTAATGAAGATGAGTCTACTGTTCAGTGTTGGGGCCTTAAAATAGATTTTCAGAGGTCTATATGTATTGCACAGATGGGGAGGTATCATTAACTGAACTCTTCTGCTTCTACAGTGGATTTTTATAACTCAGGATTAAAAAAAAAAACAAAATGAAAAATATCTTGCCTAGTTTAGTTCAGTGCCGATTCTCTTTGTGGCATAGACAGAAGTGTTTACAACTGGGTCACAGGTCCTCTGGCTATGAGAAAGCAAAAGACTTGGCTATGACACTCCCAGTGTGATTCTTTGCAAGACAGGGATTACATTGTGCCTTCCATGAGGTGAAATGGATGAGTGGGATGAGAGGGAACAGTCGTAACAGCACTAACGGTGAAAACTGATAACAATTGCACTCTTTGTAGCATTTAAATCACAGGCTGTTCTGGAAGAAGAACATTGCAAGGGCAACATCCTTTGGTGTGCTGCTCTCATTTGATAACATTGGTTATCGAGGACAGACTGTAGGAAGTCCAGGCAGATTTGGAACAAAGAAACACATTTGCATTTTGATTCAAGAGCATTATAACTGTGCAGATCATTTTCATATTGATATTGAGAGGCTTTCTAGTGGATACAGTGATTTGACCTGGACTAGACTTCTGACTTTCTGCCAGAACTTCTACCCCCAGCCAGTTGTATGTAAGGATGTCCTGACTGGCCTATGCTGCCTCTGAGTCAGAATCTGGAGTTTCTGTTATCAGTTTCCTCCATAGCTTTGAGTACAGATTTCTAGCATCAAACTTGTTTCCAGACTGCAGCCCTTTGCAATTTTACTAAATCACACACTTCTCTAGCACTTTCAACCTGAGGAAATTCCTGACAAAATTTAATTTTCTGGTTTGTGTCTCCAAAAACATTCCCTTGTCTGTAAGGCAGTAACTGTTTTTTGTGAAATGATGAACAAACTGGTCTACTCCAGTAAAAGGAAACACAATCAGAAAGGAAAAACTCATAAAGTTATCTGGGTATGCCCAAGTTTAGCAGTCTGTCTTGGAAACTGAGAGAGAAGTGATGACTTCCCAGATGTGCTTTTCAGCACAGAACAGGGATTGATGTTCCTGCCCAGGACCTCCAAGGCCATTATTAAACATAGTTATCTTCAGAGTGATTTCAGAGAGTCTGTTCCTTCCTAAACTGGGAAGTTTCATCTTTATGTTTCCTTAGAAGTCCCAGGATATGCAACATATCTTGGTCTTAGTGAATCCAGCCATGTAGATCTGTAGAGTTCTGTAGGTGATCTGAATGAAAATGTGTGTGCCAGGCCTTATCTCTTGCAATTAAACTAACAGAACTTCCCTGATGGGAAAACCTGCATGCATTCCTTCCTGTGCTGTAGCTGCAAGCCATTTTTTAAAATTCATAGTGGGAAGGCACCTTTAGCAAACCATTTGATTTCTGAAGAAAGCTGGCATCATTTTCATCTACTTCCATAATAGTTAGAGGTTCAATTATTCAGCAGAACCCAGCAGGTGCTGACTACCCCACTAGTACATTTGGGGCTCTTTAGTCTGCTTCTCTGTGCAGCCCTGCCTTGCTCTAACTTCATTTCTGTGTTTCGCGCTAGTCCAAATCTACACCAGTAGATGTCACTTTGGATACTTGCTAACGAAATCCCACTGGGTGATGCTTCTGAAGTTACTGAAATGTCTCTTGAAATGCAGCCTATTTTGCTGTTACTCACTGACTAGGGTGTCCTGTGTAGTCATTCAGCTGAAATCCTCACTTAAACGGCTT
Organism: Entomyzon cyanotis; assembly: GCA_024500445.1. Classification (NCBI taxonomy): domain Eukaryota; kingdom Metazoa; phylum Chordata; class Aves; order Passeriformes; family Meliphagidae; genus Entomyzon; species Entomyzon cyanotis. The sequence goes on from JAKEPQ010001021.1 coordinate 6,602,745, forward strand.
TTGTCTTATGGGGTGACAAGACCTGTGCGCATTGCTGACATGGTACTGAGAGGTTCAAACACTCAGGACTGGGTGCAAAATGACCCCAAACGTATGACATACAATTATTAGTGCTGCAATTTAACTAGGAAGGGTGTCTGAATGGTGTCTCAAACCTTGCTGGTTGTGACTCATTGGAACCCTAAGCATTTGGCTCATGTATGTGGAAAGACACAAAATATGTGCCTCAGCAAATGGTCATTTGTAAATTCTTTACCATTACCAGTGCAACAGTGCAGTCACCTCTGAAATACCAGTTACCTCTGTTTCTGACTTTTTAATGCTTCTTTGTGATTGTAAATGTGGCTGAATCTTATTCACATCAGCCACTAAGACCCAGCTGCACAGTGAAAGGGCTTTTTCTCAAGAGATTGCCAAAATCTATTTTTTAAATTATTATTAATTAGTTTAATTATTTATATTCTATATATGTTAATTATATAGATTATATAATGTATAATATAATACATTCTGTATTAAATAGTAATTATTAATTTAATTAATAGTGGGGTTATTATGCATTTTTATTTAGCATTGTTGTGTGTGATCTACAGGTGAGGAAATTGGGCGGTTTGCCCAAAATCATGCAGCAGTTGAGTAAGGAATCACATTTCTGAGCTGAAGGCCTAGAGATGTAGTCTAACTGTTGGGGTTCCTTCTCCTCCTGAAAACATGGATACCTCCGCAGGGAGCAGACAGAAGGACTTAGAAAAGAAGACCATCCCAGAGTCTGTATAACCCATGTTCCCATTGCCACTGGTTGCTAGAATTTGTTGCCATCCCCAATCCTGTCCACTTGGAATTCCTTTAGCCAGTAGATCTAAGACTAGACAGAATCTTTTCTTGGCTGAATCCCAACAAGGGAAAACATCAAAAAGCAGAGGAGCTTATTTTTTGCTCTGCTGCTTTGGGGAGTAAAATATTGTTTCCTTGATGGAAAAAAAACTTAGTCAGGATGGTACAAAATGTGAGTAATTGGCTGGAGGAGCTCTGAGTTTTTTCCAACATAGCCACTTCAAATCTTTTAGTTCATCTTATCTTTAAAAGTAGATAGCTCTGTTCTTTGGATCCTTCTGGATCATACTACTTATGTCAGCCTCAAAATGCAGACAATTACAAGAGAGTAATTTGATCAGTACTACTGCTTCTAATAAGTATAGCTACACCTTTTTTTTTCAAGTAACTTTCTTTTTCCTGGCTCACAAATCAGATGCAAGAGGAAGGGCTTGTAGAGTTGTTGATTTTTTTATGTCAAGCTAATTCAAGGACTGTGAAGGTCACCAAACAGGATTTAGAGGTCTGTTCCATTTTTGCTGCAGCCAAAGAGCTCCCATTACTGCTTCAAATCAGGCAATAGCCACATTATGTCTCTTCTGTTGGCAGTTTGTTATCTGAGTCCTAAGCCATCAGATAACTCACCAGGAATTAATGAGACCAGTGGAATTATGTCTGCTTGAGAATGCAGCCTGGCATCTTCATGGCTCAGCTAATGGATGCATCATTCTTTTCGGATGAAAATCATCAGAGCCAGGCTCAGCTTTTGAAATGCTGGTGCTTCCTTAGCGCAAGATGTGACTCTGTCCTGGCATCGCCATGAAGTTCTGCATCTGTTCTGGCAGTGCTTTCAGTTTCACCAGCTTGGGATTTCAGATTGTCAGAGAGAATTAGCCAGCCCATGCCTGAAAGAAGAATGGCTCATCCAAGGCCGGTCTGAGTTCATGCATGGGACAGAGTGATAAAATTTGAACCATGCTTTGCTTGTCCTAGCTGTGTAGCCTTGCCTGCTGTGTGTCTTCATCCCCCATGGGTGCTTGTTGCTTATGGTTTAGGAGGGAAAAGAAAGGACAACTTGCATGCCCCATTCATGGTGACTGACAATTCATGTGGCCTTCCTGAAGGTCTTGGGAGTTCTCTTCCTGCCTCACTGGCCATTTTTGAGGCACTCATGAATGGAGCTGAATTAATCTTACCAGACTCCAGTGCAAAGTGCCCTCTCCAGGGCTCCAGGCCTAGGACAATCCTCTTGCTGATGGAGAAGGAAGGCTGTGGCCTTCCTTTGACCATGTGAGAGTTTGGGGAAGATCGACTGGCTGCTGCTGGGAGAGAAGCAGGGAATTTTGGGGAAACATTTGCTCTTTCATAATTTGTATTGTCTATGGTTTTCTAGAGTTCTCTCCTTTTCCCTTCAGTACAGCCTTGAATCCTGTCTCTATGTCTGCTCCTGTTGGAAAGCACAGACTCAGGTTATTCATTTGAGAGGAAGACTTCACTGAGGAATATTTTTTCTTGGTTAGGATGGAGGGAGGAAGAATGCAGCCTTTCAGCTCCAGGCCACCACATTAAATTGTCCCATCATTTCCTGAAACTGTTGGCATGGTCTTCACAAGACTATCAGCCTAAACCAGATATTGTGGAGTATGTACAGTGCTTTTGTGCTCTTGGTCCCAAGCCAGACCTCCTAGCAGCCCCTTAGAAATTTAGGATCGTAACAGGGTTGAGCTTACTTTTAAAACTTGCACCATATAGCTCTGTAGTATCTCACTATTAATTTTACAGCTGCTGGATTATTTCTGTCATGCTCCGTTATAGGGATGTAAATTCTGTCTCCTTGTTTAGCAGGCTGACTGTGAATTAGAGGAATTATTCTTCAGCCAGAGATGAAAACAGAAATAGTCCAAGGCCTGATGTGAGAAATGCAGCTGATAAACTGCCCCTTGGATAATACAGAAAGCACAGTGGGGTTTCTAGGTGTTTCTTAATCAGGATTTGCATGCCTGATTGAAGATTTTTTCCAGCTGCTGCCAAGTTGTTTTGGGGATAGAGGCATCCCAGTGTATCTTTCTTGAAAATCCCTCAACTGTTCTCCCATAATCTGAAGTTTCTGATGAATCCCTGGATGTTGACTTGAAAGCATTTCTTTCTTCTGTTAAATGATTGGCTAAGATGCTATAGGAAGAACCTACTAATTTAAACCATAAACCTGGCCTGAAAAGGGAAAAGTGGATTTCACCATGGGACAAAATTTGACAACAGCACATTGCTTTCCTTTGCAACAACCTGTAAAAAATATAGCATATATTTTTACACTACCCCACATTTAAAGTGCTTTTTCCTCCTCCAAGATGTTTGCTAGGGAAGGATAATCTGCAAAGAGAAACAAATGGAAAACACTGATACACTTTTGGATAAATATCCACTTTTCTGTCATTCAGACTGGGTGTCTGGGAAGTGGTTTAAGGCAATTTTGTGATGCCATATGCTTTAGGTGTGGATTTGGAGGTGGAGAGAGGTAGGGGGTGCTTCAGGGCTTCCCTTTGAAAGTAGCGGGAGAATGTCAAATAAGAAGCTGGCAAGTTATGCCCAGAGATAAGGATATCCCTGTTCCTGCAGAGCATCTGACACTGTGAGGGAAGGAACAGGGCTCTAACTGGTTCAGGATTATTCTGAAAGCTCTTTCCCTTGACAGGTGTGTGCCCTCCCTTGTTTAAGCTTCAATTTTCTCAGAGATTTAGCATTCGACCTTGTTTGACAGGCCTGGTGAGTGTCAAGGAGAAAGGCCTCTCACACTACTCATAAGCTGCCTCTCATTCTGACATGTCACACTGGAGCCTGTGTGAAAGGCATTTTGTGTCCTCTGGGCCATTCCAGAAACTGGAGTCACAGTTCTGATCATCAATTTTTATTTTTTTTTTTTACAAGAATCTGTGAGTGAATTTGGTTGGCAGAAACCATTACAGTGATAGGGCAAAAGAAATCACAGATTATGAGGGAACTCAGCAGACCAACATTTGTATTGATTTTTCTCTTCTGCCTTCTGGCTGTTCACCAGCTCAGCTTCTTATCTCTTCTTGGCTCACAAATGCAAAATCAGATTTTGAAACAAACAAGATTGTGTTCCTTTGCTCCTACTGACTGGTTCTGGGTTTCCAACAGGCAGCTTCTTACTGCAAAATGCAGCTATTTCTCAAGGGAAAACCTGGGACTTTTGAATACTGAGAGCACTTTCAGAGGCATCAGGAAAAGGATAGAAGGCAGGCCTTAGATTCTGCACTCCCTCACTTTGTCATAACTGGGAACTAACCTGTCCAAACTCTTTGTTTCTTTCATTCAATGTAATGATCCACTTGAATGCATCTATGTTAGAGGTGCCACATAAGAGTAATGAGCACATACCTGACATTAACATGGAGCTTGAACCCACTAAAATAAATTAAATCTGCTTAAGACAATTATGAAACCATACCTTTGATAAAACTTCTTTGGTGAAAGGTTGTAAGCTCAGTGGCATGATGTTTTTTAAGAAGTCTCACCACTTGAGGAGTTTTGAGACCACTTGTTTTCCACTCCCTTGTGTTTTCCCTATATTATTTATACATGTTATTGAGGCAGACAAAACCAGTATTTGAAATCCTGGTAGGAGATGATAGTGTGAAGCTCCTCCTTGTCTAATTCTACAACATGTATCTTGGCAAATGTCATAACCACAGAGCAGTGTAAATAACAGCACTGGCACAACTACAGTAACTCTATGAAAGACCATCTGTGATTTGTCATCTGCTTTTAGTAAGAATGCCCAGAAATGAAAAAAAGCATACCTCAAGTTTAGTGAAGTTATTTATTTGGCTGACATGGACTGTTTACCTCTAGTTCTGGAAAGTAGTTTAGAAACAAATTTGACTTTTTGGTTCAAAATCTAAATGTAAAAATTCTTCAGTTTCACCCAAATCTGATGCAATGTGGAGTTGAGGAACCAGTTATTGATTGACAGAGGGTAGGGGTAGATGAGATGCAGAGAAACCACTGCAAGTGCTTTGTCTGTCCTGATAGCACTAAACAGCACGAAATCCATTCTGCTACCTCATCCATACACCCTGCAAGATTTTAATAAAAAATGTAACTCTGCTTTTTTAGGAAAATTTCTTGACATTTGCTCAGTGATGACTCAGAAGCAATGCGCTAAGCTCTCACTGTTGTGCACATGTAACTTTGTACACAATTCTGACTAAAAAATCTAAAATAAAAAGTTCAAAGCTCAGCTCTAGGTAAGTACAGCTTGGAAGGTGTTTGTTAAAAGCCCCACAGGACAAAACTATGGCTCTTCCCAGTGCAGTAATCTTCCAACAGCATTGCACAGTGCCTGTTTGCCGAGTCATCTGTAATCAGAGCATCATGATTGTGAAGTAAGGAAGTTGCTTAAAAGATACTAAAAATGTCACAGCTCCTCTAATTAAAATCAAACCTGTAAGCTCTGAAGTGTTGGCTAAGTGGAGTAATAGCTATTAAAGCACCTGGGTCTTGCTAGGAGATGCCAGGTCTCCCTGACTTTACTGTTCTCAAGGGCACAGTGAACAACTTCACAATGTGAATGAAAAATCAAACTGGAAGCTGCACAGCAGGATGCCTGTGAAATAGGCTAATTTATAAGTTGGTGCAGAGCTAACAGAAGGCTATGTTGGACTGTTTTATCATGGTTTTGATAACAAAACACAACACAGTTATCACAAGTCTAATTAAATAGGGTAATCTATGCACTTTCTATCAATTATGCTTTTTAATGCAGCTCAGCTCCTTTAAAAACCTCCAGTCTTGCATTTAATGTGGTCCTAATCACAGTGGTTAAAACCTCTGGTGGTTTCTGGTTTACAAAAGTAGAAACTTAAAGGCAAGAACCTAATTTGTAGTTATGTGTGAAAATTCAGGAGTTGCAGTGGCTTTATAATCTGAGAACTGCAGAAAATTCCACCCCAGTAAGCAGCCTCAGGCTTTCCAAAACAGAAGTTAGGGTGGCTGTGACAGGATGAAAGGTGAAGTAACATTTATGTAACATTCACCTCCAGTGTAGCCTGGAGAAGAGGATCCCTGGGAGTGTAAAACCAGTGTAGGATGTGGCAGGTGGGGATATGGTTTAGAGATGAGCACAGTGGTGCTAGGTAAATGGTTGGACTTGTTCACCTAGGAGGTCTTTTCCAGCCTTAATGACTCTGTGATTCTGTGGTCTCAGACTGGCCTCTGTTTCCATCTCTTGTCTGAGATAAGGGTGTAAGATGTTTGATGTGGTCTCCACAGTCCTGCAGGGGCAGTCAGCATATGCTCCTTGTCAAGGTTACCCCTGTCCTGTGGGCATTGCTAGAGAGCTGGGAATCGTGACAGGAAAAGGAGGTGCAGAGAGGGTGTGTGGTGTGGTCTAGATGCATGACAGGGCTTGGGTTACAGATTGGTGGTTTCCTCCATCCTACTTGAACAACTGGTTTATGATGCTGCAGGTCTTTCTCTGGCTCCTTTACTTAGCTGGTTGCCCTGAGCTGGGAGGCAGAATATTTTAGGAAGATGATACTACAGCGAAGAGAAAAACACCATGATAGAGAAGTGTTGTTAATCATTCTGCTATAGACTGCTATCCTAATAATGACAGCAGAACTTAAATCTGTCATGACTCCTATCCTTTGTGCTGCACCATTCATTTAAGAAGACATCCCACTGTGGGGACTGTCACAGAGTATAGCAAGAACAGGTACAAGCTTCTTTTGAGTTTATGACCTTTATCAAATTTGGATTCCCCACGACCCCCAGAGCAGGAAAAAAAAAAAAGAAGAGGAATGCCAATTAATTCAAAGTCACAGTAGGTTGCTGATTATAAGCTTAAAAAAGATAATAAATGCCTGGATATTTTTCTACTTAGAAAAACCAACCCAAAATGTTATCTACAATTCAAAGTAACTGACAATTTTATTTATAATTTTATTTAGAAACTGCAGAGAAATGTCCTACAGCATTGAACTTGTTTAAAGGCAAATTTGTAGATCAATGCATGAGCAATTGTATTGTTATGCTAATCCAAATATCTATTGTCTTCTCCACTTAAAGGCTGTTTTTCCCCTGTATGTTGAATCTGTAAGAACTGGTATGCTCTATTTCTTTGTTCTGAACCAGTGCATTCTTTGGGAAAAAGTGTAGGGCTGTTTTGCCATGTATATTGCACATAGTGCAAGGGAGGAAGCTTTGCAATGCTTTCTGTGTGGATAGTTAACTTGTTTTGTTGGTTAATGTGTGCATGGAATGGCTGTTTATGGTATCAGCCTTTCTGCTCCATGACTGCTTTTCACACAGCCTCTAGGTGATTTTTCTTTCTTTAAACAGTATCACCAAGTGTCAACTGATAATAAAATGTCATGACCTGATATTATATATAATATCTTATTACATGATTGGAGATGTCCACTCTATATTAAATAGAGTTGGCAATATTTTCTCTGTCCTTCAACTCTTCAAGTCCTGACAAATTTTGTTTAACTTGTGTCATTAACTCATGCAACAAACTTCAATGAGTGTGCAAATGGTGGTAGGTCTCTGCCACTTGTTCCAGAAGCCAACTGTGCAGCTGCCAGGCACAAGGAAATTCTAAGGCCTCATCTTGACAGATAAGTAGGAATCTATCTCAATACTTAGGGGGTGGATCAGTCTCAGATTCAACTGATTATGGCCTAAATATGTTTGCAAGGCTAAGTTTAAATATTTTGGTGGGTGGCTTTAGGAAGTTCAGAACAATAATGGGCTAAATTAGCTAGAAGATCATATTTAACTAGGAAGACATAATTAATAATTTGAAGAACTGTTGAAGAAATTTTTTCATGTGCATGCTCACATTATACAAAAAATCCTGACAATCTTGGAGGGGAAAAAAATTTCAGCATTAAAAATAAAAAATACACTGGTATGAAGAAAATGTGGAAGAAAAATACCATCAAGATTATGAAAAGTATCAGAATTTGTAAAGGAAGAAAAAGAGCAGAAGCAGAACTCTAGAACTGGCAGAATTAAAGGCAAGAAGATGTTTATTCAAAAAAACCCCCAAAAAAACCACCAAACCAAACCAAACCAAAACCAAACCAAAACCAAACCAACCAAACCCCCCAAAAAAACAGTTCCAAAAAGGAATAGTTCCAATGAGATTAATTGGTTACTAAATGAATTTTGCACAACCATTAGTAATGCCTGAAGCTTTTTTCCAGGTGGAGAAGACACAAACAATGCAAATGAGATGAAAATTTTAAAAAGTCATTCACAGCCAAAGATGATGCTAGATAACAGCATTGATGTGAACAGAGGAAACTTGGATGACTAAGACTGTAGAAACTAGATATCAGGCCAGCTGGGTGGGTATCTCAGGAAAAGAAATAAAAATACATAGAGCCAGTAAGCCTGCATTTGATATGAGGCTGATATGAGGTTGGAAGAATTAATTCTTGTATGAGTTTAGAAGTTTGGTTCATAATATAATAGAACATTCTTAGGCTTGGTGTATTATCTCTTCCAAATTGTTAGCCTGAAATACTTACTAAAGGAATAAAGCTTTTGCCAACAGAATCCTTGTCATATAGGTAGCTTTTAAGTCTTGTGGATGATTAACCCTTGCCCCTAGACCTAATGAATGTTTTCATTAAGGAGATAGACAGCTGTGTATAGAAAGACCAGAAAATGTTTTTTCTTTTCTGCAGGACAGATTAAGAGCAATTATGTCCCATGGAAAATTCATGTGAATCATCATGTGACATAACAATGGCTGTGGATTTCATTTCAGTCGTCAAGCCTGTGGTTCAGTGATGGAAATAAATGCAGATCCAATTCTTTCAAAAATTGCAGCTTTACTGAGAACCATTGTTGAATCTCATTAAAATTATATATTACTTTAAAAGGCAAGAAAAAGGGGAAAAAGGCATTTAATGATAAAAATGTTTCCCACAGTTGGAAATTGCTTTGCATTCTCTTGCACAAATAAAGGAAAGAATGAAACACTCAATTATGTTTTGGATGATGTTAGGATAGGAGCACAGCTCTGCTTGTTAATGACTTCCCTTCACTTAGCTATCCCTAAGCCATTGATGCTACTAGAATTGAATCACCAACCTTTCTGAAATATGAATGGGTTTCCCTTTTCCTGGTATAAGTGAGGAGAGGGAAGGGAGTAAAAGCTTGCAGCCTCCTTGGACTAAATCCTTCACTTCTCTCAGAGGAACAGACAGGTGCAGGATGAATTTTAGACAAATTTAAACTGACTGCCTGAAGAATATCTCTGCTCTGGTCACAGAAGCACTAGAGACCTAAAACAAAATCACTGTTCAGCAACAAGATTGTATACAGTGGGTAGTATTGAAAGTCCCATCAACCCCTTGCCAGAGAAGAAAATGTTGCTGAAAACACTGACGTAGAAGACCCTTGAAGAAAAGAAATCAGTTCGAAAGAGACTTGATACAGCAACAGAAGAACCAAATGCTTGTGGCCTGATGATGCATCCCTGTCTCAGGAAACAGTTTTCTTTAACATTGAAGTAGCTCTTCAGATGAGGACGTGTTGACAGCAAGTAAAAAGATCAGTGTAAGTGGAATGTCTTGAAATTACTAAAATTGATCAATTCAGGGCACTGAGGAAGAAAAAATCTAGCACGGAAATTTTTCTTTTCAAAACAGCAAAAGTTTGAGGATTTTGTTAAAATCAAAGGTAAAGCAAACTACCATTGACTTCTGTGGTGTTTGAGAATGTAAAAAAAAAATGGTTCATCGTAAGCTCAGGACAGCTGAGAAAAGACAAAGAACTTGGAGGCAAAATGAGTTCAGTGACATCATCAGGATGACCCAGCAATTTAGTGGCAAAGCTGGAAAAACTTCAGGTTCTTCAGATGTCTGCTGAACAGTGTGGCTTTTCAGCATGAATAGGCAATCCCACTGATTTCCAGTACAGTAAGAAGTGCAGAAATGTGATTGAGACAGTATTCTTGTGCTGTGGAGAAAGGCAAAGCACTCATGTACAATAGACCCTGACAGACTAGGCAAAACAGACTGCCTTGTGCAAGTGCTCTGAAGAGATTAGCAGAGTAATATTTGTAAAAATTATTCAATTTAATAGAGATGAGAAGAAGAAATAAGAGAGTCCCAAGACTGATCCCCTGCTCAGAGAAATCACTGAGAGACTTTAATTAATGTTAATTGGAACAGATTGATCTTTTTTTGAGCATCAAGTTACCTTGAAACCACTGTTGAAAATTCAGTCTTATATTAGAAAATATATTACGAAATGAGAGTTTGTATGAAGATCAGAGGACACAAAGTAATAAATAAAATATGGCCCCAGTGTCTTTAATATTTATAAAATGTAAATTGGTAAAGCATATGGATGTGGTTACCTCAGAAAAGAGTAAGCCTAGCCATTCAAAGAAAGTACATCTGGAAAATTAGAAACTAATTTTTGACCTGTGTCTGTGTCTTCAGACCAGTGCTAAGTAAGCTCAGTAAAGTCTTACTATGACAACACTTAATTATAAAGAACAGCATGGTAAATGTATGGGATAGATTTTATGTATATTTGGTATGCATTTAGTGAAACATAATTTTCTTTTTTCTTACTAATTAGTCACTTCCAAAACATAGCAAAGAGCTGATGTGTTTCTGAGCTCATTTTTTACCAATTGTAAAATACCAGTAGTCATGGCATGCACACACTGGAAAACCATTTCAGTTTTGCCTACAAAAGAGACAGAGAAGACAAATGAGGAATTACAAAGAACTGATTTCACTAAATATTGAAGAGTCACTAGATGTTTTGAAAAGCATTAAAAATTTAAAATACACAGAATGGAAAGATTGTGCACCAAACTGTTTCTCTAAGCATATGGTGCCCGAACTCTGCACTACAGCTTTGCATGAGAGAAACCAGTTAGTAGGCACATCCTCCAGGACTCTGGATAGAAAGTATAGTCTGAATAAAAGTAGAACTCAGATTTCCATGTGGCTGTAGAGATAGCCCTGTGCGTATATCTTTGAATATATGTAATGAACTATTAACAGAGTATTTAACTGTGCTGCATTTGTTTGATTAATAACTTTTTTAGTGAACAAGTGCTCCTTCAGATGAAAGAGTGCTCACATCCACCCACAACACTCATTCTCCTGTTTTCTGGAATTTAATCTTAATGCAGTAGTTCAGTCTCTAGCTGTTGTTGAAAGAGCACCTGAGGGGCGATGCTGCAAAATGAAAGCTCAGGAGAATGTATGACAATTGCACCCATCTCAGCCAATTCTCAGAGATGCCCAGTAAGACTGGGATTTGGCAAGTCACCCTAGCAGCTCACCAGAGGAGGAGGAGGGATGTAAGGCTTTGCAAGTCTTACGAAATCCTTGTCATAGTTTCAGGTGTGTTGCAGTGGTTCTGTGTGCAGGTTGTATCTCTTTTTAAGCATCATGTGTGAAGTCTTTAAATAGAATTGAAAATGAGAAATATAACAGGATTGAAAAAAAAAATTATATCTGTTCACGGAGAAGAGCTAAATATGAAAAACCAGTACAAGCTTGGTTTGATGATGTACCTATACTTCTGATGGTTGAAAGTAGTGGCTGCCAGAGACAGAATCCTTTAATATTACCCTAATTCTTGCAATCCTCCTCAGAGCAGTAACTTCTGTCTATCTAATTGCACCCTTGTTGTAAGATAGTATTTACAGGTTTTCTGTGCCATTGCATTCCTGCTACATATTTACAGCTGTGGTGGTTTTTTTTCTCCTTTCTTTTCTAAGTCCAGACCATGATCTATCTCTACTACATATAAAGAAGAGAGCAAGCCTGGGTTGTTAACACTGTTGACTGTGTCTCCCCTCCCCTCCTCTGCACTTTTGGTGGGCACAGAAATCACTCTACCACAAATCCATATTTTCTACTTCAAATGTCCTCCTGATTCATCCTGACTTGAAGGTATATATCTGAGTCTTATGTCATACTGTAAGGCAGAAAGGAAAGAACCTGAATAGGGTCCATTGTTCACACCACAGCACAACTATTCTGCTCAAAGCCCAGCAGAAGACTATGTTATGATTTTAATCTGCAGTGAGGGAAAAGGTTGCTGGGGGAGTGCCAGGACTGGAAAGAACTTGGGATGCTGGGATAAGACTATAAAATTTTAATGTAATGGCTGGAAGACAAAGTTGCTGTAGTCTTCTAGATAGTACATACCAAAAAATACTAAGGGGATGATACTTTTACACAGCATTTCTGCACTTGACTCTGACAACTATGGACCTTCACACACTCAGCCGAAGGCTCCTTTTTTCAGTCTTATCCCCTCTCTTCTGCAAGAAGTATACATGTTGTTCCATTTCACAGACTGTCTTAACACACAGCTATTGGCATCATTCCAATAGTCATAAAGTGACACCTGATGAAACCTCATTCTTGGAACAAAATCTTAATTCTCATTGGAAAGGGAACGTTTTCTCCAAGGGTCTGACTAGCCAAGGAGATTTAAATACCCTGCAGCCCTGCAAAGCTGAAGACCCACTAGCTCCCGTAAAGGAGATAGTCTGCAAGGGCCTCAGATTGTTGGGGTGCAGTGGTGGCAGACCAGAACCCCAAGAGAAGAGCTGCTGGGAGATGACTCTTACTGCACCGTGCTTCAGGATGTGCTAAGAAAAACATTCCAGGCTCATTCCTTGACCTTTTTCTGGAAGGAATTATCCAGCTTAGCAGCATCACTGAAAAATGTCTGCAGATTACAGGGGGAAGCAGGGATAGTTAGTGAGGTGAGGCGTCAAGCCTTGACATTGCTAGAGCTTATCTATTCCTATTGTACTTTCCCCTGATGAAATTATCATTTTGGGCAGGTAGCAAATATTATCATCCTGACTGGAAATCCATTAACGCTATGGTAAGTCTTTCACATTAGTCATCAGAGCTAGTGAAACTGATCTTTGGTTTGCTCAAAGTGATAGACACTATTTTTAAAAAGAGCTAAGTGGCTGGCATGCAGCAAAAGGTCTTCTTTTAGGGAAATGAATATTCCAGGAAGACTATCTCACAGCTATTAAGAGCTTTCATTAGCTGAACCCAAATTTATGCATGTTTCCATTTCTGCTGAAGGATTGGATTATGCCTAAGAGGAAAAGGAGGCAGGGGGTGGAGGGGGCAGGGCAGGTCAGGGTGGGGTGTGGGGAGAGAGAGAAGAAGGGAGAAAATGGAAGAAGAACCTTGATGCTTTCTAGTTTTAATGAATCAGTCAGAATGAGAAAGGGTTATTAAGTACTTGTTTTTAAAAAAATTAAACAGTTTCACAATGGGCACCTACAGATACCAGAGCGAGAAGGAGATGAAGTCAGGTGAGGAGACAGGCTTGGGAATATTTGGTATCATTATATGGATAACCAGGTTTGCCAATGAGGTTGCCTCAGCAAGCTTTAGCTATCTAACTGTTCCTTGTCTCCACCTGAGCTGGCAATCATTTCTCTGTTGGTACTCGACAGGGAGAAATGCATACCTTCAGAGCATGATGTCCCTGGGGCGTGCCTTAGGATGGGATGTATTGCTGTCCACAGTGTATGCCTCTCCCTACTAAGAGCTTAGAACAGATGCTTAACTTGTAGCTAGCAAACTATGAGCAAGTGCTCACTCGTGAGGAGGCTCTTCTACCAGGTTTGTTGCAAAGCCTTTGTGTAGAGGAGCGCCCAACATAGGAGAACATCTTGCTAAATAATCAGCTTAGTTACTCTTAATCGTGGCTTTAAACCAGTTTTCAGTCCATTTCTCTCTCTGGAGGTGGAGATGGCTGAGTCTGGTAGAGGCCAGCCCCTGAATTCTTATCACTCACCCTGTTAGGCCTCTGCTGTCAGTACCTGCACATATGAACCCAGTGCTTCCCAGACTTTTTCTCTCCTGTTTTAGAAATGCCCTAAATTTCTAAGGTAAGGTTCAGAGGGTAATTGTTCTAGTATCTGGAGTTTGCTTTTTGTTTTGAATATGCTTTTCAGATTATATCAAAGCAGGAAAAGCCACAGGGCAAAGTGGCAAAATATTGTTAATGTCTTCTAATTAAATTCATTGAAACACATCATCTTTCTGCTTCCTATATTCTCTGTTGTCTGTGGTGTTTCTGTCTCTCCTCCAGCATGAGATGGCACCTCCTTCTGGGAGCCACACACTTACTCTGATGGAGTTAGTGCCCCAGTAAAGTCACTTTCCAAACACAAGCCCGAATAGCCAGGCAAATAATATTTTCACACAGCATTACTGAATAATAATGTAGAGTCCTCAGGCTTGCAGTGGCTGCACTGGGAAGCAGGTGAGGGGTGGAATATTGGTGGGCAGTCTAGAGGGCAAGCAGGTGCTTTTAGAGGCAGCTACAATCATGCTATGTCAGTGAGCTGTCCTTGTTTTCAGACAATCAGAGACTGTGTGTCTTTAAGACTTGTTTTTTTTTTCTCCTGACACACAGGTGGGAGGGGCTAGTTACTTTCTGGGGTGAGAATAAAGTCAAACAAGAGCAGGAACTGGGGCTGAGGGACCTGCCACATTGGGAAAGTGACAGGCAAGCTGTTACCAGTAAGGATGCCGAGAATGTATGAATATATAAATAAAAGGGAGATTTTCTATCAGCAAAGAAATGCACACCATGTTTCCCACTCTCCTTGCAAGTACTCCAGAATTAGAAGCTTGTGCCCAACTTAAAAATCTGCACACTAGTTTTTGCCAATGAGCAAACTTCCTACCCTCCCACACTCTACAAATCTCTTTGACAAAAATCCTGATGGATTTTGTTGGATGATGGATTTCCACCCTTCAAGCACATAAGGTCAAGAACAATTAGTACTTCAATTCACACACGTTGGCGCCTGCTTAGCATGATCTGAAAGGTGATCACAGCGTATACACTTGTTTGACCTGTTGTCATGGTGCCAGGACCTGTCCATCAGTGGGCATGAAAAAACATCTCTTTTCACTTCTGCAGCCCAGCCAGCTCAAACACAGAGAAATGTTTCTACTTTTTCTATTTGTTCTATCTGCCAAGGTTCTAGTCTGGGCTGAGCTTGTTGGTGGCTTCTCTGCTCTGCACACACAGAGCACTTTCTTTCAGGTGCTTCTCAAAGGATACAGTGAAGTATTTTCTCTCAGTATCAGAGTTCCTGGATTTTTCACTGACTTTGTGAAAAATTTTTCACTGAGTTTGTTGAGTTCTTCTAGGTGTACTTGCATAGTAGCAGTTTTTAAACAACTGTACTGTTAGTAAAAGACACGCTTCCACTAACATAGGACTTCTCTGGTGGCAGAAAACATGAAAAGTTTCCAGGTTTTACCAGCAATTTGGATAACTAGGGCCAATACCAAGTAGGCTAAGGCTTTGGCCAAAAACCCAAACTAGCTGATCCAAAAAAAACTCCTGCGATCCCCAAAAAGCTAGTCAAGTTTATTCTCACTTGCTCTTTTTAATTATTCTGATTTTTTTAAATTTGAAGACTAACTCTTCATTAATGGCCTGAAGCAATTTAATTTTTTTAAATAATAGGATTCTTGTTGGTTCATGACTTTGCTAGGTATGCACAGATATTTTATGATGGGAGTAGTGATCGAAGCACAGAACAGAATAATCAGCTGAGCATGTTGTTGATATGCATGGTCACATTTATGTGCAGGTTCAGTTACTGATGGGTTTCCTGCCAACACTCCTTGCCCCTTGATATCATCCAAGGTGTGATGTAGGGTTTCTCTCTGCCCTCTTTCCCTGCCTCCCACACTCCACACCCAGCTACTAGAAGTCTCATTAATGTGCTCAGACAGTATGAAAATACAATAGAGAGGCAACTTCCCTTTGTCTAGCTTAGCTTTATCTCCTCTTTGTCTGGAGAAGGATAAGATGAGCATGGCTGGGTATCAATTGCCCCATAAGTAAGTTCTTCAAGCTGCTGCTTTTTGACATGGGCACAGCAAAAAGCCAACATGCTGCAGTGGCAGATCCCATTGATTACAGTGTCAGAAAAACCCCATCCAATTAGATCAAGAGAGACAAAGGAAATGGTCTTGTTACTCTAGTCTTGACTCACTGTCTGGAGGACGAATGCTACCATGCAGTGAGAGGCTAACAGCTGTTCCATTACCTCTTGCCTGAATTGCTATGAGGTCCTGCGTATATGGAGAGGGCAAGAAAAAGTGGAAACCCCAACCAAGACCTCAAGAACTTTTGAAATTTATTATTGTTCTCCCTTGAAAAGGCTCTTTTCATTACTTTAGTGAATCAAACCTTGCAGGAGATAAAATGCCTTTGTCTTGTTGCCATAAAACAAACGCATGCCTAGGAGACATGTACCATAGAGACAGCAAGGTCTTCTACACAAGGTTCACTTTTCCCTTCTGCTGTACAGCTCTTAGCTTGATGTGGGCTGTGAGCTCTGTGGGATCTGCCCCTGCTCACATATCCCTGACCATACAAAACATTTGTTTTCTGACCATGGCCAGCCAAGGGAAAGGATGAGCAAAGGTTGTCAGCGGATTCCACAGAAAGGAAAAGAGAAACATGTAGCTCATCTGTAGAGTGGATTTTGAGCTATTAGCCCATGCTGGTTGCTTTCTGTTGCAATGGTCTGAGATTTTTTTATGCCATGGCTGTTACAGGTGAAAACAGTTCTGATTTGTTGTACCAACCCAGCCTTGCAACACTATACAAACTGAGTGGGTTTCTCACTTCAACACTTGGTTGGATTGTTAAAAGGAACCAGATATTTTCCCTTACCAACTTTCACTACAAACATGCCTTCCCTAGTCTCTTGGGAAGCAAGAAATCTACCTAGAGTTACATAAGAAAGAGGTTGTTGTGCTAGTTCAGAAAGAGCTAGAGAAAAAGAAGTGACTTGCACTTCATTTTTTCATGTCCCTGTGAAGAGTTACAGCATATGAATAAACACTCATAATTTCCTGCTTGCTCTTTTTGGATGTCAAAAGTTTTCTTCCTATTTTTAAAGCATTTTGATGTCAGAGTTCTCACCTCTGTTGCCAGTTAATGGGATTGAGAAATACTTTTTGTACTTCAGAGGGAAGAATATATCAAACGTTGGAAACTAATTGATTAACTACCTTCGAGTTTACTGAGTCTTGGCTCAGAGTTTGCAACAATGCCTTAGTCTCTACAGAAGTACTGGCAGGGCGGGTGTGCTAATTAGATCCTAGCTGTAATGGCAGGACTTTTTCCTTGCAGAAGAATCCCCAAGGAATTAATGACAACAATTAAATAGTCTCAAAGCAAGGACTGGAGATAATCACCTAACTAATCTGTCCCGATCTCTTACTATTGCTGAATTACATTATCTTGTGCTGTCAACAGAATCAGCATTTACAATTTTGATGTAGGTTACTGAAAAAAACCTTTTCTTACTGAAAAGTTTGAGGCAGTTTATTGTCCTGTCAAATTCATCCTGTCAATCCAGGGGGGAGTTACTGAGGACAGTGTACCATATGAACATAGCACAGAAGCAACTTTTGATATGTCAGTGTGGCACAGCTGTAAGCAGTGACTGTATTTCAGAGCAGACTCACTGCAGGCCCCGTAGAAGGGTAAATCTTATTTAAATTCTCTGTTCACCAAGAAGAAAAGAATTGTCTCCCACATGGTCACACAGAAAGCTGAGAAAAATTTCAAATACATACCTAATTGTTGTTGTAGGGGACTGTTTTCCTCCCAGGTTAGTCCCCAGAATTCTTAGCATAAGATAAAAGTAACAGTAGCTACTTTTATATCTGGGCCTGTTAGTTTGCTCTATTCTATTCTTCTTTTCTTGTGTAACAAGCTATGTTTATAATCTGTTGAATCTGTTTAGATAGAAATTAATCTTTTTCATTTCCCTCAATTCTACTGTCTAATAGATGACTACAATGAAATGCAACTGTCCCTCGCAGTGCCAGACTACACTAGGGACCAGAAATTCACCTGGAGCATACTTTCAATCATGTGTGAGGGTACTACCAGCACACTTTCTAAGTTCCTCCTTGCTCTGCTGTGATGAGCTCTGTTACCTATCACTTTGCTGATAGCACAGTCCTACATGTTCATGAGCACTTTTTAGTGTACTACAAAACACCAAGGAGTACCTAAAATTTCATATTAGCTAGAGCTGATATGTGCATAGAGAAATGTTCTAGCAATATGCTAGAAACGAAACTGGCAATCAGAAACTTTTTTTTTTTTTTTTAAATCTGCCTTTCATGGCTTCCCAGAGATTTGCAGAGATGAGGCGCAGAGAGCTCACATAGTTTGCCTACTGAAAGCTGAATTTTAAATGAATCAGCCATTTAGGGTTCAACCTCTTGAATTTTCAGCTGGCTTCAAGCTCCAATCTGCCAAAGCGCTTATGATCAATAAGGTGATGAAATGCTTAACCCCACCTAGAACAAATCTAGCAAGGCAGGATAATAATAAATTGTTAAGCCTCATGAGCAAACAATGAGTTCCCTATTGCCCTGGAGAGGACAAACTATATTTCTTTTGGCAGTTATCTGTATCTTCATCATGCTTTCCACTCCAAGAAAAAGTATTACTCCTCATCCAGCGGTGAACCACTCCTTACCCTCTGGAGCACTTGTATTAGGTTCTTGTAAAAACACACTGACTGGACTAGAGCTTTCAAAATAAGATTTAGTAATGCAAAAAACCCCCAAAACAACTAAACCCAAAACACAAAACAGCAAAAAATCCCAATTAAAAAAAAACCAAAAAGCCTAAGCCAAACAAAAAACAAAACAGAAAAAACCAACAAAAAAGTGCTGTCAGATGTGGTAAACGCAGGCTATAGAAAAGAAATAGTTGTGTCTAATCTAAATTGCCACAGTATCCTGGGGAAATAATTTTACCAGCCTTGTACTGAAAGAAAGGCTTTCATTTGGCAAAGGAATTGAATGCAGGAGGCAGGAAAAAGGATGAGCAGCTTATACTCCCTGTTCTGATCTTACACAGTGCACACATAAAGAAAGATGTATCCTATGAATTTATTGATGCTGTGAGATATATAGCTATAACATCAGTTCTTCTAAACTCATACAAGCAACTGCATTTATGCATTTCCAGAACCCTGCCACTGGCTACTGGGAACTTTTTTGTGTAGAAAACTAAATGCAGACTTTGGAAACAAGAAACCATAACCTGCTTTGGCCAGGAGCATGCCTGCTCTGCATCACTGGAGAATGCCTCTGTTCTCATGGGAACCTTCTACAGCTTGACCCCATCCTGGTGATCACGGAGCAAAACTATGAGCAATTAAACTGGAGTTGTTACTCTGCAATATGTAACTTTTCTTTCTTCTTACCCTGTTTAGCGGCTTCGAAGAATAGAATTGACCCAGATTTTCTTAACTGAAGCTGCAAGTTGGATTCTGGGGGAGATTTTCCAAAGCACCCAACAGGCTTGCAGTACAGTATGTACTGTACTTATCTTGGGCCCTGTGGTCATGAGTCAGTGTACTGATTTCAGTCTACCCTCCAGGTGCCTAAAATCAGTATTTTGGAGCCTCTGATCCTGTGCTCTTCTTCATGAGTCAGATATTCTGTGCTTTCTCTGGAGATTTCTTCTCTGATTACAAGATGGAAGACTTTGCTAGTCAACAGTAATTTAATTATCTCCATTCCTGAAGCTTTCAAAACCTTATTCCCTCTCACTGCAGCTGACCATATTGCGGAAAGGCATTGTTTTAATATGAATGCTGCATACACAAAATGAAGAAAATTAACATATTTGCAAACACAAAGAAAATGAAAACATGTTTTCTGCCGAGTATTCTGCAAAATTCATGGTATGTGGTACCTATGTTCTTTCTCAGAGTCTTGGTTTCCAAAGGGTAGTAAATTCGTTCACAAATCGTAGTTCGCACCATCTGTTTGTAGTAATGAGGAAAAAAGCATTTGACTGGGACAAACTAGCACAGTCCAGGGACTTGAGCAGTGAGCAGAATGGTCAGTTTGCTTCAGCAGAGTCAGCACGCAGAGTAGGTCAAGCCAAAAGTGTTTCCCATCTGCCTCTATGTAAACACACACAGCATGGGAACAAAACAAAAGTTAGACACATGTGCATGCCTGCAGGGCTATGATCCTACTGCCATCACAGAGGTGTGGTGGATGGTTTCTGTAACTGGATAGAAGGAGAGCAGACTTTAGGCTCCTCAGAGATCTGCCTGGTAGAATACCATATGATAAAGTCCTAGAACGAATTGGAGCTCCAAAAAGCCATTTAATATACAAGAATCACCTCCTCCAAGCTCAGGAGCAATGAATCCCAAAAATGGTGCCCTGTGAGATCATGGAGAAGATCCTCTAAGCTGGAGAGACTTGGATTTGATGCCTGATAGTTAGGGAATTGGTTGGATAGACACAAAGATCTGCAGTGTGACATCCTATCCTTACAGGGAAGGGAGCAGTCAAGATTCTAAAATGCTTGTGGTAGAAAGAAACAATAAAAGTCAGAGGGTCCACAAAAGCTCACAAAGCTTTACTAGTAAATTATTCACTTGGCATGGAAATTGGTATTACTAAGTCCCTAACCTACTATACAAGCACATTGCAGTGGATTTTGGGTTAAGGGTTAAGATGAAAAAGAAAAGAGAAGGAAAGAGATGAATCAGAGAGCAAGTGAGAGAAAGAGTAAATGGAAGGGTGTGGAAGGAAGCATGAGGAAGGAAGGAAGGAAGGAAGGAAGGAAGGAAGGAAGGAAGGAAGGAAGGAAGGAAGGAAGGAAGGAAGGAAGGAAGGAAGGAATCATGGAATCACGGAATCACCTGGGACTGGTTCCAGTGTCAGGGGTCTTGGGTGGTCTTGATCCCGCTTTACAGTCCCTGCCCACTTCTTAAACTCATTCCTGTGCTTGTGTTGTGCTGTGTTGGACTTATCTCCAGGAGCCACAACAAGGATATTTGTCCTGGAAAGTTTCTGCCTTTACCTCTGCATGGCCCCCATCTCCAGCCACATCTTGTTCTTTCCCATGACTTGTTATTACCAACAGTTCTTGGCTGTTGTCACCAACAATCCATGGTTGGCTTCACAGCTCTTGGGCTATCAGCCCCATTTTCTTGTAGGGTTCCACATGTGGTTAAAGGCTCAATGTCCAAGCGGACACCAGTGATGAGTGGTGTCCTCAGGGTTCAGTGTTTAAATGGCACTGTTCAGCATCTTTGTCAGTGACATGGACACAGACAGTGGGATCAAGAGCACCCTCAGCAAGTCTGCCACTGACACCAAGCTGTGTGGGGCAGTCAAATTGCTGGAGGAGAGGGATGCCATCCAGAGGGACCTGGATGGACCTGGACAGGCTGGAGAGGTGGGACTGTGCATACCCCATGAAGTTCAACAAGGCCAAGTGCAAGTCCTGCACCTGGGTTGTAACAATTCCAAGCACAAATACAGGCTGGGCAGAGAATGGGTTGAGAGCAGCCCTGAGAAGAAGGACCTGAGGGCAGATGACATGGCTTGGCAATGTGCACTTGCAGTCCAGAAAGTTGCTCTGTCCTGGGCTGCGTCAAAAGAAACTTGGCCAGCACATCTAATGAAATTATTCTGCTCTTCTAATGTGCTTTCATGAGGCACATCTGGCGCACTGTGTCCGGCTCTGGGATCCTCAGCATAAGAAGGACATGGACCTTGTTGGAGCAAGTCTAGAGGAGGGTCACAAAGATGATCTGAGGGCTGGAGCACCTCTCCAATGGAGACAGGCTGGATGAGACTCTAAGCAAACTGGTCTGCTGGAAGGTGTCCCTGCCTATAGGGTATTTGGAATGATTTGGAGATGATTTTTAATGTCCCTTCCAGCCCAAGCCATACTATAATCCTGTGATCTCTTTCTTTTAACTAGGTTTGTGTGGTCCTGCCTCCAGTGAAAGCAATGAAAAGATTCCACTTGATCTGAGTTTGCAGAAAATTCAGAGGTGGCTTCTGCAGCCAGGAACCTAATGCAGTTTGTCACTTAAACAGTAAACAGTGGACACATGTGATGTAGTTTTCAATCAAAATAAAGAAACAAGTACAGATCTGATCTCCTCCAGAGAGCAGTGCTTTATTTTGCACTCCATCTGTAGTGGAGCAGCCGAAAAGCAAATTTCATATCTATTGTTTAGAGTTGCTCTACTCTTGGATGCCTGGGGCTCTGGGTATTCCCATATGTTCCCAGGATTGTTTTGCAGCCCCGCAGCTAACTGGAATGGAAACCAGGGGTGTGGTTCTCAGGCAGTAATGTTACCATGGGGGATAAGGAAATGACTGCTAGATTCAACCCGTGTCACCAGAAGATGCAGCTGGGAGGCAGATGAAGATGATGTGAATCCTTTGAAATCCACATCTGTGGATTTGTGTGGTGCAAGATGAAAACTGTAGGCCTCTGTGTTTGCTGTGGGAGCTCCCTGAGAGAAACAGGGGGATAAGACTGAAGAGCATACAGGAAGACCTGAAACAAGACGGGTCATGCATGAAGAATTGCTGTGATTTTGACAGAGCTGAAAGCCTGAGCTAGCACAGAGTAGCAAGGCATGTGTAGCAAGGCCACAGGGAACTTTTGGGGAGATGGAATCTTGCATGAGGTAAAGGATTCAAAGGACATGAGCCAGGTTTACTAATAACCGCTGCTGGCTGAAAAACTCTGACGGCCCCCAAGGAGATGGTTGGGAATGTCTTTTCCAGGAGAGATGAGGCCCTGCCTTTGCATCTCAAGTGTTCTCTACCTGAAGTTTAATTGTCTTCCTTTCCTTCTGTCTGCCACCTCTCTCCTGAGCTGTGCTCCTGTTTGGCTCACATGCAATGGAACAATGTAATTTAGGACTGCAGTTTCCAGACTTTGCCTTGTTCTTTTCCATTATTAATCAACCCCCTTCCACTAACACATTGACAGGGTCAGCAGAGCTATGCAGCAGCGTGTGGAGACAAGAAAATGCCCACACCTACACTCACTCCACACAGATCCCCACGCACACCCCCAAACACCCCAATGGTGTGGCATGGACTGAGACACCCAGGTTCTCTCTCACACCTTTCATCCTTGCCACAGATTGATATTTGCATGGTTGTCATTCTTTGTTCATTACTCCTCACGAAGCACAGAGATTATCTAGGGTCAGTGTGTCTGAGTTGCCTGAAACAGTCTGTGTAACTCTTAATAGTGCATGGCAGACCTTGCACTTAAATGGGTAAATAGAGAGACAAAGAGGGTGTCCTCCTTTCATATGTCTTAAAAGGTTTCCTCACAGGTTTTCAGGGGACTAATCCTCTCTATCAAAGTTGGGATAAATGAACTGATTGGCAAGATGAGTAGATCAACAAAAACAAAGAAGCAAAAAGAGCCAAATTTAACACAAAATGAAATCAGCAGATTTGAGGTGAAAGAAAATCCAGGGCACATTGTTGGGCTGGACCTACATCAAAGTAGACTCTGTGCTTTAAAGAGTGATGAGAACAGTATACTCAGGGCTCTGGATTTCACCACCCTCACCACCTGTAGGAAACGCTTCTCTCATTCTGCCATGTCCCCAGCTCAGGTGTTTGGGGGAGTAGATGTAGGGAAAAAAAAAAGCTCTTTCCCTTGCCATATAAAGACAACAGCAGCGCTCTTACTGCAGGAAGATCTGTAACCAATATTGTAACATTAGTAAAAAAAAAACCAAAACCAGACCACAGTCTGTCACAATGGTAAATACTTTCCTAAGCCTCTGCCTCAAAACTGCCTCATCTTCACTTGAAACTTAAAGCCAAAGTTGTGTTTGACAGACTGTTCACTCCCAGTGAGACCAAAGAAATCACGTAGAAACACTTCAAGTTTGTATAAATCAAATAAAAAGGGAGTCTTTTTCTGTACCCTAAATTCTCAGAGTTGTGGAACTAAAGATTGGGGCTAAACTCTACCTATTGCTCTCAATTTGTTTCAGTCCTACATATATTCCTGGAAGAAAATTCCTTGCATTAATGATGAAGAAATCTAAATTGGGCTGATACTCTCTTTGGTAATGCAAGAGAGAACAAGAACTTTGCACAATGGATAAATAAAGCCCAAAAGGACAGATGAAAGATAAATATTTTTGTAGTAGCTGTATATTTTCAGTTTTCCAGATTTTTTTGGAAGGCATTTCATAAAGAATCAGGTTAGACATGAGGAGAAATATTTTAATTCCATAGGGTAGTTAACAATTCTGTTACTACTACAAGAGTAGTAACAGAACAGATGAGAGGTTTTCAGTAGTTGAGGTCTCTAAGAAAAAGACTTGTTCAAGTAAAGTTAACTCTTGAGATAAAATGGTGTGCATGTTGCGCTCGCAGTGTCTTTTCTACCTATATGCTTTCAAATCAGGAGGAAACTTTTTAAAAAAAATTTTAAAATTGATGTTTAAAATGTAAATGAAATTTAATAGACAGAACTGTTAGAATAGACTCCTATAACTTGTATATGAAGCAAGATAAGAAAAAGGCATTTGAATCTCTCAATAGCTTTTCAAACCTTAGCTAGTAAATAAAATAGTAATTCCAAATGGCTGTATCTGCCACAGCTCTTCAGATACTGTTTCAGTACCACCTGCAGCTATGCAAAACCCCTGAGAAGTAAAATTCGCTGAAGAGAGAAGTAACCAGCATGATTCACATGTCAACCTTTTCCCAGAAACTAAAGCTTGGTGTTATCTGATATGCAGTATTATTTTATATTTGGACTGAAACCAATTTCAGGGTCTCAGAGCCCCTTGGGAGGAAGAGTTGTTCCCTGAGTTCTCTGGACAGTCTTCGAGTTGTCTTTGTAACCCCCACAAAACTCTTCTTTTATTTCTTGAGCTTCTTCAGATAAAGCACTTGTTGTTTCTAAGTAGGCAGCTCCAAATCTGGTCCGAGGAAAACCACTCACTTACACATTGATTGCAGCTGTCTTCCTGCAGTCAGTTCCACACCTGACCCAAAGATACGCAGTTGCTTCTGCAAGAGTCTTAACTATGATATTACTGCTTATTCATTCCATGGCCTAGATATTTGCTAGATAAATACGTTATTTTTTACAAGCAACAGCTGGCTTGTCTTAGGAAATTTTAACTAGATTTATGGTAGGTTCATATTTTAGGATGCACATCCTGTTGGCTCAACAGTCCTGCACTCCCTGAAACTCTTAATGTCATTAGAGTTAGATCAAATTTCCAGAATAGTTCATGAACCTACTTCGAGTTGTGAAAAACTGGAGGAAAAGGGAAGAAAAGAGATGGGGAGGAAGTTGATGTGGTATGTTAGTCTGGCCTTTTCCTGACATGCACTCTGTGAGTGTGGGTTGAGCCAAGGGCCAGGGTATTTTTTACCTGCTCTTCCCACTTGACAGCTGAGGACTCCAGCCTGGTGGTATTTCTCTAGCATGATCCAGTGGCAACAGTCCTCATGTGGCTGCTCAGTAATAACCCTAGGAGTGGCAAGCTGGTACACATACTGAAAATGTTTCAGTACCTTTCTGGGTTAGGTCCATAATTTTGCATATAGTAGAAGACAGGAGTATGTGACTGAAGGCC
Source organism: Entomyzon cyanotis (assembly GCA_024500445.1). Lineage (NCBI taxonomy): Eukaryota > Metazoa > Chordata > Aves > Passeriformes > Meliphagidae > Entomyzon > Entomyzon cyanotis. The sequence goes on from JAKEPQ010001021.1 coordinate 6,628,078, forward strand.
AAGCAGGTAATGATATGGCTTCTGGTATTAAATGTTGTGGGGTTGAAACTTAAATAAAAAGGGAACTATTCTCATTCTTCAACTTTTTTTGAAATAATGCAATAGTTCCTATCCCCAGAAAAGTCAGGGCACCAGAAAGATTATTTTTAGTTATATTTTTAAAATTATTTGTTTACTTCATCCAAATTATTTCATTTGGATGAAAGACACCATTTTAAATAGTGTCACTATTAAACTATAGGGTCACTATAATCACTATAGTGAAAGACACTATTTTAAATATGAAGACACTATTTTAAAATTTTGCTTATATTAACACTTTGCTTTCTACAATTTTATTTCCTCTGAAACAATTCCAAACCGAAAGTATGCCATTTTATTCACCTATGAAACTTCACAACTTACACTTCTATTAATGCAAAGCATTACGAAATACCACCAAATCTAAATGATGATACTGAATTCTCATAACTTATTAGTTTTGTTCCACTCTTTCCTGTGGCCTGGATGTTTGTTCAGCAAGTTCATGAGCCAGAGGATCCACATATCTTGAGCTGATACTTGTTTTGAGATGGAGTATTTGAAAGCATGCAGGGTCACCTCTGTGTTACCATGATTTGTGTTGTCCCCACAACTGTTCTCCTCTAGCTGCCAAAGGAAGGCACAATCTGCATATAAATTGCACTGGGAATCACCTGGAGACATCTCCCTGTGGCTTGAGAGGGAAAATCAGGGTAATGCAGCTGTACAGACTGACCACAGTTTAGCATTGCTAGTCATTCTCCCTGTCTGGTAGCTGGTCCTATGTTGAATTTCCTTTGCGATCAAGTTGATCTAATTATTTGTCTCACATGTGAATGGAGACATCATTTTTCTTTAATATCTTTACCATGAAATCAGGTGTGACCAGCACCCAGTATATATAAAACTTGTAAGACAAGTGTCCTTAATGAATACTTTTGCTTGAAAGAATTGATTCAGCGAACTAGACTGTTTTGAAGCTACTGCTTTCAACTTTGCAGGCTGTCATCCTAAATATTAATGATGATGAAAAAAGGAATAAAAAATAATGCCTTTGCTCGGAAATGTTTTGGAGGAAAAATCAAACTCAACAGCCCTCTGAAATCAGAAAGTCATGAAAGCAGCAGTGCACTTTTGGTTTTGGTGGTTAACAATTTGTATCAAACTTAGTAGAAAAAAAGAAAAGAAAAAATAATGAAAATAGCATCTAATTCATGTCTATTCAGCAGAACGGTTTTATTGATGCTTGAAAATACCGAGTACATGGCACCAACATAAGTTTTTGATGTTTTTGAAATCATATTTAATTTTCTTTTCAACATTCTTTTCAAGTGTATTCATGCAAAATGAATTGCAAGCAATTGTACAGGTGCTTGTGAGGTGACTGGTGGCAGAGGAGTTGTCTTTTCAAAAGGTGAAAAGGATAAACAGAAGAATATTGCTACCAGACAGGGAGCTGTGAGCCTGGGGACCACAAGCATCCTGGAAATGTACAGCTGGCCTCTTTGAAGCACAGCTGGGCACTGAGAAATGGAACTCTTCCCGAGTTTGCATCATGGTCACAGTACCAAGAAAGTTTAACCTACATTTATCATCAGAAAAAGTGGAAATATTCTGGGAAATTTGAATCGGTCTAAATAAACAGAGAAAGTCTCTGAGCAATCTGACCTAGTTGAAAATGTTCCTGCTCATCACTTGGACTAGATGGCCTTTAAATGTACCTTCCAGCCCAAAACATTCTATGATTTGGTAATGCAGAGGGTAGCTTGGAGGTATAAGTGTTGCTGTAGATTTGCATGTGACAGATTGAGTTGATTTTTTAATTTTGTTGTGCATCACGTTAATCTCTGAAACCATGCAAACACTTACAGAAACAGCAGTATATGCATATGTTTAGTCCTCTATTAAATCCAGCTTCTTAAATGTACAGTCATAAAATGAGATTCTCCTTACTCATTTAATGTCTTAGTAGCATGCCTCTAATTCTTAGTGGAAGTACCAAATTTCAAGTACCCGTTCTACTCACATGCTTAAGAGTGTTTCCCTTCGAGTAGTGTGAGTCAGCTGTTTCTCTCAAGAAGGTTTATTTTCACAGGGGTTTTTCTGTCCCACTTATACAAAAAGAACATGGATGAAGTGGCATAGGATACATTCCACATGAGACTGTCTAAAACAGTTGTCTTCACTGCTGTCCTGTCTGTCCTGACCTGTTTGCTTTCTTTTGTTGATAACTATTTTTTCCCTGAAGTTTTGCCACATCTATAAGCCTTAACTATAAAATGCTGCCGATGGAATTTCAAAATCATTGTGGATGATGGACTTGAACAGACTTGTTAACAGAAAAGAGGAGGATCAACACCAGTAGAATGTCACCATTGTACTTTACTAACACAGAGATTATATTCTCTTTTCTAGACCCATGGCTGCATAGTCCCAGTTTTTCCCCTGTGCTGGTTTCTGAGTGGGCTGAGCATTTTAGCATCTTGTCTTGTGAAGGCTGTCCATCCACTGGGCTATACTCAGGGGAGGGTTGTTAGGATGGGTATTTTTGGAGTCCATTTAAAAGTGCAAAATGAGAATATGTGATGTTCTTACTGCAGAATATGATGCACCATATGCAATGGCTGGCTTCATCAGCCATGCAGCCCAGCAGATGTGTTGTCTCTCATACTATCATTCAAACAATGTGTTCTCTCTCCCCTGCAGTATGGGATAAAGAAGAAGGAAGAAAAGGAAGCAGAGGCCCAGGCTGCTCTGGAAGCTAATGCTGAAGGGAGTCTGACACGCCCAAAGAAAGCAATCCCTCCTGGCTGTGGGGATGAGGAGGAGGAAGAAGAAGAGAGCATCCTAGACACAGTCATCAAATACTTACCAGGGCCCCTGCAGGACATGTTCAAGAAGTAATAGCTGCAGACTGTTAGATGGGCATAAACAGTACTGCAAAGGATTTCTCTTTTGCCCAATGGGGATTTACAATCTTGCCATTCATCATGCAGTCCTCCCCACCTCTGCCCCTACTGCTCACTAGGAGTCCCTTTGCTTCCCATGCCCTTCTCACTGCCTCTTTCCCTTTCCTCTACCCCAAGACTCATCCATTCCTTTCTTTTTGTACATAGTCACATCCAGTAGATGCCTCTGAATGGATGTAAAGATTAAAAAGCTGCAGACTACACAACTTTTATTATAAGCCATAGTACTATGTATGTTAAATAAGGCAACTGCACATAAAGCATAGAAAAGGAACAATCTCATTTCCATACAATGCAAGAAGGAGTGTTCACTAAGTATGAACAGTGGCCTCTTTAATTTTTTTAAATTCTCTTATTTTTATTATTGATAATAATTAGTCATTATTATAATATTCCTATTGATTGGGTCACACTAGCCATTTTTTTGTTGAGCACATCTGCTCTTGGAAGGGATCTCTCAGTTCTTCCATGGAAGCAGAGCTTTTCTGTTTTAATTCTATCCATGACATAAATAAAAGATCGTTTTGAAAGTAAATCATGCATGACTTACACAGCTGACATCACTCAGAACTGTGGAAGAAGTGAGTCATCTGCCCTCAGATGCTGTAGAAGTTAAATGCCTCAGAATCTAAGCAAGAGTCATGTTACTTTGGGAGTTAGCCATACATTTACCTTGAATGAGCAAACTGGCCAGGTACTTGCCATACAGAGAGCTGAAAGCATAGAAGAATGCATAGTGCTCTCATAGAGGACCTCCCCAACCCCTCTGAAGCCAATGACCAACTGTATTTGCTGCTCTGTTTAACTAATCTTCCTCTTTCTGCCGTATTCAACACTCCCATTCCCAGCAGTGCTTGTGGGTTGGACGTTTGGGTTTCAGCATATTGTCGTGGCTGTGTCCTGCCCACCCCTTCCTGCAGGGTGTGGGAGTGTGTGGTGGCCTGAATGTTAGTCATGGCAGATCCATAAACATCCATGATGTTTGTCGTGCTAAATTACTGCATTGCCTGGGGGAGGTCACTTACTCTCTGCCCCACTGAGATTCTACACCTGCAAAATGTAGGTTTCAGTCTCTATCTACTATAAAGGCATGAAGAGAGGATGCTTCTCTAGTGCTGTGCAGGAGATAATTTATATTACAGTAGTGTGTGGTATCCCTTGATGCTAGCAGAGTGGGATAACCTTTTTTTCTCACCAGTATCTTTGCTGCCTTTTGCAGACACAGGCACAGCAGTGTTCTCAATAAAACACTGTAGAAATCACATAATTGCATAAGAAAATCCAAATTCTATGGGAGATGTTGACTTGCTAATACATATATAGATTCAATACATAGACAGACCTATTTTGAACACAGATCCTCATGATCAGGTATCTGGCTTGTCATCTGAAGAGCTAATCCTGAAACTTTGCATCTGACTAAGTCTCTGTAGTCAATGTTGTGAGAGCATAATGCCACCTCAGTTTTGTGATCTTGTCAGGAGAATCAGGGTTTGTCTGGCAGAAATAGCATTGCTTGTCCCTGTCCTGGGAACAACAAAATTTCCTAAGGACATGGACAAGATTTGAAAGCAAATACACTCTTTCTGCTGGCAACAAAAAGGGGGATAATCTCAGACACCTCATTATGTACCTAAATTAAGCATTTTACTTCAGTAGACCTTCTCTGATGCACTAGTTCAGTGGAACTGAGTTTAGGCAAATATCTCAGTAACTTCCTGAGTAAGAAATTTTAAAAGACATTTATCATTTTTCCAGCTAAGCAGAAGAAATCTGTACCATGGTTAAGGAATTGAGCATGAGAGTTCTGTACCTTCCAGTAGCATCTGTCGTAATAGGCAAAAAAATATTTGGAAGAGATTAAATAGAGTATGCCCTCCTCACACAATTTTCATTCAGGTGTTCTAGTCCTCATTTCTCAAATTTCAAACGTAAGGTTCTTCTGAATCCAAGGTGGAGGCTAAAGAGGTTTGACAGGTCTACAAGTCAGAGCAAGTTGATAAAGATGCTACTTGTTTCAGGCTGGATCTATGAACAAGACTCATTTGTTCAAGTACAAGCTGCCAAGGGCTACCCAGAGGAAAGCGAAGGCAGGTTTTACTTGCTTGGACAATGTCAGTGGGACCTTTTAACCCCTAACTTTCATGTAAAGAAAAATTAGTGTCTCCCTCCTGAGACTTTTAATGACCCAGAACCCTCTATCTTGGGTTCTACTACTAATATGGTAGTGTTGAACAATTTACGATTTTCTAGGAAGCATGTCCTACTCACCCCATGCTAATCCAGCAACTAGTAATTTGAGTTTATTTAAGTAAATCTCAAAGAATTGAAAACTCTCTTCCTGTCACAAAGGCAGCAGCTTGTTTTGATGCTCTGCCAGAGAGCATCCAACATCCCTGAAAGCTAAAAGGCAAAGGCTGGGTCTTTGCTTCAGCCACTCATTGGTAACCAAATCTCCTAACCTAGATCACTGGCATATAAACATCAGTACTTTTGAAATGCCCTGATTAATCTCTGTAGCCTGCATCCTCTAACACATAAGTAGAACCAGCAGAAATGCGCCTGTGCTAAAATGAACATGTCCATTCATATATCCCCTTGGCCTTGTTCTGGGGAACTCTGCAAACAAACAAGAGGATAAGCTCATTCCACTTTACTTTGGCTTTTCTCTACCACGTGCTTGCTGACCTTTCCCAGCCCCCATCACTGACTCCCTTCCTCATCCAGCCAAATACTGTTCCTGATGTAAGATCAGAATTTTCTGCCTAGCATCCTCTTTGCAGAATGTTAGTGCTGATTGTTTTCAGTGTCCTGGCAGCTTGATGTGCATGTTTGTGCAACATTTGTGGAAAGTGAGGAAATTGGTGAAGAAAGGGAGAAGAGAGAGAAAGGAAGACTGTTTGGTACTAGTTTAGATAACTGTGCCTCAGAAGCTGTGGCATTGAGTGACTGGTCTAAGTCAGGGTCTTGTGTAGCCTGTGCTCAAATTTCTTAAGCAGGTACTGCTATCTCTGGGCTCAGAGCATTAAAAATACTGTCCTTGTGAGCTGAGCTCCTGAGCTGTGTAAACATCTGGATTGAGCCCCTGAAGAGGGCCACAGGATCTGCATGCTGAGTCTGGTAGGCCTCATTCCAGGCTCACAAAGTATTAGGGAAAGTGGTTTATTAAATAGTGTTTACTGAGCCGTTTTCATTGGGGGAGCTTCCCAGCTCAGCCATTTCATCACTTCTGTAAATCAGCTTGTCACACCTGCAGCAACCCTTCCTCATTTTCAGCAGAGAGTTCAGCCAGGTGTGAGCTGGTAGTTCCCATTTTCCTTTTCTTGCCATAAGAAACATGACAGAAGATCTACCACAGGTACGGGATAGGTTTTCCCTGGTTTTGCCTCACATAACTTTTGGCACGTTGCATGAGTAATGGACCTCTCCTGAAGTCATTCCACTGTCCCAAAGTGCCTAAGCCATTCTGAACAGACCTGAGAGCAAGGCACTCTCCCTTCTCTTCTGCCCATCTATTTCCCTTCCCACTCAGAACTGGTAACAAGGGACACAGACACCTTTGGCTAATGTATGGAAGTTAGAAGTATTGTCTCACACGTTTTTCCCCTTGGCACTCAAGCAGGTGATGAAGCACTTAAACAAGAGACCAAAGAGAAGCATGGTTCATTGTATGGATTCTGAATATCTTTTTGTCTTTCATGACATTGTTTTATTTGCATCACTGGTCTGTTCAATCTCAGGTAAATGAGGTATTTTAGTTTTATAACTGGTTTTTATTTACACAGAAAGGTTGTTGACTAGACACTGCAGTCATTTTCCCTCACAGCTCCAAGACCTTACTGGTTAGTAAAAAATAGTCAAAGGGCCTTCACATTTGGAGGGTAAATGATTTAGTTTGCCATTGACCTTGTGAACTCACATTTATATGTAGAGAAAGCCATATGAAATCAGACCGCAATATTAATTATCAATGCTACTCTTGTGTTTAAAATGAATTAAACAAAATACAAGATAATGTGCTAAATTACTTTGGAGTTCCTCTGTCTATGTTTCTAGTACCATACATTGGCTTAGATCTCTCCCAGCCCCTCTCCTTCATCAAGAAAGACCATACCAGTGCTGCTGAATACATCTTTTTGCCAAGCTTTTTGTGCTAGAACAAGTATTGTTAGAAATTAGATGTTGTGATCTAAATGTAATGTCTTATGTATTTGAAAGTTGTCTGTATCTGTTCTGAATACGTGTTATCAAGATAACTGTTTCTTCATGCACTGAGTTAGTAAAATGTTTCAGTACATTCATTAAAAAAATTGCCTGTTTTCTCTCTTTCTCTTTCACACACACAGAGCAAAATTAAACTTAGCCATGCATTTTCTAGTAGAAAAGCTCGCCAGCTTTCTTTCAGATGCATGCAGTACTTGAAGATGATTTAAAGTAGAGACATTGTGAATGTGATTTTAATTTGTTATTTTTCTGGTATTTTTCCCTGCATGATGTGGGTAAATGGTATGATGTTCTTTTAAAATGGAATCACAGCCAATAAAAAACCCCAGTGATTTCATAAATTGTTTGCAATGCTTTCCTGTCAAATTCCTACCAGGCCACACTTGGAAATCAAAGTATAGTTGCACATATGCAACCGGAATGGTAACAGAATTGAGGAGCAACATGGATGTTATTTGAATAAATATGCTCAATTTTTCCATTGTCAAAAACACTGATGAGGTTTGATGTGTACAGGTGATTGTCAAATTTTAAATATGTTTGCTACTAGAAATTAGTTTTCCTTAGGAAGAGCAGAACAGCACTCCTTTGAAAGAAACACGGACATCTAGCTCTGGTTTAGTGATAATATGTTTGGCTCTTATGACAAAAATGTAAAACACTGATTTGCAATGACACAAATCCTATCTCAGGATCCAGAATTTGTGATATATACAAAACTCTTTGGATGGCAAGTTTCGCACAGCTAAGCCTCATTTGTGCCTTGCTCAGGCACAAATCATTAGTTATTTTATTCAGCATGAAAGTGTTGCATCATGTTAGAAAAAGATATTAGCATACATCTCATAGGAAAACCTGGTACCTTTTTGCCTATCCTTCCTTAGGACCATTGCATGATCATTTAATTTTGTTGGGTTTTTTTTAACTAACAGAAGAAGCCACAGGACTGTCACAGAGGATCAACTCATATTATTTACATCCTAGAACACCAACTCCAGTCTTTGAGCCAAACATTGCTAAAACTAACACATACTAATGCTGCTGCAGAGTGTGAGTTCAAGGGCAGGCTCTCCATGTACTTCAGGTTCCAGGTGAGGTCTGTTTTTTGGGCAAGAAAATATTTTTCATTGTTTTCCCCAAGAAACAGACAGCTTAAGGGAACCAGAATTACCATATCGGACAAGTGTTGGGGGCAAGACCCAGATACTGAAAAAGGAAAGTGGGTGATTTTGACCAGCTTCATTTTGCAATGGAGGTAAATTATTATTTTTAAACAGCTTCTGCTTTCTTATTAGAAAAATATATATATGTAGAAGGATTAATTCCAATGGTTAGGCTGGTGAAATCTACCTTTTCCCATTTTAAAAGTACACTTTGTCAGGTAAAATCCTCTCCAGAGGAGAACAGAACAGCAGGCCCATCGTGAGTGCTTCTGGTGGAAAATCACTCCAGTTATGGAGATGCATTAGCGATTTATTTCTCAGACACTGATCCTGGGATGCAATGACTAGCCTTCCTGAAAACTTCCACTCTTCACAGACAGCAGTGGTGGCAGGGACTGCATACTTGGGGCAGATATTAAAATTCCAAATTAAAATCTGGGTGCAAAGATACCATGGTCCTGATTAAGTCCATTTTAATGTCTTAATTTCATTTTTTTCCTGAAGTGCCATGGATGATCTAGTCTACACAAAGCTCTCTTTGAAAATATTATTTGAATGAAGGCTACTGAACAATGCTGGCACAATGCTGTTGCACGTATTGGCATCCTGGGAGGTTTGTGGCAACTATAAACATCCCCAGTAAAAATATCCCAGCTGAGATTTTTAATTCTTCTGTAACTGACCCTCCTCTTTTCAGTAAAAAAAAAAACAAAAAAACCCCACCACCACCACCACAAAACCCCCACCAAAACCCCCCATCAAGAATGTAAGTGTATTGGAGTGTTCTTGTTGAAGAGAACTCTGCTACAACCTGTCACCTGTGATTTTACAGACAATTTGAGATAGGTGGTAAAAGTACATCTGAGAAAGACAAACGGCTGGAACATGTCATGTCAAACACCCATGCTTTCCGGAGCCTTTGGTATTGAGAAGTTGAATTCTGCCAGTGCTGTGAGATGGAAACAATTTTTTCATCTGAGATTCACTTTTCACAGAAAACCTATTTTTGTATGAGAGGGGCAGATTTATCAGTGTATTTGGGCAGCTCAAGCTGCAGCAGCTGAGCCTATTTTGAATTAGAAAAGTACTTATTTAAAATCTATGTGCTGAACATTTCAGCTGGGCTATGAGAGGTTTAGACCATCACAAACAACAACTGTCTAACTGAAAATATATTCAGTTCTATTAAATTTTTAATAAAAAATTATTTTTAGATTTGCACAAAATAGAACATATCTCTCCAATTTGTCAGCTACTGTCAAAAAAATCAAACCCAAGCAAAGGCCAGTCTGCTCAAAAAGGGAGAATGTGTACTGAAATGTAGTTAAGGTATTAATACTTCATATTCTGTTTCAATTTTCACTTTACTGATGTTGAATATAGCCAAAGTATGTGTACAATCTCTTCAAATTTGTTTATGTATGTCATCAACCTGAAGCCAGTGCATGATGTGGGACTATCAGTTTCATAGCCTGATAAGCTGTAAATTTTCTGCACATGCAAACCCAATATCTAGCAGCTGGCTTTTAAATTATTGAAATTGAGATACCTTTTCAGGTTTCCATATCTTATCAAGACCAGAGCAGATGCTCATCAGATATTCACCCCTCGTCCACAAAGAAACCTGTTTTTTGGTGAAGACTGAGCATGGCAAATCATAGAATTACAGAAGGAAAAGAATTTTAAGAATGTCAAGTCCAGCCATCAATGTTGCTCCACCACTATGTTTACCATTAAAGTATGTCCTCAAGGGCCATATCCACATGTTTTTTGAACACTTCCAGGAATGGTGACTCCACCCACTACTTCCCTGTTCCCGTCTGTTCCAATGTTCTACAATTTGTTTGGGGGGGGGAAAAAAAAATCCTAGTATCTAGTCTAGACTTTCCTGGGGGCAACTAGAGACCATTTCCTCTCACCCTGTCAGTTGCTACCTGGGAGAAGAGATCAACCCCTACCTGGCTACAGCCTCCTCTCAGGCAGCTGTAGAGAGTGATAAGGTCACCCTAAGCCTCCTCCAGGCTAAACACCCCCAGCTCCTTGATCAGACTTGTGCTCCAGACCCTTCCCCAGCTCCATTGCCCTTCTCTAGACATGCTCATCCAGGGGATCTATGAAGAGGACCTGGCCCAAAACTGCGCCCTGAGGAGCCCCACTTGTGAGTGGTCCCCAGCTGGATGTAACTCAATTCACCACCACCACTCTCTGGGCCTGGCCATCTAGACAGTTTTTACCCAGTAAACGGTGCACCTGCCCCCGCCATGGAAATATGGTTTCAGCAGGAGAATGTTGTGGGAATCTCAGACTAAATCTGAACATTTTAAAGTTGATGCACTTACAAATAAATAAATTAATAGAGATTGATTCTCTGAAAAAATATCTTGCTACTGAAATTCATTTGGGACACTTGGGGACAAAACCCATTACTATCTCTTTCAAAGTAATATTTGAAGAAATTCCAGCACATCTGTTGCCAACTGTTAGCAGACAATCAAGTTACAGACTGAAAGCCCTTCTTATTTAGATTAAATAAAGAATTGGGTTTCATGGTGCTAAATGGGGATGAGATGTAAAGCATTTGGAGATTTTTCATGGTTTTTTATAGTACAGTGTTAGGAAGCTCCTAACGTTATCATGTTTTTACCTAAAAAATAAAATCATTCCTCATTTGTGGTATTGCCTTTTTTAGTATGGATATGAGCCAGACTGTGTTAATAAGCTATGACAAAGAGAGGAAAAATAAAATGCCCACAACACATTTAAAATAATGGGCAAGCAGGTGGTGATTGCTCATGGGTTTAGTGGTTTTTTTGGTCAACTCAACACAGCTCTGCACTACATTCAGAGACAAAAAATGAGAGTGGAATATTTTAGTGGAAATTTCCTAGGCAGACTATACAAGTTCTCTTATTCACAGTGGTTATGAAGGATAGCTCAGCACGAACACTGAAGCTGTGCAAAAGAACAGGTTGTGGAGATCCACCCCTGTGCAAAGCAACAAGAGAGAGCACTGGCCATTGTCTAGTTCTCTTGCCTCAGCAGGAGAAGCTAGAGTCACAGAGCTAATAATTTTCACCCACTGGTGACGTGAGAATAATGATACTGAACCATCCTTGAGCTGTTCCAGCAAGACATGTTGTCCTTTGCGTAAGCAGCCTTCTCTGAGGACTTTTGAAACAGATGTCAATAATATCGAAGGAAGGTGTGTCAGAAACACTCCTGGGAATGATGAGATGATACAGATTGAAAAGATGTCACTTACCATATGTTGCTGCAGGTTATTACACCAAAAATTAGTTAGAACGACCTAGCTGATAGTCAGATATCTAAACGTATACATTCTTAAATGGAAATTTATTTACCTGCTGTAAAGTCTACTTCATACTTATTTAATGGAGCACATGGAGAGCCCCCTTAAAGAAGCTTAGCAAACAGGGCAGACATAATCAGTTCAATACAATTAAATGTTCACTGATGGTAAAACTTACCTGTTGGTGAATTTTTTCCCCCTCTGTATGAGCTGATCTAAGCCTCTTTAAAGGTGACCAGAGAGTGACTGTCTTTCACTTAGAGATTTTTTTATTTGTCAGGGACTACAAGTGTTTTCCACTCAAAAATTTTTTCAGCCCTCATTTCCTCTTTTGAATGCTGAGAGAACAAAGTCCTGCATCACTCAAGGAATTCAGCAGATGTTGCATGGTTGTTAAATTAAGTCTCAGTGGAAGCAGAATATAAAGTACCTCAACTGTGGGTTCTTCTTCCAAGTCAGAGGAAAGAATCTTCCAGGAAGAGTGATGAAGACAAAATTCTTGCCTTTTTTTTTAAAGTTTTTTTAGTCAAAGCAGATAAAGAATAAAACTCTAAAGGTATACATATTAGGAAATAATATGAAAGATAATGAAGAGCAAAATTTTTGCAAGACCCCTTCCTGCCTCTTTTCCATCAGTAGCTTTGAGTGAGGGCCCAAGAGAGGCTGTGGTCAGTATGGAAAACAATGCTTGGGACTTAACAAAAGCGAAGTTCATTGCGAGTGATGTTCCACAGTCCCATGACTGGACATGGTTACTTGTTGGACAGGTGACTTGAAGTCTCCAGTGAAGACTGGTTCCCCATGAAAGCAGGCTGGGCTACATCCAGGGTTTCAGATACCAGGTACCAACTGCTATTAGGATAGAGGCACAGGCCTGTCAGGAGCCTACTGCCCAGTTCCTGTGCCAGAGCACTATTGTCTGGTCAGGAGAGCAGAACTGAGTGAGAGAGGGAGAGCGAGAGAGAGTGAGAGAGCATTGCATTGAGAAAGTGATTTACAGTACTAAAACACATTTTTCCACTGATGACCATAAAAGACCTCTTAAGCACTGACTGCCCTGGCTTGTAAATTCCTGGAGTGCCTCTCTTCAGAGTACACATATTTAATGACTAAATAAAAGCAAAAGGCATGAGGAAGGGCACAAATACATACTAATAGTGGTGTCACACGTTATGGAACAGGGGAATGGCTGATCAGCAAGGCTGAGGGATCCTTGAAATGTTCTGGAGAGAGAAAGCTAGGGTAAATATGTCTCCTTTCTGCAGTTTTTGAGTCTCTGCACAGTCTCTCTTGGCAGTGCTCCTGTTTGCTGGCAGTGAAGGACTTGTAATTGCCAGGGGAAAGGTTTCATAAACCTGGGAAGCTCAGAGCTTGACAAAGGAAATATTGGAAGAGCTTCCTAGAGCTGCAGCATTGTCTGTTGCTGACAGACAATCACTTATCACTACCAGAAATCACTAATCACTGCCAGAAAATACATTTGCCTTCCTTGCCTAGCACAGAAAACTCTTTCTTGCTATGCCTAGTGACCACAAAGCAACACATGGCCTATTCCAAATCACAGACTTACACCCCACATAATAAGCTTTTCAAAGCTCTCTCCTTTTTACCTGGAAAGAGAAATGATGATACATTTCCAGGTGAAAACATTTTTGGCCAGCTCCACCCTAGCATTAAATGACTCATATCTCCATTGCCACATTTGCAGGATTCATTCCTTTTGTGTCTGTTACGTGGAGCTGGGACCTCTGCTCTCACCACCACCAATTCACAAGACTAGTAGTTTCTTTGTTCCCTTGTCCCTTATGACAGCCGCATCAGGCATGCTAGAAGCTTCTCTGACACAGAAAGGAAGCTGGTGAGGATGAATTTTCAGGCGGTGGAGCAGACAGTTCAGCCTGGCCTTCAATGGCAGCTTGGTAAGCTGATGTTCACATTCATTCTGAGACACCACCCCAGAAACTGCACCCTGTGCCAGCAGGTTTCCCAACAGTCACTGGAACACAGGAGGTCAGTGACAGCACACAGCACCTTCATACTTTGCTTTCTGCTTCCATACATCTTTCCTTCCACCTAACAGCATCCTGATTATTTGGTTACCAATATGCTTTGGTGAGAACCTGGGGCCTTCTCCAAGGTTTGGGTATTGGTGGGCTGAAAGGGGACGTTTGAAACAGATCCTTTCCCTCAAATAGGACACCTGAGCTCTCACTGAGCTTCCTTGCTTTTGGGTAAAAATGCCAGGACATTCCTTTTGCCTAGGAGCCTAGGATTTGTTTATTGTGAGTGGTAGGCTTAAGAAACATATTTCTCTGCCAGGCTTGCTCTATTTCTTTCCCAAGAGTGAGAGCTTCACCCAGGCTCATATAACATTTTTAAGTGCAGTCACCACAGAATGTTTAAATAAGAAAAATATCAGCAATATCTGTGAGCTCATATTTGGAGGTAATGCACATCAACTTTTCCCCAGTGTGTTGCCCTTTGGCAGAGAATGTCTGCCTCTGGTCTACCCTAAATCGCTGCAGGCATTTAACAGAGATCTGGTTCATTAATTGGCAGAGACTTAAGCTTGCATCTTTCACTGACTGCCTTGCTATTGCCAATAGACTTTGGCAGTTGACAGTGAAGGAACACTATTTAATGCTTCTCCAAGGAAGACCTTCATATTCTAGGGAGGGAAAAAAACCCAACAACTCTCATCTTCAAGTGGATTAACAGTTCTAAGCTTTCCATGCTATTGGGATGGTATTAATGTGATCAAAAATGACAGATCAACAAGAAATTTACCCATATTAATAAGCCCAAAGATGGCTTGGCTGTTGGGAAATTAATTTTAATTGATTCATCAAACAATCAACACTCCTTACCATTTCCCAGTGGGATCAGAGATACTTACCTGACAAAATCCTCCAATGCCTAAAACTTTGAATTGTCTAAACAAAAAATGCAGTACATCCAAAGCCATGTCTTTAGTTTCAAAGGGATTCTGAGTGGCCCTGAAGTCATGTGAGCAGGCATTGTCTCAATATGACTACGTTTCTCTCTCACCCTCTGAGATGAGACTTTATGGAGAAACACATTCCTGCAGGACCATGGGTGCCATGCCACTGTAGCCTACCCTTGTGCAAAACAGAAGCTGTAATCAAGCCAAGGCTAGTGACTGAGCACCTGCAAGGCAGCAGTGTGGGTAGAATGTTGTACAAATAACATTGTGATTAGCCAAGAAAAGGCAGGGCCAGACAGCACTGGGAAACTACTAGCTTTTGCAGTCTAACTGCTAAGGACAAATTGCCTTCCAAGGACATGTTGCTGGTGAGCATATTCCAGCTGTGCAAGGAGCTTTTGTGAAAGTTGAGGCAGAAGATGAGTGGCTGTGGTACACCGCTGAGACTTGACTCCAAACAGTAAGGGTTCCCTCCATAGCTCCCTCCCCCTAATCTCCCCTTGTGGTCAGGCTTGCTGTGGAAATGCCTTTTCAAGATGAGAATACACTGTTATATCTCTGTGAGTCACCAGGTACAGCTTGGGTCTTCTTTGGCAAGAAGATCTTGAGAAAACAGAGCAACCAAACATCCTTATTTGAAGTAGCAGATGTCTTCCAAAGGCATATGAGGTGGGATGGAGCACAGGATGAGGAAATTCAAAATAACAAGGGTACGCCTTCCTTGAAGTCCTGCATGTTTCCTGTGAACCCATTCTGTGAAGCTAAGAAAAGGTGACAAATTGAAGCCCCAGTTAGCTATGTTTCCCTGTCATTTCCACTAAACCACATCTGTCAATTTACTTGGCAATTACTCACCAATTTTCCCTTAAATTCAACCTCAACTTTACAGCATTAGATGAATTTAATGAACTTGGATGAATCTAATGCCATCGCAGGTAAAATGGCAAAAATTAAAGTAGTAAACTTTTTCTTTTTAGCCTCTGCCTTAGACCTTTTCCCCATACAGAACACCCTGTAAAAGGCAGTGCTTGTTCACAGTGAGAGGGTTGGGTAAAACACAATAACCAAACCGTGTCCACTCTAGATGAAAATAACTCCTAAATGCAGTAGTCGTTACCAAGCACTGATATTTTAGTAGCAATCACCACAGAAAAGGGTCCAGGGGGCACAACATTCAAGGTAGGTATTACTTTGAATTATAGCATTACAGCTTACAAGTACTTTAAAAGAACCACTGTTAGTTTTGAGGCTGGATGAAAGTTAAACTTTTTATTCAAGAAAATTGGGGGAAAAAAGGCAGGACAGAGCAACAAATGAGGTCTGGTTTTAATTGCAGTCACAGCTTTGAGGATGAATACCTGTAGGCAAGTGTGGATTTGTCACTGTCAAGGAACTGCGTGAAAATAACAATTACAACTGATGGGAGCAGTGGAGGAACTAATCCCACAGCAATAAACACAGCCTTGAAAACCTCTCTCCCATACCAAGGACAAGAACTGAATAAATACTTTGGAGCTAATAGGAAGCTGTAGATGAGAGCACTTGTCAGAGCTGGCTATGAGTGAGTCTGGCCTATTCAAACTGCCCAGAGAATCCACAAGGCATGTGAAGTTCCTGGGAGAAAAGTCTGCTATAGAATGTACAATCAGTCAAACACACACAGATACACACACATAAATGCCAGACAAAATATCCCAGTCCACTAAAAACCTGCTAAAGTTATGTCACAAACACTGTGTTCTTCCTAGCAAAAGTCTGCTTTTACATTGACAAACATGACATGAGTGCTTATTTTCCCTTGAATGTTTTCTTGGCTTTGAGACCTGGCTAGCAAAAAGTATCATTAGAGTAAGATGATAGAGTAATAGATAGAATAATCCTGCTCTTAGGATACTCTGTGGCTGAGACAAAACCAAACTGAATGAGTACAGAAGTGAAAGAGGAAAAATGCTCTCATTGTCATACCCTGGGGAAAAGCTGGCTTGTTCCAGTGGTAGTGAATTGAATCCCAGAGGAAGAATGCTGGAGTGTCACTAGTGTGGATAAAAACAAATGGACTAGGATCTAGGTCACCAGACCAGGCTTGGGTGGCTTTTCCCTGTCTCTTCTTTTTGTTTACTTTCCCCTTGAATCTAGAAATTTCACATTGATATTTCTTTCAGCTGCTGTGTGCCACTGTGGCTTCAGGTGTCTGGGGCTATGAGACGCTCCTAGAATATAAATCATGATATAGATATTTATTTACACTGAACAAGAAAACTGCCAAAGCAGAGCTGAACTTGCTTTGAAAATAAGACAAATTGAAATCCACAGAAACTGGATGTTTACATCCTATGGCATAGATTAATTATTAGATTCCTCTTGCAAGGAAAAAGCAACCATCTTAGATACCAAGGAGACTTCCTTCCACAGAAACTATCAGAAAGAGGTTGTTTCAGAATGAAATCTACATGAATTATAAATGCAAAATATATGAGGGTATCAAATTTTTAAAGCAATCAAAATGCTCAAGGGAATGCTTCCACATCCAGAGAAATGTTCTCTCATCTTTATGTTACATGCTGGAAGATGGGACTTGTACAAAAGAATAAGCACGAAATTTAGATCTATAATCAATAACAATCAAGACTTCAAGAAAAAAAAAAGAGATCCACTGACAGTAAAAACTTTTTCTGCCAAAACTTGGACAATACTGGATTTTAATCACATGCTTGCTGTGCATTTCAGTCTGCTGCATGTTAAGTAATGACAGTGTTATTTTAAATTGATGAGGATACCAGAATAAAGATAGTCACACATCTTAACTGCAGCAGAGCAAAGAGAGGATCTTGAGTTAATGAGCGATAGAGTATGAGGTGAGAAAACGGAAATAGAAAAACCTCTTGAATTTCTAATGGTGCAGAGAGACAGTAACTTACTGAAATTTTCCTCTTACTAATTGATTTGTATTTAATTTTTGTGTCAAATATTATTTTTGGGGGGTCATATAGTTTATAAACTAATGCATATGGTAGTGAGGTAAATTTTATAGAACTGAAAGCATCTCCAAACTTTGTAATCCTTGGATAAATTTCCTTCTACAGCTTTTCTAGATGTGGTTTAAGATATTAACAGATTCCATGGAGGAGTTTAGTACAAGAGTATTTTTCCGTGTCTTTGTCCATTAACTGAATTAAAAACATGAACAAGTTTACAGGGATTAAGAATATTGTTAATCGCTGTTGCTGCCAAGTGCTTTCTCTAAGCTTCTAATCAACTAAGAATTCTGATTGTTGATTGCTTTTCAGAGCTGCCTTTCTGAAAAAAAAAAAAAAAAAAAATTGGTGGAGGATTGCTGCTGATCTTACATTCCTCACCTTGTCTGTACAGCTCTGAACTCCTGCCTCAGCACCTCTTACCCTGCTGCTTTCAGGTCTGCTATGCACTCATTCTGAATCCTTTTTCAGTTCTTCTTTCTCATGGATAAAGCCTGATGGCTTACTGAAAATCCAGTTCCTGTCATTTGCTGTTCTTTCCCTCCTCCTGTCCTAGTTTGCAGGGGATTTAACGTTGCTTTGTGTTCATGCTGGGCTAAGCAGTGGAGACTAAGCCAATCCAGTGACAAACAGTGCCTGTGCTCGGTCCTCGTCCCATGACAGAAGGAAGAAGAGGAAGCTCTTGTAAAGCAAACTGAGATGGCATGCTGTCAAATTCCGATCAGCATCATTCCCAAGCTAATCTCACCTGTCTGAGACAGCTTTCTGAGGATACAGTGGGTCACTAAACTCCTAGCATGTGAAAAGTAATTCCAGCTGGGCATTTACTTCTTAGAATGAAGGGGCTTTGGCAGTGGCAGTCTGACAAAGAGGCAGCTACTCTAAGAACTAAAGATTTAAATTGGAGTTTAAAGGGTGTTTTTTCAGCACAGATGAGAACATTTTCTGCAGGTTCTCAGCTATCTTTGGAAGGGCCTTTTTTCTAGTTGTACTTCCTCTCAAGAAAATGGTTAGCAAAAGCTGACATCATTTAATTGGCTGAAAGTAACTTCATATCATTTAGGAAGACATTGGTTTAATCTGCCTCTTTTTCTTTCTTAATTAAATTTGTCACAGTGATATATTTGCACTATTGAATCTTCTTGAATTTGCAAGAATATTTAAAAACCAATGTATTTTTAGAATGACTCATGTTCAATCAATCATCTGAATGGGCCTACCAGGAAAAAGCAGGCTATGGAAGGCACAGCAGGGACAGCGTTCTCCCAGAAGAGAATATATATGGTTTTATGAAATGTACACTATGTTAATCCTCCAACTCAGCTATAGAAAGGCAAAAGTTAAAGCTCAAATGTAACTTAAAGTGTCTTAAGACCATCAAAGGGAGGGATATTTTCATTATCTGATAAAGGCATTTTTTAAAAACCTACATAGTTCTCAGAACAATGGACAGATCCCTTTGCTTTCCAGGTCTTCCATCCAAAAAGTGAAAGATAATCCAGAATGAGTTTTGTTAGTAATTCAGTAGTCAGTACTGAGTGGATTGTCCAACAACTCTGAAAAGCTGTTCTCTGTCATTAGTCACTTGTCCTCTGGAAATTGGAGACCAGTGCATATTGCATTTCTGTTAACTTGTTCTTCACGGACTTCATGAAAAAAGCTGATCTACCTACTACTTTGTAAAACAGATTTTCTTACCTCGGATTTCCTTATTCTGCTTTCTTCCTTTAACCAGAAGAAATCTGTATTTGTTCTCTCCCACTTTCACTGACAACCTACCTCCTGCTTACAGATGTGAAGAAAGAGTGAAAATCTACCACCTTACTGTAGAGTTTAGCTTAATTTCTGTCTTGTTTCACATTTTTTCTCTGAGTGGTAGCACTGAGATTTTGAATAGAGGCTTAACAGATTTTTCAGACAAAGTAATCAAGAAAAAATTTCAGCATTTCTTAGACAGCTTTGAAAATTACAGCCTTGAAATGCTACTCAGAATGGGCTTTACTGCCTACTGGTATTTTTATCAATAGTAATATGAAGTTGCCATTTCAGATTACTGCTTTCTTTATAATTTGCATTCATTTGTGGCCTTTATAGGTAAAGTGAAACAATGAATAATAAACAGGCAGGCTGTAAGAACGTTGTGACCAAAAGTTGATTGTATTGCACAGTGACTGAAGGCAAACTCTCTTCACAGGTTTCTTCACATAGCAGCTACAGGGACTAGAGAAAAAAAACCCACTCACATATTGCCTAGGCCAGTACTCTGGGCAGAACGTAATCTATGTAGATGGTGCAATAAAAATACTTGTGGTTATGTGATGCAGATCTGGACAAAGACAAGGGCTCTTGTGATGTGGCCTGAAAATCAAAGCATGTCTTGTGATTTTTATGAGCTTTGCACAGTTCCTTCTGACAACATTTTCAAAGTACATGTTCTTACAGTGCAGCTGTTAATCAAGGATTGGCTTGTATTCAGGCCTCACAGAATAATGCTGGATTACAGAGGATGGATCTTCCCACCTGGCAGCCATGGAAAATACCTTAGCCTTAGTTTAGCACAGTCTACTAACTAGACCTGTTTCTCTAGGCAGATGAAGTTACTTCCTGGTCCTTCTCCTGCCATTCTTTATTTCCATTCATTAATTTGGTATCCTTTTGACTAACAAGGGTGAATAACAGCACAACCAAAACCTGATGCAAGAGTATAGGGTTTCTACATGGTTTTAATAATGGTATAGAGCAGGTAGATTCATCACTACATAGGAAATAAAATTGCAAAAATGATTTTAAAATACCAGCTTTTATAAAAATTTGTACTTAACAAGCGCTCATGGAAAATGGATTTCTTAGTTCATCTTGAACAGAATACAGCTAATTCTTTGACCTTACAGCATTACATGCAGATGCAGTGAAGTGTACGTCTTTACTAAGTAGCGAAGTCATTTGCTGACATAAATAGCATTGTGGCTTGCCCTGATCTTTCAGTACAGCAGATCTTCAGCTGCAGCAGAAGGCTGATCCCTTCCTTGAGCAAATATTAATTACTTTGTTCTCTGGAAACTTTAAGTTGGAGTCCCTGATAAGCTAAGCTTTTATATGCTTTAGGGCCTTAATAATTTCCATGTCAGTTTGGGAAATCTGATGTTCTCCTGTTTGCAGTACTATTGTTTCCAAAGGTATGTACACATCAGTCTGTCACCACCCACTCAGGTTGTGACAATAATCTAAAGGTTTTTTTGTTCTTCAAATCCAGGTACTTTCTTCAGTTTCAGCTTCTGAACTAGTGCTGCTCAAGTGTGAGACTTTTGAGAGTACCCATCAGGATAAATTTTAATTTCTTAAAATTAATATACAAAAAGAAACAGCCTGCTATATTAAAGTAATATTAAATGCAAATGTTTTGGAAGCACAGCTGAAGAAAATGCTGCTGCCACCTGTTCCTACTAGGTTCCCTAATGACTTACCATGACAGAATTTCACAGGAAAGAGTTCTCGAAGATGTTGGTTTCAGATGGCCTGTGCCAAGCTTTATGGGTAATCAAATGAAATAATCACATTCGCTCACATAAAAGACTCCATCAGATATTTATCCTTGTAACTCCCAGTTTTACTGGATAATAAATTATCTTAGGGATGCTGCTATGCTCAACAGGGCCATTGCAGGCCCAGTGGGATGTCTGCTCCCCAGTTCAAGGTTATGATACATCTCCCATTGCTTCAGCTCATGCTTGCTTGCAGAAGCTTCTGATTAAAGCAGATCTCTGATCAAGGAGAGGTGGCTTGGAGAAAAAGAAGTCCTTCATTGCTGGCTAACCTGTTTTCATTTTCCAGTTCCAGAGTGGAAGAAGATGGGCTTGGTGAGCCTATGTTGAATGACATTACTCTAGGCATTCATTTTCATGCAAATAAGAAGAAGCAGTGGGCAGTTATTCCCTGATTCCTGCATGGGATACCACTGGACCTTACAAACCTGGAACATCAAAGGCATCTGGATAGGCTGCCTCCCAAACTCCAGTGTAAGGGAATGTTCCACATGCAGTGCTGAGCACAAGAAGGGAGGTGCTGGAGGTTTCTCTCAAGATACAAAAACACAGTACAGTGCCTTATTAAGTGCAGCTTGAACTTGGGGACAAGAGATGTCATCTGGTAGCAAAGGCATATTGATCTAAGTACCTTTCAGTTCTCCTTCAGCTGGCATCTGTGGAGATGGAGCAAGTCAAAGGACCACCTCAGGGACTGCCTCTCCTCAGGCATTTTTTCAAAAGATGGGTATTATCCTCAGAACTCATTCTGCTGAAGTAAACTGGGACCTGCACTCTTTCACTAATTCAGACGCAAGACTGTTGAGTGCATACATTGTTGTTTGGTTTAGTGCCATAGGTAGTTTGGTTTAGCTCAACAAAGTAAACCCCAGGGAGTGTCCTTTCAATTTGGCAGATTTATCCCAGTAATATCAAGGTCTTTAGAGTGCTCTGAAATAATTAAAAACATTCACTTTAGAATGAAAGAATCTTCTGGATTTCACAGTAAGTAGAAAAAATCTTATCAAAGGCAAGGAGAATTCTTTCACAGTACTTCTCATTCTCTTCTAAGTTTTCTGACAAGATGAATGAATATGAAAAAGGAATGTGCTTGTTGCAGTTTTTCAGCAGCAGCATCAAAAACATTTGTGTTATTTTTGTAAATATTTCATGCCATTTGAGGGTTTACTGTGTCCTCTTTAGTGAGGAAACTTGCCAGTCAAAAGTTTCTTTTTCTCATATATTGGAGCACAGTTAAATTCCCCTGTGGAAACTGACAGGGGAGAAGAAAAACAAAAATTAGAAAAAGCTAATTTCATCAAGACATTTTTTAAAAAACCTAAAGAACCCAATACTTAATTATTTACTGTTGAGAAGAAAATACTCTTTTTTCTTCTAGGCAGCTCCATTAACAGGAAAAGCTAAGAGCAAATACCAAAACCAAAATATTAATGTCCCTCACAACATCTGCTAGTTGTCCAGAGGCCAGGACCTGCCTTCTCCCATGTGAGTGAAGACACCAGTAGAGATATGAGAGAAAGGGAAACAAATCTTAATTTTTCTAGAAAGCTGTTTGGATGCACAGTACATCAACTGGTACAGTGTTCCACAGCACACCTGACAGACACCCTTGACTAGCCTGCTCCAAGTTCATTTTTGTTTACCCACTTCTAGAAAATAAAATACTACTTGCACAGACATGATCAGTTATTTCCTGCTGTTGTCACCAGCATCTAGCCTAAAATGGGTGATTTATGGCTGTCTAATTGGCACAATTTTTATCCGTTTTTATTACAATCAGATAGCAAGACTCAGCTGCACAGCCAATATATCCCAGCCTCTTTATATAACTTGCACTGTGCATCATTCCCCGATTAAAGGTTTGGGAACTATTCTCTGTCTTGGACTGATTCTTTTTGGCAGGAAAGCAGGCTTATTGTTTGTCTCAATGTGATTATACTTAACATACTGTCTGGTTGACCTCTAATTTTCACTGTTCTGTACCTTCAAGAGACATGGAAATCCTGGCAATTTATGCTGTTAGCAGGAGCACAGTGTTCAAAAGACACAGTTACGTGAACAGCATTTTTAAAAATTATATGGAAGAGAAGAAAAATCAATCTCACTATTTTTTAGCTACTCCTGGTCAGAAATTTTTGATTACACGTTTTTTCCCCTAGCAAAGACACAAATATTTTCTGATGTTGTCAACAGAAAATATTTTCCATAAATAGAAACCTGGTTTTTGTTCAGAAGGAATTTTCACTAGGAAATATAACCATTTCTGCTGCAAAACTGAATTCCTAAAATGCCTGAAGTTTTCAAATTCTTCCATTTCAGAAGTGATGATGCTTCATCCTATTTCATCAAAAAGTTGTGATGCCATTTTTTGTACCTATTAGCCTAAGAACAGCATTGAGTTAGAGATGGTTGAATTACCTTCTTGTCCATATTTTCCTAAGGATATCCCTAAACTTCCTTTTAATTTTATGTATTTATGGGTGCATTCCATTAGTGCAAATTAATTAGCCATAAAATTAATGAGGTTTTCATGACCAGGTCAACACATTCTGTAGCAAATACTGATTCTTCAGAATTTGGTATTTCAGCTGTTTAACCCTGTGAATTCCTTCATCTCTATCCAAAGCTGCCCCTAGAGTTGTGTCTTTTTGCCTTCTTAGAAAACATCTGCAGCATTGCATTCTATACTCACTGCGCATCATTAGCACTGCCTGCCACACAAGGGTTCTGAAGCACTTTCCCAGTGCTAAACATAAAAAGCCTGCTATGATTTGAACTCTGTCCCAACCTGTGTAAATCTGTTTGTTGTGGAATGTAAAGCATGCACAACCAGGGAGTGCTGGACATCTGCATATGTTGGTGTAATGCACTCAGCCAGAGAGGTGCAAACCTTCCTTTATACACAAACATTGGATTCACATTCAGTTGCAGAAGCAAATAATGTAGAACTGCAGGACTATTTTCCTCCCCCCTTAATTTTTCTACCTTTTATGTCCAAAGGTGTCTGGGTTTTTTGATGTGTTGAGCCTGACAAACAAACAAATGACTTTAATACTCTCTTTGATTGTGCAATCTTTTGATATTAAAGTCAAACTTCAAAGAAACCTCATAGCTTAAAAATAATGTTTCAAGTCTTATATGTAACCTTTCTCTTGACTTTCCTTTATTTTTCTAAGCAATTATATTTGTCAATTAAGCGTGAAGATGTTTTTATTCCTTGGAAATTGCACTTTTCTTACAATAAGACTTTTGTTCACCAGTAATAAACAGAACACCTCACATCTAGTTTGATGCTAAAGATAGTCTAATAGTCCCACATGGATCTAAACTGCAAGGCAGGACTCTCCATAACTCTAAAATTTGCTTCTCAATTTCCTCCCTTACTGTTGAAGAGTACTTGGTAAATTTGTCCTCAGGGAGTCTGGAATGAGTCTTGTCTTCTCAGATGTTATGAAGAAATACGATGAAGAGGAACATTTCCAGAATAATCTCTTTATTCTTCTTTTATGATATTGTCATCAAGAACTGTTTTCCTTCTTGACATATTCCCATCCAGTTGCTTTGGAATGAATGGGACTAAATGCATATATTCTTGGCAATAACTAAGGCTTGATGGAAGAAAAGGAGAAGAATCAGAAGAAAAAAGAAAGCTGAAGAAAGAAAAAACATGAAGCCTTCAAGGCTGTAGACTGGAGGAAGAGGAGAGTCCTATAGGCAGCAAGCATGAATAAAATTTTCCTTAGTCTTGCTTCATTCTGTCCTTGGTCTCACCCTGCACAACTGCAGAAAAATTAGGACTTCCTAAAGACAATGTAAAGACCAGAGACTCAGGTTCCTTTTGGTTTCTTTTCTGACAGAAGTCAGAAAAGGAAGTGCCTAGTGGTTGAGCAGGAAGAGCCAGAATTTACAGGTTGTAATTTTTCATCGTGGTTGCCGGACTAAAACTAAATAGTCTAGAACTTGCTGAAAGCAGGGGCACCAGCTTTCAGTGGTGAGACATGCTGGAGGAAGTAAGAGAAGGGCCAGGACTGCAGACTGCCTTTTTCAATGGAGAGAAGTTCCAGGGGAGGAGACATGAAGGTTTTTACAGAAAACTGAGGCAAAGCTGAATAGGTTAGACTCATAGAATCATAGAATGTTAAGAGTTGGAAGGGACCTCAAAGATCATCTAGTCCCAGCCCCTGCAATCTTGGGCAGAGGCATCTCTGCACTTGGCCTTGTTGAACTTCACGGGGTTTGCACAGCCCCACCTCTCCAGCCTGTCCAGGTCCCTCTGGATGGCATCCCTTCCCTCCAATGTATTGACTGCCCCACAGTTCTTGGTGTCAGTGGCAAACTTGCTGAGGGTGCCCTCGATCCCACTGTCCGTGTCGCTGATAAGGTGTTGACCAGCATCAGCCCCACTACTGACCCCTGAGGGACACCACTGGTCACTGGTGTCCACATAAACAAGGAGATGTTGACCACAACTCTGCATGTGGCCATCCAACCAGTCCTTTATCCACGAAGTGCCCCATCCATCTAATTATTTTTCTCCGATTTGGAGACAAGGATGTCATGTGGGACAGTGTCAAACACTTTGCTTGTTGTCTTTAACTTCCTATGTACACCATTCAGATCTCATTAAACAGCACCAGTTGGCTTCATGTTCAACACAGTGCTGCAAAATGGGGACAGAGCTCCTATAATTCAGCATTAAGAGTATTTTTACCAAGCAAGCATGTTGTATATGCTTAACAATTTTCAATGACAGCAAAAGATACCCTATATATAATACAGCTTCACTGAAATTAGTTTTGCAGGAGAATGATCTCTGTCATAATGTAGATTCGTTATACATACATATAAACATTATTTGGATGCCATTTGTGGCTCTTTTTTTTTCTTGTCTACAAAAACTAATTAATTCTACAGAGAAGTAGCTTTCTAAATAAAAACATAATATCTCCAAACTTGCTTATACCAACTAGGCCACACAACATCAGTCAGCTAAGTATATATACATATCTGCTGCCTATTGCCCACTCAACACAGATGTCTGATGACCAGAATCTTAATAAAAATCCTCAAGGGAGAGATCTGGATGAATCCCCATCTTATTCCAAAGAAACAAAAAGATCAGCTTACCAGCTCTTTAGAGAAGCAGACGTGACCCTGCTGAGTATGACCACATTGTCTCTGTAGTCTTATTCACATGAGTGGAAGCTGACCTGATTGAAGAAGTCTTCTTACATGCATTCATTCCTGATCATCACTGTGATTTGTGCTGATCAGAGCCATTAGGTCAGAATTCCTAAACAGGGAAGCACATGGCACAAGAAGTTGTGCCAGTCACTTTCACCAAGAAAAAAACGGTTTTCTGGTGTTTCATTTACCTGTAGCACCTGCAGACTTGATGGTAGCTAGGAATAAGTATTGCAGTGGTCAGGTACTGTCACTCAGCCCTCTGCCCATTAAGTATCAAGCCAGTGGAAATTTATTTCACATCCAGTTTGATATGTAATGACTAAACTTGCATTAAGCAAACCCTGTTGAACAGTAGGCATCTTAAACTGTTTCTCCAGCTCAGCCTTGCAATTAATACCAGTTCTCTCATACAAGACTTGCAAGCCATCTGTGCTGTCACTTTGTGGGCGTTTACTTTTTAAGATTGGGCCAACAACAAGATTTGTCTTTAATTTTCTTAAACTAGTCTGAAAAGCTGCACATATTACTGCTCCATCAATGTCATAGTCCTAAACTTCTTCTGGTTACTCTGATTAACAATTTATACTTGAAGTTCCACAGTCTGCCTGAAACACCACATTGAGAGAGACACATAAAATGCTTATTCCATCAAGCCATTTAAGATACTCAGCTGTCTTTAGAGAGCAACTACATGTAATTATTCCTAGTGAACTGACTGGAGCTGAGTATGTAGCCTAGAAACATGATGCTGAAAGAGCAGCAACATCAGAAAAATAAGCGTATTGTCTGAATTCTCCAGGTTCTCTTATTTTCCCATCTACTTCTTGATTATATCTGCCCACATCATAACAAGAGGAAAGTAGATAATAAAATAACAGAAAGGGAATGAAAAATGGTGAGGGTATGTTCTTGTCTGTTATGGCCTTACCAACCAGACTTAATGTTTGCCCCACCAGTTCCTCATATTTTGCATTTTCATGGCATCATATCTGCATTATTATTGGTAATCTCATCTTCAGGAGAATTTCCCTTCCACTGACGGAAATCTTCACAACTGTGGAGAAAAGTGCAATCATTTACTACAAATATTACCCTAGAGGCTCAAAAGCTACAATACCATGATATAAACAGGGAAGAATATGTATGAAACACGTGAGAAAGCAATGAAACACATTCTTTAAAAACAACAGAATACTTAAAAACAAAATATAGATCTGTTACTACATTGGAAAAGAGAGCAAACAGTGGTGATACAAACAGATATTGCACTTTTTTCTCTCTCTAATCTTTGTGAAACTGTCACCAGACAACATAACAAGGCAAGTAAAAGTCTGGTTAAAGTAAGGAAAAGAACAGGATAAAAATAGTGTGAGAGCTGGCCAAGTTTGGAGAAACTCATCCTTGGGTGGTGAAGGAAACAGCCAGAGTAATCATAAAGATTACTGTTTCTGAGAAATAGTAGAGGAAATGGGAAGCCCTGTGAAAGTGCAGGGCAAACATACATCCACTTTTGTAAAAGGGAAAACATCCACTTTTGCAAAAGGGAAAAACTGACCCTTTGAGAGCTCTGAGGTAATCACTCTACCTTGAGCTGCAGAAACCACAGAATTTGGGACTAAATAAAGATCACTGTAGGTGAAAGGAAGACTAAGACAGGAAGAAGGTATTTGTTAAGGATGGAGTAGCTGCCCTCACTTGTAAGGGCACACTCAGTGGGTGTAATAAGGATCACTTTCAGTAAACCTGCTCATAACTACCTTGTGGGGACACAAGGTTCTATGGAGCTATCCCTGTGGTCCTAGGGAGCTATCCAGGGAACAGAGAGCTGTCTGGGTGGTGGTTTATTTGTCTTTTAGAAAAAAGTCAGAATAGTTACTGAAGATTCACTGCAATTTGTGAGGAGAAGTGCAAATTGGTTCCCATGAGGGTCTGTCCTGTGCCTTGTGTTATTAAATTGTTTCATTAATGACCATGAAGATGAAGAGTAAGTGTACTAACAGTATTTGCAGATGACACAGACTGAAAGGGGCACTTGGGAGGACTGGAACAGAATTCAAAATGATGTCTGAAAATTGGACAGATGGCCTGGGGTCAACAAGATGAAATGCCACAGAGACAAGTGATATATTTTGGGGGAAACCAAATGTCACATATGAAAAAGGCAACCAGATGGCTAGTATAATGTTAGGGGGTTTGAGGGTGAAGATCACTCACAAAGAGTAGCAAGATTCCACTGCGCCTCTTTTGGGATGTGTTAACAGGAATATTGAATAGACACTCTAGGGGATGGGAAAAGGTTTCAGCTGCAGTACGGTGGCCAGAATGTAGCACTGTATTTTGAGAAAAATGAGCTGTTGTCTGGATTAGTTCTTGTCTGTAAAAATGACTTAAGAGATATTAGAAGACCTTGCAGTCCCCACTTGGCCTCCATCTGAAGTAATACAGCAATCCTCAGGTATAAGACTTGACAAAATACAAGATTTTTGCTTCCTTACATTGTACCTATTTGGACATATTTTTAATATCTTTGATAATTTTAGTCTGGCAGCTAGCATAAGGATGTCTTTAGGTTCCAAACTTCAGTAAACAAGACATTTTTCTGAAACCTGGAGGGATACATTCTGCATCCCTCCCTCCCTCCCTTCCTCAGAGTGTTGCCTTGTCCTATAAAGAAGTCTTCAAAACACTACTCCTTACTCACCACATGATCAGCAATATTCATTTTGTGTCTGCTTAAATCAAGGACACTTCAAATAAGTTCAAGTGGCTTAGCCCTACTTCCCTCCACGTGTGCTTTTTAAGACTGCATTTTTTGCAAAAAATTCCACTGCTTCACTTTCATTTCACTTCCACTATAGGATTGTATTCTTTGTAGAAGCAAGAACTTCAATGACATTTCAAAGCCACTCTACCTCTTGGTCAGGGACACTGCCTTCTTCTATTCTTGTTAGACAATTGATCTTTCTGGGATTTGTTTTCCCTTTAGGAACACATAATAATTTTGTTTTGTTGTTATTTTCCTTGAGCTGAGCATGATCACAGCCAACGTTTCCCTCAGAAGAAGAGCTGGATACTCAGAAAGTGTCTACATTTTTTTTGTTGTTGGGTTTTTGTTTGTTTGTCTTTTGTGTGGGTTGATTTGCTTGTTTGTTTTTAAATTCTTCCCCCAGCTTATCACCAGACATGGAAAGCAAAAATCTTATATTCCCATCATGAACTGTAGGCTTTCGAACAACTTTGAAGGCTTTCCCAGAGCAAAAAAAAGACCTTTTTACCAAGAACAACTGCCCTTCATATGGAGTTCAGTATTTGTGCATCTCTTTTCTACTACACTTTATTATCAGAAATCTAATTAATCAAAAACATCATGCAGAATATATGAAGCTACAGTAAATGTTAGGACACACTCAAGGACCAAATGTAGCCAGTCTTTTCTGATGCTGAGACCAAGCATGGGAAATCACTCCCAGCAGCTGAATCTTAGTTTGGTTTTTCAGAACTGTAGGAATTGCTGGTTTTTTTCCTCCTACTCAGCAGTTACTAGAGTAAGCCTATAAATTTTCACATCCATTATATCCTTCTCTTTGATTAACACAGAATACTTTAGTTCTGTGGATTTTTTTTTTCCATCTGAAACAAAGTTTTTCCCAGCCATTCACAACCATACATTCCAGTTGAGTCTTGATGACTTAGCAAGAAATCCGGGAATTACTGGAATTCTGATGCATGTGTATTATAATTTCTTGCTATGATGATTTCTAGCTAACTCTTCATAAGACTCATAGTAAACACTTTGCATGTAAGGCTTAGTTTTGTTCTTATGTGACATATGCTGCAGAAAGTCACAGCGCAAGTAATGGTTTTATAGCATCTTGCATAGAGATACAGCTTGAATTGAATCATAAAATTTGGATAAAGGTAGTAAACTAGAATATTTTGGTGCACAGAAAGGAAAAATATCACAGTGGCAAATTTTACCTTTTCTGAACTTCTAAAGAGTTGCAGACTTGTCATCAATAATATCGCCTCTTCTGCAAGAAGGTTGATCATGCACCCATCCGTGGAGAAAAATGGTACTGACATGAGTACTTAGTATGGAACTTAACCTGGTCCATGGTGCTGCACTGAGCCAAATGTGCTTGCTAATTCCTGCTCCAGATTCTTGGGGTAGTTTTTTACAGCCGAGCAACACCACCACAAGAAGGGTGACAAATGTTAAGTCCAGCTTCATTCATACCCATCCTCATGAAAGACAGATGTGCCTCTCAATTCCCAGGACAGGTGATGTCCACAACCAGAGGGAAATATTTCAGTCAATGATCTTCAGTGTCTCATTTGCAACAATCTCCATTTCAAACACTTGCATATTGGAATAATGATCTCAAGTTCTTTTGTTTAATTTCTGTTTCTAGCTGACATGGAACTGTGATGCACCCTGGTATGGCTCTTCTTAATAATCTTTCACAACTCTGAGCAATCCTCAGAAAATGTGTGCTCCTTCTGATGATAATTAGAGAAGCCAGTCTTCCCTTTCAAGCGTCTTGGGACCACAGGTTGTTCCTGTCTCTTTTGACTGGGGTGAACCAAATACGTCTCAGAGATGGATCTGAACATCCTGAGTCATGTTGTCATCACAATGGGTGTTTTGGTAACTTTCTCACTTTCTGTTGAGAAGTGATCCCTGACTGGAATCTCCCCAGCAGCCTTACTCCTTCTCTCAGACCTTGGAGGCCTGTGCATTACCCATCTCATCTGACTACACCTCCTACCCTCTACAGAGAGTTCCAGCTCTGGCTGGAGAACTACTTTACTACGTGTAGGAAAGGAAACTTGTGTCTCTCAGCCCCTCCAACTCAGAATAAGTGCATGAAACCAGCTCAGTGCTCTCCATCAAAGGCCCAAGAATGGCTGTCTAACTACTGGCTACTGCAAATATGTAAAAAACTGAGGGGAAAAGCATACTGTATAGGGTAGACACGGGAAAAGCACCTTCATAGGACTAATGAATATTTTGTGAATCTGCATGAGTCAGCAGAAAAATACTACAGTATATGAGAAATGGATAGAGGATAGAATGTAACTAGAAGTTGGCAAACCATAAGGAATGAACAGAGAATGTGTTTGAATTTACAGGACAAAAAGCAAGTAATTTTAACAAATTCTTCTGTCAAAAACAAACCACTTTTTATAAATGCATCACAGGGTCACAGAATGAACCTGGGAAGGGACCACAGTGGATCATCTGGTCCAACCTCCCTGCTCAAGGTTCAAGCAGGGTCATCCTAGAGCACATTGTGCAGGATTTCATCCAGGTGTACCCTGAACATCTCCAGTGCTCTCTGGGCAACCTGTTCCAGTGCGTCACCTGCACAATAAAAAATTCTTCTTTGTGTTCAGGTGGAACTTCCAGTGCATCTGTTTCTACCCGTTGCCTCTTGTCCTATTGCTGGACACCACCAAGAATAGCCTGTCTCCATCCTCTGGCAACCTCCTGTCTGATACTCCTGGATGTTGATAAGGTTCCTTCTCAGTTGTATCTTCAGCTGAACAGGCTCAGCTCTCTCAGCCTTTCCCTGTAAGAGAGATGCTCCAGCCCCTCAAACATCTTCATAGACCTCTTCTGGACTTGCTGCAGAAGCTCCATGTCTCTCTTGTACAGAGGAGCCCAGAATTGGACACAGCACTCCAGATGTGCTTCACTAAGGTAGTGCCCCTCAGGAGAGGGGCAGGATCATCTGTTATGTTATCTAAGCTAGCCTTTGCTTTCAGTGAATAAAAACATTTTTCCTGGGTGTTTTTTTGTGCAAGTAAAAGACAACATTTATTTACATGTGGTATTTTTCACCAATCTTCAATTAATAGGAGAAATAATGCTTTCTAGAAAGGTTTACAGAGTTCAAATTCTTATGAAATATCACAAATCTGTACAAGACAGGCTGAAGTTACATGGATCTGTGCTCTCATTTAGAAAACAAAAGGCTATGTTCCGCTAGACTCTCTGGATTTTTCCTCAATTTAATTGAATCAGCCACAGAATCATAACCTTTAAGGCAAAAATGCTAAAAAGTATCCCAAAGCAGTATAAAAAAGTTTCATCTTATTAGGGAGAAATTGAGCAATAAAAGCCAAATGAAAAAAGATTGCTATTTGCATAAAGGAAATCCCTAAGGACACTTGAAATGCTCACAAGTAGAGGGCACAATGACACCAGGTCCTGTTATTTTCATTAATCCATTAAAATGTAAGGCAGAACAACTGGAATGTCTAGAAAATGAATAAGCTGTGAAAAGAAATTGAAACTTTATTAAAAAGGCAGAAATATAACATGAAAGGATGTTCTGCAAAAACTGACAGAAGCTGTTCTGGAAACACCAGACCAGACAGATGCCACATGTGGCTTCACCTAGGCATGATTGGAGAATCTAAATACACTACTTTGTATCAGTGCATTTTAATAAAATCAGTTCAAAAGCTGATTGAATTGGTCTAGTGTCAGTAAACTACTGGAAATCATAATGATGTCCCAGGATATGCGCAGAATGATAGCACTCTGCAGGTCAGTAACTGAAGGCAAAAAATGATGATGGGTTTGGAAGGTCCAAAATATGATTTGGATGAAAAACTCCCACAGGAATGAAAAGAGTGCTGCATGTAAGTGTGAGGGACAGAGAAAGAACAAGAATGGGGACCACCTGAAATGTGTTAGGCATGCAGAGGATCAGATACATGGCGTACCGTACAAAGATTCGCACCTACCTGTCAGTGCTCCTTCTAGACTGAAAGACCTATGAAAAATAGAAACAGGTGTTTTTTTCTTTCAGTGAAACCCTTCAGAAAATTCAATAAGATTTTGATTTCTAGCTTTGAAAAGCAGTGGCATTTTCATTTTGCAGAAATTTTGTTGCTGTTTTGTACAGTTTTCACTTTGTTACTCCAAAGAGAAGAAAGGAAAGACAAGAAAAGAAAAGAAAAGAAAAAAAAGAGAAGAGATGAGGAGAGGAGAGGAGAGGAGAGGAGAGGAGAGGAGAGGAGAGGAGAGGAGAGGAGAGGAGAGGAGAGGAGAGGAGAGGAGAGGAGAGAGAGAGGAGAGGAGAGGAGAGGAGAGGAGAGGAGAGGAGAGGAGAGGGAGAGGAGAGGAGAGGAGAGGAGAGAGAGAGGAGAGGAGAGGAGAGGAGAGGAGAGGAGAGAGGAGAGGAGAGGAGAGGAGAGGAGAGGAGAGGAGAGGAGAGGAGAGGAGAGGAGAGGAGAGGAGAGGAGAGGAGAGGAGAGAAGAAAGGAAAAGAAAAGAAAAAGAAAAAGAAAAAGAAAAAGAAAAGAAAAGAAAAGAAAAAGAAAAGAAAAGAAAAGAAAAGAAAAGAAAAGAAAAGAAAAGAAAAGAAAAGAAAAGAAAAGAAAAGAAAAGAAAAGAAAAGAAAAGAAAAGAAAAGAAAAGAAAAGAAAAGGAAAGGAAAGGAAAGAGAAGAAAAGGAAAGGAAAGAGAAGAGAAAGCTGAGAGAAAAATAAATATTTTGGAGATGGACAGGCCATTTTTTGATTGGTGAAAAGCTGTCCAGATCCATTCTGAAGGTCTGTAGTGGTTTGGGATAAACAGAGAGACAAATGAGGATGCAGAGACCAAGAGACAACATTTTTATTACTCTGGTCATTGTAGCTATTCTTGAAGAAGACAAATCAAGATGAAAAGGTCTTTCAAAATACAGATGCCCTGTGCTGAAAAAAGGCTCTGCTGACATTCATTTTAAAAATCTGTGTTTTCCACAAAATATTTACTAAATTGTGAGGGTTGGAAAGAAGCAGTGTGACTCCACTAGTCCCTGAATGTTTAGCAGCTGACTTCTGCCCTCAGGCTTTTGTTGATTCAAAGTGTTTGGACATAGAGCTCGTGCAATTTCCCAGACAAAAGCCTCGTCATTTGAGTCCTCATTATATGCGGTGGGTTCACATGGTGATTGTGCTCAATACCATATCTTCACCTTTGCTCAGGAGAAGGCAGGCTCTGTACTTGCAACTCTGTACAGAGATGGGATTTCAGAGGGGTCACGTGAGACCCCCTCGATATCATCCCAAGACACCTTGAAGAGATGCTGCATAGGGAGAAAGCTACAATCTTCAAATCTTCATTCCAGCTGTGTATCCCTGTCAGTCTAGTTTCATAGAATCCAGTAGTCCAAGGCAAGAGGTGCCCTTTGAGCCCATCAGAGTTCCTTTGGAAACCATCAATCATACACAACTCAGAAATGCTGTTCCTGACAGAAACTGTCCAATGGGTGTCCTCCAATAAAAACTTTATTAATATTGAAGTTACATGTTAAAAGAAGGATGCTGAAGCTGGAGAAAAGAAAATTATTTATTGAATGGCCATTAATTAACTAAATTCTATGCAAGTTATAGGGCACCCACAGCAAAGAAATGGTCTTTGCCCCAGAGCTGCTATGGTATTATAGTATGCTGAATTCATACACAGCTTTTTGTGAACAGAAAGATTAATATGTGTACTAGAAGCCCCCTGGCAATATCCTCTGCTAAAAAGATCATTCCCACTTTTCACAATGAGTTTCTGATCATTACCCTCACAGGTAACTAAAGAATTCAGAATGGATAGTTATTTTTCTGTGCTTAATATTTCACTGCATTAGAAATGTCATGATGCTTAACAATTAAGAAATTTTCATCTAATTCAGCTCAGTACATTAAGGTGCTCAGTTAGAATCCTAATGCATTCCACAGCCATCAATCTACCAGGTGTGACAATGCACAGCTAGTTTTCCTCTCCTTGTCTGATATTTTCAGTTTTTCAACGAGGTTACACAGAAAACTCTAGAGTTTTCTGATGGCTGAGAGATTTTGTCTGTGATAAAAATGCATACAATAAAATTGAATTAATTCCTTAGTATGTGACTATGCATCCTGCAGTTAGCACTTTTCCAGGCTTCTACAGAGGGGATCAAGACCAAGAGAAGGCTAGAAAATGGACTTTTCAATTCTCTGGAAAAAACACCAAGTTTTCAAATATCAATTTATTTTATCCTGAACTGGGATGAAAACACAGATAAGCAATATTTGCAGTGGGATTGAATTTGTTTAATAATTCAATTCATGGAAAACCCTCCAGATAGCTGTCAGATAGTTGGAAATCTGGGAGCTGCACAAGCTAAGCAGCATTCTAATCTGCCTGATGGTGTGACTTGGCAGGCCATATGCATAGCTGGAATACCTACTCCTAAATTTTCCCTTTTATTTGACAAATCTATTGGAAACAACTGCTACACAAGACTGAAAGTATATAGGAAGTATGAGAGTCTTTATTCTTTGAAGGTTTTCCAACAAGGAGCTTTGCAAAATTGGGATGACAGGAAAGGGAGCAAACAGTTCTCTCTCAGGACAGAAGTGAACTGCTGTGAATAAAGACAATGGCCCAAAAGAAGCCTGTTCAGCTGCCCTAATTGATAAGTAAAGAAGTGCAGCTGAGAATTTTATACCAGCAAAGCACTGTAGGGGTGGTGAGGCACTGAAACAGGTTGCCTGGGGAAGCTGTGGAGGCCTCATTCCTTGTTGTTGTTCAAGGCCATGTTGGATGGAACTTGGAGCAACTTGCTTTAATGGAAGGTGTCCTTGTCCACAGGAAAGGGCTGAGAGCTGAGTGATCTTAAAGTTACCCTCCAATCGAAACCATTCTTAGACAACCAGATGGGGAAAGTGAGGGAATCGATAGAGTGGTACAATCACATGAGGGAATGCAGGGAAAAGGGGCAGAATATGGGGATAGACAGAAGAGCTTATAAATTAGATAGTTATGTATGGATATATGGAGTGTGAGAATGTTTATTTTCTCAACTGCGGCAATAAATAAAGAGAAGGACTCAAATCTGGGCAATTAACTTTGCTGAAAACAGTAACAAAAAAAAAAAAACTGGTCAGTCACACCAGCTGATGGGCTGTCAATGTAGGCAAATCTGGAAATTTGCAAAGGATAAGGATGGAAACTTGAGTATCCAAGAGGCTGGAGTGGGTCAGTGGGACTATGCCAGCCAAGGAGGAGGGTGCAGAAAAGAGGGAGCAGGAGGACCAGAGAGGTGGGGTGGGCAGACAAGGGTGCAGAAAGCCTGTTGGCTGTGGGCTGTGGCTGCTCAGTGCTTGCCCTGCAGAGCTCTGCACCAATCCCTGCAGTGTGTCCTGCTGTTCTCAGCCACCTCTGCACGACGTCACTCCCTGTCCCAGGCATGTGAGGACAGCAAGGGCTCAGTGCCAGCTGCTGGGGGAGCAGCGTGTGA
This sequence comes from Entomyzon cyanotis, assembly GCA_024500445.1. Taxonomy (NCBI): domain Eukaryota; kingdom Metazoa; phylum Chordata; class Aves; order Passeriformes; family Meliphagidae; genus Entomyzon; species Entomyzon cyanotis. The sequence goes on from JAKEPQ010001021.1 coordinate 6,664,684, forward strand.
GGAGTGGGGAGCAACTGCTGCAGTCAGAGCAGGGCTGTGGGTGCCTCTGGCCAGTGGTGTTGGCTTCAGAGAGAGTCAGGTGTCTCAGTGCCTGCAGCTGGAGTAAGGGGGGTCTTTAACCTCCAGCCACTGGGGCAGGACCAGTTTGTACTCTGAAGAAAAAGCTTCTGGGGTGACCAGTGTGAGTGCATGGCTCAGCACTGCTGGCTGGAGAGGGAGCACAGGTCACAGCCCTCGTGCCTGGTGCCAGCTGCAGGAAGGGGTGAGTGTTTGTACCTTCCCCAAAACCTGCTGTGCATGGGGAGTGTGTGAGTGTGTCTATTCACTGGCCATCTGCAAGCTGATGCCAGCTGATGAGCAGGGGAGACTCAGTTCTGAGCTGGGGTATCAGGTGAGTGGACAATCCATGCTGGTATTTGGGGGACCTGTGAGTGTGGGGTTTCTGTGGGATGAGTGCATGAGTGCTGTGTGTCTACAGTGAGCACCAAGCTGTGAGTCAGGGACTCAAGGGCAGGAAAGGGGGCACAGGACTGGGGAAGGGGTGCCAGGTAGGTAGAAGGGCTGTAATGGTACTTGTCATATCCATGAATGTGTGTGTGTGTGAAATGGGAGAGTGTCATGTTAGCAAAGCCAGCTAAGTCACTGGCAGTCTAATGAGCTAATGGTCTGAGGCAGTAACAGGCTCAGGATTAGAGCTATCTCCCAGCAATTTGTACTAGCCGACAGACTGCTTACTGTTGTGGATGTTTAATAAATCTCTAGAAGTGGGAGCCTATCTTCCTGCAAGAGGTTGGACTTCAGAATTGTTAAAGCAGAGATTTTAATTACATCTAGTAAGTCCTATTACATTGTGCTGTATCATGCTGAAGAACACCTCAGGAGATATGAAAAATTGAATTTCACAAGGAGAGATAAAACAAGAAAAAAACCACATGTGAATGTGAAAATTGAATACCGCTATTAAACTTCTTCTAACTGTGTTCCTCTTGTTTGCCACAGATTATGTGACTTTAATTTAGTGGAGTTAGCAAGATGTCTTTGCAAAGAATCATCAGGATTATCAAAGAATTTGGGGACAGGTTATGATAAAATATCGTAGACTGGAAATTGATATAAAAATCAGAAGTAATAGGGAGGAATAATATTCCTCCTAAGTCCCTAATAGGGACTTCATCTCAATTTAAAAAAAAAAGAAATTCACAGGAGGTCCAATGATGTGTAGTCTCTGCAAAGCTTTGGCTGTTGCCACAAGTCTTTGTTAAATTCATCCTTAGTGGAATTTTAACTATGATGACCTTAGTTAGCTTGAAGTTGGAATGATTGCCACCAGCTGTGCTATCAGTATGATGGGAAAAATGACTCCTCCACTTATATGTGACATTTAAGATATTCGTGATCCTGCATGCATATATAGACAGCTAAAAATATGCTCAAGGTTGATAATAAAAATAAAAGGTTGTTACAGAAAATTGTATGCTTAAGGAGAAAAAAAAAGCAAGACCTGTCAAAAATCCCACCACATTTAAAACGTGTTTCACTTTGAGAATAATTTTAAGTCTACAGGTTTTGAAAGCCATATCCAGAATCAAGAGATATGTCTAACCAAACCCCCTCCTGAGTAAACTGGAAATGGAAGGAGTAGATGGATATACAGCCAGAGTCTCCCCTCTCACAAGCTAATACAAAAAGGACTGGCTTCTTTGAGAATGAGTCAGTGGCCCTAGAGCTCTTCCTGGTTCTTCCCAAGGCTGCCTCCCCACACACATCCTGTGATTACCTGTAATAAATAAATTAATAGATCTGCCTCAATAACAGATCTGACATGAATGAAATAGCCCACTAATCCATTCCTTTAGAAAGGACAATTAGGGATTGCTGTTTTATAATCTATATACAGGTAAAGCTGAAAGAACCTCACAGAAGAATCTGACAGTTTATGCAGTTTATAGAGCAAGAAACTGAGACCCTGTGAGATGAAGTGACTTGACTGAAATGAGTGGCAGGCTGAAAAACACCTCCTATATGACTATTGCTATCTGACTACAAAAATAATTTCTTCCAGCATTCTTTGCATGCAGTGGAGAATGCAGTTTTGAGTTGTCTGTCTCCTAGGAAAGTCACAGAGAAATCTTACTTGTGGATATACCCACCTGCAGAAGGAAGTTGTTTCTTGAGGGCCCTGTCTTCTTGAACATGCTCTGCAGCATTCTACTTTTACTGTTCTTTGCCCTTCTACCTCCCTGGAGCTGACAGAGAACAAACCTCATGTGATCACTGCTAGAACCCTGGATATGGCAGCTTCTTTCCTCTGCCATAACATCTCTCTGCTAGGCAGGCTGGCAGCCTCTAAGAGAGTGACAGGAGCTTTTGTTTCTCACTTGCAATCAGAGGAAGGTAGTTTGAATTCAAATGCAAAATAAGATTGCACGTAGCAATCATATGTTTCATTATTTCAGCCTTGTTTTTCAACCAGGCATTTTCCACCCTTGACCCATTGAATGGCCCACCATTAGAAAGACTGCTGCATATTCAATAAGCACACATAATTTCCTTCCTAATTCATAGGAAGAAACCCACTCCCACCTCCTTTATGAAGCAAATAATTCTAAGGATTGCAAAGATGTTTGGTAAAGAAATGTACTTTGCTCTCAAAAGCTCTATTTGGTCCCTACTGTGCAAAGACATGCCTCTTACATTTTCCATAGCAACAGAAGTTCTGTTCAGTCTGTTCTATAAAGTTCTTTATAAGGATCAACAAAAGCTAGAGGCAGGATGCCTGGGCCAAAGCTGAAGCTGCTTAGGTTTAATGCACTAAAAGCATTCTTATGGATGCTGCTATAAAGGCATGAATTGGAATCATAACTGAGAAGAACAGCTGAGAGGAGAAGCTAATGTGAAAACATAATGAGTTTTGGGCTGGCAAATGCACAAAAAGGCCACTATGCCACCTGAATACTGTTCACTCAGAGGTCACTTAGCCCTGCAAGGGAAATAGACCACCTAAAAGAGGATGTGAAAGAGCTTCCCCTGATCTTTGGGAGCACAGAATCTAGTAAGACATTTCCAAGCTCTAGCTCCTGCTCAACAGTGCTCAGAGGGCTCTGCAGGCTGTGGTGTTACACATACTTTTAAAGTCAGCACCACTGACAAAAGATAACCTTTGCTCGTGTGTATCCCCACTTCCATTCCTCCCTTCCCACACAGATCTTCTCCCCAGCTCGAGGCTATCAGCAAGAAGAAAGCAGATGAGGTTTCCCATTCCTCATCCTTGTTATGTGAGGGGTCCTTAGATTTCCAGTGCTGTAACACTACTAAGGGCACATTCTCTCCTTTAGTCTCTGATTCGTAAGGTCATTATCCATGGTAATTTCATATTTTCTGTCTCTGCTTTAAGGATGTGATCTGAAGGCAAGTTAAGAGAAATGTTTCAGGAGTAGGCAATTCAATATGATGTGTTGCTTTGCAGAGTAGCTGCTCACTTGGAACAACTCTTCACCTGCAGCAGTGAGGCTGCAAATTGAAGTCATCACCACAGGCAAAGCCTCAGTTATCTTTGCTGTCTTTCCACGATTTTATGTCGATGTCTGAAAGATCACATATGACTGACAACAGCACCTCCAGGCAACTAAACTGACCTTTTTTTCTTGCTTTCCACCCTCTCTCTTATGTACTCTTTATGGGGTTTCCAGAAATGGCATTCCATAATAAAAGTCTGTCAGCAGCTAAATAGAATGGAGCAAGGGATAATGTTGAATGAAAGCCAAATTGCAAATACTTTACCTTGGGTTTTTTTGGGTTGTTTTTTTTTTCTGTCTTTGGAAAAATGTGAAAAGATTTACTTCCAGGACATTCCCCCAAGTCCCTCTGACAAAGGAAAGCAAAAATAGTAGCACAGAACAGACTGGGCTGACATCTGAGCTCCATATCTAACACTGTCTCAGTAAAACCCATATCCACAGTCTACACAGTGCAACTTTTGGAGAGCTGCACTTCTTCAATGGTCCTTCTATCTGCCCGTGCATGGCCTCCTGGTCTATGTTCACAGAGCTCCCTCACTTGTCAGATTCTCCTGTCTCCATTCCTACCACCCACTCTGAAGAGTGGGTGGTAGGAATCTGTTACTCCTTCAATTCCATCCCATTATTTAGGCAGAGTGACCCAAAACCAAGGAATCTTCTCCACTGTAGCCCAGGTTTTGGCCTGTTCTGCATGAATGAGAGGGTGAAGGCAAGCTGAAAGGAGGGGACGTCAAAGAGAGTGAAATGGAGCAGGGCTCTTTTGGGTCTCAATAAGAAAGGTCTGACAAAAAATGGCTTAATAGAAGAGCTGCTTTAATAAGATAGAGTAAAGGGAGAAATATAGATAACAAGTAAATCTTATGTAACTTCAGATGCTGAGAACCCCATGGCAGTGCAGCATTGTGTGGCCCCTGTCTGCTCAGGTTGGCTGTGCTGTGGATCATTAACTCCTTGGTGCACAGTGGTTTCCTGAGCACAGTCATGGCAGGACTCTTCCAGAAGATTTTCTTACCATCATGCTGATAAGTACTTTTTGCTCTTTTTCTTCCACATTTTCCACCCTATGTTTTGTAACTTCTGTTTGGCTCACAGCTTCTGTAGTGAGCAATGTCTTCTTTGCATGCTGATTATGTGCCAAAGTAGAATCATTGCCTTTGACATAAAGTCTATAAGATTTCTACTAGGCATAAGGTGGAAATCTGATTTCACAATTACCCATCACTAATTTGATACCATTATCTGATGTCATTAGTCCCGAATCTCAACTAGTCACAAAGAGCAGGCCCAATTTTGTGGTGTGCATTTAAAATCTGGCAAAACAGAGGGTGGTGCATGAGTAAGAGCCTTCAGCAAGTGCTCAGTGCCATGCGAGGGACACCCCGTTGTTCTGAAGGTGTTTCATGAAATTACTGTTGTAAGTTTGGTTGTGATGAGCTCCTTTCATTCATTATTACTTTGTTCTCTAGAAATTGCCTCTAGCATACAAACAAACTACTTGGTTTTGCTCGGTAAAAAGTAATTGCTTTATGTAGCTTCTTGTGAATATGAGAGCCTATGGGGTGTTTTTAAAAAAGTCATCATTAGCAGATTTATTTTTATCATAATTTTCAGCAGAGGGTTATTGCTTGCCATTGAGGCTTTTACCCTCCAAAGGGTTTTTGTTGTACTGGGAGTAATATTGACCATAATAAATTAAAAAAAAATAAGTCACAGACCAAAAGTAAAAAAAAATACAAAGTAGAAATTTTAACTCTGCTTTCTCTTGTTTGCATAATGCATGCATGTTAGACTTTCATAGTCCTTCCACAGTTTTCTCACTCTGGCCTTGCACACCCTGAATACCTGAGTCATGTATGGCTGGATCTGTGAATGTGTCACAGAAAGTCATTACAAAATACTGGGTCTTGTTTCTCTGATGAGGTGCTGGTTGAAGCACTGGTTTGGAGTTACATTGGGCACTCAACAAACAAGATTGCCACAAAAATTCTTCTTCTTTTGGAATGTGAAATCAGAAGTACTGTAGAAAACTCAGGAATCAAGCTTGGCAGAGCCTGAAGAAAGTAATGGTTTAATCACCGTACCACGTTCTGGTTGTTTTCCAGTACATATTTACACCAAACAGCCAGTGAATCCCAATAGACTTCAACTGATATTTCACAGAAGCAAGCTGAAAACAGATACAGGCAGGTTGCATAAACTATTTTCTATTCTCACACAAATAATAGCATGAAAAGAAAATATTTTTCACAGAGAATTCATAAATATCTTGGGATAAGTATTGAGTGAGTGAGAATCCAGGAAAAAACCAAGACTGCACAATATAACAAAGGTGTCTGCCTACAACAGAGCAACAGAAATTGGAAGAGTTCACATTTAGAGACAAGTTTTATAACAAGTTTGAAATCTAGATTTCTAGACCAGTTAGAGCAAGTGCCAAAGGACAGAGCATTAAGCATAATGAAAAGGAATAAAAAATTCATGGCACCAGAAGGCAAGAGGTGGGTATTATGCAGTACTATAAATTAAGGGAAGATTTTTACATATATTTTGAGATACATGATGCCTCTCTAGACATTGCAAACTCCAAGTGACTGTGAGTGCATATGGAAGAGTAAGAACTTCCCTTGTATGCTACAGGAATGTTTGACTGAAAAGAAATGACTAGAAATATCCCAGGAGTATCAAAACAGCATAGTATACACAACAGTTTCTCAAGTGCATCGCCAGCCAGAAGGCAAGAAAATTACCATCAATACTGCCCATCTCACAACCCTTAGGAGCTCCCTTCAGCCAGTACCTGCATGTGAAAAAACATATATCAGGCATGAACAGCTTAGAGTTGGCTGCTTTCAACACTCTGATTAGATGTCTGTATTATCAATTCATCCATCATTGTTTTAGATGATGCAACATCTAAAAGATGCAACACTAAGATGCTAAAATTCAAGAAGGACTGATAGAGTGAGATCTGAAGGTGTTACAGGTCATCTCCCACAAAGTATGAGGCACAAGTCAAATGTCTCTATTCTTTAAAGTGAGTCAGAAAATATTTGGTTTAGTCTTGTGCAATATCAAATTAGGACTGAAAATCAAGCAGTTAAAACTATTTATAAAATTAGGAGATGATCACACAGTCCACTAGGTTTGCCCTGGCAGCTGATATAGATGTCCAGTTGTCCCTAACAGGACTAGAAAAAGAATGGGTGCACTGGCATAATTAATTGTAAGAGTAACTCCTGAAACACAAGAGGTATTGTGATCTTCCAAACAGAACCAAAATACTGTAAGGAAAGAAATGCCTCAGGAGATGCCTCACCAGAAACATTTACAGCAGAACTGGATATCACAAGCATACATTTACAGTTGTGATTAGAGTGCAATTAAATTGTGAATTTACAATTGTAAAATTACAGCAATGCTATCAAAGAAATCCAGGACACTTAAGCTTAAACACAAAAATGCTGGCATGAAAAAGGAATGTCTCGACTTATGTTAACTAACATTCAGAAATTGACCTGTTTGTTGTTTTGAAGAGACCAACATATCATTTTAAGTCCAGCATCTGCCCTATGGTGTTCTCCAATTACCCTCTGCTCCTTTTTCAGCCTCATGTCTCAAACTAGAGAAGACAAGAACGAACCACAGGGACATGCTGAGGTGAGGTGTAGAAAGGAGACTGAAGGAAAGCTGAGAGGCAGGCAGACAGGGAAGGAGAGGAGCTGCAGGCATTGCCAAAGCAAGTGAAAATGAGATCCAGAGAAGTCAAGTGTCACCATTAGTCACTGTGTTTCAGCAGTAGAGACCAAATTATTATAACCTTTGTATCTCCCTCTCACAAAAACAAACAAATGAACAAATAAAAGGGGGAAAAAAAGGCAAAAGCAGTCAAGACAGATGTGGTGAGAGTAAGTGGTAAATCACACTGTTTTGATTGAAAACTAGTTCCACAGAGAGATGAGGAAACACACATTTCCTGCCACTCACTCCTGAGCTCTGTAACCCATAAAGTGCTTACAAATGTAACAAGGAAGAAGCCTGGGTATGTCAACATCTTCATCACAGCTTCATTGCTTTAATTTCTTGCTGGGTTTTCTTTGCACCTTAGGCAAAGCAATTTGTTTAAACTCGCTCCTGCCACATTTTCAGTCTGCTGGGATGAGCAAACCAGATGTGCCGAACTTGGCTGCATTCGCATGCAAACAGAATCCTTAAACTATTAATTCAAAGGGCATCTTTAAACTTCACCTCCAAGCAGAAATCCCACTACATGAGGCACTCTTTAGTTTGTCATTAGCTAGTAATGGGTACACATTAAGCATGAAATAGAAGTCAGTAAAATCTTTATAACTGTAATATTTAAAGGCAAGGCACTCATCATCACGAATTAGAGAAGAGTGGGAAGAATAATTTTTTAAGAAGTTCTGCTCCCCAGCTGGGTTTCAAAGCTGAATTTTCAAGAGGAGAGTAGACAGCAGGTAAAATATCAGAAGTCATCATCTCCTGGGAAAGTACTGAAATGCACCACTGTCCTTCAGTCACAAACAGTGGACTTTTGAAAATTCCTTTGGAAGTTTTAAACATTCAATGGTGGCAAATTCCTCCAAAAATTACCACTGACAATAGAGGAAATGTGCCTGGGAGTAAAAGGTACATCAGCACCTAATCTGAATAAACTTCACAAACCCTTCTCATTTCAAAGTGAACAATTAAATAGAGGTGTGGGCAAGGACACTCACACCTGTCACAGTGGATTATTTGGTGGTATCTAAGCACAGTGTTCTCCCTGCTGCAGCACAGATGCTTTGGGGATCTACTCCTCGGGAGAGCTGGTAGTTTTCTCTGAACTGTGCCTGCTTGTTCAGCACTCTCAGATCTGTCCATCTGCAGAGAGAAAATCGGTGTTTGGTTCAGTGGTCTATTCAGGCTAATCTTGCATGGTATAGAAGTAATTTGTGGATATCAATGAGGGGAATAGGATGGAAAGGATGAACACACAGAGGTCCTTTCTCTTTCAAACCCCACACTTCATCAGCTCAGGTACATGTTCGGGGCAAATTATGGTCATTTCACAGCAGGTCAGAACACAAGGGTCTAATCCGACTCCTCCTGGGAGAACACGCTATGGAGTCCCACATCAGTTCCTTTCCAACATGACAAAAGTGTTTCCACATTGGCTGCAGGACGTTTTCTACCTCCATCACAGTTCTCCAGCAGCAGAACAAAAGCCTTCTGGTTAACTGGATCACACATGCACATGAAGCAATAAAACATTTGGCAGTGGTTGTTTCCTCCTGCAATCAACTTAGAGGGAGCCCACTGCCATTAAAACATCAATACTTGTGCTCCAAGGATCACAGTAGAGCTGAAAGAGACTGCTAAATCCTTAGCTTGGATATTAGGAAAAGGTTCTTCACCCAGAGGGTGTTTGAGCAATAAAACAGACTCCCTGGGGAAGTGGTCACAGAACCAAGCCTGACAGATTTCAATAAGTGTTTGCACAATTTTCTTGGGCACTTGGTGTGATTCTTGGGTATGTCCTGTGAAGGGCTGAGAGTTGGACTTGCTGATCCTTGTGGGTCACTTCCAACTCAGCTTATTCCATGGCTCTATGATCCTTTGAAAATAGCCAAGAATAGGTTCTTTCCCCTTTGTATGGGAAGTTGTCCTCCAGTTCAAAATCCTAAGAAGACCCTGATCAAAGATCCCTGTTAAGGTGGGCCAGGTAAAAAGTAAGTGCAACCTGTTTCCTTATGTATTATAGCTTGCAAGGAAGGTCTGTGTGTTTAAAGAGCTGTTAAAGGAGTTCTACAGCACAAAGTCATGATATGTGGAACTCAGACTGTGTAAGCTGTGCTGTGGGGATGAAGTCATAAGAGACAAGAACTTCCTACCAGTGTTTTTGTCTTCCTCTTAAGGCAATTTGTAAAATCACAAAGATTTTAATGGCAAATAAGCAAACTTGTCTAAACTGGTTTTGTTTACTAAAATCCAGGAAACTTAAAAAGGTAGAAATGAAATAGAAATAAAATAACTCAGTTAATTTTTTTCCATTGAACTAAGTTTTTCCCTCCATAGCATGGACACTGTCTTAGGGGATGCGTACTTTGAAATCTGTTTTAATGCTGTAGGAAAAAGGTGGTCTGTAAAGTTGTTTGATTATACCAGATGAGTTTTTTCCCAGTTGCCAGCCCACAATTGTGGTGTGAATATTAGAAAGGGAGAAACATATTAGCCTATCTGAAATCATGCAGAATTTTAACACATTAGGGTTATTTACATAAACATAATAACCGATATGAACTGCTGCACTCTTTGTGGGATTTCCAGAAGTATTCAATCTAGAAAAAAGGAATCCTATAATTCTCTGTTCCTAAATTCCTCTCTTGTTTTTTTTTTAACATCAATAATGTAAAAGAGCTAAAATACTTCTTCATTACTTCAAAACACTTGCAAATTTAGAAATGTTCAATATAAGAAACATTGAGGCAGAAATAGCAGGGGTTTTAGGATTAAAACCTCTCAAAAGGAGACACACAGAAATGGCTCCTTGACAAAGGCTCATGGTTGCCATGGATACATAAATAATAAACATAACAATAAGAAGAAAGCACTCTGGCAGTGATGAAAAATAAAGCAGCACAAAGAAAAGGACATAGTATAACACCTAACCCCAAATCTTTTTTGCCCATGTTCTCTCCTTTCATATAAATATATATATAAGTTTTTATATCTATATGTAAGCCTCAAACAAGGCCAAGTAGACTCTCTTCACGTTTCAGTGCAGCTTTTCTTTGTGGTGATAGACCTGTCACAAAAAGTTTGTTGCAGGTTTTCAAAGGAATTTTGACTTCTCTGTGACCAGGAAAAACTTTCAGAATAAACAAAACTGAGTATTGGAAAAAACAGTCTGAAAGGCTAGGATTTTAAGAAAACCTTTAAAGGGATTCAGTCCCTTTATGAACAGTAAAAAGCCTCTTTTCTTACCCTATTTCCTGAAGAACCAGCAGTCACCCCTGCTAAAGTCAGCATGCTCGGCTTCTTGCATTTATCTTGTGGATTTTGGCCAGTCCTGTGCTCTCAATACATCAACAAGAGGATTACTCATCAAAATTACAAATTACTTTTCAAAAAACCTATCAAATATTTTACTTTTTCCCAGGTACAAAACAGCAACAATCTATTTTAACATGCTTCCCACTTGAAAAGCATTCACTATAAGAAGTCACATTTCTGTAACTTTACTACCAGCATAACTGTCGAGCCAGGCTTTAAAAGAAAGCTCTGGTAGTTCTTCAGTCTCCAGTCAGCTTCCCAAATGCTAGGGCATTTTGAGAGACTTGCCCAGCTTTCACTGGCTACTCTTACAGGGAATTTAGCTTCTTGTGGCCTGGTATGGTGTAGCTCCTTAGCACCTATCACATCTGAACTTTTCTAAATCCAAATAACACCAACTAACTTGAGTCTCTGACTCAGAGCTTTTGTGATTCTTTGTTGACTCCAGGTGATTCTAAACCCAAACAATATATCAGGAGCAATATGCTAGTGCTAATTGGATGTCCATGCTCTAGAATATCCCACAGTAATGTTCTGGAGCCAAACAGAAACATATGGATGGGCAGCAACATAGCACTCCCTATTCCCAGTGAGGTGCTGGATTCACCATCCCTGGAAGTGTTCAGGAAATGACTGGACACAACACTTGTTCACATGAACGTGCTTGGTCAAAGGTTGGACTTGAGGATCTTGGACGTCTTTTCCAACCAGAATGATTCTGTGATTCCCTGATATCCAACTCTCTTTCTCTCCGCAGGGTAGCGAGACCCTATGATTCTTCAGCAGAGGCTTCAGAGATGGAAGGATACAGCTTGATTTTGCCAATTGCCCCTGTCCCGGGGTGAATGGCCTTAACTGGCAGCAGCCATCACATTGGTGTTGCAAGTGGCCAAGGATCGGCACTGTCACACCTGGCACTGCCAAAATGCTTCATGAGATAACCCCTGTGTTTCCAAACAGCTGCACAAAACTGTATGAGAGAGGAACTAACCCTGAATAAACTTTAAAATGAGCTGTGACTTTCAGGCAAGCCTCTAGAGTAGAAATTAAGAACTTCAGCGTGAATGTGATCAGACGGACTCTATATAAAATTCAGCCCTGCAGAAAAGGTCTCTAAACAATTTAATGTGGTTAAATTTGGTCTAGTTCAGTGTAGCAAATCAATAATCATCTCTGAAGAGCTCTACTTAAAGAGGAAGGACTTGAATAGTGACAGCTGGTCAATGAAGGGCATGTAATGGCAGATATTTGATTATTCCAAAAGGAAAAGTTTGACAATTTCTTATGTGGTTCAGTATTATATGCAAAATTTACCTTCAGTGGAAAGGCAACATTAGTGCAAACAAAATGTCATGAGGCCAAAAGAGGAAAGAGCCTGAGATTTTTTTTTGGTAAATGAGATTGTATCAAGGAAAATGTAGAGAAAGATCCTCCATAAAAGTTCCCTTTGTCAAAATAGAGGCTACATGGAGGAAACTCTTCTCATGCAAAACAACAAGCACAAGATAAGTTCAAAGCCAGTTTGAAGTGGGACTTCCTGTCAACGCACACTTTGTGGTGATACCTACAATTGGAAATGCTGCAGAAATTACAAGATTGGGCATCATCAAAAGAAAATCCAAAGTAAAAGTAAACAGCATGAGCGTTCCACACTCCCACTGAATGAAATGCATTTGGTGTGTTTCTGTTTCAATGAACCACTAAACAGAAGCTGTTTTCATCATAACATAGAAGAGTTTGCTGCTTGAACGTTAATCTCAAAATTATCTCTGCAACAGTAATTGTCTAAGATATCTCCCTTTCATAATAAATTACTCTTCTCCTCTTTCACAAGAGGAGCAATGGGATTTTATTTATTTATTAGCTTTTTCTTTCTATTCAAAAGAAGAAGGAGAACATTTGTATAAGAGGAGAGCTGGATTTGCAGAGAAAGCTATTTTTATGTCTCCCAGCAGTAGATTTTAAGAGCCAGTCTAGCTCTCACGAAATGTCCTCACTTTCCCTTCTGACTCAACCTCTCTGCCATTTGTGTGTCTAGCTTCACTTACTGTGAGAAGCATCCGTGGAAGCCAGCTGTCATAGGGTGTGCTGGGTGAGGAGGAAGATGTTTACTCTGACAGAGCTAGGATTTGTGCTGAAGGTATTTCTAAAACATGTTGCATTTCTTCCACCATTTCCAGGACTGATGCAAGACTTGTCAGGTGAGTTGTTCTCTTGTGTTACACAAGAAATCTACTTAGGAGATCTCAGAGGACTCTTACTCCATCCTGTGTGCATTTTATCACAGAGATCTGAAAATCAGGGTTGTGACCCAGAGCTGGAACTGGCTGAACTGAGTGCCAGCACAGAGAGCAGGCTTATGTGTTCTGAGATTTCTTTTTCAAAACAGTCAGGTAGCAATGGCATTACAAAACCAGAGGTACCTAATGAATCAGAATCTCTAGTACAGCCAGTGGGACTGCCTATCACCACAAATCCCATGAAAAGAATATAACAATCTTTCAAGAGGAAAGAACAAAACAGCTCATATTCAGATTTCCTCCTTTCTGTTTGTCTTTTGAAAAAACAAGCAGATAATGCTCTGGAGAGATAATGACAATTCAGACTGTGAAGTGCTCTCTGCTCAGATTAATGCACATCTTTTGTTTTCTGTAGAACCAGGACCAAGACATATGTTTAAAGAAATTGAGAGGGGCACCAAAATGAAACATAGGGAATATTGTATTTACTCTGTATGATTATTGAGATAAAAACCCCATTGTTTGGAACCTTAGAAAAAAGGAATAAGAAACATTGCTCTCCAGTGTTTTAATACACATCAGTAAACTTAAATTGAAGAAGGTATAACCTAACACATAAGTATTGCTGCAATGAGGAAGGAAATATCTTCTGGAAAGGGTGCATTTGCTTACAGCATCTCTGAAAGATCTCAGGGCTAATTCATCAGAAATTGAATACAAATACATGTAGCATGCTAATGCATAGCAGTGTCTAAAGTCAGAACTTTGGAAAAGAAATAACTCTGGTTGACAGCTGTGCTCATTTTTTTGAGTGATTGTCTTGTACAAAATTTTCCTTTAAAATTCTATGACATTAATAGAAAGAGATTATCTTCTCATCCTTCTCAAAAATTCAGTTGTGGGTTCTTAACCCAAGGATGAGCCTCAGCACAGCCTGTCTCCAACTACAGTGAGACAGACAGTGCCTTTCGTTATTGCTAACAGATAATCTTCCTTCTAAATGCTACCTGAAACTAAACAAATGAGTGGAAGACAAGTAAATACTGTTTGTAGCAAACTCACTACACAAACCCCAGATACGACTGTATACACCCTTGAGCCTCATACATTGCACTTACACATGTGCATAAATATGTAGTGCTGACTCCACAGTATGAGTGCTATTGCATTTTGTCTCATACACAGAGAAGTCAAAAAAGAAAGTCGCACATGGAGAGGGAAGTAGTGGGGGAGGTCTTTATTTTCTTTGAATGCAGTATCTCCAGCTCCCAAAAAACAGAGCCCAAAAGAGCCAAACTACACAACCTGGCTGCTAAGAAGCTTGAAGCAGAGGACACTTGGTCTTAGCTGGACAGTTCCAAGAAGTCCCACATGTTGCACTGGTCCTCTGCATTATGTAAATTGTTTGAGTTGCCAGCAGCACTGCATCTCTCCTGCTTCTTCTTCACAGAAGCTCAGCCTGAACTGTGAATTCTACAGGAATAAGAGAAGAGTGACTGTGCAGCTCCAGTTGTGAGTCCTGTTTCTCAAGAGCTTGAGCTTCTGAGGTTCTGTCAGCAGGTAAAGCCTCTACTTCCACTGCTGGGCAGTGTCGCAGGCTCCTCCTCAACACCTGATACCATTCAGACACGGATGTTTGGGTGGATGGGGTCATGGGTGGGAAAGATATGGAGGGTGGTCTGTTGCAATATTTGCCAAAGTCTGTGTGTGAGGAATAGGCAAACCCACAGAACTACAGCACAGGCTGTTTCATTAGATCATACATCGCTGCTGAAATGTTTTTCTCCATCATTCTGGTGATAACTCATATACAGCTTCAGTTGGTCTGCATCTTAGGTAAGATCTCTGAGACTCTATGGCATAATTTCCAGGGTTTGAACCAAACAGTCACATAAAATAGAAGAAAGAAAAGGGTCAGCTTTAGCTAGAAAACAGTGGCAGGAACTTAAGGCTGTATAAGGTAACAGCCCTTGGGACAAGTTCTGTGGCTTTACCATCTATTTGTATTGCGTCTGGTCCAGTAAGGCATTGGGTCTATTACAGGGACACTAATGCAATATTTATTAATGAAACTGCAGGCCTGTCTTCCAGTCCAAGAAAGAAGTCCCTGAGAGTGGGTTTATGTTAGCACCTGTAAGATTTCAGTGCACACCCAGCCCTGAAAAAAAGTACCAACCAGATACTTACCATCAGGTAGGTGGGAAAACACCAACTGGCGAAGATAGCAGGAGCAGTGTCCAGGAATTACACAGATTAACAAAGTGAAAAATCTCCTCTGTCTTCAGTTAGGGCACACAAAACTTGACAGATGAGTCTGTGAATGGATAGGAGATTCACAGCTGAATTATTCTAAGTGATTAACCATGACCTTACAACTAAGTCATGAGACTGAAGCAGAAGGCTTCATCTGATTTGAGAAGTCATCCTGCTAATCTATGGCAATGCATTGTGTTTCTATTAAGGGATTAATAGAAATCCCTTAATATCAAGATTTTCTCTTTCAGTAATTACAGAAATTGATAGTTCTTTGAGGAAAAAGCTACTGTGGGACTTAAATAGTTGACGTTTCATGAGTTTTGTACATGAGCTAGTAACTGTCATATGTTTCTGCCAGAATATTTAACGTATGGCTACGTGCCATGAAACAGATTTCTCACTAGGACTCACACATTTTTGTTTTGACTGTGGAAGAAATTAAATGAGATTCTTATGCCCTAAATGAGCTACCTAGAAGTCTGAGGTATGAAAGTGAATTAATCAAGACTTCCTTCATACATAAAGGGAAAAGACAGGACCATCATATATGTTTACCTCACCAAAAAAGTGTTCAAGACAGGTTTGGACATGCTTCTTGATGTCCAGAAGAGAAGCCAGCTCAGATACAAATATTGAACTCTGATTTTTTAAATGAAATAGGAAGGTTTCTCATTTGCTGCATATTTTAAAACAGTCCACATAACTAGACATACACCCACATATACCTACCTAAAGATAGACAAACATATTGAAATTAAAGAGAGTTTTCTAAATCAAGCATCACAAACTGGAAAACATCTGAAATAAGATCGATTTCTAACTCCCATCACATCATAAAAATCAAACAACTACGACACATCCTCCAAATTTCCTGCAACTGCAAACACTTGCTCAGTTGGACATTCCTCCATAAGAACGAACACTCCAGCTTCACTTTGCTAATCTGGCTGGAACATTTTTGGGTTGCTGGTCATCCATCTCTGCCCAGCAATTTTCATCAGTGTAGTAAGAAACAAACAGACCAGTGTCCTGCAGAAAATTAACTCACATAGTAGATGCAATTTCTGTCTTCAGCTAAGTGATTTCCTGTCTTCAAAAAGAGAACTTTACTCAGTGACTTCCTTGGAGTTCAGTCCTATCTGGCTACAAGTAAGAGCAGGATGAGACTTTTTCCTTCAACTCAACTGCAAGCCCTCTTTCAGACATCGGACAGAAACTATGAAGTCCAACATAACATAGTAGTGACAGTAGGAGTAGTAGTAGTGGTAGTAGTGGTAGTAGTGGTAGTAGTAGTAGTAGTGGTAGTAGTAGTAGTAGTAGTAGTATAATCTTAAACCTTTGACTGGGTTGAAAAGTCACAATACAGGTTTTCCCTTGGTCACCACCTAGAAACATTACAACACTTAGCAGGGATTAATAACGGGAAATGACAGGGCACAAACTGCTCATGACCACTCACTAGCAATTTGGCTGTGTGTGTAAGAAGGACATTAGAAATGCCAGCTTCTTAAATCAGAAGCAGGTTGGAAAAAAGAAACAAACCCTGCTAATTCTCCCTTAGAAGCAAATTTTGGTGGAAAGAAGGAACTTGGAAGAATTCAAATGCCATGGCATCGTCACAGTGCTGCGTTAACATATGGACTGCTTGTGTTTACTGTTACAAAAAAACCCAAAAATTCAAACAAGACCAATGATACATCAGAGAAAATTGAAAGCTTGCTCTGAAAATGGCTGACCTTATCAAAGTACTTTACTCCATCCTTTTCTTTTTAAGAAAATTTAATCAGAAAATTTTGGTAATGTTTTTGTCCCGATGAAATGGCCTTTTGTGGAAGAAAATTATTCAGGTAGGACATTTGCAAATCACTGCATAAACAACCCATTCATGGAAGCCTGCTGCATCATCATCTGCTTGAAAGAGCAATTAATTTTTTACATAATCAGTGTACCAGCAGATAATGTTCCTTCTGGAGTCATCTTTTCAGACTGAGATTGCTTTGCTAAAAATCCAATAGAGTTATACTGGGTTTACATAAACTGAAAAATTAAAGTTTTGTAGCTATTTCAATTACAATAAGGGAGCTATATTTTGAAGGCATTGTTGAATGTGAAGGATCAAACTTAGAGCACTTATACTGCTCATAGCTGTAACTTTAGCTTGCCAGTGATTCCCTTACCTGCCTACCCACCATGGAATTGCATCTCATATTTGTGATACTGAAGACAGATTACAGGGCCTCATTCTTTTAATAAGGTTCTGAAAATATGGGCTTTTGCTGTGCTCTGCCCATTTACTGTTTATGCCATATGTCAGACTTTTGCCCTTTGCAAAAGCAGTAAGACCCCTGAAAAACACAGCCTGCACTGAGTCAGCTTGGGGAAGCAAGAACAAAGGGTCAAAGCATTTCTAGAGGCCAGGGATACAGGTGACAGCACAGAAGTGTGACAAGGCTCCTAGTCAAGGGGAGAGAGTTATGCACATGAAAACAAAATACTTCTGCCATGATTGTTTACCACTCTTAAAACTGGGAATGAATCCTGGGTGTCATACAGGAAAGACACCTTGAGGAACTTTGCATGCAAGTCCTTCAACACTGAATTAAGAAATGTTAAACCTATTTTTCTTTAATTCTTTCCTTTCCACTACCTCTTTTCTCATGGATCGGCCAGGAAAATGGTTAGAACACAAAATAGCCCGTGGAATGCAATATATTTCTCAAAATGATGAGCAAACCCCTTCAGAGTCTCAGAGTGTGGAATGAGTTTTTAGAGGCTGTCCTGGGAATGCAGTTGTTATAATTCTATAAATCCCAGAAAGAGTCTGTCTATCTGTCTATCTGTCTGTCCATCTATCTGTCTGTCTGTCTGTCTATCTATCTAATCTATCTATGTCTCCTCTGTCTCTCTCTCTCAGGAGTACACTTGATGGTTCATGGTAATTTCTTTCCCCACTGTGCTGCCTCAGAAGTCTATGGAGATGTGCTTCAGGAGAAGGGTGCTCTCCAGCTTTACACACCCATTAATCCCATCCAGAGCACTACAGCTAATGAGAAACACTGGCTCACTGCCTACAAACAGATGCCTTGTCATCCTGCAGAGTCAGGGAAGGGAGACAAATTAACAGCGCATCTTTAAAAGAGCATTATAAACATTGGATTCTCACTCTTCCAGTCCCATGAACATGCCTCTGCCTATAGAAATGGGGGCAATCACTCATCTCTCAGTGTAGCAACACATTTCAGGAACACTTACAATGAACACATTTTTTGTATCTGAGCAACTGGCCAGAGTGTCATCTTTTAAAATAACAGGTTTTTCTCTCCCTAACTGAAGCTTTCAGAATTAACATGGAGTATTTCAATCATATTTCTCCCATTCATTGGTCAGCTATGAAACTGCTCACTTTTTTTATGTTTGCTTTTGCGGTTGACATGGCTGAGCCACTCTCTGTTCAGCTTGGGGTCTTCTAGAACCTTATTAGGCAGAACCTTTTTCGGCAGAACCTTTTTCCATCAATGGCATTTGAAAAACTTATCTTGGAAAATTCAGTTAAGATAAAACCTACCTTACCCCTGAACCAAGGAAATACATATTTCTCTATATACAGATGAATTAGTATCAGTTGTGCTGACTGTTCTTATGAGAGGGTTCATTTGGTGAAATGTCTGTAATTCCTTTGAAGGAAACCACTTTTCAGCCATAGGAAGCAGGGCTTGTAGTGGCTCACTGCCATACTGGGGCATGGCTGAGCAGAAATTATGTAGTTAACTTTCTTCTTAACAGCTCATTTAATACTATGATTTTCATTTTTGACTAAAAGAATGTTGATGACATACCGCTGTTTTGATTATTTCTGAACAATTCTTGGACAGCATGAACCGTTCTCTGTTTCTCACTTGCCCATGCAGAAAGCAGGTGATGGGTGGGTGAGGAGTTGGGAAGGGGCACAGCTGGGAATGCAGGGGATACCTGGTACTGTATGACCTTGTGCTTAGCAATAAAAGGTGGGCGGAAGGAGGAGGGAGGAGGAATGTTCCTGGTTATAAAATTTGTCTCCCCAAGGTGCCACCACATGTGCTGAGGGCCCACCTTCCTGGAAAACACTGGATATATATTAGATAATGCAATAATTTCTTAGTTGCAATGTGGAGAAAGGACAAGAGGTGGACTTCTATTGTGTGTGTAAACTGTTCATCTTTGTTGGGTTTGTGATGACATTACTTTGATTTTCAGGTGTGGAACTTTTTTTGTGGATGGAAATGAGTTTCTAAGGAGTGTATTGTGAATATATAAATAATTGGCAATTCAGCCTCACAGAGACAAGAGGTGGAAAATATTAGATGTAGGTGTCCAGGCTTTGGTAGTAGGGATCCACAGCAGTGGCCCCTGTGAGAAGAGGCCAAGTGTTACCCTGTGCTGGACACAGATGATTCCAGGCTGTTTCAGCTGGTTCTAACAGATCCAACAGAGGACAGAGCTGAGCCTCTCAGTCAAGCTCGTTCACACCTGGGCAAAGGTATTTAAGAAAGATCACAATGCTGTGAAGAGTGAGGTCAAAGAAAAAATGCAATAAATTACCCTGAAAATGCCATGGTCAGAAAAGGAACAGGGGGAGGAAGCTCTCCAAGCTCCAGAGCAGTGATTGCCCCTGGGGACCATGGAAAGGATTGCACTCGAGCAGATAGCCACATTGCAGTAAATGAAGGATCTTATGCCAGAGGAGGAAGATATTTTCTGTCAGGAACTGTGGCCTGTGGAGAGGTCCTCTTCCCAAAAGTTATGCGGATCCTAGCTGGACTATAGCACAGTTGAAAAAGCTTCTTTCTCCACCAGCTACAGAAGGAGTCTAAACAATGACTCTAAATAAAGTGAAATACAGTATTTACAGGGCACAGGGGATTGCTTGTGTCCTTTACATTTGAACCCTGTCTTGTTATGGAATAACTGTGCCTTGCAGACAGGCCATGATGAGCTCAATTATGGCACTTCTCTTTCTGTCCCCCTGGCACTTGACTTCCGCCTCCATCCAAGACTCGCACCACTGAGTCATCAGACCAATTTGTTATTACTAAAGGTAGCTTCGGCAACTGCAGCTGAAAAATAACGGAATTAACCTTACATTTAGAATGTGTGAGCATCACAGGTGAAGGTGTGTCTCTATGAATGAGCACAAGAATTAAGGGATATGTTCCTTTCATCCTGCTGCACTGCAATATAGCTACTAAATACGCCATTCACCAGGATAGTGAATGGTGTATTGAATAGCAGAGTACACCTGTGAGTCTGCACTGCTCATAAACACTTCATTGTCATTTAAGGGAATTCAGCCTTGTCCTGTCAAGAAGGCAGGTGAAGTGAGGTAATGAATGCTCCTAACATGATTTTGGTGAATGCATTCCCTTGTCTCAGTGGAGCTAAACCAGTAGCCTTCTCAGTTACAAAAGGGAAATAAGTGCAGGTGTTTAACACTATTTTCCTGGGCCAAGATTCCCTTCTAATTATCACTGCACCAAAGATCTTTGGAAAATAAATATCAAAAGGGGATTTTTTGAAACACAAGTTCAAAGTGACCTGAAATAGTGTAATATATAACTCATTGTTCCCATCCTGCTCTTCAGCTGTATTTCAGATGACCTCGAACTTTTGAATTCTGAGCCTGGCCCCAGACTGAGGAGTGAGGCATTCACATGGAAATGTTTTTGTGGTAATAATCTCCTGAAACTTTTCTGTGCAATGATGTATTTCCCATTGTAGGTTTCCTCACTGAAAGGAAATGGAAGGTGAGCATTGAAAACTGGGTTCTAATGCCTCATCCTTACTTTATTCTTTTCAGATGGAGTGTTTTTTGGATTGATGTGGTTTTTTTGGTTTGAGGGGGTTTTTTTTGTTGTTTTGCAGGGGGTTTTTGAGTTATTTTTTAGCAGCAATGTATCATTCCACAGAAGAAAAAAAAAATCACAATTTCCTGCTTTCATTATTGTAGTCTATCAGTTCCTGGAGAAAAAGGATTGTGTTTCTTGGTCTTTCCAAAAGCTGTGAACTCTCCTGTTGACCTTCTCTTAGCAGTTTCAGACTCCTGAATTGGCTAGTTTTCTCTATGGATGAAATCCAGGAAGTTGTTTTCTGGCAAACTCATCCCTTCACAGCCCTTTACAAGCAGAATGACACAGGTGTTTTTTGCCACTTACCAATTATTTAGAGCTTTCAGATGCTAATGGTACTGAATATACAAAGAGACCTCTCCTTATATGCATCTGAAAAAATTTTTACTTGTACATCATTAAAGTGAAGATATAGAGAATTCTCTGGAAGATAATAGTGTCCTTTCAGAAGAATGCTTTATGAACGTCAGTGCAGGAGAGAAAGATTATGCATGGAATGAAGGTGGTAAATTATTTTTTCTTTCAAGAAAGAATAAAAGACACACAAAATTCAAAGCAATATTACTTAAACAGCGAATCACAACACATATAGATCACAATAAGTGAAAATTCACTCTTCATCTGCTTAGAAACAACTATTAGGACAAACAGTGGAAAATTACTCTATAGAAAACATACAAAAAAAGTACCTAGTCCAGAGAAAAAACATTCATTTCTTTGCATGATCGTTAACAGTTAATGTTCCCCCTTCTTGAATCTACAGAGATTCCAACAGCTTTGCTTTCTTTCGTTCAGCAGGGAAGGCTGAGATTGTTTGTGCATTAATGTTTAATAGTGATTGCAATGCAGCTGAAAACAGAGGAGGGTACAAGCAGAATGAGTGAGTTGTCCTGTCCTACCATAGGATTCCTAAATGTCCTTGTGTAACTCACGTCAGACAAGATGAAAGAAGAAGGCAGCACTAAGAGACCAGAGAAAAATCTCAGCACGTGCAAGTTGAGGCCTCTCCTGTAGACAAAGGCGAAAGCGCAGCACAACTCAGATGAGATTTGTTGAACCATCATACACCAGGTTGTTCTCCGGTTCCCAGTGCCATCAACTCTGCCTGTCTCTCAGGATCTCACCATTCTTCTGTCCAGAAACACTCTCTTTTTACGTGAGCTGAAAAATTCATAGCTCAGCCTGACTGGATATCCCAGTCTTCCTGCAGTGTCTCTTGGGAAATATCTTAAGGAAGGTGACCAGGAAGCCAGCACAAGCCACAGCAATGAGCTTCACATGATTGTGAGTAAAGCTTCCAACAGAGCACATGGATGAGGTCTCACAGACCTACTCTTTTGTTCCAGGTTATAACATTTGTCTTCTGTGTAACTGCTGACTGTGCCTTCTGCAATGTTCTACATGCATTTATAAAACTGCAGTTGAAGCATCTTATAACATGGCGGAAAGTGTCAGAGGGAGTTATACCATTTTGGGTGCCAATGTGAGTAATCATCTCTACCTGGGTCACCTCCCCGTCAGCATCTCTCTGCCAACAAACACCATCTCATTATGAGTGGTAAGAATGGAAGGAGGAGGGTGCAACATCTCTGAAGGTTGTAAAGCTTCTCAACCCATTCTGTCACAGGTTCACTGGAGAAGCACGCAATCAGCAGGCAGTCAGGGCTAGTCCTAGGAACAAGAGGTCTGCCCTGCCTGTTCTGCATAATCATTATTGAAAATCCAGAACTGGGTAGAAAAAGAGACGTAGAAGTACAGAATTCTCCTGAGGATCACCTACCCAAGGGTGCACAGGGGAAGGAGAGAAAAGCATCCCAAAAGCAGAGGGGTTGTTAGGAAAACTAGGTTCTTTCATAGACTGAAATCAAGTTTAAGAAAAAGAAACTTAATGGTCATTTTTCTGAGTGGAAAATATTCAGTAACGATGTCCCTCAGGTTTTATTTAGCATCCTCATCAGAAAAATTGTGAAGGAGCTGAATAGTGAAACCTCCAATCCTGCTGATGATAGTCTCATAGTCTTTCAGTCAAATGCCACAGTTAATGATGAGGCAGTCCAGAATGACCTTTCAAAACTGATTTAGTGGGCAAAAGAATGGCTGATGACCTCCAGCATAAACATGAAACAATGCAGAAAAAAAAATCTATCTACAGAAAAAAAAATTCTAAGCCATGTTATTGTGGCCCTGAGAGCAGAACTGGCAATTTTGGTCAGGACAGAGGTCTCAGTGTCACTGTAGACAGGTCTCTGAAAATATTTCTTCAGCATGCAGTAACATTGAGTTGAAGAAAACCCAGAAAAATGCTTAGCACCACCAGGGAAGGATGAAGAAGAAGAAAATGGGGGGAACCATTCTTTTGTACATAAAAGCATGGTACCTCTATTTCATAACCACTGCTTGCAATTCTGTTCTGTACCCCTCTAAATGGATCACAGCGAGGATAGGACAGGTAAAGGCAATCAGGTGCTGGTCTTCCAGAGAAAGACTGTTCTGCAGTCCTAGAGCAAAGGGACACTCCATAAAATTACTATGAAATTGGTTTAAAGGAATAAAAGAATCCAGTGGGGAATAAATTTGTGGATATGCTGTCACAGGAGGACAGAGAAGCAGACCGTGTCAAAAGTTGTGGACAAGAAGACTGTAATTACGTAGTTTAAGACTTCCAGTGACAAGCTGAGTAGAAGAGCTGCAGGAAACAGCCAGGTTTCCATGATTTCCCTCAAGGTTCACTTCTGCCAACTCCCACAGCTGCTGTCTCTGACATTCTCCAGCAGGAGAGAGCAAGCAAGGAAAAACACTGACATGAGAGTGGAGAAGCTCCCCATGGTAGATAATGGATTTTCTAGAGATAGAGAGTAAAGATGGATGATTCCCATTTGTGCCAGTTCTCTTGGAAGCCTGGGAATGTGCAGGTGGGCTGACCTATCATATAGACAGGAAGAGAAGGTTGATCCTGTTGAGAGGTAAAAACTAGCTGCAGACAATAACTGGGTGAACCTTACTGGAGAGGGCAGGCTACACAAAAGAAGAACTAAGTAGAGAAAAAAGTGAAAAAAAGCTACTGCAAGACTACAGGCAGATGTAAACTCAGAACAATCTACTTTGGAAAACTAAGAAACTGTTTGACCGACAGCAGGAAAAAGCCTTCTTAATTTTTTTTTCCCATAATTTGTCTCAGGAATTGAGACCTTCTGTCTTAGGAAGCATTTTGACCCAGGAAAATCAGCTTAGTCACTTATCAGCAAGATTTGAATAAGAACAGGGAGGATGCTGTTTGCTGAAGCACTACAAATCCAAAGGGAGCAAGAAATGTTTTCCTTGTACTCCAGGAAGCTGCTCTTGTCCAGATTCAACAGCATGGAAATACAGATACTGAAGACACTACCATTTTGCTAATGACTGCCAGTACTGGAGGGGAGAAGACAAAGAAGGCCTTGCAGCTTCTACCTGCAGGAAACCTTCCCCAGTGGGAAGAGTACACTCAGCCCAGCTGGTGTGAATGGACCTCTGCAGGCTTTGAAGCCTTCACTGTGTAGGGGTAGGTGGCAATAGCTAACAGCTTAGACATGCTCTTCTTCCTGAGCTCAGACCCTGCTCTCAGATATACAAAAGATCCATGCCTGCCCAAGTGTTGGGAGAAAAAGTGGGATGATCATTTAAAGAGATTTGGATCTCAAAGGATAACACTGTTTTCACAGGCTCTGCTTATAACTTCAAAAAGTGTCAACACCAGCTGCAAAGTGCTGAGTAGAGAAGGCCCTTCATTCCAGAAGTTCTTCAGAACCTTTCTGGTATCCACCTCTGAAGTAGAAAATCGCTAAGCTTCTCTTAACTACCAGCTCCACTTATTTGTCTAATGAGATCCAAATTCCATTATTTGGTGTCTATTGCTTTCTATCTGTCTGGGAATAGTTGTACCCCTGGAAGTTGATAGGAGCTTCTTTTTCTATATAGCTAATTCAAACCACTGTACATGCATTCCCTCCTCTGTTCAGCTTTGTGAGCCCAGACTCATCTAAGCTGCTATTCTATACATCATCTGGGTGCCCCATTCACAGTGAAAGTGAAATCCATGTGCAAACTGGGAGAAACTTCTTGGGAAAGAGATAGGTACTATCAGGCATTTATTGGTTGCTCACCCAAGTACAAGAGTGTGGCAATTCCCTGTGGAGACTTGTTTGTATCTAAACAGCTTCTAAGATAAATGCTGGCTTATTGTTGCATAATGTGGGCTACATGTGGATTACAGCTGGCAACAGTCCTTTGTCATGGATTGAAAGAAATGACCAGTAGAGAGTAATCTCACACCCAGTTCAATCCAATGTATGGATCCTACCCACAGACTGCAAAGTTCTTTACTTGATAAGGAGTCATGCACCCACTAAGCACACCAAAAGAATGTTTCATCTATAAGACGTGTAGAATTTCAAGCAGGCAAACTTACTGCTTGAATGCCAGAATAATAAAGATGGTTTCAGGCCATTTCAGTCTGATCTAAATATCTGCCTTTTATGAGAGTTCTTTTAAGTCCAGAAATCAGACTTTGCCTTTCTTCTCCTTCATCTTTGAATAGAGCCATCCTTTCAAAAGGCATAATGAGGAATGTGTCTTGTTGATGCTTTGCAGTCCTGGAAAAGAGAAAACAATGCTGTCATCATTATCATCATCATCATCATTATCATCATCATTATTAATAATTTTTATTTTTATTTGAAGAAACTTTTATTTTTATTTTTATTTAAATGAACTTTTCTCTTTACAGAAAACAGAAGTAAAACAGGAAAATGGGCAAATGTTACAACCTGAACCTGTCACAGCAGCTCTCCTGAGAATTTTTAGTCTGCCAGACTTGTCACAATCCATCACACTGATTGCTGTGTCACCTTGCATCTTGAATGAGCTGTTCTTGGCAAGAAAAAGCTAAACTTTCTTCCCAGGCTTTGCCAACCCCTTTCCCGGCAACAGTGACAGAGAGATGATGCCATTTATCTGGGCCTTCAAAAAATTAGGAATGTCTTTACCTTACTTTCATACTAGAGACTCAGAAGAGAGCGAGTGTTTAGTTAAGCAGCAAAAACTTGCAGCTGAGGCTTTGTTGTCTCTGCCATATCATACATTAATTGCTAATGGTCACTTTGTACAGTGGCATATATTCCTTCTGACCACGCTACTCTTTCTCCTCGCTCTGGGAGGAAGGGATCTGTCACATGGGGCTGAAGAATCAGAGAGGAAGTGGGGTGATGGTCTAGATATGTTTGCCCTGCATGAGACAGAACTGGGAGCTAGCAGGTGGAGAGGGCAGGCAGTGTGTAAGACACTCCATGGTCATGATGAGGAAGGGAAAGACAGTGAGGAAGCCAGGAGCAGTGCTATGCTTTTTTGGTTTACTATTTGCTTTCACAACTAGCTTGTTTTCCCTTGCTAGTGTGCTAACAAGCACGACACATCCCTTCTCCCCTACAGCTATCTTTAAGGAAGGAAAGAAAACCTATCCTTCTTTAGTACATATGGAGAAATCAACGCACTATAAGGAAGGCAGCTCTGCCATTTGGCACAATAAATAAAACCCATCAGTATTTGGAATAATCATACCCTACATGCACAGAACATATAGATGCATTAGATTATCCTTGTAACTGTTTTAAGATTACAAGACCACAGGGAACTGAGCTCTGGAGTTAAACAGCATGGAGCAAATCCATAAAAATTTCAATGTGAATAGCACATCCACAGGCTAAAGGCTAATGCCCTCTGCCAAGAGACAGAGCATTGGCAGAGGGTGGAAAATTACTTACTTTAATTAGTTTAAAAACAGAGGAGGATTATGAGGATTTTTGGATGATTCATAAATGCAATGGTTCTTTTAATCTAGTCATTACAGGACTGAAAAATGAACTCCACAGGAATTTTCCTTTATGCTCTGAAATTGGTGATTTTTTTTTTATAGCTGTTTCAACTATCAAAGTAATCTCTGATTTACTGACCTGGAAATATCTTCTGCCTTATCAAGAAACAATGTCTGAGACTGATTGCTCCTGCTGATACGATTATTAACTGAGAGCAGAAGGGCTGGTGAAAGCAAGGAATTCTGGCTGTTAAGAGTTAATTTAACTATGCCAAGAAACATAGTTTCTTTCCAGGTTATCTAGGGCTCCTGGATCAGGCAGATCTCATACACTTGTACTTTCTCACTAGACACTCCCTTCTCTCTCCTCCCTTCTCATCTAGCTCACTTTTGCTTATCAGGCAGCAATATGCCAGTGAAGATTTTCCAAGTCTCATTCACAACAGCTGAGCAGGTTCCCCTGAAACTTTCTAAACAGCATTTTAGCCAGAGCTACACACCTTGCATGGAAAGGATTCATCCTGGATGCTGAGAGCATAGAAAAATTCTAACTGTGTCAGGTGGGATGTCATGGAAAACATCTGTCACAGAGCACACCATCTGCTTTCCCAGAAGTGACAGAACCAGCCACTGTGATTTTCTTTCTGTCCAAAGTCACTCTAGCTCTTTTTCTTTGGAAAGCATATATCAACAGGTGGCATAGCTAATGACAAGGCAGTCAGTCTATTTGAATGCATTTGTTTCATTGAGATCTTCAGAAAAGGGTCTGCAGGGAGATATGCCTGGGAAGCCAGTACTGACCTACAGATGAGAAGTGCTAAACTAACCAGGTGTAGTTACGATCTTAGAACCTCATTACTGCAAGTTTGTGCATATTTGCACCACTGCTGAAAGAGGTTCAGTCAGACGGATCAGACACATTAGGGCACAACAGAGATATAAATGACACAGTGAATTTTGTGCCTAGTTTTCTGATAAAATCTAAGTACCTTCCCTAAACTGTGACCCTTGGGAATCAAGAAGAAATAACATGTATACTGTCAGATTCATAATATAATCCTAGCTGTCCAAATACTTTGAAAGACCTGGAGGGTGGTAGTCTGTACTCCCTCCTTTCCTTTGTGACTTCTGCTGTCTTTCCCTACCTCAAGCCCTCGGGACCAGTTCTAGGTGTTGGCAGAGCACTCCTTTATCCTGCTTGCATACAAGATAAAGGAGACAATGCCCTATTCACAGTATTGAATTCTGTGCATCAGAGGGGAACTGCACAGCTGATTTTCCAGAACTGTTGGCAAATGAAGGTAAAATAAAAAGCTCTGTACAGATCTGAAAGCCTCAACAAGTTAGGACATCATCATCTGCCTGTCTGAAGCAAGTCTGAATGTCCCAGCCTGCTGTGCTGAAAATTTGTTTTCTTGTGTAGAAATTCTCACAACACTGCCTGATTATTTCTAACAGAGCAAGAGCAATGGCCTGGAAAAACCTCCACAAACTGAAATTGAAAGGTATACAAGCAGGTGAGAACAGCATGTCTCAAGTTCTGGTCTCATTCTGACCTCTGAAACACTTAATTTTATTTTTATTTTTACTGGGATATGCTATTTGGACCCAAATTGCACCTCACTGATAAAATCCAAGGCCAAGTCTCAGAAAGATGACAATTTACCTTCTTTACACCTGCTGTCCCTAGGAGTCAGCAGCTAGGTTCTAAGCAAAGTTATGGTTTTATCTGTTTGTCCTTGCTAGTGGTGGCAAGAGTCTGTTAATTGAAAGGCACTTATCAGTGCCATAACAATGTCATCCTCTCAATTTTTAAAGAGGAGAGGGAAATATTTGCTGATGGACTAAGTAGTTCATGGTTATACCAGCATGGCTTTGCCACAGGGCAGAATCTGAACATAAAACCTAAGAAACTTGGGTTTGCACAACACAGCTAGACAAGACTCTACTGCCCCAGTCCCAGCTTTTCCTGCCCTTACCCCCTGGTGATTTTACTCTCCTCTTGGTGATTTTAGGAGTAACTAAAATATTTTCCTCCCCCCAAATGGGCAAATTAATAAAAGAAAGAATGACGCAAAGAAAAGGGGAAATCTATTGTAATAAGAGCTAGCAAGTATTTTGAGGTTTTGGGAATGTAAAGACTGCACATTGAGCACAGAGTTCAAACTTCTTGGACATCCTCATCTGTGGTCAGAAGATATTCATCCCCTTTTTTATGGAAAATGCCACCTGTGCTGAAAGATAGGAAGCTAGAAACTGCTGTAATAACTTACCAAATGTATGATTAGTAGCAATTCTTTACCTTGACAACAGGATGAGAAAGAAAAATCATCTGTGTGGGCAAGATAAACCTTTGCAAGCAGCTCTATGCTCAACCATCAGCACCTTCAGTCTCCCTCCTACCAGCAATGTGAAGATGCAGACTGCAAACACCTTCTGCTCAATTAATTACTAGGGAAAAGCTATGCCTGCCTCAATCTTTCCACTTTATTTCACCTGGCATAATAAAAAATTTATAAATACAGTGTTCAACATGTCAAAAATTGTGTGCATTTATATTGTGTTAAAATTTTTTCTTTTTCTTTCTGCAGATTTTAACAAACAACCACCGAGCCCACTAAGGTAGGGGACTTAGAGAGATAAACTCAAACACATGATCCCTCACAGATTTACACTACAGCTGCTCACATGCTTAGTTATAAATTTCTTATTGCTTAAATTATTTCTGATGTAATAAAAAACACATATAAGAAGGAGCCATCTCTTTCTGTTAGAACGGGGTTCAAAACCATCTATTCTGAAAAGAAATTTTCAGAAACTGACACAGAAAAATGCACTGTAAAGGGAAAAGCGTAATTTTAGAAATCCCTCTTTGTTTAAGTAGCAAGAAAACCAACAAACTAACTAAACAAAATCCCAAGTGAACACAAAAGAAAATGAAGAAAAAGAAAGGCATTTAGACTTCTGGAAGTAGTTTTTTGATTCTGAGTTCCATTTTTTTTGTCACACTGAAAAGTGTTATGCAATTTTTTGGGAAAAAAAATCTGAACATTTTGTGTTAAGTGTTTCCAAGGTATTTATGTTGCAACAATGAAGTTATTTCTGGCAGAACAGGCTGAGCTTGAATGTACTCATCTCAGATATTTCTAGAGAGCACAAGAAGGAATAAAATCCTCTGTACTTGTCCTGAGAGGTAAATGAATGTTTCTCTAACTCCCAGTGTCTTTGAGCTCCACAGACCATCAACAACACTTACTTTCTACTGTCAGCTATGAAACTGCCCTGATCCATTGGCCAGCTACTGGAAATTTGGGCTGTGGAGGAGGAATGTGAACAGTCGGGGTGGGTCTTCATACAGCATTAACAAAAAATGGGGAACTGATTCTCATTCCCATGGACATTCATGCAACAGGGTTAAAAAAAGGTGGGCCTGAAAATTAATCACTTCTCCACAGCACAAGAAGCTGAAAGCAGTTTTAATACAGAGATCTTACTGGTTTTCAGGTCCTATACAGTTAGAACCTGAAACCTATACAGTAAATGTATCCTTTCAGAGCTCTCATATACCAAGCTAAACAAGTGTAACACAGATTCACCTTCTCTCTTGATTTAAAGCTTTCCAGTTTTCATGTTAATCCTTAATCACTCTCTTTTTTCAGGAGCTCTTAACTGTAGAACATGCCCTGTTTCCCTGGGTTTGTTTTTAGGACTCTGCTTGGAGTCAGTAAATTATCAAGAGTAGCTTTGGCATGACTCATTCTGTCTCCTGGATGATCTAACAGACTGTAAATATGAAGAAGATTTGTGAGGAAATGCACTGGGGAGATTGTGCCTGGATGTTTTTATCATTAAAAATATCGCTACCTTGTGTTGTTCCTGTCCAACAAGGCAGACTTTTATATGTAAATCTTTCCCTAAGCATGCTAATGAGGTACATAAAACTGCCTTTTTCTTCTGAGCAGCCAGAGTCCACAGAGAACTCCCTGTTTCAGCTGTAAGTTATGAGAATCCTGGAGGATACACTAACGTATCCGAAGCAGCCTTCATCTTTATGCAGTGCTGACCTCTCCCTTTCTCACTATGTACTGAGCTCACTTTCAAGCCCTTCCAGCTATAAGAAAAGGCAGAAAAGATTGGAGACATTTAAATATTTTTTAGTCAAGAGCTCTTGATTAAAAACTGGAATCTATATCTTTTGTTTAATGAACATTCCTAAGTGTCACAATTACTCCAATGACAACTTGAGAAGTTTGGCTCCCAGTATGGACAGACCTTAAGTGCTTTATGCAAAAAGCAGTTACTGGAGTGGAACAAATGTGCATTCTTGAAGAAGTTGGGATAGGTAAACTGACATTCCCAGTGCTCTTGGAGCAACACAAAGGCTTAGTAAGCATCAGTGAGTTTTCAACACAGAGATGGGCAACCTACTGTAGGAGGGTTTGGAAATCTGTATGTTTCGGTCTCTCATCTTATGACATTTTCTGTAAGACACACCAGCTCACCTTCACAGAAAAGTTTTCCCAACACAGACTCAAAGCAGTGCTTACTGGAAGCACAGATATGCTCAACCCTGCCAGAGGACAGGCTTTTCTTCTGTGAGGTGGTGCCCAGAGAGCTACACATCTGGTCTGAATGTCCATCACCACTACTACAGACCAGTGCTGTTCAGGCTTGATGTGATCTGGCCATAGTGCCCTGTGGAGTTCTAGACCACTGTAATGGTCCACACAGATTGGTTCACCCTGTTTTAAGTCTGTCAGCAAGAGTTATAGGCAGACTCAAGCTCCTCTCATCAGAAGGTTAAACTAACCCAACAATGAGGCATGAGGCACTGTGGGCATGTAGGGTGAAGGCACTGTGGGCATGTAGGGTGAAGGCACAGGATAAGGCAACAAGGCTCACTTCTTCTGATGAAGATATAATCCCTCTGTGTACTGTAATGTACTCCCCAGTATGACTGTATTCAAATGGCTTGAGGAGTGCACAACAATTCAGTTCTGATTCTTGCACTCCAGGAGAACTTGATACCCAAATGCCAACTAGACTGCCCTAATGGAGGTTAGGGCTGGTTATCCTTTTGAACTTACAGCCAACCAGAAAACCAGTTACTTCTGGTTCCCCCACCTAAAACAAGCCCTTCTCAGGCTTTAAGAACTCCAGGACATTGTTCTGCAGCATGTTACAAGCAGCCCAAGGCTCTCAGCTGGAGCAGCCAAGGACAGAGGCAAAGGGCATAAGACAAACCAGTTGTTCATGAAGTGATAATGCATCCTTAAAGCTCCTCTGACAAGAAGGCTGAGCAGCACAAATCAGAAATATTAGGTGACTCACTGGTGTTATACACCCAAAAGTGCACTGCATATCCTAGCCACCATCATTAAGAGGGCTGATAAATGGAGTTTTAAGAGCAAAGACTCCTTTCACACTGGAGAATAAGGTGGTGGTTGAAAAATCTTTTCTAAGTTTGCAATTGCTGACATAAGCAAGATGCTATGCTGTGAATATTGAGACATAATTGGTAAGACAGGTGAGCATAGGGGGAAGTCCTAAATTATGAGTCAGAACAGCCACATTTCCTTTTGTATTTAAAATGCAAAAGAAAAATCCTGAATTTGCTGGAAATTAAAAGGTAAATGCAAGTATTTATCCCTGGAGACAGCAGTGGAACAATTGGAAATTTAAAACAGAAACATCAAAAGACATGATAGGAGAAAAGCTGAGTTTCATAATGCAGAGACTTAGAGGCACATTAATTAACTGAGAAAAACAAGCAAAATCAACCTGTCCTTTAAAGGAGTTCTACAAGCATGGGAAAAGTCTTTAAATGTCTCTATTATAGGACTTCTCCAAAAGAAAGGCAAAACACAGAAACAACTAGAGACTCTGGATGAACAGGACAGATGCAGCCCTTCTCCCAGCTGCCCCCTGGTCATCAGTTATGTCAGTCAGTGCACTGCTGGAAGGTGTTCAGGTAGCAGGATAAACGGGTCATCTCTCTACCTGGGCACATTTTGAAGAGGGGATGAAACAATTGGTTTGTATTTATTAAGCAAAAATCAATCACATAGTTACAATCAGCAACACAGTAAGAGAGAGCAAAATATAGCACCCTATTTCTCTACCACAAATAATACCCAGCTTCTGAAATTTGAGGAGTGCTGCAACATTTGAAAATCCTTATGGAAATCTTAAGGATTGGGTTATCCAACACAGTCTACAGCACCTCTTTTTTTAACATAGAAATGGCCATTTTTGGTCTAAGTCAAAGGAATATTTAGTCCAGCTTGTCTGTAACACTAGACAGGAGCAAATATATTGGAGAGACCAGAATGAGTGAGCATGCAGCAATACTCTCCTAATCATGAGCAATTTGCAGTTCAAGGGCATCCCCAGCCAAAGGAGATGGTTTTATATTTTAGACACCCCAATTAATTTCTTTTCTATTTATTTGTCAAGTTGCCTTTTGAACCTGTGTGAACTTTTAACAGTCACAGTATCCTGTGGCAATGACATACTGATTAATGGTAAACTGTGTAAAGAACAAAAGAAATCCTTCTGTTTTGAAACTCCTTCCTTCTAATTTCCTGTGTTGCTCTGTAACTTTTTGTTTTGAAGAGACAGTGAATAGTCAAACTCCATTCACCTTCTCCAAATCATGTAAGAATTTGCAGAACCCTCTCATATACCTTTTCAGCTTTTTCTTTTCCATGGTGCAGTGTATTTACTGTTTTCCATAGCAGTGGAGGTCTGTTTACTCATCTCTGAAGCCCTCACAGATGTCTGATGGTTCCTCTTCTTTGTACTCTACTTTGCACTAAACAGATCCCATGCAAAACAGTTATAAATGACTGTTGTTCTGCTTGGGCAATGAAGAGCACCTTGCACAGACCAGTGAATCGTAAGGCTTAGGCAGACAGGAGTGAGTGACAAGGTATCCAGGAGCTCAAGGTATTCAGCAAACTGTTACCTGGACCTGGACTAAGTGAAATATTGCTAAGTAGCAAGAGGGAGTGATCCACAGGCAGGAGAGAGACAGGCCCCAGTCTTGTCCCTTTCAGTATTTTCCCTTTCAGATCAGTTGCAGTTATGTGGGTCTGCTTTTAGGTTGGTTTCTTATCGGTGCAGAAATGGTGCATACAAGATCAGGTGTTTTCTCACTTTAGTTAAGGAAACCCAGTCTTGGAACAGGCACAGTCATAAATGACACACAGATTTCTAGAAATGCCCGTCTGCTGTCTCTCACTTTAAACAAGAGAACTGACAACTTCAAAAAGACTTTGCTCTGGCTTTTCCCCTTCCAAGATTTTATTTTTTAGCTTTTAGGACCAGCTTTTATTAGACAAATTCTCACACTCAGTAACAACTCTGAGAGCCCTGGAAGTGATGTCTGCAACTGCTGAGAGATCTGTGAGAATTGATCTTTTCTCTTAAAGCTACTGAACTGCTATAAATACTTTTTAAAAATCCAATTTTACACAAATTACAATATTATCCATTGTTCAGGATCATAGCACAGAGCTAGATAACATGACTCAACAGTATCCAAGAGCTCTAAAGCCATAAGGAAAATAAAACTAGGCCGACAACTGTAAAAGTTGCAAACCACGAGGCAGTCTTGTGATCTCATGGAGAAGGACACAATTTTGTATATTTCAGCTTAGCCATGCATCCAGCTGAGTTTCAAAGCCACGGATAAACACTTCCCAGAATAATAGCTGAGAAGAGCATAATTGGCAGTGACTACTGTGTGAGTACAAAAGAAGATATCAAGAAATATAAAAAGATTTTCCAGATGAGAACTGTCAGAGTCTGAAAATGAAAGGGCAGCTCCAAACCCATCTTTTCTAGGACAAATTCAAGTATATGGCTTATTACATTCTCTCACAGCTGGAATGCTCCAAAGAAGAAAAATCAAATGAGAAGCACTATCTGCTCTAAATGGATGAGGAAATCTAAAGCTTTGCAGGAATGTCTGTTTTAAAAGAGCAAGTGCAAGCTTATGGTAGTCATGAGCAGAGCTGGATCATTCTTCCAGCCTATCTATGAAGCACTAACAGCACGTGCAATAAGCAAAGATCCATTCCTTCCCTGGGTATGAGTTTTTACTCAAGAAGAACTGACTAAAAAACATGAAACAGTACCATTAAGGGCAGAATACAGGTTTCTATTGCTCTCCTTAGGAGGGGTGCATTTAGGTGTGCTCTGTCCCTCAGGGCTCCAGTCTCCCAGGTACTTGCAGAGCATTATCTCAACAATCAGCCACTGCTGAAGACAAACCAGAAGAAACCAGGGTATACACTGGGAGAGCCCCTCAGAGCCAGGCTGAGAGTCGAAGCAGACTCCTTCTTCTTTGCACAGATCATCCAAAACTGAGGATATTCTGGAAAAATACCTTAGTTCTGTTGGGATTTTAGAAGAGTCTGGAATCTCAGATGCCTACTTCAGCACATGAAGAACAGATCTGAAGGTCAGATGAGCAGCATCTGAGACATTCAGTTGTATCCTCTTCTTTGTTCTGTTTTCTTCTTTTCTCTTCCAGCTTTTCTCCCATTAGTCTACCACAGGTAGATCACTCTTACCTTCCCCCAGACTCCCAGACTCCTGGGAAAAGGCTCTGCTTCTCAGTCTGTGCACATCACCACAGTGTTACTGGTTGAGTCAGAGAGTATATTTAAGCCAATGAGTCATCCACAGCCCTTTCAGGAGGAGATTTTTTCTAAGACTGCAATTACTGACACCAGCTGATGTCACTATACTGTGTCTATTGAGATATAATTGGTAAGACAGGTGAGAGCAGGGGAAATCCCTTATTGTGGGTCAGAATAACCATATTTCTAATTGAAATGCTTTAGGTGAGGAAGAAATTATTTTGAAGAGAACAATCTTGGTGCAATAAGTGACATTTCTCTATTTTTTTTTCAAGATTTCATTTTCTTCAACATCCAGAAGTGCCACTGAACTTTGTAGGGATTTTTGGTATGTACTAGAAAACTGGGTAATGAGTTAGTTTCAGTTATAGTCACATACAAAACTAAGCAGAACTAAATTACTTAAGTATTCTTTAATAAAAAAAATTTATGCCTAATGCAAATTAACAGACACCTCTAGCATTCAGTACACTTAGAAGCTAATGTTTCTGAACTATAACCAAAAATGGGGATGGCAATATATTAAAAATTACTTCATAGAGTTAACATGTGGTTGTAACTAAAAACGAAAGAGAGCCAGCATGTTTCAGAATGCTTTAATAAATATTCCTCTGTTTCTGATGCAAGTGAACTTTCTTAGAGTAATTTAGTCCAAGGTAAAATCATGTAGGACAGAAACACAAAACAGAAGAATTAATTAAATCAACAAAAGTTTCCAACCTGAAGAAAAAAACTGCAGTGACAAAACTACTTAGTGAAAGAATATGACAGTAATTAAAAGAGAATATAACTGACAGTAATTCACCATGAAATTTTCATATCCATTCATATGCAGTTTCAAATAAATGGTTGTTTTTTATTTCTTTGCTGAGCAGGAAGGTGGTGTAATTGACAGACAATCCCATTAGGTATTGTTCCCACCTGTCAGACTTCAGGAGAAGGTTGCAGTCAAACTCAGTTCTTTAGAAAGTTTCTCAGGGCAAGGAACAGGCTAAAAAATTAAAGAAAGAGGCTTTTACAAAATTGAAGACTATATCTTTCAATCCAGCCTTCACTTAAGGCTTTCAATAGAACAACAAAAGTAATTTTGACCTTATCTTTGATTGCATCCTCTGAAGACAGCTAAAGAAATGAGTGTGAGTCACCACGGAGAAATGCATGTGTTTTCTAAATTCCCAGTCACATAAAAGACAGTGGAAATGCAACTGAATCAAAGGAAAGGCACCCAGTCAGATCAGATGTGGGGCTGTCAAGAGATGAATATAAAGTAAGTTTACATAGGTATCTCTAAAAAACAATAAAAAGAAAGTTTAAGGCCATGAAATTCTGTTTACAACCTGTACAAACAGCTTTCTGTCTCCAGACCTTAACAATTGGTTTTGGATAGACCCAGCTCATGAAGGAAAGAAGTAACTCTTCTTCCTAAGCAAAAATTATACAAAATAATAGAAGCTCAAGATTTTCACCTTCTCTGAGGCATCATGGCATAAAGTTACAGCAAATTCCAGGGTTCAAAAGCCAACAATGCTCTAGAGAATTCAATCCACCTCAAGCTATTGTAGAAAAAGTTCTCCATGAATATATGATTTATGAAATAATGAGAGACTGAAATTAAATGGCAGTTTCTCTCATTGATATCATTCATTTACCAGCAGAAAAATCACATAGAACAGGCCTAATGAGGACCTAGTTGACACAGAAAAGTAGAAAAATATGAAGCACCAGAAATTAATGAAGTAGTAGGATGCAAAATGGAAATGGTAAAGGTGCTGTTGAACAGCACAGATTGATCAGCAACTCCTCTCACTCACTGAGCTTTATCACCACGAGGGGAGTGAATCTGTTTGCTACACACTGTGTCTGTTATGTTGAATAGCACAACCCTGTTTCTGTCATTTACAAGGGCTCACCAGAGCATATACTTACCTACAATATTGTTTTTATAGTTTAGGGCTCACTTTCCATAGTCTAGGCATCATGGATCTGTTGGGTCGTGGATTTTCTAGGGTCTGACTCCCACAAAAATTCATCTGTATATTTCTGAAAGAAATTGAAGCCATTTCAGGAAATAAACAAGTGGCACACAAAGCATAAAAAGGTTGTATATCTTTCCTGAGAACTACACTTGTATGCAGCTTTTATCACTGAAGTACTCTCTGTTCAGTTAGATGGAGGAAATTGTATCCTACAACTCTTTATCGAAGTACTTCCCCTAAGTTGAAGGCATTGCAGAGACAGGATGCTCTCTGCATAAGCAGGCTTCTGAGTCTCACTAGTTCTTTCTTCCCATTGCAGCAGGAACCCAAATCAACAGTTCAAGTTTCTCACTTATGACTGAATTTTCTCCAGGGAACCGCACATGTTGCTTGTGTCTGTGTACATGCCACCTGCGAAGAATTCTTGAGTAGAATTGCTCTGTCTGCCAGCACCTGTTATCACTGCCTTTTCCTTGCTAACTACTTCATATTGTCTTTTCCATGAGAGCCAGACCACATCTTCTTTCAGACTGAGTTTAGACTCTGTCAGTACCATGACAAACAGGAAGAGAACAATGCAGGCAGCACACTCTAATTATTTGGCATCACTCACAATGATGTGGTCCTCCATAGATCTAAGTGGAAGGATATTGTGCTTGAGATATGACCCACAAAATTTAATGGAAACATTTGTTCTTCCTTGCACAAGTGGACAAATTGAAACCTAAGAACATGTATCTAATCTGCAAGCCTCTGAATCCAGGAACAGAGACCAAGTAAAACCTACCACAGCTGTTTTGTTGAGGTGTGAACTGTACTGGAGAGCAGTTCACACCATCCAGAGGAAGCTGGTGGAAGCATTGAACTCTGTAGATGCCCTGCTATAGAAACAACTTCTGTCATCATATCTAGTCTTGCATGGACAAGAGAGAGAGTCTGATGATGAAGGAAGCTGTCACCTAATAGAAGATTATTATGAATTGAACATGATCTGGATGATATCCCACTAATGAATGCAGCAGGACATGAAACTTGTCAGGGCAAATACCTTGCAAGGAGGCATTTAATCATTGCAGCTACAGAAATCGAGAGTCATGGGATAGCTGAAAAATGAGCAGAGCTGTAGCCTGTGGAAAGAGCTGTGAGGTTAGCAAAGATGCATGGGTACTCTTTGTTGGTCACTTCTGGGGTGAGGAAGGAAAGGCCTTTGCAGACTAATGGGAACATGGGGGATCAAAAGGATAACAAACATTACACCATGCTTCATTATGCACTGAGCTCCTCAATTGAGGTCCGAGTAAAATCCACTTTGCAACAACCATGGGATGAACTGGAATTGTGTGTGGATGTCAGGTCCTGAGGGCCCAATACAATCACTAGCAGGCTCCTGTCTCAGACAATTCAGATGTAGGCACTCTTTTGCTTGCACTTTCTACCATGTCTCAATCCATCACAAGAGGAGATACAGGTTGCCCATTTTTGAAATCACTTTCTGTCCCAGTCTCACTGATCAACCCTTCACATCTCATCTTTCTGCTCTGGCTTTGCTTTCCACCCCTCCTAGGTCAAAGAAGGGGAGCAATGACAGAACTGCTGTCTCACTGGACTGTAGAGCCCATTTGCATAGGGCCTACTGTGATTACAGGGACATGGAAACAGTGTTGTGTGCTTTCTGAATCCTGTGCTTTTGTTTCTGAGGTACAGCTGGTGGTTGCTAGAACAATCTCTGTTTACCAGACTTCTGATTAAGATGATCATACATCTTCTAATGGAATTATTTCACTGGGAAAAAACCCTACAATATGGCAGAGCATAGAGGGTCTTATGGAGATTTTAAATAAAAGGAGAAAGGAAGAAGAGACAGCCTTACTAAGATGGTGGGGTTTTCTCCAGCTTTACAGGGATATTACTCTGTCATGAGACAACAACAGTGTCATGGAAGTCTAACACTTCCAGTGCTGACAATGGGGTATGCTGAAACATCAAAGTGTTTAGGATTCACTGTTCTTACTTGGTGAACAGAACTCAACTGAACAGAGGCTTCTGCGCAACTCCTCACATCACGGTGCTGAGAATTTCACTTCATTTCAGGTTAAACGCAAAATGCTTTTTATTCTCTGATGTAAGACAGGTGTACAATTCCCATCTGGTGAGGATGCTGAGAGGTAAGAAGGCAGCTTGCTCTGACTCCCCAGCACTTCACCTCCATCTGTATGGTGACCAGACCATGACTGCAGCCAGATATGTGCTGGCAGGAAGTAAAATGGGAATGGAAGGGAGACGGTGCTATGGAGGTGAATTTTGCAGTACATCTGCCCTGATGCA
Organism: Entomyzon cyanotis; assembly: GCA_024500445.1. Classification (NCBI taxonomy): domain Eukaryota; kingdom Metazoa; phylum Chordata; class Aves; order Passeriformes; family Meliphagidae; genus Entomyzon; species Entomyzon cyanotis. The sequence goes on from JAKEPQ010001021.1 coordinate 6,704,427, forward strand.
ACTCTTGGCACCAAAGGGTTACCACTTACTACAAAGCCACATAGCAGAGAGGAGATATGAGCACTCTCAGTTTGAGCAAACCACCATTAAAGACTTGGCTGAAGTCAGGGAAGACATGAGTCACAGTCATCTGACAAACCTGCATGTGGGAAAGAAAGAAAACAACTGCGCTCAAGTGGTGCTCCAGCAGCAAAAAACATAACCAATGGTACAAGGGTTTTCAGGGCTTATAGGTCTGGGATGGCAGGAAAGAACAGGGAAGTCTCAGTAGCAAACTGTGGAGATGAGCCAGTTCTGGACATAGTAAGCTCTTCACAGGTTACTATTATTGATCTTGAAAGCTGTTTTTGATTTTGCTTCACTAGGGCTGAAGGCAGCCCTGTGCACTCCACAGCGTGCCTCCCTTAGTGACAGATCATGATCTGTTCCACCAGAAGCAGACTGTCATTAAAATTTCATGCAGTAGCACACCATGAGAATCATCAGGGAATCATCAAAACACTCTATGTGTACAGTAAAGGGACAATCTTCTTTCCCAACAAAGCCATAGAATTGAAATGATCTTAAGAGATCTTCTTCTCTAAGACCTAAGGGTCTTCTCTCATTCTTCTCTGCCTAGTCCTCCTTTCTTTCCTCTGCATCAGGATCACTTTATACAAGGGATAGCCTCAGCCTCCACAATTTATGGTCTTGTGGGCTTAACTGAAAAAATCTTACTTCCTTACTTACCTTGAACTCTAATTCAGACCCTCAGTATAAGACAGAACTTAATTTATAGTTGCTTATTTTCAGAGATGCCAATGTGCATTATAATTTTGTTACTGCTTCATATAACTCATTTCTGTCTAATGATCTTTGGTCTGTTTATGCTGGAAGCAGCAAGAGACCACATTCTGTCAAAAACATTTAATACTACCATGAGATTGAAAGTGCACTTCCCTACATACACTCATTTCATAAATATGTTTTTGCAATAGCATGCAGAAAAAACCAAAACCAAGCCAAGTAAACAAAACAAACGAACAAAAAATGCCAAACCCAAAACCACCTCAAAACCCCAGCACCACTGTCCCCAAAAACTCCAAACATACAAACCAGAACAAACCCACCACCCCACCACCCCAGGCCAAAATCATAATTTGGAAACAACCTGTCCTTTTTAGAGCATGTATCGCCTCCTCCAAGTACAATCTAAGATTGAAAGGAAAGACTTTGCTCTATGCAGACAGCAAAGGCTTATGATTCAAGAAAAGAATAATATTCCTTACCACTGTGTAGAAAAAGATTTGTCTCCTGTCAGGCATTTATCAGCTACACGATTTTAAAAAATAACAAGCATTAGTTAGAAGATAAGGAGCATGCCATTAACTTCTTTAGAATACACAGCATGTGATAAGACTGGGGAATGTTAAAAAAATTAGTAGCTATCTTCCCCATTTTCCTCTTAAGAATCCTGTGAAACTCCCTTAGTTGCACATTTGATTTTCTGCCTTAAGTGCTAGGTGAAAGGTAATGAAGGTGAGAGATGAAAAAAGGAGTCATTGTTGTGCCTTATTCATGCCAAACTCAAGCAATTAAGACATCCCAAGAGACTTCACTGGAGCCTACCTTGTAGCCAAACCACAGTTTGTCTTGAGTGTTCCATAAATGACTTTGAGTGCAAGGAGGTATAGGAGGCAACCTGAAAACCCCAGACTAAAGGTAGCTGCTCTTTGGGTCATGTGCAATAAATGTACGCAAGAATCAAAGTGTATCAGGATTTGTTACATAGGTTTTCATAGCCAGAAATGTCCTAGACACTTTTCCTGAGATACAAATTCCAGCAGCTTAAAACTGTTCTTGAAATCATACCAGCTTGCTATCCTACTATTTTTTTTTTTTTTTTTTATTTTTTTTTGTATCCTGGAGGTATCCTTGATTGTCTGTTAGAGTGCTACAAGTCATTCATGGCTTTTTCTGCAGTGGAGGTGTTAATAACCTTTCATTCCTGGGTAGTTTCCCAGGGGTAGAACATTTCACCTTGCATAACTTTGAATATCTAGCAAGTAGGTGACTCTGTGTGAATTAGACTCCCTTTAAAATCAGCCTGAAGTATCAAAGTAGGTCAGATGAACTGTGTCCCAGAAAAAAATGCCTAATTCTTTCTCACAATCACTTGGAATTCTGCTGTTAGAAATTATGGAATTATGCCAGTTCCCCAAGAGGCAGTTTGAAGAGCAGTTAGAATCAAGGGGTTAACATTTTGTATAACAAGGTAGGACACATGGAAGTGCTACAATGACAATTCTTACCCTGCAGGCAGTCAAATGTCCCAAAGGTCCCTCCATTCTTCCAGTCATGAAGTTTGTGTGCTCCACCTCTTTTTGCCCCCAGTGTCACAATTTGGAAACTGATGATACCCCAAGTGCTCACAGGCTGCCCTGTGACTGTTGGCAGCACCAGATGTCCCTCCCTTCCTATCTACTCTATAAGAGTTTTGTGGAAAGAAAGCCCATACATTAAATATGCAAGAATCCAGCTCTTTCAGCCCTAATTTCATGGCATGTAGCCTCCATTTGGTTAACTGTTGTGTCCCAGATGTTTCCATGCTGGACTGTGATTGCCTGTATCTTGACTCCACCATACCTGTATATAGAACAAATATATTGGTATGTAGATACATAAAGACATAAATTAAATATACATGCATATATTCATAAGAATGTAGAAAATTTATAACCAGTAGAAAATACTCTTTAATTGGAGATAGGGACATTATTAACTGAAGTCTGACTGTGAATAGAAAGCAATTAAAAGAGAGGTTCCCAATCTGCAGTCCCCAGCCTGCTTTACAAGGCAGATGTACAAGGCTTCAAAGTTCAGGGAGAGGGCAGGAGGAGAGTGGACATTATGGGAGTGGGAGACACCAATGAGGTGCAACACGGCTTGGGCTGTGAACCCATCCTCAAAGGCTGTTCAAGGTGCTCCCTGTGCAGCCCCAGGAAGGCATACAAGAAATCAATCCTGTGAGTTGAGCCAAGAGGCCAGAACGTGGCCACAGTCTAGCTGGCTGACTGTACAGTATGGCTTGGGCAGATTTTGGGTGTCACACAGACCACACTGGGCACGGAAATTGAAAACAGAAAAATGGCAGTGTCAGAAGGGGGTGGTGGGGAGGACATACCACGACAGAAAGCCCTTGAAGTCTTTCTGACACAGACCACACAAACTGGCAGAACTGGTCAATGGGCCTAAGAATTGGAAAGTCCAATTCTCAGTAAGTTGCACGCAGACAGGGCAGGTGCTCTTGATGAGCTCCCTTTTTTCCAAGTTCCAGGTCATTCTTACAGCTACCTGTAAGACCACAATGCAATGCAGGCTTGTGCAAAATTTGTTTCCTTATCCTTAATTGGGTGACCCTGTAGAAAGTTCCAAAATGTTCCAGATGACTGACCGAGGAGGCAGAAGTAAGAAGTGTGTCATGATTTGCTGACATTTGTGTCCACAGCCTGACACAGCCACAGAAAGAAGAGTGAACACAGAAGGGACAAAGACAATCTGGAAGAAGGTTAACAACCAACTCCCCTTACATGATATTAATAAAATTTATCCATAAGTGAGCTCAAATGATTGTCAAAAGTTGCATTTCTAAGACATTTGTAGTAGCAGGAAGTTGCTAGGCATGCTTTTATTACTGCTGCCATTAACATACATTCACTGTGTTCCTGGGAAGGCAGAAAACTTGGGAGATTAACTTGTTACTCTGAACAGAGGGCAAGTGGCAACCTAGCAACCTGGATTTCAAACCAGGACTTTTAAGGTTATTCAAGGTGGCAAGAAGCCCCTTTAGAGGATCAGGTGATTGTGGTAGAGGTGAATGTGCAATGGCAGGCAGACTTGATAATATGCAATGGTTTTTCACTTATAACAGGGGTATTAAGTACATCTTTATAGTGCCATACATATTAGACAAACATGCCTGAACATCAGTTTAAAAGCTAAAACAAGCTCTGAACCACTCAGGGTCTTTAAAGCTATTTTAGCTGGTGGCCATGCACCTCAGAAATTTAGACCGACAAGAAAAAATAATTTTTAAATGAAGCTTCAAACGATCTGTTAAAGAAGTAAAATGTTCACCATTTTCCTACTAGTAGTAAGCGTACCACCTGTAGAACATTTCAACATAACACTTAGAATGAGGATGCTTGATTTATTTTACGATGTGCAATACTTTTGTGCTACACTGATGAGTTATCAGAGTTTATGAACAGTTATAACTGTAATTTCCAGGGATCTCTCAGAGCCAAATCTGTGGACATGAACCATTTCAACTTGTGGGAAAGGGTGCTCTTAACAGGTGTCAGCAGAAAAATACAGTGGGCCCTGTGTTTCTAGTGGGATAGCATCCTGTGGTTACATCACTGTGAGGTAAATGTGGAGATGGAGCAACTGCTGGCAGGCAGTCTCAGACAGCTTATGAACACCCCACCACCTCTTCTCCTGCTTTGGAGAGTTTTCTGCTGACCTGCATGGGTGTTCATAAGTCTTGTTTATTTCAAGTTATGGACATATTTTTTTCCTTGTCTCATGCTCTGCCAGTGAAGGAATATGCAGAAGGACCTGGGAGGAAGCATAGCAGGTGGTGAGCAATTGCATTCTGCACCACTCGTTTTTCCATTTTGTTATAATCATTATTATTATAATTTCCCATTATTACTCTCTCTTATTTTATTTCAATTATTGAACTGTTCTAATCTCAAGATAAAAATTTTGTTTTGGTTCTTCTCCCTGTTCCACTGGGGAGGTGGGAAGAGACATGGAGTTGAGTGGGTGACTGCATTGTATTTCATCTCCAGCTGGGCTTAAAACCATGACAGCCAGCTACCAGGTGTTTTGAAGGCAACCCTGAGAAGGTCCTGTGGATGATAGTGCCAGACTGTCTGCAGGGTGTGGGGTAGCAAAGCAGTTCCTTTTAACAGGGCAAAGCAAGAGCAGTGAAAATGGTGCAGAATGCAAAGTTTTTCTCTCAATGCCAAAGCAGGCAACCCCTATGAACCCAACAAATATATTTTAAGGACCAGTTTAGAGCCTTCCAGCCAATTACTAACATGAGTCAAGGTCAATTTCCCAACTTAAAGGACATTACCAGACAGTACCTGAGAAGCCTACCTATCACCACAGACACTGTGTATATGAGTAATACCGTAAAGTTCATGACACGCTGAAGTGAAGACTTGCTCAATACCTGAACTGTGTGAAAAGGAGTAAGAGCTAAGACAGGCAATCATAACAGAGACACGGATTATTTTGAAAGAAGCTGAAAATTACTTAGGAAAAAAAATCTGTTCAAACAGGGAGGGTAGGTGGGGGAATGATGATAGGTTGTAAGTTTACATGCAGTGCTATCTGTGCATGGGGTTTTGAATTAATAGAGTAATTTCTGACCTTGCTTTTCTATATTCAGTATTTCATCTCATTTTATTTCTCATGGTCAATTCCAGATAAATGAGAGTAAAAATCTATTCTGTTTTCCTACTAAGTGGGATAAACTTTCAATTGCTTACCTACTTGATCAAGAGATAAATGAATGGAGTGGCTTATGAGTGAACAGAAATAAATCTCAGAACATTTTAGATTGGAAAAGACCTTTAAGATCGAGTCCAGCCATGAAGAGGCGTTAGGTTTTGAGTTCCATTCTGAAAGTGTTGTGATACAAAGTATTCATCTGTGCACACACACAGAGGTCACAGCTGTGCCTTCCAATTTTTCCCAGCTTATTATTTTGTCTCTTTAGCTTTGTCACTGCAAATGATACATTTCCAGAGGCTTGGTACTAAGAGCTCTTCTGTCACATCTCCTCAAGAGGTTTTATAAATTGACCTTAATTGTCAGGTTCATTCAACTGCTTTCAGTACCCTCTTCTTTCCAGATTTTCCCTAGAATTCAATGCATCAGAAACAAGAAGAAATACAATCAGGCTGAAAATGCCATCAGCACAAGCACTACATTGGATCCAGATGCCAACATCTAAAGCTGTACTCTGTGCCTGTATGAGAAAAGCTGTTTCCTTAGGCTGTGCCCTGAGATTCAGTTCCATCCCTTGTCTAGAAAATAGGAGCATTTTGGAGGCAGACACACGTACCATGCACTTGAAAAAATGCCAGCAGTCTGAGATGGTGGCAAATGAGTCATCACAGAATTACAGAATCACAGAATCATTTAATTAGAAAAAGATCCCTAGGATCATCCAGTCAAACTGTTAACCCAACACTGCCATGTCCATGACAAAGCCACGTCCCTAAGTGCTGTATCTACACAGCTTATAAATCCCTCCAGGGATGATGAACCAAACACTCCCCTTGGCAGCCTGTTGCAATGCTTGACAACCCTTTCAGTGATTAAATATTTCCTAATAACCAATCTAAATCTCCCCTTGTGCAACTTGAGGTTTTTCCTCTCATCCTATCATTTGCTACCCAGGAAAAAGATCAACACCTACCTTGGTGCAAACTTCTTTCAGGTAGAAAGAGAAAAACAGCTTCCTTAATTCTCAAAGGAGTTCACAAGGAGGAACAATAAGTGAATACCACAGATCTAGTACAGTGTAAATGACCCTTGATAGTTTTTTGTCCTTTCTCTTTATAGTCTTTTTTACCCTTTTTATACATTTTATACCCTTCCCCATTCCCTGTACTTTTCACTCCCTGTATCTTAGCCTCACATGTTTATAACCCTTGTACTTTAGCCTAGTTCAGAATTCTTTGGGAAGACGAAACAATCTCCACAATTTCAAGAACATGAGGCACCAACCTTGAACAGAGCCTCCTCTCTGGGACATGTTTTTGTAAACTAAGTTGTAGCCTCATTTGGCGGGGTATAATTAGAATAGGGGGACAATTACTTCATTTGCTGGGTTTCTTATTGGGGGATTTTAGATAGATATGCTAATTTGTGAGGTCCATAAAATTGTATACGCGTTTTGCCCGGGGTGTGCTTCCTCGGCGTGATTCCACCTCTGATGAGAGAGAGCACCTGGGATCCTATTAAACCAAGGTAATACCCTTTTCCCTATACTGCGGTGTCTGCGTCTTATTTTTACCAGCTTTTTAGGCATCATTAAAAGTCTGGATGCATCTGCTGCCGCACTGCTGTGGAATTTACTGTCTGTGTGGAATTTACTCTCAGGAGGTGCAGAAATACTACCACTGACTAGCAGGATGAAGAGATAACCTCATGACCTTGGCTTTACTGCAATTAAAACCTTTCCACTGGCCTCCCCAACAGACTTCTCTCCATAAAATTCCTGCATTTTGCCTTTGGAAAGGTGCTAATTTCAACAGCCTGTTCTCTGTGCACTATATGGTAACTGAGTCTTAGAAAGTTTCCATGTTCTGAAAAAAGTCTGGAAGATTGTGACATGGTCACAAGTTGGAGACTTTAAAGGAGCACCTGCTGGAAACATAGTAAGGTGTCTCCGTTGCTCCCACTGCTGTGTGGTCTCCCACTGCCTCTGCAGCTGTTAAGAAATGTTGGTTACTCAAGATTCCCAAACTGCTCAATGCAGCTAAAGAGATTTCAGAGGTTTGACATCCCAATTGTCTTTGTTTGACTCACTGGCAGGCCGGAAAACAGCTCCATTACTTCCAAGGTGTAATTTTTATTCAGTCTGCAGACAACTACCTCCCATCAGACTCTCATGTTTGTCTCAGGTCTGAGAACCAGCCACAGCTGAGTGACACACAATCTTCTTCACCTGAGAAAAAATGTGGAAATGAAATGTAGACTTCTGCTGTTACACATTACATTGTTTCTCCCAGTTCCATTTCTCTCAAGCTTTCCATTTTAAGGCACAATTTTTTTAAAGGCTATATGTTGAATGTGAAAGTGTCAGCTGGCTGAGACTGATTTGGCAGTCAGCTAATGTCATCTGGTTTCTGCAGTCACTTCATCTCCACAGGTCACCTTCATTTTCTAATTTCCTGCCAGTTCTATTAATTTAGCCAAATAGATTACATTTTCTTGTCACAGATCTATCTTTAAGGGTGTGCCAGAATATTACATTGAGCTCAAGGGTCCCTCCAATTCAGGTGTCACAGCACTGCTTTACATAGATGTTTCCACCACTCCACGTCTTGCTTGGTTCACAATATTGCGGAGAGCAACACAGCTGTGACACACCATTACCTTCATGGGAAACAGCCATGGGGAACTCAGATCCAGACACACAACTTGCGTACAGTGACTTCAAGCATTCCCCATGTGAACTGTGTCACAGACATTCACCCTGTTAATCCATTCCAATACAAGGGAAAACCTTTTAACTTGAGCTTCAGTAAAGAGGCTTTAAATAGCCATTTATCACATCCAATCTACAAGATTCAAGAAAACAAACAAAGAAATGAAGCGTGCTACCACAGCTGAGCTAATATAGAATAACTCTTATAGATAATATATAAATAGATAAAAAAATAGATAAAATAAAATAGATATATAAATATTAAAATATAAAATAAAATAGATAAATAAAATAGATAAAATTTTCACTTCTTGTATAACTGCAGACACTGCTTTCACCATTTTTATAGCAATTTTGGCTACCCACAACATCTTCTCACTGTTGAACAGGTTCTCCTGGCCCTCACACCTTTGGATTCCTCATGTGGGTGAACAGGCCAGTTTCTCAGCTCATTGAAACAACCCAGAAGCCATTTTTAAGTCAGTGAAATAATGCAAATTTATGCTTACTGATTTCCTCAGTTTACCTACAGGCAAAGAAAGCAGGTTTTCAGGTAAAATTAAGAATGTCTTTTGACTGGTTTCTAGCATCCACTGTCAGGCAGAAAAAGTAATTTATCTAACACAGATGTTTTAGCAGTTGAGCAGAGAAAAGCAATAATTGCAGATTATAATACTTTGGTTTTGATGTGTTCCTCATTGAGACCATATGTTCATAGCAATTATAAAACACTGCACAAAATCACACTTCTATATCATTGCTGGCCTTCCTGAACTGGCACCATCTATAGCTAGAAGAACCTTGTAATGCATTTGCCTGTACTTGCCTTTAACTCTGCTTGTTCCACCTCCATTGTCTTGATTGCAGCTCCAGCCCAGCCACAGTGTTACCTCTCTCCAGGCAGCAAATGTTCTGCTGATGTAACCACTGTTATAATTCTTTGCATTTTAGTCTCTCCAGAGGCTGAGATAGCAAGGGAAAAACATTATCCTATCAGAAGACGTTTACATGAAATGTGGCAGAATCTTTTCCCCTCTCATAGTAAAGAAAACTGAACCACAAACAAAATTCTGTCTTTTAAATTACTTTTTCTCTGGTTAATGTTATTTAGCAAACCTGCAGACATCCAACCTCCTTATGGAAGGGAGGTAGGAACCTGGTGATCTTTAAAAGTGCCTTCCAACCCAAAGCATACTGTGATTCTGTTCCATGTGGACTGACACTGGGGCTGGGATGCTGTTGTGCATTTGTAATATAGCTGGAAATTTCTGAAATACACAAACAACAACCCAATACTTCAAATTTCTTGTGTGTTTGTTAGTAAAACCCATTACTTTGGGGCAAAAATCACAGAGAAGTTTAATCAATCCATTTAATGTTCTAGGCATCATTTGGTTAAGATGCTGCCTAGGGTGATCAAGCTTCCAATTCAATCTTTTCTTTTTTTGGCTTTTTTAATGAATGAAATCCTTTTATCTTGTATAATGTCAAATATATTCCCCATGGATAAACTATTCTGGGGTAAGTGGTAGCCTGGGGCCTGGGGTCTTGCAACATTGATTTTATTTAGGGTTGTAATACTTTTATCAGTTCCCATCCTCAAGACCATGCTGAAACATTCATCTTTCCTGTTTCAAGGTTTGTTTTTACTTTAGTGGTAGATTCATTAATTGTTACTTCATAAATACTTGGTCATTTATCACACAGGTGTGGGTGGACTTCCATTGTTTTTAGGAGTGTAAGTTCTTTTATTCTTCTGTATTTTGTAAAAATGACAGCATATTTTACTGCCTTTCCCAAAGACATAAGACTTCCATTGGCTACTGCTGTCTCTGTGTGACCCTATGCACTGATTCTGATCGTGTCCTGACAGCTTCAGTGCTACTCATTGGATACCTTTTTAAATGGGCATCTTCTGGTGAATGTAAAGCTGCAAGCTGGATGTTTACAAACATGATGTTACAGACTTTGCATCAGGAAGAGACTTCCCTTGCATTTTGTCTGGGGTTGATTCCTGCCATGAGGAGCAAATACTTTCACTTTCAGGGACCAGAAGCCCAAGGGGCGAAACATCCCTCTGTGTTCATTCTGCTGATTACAAAAAGCATCAGGAATAGTCTTTTGTAGGCAGCCTCCTCTCAGGCTGTAGGAACATTCACTCCGTGTGGTGTACACACTACCTACCAATAGAGAGCACAGCACTGTAAAAGCACAAATAAAGCTAAAGCAATTTTTTTGTGCATGCAAGAACAGAAAAAAGAAAGAAAAACCCTGACCCAACATACAACAAAAAACCACCAAGGATTTTATTTTCTACTTCCCACCAGAAGTCTGGCCACTTCCTGGGAAGCAGGGCTTC